>OV884009.1:115767453-118351559 GCA_930367205.1 Acanthosoma haemorrhoidale
ATTGACACACTTCCGTCTAACACCGAACTTGCATATTAATTTTATATATTTCTATGATTTTTAACAATAATGTATTATTGAACCTTGCTTGAGGCAGTATTTTTCGTCGCTTCCTTGTAAAAGATGGGACTTCCCCTTAAAATTCCATGCTTCTAGCTGGAATAGGGGGCTCACAAAGAGCACTCAATGTATATTAAATTGAGCTTTCTCGACTCGGCAGTATTCAAAGCACTTCGATTCAGTCGTCAAGGTGTTTCTTGGCAGTAGACTGGAGAATACTAAGCTCATGAGATTCCTTTCAATTAGTGTTTGTATTAAGGTTTAAGGCTATTTGTACCTGTATCTGTCAAAAGATTAAAAGGGTACGCATATACTCGTTCCCAAATGATTTTGATCTCCTTTCATTATTGCCAAGCAGCTCTGAGTAGAACTAAATCCTAAAGCTATCATTATTACTGTAATAGTATTATTATAGCACTATTAAATTAAGGGAGATTTGTAGCTGTTTTCCTCCCCGGAAAACAAGAGAACGATGATTTTATAAAACATAAATTGAGTTATAAGCCAAGTAAGTTTAAATTATTCAGCTTGATTTATGAATAATTGTATACACATACGAAATCATCCCAGGCTAGTAAAAAAACTTCAACAATTTTACCAAACTCATTTCCTATTGCTTTCATTCTAGTAAATTTTATCCGTTTTTTTTTCAAATGATCTTTTTCTATGGGGTGGTAATATTGAGGATATCTTAAAAAATGAATGATGTTATCTTCCGGCTTGGCAGAGTGAACATAATTTGTTTTATTCTCGTCGCCAATATTAACTGTTTACACTGATTCAGCTGAGAATTAGTAATCATCATTGAAGTTAGACTTGCGTCGACTTATTTGTTGGGACATGAGCTTAGATTCATGAGCAATACATGTTAGATTTTCATCACAGTCTTTCATTGACGTTTCGACATTTTATGGAAATGAACGGCTCAACACATGTTGGGGAACTTGAAAACAGGGCAATCTCGCTGCTCCGAAGTGAAGAAAACGATTCACATATGAGGAAATCGTTTTAAAAAATATCAAATGAAGAACGAAAGAAGCAACCATCCCCTACCGAGTGAAACATGAGAAGTTATCAGAATTTTCAACCAGTGCAATTCAACCAATGCGCTATGGAGAACAATGTACAGTAACTGCTCATTATTTTTCTCCAGCAATTAGCTCCAAGAAACAAATTTTAATGTAAATGAAAACACACATCTATGACAAGAAAAAGTGTTTTCAACAAATAAAATACATGCGAACATTACATACATATATTACAGGTATTCTTTATTATGGACTTTTTAAAAATATCATAATATTTGTAAGTTGGTTTTAATCATTCAATAACTGATTTTATTAATCTATAAAGATTTACAATGGCATTAGAATTATAAGCATCAAACGATTGAACAATATAAAATAAACGAAATAAACATACCTGTAAAGATTAATTAAATTACACGTTATTTACCAGGTATTCTAGTGGATAGCCACAACACAAACAATAACCATAAGTCTTATCTAGAAAGTAACCTTCACACACCAAACACAGCTAAGTAACCTTCTCAGAACAAACACAGCTAGCTAGATCTCAGCTGGAGTTTACATCCCCCCCCCCTCCGGAGGATGAGAAAAGTGACAATTTGCTACTGTGAAAGTAATTTGATATTTTCTTCTTTTTTCCACAGCCAACTTCATACATAGATGATGATGTCCTCTTTAGAATCCTAAATGGTCCAATTCGCACTTTATCAGTCTTCCTTCTGTTCAGTTTGCTTCCGTTGGCAACATATACTTCATCTCCAGCTTTGAATTCGTGGGTTTTTCGGTTCTTGTCAACTCTCATTTTATTTATTCTAAAACTCTTCATAGAGTTTGGAAATGCTTCATCTCTATCTTTAGCAAGATTATTTTGATTTAGTGTATCAATGGGACAAATTAACGATTACTTTCCGAAAAGTAAGTATGCTGGCTCAAATTTCGTTGAAAAATGAATTGTCCTATTGTATTCTGACACACAATCTTCAGCTATTCTTGACCATGCACGTCTGTCACCGCTATTTATCTTACACCTTATTCTGTTTACTAAAGTCTGGTTTAGCCTCTCGTTGAGTCCATTAGACTGTGAGAAAAAAAAAAAATCAATTGAATTTTATCTTCGCTGGGTGTCTTATAAGTATTGCAGAATTCAAGGCCGTATATTGGTCTGCCTTCTCACAAGAAACACAGCTGGAGTTAACATATTTATTCGTTTTAATTTTAATTTAATATACATTTGGGCAATGTTAATATACATACATTCTATATTATCATAGACACAAGTTCTCGTTTATTTTCCCCAAACTTCTATAATCCACATTTCTTACTAATCCAAACACCTTCCAGCAATAATCAGTTTGGATTAGCGAGATTGCACTGCATTATGAAAATTAGGATACAGCCAGCAGAAGAAAAAATAAATTAAAAACATTTTTCTGTCGTACTGGGTAGGCTATAAGATTAAAGATCTTCCCGAAGTCCTGGTTAGTAACATTTAATAACAAAGATAGTAGACAGACACAAATCTATACGAAACGTCCAAATATATCTATCAGATACCTGGGACTTCATCGCATAAAGTTAAACTGGAAATACCTCATGAAAAACTGAGCCAAGTTCACGCACTATCAAAGAAAATGCCCAGTTTTTAACAAAGGAACACCTTAAAAACGACATTGTAAGAGTAAAATACTATACAAGGCAATCATTCCTCATCTACTGACTTAGGGCACCTGGAGTAGGAAGGGGACGTGCAATAAACTGCCAATTTTCACTGTGCATTCCACACTCCAATTGGAAAAAACGTTTAAGCTTGTGTAAGACTCTTCAAGTTCTTTCATTGCCATTTACGTAAATCAACAGGTGGTCCCTACAATCTAAACTCTTTCTTTGTGTTACAGTCGCTCTGCTTACAAGCTGTCATGGTCCTGGCCACTGCTCTAGTGTACATTAACTGTGTTAGAATAGCCAATATTTTACTGAGTAATATGCACATTATATGAAAGGCCACAAATGCCTTGTTTCTTCTGCTTATGATATTTCTAAAGACAATTAAAATAAAATCTATTTAAGATAAGAAGGAACCGCAAATAGCATTGCAAAGATATTCCACCAGTTGTGGGAGCAACCGATTTAAATCGCCTGTCTCGAGTTCTCTGTCAATATTTTACAGACTTCTTTCATTTTTTTTGAATCATTGAAAAAATAATTTTATGAGACGGTTTACAAAATAACATTTCTCATGAAAAATACCAACTTTCACAATTATTTAAGAAACTTAGTGGAGCACCTTAAATACAAATCGATACTGTTTCTCCACCTGTTATGCTTTTATATATTCAAGTAATTCTAGACGTATGAACTAAGTTCAGAAAAAAGCAAAAAAAAAAAATATAGTTACTGATTTTAGGATCAACTAGTTACGTTCAGAGTTATATTCGCAATAATCTTCACTAGTTATATTGATAATAAATAATCTTTACTTATAGTACATCCCACTGATGTGGTTTTTAATAATTACTGTTTCACTGACTGGTCATCACGTGGCGATGTTCAACCATGTTATTACTATGAATACATGTCAAAATTAAACATATTTATAGCCATTACCTGTTTAGGAGGGGCCCTGTAAGGAAACCAGTTTCCGGGTTCCAATGTCGGCACGTTTTTTTCTAGCTTGGACCAATAAATGTTACTAATAGTTTCTTGTTAATGTTTAAGATTATCATTTTAATATTGTCATATTTATGTTTAGATTCATGTAAATGGAGGGTTTATCCTACAAGGTAAATATTTTAGCTTTGTCGCTCTAAAAACCTTTGTATTTGCCTGTGTTAACTATCCATCACCTTCAAATATTATTGAGTAAAAAGTAAGAAAGATAGTAGACAAGGAAGAGCACCTGAGGCCCTGATTCGAATATCAGCTCTATCATTATATTTTTAGGGTTCCCATAATTATTAGAGCAGTTGTAATTAGTTACCTTAGGTAATAATTATTAATGTACGTAAGTTTGTTTCTATGTGTAACGATGTAAGGGTCCGATTGGCTATGAGATGTTGGGTTCCATCTACCAAATCGCTCAATTTGTTCGTGAGGCATAAAATTGACCAAATAATCCCCACTGCGGCATCCCACCTACTTCATACGTTGAGTCAAGTAAATCGAGGGAAATTATAAAATTTTATCGCTATATTTCAAAACCACGGGCCTTTCAAAATAATGTTAGAGGAATGAAATTAATTAGTACACCTTTTTGAGCCTAGAACGATACTATCGGGTAAAGTTCACTTGTAAAAGTAGCAAGTTCATTATTTATTTCATTATTTCAAAGATTTATTTGTTTGGCCTTTTCGAAACTTCTTTATTGTGATAATATCTGCCTTATTGGGCAATAAGTAATTTGGCTTTTTTAAAGTTATGAAGTGAAGGAACATAATCAAGATATGTCTGCGTTCGGAGCTCAAAGACGTATTTTCTTTGCTAAATCATCTTAGTCACTGAATATTGCTGTTTCAAAACAAAACATTGTAAATAGCAGTATTGCTGTATCCCTTAGAATTTAGTCAGAATCAAGTTTCTATTCACTCATACTTTTAAACCCTAACCAAAGCATATGTAGGCGTTCATAAAACCACCTCAAAAATTTCTGATACATTGCTGCATTTTTGTGGCCACTATCGTAAAACACACATATACATTTACAATTTATCCCTTTGAGCCCAAAAATTATGTATGAAATTTATGACTCGAGGCATCTCATCTAAGGGCACATTTTAATGTAAATAATTAATGTATCTCGAATTAATGGATTGTTAAAGCAATATAAATATCAGTCATAAAGTACTATTCCAACGAAGGTTATTCAAAATCAATGAAAATTTTGATTCAACGAACTTATTCCATGTAAAAAGTATAATCTTTAACACTTCCCTAAATACGTAAATAAAACTGTTGTTTTTTTTGTAATCATATTTTTATAATTTCCAGATTTTATTGCTCTTTTTCTTTGAAATTAGTTTCTCGCCTCGGCGTGTTCTCAAGCCTGAGGCACTACGGGTTCGAAACAAGTTTTAGAAAAGGGTCTGGAGCATACCCACGGGTATTGTGGTCCACGTAAACGGTCCTCCAGTCGAAGATACGCCACACTAGCGCCCCTGGGAAACACCTACGTGTGAATACGGAGAAGGGTGACAAACAGGAAACCAAAAACGTTATCATTAAAAATTATCCTCTGGAGACAGGAAAGCACTCAAATATCTGGTACAAGATAATAGAGTGAGGTCAGTATTTTCAGTACAAATTCCTTTGAAGAATACAACGACTAATATACCCATTATACTTGAACACATTCAGTGACCACTGTAAAGTCACTCACTATCTAGCTCCGCACGTCCCTGCAATCCTTGTTTGAGATTGAAGCGACTACGGCTTCTCCTATAATTAACCCGTTATTGCAAGTCCCAATACTAACCAGCATTCTCCCCTCATCTCCGGATCGTCTGTGGCTCTCTCAATATATACTGCTGCTATCAATTAGTGTGGCTGCAGGAGCAGAGTGATCTCCTAGATCCATACTTCCTTGATGGTAGGTGATTTTTGAGGATTCCTGCGCTTTGTGCATATTACTATATTGTAAACACAGAATGAATTAGAGAACCAAATATTGTAGAAATCTTTAATAAATATTTGTTAAGGGAAAAAATCCCATGAAATATAATAGGCGTCTTCAAGAAGTGTTGTGATTATTTTCCAAGGAGGAGTTGACTCGATGGTAATGTGAAATTGGAGCAATTTCAACTACCTTTACGATATCGGACGGCTGTGGGGAATCAATACACTTGCGCGCTCTAAATTGTTAACGATTCCCTAGAAAGGTGCTTTGAATGTGAACTAGGACTGTGGCACTGGTCAGTCAATTCTACCTTAGCCTTTATATGACAGTGTAAAAACTATCTAGCTTTTATCCCACGGCTGACTATCAAAGTTCCCTGTAAATAATATCTTTTTAAAAGTAATCTCACCAAAAACCGCAGTGTATAAATAACATGGAAGTCCCCTTGCATGTCATGGCTTAAAAAATGAATGCTAATATAATACAAAGGGATATGCATACCTACAAAGGAAAGAAACATGTCTAATACTAAAACAGGGTTAAAGCATTCAAGAATAGTTCAACAGAAAATTCTAAACTGTTGGATGCGAAGTACGATTAAATAAAAAACCTAAGTAAAACTGAAACAGCACTGTTAAGTTTATGTATTTAATTGAAACTTTAATATTGATCACAAAATCACTTGGTAATACTTTTAAATATAGTTTTAATATTACTTCGTAAACAATATTTGCCTTTTTATAAATTATAAAAACACACATTTCACTTTTTTTTCTTTAATTGTCATTTACCAATGAAAATTTCTGATTTTCAACTTTGAGCCCCCCCCCCTTCCAATGATTTTCCAAATGTAGACGGGTCTTGGCTAGAGTATCGCATCGGAAGAAGAAGCGAAAAGAGTAAACGTAAAAAGTGAGAACACCTCAGCACCAAATACCAATTACGGCGACAACCTTCGCTTAGTCTTGATTAATGAGCTGTTGCACCATAGGCTTCTTAATGAAATTTGAAAGAGATCCCAATTTCGGTTCAATATCAAAATCATAATATTCAAAAAGTTCAAACTCCAATTTAACTATTTCCACGCGAATAAGACCATTGCGTGGGATCCACTCGTTCTTTCAGACCCTTGACAAATCCTCAACAATTGCTATTTTTTTTTATATTTAAATGGGTTAATATTTACTTTTTGGTAAAGCCGCCAGGCATCCGGCAATTTATAGAAGTGTCTGTATCTACCAAAGAGCAGTCACAATTAAATGTTGACGCTCTGGGTCATAATTTATTGCATATCAACAAGGCTAGAAAAGTACAACGTACGTGCCAAAAGTTGTAATATGTTAAAAACAAGATAATTTTATAACGGACTGGATATGTTTAAAATAATATCAGATCTAATTTACTCGAATAGATAAAAGGATTAGGAGGTTTAGCTGGTAAGAATGCAAACCGCCATTTTTTCTCTTCGCGTATGGATATCGATTAATAATATACAATTTAGTTATAACTATACAATTTAAATGAAATCTGCACGTAAAATAAGAATAAAATCTAAAAATATGAACACCTAACTTTTTCATGAAGTTCATTTTTTTTAATATATACAACTACGGCTAGTATATGAGAAATAAATTGGGACTATATTTCCCCACTTTCGCGGCTTTATCCAAAGCTGACCAACAACAGGACCATTGCTGGCTGATGAGATAACACCTCTTGGGCGAATATGGATGGTGCTAGGGTGTAGATGATGAAAGCTGACAAACAGGAAATTGTTGGCTGATGAGATAACACCGCTTGGGCGGATATGGATGGTGCTAGGGTGTAGATGATGAAAGCTGACAAACAACAGGACCATTTCTGGCTGATGAGATAACACCGCTTGGGCGGATATGGATGGTGCTAGGGTGTAGATGATGAAAGCTGACAAACAACAGGACCATTTCTGGCTGATGAGATAACACCGCTTGGGCGGATATGGATGGTGCTAGGGTGTAGATGATGAAAGCTGACAAACAACAGGACCATTTCTGGCTGATGAGATAACACCGCTTGGGCGGATATGGATGGTGCTAGGGTGTAGATGATGAAAGCTGACAAACAACAGGACCATTTCTGGCTGATGAGATAACACCGCTTGGGCGGATATGGATGGTGCTAGGGTGTAGATGATGAAAGCTGACCTGGAGCTAAGGCCAGGTCCAACCACACTAATGTGCCTTAGCCCGTTGACAATTCATGTGAAATATGGTATTTCCAAACAATAGAGCCCATCAATTTCAATATTCTAATTCTGATGAATATACTTTGAAATAAATTCAATACTTAAGGCCAATTGGTAATCACACTTAGGTTTTCTACTACCCCTCAAGGCATTCGTAAACAATATTTTAAACAACAAAAATAAACACAATTTTTTTTTAAAAATTACGTAATTTGTTGCCGCCTAAAATATTGTGCCATCAATTGTGTAATACATTTTCTATTTTTTGCAAAAGGTATTTATACGGAATAAAGTTGGTAGAATGTGGAAGGACAGTCAATATCGAAGAATTATGGACATTTTTCAGTCTAGCCATTGCGGATACTAAGCATCACCTCTGCAAAAAATAACGATGGGTATAACCAAAATATTAATATTGAAGTTAGCTGGAACGTTTTGAATGAGTAATTTCTATTGATGGCTCTCGAAACTTCAATTCATTGTTGAAATTCATTTTCCATTATGTCTTTAATGGGTCTTTAAGGGACCAAGGGAGGATATATAGTTATATATGTTAAATAGTTTCTGGGCTAAGACATGAGAACACAACTTAAAAATTTTTGATTAGTTAAACAATTTTTAAGAACGCTTTCGTAGAGCAAACAATTGCCCAGTACATGTTTAAAGTAAAAAAAATATTTATAGTCAAATCACCTAGGCTTTTGACTGCTTATTAAAGCATACCCTCAAAAAATTTTAAAATTGTACACAGCCAATAGTAAAATGATAAAATAATGAATAGCCGTTACAGGTTGGTTGTGACAGTGGCGGAAGTACCGGTGATCCATCATGGTGTACCACAAGGATCAGTACTTGGTCCATGTTGCTAAACGTGATCAATGACCGCCCGAACGCAGGAGCCGGAACAAATGTGATATTGTACGCTTGGGATAGCACGACCCTGAATCCTGTAAACAGCTACAATTTAGTACAACACAAACCTGACACAGGTCTCATTAATTACACAAATATTATCCAATGAGGCACCGTACTGCAGAACATAAACATATTTTTTTTATAATTGGCGGTCCAACGTTGACGAACCTAAAGTTATCGTTTATTATTTGGGAAATATTCTGTGGAGTCGAACATGGTTCACTATGGTAGTCAACCATCTTGTTACTTATAATTATAAACAATTATAGTAAATTTTAATTCGTATTTAACAATGTTTTCCTTGAGAATGATCCATTTGGAACAAATCGTAGTAATTCATAATTTTTTCTGAAACGAGTTTAAAATATTTTTAAATATACTGCTTGATCCCAGTTTATTAAATATTCACTCTTTTTTCTCGAATTTCGGGCTTAGAACTAAAAATAACGCGTATATGGTGATGCTACAGAAACGTTAATATATAAGTTAAGGTTCGGACGTCGTAGGCAGCCAGCCTAATCCTCAAGTCATCGGGATGTAAACATCCCGAATGTATTTAGAGAGGCTTTAAAAGGCTCAAATAAAAACAGTCTTGTGACAACTCTCGTTCTGTAACTACATTCAACCTCTTTCCTTTTTCTTCACGTTTTCGTTGACGATCATTAAATGGTGCCGAAACCCGGGAGTGGAGTGGGTTCGAGTCATTAACGTGCGAGTTGGCTTTTGTTTTTTTTTTCCTTCTCATTCGCTTTCGCGTAATTTAATTAAAGGTGGACTTGTGGCCGGCAGTGGAAGCAGAAGACGAGGGTGGCAGAAGAATCCCTCGCGCAGATGGGAGCGGCGTACGGAGGCCTGAGGAGAGTGGCAGCAGAGAGGCGACCGCATCCTAAGGTGCAATATAGTGCGGGAAAGGATGTGTGGGTTGCCAATTATAGAGTTCGGAAAGAGGGAGAGGTGCCTCATTGATACTGGCAGCACCAATACAATAATATCTCGTGGTGCGTTAGAGAGGTTGCGTGGAGGAGAGAGGGCACACCAGATCAAGGTATGTAGGTGTAAATTACTTACTCTGGGGGGACCCTGCGAAGTAATGGGAGAAGCGGTCGTAGGGCTGGACGAATGGGCGAAAGTAATGGGTGACATAAAAGTACACGAAGGTGGAACATATGCCGCGGGAATACCAGATAATAGTAGGGTGTGATTTACTGGGAAAAGTAGGAGCACGCATTGAAAACGAGGGTGAGAACTGGAGGATCAAACTAGGAAAGAAAACCTATCGAAGCTGGGGGGACGTAAGGGGCGAAACGGAGCAAATAGGAGCGGTTAAGAGAGTGGAGGATTGGAGGGAGAGTCTGCGGAGCGAGTTTAGGGATATTTTTTTCGCTGAAGGGGACAAGCTAGGAGCAACGGGGAAAACGCTACATGAGATCCCGTTAAAAGTAGAGTGGGTGACGTATGTGAAGGAGAGACGGTATCCACAAGCGCTCAGACAACATATTAGAAAGGAGATCGAGGATCTCAAACGCCAAGGTATCATCAGAGATAGCACGTCTCCGTATAATAGCCCTTTGTGGGGTATCTCCCCTCGACCGGGAGAAAGTGAGGAAAAATACCGAATCGTGGTGGATTTTCGGAAACTTAACGACAATACCCTGGACGAAAAATATCCGATCCCGCGGTTCGAAGACATCCTAGACAGACTCAACAGTGCGAAAATCTTTAGCACATTAGACCTAAAAGCAGGGTACCATCAGATCAAGCTAGCTGCGCATGACCAACATAAAACGGCGTTCTCGTTCGAAAGATGGCATTTTGGGTTCACGAGAATGCTTTTGGTCTCAAAAATGCTCCAATAACCTTTCAGCGCCTCATGGACGAACTTCTTAGAGGAATGGACGAAAATATGTGCCAAATTCAAAATACGTAACTACATTCAACTTCTTTCCTTTTTCTTCACGTTTTCGTTGACGATCATTAACTTATGTATGTATATATATATATATATGTAAGTTATTTATCAATAATTGTGGGATTGATAAATAATCTGCCTGGCTTGCTATTGATGCTTGTATTTCAACTGTAAATAACAATACAATATAATATTAACAACTGTTTACAAATGTTATACACGAGTTTAACTGGCTTGAGAATTTAACTGACCTGAATCAATTCAATGCCAGGATTTATAAAAGTAATAACAATTCACTACGAGTGGTAACTATCGTGCATAATGGAAACATTCACCGAACATAAAGATAGACTGACTGGAGGACATTCAGAGCAGGTTACGAATGCTCCACTTATCAATAGTATCTCCCCTGGTGTAGACTCAAGGAAGCTCCATGTAACCTGCGACTCCTAACGGCATCAGAGAGAACAAGTTTGGAACGGACATATCGTTTCAAACTTACATATATATATATATATATATATATAAGTTAAGATAAAGTTATACATTTATATATAAGTTAAGATAGACTGAAGTATAACGATAAAAAGGGGGAAGAGGTAACTGATTGACACGGAGGTTAGACTAAGAATGACTTTATTTTTTATTTTTATTTTTTTCTTTCAAAACCTCTTTATTGATAATATATATACAATGGCAAAAATAAATAAATAAATTTGGAATTACAATTGTCTCCTCGTGCTGCATTCGCAGATGACTTTATTTATCTGTACACGTCTATATATAGGATCACTGATCCTCTGAGGGGATTAACTTGGGAGACTTACCTATGTTATCTCCTCATAGCCGCCTCTCAAGTTAACTTATATATATTGTAACATTCATGATATTCTCAAATATATATATATACCAGCAACCCTCCCATCTGGTCAGCATCTTCCCTTGTGCTCTTAGGAGTGGGGATGAGATAAAGGGTCAGTCTTAGCACGACCGCCGAGAAGAGCGGATTCTTAGCAAGCTCCCGAACTGGCGGTACCAACCAAGAGAGGAGAAGAACCAACATCAGAAGTAACGTTGATTGGATAAAAGGAAGATCATCGATTGGGTGATATTAATATTGTTTTCATTATGGATCCATTAAAAGAAATTGAGCTCAAATTTCATGTTTTTTTTTTGTAATTAGTAGTAACTATCCTTGTCCAAAAGGAATTGAATATTTTTATATACTTTTTGTCAGCACTATATATAATTATAATTATTTGTTACAACCATTTTATTTGAATATATTTCACAATTCCCAGTTTCTAAATTTATTAATAACTACAACATTAGCCTTGAGATCGGGTGATTCAATCGGGATAATTTCCTATGTCGAACACATAAAAACAATTTGAATTAAAGATCTCATGACGGACCTGCCAAATTAGTTAAGGTAAATTGATCAATAAAGTAGAAAAAGAAATGGTAAAAATAGAGGTAGGTTGCAATGGGGGCCTGTCCGGGATTAACTTAAAAAAAAAAAATTCTAAAGAAACCAAAGGAATTGTGAGGTATTGCATGTTAGAATAATAACTAGAACTAACCACTAACGATTTATATTTTCTCATAATTCCACATTTGTTGTACACACACGAACACAAACAAATATGTCCAGGTCAGATTCAGGTATACTACCCACGATTGGGTCAAACTCAGCGTCTAAAGGGAACCCAAACCACGAACCCGCAGTAAATCCAAGTGAACACACTACGGCAAAGATGTTACAACTAATTCTTGCCCAATTAAACAGTCAATTTAACGCAATTAAAGAAAATAATAAAGAACAAAAAGAGTTGAGCGGGAAGTTTGATCAATTAAGGGAAGAAATAAAATCGGGAAGATCGGCTAAATTCGAACAATGTTACACGGATGTAAACGATAAATTAGATAGACAATTACGAATTTGTGAGGAGAGAACACTCCAAGGAAATAATAATGTAAATTCAAAATTAAAAGAAGAAATCATTCTATTGAAAAAACAAATTTAACAAAGTCACAACTAGTTGATGTTGATTGTCAGACAGATCTTAGCTTATATTCAATTAAGGATAATGAAGAGGGGTATAAGGGAAATGACGCTTACCATATGTGAGGGTTCATGGTCTTAATTCTCAAATATCATGAATGTTACAATATATAATTAAATCAGACCACGAAGAGAAAGGCTTTTTAAAAAACACTTTTATTAAAGTACAAGCACAAGGTTGAAAAATAAAGAGATTGCCGTGAATGACTGAGATATGACGCGTGACTAACTGATAATGGAATGAGAGCGAGAGCCGCAGGCTCAGCCTATTTATAGGAGGAGGTCTTAACATGGATTAGTCAATGTTTAGTAGTAATTGTCGTCATGTAACTCCTCCCTCCCGAAGATTAAGCATTGCTCCGGAAATGTTCAAAAAGAAATCTAATTTTACTTAACAAGATATTTGGCACACACTCAGCATTCACAGTTGTTTTTACAGAGTAACATTCAGTTGAAAGTATTAATGATAAGAAAATTTTAAATGGATACCACACTTGAAGTCACATTGCTCTAGCATTATTAATTCTCAGTTAATAAGAATCCTTATAGCATGTAAATTCAGGTTTGCAGTATGCGTATAGTTACAAAGGTACAATAATTTTTATAAAGGTGCATAAAGTGAACATAAAATTTCATAAGAAATAGCTTAAAAATGTAACAGGAAACTTATACTTAACATAGTATTATTACTATTGGTTCCTCGATTTGATTAAATATTAAAGAAATTATACTATACAAAATGTAGCAAAGATACTAAATGGTATCGTACTGTATTTGATATGGCATTATCAAGATATACAGTATGAAATGAAAATTACTATTATCAATCTGTGGTCTTAATGAATCAAATTATAAATACAAAAATTAAAATAACATTTTCTTATTAAATCAATATTAATCTGCTTTATTCTTATAACATTGGTAAACGCTTAAATACCAGAAAATAACTCCATTAATTATTCAATCATTTATACCTATACAAGAATAATTAAAATTATTAGTTCCTTACATTATATCTCGTTAACCGGTTAATGTATATAAAATATTAATTACAAGTAAACTTGTTGCTCAGAGTATATTCTAGAAATATTTTATGGTTACATTGTAATGGAAAGGTTTGTTCCACTTATAATTAATAGTTCTTACTTAATTACACATATGGATAATTATTATAGTTAGATTCTATGGAGAATAAACAATTGACAATTAGTCTTGTACTTAATAGTTGTTGGCTTAGGTAATAATCCTTCAGTGTAATTACCTTGTATGTAACTGAAGCTTAAATGACAAATAGTCAGATACGTCTTTTAAACTAAAAGTAAATATTTTAAATTCACAAAGCTGATTAGATGTAAAGGTTTAAACATCGCCTAGTTTAATTCTCGAGGAGTGCAATTATTTGACTTTTAATTCTTAAGCGGTAAACAACTTAATCCAAGAAATAAAACATAGCCAAATTCCAAATTTGCTATAATCTCTAAATAGCAGATTCTTTGTACCTTAAATGATCTGTAGGTAATTGTTTATAAATGGAATTAACATAATTCGTTCTGGTATATATGTGAGTGAATAGCTATTATACTGGACAGTACACAACAAACTTAAAATATTTAAAACAATTTCGTGCTCTTCATTTAGATTTATAACTACCTTTAAAGAACAGTTGATCAACTTGATACAAATTAAATTATCTAATGTTATAGCCGGTGGCTGAATTGTTTTCACCACTACATTCATTATAAACTAATATAAAGAATAATTAATATTAAGACATATAATAAATTTGTCTTTTAGATACAAATGTAGCTTCCAATCTCTCTTGCCAAAAAACCAAATTCTTTAGAAACGGATAATATACGTAAATATAATATAAATAAATTTTTCTACTGAACATTATGACGTTAGATTAGCCAATCGAAATATAACCCATTCACAAATTTCCTCTATAATTAATTGATATCGTTTGATCATGATTTATTTGATTATACTTCATTAATTTTATCAATTTCGTCAATATCTATTAAGTCTTGTTTATTACTTACTGTGGCGGCTACTAGGACCTGGATCATGATGAGTGTCCTCGTCATTGTCCGTAACAAAATATTTTTTCTTCTGCTTATTCGGTCTTTTAATGTTGTTTATGTGCGTGTCGCCTATTTTTATTTTGTTGTATAGTAAACTCTTTTTTGGTTTGATCCGGGGTGTTTTGGCGAATTCTTCTGAGTTAAGCTCAGGAGGTTCTTCACGGTTTTGGTTAAGTTTCTCATTACGGGTTTCTTTAATGAATTCTATTTTCTGTTTTACTTCCGTATGTAAGTCTTTTAATTGTTGAAAATAGTTATTGACATGTATCTCTTGAATGTCTTGTGTATCATACGAGTCCTTCGTCTTTCCGAATGTTATCTCATTTGGAGTTAATTTTAAATTTTGATTAAGAGTATTATTGTATGCTATCGTGCTTGTTTGTACGATTCTTTCGAAGTTAATCTTCTTATTTTGATTAATGTTTATTCTCATTATTTCGTTGAAGGTGGCATGGCATTTGTTTAGTATCCCTAATGAATTCGAATAGTTTTTACTTGTATAATGGATTTCTATATTCGTTGCTTTGCAAAATTGTTGAATCAAGATGTTGTTAAATTCTTTTCCATGGTCCGCGCAAATACGCTCTGGTATAGGGTATAATCTGATGTACTGTTCCAAGGTTTGGCATATAGTTAACGCGTTTTTATTGCTGATCACCTGAGTGTATAATCGTTTCGAGAAGGTATCGATGGTTGTAAAAATTATTTTTTTGTCAAACTGCAATAAGTCCATCATAATCTCCTGAAATGGTTTGTCGGGAGTCGGTGTTGTTAGGAATTTACTTTTGATTGGTTTTCTATCATATTTATTTGTTTTACATATTTCACACTGGTTTATTATTTCTGTGATCTTATCTTTCATATTCGGAAAGTAAATTTTTCTTTTTAATCTGTCGTAAGTCTCCAAAATCCCACGATGGCAAGTCTTTCCGTAATGATAATCGAGGATAGCCTGTTGTTGATCACTCAACTCAGTGATATCTTCACATAGCAGACAATATCTCTTGAGTATTACAGTTTTGTATTCTCTCTCAATTAATTCTTGGATCTGTTTGAAATAATCTTCGTAAATCTCGTTCAAAGTTCTGAAGTTTGTTTGACAGTATATACCATAGACTTTGTTTGGTCGTAATACTTCCAGCAGTAATTCATTTATTTTTTCGGGATCATTAATGTATAAGGTGTAACGATTTTTTTCAAATATTTTTTCGTAGGTAATCTTATTGGTCCCTCTTTTTATTATTATCTGATTTTTTTCAACGTTTATACACTTGTCGCTATCCACCAGCCATACCTGCTCATTGTTGCTAGCCTGTGAATGTTGTGTTATTAGGCTATCTAAGTCTTCGTTAGTTAATACCGGTAATTCTTCCGTTGGTTCTAAAGTAGTTTGATTATTTGTTTCCTCAAGTTCTAAGAGTTGATCTAAGAAATCATCGTATTCTTGAGTTCCTTCCTCTGGAATGCTAATATTAATTTCTACATCACCTTCTAAAGTGTTGATTTCATTTCTTCTCGAGAGACAGTCAGCGACATAGTTCGTCTTTCCATTTATGTGCTTAATTTCGAATTCAAACTCCTGAAGCCTCCAAATCCACTTCATTATTCTACTGTTTCCATTTTTCATAGTGAATACCCACGTTAGCGGTTTGTGGTCTGTCAACAGGAGGAACTTTGTTCCATAGAGATATGGTTTGAAATGTTGTGTGGAATAAACTATGGATAATAACTCTTTTTCTATGGTACTATAATTTTTCTCTGTTTGCGACAAGACTCTTGATGCGAAGGCAATCGGGTGTTCTACGTTATCTGTTTTCTGGCTAAGCACTGCACCGATTGCTTGGTCGCTCGCGTCCGCTGTCAATATAAATTCCTTGTTCCAATCCGGATAGGCCAGTATCGGCGTATTAGTCATTTCCTGAATTAGTCGATGAAAACTGTTTTCAAATTCCTTTGACTCATAATCTTTTGTTTTAATGGCTGAACTTAGAGGTCTCGTCATATTGGCATAATTTCTTATGAACTTGCGGTAATAACCTGTCATACCCAAAAATCGCCTAAGGGATTTTTCGTCTTTAGGTTTTTCAAATTCTAAAATAGCCTTTATTTTAATAGGATCCGTCTTTAATCCATCCTGCGTTACAACGTA
Organism: Acanthosoma haemorrhoidale; assembly: GCA_930367205.1. Classification (NCBI taxonomy): domain Eukaryota; kingdom Metazoa; phylum Arthropoda; class Insecta; order Hemiptera; family Acanthosomatidae; genus Acanthosoma; species Acanthosoma haemorrhoidale. The sequence goes on from OV884009.1 coordinate 115,784,497, forward strand.
GCCCAGAAACTTCAACTCTGTTCTGAAAAATTCGGTCTTGTCCAATTGGATGCTTAAGTTGTTTTTCTTCAACGTCTGTAACACCCTTTCAATGTCATTCAGGTGTTCTTCTTCATTTTTGGAATAAATTATTATGTCGTCGATATAAGCCATGGTTCTCGGTGTGTTCTCTATGGCCATGTTTATCATACGTTGGAAAGTTGGTGGTGCATTGCACAAACCGAACGGCATTCTCAGGAACTCAAAATGTCCGTCGTCTGTGCTGAAGGCTGTTTTAGAAATCGATCCTTTGGCTGTTTTAGTAAATCGATTCTTCATCCATTGGTATTTGATGAAACCCTGATTTTAGATCGATGGTTGTGAAATATTTGGCTCCTTTTAATTTATTGAGTACATCTTCTATGTTTGGTAAGGGGAATTTATCATTCGTGGTTTGCTGATTAAGTTTGCGGTAGTCTATGACCATTCTCACTTTCTTAATCCCACTAGCATCCATCTTTTTCGGCACTATCCATAGTGGCGAGTTATAAGGTGAATTGCTCTTTCTGATTGTTCCATCCCTTAACAGTTTTTGTACTTCATCTTTAATTTGACCTTTGAATTGCTCGGGGTACCTATAATTTCTTGTGTAGATCGGGTCATCATTTTTAGTATTTATCCGATGTTTTAATAAATTAGTAGCTTGGAGTTTTTCATTGTCCTTTTTTATGACTTCTCCATTATTCGAAATTATTTTTATTAATTTATTAGTTAAATCTGTTGGTAGGTGTTCCGTTCTTAATGCGTCGTCTATTTCCTGTTCGTTGTCCATCAAGTTTATTTCGTTCTTTGAGTCATTGAATTTAAATGTATTGTCTCCGATCACTATGTGATTTTCTGTACAATCTATGTTCATTTTCAAATTCCTCATCGTTTCGAAGCCTAACAAAATATCGAACCTATTGGAAAATGGGTAGACTAAAAATTCAGTCAGTTGGTCTATACCAAGTGCATTTTTTATATTTACCACAACGCTTGCATTACCGTCGTCGTAACCCGTGGGCGTTTTGATAGAAAATTCTTTTTTCCTTAATGTGAAATTATGTCTTTTCACTACGTCTGGGTGTATATAGTTTTTTGTAGCCCCCGTATCAATCAACCATTTGTTTTTTTTTAAGTCTATGATGTATGGTAAATCATTTGTATAGTGCAGTTCTTCGCACTGTTTATTCACCGTATTTTGCTTATTAGAGATCCGCCGATCGGTTTGTATTTGCTCTGAGTCTAAAAAACGGTTTTCCGAGCGGTCTAATTTCTCTTGTAAGTCTCTGATTATTCTGTCCTTATCGTCTTCAATATAATGTGCTCTATCGCTAGCCGTTCGCATGGAAACTGTCTGTGGATAGGATTGATTTTGTTGGTAGTTCATCGGTTGGTTCCATTCTGGATTTTGTCGTGGTTGGTTAGAATAGTTATGTTGTTGTTGTGGATTCCATTGCTGTTGGTAATTATATCTTTGGGGTTGCGCGTTGTTATTATTATAGTTATATTGGTAATCGTACCTTTGTTGTTGTTGTTGGGGTTGCGCGTTGTTATTATTATAGTTATTATTGTACCGTGGTCTATATTGCTGAAAATTAGGATTATAGTTATTGCCTTTGTATCCCTGATAATTGTTATTTGATCTTTGTCGGTATTGTTGTTGGGGTCTATTAGATTGTTTATTGTACTGTTGTCTTGGTCTTTCCTCCGTTGCATCTTTATTAAATACACGGTTTCCGTATACCGATTCTACCACGAATGAGGCTTGTTTCCTCAAAATGTTGTAAACATCGTTTAGCGTTCGGTGGCGTAGGTGTTGTAGAAATATTGCTATCGTCGGATGCAAGTTTTTAACAGCTTCTTGACTAATGTCGTTGTCGTAGCGTGCCATTTCTTGGTCCTTATCTCGTATATCGTTATCTGTGTATATTCTTGAGTATAAATCACATCTTTTTATTTGCAATCGTTCGATGTACTCAATGGGGTTTTCGTTAGGTCTGGGTTTTGTATTGGAAATCTCTCTAGCCAATTCGCAGATTGACCGATTGTCTTGGTAATGTTGTCTCAGGAATTCAAGTAGTTCCATTACCGAGCCAAACTGTTTATCGAACGTCGCGATTTTGGCGTTCCCCTCTAACTTGGTCTTAGCGCACATAAGGATAAGTCCTTCATTTCTTATTCTATTTGGGTTTTCGGCTTGGCAAAATCTAGTCAATAAGTAAGTCACGTTGTCAATGTATAATATAAGGTTTTCGGTTTTCCCATTGTAACTTGGGATGAATGTACAGTCGCTGTTTTTAATTTTCTCATGCTCCATATCTGTATCTGTTTCGTTTCCGTTTATGTTTCTGATGGAATTCAATCTTTCGACCAAAGACATATATAAAGAATTTTTTAAAATAAAATAAAATTAAAAGTTTTAAAATAAAATATAATATAATGCTGGTTTCATACCCTGTTGTAGTACTTCGTTCTAAGCGGTGTCTTAAGGCTTCTATACTCCGGTGGTTGATAATCTTCGTTGACCTGAGCTTAGGATATTTGAAAATACCGGCAGTTCCTCCTTGAAGTCGGTGTGTTGAGTCTTGCTCCACAGTGACGTTCTTCTCGTAAGAGTAGCGACGGTCGAAATTTTATTGAATCGTCTATAATTGAATAAAATTCTAGTTGTCTGAACAGCCCTCAGGTCCCTGTTCGGGCGCCAATTAAATCAGACCACGAAGAGAAAGGCTTTTTAAAAAACACTTTTATTAAAGTACAAGCACAAGGTTGAAAAATAAAGAGATTGCCGTGAATGACTGAGATATGACGCGTGACTAACTGATAATGGAATGAGAGCGAGAGCCGCAGGCTCAGCCTATTTATAGGAGGATGTCTTAACATGGATTAGTCAATGTTTAGTAGTAATTGTCGTCATGTAACTATATATATTGGGCTCGCCTTTGCTCCCCAGTGAGATTAGCGGAGCGATAGTTATATTACTTATGACTTCCTAAGGTTGGACTTCTAAGTTTACGAAAAGGTGTTCGTAAACTGGCAGAGGCGAGTTAAAGTCCGGGCACCACCAGTAGCCAGCCTTAATCCCCAAACATCGAGATTTAAACATCCCGAAGATATGTAGAGGATTACTGGACCGAATAAAAGAGAGTTTGTGTCGTTCAAAAGATAAAAAATTGAAAAATGAGAATATTAAGGTTATAAATAATGGAGAAGTTCAAGATATGATAGCAAGCTCTGAAGGGGCAAAAAACGAGTACTCCTCCCACTTATTAAAATAAAATTTCTCGCTAATCGAAATCCAGCTATTGGTCTTTATGACTCTGGATCTAATATTTCTTTGATAAATTATGAATTTTTAAATAATAATAAAGATATTAAAAAAATAATAAGTGGGAGAGATAATATAAAAGGGGTCGCAGGAGTAGCAAAAACAGAGGGTACGGTTGTATTAAGAATTAAAATCGGTAATATGGAAGAAAATTTTCAGTTTTTTATTGTGAAAAGTATTCATTTTAAAGATGATTTTCTATTAGGATTAGATTTAATAAAAAAATTAAAACTATGTCAAGATGAAAACTTAATAATAACACAAATAGAGATAACAAAACAAAAAGATCGGCAAATTAATAAGACTGAAATATCAGATATAAACAAGATAGAAAATACTATACAAAAAAATAAGGAAATTTTTGCTAAGTCAAAATTCGACATAGGAAAAATAAAAGGTTATGAAGCAATAGTAAAATTAATACAAAATAGATATATTTCGAAGAAACCATACAGATGCTCATTTCAAGACAAATTGAAATTGAAACGCAAGTGGATGAATTATTAAAAGCTGGTTTAATTGAAGAATCAAGCAGCCCTTATGCAGCTCCGGTCACTATGGTATTTAAGAATGAAGAAGGAAAAAGAGCACGATTTTGTATTGACTTTAAGGAACTAAATAAAATAATTGTGCCAGAAAGTCAACCGTTTCCTAGGATTGATGATCTGACAGTACGCGCCAGAAACTGTAAATTGTTTTCAAAATTGGATATAAATTCGGCGTTTTGGTCGATACCAGTGCGTGAAAAGGATAAATATAAATTGGCTTTCGTAACCCATCATGGTCATTGGCAATGGAATTTCTTGCCATATGGTTTGAAGTCTGCTCCGGCTATATTTCAAAGAGTCTTGTCAAGTGTGATAAGAAGAAATGACCTAGATAAGTTTGCTGTAAACTACATAGATGATGTATTAATTCATTCGAAGAATTATGAGGACGATGTAAAACATGTAGAATTAGTGTTAAAACCACTACAGGAACAAGGATTTAAATTAAATGAATCAAAGTGTCAGTTTGCACAAAACAAGATAACTTATCTGGGTCATGAAATAGGAAATAATTATATAAAACCAATGAATGACAATCTCACAGCAATCAAAAAGTTTCCTGTACCTCAAACAAAGAAACAGGTTAGACAAGTTTTAGGAAAAATAAACTTCTATTTGGAGTATATACCAAAACATACTATTTTGCTCGATCCCTTAAGAAATTTATTAAGAAAAAATGTAGATTTTCACTGGTCAAAACAATGTAAAGATTGTTTCGAGACAACAAAAAAATACTTATGCTCAGCTCGTGCGCTAGCAATATTTGATCCAGAATCTCCAACATACATATTCACTGATGCAAGTATTGAAGGAGTTGGAGCAATTCTAAAACAACCACAAGAATCTCTAATGTCAGTATTTTTCTTTTCAAAAAAATTGACAAACGCTCAGAAAATAAAAAAAGCAATATTTATAGAATGTTTAGCTATTAAAGAAGCTATACTTTACCGGCAATATTATCTGATAGGAAAAAAATTTGTGGTATTTACAGACCACAGACCATTAGAAAATTTTAATGTGAAGAAAAGTAATGATCCAGAACTACTACAAATTTTAAACTATATCTCACAATTTAACTTTGAGATTGTATATAATCCAGGTAAAGAAAATCTAGAGGCAGATTGTCTATCCAGAAATCCAGTTTTAGAATCAAATGAAGAAACAGATGATAACTCTGCGATTAAAACATCAAATTTATTAAAACTGGAAGATTTAAAAGAAAATCAAAAGCTAATAAAATTGGATGACAAATGCATAATTAAAGATAATATAATTTCCAAAATACTGAATAAGAGTGAGAAAATATGGATAACAGAAGAATTTGGTATTTCACTTATTGAAAGTGTACATAAAGATCAAGGTCATATAGGAATGAAACAATTAATTTTAGCAATAGGAAAAAAAATTTATTTTAAAAATATGTATAAAAATATAAGATTGATTTGCAGATCTTGTGAAACATGTATCAAAAATAAGTCAAGAATAGGTTGCTTTAAGGCTCCCTTGTCTCAACTTGGTCCAGCAAAAGAACCACTAGATATAATATCTTTAGATACAATAGGAGGACTTAAAGGGAATAAAAGTACAATAAAATATCTACACTTGGTAGTAGATCATTTCACAAGATACGCATATATCAGCACCTCGAAAACACAAATAGCAAAAGATTTTATTAATCTAATCAAGAAAGTAGAAAAAGCTGGAAATATAAAAACATTATTAACAGATCAATATCCTGGTATAAATTTAGCACAATTTAAACAATATGTAAATAAACAAAAGATAACATTAATTTTTACAGCAGTAGATTGTGCATTTTCTAATGGATTAAACGAAAGGACAAATCAAACACTAGTTAACAGAATAAGGTGCAAAATTCATGAAAATAGAGATAAATCGCGGCCAATAGTAGCAGAAAAGTGTATCAAGGAATACAATAACACGATACATAGTTCTACTGGGTTTACCCCCAATTACTTATTAACTGGAATAGATGCATCATTTGTACCTGACGAACTAAATGAAAATAAAATTACAAATTTAGAAAATAATAAGGAAATAGCTTATAAAAACTCAGAAAAGACACATAACAAAAATAAAAAGTATTATGATAAAAATGTTAAAAAGTTTGATTACGAAGTTGGAGACCTTGTATATGTAAAAAACAGTAACAAATTGAATAGAGATAAATTAGATGCGATCATAGTAGGACCTTTCAAAATAAAACTGAAAATCTCAGAGGTAATATTTTTAATAGATAGTAGATTTCGTAAAAAGGAGTCAAACTTATTTCATGCTAGTAAACTCGTGCCTTATTCCAAAGGGTTTTACCCTCTGTCTCAAAAAGGGGAGATGTAAGTTTGAACGCTACCGCCAAACTTCGGCACATATGTGAGGTCCCTACAGAGCGCGCTAAGATCGAAGATGCTCTGAGTTGTAACCTCCTGAATATGGGTACTCTTGTTAAGACAATGATCAACCCTTATTATCGACATTTGTAGCACTAGGTAATGTGTACATATGTTTAATATTACAGTTCTAAACTGCATCTGCAAGTGTTCGATTTAAAACCTGAGAACCTCCACCTCCTTAAGTTTCTGAATTCGAAACTTACATATATATATAAAAAGTTTGTGAAAGTGAGGGAACGGTCTAAGGTTATTCCTAGGTATTGAATGAAATAATCTAACCAGGGTTGGGAACCATATGGTGGCTTAGTCAATACTATAGTTCAGTAGTTTAGTGAATTGCTTTTGTTTTAAGTGGCTTAAGTTTAATTTTCCATTTATTGAAATATGTGTTGATTTTTTTATGTTAAAGGGTTTGTTTGGATATCGGCAATGTATAGGTTAAAAAGGTTAGGAGCTAGACAAGAGCATTGAGGAAGTCCTGCTGACAGTTGAGGGGATAATAGTGAATGGAATTTCAAAAGACCTATCAGAAAGGCATGACTGGCTGAAGTGTATTATGTAAGGTGGGAAATTGTAACTGATAAATGCATGAATGAACCGTATCGAAAGCTTTTTAAGTGGCAAGCGTGATCATCTCTACATGTTTCATGTCGTTGAAAGATTTTGTTATATAGTGGTTAGCTACTCGACTGTGGAGTGCTGTGGCCTGAAACCCAAATGTTCATTAATTATTAAAATCTTGATATCATAAAAGCGTGATCCTTTGAAATATAATGTTCTTAAATACTATTGAGAAAAATACTATTGGTCTATATCTTCTTATGTTTGCATGGTGTTAGTTTTGTTTCGGCATCATGATAATATTTTCCAGGATAGAGGGGAGTGTCTGTGTCAGAGAATGCTGTTGTAGATTTTAGTGAGAGATGTGGATTGCCTTTATGCTGAAAATTTTAATAAGTATAGGTGGGATTGTGACCACTCCTAGTGGTTTTCTCATTTGCAACAGTTTTATTTCTTTACATATGTCTTTCGGAGAAATTGATGGGAAAAAATGCGGTAAAGATTTTCTTAGGAATTGGATGATGGTTCTATTTACAATTCTATCATGGTTTGCTGGCCCTAAGTTTTTGGTTGTTACTGTTAAATTTTAAATGGGAAACTGATAGACCTGATTTTTCTTTATTTGAGAAGGACAAAGTCGTTGTTAGACATTAGAGGTGAGATACTGGGTTTGATGTTGATAAAATGTTTATGTATTTTCCACAGATTTTTATATCCTGGGTGCAATTCGTTTATTGTGCGATACTAGTTTTCGTTTTTCGAGTTTGTCTTAAAATTGAATCGTTTGGAAAAAAATTGATCTAATGAGCTATTTATGTATTTATGCTTCTTTTTGATTGCGTTTTTAATTTCTATGAGTCCTTTCAAACATCTCGGGAATTCGCATATGTGCATATGATACATGCATATATACATTGGCGTGGGAAGTCATGGGGATGGCTGTCACCATACCGGATTTTACTGCCTCATTTATTTGGGTTATAGAATTGTCAATATCGATTGAATAATTAAGGTGAGGGGGTTGATATCATCGGTGTTGAAATGATAGCCTTGCCTCACTAACAGAGACTAAATGGGACTGATTATGATGTAGAAGCAGTTTAAATGCTGTATCGTTACGCGGCGTAAGGTAAGCATTCAAAATCAAGTCAAATCCACGAACGGCGTTTGGGGAATACTAGACATGCCTGAGCCATTTCTGCTGTGGATTTTGTATTTTAGAAACATTCTAGGTTTGGACACATGCCTAAAGTTCCAAGAGGTAAACCAAATATGTACCTGCACCTACACGAAGGACATCTGCATACAAGCTGCATTGCAGATATTTCTACCCGTAGGGGGGGGGGGTAAAGTTAGTATGCACAGAATCATTTTCACTTCTGATGATTTGGGCTCCGATGCTTAAGGGTGTCAGTCCAAACATATATGGAAAAACACAAGAAATGCATAGTTCGCTTCCATAAGTTATTCGAATTTCAGATAACTCAAAGTTAACAGGGTACAGAAAATGACAAGCCCACCGATTCCTCAACTACTACCGTGCCCCTGCTAACTCGAAGCTGCTCCTGCCGAAAACATAACGCCTTCTATATCGAGCTAAGCAAATGAATGCAGGAACTTCTCAGTTTTGGGCGAGTTTTTAAACGAATTGGTTCACTTTTTATGAAAAATGGTAAATAATAGCATGTAGTAATAACTGTGGAAAATTATGAAAGTACCTATTTTGCACGTATCGTATTCATCTAGGAATATGGTTAACTAAGTACCACATACATTCACGTTTTGCAACTTTAAGTGCGTTTAATGGAGAAACGGTTGCCTTTACGAAGATCTAGTATGCAATAGAAGTTGTAGAAAATTTAAAAATGAACAATGTGACTCCAATTCCATTTCTCTAAAACCAATGGTTGCCGAGGCATGCGATTCAGCGCTCCCCTCCACCCCCTGACTCAACCTGCCCTTGCTGACCACGGCACCATGCATTTTCCAAACCTCTAGGGTCCCCTAAACACAAATCTAAAGAGAAACTCAAGACTTCTTTAGCCTTGACTACACTGGGATAAGTGCAATTATAATCTCAGGCCAAGTAAAGACCACAGTAATCCCAATACCTTAAGGTCAATTAGTCTTAAGTGCCTTTGGTATAGTTGGGAAAATCATTTCTTACGAATCAAATAACTTCTTTGAGGAAAATGACAAGATTAAAAAAGAACAGGCAGGCTTTACGTCTTTCTTCACCAGAGGTCTCACCATTAATTGATACTTAATTAAATATTGTACTATAAATTATGAACTCAATTTTGTGTTTTTAAATACATTCTTAAACGAAATAAAGTACTAATATAGCGGAGAAACAATACTGAAGAATCAGGGACACTAACAAATAAAACTACTTCATTTTACTTATCTAACCATCTCGGGTACTTGCAACTTCCTTTTCAAGAAATATTGATTAACCAAAACATTAACAATAAAAAAAACTATTGAAATCATCTGTAACGTATTAAATGTGTGATTTACATTGCTGCCTCTCGAAACTTTATTTGTTGAAGTGCCTTTGAAATTCTTTTCGCATTACAGTTTTTTGGGGGAAAATGTAACATTAAATCTTGAATGGCTTCTGATATAAAATTTGGGAATATAACTTTAAAATTCTATATTAAAAATAATTACGACCCCTAAAGAAATACTTTATTGTAATGATGTATAATTTTATGATGTTAATGTGACACAGTGTACTTTTTGAATGACATAATTTTTCCTCTTAGTTTTTCTTCTGCTTCTTCTTTCTTTTAACATGGTGATAACTGTTCCCTCTGATGCCATTGATATTATACTTATTTATAATATCAATGAGATAGCGCTTTAGTGCCTTTTTGGATATCGTCAACCTAGATTTCATTGGCTATATGATTACTAATAATCCCCAGTGACAATTATTAGACTACGGTATCTTCTAAAGTAAAACCATAAACTTGATAAATTTTCACGGCAGGAAATTTTGCGGGAAATATATCTTTATAAAAGGAAATGCATTTTTGAGCCTGCTCACTATAGCGCATTCCATGGATCTACTATTTGGGCGAATTCACTCTCAGACTTAAATGCGATAATGAAGCTGAGTGGAACGACCCACAGTTGTCGTTGCTGCAGACCTCTTCGAAACTTTAGAACCCTCTTTCTTCAATTAGTTCCATATTTTAATGCTTTATATTGTGGCAATGGAAACTGGGAAGCAGTATATTGTGAGGATAATTACCCAGAATATGGGTAGGGGTTTCGGTCTGTAAGCCACATTTGCGACAAAGGGCCCCTACATCTGCTGACGTCTGTCCGCTGGCACCTGGCACACCATTTAATGGGGCATAACTGAAATTAATTTAGAACACACAGACGGACGCATTAATATAAGAAATTTCACAGATTATTACTATAATTAAAGACTGATATAACCCATTAAATATAATTAAATAAATTTCAAAGCTGCTGATAGACTTAACAACCACTTTATCAACCCTAGACTAAATCTTTAATTGAGGAAAAAGTCCCTACTGATCCTGGATCTTGACATCATATTATTAGATAATCTTCCCCTCATTCCCTTGAGAGGAAGATAATCTTTTACTCAGGATGAGAAATAGTCTCCCCAGGTGAAACAGAGTTCTCTGCAATAATAGTTTCCCTATATAAATCAAATTTTATTCCCCGTAATTTCTTGCAAAATTGAAGATTTATTAAGAATAATTTACAAGTAAACGACCATTTACCGTTCGACAGTACCAGACTTATCGAACTGATCACCCAGATGGAAGAGCTCATGCAGGTACCACTGTCATTGTCCATAACTCCATATCCCATCACATAGTTCCTTTGGTAGCACATGATTTCCTTCAATCCACTGCAGTGTCAATCACCACCCTCACTTTTCCCCTTACTCTAGCATCAGTGTACTGCCCTCCAAATAAATCCATTTCCGATTCCCAATTCATCTCCTTTATAGACTCCATCGGGCATCGTTTCCTTGTGGGTGGGGACTTTAATGCAAAGCACCAGCACTGGGGCTCAAGATCCACAAATACATGAGGACGTGCTTTGCTGTCTGCACTCACACGGAGACATTGTTCCATTATCTCTCCTGACACAGCTACCTTTTGGCCATCAGACCCCAACCGAAATCCAGATCTTTTTGACTTTTTCTTCTGCAATAGTTTAGGAACACTAAACCATTCACTAAAGCGCCTCGATGACCTCTCCTCCGACCATAGCCCCTTATTATTAACCATTTCCCTAAATCCAATTCACAAACTGCCTCCTCCTTCATTTATTAGGGGCCCAGTTGACTGGGACCACTTCCGCCAGATTCTTACAGACTCTGTAGACCTCAAAGTACCTCTGAAAACATCCCAAGGCCTAGATGATGCAGTGCATCCCTTCACTACTCTGATCCAGAGGTCGGCCTGGGAGGCATCGTCACCCCACCGTCACCTAAAAATTCACAATCAAAATCCTTTACCTCAGTATCTCAAAGACCTAATCAAATCCAAACGCCACTCAAGAACAGTGTGGCAAAGATCCCGACATCCTGCTGATCGTCGCTCATACAATCAGTACTGCAGGCTGGTAAAGCGGCGATTGGCATCCTTCCGTTCCGATTCTTTCAATTCCTATCTTTCCTCCCTGTCTACCAGGGATAACTCCTTGTGGAATCTAACTAAGAAAATCCTAAAATATCATCCTGTTTCACACCCACTCCGTCGTGATGACGGGTCCTGGGCGGCCTCGGATGGCGAGGGGGCGGAGGAATTTGCTCTGCATCTTACCCATACTTTCACACCTCACCTTTCTCATCAAAGCCATACTCACAGCACAACTGTGGAAGATTTCCTCACTTCACCTATCCCTCTCTTACTACCACCAAAAGCCGTTAACCCCTCTGAGGTTAAATATCTTCTGAAAAAATTACCTTACCGAAAATCTCCGGGATATGATCTCCTTACTCCTCAAATCCTCCAACAACTTCCTCCTAAAGCCATAATCTTCCTAACCTATATATATGATTGCATTATCCGGACGACGCACTTTCCTCTCCTCTGGAAACATTCCATTATTGCCCTATTCGCCAAACCCGGTAAACCACCTAAAGACGCCTCATCTTACCGTCCAATTAGCCTACTCCCTATCCTCTCAAAAATATTTGAAAAACTCCTATTAAAACGCCTACTTCCAATTGTTGAATCCAAAAACCTTTACCCTACTCACCAGTTTGGTTTCCACCAACGACATTCCACAGCTCAACAAAGCCTTCGCGTAGTTGATCACATATCCTCAGCCCTTGAAACCAAACAGTATTGCACTGCGTCCTTTCTGGACATAGCTCAAGCTTTTGACAGGGTCTGGCACGCAGGTTTGCTTTATAAACTCAAAGGATATTTACCGCAAACCTTATTCCTAATCCTACAATCCTACCTTTCAAACCGTTTCTTCCAAGTCCGATGTGGTTTAGAATATTCTATCTACTATCCCATTAAAGCAGGAGTTCCACAGGGAAGCGTCCTGGGTCCCATCCTCTATAATCTATACACCGCTGATGTCCCCTCTACCACCAATACCTTCTTGGCAACATTCGCAGACGACACTGCTGTCCTGTCAACCCATCCAGACCCTGATATAGCATCCCAAAACCTTCAAAAACACCTTGAAGAGATCGAGTATTGGTGCAACCAATGGCAAATCAAGGTTAATGAAGGAAAATGTTCCCACATAACCTTTACCCTCTTCCGCAAGTCCTGTCCGCCAGTCTTTTTAAATTCAATTCCTCTCCCTGCTTCTGAGACAGTACGGTATTTAGGCTTCCATCTCGACAAAAGACTGACATGGAACCCACACACGAGACTAAAAAGACAAGAACTAAACAGACGCTTTGCACAACTGTACAGACTACTTCGAAGGACATCCCACCTCTCAATAGAAAACAAACTGCTTATTTACAAGGTTATACTCAAGCCAATCTGGACATACGGAATAGAGCTATGGGGGACAGCAAAAAAGTCAAACATCAAGCGCATCCAATCCTTTCAATCAAAAGTCCTAAGAACAATAGTAAATGCCCCTTATTACGTCAGCAACAAAACCCTTCACAATGATCTGAATATACCCTATATTCTTGAACTCATCCCTTCCAAGTTCATAAAATTCCATAGTAACCATATCCAACCACCCTAATTCCCTAGCACAGTCATTGCACTACACCACTCACCCCTATAATCCTCTTCGGAGATTAAAACGGCAGTGGCCTCGTGACCTGCTATAACTATGTGATAGTGGGAGTTCTGGCAATGGCCAGTTTCTCTAATCATGTCCTGAGCGTCTGTGGCTCTCGCGCTCTTGGTCAGCCTCCGCTGGCTCTTATGCAGTGACGCGGCTGACGTAGGGGCATGGGGGACTCCCCCCAAGACTACGCTTCCTCCTTAGCATGCGAGGGAGGTGACAACCATGTGGACTTGGGGGGCCTCTGGGCTGTTTGTAAATATTGTATGAATGAGCGAGTGAATGATGAATTGTAAATATGGTATGAATGATGGCATTTATCTCAATTATCCATTGCCTAATAAAAGGCAGATTGTAATTTTATCTTAATAAAATTGATTGATTGACCTATAATAAATTAAGAATAAGTTTTTAATTGGTCGGGATATAGTAATTAGCGTGTCACAAACCTGCTGTGATGGCCCTGTAAGCTGGATCCCATCTTATCCGCAGGAGCAGTGCAGCCAACAAGCAGGGGGGGGGGCGATCTTCAATAGTCCTATCGATATATCTATAGTTTTTATCGATCAATATCTCAATCGATAGTCGCTTTAGTTCTCTTTTCGCGTTGGTTTAGTTCCTAAGACTATTGACAGAAGCCTTTTCATGTGTTTCTTCTTGCTGATTCTTGTAACTGAACCCTAATGGAATGATACATTTCTAGTTTTGTACTTTAGTTCTTGTGCGTTTCGTTCAAACGAACAACAAAATGTTTTTCTGAATTTGTTTAACAAAAAAGTGGTTGTTTTTTCTTTTAAATTAAATTTCACAGTACTTTGCTTCAGTTGCTCTTTTTTAGTTTACTAATAATAATAATACTTACAAATAATCATACAATATTTGGTAATCTATAAATAAATTATAATTATATATTAAATAAATTCTATAAAAACTTATTTATTTATTATATTTGTTATCAACCAAGTTATTTAATATTATATTTGTATACCTGAAATAAATTAAGACTGTATCAATTAATAACGAGCAATAATAAAGCTAATGATCAATTATTTATTAATAACATCTTCTGATACCTGTCATATTTTACTGCTTATCCAAAATTCTCTAGTAAAATAATGATTTATCTCTTTGTAAAGGTATTATTACACTATCGAAACTATCGATAGATTTTCATTGATAGTATCGAGATATCGATCGAGCCCAAGTCTCGCCCCACCCACAAACAAGCTCATGTAAGTTTAATAACACCCGTCTCTCACGTTTTTTCACAATGTTTATTGGTTTATGTAATACAACTGATAATAATAAATTTAATTTCTTTAAATAAGTGAATTTTGAATTAATTTCCCTAACTGTACAAATTATACTAACCTCGTTAAAATAATCTTACAAGCTACTTGCCGATAAAGCATTAATAACAACATACATTATTATTTAGGTATACCCTGACAAAATAACTATCAGGGCTTATGTTAGTGGTTACTAATTAGGTAAGGACTTTTTAACATAAATATGTAAATAAATTTAACGATTATTATCCCATAGAAAAACGTCATAACTTGTCAATAGATTGACCTGTTGTTCATGTTCATAATAAAAAATTTCAATTATACCATTATAAATTCCAATAGCTGTAATAACAAAGTTTTTATGGGGGCAGGTGGTAATCCGACCCAGACCTCTTATCTAGCCTAGATAGATCACTTACGCGGTCTTCAAGTGGACGGACATAAAATCTTTCTTCAATTCTGCTCTGAACCACCGATCCATAGACCACGCATTCCCCATCTATCCTCCAGTATTTTTAATTTTTTTTTGTATATTAAAATTTGAGCTGAAATCCAAACCAAATAATCATTACCGCATAACCTCCTCGACCTTATCAAAACGATACGCCGATCCAAAGCTTTATAGCAAAGAACCCGCCACTCTGCTGATAGTTACAAAGATAACTTTAAATTAGTAAAGTTGCACTAGCTGAATCCCTCCGATGTAGCTAATGTCCTAATTTCTCTAATTCATCTTTCATTCCACCAAAGGCAGTGAATCCCTCTTAGGTAAAAAAAACCATTACAAATCCTCTACGATCTTCTTACTGCACAGATACTCTGATAACTCTCACAAAAAGCAATAGATTTCCTAACTATAGTAACATATACGTGCAATTGCTTATTTAAGACCACCCACTATCCACTTCTTTGGAAATATTCCATTATTGTGCATTTTTCAGAAACCTGGAAATGTTTTCGAAATAATGCTACTAAAACATCTCCTACCCATATTCGAATTCTAAAACATCTTTCCCACCCATCATTTTCGCTTCCACTCCTAACATTCCAGTGCTCAACAAGACCTCCGCGTTTCTGGTCTTATATTCTTTTCACTTGAAAACTAACACTATTGTGTGAGTGCTTTTCTCGACGTAGCACAGGCTTTCAACCAGGTACGGCCTGTCGGATTGCTTGCTAATCCTTTTTCTAATAGTTCAATCCTATTTAACAAACCAGATCATTCGATACCGGTTCAGAATATTCTAATTTCATCCCATTCAACCCGGATTCCTTCAAGATAGAGTCCTGGAACCAATAACTTATATTCAATGTAGTCCTGGCGTGCCGTGCTCCTAGCACCTTACCACCTGATGATACAGCAATCTTTTCATCTCATCCTAATCCCCTAACTGCATCCAACAACCTCTAAGACTAAAATCACCTCATAGAAATAGAAAACAAGTGGAACCCACGATAACACGTCATTTCAAAGAAGGCAAGTGCGTACACACCACATTTACCCTTCGAAGAGAGTCCTCTCCATCCGCCACCTTTAATTAGATACCACTTATGTGTCTAATGCTGTTCGATATCTAGGGGCTTTCATCAAGACAAAAGACGTGGAACACTCATACAAGAATTGGACAATTGTACCGACTACTTACCAGAACCTCTAACCTCTTACTAGACAACAGACTAGTAGTAGAGACAACTATAACCAACAAAATGGCGATATAGAAATCGTCGACCAACAGACGAACTCTAACATCCCAATCCACAGACCTCAAAACTATAGTCAATACTACATACTACCTTCTAGACTACAAACCTATCCCTTGTTGAGTGAATTCATGTGCTCACGTATCCTAGACCCACAATTCTAAATTCCCCGAAAACCTATCAGCCACCACCCCCACTCGTGTCGTGAGCGTCTGTGGCTCTTTTGCCCTAAAGATAAATCTGGTCTTCTGATCTGGTACCAGTAAATTGTAATTTTTCAAGACATTAAGAAGAATACAAATACATTCAGTTCATCTAAGTAATATCCTTATACAAGGGCCTATATAATATGTGAAAAAGTTGTCCATTGATAAATTTGATGAAAACCTAACAAACGTCTTTTATTAGCCTAAGTCGCTCTCTCTTCTATTCACCTATATACTCACGGCTAACATCAACTAACAGTACATATTTTTTTCATGTCATTGTAATAACAAAAACTAAATAAGAAAATGTTATTCCGCAATGAAAATTAAAACTTCATGTCAATGTTAATATTTACTAATTTAAAATGAACTGACACAAAAAAAAACGAATAATATAAATAAGATAAAGAGGCATTAACCTATTTATTTTCCCTGTTTTAGAATTATAATAATATTTGTCTTTGAACTATCCGCCTAATTTTGTACATACATTTTAAGTAAAAAAGGGGCTGTCGGTGACTTCTCACAGCCGATCAAGAGTCATAGCCCTAAAAGACGGGTGGTTCAACATCTGGTGATCTATGTATAACTCCTCCTTCAGTTATTCTCAAGAAGTTGTATTGTAAGTTTAATTAGAAACTAATCATTATTGTAAGTTTA
Organism: Acanthosoma haemorrhoidale; assembly: GCA_930367205.1. Lineage (NCBI taxonomy): Eukaryota > Metazoa > Arthropoda > Insecta > Hemiptera > Acanthosomatidae > Acanthosoma > Acanthosoma haemorrhoidale. The sequence goes on from OV884009.1 coordinate 115,801,489, forward strand.
AATAGAAACATAGTAAAACAGGAACTGGCTATTGCAAACCTTATACTTTATTTTCCACATAATCATTTAATTATAATTAAATACTTCAGTACATATTGAGTGAGTAGAATTTTGTGTAAAGTATGAATGAGCTCTCAAATTAAAATTATAAATGCTACAAAAGAAAATCGTAAGTATATAAATAAAGAACTAAAAAAATTTATCAATATTTCATTAAAATTTTTGCTTGTAAATATTTATTTATTTTATTTTTATAATTTATTATTTATTTTTGTCAGCCAGACTTTTTTTTTCCGATTTACCACGATTTTTTCATTAATAATTAGTCATAACTTACATAGTCCAGGAATAATAGGAGTAATTGATTACATATTTCTGCGGCTGTAAACTGAACCAGAAAGCAGTTGTTGTTTTTAATAAAAACATAAATTGCCTCTTAAATGAGTTTCGTAGCGATTTCTAGGCGGCGAATTTTATGGCATCTAATCATTAAAATTGCCCAATTTCAGGTTAGAAGTAAAAAAAATCCCCCTACGTCGTCTACTGAAGAGGTTTCTCTTTTGTTCAACAGACATAATGAATTATTTTTCAGTTTCGCTAATCTACATGTTAGCGACTTCAGTAGCGCCTATAATGATATTAACACCAATAATAATTACAGTAAAGACCCATATTGAAGTTAATACGTCTTCCTTGTTTTTTGTGGGAAAATATTATACATTATGTTTTTAGATCTTCACACCTGATACTTTATTATGTCAGTTATCAGTATCATTATTTCATAAAGATTTTTCCTTAATTGCATTCACACTTATGAAAAATTTCAATGAGAACAATAATTAACTATCATTATATAATGCATAATTTCATATTGTTAAGAAATTCAAACCATTTATCTTGGTGAATCCTGATGGTATATTTGTCTGGAAGTAGCATTTAGGGTGGTAACCATGTTCAAAGTAAGAGCACAGACAGTTCTGGTATATAACACTGAGATAAGCGGTAAATATACTCTGGCTATCTAAGTTGCTAAACTTAAATTGGATTATTAACTAATTATGAAGACACCATTTATCAGTCAAACAGTTAGCTTGTTGACAAGTGCAAGTAACAAGATATATGGATAGGTTTCGGCAATTTGGCTTGTATGCTTATAATCCGGTTAGAAAAAGTCTTTAGAAATTCCATGAATTATCCCATTTTCCTAAGACCGCACAGAAAGTTATGCTACCATATTTCCAATCCAACCAGATTCCTAGATTTATTGTACTACCGTTCACATTCAATAGTTGTAATTCCATTACACAGTTATTATCACAAATTAATTAATGTAGGCAACAAATAAAAAAGTATGTTTGTATTATCCTATGTAGGGTTGATCTAGAGCAAGTGTTTCATCAACACTGAAACAATAGGTAAATGTTTGTCCTCGATTAAAAGGATGTATTTTGTTCGTGCTGTGATAGAACAATCGGACACGAGCGAAAATCTCTAAGTGACGTACATCGCAAAGCAGCTAAGTTCTGTATTTATTGAATTATTTTAAACTCAATCAACTTTCATTTAATTTTTTGGCTTTTCATAAAGGACAACTTTAGTTAAATTTAAAAAAAAAAAAACCTGCTCGACGTGGTCTTAAAGATTCATTCCAAGCCTCCTCCGAAAAGAACAAGTTTACGCGGATTTATGTCAAACATTAGTAGGGGGGGTCTATAGTGAAAAACCAGTTATAAATAGCAGTGTATTCCGACACACCTCTCAGGTTTTCGGGAGGTTTCACTTGGTTAGTATGAGTTACAGATATCTATTCCTATGTCTCATGTCTCTTATGTATTAAAGTGTGTTGTGTAAATAAAGAATGTGTTAGAATGAAAGGTGTCTCATTATTCGGCCCCTTGTCACAACAGGGGCTAATATACATTTTTTAAACTCCAGTCGCCTTTTTACCAGACGACTTACACTCAAATGAATACAGCGGATCAAAGTACCTTAAGAAAAACCTATTTGGAAGGTGTTTTTAATTAGACGATTATTAAAATCTGGGAAAAAATAGGAGACCATTAAATATACGCCATGGTCAATGAAAGAGGCCTTTACATTTGTAATCTTTTAGTTGGAATTCCTCATCCGGAAATTAAAACGACACTTTCATTAATTTCATGGAAACTCCTTTTGACTACCAAACATGAAATATTCTCACGTTTTCTCAACGACAGCCTAACGAATTATTTCAAAAATTCTGAATTCCAGAACAAAATCCTTCTGTTCGTGTCAGATTCAGCTAATGATCAAAACCTTTTACCCAAATATAATCCACATCACGTCCTCAGCTCATGGGTTGAATCGATCCGTTGAGAAGGTACGTGAAATTATCTCGCAAGTCAATAAACTTGGTACATGGTTAATACAGAATTTTTTTTAAATAATAAGGAATTCATGAACGAAAGTGAGACTCAATAGATCGTTTTCATCGAGATTGAAAATGACCACATTCGTTCAAAACAATTTAATGAATGCATTAACGGAAAAGATTTATGATAAGGCCATTTAGGAGGAACCTTCTATAACCTTCCCCTACAAAAATTCCCCGATAACTTCGGTAGAAGTGGAACGTTCCTTTTAAATGTCCTTTTAAAAAAACGGACGACACTATTTTGGGGGAAACGAAAATGAAATGTACAACATTGTTCAGTTTTATGAAAGTGTAAAAAATTAACTTTTTCTAACATTGTTTAGTAATTTTATTTTTTAATATTTTGTAGGTACTTAATACACCCATATGTACAGCAAATTTATAACACGTTAATACATTTTTTCTTGCATCTCGTATTATTTATATACTTTTTCATTTATTACGCCCAAAAAAATTGTTTTTTTTTCGAATTACTCTTATTCAAACAAGGTTCAATAAGCTTTACATGTATTTATATTATAAATTAAACAAAAAGGATGATGTTTGTGTGTGATACTCGAATACACGATTTTAAACCTTTGTGGGTTTTTGACTGCATGAAAATCCACTTATGACTCTAGTCATTATCATTGTGTTAGCAACTAGACCAGTATTTGGTTTCCAGAGGCAGATTTTTGCATTTGGCCGATTTAATGCCCAGTTTCTATTTTTGTCAAAATTTTAATAAATGCCCCTTTATTACTACTACATACTACGTAATAATAGTACGTATGCTGATAGTTACGAGCTTGTATCGAAATATAGTTCCAACTTGTTTGAAATTGGGTGTTAAGTAAGAAAACTGCGCTCCGAATCCGAAAGCAAGTTTCTTTAACTTATATAGCCAGCGTTCACGAGCGAGCAGATCTGAATTCCGATAGTCCCCCCCCCCCTTCTAAATACACCGATAGGAAATGTGTAGATGTGGAAGTGGGGGAGATAGCTAGTCGATGGGGCACAGCACCCCATTACAGACCCTGATTGTAATGTATGAAAATTGCACAGTAAAGTTAACAATCCAATCAGATCCTCAAGTTTAATTTCTTCGCAATTGACTGAGTGAATATATTATCATTTCCACTCTATTAACATCGATGAATTGGCGTAGGCTATACCAGAAAAACTATCCCAATAGCAATCTTGAAGGGCTTCAACTTAAAGGACTACAAAAGACTTAATTATCAAGCACTGTACTTTAACGATTTCAGCCCAATCTGCTGAGGACTTACGCTGAGGAGAGCGTAGTGCGACTGTAGGGAATTTTCACCTAAATAAATTTAGCTGAAGCTGTATTGACTAAGTGGTCCTGGTCAATCACACGCATAGGGAGACATATTCCCACTTGTGAACATAGTCAGTGTCTGGCTTTCGAATTTTGCCGAAGATTGTCTGATCCCACTTCAAAGTCATTCTCTCAAGCTCAACAACTTAACGAAATTCACAGCAACAATTCAAGTCAAGAGTGACGCTTCACGTAATGAAGGTTTAGTGATGGAACCATTGCGAAAAGGATTTATTGACAGTTTTTATGACTATTGTAATCATGGTCCGCTTAAGCCTCCACACGTATTCATACTATTAAGTTGTCGAGGTCTGACTAATTCGATATACTACTCGATATGAGAATATTATTTGTCATGGGACTGGATTGTTTTTAGCACTATCAGAGAAATGAAATGGAATTGCTATGTTAAAGATTACATCCCTTAAGTATACACTGGTTGATTAAAAGTTAGAAACTATATCCTCATGACTTTTTGTAATGATCGTTTGAAAAAAACGCAAGTTACATATTGTTAATCATCACGTCGAGATCTTGATATGATACTCAGAATTATAAAAAAATATTTTTGTTTTTAAATATCAACTAATTAATTAATTACAATTTTATAACTATCGAGATTGATTAGTTATGAATACGTTTACTATTTCTGATAGATTAAATCATTTTTAAGACAAGCCTGGAAGTGAACCCACCCTTGTGGGTCTTCCTTTAGTACGCTGTCGCGGCTGGAACACTTTAGTCTTAGGTTCTAGGTTTAGGTTTTAGTGTTAGTGTTTTCCACGGTTCCAAGCTGAAGGTGAGCCTCATCACCTAATGAGTTTATGTGTATTGGACTTATTAACAACAATCTGAAAGTATTATATTTAATGCACTCCTTCGAATGCATCTGTGAATGCAGCACGAGGAGACAGCTGTAATTCCAAATTTATTTATTTATTTTTGTCATTGTATATATATTATCAATAAAGTGGTTTTGAAAGAAAAAAACGGATTGGCATAACGAACCGGACGGTCACTTGGAACACTACTCTCTCCTCTCTATCTGCACTGGCAATGTTTGCTGCTCTACTGAAACCATGGTCTTCTCATTCAACTACCTCTGCATCTCTCTCTCCTAACCTATATTTTAGTCCGGCGTTGTTAGACCCCACACCTTCCTAGTGGGAATCTCTGCCTTCGTCTTGCTAAAACTAGCAGCTCCTTGGGAGAGACCTCTCCCTCGCGGACGACGGTTCCCGTGGCCCTGCAAATTTTCCTAGCAGTGTCTCCCGTGGCATTCCAGTCTGCCTTTCTCCGGTTCACACTCGCCTTTGGGATCCAGACGGTTTTCGCCTACCCTTAGACACCGAGTGTGAATTCGTGGTCATTCCAAGACCACATAAACTACCTATAAACCTACCCTGTACCTCTTCTCCTGAACATAGAGCACTGTCAGGGCACACACCTTCTAAAGATCTTATGGAGTCAGATTAAAGCGTGAAAGACCACAGGTCCGCTCACCTTATCTCTTTCTAGCGACCCTAGCCCGTGTCTCCTCCCCACTTTGGGGATACTCAGTCATCTGAGCCCGACATTAATTACTACATTAAATTAGTGTTGCCTGCATCAAGTTGTCTGTCCTTATCCATTCATCCTGGAGGGTTAGGCAGGTATACTCTAAATGAATACCGCACACTTAAGTGCCCAGAAGCATTATCATGTAATCCTTAAAACTCAGAAACAACATATTAAGCCAACTTCACCAAGCACACATAGAAGTTACCCTCCTCACTCACCCATCTACTTTTCCATATTTTCATATATATATATATATATATATATATATATATATATAAATAAACCTATTGCCAGTAGAGAGATAGGATTAGGTCACGATACCGACTCAACTAGACCTAACCAGCGGCGCAGGCTTAGACAACCCTGATTGGTTAATTCAATGACCTTTCTGATTCGTTGGAATAAGCCGGCCTCCGATTAGTTGCGAACAGAAGTCTACCAACATGTATAAGGCGGAATTCCGGTTTTCTATTCACTGGAAATCTTGGAAAATCTCTCTCTCTCTCTCTCTCTGTCTCTCTCTCTCCCTCTCTCTCTCTCTCTCCCTCTCTCTCCCTCTCTCTCTCTCTCTCTCTCTCTCTCTCTCTCTCTCTCTCTCTCTCTCTCTCTCTCTCTCTCTCTCTCTCTCTCTCTCTCTCTCTCTCTCTCTCTCTCTCTCTCTCTCTCTCTCTCTCTCTCTCTCTCTCTCTCTCTCTCTCTCTCTCTCTCTCTCTCTCTCTCTCTCTCTCTCTCTCTCTCTCTCTCTCTCTCTCTCTCTCTCTGCCACAATAATCCCCGTAGCAGCACCGTGATCTTAATAAATTGTAGTCTAATCAAACCTTGAATTTTAGAAGATAAAACCAGACCTTCTCTAACATTTTTTGGTACCTCAACTGTACCCATTATAAAAATGTTTGAGTTGTAAAGTGATTCAGCAACGGTCATTAGAGTTAAATGATCTTGAAGCATTCCAATTGCCCACAGCTGCCTACTATCATTTCAACGTTATCTTAACACTGCAATAGCTATCAAATTTAATAATCAATCCTTAAGGAACATACAATGGTTTGAATGTTAGTTAGGCTGCATTGATAGAGAAGAGCTGAAGTTTCAAAGCGAAGAATCCATTGAGCAGCGCCCAGACATTTATTTCCTTTTGCCAGTCAGAATTTTATCTTCCCTCCGATGTAGATGTTTTCTTAGGCTATTATATGCAAGGAATTGAGTAGGCTGCACTTGGGGAAATTAAGTTGCAGGATCCCTTTTGAATTATTTTCAATGTACCTCTAGAAGTATTTATACACTGAGGTTTTTCGTCATTAATTACATCTCGAATCCCCCGTTAGCGCTGCCCCAACGCCCAATCGCCTGCATGAGATATATAGTGAGTCATAAATCCATAAATAGTACGAAATTGTGAAGTATGTTTTGAGCTTTTTTAATATCTATATTATATATATAAGTGTAAATAGTGAAATCGGACTGAGTAGTCGGCCATCTTGACGCCTTGCATTAGCCGTCGTTCACGATATATAGGCGTCCTGAGCCAGGCGGTCTGGTGGCTCAGAGCGGAGACCGGTGACTCGCCACTGGAATCCCAACGGCACTACGTATTTTATTTTATCTTTTTAAACTAACAAAAATCGCTTAAGATAAAATGAGATCTTATCAACAGCTAATATCTCAAAATAAAAAAAAAGATCTAGGTCCTTAGGTCCAACTCCGACAACGTCGCCTGTAAAGCGAAAACCTAGACGCTCAAATAGGAACATCCCTACAAATTCATCTGCCGTCAGCTCTATAGAAGACCTACCACCACTTGCCAGCACTTCAAAAGAAGAAACTGAAGCAGAATCTCCATTCTTCACACCGAATAGCTTCGAGGTACTGAGAAACCTGACCAACATGGAAGTTGGAAGCCAACCTGACGACATGGAAGTTATTAAAACACCAACACAGCCCAAGCCACCTGCTATAATCGTAAGGAATATTAGCAATTTTAAACTATTATGCTTACAAATGAGCAAAATTGTAGGTACCGTAAAATATACGTGCCTCAATCGCTCTCGGGATACGAAAATTTCCCCAGACACTCCCGATACTTACCGAGCGATAGTTAAATATTTGGATGAAACCAATGCAGACTTCCATACATATCAGTTGAAAAGAGAACGATCGCTTCGAGTAGTGATAAGAAATCTGCACCCAATCACACCAGCTGAAGAAATTGAAGACGAACTCTCAGCTCTGGGATTCAAATTTCGCCCAATAACGAATGTTTTACGTGAGGACAGGCAAAAAGACAAATCCATCAAAACGGCGTTACCGTTATTCTTTGTAGATCTTGAACGGATATCTGGCGTGGAGAAAATTTATGACTAACAAACCTGTATTACACAAGAATACAGGTCAAAAAACCTTACCCCAAAAGAGACATCGTCCAATGCCATATTTGTCAGGCATATGGGCACACAAAATCGTACTGCCACCACCCTCCCAGGTGTGTAAAGTGTAGTGGGCAGCACAAAAGCGAATTGTGCAAAAAGCCCCTAAAATCGCCTGCTGTATGCGTGCTCTGCCAGCAAGACCATCCGGCCAACTACAAGGGCTGCGAGGCATATAGAATGCTCAAGTCCAGGAGCGAGCAACGTCGTCGGCTAGACGAAGAGAAGCCAGTGACAGGTAGCTCAAGAAGCGCCCCACCAGAAATTTGAGGCCTTCTGTCTCTTTTGCTGATAGCGTTCGGAACAGAGAGCAGTCGTAGGCACTACCCACTACTCATCCGCAAGTATCTCTTCCCCAGCATTCCGCTCATCCCGCCAACCAGCAAACCCAATCCCATCCTCAACCACACATCTCGCATATTCCTCCACCTTCACGCTCTTCAGATCTCACTAGCCTATTAGCATCTTTCCTTACAGAGTTCAGGATCCTAATTACCCCTCTCATTTCCCTTCTTACAAATCTTGTCTCCTACCTTATCCCCGTTAAACAAAACCCATAAGTGGATCCTTCTGACTCCTTATCCATTCTCCTTTGGAATGGGAATGGTGTTCGCACCCACACTAACGAACTGACAGCACTAATCCACGACAAAAACGTCGACGTAGCTCTTATTACTGAACCAAGACTTACGAGTAAACGACCATTTACCGTTCGACAGTACCAGACTTATCGAACTGATCACCCAGATGGAACAGCTCATGCAGGTACCGCTGTCATTGTCCATAACTCCATATCCCACCACATAGTTCCTTTGGTATCACATGATTTCCTTCAATCCACTGCAGTATCAATCACCACCTTCACTTTTCCTCTTACACTAGCATCAGTGTACTGCCCTCCCAATAAATCCATTTCCGACTCCCAATTCATCTCCTTTCTAGACTCCATCGGACATCGTTTCTTTGTGGGGGGACAACACTGGGGGTCAAGATCCACAAATACATAAGGACGTGCTTTGCTGTATGCACTCACACGGAAACATTGCTTTACTATCACTCCTGACACAGCTATCTATTGGCCATCTGATCCCAACCGAAATCCTGATCTCCTTGACTTCTCTTTTTCAATAGTTTAGGAACACTAAACTATTTACTCACGCGCCTTGATGACCTCTCCTCTGATCATAGTCCTTTATTATTAACCATTTCCCTAAGACCAATTCACAAACTGCCTCCTCCTTCACAGAGTCCGTAAACCTCAAATTGTCCCTGAAAACATCCCAAGACCTAGAGGATGCAGCGCATTCTTTCACTACTCTGATCCAGAGGTCGGCTTGGGAGGCATCGGCACCAAAACATCCACAATCATAATCGTTTACCTCAGCATCTCAAAGATCTAATCCAATCCGAACGCCGCTCCAGAACAGTGTGGCAAAGATCCCGGCATCCTGCTGATCGCCACTTGTACAATCAGTACTGCCGATTGGCATCCTTCCGTTCCGATTCTTTCAATTCCTACCTCTCCTCTCTGTCCACCAGGGATAACTCCTTGTGGAATGTAACCAAAAAGATCCTAAAGTATCAACCTGTTTCACAGTCACTCCGTCGTGATGATGGGTCCTTGGCGGCTTCGGATGGGGATAGGTCGGAGGAATTTGCTCTGCATCTTACCTATACTTTCACACCTCACCTTTCTCATCAAAGCCATACTCACAGCACAACTGTGGAAGATATCCTCACTTCACCTATTCCTCTCTCTCTTCCACCAAAAGCCGTTAATCCCTCTGAGGTCAAATACCTTCTGAAAAACTTACCTTACAGAAAATCCCCTGGATATGATCTCCTAACTCCTCAAATTCTCAAACAACTTCCTCCTAAAGCCATAATCTTCCTAGCCTAAATGTATAATTGCATTATCCAAACGACGCACTTTCCTCTCCTCTGGAAACATTCCATTATTGTCCTATTCGCCAAACCCGGTAAAACACCCAATGACGCCTCATCTTATCGTCCAATTAGCCTACTCCCTATCCTCTCAAAAATATTTGAGAAACACCTACTAAAACGTCTACTTCCTATTGTTGAATCCAAAAACCTTTTTTCCACACACCAGTTTGGTTTCCGCCAACGACATTCCACTGCTCAACAAGGCCTTCGCGTTGTTGATCACATCTCCTCAGCCCTTGAAACCAAACAGTATTGCACTGCTGCCTTTCTTGATATAGCTCAAGCTTTTGACAGGGTTTGGCACGCAGGTTTGCTCTACAAGCTCAAAAGATATTTACCACAGACCCTTTTCCTAATCCTACAGTCCTACCTTTCAAACCGCTTCTTCTAAGTCCGCTGTGGTTTAGAATACTCTAACTACTATCCCATAAATGCAGGAGTTCCACAGGGCAGTGTCCTGGACCCCATCCTCTGTAACCTATACACCGCTGATGTCCCCTCTACTCCCAATACCTTCTTGGCCACATTTGCAGATGACACTGAAGTCTTGTCATCCCACCCAGACCCCGACATAGCATCCCATAACCTTCAAAAACACCTTGACGAGATCGAGTATTGGTGCAATCTATGGCGGATCAAAGTTAATGAAGCAAAATGTTCCCACATTACCTTCACCCTTTGTCGCAAGACTTGTCCACAAGTTTATTTTAATTCTATTCCTCTCCCTGTATTCGAGACAGTACGGTACTTAGGCTTCCATCTCGACAAACGACTGACCTGCAACCCAGATACGAGACTAAAAAGACAAGAGCTAAACAGACGCTTTGGACATTTGTACAGACTACTTTAAAGGACATCCCATCTCTCAATAGAAAATAAACTACTAATCTACAAAGTTATACTTAAACCAATCTGGACATACGGAATAGAGCTATGGGGGACAGCAAAAAAGTCGAACATCAAGCGTATCCAATCCTTTCAATCAAAAGTCCTGAGAACAGTAGTAAATGCCTCTTATTATGTCAGCAACAAAACCCTTCATAACGACCTTAATATACCTTACATTCTAGAACGCATCCCTTCTAAGTTTATGAAATTCCACAGTAGCCTTTCGAATCACCCTAATCCTGTAGCACAGTCATTGCACTGCGCCACTCATCCCTATAATCCTCCTCGGAGACTGAAACGGCAGTGGCCTCGTGACCTGCTATAAACGCGTGACAGCGGGGGTCCTGGCAATGGCCAGTTACTCCAATCATGTCCTGAGCGTCTGCGGCTCTCGCGCTCTTGGTCAGCCTCCACTGGCTAGTATCCGGTGACGCGGCTGACGGAGGAGCGTGGGGGCCTTCCCAAGATATCCGCTTTCTCTTCGCATGTGGATTTGGGAGGTCTCTTGGCTGTCTGTAAATATTGTATGAATGAGCGAGTGAATGATGAATTGTAAATATGGTATGAATGAGAGCGTTTATCTTAATTATTTATTGCCATAGAAAAGGCAGATTGTAATTATAGCCCAATAAAGAGTAAAGAGATGTAGGTTCTGGATTATATATATATAAATAGAGAAGTTAAGGCGCGTGGTATGGCAATGTTAGGCCTAATACCACGTAGCCCCATGTAAACAAAGACTGTAAGCAGAGATAGACGATTAGAAGTGGAATAAAGACTGTTTAAACCTAGCCGCTGTTGAAATATCAGTTTCTTTTACTCTCGTTCTCTTTTTATTAATCGTCTAAAGCCGATAGACGATAACTTATATATATATATATAAGTTGAGATCAAGTCGCATTGTATCAGCTCGTAGTAAACTTTAAAATCAGGCTCAAGAATCAAATTTGAAACCAAACATAGGAACATTCGTTTAACTCTTTGGCATGGTACGACCCATGATAAAGGGTACCATTTACATGAGTCCTGCACCCATAAGTTAGTTGTGTAAAATAAACATACGGCCTGAGCGATAATTCTCTACAGATTGCTTTCCACACGTGAGTAGTGAGTGAGCTCTGTGCTATTTAACTAATTTTCCAAAATCTGAACGTGATTACAAGAAATGTAAATATAATAATAACAGCAATAATTTCATAGCGTAGACTAAATTGAATAATAATACCAACGTTTTAATAACAATCACAAGAAATGATATGATACATGTACATACGACGAGTAATCAGGTGGAGCAGTACTACGGCAAACGCCCTAGGCCGTTACATCACTAAAACTCCATTTACGGTCATCCACCCAGGATTGCCGACCTTCCGTCATTTCGCTAACCCAGACAGAACCTCCACGCCTGACCTGCTCCTGACACAACAGCCACACCGGGTCACCGGATGCTCGGCCTTAGATTTCACCACCTCCGACCATCGGCCTGTTCTCTATGAACTAGAAGGCGACATGCCAGAGCCGCCTGCTTCTAGGTACAGGTACGATGAGGCCAAATGGGACCTCTACAAGCATCTCATCAAGACCGAGTTGCCCACAATCACGCTCCTGAGACACACTTGGGACATAGATTACGCTATCTAACAGCTACAGGACGTCATCGATCGAGCTGCCGATGCATCGATCCCGAAATTTTCTCCGAAGCCCCCTTCTCTGAGAAAACCTCCGGATCACATCCTACAACTGATTAAACAGCGTAATAACATCAAGAACAGGTGGTTTAGGACCAAAAACAGGGACTTAAAACCGGTTTTAAATGCTCTCACAAACCAAGTTAAGTCCCTGATGGCCCAGTGGAAAAATTCGATTTGGGAAGATCGCCTCACCAGTCTCCACGGTGACCACAAGCAATTGTGGAAGCTTGTGAAGACCTGCAGGTCCAAAAAGAACGGTGTAAGGCTGGCCGTGAACGGGCAGTTCATTCCCACCACCGAACAAGCGGACATCTTGGCGGCCCATTATGAGGAAGTCAGTCGTGGCCAGGGATAGCCAATAGGAGCCCTCGACCACCCCTCCCCCACCCTCCCTACCACTACCGAAATCTACACCTCACACCGGCAATGCGCTGCATTCATTCGAAGAACGACCGGCAAGAAGGCCCCAGGTCAGGATTCCATCCAGAACATCCTACTCAAGCAGCTGCCGAGGAAAGGAATCTCATTCATAACGAACGTGTTGAACTCCTGCTTCAGGCTGCACTATTTCCCCCAGAACTGGAAGCACGCTGTAGTGGTCCCCCTTCTGAAACCAGCAAAAAGCGGTTATGAGCCATCTCATTACCGCCCCATCAGTCTGCTGACTCAACTCTCGAAGCTGTTCGAGAGAATCATCCACGTACATCTCTCCGGGCACTGCGAGTCACAAGAAGTCATCCCACCAGAGCAGACTGGTTTCAGCACAGGCTTAAGCGCGAACAACAACCTGGTGAGATTGCAACACCACGTCGCATCGAACGTCCGGAGCAACAGAGCTACCGCTATGATTTCTCTGGACTGTTCGAAAGCTTTCGACTCTGTGGACCACTACATCCTACTCCAACGTCTGAGGGAATACGAATTCTCGGATCAGCTGCAGAACCTGATAAGATCCTACCTTACAGGCAGAACTTTTTCGGTTCGTATAGGCACTACGTCTACGACCCGAAGAAACTACACTGCCGGTGTCCCCCAAGGATCGGTGCTAGGCCCCCTGCTGTTCAACATTTACACCGCCCACATCGTAGGAGCCTCGTACCCCAACTGCGAGGTATCCGCGTATGCAGACGATATAGGTGTTTACAGCACTAGCATCAATCCCACCAGAGCCCTGAAATTCGCTGAGAGCGCTAGTCAACGGATCTCCGAGAAACTCGATGCCGTCCACATTCAAGTCAACCCGGCCAAGACGCAAGGAATTATATTCAGTTACAAATCCGGAAAAAAGAAGCTCCCGAAATCCTTCGTCTTAGGCGGCAAAGAGTGCCCTGTAAGCAACAAGTTGTGCTACCTCGGGATTACCCTCGGTAGGCACTTGTCGTTCACAACTCATCTCGGCAAGAAATTAAAGAGTGTTAGGAAGAAATTCTTCAGCCTCGGACACCTACTTCACAGCCCGGCTTTATCGGTACGCCTCAAGCTGCTGATATACCAGAGCGTCCTAAGACCTGCTTTGATGTATGGGACCCCTCTCTTCAAGTATCTGACTCCTAACACTCTCCAAACGCTCCAGCAATTTCAGAACAGAGTTCTCCGCACCTCCCCGACCGAATGAAGGCAGACGAGATGCATAAAAAATTTGAAGTGCTCACCATTCAAGATTTTATCAAGAGAAGGCACATCAAATTTTTTGACTCACTCAGACATAGCCACAACCCACTATTCTCCGACCTTCAACCACCACCAATGCCCGTCAGATGGAAGCACTGCTGGACCGCCGAAGCCTGGAGGATGATCGACGTCATTGAACCCGATGACTGAACGACTTACACCCAACCGAGATATCGAGGCCGATCTCCCGGCCGACTCAACCGAAGCTACAAGACCCCATCTACCTGTTTAAGCAGGGTAGACCTTCCGGCCGAGTGGCCGACTTATTTCAGCCCCCTGCCGGGGCGGGCCAGGCTTGACCTGGCCGACTACAAACCATTGCCTAGGTACCCCTAGGCTCCACCCTCGGTAGACTCTCACTACCTTCCCGAATCTACCCGCCTCCTTCAGGCATTCCACACCCTATATCCTTCTCATACACCCTTCAAATGGGGGACTCCCCTTAGTGAAAGGCACTCATTAGCCCAAAATAATTTTCCCACATCCTATTTTATAAGTTTGAGAGCTAAGGAAAAAAAAAAAAAAAAACGAGTAATCAGATTTTCTGCTCTAAGCGCTCCTTAGTGGCAGGGCACCCTATTCAAAGGAACCAATGTATAATTGATACCACAGCAATTGAGCTTGGTCAATTAAGCTCTGTAACGGGAGGGGAGGGAATCTAAACTAACATAAAATACCCAGTGCATTCACAATTAGAATTAAAATTTAATTGAAAATGTGGAAGCCAGGTCACATAGTTATTTTTATATAGTCAAAGGATTGTAAAAGTCTCTACACCAAATAGAAAGACAAACAAAATTATGATTGGAAAATATTTATTTATTTATGTAATAATTGAGTAATTCATTAATGACCATTCATTTTTATAAGATTGCTTTTATTTTACAGTATCTTCATGGAAGCATATGGAGCTAACATGCAAAATAGCGTGCTTCTAAATTATATCGTTTGTTGCGAGAGCGATGGTAAAGAAAGTCTTGAAGACAAAATTGGATATTTTTTAATCGGGATGTTCAATCAATCCTTAATTTGACACCCCTAAATCTAAATACCTTAAAATTATTTGTTATAATACCAAGTAATTAATGAAAAAAAAAAAAAAAATCATGTGTATAGCTTGAATAGGCGACTCAAAAAGTTTTGTTACCTTGATTAAAATTATGTTTTTTAGTTTTTATGCCCACACTGCTGCATCATTGAAGCTATATGGTTAAAAAAAACAGTATTCGTTTAAAAACTGCTCAAGTTGAACCCAGAAAAGGAGTATTGGCCATGAGGAATGGGACACTCCATATCTTCTTTGAGAAGTGATTAGCTGGTACCCTAGATAATGTTTTTAGTATGACCCTTGTGGCGATTCTTAGTACATAAAGTGAAATCACCCTATACGTTATTGCAGATATATTATAGACAAAGGTAAATAACATGAACAAAAGTAAATTATTATAAATCTATTAGCAATAAAGAAAAGCAGAAGCAAGTAACATGAGACGGGACGACGACTGTCAGTCATAAATTAGAGAGACCCTTAC
The DNA here is from genome assembly GCA_930367205.1 of Acanthosoma haemorrhoidale. Lineage (NCBI taxonomy): Eukaryota > Metazoa > Arthropoda > Insecta > Hemiptera > Acanthosomatidae > Acanthosoma > Acanthosoma haemorrhoidale. Next base: position 115,816,935 of record OV884009.1, read on the forward strand.
AGCCCAGGCCTGCGGGACCCTTGTCACATGTAAACCACAACAAGCTAAGTGGTTACAGATTACGGAGAATCGGCATGCTCCTCACCACATGTTAGGATCTCGCAGGCACTAAGCAACCTTTTTGTTCAGCCCCTCCGAGGAGGCGTGGGATATTTAACGGAGGAGGCTAACCCCAGACAGTCAGTCTTTCGCGGCCGTTACTCAGTGATACTTGCTTCTGTTCGAACTCTGAAACTTTTTCTTATTCTTTATGAATCCTCTGTACCTCCTGAACATAGTGCATTGTCGGGGCACATACCTATCAGAAATGGAGTCAGATATTAACGCCGACCTGGAACGATTGTCCAGGTTACAAACTTGAACAATTCGCACTTGTCACCAGGGCTAGAGTGATTGGGCACTCCCCTAGTGACATTTCCCGACAACCCTTAATGGAGATCATGTTGAATAAATATTTAGGGATGAATAAGGAATTTATCCTCCTGATTACTTGAGGTGCCCTTCAATCTATCAATATTTACATAGTTCTTTTCCTAGGCAGTAAAGCATTCCCAACACTCCCGTTTGGAACTGTGAGTTGTACTTTTAGTATACTCTATATAACTATAAAAAAAAAAAAGTATACTCTATGGAGGATAGTTTTAAATTTAATGTACTTTCACTGCAGGACCACCGGGTTAATGGTTGTTTTTTCGATACACGTTTTACCTTCTAAAACGGAAAATATTTAAAAAAAAAAAAAAAGTATTGATTATCAAATTAAAAACATTCCCTAATACTGAACGAGAATGGACAATACGAACCAACGCTTTCCATTTCATATTTTAAAAATGAAGCACTATCGTTAATTGAAAAATAAATTTCGCGATTTTCTGCTCCACCATTATGTACTAAGACATATCCACCATTGTTCCTTGATCCAGTTCCACCATGGTTCACTAAAACAACTGCACCACTGTTGTTATGTATAATTAAAACTAATTGACTATTTAATATAATTGAAACCCTTATATCATGTAACCATTTTTGTAACCTTGTTGTAACCTTTTATATAAATATACTTCATGTTCTAGCTCCAAGCCATGTGTACGTTTTCAATTAGTTATTACCCGTTTGTCCCCATGATTTATCTATACATATCAATTGGCGACGAGAAAAAACTGATTAAACTATCCGAGTTTCAAGTTCGGGGACATTGCCGGTAGTTCGTATTCCTTGTATATGCGGTAAGTCGAAATTTTTACCGCGAGTGCTTTTCCGTAGTACTTTTTCGCTGTTTTATCGGTTTTATGTTTTATTCATCGTTCGGATTAATTATCAAGATCATCAAGAATGGATGCACAGCAATTTCAAGAATTCATGGGTGTGCTTACATCACTTCTAAGCTCTCAAACAAGTCAGACACGAACAACCTCGCAAATGTCAGTATTTTTGAAAACTTTGATTCAAAAAAAGAGAAATTTTCATGTTATATGGAACGTTTCGAGAATTATTGCACAATGAAAAATTTAGTCGATCCCACAAAGAAAGCACAGCTCTTGTGTGGTTCTGTGGGTAGTATAAATTACAATGCACTCACCGTATTCCTTGGACCAGAAAAACCTGTCACGTCCCTTGATTATAAGACACTTGTTTCTAATCTCATGACCATGCTGACCCCTAAACGTAGTGCAATTGTGACCCAACACTATTTCTTGAACATTACCCAGAAAGAAAATCAGTCGATTTCCGAATTTGTTGCTGCGTTACAGCGAGACATAGGAGATTGTGAATTCAAAGTAGAATGTAATTCCGACTCGTGTAAAAATTCAGAGGGGAAGAAAACAAGTATCTCGGTGAATGATATTTTCCTCAGAGCTCAGTTCATTCGAGGATTACGTCATAACTGGATAAGGGAACAGCTTCTGCAGTCAGTCAACTGTGACTGGTTTTAATCAAATTTTAGCCAAAGCCACTGCACTAGAGGCCGCTCATATTGAGAGTGCGGAATTGTCAAAGCAGTCTAATACAGGTACTTCATCTTTCTCTAGTGACACGTATCACCTATCTGGGTCATCAAATCATCCACAAAGGGATAAGAAGTCTCAATTTCGAAGAAAATCGCAAGACCGTCTCTCCAACCGCCCTGATTCTCGTAATAAATGTCATTCATCAGGAGCCAAAAATAGATCCCACAGCCGCAGTAGAATAGATTATAAAGCATTAGGGATTCAAGACCTATGTACAAGGTGTGCTAGAAATAATCATAGACTAGCAGACTGTCGCGTTGATTATGATAAAGTTCATTGCACGTCATGTAACCGTAAGGGACACGTTTCACGAGTTTGTATCACCACCCTGTCACAAAATAAAAAAACCTAGTTACGCGTAATCTGCAAATGCAATTTCTCACGTCAACGCTGAACATCAATACGGCATTTCATATCTTGTAGACCTTTTCGAAGTAAACCCCGACTCCGATAAATATATCGTTACCGTCCAAATCAATGGAAAACTCCAGCTCATGGAGGTCGATTCAGGAGCAAGACTTTCTCTCCTAAACGAGGATGATTTTAGGAAATTGAATTTGGGACTAGAAATCCAACCAACAAATACCATTTTTCGAGCGTACTCAGGCAAGGAAATCCTTCCGAGAGGAAAAGTTGAGGTAACAGCCACATATAAAGGTAGAAATGCGTGTGGTGACCTGTATATTGTTCCGTCTGGCCATACAGCATTGCTTGGGCGTCAATGGATTAGAGATTTAATGATTGAATTGAGAGAAATTGATACCACCAAAAACCATATGTCAAGTGTACTTGTGGTGGGCTGTGTCGCTGCACCTGGTGAGATAATAGCTGAGTACCCAACTGTCTTTGCCGAGGAAGTTGGTTGCATTCCAGATTATAAACTTAAGTTACAGCTACGACAAGGGGCAAAACCTAGTTTCACAAGAGAGCGCCATTTACCTTATGCTCTACGAGAACGTGTTGAAAAAGAATTGGATTCCCTCGAAGCTGCTGGAATAATTTCGCCGGTTACAACGAGTGATTGGGGATCACCATTAGTTGTTATCCCAAAAGCAGATGGTGGTGTACGCTTGTGCGTTGATTATAAATCAGGTGTCAATGAAAGTTTAATTTCAGCTAACTTTCCTATACGAAAAATAGAAGATGTGTTACACAGTCTACGCAATTCAAGGTATTTTTGTAAAATTGATTTATATAAGGCGTACTTGCATGTAAAACTCTGTCGAGAAAGTGCAATGATCCAAACCATAGCAACACACCGTGACATGTATAAAATGAACCGCCTCAGTTTTGGCATCAAGTCTGCACCAGCCGAGTTCAATCGCATAATGTCTCAAGTTCTTCAGGGGTTGCCAAAATCAGAAGCATATTTTGACGACATAATATGCCATGGAGCAACGTTGGAAGAATGTACTCAAAATTTGCGCACCTGCCTCAAACGTCTTGCTGACCACGACCTACATGTCAACCAAAATAAGTGTTCTTTCTTTGAAGAAAAAATTGAGTACCTAGGTCATGTTGTGGAGCACAACCAGATTCAAAAATCCCCTGAAAAAGTTCGAGCTGTCAACAATATGCCACGCCCTAAAGATGCTGACGGATTTCGTAGATTTCTGGGACTTCTTACATATTACTCACGATTCATTCCACAATTTTCAGCCTTGTCATTCCCCCTCCGCAGGTTGTTGCGAAATAATCAACGATTTTCTTGGACAAGTGATTGTGAAGCCTCCTTTTTGAAATTAAAGGCAGAGCTTTGTAGTGACCGCGTTCTCATTCCATTTGACCCTACTTTACCAGTCATTCTTACATGTGATGCAAGCCCAGATGGCGTTGCAGCAGTCTTAAGCCACCCCGTAGATGATGCTGAAAGACCTATTGCCTATGCTTCCCGCTCACTCTCATCTTCAGAAGCTAATTATAGCCAGCTAGACAGGGAAGCTCTTGCTATTATTTTTGGTGTAAATCATTTTTATGATTATGTTTTTGGCAAACAGTTCACCCTAGTAACTGACAATCAACCACTATCAAGAATTGTTCAGCATAATAAACAATTGCCACGCATGACAAGCGCACGATTGTTGCGATACGCCTCATTCCTGCCAGGATTTGATTATAAAGTAAAATTCAAATCTGGCGAAGAAAATAAAAATGTTGATTGCCTTTCACGAGCTCCTGCTCATGCTATCCATACATCAACTGACACCTTGATGGGAGAAGAAGTTCACCAAATTTTTTCTGAACAAATTGCTCATATCTCAAGCAATAAAGTTACATTTGAGACTATTCAAGAGGAAACCAAGAAGGATCCAGAACTCAAGAAAATCATCGAGTCACTAAAAAACGACTGCGTGGACTCAGAATTTACACTGCATGAAGATGTCATCTTCCGCCAAGATCGTATTGTACTTCCTACATCCCTTCGAAGTCAAGTTATATCAGAACTTCATGAAACACATCTAGGGATCATGAAAATGAAACAATTAGCCCGAAAATATGTTTACTGGCCTGGAATTGACAGTCAGATTGAGCGACTTGTCAAGAGTTGTGAGCAGTGCGCCCTTACAAGATCGGTTCCACCAAAAGTACCAGTTCACCCTTGGTATGAACCATCCGGGAATTGGGAACGAGTCCATATAGATTATGCTGGATTGTTCCAGGGCCATTATTTACTTGTTTGCATAGATGCTAAGTCAAAATGGGCGGAAGTGGAACCTATTAAAGAAGCACCTACCACGTCCTCAACCATAAATCTTCTCAGAAAGATTTTTTCAACGCATGGATTCCCAAATCAGCTTGTTTCAGATAACATTTTCCAAAGCGAAGAGTTTCATCTTTTTTGCCGCACAAACGGAATTTTTCAAAAATTTATAGCCCCTGGCCATCCAGCAACTAATGGCCTTGCTGAACGCAATGTGCGGACACTTGAGGATAAGTTGCGGGCCTTGTCAAATGACGATACCCCTATGCCAGAAAAAGTCACAAATATCCTATTTCATTACAGATCAACTCCCCTTGCTAATGGCTCCTCACCTGCTGAGTTATATTTAAAAGAAAATTCCGAATCCGCCTGGATGCCTTGTTACCAACCAAACCACACTCTTCTCAGTCAACGCGACTTACCAGAAGATTTTTTCATGTAGGGGAGAGAGTGCAAATCCGTGTCTTCAAAAATATCAAGCCAATGTGGGAGTTTGGTGAGGTGACGCAAAGGTTGGGTCAACAACATTTCCTTGTCCGCCTGGACGAATCAAGGAGAATTTTCAAGCGACACATAAATCAACTGAGAAACACCCTTGTACAAGCAAAAAAGACATTTCATGTCTCAGATGTTTCATTTGGCCCTTCCGGTGCAATGGGATCACTAATAAAACTCTACCACTGTTCACTAATACAGCTCTACCATTGTTCACTAAACAGCTTCACCGCTGTTCACTAATGCAGCCGTACATTTGTACATTGATACAGCTCTACCATTGTTCACTAAAGCAGCTTCACAATTGTTCACTAATACAGCTCCACCATTGATTACTAGTGCAGGTCCACTATTCTTCACTAGTACTACTCCACCATTGATTACGAATAAAGGTCCATAATTCTTCACCAATACAGCTCTACCATTATAAATTGATACAGCTTCACCATGGTTCACTAATACAGCCACACCGTTGTTCATTCATACAGCTCTACCATTGTTTAATAAAACAGCTTCGCAATTGTTCACCAATGCAGGTCCACCATTGTTCACTAATACAGCCCTATCATGGTTCACCAGCAAAGCTTTACTATTGTTCATTATTATAGCTCAACCATTGTTCACTAATACAGATATAGCATTGTTGACAAATACAGCTCCAGCATTGTTCACAAATACACTTCCATCATTGTTTACTAAAACAGCTCTGCCATCATTACCTAATGGAGCTCCAGCATTGTTCACAAATACAGTTCCTGCATCGTTCACTAATACAGTTCTTGCATTGTTTACTAATACAGTTCCTGCATTGTTCAGAAATACTGTTCCTCCATTCTTCAGTTATACAGCTCTACCTTCGTTCACTAATAAAGCTCCATCATTGCTTACTAAGACAGCTCTGCCATTATTCACTAATTCAGCCCCAGCATTGTTCACAAATACAGTTCCTGCATTGTTCACTAATACAGTTCCTGTACTCTTCACTAATACAGCTCTACCTTTGTTCGCTAATAAAGCTTCATCATTGCTTACTAAGACAACTTTGCCATTATTCACTAATACAGCTCTGACATTGTTCACAAATACAGTTCCTGCATCGTTCACTAATACAGTTCTTGCATTGTTCACTAATAAAGTTCCATCATTGCTTGATAAAATAGCTCAGCCATAATTCACTAATTAAGCTCCTGCATTGTTCACTAATACAATCCCTCCATTCTTCACTAATACAGCTCTACCATTGTTCACTAATAAAGTTCCATCATTGCTTGATAAAAAGCTCTGCCATTATTCAATAATTAAGCTCCAGCATTGTTCACAAATACAGCTCCAGCATTGTACACAAATACAGTTCCTGCGTTGTTCACAAATACATTTCCTCCTTTCTTTACTAATACAGCTCTACCATTGTTCACTAATAAAGCTCCATCGTTGTTTACTAAGATAGCTCTGCCATTATTCACTTATACAGCTCCAGCATTGTTCACAAATACAGTTCCTCCATTTTTCAAAAATACAGTCCCTGCACTGTACACTAATATAGTTCCTGAATTCTTCACTAATACAGATCTACTATTGTTCACCAATAAAGCTCCTTCATTGTTTACTAAGACAGGTCTGCCATTATTCACTAATACAGCTCCAACATTGTTCACAAATACAGTTCCTGCATCGTTCACTAATACAGTTCTTGCATTGTTCACTAATACAGTTCCTGCATTGTTCAGAAATACTGTTCCTCCATTCTTCAGTTATACAGCTCTACCTTCGTTCACTAATAAAGCTCCATCATTCCTTACTAAGGCAGCTCTACCATTATTCACTAATTCAGCCCCAGCATTATTCACAAATACAGTTCCTGCATTGTTCACTAATACAGTTCCTGTACTCTTCACTAATACTGCTCTACCATTGTTTAAGATAAAGCTCTACTATTTTTCACCAATAAAGCTTCATCATTGCTTACTAAGACAGGTCTGCCATTATTCACTAATACAGCTCCAACATTGTTCACAAATACAGTTCCTGCATCGTTCACTAATACAGTTCTTGCATTGTTCACTAATACAGTTCCTGCATTGTTCAGAAGTACTGTTCCTCCATTCTTCACTTATACAGCTCTACCTTCGTTCACTAGTAAAGCTCCATCATTGCTTACTAAGACAGCTCTGCTATTATTCACTAATTCAGCCCCATCATTGTTCAAAAAATACAGTTCCTACATTGTTCACTAATACAGTTCCTGTACTCTTCACTAATACAGCTCTACCTTTGTTCGCTAATAAAGCTTCATCATTGCTTACTAAGACAACTTTGCCATTATTTTCTAATACAGCTCCAGCATTAGTCATATATACAGTTCCTGCATTGTTCAGAAATACAGTTCCTCCATTCTTCGCTAATACTGCTCTACCATTGTTTATGATAAAGCTCTACTATTATTCACCAATAAAGCACCATCATTGTTTACTAAGACAGGTCTGCCATTATTCACTAATACAGCTCCAACGTTGTTCATAAATACAGTATCACCAATCTTTACTAATAAAGCTCCATCATTGCTTACTAAGACAGCTCTGCCATTATTCACTAATTCAGCCCCAGCATTGTTCACAAATACAGTTCCTGCATTGTTCACTAATACAGTTTCTGTACTCTTCACTAATACAGATCTACCATTGTTCACTAATAAAGCTCCATCATTGCTTACTAAGACAGCTCTGCCATTATTCACTAATTCAGCCCCAGCATTGTTCACAGATACAGTTCCTGCATTGTTCACTAATACAGGTCCTGTACTCTTCACTAATACAGCTCTACCTTTGTTCGCTAATAAAGCTTCATCATTGCTTACTAAGACAACTTTGCCATTATTTTCTAATACAGCTCCAGCATTAGTCATATATACAGTTCCTGCATTGTTCAGAAATACAGTTCCTCCATTCTTCGCTAATACTGCTCTACCATTGTTTATGATAAAGCTCTACTATTATTCACCAATAAAGCACCATCATTGTTTACTAAGACAGGTCTGCCATTATTCACTAATACAGCTCCAACGTTGTTCATAAATACAGTATCACCAATCTTTACTAATAAAGCTCCATCATTGCTTACTAAGACAGCTCTGCCATTATTCACTAATTCAGCCCCAGCATTGTTCACAAATACAGTTCCTGCATTGTTCACTAATACAGTTTCTGTACTCTTCACTAATACAGATCTACCATTGTTCACTAATACAGCTCCATCATTGTTTACTAAAACAGCTCTGCCATCATTACCTAATGGAGCTCCAGCATTGTTCACAAATACAGTTCCTGCATCGTTCACTAATACAGTTCTTGCATTGTTTATTAATACAGTTCCTGCATTGTTCAGAAATACTGTTCCTCCATTCTTCACTTATACAGCTCTACCTTCGTTCACTAATAAAGCTCCATCATCAATGCTTACTAAGACAGCTCTGCCATTATTCACTAATTCAGCCCCAGCATTGTTCACAAATACAGTTCCTGCATTGTTCACTAATACAGTTCCGGTACTCTTCACTAATACAGCTCTACCTTTGTTCGCTAATAAAGCTTCATCATTGCTTACTAAGACAACTTTGCCATTATTCACTAATACAGCTCCAACATTGTTTACAAATACAGTTCCTGCATCGTTCACTAACACAGTTCCTGTATTGTTCAGAAATACAGTTCCTCCATTCTTCGCTAATACAGCTCTACCATTGTTTATGATAAAGCTCTACTATTGTTCACCAATAAAGCACCATCATTGTTTACTAAGACAGGTCTGCCATTATTCACTAATACAGCTCCAACGTTGTTCATAAATACAGTTCCACCAATCTTCACTAATACAGCTCCATCATTGTTTACTAAGACAGCTCTGCCATCATTACCTAATGGAGCTCCAGCATTGTTCACAAATACAGTTCCTGCATCGTTCACTAATACAGTTCTTGCATTGTTCACTAATACAGTTCTTGCATTGTTCAGAAATACTGTTCCTCCATTCTTCACTTATACAGCTCTACCTTCGTTCACTAATAAAGCTCCATCATTGCTTACTAAGACAGCTCTGCCATTATTCACTAATTCAGCCCCAGCATTGTTCACAGATACAGTTCCTGCATTGTTCACTAATACAGGTCCTGTACTCTTCACTAATACAGCTCTACCTTTGTTCGCTAATAAAGCTTCATCATTGCTTACTAAGACAACTTTGCCATTATTTTCTAATACAGCTCCAACATTGTTCATATATACAGTTCCTGCATTGTTCACTAACACAGTTCCTGTATTGTTCAGAAATACAGTTCCTCCATTCTTCGCTAATACAGCTCTACCATTGTTTATGATAAAGCTCTACTATTGTTCACCAATAAAGCACCATCATTGTTTACTAAGACAGGTCTGCCATTATTCACTAATACAGCTCCAACGTTGTTCATAAATACAGTTCCACCAATCTTCACTAATACAGCTCCATCATTGTTTACTAAGACAGCTCTGCCATTATTCTCTAATACAGCTCCAATATTGTTCACAAATACAGCTCTAACATTGTTCACAATTACAGTTCCTGCATTGTTCACAAATACAGTTCCACTATTCTTCACTAATACAGCTCTACCTTTGTTCGCTAATGAAGCTCCACTCTTGTTAATTGATTTCTACATTTAGCTGTTTAATTAACAGCGGCTACAACCGAACGGCTGTACAAGCATTTGGTCTTATTTTTTGTTAGATTGTCTGCAGTAATTTTCGAGGTAGAATAGCTCCTATAAAGGTTTTGTTATTTAATTTTAGTACTTTGAGTTTTATACATGACTTGACCATAAAAGTTTATTGTTCCCGCCCTCCGTCCCCAGGACGTACAAGATACCCGCTCCCTTTTCCGTAGATTCCTGACAGAGAAGGTCTGTAAGTGTTTAGGTGGAAACAAAACAGAATTTCTCTTAAACAATCCGAGTCTCAAGAGAGTTGATCTGAAGCCCATGTAATTCATGCCACTTAGTACCTGAGGAAGTGTGAAATCAGACTCATACCTGCCAGGCACTATACGCCCATCAGCAGTTCAAGACCTAACGCCTAAAATAGGTTTATAATTTCATACCCAAGTATTATAAGTAGTATCTATTACATATCAAATGTTGATAGTGCGTTGGAATTACCCGAGTAGGGGATGACAACAATACCTAATTGGCACCCTAAGAAATACTAGCGTCGCAATTCTATTGGTGAACGCCACAATATTTATCAGACACACAATCTAGCTCAATCACACAATCAAAAGGTTACTCCATTGTACAATATTGTTTTTTAGGGGGGATGTAAACGGGAAGGACCATTTAATTTTCTATGTGATCCAAATAATCCAAACGATCAGAAACACACTGAATCAGCTTAATTAAAAGACAATTTAAGAAAAGTGGCATTGAAATTATTAGAGAACTTGTAAATCTCTTTACGTTAGATGGAAAAATGAGTGTAACCGCATTAAAGTCTTGATATCAAATCGTGAATCGACTTGATAGTTTTTCAATACCCCGTAATTGGATACGTTATGCATTTCCTTTTTGGATCAATGACATTTAGATTTGACCTTTCGTTTACAATGTCCAAATCGTTATTTTGTGGACATTCAGCGAAAAGTAACCAGGTTCCATATTATTAATATCGATGGTAGTATATAGATGGAAATTGCCGTTTCGGCCTAATCTTCATTTTTAACGAGGAAAAACAAAAGAATTGGTTTTAATTGCCTACAGAGCGCCAGTAGAAAAAAGGGAGTGGGGCTGAAGAGACAGGGAATCTAATGGCATGAAAGCAACCGAATTAGGCAGATTGAATTCAAATGAGTGCCCATCGAACGAACCTTTAAAATCGGAATTAAAGTTTAAAATTAGATAAATCGATGGCGACTCAGCACCGAAACATCGCATAGAAGTAATCAAGCCGAATTCGAACACTATAGATACAAATTTCATTTGTCGGGAATTTTTTCATTTCTTCCAAATGCTTCATTTTTTTCAGGATGAATTGATTGCATTGATCAATCTGCGAATTCCTTCACAATTGGAGTAATACGCCACATTTTTTTATCATAGTGTATCTTACACAGAGCTCATCAAATTAAGAAGAAAAATTCAAGTGAAGAGTACCTGTAGGCCATTAACATCCCAAACCATGTTACATAATGAGACCCTGCCCAAGTTTAATTAGGTTGCTAAAACACAGCAAGCAGTTGTTTTTATTTTTAGTTCTAAAGGGGTATCAAGAGAAAGTCCTATGCAAAATATCATACCTCTAAGCGAACCTGGGTTTGTTAACTAAATATTGATGAGTATTAACGGATTTTTGTAATTAAGAGTTCCGTAACACCTCAAAACAAATCAATGCCCCTCCACAACTGGCACTAATCACAGATGTTGCATATATTTGATCAGGACAATACTTAATTAATTTTAGATTACTACAAAGTTTTTTTAATTATTAAGTCATTGATTAAATAGCAATTTTTGTCGGGGGTTGGTTTTGTCTTTAGTTTTATTGGGTCATCAAATGAAACTACTAATCTAACTAACACGGGTTGAGTACAAGTTACAAACAGATTTTTAATGATATTTTATAATTACAGTTTAAAAAACAAAGCGAGGGAGGTGACAAACATGTGGATTTGGGAGGCCTCTGGCCTGTCTGTAAATATTGTATGAATGAGCGAGTGAATGATGAATTGTAAATATGGTATGAATGAGAGCATTTATCTTAATTACTTATTGCCTAATAAGGCAGATTGTAATTATAGCACAATAAAGAAATAAAATACATAAATTGTAAATCCGGATGTCGAGATATTTGATACCGTGCTCAGTAATATAGTAAAGTATATATTAGAAAATAATAATTGTAGTTTATATTGGTTGAAAATATTTTTCATCAAATTTCATGTAAACACGCCGAGTAGAAGTCTAGCGAAGACACATTTTGAGAAGTGGTAATAGCTTTTAAATTTCAGACCGACTGAATAATTTCGAAAAGCGCAATCAAACTGACAGACATAGAATCACTCTGGGAATATCATATTACTTCAAGGTACTATTAATTAATTAGTATTATATTTTATTACAACTTTAACTTATTTCTCCAAGCCATTATGGTTAATTTAATAATTGCGAGACGCTCATAGCTGTGGTATGAGACACACGGGAAATAGTCATAAGGACAAATATTCAATCAATAATATTAGAGTAATAATTAAAATTCGAAAAACTTATTCCTTAGGATAGGCATAACTCTATTTACAGAGGTTTTCCTTCATAACCCTCGCACCATGAACTTGTTAGCGTAACTAGAATCTGTGTGCTGGTTGTAGGTTAAGTTTTTGTTCATCACCCACTATCTCTCCTCACTAATGAATCAATCAGTATTTTACCATACGCACTATAGCTGAAGAAGCCGTCAAGTGCTGATGATGCTAGCTAGCTTACTGAACAGGTCCGACACCACATCCTCAACGGCAGGCAGCAACACTAATTACGGTGCGTACAATAAAATACTAATTTTGTGGGCATATAATGTCGTTGAGAAATATGTTAGCAACAATTCTTGGTGAAATCAAAATAAAAAAGTAATGATGAAAACGATTATAAAGAAAAAAAAGGAAGGTAAGTAAATGGCTAGGAACTGTATTAATTTGAAGAGAGTAGTCCATTCACCTTTCGGAGGCGATACGAATCCCAATGGCTTCCTTCTCTTCTTTTATAAGAAATCAGGGGTTTTTTTTTGTGTAGGGGTGGGCAGCTTACGGCCAGTCAGAAGAATAAAAAATAATCTCAATATTTCAACTTGCTAGGGGGTTTATTAATCAATCAAAATGTTGAACATTTTTTAAAGTTTAATAATAATGTTACAAAATGTTTATGGAAGGGACTTACCTGCGCGAGACCGCTGCATCCGATGTAACAACTAATTTACTTCAGATCAGTTTATAAACTTATTAACTAGTAATTTAAGTCGTAATTAGCATTATAGTAAGTTTAATTTTTATTATTGATTTTTTGTCATTTATTAATACTTTCCTTGACAGCATAATTCCTTGTGTTTTATAAGTTTTAACGCAATAGCCTTTTCACAAATGTTAGTTTAGTGGTAAAAATACTTACTGTCTGACGTACACCGAATTAAAACAGTAACACGTTGAGTTTACCAGGCGGCCTCCAGCGTTTTGTTCGAAATAGCATAAATAAAACATAAAGTTATAACAACTAAACTTAGTTAGTATATATATAATATTAACATAAGTTTTTGATATCTTATATATTAATTTTTACTCATCATTAAAAATAAATTAGTAATAGTAAGTTTAAATTAGATAATGGACTTACCTTTTTAGTAAAAGACTTCGAAAAAACTGGAACGTTGCTTAACACTCGGAATGCTTGAATGAAAAAGCGGTTGAGGTCTGGAACAAGATTTTTACAAACATCAGAATTTTTAGGTTATCGAATTTTCGAAAGCTTCTACCATACCACTCTCTAGTTATAAAAAAAAAGGTTCTAGGTTAAATAAAACTTCTAAGTAAAATATGTGTTAGTCAAACCACAAGGTCTACTATTAATAATTCTAATAGTTTTTTTTTCACGTAACGGACTTAAGTTCATGAAAGCAGCAACTGCACAATAAGCACTATCATAAAATATGTTTTTTTTTATAAAACGAATTCTAATGATTTTTTTATTATTTCTTTTTAAATCTATGATTTCAGAAAGCCAAAAACGTAACTTTTCGGAGAAATGAGCTAAATTGCACATGAGCACATAAAAACCTTGGCTGTTTCTCATCCAAACGAGAAAGATGGAGGTAGAATACGCTTGTAGATTGGCCGAGTGTATGTTTACATTTTTGTATTGGGACTAGTGAGATTTATCGGAGCAAATTATCAACATTAATTTTTCCAATACCTATTATCGACTAAAGCAATTTTTATAAGTTAAGTCCAGGCGCCGCTAGTGCCCAGCCTTAATCCCCAAACATATGTTATCTGTATATGTTTACAGGTAATACCTATAGATAGAGGTATCTTGGTCTAAATAAAGCAGTCTTGTTATAACGTTCTACGTGTTCTTATTACCAACCTTTCTTAGCTTGTAATTCAATAAACATTAACTGGTGCCGAAACCCGGGAACCGTGGAGAAAGAGAGTTATCGAGTGCGAGCGTAATTTTTTTTTGTTTTTTTTTCTTCTATACGCGAAAGAGAGAAGATGACTGAAGGAGGAGTTTTGAGACAGCCCGTCTTGAATCTCGTAGAGGGAGCAGATATTAGAAGAGTGGGAACTATGCCAGAAGTTCATGCCACGGCGCTCGCGCTGATGAGGGTAAAAGCGATGAATACCCAGGATCTGAGGAAGGCTGTTGCGGAGCTGGAGAGATTCACTGGGGAACTGGGTGAGCTGAACCATTTCCTAAAAGGAGGAGACCGTCTCATAGCTTTAATTGGAGCTAAAGCAGAAGAAAATTTAATAGATCCCAGAGACGCGGAATCGTTGAAGGCGGCCCTGATATGTCGGGTCAAGAGAAGTATACTGAATCAAATTCAGGCAGATGAAGAAACCCCGTGGGAATTAATTAAGATGAGATTGAAGAAGGCGTACGGAGGAGGACGATGGACTCCCGAGGAGGACATATTCCAAATGTTTAGGGAGACAAAGTCCCCAAGACAAAGTAACGGGCAATATGCTGCGGGGTTAGTAGTCCGTTTCAATAAGATAACGGAGAAGATGAGAGAGTCGATTAGCGGAGAAGAGGTGGAGGGTAGAATGGGATTCTTATCCACAATTCTAAAAGTGCAACTGGCCAAGGAGACAGGAAGAAAGGAAGGATTCTCTGATGAGCGCTCGTTCTCGGAGTGTGCACAATCAATGATCGACACTAGTGCCAAGGAGGAAGAAGTGAGGGTGCAAGACGTCGACAATGAGTGGAGCCGAGTTGCATACAAAAGAACCCGGACCCTGAAACCAACCTGGAGGAGACCAGAAACGTCCGTTATTGGCAGAGACAAGGGAACGACAGGAGAAAGAAGATTTAGAGGAACGAGACCGAGGTATGCCCCGCCCAGGGAAGAAAGAAAATGCCACGGATGTAGGAAGGCAGGACATTTAGTGGCACAGTGTCCTCGAACAAAATGTTTTGAGTGTGGCGAGGAAGGACACATCGCGAGGCATTGCCCGTATATCTTCCGGAGGAGAGAATACCAACGACCAGAACCAATGGAGGTAAACACTCAAGAAGTAAGAGAGAGACGGAGCATGACACATGGGGAGAGTGGATCATCAGAAGATGAGTCATCAGGGACTTCGGGAACTGAAGGAGAAGAAGCGAGGCGCAGCAGAAACAGGAGACAGACAGGGCAGAAGGTCGAGTCACGTAGATGGGAGCAACGTGATGAAGCCTGAGGGGCGTGTCGGCAGAGAGGCGACCGCATCCTGAGATGTAATGCAATTCGGGAGAGGATGTGCGTTGCCAATAATTAGGGTCAAAGGAGGAGAGATGTGTCTGGTGGACACGGGAAGCACCAACACCATCATGTCCCGCGGAGCGCTGGAGAGGCTGTATGGCGGAGAGAGGGCACTCCAGATTCAGGTATGTAATTGTAGTTTAATCACCCTGGGAGGCCCTTGCGAGGTAGTGGGAGAGTTAGTCATAGGGCTAAATAGGTGGGCGAAGAAAGGGGGAGATCTAAAGATACATATCGTAGGAAACATGCCGCGGGAGTACCAGGTGATAGTTGGGTGCGACATGTTGGGGAAGGTAGGTGCGCGTGTGGAGAATATCGGGGAAAAATGGAACATTAAGTTGGGGAAAGTGGAATATAAATGTCAAGGGACTATATGGGACGGAAGAGCGCAGATAGGGGCGGTTAATAAAATCGAGGGCTGGAGGGAAGGCCTACAGAGGGAGTTTGAGGATATTTTTTACGTAGAGGGAGACACGCTAGGAGCGACTGGGAAGACGGTCCACGAGATCCAGTTAAAGAAAGAACGCGTCACATACCTGAAAGAGAGACGATATCCGCAGGCACTACGTAGGCATATTAGAGAGGAGCTAGAGAGTCTCAAACGGCAAGGGATTATAATTGATAGCACTTCGCCATATAACAGTCCTCTATGGGCAGTGAGGAAGAAAAATAGACCTGGGGACGAGACGGAGAAATACAGGGTAGTTATCGATTATCGGAAGTTAAACGAGAACACGACGGACGAGAAGTATCCTATTCCCCGATTTGAGGACATATTAGACAGATTGAACGGGGCGACAATATTTAGTACCCTAGATCTAAAGGCAGGCTATCACCAGATCAAGATGAGTGCGAACGACCAAGACAAAACGGCCTTTACATTTGAGAGGGGGCATTATCAATTTACCAGGATGCCATTTGGACTGAAAAACGCCCCGATTACCTTTCAACGCCTAATGGATGAATTTTTGAGGGGAATAGACGAAGCGGTATGCCAGGTCTACATGGACGATCTGTTAGTTTTCAGCAGAACGGAGGCAGAGCACGTTGAGCACCTAAGAAGTGTATTTCAAAGAGTCCGCGAATTCGGATTAAAATTGTCCATGGAGAAGTCTCTGTTGGGGAAGAAAAAAATCAATTTTTTGGGCCACACCATCTCACAGGAGGGGGTTAAGCCAGACTCTACGAAGGTCGAGGCGATTAGAAGGATGGTGGTGCCCACAGATGTAAAGGGGATCCGTCGACTTCTGGGGACGCTTAATTATTACAGAAGATTTGTGCCGGACATGGCGGCATACCTGGTGCCTATTAATAATTTACTGCGAAAGGGAGCGAGGGTGGTAATTACCCCAATCATGGAGCAGAACATCCGGAAATGTATGTCTAGCTTACAAGAGGAACCAATATTAGCATTTCCCGATTTCCAACATCCCTTCACAATCACCACTGATGCCAGCGAATACGCACTGGGGGCAGTGTTGTCGCAGGAGAGAGACGGTGGGGAGCGCCCGGTGGCGTATGCTAGTCGACGGCTCACAGAAACGGAAGCGCGGTATAGTGCTCTAGAGAGAGAGCTCCTAGGTATCGTCTGGGCTATAGACCATTTCCGCCCATATGTCTTCGGCAGAAAATACCGTGTTCACACCGACCACAGACCCCTACAATGGGTAGGAAAGTTAAAGGAGTCCTCGGCGCGGGTCACGAGGTGGAAAGAGTTTTTGTCCCAGTACAATATGGAGATCATATATAAACCCGGGAAAGAGAACGTAGTGGCAGACTGGCTGTCCAGAGCCATTACTGTGAATGCATTGGAAGAAGGGGAACCATCCGGGGAAATCCAACAGTTTCTCCGGGAATGGACACCCGGGGAGGATGGAAGCCTCGGTACGCGAGGAGATAGCGAAGGTGAGGAAACCCTTGAAGAGGAAGGTTCCGCCGCCGAAAGACCTGTTGAAATGGAAGTAACAGAAGGGATCGTGAACGACAAAAGACGGCAGATCATTTGGAAATCCAAGACCTCAGGGCGGCTGCATATCGCATATGACAGTTATGGGAGAAGTAAAATCGCGACGATTTGGTCGCCACCAGGGGTTAGGAACGACCAAATTTGCCGTGCATTGAAAGATGCCTCGGAACCCGGAAAGACCCATCATGTATTTGTAGGGAATGCCACTATTTGGGAGAAAATTCGTAGACTCTGGCGAACGGAACAACTTGGAGTGGATAGGATATTTATTCGGTGCACGTCGATGGTGGAGACACTCAAAGACAGAGAACAGCAGCTGGAAGTGACGCTGGCCTATCACCAAGGAAAAACGAACCACCGTGGAGTTCAGGAAACGTTGCAAGCGTTGCGGCGGAGGTACTTTTGGTGGGGAATGAAAAAGAGCATACAAGAAATGATAGGGGCATGTGCAGTTTGTCTCACTACGAAGTATGACAGACATCCGCCACGGGGGCGACAAGAAGAATCGCCCACCGCCGAGACACCGTTGAGTGACTTACAAGTGGATACCTTCACTTGGAGGGGGTATAAGTGGGTTACCACAATCGACAGCTTTAGCAAAGTGGCCATGGCGCACCCGGTGCAAGATAGGTCATCAGACGCGGTAATGCTGGCATTAAATACCTGGTTCCAGTTTTACGGAGTACCAGACCGGATCTCGTCGGATGGGGGCAGAGAATTTGACAATGCCAACATCCGAAAAGAAATGAAGACTCTCGATGTCTTTTGGCATCTTAATACCCCAGGGCACCCTAAGAGTAGAGGAGGGATAGAAAGATTGCACAGCACCCTGAGTGACCACCTGCGGGTATATCACGCGGAAAAGGGTCTGCCGGCGAATGAGGCAATGCCGAAGGCGGTGGCCGCTTACAATCATTCGATCCACACCGCGACGGGGTTCTCCCCGTTCGAGATCCTCTTTGGGCTGCGCGAAAGACGGAGAAATGGGGCAGAGACGGTAGCAGACAAGGGAATGGCGGAGAAAATGGCGAGTAATACTGTCGGTTTGAGGAAAATTTGCGACAAAGTCAGAGAAAGGATAACGAAGGACAAAGCGAGACGAGTGGAACGGGAAAACCTCAAAGTCCGGGATCGAATGGGGGAACTTAAAATCGGGACTATCGTCTATAAAAAACTAGGGTCAAATAGGAGCAAAGAGCTGGTGCGATATGAGGGCCCATTTAAAGTGGTCGTGATTAGGGAACACAACGTCGTGACAATTGAGAGTATACGACCCCCTAAGAAGCGGCGAAATGTCCACATAGAACAGTTAAAGCTTCCACCAGGGGGGGAGGTTGTAGATCAGGAATGAGCTGGAGTGTCCTCGCAGCATACACGCGAGGAACATTGTAAATAGTTATAGTTATGTGATTTTTCCCACAGAAGTATTGTTTTTTTTTAAAAGTCAAAGTTTTCTTTTATGTTTTTTGTTTACAAGTGACAGTTGGTTTTTAAGTTTTATAGGATTAGAGCTTAATGTGAGGGATTACAGGCTGTGTACGGGCGGGGCTGGCCTTTGCTCCTTTGTAACATTAGCGGAGCATTATTTGAATGGACTAAGACGTCCGAGTGTTGGACTTCAAAGTTTGCGAATGGGTGTTCGTAAACTGGTGGGGGGGAGTTAAGTCCAGGCGCCGCTAGTGCCCAGCCTTAATCCCCAAACATATGTTATCTGTATATGTTTACAGGTAATACCTATAGATAGAGGTATCTTGGTCTAAATAAAGCAGTCTTGTTATAACGTTCTACGTGTTCTTATTACCAACCTTTCTTAGCTTGTAATTCAATAAACATTAACTTATATATAATATTATATTAATAATTTTAATAAATGTCACAAAAAAAAAGAGGGACAACAATATAAAACAAAATTTGATTTCACAATACATACTAAAAAGTATACAAATTATAATCATAATTGTAAATAATCTAATATATTTATAACTTAGGAAAACTGAAGAAGCTAATGGACGGAGAGCGTTTAATTCGTCTAAACTAAGCATTTTATTACAAGGGAAGAAAAACCTTCTTGAGTTGTGGATAGTGAGAAGTGTGTAATAGATAGAAAGAGAAATAAATAAAATGACATAGCAGAGTTCATTATCGGAAAACCCCTCCACTCAAATAACTAAATATTAAATTGAACAACGGAAAAAATGAACTGCACATAACAGCTGTTGACAATATGCTGTCATACTTGGAAATGTTTTGGAGGAAAGGGTGGGTGGAAAGGGGTTGGAACCACATCTGGGAAGGTTAACAATAGCTGGGTTGGGATGAAAGGCTTTTTTCTGCGAAACAGTTTAACAAGAGAACGAAAGTATAAAATAATTCTTATGAAAACATCTAGTTGAATACATTTCAATTAAGTACAAATGGTAAACAAGCCAGTATTCATACAGAAAGAGTACTTGATATTTAGATTTTGTTTGCTAATCCTAATTTTTTACTGTCGTCACATTTTAAATGAATAGGAACTCATCGTCATAAAAAAAATACAAAATTTAGAATTTTATTATATTCGACGCTAATCATGGATGTAACCGTAAGGGTCGTGAATGAAGTTTTGTAGGTTAAATTGGGAAACAAAAAAATCGAGAATGTTTTTAGTTTTTCCTCAATGGCTGAAAAACTAAGCGACGTACGATACAAATCCTGAAAGACCGTAGTCTAATGAATGAATGAACCGTAGGAATGGAATATGGCTTAACCAGTTCAACCTGATTAAACTTTAGGTGTAGGACAATTTCCTAACTTGAACGCATTTGAAAAATCACTAATTTTCAACGGGGATGTGTCATCCGAATCATACTTTTTTGTGATGTTTTTATTGCCTCTGTAAGACCAACACATCTCATCTAGGGCCCAAAACATATATTATAAATTCACTAATAGTATGAAGATTAGACAAAAAACAAAAAAAAAACAGTTTTGTAGCATTCAATTGGCCTAAATATTATTTGTAGGTATTAGTAAATTCGTAGTAATTGCTCCAGGCTAATTTTTCCTACCTCAGGTCGTCTCTGCCATTTAGCGAAAAAGAGACAAAAATAATTTATTAAAACTTCATTAGCTACACCTGATCATTGGAATATTAGTAATCAGTGTCGAGTTTCTCATTAGGTCACCCAGCTGTTGCAGGTGGCTCAAACTTCATTGGGTTGACAGAGAGCGTCAATCGATGTTGTTTATAAGTTAAAAAATACAGAAACAATTAATAACTATCAGATTTAAAGATCAGTGGCTAAGCCATATTTTTTTTCAAAAGATTAATCTATTGTGCTTTTCCTGTTGTTTTTAATCAATAATAGTGAATAAATGAAGTAGATTAGTTTTTAGACATAGAAGTAAGGATGAGGATTGACGCTGGAGAGTAAAATAAGAAGAAAGAGGAATATAAAATAGCCTGTTCCCTTAAAAGCTTTCGATAGATTGCGGTTAGGCAACTCTTGAAATCTGCCAAGTGGTTTATGGCTACTTGAGCAGAGAGGAAATACCGTAAATACAAATATGCACCATTTTCCCTCTGTGCATCACATATCTCTATTCTATCATTTTTCTACCTCCCCCCCTTCATACCCATCCACATATCACGTATCAACTTCCAATTCTAAAACATCTTTCACGAAAAACCACAAGTGCTCATGGCAGCCTCAATGGCGGATAGACAATACCCTGTGCTTAGTTAATTAATTGAGTAATTTTAATTTACTTAATTGAGTTAATTAATGATTGAAACAGCACATTAGATTAAATCCTTTATTTCAATTTAAGCCGAATAACACGTAGCATTGTCTAAAATATAAAGAGTATTTCGTAGACGACATAGCATAAGGCAGAGAGAGATAAATAGCACTAAGCTGGGAGCTCCAAGCTAACCCTCAATGAGCTCTTGCCACTTTGATTAATGAATGAAAGATGTTAAGTTATTAATGGGCGATGTTACAGCATTCTATGAATGTCTGCACCAGGTCTAGTAGCAACGCGCCTTACCACATTCTTAATAACTGCTAACAAAAAAAACTCCAAGTAAAAAATAATTTAAGAATATGAAGTTATAATTTTCTTTTCCCTGGCAACACAAGTATTGGAATTCAACAATAAAAAAGTATAAAATATTATTGGAGCCGATTGAAATAAGGTTTTCTATAGCATTATTTTAGCTATGTAGGGATTTTTTCTAATCCTTGAAAATGAAATGTTAACAAATAATACAACTGTTTTTGATAAAAATCTAATAAACTATTTATAAAGTCTCGTAAGTATCTTATCTTTGGATACTCTTTCTTCGAATCCATTATGTAAATTTCAAAAAATGTAGATAAGATAAAACTATAAATAAATCCAATATTTTTGACAGTTTCCGACGCACACTAATGCATTCAACATAAAAATGATATGATGATGTCAATAATTAACAAACTTCAATCATTTTACATAATTATATATATATATATTCCTTTGTTGTGCTAAAATTACAATCTGCCTTATTAGGCAATAAGTAATTAAGATAAATGCTCTCATTCATACCATATTTACAATTCATCATTCACTCGCTCATTCATACAATATTTACAGACAGCCCAGAGACCTCCCAAATCCACATGCGAAGAGAAAGCGGAGTCTTGGGAAGTCCCCTCGCTCCTCCGTCAGCCGCGTCACCGGGTACTCTTTACATAATTAACCCTTCAATGTGGAAGCTATCAATACTTTCAATGACGTTTCTAATTAACTTTAAGATACAGATGTGTAAGCCAACATAACGGATCCCAATCCCTCGTAGAAATTGATTGTATTTCAACTTCGTTCAATTAAGTGATTCAGACTTCACCTTTAGTTATCATTTAGACTAGCAGGACCCAATCATGCCTAATTGAGGGTAATTAACAACACACACACGTACAAAGATTACATTTTCATTATACTAATTAATTAATTAAACGAAAATGGATTGACTCCCACTATTATTGCTGTTAAATTGAATTAATAAGACGACAACAGTATAGTGGAACGGCCCCAATCAATAATGGTTTTAAATCATCAAAGGTTTTTTTGTTTTTTCTAATCAATTTATTTCCAATAGTTACATAATAAAAATAATCCGTTGGTAATACACAATGACTTTAGTCTAAAAAAACTAACATTGTCACTCCTGGTTATGAATAAAATCTTCACTGAAGTATAGATAAATTTTAATTGAGGGAAAAATATAAATAGAAAAACCTAATATAATTAAAACCTCCTTTTTCTTTTGTTTCTATTATACCTAAGTGTACTAATTATTGCCAATCATGTCCAACCCCTACAATCTGATCTTGTTATCAGACATGTATAATATGACTATGATAATATGATGAATAAACTTAATGAAAACATGACATATCTTGTTCATCTTCCAAGCTCTTAAACTTGGAAATATAGGAAGTAGGGAAAAATAAAGGAAAAATTATTGTGATTATGGGTGCCTTTCACTAAGGGGAGTCCCATTTGAAGGAAGTATGAGGATATGGAGTGTGGGATGCCGAAATACCGGTATGGGTAATATCCCTGTTTCCATCTACTCCAAACATGGCATTTCCATTTTCCGAGAACAAAGGAAGAGGCTATACTTTTGAACATGTAAGTAGCCACCTATTTTTTGTCCCTCTGTTTTATTATAGTGATCGTTAACATATTTCAATTGGTCAAATTTCCAAGGTGATCTAACTGGCCACTGTGAATATGTACAACAGCAAGTGTGTAAAGAAGTGGGAACAGCATTCCTTCTTCAGGCTTAAAAAGCTTTCTCAACTCAATGCTGTTGTATTTACATTTAATACTTTAACTTTGGCATGTACTAGCATAACTTTTGTTTGAATAATTTCTTCAGAGTGTTTTTCTCCCAATTATATTATTCTCTATAAAATTCAAAATTAGAACATTGTAAAAGCAACTGCTTGAAATACTTATTGTGCTATATCAATTTCATGTTTATAAATAGAAATAAACACAACTTTTACTCAAAAATTGTATTTACGGCCTATGTCCTTCAATTCCTTTATATATATTTAAGAAAACACCGCATAATTAATGGACGTAACAAACAATATGAGGTGAGCCTACTGATCCTTCGGTCAACTAGAGAGAAATTCAAAATTGTTTATATACATTAATCATTAAAGAAATGTTGAAATTTCTAATGGGTTGTATCTTCAACCTTCTTTGAACGTTGAAACTCAATTTGAGGCTGAAAATCAATTTGCATATGGTTAAAGAGCGTTCCACATCCACAGACGTAATTGGAGCAATTCGGAAAGAAGTCTTTTGGGATTCAAGCGAAATTGTTGGCTGGCAGCTTTGAAGTCGAAATTTTTAGTACCTACCCTCAGCTGTTTTCCTTTTTAGGGGTTCGATAATTTTCTTCAAACCCCTTATCATTTCGTCTAAGTCTGTGGTATACCTTGTAGTTTGGGAGTCCCTTGTTGGGGCTATAAACATGGAACCTTCTATCAAGATTCTTTTTGATTACCTGACGATATGTAAAATGATTTTAATTCCAAAAAACTTAATTAATGGTTAGTAATTAATTTGTTACTTGGTAACAAAAACATTTCTTTCATCTTGAGTAGGATATCAAATTAAATATCTCGTTGCCTTGATTTAAACATCGATAATTTTTATTTTTGACCTGCTACCATTCAACACCATTAAACCTTTCATTAAAATTGTGTTTGCAATTTTAATAATGAGTGATAGCTCAACGTTTTGACAGCACTTGGCACGCAGGTTTGCTTTACAAACTCAAAAGATATTTACCACAGACCCTCTTTCTAATACTGCAGTCCTTTCAAATCGCTTTTTCCCATTCCACTGTGGTTTAAAATATTTTAACTACTATCCCATAAAAGCAGGAGTTCCACAGGGCAGAGTCCTGGGTCCAATCCTCTATAATCTATACACCACTGATGTCCCCTCTCCTCCCAATAACTTTTTGGCAACATTTAAAGATCTCACTGCAGTCCTGTCATCGCACCCTGACCCCGATTTAGTAGCCCATAACCTTCAAAAACACCTTGATGAGATCGAGTATTGGTACTACCAATGGCGGTCAAAGATAATGGAGCAAAATGTTCCAACAACTCTGGCCAGTTTCTCCATTCATGTCCTGAGCGTATGTGGTCTTGCGCTCTTGGCCCAGCCTCCACTGGCTCGTATCCAGTGACGCGGCTCATGGATGAGCGCGAAGGGGGGGGGGGGGTGACAATCAAGTGGATTTTGGAGGTATCTGGGCTGTAAGTAAATACTGTATGAATGAACAACTGAATGAACAATTGTAAATATGGTACTTGTTTCCCAATAACTCCCAATTTGATATTAATTTTAGCACAATATAGATTTTATGATAAAACAAAAAAATACCAAGAGTAACCGGTGTTTTACTAACAGAGATGATAATTTGCATGTTAGCTTGACTTATTGCTCCAATAGTGCTAAAAATAAAATAATGTTAACGAACAACGTGTCATAATTAATTAATTACTAGGTATTTAACAAATATATATTTGCTGTAATATTGAGGATGGTATCTAATGTATTATTAATGATACGTTATTTTTGAATTGTAATAAAAAATGTCATTCAAGTTGTCATTAATACACAATTTTAATTCAACCCGTACTTAACAAAGGGATACAATCCTTCCCAGTTTATTATTTCTTTGGTTATTAATTATTAACAATTATAAATAATATCAGGACCACCACAAATATTTTACTTTAATAACGATAAATTAAAATATTTTCATATTATGCCTGAACATTGGCACTCTAGCTCTGGGAAAATTAACTTGGGGGTCAGACTGTGTCCCTGTCGCCAGCTCCGTGCCCACTACAACAGTCGCTGCGACAGCTTAACCAAACAACATTCATATTGGGAACATGCAATGTATATATATATATATATATATATATATATATATATATATATATATATATATATATATATATATATATGGGGAATATTGGGCAGGGACCCGATCATGCCACTTTATTTTTTGTCTGGTTGTTAATTGTGAATAATAGCGGACCTACGTCACAACAAAAATTTCTCATTTAAGGGTGAATTTATGCAATTTCCGCTATACGATCATAATTCTAGCACCTTTTATATAGTGACTCCAGGAATTTGAAATCCTCAGTACCTTCCCTTGAACTCTCCCCTTTTCGGATCTAACCCCTGCTGTACGTCTGCTGTCGCTCAGTGAACGACAGGAAAAGTTCAAAGTCCGCAGAGTGCTGTCAGACCCCCACGCCACCATTTGCGTTCTGAGTCATGTCTTCTGGAAGGTTACAAAAACTCAGACACAGCTTCAGCTTATCAACGTAAATATGTTCGGTGAGAACAAGACGAAGTGGAGTCAAAAGGCTGCTGAGAAGCCATCCCGATCTTTGAATGAGAACATGATGATACCAGGTACCAAGCTTGAAGCTGCTAATGCTCAGAGCTCTAGCCTTTAGCGCAGCTCCATCCAGACAGCCTCGCGAAGCCACCTCCTCTAGACCTACCTCAGCCCCAAACCAGTTATTCCTACAAATCCAAGGAGAGGTGCACTATTTTCCCATCAAATCGAGAAATAAAAACAATTTTTTTCTGCTACAAACGCCATAACAAATGTGCCCTCGCTTCATGGAAAAAGTTTGTGATGGAGATTGACATTCTCAAATTTATTGAAGAAAGATGGTGGCGTTAGGAGGCAAAAATGTATTGTAATTTAAGTTATTTTTGAAACTGATCATCTTTCTTCTGTTCCAAAGAAAGAGAAGTTCAATTTATATTATTATAATTGTATTATTTCGGGCAGTGGAGTATATATGGATGTGCAAGATTCAAGCTGTTATATTCTGAATGTATAAAACTTGAAGGTAAATTAAATTTTTTTCTGTTCTAAAAATAAAGTTTATCAATTGACAAAATCTAAGTTTGGTCCATTTCCTCCTTATTTGACACCAGTCTTATTTGGGGGTTTGAGAGTCTCTCACGTTACCACTTGTGTGATTTTTTCTGACTAAGGGTTAAATATAAATGAAGACGGAAGTGCGAAACCTGACGGCGACTCTGAAAAGTCCCGATAATTCCGGAAGTGTTTTTTATATTGATTGGCTGCGTACTTTAGTTGCGGTAAATAGTGAAATAAATACACCACAAATATCGATGGGTTTAAAAAGTATTAAGAAACCAAACCACAATAACTGATTATTTTCTTAAAACATCAGCAAATTAGTCATAATTATGCATGTAATAAAACTCACATTAATCTCCATATAATAATTTGTAATATTAAATAGATTATTAGTAAAATGTAGGTACATAAGACTTTTATCAGACTTTTTTCGTACAAATCGGGATATAACGAAGTTGGGGATATAATAATATTTTTTCATAGCCCCTTTAAATTTACAGATAATTATATATGATTATAGATCCTCAGGTGAATCTATTTACAAATTATTTTTGTATTTCTTGTAGCATCGCTACATTGTAGAATATGAGGAATGGGTGGTATTGAGGATGTTGAAAAATTGACTTACGCAGATGTTTTTTTGGCAACCGTGCGGCTGGTAAAACAAGACGGCTACACTGCTAAACAAATCCGATTCCTGTAATTTCACTTATCCTATTGACACTAATAGCTTCACTTGAGCCTATTAGCGCAAGTGGCGGCGTCGATGGCTCCAGTGTTTCAGCCTCTTAGTGTCGCGGATTAGAACGCTTTGTCGATTTTTCTTCGGATAAAAGCCGAACCTACTTTACAGGTTTCTAATGCCATCTCCACCTCACATCCGCCTAGGGAAATCACTTTTCTCTTACACTTACACCATATGTTTCTCTAATATATTACATATAAACACTTTAGAATGTTGTCAGAAAAACATTTTTAGATTGTAATTACAAACTGCTGAAATTATTAGTTTTTATTATTAAATGAAGAAATAACAAATAATAATGCAATAAAAAGTAAAAATGCATAAACGTTTATCATTAAAAAGTTTTATTTCTTTAACCAAAAAAATTATTTATTCCAGCTCGGAAATCCTTAGTAGAGTGGGGGATCTCCCCGACCCTTGTCCCTCCTATAGGCTGACAATTGTGCAGCTCAATTGGTCAGATCCCTAGTCTATGTATATAGGCCTAAGTTGTATCTTGTAACTACTGTATGAATGAGAGAATCCAAGCATTATTAAATATATGATTCCAATGTGGTCGTTTATCACAATCATCAACTGCCCTTTTAAGGCAAATCGTTTTTTTCTTCAAATATTTCTCTATATTCGAATGGGTGCGGGGCGATAAGTAATTCTAGTTAAGCCTATCAGTTGCCTCCACAGTTTGCGTTCAGTATGTAGAAGCCAAACACACTACATTTACCAAATCGGCTGTTTGGGGGTGGAACTGTAACCCCCCCCCTATTGTATTAAACGTGTGACCAACTGAACAGATATCCATTACATACACTCAAACCTTTAACATCCTTTGCATTTGGCTGCCTTGCCAATATATATAACAGGTATAACCTCCATATTCACATTGTTTACGCTTGTCCATTGTTCTAAGTTGACGGTCAGTAGTAGTTACGTTCACTTTAAGGGACATTTTTATAAAAATTTGCTAATTTTTTAAATTGTTGAAATTAATAATATATTTATTAAATGAAGCAATAACAAATTATAATAAAAGTAAGAATGCATAAACGTTTATTGTTAAAATAGTTGGTTGTTTTTTTAGTAATAAAGTGTATGACAGATGGTAACCCTGGATGAGAGAGCAGGGGGGGTAATCTATATATATATCCACTTTTACCTCACCAAATGTATGTAATAAGACTGCAAATTCTCCATAATAATTGTTAGAGAAATACTAAATATAAACAAGGAAAGTAATTCTTTTAATAGAGAGGCGAAAATGATAAAAAGTCAATTTAACGCTCATATCTACATCAAAATGAAAGAACAAATTTAATTGAAAAACTTCAGCGAGGTAATTTCCTCCCATTTAATTGATAACAATTTAAATTCGAGAAATAAACTGTTTGCCTCCACTGGCCGGTGGTTCTAGCGGATTTCAATTTCCTTTAATTTATTTTATCATTGGATCGGAGATAGCTTTAGTCAACAGAATTGTTTAAATTGCTGAAAATTGAGCGCTTACGGAGAAATTGGTAGGGGTGCAAAAGATGTACTGGAAACACTGATTTAGAAATAGCATTTGACAATCCCGATCTGCGATCTTTAAACAGATACAATTTAACAGATCTGATAAGCCAAAATTGACAAAATAGTGGGAGTAATGATTAGCTAAGTGTTAACAGTATGATCGCTCGAATTACATAGTCACAACAAAATCCATATTTTTGTGATGCATCCATCACACTTAACTTGATTTTTTAAATTGTACTTTACTATTTAAGTATGCAGCCGTTACAACTTCATAAAATAAATTGACTGTTTAAAGTGCACCGAGGTATAAGTCACACCGTACTAATTAGCGTATAGAGTTAGCAGGTACTGAAATATATTAACCGAGAGGTCTTAATCGGAATATAAATTAAAATTTGTAAAAAAGGGGGACAATTAACTTAAAAAGCGTTGGTAGTTTGTCTTACACAATAAAATCCTTCACCAGTCCATTTAAACGCTCCTCCTCTTAGCATATCATACAGATTACGGTACGTTGTCTTCCAAAAGACCTGGAACATACGTACGAGACTTAAACGACAGGACTTCAACACACGGTTCGAACCACTGTATCGACTTCTCAACAGGGAATCCCAACTCACATTATAAAACAAACTACTCATGTACAAAGCCAAACTAAAACCAAATTAAAATCAGAACATACGGGGTTGAACTATAGGGGACACCAGAAAACCTCCGCCTTAGTTGTATGAATGCATGTTGTCAATACTGTAAGATTGTATTTTGTAACTACTGTATGCATTAGAGAACGGGTCAATATTGTAAATATGATTTTAATGAGATCTTTTATCAGAACCATCAACTGCCCTTTTAAGGCAAATCGTTTTTTCTCCAAATATTTCTCTAAATTCGAATGGGTAAGGGGAAATCGCCTTTCGTCTGTTTGATTTTAGATAGCGGCTATCAAAATCATCCAGTTAATCTGAAATTTGAAAAGCATTTTTAACTACGGTCTGGGCTAAGCTGTATATGTTCTGGTGAAAATATATGACGAAAAGTAGGCGAAAAAAATCCTGGCCATTTAGCAAACGTACTATAAAAAATTTATCAAACTCTAGCCCTATAGAAGGTTTTTAATATCTTTCATAATATAGAATTTTCAACGCTTAAATTAATTGTTAAGTTGGCAGTAGACCAACCGCATTCTTTAAAAATGTCTTAGTTCCGATAGCTGCATGTTCCATATGTTCCAACATGTAGCTACAGGTACACGTTCCTTTATCTATGCATGTTATATACTAACACCTCCAGACAAATTTAAATTATATACCAGGAGTTAGTAACATAACTAACAAAGAGATATGAACATTCTCTACCAGTAACCGGCAGAAAGTAGTCGGTCTCAAATAACACAATCCATGATTACGAACATATAGGAAATTTGCCGTTATTCATTAGTCTTGACTAAATGGTTTATATTATGAACAACAGGTCAAGTTGTAGCCTAGATAAATGAATACCTCAGTGTATCAGCCAACAATATAGACTGGAGGAAATGAAAAATTTATCAGACAAACATCGGGTGTAAGGAGGCCGACAGAGGCTATTTGAGCCAATAATCTTCAAGATGGTCAATATTGAAAAGAACTGTCTGTCTGTCGAGCATGCGTGCAAGTGACCTTGCCCCTCACTTCCATACAGTCTCTCTATTGATCCTAGTGGAGACCAACTCCCTTACACACCGGCTTTTTCTCATAGATTCTCCCATATTTTCCTCCTGTCTCCCCGTCCATTTTGGTTATCCTTCCTTACAAGGGATACCAGCCAGTACCACCTCCCCATATTCAACACAAGTCAGAGGAGTCTATCGCAGTGGGCAGCAATTTCCAGACAGATACACGGCAGCCGCAATATTTCAGATTAAATGAATGCCATCATGTAATACCATATAGACATGTTTTCCTTATTTGGATAAAAACTTATTTGGCATTGATTTCTTAGCTGTAAAGCGGAGATCTTTCTTAACCCCCCCCCCCCCAGACCAGTTTGTATCTCAAGTACATGTTATAGTACGTGGGAAGAAAACAGTAGCTTACATGGAGTTGATGTTAAATAAATCCAGTGGTACTCGTAGCGAATTTGTTTTGTAAGCACATTTCACCACGGAACCAGCATAAATATATTAAAAATTAATGGAAAAGTTACTTACAAACTGAGCGCCAATTCAGACTTTACGTGTCGTTAAAGGATATGAGCAGTTATAAAAAAAATTGTGGCGACCTTTTTTTTTTTTTCCCCATATCCCCTTGTTATAAAATCCTTACATAATTCAATATAGATTTTACAAAGAATCTATTTACAATTTATTTATTATATTTCCTGTAGCTTGGCTACATTTTATACAATATTTAATTGTAATATTGCGATCTGGGCTTGTACTAAAGTAAAATGATATACATTATACATTAATTTATTGAACGAGTAGCGACCATCTAGCCCAAGCATTCATATTTAATGGGTACCCAAAATGCAAATAATCCAAACATTTTCCTCGTAGGGCTTGAACCATGTACCTTCAACGTGACATTAATATTAGCAGCAGATATGTAATAATAATGCCATGCCTAGTAAGCTTTATACAGATCCTGTAGGTTTCACAACTACATTCACTTAGCTCTTGAGTTATCGCAAAACCTCAACGCTATGATCTCCTTTCAAATGTCCAATAACCGCAACAATGAGTTGTCCAACACGAACTCTTCTAGGCATACGATGGATGGAAGTGCTACAAATTTTCACTTTTGGGCACTCATAGATGGTCGATGGTTTCTTCCTCGGCCTGATGGCTACCATCCGATTCTGTTATAGTGTGCTGCTATAGCCCGTTTGGTGGCAAGCTTCCTGTCTTTATTATTGTAATGTTCTATTTTAGAAAAAGGTGATGACTCCAGAACTAATTATATGATCTATAATTTTCAGATTAATCAAGAAATATGTGCACATTTTAATATAACGAAAATATTTCAAGACCTAACAGAAAGTGCTCAAATTCAGCTGATTTTTATTAATGTAAATGGATCTGTGTCACACGGGACCTTAAGCATCATTCATCATGAGCTCTATTTCCATTAATTACAATTGTATCAAAGCTATGGTGTAGCAACGAAATTACAACAAAAACTCCAGGAAAAGGTAGTGTTCCTCTTTTCCTCATTAAATCATTATCATCAAATATCCCAATACATCAAATATATTTTTGAAAAGGCGATATTCAGTGACCTAAATGGTACTAATTATTTTATGATGGAAAATATCATGTATATTTTTTCGACGATCATTCTATAAGTGTTAAACTCACACAATGACCAGTAATTATTTCGATATTGTTTCTTTACTTTCTATGACCTAATTTGTTTGTATATAGAGATTTAAAAAAATACAATTTAATTTATAATTAGTGTAATGCAATTCAAATTGGCAAAAATATCACAAACAGCTAGGTTCCTGATCATTGGATCAACAAGTTAAATACAGTTTTCATTCACTATAAGTACATAGCGTGAAATTAGATTTGAGTGGATGTAAAGTTGCTATAGTACGTCGAAAAGTCTCCCGTACATAAATTTTACATCCACCCAAATTTTAATTCCACTCATATTTAATTTTAAAACAAATAGTAACTAAAGCTTTTGAGAAGCTGTTTCTAACTTCCATCAAAGAAGCTTAGTTTCAAGCGAAAAATAAATAATATATATCGTCGACATGAAGCGTTGGGGCGGCTTGCAGACACCAGCGCTACCTATCGGCAACTAGCCGCACCATTTACCAGTCACGGACAGGCCGGTAATATGGCAACTTATCGTCTTTTAATTAAGGCATTATTATAGCTATTTTATTATTGTAATGTATTACACATAAAAAATTGACCTAGACTAACAAGGGCTATAGTTGAGGGTTGAATTCGTGATTTATATGAAACTTGTTTTAGTTGTACTAGCTCAACAAATCGTATCTGTTTTTGTTCTAAGTCTAAATAAGGTTATTATACATCATCCAATTTGTCATTTTTTCCGTAGAATACGCGAGAAATATTATTGCCGGGTTATATTAAAAAGAGGTTTATTGAAAAGTTACAAAAACCAGAAGAGGCTTTAAGTAAAGTAAGTAAAACAACACTTTTAGGGAAAAAGAAGTTTGTAATAGTTTTTAGCACCCCTAATACAAATTTTTATGGGGATCGAAAAATAAAAAATGTTAGTCAGTTCTGCCGGGCGAGTACAATTTTTTCATTTATTCCCCTTAAACATTGCATAGCTTAAATTCTTCTGTCAGTAAATTCTGTAAAAATCAGCCGTGAGTATATTTGTCATTGAAGGTTTTGTTGGGAGTCGGCTTGGGGAAGCCCAACAAATACTTCAACTCACCTGTTAAGTGAAAGTATACATCAATTAGAACTCGTGTATTTATAAGTGAGAAAAATAATGATGAAATGAACAGAAAAACCAATTAAAAATAAGTATTTTATTTCATCGCGCCGTTTCTGATTGATTTACGGAGACGTCGTGAGTATAGATGTTATCGATCCATGTACAGTTTGCTGTGGATCAGTGAAATCTTTTTGGAGTATTTTGACCAAGACAATTTAATTCTTGGATTTTCTCCTAATTATAGCTAAAAATGGTTATCAACTTTGTTTCTTGCTTAGAAAATATATTCACATAGCTTCGGTGGTTCTTGTTTATTCGCAAATGTTTTCAGTATGTGATTACAACGTTGTGGTCAAATAATAGTTTTTTGACTCAGAACATTTATTTATTAATTCAAGTCTCGATTAAGTTAAAATCTCTCGATATTATCTCTTCATTTTCTACGCCCTTAACTTATTTTGTGTATACTTCAAAAATTGCTATTTGATTTATAATTAATAAAAAAAAAAAAGTTACTAATTCTGTGGTATTGGGGTTGATAAGGGTGTTACCCTCAGTGAAGTGTCAGGGGTTGATGTGGGGCAGGCTCCCGCAATGCGGGTTTAGCTCAGCTCCGGGCTAGTTCTGCCTGCCAAGCGAGGAACATCACTATCCCCAATAACAATTGGAAATGAATGTACAAAAGGGTCCAGTTGTCTTTTGCAACAGCCATCTTATCCGATATGTTGATTCGGCAGTCATGAAATATACAGTTCCCTCAAGCTGCTGCGCGTGTGACGGCAGACCTACCAGCAACCTGTCATTGACGTCATTCTCCACATGTCTGTCTTCACTCAAACTTAAGCCAGCCATTTAATTAAGGCTTTCATTAAGGTTCCAAAAACGATTTTAATGAGTTAAGTCCCAACATATGACAAGTATGATTAATCGGGATCGGGAAAATGTTTATTTATTTTTTTATTATTGACTAATTTATTAATAAACCTTCATTATTTTAAATAGAGTAGCTTTTATTCATAGTATCACCGGAAATACAACGTAAAGTACCATGGCTCCTGAGAAAAATCAGTGGTTAAGTTCATGTTGCAAACAAATGTATAATATTAACATCAAGATCAGTCGATTTTAATAACTTTTTGAAGAAAAATTGCGCTTTGCAGTACTTTCACGCCTCACCTTTCTCAAGTCATTAACCCTTCTGAGGTCAAATACCTTCTGCAAGAACCTACCTTACCGAAAATCCCCTGGATATGATCTCCAAACTCCTCAAATTCTTAAACAACTTCCTCCTAAAGCCACAATCTTCCTAACCTACATTTATAATTGCATTATCCGAACGACGCACTTTCCTCTCCTCTGGAAACATTCCATTATTCTCTTATTCCATTTATTATTGTCTAAACCCGGTAAATCACCCAATGACACCTCATCTTACCATCCAATTAGTCTACTCCCTATCCTCTCAAAAATATTTCAAAAACTCCTATAAAAACGTCTACTTCTAATTGTTGGATCTAAAAACCTTTTTCCTTGGTTTCCAACTACGACATTTCACTACTTAACAAGTCCTTCGCGTTATTGATCACATCTCCTCAGCCCTTGAAACCAAACAATATTGCACTGCTGCCTTTCTGGACATAGCTCAAGCTTTTACAGGGTTTGGCACGCAGGTTTGCTTTACAATGTCAAACGATATTTACCACAGACCCTTGGCCTAATCCGACAGTCCTACCTTTCAAACAGCTTTTTCCTAACCCACTATGCTTTGGAATATTCCAACTACTATTCCATGAAAGCAGGAGTTCCACAGGGCAGCGTCCTGGGTCCCGTCTCCTATAACATATACACCACTGATGTCCCCACTACTCCCAATACCTTTTTGGTAACCCCGATCTCGACAAAAGGCTGACATGGAACCCATACACGAGGCTAAAAAAAATATGAACTAAACAGACGCTTTGGAAAACTATACAGACTACTTCAAGGGACATCCCATCTCTCAATAGAAAATAAATTACTCATCTACAAAGTTATACCTAAGCCAATCTGGACATATGGGGTGGAGCAATGGGGGACAACAAAAAAGTCGAACATCAAGCGTATCCCATTCTTAACATCAAAGTTCCTGAGAATAATAGTTAACGCCGTTTATTAGGTCAACAACAAAACTCTTCATAACGATCTTAATGTACCCTACATCCTTGAACACATGTCTTTCAAGTTCATGAAATTCCATGGTAACCTATCCAATTATCCTAATCCCCAAGCACAGTCATCCCTATTACCCTCCTCGGAGACTAAAGCGGTAGTCACCTTGTGACCTACTATAAATAACTGACACTAGGAGTCCTGGCAATGGCCACTGTCTCCAATCATGTCCTGAGCGTCTGTGGCTCTCGAGCGCTCTTGGTCAGCCTCCACTGACTCGTATCTGGTGGCGCGGCGGCTGATGGAGGAACGTGGGTGAGTTTCCAAGTCTCCGCTTCCTCTTTCGCATCCCAGGGATTAGGGGGTGACAATGATGTGGATTTTAGAGGTCTCTGGGGTGTTTGTAAATAATGTATGAATGAGCGAGTGAATGAAGAAATGTAAATAAGGTAGTAACGAGAACATTGAACACAATTACTTATTGCCCAATAAGGCAGATTGTAATTTTATCACAATAAAGATTTGATCTGTAACACTATAAATAACTTTTTGATATCATCGTTAAAAAAACACACTTTGTGCTGTAATTTAAGAAAATTGCATATTATTTATCAAGTAGTCGCGATCTTAAATTTCGTAACCTATTCAAAACTGCAGATTTTTTTTTTTAATATAAAGTAATTAATTAATTAATAAATATTTTTATGGATATGTCTTGAACAAAGTACTCCTAAATTCCAGACGAACAGGCGGGTAAATACAAGGGATTCTAGATTTGAAAAAAATTAAAGGAAATTGAAAACTATAACCGTAAACAAAGCAGCTGGATAAAATTAACTGAGCACTATAATTTCATGCCCGTCATGGTAATTGTGTTTTGCCGTGGCAATGTTTTTCCTTAGCGAAGTCAGTAGGGCCAGGCTTCCTAGTTTTAGGCCCTTCTAAGAAGGACACTTAATTCCAGTAAGCAGGTCTAACATCGGTGACCATGACCTTGCGTTTTTCAACCGAAAACCATAAAACCACCCCTTCCTATTTATTCATCCGTATAAATTAAACCACTGGTGCATAACTTGAAATTTAACAAGTACCCTACAAACAAATTATACTCCTCATGAACATATCTCATAACTGGCAATAAAAACTGGTTCACACCAGCCCAGTAATGTAGTCAAGTGGCGAGTGATTTAGTAGAATTACAAGGAACTACAAAATAACTCAACACTAAACAGACATATTAAATCCTGTCCAATAGCACGCATTGGCAAGTGATATGGGGTGGGGGGGGGTGTCCGCCTGCTATCCATTATACTGTATTGAGCCCACTAAATCCTTTTAATAGACTCCTCGCCTAATAGTTTTGTCCAGGAACGTTTACAGTTGGTTATCACAATTTAGTACAGTATTTATTTATTTTGTTTTTTCCCCATATCCCCTTGTTACAAAATATATATTCTACAAACGAATCTATTTACAATTGCTTCATTATATTTCCTGTAGCTTGGATACATTTGAAACAAAAAAAATAAGGTTCTATGTGGAGCATGTGCATCGCAGAACGGGGCAATATGCCAACTGCACTACCTTTGTCTAAGCAAGATGAAATGACTGTTTATCACAATATCCGAACCATTCGTAAAATTATAACTAGTACACGATAAATAATTAGGGGAAATGATTAATCAATCACTTAGGTATCAAATTAACGTTCTCGAGATTTTGCAACTTAAATACAGGTGGTGAACAATCATAAAACCTGCTAATGATTTACGAAACTATCTAAAAATGGCACGAGATTCAATTTAATACACATACATATATATATATATGTATATAATCCAATTATATATCAAACCATGTATTTATGCATACAGATGTACGTTGCTATTTTGTAAACAGAAGCTCGGAAGTAAACAAAAATAAAAAGGCAACAATCAGTTAGGTTGAGGCAGTATGTCAAACGCAACCGCTTTTTCGTAGTCATTCCTGGAAAACTAAGAAAATCCCTTCTTTTGCGAGTGAAGGAGGGGGTTTTGTTTTTTCCCATTTTAGTTCATTTCTTCGCTAGCTCTCCCAGAGTGAACTTGTATTTTTTTCCTGCTTTCGCAAATTTTTGGTCAGCTGTATTGGTTGTGGGTCAGACGCATCAATATTATCTAAGTATGCTTTCGATGATGCAATTTTTTTTTTTTTGTTGCACCCCTCGCATTTTATTTATGTGTGATACCTGTTTTAGGTCTTAGAAAAATAATCTCAGATTTGTAACAATGTGTGCTAATGCTAATAATAATTATATTATAGAATAGTATGTATTCAAGGTTATATCAATAATTTTCAGTTAAGATTCAACTACTGTTTTTGTTTTATCTAACGTTACTCATAAATGTTTGACTAGATTTTGTAGTTATTTTGGGGCAATGTGACAAACAGACTTATTTCTCCGCGAGTAGACCCTATCGGCATGCAACACCAATGCAATACTAACAGCTTCCAGGGTTCACCAGGGTAACACCCCCCTACCCCCCCCCCCCGGATTTTATAAAATATGTGCGGGGCCCTAGAATATAATTCATAGTTTCATTAGTTCTTTGTAATTACAATACACTATGCAAAAAGATGTATGACAAGTATGAACACGTAGTTGTTCAGAATGTGTGTTATGTAGAATATGTGGTTTAGAACAACGTATTTCTAACTTTCATCAAATTGGAAGGTTGCAAAAGCCGCCAGCGCTCATTCTGTTTGTATATACTCCATGTTTATAAACGCGTTCGATGTTAATTAAACGTATATTAATAATGGAATAATTGTTACAATCAATCTCATTATACACTGCTACTTTAAACAAAATCTATTATTTATTATTCAGTTACAGCCTTATTCAGTTATATTACCTTCCAACCCAATGAACCGGTGTTTGTGAACTATATCACCGATTTGTACGTTAAAGAATAACATAGAATGTAAAAAAAAATTAGATAATTAAATTTGTAGAGTTAAATCAAACCATTGAATTAATATGCCCACTTGATAATATAACCTTTCTAAACCAAAACAGTTAGTCCAGAGTGATGTATCACACAATTTGCCTTTGTTATGACCGGGTAAACGATTTTAATAACTATTTGTAATAAAGTTCAATAAAGTGCCAACACATATTCCATAGCATAAATTATCATCTAAAGCACTCCATTAAATTATAAACACGATTGTGCTTAAAATATAAACTTGTAATTCCATCCCAGGCAAGAAATCGGTGGTACCCAATAGATTAGCCCTAACATTACCTCGGGTATTGGGAGGATAGATACACCTGAAATTTTTTTTTTAAAAAAGAAGTAAATAATCAAAAAAAGTAGGTTACATCCGAGACAGTACGGTATTTAGGGCTCCATCTCGGTGTTTAGGCTTCTATCTCGGTATTTAGGCTTCCATCTCGACAAAAGGCTGACATAGAACTCACACGCGAGGCTAAAACGACAAGAACTAAACAGACACTTTGGAAAACTGTACAGATTAAGGACATCCCATCTCTCAATAGAAAATAAATTACTAATCTACAAAGTTAAACTTAAGCCAATCTGGACGTACGAAATAGAGCAATGGGGGACAGCAAAAAAGTCGAACATCAAGTGTATCCAATCCTTTCAATCAAAAGTCTTGAGAACAATAGTAAATGTCAGCAACAAATCCCTTCATAATGATCTTAATATACCCTACATTCTTGAACTCATCTCTTCCAAGTTTATTAAATTCCATAGCAACATATCCAACCACCCTAATCCCTGAGCAAAGTCATTACACTGTGCCACTTATCCCTACAATCCTCCTCGGAGACTAAAAAGGAAGTGGCCTCGTGACCTGCTATAAGTGGGAGTCATGGCAATGGCCAGTTTCTCCAATCATGTCCCAATTGTGTCCTGTAACTTTAGTGACCAGACCTCCTTTTTTTCCAGACACGTCCAGGCACCACTGTTTTTTAACTCCTTGTTCTACTGTACTTTAGTACTCTTCAAAGGACCACTAAATGTACTATTGTGTTTGGAAATGATACTTTTAAATCTATTTCCAAAAACAGATTCGAGCGTTCTATATTTTACCTTGCCTTTAATGCATTAAGTCCACCATATATTTATCTGATAAGGAATTTAATTGAAATCAAGCACGAATGTAAGGTTGGTATGAAGTATAAGAAGAATCAACCCTATGATGTCACAGAGAATAATTAAACTTTCTTAGAAGAAACTACATTGATCTGCAGTAATGATTGATACTTCCAACTGCAGGAAATCAAACTAGATATCAATGAGGGGGTTCAAGTAAAATTCTTAGAACTCAAGGACCTACCTGGCGAAACCCAATATGAATAAGGAATCATTTTTAAAATGCATTCAGTAGTTACTGAGTTTTTCTCGTATAAACAAGCAAATATTCCTTACCCGCCATTGCCCAGTTATTTGTTTATCTGTCATAACTCCCCCCAATATTTATCAATCGTTTGTGATTTATCAAGTTACTGCTGTTGTAACTAATTATAGAATAAAGAAGGTTATGTGTAACTTGTGCGTGGTTATTAAGTATAATTCCCGGACTAATACAAACTGTTCACAGTTATAACATTATCCCTAACCTTCTATTAGTCATGAAAAAGGAATGAATTTTACCTATAGTTTAAAATTGAAGTAATTTTATTTACAGATAATTATGAGAATAAGTAAAATTCAGGGTATAACATCTCATGAAGAAGTAAAGGCCAACTGAATGTAGGCCACTGAGATACTAGTATGGTCAGCACTAGTCACATTACCTCTTAACATTAATTTCAGTTTTCATAATCGGATTTGCTACAGCATTATTCAAGTGACTACTCATTTACCCTCAAGAGGCTGAAACAACCCTGACCAGACCCATCCTTCAAAGATTCTTGGGCAACCCAGGAATCGTACCCAGGGCTCCACACTTAGAAGTTGGCACGCTGACTACTAAGATACAGGGATGTTCAGGAGAATAAGTTCACTATAAAGTGAATTTTTTTTTACAAATTTACTACAATATTAATTTGGCTTGATCACAAACAAGGGAGAGTGGCAGGAGTAATAAATAAATAATAAAATATGCTTGGAATAATTGAATGGCATGTACCATAGTCATGACCAAAAATTTCCCAACCCTTTATCTTTGCTTATTTTACAATTTGATTTCCCTGTCTAGTAGCATTGCTCATTCTTAGTGACGGTATCACTGTCAGAGAACATAAATAATGACAGACAAAAAGAAACCAATTCCCAGAACCTAGTTCACAATAATAACTGTCTCTTCAGACACAAACAATTATCAATTTATTAATTTCTTTTAAGGAATATGTGAATTTAAAATAATTCAAATTTTTATGAAGAATTTTCATTATGAAATCATATTTATTTTTATAATTTTAAATAAAATTAGTTAAAGGCATATAAATAATTAATAACATTATTATCATTAAATAAGCAAATACAAAATTTAACCCAGTCAAATTCAACTTATGTCACAATAAAAAAAAACTTCTACGATTTGGATTAGCATTTCTCCCCGAATGGTCCGAATTAGTGGGATTTAAATGTCAAATGTTTTTTCTGACGGTTTCAAAGTTTCGATCCCTGGGGATCCAGTGCCTTCCCAATCTCTGGCCCTGTCAAGATCCAGATAATAATTACTAAAAACTAGGGGAATCAATACCATAACAATAACCTTATGTTTTTGCTGAAATGTCTGTCATTAAAACTGTCAATAATCTTGTACTCAGTTTTTTTTAAGCCCCACGTAACACATAACGGTAAAATCACTGATGTTGCAACCACAAACAAAAAGCAGGGTAAATTTTGGGCAGAAATTCATGCACATCGCTACTTGAACTACAAATAAACTAAGATAAATAGTAAATTTCTCTTCTAGAAGTCACACTTTTACTGTAAAGAGATTGCCTGGCCCTAGACTATGTGTGGTTAAAAAAAAAAACCATGTGACATTACATTTTAATGATTTTTGGCCTTCCAAGGCTATAATGGCTAACATAATTAAATATAAATCCTCAAAAAACAATGTAATTATGAAGAACGACTTTTTTACTGCAACACAGGCATAGGATTTAGGCACTCAACTCTCCTGTCTCTCAGTGAAACCCTATAAGAAATCTATAATGATAGGTTCAATTTTGGTCAACAATATAAAACATTAAATCTCTGCATGTAATTAAAAAAAACAACACAAAGCAGAGTTCATCAGGTTAACAGGATCAGCAGGTGGATGCATTCCGCCAAGCTCGGTGGTTGCAGGTTGTCATTTATGTACTCACCAATCATAAGTGCTCAGAGGAGTTCCAACTGTGTCTTTCAAAGGTATAACCAGAACCAATCTTGGAGGGGTCTTATTTAAACATGCGAATCTTTCCATCCTTAGTCTGGGTTTTAAGGATATTAAATATTTGAGAAATTGTACTGCCATATTTAAAATTACATTCATTTAACAAGGAAGAAATACATTATCCCAAAGTTCTTAATGCTGTGCTGTACAAAAGCTTAAATCAACTCCAACTTTAGCAAATAATGACAAATAATTTGTAGTGAATGGCTATGCTGGATTACAGAGGACTTTTCTAAATACAGAGCCTCAGTTGAGAAATCACTACAAGATCTAATAATAGACATCTAGGAGGAAAGGAGATTTCTGCAAATCTGTAATAGCCAGTTCACTAGAAAGGAAACTCACTAGAGCGAGATAAATATATTATAATAACATTGCTACCTGTCGCTCAAAAATTATTGAAATGACTGAAACTGTTGAATCCATATTTTTCAGGATTGCTAATTGATTAGTGTCAGTCTTAATGATGTTGAAGCTCAACTTTAGTCAAATAGAACTCTGTAGAATCTTCTGTAAATTTGTAGCAATAAAAAAAAACACCGTAGAGCCATCTGGGCATTTTTACTAACAAATAAAACTCTG
This sequence comes from Acanthosoma haemorrhoidale, assembly GCA_930367205.1. Taxonomy (NCBI): domain Eukaryota; kingdom Metazoa; phylum Arthropoda; class Insecta; order Hemiptera; family Acanthosomatidae; genus Acanthosoma; species Acanthosoma haemorrhoidale. The sequence continues at coordinate 115,859,404 of OV884009.1, forward strand.
CCGAACCTTTTAGAAGGCTACAAAGATAAATCAACTGCATTTACAAGAAACTCCCAAGGACAAAAATAAAATACTTGTAACAGTGTGCGAGAGAACTGCTACTAGAGCTTCAGATACAGTACAGCCGCTTGAGCCCTGACCACAAGAAATGAGGCATGTGAGTCAGACAATATCAGATGACACAACATTTTAGTTTTGCATTGGAAGGATTCCATTATGATCCAGATTAAAACTACTCGCAGCATGCAAGTGTCATAATCGGAACAATAGAAATGGGGAGTAATTACTGCCAAGCCAAAAAGTGTAAATCAGAGTCTCCTGGTATTAGTTACAAAAATGGGAAAGTGAAACTCTGCCAACTGGAACCACAACCACAAAAACTTTCTTTTCCCCCCAATAATACTCTTTATTTTATTTACAAATTACATTTATACCACATAGTTACCAGGCGCCAGAGTACTTCTAAACTAAAATCAAAATAAATACTGAACTGATAATTATACAATAATAACACCCTATTTACATGTAAGAAAAGAACAAAAAACCAAGACTGATAAACCTTTTTCTAACACATCAGGAGATCTAAGCGTTCCCTTAGGAACATTAAAAAATACAACTCATGTTTCCATAAAATATCGTTCGGTGCCACATCAGTTTTTTACATCCTCAGCAGATTTACTTTAAGTGGAGGATTGTTGCACCCACTACTAGATTAACCACTAAAATTGCTGGTACGTTTTATTGGAAACAAGCTGAAACTTACTAGAGGTGCGATAGTCTTGATATCTCAGGAACATGACATCAAATTGTATTAAACTTACAAAGGATGTTTCTAGAGTGCAATGAGCTTATTAAAAGTAGCATTGGAACATATGCCAACGAATGTATATTTAAGTAGCCACAAGAGCAGATCAAAGACCACCAAGTGCACACAGTCAATGGTTCAATGCTCCTCTGGTAGATGAAGTCGCGATGAGTCTAATTTACAGTATATTGTAATTTAATGATGAGGCGAACCTCTCCAGTACAGTTCAGAAACACATCGATTTTATAATGCTTTAGGTTACCAGGTTAGTACCCAGTGATATTTCCCTGTGCTGAAGATATATACCATTTTAATTTTTCTATCTAAGTAGGTAAACCCAAGAACAGGTAAAATAAAAACATCAAGTTTAAACGATGGATTTCTATGCGTACAGACTAATGGTTTTGAACAGAACCACGTATGCAAAACTATCAACTTGAACTGGTTGTGAAAGAGATCCATTCTTGGTGCTAAAAATGAAGATGTCCACAGAATAAACAATAAAATAATTACTTGCTATGTTACCAGGTTTAATCGCTGAAGAAGTCAATTAATACTATAGTAGATGGCAATGAGGTCGTCAATTTCACATCAGAATTCCTTAACTAACTTGATCCATATAGCTTACAACCATAATGTCCTATACTAACAGTGGGATCTCCAATTATTTTATTATAGAAACTCGAACCACCAAAACCTTGCTACAGCACAAGACTGTATGTAAAGAAGATGATGGGAAATAAAGAGTGTGAAACAGTTTTTAACCCATGGATACCAGTCATTTCAATGAATCTCCCTTCTAAGTAGGAATTGCAATTTACACTGAGACTTACATTCTTGATCACGATGAACAAGTCACACAGAACTTTATATTTTCCCACTTTAACTTTATACTATCCCAGGCAACTTTATGTTGCTTGCTCCAGGGTGGGTTCACCAAATAATTTATTTGTTATTGTTTCTGAAAGTGAAACTAAAAATGTTGTTTTTAATCATTTTTTTAGTTCAATTAATATTATAGTGAATTTGTAAATGATTTTAATTAACAATTTAAATGCAGTACTTATACTTTCATAATAATAAGCTCAAGAACTGCTGAACGCATTTTGAAAATTTGTTTTGAGACTGCCTGTTAACATAAAGGCTATGTACTTCACGCTGTTTTTTTTGGAGTTGGGTAGTAAACTTATACTTGAAGGTGGGTGCAATGAAAATAGTCTTATTGTGTTGAAATTTCCGCCAGACAAAAAACTAATAGTTAAATAAAAATGAAGCCTACTGCTTGATAGCATCTTACTCTGTAAAACAATATCAAAATGGCTACTTTCCACAATTTAAGGTTATACTTTCTAACAATGATAAATGTCCCCATATCCTAGAGGTCAATAAGCTGACTTTAAGTGCAAGAAGACATGGCTCCTCCACATTTTCTTTGAAGAACAGGTTTGATTGAAGATCACTCAATATATATGATTTTATCTGTCTGGATAATACATTGATGTAGGTAATGTTTTTCCTGTGAACAAAGACTCGATTTTGTTTTTCTGTAAACGAAAGAAACAACATTTAAAGCCTTTATTTCAAATATTGGTCATAAACATAATCTTTTGTTCTTGCTTTTTATAGGATAAGTTAATTCATTAATATATTGATCCTTATGACTAAATACGAAAATACATCAAGAATTATTGAATTTATAAAGACTAATTTTTTTAATGCCACTTATTGTAAATGTTTAACCATAAATAAATAATTAAAGGTGAATTATATCTATTTATTTGATAATTTCAATAATTTATAATCCTTCACATTTAATAATACCAAGGAAACCCTTAATTCAGTGATACATTACTGATTTTTTTTTCTTTCCTCCTTCCATAACAACTCCTAAGGGAGTGTTTTACAAGTAAAATAAAAATTTTGGGTTCTTATTATTCCACTCTCTCCCTCTATTTTATTTTTTAAACTTCCTTCAGTTTAATCTAAGGCACCGTTAGAATGTCAAAATATTAAGTTTTTGGGAGGCCCTAAAAAAATCTTTCCTTTAAAATTCTTTGATTGGTGAGTGTTATAAATCACTATGGGCAGAAAGAAATAAGTTTGATACTTACCCGGGGGAACAGAATATAATTGTTGTTTGCTTAATATAATAGACTTAGTATTTCCGTTTTCTTGCTTATAAAAAAGTGATCCACCTGTAGACAGACTGTCCTTGACCCGAGTGCATAAATGCATTGAAGTACAATTAGCAGTAAAAATCAATAGAATATCTATTACTTAAATAATAATCCCAGAGGTATTGTAGGTAGGAATAGAATAGTACTAGAAAATCCAGTGACTTGATATATTTTGCAACCCTAAACTTATATACATCAGTAAAATGTTTTTGTTACAAAAATTTTCGATCTTCCGAGCTTTCACAAATCACATACATGTCTTAAGAATAAGCTAAGATTTGCTCAATTAATATGTGCCCATAAATTACCACCGCAATTATGGGATTATAAATAATAATTTTCTACATACAGTACAATCTTATATATTCCATAACAATCTTAGATAGTCCGACATTTGTTAATCCAACAAGCTTGTGGCGTCTATGGGAAGAACATTTGACTGGTCAGTTGGGGAAGCGGAAGGGAAGGAGTTGTTTTACCATCACATGTTCGTCGATTACCATTAACAACCCCAGTTTTCTTGCCTATTAAGACAGTGCTGCAAATTTCTTTTATTAGTTGTTTATAATATGTTTTGTGTTGTGAGTTTTTGGTTTAGTGATGGCATCCACATCAAACAAAAAACATAAATACACAACACTTACGCTAAATGATAAATGGGCCATAATTCAACTGCACGAGCATGGTGAAAACCCTGCTGTTTTGAATGGGGTCTACGGAGTAGGACGGGCTACTTATATGATATTGTGAAAAATAAAGACAAAATTAAAAAGTTTGTAAAACCTGCCGTAATTGAACTGTAAAAACAGAAAAAAAATTGAGCATTGGCAAATTCCTGAAAGTTGAAGAAGCTTTAAATCGCACTGTGGTTTGAACAACAAAGGAAGAGGACCACTCCAATATCACTATCAGTATTATTTTCTATTTTAACTATTTTGTGTATTATGTTAAGTTATTATTATTATAGTTTGTTAAGTTTAAGTGTCAACTAACAATTCTAGTTATAAAGTATCATTATTTGTAAGATGTGGTTATTGTTTTCTTAATAAAGAAGTATTAATACAAAATTATCTTTGCATTATTTCGACCTTAATTCCTTATTTTGCATTGTTTGAATGGGACCCTCAGTAGAATATTTGATAATCCGACAATTTGTCAGTCAGATTTTCAAGATTGTACTGTAATTAACTTTTTTTAGTTGGGGTTCACATATTTCAGTATTTGCCAGGAATAGCAAACCTAGAATAAAAAAATAAATCTTTATTTAGTGCATTTCGGCCCAGAATGAAATATATATATATAAAAGCCAAACTATTAAAAGTGGCTTTTAACAAAAGTGCTCATCCTCTTGAACCAGAAAACCAGTCGTTTACCCTATAGGAGGAGACCTCACAAGCCGAGGTTTTAAACAAAGGCTTCCTTCCCTAAATGAAAACAGACGAGCCAATTCTCTCATATAAGAGAGGACTCTATTTTTGTGGCAGTCTCACTGAACAAATTCATTTCTTAAGGGCCCACTCTATCTAGAAAAATAGGTTAGTTACCAGTAAACCAGTGCTTCTCAAACTTTTCTTGACCATTGCCCACATTCAGGTACTCTAAACCCTCCACCATCTCGGTCTAGCTCTCACCCTCCTCCACCAACGACATTTGGAGCAATTGTTATCAAGACATTTTGATATAAGGGATTAATTAGGTAACAAGAAAATTTAAAAAAGGTCCTAGCCACCTTTAATAGTTTGGCTTATATATATATTTCATTCTGGGCCAAAATGCACTAAAGATTTATTTTTTTATGCTAGGTTTGCCATTCCTGGCAAATACGGAAATTTGTGAACCCCAAATGAAAAAAGTTAATTACAGTACAATCTTGGTAATCTGACCGACAAGGCCCTTTAAAAAAGGCTAATTTAACATCACGTTAAAAAAACTTTAGTCATCAAACATGTCAGACAAAAAGTATATTCATAATCGTATTAATTAAATGAACTAACCTAGGTGAAAAGACAGGTCGGAAAAAAAAATTAATTATGGTAAAAACCAGAAAGCCCCCAGGCTAATAAAAGCTTGAAAGGCTACCGGGGGAGTTTGATGGCTTTTACAAAAATTGGTAATGTGACAAAATAGAATTTAGTGCCAACCTCAGACCAGCATGTTGTGTGATATTCAAGTTTCAACCTGGCTAGTAAGTAGCTACTTACCCGAATTTTGTTATATTTTTCTTAATGAACATCCCAATTATATGTTTTAATTTTTAGTCCTTGTTTTCTATCACCATCATTGAGAACCATGCAGTTCTTATCTCCTATTCTTCTTCAAGTTTAAGTATTTAAACTTAATAAGTTTAAGGGTGTTAAACCTTAATAAGAAACTTAGGACAGAAATAAGAATAGCTAAGTTCACTTACTAATTAGTATTATTTTCAATTGAGAGATAATAACCATAAATGATCACATTAAATTAGGCGCAACAATTTAATCAAACATTATTCTATCTACGCAAAAATGAGAGCACAGCTAAGAAGAAGTAATACAATTTTAAAAATGGATGTATGTTGGTAAAAAAAAGCCATTGCTATGACCATAATGAAAAACACCAAACTGTAAGAAAGTTAAAATTTAATATCCTATAATTTTGACAAGACTACATTACTTGTAGAAGTAGGCATTTAGTTGAAGGTTTATTTCAATAACAGTATTAGCCAAAAACGTTAAAATTAGCTTTAAAGCGTAAAAACTGGTAAAATGTTAACATGCCAACTACTTCAATTGGAAAAACAAACTCAATGATGTTGTTAGATAATAAAGAAGAAGTTAATATTAATGAAACGGTAATTGTTATTGATCAAACTTTCTTTTGAACACAAGTACTCATAAAGTTATAATTTTGAAGGATGAAAGGGTGATTAAAACAAACAAAAAGTAACCAATAGATCATTTATTTCAAATTTATAATTCGTGCAAAATACAACTATTATAATCTATCTTTAAAACATTCCAAAAAATTAAAGCATAGCTTATGTAAACCCTTAAGCCAAAGATGATTTTCAGAATTGAGTATAACTTCAATAGTTCTCCCAAGGACTAACATGCACCAGTGTTTTTCTAGATGATCATGTTTATGCTCACTCATTAATCAAAAATGCCACAAGTATGCGTTTCTACATTCAATTTCAAACAAACAATTTTGGGCTTAAACTTACAGCTTTGAAGGCACAATACATTAATTAACTGAACTACAAATGTACACTTTAAAACTATAGAACGGTTAAATTATTGACGTGTTTTAAGCAATATACATGAAAATAATACTGGTAAGTAAAACGAAATGAAATCGTGATGACTAACCACAATTTACAAATAAGCTAAGGAATATTGAGTGACTTGTTATCAACTGTTAACTGTCCAACTGATGTATAGCTCTAAGACTAACAAGATCTACGATTTCGAATCAGTAAAATTTATAATCGACCACATTAACTAATATGATATTATTTTTGAATATCATTAATTAATATTATTAAAAACAGCTGTGGTTATAATTTAATTAATTTCCATGCAGAAACTTCGCCTTGAAATTGTTTTAACTAAATTATTAAATTAAATATTCTGTATCACAATAATCGATTTCAAAATTCAATTTTATGCATAAATAATTTTAAAGAAATAATTAAATTTAAAAGAGCATAGAATTGAGAAATAGTAGACGCTTGGCTAGCATACCCTAGCGATCATCGAAGTAAACTAAACAGATTGACCTTAACTGGGTTTTATTTCTTTAGTGCTTGCTTATATTATCTTTTCATGGTTTAAAATATTTATTGAAACGTGCATAATAGTAACATAATCAATGTTGGGAAATTGCGTTATTAGTGCCTTGTTACGTTTCTAAGAAGAGGGTGGGAGGAGCTTAGCCAAACCACTTAAGTTATGACTTTATGAGTCCACTTGGCATACATTGTTAATTGTTTTATATGAACACACAACCCGAACTTCACGTAAGGCCTGGTGCACAAAGTGACGTGGCGCGGAAGTTGCTGAAAAGATTAGGGCCCTAGTTGTCTATTCTGAACAGATCTCACGTCAAGGTATACAGATAGGATGTGAGGGAGACCTTAAAGCGATTTGCTCCTTAAGGTCAATCCACACAGAGATGTACCGACTTAATGTATTTTCCAGTCTGCCCTGTATCAACTTACAGGTTACACTGAAGTCGCATTGCCTCTCCAAAACGACTGGCCGAAAAAAAGACCTTTTAGCCACCCCTCTTTGGACCTCTTTCTTTACATGAAGATTTTGAATGGCGCTTATTTACGCCGAGCTAACAAGGGATAACCTCCCCAGGGTGACCATTTATTTGATTTTGGAAACCACAAAAATGTTGATAATTCTGGAAAATTTCACTGATCCAAACCAAACTTCGCTTATGGATGCGGATGCCTATATTAACTATATGCAATAAAACCAACTGTAAATGAAATAAAACATTTTACGTTTTTCTGTTAATTTCATCGTTATTTTTCTTACTTAATAATACATCAAATCTAATTATTGTTGTCTTAAACTAAAAAGAGAAAAACGTAAACTTCACAAGGGTAGGGAATGTTGTTAGGATTTTGAATAAGATATAGATAAATTATGAAGGGTCAAGTTAAATAAAAGACAAGGAAGAATAAATGTTGCTCCCCAGGCGAGTCTAGTAAAAAAACTGTATTTAATTGCCACTAAAATACATATTTATAGGTTTTTATGGGTGAAGTCGACTTTTTTTCTTATAAAAATGTGTATTCAGTTCTGTTCCTTAAGGAATTTCCTGTTTTTTTTAATCTGTTCAATAAGCATTGCTCATTTAATACAATTTGCCATATGTTGCTTTAAAAACAAATCAAATGATATATGATAACTTTATTTTGCACACAGAACAAAGGTAGAAAAGATGATCATTAAAATACTTTTTTCTCGTTTCCTAGTGTGCATTTACAAGAACACGGGTCACGTGACAAATACTTCAACCTAATTTCACAAAAAAAGCTTAATTGGGAATTTGTGACCCCACGACCAACCTGGAAAACCTATCCCTGATTAGCTCTTTTGATTGCACATGCACTCTGCAACATTTTTGTCTATTACATATTTTTTCAATCTTGAAATAGGTTTATGAGTTTTAAAGTCTACTGATTTTGATTATTTACTTAGTTTTTTATTGCCCAAATGCAATGCAAGATTTTAGCTATTACAGATTTTTTCAATCTTGGAATAATGCTTAATTTGATTCTTTGCTTGGATTTTTATTGCACATAGTGGGTAATTTGTGAATAGATTAAATTAATGTAGGAAGGATTCACCTCTGTAAAATAGAATTAGGATTGAGCTGATTTTCATTTACACGAAGTAACATTAACATCAGTATTGACTTTTTGACATGTGAAAGGTCTCAGTTAAGTCATAAAATAACCTAATCGAAATGTTTCAATAATGTAAACTAAAGTTTTGAATATAGTTCAACCTTGCAGCTTATCTGTCAACATAGAAGTAACATACAAAAGAGCAAAAAATTCCTTGGAATTGCAAATAGACGTTCTATTTTAAACGAGCAATGTCTGGGGATTTCTGCACAGGACCTGAGGACTGAGGAATCACCCTTTTTTTTATCCAACAGTTTTGATGCTCTACAAAACACAGATACAGATGCAGTGGCGTCAGTGGTTTCAGCTACCAAAACAGCCTAAAGACACTTTATCAGGAGCTATTATAAGAAATAGCAATTTTAAATTGCTAATACTCCAGTTTCATAAAGTAGAAGTTATTGGAATATATGCTTGCTTTACTAGAGCTCGAAATACTAGAATCTCCCTCTAAATAATATAAATATAATAATCAAATACTTGTCCAAATCCAATGCTGACGAAAGTGTGAAAACACATACCAGCTGAAAGCTGAGAGAGAGCTCTGGGTGGTTATTAGGCTCCTTCATCCCACAACTTCAGTTCAAATTATTAAAGAAGATCTCACCTCAGGATTCCAGGTTTGACAAAGAATATACGTTCACCTGAGAGATGGTGCTTTTGCCAAAATACTGGTAATTTGGTTTTTGTCTACCTAGAATCCTCCACTGTGGTCCTCAAAATTCATGACCTTAAGTCCTTGTATTAAATTTTGTTGAGTGCCACAATTGTCAGTCCTATAAGCACACAAAGAGATGTCACCACGGTGTGTGAAGTGCAGTGGCTAGTAAAAAACTGCAGCGCGCAGAAAGACTCGCAAATCACCTGACAACACCTCTTTTCTCAGGACCACAAACAACTATAAGCGATGCCAGACACGCAAAATACTGAAGAGCAGACTTCAACTGAATTCTGAAGCAGAGTCATTTGCACACGATTTTATTTTGGAAGATAAACATATAAAAGTTGTGACAACTTCTCAAATTCCTAATTCTCACCCTCAATCACAGCATCAAATTTCTCGAATTCCTCCACCATCAAATATCACTGATCTAACCAGCCTATTTACCACATCCCTATCTGATTTCAGATCTTATAACTCCTCTTACATCCGCCCTCACAAACCTCGTTTAACACCTCCTACCCCCACTACCTAAACCATAAATGACTCAAATACCTTTCTGTTCTCCTTAGGAATGCAAATGGTGTTTGTAAATATAAAAACAAACAATATAACTAATGAACAAAAAGAATATTGACTTGACCCTCATTACAGAAACCTGACTGACCACTAAGAGACATTTTAGTGATGAAACAACCTGAACTTACAGGTTGGAATAGCTGTAAGACTTGCTGGTCCTGCTACCCTTCTGATCAATCAATCCCTCACTCATCGTCCACTTCTCTCACAATCCAGTGTCCAATATCAAGCTGCAGCTGTGACATTAGCAGCCATCCCTAGGCCATTACATAAGCAGCAGTGTATTGTCCACCAAACGCTCATCATTGTCCACATTTTTACCACCTCCATCCGGCAATGTACCTGGCATGCCTATTTCCAAATCCTATCCCAATTCTAATATAAATAATAGTAACCCCCTTCCAACACATATCCTGGAATTCATGACACAGCGTTCCTCTAAGCACTCCCCACACCCTAAATATGTTATGCAATCCGTTGCAGCCATTAACATGCTATTCATAAACATTTATGTAAGGCAGGTTGTTCCGATAAGGCTACCAGAAGCTGTGGTTGTCACTGCCGATTTGGAGAACATAAAGGTGTTATAAAACACAAACCGAAATGACGTAATGTACCGTGATCTATTTTTTTTGTATACTGTGATAAACTCCTAAGATTATATACATGTGTGTGTGTGTGTATCTTTGTGGGGGAGGGGAGACATTTTTTATTAAATTTGCTTAGAAACTTTTGAGTGGTTTCATTGAAATAAATTTGTGCTTTGGTAGAGGAATATTCATTTGATTAATATTATATGAATATATTAAAGTTATCATTCATAGATTTATTTCAGTTACCCAATAATCTGCATAAACATACAAATATACGTGCATAATAAAACACAAACATAGATACATATCAACATCCAGTAATCATAAATTATACATTTAACTTACAGGTTTTTAGTATACAAAAGTAGATGTCACAGAATATCAGTAACTTTGTAGTAACATTACTTTTTATCTACCAATAAAACCAAAGTTTTTTGGTACTATATTTATCCATTTATTTTTGTAATTTTAAAATGAAATCTGTGGCTTATATTGATGATGAATTCATATACCATATGTAAATTTATATGACTAAATACTTTGAGTGTATTAATAAATAATATAAACATGAATATGTTAATCATCAAATTACTGTTACATCAAATAAGCCACTGTTATTTTATATGTAATATCAGAGGAAAATAATATGCTGTTTATTTTAGATGAATAGAAAAATATTTAATCTTAAATAATATAGCTTATTAATAAATTTGGATAGTTGTGTGTTCATAATAAAACAAATCTATTTGATTTTTGAGAATAGTACTAATAATATTATTTCCAACTACATGCTACTTTATAAGACATCAGCTTACACCTTGAAATTGTTTGATATATATATAGAACTTATTACAACAATTGATTTGGGCATCTCCCTCTCTTTGCTTCACAATGTTTAGTCTTTATCCAAATGTAATGAGTGACTGCTACCTGACCATATATTTTTATTGACTTACATTTAAAAAATGTTGGTTTTAAAGATAAGCCTTTTTATTTTTCACTGTACACACAAATGCCCAAAGATATTGTCCAGTGGTCCATGGGTAGATGTGATTCTTGCTATGAAGCCACAGGGTCCATTCCCCTTTTAAAGAATCGTCTGACTGGGATGGATCTGAAATGGGATCCGCTTATCATTGTGAGGAAAATTAAGTTCAATCCGAATAAAGATTTACTAAATCTGATCTAGAAACTAAAAATAAAGTTTGGGAAGATAATCCTAGTATTGAATTCACTAGACATTAGTGTCATTTGCCAACTACAATGATAGTGACCTTGGAAGGCCTTGTCCTTTTTATATTTTTATTATTATGTATTAATGTAAGTAAAGACACACGTTAACCAGTGGAAAAGTTTATTGAACTGCTTCTCCTAACTAACATATTACTATAAAAAATTGTTAAAAATCAATGGTATGCTAGTTCTTGAAAAATTGGTGCCTTCTGGGTAGATGGCTTGGATTGCTATCTAGCTAAAAACTTATAATGTAAAGTGTCATAATGCTGTGTGAAGCCACTGTGGTGGAAGGGTAGAGTGCTTGACTCCCATGTTACTGCTGCAGATTCAAGTTCCACAGGTTATTTTGTGATTAATTACCAGTGCTACGAATGTTAGGAAAAGTTCACCAACTTTAGATAGCGATTCCCTGGTATTGTGGCTGTTTTCGGTGATGCCAGACTAAAAGTAGATTATACTATTGGCCCTTAAAAATCCTAAAGGGCTAGTGTCTGTGTGAATGGCACAAACATTTGCATGCACATCAGTCTCTAGTTTTAACATTTCTAAACATAAAACTGTACTGTTTAAATCACTTTCAATAGTGTTATTTTGAATTGGGGTTTATTAATGATTTATTTTCAATCTGCGCGAGACATAATTATATTGTTTTTTGATATGAAAATTATTTATAATAAACAGTCATAAAAAACATTAATTTTTATAAAACTACTACAAGGAACTGACAAAATGAAGACCATATGGATTACTTATCATTTGTAAATATATATTTCTGTGTATCCCTTGAAATTATTTTCACTAGCTATTAATCAAAACTTATTTTTATAATAAGAAAGTCAAACTTTAGTTATAAAATGCAATATACAAACACATAATATTATATTTTATTCTAGAGATAAATGTCTAGAGATGAATGGAAAATTAACAAAATGAAAATTAATTAATCTAATATATCACTTTAGTTTTCATAATAAATGTATTTGTAATTTGAGTACTTAATTAGTTTAAAAATTCACAGTTTACATTATATGGAAAAAATAACAGTACACAATAATTATATTTTTAAAATATGCGTTGAAATTAATAATAAACTTTGGAAGATTTATTATCTAAAGAAAGAAAAAACTTCTTTAATTTAAATTTTAAGTAGTTATCATTTAATTGATCAATTAAACTTCTTGTACACGGCTTTTTTTTTTTTTACCACAATTAACATCAAACAACTGTTATTAAATATAGGGAAAACATTACAAACAGAGCTGTATATAAATTAATTACCCACAAGTGTAAACAGTGGAGCTATACCTCCAGCATTAATTTGGAGTATACCTAGGCATATTTCTAAGTTATGGAAGTTTTGAATGAAACATTGACAAAAAAGTGAAAATTATAAATTGGAAGAAAATACAGGGTTTCAGTCACATCATGGAGTGTTAATGAGTCATAAGAACTCTAACTTTTAAATATTGGGTTACTACTCCTATAATGTTGTTCAGACATGTAGACATTGATCTGATGATATCCATGATGAACTTCTTAGGGGTCTCCCATTCTTAATAAAAGGCTTCCTCGAGTTCATTGAGAGTTTTGGGGCATACTTTAATGCGTTGAATTCTTTGTCCTAGCATTTCCTAAGTCTACATTCTAAGCTTGGGGCTCAGTTTTCCTTGCTGAAGGTGGTAAGAGGTTAATTTATGTGACTTCCAAAACACACAGACCTGCAGCAATCAATGGTGTGAATGATCAGATATTTTTACCTATTAAAGGACTGACATCATATACTCTTGCCAATGATATACCATTCTGTAATTATGGTTTGCCTGATTACAGGGTGTAGTTCCATTTGTGACTATATTAATGATAGGCCTTAATATTATTGATTCTTTATCAGAAGTTACCTTGACAGCAATGCTGTGTTAGTTTTTAGGGGTTTTGCTTTTGAAAAGTTACAATATATTATTTCCTGGTTGCTTACAGTTTCCTTAAGCCAAAGGGTTACTCTATAATTAATTATCTGGTTGACATATAGCTTTTAAGTTCCCACCACTGGCTTAGCTCCATTAAAGGAATAGCTGAGACCCAAGCTCATTAAACTTTAGTTATGGAATCGCCACTGCCTATTCAGAACGTTACAAAGCCTAAGGGTAAAGAGTAACTAATTTTGAGAAATAACCATGATTTTGAATTAAAATTTTAATAATATAAATAAAATCCTTAACCAGAAAGAACATACAAGCCTGAATGGCTGATTAATTTCTTAAATCTATTAATACCATTTATTCACCCACTGTAAAGTTATTTAAATTACATATTAAAGTTGCAAAGTGGTATGATACTATTTTACTGCGAAAGACCAAAATTTGGTGAGTATCAAGATTAACATAGTCGCTGTGAGTAAGTCTGAAGTATTTCCAAAATATCTTTGTCCAGCTCTTCAATATTGAAAAAATAAGTGTTACCATATCATATTATTAAATAATTTAACTTTTTGTCAAAATTTATTATAAAACCTATGAATTATATTAGGAAGCTGAATAGCAACAATTTAAACTCTAAAGTATTTCAGAAATAATTATCAAAATGCATTATGTTTCAATGAATGAGTATCAAACATAAACAAAAAAAAATATTAATTAGTATAAAAATTTATTATTAAAAATGTCCACTGGTGAATGTGTGAACGTTAAATTAATATTAGCAAATATTCAGTCAGTTACTGATGTTTTTTTGTTTTGTTTTGTGGACACTGGTCGGGGAATATTGACTAATATTCAATAATTTCGGAATGTCACAATAACATATAGACACTTGTAAATTTCATTATAAATAATAATATAGTTGTTGATACTATGAAATAATTAATAACATACATTGGGATGGAGTAGCTATAACATCAAATTAATTTGATTTTTGCCATTTTAAACTCTTGTTTGATAAAATATGAAGTCAAATAGTATCCCACTTTGATTTATATATATATATATATATATGCTTTTATTGAAATTTAATAATATGTATATTGTTCTCTAAATAGTTTATAAGTCCAGAAATTTCTCATGCCTGGGTAATTAAATTAAGATATGTTCTCTACCATAAATCTTTTGAAAACCTTTTTTTTGGGTGACAACCACATGTACATGGGAGATAAAGAAAGTCTCATAATCATCATTAGGGATTGCTAAGATCTTCTGTTCCTGATAGATAATTACCAATTGCTAGATAAATTCAAGTTCCTCTCCAGCTTTTAAAACAATTTTTTTCTTATGTAATCATAACTTAATTTAATAAATCATATTCTATGGTTTAGGCCTTTTATGATAGATAACTGACTCTATTTATGCCATGTTGCAATCATAAGCACCTTTCATGAATGTAAAATTTCTTCCTCCCACATCTATGTGATCTGTATTTTCTAGGATCTCGCTGACCTAGATTGTTCCTTGAACTTGTTTGTTCCCAGGCTGAGTTAGTTATATACAAGGTGATATCCTTGAAATGAGTCCTTTGTTTGTATTTGAAATATCGACTTGTACTCTCAATGCATCGTAAACCTCTTTACTTTTAACAATATGCACAAGTTTAGAGGGATATCCATTTCAAGCATGTTCTCAATTTGTTCCTTCATTGCACTATTGTGAGCTCTCTCATGATCTATGGATAGATAGTGAGTTTGCAGTTTATACTCCCCCCAATTTCTCATGTATAATCCTGACTGAAAAAAAAATCTAGTTGAATGTTGCCTTACCTCAAACGTATTCAGTTTGATATGTGTCTTTTTCTATTTCTGTAAAGGGCCTGGACCATTATCAGATAATTGTGGAAAAAGTTTCTTATAAGAATTACACAAAAGAATTGTCTTCCGATAATTGAAGAACAGTGTGTCTTTCTTCTTGTGAATTGGCAGATAACTGAGAAACATCACTCAGCTGGGATTTGCTCTTTTTCCCATAAATGATTAAGGGATGCGAGAATTTGTTGAGATATATCAGCTTAGGCTGATGAAAGAGAGACTTAAGTTAGATTTTCATCAAATTTCCATTAATGGGCATTTTAAATTATGTGTATGTTAGCATCAGGTTCTATTATAAGATGGTTTGAAAGAGATATTTTTTAATGAAAATCTTAGAAAACTTTTTCATTGGCCTACGCAAATATCCCAACAAATTCATCAACTTACTCTCCCACCATCCATAAATCACCAGATTACCAGGTCATGGAGTTTTGTTGTTTGAAAATTTATAGCCTCCTCAACTTTTTCATTGTATTGTGGTTCCATTTATCCTTCTTAAAATTTCTGTTCCTATGTGTTTTTCATTACACTCTAACTGAGAAGGTAGTTGAAATGGTTCTTTCATTGTTCTACTACTCACTTATTTTCAGGGAGCATGACTACTTTCACATCCTTAAATTAATTTATTCACCACTTAAAGTATTTCCAGGTCCCATTAACTCCCTTTTAAAAAAAAAAATAGACATTGGTTTGATAGAATTCCACTTTAGTATTGTAAGAGTTCTATCTCCTCAACTGGTTCTTTACCAACTTATTTTTTTTCCTACAGTCTATAAGTTTTTAATTTATCCTTTTGCCCTGTATTTCCTGTATAGTTACAAGTTCATTAGTCAATTAGTTGCATTATTTAGGAAGGTCCCTGACTCCTCCTTTATCTTACCAGCCAACCCATGGAGCATCCCTTAGTAAATTCCACACGTTATTTCATTATTGTTTATCTTGTGCATCTCTCCAGGACGATGCAGAACCAAGATTTTGATGTCTCTTCTGAAATGTTTTTGAGGGTGTTGCTCCTAGTGTTATGGAATTTATCAGCCATTTGCAGGCAACATATTGGGTTGACTTTAAAAGATGTGATAGCCTCTTACTGATAATAAATAAAGTATTAAAGAAAGGTTTGGGGAAGGTATTGTTGCAACTGAAGTTGATGATTTATTTGTTGCTTATTGCAAAATATGACCATCTTATAATCCATCTTATCAGTCTGCTACCTACTGAATGTTCATTCTGTACGTCTCCATTTGTGTTCAAAGCTGACTCAATGCTCCAGGTGTATAAAGGGAAAGTATGTTCCAAATTTCCATTTCAAAATCCTTTCGTAATGTTGTAACATAGAAATCCTCCTCAGTCATTGTACAGACATCTCCATCCAAAGACGTGTGGTGTAAGGTGATCCTGGAGAGGGTACATCAGATGGACTTGTAGAATGGAATGTACTGAATTTGTGTAGAGATAGGATGAATTGCTGGATATCATTAAACGTTAAATGAAGACTTGTAATTTGAGAGCTCAATTCCACTATAGTGGGCTTTTGTCAGGAATCCTCGGATTAATCCAGATAATTAGAATTACTGTGATTTTTTTCGGTTTTTAAAAAATAATTTTCTGTTTAACAATGGTTTGTACAGAAAGGTTCAAGCCTTCATTATTATAAACCTTATTATATTTTTTAAATCAAATGTATCAAAAACCTGATAGTAACACATATTGCAATTTAAATTGGTTTCAGAGAGAATTTAAAAAAGAAAATTTAATTAATAGAAAATTAAAGGAATGTTATTAATAGTTAATAGCACATGAATATGTATCTAACTTTTTTATATTTAAAGTATGTACATGCTACTTTCATGGTCTTAGATTAATATCATTGTCATTACATAGTTCAAAAATTATTCTTTGACAACCACAGTAAATTTCCAACTTGAATCATTTTCTTGATCATGAGAATTTATTTTTCTTCTAGCAGAACTAAGGACAAATTAGATTTGTTAAATTTACATGAATATCATTAAGTAATACATGGATAAGGATATCCATTTCTGGTATTGAAAGAACAGTATTTAAGAATTTAGATAAAGATAAACGAACAAAAAGTATGGATATTGGTATAAACAACTAACTTTTATGACAAAAATATACTTTCAGTTATAATCTGAATTTAACTACGTATATTGATAAATTTCTAAACTAATAATATGCATTAAGACAGGAGACTATTATTAATTGTGTTTATTTGTAATAAATATTTGTACAATATAATTTATCAATACCATAAACAATTGTATTAATAACAAAGAAGATTTAGTTTTCTTAAGAAATGTTAAGAGGAAAATGACAGTTGAAACAAAAAGAAGATCAATTAGGTAACAATTTCTAAAATCACAGTAAATGGACGGGGATATACCCACAAGGGAGGAAATGGGATGACCATGAGGAATTTCTGTTAAATACATCAACTATTAAGTTATATTATCAAATAATCATTTTTTTTTTGTTAATTATTAGATTTTTTGTAAGTGTAATTTGTAACATTAGTTGAAAATAAGTAATTAAATGATCATTGCCATCCACATGTCATTTAAATAAAATATCACAAGTCACAACTGACTTAAAAATGTAATTTAAAGTTATTGAAGCAAGTAAATGACCATTGTTGTTATAAAAAACTGCCGAGCTTCAGACTGGATTCGTAGTTGACTTCCCCTCTGCATAGCTTCAGGTTTTTCTGTAAAAAAATAAATAAACAAATACCATTAATTTTGTAAAAAAAAATTATTCCTAGACCACCATATAATTAATATAATTTTTAATAAAACATATATTTTCATTTATATGATTGGTGACTGAAAATGTAATAGCTGTGCTGCTAGAGTATAGTACCTTTATTTGTCACTCAATGACAATTATCCGTAACAATAGAGAGGCCCTTAGTAATAGTTAATTTTCCGAAGTTCAAATTTTATTGCTCCCACCTCTAATCATGTTCTATTAACAAAAATAAATGGCATGTGCAAAGCTCAGCTCAATTTACAACTGCTAGCTAGGCAACCCTTAATTGCCTTGAAGTTGGAACATAGTATAACCAACAATTAATTCTGTTCAAAAGCAGTATACTCTTCCTTATTTCAACCATTTTATTTTCTCTTCTTTTTTTTTCAAAATGTTCTGAATCAAGTTTACCAAACAAAAGTTAATTTGAAAAATTTAGGAAATATTAGGTTTCTTTTTATTTATTAACACACAACTTCTACGGATTTTTAATTAAGAACAATAATGTGAAAAACACTGAACATTAAAAATAATTTTTCCTTGAAGAAGATTTAATGGCAGTAGGGTATTTCTTACAGTTTTCAGTAACTATTTATAAAGCAAATTGTTTCTCAGTTTCATCTTTTGGGATCTTTATTGTAATTTTGAATGAGTTTGGCACTTCAGTTCAGTTGATGGTTTTCTTCTTCTTCTTCCCCTGTCTCTGCTTCAAGCACAACTTAAGCCATATTTGCCTGAACCTCTGTTGGAAAATTTTTACTGATTTCTGGATCAATATCCGGATAATTTATTAGTACATTAATTCTTGACATTTGTTCAGGGTCAATTTGTGCTGTATTTCTATATGTCTCGCTTCTCTAAATTTTGTCTAAGGCGTTGATAATAAGTGGGATTTATCACCAGTATCACACTCAAAAGCTTCTGCATCAGCTAGTAAAATGTAAACCCCATTTCTGTTGGTGATTTTGCACCTAACAGAAACTTGAGAGAGATTGGGAGTAAAAAACTACAATGTACCTCGAGTTGCAGCTGCTGAGGTTGTTGTTGCTGATTGATGACAGGGGGATTTTCCCTGTTGTCACCAATACCACAGTTTTAGGTGCTTGATGATGAATCATCAGTTTCTGATTTAGCAAACTTATCTAAATTAAAATTTTTCCATTAGTTCAGAAGTTCTTTTTTTCCTGGCAGTTTCTAATGCAGTTCATTCCTCTTTCTTCCTTACATTTCAGTTTTTGACCTACACATACAATGGAGAGCCTGGTCATCCTCTTTGGCGCAGAAGCATTAAGAACTTGTTATCCTCCTTAATTTTCATCAGTCGTAAAGCATCTGAATGAGCTATATCAAAGAGATCATATATCATTTTCACAAAAAATTCTCTTTTTTTCTTGGAAGCAGTTGTTGTCAAATAGGTTTTAAACATGGTTTTGCATCTTTGGCAGGATTATCAACATAACAAAGGGAGATCTATATTATAATGGCACAAAAAAAACGAATGACTGCTAACAAGTTATGACAGATAAAATAATTTTTACTTACAAATGAATATGACGGTAAAAATAGGGGTTTGCCCTATTGGTATAATTCCGCATTTATATTATTATTTGTTTTGTATGATTTATATTTAGTTGTAACGATAAGGGCGGCACTGTTGCGTTTTTGTGATCGGGTTGGCATGTGCCTCTTTGACTCCTATTGTGACCGTCCATGAGTGTGTGTACTGTCCGTATGTATCCAAATAAATCTGTGCTCTTCTTCATTTAACTTGCATTTATACTTTATTTCCCTGCACCTTAAAATGCCCTACTCCTCTGCCCCTAGTTTTGCAAGTTGCCTTCCCCATTATATTTATTTTGATATGTCCTTCTAGTACCAAAAGTAAGTTTGAAGATTTTTTTTTTAATTTAAGAGAAAATTATATATTTTTTAATTATTTTCTGGAAAAAATTTCAGGGTTTATCAGGGTCACTTAATAGTTGTGACTGATTGTGCTAAAAATATTTAATAATACCATTTCAAAGTCAACTAATATGGAGCCACTTGGTTCCATTGAGGAGGCACCTTTTCCTATATGAATGAGTGACCCTGCTTGACCATCCTCACTGGAATGTACATGAATTAGCATTGACAATGTAGAAGTGGAGTATGTCTTTCTCTGAGATTAAGTACACTCTGGACCTAATCCATGTTATGTCTGAGTTTTTTCTAACCAATTCAATCTGTTACCTGGAAAGTTTATTTCATACAAACGAGCTAGTACAAAAAGATGATTAATTTTACTAGAAATTATATTACCTTTTAACAATGATGCATATTTTGATTTATTAAAACTCTACTTATAGTTTTACTTTAGTAAATTTTAAAGTAGACAAGTCCATTGGGAACTCAATAAAAATGTAACATTTATCAGTCAATTGTTAAAAAAAAAAAAAAAAAAAAAAAATCCATTGCATAACACATCATGAAGAGGTAAGGGCCGACCAAAGGTTGTAGCTGTACTTGGTAGGAGGCGTTAAGGTGCAAGTTTGGTCATCACTAGATATTACCTCCTAATCTTTTCTCTAGGCAACGAAATCCTAGTGAGAAATGATATGGGGTGCAGCTAGCTTAACTTTCTCCTTTGACACCAGTTCCCAGTTGGTTCATTGAGAAATTTTTCCTGCAGCCTCAGAACAATAGTTTTGAAAGGTTTGTTAATTGGTATTTTGCAATGGGTTGTAGTGAGTATACAACATGATAAGCAGTGCATTACGTGTGTGTTACAAGGCCTAGTGTTTCATGTTAACACTATAATCTATTGAACAATAAATTTTAATTTGCCCACAGTAAATTTTGGAGACAGAATTTATAGAATGGAGTAGTTTATTAATTATTCTGGTGCTTACCATCCATAAGAACAAAAGTTAAAAAATGACTTCACAATTAGTCTTTACACACATATAATAAGCTAACAATAAGATAAAATATAACTATGTAGGAAATATGATGAAAATATATATATATTATAATTAAAGTAGATCATTAAAAATAAAATATTATAAATGTGATGCCAGTCATGGTTTGGATTTTTACTAAGAATAAAACTCTTGTCTCCCAACAGTGTTTTATTAATCCCATAATGTATCAAGTAGTATCAATAACCTTCTTAAACAGAATTCTACCATACATCTAAGGAAAACTTAGTGATTATGAAGATGGTTTCACAAATTTTTTATCTGACAATATTTTGACTAGTATTTAAGTAGGTGTATCTTACTTTAACCATTTTTCAAAACTTAAAACCATTTTCAATAATTATTAGCCAAAGAAAATATCTTGACAGGGCCGGGACTCGACCCCAGGACCTTCCCTATCTCTGGTCAAGTGGCCTACCCATGAGCTGTCCCTGCATAAACACTAACCCTGTAATTATCAAATTTATTTTGCTATACTCTCACAACCATGTAAAACTTTGCACTAGTGGTGATTAAAATCCGGCTCAGGGGACTACCATTTAATCCATAAGTTTATTATTATTAGAGTTTATTTTTCTGCTTTACAACATGCTGTGGAACTCCACACACATGTTTTACAAGGTTAATAGAGTATAGCAAAAGACAAGGATAGCATTAATGTAGGGATAGCTGAGAGGTACTGTACCTGATAGGAGATTGGGGAAGTTCTGGGTTTGAGCCCTGGCCCTGTCAAGATATTTTTTCTACCATAACTAGTAATTGTTCATTACTTATTAATTCTATATTACCATCTACTGTGACATAAGGCACAATCAAGGAGGTAATCAACACCGCCACTAACATCACCCCATGAATATCCATGGACTTCCACTTATGCATGCCAACTCTCCACTCTTTCATAACTTGATTACATGATTACATTGTATTCCTAAATAATATCACTCTTTATAATGAATTTGAATGATTTTATATTTTATTGTGCTATGCATTTCCTTACAACAGATAAATTCACACTCAACCAAGTCTTTACTCTCTTATAAATAACAATTAGCAAGAAAATGAAGGAGCACAGCCAAATCAGTAATCATTAGGGATGACAGGATATCTGTAGGACAGATCCCCAATCGGTCAAATGTTTCAATGCCAAGAGAAGTTGGCATGTTTATTTTCCTTAATATGATAGTGGAAGAAGTCTACTGTAAACTTATAATGATTGACATGATCTCCTCAAGATCAACCCTTAGCTGAATGTCCCTAACATAACATTCATGGCTCAGTATGAAGTTTTAGTTGATAACTAATATAAGTATTAGTAGAAGTTGAAGTGGGGTCATAATTCGAAAATTAATATATTAGTAGTACTTAATCAAATTTTAACTTAAAAAATACCCCACAAATAAATTTAATGAAGATTGTTTTGATTCAAAGTTCATAATTTCTTCAAGGTGTCGAATAATATTGTTTATCTCCTACAACATATGGATGTATGTCTTATAATTTAAGATTGTAGCTTTGGAGCAGTCACTACCAATCAGTACAAAGACAAATAAATTTAGGATGTCTTCATTATGACATGTACTCAGGTCTCATAGAATGCCAATGATTGGGCAAGATCTCTGGGAACTGTTTAGAAGCAGTAACAATCATTCTTTAATTTTAGAGATACCCTAGTTTTTTATCCTGTTAGATGCCTTGAATTTAAGATATCGGGACTTGCATATTACACAAATGCAAAAAGGAATTGGAGTTTACATTGAGTTACTGAGTTTTTGAATGAATTAGCTTTGAGTGTGTTTCATTGAATGTGACCAGGAGCTCATTCTTAACAGTGACTTTATTGAGATCTTAGTGGATTATTTGATGGTAAATCAGCTTTGGATGATGAAAGTCAAATGTTAGATTTACATCAAATTTATTAGTGGACAGTATTTCAAAATCCTATGCATACTTGCATAATTTAGTAAGTTAATTATATTTTTTTAATTATCTTGGGGCCAACAAATCTGCTTTTCATTTACTTTTCTATCAATTAATACAGACATATATCAGATGTCAAAATTTCACCAATCAAAATTTATTTCTTACAAAGCAATTCACTCATATTAAATTCCTTTACTATTAACTCTACAGAAAAAAATAATTAAATATTATTTGTTATATGTACTGTAGTGACATTTTTTGTTCATAAAAAATAATACATAAATAAGTAATATTTAAATGGATAATATTTCATTGTAACAGTAGTAATGTTGTATATGATAGACGGTTAGGTGTCGGTTTGGAGTATGTATATATTAACAAATATAACACCTTCTATCTTTCTACGGCTTTATTTATTTTCACCCGAACATTTTCAACATAATAACGTTACACCAACTGTTAGGTACCGTCTTTACATTATCTTCCTTTATCTCTAATGTTATGGCCTTATTGTCTCTCTTTCTTCAAACCACGCTCTTAGGGTAGCTGTTCACCAAAGCCATGTGCTGGAGTTGTTGTTGGTATCTATCTTATTTCATTGGTATGATCTAAGCAGTTGAGTAGAAAGTTGAACATGACCATTTTATTAACATGTGCTATGAAGTGGAGTGGATTTCAATGCCCATACTAGAATGCTTCATATATATGTGCAGAATTGATGATTTCCCTGGATTCTTTTTATATTGAGGTCTAAGAAATTGATACTTTCTTCCTTTTCTAGCTCATTAATGCAATGGATATTTGGGTGTAGACCAATCGAGAATTGCATCAACTCTAAAATTTCATCCTGGGCCCCTAGATAACATACAAAGAAGTCATCTACATATCGGATCCAGTATTTTATTTTGTTTCTATATGGGTTGGTGTCAATCATTATATATTTGGTCTCCAGATCATCCATAAATATTTAAGCCAAGAGGGCACTTAGGCTATACATCGGTAGAGACTTGGTTTGGATGTACCATTTCCCATGTCAGATCCACCCCTACATCTTTTGGACCATTCCAGACGTCGTTTGAAGGCCAAGCTAGCAAGTACTATAGCTACTCTGAGGTGAGGTTATGTACCTTACCCATAACTTTGGTTTTTACTTTATTTAACCATTTATCTATATTGGGGCTATCCATGGTCGCTATGAGGGGGATAATGTTCCCCATTTAAAACAGCAATAAAATATTGACACTTTTGCTGAGTTTGGCTAATCGGTGACGACTTATTTATATATAAATTATTTCTCATTATTTATTCTTGTAATTTAATTGAGGCCAAGACCATTTTATCCAATATTTTAATGTTATTTATGTAGAGTTTAAACTATTTTCTATCTGACTTGAGTCATGATATTTTAAAATTTATAAATATATTACGTTCAATTTTAAAATATCATATATATAAGTTATGGCTAGTGTGACAGCAATGTTAAGCCTAATTCCACAGAACCTTCTATAAACAAACCCATAATGTATATTAAGAGGATCAGAAGGAGAATAAAGTCAGTTATAAACCAAACCATTGTTTATTATTCGTAACCTCTTTATTCATTCTAACTCCACATAGCCTAATATAAACAAACCCGTAATGCATATTAAGAGGATCAGAAGGAGAATGAAGCCAGTTATAAACCAAACCATTGTGTACTATTCGTAACCTCTTTATTCATTCTTTTTTTTTGATCGTCTACAGCCGGGAGATGATAACTTATGTATATATTATTACGTTCTTCTAATATATTAGTTTTATTGTAAACTTTAAATTTATTTTAATTACTATTTACTATTAGGTTCTATTAACAAAAATAATCCTGGCAAAAAGATGAATTTAATTACAAAAAAAAACTTAAATTAATTATTTATAAATACTTGTTTACAATTTTGCTTCTTCTTCTTTTATTCTCATCAATTATTTCCAAACCAAATCAATCCTTTTTCTTTTCTTGCAATGGCTCTTCTTGGTTCTGCCAAGTCCAATACCACTAACCAAAAGAAATTTTAAATTCTTTCTGACTCACAATTTACAGCTAACATGTATCACAGGCCCATCCCAAAACTAGAGTCTAACTGTGTGTGTTCTCTCAGTACCACAACAACTAATTATAACTGGCTAAAACTAGAGAGTAATTTTGTGTGTGTTCATTATGATACAACAACAACTATACTATCTTTTGTTTTTTTCATACACTCTCACTTGTTTTTATTTTGCCTTCTTGATAAGTTGGATTAAATGTTATATAAAAACTCCACAATCTCTAATATCACAACAATATATATATATATATATATATATATATATATATATATATAACTTATATATGTATTGTAGTGTTATTAGATAACAGTAAGTATGAATTTTGTTAGTTTGGAAGAAGTTTGAATTTGGATAAGAATAAAAGTTTGATGTGGATCAGAGTGATTGAACATGAAGAGTTGTGAAATTTGGAACAGCTAGAAAATTCAAATAATTTCGGGAAGGTTTGTGATGTGGCAGGGACTGCTTTTCTTGTAGGCATGGACCGACCGTTATATGGCATAGATATCCAAGGATGCCCGTTGGGAGTTCTGCTGCCAGAGAGTCAACATACATTTTGTACGAGGGCCTTCCTATTTTACAAGTAGTGTGAATAATACTGAGCAGTTTTAACCATTCTGATTTTAGTTACGATATTTCTGCGTTGAACATAGAAATATTTGTTCTGTGGTTATATTTTAAGAATATGTTTTACTATAATTTATGTAATTTGTATGTGACTGGTGAGTTAATTCTATCCAAAATTTAATTTAAGTTTTATTTTATTTCTGTATGGTTTCATTTAGTCATTCGATTTTAACCATTTAAATTTAACAATGTTTTTAACATAATTAAACATGTGTGACTTTGAAAGTGTAACAAATTGTATATGTATTGTAATGTTATTTTTAAGGTTAAAAATAATTAAATTTATTTAGTTAAGTAAACTAGAATTATTAAGTTTATTTAGTTACTTAGGACAAAGGCACAATGCCACGCACTATGAATAAAAAAACGGTCATGCACGAAGGATGAGGTGCAGGAAACCCATGACGTAGAGGGTGACGGTGCCTTTATGGGTCATGCGCTACCAAGGAGGGGAAACAGATATATAAGGATGATTTAAATAAAATAGAAGTCAGTTCGTTTCTGGTACAAAGATCCAAATGAGCAACATCAAGACAGCATTCACGAGTAGACTTAAGCCTGCAAGACATGCTACATGGCAGACTAGATCATGAAGAATGTTAAGCATCGTGGATTGAAAAAAATCTAGAAGAATAACATTGAAGCAGATGGAAGAATTCTCCATTCACCAAGCCAATTACAGGAACATTTGCATATTTCAAGACTAATTGTGAGTGAACAAAACTAATAACATTTCTTCGAAGATAGAAGCAGCTATGACCACAAACATGTTTTCCAGTATAGTTATAGATTTTAAGGTTTTTAATGTTTAAAGATAGTAAAGTAAATTTAGGTTAAATCTATGAGTGCTTAGTATGTGCGATATCCAACCTGAGATTTCTATAAGTATAAAATTAAATGTTTCATAAGTTTGTTTTATTAATATTTAAAAACCTGATATTAGTGTTGGTTTGTAACAAAGATGTTACAAAGTGTCGCCACGTGTAGAAACTATTAAGAGTATAATTTGTGCAGCATAGCTGATCATGTGTTGATTATATTAACTTCACAACCCTAAGAGGTTAAAAAGGGGCAAAGGAAGATAAATTAGATTGTGAATTTACATATTAGGTAAAATGATTAATATAAATTAAATATAAACATTACAGTATCTCTTGGATGTTACAGCTCGAACCTTTGAGAATGATTGCATAGTCCATTGAAAATCGTTGAGGTAAAAATGAATAAAACTGTGGAAAAACAGAAGGTGTTTTATTTCTTAATAATGTTGTATGATTTGATGTGATTTGAGTGAGGATGTAGTACATTGGAGAGATTTTAGGAGGTCTAACAATAGATAGAGGTTAGATGTTAGGAGGCCTAACAATAGACAATGCATTTGGCCTAGACTATTCTGGCTTGGGTTACAGAATGTTGTGTGTGCTGTGTTATTTGTTACGTAGACAGAGAATGCCAGTTGTTGCTTGGAAAGAGAGGTAGTCAATTAGTAAATTGTTACTTAGACTTAGAGAAGTTCAGTTTTAAGGTTGTAGTGAGTAAATCATCATTGTTGGTAATGTGTACAGTCGCTTATTATGTGGGCGTTAAGAGATTCAGTCAAGATTGTGCTCTGAAGAAATAATGGTAGTTATAATATAGAAGATACAATATTTAAAAGGTCAAACAAAAAACCACCAATGAATTGTTTAATCAACATGGTACCAAAGTAAGCAGACATCCAACAAAAAAACCTATTTTAATTTTACATATAAATTAATTTTTTATAAATTATATACTTCAACAATAGATTTCATATTCAATTTTCAATTGGAAGATGGGGACCCACCTTAGATTGTAAGCTTCAAATTATTAAATAAATTTATTTTCGTCAAGCATTTATTGTTTTATTTCCAAGTCTCATTTTAGCTCAAATTATAAATGACTATGGTATAAATCAGTACAGTACACATTATTTTATATATTATTTACTACTATATAGTATTGTATTTATATTTGCACACAGGGCGGAGATTAAAACCACCAAGGAGAAAGACGAGGAGGAATACCAAGCGCCATGTATCTACAGAGAGGTTCTTAATAATAACTACTTAGTTGATGATACAGTTATTGAAGATTTTCACAACATGGTGAAACAATTTTCTAAAGTGAACCCAAGGAACATTCTTTTTTTTTGTAAAAAAAACTTGCTTCAATTTATTGAGCCAGTACAACATGGGAAAACACATTTACAAATAATATATAGAAGATCTAGACATAAAATAGGGCATTGGTCAACATTATATTATGATGGCTCTTTAGTTAATGTATATGACAGTTTGCATTATAAGTATTTTACTAAGACCCAAAAAGAATCCTTAGCACAACTATTTCCTTTCAAACCCAAATTCAAATTCCATGACTCAGTACAAAAGCAGGAAAACCAAACAGACTGTGGGATTTTTGCCATTGCTTATGGCACTTCAATTTTGAATGGCGAGGATCCCGCCTTACGAAAATATGATGTGAAGTTGATGAGGAATCATCTTTTTAACATTTTGACTCACAAAGTAATTATTTCTTTCCCATAATGTCTAGAGATTTGTCCCTCAACCAGACAGCTAAACTAAAATAAATAGGTTTAAAAATTTTTCTCTTTCTGTACCAACATTTACAATTTTTTTTTAAAAATATTTTGTTTCCAAACCACCTTTATCCTTTTATTTTATATTGTTATTATTGATTTTTTTTTATTTGTCTTAATTAATCAAAGTGATAAAAATGTTATATTTGTCTGAATAATACTTATAATTATGTACTAAAAAATAATTACTTAGGATAGACCCAAGGATCAAAATACATTTTCTCTATGGTACTGTTTTATTTTTGTATCTATGTATTATTTTTTTCTTTTAATCCAATCATTTAGTTGAAATATGTAAAACTTTTATTAACTTACCATTCATTACATGAACAAAGACAGAAAGTGGTTCTGCATTAGATGGAATACATTTATACGATCCAGAATCAGTATATCTTGCTTTTTGAATGAGCAAATAACTTGTAGTATTATCACCTTTCTCTGTTATTACACTAACACCACCACGTGGAGAATCATAGTTTACTTCCTGTAAACAAAAATATTGATCAGCAATGTTCTTAACCAATATATAATTTGCATTAATTTTATTAGAGTTTTTTTATTTATTTTATAATAGTTTAGCATAGGCAATTTTGTAACAATTTGTAGAAAAGTCAACCTGTTACCTGTTACTAACCCTTGGCATTATTTGAGAATAATATAAGATATTTTAATATATCATTTTTATGTAGTCAACTTTTGCTATGGTTGTTACTATTGGTAAAAACAAAAATGAAAAATGCTGTAAAAAGTAAAAGGTAAACATTAGAAATATATTTACATAAAATTTAAAAATGGGTTAAGAGCATAAAAAGAAAAAAAGATTAACATTCAGCCCTTTAAATAATGTCATATTAAATTAAAATTAATGATCTTCAAGAATAAAAACATTTAAAGAATGAAACTATTCATAAATAAAACAAAAAAACTGTAAAGGGAGCCGTGTCCTGATTGAAGTTAACTAATGGCACTAGCCACAATGGATTAAAGGTGCTTTTGACAGGAATTTAGTTCCTAATTACACATATTAATATGATTTATAAATTTAAACAAAAAAAATTTAAACACAATATTTTGGTAAATTATACAAGTTTGTATTGATAGATGATAAATTAATGGATATATATATTAAAATTCTGTCAATGTTTCAATAATATTTATGGAAATGATTAATTTGTTTGGAATATTTATGGCAATAAAATAAAAAATTTTAAATTTTAGGTATTATCTAATATTTAAAAACAACAACTAATCGAACTGAGCAAACACAATATTTACACAATTTTGAAATAAAAAATATAGAATTACCAAACTTGAGAACTAAATAACTAATACAATTAAATTTACCAACAACTTTTGTTGGATTTATGGAAATGATTTAACCTTCACATTTTACAGATTAAAAGGGAGTATAACTGGAAATAGAGACAAACAATTTACTATAGTTTCTCGGGCAAATTCCAATTAAAAGCCTTGTTGGGTCTATCGAGCAAATTTATTCATTTGCATGTTGGTTTTTTGCCAAAATAAAGGTACCAATTGGACTTATTCCAGAAAAACCTAATTGATTTAATATTTTATAGTATATAATGTACACTATGAAATATTCCTAATTACTCATCCAACAATATTCTTAAATTAAAATTCATATTATATACATAAGTGGTAAATTTATAAAAATTAAACTTAGGACTTTACCTAATTTATTTTATAAACACTACTGTACTCTCTAAAACTTAATATAGCATTAATATCATTTAAATACAATTTTTTAACACAAGTAATAAAAAAAAATGTATATACAAAATTACAAAAAAAATCATTACATTATGGATATGAAATTAACCACATTCCATTTAGCATTAATTAAAATATGATAGTTAACTAATTTATAGAATAATATCTTTTAAAAAGATTGTTGTGTAATAATCCTCTAATTTTATCACTGTCTGAAACAAGTTAGTTATATTTCCCTAATTTGTTATTTACTACATAAGGGTCTTTATAGATTGGTAATAGCCTCTTATAATAGAAGCTATTGCAGCTTTGACAAAGCAAGGTCTTCTTTAAATCTCTTAAACATTTCATTGTTATCAATTTATCTTTACTTCTTTTCCCTGCTTTTATAATATTGTTCTTATTGATTGAATACATTTTCTTTGGGTGTATGTCTTATGTACAAAGAAAAATAGCAGAAAGGTGTATCTGTTTATTTCAGGGCATGTCATTGATGCCCGAGACAGAAAGGTTTTATTCCTATGGAAATGGCTTCCACAGTTATTGTACTATGATATGTATTGTTTATAGGTTCACCAACTTGTATTGTCTCCTTTATCCAGCCCTTAGCCCATTGTCTATTAATAATCTAAGATACATTAGTAAGTCTTTGTTCTTTCTGAAATGTTACCACTAGGGTGCATTATGGAGCTTAATATTCTAGCTATATTATTTTATTTTAAAAATGTTTCTTGTATATTGGAAGTGAAACAAGTAGTATTATCACTCAATAAATCTTTCTGATTTCTTCAATTTAGTTCTTAAGTGCCCTTTTAGATTTTACTGTGCTTGATTTACTCATTGGGTAGATTTTTACATAAGTGGTAAAGTTGTCAATGTGTTTTAAAACTTCTTTCCTATTATAGTCCATGATTTTGTATTTCTAATAAAATTCTTTAATTCACTCAACTATTGAAAAGCATCTTGCTTCTTGAAATCTGAAAAAAATAAGATAAGATTTTTTTTTTTTTTTTTGTGATCCCTCTATGTCTTAGATCTCTTCTTGCATTCCCTTCTCTCCTTTCTAGCTTCATGAGCTGTTATTTCACCTAACTTCTTTCTCTTGACATTGCTCTCTTTATGCTACAGTTTGAATCCTGCGTCACATATGTTTTTCTGCAGCTAAGAATGGCTACACAAAAAAAAAAAAACAACTAAAATCCTCTTCCTGTTCTCCAAATGTTCATAATATTGAAATTGATATGATACAACCATTAGGTGTAGGTAAAATAAGAATTGATGGCATTAAAACATAACAGCACATCACGAGTGGTACTACTCAAAAAGTAATGTTTTCACACAAAATCACTATTTCTAACCTAACCATGAGTTGGACAGATATGAGAGGATACCCCCAAATAAATGTCCGTAAAATACTTCTTTTGCAGTTATCATTCACACTTTTAATTGAAAAATGTTAAATATAATAAAGGTAATACTCGTGATGAATAATTTTTGTGGATGGTATGCCACAAACTAATGGTTTTGGATGAAAAATCTGATAGTGTCCTGCCAGAAGGCTGCATCGGGACTGATAGCTGGCCTCATAAGCAAAAGGTATTAGGTTCTTTCCTGCCACTTTCAATGAATGGTGTTGCTCAAACAGCTGGTAACACTTGTGATAATTTTTTTTCACAAACCCTTGGGGACAAGCTATTTTCCTGCTTTACACTCTAAGTATTAGAGGCTACTATAAAAACGTTCATACTTCGAAATACCATCACATAACAGTGAAATATCCCTTGGTTCTAATATAATCAATTCTAAGTGTTTCATTTCAAAACGTGATGATCTTCCCTTCCACACCTTGAGGACAGTAACACTTTTGACGTTTCCCAGCTTTACATTGAGGTATTTCTTTATGAGAATGTGCTGGGTTATTTTAATGTTTCCATCGTATTCTTTTCCAAAAAAACCTACAAATTAATACCAAACAATTTTTTTGGAGCAGAAAAACCATTTGAAGAAAGAATGTAAAGACCAGGGACACCAAATGGTCAAATAACATGAGAATGGCCCATTAAAGACAGACAGGGAAAGCTTAGGAGTAAGAACAGAGGATAAAATTAGCAAGAGTCAGTCTATAACACAAAAATAAAATCTCTCAAGAATGATTGTGAACCAAATCCAAAGGAAAAAGAAATTTAAACTAGGAGGTTATAATTGTAGAAAAAAATGTAGCTTCTGAGCTTGGTTAGTCTCTAGAAAGCAACTCTGCTCTTTGATAAATTCCATCAGTGAGAATAGTATAGCTAAATTATGAACCTCAATAAAACACTCTTGTGGTAACATTTCAGAAAAAATAAATAGAGATTTATTTTTTATTTTTATTTTATTATTTTATTTTATTATTTTATTATTTTATTAGTATTTAAGACTTTTCATACAAAATAAATGTAAGGATTGGATAAAGAAGATAAGGTATTTAAAAAAATTATAAACAATACATATCATATAACTATCAATGTTACACTTATTATATTTCTGTTTTTGGTGTCTATACATAGGAGATACACCTGAACATGATAGCAAACCAGAACAACTGGAAATGGAATCAATAAATAATGACAATATTATAAAAGCAGAGGAGAGAAGTAAATATATTTGATAATGATAAAATGTTTAAGAGATTTAAAATAGGAAACCTTGTTCTTGCCAAAGCTTTAAAAGTTCCTGAACCAGGAATAAATATTAAATTATTACCAATCTATAAGGTAAAGCAAAAAAATGAGGAGAATATTTCACACCAACCTTTTTTAAGTTTATCCAAGAAATTAAATTTTTTTTTTATTTTAAGTAACCACGCTTTTGCATATGCATGATGTAATTCATTCAAGAAATTGTAATTTAGTTTATAAATTTCCTTTGTTATATATGTTAAGAAATTTCATTAAAATGATATGAATATTGAAATTAAGTTCTAGAGATTACAATCTTTAGAACTAGTAATATGTAGGTATTTCTGTTGCAATAGTAAACTCAGTAACTCTTTTATTCTAATCTCATAAGTATTTCAAACAAATTTATCATTTTAATAATTACCATTTAAACAAGGATATATGTAATTTTTAAATATATTTGTCAATTAGATTTTCATCTATCAATACAAATTTGGATAGTGTATTGAAGTATTAGTGTCAGTTTTATCAGATTTAAAGTCTTTTGAATATTAAATTAAAGTTTCGTAGATAGATTATTCTGGTCCAAAAGGACAGAATAATGTAAATATTTTGTTTGCTCTTTTCATTAATATTTAACTTTATTAGTTTATTTTATATTAAGTAATAATCCATTTTTTTGGAATTCCAAGTTTTGTTTATTATCTGCATGGGGATTAACTATTTAAATAAAATATTAATGAACAATATATTCATTAGGATTACTTACTTTTGTATTGCTAAACCTTACCTTATCATTATGCGTCCAGATTATAGATGGGGGTGGTACGGGGCTATGGATTACTATACAAGTTAAGTTAATTGTAGAACCATAATTGATGTGAAGGTCAGGACCACCAACAATTTTAGTTACCGGTTCTGTCAAAAAAAAAAAAAATATATATATATATATATCAATGATTATTAGATCGTAAACGTTTTATTAAGAGTTGAAATTTAGAATCTGCAATGATCATGCGATAACCAATTGTGGTACACAGTAAATTGAAATGTAATAAAACAATTAAGTGGAATGATAATTTGTAATGTAAATTCTAATAAAATGAGGGGGCTGTCTAGCCTACAGAAGTAAAATAAACATAAAACAGGATAATATAAAATAGTAAGTATAACCATAATGTAAAAATGACATTTATAAAAAAAAAAAGCTATATAATAAATATTAGATGAATCAACATCTATAATGAATATAAACATCCTAACATTAGTTGATTGCCAAATTAGTTATAATAAGGGCATTTTAGTGAAAATAAACATTCTGAATCTATCTTTGGTTAATCAAGTCAACATGTGGAGGAATATTTTTATACATTGTTCAGTTTGGGATATCAGGAGCAACTTAAAAAGTTGAGATTTAAACATTGGAAGGGAATGGAATTGTAAATAGTTTAGTAGGAATAGAATTGAATAGGTCAGATGATCAAACTGAGAATGACCGTTTAAAGAAAGATGATTGAACTTAGAAGAAGGTTGTGTAGATGAGATCTTGTGTTACTCAAGTGAATAAAGGTTTTGAACTGAAGGAACTTGAATGAAAATCATTTGTTATAACTAGGTGAATGAAGGATCAAAGGAAATATTTACATCAATCAACCAGCAGCAATCATCTTGGAATGCTAGTGTGATATGTGAAAATCTCTCAGAATGAGGACATTGTCTTTATACACTATAACAGTCTAGGCGGTTTAGTGCCGACTCAATCATCGTCATACAATTAATTAAGAAATTTTTTTAACATTTTGGAGATATCAAAATGCCATTTAAAACTGTAACATATTACTTACTACTACAAATTAAGATAAAACAACAAAAAACTAGATTTTACCCATATAATGCCACCAGAAATAAGCCAAAATAGATGGTTTGAGGGAATAAAGTGCCAGTGGACAACAGTCAGTTTTCAGTTATTACTAAAAAAGAGAGGTGTGGAGAAGGCATTGAGCCATATACATATATCAGTGAGTAAAGGGACGTCAATTGTGAATCATATTGTTTGGGGGTATGCGCACTATCAATTAATAATTAGAAGTTTAGATAGTCAGTCCAATTCATTTAAAAGGTAACAATGGGAGTTAGATTATAGAAGAGATAATAATTAAGAAATTAGGAAAGTCACAGCAAATGAATCATTTAATAAACATGGTGCTAAAGAGAAAAAAACATACAACCATTAATAATTCTTTATTTATTTATATTCTTCAATAATTTATTTTATATTCAATTCTTTAATTGGAAGGCTGGAACCCACCTGAGTTATTAAGGTTCAACATATTAAAAGGTATAATATTTTTTATCTTACGTCTCATTTCAGTTCAGGTAAATGTGTAATGTAAAAATTATTACAATATGTTGCAGTATATATCATAGTGTTATATATTTATATAAGTGCATATACCTATAATAATATGATACATAGGTATATTTATAAAATAAATGGTGATTTACAAAGGAAGTAAGTTAATTACTAAAAATTACAGAACAAGTAACTCAATAGGAAATTCTAAACTGTTGTGTAAAAAGAATAAAAAACCACTGAAACGGTGTAGTTTTTACCCATATAAATATTTCAAAAAAGGTAAAAATTAAAATAACACTCAGTAATTTATTAGAAAATTATTTGGAAATAATTTAAAACATAGTTTTTGTTAGAGGTTGTAAAAGCTGAATAACATTTTCTTATTATTACATTTTCGTTACTAAACAATACAGTACCTATGTGGTACTGACACATAGTTTGGTCAACATCTATACCTGGAGCAAATAAGCATGGTATGACCTAGGTGGCCACTATCTAGCCTGTTGTGGGTGTTAATTAATCTGGCTTCATATCGAAGAGTGGTCTGACAGTGCACAGTGATCACAAGAAGAGGTAGAGGAATTTTTTGAGGTCTTTGAATGACCCCATTCACACCCTGAATCGAAGGGTGGGTAAAATCCAAAGGTAAATATGAACCAAGGAGAAAAAGGAGGTGGGAACGGTAGGAATGCCACTATGAATTGTGGACCAAAGCCGTCCTCCACGTGGAAAGAGTCACTTTCAGGCGTGCTAGTCTAACAGGCAGAGGACAGGTGTATCCACTAGGAGAGTTGCGGACGCTGTCAATGCCAAATTTAGATCTAGCAGGTAAGAGAGGAGAGGAAGTGTGAATAAATATAAAGACAGTGGTTAGAAACAAAGAAGCGAGCATCAGTGCAGTTTGCTGTTGCAAGTTGCAGTTCAAGAGTAAGATTGTGAAAGCTGCTCATTCTTAACCAATTAGAATTGTGTGGTCTTGGTCTGTTTGAGTCAGCGTTCCAGGACATTGTAATAATAGATCACGTGTTTAGAAGAGAGGGGAGCTTCTCTCGTCCTTCTGCCAGAACCTCACCAATATGTGTTGATATCAGTCAATATAGGTGTGCGATTTCTCTTTAAGGTGGAAATCATACTTTTTGCAATTTTGACACATATTTATATTCTAGCTTTCTGTCTGGATGGAAATCTTAATGAAATAAGACTATTTGCATTGTGTTAATGTTTAAGTTCACTACACAACACCTAAAATAATTAGCCGAAAGATTATATTCAAATGTTAAAGGAAAGTCTAAGGAATATATCAATTTTCAAAATGTGTCTAGTAGTTCTTGAATGTTTCTCCTACAAACAAACATTCCTTACACAGTGTTGGGTATTTATTTATCCCAATCTTCTTTTTGACTGGAATGGGAATGAATTCTATCTATAGTGTAAAATCAAAGTAATGTTATTTACAAGTAATTAAAAGCATATGAACAGTGTACAAATTATAAAGTGAAATCTTTTACATTAGTAATGTTATTCTCAAAACTTGATTGTAAACAATATTTTTAGTGTCAACTCCAGGAGCTAAAATAAACACATTTTTGGATGAACCCACCTTTGAGCAAGTAACATACATTTATAATAAATATGGCGATCTCAAATGAATTCTGGATTACTTAATAGACTGCTCCTGTGACTTGTTGATCGTGATCATGAAACGCAAGTCTCATTGGAAATCGCCATCTCATAAAGTCTCCAGGGAGATCCGTCATAATGAAAAGTATCCGTGGGATAAAAACTGTTTCACCCACTCCCTTTCCTGTTAAGGTAGAGGTTTCAATTACATTACCCACTATTTTCTTTTTGGTTCACCTTGTGGCGATGCAAAGTTTTGGTGGGTTGAGGCTCCGTAGTAAAATAATTGGAAATCCCGTTTTACGATCTGGTAGCAATAATAAAAAGTTCCAGAGTTCTTTTAATTACTAGAAACTTCCAGAAGGTTCTACTGATACCAAGATCTATTCGTTTTCACAATTTTCTAGAAAGTTCTACAGAGTTATATTAATTTCTAAATATTTCAAGAAGTTTCTACCAAGCTTTATTCAATTACACTTGGGCTTAAATGTTATTGATCAGCTTAGCAACCCCAAAAACTAGGGATTTGACACTAATGTCGATCATTTTGGACATTTTTCACATCTTCTCATTCCCCACGCTGATCGGGACTGAACTCATACTTAAACAGCATCAGGCGTATCAATATCCATCTCAGCGAGCTTACGCTTGATTCCATACACAGACGTATCCATTTTTATGTAGATGAAAAAAAGGTATGTAGAGGATGAGAAGATAATAAAGCCAGTTAACGAACCTGTGTGTATTATTACCATCCTTATTCTCTATTTTTTGATCGTCTACAGCTGGGAGACGATAACTGGTGCCGAAACCCAGGAGATAACTAGTGTTCGGATAAAACGACACGCGAGGTAACTGATTTTTTTTCCTGGGGAAGGTAAGAGCAAAGGTGAGGCGCAGAGAGGGGATGTGGTCCATCAGAATTGGAAGAAAACCGTACCGACTTATGAGAACCCTCTGAGGTCGGAAAGGAGCAAATCGGAGCAGCCAAGCGAGAGGAAAAAACTGGGAAAAGAACATTAGGCAAGAGTACGCCGACATTTTCTTCAAAGAGGGGGATAAACTTGGCATAACGGGGGAGACGGTACACGAGATACCGCTCAAACAAGACCGTGTGACGTATGTCAAGGAAAGGAGATACCCGCAAGCGCTGAGACAGCATATCAGGGGGGAGATAGAGGAGATAGTTGAAGAGGCAGGGAATCGTAGTTGACAGCACATCTCCATACAATAGGCCTCTGTAGGCCGTAAAAAAGAAAGTTGTCGGAGAAGAAAAGTACCCCATTCCTCGATTCAAGGTCATTCTCGACCGACTAAGTGGAGCAACGATATTCAGCACACTCGATCTGAAGGCGGGATATCATCAAATACGGATGCATCAGAGAGATCAGCACAAGACGGCTTTCACATTTGAACGCGGGCACTACGAGTTCACCAGAATGCCTTTCGGGCTAAAGAATGCGCGGATAACATTCCAAAGATTAATGGATGAACTCTAGAGAGGCATCGAGGAATCTTACTGCCAGATATATATGTCCGAGCTCCTAGTTTTCCTAGTTAGGAAGAACATCAAAAGCACTTGAGACAGGTGTTCTAGAGGATCAGGAAATTCTGGCTGAAATTATCGGTGGAAAAATCACTTGTTGGCCAAGCACAAGTAAGATGTTTGGGCCAATCATCTCAAGAGAGGGAGTGCAACCCGATTGGAGCGAAGTCGAGGTGATTCAGAGTATGACCATTCCGAAGGAAGTCAAAGGAATCCGGCGCCTTCTCGGATAAGAAGATAATAAAGCCAGTTAACAATCGAATATGTGTGTATTATTACCATCCTTATTCTCTGTTTTTTGATCGTCCAAAGTTGGGAGACGATAACCATTCTCCCAGATATATATATCTTGGACCTAACGGTATACGGTGGTCCCTATTGTGACGCGACCTTCAATGGTTTTGACGCCTACGTTCTCTCTCACTACTCTCCTACGTCTTTCAGCCGTAACCCTCGCGTAGGCCTTCCCACAGAGTTTCCCCATCCAACTCCGCGCGGTTGTTGACGAGCTGGGTGGCCACCTCGTCTCCCCCCCCGTTCCTCTAGTGTCTCGGCGACGTCCCCGCAGGCCAAAAAGAATCTCGAAGGGTGTATATATAAGTTATTCACCGAGGGTAAGATCTGATAAAGAAAAGAGAAGCAATAGAGGAAAAAAAGACTAAGTCAAGTTCTCGAAATGGACTGATTATTTTCTATCTATAATTCGACATTTATGGGATCATGGGATGTTTACGTCCTATTTTCCCACACTCGTATCATTTTCTGTCCTCACGTCTTCTGGGGCGTCCTGCATTTGCTCGGTTCCTGTCTCCCACCGCCGCTGCCTCTCTTCCGCCGTACCCCGTATCCTTTCTCCTCCAGGCGACCGGTGTGGTTTTGGGCCTTCTGTACGATACCCTCTACCAGCCTACCTCTTCTTCATAGCCTGTAACCTCCTCTTCTTTGGCGCTAGTGTCCACCATCTCCTGGGCACATCCTAGGAACGTGCGCTTCCTAGGAAGCCCCTCTTTTCTTCGCCAACTGCACTTTTAAAATCGTTGACAAGAACGCCATCCTTGCTTCCACATCGGCCGCGCTCACGGGCTCCCTCATCTTCTAGGTGATACTATTGTATCTTGCTAAGAGTGTTTCCGCATACTGGCCGTTCGTCTGGTGGGGCTTCTTCATCTCCCGGAAAAACTTGAAGATATCCTCTTCGGGTGTTCATCTTCCTCCTCAGAATGCTTTCTTTAACCGTTCTTTTACGGTACTCCACGGGGTCTCTTCGCCGGCCTGAATCATATTCAGAATGCTTCGCTTCACCCTACACACGATCAGTGGTCTCAGTGAAGTGACTCGGCGTCTCCTTCAGTTATAAGGTCTTCCCCTCTTTTTCCTTCTATTCGCGTCATCAGCCTGTCTGTCGCCTTCCTTCAGGAAGTGGTTCAGTTCCCCGGTCTCTCCTGCAAATCCCTTCAGGCTGGAAATCGATTTTCTCACGTCTTGGGTCGTAATTGCCTGAATTTTCATCCACGCCATAGTATTAGCGTGAGCGGCTGCCATAGTTGTCTGGGCAGCTGTGGTATATCCACTGCTGCGTTGAGCACCCCTGGTCTTGGCACTCCCTTTGGCATATTCCCGCAATAGAAGAGAAAAAAACGTGAGACGAAATAAAAGAGAAAAAAAACGATCGCTTGCCACACCACCGTACGATTTCCCGGGTTTCGGCACCAGTTATTCACCGCCATGTAAGATCTGATAAAGAACAGAGAAGGAAAAGAGGAACAAAAGACAAACTCAAGTTCTTGAAATAGACTGATTTATTTCTATCTGTAATCCGACATATAAGGGATCATAGGATGTT
This sequence comes from Acanthosoma haemorrhoidale, assembly GCA_930367205.1. Classification (NCBI taxonomy): domain Eukaryota; kingdom Metazoa; phylum Arthropoda; class Insecta; order Hemiptera; family Acanthosomatidae; genus Acanthosoma; species Acanthosoma haemorrhoidale. The sequence continues at coordinate 115,899,383 of OV884009.1, forward strand.
TACGTCCCATGACCGTATTACTTTCCAATACAGAGCTGTTTCTGACTTTAACTTATGTATATATATATATATATATATATATATATATATATATATATATATAAGTTAATGCTTACCGGCTTTAGAATTAAGAAACAAAGGGAAAAAAGGTACAGAGAAACAACACGCTTGAAAGTTAGAACTAGACTCTTTATTTTGAGTCTATAACCCTGTATATTTACATTCGGGATGTTTACATCCCGACGTTCGGGGATTAAGGTTGAGTACTGATGCTGCCCGGAGCTTAACTCCCCCCTGCCAGTTTACGCACATCTCCTCGTAAACTATGAAGTCTAAGTCTAAATTGAGGACGACTTAGGCGATATTACGATCACTCTCCTAATCGTACTAAGGGAGCGAAGGCCAGCCCAAACAGTACACAACCTGTAATCCCTTACATTCGGTCGTATTTATAAGACACTTATAGTCCAAATAAAACGCTGCTTCTAACACTGCAGCCACTAGTGACAAAATAAAAAAAAACAAAAAAAAATTACATGGCTCATTACTCACAGAAAACAATGGCATCTTACACGCTACGCAAAGTCAATATTTCTACACAGCCTGTGTACATTCTAAAAATACAACAAAAAAAAAAATACTTCTACAAATGGTACAAAGTGTACGTATGTATACTATACCAAATTTGGCTACGTGCAGAAGCGAGGACACTCCAACTCACTCATGGCCAGCACCCTTCCCCCCTGGTGGAAGTTTTAACTGTTCGACGTGGACGTTCCTCCGTTTCGTCGGAGGTCTTGTACTCTCGATGGTGACGATGTTATGCTCCCTGATCACCACCACCTTGAATGGACCCTCGTATCTGATCGACTCTTTGCTCCGATTAGAGCCAATTTTACGATATACAATCGTCCCAATTTTAAGGTCCCCTATTCGACCCCGGACTTTGAGGTTTACCCGAGAAACTCTCTTGACCTTCTCCCTCACGATTTTGTCACGAACTTTGCCCCAAAGTTTTCCGAGCTCTAAGTGAGCACTTAACATTTGCTCCGCCATTCCCTCGTCCGCCACCGTCTCTGTCCCGTTCCGGCGCCTCGCGCGCAGTCCGAAGAGGATCTCGAACGGCGTAAACCCCGTGGTGGAGTGGATGGAATGATTGTATGCCGCCACTGCCTTCGGCATCGCCTCGTTCGCCGGCAGACCCTTTTCTACCTGATACACCCGCAGGTGGTCATTCAAGGTACTGTGCAACCTTTCGATGCCTCCGCGACTCTTAGGATGTCCTGGGGTGTTGAGATGCCACACGATATCAAGATTTTTCATCTCCGTCCGAACGTTTGCATTATCGAACTCCCTACCCCCATCAGACGAGATTCGGTCCGGTACCCCATAAAACTGGAACCACGTTCGTAATGCCTGTAAGACGGCGTTGGATGATTTGTCTTTTACGGCGTACGCCATAGCTACCTTACTGAAGGTATCTATTGTCGTAACCCACTTATACCCCTTCCAAGTGAACGTGTCAATCTGTAGTTCACTCAGTGGCGTCTCTGCTGTGGTTGTTTCCTCCTGTTGTCCCTGTGGTGGGTGTCGATCATATTTAGTCTTAAGACATATATCGCACGTTCCTAAAATCTCTTGGATCGTCTTTTTCATATCCCACCAGAAGTACCGTCGCTGTAATGCTTGCAAAGTCTCCGGCGCACCGCGGTGGTTCGTCTTCCCTTGATGGTAGGCAAGCGTTACTTCCCGCTGCCGTTCCTCATCACGCAGTGTCTGGACCATAGACAGACAACGAACAAACGATCGATCAATACCCAGTTGTTCTGTTCTCCATAATTTCTTGATCAGATCCCACACTGTCGCGTTGCCGACAAATAGATGGTAGGTCTTCCCTGGTCTGGATGCATCTTTCAATGCCTGGCAAATTTGGTCACCCTTGACACCCGGTTGGGACCAGATTGTCGTAATACTATTCTTGCCATAGTTTTCATGAGTAGCTCGCATCAGGCCGGTCGTTTGCGTCTTCCAAATAATTTGTCGCCGTTTATCGTTAATCATACCCTCGATCGTCTCCATTTCCACCGGACGTTCTCCGGCAGATTCTTCCGCTTCTTGGTGTTCGCTCCCATCGCTATCGTCCCGCGTACCGCGACTTCCATCTTCCCCGGGCGCCCATTCCTGGATAAATTGTCTGTGATCCCCGGACGTTTCCCCTTCCTCGACTGCATTTACGGTAATCGCTCGAGATAGCCAGTCCGCCACTACATTGTCCTTCCCTGGTTTGTATACAATTTCCAGGTTGTATTGGGACAAAAACTCCTTCCAGCGTGTCACCCTGGCTGATGATTCCTTAAGCTTCCCCACCCATTGAAGAGGTCTGTGGTCCGTATGTACTCTGAATCTCCGCCCGAAGACGTATGGACGAAAATGGTCAATAGCCCATATGATGCCAAGAAGTTCACGCTCGAGGGCACTGTACCGCGCTTCCGTGTCGGTCAGTCTTCGACTCGCGTACGCCACTGGTCTTTCCCCCCCATCTCCCTCCTGCGACAGCACCGCTCCCAATGCATACTCACTTGCGTCGGTGGTGATAGTAAATAGCTTCTCAAAATCGGGAAACGCCAGGATTGGTTCCTCTTGCAGTCGAGCCATGCATTTTCGAAGGTTTTGCTCCATAATAGGTGTAATCGCTATCCGCGCCCCCTTCCGCAGCAGGTTACTGATGGGTACGAGATACTCTGCCATGTCTGGCACAAAACGCCGATAGTAATTTAGCGTACCTAAAAGTCGCCGAATGCCCTTGACGTCTTTCGGCACCGCTATCTTTCGAATTGCGTCGACTTTTGCAGAATCCGGCTGGACTCCCTCCCTCGAGATGGTATGCCCTAAGAAGTTGATCCGATCCTCTCCCAGCGATGATTTTTCCATCGACAATTTTAACCCGAATTCACGCAAACGTCGAAATACCCTCCGGAGATCTTCGATGTGTTCGGATTCTGTTCGGCTGAAGATCAACAGATCGTCCATATAAATCTGGCATACCGCCTCGTCTATCCCCCTCAGGATTTCGTCCATCAATCTCTGGAAAGTAATCGGAGCGTTCTTCAAACCAAATGGCATCCGAGTGAACTCATAGTGCCCCCTCTCGAAAGTAAACGCTGTTTTGTGTTGATCGGTAGCGCTCATTTTGATTTGATGGTACCCTGCTTTCAAATCCAAAGTGCTAAAGATTGTGGCTCCATTCAGTCTGTCGAGAATGTCCTCAAAACGGGGAATCGGATACTTCTCATCCGTTGTGTTTTCATTTAATTTTCTAAAATCGACGACGACTCTATATCTCTCCCCCTCCTCTCCCGGTTTACTCTTCTTTCGTACTGCCCACAGAGGACTATTATAAGGGGATGTGCTATCAACGATTATACCCTGTCGTCTTAAGCTGTCGATTTCTGTCCGGATATGTTGGCGGAGTGCCTGCGGATATCGTCTCTCCTTCACGTACGTTATTCGGTCAGATTTTAATGGGATTTCATGTACTGTCTTCCCCGTTGCCCCAAGCATATCACCCTCCACGTAAAAAATATCTCCGAACTCCCTACGTAAGCTTTCCCTCCAGTCCACAACTTTCTTGACTGCCCCTATCCGCGCACTCCCACCTCTTACGGTCCCTTGACATTGATAAGTAACCCCCCCCAACTTGATCCGCCACTCCTTTCCCTTGTTCTCTACAAGCGCGCCTACCCGACCCAATAAGTCACACCCCACTATTATTTCATACTCGCGCGGCATGTACTCCACAATATGTACGTTAATATCGCCCTTTTTTTCCGCCCATTTCTCTAAATTCACGACCGCCTCTCCCGCCACTTTACAGGGCCCGCCCAGGGTAATTAACTTGCACTTACATACCTTGACCTGGAGTGCCCTCTCTCTGCCATACAGCCGCTCCAACGCACCGCGTGACATTATGGTATTGGTGCTTCCTGTATCCACCAAGCACCTCTCTCCCCCCTCGACTCTAATTATTGGCAACTCGCACAGTATCCCTCTCACTGTATTACACTTTAGGGTGCGGTCGCCACTCTGCTGCCACCCTCCTCAGGCTGCCACACGCCGCTCCCATCTTCTCGAAGTAGTCTTCTTTCGCTCATGCTCTCGGCTCCTGTCGCGAGCCGGCTCTTCTTCCGTTTCCGACGTTCCTGACGCTCCTGAAGATTCCTCAGCTGAAGATTCATTACCCCTGGGTGATATATTTCTTCTTTCCCGCATCGTTTGCGTATTCACTTCCATGGGTTCTGCCCTATGAACATCTCTCCTCCGATACACGTAAGGGCAATGCCTAGCGATATGCCCCTCCTCACTGCACTCGAAACATTTTGTGCGGGGGCACTGTGCCACTAAATGACTCGTCTTCCCGCACCCATGGCATTTTCTCTCTTCTCTGCGGGGTCCGTACCTGGGTCTCGCCGCCCTGAACCTCCTTTCGCCTGCCGCTCCCCTGTCCCTACCGGTTGGTGTTTCGACTTTTTTCCAATTTGATTTAGGGACCCTGGTTCTTCTGTACACTATCCGGCTCCATTCTCCCTCATCCTCATGTATCCTCGATTCCTCCTCCCTGGCGCTGGTGTCAATCATGACTTGGGCACATTCGAGGAATGAGCGCTCATTAGGGAATACCTCTTTTCTCCCTGTTTCCTTCGCCAACTGTACCTTTAGTATAGTAGACAGAAATCCCATTCTGCCCTCTACCTCTTCGATGCTCATTGTCTCTCTCATTTTCTCCATTATTTGATTATAACGGGTTAGAAGAACTGCGGCATATTGGCCGCTACTCTGCCTTGATGATTTTGTTTCCCGGAACATCTGGAAAATATCTTCTTCAGGCGTCCATCGCCCCCCTCCATATGCTTTCTTTAGCCGCATCTTCACCGTTTCCCACGACGTCTCCTCATCCGCTTGGATCTGGTTGAGAATCCTTCTCTTGACCCGACATATCAGGGCCGCTCTTAGTGACTCTGCATCCCTGGGGTCCAGAAGATTTTCCTCCGATTTTGCTAGAATTAAGGCAGTGAGGCGATCTCCTCCCTTCAGAAAGTGGTTGAGTTCTCCTAATTCGCCAGTGAACCATTCCAGCTCTGAAATTGCATTTCTCAGATCTTGAGTGTTCATTGCTTTCACTCTCATCAACGCAAGAGCGGTAGCATGAGCTTCTGGCAAAATGCCCACCCTTCTCGTTGCTACATGTTCCGCGCCATCCGCTACGTTCAGAACAGGTGGTCGTAGCACGCCTCCTTCCGCCATTCTTTCTTCAATTTTTTATTTAACACGGCAAAAAGGAAAAAAAAAAAAATCGAACAGACGTCGCTTACTTTTCTTTCCACACCACGAGTTCACGGGTTTCGGCACCAGTTAATGCTTACCGGCTTTAGAATTAAGAAACAAAGGGAAAAAAGGTACAGAGAAACAACACGCTTGAAAGTTAGAACTAGACTCTTTATTTTGAGTCTATAACCCTGTATATTTACATTCGGGATGTTTACATCCCGACGTTCGGGGATTAAGGTTGAGTACTGATGCTGCCCGGAGCTTAACTTATATATATATATATATATATATATATATATATATATAATGGATACATGGTATATATGTATATTATTCTGTACTGTGGTAGTGGAATATCAATACATTGATATTGTTTCGGTTGGATTTTATATTCTAGAGAAGGCGCTTGGCTATTGAAATCAAATTTTGGTCCGAAACAGTCGGGCCAATAAAGGCTTCTCATGTTTTCGCACTTCTAGCCGATACTGTTTCTGACCGGTTGTGCGATATGTGTTTGATATATTGGTTGTAATATCGGGACAGATATCTTTTATTTCAATCGTGGCTCTGAATCACAAAGCCACTAATGTTCCCAAATAGCATTAAAATGCAATTCTCTACACAGCATTCTTTTCATTTAACAGATCATCACTTCAAACAATTATCACTATTATAAGGAAAATTTTTCAAATATGTTTAACATTATTACTTGATTACACGGACTCGATCATTCAGAAATAAAATCAATGCGGTTTTTGAATAATATGAAAAAAAGCTAGTAGAACCGAATGGTATATGTATAACTAAAATTCATATAAATAGCTGGTAATACTGAAACGTATTTTGAATGGTGATTTTAAAAATAATATTTCTATTATTATCCTTTGAGAACTTACCAACAACTGTGAGGGTCATGGTGAGGCCTATAGGAGGGTTGGTGCCAATCTGGCACTCGTAGACGCCGGTGTCTCTCAGCTGTGCAAATCGAATCTGCAGCGTCCACTCTTCAGTTTGCGGAGAGTGCTTGGTGACGAACCTCTCGTCGCTGGTATAGGTGTAGCTGGCTACAGTTAACAGATTCAAGTCTCTGTGTCTGATCCAGGATACCTGCGAACATCAAATAGATATATGTGGTGGCGTACACGCATTTCACAAGTCCCTGTTAGGAAAGCCTAATTGATGTGGAATGATTAAACATGTTATTTCTTAAATTATCACCATCCTGCCCAGGAATTCAGGAATTAAAAACCGGAGAAGTTTTATAATGCTATGAACAAGTGGAAGGGTCTTGAGCAGAACCCTTGTTTTTTTTGTAAGCAACCGCTTCTTGTTTCCTAGAACCCTACCCTTTCCTTACCTTCCCAGGCACACCACTTGCTCCTACACATTCTCTCCCACTATGTCGTGACTGATTTCTTAGTATTTGTATGTATACCAGTGTTTTGATTGTTATTCATAATAAAGTTTTTAAAAGACTCTCTGGATATGATCTCCTTACTCCTCAAATTCTCAAACAACTTCCTCCTAAAGCCATAATCTTCCTAACCTATATATATAATTGCATTATCCGAACTACGCACTTCCCACTCCTCTGGAAACATTCCATTATTGTCCTATTCGCCAAACCCGGTAAACCACCCAATGACGCCTCATCTTACCGTCCAATAAGCCTACTCCCTATCCTCTCAAAAATATTTGAGAAACTTCTACTAAAACGTCTACTTCCAATTATTGAATCCAAAAACCTTTTTCCTACACACCAATTTGGTTTCCGCCAACGGCATTCCACTGCTCAACAAGGCCTTCGCGTTGTTGATCACATCTCCTCAGCCCTTGAAACCAAACAGTATTGCACTGCTGCCTTTCTTGATATAGCTCAAGCTTTTGACAGGGTTTGGCACGCAGGTTTACTCTACAAGCTCAAAAGATATTTACCACAGACCCTTTTCCTAATCCTACAGTCCTACCTTTCAAACCGCTTCTTCCAAGTCCGCTGTGGTTTAGAATATTCAAACTACTATCCTATAAATGCAGGAGTTCCACAGGGCAGTGTCCTGGGCCCCATCCTCTACAACCTATACACCGCTGATGTCCCCTCTACTCCCAATACCTTCTTGGCCACATTTGCAGATGACACTGCAGTCTTGTCATCTAACCCAGACCCCGACATAGCATCCCATAACCTTCAAAAACACCTTGACGAGATCGATTATTGGTGCAACCAATGGCGGATCAAAGTTAATGAAGCAAAATGTTCCCACATTACCTTCACCCTTTGTCGCAAGTCTTGTCCACTAGTTTATTTTAATTCTATTCCTCTCCCTGTATCCGAGACAGTACGGTATTTAGGCTTCCATCTCGATAAACGACTGACCTGGAACCCACATACGAGACTAAAAAGACAAGAACTAAACAGACGCTTTGGACAACTATACAGACTACTTCAAAGGACATCCCATCTCTCAATAGAAAATAAACTACTAATCTACAAAGTTATACTTAAACCAATCTGGACATACGGAATAGAGCTATGGGGGACAGCAAAAAAGTCGAACATCAAGCGTATCCAATCCTTTCAATCAAAAGTCCTGAGAACAATAGTAAATGCCCCTTATTATGTCAGCAACAAAACCCTTCATAACGACCTTAATATACCCTACATTCTAGAACTCATCCCTTCCAAGTTTACGAAATTCCACAGTAGCCTTTCCAACCACCCTAATCCTGTAGCACAGTCACTGCACTGCGTCACTCATCCCTATAATCCTCCTCGGAGACTGAAACGGCAGTGGCCTCGTGACCTGCTATAATCAAGTGACAGTGGGAGTCCTGGCAATGGCCAGTTTCTCCAATCATGTCCTGAATGAATGAGCGAGTGAATGATGAAATGTAAATATGGTATGAATGATCGTATATCTTAATTACTTATTGCCTAGCAAGGCAGATTGTAATTTTAGCACAATAAAGGAATTATATATAAAAGACTCTCCTCTACAAAGATTATTTAACTGAGGACACCAGTTGGCCTAGGACTGTCATGAATGCCTCCGTCCAAGGTAAGGGGAGGCATGTTGAGGATCCCGCGTTACTCCGTAGGTATAACGATGTGCTGAGGTCAAGTATCAGGTGTTTGTTTTGCCAAAGCGATAGAGGCTGCTATGGGACATGCATGCTCTTGGCTGGCTCCTGTCTATGTGCTGGTTTACCTCTGTGACTCTTTTGTTTTCTGTTAGAGTTACTTTGGCTGCATGTTTTTTTTTTTAGGACTACCTGTCTACAAGGACAGTCGCGGAGCAATGCCACGTATGGTCCCCGGCAATTCACAACTGCACAACGTATCGTCAGGGCATTGGGCAGAGTCATGCTCTAGCGAGCGTCTCACGCACCACTGCCGCTTACCGTAGTGGTTGCAAGTGTGCCCGAATTCTTTGCTTGTGTGCCGGGACAGTGCCATTGGTGTATACCCCTCTCCTGTTTGAAGAAAACTTCGAGGAAAATCACGGGGTTGACTGCACTAAGTTTCGTTAGGGTGTTCGTCGTGATGTCTGGAGCAGTGGTGACCATGATGGGAGAATGTTTCGTTCTGCGGCCATCTGTGTCCGTTTTGTGCAATCTCATCATATACCAGAGCTAAGATTCTCCTGTGGTCTTGGTTGGTGGCTGGGCAGACCATTACGCCTTCCCTGTATTGTCAGAGGGCGATGACTCTAATACCGGCTGACAACAGCAAGTGGTTCATGTCAGTGATAGTTATATCGCCTGTGATGGCGATTGGTGGTGTTTTGTATGGAATTGGTGGAAGCATTTGTGCCCGCCATGTCACTCCCACTGAGTAGGCTCTGCAGTTTCTGTGTCATTTAGGGCAAGAAGTCCTGTTCCTGTAGGGTCAAAACTGTTGCGCGTGGTGCCTAGGTGTTAAAAACGCTCAAAATTATAAAATTTGTTTTAAAAAAAAAATTATTATTTTTTGGTAGTACATTGTACTAAACATAGATTGCTTGTCCACACTGTATTTTTTCGCGAAATGTTTTAGTGGTTCATGACACCTGTTGAAAAATGTCTTCTTGTTGTTTTTTTTTGAAAATTTCAGTTTTTAGAAAATGCTACAATTAATTGTTCTGAAAGTATTTTTAATCAATTTGAAAAGTGAAATGCTTGTTTGTTTTGTATTCAATGGAGTGCTAAATGGAAACTGTTTTCAGTGCGATAGGAGCGTCCAGGTATCGTCAAAAATACGGTAATTGAATTTTCACGCTTTCTGCCTTTTTGTAAACATCAGAAAAAAGCTACACCAGCCTAAGGTCCCACATTGGCTTTATTCCTTCGAGAGGAGTGTAAGAAAAGTTTTCTACAAATTTCAACTGCAGATCCTTGCACGATCGGTTGTTTTGCAATTTAAGCGAATGAAAAGGCGATCAACTAACTCAATTCTGAAATTGGGGGGGGGGGAAAATCAACTGTGTTTCTTTCATACTTTTATTGTTTACATGACGTAATAATCCAGAATTGGATGTTTACAGGTAAGTAGGTTCCGGATTTTTGTTGTTCTCGAAGTAAAAACATAAAAGGTTTTTATAAGATTCACCATGGGCATTGCTCATGGAAGCTGCTTCAACACAGGATTGTTCACCCCATTCATCATTTGATGCAATTACAGAACTAGATACTGGCATTAATTACTCAGGGAAAGCTTTCTAAATACCAATATGAAGTTTTTCACTAGGCTGCTAAAGATATCGGGCTAAATATATTTATCCAAGCTATAAGAAGGTCTTGCTTCCTAATTTTGATAGGATCCATAGTTTTAGTTGTTCATGAAAAAGTAAAAATTTTTTTTTCTCGTCCTAGCACTACACTGAACAACTTGTGCATATGTGCATAGCACTTGGTTTGATCAGCGTAAAATTTCTCGAAATTCTGGTACTAAATTTGCGATCACCTTGTACAACTTTTGGTACTATACTGCTGCTCACCTCCTCAGTTTTTATTGAACCATTTATATTCAAGATCTAACGACTTTTTGTGCAATGAATCGAATTAGACATAAGACAACTAAGACAGAGGCATTACCTAGCCCAAGACGCACATCCATTTTTATAAATACCGATTTAAACATATTAACATGCACAATTATACAAATTTATATGTATTCATTTTGTATTTCTTAAGATATATAAGATCATCTCATTATTTGTTTTGTTTACGTGAGAATAGAAGTCAGTATAGAATAATTCCAAGAGTAATACCAATTTGGAAATTATAACACTGCTTCAATGAACTAATATGAAAATTGTATACAAAAGAAATCTTTGATGTTCACCGTGCTCTTTTATAATTCCTGGTGATGTGAGTTGCATGGTCCGGGTGTCTATTTTCGATGTGTGTTGTTTTTGGTGGATACGCCAAGTCAAAGGTTAAACTTGGCTGTATTATAATTGGAGAAGTGTTCGCGAGATCTCCATACTCGTTCAATATGAACACGCACCTAGAATGGGCCGTCAGACGTTCCCATAAAGTACTGCATTTCTGTGATTAAGAAAAAAATAATTTTTACAGGGGTCCTTTTTGCAATACATTTATTCATATTTGACCTGAAAAACAATTTAATTTTTTTACATTATTGATATAATACACAGATTATTTCGAGTTGAAAATGTAATGTTTCATGTTCATATGTCAAAAAGGGGACTCTCAAACTCCAACGAGAACAGACAAACAGGTGAAAAAAAGGGAGGGTTCCTAATTTTGAAAACGAAAAAAGAAACCCTAAAAAAAAGCCATACCAATAGGGTTACTCTGTATGTAATGTACTATATCTCAGTATCTCCATCGATTAAAGGGTACGCTTAAAGTGAAAGTGGTCAGACATACTTCGTTCAAGCAACGGAGCAACAGTGAGCTTCACGAGGTCTTTGATCTGCCTACGGTGGATGAATTCATTCATCTTAGACATATCAAATTTTTCGACTCATTAAAGTACTTGACAAACCCGGTGTTTACACGATAACCCCCACTCCGTTCCCCCTATCGATGGCAGGACGCAGTCGAGGCAGGGACGCTTTAGTTTTCAGGTTCTAAAGGTCTTTAAGTTTTTAGTTTGTTTCCTGTTAAGTTTCCCATATTGTAAACCGAAGGTGAACCCCATCACCTAGTCCTGTCTATTTGTATATTGATATTTTCACTATAAAAAGACAATTGTATTTGTAAAAGGCGAAAGATTTATTCGCTTTGAAAGGAGACCAGAGTTGTAACTCCGCATCCTCTATCGCATGCGAGTGACAACCATATGCATTTGGGAGGCCTCTAGGCTGTTTGTGAATATTGTAGGAATGAGCGAGTGAATGATGAATTGTAAATATGGTATGAATGAGAACATTTATCATAATTACTTATTCCTTGATAAGGGAAATTGTAATTTTAGAACAATAAAGTTGTTTTTTTTATGTATTTGTAAATCTACCCTCCTTCAAATGCATCTAAGTATGCAGCACGAAGAGTTATTATTCCGCTAATTTGTTCATGAATTGTTGTTCATATGTTTGTAAAAAATGTTAGTAAAGGGGTTTTGGGAAAAAAAAAGAAAAAAAAAAGAAGCATTTAACAGGCTCTCAGAACCCGGCACTTGGAACACTGCTCTCTCTCCTGCTATGTTTTAGTCCGGCCTCGTCAGGACCCCACACTTTCCTAGTGGGAATCTCTGCCTTCGTCTCGCTAAAACTAGCACCTCCTTAGAAGAGACCTCTTCCTCGCGGACGACGATCGCTGTGGCCCTACAAACTTTACCTAGTAGCGTCTCCCACGGCGATCCAGTCTGCCTCTCTCCGGTTCACACTCACCTTTGGGATCCGGACGGTTTTCGCCTACCCTTAGATACCGAGTGTGAATTCGTGGTCATTCCAAGACCACATAGACTACCTATAATACCTACCTTCCTCCTCTTCTCCTGAACATAGTGCTTTGTCGGGGCACATCTTCTAAGATCTAATGGAGTCAGATCAATACGAATAAAGCTGCCTAGCGACTAGGCCGCCAGCAAAGGTCAAAGACCACAGGTCCACCCATTTTATTTCTTTCTTGACGCTCGCCGGACAGCAGCCGGGTTGTGGTGACCCTAGCCCGCGGCTGGCGTCCTTCCCCCCTTGGGGACAGCTAACCCGACAACAAGTTTCTTGTTGATATCTTTGATGACTTGTCTCATAACGTTCATAGACTATGTATTAGTAAACACACAGATTCGCTAATTTATAATTCCTATGGCAATTTTGTAAGGCAGTGTCAAAACCTCCGTTTATTGAAGTACATGTGAGTTAATATTTATTAATAGGTTTCCTCCTAACTATTGCACTTTTTCTTATTACCTTACTAACTAAAGTTTAATGGAAAAATGTTAGAACTCTGGTGCCATAAAGGGGACATTTATGAAATCATTAATATCTCAACTATTATAAAAAATATTCGTCAAGAGTTCTTTTGGGAAAGTGCTCTTTCTGCCCCTTTAGGCATGGTGTGAGGAAAGGTTAATTATTATTACGCACAATTTTAGTTTGTTTTGGTTCATTAATTTTTTTCTCTGATAATTAATCAAAATATGGATGATACAATGTCTATTTCAATTACAAGAAGATAACGGGGTCGAATTAAAACATCTGCGGACCCCATTAGAATCAATGAAATCGCTGAAAATGTTCATATTTTTTATGTAATAGAAATTTGTGGCCTTCTGTCTCTTTTGCCAATGCAGTTCGAAACAGAAAGCAGTCATGGGCACTGCTCAGTCCTCGTTCGCAAGTTCCTCTTCTTCAACATTCCATTCACCCTGGCAACCAGCCAACCCAATTCCATCTTCAACCACACATCTCGCATATTCCTCCACCTTCAAGCTTTTCAGATCTCACTAGCCTATTAACTTCATTCCTCACAGACTTCAGAACCCTAATTACTTCCCTCATTTCCCTTCTTACAAATCTTTTCTCCTACCTTATCCACGTAAAACAAAATCCATAAGCGTATCTTTCAATTTCCTTAGCCATTCTCTTTTGGAATGCGAATGGGGTTAGCACTCACACAAACGAACCGACAGCACTACTAGACGACAAGAACATTGATGCAGCTCTCATTACTGCATTCACACATCACCTTAGTCATCAAAACCACACTCGTGTCATAACTTCTCAATTCACCTATTCCTATCGCCACCAAAAGCCGTTAACCCCTCTGAGGTCAAATACCTTCTGAAAAACGTACCTTACCGAAAACCTCCCGGATATGATATCCTCACTCCTCAGATCCTCTAACAACTTCCTCCTAAAGCCACAATCTTCCTAATCAACATTTATGATTACATTATCCAAACGACGCACGCTCCTCTCCTCTGGAAACCTTCTATTATCGTCCTATTCACTAAACCCTGTAAATCTCCCAATAACGCCTCATTTTACCATCCAATTAGCCTACTCCTCATCCTCATATCATCACGTATCCTCAGCCATTAAACCGAACAGTATTGCACCTTTGCTTTCTTGGAAATAGGCTCAAGCTTTTGACAGGGTTGGCACGCAGGTTTGCTTTATAAGCTCAAAAGAGCCTACCTTTCAAACTGCTTCTTCCAAGCCCACTGTGGTTTAGAATATTCTAACTACTATCCCATAAAAGCAGGAGTTCCACAGGGCAGTGTTCTGGGTTCCATACTCTATAACCTATACACCACTGATGTCTCTTCTACTCCCAATACCTTTTTGGTGAGATTTGAAGATGATACTGCAGTCCTCTCACCCTTCCCAGACCTCGATACAGCATTCTTTAACCTTCAAAAACGCCTTGATGAGATCGAGTATTGGTGCAGGCAATGGCGGTTCAAAGTTAATGAAGCTAAATGTCCACACATCACCTTTACCCTCTGTCGCAAGTCATATCCACTAGTTTTCTTTAATCCCATCCCTCTTCCTGTATCCGAGACGGTATTTATGCTTCCATATCGACCAAAAGTTGATATTGAATCTACACACGAGACTAAAAAGACAAAAACTAACGCATTGGACAACTGTACAGACTACTTCATAGGATATCGCATCTCTCAATTGAAAAAAAATTACTAGTTACTATGTTATACTAAAGTCAATATGCACATACATCACATGTCCACATCGAAATTCATGAAAAAGTTGCTATTTTACAAAGCCATATACTCGACAGATTATTAATTTTCACAGACGGTTCAAAATCGGACACTTCAACAGCATATGCTTTCATTACCCGAAATTCAATACATCAATATAAACTACACCGACAATATTGCATCTAAACTACAGAGATAAGTGCGATTGCAACTGCGCTACACTACTCGACGTCAGAAGAAGAAATTAATACAGCAATTGTATCCAACTCCCTCAGTGCACTTTAAGTCTATTGCAATAATAAATGTACTCCACTAATGCCATGGTGGTGCAGATTCGTCATTGCAATCTACAGACTGACTAATTGTTTCTAAAACCGATACACAATTTATTATCACGAGATAACAACTGGAGGGTGTCTAGTGGAGGCTGCTGCTTGGGGTTTGGGGGGTACATCGGGTCTTAAGAGCATCTTTGACTCCAGAGGCCAGGTGCTTTATCCACATCCTCCACTCAGCCTCCGTCCCCTAAGACTATGAATTCTCTACCTGGCTTGTGGACCTTAGGGAACTCTGCCGGCTACTGGGGGCCCTCCCAATTTTGGTTAAGTAGTCATAGACCTTACTGGATTACAAACATGGACATATAAACAAACAATCCGGCATGCTAGAGTACAAGGCAGACCGAGGTGAAAGTGCAAGCGAACAGAATGTGATGGATGGTATGAGCTTACTAAGATTTTCCGAAGAGGTACCAGGAAGGTTCTGATATAATGCCTACCCACCAATAAGAAACGTTTAAGTAAATAACTGTACAACGTTAAATCCAAGGCTTCATTTTATTCCATTTGATTTTACTGAGTGCTTTAATCAAGTTTGGAGCTTGTATAATATTTTGATTGCAATATAACTAGATCCTCATTAATTAAAATAGAAGTGTTAAATTATATTAATTTAGAGATAAATCCAAAACGTATTAATATTTGGAAAAAAAGCGTATCAGTCGGGTTCATGAAAACCCGTGTATACTTTACATCAATATATATACATGGATGTATGTATAAGCCGAGAGGAATAAATATCGAATTAGATAAAATTAACCCGTGTGAAATGGAAAAAAATGTATTAGGTCCAATTGAATGGGGCCCTCACTGACGGAATCCCCTTTGAAAGAGGATCCTATAACTTAATTAATCCAATGCTACATACCGGTTTATATTCTACCTCTGGCTCCCACCGAACAAAGGTCTTCTTTTCTAAATGGTTTGCTTCTTTTTTTCCACAAAGCTTGTTTTTTCTGTTTTAACACCAAAATGCGATTGTAGAGCGTACTTGCATCAGAAAAGCCTTTGACATTTCAACTTTACCCACCACTCAAATCTACCTGAACTATGATGAAACCCACTCGAGAGATCAGAGCGAAGCAGTGAGGTATCTGGGATTCTATCTAGATCGACGTTCGAAAAAGAAAAAACTTACCATGTCATTTTCGAAACCAGGAATGTCATTCCGGATCAAGAATTGGAACTCGCACTTGAAACAGAATGTTGCCATCTTAACGTTTGAAAGAACGCAATATTTCCTCACCTTTCAAACCTGAGACCCTTGCTCCTGTACAGTTGTGGAGTGAGGGCTCTTCCTGTTTCTAAAAGTTAACAGAATTTAAATCTTTCAAACTAATATACTATGAATAGCTGTCAAAGTTCCCTGGTTCGTCAGAAACAAATAACTCCATCAAGACCCACGAATATAGACAACTGATCAAGATAAAATTTGCCAAATACCATCACAGTTCGAAATACGTAGAAGGAGAAATACAACATTGGTAAGTTAAGGCCTGGGCACTGTTGGTACACAGTCTTAATAACAAAACATCGTAGTGTATGTGTATGGGATTAAGAGCTATGAATAAAGCAGTCTTATACTATCGTTTGCCCTATTCATTTCTATTACCTCTTTCTCGAGATTTTTTACTGTTCTAGTTCTCACGAACGTTAACTGGTGCCGAAACCCGGGAACCGCGAAGATAGTGAAGAATTAAGGAACACAGTTCGGGGAAATTTTGTTGTGGCCCGATTTTGATCGATACACATAGAAGAAGAGATGACGGAAAGTGGCGTATTAAGACAGCCCGTCTTAAATATCGTTGATGGGACGGAACCTAGGAGAGTGGGCCTGCTACCGGAGACTCACGCAAATGCACTCGCCCTAATGAGGGTGAAGGCTATGAACACCCAGGATCTAAGAAAAGCTATTTCGGATCTGGAGAAGTTTACAGGTGAGCTGGGTGAACTTAATCACTTTTTAAAGGGAGGAGACCGCCTCACAGCGTTAATCGGGACAAAGGTGGAAGGCAATTGGCTGGACCTCAGGGACGCGGAATCACAGAGAGCGGCTTTGATATGTCGGGTAAAAGAAGCATCCTGAATCAGATCTGTGGCGGCACCACCCAAAAGTGATTATTCTGTATTCTTAGTGTTGATTGAATTGTGAAATTTTAAAATTAAAAATTAAACAATAATAATTTGGCATTGATTGGTATCCATAGAGACCGCCAAATAAATAACCTACAACACATGTGTGTGTAAAAAGAAAGATATGTAAATTTTGTACCTTGTGTTCTGTCCTAAAATAAAAGTTCTTTAATGTATTGTGAGTTTTATAAATGTGTAAAACCCCAATACAATTGGTGACCTCGACGTGATCGTGAGTGATTTATGAAATTAATCATGCCGGACGAAAATATGAAAAACGAAAATAGTGAATCTTTGACGAAGAACATTGATAAGGTTAGTATCAAGCTTCCACCGTTTTGGAAAGACAAACCAGAAATTTGGTTTTGCCAGGCGGAAGCCCAGTTCGATCTTGGAGGAATCACTAGGGAAGGTACGAAATTTAATTACCTAAATGCTCAATTGGACCTTAAGATAGTAGAAAACATATACGACATTGTCTCATCTACTGAGGACAACAAATATACCATCGCCAAGGATAGACTTTTAAGTATATTCCGAGAAAGTGAGGACAGAAAAATTAAAAAAGTCGTTAGCGAATTAGAAATAGGAGATCAAAAACCAAGTCAGTTACTTCGAAAAATGAAAGGATTAGCAGGTGACGATTTTTCTGATAAACTGTTGAAATCATTGTGGCTTGATAAACTTCCAACGGAAATAAAAAGTATTTTGGCTATTTCAGATGGCAATCTGGATAAATTAGCCGAAATCGGTGATAAAATATGGGATATCAAACCCGCGCGTGATATAAATGTTGTTCATTCTAAAGGGTCCACATTCGATTCGACGCTGGAGGAACTGAATAAAAGACTATCCACACTTGAGTCTAGAATATCCAGAGGTTCAAGTAGAGATAACTCTGTTCGTTCTCGTAGTAACAGCCGAAATAAACGTTTTGATCCAAAAGGAAAGTATTGTTTTGGCCATTATCGTTACGGAAAGAAATGTATACCGTCTAAGTGCACACCTGAATGTAAATGGCTTGTGGAGAAGGGAAACTCCTCACGGCAGACACAGAACTGACCAACTGTGCTGCTGTAAATATTCCAGGTCAACAACATCGTTTGTTCTTACGAGACAAGAATACAGGTGTTCGCTTTCTGGTTGATAGTGGCGCAGATTTTTCCATTATACCAGTGAATAAATTAATAAAAGCAAATCAAGATACAGGAATTAAGTTATTTGCTGCTAACAACACAGAGATTCCTACATTTGGAACACAAGTTCTTCAAATTGACCTGGGACTAAGACGACAAATGGAGTGGACTTTCTTTTTAGTTAAAACCAATAAAGGTATTTAAGGAGCTGATTTTCTACACAATTTTGGTTTACTAATTGATCTAAAAAACAAAAAACTTATTGATAACAGTACAAAGCTCACTGTTACAGGTGAGGTAGTTACAATCGAGGAAATGGAATCATTGAGTTCTTTCAAAGCCACCTGTCAATTCTCACATCTGTTAACCAATTTTCCAGATTTAACCAAACCATTTTCATTGAAGGTAAATGCCAAGCATGATGTAAGGCACCACATTATCACTAGTGATGGACCGCCTGTTTTTAGCAAGCCAAGAAGATTAGATCCAGAGAAGCTGCAAGTTGCTAAACAAGAATTTCAGAGCATGCTCAACAATGGAATTATTGGAGCTTCCAGTTCACAATGGGCAAACCCTCTACACATGGTGACGAAGAAAAATGGCCAATGGCGAGTATGTGGAGACTATAGAAGATTAAATGACAGGACACTACCCGATAGGTACCCCATTCCGAGGATAGATGATGTAAGTCAAATTCTTCTAAATAAATCAATTTTCTCAAAATTAGACCTTTGCCAAGCTTACTATCAAATACCTCTTAATGAAGAAGATAAACAAAAAACAGCGCTGATTACGCCCTTATTACTGCGCAATGCGCCTAGTACGTTCCAACATTTTATTAATGAAGTTTTGAGAGGACTGGATTTTTGTTTCCCATATTTGGATGATATACTCATTGCCTCTGCAAATGCTGAAGAACATAATCATCACTTATCACAAGTATTTCAACGACTCAGCCATTACGGTCTCCGGATTAACATCAGTAAATCTGAGTTTGGTTTGGAAAATATAATTTTTCTTGGTTACCTTATTTCGTCAAATGGTACAAAACCTGATCCTGACAGAGTGAGTGCCATTGTCAACCATAATTTACCAAGAACTATAAAACACCTAAGGTCTCACTTAGTGAATGCTGAATTTCTATCGCAGGCATCTACATCATGCTGCAGGCAATTTAGCAAATCTCACTAATTTTCTTAAGGGTGCTAAGAAAAATGATAAAACTAAGATTGTATGGACACCAGAAACTATTGAAGATTTTCAACAGAGCAAGCCTTAAGTGATGCAGCTCTGTTAACATACCCAAATCCTGATTGTGAACTCTCACTGTTTGTAGATGCATCTGACTTGGCAGCTGGAGCTGCTCTGCAACAATGGGAAAATAGTTCATGGAAACCTATTGGATTTTTCTCCAAAAATTTTTCTGAAACACAGTGCAAATACTCTACATATGACCGAGAACTTACACCTATTCATATGTCAATCAAGTACTTTAAATATTTGTTGGAGGGAAGGTCATTTGTAATATATACAGATCATAAGCCTTAATCATAAGGAGGAGCGAGTACACACCAGATTAAGGTGTGTGATTGTAAACTACTCACTCTGGGGGGACCCTGCGAAATGATGGGGGAGGCGGTGGTAGGACTAAAAAAATGGGCGAATGCAGGAGGGGAAATAACGGTGCACGTCGTGGAGGAGATGACTATCAAATAATTGTGGGATGCGATTTGTTAGGACGGGTAGGCGCGCGCATAATGAACGAAGAGAAGAACTGGAGGATTAGATTAGGGGATTTAACGTATCGGAGTCAGGGGACAGTACGGGGTGGAAAGGTACGAATTGGGGCGGTAAAGAGAGTAGAGGATTGGAGGGAGAGCCTGCGTGACGAATTTAGAGACATTTTTTTCGTCGAGGGAGATCTGTTAGGAGCAACGGGGAAGACAGAGCACGAGATACCTCTAAAAGTAGAGCGCGTAACATACGTTAAAGAAAGCACTTCGTCAACACATCCGGACGGAAATCGACGAATTAAAGCGTCAAGGGATTGTCAGAAATAGCACTTCGTCGTACAATAGTCCCCTGTGGACGGTGAAAAAAAAAATAGACCAGGCGAGGAAGAAGATCATTACAGAATAGTTATAGACTTTAGAAAGCTCAATGAGAACACTCTAGACGAGAAATATCCGATTCTACGCTTTGAGGATATACTGGATAGGCTGAGTGGAGCGAAAATCTTCAGTACGTTAGATCTGAAAGCGGGATATCACCAGATTAGACTGAATGCGAATTAGTTTTCTGGGACATACCATATCTCGGCAGGGAGTGCAACCGGACTCCATGAAAATAGATGTGATCCGGAGAATGGCGGTGCTAAAAGATGTTAAAGGCATTCGGCGGTTGTTGGGGACGCTAAATTATTATCGCCGATTTGTGCCGGATATGGCGGAATTCTTGGTCCCTATTATTAATTTATTACGCAAAGGGGCGCGAGTGATAATCACGTCGCTCATTGAGAAAAATATCCAGAAATGTTTGGAACGGTTGCAAGAAGCACCTATCTTGGCGTTTACAAATTTTGAGAAGGCGTTTACTGTCACAACGGACGCAAGTGAGCACGTCTTGGGAGCGGTATTGTCCCAAGAGGGAATCGACAGGGAGAGGCCGGTAGCATATGCGAGCAGAAGGTTGACTGACACGGAGGTGAGGTACAGTGCCCTCGAACGGGAACTACTGGGTATCATCTGGGCCATTGGTGACTTCCGCCCATACGTATTTGGGAGAACATTTAAAGTCCACACTGATCACAGACCGCTGCAATGGGTGGGTAAATTAAAGGAATCATCCGCACGCGTGACACGGTGAAAGGAGTTTCTGTCACAATACAATATGGAGATTGTGTATAAGCCAGGAAAGGATAATGTCGTGGCAGACTGGCTGTCGCGTGCCATTATGACGAATGCTATTGAGGACGGCGAGAAATCAGGGGGTCGTCGACAATTCCTTGCGGAGTGGACACCAGGAGAAGCAGGAAGTACCGATCTGCGGGAAGATGGTGGCGCGAGAGATAGCCCCACATCAGAAGAGTCTGTAGGAGGAAGACCACGAGACATGAAAACGTCTGAGGAGATTATCAACGACAAACGTCACCAAATCATTTGGAAGACAAAAACTTCGGGCCTGATGACGGTGACGTACGACGAATACAGTCGAAGCACTATCTCGACGATCTGGTCGGAGCCGGGAGTGAGGTGAGAGCAAATTTGCCAGGCACTGAAGGATGCCTCCAAACCGGGGAAAACTTACCACCTATTTGTCGGTAACGCGACGATTTGGGAGATAATTAGAAAATTGTGGCAGAGCGAGCAATTAGGAATCGACCGCACGTTTATCAGGTGCCTATCGGCGGTTCAGACGTTGTGTGACGTAGAGAAACAGCGGGAGGTCACACTTGCGTTCCACCAGGGGAAGACGAATCACTGTGGCGTGCAAGAGACAACGCAGGCGCTACAGTGGAGATATTTTTGGTGGGGGATGTGGCAGACCATCCAGTAGATCATAGGGGCTTGTGAAATCTGCCTGAAAACCAAATATGACCGCCATCCACCACAGGGACGACAGGGGGAGACACCCACAACAGAGTCGCCACTGATCGATTTACATATCGACACGTTTACGTGGCGTGGATTGAAATGGGTCACTACAATCGACACATTTAGTAAGGTGGCTATGGCATACGAGGTGCGGGACAAATCGTCAGACGCTATTCTGCAAGCCGTCAACTGATGTTCCAATTTTATGGCATCCCCGAGCGCATTTCGTCGGATGGTGGGAGAGAGTTCGACAACGCCAAAGTTCGCGCTGAGATGAAAAATAGAGACGTGGTATGGCATATTAATACCCCGAGACATCCCAAAAGTAGAGGAAACGTTGAGCACCTGTACAGCACCCTCAGCGATCACCTGCGGGTATACCAGGTCGATAAGGGGCTGTCAGCTAATGTTGCGATGCCAATGACGGTGGCGGCGTATAACCACTCGATTCACACCACAACGGGATTCGCGCCGTTTGAAATTATCTTTGGGTTACGCGCGAGACCACGAAATTAGGCAGAGACGGTGGTGGATGAAGGGAGCACGGAACAGCTCGTGAACACCCACATGCGGCTGGGAAAAATGTGGTGTTTAGTGCGCGATCGTATATCGGGGAAAAAACCAAACGCGTTGTGAGGGCAAATATGAAAGTCCGGGACAGAATGGGGTCGATTAGGATCGGGACCGTCGTTTATAGGAAATTAGGTTCCAACCGGAGTAAAGAGCCGGTCCGATATGAAGGCCCTTTCAAGGTTGTTGTGATCCGAGAACACAATATTGTAACTATCGAGAGTGTGGACCACCCAAGGAAACGGCGGACGGTTCATATTGAACAACTTAAACTCCCACTCTAGGGGGGGGGGGGGAGCGTGAGTAAACTGGTGTGTCCTCGACCCGACACGAAGCAAGTAATTGTGTTGTTATAGGTCACATTTTTAATATATGTGACATTCAGACAGAGAGTTCTGTTCTTAGTTTTTATAGTATTATTATTTTATAGGAGGTATTATTATTTTGTTTTGTACATATATATTTTATTTGTCTTGTTTAAATGTGTCTTTAGTAGTGTGATGGATTATAGATTGTGTATTGGGTGCGCTGGCCTTGGCCCTTAAGAACCCGAGATTGTACACTCGGGTCGGACTTAGAGTTTACGAGGGAGTGTGCGTAAACTGGCGGGGGGGGGGGGGGAGTTAAGGCCTGGGCACTGTTGGTACACAGTCTTAATACCAAAACATCGGGATGTAAACATGTGTATGGGATTAAGAGCTATGAATAAAGCAGTCTTATACTATCGTTTGCCCTATTCATTTCTATTACCTCTTTCTCGATCTTTTTTACTGTTCTAGTTCTCACAAACGTTAACTGGTATATTAATGATTAAAGACATCCTGATATAAACAAGAAAATATTAATGGACTTATATTCCATTGTTATTTTAATTTTTATTTAATCGTGTTATCATAATCTTCGTCATTAATTATATTTTATTCCATGATTTTATTTATTTTTATGGTATCGAAACACCCTACTCTCAATACCGTCAATATAACTCCTTTTCGTCCATTGTAAAAAACGCCATTTCATTGAGACTAATCCCCGGATTAACTCAGTGAACTGTTTTCATTGAATTAATTGTATCCTTGTGATACTGTCAAGCCAAGCTGGAAATAAATATATAGATGTATATCTACAAAAAAGCCTTTGACGCTACTATTGTCTTAGGAAATTTTCTTTAAAAATGTAACTAATTGATGTGTTTCCTGTTTTGTTTTATTTTGTATTCTGAATTGTATTTTTCCTGTCTCAAAAATCATTTCATTTCAATTTTACTCTCCATGCATTTACTACATACCACTTCGGCCAGCAGCGGTGTATGCTAGCCTACATCACATAACTAACCATTTGTTAATTATGTGATGTTTTTTAAAGTTAAATATCATTACTTTCACAATATTAAATAGAACATCTTGACCTGCCAAATACAATTTTCGTAATCAAATTACGTAATACAATTACATAAAGTCGTTAAAAGGTGTTTGCAATTTTAACTCAACCGCAGATTATTTTAGAGGATTATTTTGCATTGCAGTTGTGTTTGACAACCCAATCATCCTAAAAACAAAATTAGCCTGATAAAAACCCTTAAGGGGTATTAATAAATTAATTAATTATAATAAAATAATTTTTACTAATTAACCGGGTATCAAACTAATGACCTCAACGTCCTGATTATTAATGTGTTGGGGTTAAGTGTGCTATAATTATGTAAAGTCAATAATAATTACCTCAAACGTACTAGTATATTGGCAATTTTGTTGGAGTACTAGTTTCAACAACAACAAGGATGTTTTGCATGAAAGTCTTACTCGATGCCCCAAAGGAGCAAGAAATAAAAGTAAGATCACGGAAAATAATGAAGGGTCAGTTACCATTCGAGTACTTGTAAATAAAAAATAAATATTTTCCTACCATATTAATTTTGGTACCAACTAATGATCTCGGCGTCCTGGTCAATAATACGTCTTGGGGCATCTTGACTCCAATTAGTGGTATGTATCATAGTTCAATTGGTGTTGTGATATTAATTTACCAAATACCATCACAGTTCGAAATACGTAGGAGAAATACAATATTGGATATTAATCATTAAAGACATCCTGATATAAACAAGAAAATATTAATGGACTTATATTCCATTGTTATTTTAATTTTTATTTAATCGTGTTATCATAATCGTCATTATTAATTATATTTTATTTATTTTTGTGGTATCCAAACACCCATTCATTTCTATTACCTCTTTCTCGATCTTTTTTACTGTTCTAGTTCTCACAAACGTTAACTGGTATATTAATGATTAAAGACATCCTGATATAAACAAGAAAATATTAATGGACTTATATTCCATTGTTATTTTAATTTTTATTTAATCGTGTTATCATAATCTTCGTCATTAATTATATTTTATTCCATGATTTTATTTATTTTTATGGTATCGAAACACCCTACTCTCAATACCGTCAATATAACTCCTTTTCGCCCATTGTAAAAAACGCCATTTCATTGAGACTAATCCCCGGATTAACTCAGTGAACTGTTTTCATTGAATTAATTGTATCCTTGTGATACTGTCAAGCCAAGCTGGAAATAAATATATAGATGTATATCTACAAAAAAGTCTTTGACGCTACTATTGTCTCAGGAAATTTTCTTTAAAAATGTAACTGATTGATTTGTTTCCACTTTTGTTTTATTTTGTATAAAAAAAAAAGATTAACCTCATTGCGTAAAATCTTTATTTAAAAAAAATTACACTGTGTCTTAATAGGTCAATGGGTGATTGTTATAAATGGCATTATTCACACCATTAATGCAGTCTTTCATTTACCCTCTCATTCATACTGTATTTACAACATACATCCAAAGACTATAGATATTTGATCTTCACGAGGGGGCCTAGTTGCCGTAGCCCTGGTGACGGAGTGAGACTTGAATAGGCTATGACCTGGATGCTTGCTTGATAACGGGTCTTACTACTGAGCTATCTGAATCCATATTTGATAGGTATGTGCCCCAACAGTGGACTATGTTCAGGAAAAGAGGTACAGGCTAGGTATTATAGGTAGTTTATGTGGTCTTGAAATGACAACGAATTCACACTCGGTTTCTGAGGGTAGGCGAACACGGTCCGGATCCCAAAGGGGTGCCCTTCCAAGGATGTGCTAGCTTTAGTAACACGAAGGCAGATAATTTGACTAGGAAGGTGCAGGGTCTGACAATGCCGGTCTAAAACAAAGCAAAGCTAGGATAGCAGCATAGAGGGATTCATAAATGAGAAGGCCAAATCTTGAAACATCAGTGCAGCTGCAAGTACCATTCCAGAATCGAGCCGTATATATATATATATGTGTGTGTTTTGAAAAATTACAAATTATATACAGGAATATAAATTAGCTGTGGATGGCTCCTTTTACTGCGTAGTATATGAATTTTAAGGAGTTCTTATCTTAAAAACTAACATTGATTTTTATAGTTAAAAATTGTATAAGTGTAAAAAGTGACTAAGTGATGGGGCTTACCCCCGGGTTACAAAAAAGGGGCTTAAAAACTAAACTTACTTACTAACTTAAAACTAGAGCATTCCTGCCTCGACTGCCTTCTGCCATCGATGGGGGAACGGAGCGGGGGAATCGTGTTTAACATGCAGTTTGTCATGTATTGCTACGAATCTAAGAATTTGATATGTGTACGGTGAATGAATTGATGAATAGTCGGCTAAAACTAGGGGGTATATATAGCCCAAAGAAGCCAATAAGCTGGGGTTTTATTTTAGCCAATCGCATTACAGGCCTGGCTGCTGGATAGCTGGCAAGCTCCGAAGGGGCCTGGCTGCCTCTGAACTCTTCTGCAGCTACGTCAATTATTGTTTACAATATTTACACTGATATGACTTTGTGGTTTGGTAATATTATTTACATTTGTTTAATTTAATTTAAAACATACAATAACTAATTTGCAATATATATAGAATAAAGTAGAGGGCGATTTATCTTATGTAGTTAGCGGTCGCTATAGCAGACATGTATACAAAGTCTAGGAACCCCCATAATTCTCCTACGAGGTTGGATAATAATTAGTGAGTAGTAACTATTTATAAGACCTGCGAATAAACCATTGCATGCAGTTCTTTTTGCAGTATTATTGTGTCTTTATTATTATTATGCAGGTACTTCCGTCCGACACTTTACAATTCAATGTCACGGTCTCTATGGAATCCTCTCCTGTACAAGCGACACAAGTCGGAGATATCATCCCCATTGACGTGGTCTATGAACGAGCTTTTGACACTGCCTTGTTCTTGTATTCACAGAAGGAATCCTTCTATTTCCGGGAACATGTCACAATTTCTCATCCAGGTTAGCGATGAGTGAGTCCAACACCTACTAGAGAAAGGTAGAATTTTCGTTGTTCACATTTACATCCGTAAAGGAAACAGTTTCTCAGTTCTCAAATTTTGATAGGTTGAGATTCGTGTAGTTATTATGCAAAAATATTCCAAGGGAGTAAAGGTTAGAGTCATATTTCAGAAAGTAGTATATTCCATTATTGCCTTCCTTCCGACAAGCTTTCAGACCTTGTCCTCTCATCTTTCATCATAAATAGCCTTTCATGATAAATACTGAGGAATTAAAATGTCGTTTTATTGAGAGTGTCATTTATGTCAAGGCCATTTTTCGTCCATAAGAGTACTTTATAAAGGTCATGTGTTTAAATACATCGTATTTAAACCGTAATCGTAACAACTTTTGAATAATTACCTTGATGTGATTTTTAAACTCAACTCTTTTTTTTATTTCCTACATATTTATAAGAATCAATTTCTTTAAGCTGACCAAACAATTGTATTTTTATCTATATAATGACCTTTAAATTTTCACGTTTGGTTTTTTGTCAGAGAGAAGGTTTCTACAGAGGCCCTTAGTTAATTCTTATTTTTCATTGGTTCAAAATTTATTTTTCTATAAGCTTGTATAAAAGAGATACATGATATTTGACAACAAACAGCAGCAAACCAGTTACATCTGGGCCAGGTGTCCACAACTGCTCTCGAACTTCCTCCTAATGGGCCCATTTCAAGTTTGTTAATAACTAAACGATCGACCGTTTTAGCGGCTCTCCGCTATTACTCCACACGTCCTAACTGACATCAACAGTTGGCCATTAGTTTGGGGTAAAGACGATAAAATATTTATTAGTGTGATACAATATTTTAACACTGTAATTTAATGGGCCATTGTATTGTCTAGTAACTCGGAATGAGTATTCATTAATAAAAAGCAGTGGGTGGGTACCGATAAGATAGCCCTTGTGGTCTCAGGATCAAACCTCTCCAGGTGTTCATTGAAATAGGAAAAAGTACCCCTGGCATGTGGACATGATGTAAGTATTGTTCACTGACACAAAAAGTTCCGTAAATGAAGAATTGTTTACAAGCGATTTCAAGATTCCGCTTTATTCTCCAAGGTGTATTGTAGGAATTGGTGATGATAGCAGTGATCTTGCAGAGGGGGATACCAGACTAGGAATTTTGGGGAAATGTGGCCTAAGATAGTGAAAACAAAGTTCAAAATGAAGTGGTTTATCACTTACATAAAAACTGCATACAATAATGTTCTTGAATAATTTTAGGTCGGAATTGTTGCGGGGACTTCACCATTGCCAACTCAGTTACCCCAAAACACTTATCCTTTCCTCTACTATGAACACACCAATGTTATATGTTGCGAATTAAAGCAGCTAACGTAAATATCTCAAGTCACCGTGGAGTTCCTCAAGGAGCGATTTTGACTCTGGTCCTCTTTAATATGTACACGTCTGACATTGTTGGGACGGACTACAAGAAAGCTACTGTGATCGCTTTCGGCTACGTCATTGTGGTTTACAGCAGTAGTAGTGCAACAAGAGCTGTGTAAGAGCCGAGTTCAATTGGTGACAGACTGGGTAAGTCAAACGGTGAGAACATCTGGAAGACAGACTTCGAAATCTTCTCCCCCCAAAAGAGGAGAAAAGTCTTGCCGAAATCCAATACTATAGGAGGGCAAGATAAGTCAACAACTGTCTCAATGTACTATCTGGGTATAAAATGGATGAGCATCTCCACCTCTTCGCCCCTAATTCATTTCCTTACCTCAGCACTTCTCTATTCCTTAACCGCTAGATCTAGTCTTCATGCTGTCGCCCTCTACAACCTTCCTAGTGGAGTTTCCCGGCTAGACAAGCATCTCCTTAGTAGCGACCCCTTCCACGTGGACAAGGGCTCACCACAACCTTGCCTTTCTGGTGGCACACCCCCCCCCAGTGGTTTAACTTCTTTCCGGTTCACACTCACCTTTGGTATGGTTTTTGACTACCCTTAGATACCAGGTTTGAATTCGTCGTCATTACAAGAATCTCTTTCTCCACCACCAAGGCTGAGGACAGTGCGTAAAATGTCAATTATATACCTTATATGCATATATCTCAGGTTTGTTATTTTATCAAACTTGTATCATTTATTCACATAATGTATCTCATGACATTCCAAATTTTTATTATTTAGTAGTTCAAAAATTTGTTTTGTATTCTGTTATGCTTTCCAACACGCATTAGATATACATATTGTTTTCATTAATGTAATTATATATTGATTTTCATGAATATAGTTGTTCAAGATACGTAGACGTTGACTCGTTTTACTTGGAGGGAGCTTCACTTGCCTACCTGGTCACTAACTATAGTCGGAACATTGTAGGGCTTGCAGGTAAGGACTAGAAGATTTATTAGGATGAAGATTATTCATATCACAGACGTACTTAGCCGTTGTTTAAATATAAAAATGACTACCTTAGTTCATTATTAATTCCGACTACTGAATAAAGGTTTCGCGGGCGTTCACGGTGTCTTTGTTTCCTCTCATTCACATGCAAATAGAATACTAACAAAGGATTTGGAATGAAGCTGCTGAGGCAACTTGCCAAGCAGATAAAATGTGGATTAAACATCAGCTAGTCGAGCCCATGTTCAAATATTATTGCAGGACCGGAAAAGGGAGCTTACATTTCGAAGCAGGCTCAAACCATTATCTTAATTATGTCTGTATGTAATTGCCACTAAAGTGTCAGTAAAAATGATTCGTGGGACTTCTGAGAGTTTGTTGAAAAAAACTTATTTACTGAAAAACACTTGGTATTTTAGACTAAAAATATTTCATTTTAATCCAGATGAACTATTTCCAGTAACTCAGAACAAGTAATTTGGTAAGTAATTAAAAAAAACAAAATATTGATTAAAAAAAACTATTAAACCCGGCCTGGAACCTGTTGTAACTGTGGTTTCCAGACTTGGCTCTCAATCAAATTTTTAGTTACCTTCTTTATTGTGTTTTTGACCATTGGGAAAATGAGAACATAATTAACTTGTGAGCACGAACTAGTAAAATCTAAACGGTGGGTGAAACGAGCCCAACCTTTTTTCATCTTTCATTTTTTTGTCATACTATCCCTTGTGGTGTTTTAACGAAATATTAATTAGCCATTTTAATAAATAAGTGCCATGGAATATTCCTATAAAATTTTAGATGGAGTGGATTATTGGTTTGACTGATATTATAGAACATAAATACTTGCATATACGAAGACAGGCCAACGACAAAATGTACCTGCATGAAAGTACACATTTTCCTCTGGGTTTGGTAACAAATAGTCGGTAACAAGTCGAAATAGGCTAAGGGCCAAAAATTGAAATAGTAAATTTTTGCTCAATAAAAAACAACTTCCTCTTTCAACAAAATAATATATAATGTTCAACATATTTTAATTATTATTTACAAAACCAACTCCAGTATTCCAACGCATAATGTGAATATACAGTTAATTTATTTTGTACAGAATTTAGAAAAGAATAAGAGTCACCTAGTTGAAAAATAAGGAAGTGAATAAGGAATAATTTGAGGTATGCATTTTTATTAAAAATTTTCCAGCTAAGTAGTGATAAATTAATTGCAGTTTAAAAGGTCATGATTAAAAAACAATAAGGAAACAATTTTATATGATATATGATGTGTTCTGATTAAAATGCGTAATTTTCAACGTTTCCAACTTTCGCGTACGAGATAATTCATCAGGAAGTTTAATATTTGGTATTAAATTGAGAGCGAGATACCACGAATTATATGCCAAACTTTAAATTTTAATATGAGGAAAAGGGATCTGTTGGTGATACGATAACATAAGGTTAAAGGCTGCTAAACAAAAAATAATTCAGCTGAAATGGCTTCAACTGAATGGCTGATGATTGCTGGTGAAAACATTCCGCCCACTCCATTTTCTAGAAGAATAACAATGAACCGCTACCCTATGAATAACAATGAACTACTAATAAAAAAAATTTAAATGTGGCCAACAAATAAGAAATATCCTATATCAAATAAAACTAACTAGCTAAAATAAAGCATTTCAGGGGAAAAAAACTATTCCAGTAGATAAATTCATAGATAGAGCGCTATTAAAATAATAAAAAAACAAAATGAAAAATTAATAGATGCAATAAAAAATGTATACAAGCAATGTATGCAAGTCTGAGGAGGCATTGGAATAGCAGGGTAAAAATTATCGTTGAGGCCCCACTATTATTTATAATCTTTAACTACGGAGGATCCGGGTTCGGATTCCAAACTTAAAATTTTTTTTGTATTTTAAAAGGCAGAATTTCTATGAAATGTGTACAAAGGAGAGTATGGGGATTGGGCTTGGACCTTAAGACTAAATAGGGCATTTGGACATATTATAGCACATAGTCCTCGAGGTAGTAATTGATTGGCACACACAATGTCATCCCTCTATCACAGCTGTCAATGGGTTCTCGGTAGGCTACAGGTGCCTAATTATTAAGAAGGTCCTCCTAATATCAGGCAGAACATGACCAGCCCTCTCTAAATTGGAATGAATATCCATGATGAGGAAGCAGTGGTTCAGCTACCTCGGCCCGATTCACATATCAATTTGAAATTGCAAATATGATACTGACGTATTGAATAATTTATAATGAACAAAAGTAATGTGACTAATTATTTGAGCTACAACCATCTCCAACAGTGAAATCAATCTTATGAATAGTTTTTATTTAATTCACGCTTGTCTAGTGGTCATGTTATTACAATTGAGACGGTTTCACTTCGTTTACTATTCGCGTCTTGCTAGTGCAGCACCAGTTAAATAATCTTGTAGAAGAGAGTCTTTTAAAAAACTTTATTATGAATAACAATCAAAACACTGGTATATATACAAATATTAATCAGTTACAGCGTTAGAACATACTTTTGCTAAGGCTAAGGCACGAGTGTGGGTGTCTTGTAGGGCGAGGGAGCAGGTCAGAAAATAGGTATGATTTTGGGGAACAGGAAGGGTTACTTACAAAAATAAGGGGACCATAAGTCTCATCTGAGGTACACGTTTCTACTAATTGTAAGGTATAATAAGTATTATATAACTCACCACAACTGGCGTAATTCTCCGTAATAAAGGGTTCCTCGCAAAGTGGGTCGGAGTGAAGCATGTCTGTTGGTATGTGGGTGCAGTAGGCCTTGGGTGGCCAACCTTTTTCGGTAGTGGGCCAAATTCGTGGTACCACAAACTTGGGCAGGCCAGCAGAACCAATAAACATAATATTGAGAATTATGTGTTTTGAAAGAGATGTAGTTTTTGAGAAATGATAAACACAAGGTTTTTGTAAAAGGTTGGATCCTAAGATAATTATACTAAGAATTGTTTACTTTTCTAAATTCACGGAATCTACTCCCATACCTTCGCATTTACATGTATGTCTCTTCAGGTCAAGCTATGGTTTTGTAAAGAAAAATTGGTTGGCGAACAAAGCCAAAAGTGACGGTGAAAACAAAAGAACTAGTTGGCAAATACATTCGTGAGTTTCCTGACAAAATATTTAATGTATGAATCGGTAGTAGCGGCAAATTGTTTGCAATCCGCCAATCTACTCACCCTATAACTACCTGCTGGTTCTTCCCCTGAAGGACTATAAAATTAATTGGTACAAAAAAACACATGAGGACAGCAAGAAATAGTACACCAAACAATTCTTCCAATAAAAGACTTTCCGATTTATTGTCACACCATCTATGCTTTATACATAATAATAATACTTAATATAATAATAATACTTCCCTTTATACATAAATAAATTCTCGAGAACAAAAAACAAATGTAAAAACTGTTGCTGTTTAAAATTAAAACCAAACCACTCATTAAACCAAACCTACATTTGTCCTTTATTGAGAGCGCTAACCTAATACGACCTGAAGATTGAAGATTTGCAGTGCGTCGATGTCGATATGGCAGTGATCAACACTTCGACGGGAGCTGCTGACGAATGACAGTCGGTGAGCGATCGTCTTTGAAGTGTCCCATAGGTCTCGGTCGAGAAATGTCCCTGTGTCAGGATCTCTTCTCGATTAGACGTACCCAAAGTCATAGAAAAACCACTCGTTCCGTGGCTGCGTCTAACATACAACTGGTGTGTTACGTGAGAGTCCGAGTTAATCCTCTTTATGTAAACAAAGCGCGCACTGAAACACTTGGTGTTATTCGAGTCTACCGATAACGCTATTCTAAATCTAATCTTTACATTCACGCTTTGCAACAAATAATAATTTTTCTCCTTCGTTCTTAACATTATGACATAATTAAACTGTTAAAGTATGAAAAAAAAAATTAATGTTTAAATTGCTTTTTAAAAAATAAATAAACCAATTATTAAAAAACTAAATTTATCTTTTCTTTTTATTTTTGAGCGCTAACAATGTAGGTGTGGAAATTTCATGTTCATGCGATGATAAACCAGTTTCGACTGACGTTTCCAAGCTGTTCAGCGTATTGGTAGAGAAAAACATAAAGAAAACAAGGAAAGAAAATCAAGGTTTTCAATAAACTTTCATAACTGCATCTTCAAGTGATTCCACATCATATGAGTCAACATTTTTAATACAGACTTTTGTTAGGGCTATATTAGATTAATAATTCTTATCTCAAAGGCTTTTCAGAAAGGTATAATGATAGATAAATACCTGACCGAAACGCTCTAAGGAAAAAATATTTAGGGGCTATGTTGTAAACAAAGAAAATATATCTTGTTTTATTTCTAATTTGTAGTAACATATTTCTGTGAAAATAAATGCATGTATACGTACAGATTTTATTTTTTTTATTACATATAAATCCCGGCCTTAGTCATGAGGGCAAATTAAATTAATCCGATTAACAGGAAATCTGAACACTAATGCTGTCTAAGCACTATTTGCATTCGGCTGGACAAAAATCATAAACATACGAACATTACAAGATTGTGTTTCAAAATAACATTAATAATACTGCTTATACAATGTTAAAACGCTATTATATCAACAATGATTTTTTTTTAGTTCAACAGGTTTCATAGCAATGAGATATTCATAAAATCATGCTGAAATAATAGTATTTATTCAAAATTCCCAATAGTAGTTTATGTAGTTCGTAAGTGGCTATATTGCAATATGAAGCAGCCAAAGAATAAACGGAAAAATCAAATTATCTGATGAGAACTGCTGTTTCCATCGAACCATTATCGTATCAAAAACATTGTGTAAATTTCACAAACTTCAAGTTACTGCTAAGTTATTGTCAATTAGTTTTATAATAAAAAATTAATGAGTTGTTGAAGTTTAATTACTTAAACATGTTAATTATATATTCAAAGGTTTTTTTCAGCATATTGATTGATAAATGTAGCTCGATATACCTCAACTTCTATATGTACATGTAGCCCAAGGAAGCTAAAGCCCACCTTTCGAGATTTATAAACGAGACTCTATTTATAACTATAATTTATTATTATAAGTCCTAAACACTGTTTATAATATTATAGTATTGATTGGATTCTACATATTTGAATAAATAAAAAAAAATTAGCTGCTAGAAGATACTAAGGCAGTGACATCATTATTTTAAATTCCTATTTTAGTTAGATTAA
Source organism: Acanthosoma haemorrhoidale (assembly GCA_930367205.1). NCBI lineage: Eukaryota > Metazoa > Arthropoda > Insecta > Hemiptera > Acanthosomatidae > Acanthosoma > Acanthosoma haemorrhoidale. The sequence continues at coordinate 115,933,584 of OV884009.1, forward strand.
ATCATGCTGTGTATTTCATTTAGCGTGTACTGTAATATGATGAGATAAATAAAGCTAATTTTACATAATGAAATAAGGCTAATAAATGAGGTATTTGAAGCAATCTGTCCATTTTATTTATAGCTTTAGCTAGTAAAACTTTACTCGTTTTTTATATAAAAAAAAATAAAAGAGCGTGGAATATGATGAAAATGCAGCTATGTAGCATTAGAAAAAACCAACTGAGGATTTGTAACATCGCAGCTATTCATTTAAATAAACCTTGTTTACACGGGCTAAGCACCTGAAATTAGTTTGTTTAAGAGCTTCCTAGTTTCTCCCTAAAACACCCCTCTGTTTAAGTATAAAAAATATTCACAGAACTAAACGTTTTTTTTTTTTTTAAGTTAAGATGTAAATTTAGGTTGATCAACTTCGATATAAATTGAATATTAAATGAACCTGTGTAAGTTTCTTGCAGTCATATTATAAAATAAATAATATAAAAACAATAACAATGTTGAAGAGTGTTAGTCGTACCCACCATTCGTTCACGTTTAATGTATTAACCTCGGCGCTGTGTGTATATATTTCTATTTGTCACCCTGTTGTCTGTGATTCTACTTTTCGTGTATCCTTGCTTTGTTTCCATGTCTGCCAATTGGTAGTTATTGCACCGCTACCACCAATTGTGTTATCGCAATAACGATAACCACTAAATATATTTTGGTATATTCCATGTGAATTTATAGAATATAAATGCTTATAAACGTAAGGTAGTTTATATTTTAGGACCAAGGGTTATTTTTTCTCATACCGAAGCAATTGGATCAAATATTTGAACACTTGGTTTCATACATGATGTGACTGCTCTGGTTATTCTTTCATATGCAGACCCTGGAAAGAAAGCACACTCACGTATGTGGTGTTGGTTCTCCGGGATTGATGTAAACAAACGTCATCGGCACACTACTAACCCCCCCTCCCCTGATTATAGCAGAATTCTGTGTATGTGGTAAATAACTATTCAAATTATTGTATCTTAAACCTCACGTTGATATAAGCATATTTATTTTTAGTCAGATGCCGAAAAGAATATATTGACGATTATGGGAAAAATCCCCAATGGAGAGTTAATACAAATTTATGCATGAAATTTCTATGGAAGTGTCTCGACTTCATTTTACGAATTGTAATATCTATATGTTATCATGCTTTTGCTTAAAATTTACATAATAGTTAATTATGAATCAGATATTGATGGCGAATTGGCGTCCTTTGGGAAGTAACTAGTGCTTGATTACGGGGCTATAATTTGACACAATTTCAGAAAATTTATTAATGGATCAGTAGCCTCATTATTATATATATTTTTTTTATTTTACCGGCTAAATAATAATAAATAATGAAAACCAATTGTCCTAGGTAAGGGGGTGGTCTAAATGTTTGCCTAGATAATTGGCAGTTTTTTGCGCATGCGCCACTATTTACAACAGCTCTCTACTTCGCTCGTACTTCACATACTGTTTACTACCGCTTATAGGCCAGAGTCAGACATAGAATTGTTCTAGCAGGCAATTTATGTGACCAGCTCACGAGGGAGCCCACAGGAGGTGAGTGAATCACTTGTTACATTTGTGTTTAGTACAACAAGTGATATCGGACAGAGAAGTCGGCCATTTTGGACGCTATACCTTTAGCCATACACGGATCGGAGATAACATCAGGTGATCGGCTCTCTGGGCCAAACGCTCTGTTGGCTCAGAGCCAAGACCCGGTGTCTCGCCGCTTGAAGTTGTGAGATCGAATCCCACCGGCGCTACGTATTTAATTTACTAGCAAAAACCGTTGTTATGATAAAATGAGGTTTTATCAACAACTGATGTCACAAAATAAAAAAAAAAAGATCTAGGTCACTAGGTCCAACCCCGACACAATCGCCTGTTAAAGGAAAACCGAGACGTTCAAACAGGAACATACAAATAACCTCCTCTGCCACTAGTTCCATGGAAGAGATGCCTCCACAGGCCAGCACATCTAAAGAAGACACCGTCGAAGTTTCCCCTTTCTTCACGCCCAACACCTTTGAGGCGTTGAAAAATATTCAAACTGATGAAATGGACGTCAACAAAACGCCCACACAGCCCAACCCACCAGCTATATTCGTGCGAAATATTAATAACTTTAAATTAATGTGTACCCAATTGAATAAAATTGTAGGTACAGGCAAATACACGTGCCTCAATCGGTCCCGGGACACAAAAGTTTCTCCGGACACTCCCGAAACATACCGAGCAATAGTTAAATACTTAGGAGAAACTAAGGCAGACTTCCACACCTACCAATTAAAGAAAGAACGATCACTCCGAGTGGTGATCAGAAATTTGCACCCAACCACACCAGCTGACGAAATAGAAGAAGAACTCTCAGCTCTCGGATACAAAGTTCGTCAAATAACAAACGTGTTGCGTGAGGATAGGCAACAGGATGAAAAAATAAAAACAGCATTACCACTGTTCTTTGTCGAACTCGAGAGGACACCTGGAATCGAGAAGATATACGACCTAACAAACCTGTACTACACAAGGGTAAAGGTTGAAAAACCGTATCCCAAACGCGACATCGTCAAGTGCCATAACTGTCAGGCATATGGGCACACAAAATCTTACTGCCACCACCCTCCCAGGTGTGTTAAGTGCAGTAGGCAGCACAAATCTGAATTGTGCAAAAAGCCCCTAAAATCGCCTGCGGTATGCGTGCTTTGCCACCAAGGACATCCGGCCAACTACAAGGGCTGCGAGGCCTACAGAACACTGAAGTCCAGGACAGAACAACGTCGTCAGCCAGAAGAGGAAAAGCCAGTAACAAGAAGCGGCCCATCCAGAAATTTGAGGCCTTCTGTCTCTTTTGCCGATGCCGTTTGTAACAGAGAGCAGTCACAGGCACCGCCCACTCCCTGTCCACAAGATCACCTTTCCCAGCATTCCATTCATCCCGTTAACCCTCAAGCTCAATCCCATCCTCAACCACACATCTCGCATATTCCTCCACCTTCAAGTTCTTCGGATCTTACTAGCCTATTAACCTCATTCCTTACAGAGTTCAGAACCCTAATTACCCCTCTCATTTCCCTTCTTACAAATCTTGTCTCCTACCTTATCCCCGTTAAACAAAATCCATAAGTGGATCGTTCCGACTCCTTATCCATTCTCCCTTGGAATGCGAATGGTGTTCGCACCCACACTAACGAACTGACAGCACTACTCCACGAACAAAAACATCGACGTAGCTATCATTACTGAAACAAGACTTACGAGTAAACGACCATTTACCGTTCAACAGTACCAGACTTATCGAACTGATCACCCAGATGGAAGAGCTCATGCAGGTACCGCTGTCATTGTCCATAACTCCATATCCCACCACATAGTTCCTCTGGTAGCACATGATTTCCTTCAATCCACTGCAGTGTCAATCACCACCTTCACTTTTCCCCTTACACTGGCATCAGTGTACTGCCCTCCTAATAAATCCACTTCTGACTCCCAATTCATCTCCTTTCTAGACTCCATCGGACATCGTTTCCTTGTGGGTGGGGACTTTAATGCGAAGCACCAACACTGGGGGTCAAGATCCACAAATACACGAGGATGTGCTTTGCTGTTCGCACTCAGACGGAAACATTGCTCCACTATCACTCCTGACACAGCCACCTATTGGCCATCTGATCCCAACCGAAATCCTGATTTCCTTGACTTCTTTTTTTACAATAGTTTAGGAACACTAAACTATTCACTCACGCGCCTTGATGACCTCTCCTCTGTTCATAGTCCTTTATTATTAACCATTTCCCTAAGACCAATTCACAAACTGCCTCCTCCTTCATTTATTAGGGGCCCAGTTGACTGGGACCACTTCCGTCAGCTTCTTACAGAGTCCGTAAACCTCAAATTATCCCTGAAAACATCCCAAGACCTAGACGATGCAGTGCATTCTTTCACTACTCTGGTCCAGAGGTCGGCTTGGGAGGCATCGTCACCCCATCGTCACCCAAAAATCCATAATCATAATCGTTTACCTCAGCATCTCAAAGATCTAATACTATCCAAACGCCGCTCCAGAACAGTGTGGCAAAGATCCCGGCATTCTGCCGATCGCCGCTCGTACAATCAGTACTGCCGATTGGTAAAGCGGCGATTGGGATCCTTCCGTTCCGATTCTTTCAATTCCTACCTCTCCTCTCTGTCTACCAGGGATAACTCCTTGTGGAATGTAACCAAAAAAATCCTAAAGTATCAACCTGTTTCACATCCGCTCCGTCGTGATGATGGGTCCAGGGCGGCCTCGGATGGGGATAGGTCGGAGGAATTTGCTCTGCATCTTACCCATACTTTCACACCTCACCTTTCTCATCAAAGCCATACTCACAGCACAACTGTGGAAGATTTCCTCACTTCACCTATTCCTCTCTCTCTTCCACCAAAAGCCGTTAATCCCTCTGAGGTCAAATACCTTCTGAAAAACTTACCTTACCGAAAATACCCTGGATATGATCTCCTAACTCCTCAAATTCTCAAACAACTTTCTCCTATAGCCATAATCTTCCTAACCTATATATATAATTGCATTATCCGAACGACGCACTTTCCACTCCTCTGGAAACATTCCATTATTGTCCTATTCACCAAACCTGGTAAACCACCCAATGACGCCTCGTCTTACCGTCCAATTAGCCTACTAAAACGTCTACTTCCAATTGTTGAATCCAAAAACCTTTTTCCCACACAGCAGTTTGGTTTCTGCCAACGACATTCCACTGCTCAACAAGGCCTTTGCGTTGTTGATCACATCTCCTTATCCCTTGAAACCAAACAGTATTGCACTGCTGCCTTTCTTGATATAGCTCAAGCTTTTGACAGGGTTTGTGTAAAAAATAATATTGATGTGGCATTGGCCTCTACTTTGTACTTACATCAAGATCATTATATACATATGTAACATATGGCCTCATTGTAACTAAAACAACTATGGTGGAATACACGAGTTAACCTAGCGTCTGTGATTTATCTATGTAATCCTAATATATTTCTACAGTTTGGCTCCAGGTTTGCTCTACAAGCTCAAAAGATATTTACCACAGACCCTTTTTCTAATCCTAAAGTCCTACCTTTCAAACTGCTTCTTCTAAGTCCGCTGTGGTTTAGAATACTCTAACTACTATCCCATAAATGCAGGAGTTCCACAGGGCAGTGTCCTGGGCCCCATTCTCTATAACCTATACACCGCTGATGTCCCCTCTACTCCCAATACCTTCTTGGCCACATTTGCAGATGACACTGCAGTCTTGTCATCCCACCCAGACCCCTACATAGCATCCCATAACCTTCAAAAACACCTTGACGAGATCGAATATTGGTGCAATCAATGGCAGATCAAGGTTAATGAAGCAAAATGCTCCCACATTACCTTCACCCTTTGTTGCAAGACTTGTCCACTAGTTTATTTTAATTCTATTCCTCTCCCTGTATCCGAGACAGTACGGTACTTAGGCTTCCATCTTGACAAACGACTGACCTGGAACCCACATACGAGACTAAAAAGACAAGAACTAAACAGACGCTTTGGACATTTGTACAGACTACTTCAAAGGACATCCCATCTCTCAATAGAAAATAAACTACTAATCTACAAAGTTATACTTAAACCAATCTGGGCATACGGAATAGAGCTATGAGGGACAGCAAAAAAGTCGAACATCAAGCGTATCCAATCCTTTCAATCAAAAGTCCTGAGAACAATAGTAAATGCCCCTTATTATGTCAGCAACAAAACCCTTCATAACGATCTTAATATACCCTACATTCTAGAACTCATCCCTTCCAAGTTTATGAAATTCCACAGTAGCCTTTCCAACCACCCTAATCCTGTAGCACAGTCATTGCACTGCGCCACTTATCCCTATAATCCTCCTCGGAGACTGAAACGGCAGTGGCCTCGTCACCTGCTATAAACACGCAACAGTGGGAGTCCTGGCAATGGCCAGTTTCTCCAATCATGTCCTGAGCGTCTGTGGCTCTCGCGCTCTTGGTGAGCCTCCACTGGCTAGTATCCGGTGACGCGGCTGACGGAGGAGCGTGGGGGACTTCCCAAGACTCCGCTTTCTCTGTGGATTTGGGAGGTCCCTGGGCTGTCTGTAAATATTGTATGAATGAGCGAGTGAATGATGAACTGTAAATATGGTATGAATGAGAGCATTTATTTATCTTATTACTTATTGCCTTATAAAAGGCAGATTGTAATTATATCACAATAAAGGAGTATATAAAAAAAAAAAAAAAAAGATAATTTGCTGCCTCATCGGATGGGTTCCAAGTAATTTGTTCACCGTTCATAATTAATTATGGTGGGTTTATCTCGGATGTCTTAAGGTGAATATTTTGGCATAGAACTTGGAAGAATTCAATGTAATTTTCCAGGATGAGAAGTGTAGAATAAGATGTTGTAAGGCTTGTAGAGAATTCCTGGCTGTGGTAATTAATGCCCGTGAGCTGGGCAAATATGGCCGTCTTATCAGTGGATACTAAGTGTAGAGATATCCTTGTTTATTCTTACGAGGTAATGATCTTTGTAGAAGAAATTACTCCATGATTTCAAACAGGTGTTTAGGAATATCTATTTTCGTTTCAAGTTATACAGGAGTCCTTTGTGCCAAACTTTATCGAAGGCTTGATGAAAATTTAAAAATGTTACTATTGTATGCATTTTCATTTCCATTCACAATGAACTTGGATAGATGTACTAATTGGCGAGAAGTTGAATGAAATCCGAACTAGAAGTGTGGTAAAAGGTTGTTAAACTATGGTAAGGAAGATAGGCGAGCTTTTAACTGAGTTTCGTACAGTTTGCCTATGATTGGTAAAAGGCTTACAGGGCCGTTAGGATTATCCCCTGGCCCTTGCGTAGCTATTAATACACCCTTTGTCCATCTCTGGGGGAAGTATACTAGACACATGGAACTACTAAAGATAGACGTTACCTTTCCTAGGAAGATTCTCCCTTAAGCGCATTAAAATCTCTATACATTAGTTCATCGTCCAGTTGCTTCGTCCTGAAATCCACGTGTTTTCAAAATGTTGGCAAATGCAGCTGCTTTGTCCTGCTCACTCGTGAGGTGCTTGTCATGAACTATCAAGGTTACTTGACTTTGATAGATTTCCTAAGAGACTGGCCCATTGGGTTGATATCGGTTAAATAATCTTGGCACTGGGAGAAACTGAAGTTATACGACTCATTTTTGACCAGTAGGTAGTTCTCATCCATAATCTGCCCAATTGATTTTTTTCTTTGATCTCGAACAATATTATTTTCGGAATATTTTATATATACCTTTAAAACGGCTTTACTGTTGATTCTTTTGTGCAGTGAGAGATGGCATCAATAAATTGACCTATTGAATTGTCTATACAATGAGGAAACAAAAGTTTTTTTCTATAGTTGAATTATTGCAAGTAACCTAAACCCGCGATTAGACCTTTTGTTATGGCTAAATGCTGAAATTACAATTAAAAAATTAATTAATACAGGGACGTGGTCCAAATTCAATTCTGTTATTTGAATGAAATTTATAGGGACAAGAATATTCTTTGAAAAGACAATACCATGTTGTTATGTTTTTACCGTTCAGGCTCCAAGTAATTAACGCCTGTTGGTAGGTGGCATGAGAGAAACAACAACTACTTCTAATAACCTTTTATTTGGTGGTTTGTGCACAGTCAAATAGGTGGATACGTATTTACACTGATGGAAATTGCTCCGATAATAGAAATATTAGGCATCGTTCCTGAAAACCATTTCTTTTTAATAATTTTGAATAGTAATTTTTTTTAACAATGTTGCAACTTCACCTGAAGCGGTTAGAAATTGCCTATTGTTTTGTATTTTGTAATATCTTGGAGCATCGAATTTGATATTTTCCCAGGGTCTCTGTTACACAAGAAATGTCAATTGAGTTTAACTCAATGAAAATTTTTAATTTATTTTTTTGTTAATGGGATGAGTATTCCAATTTAATAATTTTACTTTCCGTAAATCAGTTTTCTTGTTTGATGACTAAGTTGTTTTCTAACTGAGAGATTGGAAGCCTGAGATAGTAGGTTCCTAATAAATGAGTATTAACAGTTTGTTTTTTGTTGACATTACGGTCCATTGGCAAATTATGAGGCCGACTGCATTGCTAAATAAGTTATTAAATGTAAAATATATGGTTGAATGGCTTCTATGACGATTTTTTAAATAAATGATGATTATTGTGATTAAGACCTGAGGCATACGTGATGTTAGAAGTGTTTCTGGTTGGTCTTCTTGGAGTTTCTTCTGTTACTGGAATATCCACGGTTCTTAAAGGTATTGTAATTTATTTTTAATTGAAAGTGAGGAAAACCTATGTAGCTAGTTGTATGTGCCTTTTTTTAAAATGTACACATTTTACACAGTATGGTTTATTGGCGAATTTAAGGGGGCATTTAGAAAAGTGATGAATTTATTTGAATTTCGCGCATCTTTGTTCTGACAATGGCTATTTGTATGCCCTATAAGATGACAATTACTGTACAGGGCGATATCACCCTTATTATGCTTCGGTTCCGCCCTTATAATGCATGAAATACATTTTTAAGTGAGTGGATATGTTTTGCTTCTTGGTGGTTGAGCAGGGTCACAGCGCAGAGGAGAATGGCCATTCTTATTTAAGATTTAACAACCGAAGTATTTTTTTTTTTTTTTGATTGCATAGATGTGCTATTGGGTTTTTTTTTTGTTCCTGGTCAAAATGATTTGTAATAGTCATTGACGGATGTTAACATAATTTTGACTTTATCTCCCGCTTAAGTTTTATAGCTCCAGTTATAACCAGTTTAAATAGCTTGTAATTGTTTTTATTGTGCAAAAAAATATCGGGGGGTATTTTAACGGCAGGATTTTGGTTGATGTCAGTGCTTGGACCAAAATCGGTATTGACAGCTGAAGGGTCAAGTTCTGCCAGATGACCCAGATTTATAAAAAATATACAGTTTTTGTATTGAGAACAGAGGGAAAACAGAGAAAAAAAAACTAATGGAAAATTTTATAGGGCATGTCTGATTAGACACCACACGGGACGCACTCTGTAACTGTTCTTACAAAATCTACTTTTTACAGATAAATGTAACTGAAGGGGATGGAATCATCCACTTTGATTTTTTTTCCCTATCAAAGCTTCATATATTTACAAAATGACTTAAATTGCTCATAACAGATTTTCCCATTTATGTAATTTAGGAACTAAGTAACTGGTCTTTTTTTAAAACATTCAAATTTGCGTAGTTCCGAATATAGAGCCACAAAATGTTTTCTGTTTTGGAAGCATTAAACGAAAGCATAATTTACACTTCAAATTTTACAGACAGTTTTCATAATTAAATACATAGATCACCATTTATTTATTTTTTGGAGGTAGTGGGTGTCTTTGAAATGTAAATTATAAGTAATATAATTTCCCCAATTGGGTTCTCCTGAGTAATCTATTTTTAAAGTTTGTATAAAACACCTCTAAACATAGGACATTTTTGTTACTATAATGCTAAACTTTGAGGTGCTGTTTAAAATGTGAACGGATGTAGGCCTGCTTCTTTGTACAAAAAATGGTTTGGATAAGTTACATGGTTTGAAAAGTGGAGGTTGATATAGGAAGGAGGAAGAGTACAAAGGTTAACAATGGTGTGCTCAAAAGGGCAGTTGTGGCTAGAAATCAAATTTCTATTATTAGCCAGCCTACCGGCTCTCAATTACCCGCCCTTTCACCGGATCCGGCCCAAATGCTGACCCTTTCTGCACCGGACGGTATATCTCAGTTCCGGTTCAGTGAAATGTCTTTTTGGCGTGAATGGTGTTCGTTAGTGGCCGCTGCCAGTAGGCCGGTGTCTTATCACCGCCCTCTTGTGGTTCTAAGTAGTACAGTTCCTTCATTAGGTCAACCGCAAGCGGCTGTGCGGTCGCCTCAGCTACACCCTCCTCATGTAATTTATGCTAGCATACACCCTATACTTTAACCTGTTAAATCTCGAAAGATCCCGTGTACAAATACAACACGTCTCACTTAGGTAGTCCATTTTTTATAGAGATGGATTGAATTTATTAATAACAGAAATTATATTTGCATACAAATACGTAGAAATTATTTTAAATATCAAGTGGTTTGAATATTGATAATTTATTAGATACGTACGATGAGTCAATTAGCTATCATTTGGAAAATCCATTCAAACTCTCGGAAAAACATATTAAACTGATGTACTGCTTGACTGTCCTCTTTATCCGGCAGTCCTACGGTACGGAGGATACCAAGGTTGATATGGAAAAACCATGTGTTAGTTCTGGACTGAGCACTCTCCACAGTGCCTCGGAGTTTATAATGTGAAACATATTCTTCGGGCAAAAATGCGACTAAATTATGTTGTATTTGTTTCGTTATGACTTATTGGCGCTTCGCCCGAACAAAAAATCACTCGGTAACAGGATGAACTGGAAAACTCCCACGGAAAATGAAACTTGTGAAGCTTCTTAATACAGCGCCATTGAAATATTTTTGATATCGGTCCCCAATATTAGATTCATAGAAAAATGAAAAATAAGGTCATTGATTTTCACGTTTTCTGTCTTCTTGGAATCTTTCAAATAAGCTACTATGTCCTAAGATCTTCCCTTGCCTTTATTTGTTCGGGAGTAGTGTGAGACTCCTAATTTAAACTGCAGATCCTTGCACTATTAGTTGTTACGGAATTAAAACGAAATAAAAGGCGTTCAAGTAACTGAACAGTCGGCCGGTCATTTCCTATTCTACTGTCTATCTTTCGCGCCTGTGTTTACATGACGTTCAAATCCCTAATTAAAAGTTCAATTTAATAAAAGATTAGGTGTAGCTTTCGAGGTAATTTGCGGTCACTCAGACATCGATCCGGTCAAATTTGACATGTATGCCCGGGAAACGGTGGCATTAGACAGTCTTTAGACAAATGGTATAACCCCTCAGCAACCTTCCACATAATCCTGCTCCATGTTAAGTCGATAATGCGGTTCCGGCGATTGGTAATCTGTCAGAAGAACCATAAGAAAACATGAACAAAGATTATAAAAGGAGCACGATACTTCATATAGCAGAAAATTATCTCGCAAGATGTTGTTGTCTTAGGATCCTTATGTGACAAAATTTAGACTGGAGCCAAGAATTAAGCACCTTCTCTCAGCGTTCAGCGTCAATTGTCCTGTTCCAAAATCGCAGTACTAAATTTATGATCACTCTGTACAACTGTTGGTACTTAGCGACTGCTCACCACCCAGTTTTCAATGGAAAAAATATCATTTATATTAAAAATCTAACGTATTTTTGTGCGCTGAATCGAATGATACGAACAGTTGGTAAGATATGTTTTTTTAAAAACCCCTTATTATATAGATATGCCGTTTTATGAATACAGATTCCAGAATACGAAATTTTTACATAAATGCACGTTGTGCTTATTATATGTACTGTAGCTATATTGTATATAATGAGTGAGGTTAACATTAATTGAACTAAGGTGGGCTCATGTAAAGAATAGATGACAAAACAAGAGAGAAAGTGATAGGGCTCACTTTATGAATGTGTGGTGCTAATACTAACATAAATCTAAATAAATTAACTTCACCTAGCATGCCCGGACAGACTGTTGCCATCTATTAGGGAAGGGTGGTGGGGCCATAGTGTTAAACACCGGATTTTGGAAGGTGCTGCAACGAGTCAAAAAACTTGACGTGCCTCCCGTGAATGAACTCACCAACCGACGACACACCAAGCAACGGGTTTGTAACCCCCCTTTAGGGAGGTATGTCTGACCACATTTCTCATGACACCGTTCTGAAATTATTGGAGATGTTTCGGAAGATATGGACCTTTTTCCACTTTTAGGGGCTATGGCACTACGGTGCATTACCTTCAAAACTGCTATTCTCAATAAAGCTACAAAATGTAATTTTTCAACAGGTGCCGTATACTCCTGAAACATTTTAGAAACATCATGATAATTGGTTGCTATGCTAACGAAAAAATAATAGTTTCCGTGGAAAAATGAGGTTTTTTCCCACCCCGGTACCACAGTGCAATGACACAACTAACGGCAATTGTGTCTGATCGTTCTGTATGTCTGCTGCGCTTTGACAAATATAGTACTCTACGGGAACGTGCAAGACCAACCAAGTTCGTAGGTAACGAATTCAAGCATAAGTGTTAGATGTGTGATCGCTCATGAATCACCATGTTACTGTGGGATCCGTACGGGCTGGTTAACCAACGTGTCCTGTCTTGAAGATAGGAATAGCTGTTATGGGGGCTCTCTCACCTAGCACACCACCCTGAGAATTCGGCAGAGCTTAAGATCTGTTATAACAACCACGAGGTATACATGCGATTAAGAACCCACCAATGAGCAGAAGAAATGATCACGCGTAAATGCCGAAACATACATTTGGAAGTTAAGGTACCCTGACAGAGTGAATGAGCCATAACCCCACAAGGAATTGTAGTATTCGGTCTTGGAGTTACGCGGGGGGTGGGGAGCTACGGATTCATCGGGAAAGCTATTAACTCATGCAACTCATTTATTATTTGTTACAAAGCTTTTTAAAATAACATTCTTTAGCGCTCCTCCGCGCACTAAGGACACTTAAAAGATGTTTTCAGGAAAAAAGAATACGGTGGTAGATATATCTGTCACAACCCAGATTTTTTAAAATTTCAACCAGCCTTTTTTTCTTTTTTACATCGTTTATGTAATATTTAGTAGTTTAATAAATATATAAATAGCTAGTAAGGATTGTACAAAGTAGATTTAAGGAAAAGTTTTTATTTTATTTTGTTTTCTATGTGTTGATTTTGAAAAAAAAAGAACGAAAAACAGTATTACTCAAGGTGCGCTGACCGGTGCAACAATCCCATTGCACCGGAATCCGCGTACCACAGGATACGTAACCCCATGAGCTAGCTTCACAGGCTTGTGGGGTAAGCCCGTTTGAGGCTCAGCCTCAGGAAGGGGGGAAAAAAAAAGTTTAATAAATATATATGTTGTCTATATGTTCAATGTAAAGTATATTTACATAGAAAACGAAATAAGATACGTAGAAAATGAATGACCTGTATGGGGTTCTTTCGTTTCCATAGTCAAGGGTGCGTCGTTAGATGATCAATTCAATAATGTTTACAACCGATATCGTAGAACACAAACATACCGGCAGACGAAAGATGATCGTTGCAGAACTGATGTGATTGGGAAAAAAATAAAGAATTCATCAGGGATGTTTCAGTTGGATCATATTCCTTGTAAAATCTAAGTCGGAACAGCCTAAATTGTAAATGAATTACTTAATTACATCCAGAACCTTCTGAGCCAGTTATTTAGGTGGACGGGGAAATGAAAGGGGAAAGTGTGATAAGGTTCCGCCCTGTTTGTCGGCTGCTCGGGGGGGGGGGGGGGGCGACCTTAATCAAGCAGAGGGGAAGCCCTTTTTAAAAATCATAGAATTATGCCAAAGCTGGTGCTAGTTGTACGGATAAAATTTAATTTTGGAATGACGCGGAATGTGATGTGTGAAGCCCAACCGGTTCAAAGTCCGGATGTGTGTCACTAAGAGAATAAGTCATTAAAACCACACAAGTACCCTCTCCCGAATTCCCTAGCACATTTATAATCCTGCCTCCAGAAGCATCTCGATAATCAACACAATCCCCTTTGATGAACAGGTAATCCTGACAAATAAATCGCTTATATTAATCTCTTTTAGGTTCTAGACGATATTCATTTCTTAGCTTGATTGAATGGGCTTGATGTTTATATTTTTGTATATGTTGGGTATGTGGTTAAATGTTTGCCTGTGAGTGGGTTGTTAGTGGAGTCCAACAAAGAGATGCAGATGCGTCTGCATGGCGTGGGTGGCCCATAGTCCCGTTAACATGCTACTGTTCTTGACAGTGACAATAGAGGTGTCCACGTCGAGTTGCATTACATTAAGTTCCTCGAATGATTTAAGTTCAGTGTTTCCCATTCTTCGTTTCATTTTTTCCTCGTCGTAAGTACTATCAATCTTTTGACTTCTGAGGCAAGTAGTATCTTTCTTTGGACTTCTGAGACAAGTACTAGCATTCTCTGGAGTTCTGAGATAACTACAAAGTTTGGGAAAGACAATTTTTCTTCAATTGAGACTAGCTTTTTAGCATTTCCAGCCCACGCAAAAGCACTGAACATCCTTTTTATGGGTAACTACATCATTAATAATATTTTGCAATCTTACAAATAATTCGTTGAGCATTAATTTTGTAGCCCCTCTGAAGAGTCAGTGATGACGTCTTTTTTTGAGGTGATACTTATTTTACTCGTTGTAAGGTTTGTGCAGTTAAGTAGGTGCACATTTAATTAAATTTAAATTATAATGGATTATCTTGTGATATTATGAAACATCCAAGACTTTCTTATCTTTTCAATTAGTCTATGAAAAAGCTCTCAACACTTTCATTTTACCCAATAATATCTTAAAATGTTTGTTTTATAAGGCTGGTAGCGAAGCTTTGAGTTGAAAGTTATTGGTGGGTGCTACGGAGGGCTTCGGGGTTTATCGACTGGAGGAGAGCGTACACTAGATCCTAGGGCCTACTTTCATAAGATATCTTTGATCGTGACCTCCTATAAATACGTGACAGTGGGAATCCTGGCAATGCCAGTCCTGAGCGTATGATGCTCTCGCACCACTGGCTCGTATCCGGTGAAGCGGCTGAAAGAGGAGCTGGAGGGACTTCTTAAGACTCCACTTCCTCTTTCGCATGCAAGGGAGGTTATAGCCATGTGGATTTGGGAGGACTCTGGGCTGTTTGTAAAAAACTGTTAGTATGAATGAGCGAATGAATGAAAATTGTAAACATGGCATGAATGAGAACATTTATCACAATTACTTATTGCCTAATAATGAAGATTATAATTTGTTCACAATAAAGAAGTTATATAATAAAGAAGATATATTTAAATCCAACTTGGTTTAAAAAATAAAATAAAATTTTAAGAGAGTGAAGTTGATAAATGCAGTTTTCCGTGCCTACCATTCGAGTCGCTATTTTTTCCTGGCAGGGGAAAATGTTTTTGGACCGTCCACTGCCTGGGAGAACATTAACAGGACCATTCACTATATAGTCGCCATTAAATTGATGAATCGTAAACGGGCATCACTTACCCGATAACGCCGTTGGGATTTTAATGGCATCACTGGCGGTCCCCAAGGTTCCCCTCCCTTGTTAATTATTTTATTTTCCACAGTAGCTGTTTGCCTCTGGAAATAACACAATCTGCCGATTTTTGTTTTGTGACGCTGCTTGTCAACAACTTATATTAAAAACAAATTCAAGTCCATTACGATGCATTACACAATGGAGGGTTTTGTTGAAAATGCGAATATGATTTTAATGACAGTTTTTGTAAGTGTTGTCCTTTAACTACAGAGCATGTATTATACATTATTACTCATTATATTATTGATATATAAATATCTGTTAAAGAGAAAGAATGTTGATACAAACTGGATTCAAAGCTAGTGCCTTCTGACTCCCAATCATTATAAAAGGACCCCATTATACTGGATTCTGAAAAATTATGCAATTTACAATGTTTCCAGAAAGTTAATAAAGATAAAGACCCATTAAGAGAATTAAGAGAAAAAGAAAGTGCCATGCCCGACAGACAAGCGTGGGTAACCTTTTTTTCCAAATTAAAAAGGGATCTTTATGAAAAATGACATGCCCACAGTGAACCAGGGACTCATATCGGAAAGCAGGCAGACAAATGCACAGCTCAAATAAAAAGGGTTTCTGATTTTGAACAAAGACGACCAGTTTAATGACTTTTTGCAGAAATATTTCTCTAAATCCCCCTGTCGGGACCCAATAATTATTTTCGTTTATTTTTTCGCGAGTTTTAAATTCATGGGATCAATCAAAACCTGTGAACAATTTACCATAATCGCACACTGATTTGAAAGGAAAAAGGTTACTTTTTATTATTTTTTTCTCATTCACGTAATTCAAAAACCACTAATTTTATTTTATTAATTAAAAGCCAGATGTTTTGTTCTTATTATTTTACTTTAATGAATCTATTAAAAGAGACAAAAAATTCAAGATTATAATATTTGTTTATATGGAGATGTAGTTGTAATATTAGGAGTTGATGTCGTAGACGTCTTATCAAGTAAGAAGGTGCAATCTGATGCGATCAGCATAGGGTTTGTTTGTGAATTGTGGATCAATTCCGATCGTATCACGAGTGTCGTCAACGAATTACCACGAATTACACCAGTCCCATGATATTTGTTGGAAGAGAAGGTCACACCGAAACTTCGTCATATGATGACCATCATTACCTCTACATCGATGCCTTCACACCTGTACTAGGGGAAATCAAGCACCACAACCACTTCACCAATTGTTTAGTAAGTAGAAGATCGAGAAGAATTTTTTCTTCTCATTTTGGATTTCCGGTAAGAGGTTATTTCGTTTTACCACACAACAAAATATCTCTGGATCAACTCACGCCCTCCTTCTACCTTCAAGAATAGAAGGCCATCGACTATCTGTTATATTTATCACAATATTGTAAATTTAGTATATTAATTTTGTTAATGGTATTAGTAGGTTATAATTTCATTTTTCATTTATCAAAGCGAAGGGATATATAAATTTATTATATATTTTCTTTCATTTTATTTCTCTTTTACTAACCATGTGACTAACATTAGATTTAGTTTATAAATTAAATTTAAAATAAGCGTGATTGCTTAATTTCACATTACATTGCCATTTTATAATTTCAGTTGTTTTTTTTATTTCTTTGTATGATATTACCTACATTTTCATTTTCTCGTTGTACACAATCTTTTGGTTTTTTTCTCTAGCTAACCAATAGTTTTTTTTGTTTTTTTGGGGAAAATGAAGGCACCCATTGTAGGGTTTTTTATTGAATTTCGGATAGAAGATTGGCGAATTGTCACTACTAACTCCTTCTTCCACCCCCCCCCCACTATCGTTTATTTAGTACCCTAACTGATGTGATAGGAAAATATTTATTTTTGAGTTACCAAAGTTGATTGACATTTTGTTATTGTTAATAAGATTGCTTTTATTTTTTTGCGTCTCTACGGTATCAAATAAAACGTTAACGCAAAATATGACCCTTTTGTATGAAAGTGCAGTTGCATGAAAAAGTAGCCAATACACTTTTAAATACGGTTTTATTGCCTTTAGGCCCTTTTACACGAGTAAGTTTTTTTTATCAAAATCTTCATCAAGAAATTGTAGTTAGTACTTCGATCTTCCCCCACCAGTGGCGATCATACAGAAAATGTGCGTGGTAACATTTATTTTATCAAATTTTGGTTCAAATTTACGATTAGTTCACTTAGTTTCTGTTGTTGATAATTCCCCATTTAGCTAATATTATGTAACCTATTATGTATATGTGATTATGTCACCATCCATATATGGATGGCAGTGTGAGTTTTCTGTTAGTTGTAGTCACACATGTTTTTATGTATGTTTTTCTGAACCTTTTTGTGCGCTCTGAATAAATCAGTTTTCATCACGTTTCGAGGTTATTATTACATCCTTTTATTCATTACAAAAGTTTCCAGTTGGTGTGTCAGGAAATTAACCTTATGTTTGAAACTTACGTGCTATGCTATAAGTATAAAGAAAGCCAACAAGGGTTTTGTTTTCTAGTTTATTCCTACATTATTAGTATTATTCACATTTTTCTTCCTTTCCACTGTTTACAATGAAGCTAAAGGAACAAGATGGGTCTTCGTTTTTTTAACTTCTTGAGAATGGGCACGAAAATCTTGCATTTGTGACAAACGACATTTTAAAAGTCAACACTCATATGCATGATGCTATTTCACCCAAACAAACGTAAGATAATAAGTACATACATACGATTATATATTCTCTACATCATCGCATTATTATATAGTAGTGTGTTCACTACTATTCAATAGTATATATATTCTATAGTATTCAATAGACTCAGCTTCTTAATCTATTAAATTTGACGGGAAAAAACCAATTCCTTACCATTTTATTGGGGATGATGCATTCTCTTTGAGTACCCACCTAATGAAGCCTTACCCCTTTAGGAATTTACCACCAGATAAGGCAATTTTTTTAATTACCGACTTTCGTGGGGGAGAAGGGTGGTTGAATATGCGTTTGGCATATTGAGCCACCGTTTCAGAATTTTCCTTGTTACAATAAATTTTCCCCTCAAAATAGTGGAATTGGTATACTCACACTTCACAATTTCCAGGTGACGAAAAACGCCAGATATTTTTTGAATATAGCTGTATAAATACCTTTTATAGGCTAAATAAACAAACAAGAATGTTTTCCTTTTTTAAGACAGTTTCTTATTATTACTATTTTAAGTAGTAATAATCTCATCATTTTTAATAAAGACAAAAATTAAAAAAAAAAATAAGCAAACAGCAACGATTGAAAAAAAAAACAAACATGCTAATCAAAATGGGATGCCAGATATTATTTGGCCACATGTACATAAATATCTTTTCACTTAATGATATGAAAACTGATCTGTATCTTTAATGTTTCTAGATAATCTGGAGTCAACACTGACTGGCTTAGTTTCAGATACCGGACATAATTCTCTAACATCAACCAAAATTATAAGGGGGGAACTAAAATTTTAACCAAAATCCTTTGTAAATTATTGATTTTTATTCTATTTACAAGTTTGGATTATAAAAACAGAGTACAACAATAGATAACTAACGATTTAAATAAAAAATGAAATTTATTCGCCTTCTTGCTCCTTATATTGTTTATAGATAATGCAGTCCAATTTTTTTTTTTTTGGAAATTCTGTCTGCTGATCTCTGAGAAGGTTATTAGTCGGTCGACAATGGTTTAGCCATACCTAGCTTCACTATTTTCCACTTGTTTCCATGAACCCAATGGTTGTAATGAATGAAAACAAAACAAAAATGTTATCTATAATCATAACTATAATGATAGTTAGTTTTTGACATATTTGAGAATAGCTCTACTCACAAAAGAATCTGATAGTTGGGCCTCGCTGACTAGGCAAAGAGATCAAGTATCACCAAGATCCATTTTTTCCTTCTTTTAGTCCTTGTTGGAGAGAGAAGAGTTGGTTGAGGAGGCTGGAAGAAGGACCAGGCTCTTCCCTCACAAGACTCCCTGAATCCCTGATAGGATTACCAAAAAATACACTTCGAAGGAGCCAGCATCTTGTTCATGGGTTAACTCAGATGCTCGTGCATACGAATTATAAGGGTGGGTTATTCGACTGTTGATATTCCATCCTACTGGACCAGGTTCCCTCTATTAGAGAGGGTGGTCTTCTTTTTCTGACGTTTTGTGTTGAGATAATATTACTTGACACCAGGGTGCAAAGAAATTGCAATACGTGCCTCAAATACTGTCCCGGCAGCTGAGCCCCGGATCCTTTCTCCTACTCGCATTTGTGACAGGAAAAACGAAGGGTGGTAATCCGTCCTTTCTTAATGAGGGACCACAAAACAAACATCTGGATCCATTTGGGCCCATGTCTATACCTGCCAGTTATCCAGTAGTGGATTTTGCTATTTTTTACATCACAAATTCTATCTCTTAATATTACTTGTAATTTTACATTACCAAACAACCAACGAAACCACAAAAAATGCTACACGTTATTTTTAAAAATTTAATTGACTCCTTAAAGTAGTTGCTTATATACAAATGTATATATATATATATATAAGCTACTAATATGTGAGTCAGATTAAACTTAATAAAATGACTACTAAACAATTTAGTACATGGTAAATCCTTATAAGCTTAGATGAATACACAATAAGGAGCGCCGTTCTCAAGTTTAACAACAAAAATCAGTGACGGTCCAATAATTTTCAAGCGGTAGCAGGATTATATTGCGTTTGGGGAAGTTGTAACGAGCAACTTAGTTGTTCCGTCCTTTAATAACAGGGCCTATAAACAACACCGTTCCTTTACGCATTGGACACTTGTAGGCCGTTTATTTCGTACGCAGCCGCAGGGAATGTGTGAAAAATACTGAAACAACCATACTACAGCAATCCATAGTCCCAGCACTACCATCGTCCGAGTACTAGGCTAAATTGTTTTTAGGTTTTCGTACGTATACAAAAGCAGAAATCCTTTCAATACGTATACAGGTGTTATATATGTATACAAACCCCAGACAGACGCACAGTATTTCTCCATGTTTTCCAACGTATGGGTACCCTATTCAAACTAGATCTAATTTTTCATAAAGGCTCCATTTTATATTTCGAAAACCTGACAGATATATTCATAAAACTACACAATTTAATTCTTTGACCTCGGTAATTTAGAGGGAGCTAAATATTAGCCAAAGATATATATAAAAAAAAGGTTGAAGTACTGGTAAGTTATATGAAACAAGAGAACTTAAATTAAAGGTAGAGGGGACTGTATATTGAAGTATGTAATAGACTTTAACTTGAAGAAATAAATAAACCCTTGAGATACATGATAATAAAGAAATATAACGCTGGAAAATACACGATTAAGGTATTGTTGGCCTAGACAGAACATTTTAGGTAGTAACAATTTAATGACTTGAGGTAACAATAAAGAGATATACAGAGTGACTAAAGAAAAGATGAATGAAGGAAGGTTTGAATTTATATTGAAGTTTAGGTGGAATTACATTGAGCTAGATCCATTGATAAAAGTGGTTAGTTCATGGTGGATATTGTTTTGATGCTGCTGTTCAGCATTTTGTTCTTCTCTCCTTCGCCTAGGGGTTGAATGAAAAACAGTGATGAGTGGTACAGTAGAGAAACAAAAGATGTGAACTCAATAAGTGCATACATACACTGTGAAACTGCTTAGTCATAGTGAGGTGGAGGGGATAGTGTAGTTCCCCGAGCTGTCATTGAGATGAGTATTATTAGATAGTTTTTCTACTTAACGTAGGCTTCCCAAGTCTTAAAGATGTGTTCAGGGGGAAGCGAATGATCGCTCACCACCATAATAAAAAAAATTAATTTTCATCAATTAACTAAATAACTCGTTATTAAAAACATACATATTTCGCCATCAAATTAAACATATCGGTGCTGTGGATTTAGTTAACTATTTTTGCAAAACGTCTTTAAAACTGACAATAAAATAGTTTTAGCAAAATACCTAAGGATCAAAATTGACTTTTTTTCAGTTTATTGATAAATTTATTCGTTAACAAGGAAAAAATACTGGTTCGATTTGAACACGGTACCTTTGACTTAACCAAATGACGGCTAACGAACTATTTCCTCTCATGAAGGCTCTTACTATCTTTTGCAAATAGCGGCACTTTTCAAAAATTACTACGTGAGGCCATTTTATGTTGATTAAATTTTCTGTCAGTCCGTGTCACTATTTTTTCCCTTTAACCGATAATAACATGAAATTATATATCGCGAGAATATAAAATCAAAGTAGTCAGTGTCTAATTCTTAAAATATGGGCACTCTAACAATTATGGAAAAATCATCGTTAGTGTTTTTGTTTTCGCCATATTACTAGGCCCGTAAAAATATCCATATTTACGTGAGGTAAATCAATAAATAATGCATCCAAATTTTGAAACCTCGACAGACGAATATTGTTTGTTGTCTAAAATACATAATGCATAAATGTATATATCAGTACCTAATTATTGAAATTTATGCCAGTGGGATTAGATAGCTCAGCTGATCAAGATTAATTAATTTAAAGTGAAACATAGACAGTTAGTACAGCTGTGTAAAAAGGTATTTATGTAGTCATTACCATATTATTTCATTGTATAAACACTTTTTAAGGGGACATTTTTGAACTGACATAGATTCGATAGTATATAGTAAATAGGAAAGAATGGACGAAGTGGTTGTTATCATACAGTTCATTCATAAACTACTATCTTAAAATACCTTAGTGATTCTTATTGCCCTTCTTGAAGCTCAAAGTTTGGCATGTGGATTCAAAAGTTCCCGCAAAACCACTTTATTCAATTTTCTGATAAAATTATTAACCATTTGTCTGTCATCAAATCTCACAAATAGCTATTAATTTTCTCTCTATTCCATAAAATATTTCTGGAGTATCGTTGGGATGACAATTGATTTATTTCTTTTATTTTGTATGAATTTTTCGTAAAGTGGTTTTATACGGCACAATGTATCTAGTCGTACATAACAATTTACTAACGTTTATAAAAGTATTTGTTGATTAGGGTATGTCAGATTTTCATCAAATTTATTTACGAATTTTTGCCGCGCTGTTTATCTCTTCAGGTCCTGATAAGCAGGTAAGATAGGAAATGTTAAAAACGGAGTGATAATTGTTATTGACAAGAATAAAATAAGCAATGTCTATAATTTTAACGTTTAAGTTTATGAAACTATTGTTATACTCGTATTTATACCTTGATAGGCCTGGAATTAAAACTTAAGAGAACAATTGTTATCCAATCTACAAGAGGCTTATTTTA
The DNA here is from genome assembly GCA_930367205.1 of Acanthosoma haemorrhoidale. Taxonomy (NCBI): domain Eukaryota; kingdom Metazoa; phylum Arthropoda; class Insecta; order Hemiptera; family Acanthosomatidae; genus Acanthosoma; species Acanthosoma haemorrhoidale. The sequence goes on from OV884009.1 coordinate 115,956,200, forward strand.
TTCACTAGAGCTGTAACTTAAAATATTATAAAAGGGTTTTTACTTTAATGTTTTCATGCTCTAGCTTATAGATATAGTATTTGAACTATTTTAAATTTGAATTATGCAGCTTTTCAAATTCAATTATTTTTGCAACCCTATCACAGAGCGGCCGTGAAGGTGGGGAGCCCTCGAGCTTGGCAGTGAGCCTGAAGGGCCTCCCCTAACTAGGTAGTTAGTTACCTGGAGGTTATAGGTGGAAATTAGGGGGGGAAAGCTAGGGGTAGCTAAACGTTGTTAAACATCGTTCCACTATATCGTGCTGTTAACCTAAGGTAACACGAGTATTCGGATTCCACGCATAAAGGTGAGATGTGCGTAATTTGATTGAAAGCCACTCCACAGCCAATTACCTAACTCCTCTTTACTCAACCTTTAATTAAGAGCCGTTTCTTCAGGGGATTATGTGATGCGCTATTGAGAACGGGTTTTTACAATAAACGGAAAAATAAATTACATTTTTTTGAAATAGGATAGGACTCACCTTCCGTCTGTCTGCTGGTATATGCGCACTCATACGGGCGTATGTATGTAATTCGATAGTGAGAAAATGTTTGATAAAGAATTTAGCTATTTACTTTTTTTTTTTTTTTTTCTTCAAACATTTTTGAGCGATGGGCTGGCTTAATAGTATGAAGAGTATTTTCTTCTTTGAAATGTAACTTGAATCTAGAAGTTGGATGGTTTTACGTTGCGTTCGTATGAATTAGCATTCCCATACAAATATATACGTATGTTTCATAAAGATTGTTAAATAATAGTTAAATAAAACACGAAAATTGTTTCATTATGAAAGCTATAGACAGAGACGGGCTGGTGAACTTATGATGACAGGAATTGGTAACCAGGATTGAAGACCTGTAAAGTCCGGAGCACTTAAGAGTAATGGTTAAGCTGGATTATTACAATGCCTGACAAAATAATTAGATTATGTGATAACCAAGTGTGTGTCTTAGTAACGTGAGCATGGATTGGCTGACAAGTGTACCCACAAAGGCGCGCGCACGCACGCACGCACACACACACACACACACACGCACACGCACACACGCACACACACACACACGCGCGCGCACACGCACACACATATGTACTGAATTTAAAAAATGAATAAAACTAAAAGTATAATAGAACATCCCTTATTCCAGCAAATTTTGGTTACGGGATATATGATAACAAAGACATGAAAATAGTCACCCCCTGGTGGTGCTCTCCCTCCCTCCATAAGCAGGACGGGGTGTGAATCCCTTGGGTTCGAAACTCCATCTCTATGCTGTTTTGTTCCCTTTTTATTCTGCCCCTCATTTGCTTCTACCTATACATGTTTATTTTATTGAATTATTCATGAATATTATCATTAAATGTTAGTATCAAAGTTTTTTTATTAACGACTAAGATTGTGTTACACCAATATATTTTAATTATGGTTCTATTATTAAATGAACAAATAAATTAAAATAAAGATAAAAATGTGAAATAATTAAACGATATGAAATATGATTGAAGTCCAGTTACTGTACCAGATTAAAACCGGCCGGATACAATTAAGAAATATGATGATAAAGGTATTCTGTATTTTCAACTAAATATGTGCTGTTTAGTTTTGTAAACTACTCCAGTCACTGAAATTTGTATTTAAACAACATTGTAATAAATTGTAAATAGTTCTCAAACATGATCTGTTAAAATCGAATAGGACCGGAATTATGGTGCCTCATAACATTATTTTTAGTACCTTTTAATTTATATTGTTGTTATTGTGTCGTTATCACGGTTAAATATAATAAGACCTTATAACAGCTGAGCTTAGCATGTAAAGCTTCTTAACTTTAACTTAAGAATGTTTGAAGAAGAGAAACAGGACGACTCTTTTTTCCATTGTTTACACCTACATTCCTTTATTGTATTTTAATCTACTCATTATACGCGGTGGTGTGAAATGTACATTTAAAATTCCAGACAGATAGATGAAATACGATTCCCTCATACCTATTTGAAAGTAAAGCCGATTCAATTAGGGATGGCGTTGAGGAATATTCTTTGTATTATTATTTTTTTTTTTAATTTTGGAACCGTGGGATATTCAGATCGTCTTTTGTGCCTGCCTTAATGTTCTAGCATAGCTGTTCATTGATTTAATCTATCTGAAATTTCAAAAGGTATACTCAAATACAAATATAAAAATACTGATTAGTTATTCATTAAAATAAATAGCTGGAAGTATGGAAAAAAAATCGCAAATAACAAAAAGCTAAACCTTACGATTTCGCAAGTCCCAATATTTTAATTTTTTTTTTTTTTTTCTTAGCTCTCAAACTTATAAAATAGGATGTGGGAAAATTACTTTGGGCTAATGAGTGCCTTTCACTAAGGGGAGTCCCCCATTTGAAGGATGTATGAGAATGATATAGGGTGGGGTATGCCTAAGGGAGGCGGGTGGAATCAGGAAGGTAGTGAGAGTCTACCGAGGGTGGAGCCTAGGGGTACCTAGGCAAGGGTTTGTAGTCGGCCAGATCAAGCCGTATTTTATTTTTTATTTTATTCTTTTAATATTTTATGATATAAAATATGAATATTTTAAATAGATAGCTCATTTCATTATATAGCTACCAAAAAAAATGATGTTTTGAGATTGAACAATGTAAATAGCTTATTTGATAATACTTACCAAGCCTAGATTTTAGTTATTTACATTTTTTATAAACAACTTTATTATGATGAAATTACAATCTCCCTTAATACTTAATAGGCAATAAATAATTGAGATAAATGTTTTCATTCATACTTGGGAAGTCCCTCACGCTCCCCCACCAGCCGAGCCATCGAATACTAGCGAGGCTGACGAAGAGCGCGAGAGCCACATACGCTCAGGACATAATAAGAGAAACTGGCAATTGCCAGAACTCCCACTGTTGCGCATTTATAGGAGGTCACGAGGCCACTGCCGTTTCAGTCTCCGAGGAGGATTGTAGGGATGAGTGGAGCAGAGCAATGACTGTGCTACGGGATTAGGGTGGATAGGTTACTATGGAATTTCATGAATTTGGAAGGGATGAGGTCAAGAATATAGGGTATATTCAGATCATTATGAAGGGTTTTGTTGCTGACGTAATAGGGGGCATTTACTATTGTTCTCAGGACTTTTGATTGAAAGGATTGGATGCGCTTGATGTTCGACTTTTTTGTTGTACCCCCATAGCTCTATTCCATATGTCCAGATTGGCTTGAGTATAACTTTGTAAATAAGTAGTTTATTTCTATTGAGAGATGGGATGTCTTTCGATGTAGTCTGTACAGTTGTCCAAAGCGTCTGTTTAGTTCATGTCTTTTTAGCCTCGTGTGGCTTCCATGTCAGTCTTTTGTCAAGATGGAAGCCTAAATACCTTACTGTCTCAGACACGGGGAGAGGAATCGCATTGAAAAAGACTAGCGGACAGGACTTGTGGCATAGGGTAAAGGTTATGTGGGAACATTTTGCTTCATTGAACTTGATTCGCCATTGGTTGCACCAATACTCGATCTCATCAAGGTGTTTTGAAGGTTTTGGGATGCTATATCAGGGTCTGAGTGGGATGACTCATGAGTCATCTGCAAATGATGCCAAGAAGGTATTGGGGGTAGAGGGGACATCAGCGGTGTATAGGTTATAGAGGATGGGACCCAGGACGCTGCCCTGTGGAACTCCTGCATTTATGGGATAGTAGTTAGAGTATTCTAAACCACAGCGGACTTGGAAGAAGCGGTTTGAAAGGTAGGACTGTAGGATTAAGAAAAGGGTCTGTGGTAAATATGTTTTGAGCTTGTAAAGCAAACCTGCGTGCCAAACCCTGTCAAAAGCTTGAGCCAAGTCCAGAAATGTAGCAGTGCAATACTGTTTGGATTCAAGGGCTGAAGAAATGTGATCAACAACGTGAAGGCCTTGTTGAGTAGTGGAATGCCGTACAGGGAAGCCAAACTGATATATAGGAAAAAGTTTTTTGGATTCGACAATTGGAAGTAGGCGTTTTTCAAATATTTTTGAGGGGTTAGGGAGTAGGCTAATTGGTCGGTAAGATGAGGTGTCGTTGGGTGGTTTTCCGGGTTTGGCGAATAGGGCAATAATGGAGTGTTTCCAGAGGAGAGGAAAGTGCGTCGTTCGGATAATGCGATTATAGATGTAGGTTAGGATTATGGCTTTATGAGGAAGCTGTTTGAGAATTTGAGGAGTAAGAAGATCGTATCCAGGGGATTTTCAGTAAGGTAAGTTTTTCAGAAGGTATTTGACCTCAGAGGGGTTAACGGCTTTTGGTGGAAGTGAGAGAGGTATAGGTGAAGTAAGGTAATCTTCTACAGTTGTGCTATGAGTATGGTTTTGATGAGAAAGGTGAGGTGTGAAAGTATGGGTAAGGTGCAGAGCAAATTCCTCCGACCTATCCCCATCCGAAGCCACCCCGGACCCATCATCACGACGGAGTGGGTGTGAAACAGAATGCTACCTTAGGATTTTTTAGTTACATTCCACAGGGAGTTATCCCTGGAAGAAAGAGAGGAGAGGTGGGGATTGAAGGTATCGGAACGGAAGGACGCCAATTGCCACTTTACCAATCTGCTATATTGATTGTATGAGCGGCGATCAGCAGGATGTCGGGATCTTTGCCATACTGTTCTGGAAGTTTTTGCGCATGCGCTACCTTTTAGAACATCTCTGTACATCGCTCGTCAATTAAACACTATATACTACCGTCTATAGGCCATAGTTTAGTTAAAAAATTGTTCCAGCAGGCAACTTGAGGGAGCTGGCCACGAGGGAGCCCTCAAGAGTGAGTAAATTGCTTATTACATTTAGAGTGAAGTGTGAAAAGTGATATCGGATTGAGTAGTCGGCCATTTGCAACGCCTTACTCGACGTTCACTAACGATAGTTCTCTGAGCCATCGGTCTAGTGGCTCAGAGCCAAGACCCGTGACTCGCCACTGGGAGTTGTGAGCTGAATCCCACGGCGCTACGTACTTCTTTTCTACTAATAAAAAAACCGTTGTTATGATAAAATGAGATTTTATCAACAACTAATGTCCCAAAATAGGAAAAAAAGATCTAGATTGCTAGGTCCAACTCCAACACCGTCGCCTGTAAAGCGAAAACCAAGAAGGTCAAATAGGAACGTACAAATGACCTCCTCTGCAGCTAGTTCCATGGAGGAGATACCTCCACAGGCCAGCACATCCAAAAAAGAAACAGCCTTAGAGTCCCCTTTTTTCACGCCAAACACTTTTGAGGCTTTGAAAAATATCCCAACAGAAGAAATGGAAGTCAACAAAACTCCAACACAGCCCAAACCGCCTGCTCTTTTTGTACGCAACATTAGCAACTTCAAATTACTATGCTCACAAATGAGCAAAATTGTTGGTACCGGAAAATATACGTGCCTCAATCGCTCTCGGGATACAAAAATTTCCCCAGACACTCCCGATACTTATCGAGCGATTGTTAAATATTTAGATGAAACCAATGCAGACTACCACACCTACCAATTAAAGCAGGAACGATCACTCCGAGTGGTGATCAGAAATTTGCACCCGACCACACCAGCTGACGAAATAGAAGAAGAACTCTCAGCTCTCGGGTACAAGGTTCGCCAAATAACAAACGTGTTGCGCGAGGATAGGCAACAGGATAAAAAAATAAAAACGGCATTGCCACTGTTCTTTGTTGATCTCGAGAGGACACCTGGAGTTGAGAAGATATACGACCTAACAAACCTGTACTACACTAGGGTACAGGTTGAAAAACCGTATCCCAATCGCGATATCGTCCAGTGCCATAACTGTCAGGCGTATGGGCATACAAAATCTTACTGCCACCACCCTCCCAGGTGTGTTAAGTGCAGTGGGCAGCACAAAACCGAATTGTGCAAAAAGCCCCTTAAATCGCCTGCAGTATGCGTGCTTTGCCAGCAAGGACATCCAGCCAACTACAAGGGCTGCGAGGCATACAGAACGCTAAAGTCCAGGACAGAACAACGTCGACAGCCAGAAGAGAAAAAACTTGCAGCAAGAAGTGGCCCAGCCAGAAATTTGAGGCCTTTTGTCTCTTTTGCCGATGCCGTTTGTAACAGAGAGCAGTCACAGGCACCGCCCACTCCCTGTCCACAAGATCACCTTTCCCAGCATTCCATTCATCCCGTTAACCCTCAAGCTCAATCCCATCCTCAACCACACATCTCGCATATTCCTCCACCTTCAAGTTCTTCGGATCTTACTAGCCTATTAACCTCATCCCTTACAGAGTTAAGAACCCTAATTACCCCTCTCATTTCCCTTCTTACAAATCTTGTCTCCTACCTTATCCCCGTTAAACAAAATCCATAAGTGGATCCTTCCGACTCCTTATCCATTCTCCTTTGGAATGCGAATGGTGTTCGCACCCACACTAACGAACTGACAGCACTACTCCACGACAAAAACATCGACGTAGCTCTCATTACTGAAACAAGACTAACGAGTAAACGACCATTTACTGTTCGACAGTACAAGACTTATCGAACTGATCACCCAGATGGAACAGCTCATGCAGGTACCGCTGTCATTGTCCATAACTCCATATCCCACCACATAGTTCCTCTGGTGGCACATGATTTCCTTCAATCCACTGCAGTGTCAATCACCACCTTCACTTTTCCCCTTACACTAGCATCAGTGTACTGCCCTCCCAATAAATCCATTTCCGACTCCCAATTCATCTCCTTTCTAGACTCCATAGGACATCGTTTCCTTGTGGGTGGGGACTTTAATGCGAAGCACCTACACTGGGGGTCAAGATCCACTAATACACGAGGACGTGCTTTGCTGTCTGCACTCACACGGAAACATTGCTCCACTATCACTCCTGACACAGCCACCTATTGGCCATCTGATCTCAACCGAAATCCTGATCTCCTTGACTTCTTTTTTTACAATAGTTTAGGAACACTTAACTATTCACTCACGCGCCTCGATGACCTCTCCTCTGATCATAGTCCTTTATTATTAACCATTTCCCTAAGACCAATTCACAAACTGCCTCCTCCTTCATTTATTAGGGGCCCAGTTGACTGGGACCACTTCCGCCAGCTTCTTACGGAGTCCGTAAACCTCAAATTGTCCCTGAAAACATCCCAAGACCTAGACGATGCAGTGCATTCTTTCACTACTCTGGTCCAGAGGTCGGCTTGGGAGGCATCGTCACCCCATCGTCACCCAAAAATCCATAATCATAATCGTTTACCTCAGCATCTCAAAGACCTAATCCAATCCAAACGCCGCTCCAGAACAGTGTGGCAAAGATCCCGACATCCTGCTGATCGCCGCTCGTACAATCAGTACTGCCGATTGGTAAAGCGGCGATTGGCATCCTTCCGTTCCGATTCTTTTAATTCCTACCTCTCCTCTCTGTCTACCAGGGATAACTCGTTGTGGAATGTAACCAAAAAAATCCTAAAGTATCAACCTGTTTCACATCCACTCCGTCGTGATGATGGGTCCTGGGCGGCTTCGGATGGGGATAGGTCGGAGGAATTTGCTCTGCATCTTACCCATACTTTCACACCTCACCTTTCTCATCAAAGCCATACTCACAGCACAACTGTGGAAGATTTCCTCACTTCACGTATTCCTCTCTCTCTTCCACCAAAAGCCGTTAATCCCTCTGAGGTCAAATACCTTCTGAAAAACTTACCTTACCGAAAATCCCCTGGATATGATCTCCTTACTCCTCAAATTCTCAAACAGCTTCCTCCTAAAGCCATAATCTTTTTAACCTATATATACAATTGCATTATCCGAACGACGCACTTTCCTCTCCTCTGGAAACATTCCATTATTGTCCTATTCGCCAAACCCGGTAAACCACCCAATAAAGCCTCATCTTACCGTCCAATTAGCCTACTCCCTATCCTCTCAAAAATATTTGAGAAACTCCTACTAAAACGTCTACTTCCAATTGTTGAATCCAAAAACCTTTTTCCCACACACCAGTTTGGTTTCCGCCAACGACATTCCACTGCTCAACAAGGCCTTCGCGTTGTTGATCACATCTCCTCAGCCCTTGAAACCAAACAGTATTGCACTGCTGCCTTTCTCGATATAGCTCAAGCTTTTTACAGGGTTTGGCACGCAGGTTTGCTCTACAAGCTCAAAAGATATTTACCACAGACCCTTTTCCTAATCCTACAGTCCTACCTTTCAAACCGCTTCTTCCAAGTCCGCTGTGGTTTAGAATACTCTAACTACTATCCCATAAGTGCAGGAGTTCCACAGGGCAGTGTCCTGGGCCCCATCCTCTATAACCTATACACCGCTGATGTCCCCTCTACTCCCAATACCTTCTTGGCCACATTTGCAGATGACACTGCAGTCTTGTCATCCCACCCAGACCCCGACATAGCATCCCATAACCTTCAAAAACACCTTGACGAGATCGAGTATTGGTGCAATCAATGGCGGATCAAAGTTAATGAAGCAAAATGCTCCCACATTACCTTCACCCTTTGTCGCAAGTCTTGTCCACTAGTTTATTTTAATTCTATTCCTCTCCCTGTATCCGAGACAGTACGGTACTTAGGCTTCCATCTTGACAAACGACTGACCTGGAACCCACATACGAGACTAAAAAGACAAGAACTAAACAGACGCTTTGGACAACTGTACAGACTACTTCAAAGGACATCCCATCTCTCAATAGAAAATAAACTACTAATCTACAAAGTTATACTTAAACCAATCTGGACATACGGAATAGAGCTATGGGGGACAGCAAAAAAGTCGAAGATCAAGCGTATCCAATCCTTTCAATCAAAAGTCTTGAGAACAATAGTAAATGCCCCTTATTATGTCAGCAACAAAACCCTTCATAACGACCTTAACATACCCTACATTCTAGAACTCATCCCTTCCAAGTTTATGAAATTCCACAGTAGCCTTTCCAACCACCCTAATCCTGTAGCACAGTCATTGCACTGCGCCACTCATCCCTATAATCCTCCTCGGAGACTGAAACGGCAGTGGCCTCGTGACCTGCTATAAACGCGTGACAGTGGGAGTCCTGGCAATGGCCAGTTTCTCCAATCATGTCCTGAGCGTCTGTGGCTCTCGCGCTCTTGGTCAGCCTCCACTGGCTAGTATCCGGTGACGCGGCTGACGGAGGAGCGTGGGGGACTTCCCAAGACTCCGCTTTCTCTTCGCGGTGGATTTGGGGGGTCTCTGGGCTGTCTGTAAATATTGTATGAATGAGCGAGTGAATGATGAACTGTAAATATGGTATGAATGAGAGCATTTATCTTAATTACTTATTGCCTTATAAAAGGCAGATTGTAATTGTAGCACAATAAAGGATTATAATAATAAAAAATAATAAAACTGTTCTGGAATGTCGTATAGATTGGATTAGGTCTTTGAGATGCTGAGATAAACGATTTTGATTGTGAGTTTTCGGATGACGGTGGGGCGATGATGCCTCCCAAGCCGACCTCTGGACCAGAGTAGTGAAAGAATACACTGCATCGTCAAGGTCTTGGGATGTTTTCAGGGACACTTTGAGGTCTATGGAGCCTGTAAGAAGCTGGCGGAAGTGGTCCCAATCGACTGGGCCCCTAATAAATATAGGAGGAAGTAGTTTGTGAATTGGTCTTAGGGAAATGGTTAATAATAAAGGACTATGATCGGAGGAGAGGTCATCGAGGCGCTTGAGTGAATAGTTTAGTGTTCCTAAAGTATTGTAGAAGAAAAAGTCTGGGAGATCTGGATTTTGGTTGGGATCTGATGGCCAATAGGTGGCTGTTTCTGGAGAGATAGTGGAGCAATGTTTCCTTGTGAGTGCAGACAGCAAAGCACGTCCGCGTGTATTCGCGGATCATGACCCTCAGTGTTGGTGCTTTGCATTAAAGTCCCCACCCACAAGGAAACAATGTCCGATGGAGTCTAGAAAGGAGATGAATTGGGAATCGGAAATGGATTTATTGGGAGGGCAGTACACTGATGCTAGAGTAAGGGGGAAAGGAAAGGTGCTGATTGACACTGCAGTGGACTGAAGGAAATCATGTGCTACCAAAGGAACTATGTGATGAGAAATGAAGTTACGAGCAAAGTCGGCATTGGTTTCATCCAAATATTTGATAATGAGTGTCCGGAGAGATTTTAGTGTCCCGTGACCTATTGAGGCACGTATATTTTCCCATGCCTACTATTTTACTCATTTGTGAGCATAGTAATTTAAAGTTGCTAATGTTACGTACAAATATAGCAGGTGGCTGTGCAGGTGTTTTGTTGACTTGCATTTCTTCTGCTGGGATATTTTTCAACGCCTCAAAGGTGTTAGGCGTGAAGAAAGGCGACTCTATGACGGTTTCTTTTTTGGATGTGCTGGCCTGTGGAGGTATCTCTTCCATGGAACTAGCTGCAGAGGAGGTTATTTATACGTTCCTATTTGAACGTCTCGGTTTTCGCTTTACATGCGATGGTGGCGGGGTTGGACCTAGTGACCTAGATATTTTTTTTTTATTTTGAGACATTAGTTGTTGATAAAATTACATTTTTTTATGGTTGAAAAGGTGATATTCAGATACCGAGATGGTTTAAAAAAATAAAGTATTATTTCATCCTGCATGTTAATGTTTTCTTAATTATTGACAAAGACATTTATCTATTTGCAATTTTTTATTTTCTCGATGGGTCCTACTCTAAAAGGATACTGGGGAATAAAACTAATTTTTTTCTGGCTATGGATTCATTCAGGCGATCATCGAGTGATGAAGACAAAGGGTAAGCCAGGCGAGACACGCCACAGGTACCGTCGACCACTGACCACCACTTCTGATCGGATGAATGTGGTGTCCCACTCAAATGTGTGCAGTTCTGGCTAATCAACTGCCGGCCTTTGATCGCCACAAGCTCTCTAACGACCAGTGAACATCAGAAATACTCTAGTACATTTTAAATAACCGCATTTATTTTTGGGCTCTGCTATTCTTCATTTCATGGACGATGGGTCGTTTTTCGTCTATACGTACCTTCTCCGATAGCCGTCATAAACAAATGATTCAAATCAAATTAATATTTTCAATATTTCCTTAATATTTATTTTTATTGAGATTAAATTACAATCTGCACTAATTTCATCATAAAAATAATCATTTGTTAATGTACATTGCAACTAGTCTCAAACAATAAAAAAACGAACATCATGTCTCTTGTTTATGAATAAAATCTTCATTTAAGTACTCATAAATTTTAATTTGGAAAGAAATATAAATAAAACACCTAAGCTTTATAAACTACTTTACATGGTAATATAAAAAAGATTTCATCATAATGTATTATGCCCTTACCCCTTATGTCTGGGACATATATCTATGTTAGCAATGGATATTAATGGATTCTCACTGAGTTTATATTTTTATATAAATTTTGTGCTTATTAGTTTTAAAATATTTAGAATAAAACCAGTTTTGAATACATCGCTCGACTTAACTACTGCAGTGTTTCTTGGTTTGCCAATGTTAATGGTAGAAACTTATTTGAGGTTTGCTGATATTGACTAACCACCAGCTAACAAATGGTCAATGAGTAATTTAGTCTGTTGGGGCAAGCTGGTAGAATGGCGGGTGGAGCTCCCCCCTCCTCCCTCCCTGAATTTTCGCCTTGGGGCGAAGACCAGAGAGTCTCAGTTTTCCATAACAAAATATGACTTTTTTTTACAACCGCTGTCATGGAGCGTAACACCGGCGATAAACGACTACTCTATGTCATTTCGAAAGCAGAGACTCCCATTCGGGCTCGGTAACAAACTTGGTGAAATTGCATATATATATGTAATGAAAGTGTTCTCTCTTTCATTTGAATTTGCCGTGCTGCTTCCAATGGCTGCCACCAGATGGAGCAGCAGTTATCAGGTAGAGAAGGTTATGTGAGGTAACAGAACATGTAAATAGTGTGTAAAATAAAATAGTGTGAATAGAGAATGGATAGTTATAAACTGTAATTGTCGTTTCTTTGTTTACAGGTAAGATTGTGTAAATCAATATTAATAATTGTTATAATATAATATATAGTGAATAAAATTGCTAACTTTGTTTACAGAGAAACTGATTTCAGTTTATTCACCCCACCTTCAATAATTGTCTTACATATATATATATATATATAAGTCAACTAATTAATTTGTAGTGGATGGTTGCTTATTGTAGATAGGAAGCTGTGGAGAGCAAGTAAATTTGTCCTGAGGAGGGCAACAACTGAAGCCGAAATCGATAGACGACTAAATTAGATGACCCCTGGGGAACGGCTTGATAAGCGTCTCCGGGTATATGTCCCCGCAGGCACACCAAACTGTTTGACTATATATTGGCCAACCATATTCTTCCCCACCATTAACAGCCATCAAGTGAAAAATAATATAATAAAAAAAAAAGCATAAACCTAAAACAAATACAGAGATAGATAAGTTATAGGGACGTCGGAAGAGGGAATGTCCTCTTTAGAATAGGTAAAACAGAGACTCATCATCAGCCTCGGCAGGCCAAATCATACAACTTTTCATTATATATTAAATTTATTTATTAGATTCAAGTTGATTTTAGAAAGTGAATTTTGTTGTTATGAGGCAAATATTATCTAAAGAATAAACTAAACCTTGCAGTGATATCTATGTTAGGAAATAAGGTGTAAAGGAAAGAGGAAGGGATGAATAATTATGAGTGTGCAAAGGGTAGTGGGAGTTAGTAAGAAAAGTTACCGCTAGGCGTTAGAAAAGAGTTGCTAAGATAATTTAGTATTCAGTTAGCGCGAGACAATACGAAACCCTGAGAAGTCATTATGATGATGTCATACATCATATAATAAAGCCTTTAATTTTATTTATTATTACTCATTTTATTTTGGAATCGTCTACTTCCAATTGTTGAATCCAAAAACCTTTTTCCAATACACCAGTTTGGCTTCCGTCTACAAAATTCCACTACTTGACAAGGCCTTCGCGTTGTTGATCACATTTCCTCAGCCCTTGAATCCAAACAGTATTGCATTGCTGCATTTCTGGACATAGTTCAAGCTTTTGACAGGGTTTGGCACGCAGGTTTGCTTTACAAGCTCAAAACATATTTACCACAGACCCCTTTCCTAATCCTAAAGTCCTACCTTTCAACTATCCCATAAAAGCAGGAGTTCCATAGGACAGAGTCCTGGGTCCCATCCTCTATAACCTATACATCGCTGATGTCCCCTCTACCCCCATTACCTTCTTGGCAACATTTGCAGATGACACTGCAGTCTTGTCATCCCACTCAGACGAGTATAAATGCAGCCAATGGCGGATCAAAGTTATTGAAGCAAATGTTCCCACATTACCTTCACCCCACTGTCGCAAATCTTGTCCACTAGTTTATTTTAATTCCAATCCTCTCCCTGTATCTGAGACAGTACGGTACTAAGCGTAACGCTTCCATCTCGACAAACGACTGACCTGGAAACCACATACGAGGCTAAAAAGACAAGAACTCAACAGACGCTTTGGACAACTGTACAGACTAATTTAAAGGACATCCCATCTCTCAATAAAAAATAAATTACTAATCTACAAAGTTATACTCAAGCCAATCTGGACATACGGAATAGAGCTATGGGGGACAGCAAACAAGTCAAACATCAAGCGCATCCAATCCTTTCAATCAAAAGTCCTGAGAACAATAGTACATGCCCTCTATTACGTCAGCAACAAAACTCTTTGTAATGATCTTAATATACCCTACATTCTTGAAATTATCCCTTCCAAGTTCATGAAATTCCATAGTAGCCTATCCAACCACCCTAATCAAGTAGCACAGTCATTGCACTGCTCCACTCATCCCTATAATCATCCTCGGAGACTGAAACGGCAGTGGCCTCGTGACCTCCTATAAATGCGCAACAGTGGGAGTCCTGTCAATTGCTAGTTTCTACGACCATGTTCTGAGCGTATGTGGCTCTCGCACTTGTCGTCAGCCTCCATTGGCTCGTATCCGGTGACGTGGGTGACAGAGGAGCGTGGGGGACTTCCCAAGACGCCGCTTCCTCTTTCACATGCGAGGGAGGTAACAACCATGTGGACTTGGGGGCCCCTGGGCTGTTTGTAAATATTGTATGAATGTGCGAGTGAATGATGAATTGTAAATATGGTATGAATGAAAACATTTATCTCAATTACTTGTTGCCTATTAAGTATTAAGGCAGATTGTAATTTTATCATAATAAAGTTGTTAATAATAATATTATGGAATGAAAAAAAAAATTTATTCTGGGACATTGTCCCCTAGGAATAACAACAAAGAACATAATATGAATGTCTAGGTGACGAAAAAAAAAAGAATAATCATATTTGATAAGCTTATAAATAACACTATGTACAAATGTATAATACGATGTGGTATGGCTATGTACATATAAGATTTGTGAAAAGAACCAACAGCAACAAAATGAAACAAAAAACCAGAAATAAATAGATATGAAAAAAATAGAAAAGACAAGGGGAGAAAGACCATGGAAGGTTGCTGGAGGAATGAAAAAAAAAATAAACAGAGCAATAACGATGGATTAGGGATTCGTTAATGATGGGTTGTGAAATCGGAGGGGGATAAGAAACTGATAGTGTTGATTTAGAGATTGGGAGAGCTGATGAACGGCGAATATCGATGGGAATGGAGTTGCAAAGGTTTGTGGCACGGATAAGAAAAGAACGCTCAAAGGAATCGGATTTGTGAGAAGAGAAATAACAGTCGGAAGGATAGGATTTAGATTGAAATGTATGGAAAGTCACTATTGCTGAGCATAATACTGACAAGAATATAATAGTATAATACTGACAAGAATATTGTATCCATTGTCTCGATTTTTGCCGCAAATGTCAGCTAACCTATCGCTAAAAAACACCCTCAACACTTTTGCCCATACCTGTATAAATTTTTCAATTAATAAGTAGCTCATAATAGCAATAATAAAGCTATTAATCAATTATTTATTAATAATGTCTACCTAAACTTGCGATATTTTTCTACTAGCTCAGATTCCATAGCCAAATAATGCTATGGGGAATTCAATTATCGATAGTATCGGGATATCGACCGTCCCCAACTATCGTCAATCGGTCCCACCATGTCAGTCTATAGGACGAGCAGTTTCTTTGGCTGCTAATTATTCATAGCTGAGGTTTAAAAAAACCAACGACACCCTGAAAATGTTTCAAAATATTAAGTAACAATAAAAAATAATACGGAATGAATAGCACTTGGCTAATATATCTTCTGAGTGGATTAAAAAAGTCATCCGTCTCATTTAACTGGTTGGATGTATCACTGACTGAAACACGGCGAGATTGTCGAAGTAAGGTAGTTGGATGGTGTTATGAGAGGAGCATGTGTGTCTTTGAGGGCTATCAGCTGTGATGGATTGCTTCTCAACAGCTCAAATCCACTTTGTGTATTTACCAATACAGCAATTTCCGATTTTTAGCTAGTCGCTAGTATGTTCCCAACTTTACACATGGTTCTACTCGTTGATCAATTGGGTTAGCTTCAATTTATTTTTATTATATATATATTAACTTAACTTATGATAGACTGAAATCAGAGACTAAAAAGGGGAAGAGGTAATGACTGACACGAGAGCTAAGTTGGGAATGGGCTTTATTTATCTTCTTTACTCCTATATATAGTTTGGCTAATGCCTTGAGAGGATTAGCTGGGGAGTCTTACCTATGTTATCTCCTCATAGTAGGCTCCTCAGCTAACTCCCCCCCTCCAGTTCCTGGCACTTAGGAACTCCAACAATTGAAACACAACAGAAAATAACATCAATAGTATACATAGTAACATCAATAAACAAGTCACTTCAATAGAGTACTTACAATACAATTAATCGCCCACAGTGGCTTGATCTAACACATAAAATCCTTCGATAACAATAGTCAAGCTGGTATAGTACATACAATATCATTGAGCAACGATCTGGGTTGGTTTTATTTGTACATTGTTTAAATACTTAGATACTATTCATTATACAAGGGTCTGCCCGTTCGGGCAGCGTGGTGTGTCGGTCGGGCCGCCGCCCCCCGTCGTTCGCCGAGTCCCCGCCGATGGTACCTTAAGTTCCTCTACATGGACGGTACGTGAACGGAAAGGGTGATTTACGTCCCGGATCGTGTACAAACTATGCTCCCTAATTGCCACCACTATGTACGGCCCCTCGTACCGCGCGGCACTCTTCTTACGAGCTGTTCTCAGTCTGCGGTAAACGGTGGTCCCCAGTGCGATCGAGCCGGCGCCGACTATCTGAGGTCTGGTGTTCGCTCTGTCTACCCGAGTCTGTTTTTCCCTGATGATACGTTCTCGGACCTTCCCCCACATCGCCCGGCGTTTGTTGCGCGCTTCCCCCAATTGCCTCCGCAACCCCAGGTTATGAGTTGTCACTAGGTCCCCCCGATCCCATCGTCTTTGACCGAATACAATCTCGACTGGTGATAGCCCCGTCGCCGCGTGTATGCTGTGGTTGTATGCCACCACCGCGCGCGGCATTGCCGCGTACGAGTCTAGCTGTCGCCCGAGCCTAAATAGTCGCAGGTGTTCCCCCAGCGTGCTGTGGAGTCGCTCAACTGCGCCCCTCCCCTTTATGTGGTGGGGGGTGTTCCGCCGCCAGCTGAACCCTAACTCCTTGCTCTGTTCCCTAATCCACACGTTGTTGAACTCTCGCCCTGAGTCCGACACGATCGTGTCGGGGACCCCGTACGTACCACACCACTGAAGCACCCCTTCCCATACTACCTCGGGAGTCTTGGCTTCTACGGATAGGCCATCGCAATTTTGCTAAATGTATCTAACATCGTTAGCCAGGACTGACCCTCGTTACTGTATAGGTCAGCCTGCACGATCCTCAGGGGTTCCTCGGCTGTCTCCGTGGTCGTCTGTTCTGCTACGGGGGGTTGTCGGTCATATTTTGCTTGCTGGCACGTTTCGCACCGCGCGACAGCTTCCCTGACGGTCCGACCCATGTTCGCCCAGAAATATGCCCGCCTTAGTGCCCGGAGCGTCTCCTCGATCCCTCGGTGGTTCGTTTTGCCTACGTGATAATCTCTCACTACTTTACCTTGCGCCTCGGCTTCGGTGACGGTCTCCACCTGTCTGAGGCACCTAACGAGCGTGTACCCCACCCCTATGCGTTCCTGCCTCCACGGACGCTTGACCTTATCGGCTAGCCCCCGATTGCCGATGAATATGTGGCAGGTCTGACCCGGCGTTGTGCACTCCTCGATGGTCCGCTCTAGCTCCGCGTCTTCGATCGTGGCCTGTGCCCTAACTGTTACCGTGGACAGTCCCGCGTATACGCTGGCCCGAGTTTCGATCCCCGGCTCCCGTTTCGACTTGAGGATGATCTGCCTCTTCTTGTCGTTAACCATTTCGTCCAGCTCGGGTAAGTCTGGCGGTCGTTCGGGCGGGGTCTCTACCTGTACGCGATCCCTTTGGACTAGGGGAATTTCTGGTCCGCTCTCGGCCCACTCCCATAGGTACCGTACCGCGAACGGTTCCTCCTGCCCCTCTTCTCCTTCTAGCGCGTTCGCCACTAGCTCCCTGGACAGCCAATCTGCGACGGCGTTTTCTGTCCCCTTTTTGTGCATTATCTTGAAGTTATACGCGGCTAGTCGCTCCTTCCATCTAGCCACCCTTGCCGACGACTCCTTTAGGGTTCCCAGATATACCAGCGGCTTGTGATCTGTATGGAGCTCGAACGCTCTGCCATACAAGTAGGGTCGGAAGTACTCCACTGCCCACACGATCGCCAACAGTTCTCGCTCGATGGCGCTGTATCGCGTCTCGGCCCCGTTCAGTTGTCGGCCCGCATATGCGATGGGTCTTTCCCCCCCTCCAGTGTCTTGCGACAGGACCGCCTCTAGCGCGATCGCGGTTGCATCCGTCGTGACACGGAATGTCTTCCCGAAGTCCGGGAACATCAACAGAGGCTTCTGCGTGAGTACGTCACGGCATTTCCCGATACTCTCGATCTGCTCCGGCCCCAACCGGAACCTCCGTCCCTTCCTAAGTAGCTCCGTTAGCGGGTTCGTGAGCTCCGCGATCCCGGGGATGAACTTCCTATAATAGTTGATCATCCCCAGGAGCCTACGAATGCCCCGCGCATTCTTTGGGAAGGGTGCCTCCTGTATTGCCCGTACCCTCTCCGGATCTGGTCGTACCCCGTCCCGCGAGATGGTGTAGCCCAAAAACTTGATCTCCCCCAACCCGAACCTGGACTTCTCCCGTGACAGCTTGAGTCCGAACTCCCTCACCCTGGCGAGGACTCGGCTGAGGTGCTGGACATGTTCCTGTTCAGTCTTACTGAACACTATTAGGTCGTCCATATACACCTGAGAGAAGTCCTCGCCCAGCCCCGTCTGGAGTTCGTCCATAAGACGCTGGAAAGTTAGCGGGGCCCCCTTCAGACCGAAAGGCATTCTCACGAACTCGTAATGCCCTCGCTCCCAAGAGAACGCCGTCTTCCCAACGTCCTCGTCTGCCATCCTAACCTGATGATACCCGCTCTTGAGGTCCAACGTACTGAACACCGTCGCTCCCGACAGGCGATCGAGTATATCCTCAATCCTCGGGAGCGGGTACCTCTCGTCCACCGTGACCTCGTTCAGCTTACGATAGTCCACTACTACCCGATAATGTTTCTGATCGCCTCCGCTCCTCTTTTCCACGACCCACAGCGGACTATTGTAGGGCGAGCTACTTGGTCTTATAATACCCTGCTCTAGGAGTTCCCCGAGCTGCCCCCTTATAACCTCTCTCATTGCCTGGGGATAGCGCCTCTCCTTGACGTACACCGGCGTCCCCGACTTCACAGGTATCCTATGTTCCGTCCTCCCCGTAGTAGGTAGTCTGTCCGCTTCCCGGTGGAATAGATCCCCGTTCGCCTCTACTAGTCGACTCACCGCGTCGCGCGTGCATCCGGCTGCTCCGACTCTCACCCCCTCTCCTCGCCGTCCCGTGACTATATTATACTTGCGCTTCCCTAGTGCGCACTCCCACTTCCGATTACGGACCTTCAATTTCATCCCCACCCTCTGTAATATGTCACACCCCACTATTAGGTCGTAATTCTCGGCCAACGTTTTCATAATGTGCGCCGTGACCTTCTCTTCGCGCCCAGCGATCTCGCGAAGGCTCAATTGTGCTTCCCCGCCCGTTCCACACCTTCCGCTTACTGTGGTTATGGCGCACTTACATGGTTTCCGACTGTCCCAGATTCCCAGTTCCCTCGCCCCTCTTTCATTTACCAGCGAGTGGGTGCTCCCCGTATCGATTAAAAACCGAATTCCGGACGCCCCCCCCCTCGCCACGGGCAACCTAAATCCCTTTTCCCCCTTTTCGCCGTTGTTTACTTCCAATACGCACGCCCGGTTGCCCCCCCCCCAAATCGCACCCTCATTCGTCCCGCCTATTTCCCCTTACCACCTCGGCTCCCGAGGGCCCCCCTTTCCACGGGCCCCCCCCCACTAACCTCGTGTCTCAACGTCGGGGCGCTGCGCTCCGACCGACCGCTTTCGTCTCCTGAAGACTCTCCGCTTGAGTAGGGGGTCGCGGCTCGTCCAGCTTGTCTCCGTGGGGTCCACTCCTGCTGGTTCACCTCCATAGGTTCCGGCCGGAATCCCCTCCTGTCGCCTCGGGTATTACGTCTAGGGCAATTCCTGGCCATATGCCCTTGTCTCCCGCATTCGAAGCATTTTACCTGGCCGCCCTGAGCCGCTACGTGTCCCGGACGATTGCATTCGAAGCACCTTCCTTCCTGCTTCCTCCTCCTCTCGTCTTGTCCTCTGCCGGTCCGCCTTTCCATTCCCCGGCTGTGTCCACTCTGTCTTGGCGGGCTCCTTCTGTACGTGACTCTCTTCCAACTCACGTCTCGTTCGTATCCCGCGCCTTCCTCCTCCCTGGCGCTGGCGTCCACCATCTCCTGGGCACACTCCAGGAACGTGCGTTCTCTCGGGAATCCCTCCTTTTTTCCCGTCTCCTTTGCCAACTGAACTTTCAATATAGTCGATAGGAACGCCATCCGTGCCTCCACCTCAGGCGCGCTTACCGACTCCCTCATCTTCTCTGTGATTTTGTTATACTTCGCTAGGAGATTTCCGGCGTAGTGTCCATTTGTCTGGTGGGACTTCTTGATCTCCCGGAACATCTTAAAAATGTCTTCCTCAGGTGTCCACCGTCCCCCTCCGAACGCCTTCTTCAGTCGTTCCTTTATGGCCATCCATGGGGTCTCCTCGTCCGCCTGGATCATGTTTAGGATGCTCCTCTTCACCCTGCACACTAGAGCTGCCCTCAGCGACTCGGCATCCCCTTCGGTAATGAGATCGTCTGCTCGCTTGCACTCTATCCGTACCATTACCCTGTCCCCTCCCTTCAGGAAGTGATTCAGCTCTCCTGTCTCACCGGAAAACCTCTCTAGATCGGAGATTGCTGTCCTCACATCTTGTGCTGTGATCGCCTGGATCTTCATCCATGCCATGGTGTTGGCATGAGCGGCCGCCATGGTCGATTGAGGAAGTTGCGGTATGTCCGCTGCTGCGTTGAGCACCGCTGGCCTAAGCACTCCCTCCGGCATTCCGTAATCGAGAGAGAAACAACTCATGAACCGATAACTCTACGGCAACGATAACACTTCCCGGGTTTCGGCACCACTTATGATAGACTGAAATCAGAGACTAAAAAGGGGAAGAGGTAATGACTGACACGAGAGCTAAGTTGAGAATGGGCTTTATTTATCTTCTTTACTCCTATATATAGTTTGGCTAATGCCTTGAGAGGATTAGCTGGGGAGTCTTACCTATGTTATCTCCTCATAGTAGGCTCATCAGCTAACTTATATATATATATATATATATATATATAAGTTAAGGTTCGGACGTCGTAGGCAGCCAGCCTAATCCTTAAGTCATCGGGATGTAAACATCCCGAATGTATTTAGAGAGGCTTTAAAAGGCTCAAATAAAAACAGTCTTGTGACAACTCTCGTTCAGTAACTACATTCAACCTCTTTCCTTTTTCTTCTCGTTTTTCGTTGACGATCGTTAACTGGTGCCGAAACCCGGGAGGGGAGTGGGTTCGAGTCATTAACGTGCGAGTTGGCTTTTGTTTTTTTTTCCTTCTCATTCACTTTCGTGTGATTTAATTAAAGTAGGTAATGGTGGAATTGCGGCCGGCAGCGTTTGAAGTTCCACAGTTACCTAAAGAAACCATGGCTGAAGCCCATGCGAACTCACTGGCATGGATGAAGGTGCGGGCAGTGACGTCACAGGACATGAGGAAAATGATCTCAGACCTCGAAAAATTTTCTGGGGAAATAGGTGAGTTAAATCATTTTCTCAAAGGTGGAGATAGGATTATGCAGAGGATACAAGCCAAGATGGACGAAGGGTTACTCGACCCAGGTGACGCTAAGTCAATAAAGGCAGACCTGGTGTGCAGGGTGAAAAGGAAGGTGTTGAACTTGATACAGGCGGACGAGGAAACCCCATGGGAGATAGTAAAGACGAGACTGAAAAAAGCATATGGGGGGGGGACGATGGACCCCAGAGGAGGATATATTCCAAATGTTTCGAGAAATGAAATCTCCGAGACAGAATAGTGGACAGTATGCTGCAGTCCTGGTTGTCCGCTACAATAAAATAAACGAGAAAATGAGGGAGACAGCGTCGATGAAGTGGAGGGCAGGATGGGATTCCTGTCTACAATCTTAAAGGTACAATTAGCGAAGGAGACGGGAAGGAAGGAAGGGTTCCCTAATGAGCGATCGTTCCTCGAATGCGCCCAGGCGATGATAGATGCTAGCGCAAGGGAAGAAGAAGTAAAAATGAACGAAGATGACAACGATTGGAGCCAGATCCCATATAGGAGAAACAGGACCCCAAAAGCAGTGTGGAAGAGGCAGGAAACGCCGTTTGCCTGTAGAGACAGGGGAGCGACAAGAGAGAGAAGATTGGGAGTGACGAGGCCTAGGTACGCACCTCGGAAAGAAGAAAGGAAATGTCATGGTTGTGGAAAGACGGGCCATCTGGTAGCTCAGTGCCCTCGCACTAAGTGCTTTGAGTGTGGGGAAGAAGGACACATAGCAAGACAATGTCCATACTTGTTTCGTAGAAGGGAATTTCACAAAGCAGAACCAATGGAGGTGAATAACCAGGAAATCCGGGAGAGGCGGAGCGCGACACCAAGAGAAATTAGATCATCGGGCAACGAGTCATCAGGGACGTCGGAGAAAGACGGAGAGGAGTCGAAGCGCAGCAGGAGCAGACGACGAGAGTGGCAGAAGAATCCCTCGCGCAGATGGGAGCGGCGTACGGAGGCCTGAGGAGAGTGGCAGCAGAGAGGCGACCGCATCCTAAGGTGCAATACAGTGCGGGAAAGGATGTGTGGTTTGCCAATTATCGAGTTCGGGAAGGGGGAGAGATGCCTCATTGATACTGGCAGCACCAATACAATAATATCTCGTGGTGCGTTAGAGAGGTTGCGTGGTGGAGAGAGGGCACACCAGATCAAGGTATGTAAGTGTAAATTACTTACTCTTGGGGGACCCTGCGAAGTAATGGGAGAAGCGGTCGTGGGGCTGGAAGAATGGGCGAAAGTAATGGGTGACATAAAAGTACACGTCGTGGAAGACATGCCACGTGAATACCAGATAATAGTGGGGTGTGATTTACTGGGAAAAGTAGGCGCGCGCATCGAAAACGAGGGTGAGAACTGGAGGATCAAAATAGGGAAGCGAACCTATCGAAGCCGGGGGGGGGGCGTAAGGGGCGAAACGGAGCAAATAGGAGCGGTTAAGAGAGTGGAGGATTGGAGGGAGAGTCTGCGGAGCGAGTTTAGGGATATTTTTTTCGCTGAAGGGGACAAGCTAGGAGCAACGGGGAAAACGCTACATGAGATCCCGTTAAAAGTAGAGCGGGTGACGTATGTGAAGGAGAGGCGGTATCCGCAAGCGCTCAGACAACACATTAGAAAGGAGATCGAGGATCTCAAGCGCCAAGGTATTATCAGAGATAGCACGTCTCCGTATAATAGCCCTTTGTGGGCAGTGAAAAAGAAAAGTCGACCGGGAAAATGTGAGGAAAAATACCGAGTCGTGGTGGATTTTCGGAAACTTAACGATAATACCCTGAACGAAAAATATCCGATCCCGCGGTTCGAAGACATCCTAGACAGACTAAACGGTGCAAAAATTTTTAGCACATTGGACCTAAAAGCAGGGTACCATCAGATCAAACTAGCTGCGCATGACCAACATAAAACGGCGTTTTCGTTTGAAAGAGGGCATTTTGAGTTCACGAGAATGCCGTTCGGTCTCAAAAATGCTCCAATAACCTTTCAGCGTCTCATGGACGAACTTCTGAGAGGAATGGACGAAAATATGTGCCAAATTTATATGGATGACCTGCTGATCTTCAGCCGAACGGAATCGGAACATATTCAACACCTCCGGAACGTATTTAAGAGATTAAGGGATTTCGGGTTGAAACTGTCAATAGACAAATCGTCACTGGGGCAGGAGCAGATTAGTTTTTTAGGGCACACAATCTCACAGGAAGGGGTTCAACCAGACTCGACGAAAGTAGAAGCGATCCAGAAAATGGAGGTGCCAAAAGACGTAAAAGGGATTCGGAGATTACTGGGCACGCTCAATTACTACCGCCGTTTCGTGCCGGACATGGCAGAATATATGGTACCCATTAACAATTTACTACGGAAAGGAGCACGGATAATGATCACGCCGCTGATAGAGCAGAATATCCGCAAATGCTTGGCACGTTTGCAGGAGGCGCCGATTTTGGCTTTCCCTAACTTCAAGAAGGATTTCACGATCACCACCGACGCAAGCGACTATGCCTTGGGGGCAGTATTGTCACAGGAAGGCGAAGACGGGGAAAGACCGGTGGCTTACGCAAGCAGACGCCTGACGGACACGGAGGCGCGGTACAGCGCTCTGGAACGAGAACTCCTCGGGATAGTGTGGGCCATTGAGCACTTCCGTCCGTATGTATTTGGCAGAAGGTTTCGAATAGATACGGATCACCGACCTCTTCAATGGGTCGGAAAACTCAAAGAATCCTCCTCAAGGGTAACGAGGTGGAAGGAATTCTTAGTGCAATACAATCTGGATATCGTGTATAAGCCAGGGAAAGACAACGTCGTGGCAGATTGGCTGTCGCGCGCTATTATGGTGAACGCCATAGAGGAAGGGGAAACATCGAGCGGTATGAGGCAATTTATTGGGGAATGGACGCCTGGAGAAGCGGGCAGGAGAAGCACGAGGGAAGATAGTGACAGGAGTGCGGATCCACCATCAGACGAGTCTATAGGGGAGAGACCGCGTGATATGGAGACGACGGATGAAATCATCAATGATAAGCGGAGGCAGATCATTTGGAAAACTCAAACATCGGGTGCTCTGAAAATACTCCATAGTACGTACGGCAGGAGTCAGATCGCGACGATTTGGTCACCACCGGGAGTTCGAGGAGATCAAATTTGTCAGGCTCTCAAGGACGTGTCCAAACCCGGCAAAACACACCATTTATTCGTGGGCAACGCGACTGTGTGGGACAAAATTAAAAAGCTGTGGCAGAAAGAGCTGTTGGGGGTGGATCGCTCGTTCATTCGGTGTCTTTCCGTGGTCCAAACCCTGCGGGACGAGGAGCAGCAACGCGAGGTAACACTGGCGTACCACCAAGGAAAAACCAACCACCGCGGTGGGCAGGAGACGGCACAAGCACTACGAAGGCGCTATTTTTGGTGGGGGATGCAGCGGACTATTCAGGAGGTAATCGGAGCATGCGAAGTTTGTCAGAAGACGAAATATGATAGACATCCCCCGCAGGGACTCCAGGAGGAATCACCTACGGCAGAAGCACCATTGACGGAGATTCAAGTGGACACCTTCACGTGGTGGGCTTTTAAGTGGGTCACTATCATCGACCCATTTAGCAAAGTGGCTATGGCCTACGCGGTGGGGGACAAGTCATCAGATTCCATATTACAAGCCCTCAACACATGGTTTCAATTCTACGGTATACCAGAGAGGATCTCGTCGGACGGGGGACGGGAGTTTGACAATGCAACCGTGAGAGCCGAAATGCAAAAACGGGATGTGGCATGGCATTTTAATACCCCCGGGCATCCCAAGAGCAGGGGAACCATCAAAAGGTTACACAGCACCCTCAGCGACCACTTACGCGTGTACCAGGTGGATAAAGGCCTGTCGGCGAACGTAGCGATGCCAATGGCGGTGGCGGCATACAACCACTCGATACATGCCACGACGGGGTTAGCACCCTTCGAAATTTTGTTCGGATTACGAGTGAGACCGAGGAACTGGCCAGAGACGGTGGCGGATGAGGGAATGGTGGCACAGCTCCATAACACCCACATGCAGCTCGGAAAGATGTGGTACAGAGTACGCGATAAGATTATGCGCGAAAAATCCAAGCGCGTGGCACGGGCAAATTTGAAGGTGCGGGATCGCATAGGAGCAATATCGATTGGGACCGTTGTGTACAGAAAAGTCGTGTCAAATCGTAGTAAGGAACTTGTTCGGTATGAGGGGCCCTTTAAGGTCATCATAATTCGGGAACATAATCTCGTGACCATCGAGAGTATGACCACCCCAAAGAAGAGGCGAACCGTTCACATTGAACAGTTGAAACTCCCAACACAGGGGGGAGGGTGTTGAATGTGCGTAAGATGGTGTGCCCTCGATCCAATACGGCGCAACTGATCCGGAATCATATACTTCACATGTGCTGCTCAGAGAGAGTTTTTGTTTTCATTATTTATATTGTGGATGTTCCATTTTTTTTTTACCTGGCAGCCACCGGGTCCAGGGCGAATGTATTATTTTTTGTTATTATTATTTTTGTTTTATTTCTGTATTATCTCTTTTCTTTGTGTCCTGTTTTTTTTGTGTGGACTATGAATATATTAGACCGTAAACGTGATGTAAGGGATTACAGGCTGTGTGCTGCGTGCGGCGGACCTTGGAGTTTACGAAGAGATATGCGTAAACTGGCAGGGGGGAGTTAAGGTTCGGACGTCGTAGGCAGCCAGCCTAATCCTTAAGTCATCGGGATGTAAACATCCCGAATGTATTTAGAGAGGCTTTAAAAGGCTCAAATAAAAACAGTCTTGTGACAACTCTCGTTCAGTAACTACATTCAACCTCTTTCCTTTTTCTTCTCGTTTTTCGTTGACGATCGTTAACTTATATATATATAAACATTGCATTGCAAAATATTTTTTTTAAATGATAATCGAAAATGTTTATTGTGATAAAATTACAATTTGCCTTATTGGGCCAAGAAATGATAATTGTTCTCATTCAGACCATATTTACAATTCTTTATTTACTCGCATTTACATTAACAATCATTTACAAACAGCACAGAGACCTATTTCTCTCAAGATATCGGATGTCCTAAGAAATAGTCTGTATAGTTGTCCAAAGCGTCTGTTTAGTTCTTGTATTTTTAGCCTCATGTGTGGATTCCAAATCAGCCTTTTGTTGAAGTGGAATTAAAAAAACTAGCGGACAGGACTTGTGACAGAGGGTAATGGTAATGAGGACACATTTTGCTTCATTAACGTTGATCCTTCATTTGTTGCACCTATACACGATCTCATCGAGGTGTTTTGGGAGGTTATTGGGTGCTGTATCGGGGTCTGGGTGGAATGATAGGACTGCACTGTCATCTGAAAATGTTGCCAAAAAGGTATTGGGAGTAGTGGGGACATCAGCGGTGTCTAGGTTATAGAGGATGGGACAAGGTACACCACCCTGTGGGACTCCTGCTTATATGGGATAGTAGTTAGAATATTCTGAACCACTCCAGACATGGTCTAAAAAACGGTATGAAAGGTAGGACTGTATGATTAGGAAAAGCGTATGTGGTAAATATCTTTGAGCTTGAAAAGAAACCTGCGTGTCAAACTCTGTCAAAAGCTTGTGATATGTCCAGAAAGGCACAGTGGAATACTGTTTGGTTTCAAGGGGTAAAATATTAATAATGTTTAGTAATAAAAATTATATAAAATGCAGGCAACTACAGTACAATACACTGTATAATGTGAATAGATTGATTGTGAGAATATATATTTGAATTGTATAATTTTATAACAAGGGGATATGGGGGAAAAAACTAAGGGCCTGATGGAGGGGGGTTGGTAGATATATTTAAAAGCAACGTTTCTTTCTTGTTTTTGGAACAGGACGGAGTGATGGAATAGCTGTCACAGGTCGACCCGGTATTGGAGCACCTCCGCGACCAACCTAGATCATGCAAACATATAATTTTTGCCTTGTCAATAGTGTAAGAGGAATATAGTTTAAGACACTGGCCAGAATATAGTTTTGTTTCTACTTGGATGCTACAGCGAACAGTAATTAACTCGTTTGTTTGATCTAAATGCATTTTCAAGAAATGAATAAATTATTAAATATTAAATGGTTGAATATCAAGATGAATGTATTAAATATTAAATGGTTGAATATCAAGATGAATGTATTAAATATTAAATGGTTGAATATCAAGATGAATGTATTAAATAAGCAATGTAAAATTGTATTTTCTTTGAAATTATATTTGTGTTCCCGTCTTTTATGTGCAAAGCTCTCCCTCCGGTAAGCTAAAAAAAAAGAAATGGGTGACCTAAATGTTTTAATTGGAGCACAGGGTAGAAGTGGAATATAGTCAGGACGAGGGAACCACCTACTTGTTTCATTTGAGTCTTCCTTTGCCTGAATTATTAACACTATTTGTTCATATAGGGCACTTCAACCACTAAAACCATTAATTCCCTCTCAAGTACCTGTGTCGGAAGGAAAATTAAATAATATTATAACAACGTATTTAGAAATAAAATTATTGATTATTTAATTAGAGGATCAGTTGCCTCATCGTTTCCCTCCCTTAGATGAAGTATTTGTTTATAGCAACCAAACTATTACAATTAAACAATTATAAACTAAATAACATTTTTCGGAAAAATACGCAAACGTAAAAGGCGAAGGAACAATACCAAGCCTTTGCTTTAAAAAGGTAGACATTTAAAAAAAAAAAAGTTGAATAAGGGATTCAAACAATCTTGACTGTATAAAAATATTTAAAATTACCTTTTGATTTCCAATAAAAAGTCTTTTGTCATTATCTACATTTCATCTCTTCCTTTTTTTCTTTACTCCAAATCCGCCTCAATTGAATAGGGAAATATCAGCAAGGCATCTGCGCGCCGGCCTGCTTTGGTCCGACGACACCGTTAAAGGAAAATTCATCTGCACAGTATCTAAAGAATTTCTCAAAATACTCAACAAGATAATTTAACATTTTCCTTTTGTGCCCTTAGAAAGAGCCTCCGATGGAAACTGAGAATCCCTTACATATGCATAACTATGCTTCTACACATGCATAAATCCAAACAGTTGATTACTTTGAAAGAGGAATTTTCAAACATTTATTTAGCATGGGTAGAATTGTTTTTAGAGCAGACTATATCGCCTCATTTTTCTGAGACTTCTAATGCTTTTAATGGCACGTTTGTGGGTTTGCATCCCGGGCTGTGTCTTAATAATTTTTCTTTGGCTAATTTTTATTGAAACAGTGGCATTTGTTTTTTAATTCACATATCTGTACAAATATCTGTTGCTAATATGCAATGGATCTGGTATAAAACTAAAAATAAACTAACATCATAGTTCTTGGTTATGAATAAAATCATCATTGAAGTAATCATACATTGTAATTCAGGATAATATATAAATAAAAAATCCTAAGCTAGATGAAGAATAGAAAAAACATTTGCTTCATAATGTATTTTGCCATAAGCTTTTGGATTATTTATCTGTGTTGGAAATATTTAAAAAAAAAGAAGGTTTATCACTGTGTTTACAGTTATTTACACATTTTGTGGTTATTGATTTTAATAAAATCTAAATAATACATAATATAATACCATCAGCTTTGGACATATGTAAGTATGGTGGTGTATTGTACTGTTTTGGGTTATTATATGATCAGACATTGAGATTAAATAACACTACCTACAACGTGAGAGGGGATTTATAGGAAACCAGGAAACCTCTGACTCAGATCATTTGTTTTCCACAAAATTTCTCAACTTCCAGATACAGGATCTTTCTAACTGTATTTCAAAGTTTGTGGTCGTAAAAATGATGTAATAGATCTGAAATTTGACTTTGCGGACAACTGGACGGACGTCTCCCAAAGTGGCCAGTATACGCTTTGTGTAGTTTTACAGTGAGTATGTATGTTTGGGATTCACCTGGCGTAGTCCCTAGCAGCTTCCTCCGCAATAACGTCATCAATAAATACCCTTCACTCATAATTAATGTACAACTCAATGTACAAAATCTTTAGGCTCAACCTAGACAAGAGATCTCTAATTCCTCACGAGGATTATAAGATAAGAACGTTTAGTTGGTACCTTAATACCAAAGGATCAATGCCCATAATTGAGGTTTGTGCAAAAAGAACTAGTGCACAGTTATTGTGGGTGATAGTTTTTAAATATGTATTTATTTTTTGAAAAAGGATTCATTGAAATAATAAAAACGCAACTAAATGAGAATTAACGAGGCAGAGGCCCTTGCAGCAGCCGTGACGAGTGCGGGGCAAAGAGAATTGTCAGTAAAATACATTTTTATCATTATTACCAGGCATATTAAGTATTATTATTGAATTTTATTATTTTAAGTCAATTTTTAAATTTCATTATTTTTTAAAGGAGAATTCCATTTGTATATTCAATTTCAATTTGTATTATTCATACTTATATTAAATAAATATTTTACTTTATATATTTTTTATAAGAAATAAATAAAAAGAAGTAAAAAGTCTATTTTAGTAATTAATTTGTTAAAATACATCCTAGGTCACAGAAAAAAAAAGTAAAGCTTTGTAATAATTTATTACAATTATTTTTGTCGAAAACACTGGTACTATAAGGAGACCAGTTTCACATTGCATAATTGATACAAATCAAATCTTTATTGTGATAAAATTACAATCTGCCTTATTGGACAATAAGTAATTGTGTTCAATGTTCTCATTCATACAATATTTACAATTCTTCATTCACTCACTCATTCATTTAATTCACATTTAAAAAAAGGTCCAGAGGATCGCATAATTGTTTTACAAAACTGGAGGTGAATGCTAGCTTATTCTGTAATAGACCTCAACTTAATTAACATGGACTTAAACCTTGTTAAAAACTTTTTTCTAAAAGTGTGCAATCTGTAGTTCATTTTGAGGCTGATGAAAAAGATCGCGATTTATCCAAAATTTGACGAAAAACAGAACTTGTGTAATTTAGCGGCTTCAAAGCCCCCATTTCAACGGTTTTCACAAAGATAACTTTTACTTCCCTGAAGAAAATTTTATCTAGTTTACGATACTGCAATTGGGAATTACCTAACTTTGATAATATATTAGTAATCGCTTCCTATTGAACAAAAATCGAGACAAGGTTAAAAAAACACAAAATTTAAATTTACTCCTCCCCTGTTTGGAATTGGACGATAGCTCAAATCAACTTTTCTATTGTATTTGTGGTCTACTTCATCACTTCCTTAGGTTTTGGACCTAATTTACGTTACACACGGTATAGATGCTTTTTTTTTTTTATTTTGTATTAATTTACCAATTTTTATTGAATTGTACAGACTTCTGTATAGATTTGTTTTGATTTGGGTTCTTATAGGTGGTGGATCCATCTATGACTATTTCCTAGATGCAGTTAAACAATTTTTATTTTATTTCATAATTCCTATCATCTCTCCTATACAGGTTTACTTAATTTTTCATTGCCATTATTTTTTATTCTTATTTTTTTATTATGATGCAAGCGTTTACGAATTGAACGAGTCCTTATCAATGTTAAGACATCAGAACTATAAATCTTAAATAGCTTAAATGTTAGTGGAGAAATCTTGAAGATAAGATAGAAAGAAACTTTATCTACCTTTCAATTCATAAGTTATCTTGAACTACTAATTGTAATTACATGATCTGTAATTCTTATTGCTCTAAAGCTAGATATCGGAGTAGGACTTTCTTCTAAGCTTCATTTTTACGGAATTTATCGGGGGAGTTTTTAAAATATAATTTTAATTGTTTCCTTCATTTCAACACAAAGAGAGATAACCAGAATACGATAGAACCTTTCAGGCTTAGCAATAAATTCTGACACGTTGCATTACCTTAATATTAAAACAGGCTGTTTTATAAATAAACAATATTTATAGTGTTTACATATCACGGACCTAACAAAAAAAAAAAAAAATAATAATAATTTTCGTAGTTGCACAGAGTTGTGTCCTAAGGTAGGAAGTGCCATAAGTGTAGTTATTCCAAAGGCCACTAGATTGCACAACGAGTCACTTTGCCTGATGTAATACGAACGCCTATTTCTTTTTCCTATCCTGTCTAATTTAGTAATTTTGTTCCATTCTTGTGGGTGAGCAATATTGCAAATGTTTTTTTTTACAGTCTGAGACCGCATACATGTGTACACTGCAATCGTTTTTTCCTGTTAATGTAATACATGATGAAAATCTACCAGTGGCACATCCCTAACAGCATTCATTTGTGACCACAGGAGGTTCAGTGGGTGCAATAAAGGGTTCATTTGCTTCCGCAAGTAAATTATTTTTTTTAAATAAAATAGTTTTATGCCCATGCAGTCAAGTAACTACGAAGTAGTTGTGATCAGCAATTGGGAATGGTTAAATTTCAATTAAATGTTTTCTTGTGGCTGCCGCCTGGGAAACGTAGGGTGTACTTGGGCTAGTCCCTAACTCTTACCAGGCTTCAATGCACAAGAAGGTAGAACTCTGCCTTTTACTAGGCTCAGCTCAGTTGAGGGCTTGTTATAGTTATTGCAGTTGTTATTGTTATCGCGAGGGACAGACTGGTTTCGCCTTACCTTCCTCAAACTTTCCGTGACTAAGCTATTTAGCGATATACAACGTAACTGAATTTTGTTTTTTTTAAGTATGAGCTAAAACAGTAGGGATGATATATTGTCGATTGCCACAATCGATTTAGCGATTATTGTGTACTATCGATTTCGCATCACTTTTCAAGTGATAGCACTCAACTTTTCACTTGAGTGTTCTACTGGAAGCTAGAGAGAGAGAGGGTGTCTTGAGGATTAATTCCCCACACCACACCCTGATTCCAAGCAAGGCAGCTTAGTTCTAAGTTCATATATTGGGACTGTCATTTGAGTTTTATTTTTTTTAATAGTGTAAATATATTTAATGATTTTATTATTTCAGTAGAATATAAACATCTTTTATAATTAACTTTCTAGTCTATGAGCATTAGTATTAGTTCTTTCTTCTCTATTAGTTATCCCGAATGTGTTTTGTTAGTTTGCTTTACTTCGGTTATTCTTTCGTAATTCATTAATATAATAAGTATTAGTTGTTAGAAATTTCCGTTTTGTTAGTTCGTTTTATAGTTAATTAACAAGTTGTATAGGTTCGCTTTGAAGTTTCTATTTACCTAGCTCATCAATGGTAGTGTATAAAGATTTTCAATTAGTTTCCATGCTAGTTCGTTCTGTTTTATTTTTTTTTTTTAACTAGGTAGTAAAAATAATTTTGACACAATTGATTGTTTTTCTTCATTTTGTGGCATTTTTTTTCTTAGTTCAACAATATAAAAATATATTTCTAATTTGAACTATTTCATAAGTTTCTATGTAAGCTCTAGTTTTCTTTTCGAAAATCACAAGTATTATAATTAATTCCTGATAATGTATCTAACTGTAAAGTTTTGTTGTTAATTTTATTTTTTATTTATTTAGGTTTTATTTTTAATTTATCAGTATAAATGTAAGTATGAATGTAATTAATAATGCTGTACAAGAAAACTGTAATTTTTCAAATACAGATTTTATAACAATAAATATAAATGTTAACACTATATAAATTATACGTTAAGTGCTTGTTTAGCCTTAGTTTGTGATCAGTATAGTATAGTATTATCTGAAACAGGCGGGTGGGTCAATGGCCTTCCTGGAAAATCAAATCCGACTAGAAGCTTGCTGCTTGGTGAGGATTAGGGCTCCCAATATTGGGAGGAATAGAGCTCCAAGTTGAGTTCCATTCTTGACTTAACAAGTCATTTTTAAGAGAGACTATTTGCCCAAGGGAATTTCAACATTCCAAACCTCCCAATACGTATTTTTTCCATTCAATATCAGTTCATCAGACCCATGTTTTATCAAACATTTAATGATCACATTAAAAGATCAAAAAATCAACACATTTCATTGCTATCGTTGTGGCATTTAAAAGCAAATCAATTTCATTAAAGGTTGTGTTTTGGGCCGACTGCTGAACTTAAATATTTGTTCCATCCAATGGTTCTGCAATAATTGAGGGAAAATGTCAAAAAGAACTTTATGTAAGCCGAAAATTAAAGAATACATCTGCTGAATTTTACAATTCACAAAATTTTGACTTATTGCAGTGGCATACTTTGAGCTTTTGCCGCCTGGGGTGGTCTCCAATTTGCCACCCTTTCTAAGTTAATTAAAATAAAGGGTGGTAATTACTAAATTACTGAACGTAAAAGAGAAATAAAAATGTATTTCTTTTGTTTAAACAGATTTTACTCATAATGATCAAGTGTAAGTGTGTTTACATATTTATTTTTCTTGCTTTTTTATCTCAAAAAAATGTTTAATAGCATTACCAAAATGTATACCATGTGGTTTTTTTTTTATGTGGAAAGTATTGATTTTGCCACTTAATCTTGCAATCGCCAATTCCAAATTGAAGGTGCATTGTGTTTTCTTCTATCACTGATTAAGCGTTTTAAAATGTCGATGTCGAGTCAGACCGCTGGGCATGCACTTGTACTTATTTTATATTTAAGAGAGATAGATATGGTCCAAGACGTGACATAGATACGTCGGGACAAGAATTGGGTAAGACGAACACCCATCTATCTCACCACCTTAAGAGACCGATAAGAGACCGAGGAAGTCTCTCCAAGAGTTCTCTTTCCTTCTTAAAGAGTTTGCTAAGAAAAACAACCACTGGGTTGTCGGATACGTAAATGCGCAGTATCCCCTGTGGAATAATGCCACCGTCAACCCAGTGGGGAGAAAAATCACTAAAGCGCCCTTTACTATCGTTCACCCCCAGAACTATACACCTTTCGCCAGAGACGAGACAGTATCATGACTTCTACCCTAGATCTCTCACTCACAAAACAGCCGCACAGGACAAACAATTGTGAAACCCTCGACTTAGTGACGACTGACCACCTGCTTGTCCTGTATTCCATTGACGTTAGAGCTGTGATCCCACGAAGTACGACTATAGTCGAGCCGACTGGGAACTATATCGATCAACATTTTAACACTAATTTCATACAGTTCCTGTTCTCCGCTCTAAAGAGGAAGTGGACCGGTAGCTTTCCTAACCGAGGTTATCGTCAATGCAGCTGACACTGCCATCCCTAAGTTTATCCCAATGTCGCTACAAAAACCGCCAGACCATAATAATTGGAAGAATAACTGGTATAGAACAAGGGAGTCGTGAAGCCAAGAAAGTAGTAAACTCTCTCACAACGCAAATTCGTGGCTTGACGATGAATTGGAAGAAAAAGTACGACACAGGTCTTACCGGCTTTCGGATTTGCTAACTTCACCCAACTTGTCGCTTTGTCTCAAACTGATGATATATAAATGTGTCCCCCGACCAGCTCTACGGTACCCCACAATATACTCACCTGATTGACAATACAGCTAAACGTCTTCAGCAATTTCAGAATGGGACCATGAGAAAAGTGGTCAGACATACCTCTCTCGAGAAGGTAAAGAATGCCGACCTGCACCCGTTCCATGGTGTGCCATCGTTGGGTGAGTTCATCCACCGGAGACACATCAAGTTTTTTTACTCGTCCCAGCACGTCACAAACCCAGTGTTTAACAAAATGACCCCACAACCCGTCCTGGATGGATGGCAACAGACTGTCAGGGAAAATTAGGTTAAGATTTAGTTTAAGTTTTTATTGTTAGATGTTAGGTAGTTTTAAGTCTATGATATGCTTATCAATATATTATAGTAAGGTGAGCTCCATCACTTCTAAAGAAGTCCAATAAATTAATGCATAATGTACATCATTATACTTTTGTACAAGCGGAGATCACAATCTGTAAAAACCAGAAATTGTATAAAATGTAGCCAAGCTACAGGAAATACAATGAATAAATTGTAAATAGATTAATTTGTAGTATTTATATTGAATTATGTAATGATTTTGTAGGAAAGAAAAAAATGGGTGGGAATCGTTTAGTCGCTCTGATGGGAGGCCTCTTTCGCTTGGCAGTTCATCCATAGAACATTTCATCCAGAGAGCATTTCATGTTGATCTAGAGCCGTTGACTGCGGATTGAAGACATCGATGTACACTTGTAAGATTGAAATGTTATTTGTAGCTAGTAAGATAGATATAATCTGTTTATCATTTTGATTAATAGTAAAATCAGTCATTGCTCGTTAAGACCTTTTAACCTTTTGTTGTTTTTGGTTTATAAAATATTTTGTCAATAGATTTCTATTTTATGATTCAATTATTTCCATTTTGATCACAACGTTAATTTATTAAGGTAAATTACTTTGGGTTTAGATTTAATTGGGACCAACAGTAAGTGAATAAAATATTTAAGTAAGGTATAATTTTTTACAACTTTACGTGAATGCAGTACGCTCAAGATTTGAGGAATAAAATCTGTTATAAGTTGAATAGTTAGATAACATTGCTAAAAATTGAAAAAAAATTATTCAACTAGGGCGTAACAGCGTGGTGTTCGTGGGTAAGTCAGGTAAATAGATAAACGGATATGTATCCTTAGAAAAGATACATCCTTTATTTATTGCCTAGAGTGTTATGTATGCGGATACAGTGGTGTATCAGACCTATTAATGTATCGGCACGCGCGGAGGTATCCATAAGTAAATATATAACTAAAAGAAACGCCTGCATCCGACGAACGTAGTACAAAATAAGCGCCACCCAGGGCGGACCGCACTATCGCCCCCTCCTACTATGCAACTGACTTGTAAAGGTTCATTATATCTGTCTCCTAACATTTCTTGCTCATTATTGCAATTTCTTATAAATAAATGTTACAACGGCAGTTAAGGGCGTTCTAAATTCATTCTTTAGGGCTTCTGGATAGAAGCTACTTATATATCTGTGCTCAAATGGCAAAATGTTATGAATCACTTTTCCTAGCAGAGTGATTTTTTCACATTCCATAATGTTTAAGTACTATAGTGTTATGAAAAATTTGTTGTTTTACATGAGTGAACGTGTTACCAATGATAGTTGGCTAATACTTATAGTCTCTTTTACAGTACTTGGACTATGGAATGTGAAAACATCTCTTTGTAAGAAAGTGTGACTTATAACATTTTTGAACAGAGATATAACCAACAGTGCTTGGACTATGGAATGTGAAAACATCCCTTTGTAAGAAAACGTGACTTATAACATTTTTGAACAGAGATATAACCAACAGTGCTTGGACTATGGAATGTGAAAACATCCTTTGTAAGAAAACGTGACTTATAACATTTTTGAACAGAGATATAACCAACAGTGCTTGGACTATGGAATGTGAAAACATCCCTTTGTAAGAAAACGTGACTTATAACATTTTTGAACAGAGATATAACCAACAGTGCTTGGACTATGGAATGTGAAAACATCCTTTGTAAGAAAACGTGACTTAAAACATTTTTGAACAGAGATATAACCAACAGTGCTTGGACTATGGAATGTGAAAACATCCCTTTGTAAGAAAACGTGACTTATAACATTTTTGAACAGAGATATAACCAACAGTGCTTGGACTATGGAATGTGAAAACATCCCTTTGTAAGAAAACGTGACTTATAACATTTTTGAACAGAGATATAACCAACAGTGCTTGGACTATGGAATGTGAAAACATCCCTTTGTAAGAAAACGTGACTTATAACATTTTTGAACAGAGATATAACTAACAGTGCTTGGAGTCTGGCCGGCAGTCTTTTTCTGTAAGTTAGTAATAGTTAGCTTCTAGACTTAGTCGCTCAAAGCTCTTGATCCGTCCACTCATTGGAGGCCGGTAACTGGCTAGGAATCTTGGTGGAGGTAAACGAATGATTTGGAGCTAAGGCATATTCGTTATTAATGGGCAATTCAAATCAAACCTCGATTTCGTTCAGCATATTGTTTGTAATTTGGTGTTACAGTCAATTAGAATATTGCCACGTTTCCTGAAACGGTTCCTCGAACGATCACATTGGCTGAAAAAAACGGGCTGTTGAAAATTATTTAATTCTAATTAGATTGAAATAAATATAAAGGTCTGCCCTTAAATCATTGAGTAAATAGTTTTTCAACTATTCTTTTCAAGAATGTGTTGGAACAGTGAAGAGTGTCCATGGTAAACTAATTTTCTTGTTCCAAGTGGGCCGTGGGTGGGAGTGTCAGCAATGGAAGGACACGGCTCCAGTTACGCTGCGGAATATATCGCAATTTCCTTCATTGATCGTTGTTTCAACAAGAAAGTTCACTAAGTTGTCTATAAAGATCACAATAATAATAATTATTCTTTTAATTAATTGATCATGGTTGAAATACAAATGCTTTTCGGTTCACGCGACCATGATCAATCAAAGGAAATAATTGTTTAACTAAAGTTGTGGGTGATATTAACGTTCGAGACCGACTAATTCATAAACGACAACAGGACTATTGTCTCCTCATTCGTTGATTCCTTTTCCTCTCTCTGGATTTGTTCAAATCATAAACAAAACCAATAAGAACGTCTTTATGAAAAATATAAATTAATACTACATCAAATCAAATAAATAATACGACATACTTTTCCTTTTCTTTTAATTGTTATTATGTTTGAACCAATTGTAATTGAACAGTAAAATTAATAATCCATGCAAAATAAATCTTTTAAGCCAAAAAAGTAAATACTGAAAAATAAAGAAATAAATTAATGAATTTGTCTGTATTTTGTTATGCCTCGATCAATATTGTTTCATTTATGAGTTTTTTAAATATATAAATTTTCTGAAGAATATTAATTTAAATGATATTATTGTTAGGGTTAAGTAATAATGATTTTTATTATGCGCATTGACAATAATCTAATAGGGATGTAGCTGGCGGACGGAGGAGGGTGGTGGGTTGGGATAAGTGCGAAAGACTTGCCCTGTTAAGCCCCTCCGGCTTAGAGCTTCGGCTCAACTCTTCGCAACTCAGAGTCGATAACAGTATCGTGGTGCAGTTGCCTCAACGATTATCGCCCTTGGCTGCAATGAAACTGTCAAGTCAGCGTCATTTTTCTGAGAACAACTGGCTCTGACCAGGCCTGTTGGTGCACACATTCTAACATATACTGAGAATCTGAATAAAATGTAAAAAAACTAGTTAAAGTTGACGATTTCTAAAAATGAATAATGACTAGGTATTTCGTCAGTTACGTCAATTTGTTTTCCCCAAATTTCGTACTGTGCTATCACAGTATTATTCAACAGCATGATTTTGACTCACCAAATATTATTGGAAAAGAACATAACTTTTAGAATCATTTCAAATAACCAAAAATACTGTCTATTATAAAACAGACATATCATTTGATTTATTTTAACAATAATATTTTACAACCAATGTACAGATCAGATTATGCACTTGAAATAGAACTTGAAACTGACAACACATATACTGTGTGCCTTTGGCCACAACTGATACCAGAGAAGACTTGAATAATGGACATGCATTATTCCAAAATAATTTTATTATATAAAAAAGTTTTTTTTTTTTTTTTCTTAGCTCTTGACCAAAGTAATTGATTTATTTAATGTTTATTCTTTCTTATCTAATTTGGAACAAAATAACGTGTGAGTATGAAAATTTGATAAAACGTTATTATTGTTCTAATATAAAAATAGGATTTACTTATTTTGACTGTACAATACTTTTCTGCTGATTGTGTAGGGATTCCTTGGTGATGGGCTGATGGTGAGTCCGAAACATAGCATTATTGTATCAATATATAAGAAAAATTGATAAGGAAGGATATTTTTACGGTGACACTATAATACCTGTAATTCTATCAATAATCAGACGCAAACCTGACTCCCACCCAAGCTCAGAAACTAGTTAAATTTACACAATAAATTATATCTTGCTTCTCAAATAGGACAGAATAAAAATACTATATTTATTCTCCGAAAGAGCAATTGAGAAGCCCACTTTCATTTCATTATTATTTAATTACAAAAATTTATTCAAGTGCTTGGAATCACGAATACTTTGCACACGAAAACTTCTCGTATTACGCAGCAACGTGGTGAGAATATTCAAAAAGTTTTTAAATTAGTTAACAACCAGCCATGGGTAATTTCTAAAACCCTTCAGAGTTCCTTAGTTTTGTTATTTGTTTTGCAACAATGGCATTGCTACCATGCAAAATCAAGGAAACATGTATTCCCCGAATGAACACAAATCAAATGGATCTAAATAATTATTTATAATTTAATCAGCTGAGCTTCTTCTTGGCTTGATGGAATTACAGGCAGGTATTACCTTGTTTCATTTCTTAAACTTAAAATGAAAAATAATACTTAATTGAAATAATTTACTTACGAGATTAAATGAGTTTATTAAATATTTAATTATAGAATAAAAAAACCCGCATGAACTTAATAACTCCTCAGAGAAAGAAACTAAATTGGTTTGAAGCACTCCTGCATCTAATCCGTGGTGAGCTTCAGTGCTGGCTTATTCTTCCCTCAAGTACGGAGCGTCTGCGGCTTTCGCGAACTCGCTTTCTCCACTGATCTGGCTGCAGGAGCAGTGTGTGGGATTTCCCTGCTATATTCTATGTGTGCATCTTATCAAAGAGACAGTGAATGGAAAATTGTAAGTATGACATGGATAAGTATAGTTTTGTTTTTTACATAAAGATTTGAAAAGAGCCTCTGTGGCTGGAGCTGTAATGTGTACATGCCCCGCTCTTCCGATGCTTGAGTGAGAGTCCAAAGTAACCACTATAATCTATTCATTTCCCTTCAGGTTAACTTTGGCTGTGATTAATCTAGCGGCACGAGTACTCTTGAGAAGCGTTCAATTTGTATCCATAGTTGTTTGATATTCACTGACCCAAAATAATCTTGTAAAGGGATCTATTGCGGGATCTGAAAGAGTAGGATCTCAACGCTGTTTCTGCCACATTTAAATATTTGGACCGTGGTGTCTGGACCTCCAGGCCCATTTGGACCTTTCTCTACAATGTAAGCCAGTTCTGCAACCAGCCTGAATATTTTTACTATCCACCTTTAAATTATTTTAGGATTATTCAGTACAGAGTCTGTAAATTTCCTTAAGTCCAGCCAATTTGTGATACGTTAGCGCAACTTCAATTCTCCAATAGTTTATTTTATCATAGTAAACTAGTTGCTCCAAGGATCGGAAGCCCCATCATTTTTACTATCATTATTTTAAAGATAAATTAGGGATGAAGGAAGTGAAGAAATGTTACAGCCAGCCAGCTTGTTATATAACAGTAAAATATATAGTTTATTTTACTTTGAAACCATTTCACTGAAGATATCATTTTCATACAATAGAATGTAAATAACTTAAATATTGACACGAAAGCCTATTGAAACAGACTCTAACAACTTTGGATACCCGATTCCTCTTACAATCCACAAATTTATTTTTTGGATTTTATTCAACTGGTACAAAAAAAAATATGCTAAAATATTTAGAAAAATAAATCTATCGAAACTACCCGATCTATCGGTATCTTCCAAATCTGTAATTTTTAAAACATTTTAGCTATACCGTCTCCTACTTTAATATTGGAACTTGGGCGAACTTTGAAAAATGGACTCCTAGCACTACGTTTAAATACAACTTCTTTTTGAGCCTGACAATTAATGCTGTTATCTCATGAAGCAATAAATACTTTTGATCTTCTTAATATGATTCAAACAATCCACTATCAACAATGATAAACTTAACCCATTCAATTCGTAGTTTCTGTCTCTCAATCTGCCCCTTGAGGAATAAATTAACTTTTATAAACCTTTCTGGTGTATAAGGAGGAGGAAATAAATAGGAAATTTATCCATTCATCCAGTCACTACTCCTTCCAAATATGTACCGTATAATGACTATCCGCGTACGTAGTCCGTAGAATTGATCGCTGGCAATTGCAGGGAATAACGCCCCACCTCAGGCCCGTTGGCTCTAATCAAGATGTCGAGGAACAAATTAAGGGCTTTATCAGGAGAGGGATAAGCCCTTTTGAACCTGGGTCTTTTGCATTCAGTGAACATGGCTTTTGAGTGGTAAAACTCCCATAGCTCACTCATATTTCAAATACCTTCTCTAGACATAATTTTTGCCAAAAGATATTCCCATCTAATTCTGTACAAACACAGAATTCCTCCAATTTTAATGCATGGGTGCCCAGCATGGAACTTAACCAATAATTTTAGCACACTCAAACTGAAAATTTTGTTGACAATTACCCTAACTTTACAAATCCACAAATTAAAAAAATGGGAAATAATACTAAATTTAAATCCAAACGTTACATTCGCCATTTTTTATTCGGTGGGGCATAATTTCGTATGACCATTTACTACCCCTCTTGAAATTGATAATATATTCTAAAAGGCTGCAATGTTACTTTTGTTGACTGGCTTATGTAAGAATGTAATGTTATGTTTCTACATAGGAGAAATTAGGCGGAGCTTTCACAGTTAGACATTGGTGTCCTCCGGAATGAAAATATCTCTGGTCTTTTTCACGGTGAATGAGCCTTCGTGGTGTGTGCGTGCCTCCCCACTTAGCCATTAGTGGCCGGATTATAGACGGCAAGTAGGTTTTCGTATACCTAGTTCATTTACGACCCCTTGGAAGTCCCTGGTTAAAAAGGCTGTTCTATTGTCACAAACTAGGACTTCAGGGTGACCGCATGATGGAAATAAAGAACTGCACACTGATATGTTACTGGGTGTAAAGGTAATTTCAAAATTACTATATCTTGCCAAGCGGTCGCGTGTATTCTCTGCCAAGGAGTTGAGGCAGGTGGCCAATGATGAGAAATTATCTTGGTAAGGTCTTTAGCAACTGAGAGCCATGGCTCAGACAATTTAGCAGTCTCTGCTGCGATATGAAACTTCGGGGCCTAGGCTCTACTCTCGTTATAATACCTATGCCGGCAGACGCTTATGTAATATGTATAATATGAAATATGTCTGGGGTTGATAATTTAGTCCATCTTCGTTCACCAAAAGTGATTCGTGTGAGATAAAAAAAGTAGGTAGTAAATTTCCACAATTAACAATCAAACCTTTAATCTCGCCTTCTAGGCTATATTAGTTTGAGTACTTATGTTTGACAAATATCTAATCAAAATAGTAGTGAACCCTGACAATAATTTTTTTATTAAAGATAACAGGAATACAATACTAAACAGAACCATGATATCGCAAAGCCATGATAAGTTTAACCAATCCTAACCTTCTACCGAGAATGTACATCAAATATGTGCTTGCATCAAACAAAACGTATATCGAAACTGAAAGAAATTTAGGACCATATGGTTTTTAGAAATTGAATCTACTTAGCACTTCTTCCGTAGAGCTATACCAGTGCAGCTGCAGATCAGGTGCTAATGGAGATTCGTACTCATTTCGGGAAGTAGCGACATCAGAATTAATAGACTTATTAAAAATCTACGCCAGCGATACTGCCGGTATATTCTAAGTTGTGATGCTGTTGTACTTTTAATTTTCCGAGGTCTATGTTGCCTCGATCCGCTACTCACCGGTTCGTCCTTAACGCGGTAGTTCCAAATCTAGCTTCAGATATCTCATACCCTAAATATACAACCTTCTATTGTAAAATCTTAGATTTATTCTTGCTTAGCTGTATTTTCCGATTGTGCTCCTGGACCGAAGGGGCTGAAACCAAACTGTCGTCATGAGCACTTATCTTATCCAATCGCCACTCTTAGCCTCTACAGCCTTCTAAAAGCCTATTTAACCCAGGATTTCTAACGGTAGGGACGGTTTTACTCCCCCAATTTCTCGCTTCTACTCCCCCAATCCCTCGCTTCTACTCCCCCAATCCCTCGCTTCTACTCCCACAATCCCTCGCTGCTACTCCCCCAATCCCTCGATTCTACTCCCCCAATCCCTCGCTTCTACTCCCCCAATCCCTCGCTTCTACTCCCCCAATCTCTCGCTTCTACTCTCCCAATCCCTCGCTGCTACTCTCCCAATCCCTCGCTGCTACTCCCCCAATCCCTGGCTTCTACTCCCCCAATCCCTCGCTGCTACTCCCCCAATCCCTGGCTTCTACTCCCCCAATCCCTCGCTGCTACTCCCCCAATCCCTCGCTTCTACTCCCCCAATCCCTAGCTTCTACTCCCACAATCCCTCGCTACTACTCCCCCAATCCCTCGATTCTACTCCCCTAATCCCTCGCTTCTACTCCCCCAATCCCTCGCTTCTACTCCCCCAATCCCTCGCTTCTACTCCCCCAATCCCTAGCTTCTACTCCCACAATCCCTCGCTGCTACTCCCCCAATCCCTCGCTTCTACTCCCCCAATCTCTCGCTTTTACTCCCCCAATCCCTCGCTGCTACTCCCCCAATCCCTCGCTTCTACTCCCCCAATCCCTAGCTTCTACTCCCACAATCCCTCGCTACTACTCCCCAATCCCTCGATTCTACTCCCCTAATCCCTCGCTTCTACTCCCCCAATCCCTCGCTTCTACTCCCCCAATCCCTCGCTTCTACTCCCCCAATCCCTAGCTTCTACTCCCACAATCCCTCGCTACTACTCCCCAATCCCTCGATTCTACTCCCCTAATCCCTCGCTTCTACTCCCCCAATCCCTCGCTTCTACTCCCCCAATCCCTCGCTTCTACTCCCCCAATCCCTCGCTTCTACTCCCCCAATCCCTCGCTGCTACTCCCCCAATCCCTCGCTTCTACTCCCCCAATCTCTCGCTTTTACTCCCCCAATCCCTCGCTTCTACTCCCCCAATCCTTCGCTGCTACTCCCCTAATCCCTCACTTCTACTCCCCCAATCCTTCGCTTCTACTCCCCCAATCCCTTGCTTCTACTCCCTCAATCCCTCCCTTCTACTCCCCCAATCCCTCGCCCTTCTATTCCTTCCAAAAAAAAACCTTACTCAGATCGGTCAAGCCGTTCCCTAAATACGTGGGAAATAATCCCCGGACTGGAAAAAAG
This sequence comes from Acanthosoma haemorrhoidale, assembly GCA_930367205.1. Lineage (NCBI taxonomy): Eukaryota > Metazoa > Arthropoda > Insecta > Hemiptera > Acanthosomatidae > Acanthosoma > Acanthosoma haemorrhoidale. The sequence continues at coordinate 116,000,640 of OV884009.1, forward strand.
CTGGTCCAAGGATCCATCTTAAGTAGGCTTCCTGGGAAAGGAAGAGTTATTTTTATTTAATTTCTAAAAAATGTACTTACGTTTATGTGTTTGAGAATGAATGTTTATTAACAGCACCATCTGTCGAAATACATTTTTCCATTCACGGTACTTTTTCCCTTGAAAGCAACTCGTGAAAAACATAAAATAAGCTCATACACAATATAAAATTAATATTCATAGCCTGGGGCAGGCACGTGCTCTCGTTTATATATCACGTGTCTCCGATGAGTTTTAGTTTGCTGTAAGTTTCAAGAAATTCATGTGGAAAACAAGATGGGAATTTTCAAAGGGAGTTTAATTCCTCGGAACATATAACCTCCTTCAAAATTTAATTTTCTAAAATACCCGATGTTAATAATTTTCCATCTGTCATTTTGTGTAAAGGGGGCTAGACGTGTAATTTACCTATTGGTCATTTGCCTTTTTCAAAAGATTTTCTGGTAAGTTAAAATTAGAAAAAAACAATAGCTTTTAGTTTGCACTAGTGCAGATTGTATGCTTTAAGGCTTTGTTTATATATTCAATTAAGAATTGTATTTACATTTAGGTTTTCTTTTTCGTATAATTTTTTTCATTGCTTGTTCATATATTTATGTTTATTATAACATAAGAAAATTAGGGAAATTACATAACATACACCTATTATATCACATAAATAAAATACAAATAAATAAATAAACATGTTATTTTGGAATAATAATATTTTGTATAATAGTTCCATTTGATGGTCTGATGGTGCTAAAAATAAAACCAACCCATTAAGTATAACGAAGCGTCATTAATAAAATAATTAGTAGTGAAAAATAAATATTGTTATGAAATTTAGTCAGTAGTGTATCAAATCAGAGATCTCAACGTACTGGTTAATAATATGTTATGTGTTTTGTGCCTTAAGTGGATTATAATTGTGTAAAGAAATAAAACTGTCTTCAAATGATATTCACAAATTTTTTGAAAACCGGGTTTCACATAGAGGGATATTATTTTACGGTAAAGTTTTTACTTGATGCCACAGCGATGATGAAAATAAGGTTACTTTTATAATGTACTTAAATAAGAACTATAATGAGGGGTCAATTTTATCCAACATTTATCCAACAATTACTTGTAATTAAATAATAAATATTTTCTTATCATATTAGGTAAGGTCTTGATGAACGTATAATTAATATATGGGATTTAGTGGACTTATTTTGCAGAAGGTCATTGAACCATTCATCATAAGTGAATTCAAAATGTTTTTGTAACCTCAGTTTAATACAGAAAAATGAAATTTGCATGAATATTTTAGTTGATGACACAGAGATCCTAAAATAATGAAGTAATAAAAAAGTATATATGGTCATTATTGTATATATATATATATATAAGTTAGCTGGGGAGCCTATTATGAGGAGATAACATAGGTAAGACTCCCCAGCTAATCCTCTCAAGGCATTAGCCAACCTATATATAGGAGTAAGAAGATAAATAAAGATTCATTCTCAACCTAACTATCGTGTCGGTTCATTACCTCTTCCCCTTTTTTAATCGCTGAGTTCAGTCTATCATAAGTGGTGCCAAAACCCGGGAAGTGTTATCGTTACCGTAGAGTTATCGGCTCGTGAGTTGTTTCTCTCTCGATTACGGAATGCTGGAGGGAGTGCTCAGGTCAGCGGTGCTCAACGCAGCAGCCGACATACCGCAACTTCCTCAATCGACCATGGCAGTCGCTCATGCCAACACCATGGCATGGATGAAGATCCAGGCGATCACAGCACAAGATGTGAGGACAGCGATCTCCGACCTAGAGAGGTTTGCCGGTGAGACAGGAGAGCTGAATTACTTCCTGAAGGGAGGGGACAGGTTAATGTTACGGATAGAGTGCAAGCGAGCAGAGGATCTAATCACCGAAGGGGATGCCGAGTCGCTGAGGGCAGCTCTAGTGTGCAGGGTGAAGAGGAGCATCCTAAACATGATCCAGGCGGATGAGGAGACCCCATGGATGGCCATAAAGGAACGACTGAAGAAGGCGTTCGGAGGGGGACGGTGGACACCTGAGGAGGACATTTTTAAGATGTTCCGGGAGATTAAGAAGTCCCACCAGACAAACGGACACTACGCTGGAAATCTCCTAGCGAAGTACAACAACATAACGGAGAAGATGAGGGAGTCGGTAAGCGCGCCTGAGGTGGAGGCACGGATGGCGTTCCTATCGACTATATTGAAAGTTCAGTTGGCAAAAGAGACGGGAAAAAAGGAGGGATTTCCGAGAGAACGCACGTTCCTGGAGTGTGCCCAGGAGATGGTGGACGCCAGCGCCAGGGAGGAGGAAGGCGCGGGATACGAAAGAGACGTGAGTTGGAAGAGAGTCACGTACAGAAGGAGCCCGCCAAGACAGAGTGGACACAGCCGGGGAATGGAAAGGCGGACCGGCAGAGGACAAGACGAGAGGAGGAGGAAGCAGGAAGGAAGGTGCTTTGAATGTAATCGTCCGGGACACGTAGCAGCTCAGTGCGGCCAGGTAAAATGCTTTGAATGCGGGAGACAGGGGCATATGGCCAGGAATTGCCCTAGACGCAATACCAGAGGCGACAGGAGGGGATTCCGGCCGGAACCTATGGAGGTGAACCAGCAGGAGTGGACCCCACGGAGACAAGCTGGACGAGCCGCGACCCCCTACTCGAGCGGAGAGTCTTCAGGAGACAAAAGCGGTCGGTCGGAGGGCAGCGCCCCGACGTTGAGACACGAGGTAAGTGGGGGGGACCCGTGGAAAGGGGGGCCCTCGGGAGCCGAGGTAGTAAGGGGAAATAGGCGGGACGAATGAGGGTGCGATTTGGGGGGGGGGGGCAACCGGGCGTGCGTGTTAGAAGTAAACAACGGTGAAAAGGGGAAAAGGGGATTTAGGTTGCCCGTGGCGAGGGGGGGGGCGTCCGGAATTCGGTTCTTGATCGATACGGGGAGCACCCACTCGCTGGTGAGCGAAAGTGGGGCGAGGGAACTGGGAATTTGGGACAGTCGAAAACCGTGTAAGTGCGCTATAACCACGGTAAGCGGAAGGTGTGGAACGGGCGGGGAAGCACAACTGAGCCTTCGCGAAATCACTGGGCGCGAAGAGAGGGTCACGGCGCACATTATGGGAACGTTGGCCGAGAATTACGATCTAATAGTGGGGTGTGACATATTATAGAGGGTGGGGATGAAATTGAAGGTCCGTAATCGGAAATGGGAGTGCGCACTAGGGAAGCGCAAGTATGATATAGTCACGAGACGGCAAGGAGAGGGGGTGAGAGTCGGAGCAGCCGGGTGCACGCGCGACGCGGCGACTAGTAGAGGCGAACGGGGATCTATTCCACCGGGAAGCGGACAGACTACCGACTACAGGGAGGACGGAACACAGGATACCGGTGAAGTCAGGGACGCCGGTGTACGTCAAGGAGAGGCGCTATCCCCAGGCAATGAGAGAGGTTATAAGGGGGCAGCTCGGGGAACTCCTAGAGCAGGGTATTATAAGACCTAGTAGCTCGCCCTACAATAGTCCGCTGTGGGTCGTGGAAAAGAGGAGCGGGGATGATCAGAAACATTACCGGGTAGTAGTGGACTATCGTAAGCTGAACGAGGTCACGGTGGACGAGAGGTACCCGCTCCCGAGGATCGAGGATATACTCGATCGCCTGTCGGGAGCGACGGTGTTCAGTACGTTGGACCTCAAGAGCGGGTATCATCAGGTTAGGATGGCAGACGAGGACGTTGGGAAGACGGCGTTCTCTTGGGAGCGAGGGCATTATGAGTTCGTGAGAATGCCCTTCGGTCTGAAGGGAGCCCCGTTAACTTTCCAGCGTCTTATGGACGAACTCCAGACGGGGCTGGGTGAGGACTTCTCTCAGGTGTATATGGACGACCTGATAGTGTTCAGTAAGACTGAACAGGGACATGTCCAGCACCTGGGCCGAGTCCTCGCCAGGGTGAGGGAGTTCGGACTTAAGCTGTCACGGGAGAAGTCCAGGTTCGGGCTGAGGGAGATCAAGTTCCTGGGCTACACCATCTCACAGGACGGGGTACGACCAGATCCGGAGAGGGTACGGGCAATACAGGAGGCACCCTTCCCCAAGAACGCGCGGGGCATTCGTAGGTTCCTGGGGATGATCAACTATTATAGGAAGTTCATCCCCGGGATCGCGGAACTCACGAACCCGCTAACAGAGCTACTCAGGAAGGGACGGAGGTTCCGGTTGGGGCCGGAGCAGATTGAGAGCATCGGGAAGTGCCGGGACGTACTCACGCAGAAGCCTCTGTTGATGTTCCCGGACTTCGGGAAGACATTCCGTGTCACGACGGACGCAAGCGCGATCGCGTTAGGGGTGGTCCTGTCGCAAGACACCGGAGGGGGGGGGGGGGAAAGACCCATTGCATATGCGGGCCGACAACTGAACGGGGCCGAGACGCGATACAGCGCCATTGAGCGAGAATTGTTGGCGATTGTGTGGGCAGTGGAGTATTTCCGACCCTACTTGTATGGCAGAGCGTTCGAACTATATACAGATCACAAGCCGCTGGTATATTTGGGAACCCTAAAGGAGTCTTCGGCATGGGTGGCTAGATGGAAGGAGCGACTAGCCGCGTATAATTTCAAGGTTATGTACAAAAAGGGGACAGAAAACGCCGTCGCAGATTGGCTGTCCAGGGAGCTAGTGGTAAACGCGCTGGAAGAAGAAGAGGGGCAGGAGGAACCGTTCGCGGTACGGTACCTACGGGAGTAGGCCGAGAGCGGACCAGAAATTCCCCTAGTCCAAAGGGATCGTGTACAGGTAGAGACCCCGCCCGAACGACCGCCAGACTTACCCGAGCTGGACGAAATGATTAACGACAAGAAGAGGCAGATCATCCTCAAGTCGAAACGGGAGCCGGGGATCGAGACTTTGGCCAGCGTATACGCGGGACTGTCCACGGTAACAGTTAGGGCACAGGCCACGATCGAGGACACAGATTTAGAGCGAACCATCGAGGAGTGCATGACACCGGGTCAGACCTGCCACATATTCATCGGCAATCGGGGGCTAGCCGATAAGGTCAAGCGTCTGTGAAGGCAAGAACGCATAGGGGTGGGGTACACGCTCGTTAGGTGCCTCAGACAGGTGGAGACCGTCACCGAAGCCGAGGCGCAAGGTAAGGTAGTGAGGGATCATGTAGGCAAAACGAACCACCGAGGGATCGAGGAGACGCTCAGGGCACTAAGGCGGGCGTATTTCTGGGCAAACATGGGACGGACCGTCAGGGAAGCTGTCGCGCGGTGCGAAACGTGCCAGCAAGCAAAATATGACCGACAACCCCCCGTAGCAGAACAAACGATCACAGAGACAGCAGAGGAACCCTGAGGATCGTGCAGGCAGATCTATACAGTAACGAGGGTCAGTCCTGGCTAACAATGTTAGATACATTTAGCAAAATTGCAATGGTCTATCCCGTAGAAGCCAAGACTCCCGAGGTAGTATGGGAAGGAGTGCTCCAGTGGTGTGGGACGTATGGGGTCCCCGACACGATCGTGTCGGACTCAGGGCGAGAGTTCGACAACGAGTGGATTAGGGAACAAAGCAACGAGTTAGGGTTTATCTGGCGGCGGAACACCCCCCACCATATCAAGGGGAGGGGCGCATTGGAGCGCCTCCACAGCACACTGGGGAACACCTTCGACTATTTAGGCTCGAGCGACAGTTGGACTCGTACGTGGCAATGCCGCGCGCGGTGGTGGCATACAACCACAGCATACACGCGGCGACGGGGCTATCACCGGTCGAGATTGTATTCGGTCAGAGACGACGGGATCGGGGGGATCTGATGACAACCCATAACCTGGGGTTGCGGAGGCAATTGGGGGAAGTGCGCAACGAACGCCGGGCGATGTGGGGGAAGGTCCGAGAACGTATCGTCAGGGAGAAACAGACTCGGGTAGACAGGGCGAACACCAGACCTCGGATAGTCAGCGCCGGCTCGATCGCGCTGGGGACCACCGTTTACCGCAGATTAAGAACAGCTCGTAAGAAGAGTGCCGCGCGGTACGAGGGGCCGTACGTAGTGGTGGCAATTAGGGAGCATAGTTTGTATACGATCCGGGACGTAAATCACCCTTTCCGTTCGCGTACCGTCCATGTCGAAGAACTTAAGGTACCATCGGCGGGGACTCGGCGAACGACGGGGGGCGGCGGCCCGACCGACACACCACGCTGCCCGAACGGGCAGACCTTTGAATAATAAATAGTAACTTAGTATTTAAACAATGTACAAATAAAACCAACCCAGATTGTCTCTTAATGATATTGTATGTATTATACCAGCTTGACTATTGTTATTGAAGTATTGTATGTGTTATATCCAGCCCACTGTGGGCGTTAATTGTATTGTAAGTACTCTATCGAAGTGACTATGTTTATTTTTCCGTTGTGGTTCGATTGTTGGAGTTCCTAGGTACCAGGAACTGGAGGGGGGGAGTTAGCTGGGGAGCCTACTATGAGGAGATAACATAGGTAAGACTCCCCAGCTAATCCTCTCAAGGCATTAGCCAACCTATATATAGGAGTAAGAAGATAAATAAAGATTCATTCTCAACCTAACTATCGTGTCGGTTCATTACCTCTTCCCCTTTTTTAATCTCTGAGTTCAGTCTATCATAAGTTATATATATCATATTAACCCTCCACTACTCAGGCTGTACATAAGGGATACAATATAACTTTTTGTCTTAACTATTAGGAGACGCTAGTCATGATGACTCGGGGGTGCTATTCCATTCGCTATATTGACACCAGTTTTCGTTCCGAAACAACATTGTATCTGAGAGATATCACACGACTTGATTAGTAAGTTTTCTGTCTATCATTAAAACTGATTATGTATCACATAATAAGTACTGAATAATTACTTTTTATTTACATGATGATAAGGTTTCTAGTTAATAGAGCCTCTCTGTATTTCAGAGACACAACGAATGTGCGGAACGATGAATACGAACATGGAAATAAACGGTAGTGCATTCAAATTAATTCCGTCATACGACGGAAATCCGAAAAAATTAATTAACTTTATCACAGGAGTGCAATTTATATAACTTATAAAACGGATAATGTATATCATGAAATTAACAACGCGAAAATAATAATGCAAGCAAGGCAAAAACTTGAAGGGGATGCGGAAACGGTGACATTCGATAAGCATTTTCGATCAGTAGAAAAACTATTCAATTTCTTAAAACGAAAATATCAGGATTCGAGATCAAGGGAACTATTAATAGCCGAAATACTCGAGACAAAACCATTAAATAATGAAAACCCAATATTATACGTTTCTAGACTAACCGAAAAGAGATGTGATCTAATCGCGCGAACATATGCTGATTCAAGTGTTATAAGCAAAGACAACGAGATGAAGTTCTACGACAAACAAATTAGTCACCACGTGGTACATAACTTACACCCTATGCTTACTGATTTTATTTACCATTTAGTATTTAAAACTTTAGGGGACATAGACAGTATATTGAGAAATGAGGCATCTCATTTTGTCCAGAGGAAATATGGAAGGGATTATAGCGACAAGAAATACGAAAATAACCGAAGGAATTACCGACCGAATTATAACGATAACAGACTATATAATCCTAATAATCGAAGACAACAGCCGTATTATAATCAACCGAACTATAATTAACAAGGAAATAATTATAATTACCAAGGAGATAATTATAATCCTTATAATCGAAAGCAACAACCATATTACGATCAACCCCAACCTAACTACAAAAGACAAGACTTAGTACCAAGAAATAATCACCAACAACCATGGAATCATCAAGCGCGATTCAATTATTTTAATGGACCGAGATCGACACAACACGATAACAAGCGAACACCAGCGTAACCACAAACAGTATCAATGAACGGTTGGAAATGAGGTGCATCATATAGAAGATGATTGGAGTCATATTATAAAGGAAACTACAGAGATTAAATCAACAAGAGACGAATTTTTTAGGAGCAGGCCAACACAGCAACGACCCACCGAATCCGTATCAAAACCAAATGACGGATCAGTAACGTCGGAGCAATATTATGAAATAGATTTCACAAGTAATTTTCCGCAGATCACGGATTTAGAAGATTATTTTACAGAATATGACCAGGATCGCAATACAAGAGAATTAATAATGCTAGAGCAATATTATGAAATAGATTTCACAAGTAATTTTCCGCAGATCACGGATTTAGAAGATTATTATACAGAATATGACCAGGATCGTAATACAAGAGAATTAATAATGCTAGAGCAATATTATGAAATAGATTTTACAAGTAATTTTTCGCAGATCACGGATTTAGAAGATTATTTTACAGAATATGACCAGGATCGTAATACAAGAGAATTAATAATGCTAGAGCAATATTATCAAATAGATTTCACAAGTAATTTTCCGCAGATCACGGATTTAGAAGATTATTTTACAGAATATGACCAGGATCGTAATACAAGAGAATTAATAATGCTAGAGCAATATTATGAAATAGATTTCACAAGTAATTTTCCGCAGATCACGGATTTAGAAGATTATTTTACAGAATATGACCAGGATCGTAATACAAGAGAATTAATAATGCTAGAGCAATATTATAAAATAGATTTCACAAGTAATTTTCCGCAGATCACAGATTTAGAAGATTGTTTTACAGAATATGACCAGGATTGTAATATAAGAGAATTAATAATGCTAGAGCAATATTATCAAATAGATTTCACAAGTAATTTTCCGCAGATCACGGATTTAGAAGATTATTTTACAGAATATGACCAGGATCGCAATACAAGAGAATTAATAAAGCTAGAGCAATATTATGAAATAGATTTCACAAGTAATTTTCCGCAGATCACGGATTTAGAAGATTATTTTACACAATATGACCAGGATCGTAATACAAGAGAATTAATAATGCTAGAGCAATATTATGAAATAGATTTCACAAGTAATTTTCCGCAGATCACGGATTTAGAAGATTATTTTACAGAATATGACCAGGATCGTAATACAAGAGAATTAATAATGCTAGAGCAATATTATGAAATAGATTTTACAAGTAATTTTCCGCAGATCACGGATTTAGAAGATTATTTTACAGAATATGACCAGGATCGTAATACAAGAGAATTAATAATGCTAGAGCAATATTATGAAATAGATTTCACAAGTAATTTTCCGCAGATCACAGATTTAGAAGATTGTTTTACAGAATATGACCAGGATTGTAATATAAGAGAATTAATAATGCTAGAGCAAAATTATCAAATAGATTTCACAAGTAATTTTCCGCAGATCACGGATTTAGAAGATTATTTTACAGAATATGACCAGGATCGCAATACAAGAGAATTAATAAAGCTAGAGCAATATTATGAAATAGATTTCACAAGTAATTTTCCGCAGATCACGGATTTAGAAGATTATTTTACAGAATATGACCAGGATCGTAATACAAGAGAATTAATAATGCTAGAGCAATATTATCAAATAGATTTCACAAGTAATTTTCCGCAGATCACGGATTTAGAAGATTATTTTACAGAATATGACCAGGATTGTAATATAAGAGAATTAATAATGCTAGAGCAATATTATCAAATAGATTTCACAAGTAATTTTCCGCAGATCACGGATTTAGAAGATTATTTTACACAATATGACCAGGATCGTAATACAAGGGAATTAATAATGCTAGAGCAATATTATCAAATAGATTTCACAAGTAATTTTCCGCAGATCACGGATTTAGAAGATTATTTTACACAATATGACCAGGATCGTAATACAAGGGAATTAATAATGCTAGAGCAATATTATCAAATAGATTTCACAAGTAATTTTCCGCAGATCACGGATTTAGAAGATTATTTTACACAATATGACCAGGATCGTAATACAAGGGAATTAATAATGCTAGAGCAATATTATCAAATAGATTTCACAAGTAATTTTCCGCAGATCACGGATTTAGAAGATTATTTTACAGAATATGACCAGGATCGTAATACAAGAGAATTAATAATGCTAGAGCAATATTATCAAATAGATTTCACAAGTAATTTTCCGCAGATCACGGATTTAGAAGATTATTTTACAGAATATGACCAGGATTGTAATATAAGAGAATTAATAATGCTAGAGCAATATTATCAAATAGATTTCACAAGTAATTATCCGCAGATCACGGATTTAGAAGATTATTTTACAGAATATGACCAGGATCGTAATACAAGAGAATTAATAATGTTAGAGCAATATTATCAAATAGATTTCACAAGTAATTTTCCGCAGATCACGGATTTAGAAGATTATTATACAGAATATGGCCAGGATCGTAATACAAGAGAATTAATAATAATAGAGCAATATTATCAAATAGATTTCACAAGTAATTTTCCGCAGATCACGGATTTAGAAGATTATTTTACAGAATATGACCAGGATCGTAATACAAGAGAATTAATAATGTTAGAGCAATATTATCAAATAGATTTCACAAGTAATTTTCCGCAGATCACGGATTTAGAAGATTATTTTACAGAATATGACCAGGATCGTAATACAAGAGAATTAATAATGCTAGAGCAATATTATCAAATAGATTTCACAAGTAATTTTCCGCAGATCACGGATTTAGAAGATTATTTTACAGAATATGACCAGGATTGTAATATAAGAGAATTAATAATGCTAGAGCAATATTATCAAATAGATTTCACAAGTAATTTTCCGCAGATCACGGATTTAGAAGATTATTTTACACAATATGACCAGGATCGTAATACAAGGGAATTAATAATGCTAGAGCAATATTATCAAATAGATTTCACAAGTAATTTTCCGCAGATCACGGATTTAGAATATTATTTTACACAATATGACCAGGATCGTAATACAAGGGAATTAATAATGCTAGAGCAATATTATCAAATAGATTTCACAAGTAATTTTCCGCAGATCACGGATTTAGAAGATTATTTTACAGAATATGACCAGGATCGTAATACAAGAGAATTAATAATGCTAGAGCAATATTATCAAATAGATTTCACAAGTAATTTTCCGCAGATCACGGATTTAGAAGATTATTTTACACAATATGACCAGGATCGTAATACAAGGGAATTAATAATGCTAGAGCAATATTATGAAATAGATTTCACAAGTAATTTTCCGCAGATCACGGATTTAGAAGATTATTTTACAGAATATGACCAGGATCGTAATACAAGAGAATTAATAATGCTAGAGCAATATTATCAAATAGATTTCACAAGTAATTTTCCGCAGATCACGGATTTAGAAGATTATTTTACACAATATGACCAGGATCGTAATACAAGAGAATTAATAATGCTAGAGCAATATTATCAAATAGATTTCACAAGTAATTTTCCGCAGATCACGGATTTAGAAGATTATTTTACAGAATATGACCAGGATTGTAATATAAGAGAATTAATAATGCTAGAGCAATATTATCAAATAGATTTCACAAGTAATTTTCCGCAGATCACGGATTTAGAAGATTATTTTACACAATATGACCAGGATCGTAATACAAGGGAATTAATAATGCTAGAGCAATATTATCAAATAGATTTCACAAGTAATTTTCCGCAGATCACGGATTTAGAAGATTATTTTACACAATATGACCAGGATCGTAATACAAGGGAATTAATAATGCTAGAGCAATATTATCAAATAGATTTCACAAGTAATTTTCCGCAGATCACGGATTTAGAATATTATTTTACACAATATGACCAGGATCGTAATACAAGGGAATTAATAATGCTAGAGCAATATTATCAAATAGATTTCACAAGTAATTTTCCGCAGATCACGGATTTAGAAGATTATTTTACAGAATATGACCAGGATCGTAATACAAGAGAATTAATAATGCTAGAGCAATATTATCAAATAGATTTCACAAGTAATTTTCCGCAGATCACGGATTTAGAAGATTATTTTACACAATATGACCAGGATCGTAATACAAGAGAATTAATAATGTTAGAGCAATATTATCAAATAGATTTCACAAGTAATTTTCCGCAGATCACGGATTTAGAAGATTATTTTACAGAATATGACCAGGATCGTAATACAAGAGAATTAATAATGCTTGAGCAATATTATCAAATAGATTTCACAAGTAATTTTCCGCAGATCACGGATTTAGAAGATTATTTTACAGAATATGACCAGGATTGTAATATAAGAGAATTAATAATGCTAGAGCAATATTATCAAATAGATTTCACAAGTAATTTTCCGCAGATCACGGATTTAGAAGATTATTTTACACAATATGACCAGGATCGTAATACAAGGGAATTAATAATGCTAGAGCAATATTATCAAATAGATTTCACAAGTAATTTTCCGCAGATCACGGATTTAGAAGATTATTTTACACAATATGACCAGGATCGTAATACAAGGGAATTAATAATGCTAGAGCAATATTATCAAATAGATTTCACAAGTAATTTTCCGCAGATCACGGATTTAGAAGATTATTTTACACAATATGACCAGGATCGTAATACAAGGGAATTAATAATGCTAGAGCAATATTATCAAATAGATTTCACAAGTAATTTTCCACAGATCACGGATTTAGAAGATTATTTTACACAATATGACCAGGATCGTAATACAAGGGAATTAATAATGCTAGAGCAATATTATCAAATAGATTTCACAAGTAATTTTCCGCAGATCACGGATTTAGAAGATTATTTTACACAATATGACCAGGATCGTAATACAAGGGAATTAATAATGCTAGAGCAATATTATCAAATAGATTTCACAAGTAATTTTCCGCAGATCACGGATTTAGAAGATTATTTTACAGAATATGACCAGGATCGTAATACAAGAGAATTAATAATGCTAGAGCAATATTATCAAATAGATTTCACAAGTAATTTTCCGCAGATCACGGATTTAGAAGATTATTTTACACAATATGACCAGGATCGTAATACAAGGGAATTAATAATGCTAGAGCAATATTATCAAATAGATTTCACAAGTAATTTTCCGCAGATCACGGATTTAGAAGATTATTTTACACAATATGACCAGGATCGTAATACAAGGGAATTAATAATGCTATAGCAATATTATCAAATAGATTTCACAAGTAATTTTCCGCAGATCACGGATTTAGAAGATTATTTTACACAATATGACCAGGATCGTAATACAAGGGAATTAATAATGCTAGAGCAATATTATCAAATAGATTTCACAAGTAATTTTCCGCAGATCACGGATTTAGAAGATTATTTTACACAATATGACCAGGATCGTAATACAAGGGAATTAATAATGCTAGAGCAATATTATCAAATAGATTTCACAAGTAATTTTCCGCAGATCACGGATTTAGAAGATTATTTTACAGAATATGACCAGGATCGTAATACAAGGGAATTAATAATGCTAGAGCAATATTATGAAATAGATTTCACAAGTAATTTTCCGCAGATCACGGATTTAGAAGATTATTTTACAGAATATGACCAGGATCGTAATACAAGGGAATTAATAATGCTAGAGCAATATTATCAAATAGATTTCACAAGTAATTTTCCGCAGATCACGGATTTAGAAGATTATTTTACAGAATATGACCAGGATCGTAATACAAGGGAATTAATAATGCTAGAGCAATATTATCAAATAGATTTCACAAGTAATTTTCCGCAGATCACGGATTTAGAAGATTATTTTACAGAATATGACCAGGATCGTAATACAAGGGAATTAATAATGCTAGAGCAATATTATCAAATAGATTTCACAAGTAATTTTCCGCAGATCACGGATTTAGAAGATTATTTTACAGAATATGACCAGGATCGTAATACAAGGGAATTAATAATGCTAGAGCAATATTATCAAATAGATTTCACAAGTAATTTTCCGCAGATCACGGATTTAGAAGATTATTTTACAGAATATGACCAGGATCGTAATACAAGGGAATTAATAATGCTAGAGCAATATTATCAAATAGATTTCACAAGTAATTTTCCGCAGATCACGGATTTAGAAGATTATTTTACAGAATATGACCAGGATCGTAATACAAGGGAATTAATAATGCTAGAGCAATATTATCAAATAGATTTCACAAGTAATTTTCCGCAGATCACGGATTTAGAAGATTATTTTACAGAATATGACCAGGATCGTAATACAAGGGAATTAATAATGCTAGAGCAATATTATCAAATAGATTTCACAAGTAATTTTCCGCAGATCACGGATTTAGAAGATTATTTTACACAATATGACCAGGATCGTAATACAAGGGAATTAATAATGCTAGAGCAATATTATCAAATAGATTTCACAAGTAATTTTCCGCAGATCACGGATTTAGAAGATTATTTTACAGAATATGACCAGGATCGTAATACAAGAGAATTAATAATGCTAGAGCAATATTATCAAATAGATTTCACAAGTAATTTTCCGCAGATCACGGATTTAGAAGATTATTTTACAGAATATGACCAGGATTGTAATATAAGAGAATTAATAATGCTAGAGCAATATTATCAAATAGATTTCACAAGTAATTTTCGGAAAATGTTTGCATGATAAATGTAATTTATTAAAACTACGGACTGATAATAGTAAAATCCATTTCATACTGTATATCTTAATAATGCCATATCGAATACTGTAATGTGCCATTTACTATATTTTTGATACATTTTATATAAGAGAATTTCTTTAATATTTTATGAAATGGAGGAACCAATAATAATAGTCTGTTAAGTATAATTTTCTCGGACATATTTAGGTTATTTTTGATATGATTTTATGTTCGCTTTATGCACTTTTGTAAAAATTATTATACTTCTGAAATTATACGCATATTGCAAACTTAAATTTACGTGTTATAATGATTATTATTTTTTAAGAATTAATAATACCAGAGCAATGTTACTTCAAGTATGGTATCCATTCAAGATTTATAATATGTACTTATTATTAAAAGTGTCAACTAATGTTACTCTGTAAGAGCAACTATAAATGCTCTAATTGTGTCAGGTATCTTAGTAAGTAAGATTATGTTCTTTTTTGTACATTGTTTAAAATCTCTACTTAAACGTTCTTATATTTATATTTATATTCTTATCATTCTTATATTTCTAGCGTTTTATTCTTTTGTTTTTTTATAAAGTTATTTTGTTCTTTTGACTTGTCCATGTGTAGACACAGTCTTAATATAAACCTTGTCTGGAATTCTGAATAAAGTGTTTTTAAAAACTAATTAACGGTAGAAGATTATTTAACTATATATTTTGTGTTGAGGACTATTACTACAGAGAGTCATTTAATTGTTAATAAAACCACAGACCGCAATGAAACCGTTAGTTGTCGGATACAGGGCACTTAGTATGTACAGCTACTGGAGCTCCTAAAATACATTATTTTCAGAATGGTTTAAAAAGGGAAAGCAGTGATTATGAGGGACTGTGACAGACTAAATGGTAAATCCCTAGGGATTGAGTTGTCATGTATGTAAATGTTTGTGAACATCAGGGTCCGCTTGAGGGCTCGTTGATTTAGTATCAGCTCAAACGGCCATTGTTCGTCATCTCTCATGTTAAGGACAAATTATACAATGATTTGTTCACGTTACATTAATTACGAATATATATCTAGAAATATTCCCCTTATGAATGTGTTGAGGACTATTACTACAGAGAGTCATTTAATTGTTAATAAAACCACAGACTGCAATGAACCGTTAGTTGATTGTAAATAGATGGACAATATCAATCTATTAATTATCTGTATACAAAGTGAGCCTTCATTAAAATATTATAAGTAATTAACATTTACCTACTTTTAATGAATAAATTTTAGCTAAGCTAATTTCACCATGTAGGGATGTTATTTTTTTATCTTAAACAGTCTGTTATTTTCATTGAAAACTCCGTGCACGTATACTTAGGGTTTTGTAACACTTTCGATGGGAGATGCTCTACATTCGGTCAGGTCTGTATAATGATTCAATAGATCCGAACTTTAAAAGGTTAATTACAAAATACCTTGAAATATGCCGATTAGTTTTGGTTAAAAGTAAGTAACGTGAAATATGGAAAAATCTGTGTAAAAATTAGGACATTTTTCTCTATCCTTTAAGATTCCTCAAAGACCATCTTATAGTATGTTTAATATATAGGTATTTATAAAAAGATATGAATTAATTTACTTAGAAAAATAAAGTGAGTCTACGTACTATTAAATCAAGCAGTATTTATTCATTTACATACAATATGTATTGGAAGGAAATTGTAAAGCTAGATGACTGTGCAAATAATTAAAGTAAAATGGTCCAAGGAATAGCAAGAAGTGTTAATTTAACTTGAGTATTAAGGGGGTGAGGGTGGGGTGAGCTACGTACGACCCGTGTGGTCGCAACTCAACCACAACCATCCCAACGAGTTTGCAGCAACAATCTACTGCAACCTTTGCCCTCTGTCTCTGCTGGGTCTACATCCCAAGTTCGATAGACCCACCTCACAGGTTTCAAATTTGTTCTCTGCTTTGAATCACAGATTCTCAAATATTTTCTTGATAATTGGAAGCCTGTTTGAAGAGCAGCGAGAGGAAACGCCGCCTGGCTGAGAAGCTTTACCTGCTTGCTGTGAGGGGGGAGGGGGTTGCTTAGCGGGAATCCCTTGGAACAATAGCCAGGGAGGCAAGTTGGTGTGCACGACCGTGAATTTACTAAAATTCCTTAGTGAGGACTATCCCCAACATCTCCTTTCACAGTGCAACATGGCAAGGTCTCCGCAACTAGTATGAATCCCCAGGGGTTAGCGATAATTCAAAATTTGTTAAATATTTCTTCCCTTTAGCTATACTCGTTTATGGAAATGACTGGCAATTAAGAGTTATTTAGCGCAACATACTTCGTAATTAAAAAAAATATTTTTCCAATTATGTTAGTAGGGAATCCGGACTAAACTTCTAATCGTCCTGCTTAATCGCGTTCCCTACCTCACTTGTTTGGAGAGAGTAGCATAATATTTTCCATGATAATTTCAAAATGTATGCTCTAATGATGCTGAAAACAGTATCAAACTCGTTAAAGAATTAATGATTTGCCAATTAAAAAATATTGCAGACCATATCGAATGGGTATTTGATCTAAGATGTCACATGTGATCTATTACACAATTAAGTGTTTCGTTCGGTCGCGGAAACGAACGATTATATTAAAAGTTTTATTGATGTTTGGCTATGAACTTGCATTTAATTTAAGAAAATTTAAAGTTGTGCAGTTACACAATACCAATAACTAAATAAATGTCATTCAAATCATACTTATCTTTAGCTCATGTCCATATGTCTATGGGTATATAATTACATACATTTACATAATATTTTATCTAACAAAATTTTGACCAAAATATCACACTGGAAGTTAAAGTAAATTAATCTGTGATACATTCTGAATAAAAAAGCATTCTTGTGTCACTAAATGTATCCAAACGCACTGATATCGTAAAATATTTGTCACCCGTAAATGAAAACGCCTGTAATTTGCAATTTTTTGGTTTTATCTAAAGCATTTTATCTGCGCCATTTGTCTCAAGATTTATAGACCTTCTCATTAAATAACGATCATTCCCTTTAAAAGGGCAGTAGGTCTATTCCTTATGATTTTTAGTGGGAAATTTCACCATGGTCAATGTTCAACCTGGATGGCAGCTTTATTTTTCTGATGCAGTAGATAATATTGCGAGTACTGCTGTATTTGTTTTAGTGCGAAATAAAAAGCGAAACTATAAATAAGATGACAATTTACTCAAATTTAAAAACGAATTCTTTTATTTTAATTTCAATGCTCAAGTGTATTTAGCAACGTGTAGTCTTGAAAGACCTGAAATAAACCGACTCTCATCTTTATACTTTGATTAAACTGCTACAGTAACCCTTCAGAGCGTGAAATGTAGAAATGTGAAAAGTTTTTTTTTCGTTTTGTTTGTTTCCTTACAAAAACAAAGCAAGGATGAAAATGAAATTATATTTGAAGAAAGCACAAGAGCTAGGCATTGATGAGACCAGTTTCTTTTGGCGAGGAAATATTTTGTAGGAGATCATTACGGGACGGTTTTAGCTCTGTAGCTGTTTGTTACATGAGAGCAGGGTTAACGGGATAGAAACCTACCTCCCTAAAAAGTAAAAAGATGTATCCACGTTTAATAAAGTTTTGAAAAGGTGTGTTTACTCACTGGTATCAAATAAGCCTGTTATGAGTTGGCTATATTCAAAACAGGCACTGTTTCCAATCAATACGACCTTAATAAATTATTATATTACATTTTTCCTTGATTCAAGGAAAATCTAACTTCCGAGCACTACAAAAATAAAATAAATAAATGTTGCCATGAAGAGCGTGATTACTGTTGGGACACGGGGCGTAATCTGAACGTGCGACGTACGCAATTAAAGGACATTTAGGCATCTGGAACAGAGGATTCATAATGTCTATAATAGAGGACTCTCTGATAGTAATGCACGAAGGACGTACTTAAATAAGGAGAGGCACGATACAATACGGCAATTATATCATTAAACCCTGAACTATGCCTCTAATGAGCACGTGATGCTACTTGGACAGAGGTACACATAAACAAATTAAATATATAAATTCGAAATCTGATGAGCACGGGTGAAGCTAAAATGGTCTGTTATAGTTGCAGGCAACGCCATGTTACGAGATAGGACCGGATATAGGGCCTGTAATAGATTTGATACTTAACGATTATTCTTATGAATGAATATTCATATTGTTGACCGACCTCTTCAGCAATAAATAGAAGTTCCCCTCTTCTCGGACCAGAAAATATCCACCTATGTTTCCATGTTTTAATAATAAAAACCTTCGAAAGGCGTCAGTTAAGAGAGGGGGAAACTAGTGCACGAAACTGCTCAAGGTCACTATGGGCGTGGGTGAGGCCCAGCCTCTGACCTACCTAGAACACTTCTCTCTCTGCACTAGCACTTCTTACTGCTCTACTCGAACCATGGCCTTCTCATTCAACTGCCTCTGCATCTCTCTTTTCTAACCTCGGTATGTTTCAGTCCGTCAATATCATATCCCACTCCTTCCTAGTGGGATTCTCTGCCTTCGTCTCACTAAAACTAGCACCTCCTTAGAAGAGATCTCTTCCAGTCTTTAAACAACCTACACAGCTGTCTGCCACAAGCATGTAGGGCGCGGGAAAAAAAAAAACTCCCTTAAAATGATCCTAAGGGTGAAATGTATTTCACGTAGGGTTTAAAAGAAACGATGGAGATTAAGTGTGATAAATCAAAGGAAATTCAGACCTTTTGTTTTTGTCGTTGGTTAAAAAAGTGTGCATGAAAGCTAAGGAACGGTAGACAGCGTGGAAGGGAATGTACAGGGACAGGAGAGAAAAGTCATTAAAATTAACAAACGCAGAAGACTAGGAACGCACGATTAAGATAAGGAAGTGCAATTCAACTGCCAGCAAGCACTCGCTACCTGCCAGCCTATCAAAGTCCCTTCCTCCCTTCAACCGCCCTCCTCAATGGCAGAAAACAACAAGTATCTGACATTTAAATCTTTATGATTTATGTTTATGTTGTCATTGGGAATTTTAATGTTCGGAGGTAGTATCTAAGTTTTTTGTCATCTAAAACAAAAAAAAACCTGTTTACTGAATACATTTGAACAAAATAGTGTTTATAAAACTAAACTAGATGAAAACATATTCAAAGGAAATGCAGTATTCAAAGATACTTAAAACACAAACAAAATTGAAAAAAAAAAAAAATTCAACTAAAACGTTATATTCTGGAATAATTTTTTACTTATCGATTTGCCAAAGGTTTAGGCCCGACATTTATAGGTTTGATTATTTTTTACTCACTCCCCATATTATCTGTTAACCTGCACGTGCACAACATAGTATACATTAAATTCTCAAGGCCCCTACTGAAACGGTCTTTCAGTCGAAGGCAATTACTCCGTTAAAGTGGAGCCTCTTTGTTAGGATCGTCAATTAACCAATGAATTGTAAACAAATTGAAAAAAATGCCTAAATCACTTATTATTTTGCTATTCTAATGTTACGTTTGGATGTATAGTATAAATGATTATTTTAATTTAATTAGACCAAATATGTAGGTAACCAAAATACAATGTATATATTAGGATGTTTTAAATTGGAACGGTTGATGAATGAGGAATTCTCAGTACCATAAAATGAGACCTTTTCCCTTTGTTTTCTCCCTTTTTTGAGGGCCCCTTCGCCAGCTGTCCTCGACAGTGTGACATGTCTACGGGTCGGTAAAACGGGGTGGGATTGTCTGCAATAGCTCACCACCCTCTGTAGCTATAGTTCTTCGTTATAAACTATAGGACTCGGATAGTATGAAGATAAGCTTCAACTAGCTGCTTGGTCATCTCATGGTTGAGGTTCCCTTATATGACCTTATTGGCCTATGACTGTTTCCAGTCATATAAATTAAGAGTCACTTTATTAGTACAGTTCTTGTTAGCTTCACCTGTGCTCTACATCTTTTCCCCATTTATGTTATGTTGTTTTATGTTCCATGGTTTGTTGTATATATTTTTGGTTATGTGTTAATCGTCGATTATTTTGTATACAATTCAATTCGCATAGACGACTGGAAGAGATAATTTGTGTTTGAATAAGTATCCGGCATTACCGGAAGGACTGAATATACTTTGATCGGTTGTTTTTCTTGCTGGTTTTACCGTTAAAGTTTTTCCCAACTCAACAATTTTCAGAAATAATTTAATTAATTAATGTATTTTACATTTAATTTTACTCTTTTCGTATGATGTCGGAAATAAATTTGAAAATAAAAGCAAAAAACTAGGTAGAATGACTTCCTATTACATAAAGCATTGGCTATAATGCTGCTTCGCTACTTTTGGGGAAGCCCATATTTTCTTGTCACTTGTACTATTACGCTTATCATTTTTTATTACATTATTACTGAGGTGTCTCGTACCTTAGTCCGGCATTGATCTGGATAACGTTGAATGTCTGATTCTATTGTGATCATAAAAGTGTTCCAACTGAGCTGAAATTATAATGACATATTACACTCTATATAAGATGATTTTATTAGAGGTTTTATTGAAATGTCAGGAAGTATTGGTAAAAATTGACGTGAAACAAATCGGCTCTTTTCACTAAAATTAGAGATTTCTGAAGTCACAGCTCAGATTTAAGATTTGAAATTCTGATGTTTGCGCTAATGGATAAGGAAACATTTGAGAATGTAACCCAAAAATAATGTCTATTTCAAAATAATTGCAGTTCATATTTTAGGCAAGGAAGGAAAATAGATGATGTAGTTCTTTGGTGCAGTTGTCGGAAGTAGTGTGCTGTACAACTTACTAACAGGTGGGGGGGGGATGAGCAGTCAAAAGGTATGTTTTTTTGGGTTACTTCAAATATCTAGCAAAATAGTAATTATAGTAAAAAAGTAGATCATAAACAAAATTAAATTACACCAAATCGCCTATAAGAATGTTACTACTCATTTTTTTCCGCTGAGTCAATGGTTTAGGAGATAGCAAGGGTTTAAAAACAGGAATTTTCACAAATTTTGTTAAATTTTTTGAGTTTATTCATGAGAAAAAAAAAAAGAAAAAGATAATATTCAACAATGAAAAATATTTTTATTAAATACACAAATGCTAGTAAAGTGAAAAACGTTGTATACATAAAATATATAAGCACATAACCACATCAGTAACTACTATATGCACATGTGGATGAATTAAGTATATCGGTGTGCGAGATATTCTTTCTTCATCAAAGGTAATCTTCTTCTTCTTCCTCTCCAATCAATATTCAATTCTTCCACTGTGAGGGAACATCTTCCATGGCAGCACTACACACCCATGATACAGCTGGTACGCTTGGTGTGAATATGTCAGGCGGAATAGGTTCAGCTCTTTTACATCGTCATTAACTATTTGCTTGAATTCCTTCTCGCCAATGCCCTCATACGGTGGTAGCAGGTCAACAGCTAGTATGCCAAATTCTTCGACAGAGGGAGCTTATTTCAATTGTTTGATATCTCTCCCTGGTAGAAGAGCTTGTGCTGGAGTAACGTATTTGATGCCTCCCATACTATGAATGCAGTTAAAGCCATCAAGAGCGGAAACATTGAAATCTGTGTTGTCAAACACTTATTGCCAAAATGTTCCTGAAGGACCCTAAACCTATAACTTAGGGTGGTACCCCTCATCATATGAAGCACTCAATCGTAAACCTGCCAGTAGATTCAGACAATTTCTAGATCTAAGATTTCTGTGAGTAAACAGAACAATACTGTGCAGGATAATGGATATGAAAGATCGAGGTCGAATTGCAGTGATTGAAAAGCAATGGCAAAAGATACAAGTTACCTCTTCAATTTATTCTGTTCTCTTCTTTTTCCAAGAACCCAAATTTTTCCAAAGATAATCCAAGAACACACCGAGGATCTCTCGGCCTATCTCTTCAGCATCTTCAAAACAACTGTTGGTTGGTAAATGTTAGTTTCTAATGCCTGCGATCGGACATCGTCTCTTATTATAGCAACAGTGCTTCGTAGAATTCTCAAACGCTCTTCTCTTTTGTCCTGACATCTTGATGAATACCATGTGTTATTCAAGATTTCTTGGCCACTTTACGAAAGTACACAACTGTTTTGCATGTTGGTGAAAATTACACGCTCACCAGATTTTCCCACTAACCTCGTTCTGAAAGTACCCTGTGATAGTTATAGCTGAGCAGGGTGAACTATCGAAGGAGGGGTACCGTACCGTCGTGTAAACAAAATACTTAATAATAATAACTTATATAGAAAATAAATTACTAATCTACAAAGTTACACCTAAGCCAATCTGGACATACGGAATAGAGGTATGGGGGACAGCAAAAAAGTCGAACATCAAGCTTATCCAATCCTTTCAATCAAAGGTTCTGAGAAAAATAGTAAATGCCCTTTACTACGTCAGCAACAAAACCCTTCATAACGATCTTAATATACCTTACATTCTTGAACTCATCTCTTCCAAGTTTATGAAATTACATAGTAACCTATCCAACCACCCTAATTCCGTAGCACAGTCATTGCACTGCACCACTCATCCATATAATCCTCCTCAGCGACTGAAACGGCCGTGGCCTGCTATAAATGCGTGCCAGCGGGAGTCCTGGCAATGGCCAGTTCCTTCAACTATGTCCTGAGCGTATGAGGCTCTCGCGCTCTTTGTAAGCCTCCACTGGCTAGAATCCGGTGGCACGGCTGACGAAGGAGCGTAGGTGACTTCCCAAGGACTCCGCTTCCTCTTTCGCGAGGGAGGAGACTACCATGTGGATTTGGGAGGCTTCTGGGCTTTTTGTAAATACTGTATGAATGAGCAAGTAAATGAAGAATTGTAAATATGGCATGAATGAGAACATTTATCACAATTACTTATCGCCTAACAAGGAACATTGTAATTTTAGCACAATAAAGAAGTTTCAATCGAAAAAAAAAGTAATGTTATGTTTATTAAAATTATTTTGCTCTGTTAGGTATTAGTTTTTTCTCATAAATGAATAAACCGCTTGGGGAAAATAGCGAAAATTCTTGTTTTTTACGCTCACTATCTCCTAAAAGGACTCAATGAAAAAAATCAATTGGAAAATTTTTATAGGAAAAGTTAATTTTGGGTCAAGTCCCTAGTTTCCGAGACATTCGAGTGAAGGAAAAAAATTGAGCTTTACTTCGCTCCCCCTTCCATCTCGCTCATCCTCCATTCGCGCGTACTTTTAGTATGTTGTACAAGACACTCTCCCCTACAACTGTACTAAATTTCACAACTTCATCATTTTATTGTCTATTCGTCATATTTTGACCTTCGTTGTCTTGACTAGTTATGTATTGATTTGACTAGTTCGACTTATGTATTGCGAATCACCTACGTTGTTCTAGTGAGTTCCAGCGGTGATGGGTCAAAGTGAGGTTTTGATTCGCGCTCCGGCCGAACAAATAATCATTCATAGTTCGATAACGGGGTGTGATGGACACGTGCCTTCTACGTGCACCTGTAGAACGCCGAGATTTGTTGTTAAACTTGGTACTCGTCGCTATAAAAGATAGAAGGACGAAAAAGTAAAAATTCTAGCTCTGGTCAGTTTTCTCAAGTCCTGAGCATTTGCGGCTCTCGCGATCTCTTTCAGCCTCCATTACCCCTACAGTGATGCGGCTGCAAGAGTAGCCTTGGGAATCTCTCTCACCCTTGTATTCTTCTATATAAAGGAGAAGTCCCCAAATGTGTAGGTGAATTTGCAATGGGGAACCCTGCGCATTATAAATATTATAAATAAATTACATAGTTAATATTGCATTAATGAGGGAGGAGTGAAGGAAATATTGTAAATATGTATATGAATGAGATCATTTAAGACTATTATCTGATGCTCTATTAATTTCCTTCATATAAGGTTTAAGAAATCAATCGAAGAATAAGTGCCCTGTAGCCACTAAGAGAATGGTGGAATGATTAGATGGTCTGAAATGGTATTGAGCAGGGAAGCAGCAGGGATTACTGAAGTTGGAGCAACAAATTGACGGCTAAGCCATCCTTTGGCCTAGGTTGGAGCCAAATCTGATGAGACCAAGGGCCTAGACAGATCATTGGCTTTAAGTATCTTCCTCTGTATCACTACGATATTTTTCAATTATTTATGGCTTTTAACTTATTCACAAGGAGATTCATTCAAAGAAAGTCTGGACGTAGGCTCTCACGTAATCTGTAGTCATTTTAGATGGGTTGGGAAATAAAACTGAAAATTACAAATGTACACCACCTATGGTAATAAACTATGGAATGTATCCGCTCAATTTAATTATTTTATCCATTTATCAGATGAACATATTCGTAAAATAAAATGGCAAACATTCGTAATTGAAAATCTAATCCTTTCTCTAGTCCATCCTGTCAAATTACATCCGATATGTTTAAAAATATCCGTTGCGTTTTAAAAAACGACTATCAGTAGCCTTTAAATTTTGTTTTCTTTCATTATTTAAACAATCAAGAATTAAATTGTATTTATTAAATAGAATAAATTAAGTGAATAGTGAAGTAGAAATATCCCAGAGTTATGGATGTGAGCCGTGTGAGGTTAGTTATTAAATTATTAAAGACTATGCGTATTATTGACCTAAAGTACATCATTTCGCGGCTAAGACTAAAGTATCTAAAAAAAAAACATATTTGGCTACAGTTGGCTCTTTGTAATGCAATGCACACTTTACGAAGTTCTTAAAAACTAACACAAATCGGATTACGGTAAAATTGTTATTATTGAAACTTATTTATTGAGCTAAAATTACAATCTGCCTTATGAGGAAATAAGTAATTGTGATAAATTCATTATTTACAATTTTCATTCACTCGCTCATTCATACAGTATTTACAAACAGCCCAGAGGCCTCGAAAGTCCACATGGTTGTCACCTACCTCGGTGACGGCCCATATGAAAAGAAGTGTTTTTTTCTAGAAACTAGAGGCAAAAAAAAAAAAAAAACAGAAAAAAATCAGCGAACCACAACCGTAGACATCGTCATTACTGCCATCATTAATCCATCGTACTAAAATATTGATGAAACAACAAACGTATAATATTCAGCCATAGTTGTCGTTGCCAACAATTTATTCATGCATTCATTCAACTTCGGTCCCATCGCAGTGAATTGTGTCTGAAGCCAGAGAAATAATCAGTGGAAAGACGAGCCCGAGTCAATTGAAAGCCGACATGCCATTTTTTTTGAAAAGTAAGTTTTGATTGCTGGAGTGAAATAATTTTGAATATGTCTACATTTTTACTTATGTGTACGTGATCGTTTTTTCACACCATTGTTTAAAATTTTCTATTGAAATAATTTTTGCTGCAATTTTTAGTAATAAATAAGCTTTTGCATCGCTGCCTATTTTATACCTATAATTGTGTATCACATCGTACATATATGCATACACTTATTACATAACACTATAATGGGTACGGCAATATATGGGTTTTCTGTTGTATCTGAATTTGGAGCAGCAAGCAGCCGTATGCTGATGCAGTTTGCAATCAAGGTTTATGAAATGGTGTTAGAGTTTGATGGTTAATGGATTAATTGATGTATGAATTGGATAGACTCGGGGCAATGAATTGAGAGGCACTATCGGCAATCGGTCATCTGTAGTTCTCACTAGCCAATGACCAGTGGAACAGAATTTGTGCCGAAATGGACTGTACAAGTTGAGAAAGGCTATTACTATTATCGCTATCATTGACTACAAACACATAAAGAACTTTTTATTAGAAAAACCTCGCCCATCGTACTGCGTAGTAAAATTTAGTTTGAAAGTTTGAAAGATAGAGGGTAAAAAGAATGGATCCAAGTATTACCTATTAGGTACTACTACAATGTTCTCCTATTCACAATGGACTAATGAATTTCTGCAGCAACCGCAGGCGTAAACTAAATCTTCCTGAAAAATCGAGCTCGGGTTATACTGACCCGGTATTATGCGATTTAATTAAAACAATAAAGTATTATTTCTTGTTTCCGTTCTGGTTTAGGAAAAGGTCATTGATAAATTAATTAGTAATGATAAAAAATAAATATGTTTCTATCGTATTAGGTATTGTATCAAATATAGATCTCGACGTGTACATTATTAATATGGATTATTTTTTAGGGGCTTAAGTCAACTATAATTAACAAATAAAATTAAAAAAAAATCATTAAAACTATCATTAAACCCTTGCCATATCGAAACCCTTAATTGGATGATCGCTGTCACTAGCCTCGTTTTTATCCAAAGAAGATTTACATCTTTAAGCAACAGGAAAATTCGCTCGTGGAATGGTTTCATGCTAAATCATAATTTGGACGGATAATGGATGTTAAAAAGTGATTTATTTTCAAACTTAGGCAGACATGACATATACTTATTGTTATAGTATTTAAAAATTTGCACAATTGTCACTAACTAATCACACTCTACCTATTTTTTAGTTTAAAAACCACTGTAATTACGAGAAAGCTTGTAATTGTGTATCATGCAAAAACTTATTGTAACTAAATCTACGTTGTGTTTCAACTCGTGACTTGTAACAGGACAGCTCATATAACGTGGTAGCTTGAATAAATTCATCTTTCCCCATCACTTTTAATAAAGTCAGTCCACTAATGTATAATGTACATCATTGTACTTTTGTACCATGCAGATCACTATTAGTAGAAAACAGAATTTGTATCAAATGTATCCAAGCTCCAGGAAATACAATGAAGCCATTGTAAATAGATTCTTGAGTAGAATCTATATTTTGTAACATATATTAGTTTTGTAACAAGGGGATATGAAACAAAAAAAAAATCATTTTTGTCATCAAGAAAATGAGAAAAAATGACATATATTTGCTTCTAACGGAAAGATAGTGTATTTAGTATAATTTTTAGGATTAATGACGAGTAAGACAATGTTATTTTACCCCATCACGAGGTATATGTGTCGCTTGTTAACGGCTCTAGATACAGAAATAGAGAATGTGAAGAAATAGAACCTCGGGGTGTGCAGAGAAGCAAGTCTCTTTGTTGGTATGTTAACAAGCTTGGCAAATATATCATTGGTGAACCAACACGCCTGCCTTGCAGAGTCACTTCTCCTCAGTCGCTATATTTCACCCTGGCCACCTGGAGGCTTCCTCAGTCATCGATACAATGTACCACCCAATTGGTCCAGTTGGCTCTTTTCGTATATGACACAGCTGTGATTGCGTCATCATGGCGGTGTGACACAATTGTCAATTCATTATGTAAGTACTTCTTTAATTGGGAATTAAAAATATACGCGACAGTACTGAAACAATATTTTTTTTTGGATAATTAGAAGCCGTAAAATTGTAAATAAATTATTATATAAGAGTAAAGAATTAATGTGGTAGCATATAGCAAAGTTCCTTAGAGTTCACGTAGAGTTTAACAATCTTTTAAAGGAGAGTATTTTAAAAGAAAAGAAAGAAATGCTTTATTATCAAGTACAAGCAAAACACTGGTATATACAAATATTAAGAGTCAGGTTACTGCATACTGGATGGAAGGTCAAGGCACAAGTGGGGTCTGGGGCTAATAGCTGAGCCACATATGTATAAGATTCTAGGAATTAGGGAGTAAGGGTCCTTACTTAAAAATAACAGGAACCATCAGTGACTTTCACGAAGTCACGAGGCAGGTATACAGTTCTTCTCAGGCCCCTTCTACTTGTTCCTAGCAAGATTATAAAACTTAGGAAGCAGACTCACTCCATGCCACATGTAAGCCATTTATATGGTTTGGTACAAGCGGAAAATGACCTTTATCTATAACTCTCCCCATTTATCATCTATGGAAATTCTAACCCGAACTGAATTGCTCATTTATATGTTAGCCAAGTTCATGTTATGTTAGGAGCAGCAAGTTGGGACTAGGGACTATTGGTCAGTAATAGCTAAAACAGAGTTCTAAGCATAATATTTCACAAACCATGGTACATTACAGCAATTGAGTCATATCCAAAGCTCACTATATAATTGGTATTTTAAAAGTAATATTGACTTAGACGTTGATATATCAACTATGAACACAATGTTGAGTAAGATTAATATACGTGAGAATACCCTCATTATCACTGAAGAGTACTTTTTTTCCAAGTAGGCGTATTCACGCTTTTGCAAAAAATAATTCGTATTTGACTCAGGGAAGTATATAAACCCGATTTTTCAACGTATCGTTGAGTTGGAAACGAAAATATATTTCAATTACAGCATAGCAACACTCTATTTCATAATTAGCCCTTCTAGATGAGAATGAAACATTATCAAATGTTATTTACAGGATGCCTTTCTTCTCAGTCATATTTTGGGATTTAGGGGAACGGATTTTAAAAATCCGAGGTAATTTTGGAAACATTTTTCCAGTGAAAATGACCTCTGATGAAAAAAAGTTAGTAGTGTGAAGCAGCTATATTTCACATCATTCTCCGGAGGTTCTTAGTATCTTCACATTATGGTAATTTTAGCAAATCCAAACATTAATTGATAATTGGAATATTTTTTCATAAAGGGAAAGGAGCTCCGGGAAATGAATGGCCACAATTTAGGTTTGAGTAAATGAAAACTTATATCGGCCTACGGGAGGAGATAAACTCTTGTTTTTTTTTTACCTTTCAGGATCGTTTTTTTTTCGTTCCCTTTTTTGAAATGGTGATTTAGCACGAAGTTAAAGCAACAAACAAGCGGATATCATGTCCTGCTAACTAGAACATAGGCGAATAAATGTGAATACAACAACTTTTCGATACAGCTGTTAAACATCAACTCTAAGAAAATTGCAATCGGTACCAAGGTAGTATCATTACCATTTTTACTTTTAAACCCGGCCGCAATCAATAATTAGCTGAGTATAATTAGTTATATAATTCAGTTCAATTTTTTTAAATTTATTCCATCAAGAAATCGATGTTTCAGACTAATACATTCTTCTTCTGAATGATCGACATTATTTGTTAAGGCTTTTTTGCCCTTGTCTACATATATTATTTTTAGGTGGAAGTCCTCATTTATGTAGGAATTATCTTTTTTAAATCAATCTTCGGCATGTCATTTGTTCCACTTTGAATTTTTTCGGGTATTGTAGAGAAATGAAAATAGCGTTAAATGGATTGGGCCCCTGATGTGTGTACGTGATAATAGATAATAAGTTGTTTTATTAAATTGTGCATAATATCCTAGATTTTTTTAATCATCATTATTTTGCTGCATCGTTTCGCACTCCATTAGTCCACCACTAGCCCACAACTAGACAATCAGAGAAAACTTTGGTACAATCACTATAAATAAAAAAGATTTCAATTAAAAATAAATCACCACATGTACATTTTAAGGTAGTAACATAGGTAACTATTAACATGTTGTACCGTTACAAATTAAAAACAAATTAATTAACATCGGTGGGTCCGACTTTCCGTCATGGGACTTTAACCAAAACATAATCGGCGCCTTACAAAGTGCGCAACATATTTTACTTATTTGCTTCTCTTTTCCGATGAGGTGTTGAGGACTGACAGCTTTGCCACTCTGCTTCGGCTCCACCCTTCGTTTTTTATTTCACTTTCGCCTGCTCCCTTGTCAGTTATCAACTAACGCTAATATACACCCCCTCGATCCTTGCCTCCAGGGCTTACCGGATATCTATCATTTTTGGCATATAACTAAACTCTGAGGGTATTGTGTGTCGGGCTCAGATATGTGAGTCCCCAAAGTGGAGAGGAGACGCCCGCAGCGGGCTAGGGTCGCTACAACCTCTAGCCACCGTCCACCGATAGCGAAGATAAAGAGCGGGTGGACCTGTGGCCTTACACCCTGGCCGCCGGCCTAATTCGTTTTGATCTGACCCCATAAGATCTTAAAAGGTGTGCCCCGTCAATGCACTATGTTCAGGAAAAGAGGAACAGGGTAGGTTTATAGGTAGTATATGTGGTCTTGGAATGACCACGAATTAACACTCGGTGTCCAAGGGTGGGCGAGTACCGTCCGGATCCCAAAGTGTGAGTGTGCGAGTGTGAACCGGAGAGAAACAGACTGGATTGCCATGGGAGACGCTACTAGGCAAGTTTGTAGGGCCACGGCAACCGTCGTCCGCGAGGGAGAGGTCTCTCCCAAGGAAGTGCTAGTTTTAGCGAGACGAAGGCAGGGTCTCGGATTTCCACTAGTAAGGTGTGGGGCCTGACAACGCCGGACTAAAACATAGCGAGGTTGGGAGAGAGAGATGCAGAGGTAGTTGAATGAGAAGACCATGGTTTTGAGTAGAGCAGGAAGCGCCAGTGCAGAGAGAGAGGAGGGAGTAGTGTTCCTAGTGACGGTCCTGTTCGTTATGCTAACTCGAGGTAATCTCGCTGCTTATATAGGCGGCCAGCCGTGATGGGGATGGGTCTCCACCTGTGGCTGTTTCCCCCACTAGTTTCTCCACCCACTCTCACTGACGTCATAACCTTTATTAAAACACATGGAAACATAGATAGATATTTTCTGATCCGAGAAGAGGGGAACTTGTATTTATTCGTAATTAAGAGGTAGCATACCAACATTGTGAAACATAGCAAATAATTTTGGAGACCACTATGCTAGAACATACGAAGACAAATAAGGACAGAGAGACTGGCCGAGAGACAGATCTAGCCATCTCTGAGTCAATGTAGAGCTTCTATCTACAAGTATAGCATCAGTAATTGGGAGAATATCTGTATTTGGATACAGGGTAGGATTAACATGAAGGGTAAGAGGCGAGTTGTATCCTTAATGACTCCACTACAGCATCTTGTCTCAGACTATCTCTCATCCTCAAGAAACGTTTTAGTAAATTTGTTTTGGTAGGTTATTATCATTCGTTGAGCAAGAGTCGCATTCACGGTTCAGAGATAAACCGTGTATCTAAAATAATATATTTTTTTTTACTTATTGCCTTATAAAAGGCAGATTGTAATTTTAGCACAATAAAGGAATTTAACTAAAAAAAAAAAAAAAAATTATATTTTTTTAGA
Organism: Acanthosoma haemorrhoidale; assembly: GCA_930367205.1. Lineage (NCBI taxonomy): Eukaryota > Metazoa > Arthropoda > Insecta > Hemiptera > Acanthosomatidae > Acanthosoma > Acanthosoma haemorrhoidale. The sequence continues at coordinate 116,032,397 of OV884009.1, forward strand.
ATATATTTCAGAAAAAAAAAGGATTAAATTTTGGCCCTAACAATTAGACAGGTAAAATATTTACAAAAATACATTGAATACGCGATATGTTTTCTACGAAAACTTCTTTTGTATTTAAACATATTTAATTTTTTGAATTCTTTACCGTACATAAAAACTCCTTAACCATAACAAAAAATTGATTAATCTAAAGCAGCTACTAAGCTGTGCTTTAAGAAAGCTTGAAAGTAAGTGAGGTGAATGAATTTTCAAACTCTACATTTTTGTTTTCATAATTGCCGTTCTTATAAATTAACCAACTTATAGTCAATTTATAGGAGGAGTTTAACAAAATAGCTTTTACATTTAAGATTCATTAAATGTATTGGTGAAATATCAAGCTAGGAAACATTAAAGTAAATCCTTGCATATCTGATTACTACGAGCAGGTAAAATATTTTCACTTTGAGTGCTCGAACGATAACAAGCTCCCGTGACAGAAAACCAGTAATGTTTGTGTATGTTGCGTGATATAATGGAACGAGAAAATTGAATATATAATTACTCCATCTAGACTGTGAAAAAAGAAAGTTTCCTTCAGTTATATGCTCATTACAAAAGTGTTTCGTGCTTCAAAATATATCATAGGATGTAAAAAGAAAAATAATATGTTAAGAGGGCCATCACTTAGAAGTGCATGTTATACGCGATACCAGGTTAGTAATTATTTAATATTATTTATTAAAATAACTATTGTTTAAATAACATGGACGATTAAACTCAATTGAATATAAATAGTATGCTACGACATTTTTAGTACCGAAATTAGTTGTTAATAAATTAAAAAACGTATGACGTTATAATTGAATAATTATAGTATTTATCTGATTAATAGAGACATTTGAAACACCTGGAAAAAATGAGTATGTCTTTAATGCCTCATTTTAGTGTTTCATATTACGTTTTAGAATTAATTACAGCTACAATTCAAAATGACGAAACAATTCTTTATTCAGTCACAGTAACGAAAACACATGTTGTGGCCATTGAAGATTTCATTTACATTGCCATGTTATAATACTACCTTATTTAATATAAATTGATCCAAAAATCAGTCAACTTTTTCCATTTAAAGATTTTTTGCCAAATTATGTAGTTTTAGATCAATTAGGATCTTTTTTTAAAAAATATTACATCATAACAATGTGCTCTGTTAACTAAGGGAATTTTATATATACCTCTAAAATTTAAGAGATACTTGGATATTACTTTTCACAGCCCACTCCTAGCGATCAGCAACTGCTAGCGTCTCTTTTCGGTTTTCTCAAAGTGCCTGTGACAATCACCACTTCTTTCTGATTGATCTATTGGACCAGCCGGCGAAAGACAAGTTTCCTTGTCAGAGGGGCTAGTACTGAGAGTTGTGGGCAACTGCTATTCAGCCTCTTCCGTATCCACTGGCAGATCGTTGAGAAGGCTGCTTTACTTCAGCTCTGGTCAACCACACCCTCAAGGCACTTTATATATCATATCATCAGCATAGGCTAGTTTGTTCCGTGGTTTACCTTTGCTCAGGTTGCTAGTCACTACGAGCCATGTAACCGCCCTATGAGTGACGAACGCTGTCATTTGATGAAATGGTAATTTGAGCCAGACCAAAACAGTGGCTGCGACAGAAAGTGGATGAATTGTACGTCCCGCCATTGGCACAGGAATCCTTAAAGAGCCTTTTAAGTAATAAGTGTGTAACGTAAAGTAGTATGTAAAGCAGTGTGTAAAGTAGTAAGTAATAGTATGGCACTGAGTTCTAGTCTCGCCATTGTTTCAAGAGAGGCAACCGGGTTTTGGCAAAAACCAGATTCGTTGAAACATCTCCACATTCAGTTTCGATACGGAAATATATTCCAGATGCATAATCCTTTGAAGAAGCATTTGCAGATCTAACTGTGGTGCCGCCCACCTGTTCGGGCAAAACAACTCGTCATGGAAAGTTTATTACAGATAATTTAGGTAAATCCTTGAAAAGCCAATCCCATTGAGTTTGCTTGTGTGATGGAATCGGATCGTCCAATCCAACTTTCAAATGGATCGTACATACGACCTTTAGTAGTCATTATCTCTCTTTCCCTGAATACGATGTTCTTTGGTGTGACCCGATATAATACTCGGTTGGGTTCCCACTGCATGCCTAGGATTGGAATAACTGTGTCTTCCATATTACAAAGTGATAATGTGGATAACCTGATATTCGTTCGAACACCATTTCTCCAAAATGAAAACACCTTTAGGTAGCAGATCGGCTTGTAGTTTCAAGGCTTCATCAAGCATGACCACACCGATCAAAATATCCTCAATATACATGTTCTTTAAGAAGGGACGAAAAGCGAGCGGGTAGTCCTTCATCAGAAACAAGCTGTTGGAGTACCCCTATGGCCAAAAAAGGGGAGCACGATAACGCAAAGGGCAAGCAGTTGAATTCATATTCCTAAATGGCATCAGTATGGTGGAATCGGAAGAACAGGTGATGGTACAAACGATCTGGAGAATCGATTAAAATTTGAAGAAATATCTAACATTCTGACATGTCAGCGCACACAACATACTGGGGGGGGGATGGAATTTAACAAGATTTCCTTCATATCGTGTTATAGATTTGGTCATGTTAGAAGGTAATTTTTCAGGGACCCGAGGTGCCAAAAACAATGCGTAAATAGGTGGACGAGATATCCTTGCAAATCTTATGGTGTGAAAGAAAATATTTTCGTGGTAGAGTTGTAAGAGACTAAGGTAATCCTGAAACCCCTTCTCATACTCAAGCCTTAAAATTGTGTCTAGCTAACTTTTCCTCTAACTTCTGGAAACGATGCAACAAACCTCGAGACTTGTAAATCCAACGGTTCACTCTTAAATGACAGACGTACTACATTCTTCCATGTTCATCCCTTGTCTGAGTCGTTTTAAAAGGTTCCTCAGTTCTAACAACAGCAGGATTTAAGATTGGATCAGTTGCGACTTCCTCAACCTCCCAGAACCTGTTCATGATGAAAGGAAGGGTTTCGCTTCAAAAAGCGTTTTGGCTACAGTAAGTACCAATCTTTGACACGAGTTCAGTGACCGGTTTGAAATAGGTCCAACTAATATCTAACCAAATACCGTACTGAAGGGATTACATCTCCCAATAAGTCAGGTCCCAATAAAAATTCGATAGGCCCGGGTTGATGATTGGCATGTTGAATCTGCCAGTTTTAAATCTTTAACTTAATCCATCACTTGATGGGGGTAGGAATAGAGGGCACATCTGCAATAATTTTGTCGATTACGATGGCCATCTCCGGTTTATACTTTCTTTGAGGTATGAGTGTACAAGGTGAGTTGTACTTTCCACCTGATATATATGAAATCCACTAATCAATGAGTGTTTCTAATCGTTAAAGATCTAATTACTTTGCATATTTGGGGTCAATGAAGGATCATTGGGAGCCCCTGTCTATAAGTATTTTCAAGGGATGTAACGGTCCAAAGTTGTCTTTAATTCTTGCTCGTGTTGTTCCAAGTAGAACATTGAGATTACCAGAGCTAGAGGACGAAAGAATGGATGTACTATTCTGTGGCGAGGATTCGTTATTAGTCTTATGAGAGTTTGGTTGCAGCAGGGACGGCTGGTGAAATTTTCGAGGTTTAACATCAAGAGCGATTTGTGGCCATGGTCACTGATCGACAGAAATTTGGTTTCTGACTATTTTGGGAATTGCTCTTTGGTCTTTCGACGGTCAAAAAATAGAACAAAATGATGCAGTCGGTTGCAATGTTTGCTGAATGTTCGGAGGGGCACTTCGCTAAAGAGTGACCCAAACGAAAGCAATTTAAAACGTTCATTTGATCAAATCTTTGTTTTGGGTTCATCGTTCGAAAAGTGGAACAGTCAATATGTGATGTAAGATTTCACACATAGGACAATCAACGTGTTAGGCATTTGTATTGGTCCTTTTCCAATCCTATTGTCAATTTAAAATGAGGTACCTTTGGAGTTCCATCATCTGCGGTGTAATGAATTCCGAAAAGTCTTGCCAAGTAGGCAACTCGTTTTTTCTGCTAAACGTCATCTCAAAACGTTCTCTGGTTTTATTGCCCCACAGTATACGAATACTGAGCGCCGACGGGTTCTCTAATGTGGATTAAGGAAAATTTTCAAAGCAGGACCTCAAATTTTTGTTAACACTGGGAAATTGAAAGATCCGTAAACGAAGGCCAATCAGATATATTTCCTGAAAACGAAGGGACATTAATTATAGAAAGTCGCAGATTGGAGCTCATTACTCGTGAAGGCTTATATTGAAAACATTCGTCGCCGGCAGTGGATTCATTACTTTTCTCAAATGAAACATCAAACGATAGTGCCTAATGAAATTGGGTACGGATATCATCCTTAAGTTGTCGATATCCTAAGAAGTATTCCCATCACTCTAGCTCTCTTTCAAAGTTCAGTATATTTAAGAAGGTTATGATCTCGTGTCGGATCTAAACGAGGTAGTTTCAGTCGGAACAAGCCCTTTTTGCTAGTATCAGTGCAATAATAAAATTCGTAACAGTATCTGGCTCGGTGGACCAAATATGTTGTGAAGAGTTATAGCGCAAAAAACCAGTCATAAGTCCCTGACCCTGTATCAATGATGGCGGTCATCTGAATACTTGAAAAAAGTAGTCAATAGATGGGTTAGGGTAAAATAGGGTAGCAATCTTTTTAATTTTACAGGGCATAGCAAAAAACCAAAATAGATCGTGAAATAGGACAAATCTAAAATACCTTTAATTTTTTAACAAAACGAGAAAATTAAATTTCTTTTCTTTTCAGGCATAAATACAAAGTCGTCATGATGAAATATTATTAACTTTGATTGATTTATTTTTAATATTCGCAATGATAAAATTGGAGCAATTTATTGCAGACCTGCCTTGTATCAACCACGAACAATACTGATACATCCCTAAGCATTGTTATAATTTACCAAAAATATTTTTAGTCTTGAAAAATGCCATAATTCAAAATAAAATTTCCAAAGAACACGAAGAAAACCATAAATGATAAAATAACCATAAAATGAAAATGAATACCTTTGTTTTTAACTTTCTATTGCTGATCAAATTCATCATTGTTTATTGTTGTCACTTTGAAGACATTCTGTTAATTTTAAAAACGGCCTAAATCATTTTCTCTCTACCTACTAATTGTTAAATTGGTGGTTTTCGAATTATTTAACATTTGGGTGGGAAGAATTTGGGAGTGGTATGTTTTCAGATAGCATTTTCACACCTTTTGCAGGTATAAACTATAAAACTATAAAACAAAAATACGACAATTCGACTAATATATAAAAGTATTATGCTTATATTTTAAAACAGAATGATTAAGATATACATCAAAATAACTAAAGCCAATAAACTAACTCTTGAACTAGAGATTTTGAATTGAAGCTATGTAAAGAAAGTAAAATGAGACAGGAGAGGGGAGGGTTGAAAGTGGGCCAGTGCTTGCACACTTCAAGTACACTCCTTGCCACTTACACCTTGCTTACTAAGAGATTGTTATTACCAGAGGGTTATGGAAAAAAAATAACTTAAGTGAGATAGACCTTTTCTACAGCCAGCGATGGAGGGTGGGTAAAAGCACAGGTTTTCCGTAGTCCGTCAATACTGGACATTAACCCTTACCACCATTTCATATCACTTATATCAACATGTTTCTGACAGCCGCCTGGTAAATAGTAGCCCGTGTAAATAACTTACCCGCGCACAACTTCCCATTGCTTTTAATTCAACTTCCCTAAGTAAACGTCTTAAAATGTTTTTTAAAACTTGTAATATTTTATGTAAACAAAATATTCATCTAAACATTTTTTCAGAAAGAGAAGTAATTAGATAGATTAAAGTAATACTATGATAAAAATCTAATTTAGATCATAAAATTCAATTGCAATAAATATATGAATCATACAACATGTATTATAATGAAACATTATTATATTATGAAGCATCATCCTAATATCACTTCAACAAACAATGATCTATGTTTATACTGTCTTAAGCATACTTTACAAATGTAACAAAAGAAGAATGGATTCAGTTTTTGTTTTATTAATATTAATTTTTTAAACGGCTGAAAACTAACTGCGTAATGTTATAACAGCGAATAGAAGCCGAATATGATGGAACTGGATTTTGCAGGTAAGAATATATAGAGATAGAGAACAATGAACCGGCCATGAGAAAAATATATTCATGTATAGATCAATTCTTATTTATATGTTTATTTACAATTTTGAAATATATTTGGCCAGTGTGAGTGGTTTTCTCCATCCCATTCCACGTTGCACTTGTAAAGGTATGTTCCAGCCTCAGTTTTACCCCAGCAGGTCTTTTATTTCATATTCAATTAAACTCTGATTCCGCCCGGTGACTCTTTTTTCAAATCCACAATTGACAGTAGCGATGCTATCAATCAATGCCCTCACTCTCTAATCTAACTATTGTGTAGACTGAGAAAACGGCGTTTGCTAATATGTACGCCAGGTATGTATATCCACCAATGAGTTTGCTTACTGACTGCCGTAGCTTGTAACTACTAGTTGAAGTGACAAGCATAGCTAATGTTCCTTCGAATCGGCATGGTTTTGAGATGAGGGTATACACAAACTTTAATACTTACGGAAATACGTTTTCCTTGCTTTGAGTGATTTGGTCACGTATTTTTCCAGCAGTATACCCTTTCAAGAAACCCTTGAAATGAGAGTTGTTAATTTAAGGAAAGGAGATATCGGCCCTAATTAAATCACGGTACAAGTCTTAAAATTTGACTCGTGTGATGAGGAATCATCAGAAACATCATCGAAACTTTGAATTTCTTTCCTTGTTTTCTTTATGTTTTTCTCTACCAATATGCTGAACAACTAAGAAACATTGGGCAGTAGACACTGGTTTGTTACAGTGCGAATTCCCCCATCACTATAAAATATTTTGTCAGCAAACTCACGAATATATTAGGCAACTAGGTATCTACCGGCAGTTTTGGCATTCACCAACCACCTTTTTACATCTATTGCACAAAATCATGCCTTGAATTGAATATTCAGGTCAGTAAAAATTTTGAGTGTAATGGGGGGGGGGGGCCTGTTTGACCTATAAACATGAAAATTTATTTCGAGAATCCATATGGTCATATAGTCACCCAATGACAGGAAAAATATTTTCTTCTCCATAAAAATATTAAGGATTATTAATTACGTGGTAAAATAAATTCCCATCATATTGAGTGAGCTATCAAATCTCCTTGCCCTGACTAATAACATGTAATTTTTTTGATTTTTCGTTTCACTGTAATTACAGTCATCGTCATCATTTAAATCGTATTCACAGTTTTAACTCATAATATATCTCGTATGTCAAAACCGTTATTTGTGTGGGATTGCACACTTCCAACTTACCACTCGCATTTATTTATTTTTCTTTACATAATATCAAATATGTAGATATTTAGATCTTTAGTTGTTAATTTTAAGATACTAAATATGCAATTTTGTTAATGGTACAAGATAAATTATTAAAAAGAAGAAGGATAACTTTGAGGCTGATATTATTTGATAAATGATTCATCTATAAAATGTCATAAATCTACTGCTGTAGCAGTAGGTGAACCTCAATTTAACAAAATTGGTAAGGTAGTAATCGAGAGAAGTGGAGTGAAACTCTTGTCGGGCCACTTTTCAGTTTGCCCCAAGCGGCACGAGAAACTTTCTACATCTCAAAAGGGAAAACAACTTTGAACCTGTCACAATTTGAAGGGAATAAAATAATGGTTATTAGTAAAAAAATCTATTAACAACACGGATAATTACACATTATTAACTCCAGTCCAAAATTGAAATTCAGTCGCTTTTTTTTGTACAAGTCTAGTTTTTTTATTTGGGATTATATTTTGAACATAAAGTGAGCGAAACGTTAATAATTAATACAATGAGGGTTAACTGGATATATTGATATCAATTAGAACGGGGGAATGATCTTACAGTTGTTGCCAGTCAAAAGTTAAGAAACAAATGTCTTTAGTAATCCATGATGATATCCCGAAATTATGTAAAGATTTCAGTTTTATGCTGTCTTCATTATGCCAGTTTGTATGCCCAGGCATAGCGACGCTACCTGTTCAATTATTGAAGCAAGAAGTTTATGGAAGTGATTTAGGCCTACGCTAAATCTCGTTCATTATTTATTAACTTTGTTTTTGATTTTATAACTTACCTCATGCAATTGGAAAAATTACCAATGTATCAAATTTATCAGTACTCACCTGAAACAAAAAAATAGAAGAAATTACTTCCCTTGACCTGAAATAATTACGTACATATAAATATGATTTGAGACAAATGGACAGAAGGTGAACTAGTCTCTATGCGAACTTTATTATGTAACAATCTACGCCTCAGTTAGAATGTTTATACTAGGCCTGCGGTTGGAATAAAACTCGGTTATGAGAAGTATAATTTACACTGCAGACCGTACATTCTCAAACGAATTGGTACAATAGGAAAGGGAATTAAGTTAGCGCATTGCTGTATCCACGGCATCAGTTGCCTACAAAGTCACTTAATACTTGGAAGGCAATTTGTGGAGGATCTGAATCCTGCAGCGGTAGTTCTCTTGAGCTCCATTTAAACAATAATGTCTGCATTTAATAATTATATATTTGTAGGGCTGCTCCCTGCGTATTAGATTTATAACTGAGGTATAGCGATCCACATCTAAATTTCACAGAATCTCTTCACATTTATCTAAGCAATTTATTTTTTCATCCTACAAGTATCTCAACCAACTGCGAAAAAACAGTATTTTTCACCGAAACTTACTTCATTTTAATCATAATTTTTTATATACTCCATTGTTTATTTATTTGATATGTTTATAAATATTATATATTGGATCCTTGTACTCCACCATTGTAAGAAATTATTTAAGGCTAACATGAACGTTTTACGGTTGAAATTATACAAACTAAAGTCAGGACCAGGTGCTGGGTCACCTTTTTGTACAATAATTGGAGACTACAAAGTGACTTGAACTTTAATGATACTATTTTTGACCTTTGTCGAGCTGCCATTGATAGTTGGTGGGAATATCGTGTTTAACACGGATCGGTTAGGGAATTCAGCGAAACGAAGACTACGGCCAACGAACTCATCAACCATTGGGTGATCAAGGTTTTCGTGTAAATCACAATATTTCCCCTGATGGAATGACGTGTGACGCGCCACTTTCATGAGTATTACGTTCTGTTTGAGCCGTTCAGTTGTCGCTTCAATGCGGTGACTGAAAAGCGGCGCACTCAACAGCAGAACCGACCTGTGTATATACGAGTATATCAGTTTAGTCCAGGCGCCGCTAGTGCCCAGCCTTAATCCCCAAACATATGTTATCTGTATATGTTTACAGGTAATACCTATATATAGAAGTATCTTGGACTAAATAAAGCAGTCTTGTTATAACGTTCTACGTGTTCTTATTACCAACCTTTCTTAGCTTGTAATTCAATAAACATTAACTTATCGACAGCTTGAGACGCTGGGATTATTATCAGGATTTACAACGAACTTCCCCATCTTAAATGTCTGGAAATAATAGAAGGCAACCCTGGTACCTCGCAAGGTACAAAACGCTATCTCATTACAGATTATTTCGACCCACTTGCTCAAAATCAACCTAATTCTAATAAATAAATTTGATAGTAAAAATATTGTTAGCGTGTCTTTTAATAATGCGTCGTCTAGTGTCCTCCACACAAATTCGTCCAAATAATTGAGTGATTTCAGATCGCGTGAACGCGTGAGTGAGTGGGAATGACTGCATGAGTGTTTTGTCTCAAAGTTAGCAGAAAAATACAATAGTGTAGGGACCACTCCCTCCCTTTCTAAAAGTAAGGTACTATGCAACCAGTCTTTCTGGCATTCACTATGGGTGTTTGTTAGACCATCTGAGCCACTATAAAGTGCTTATAAAAAAAAATTTAAATAGTTAAAATCGAAATTTACCAGTATATCCTATAGTTGTTAAATAAACTTTAAAATGCTAAATACGATAGTTCCTTGCCTGTTGCTAAGTATTTCAGAAAATTTTGGTACAGTCATCGGGTTGTTTCCTTTCACACCAATGGTTTTTATTTAAATTTCTATTTCTTATTTTACTTTTTGGGGAATTATCAACTCTTTTTATTGATACAATGAAAACGGGAGATTTTGAGCAATTAATGGAAAATCAATCAAACCTTGAAACCAAAATGTACCCATTTATCTCTTTGTCAATGGTAGCAATAATCAATCCACTTTTAACGATATTTGTGCATTTATGTGTGGCTTATTAAAAATTTTGTTTAGAGTAGATGAATAAATCATTAGGTTCTTGGTTAGAATTCTTTCAAAAAGTTCTAGTTTCAGGAAGATCGAAATGGATGATATTGCACCAAGTTACCATTCGAATTTTTCCATATATTGTAATTTTATTAACATTTTATCAAGATATACACGTATGTATAATAATGAGATACATAGGTATAGCCATAAAACAGAAGCCAATGTAAGAAAGAAAAGGCATATTTATTATTCCAAATTACAGTCGAAAGTAGTTCAATAAAAAATTCTTAACCCTAGTATGAACAAAAAAATGAAAAGAAATTTAACATACACGTAAGTAAAAACTATAAAAAACCAAAAGTATTTAAAATTATTTCATTCCAGCAACCAAAAGTTACTTTTTAAAAAAATCGCATGTCACCTTCCAAGGAACGCACGGTTCCTGTTTTCGCTGAATATCAATGGAGCTTTAGAGAAAATTCTCTGAGATGGGAGCGAGGTTCCAGGAACGCATAAACATTTTTCGGAAATAGAATCTATGGTAGAATATTTTTGCTCGTGGTTTCACCGATAGCCGAATATGTTCACCTGTTCTGGAAATGCTGCTTCCTCCATGTTTGGCAATAATCACATTGTCTACGGTTGTTTTTTTCTGCTTCTTCTTTTGTCTCCAGATCGTTGGAAAAAAGCAAACCGCCTTTTCATATTGGCTATCACTACTATTTGTATTTGGTACTGGTTGGGCAAGTTCAAATTGCGATGATCCAGACTCATTAACAATGTCATTGTTTCGATCATCCATTTTTTTTTAAAGGGTTTTTGAAAGCTGCTTTTGAATTTTTTTGTTTAACAAAAGGCCAATTTTTTTAACAAGGATCCAGGATTATTGCTTTATGTGGTATTGATCTTGGTCGATAAGGGGCAGTGTGATTATGGATCCAGCCGCCAGTATTGCATGTGCCTTTTTATCTGTGGAGGTCTTTAGTATGACATGCGCAGCTGCTATTTCATCCTTAAAGGTAAAAAACTATCGGTGTTATCAACCCGTCATCGTGTAATCCAGGCCCGAGATTGTCGTTGTCGCTCTCTAAAATGTTGAAAGTAAAGACGTCAGATCATTCAACACTAGTACCTCAATTGGTGTATTCCAATTTTTATATCGTATTATGAGCAGGTTACCTATTGCTAAAGATTACTGTACAAAATGGAATCGGTGGGAGAGGGGGTTAAGTGTTGTGTGGAAGGTACCTCTTGAAAAGTGCAGTCATAAGCCATGGATTGGTTGAAAAATAATTGATATATAATGGATAGTTCACATCATTGAACAATTGGTCATTCCTACTGTCCCGTCCTGATTGAAAGTAGAACTTCGGGCTTGGAAATTAAATTTATAAGGTGAGACAATGAGTTTTTGCCGACGGCTGAATAAGGGTGAAGAAAGGCGATTATAAAATGGCAGATATAAATAAATTGGCGTTGAGCCGGGAAGGAATCAGGGGAAGGAATCAGCTGATGTATCCATCATAAATAGATACATGTTTCGATTTATGGGGCCTATTTCTGGAAATTATGGCCTCACGGATTCTTCCCCTAATGGACTCGGGACCATTTCTCATCAAGACCTAGTCCATTTAAGCTTTCTCGACCTCGTTTCCCGCACGGAGGAGGGTGTAGGATCCCCGTTGTTAATTTGTCTCCATTCCAAGCTCCCGGCCTGTTTCATCTCCTCTATAATATTTCTTTCGCAACACTTCTCATCCACTCAACTGATTTTAGAGACGTGCCAATTATTTGTTGCGTTGTGTTCTTCGCGATGGCAAAATGGAGTCGATATTGGCTAGGCTTCAACCGCAACTACTATTCAATGCCGGCAAAGGTATGTACGGTGTTATAGTTGTTTAACACCAGGCCGTGTCCACTGTTGGCCACACTGAGGTGTGTACCACTTAGACAACCAGCTATGGAACAGCGATAACTGCAAGGATACAAGGAAGGAGCTAGCAATTCTTATCGCTGTCATAAATTCTGTAATAATAATGATAAAAAGAAAAACAACTTGAAATTTTAGTACACTACTAAAAGATGGTGAAGAATTATCAAAACTACATTATTTGCAATATAGATTTTTACACGATCAGGTTTTTTTTTTTTTTTTTTTTTTATTGAGCACTAATTAAATACGTTTTTTGTTTTGGTAAAGTTATATCTTTTCGTTCAACTCATTTCAAATTGGATTATTGGGAGATTGGGTGAAGAACTCTCATAAATTGTCAAAAATTAGGATCAAAGTCAACTACTCAATATAAAAACATAAGCAAAATGTTTCACGTATTTATTTTAAATTCTACATATTCGTGTTTGGTATCGTATTTGAGAATTGATACGAATTTAATGTGATGCTGTTGTAATTTCAAATTTTTATTGAATTTTAAATCTATATTCTATTTGTCTTGTATTATTATTTTCAGCAATTATACAAGTAAGTATCCCAAAACTAAGATAATATATAATTTTATTTCATTTATATTTAGTCATGTAAATTAAATATCTTACATATTCAATGTCTAAATTCCTTCCATTGATCACCAGGTAATTTACTTGGGAAAATAATGAATTGGGACAAAAATCAAATCAAACCAATATTAGTCAATTTTATTATAAATTTACGTTATAGTATACTTACTCTACTATGTATTAATATAAGAGAAGATTTGTTAATAATTTAGTTTGTTCCTCGCGGTTGACGGAGGAGCGTAGGGGACTTCCCAAGACTCCGCTTCCTCTTTCGCATGAGAGAGCGGTGACAACCATGTGAATTTGGGAGGTCTCTGGACTGTTTTTAAATACCGCATGATTGAGCAAGTGAATGAAAATTGTAAATATGACATGAATGAGAACATTTATGACAATTACTTATTGCCCAATAAGGCAGATTGTAATTTTATCACAGTAAAGATGTTTCTATATAATTTTTTCCTCTTTATTACTGCAACGTTCGGTCCTATTTGAGCAAATATATTTTAAATACATATGCAAATAAAAATATATGTATCGATAGATAAACGTGTATTTTCATTGACCTCATTCCGAGAACCACACCTCTACGCTCAAGTCAAATAATTTAAATAATGTATTTAATTTAACTGAATTGATTCGGCATGCCATTTAGTTATTCAAACTATTTTATTTGGCTATTCTATCAAACTTTAAGCATACTGAATAGGCGTAAAGTTATAATAAAATTGACTAATATTGCTTTGATTTGATTTTTGGTTCAATTAATTCTTGTCCAAAGGTAAATTTCGTTTTGATAAATGGAAGGAATTGAGACATTGAAATTGAAAAAAAGGTAAGGCGTAATTGAATTTATGGTAAGATACGTAAGATATTTAATTTACATGGCTAAAGATAAATTAAATAAAATATATTGAAATGATTCAAAGCTTTACATTAGACTTATACAGTAAATATTAATGTACATTCCCTTCAACACTACATCGGTGTCTTGATTGAAGGAAGCTTTATCTGTTCCTAGCTCTTCTCTACTCCAATCTCTTATCTTATCTTATCTCCTTCTCATCTACCCCTCCTAGAGCTGATCTGTCTTCCGACCCAGTAGTTTTTATGGTGCCATACACATCCTGTACTACTGAATATTAAACCAATGCGTTTTCAAACAGTTTAAATTCACTCACTCCAGTCCTCCGCCTTCGCCTGTATTCAAACCAAGTGTTCAACTGGTTTGAATACAGGCAAACCATATATGATCTGCACTCTCTGCCACCAAAAAGGGTTTTTAATGAAGCCCTATCTTCTCCATCTCACGCCACTTCCCATAACCTGTACCTATTGCTTATCTGTTGGGCCCGAACAATGCACACCCCTAAAGATGATTTGCTAGCACAGAATATCAAGCTATTGTTATTTCATTTTTCCTCATTTTAAATTACTTCAAATGATATATTATGCGGCGAGTTACACATAAACAGCCCAATAGTTTTACGTAATCGCTTAGTTCTGAGCAAAAAGTCCTTGGGTTTCTTTTATTACATAATTCAATAAATTATCTACAACTCCTTGACATTGCGTGAATACGTTAGTTTTTAAACGTACTCAGTCTTACTAATGTGCACCTATTCGCCCCACTCCGTGGAGGTGAGCATGGCCGCCACTAAGATGAACTGGATTTTTCGATTCACGTATATCTTTCGAACTAATAACACTAACAGTGTTGTGGCTCATTTTATTATGCACTTCTGAACGTTATCTACCATCCATACAAATTTCGTAAAATTGAAATTAAGTAAAATCTATTTTATTCACCAATTAAAAATATTGTTGCGATGGATGCATACATATATCTTAGAATCAATTTGATATTGTTTATCAACGTGAAAGAAAATATTTTGTTGATAAATTATACAATTTGTTATACTGCTGAATATAAATATAATGAATATACTTATCTATCGATAAATATATTCTGGTGAGCTGATAATTCAGAGAAAAGAGCCCAATTTTCATTTTAATTCCTGTATGTTTTGTATGATCTATAGACTACCTGTTTGAGAGTAAAGCTCACTTGACCCATATATTTCTAAGCGAGTGGAAAGTTGACTTGATAGCTCATAGGCTCATAGGCTGATGCAGGGACAGTTGCTGAAGGAACTAGTTAAACCTCGGGGACTGTATCCATAGCAAACCAACTATATCTATGCGGCAACTTCCCCCTTCGAGACAGGCGCAATCGGATCTTGCACATTGTTTGTAAATAGGCTCGGCTTCGAGTTGTCTGGAGTTGTGCCCAATGAGCCCCGATGACTTCAATCTCGGTTCGTTATTAGGACTTGCAAGACTTGTGCCTCTTAAGCCTAGTATAGAGATACAAACAGTTCTCATATACATATGTTTATGACCTGCTAATTTAGAAACGTTTGCTCCTCAAAACCAAATGACAATACAAGGAACCAAGAAAAATAAAGAGTATGTACAACTGGCCCCAACATCAATTAAAAAAAAAAACATTCTTCAAATGGAACCAACACATATCCGTAGAATTTTCCTCTAATGTTTCTTGTTAGGATTCTTGAGGTTAGTAGGTATGATGTTTGACCATATTGTTTGACAATGAAGTAAGGACCTTCGCAGAGCTTGGTCTGCAATCCTGAGGGCATGACTTTGTCTAGGACCTATAAATCCTATATATTCTTCTTCTTTTATCTCAAATGCGTATTAATTAACTCTTTTCAGGGAGTTTCTCTTTTATATCCAAAATGCAGTAAACTGGTCCGGTAACTGTCTGAAACTTATTATTTATCAGAAAATTTATCGGCGGTCCACTCGCTCATTCAGATTAGTTTGAGGATGACGGATAGACGGCTTTGTTAGTATTCTAGTGGGCGTTCCATATTTTTCACACATTTCACTGCTCTAGTTATCGTTTCATTCTTCAAATTACTCAAAAGAAAGATCATACTGAAATTGTCCACCATTGACAATATGTAACGGAGACCATCTTTACCATGGGTCCTAGAAATGTAACATTGACTAGTTCACTAACCTTCATAGTCTGATCTTCCGCGCAATGGGCCTTGTTGACAAACTCTCGAAAAGTTTGACATAAATAACATTTATTTATTAAATACACGGAATCCCACAAAAAAAGTGGCCCAATTAGAAATATTCAAACATATGCTTCCGAATTGAATTATTTCGGCTTTAAATTCTTTTTTAATTAATATTTAACGTTTTCAGTGATATGGGCTATAATTATGCAGAGGGAAAAACATAAATACTTAACACATTTCTTTAAAAAAAATTACACAAAAATTGCTTTTTTGATTTATTGTGTAAGTGTTCTCCTGAAATTTAGGAAAAGATTTTTTTAAACTTTTAATTCAAAACACTGTTTTGATAGTCGAGCAGGATGACCCACGTTGTTGCTTTAGTGGATTATGGTAGACGCCAAAGATATGTAGCCCGTGCATTGGGTTTGAGTAAAACTACAGTTCGGAGAGCAATTACACGTTACCGTGAGACAGGATTGTGCAATCACAGACCCGGATCAGATCGGCAGTGAGTGACAGAGCCAAGAGATGACCGGTGTACTACAGACGCTTCGGAATCGGTTTTCAACTGCTACTGAGACTGCTCAACTTCTTCGTACAACTCGGCGAGTAGCGATATGTGCAGAAACTGTTCGAAGAAGACTTGGTGAAGTGAACTTAAACCCTCAGAGACCAGCTTCAGGACTACTGTAGACTAGAGAACATAGTATGATACCACCACTAGTTGGCCTTCAGAATCTGTAGTATTAAATGAGCAGCAATATCATATCCAGTCACATCGGTCTGTGAGGTAAAGATTTATTCAACATTAGGGTGCTAGATAATAACTTCTTAGCATTACATCTCCAAACTCTCGCTCTTTCTGATAAATCCCCGTGCCTATTAAATTCAAACAGATAATTTTTTAACAAGTTTTTGTTTTTGATCAATGATGTAATCACCCTCGTTACTAGCAACCTTTTGTCATCTAGTGTGCAAATTTTCAATGCGTGATCGATCAAAATCAATTGGCTTTTGAGCAAAATATCTGGAGATGCCATTTTGGACATCATCCAAATTTTGAAAGTTTTTGCCACTTAGAAAATGTAGCAATCGGAATAAATGGAAATCCGATATCGGGTGAGTACGGTGGTTGAGGCAATACCTCCCACCCCGATTCATTAATTTTTTACAGGGTTCTTGCGGAGACAATTTTTTTATCGACAGTCGCTAGGCAATTTTCAATTAAAGATTGATTTACTCGATCCAACGGTTCACTTTTTGGAGTGTAAACCTTAGCTGTACTTCGTGCCGATTCATGCGGAGAGAGATTTTTGGATTATTATAGAGGACCCATTTTTCATCTCCAGCCTCACCCACCAAACTCACCCGATATTGCGCAACCGGATTTCCACTAACCGATCACTAAAAATTTTAAAATTCGGATGGTGTCTAAAATGCCATCTCCAGATATTTTGCACAAAAACCAATTGATTTTTATCGATTTGGCATTAAACGTTTTCACACTAGATGACAAAAGGTTGCTGATAACGAGAGTGATTATATCATTGATTAAAAACAAAAAACTTGTTAACAATTTTTGATTTTAATGTAAAAAAAAAAACGACATTACTTTCCGGTCCGCCTATTATATTATTATTATTATATAAAATTAGCACAATTATAAAGGACAAATATAGTACAAAAAAGATTTGATGGGGATCGATTGTTTTGTCCAGCTTTCATTCAGTAATGGTAAATGGTGGTAGAAAAAAACTACATTTATTCAATATTCTCAATTAATAATTAAAACATCTAATGATACCTCTTATTAGGTATTGGCATGATAGAACATTATTATGAATAAATGTGGTTGGGAAATAAATTACACAATATGTGAAATATCTTTAGAAAGTTTGTACGAAAAGAGTATGAAACGTGAGAAAGTAGGCCTAGTTTGTTCAACTTTTGATATCTCAATTAACAGCTCGGAAGCTGTTATATATGTAACATTACAGCTGGCTGATGTTTTATGATGAGAGGTAGAGATATAAAGAGAACGATGAAGAGCAAAAAAGTCAATCAGTCATCTAGTTTTTCATTAAGTAGATCTCACAATGTTCTATTTTTTCGTGATTAAGGCCACAAAACAGACTATAAGGCAGAAAGTAATGCAAAGAAATTCCTTACCTTGGCCCACAATGGATTCAGAATCCTTCACTCGTCAATAATTTTAATATTTGAGTAATGAATATAAAAGTGACCAACAAAATCTACCAAATCACACGCAATTAATAATTTCTTAGAAAAAATATTTAGTGGACGTGTGCTTAAATGCTCAGATTTACTAATAAATACTTAATTTTTAAACATATACAATTTAGATAATAATTGATATAGCGAAGGTTTAGTCGGTTAGTTAATTAAACATATATATTTATTTATTTTTTTAGTTCTTTATTGTGCAATAATTACAATATGCCTTTTATAAGGCAATAATAATACAGAGAAATGATCTCATTCATACCATATTAAATATATTAAAAAAACGTATAGGCTTCTCATATTTGTTTCTGAATTTATTTTGTGGAGTAGATATAAGTAAGTAATCATACAAATACTATTGAATTTAATTATTTAAAGGATTTCACGAGAGAAAATATCTATGGGACTTCAAGTCCACAAATAGTTGTGAAAAAAACACTGGGTATTTTTGTTAAAAAACATCTGACTTGGTTTTGATTTTTTAAAATTGAGTTACTAAAAATCACATTAAAAAACAAAAGTTTAAATAGCTAAAATTATTTTTTGTAATACTATTGAATTTATTATTATTTATTATTATTTCTCATTTATGGTTGGAAAAAAAATTAAATGATATTCTAGACGCTTTTTTGTAATGTTACTATTAAAACTATTTTGATTATAAAGAATATTTGTTTATTACTAAAAGAGTAATAGTAGTTTTACATGAACAATTACATTTGTTTCCAAATTACCAGATTTAACTCCAAAGGTAGAAGCAGATTTGTTAATTTAGATCAACATACTTAATCACCGAAATAGATTATATATTACTTAGCCTGGTGGAAAGAAATACCGAAATTTGAATAGATGGAGGCCAAAATTGAGTAAGCTCTGCTTTCAAGAAGGTGGGCTATATTTGGACCTAAAGAAAGGGGAACTTCTCGGGGATGTGGGAAAGTCAATTTATTTTTTTCATCAACCAGTTCACGTGTAACGGTAGAACACTCAGTCATTCTTAGAAATATATAATTATTCAAGTGAACATAAATAATACGTGTATGATAAAAATAAATTTCATTTTAGAAACAGTATGGCTAAAGGTAATAAAGACAAGCATTAGGAACATATCGCCTTGATGGAATTTGTGGGAGTGTACCCAGTTTCTCACTGTAATGACGGTATGACGAAATGATGAATGATGCAATTATAAATTAACCATGAATTATTATGAATAAATGTGGTGTGGAAATAAATAACGCAATATGTGAAATATCTTTAGAATGGTTGTATGAAAAGAGTATGAAACGTGAGAAAGTAGGCCTAGTTTGTCCAACTTTTGATATCGCAATTAACAGCTCGGGAGCTATCTTCTTAAAATTTACTGTTTTGATTATAGGCATTTAGTTAGCCCATCAAGAAAGAGATAACTAAATAAACCTGTGGTCTTTGACCTTTGCTGGAGGCCTAGTTGGCAGGTAGCTTAATTCTTATTTTGTTTATTGATCTGAGTCCATAAGATCTTAGGTGTGCCCCGACAGTGCATGTTTACATGGTAGGGTAGGTATTATAGGTAGTATACGTGGTCTTGGAATAATCACGAATTCACACTCGGTATCTGAGGGTAGGCGAAAACCGTCCGGATCCCAATGGCAAGTGTGAACAGGAATGAGCCAGACTAGATCAGACTGGGGGAGACGCTACTAGGTACATTTTTAGGGATCCAGAGATCGTTGTCTGCATGGAAGAGATCCCTGTCAAGGATGTGCTAGTTTTAGAGGGCCGCGGCTAGAGAATCCCACTAGGAAGGTGTGGGGGTCTGACAACGCCGGACTAAAACATAGCAAGGTTAGGAAGGTAGTTAAGTAGAAGTGCAGAGGTAGTTAAATAAGAAAGACATGGCTTGAGTAGAGCAACAAGCGCCAGTGCAGAGAAGAGAGAGAGAGAGAGAGAGAGAGAGAGAGAAGTGTTCACTTCAAGTGTCGGGTTCCGTCTGTCTGAAAAATGTCAGAATTTATGCCTTATATAGGCAGGTAATTCCTACAGCGAATTAGAGAAAAATTTATTTTGGCCAATCACGGGGCTACTACGTACGCGCCCCTAGTTAGCTCTGACAGTGTCCGGATCGTGAACTAGTCCCTTCTCTCTAAACTGACGCCGAAGATTTATTGATAAAATATGGAAAGGTTGGCGGGCGTTTTCTGGTCCGTGAAGAGGGTAACTTTTATTTATTCGTGGTGAAGTAGTTGGCAGAACAATCTTAAAGTTAAATGTTCTATAGAAATTAAAGTCGTGTGATGTACGACTTTATCAAGCGTCTGGTCCGTGAAAACGATTGCAATGGCTATTTTGATGTTTTTTTCTAATTATTTTAGTAATCAGACCGTCAAGAACGTATTTGACTAAATAATTTGTCTAAATAATTTGATACCATTCTAAAATAAAAAAAATAGTTAATTAATAACACAAAACCACGTTTCATTGAGAATTGTCATGTTGAAATGTTTTGGTAGGACCTGTACACAAAGTTTCATTTTTCTAGTTAGAACAGGGGACTCACCCACCCTAACAGGTAGATAATTGTTGAAAACATAAGGGTTCGTTGTTCTGAAAAAAACAAAAACAGCGAAACCCGGGATATTTGAACGAGTTAATGTAAAATATTTAAACTTTTTGTTTGGCTGTGTAGTCCCTATGTTTAGCGTGTTTTGAATCCTATTTTTCACGGGATAGGTATGGGAGTGGATTTCCCAGCATTATGAGGGAAAATGCGATGTCACGTCAATGAAGCAATGAATTGGGTTTAGGAAAGATGGTTATAGGACGACAGCCTAGCTTTAACTGAACTTTACGAAATTTAAAACAAAATAATGTTTTGCATTTCAAAATCAAGCAGTTAATGATTTGAAAAACACTACAATACAGGTACATAAGACATTCCATAAATTAAATAGATAATGATCATTTTGAATATAGAATATACAGAAAAAAATGGTCTAGAGTCTATAGAGTAAACTGTATACATGATCTAAGCACTGATTTAGTAATAATACGAAACTCCAAATTAGTAATAATTGCAATTGAAAAATTTCCCTTTTTTTCTTTGGACCTTTGCTGACTTGAATGAACGACTTAAACTAAAATCCCTAATAATTGAAGTGGTACCATTTAAACCGGATCTGTTTACTTATCATTGTTAAATTAAAATTTTATTTTTTCATCGAGAGGAAACCAATCATGAGGACGTGACAAAGCGTTATTTCCTGAAAACGTGAAATAACTTTTAATACCACATCAGACTCCTTCAACAGTAGGAAAATTAAATTTAACATTTAAAACTAAAATCATTGAAATACTTTTTAATTTATAGATAATAAATTTAAAATAGAAGGTGAAATAATATCTTAAATACGGTATTGCGAATTTTGTTATAGTTATACGTCTTTACTATAGTGGTCGTGAAAGTTTTAAGATGGGTTCCAGAACACTCCGGATTTTTTTATATATTGTAACATTCATGATATTTGAGAATATAGACCAGGAATCCTCACATCTGGTAAGCATTTCCCTTATGCTCCTAGGAGTGGGGATGAGATAAACCAGCAGTCTTAGCACAACCGTCTAGAAGAGCGGACTTAGCAAGCTCCCGAATTGGCGGTACCATACAGGAAGAGAGGAGAAGAACCAACAGCAGAAAGTAACGTTGATTGGATTAGAGGAAGATCATCGATTGGGTGATATTAATATTGTTTTTTATTATGGATCCATTAAAAGAAATTGAGCTCAAATTCATTTTTATAATTAGTAGTAATTATCCTAAATTAAAAGGAATTGAATATTTTTTTATACTTTTGTCAATAATCTATGTTAATTATAATTATTTGTTATAACCATTTTATTTGAATATATTTCACAATTCATAGTTTCTCAATTTATTAATAACTACAACATTAGCCTTGAGATCGGGCGATTCAATCGGGATAAATTCCTACGTCAAAGGCATAAAACAATTTGAATTAAAGATCTCATGACGGACCTGCCAAATTAGTTAAGGTAAATTGATCAAATAAAGCAGAAAGAGAAATGGTAAAAAATGAGGTAGGTTACAATATATGTGTATTAAGATACAACTATAAAAAAAATGTACTATTGTATATGTATCTTGTAATAATATTAGAAAAAAATATACTCGAAAAAAGGTAGATCCAATATCTTTGATTGTTACGTGATTGTAAAATTCCATATTCCAACAATGGATTTTTAATAGCAAAATATAAAAACGAAAATAGCATTGAGGATGATTTTCATAAGTGTTGTTAACTATTTAATGAACTAGTAATTGGTAGTTAAAAGTACATTGAGTCATTATCAGCTATAGATTAGTTGAAGACGCAGCAAGGACTAAGCAAACATCCTACCTCAACCTGGATATGCACCCACAAGCTCCAGCGAAGAACCCTCATTTAGCTTATCAGTTTTATGCCAGTAACAACTTGCCTTGTCTTCCTTATTCACTTATATGCAAATTATCCCTGATAAAGTTAAAAAATGGCTTTTGTGACCCATAATTATTTAAGTGGCGCCCGAAAAGGGACCCGCGCACAAAAGAGAAGGCGATTAGTTGCCAAGCTAAGAAGACCAGAAGGAATGTTCTCTTCATTTATAAAGTGGTTCTGTGAGTAATTACTGAATTGCAACTAACGATTAGGTTTAAAGGAATCGACGAAATATTCAGTCATGACCAGTCACTTGCAGGTGTATCTCAATATTTTACGCAGGCCTAATAACAAAGGAATCTAATAAATACAATCCCACCATCACATAACTTTTAGGTATTAATTTTCATGTACAGTAAATAATATAGTTATTATGACTTTCTTCTTCTTTCTTTCTAGTCATAAGTCATAAGACAAATTAAAAGAATTAACTAATAAAAACCACTCATCATTATTAGCATCTCTTCAATCCAATAAAAAAATGGATTCAGTAAACTATCGAATCGCTAAAAACGTCTAGGGGCATTCACCATATTATAATAGACACCTAACTGACTTAATTTCATTTATGAAAACGATTCTAATGAAACTTTCCTTAACACATAACAAAAAAAAAAAAATATACTACAGATCGCTCAATCTGAACTCACGGGGGACGTGAAACAACTCAGCAAAAAAATAATTTTAAATATAATAAACCATTGCACACATACAATACGAGATGTCTCAAATTCATATGCATTCCAACAAACATCCAATCGCGTGTTATCGTATCAAATATTAATTCCAAACTGTTTACTAATTAACACTGACATTAATGATAAAAAACAGGAGATAAAACATACAAAGGAGATAAGCCGTAGACCGAAGAAGATTAATTCGTTCCTTACGGTCAAGTCAAAAACACTTTCAACCACATTAAAATTCCGGACCTAACACTAATGAAAAATACTTTATAGCACGACTGTAGACGTATCATGGAAGACATGCACCTAGAAGGAAGGCCTAATGACTCCTACCAAAGACGTGATAATTACAATTCTCAAATACTTCATTCTCAAATCACATTATCAATGGGAGCCGTTAGGAGCAACAATGTACATCATTTAGAAAGCAAAGACAGAAATCCACTAGAACGGGAAAACCATGAACTTTACCCACTTAGAATATCGTTTTGAGGATTTTTAGGACCAATCACGCCAGTACCTGTCCTGAAAAGAAATTAAAATTAATAAAAGAAACCCGTTGATTTGTTGATAGCTTAGGTGATCATTGGTTAATTGACACGGGATCAGAGATCAACCGTATATACCCGAATTTCGTACATGTAGGGGTTCAAATGAAGCGAGAACAACTCGTACGATAGTTAATCCAGGCCCCAGCGAAGTCCAATCATAATTGTCCACAAGAACTGGGACAGCCCACCACTCGGACTAGCTCATGAATTATTAGACAAACTTAAAATATTTCAGTTCAGTAACAAATATGCAATATTACTAAGGATGGCAAAATTAGGAAAATAAAAAAAAGTTACGAAGAATAAAATAAAGGTAAAATTAGAGATGAATACAAAAAAAAATTAGTTATATATTATAAGTAATAAGACCGAACAATATTAGAATCCTATATAATTTAACTAATTAAAAAACAACTTTATTATGATAAAATCTGCCTCATATGGCAATAAGTAATTGTGATACATAATCTCATTCATACCAAATTTACAATTTTCATTCACTCGCTCATTCATACAATATTTACAAACAGCCCAGAGATCTCCCAAGACCACATGGTTGTCACCACCCTCGCATGCGAAAGAGCCCGCTTCCTCTTTCTTGGGAAGTCCCCCAAGCTCCTACGTCAGCCGCGTCACTGGAGCCAGCGGAGGGGGTCACCCCTCTTGGTCAAAGAGCGCGAGAGCCTCAGACGCTCAGGAATATAAAATATATTGTAGATAAAACTACTTAATAAAGTAGCATTTAAAGACCACAAGGTAAGGTCTAATCAAAGTATAAACAGTGGGTTAATGAGAAATTGAGTTGTTTTTTTGCTCTCTACAATATTTCAACTCGGCTAGATTCAGACAATTTTACACTTTTAAGGTCTAATAAAAAATTCAAAGTAAATCTTTACGTTCGTTTCCAGTTAACCTCTGTCCCAAGTACGAGGGAATGTTTAAGGGGCCAGGAACAGCTCAGCCCCGGGGTCCGCGGCAGCTCTCGGCGGGCCTGCTAATGAACCCAACAACTGTATATGCACATAGTATACATATGCTAATGCACCCAACAACTGTATATGCACATAGTATACATATGCTAATGCACCCAACAACTGTATATGCACATAGTATACATATGCTAATGCACCCAACAACTGTATATGCACATAGTATACATATGCTAATGCACCCAACAACTGTATATGCACATAGTATACATATGCTAATGCACCCAACAACTGTATATGCACATAGTATACATATGCTAATGCACCCAACAACTGTATATGCACATAGTATACATATGCTAATGCACCCAACAACTGTATATGCATAGTATACATGGATCACATTATTATATATTATTCTACAATTAACTAACGTTTACGTCATATTGAAATTGCATTATGAAAATTAAAACAGCACTCCTTGTCTATTTAGCTAAAACTAAACCAGAATTGTCATTGCTAGGACATATAATATTAAGAACAAATGGAATAAAAACAGGCCCACCAAAGATATCGGCCTTCGAAAAACTTCCATTACCCAACAGTGCGAAAGACATTAAACAATTCTTATACATGACGGAATATAAGACATTTGTTGCTAGTTACTCTCAAATCACAAAGCAATTCTCACCTCAACTTCGCGACATTTTAATTCAACCTGGACTTTGTAAAGAAGCTTTTCAAAAACTTAAGACGTATTTGACGAACGCCCCAATTTTACAATACTCATATTTCTATGCCACAAAGCATCTGTTGTTGAGAGATGCTAGTAATATTGGAGCTGGAGCGGTGCTTTCCCAACTTTCAGGAGTGAGATATCATCCCATTGCTGTTGCTTCACACACACTCTCGACGCCTGAACAACAATATTCCACGATAGATAAAGAACTGTTACCTATCGTATACGTACGCAAACATTTTAAACCCAACTTATGTGGTAAGAAATTAATAAAAAACAATACAGACCGATCCCATGGACCCTTACATTGGTTATTTACCATGAAAGTAATAACACCAGAATCATGAAATGGATATTGATACTAAATGAATTCCAATTTGATATAAAACAAGTGGACGGTTGAACAGATGCCTAAAGAATAGTGCAAATTGAATGAACCTTTTAACTAAACGCAATGGACATAAATGCCGACGAAGAATCAGGGAAAGCTCTACAAGAAACAATTAACCTTCAACTAATACACAAAACTACCATGCCATTTTACAAGAAATGAATCCTATACCTGAAAAAGAAAATGATGATATCCAAGTGTAGTAGCAATTCAACATTCACAAATCTCTAGTAACGGACTAATATATATCCTACCGGAAAAAAAGAGATTAATATAGAAAACAGTAAAATATTCATAACAAGTGGATTAAAGAAACCAAAAACATTTGGAAAAAAAGGCATGTTATTGAAACAGAATATCTGTGGAAAAACGAATTAGAAGAAATCATAATTGAAATAATCGGACCTAAAACAAAAATATTATTATTATTTGCCGGCCAATGGTGACGACACCTACGAACACATATAAAAACAGATATTTGGAACTGTAATAGAAAAATTCCCAAGCACGAAGATAAAAAGATACAAGAAGAAGTTTGTCGATATAAAAAAAAACGAAAAATAGGATATCTTAGAAAGATTTCATATTGGAAAGTCATTTCATAAAGGAATACTGGACCTACGAAAAGATAAAAGAGTTCTATTATTGGTCCAACATGCAAGATACTATAAGAGACGTTATAAATAAATGGCAAATCTATTCAAAGCTCAAACAGGAAAGGAAGCTTATCAAAACAAGTAATGTCCACTGGGGGCAGACCGTTTGAACAACTTATGATCAATGTGCTGAGTTACATTCACAGTAAACATTATTATTCACGCTTCCAAAGAATCTGTCTACTGAATAAGCCAAATGTAAACGCCGCAGGAATATTAGAAATTCTCACAGAATATATAGCATATTTACCCAATCCTATAAGAATCAAAATGGATAATGGGAATGAATTCAAAATTAATTTAACCCAAAACTACATAGAATCCCAGTGTACAGAATTGTAGTGAGGTAAAGCATCTAGGGGTTACTCTGGATAGAAAATTGGACTGGTCTAAACACATCAGGAATACTACTATGAAGGCACTTCGATGCCTCTATGCATGTAAAAGGGCTGTGGGTAGGACCTGGGGACTACAACCCAGAATGTTATTCTGGCTATATACCGCAGCAGTTAGACCAATGGTGCTCTATGCCTCTATGGTGTGGTGGCACAGAGGTAGTATTAGTAAAAATAGAACTTTGCTTGGCAAATTACAGAGGCTTTCATGTCTCATGATCACTGGTGCCATGAGTACAACTCCTACTGCTGCAATGGAAGTCTTATTGAACTTGAATCCACTGCACATAGAAGTAGAAGCGCAAGCCTTGAACGTGGCTTACAGACTTGCGAAATCAGGAACAAGATCCAAAGTCATGACTCACATGGGACATGGGAACTTGTTCAGAAGAATTGATGAGGACGAGGTGCTGTCAATGCACTCTGACCTACAAGTTAAGAAACACACAGACGTTTTATACTGTGCGGAAAACACAAAGACCAAACTACATAAACTGTGTAATGGGATTAATTGCTATACAGACGGCTCACTAACAGAAAACGGATCAGGAGCCGGCATATGGAGGAAAGATAAACCAGAATCTGGGATTTCTATTCCTTTAGGTAGACACACCTCGGTCTTTCAGGCCGAAGTGATGGCGATCAATGTCTGTACCCAAACCTTAATTGGGGAGGGTGTAAAAAACAGACTGATCACAATTTTCACGGATAGCCAGGCAGCCATTGGCGCCCTGAGAAGCTATACGACCAGATCTTATTTGGTTGAGGAGTGTAAAAACAACTTAAACACACTCTCGCTAGCCAATAAGGTTAGAATCGACTGGGTGCCAGGACACACAGGCATCACAGGCAATGAGAAGGCAGATGGCCTTGCAAGGGTGGGCTCAGAACAGACACCTCTTGCACCTGAACCATATGTGGTATCAGCCTCAGCTGCGCTAAAAGGCGTATAAAATTAGCTTTAGAGGACAAGGCAAGACTCTCTTGGAGAGAAACTAAGAAACAGGAACACTCGAAACTGTTTCTTAATGGACCCTGTAAGAGAAGAAGCTCAGCACTTCTATCAATGGACAGGTGGACACTCAAAAGTGTGACAGGACTCTATACAGGTCACTGTCGGTTAAATAAACCTCTTTAATTTGGGGATAGTGGGATCACCAATCTGCAGATTCTGCAAGAAAGAGGGAGAAACGGCACGTCATATAATATGTGACTGTGATAACTTAGCTAGAAGGCGATACCTTCACTTTGGTAGTGATCGCATTGTAGACCCCAAACTATGTGAACTGATCGATCCATTCAGTATCCCCAGATTTGCAAAGGCCGTGGGCCTGTCACATATATAGGACAGGGACATGGACGGCGCACAATAGGTCTCACTGAGGCCGCGGTGCACAAATGCCGGAACAAATAATAATAATAATAATAATAATAATCCCAAGGCCACCAGATCACCGTAATTCATCAGGACTTCTGTGAATAAAGCTACATCGACACGCACAGAACTACGATAGAGGGAACCGCGGACAAATAATTAGATAGATACTTAAAACTGCCCAAGATCACATTTAACAATTTTCTAAATTAATATCTAAAACTAACAAAATAACATTTGGAATAAACTAAGGCCCTTAAAATAGATTGGAACACATCTTAAAAGAATAACTAGTTAACGGATGACACGAAAATAAGAAAACTGTCCAAAAGAACGTTGGAACTGGTATAACGAAGAAAGATATAAAATAGCTAATAAACTAAAGCTAAACAGAGAAGATCCTGATACCAAAGAAGATGAACCCTCTGTGAAATGAAGAATCTGAAATTTGCTGTGCATGCTAACAATATTCACTGCCGTCAAAAGAAAGTGGAGAAAAATTCAAATATTTGCATCCTCATAGAATTATTTCGGCTTTTAGCTAAGGGGGTATAAATCATCGTGAGACATGCTGTGCACACGCAGACCCGGTTCAGGTCGGCCGCGAGTGACAGAGCCAAGACCCATTTAGTGTATGAGACACTTTTTAGAATCGGAATATCTACAAACGCTTTATTACATGATTATGATTACGATGAAGAATCGGTTTTCAGCTGCTACTGAGACTGTACAATTCCAGGAGTAGCAATATGTGCAAGATCTGTTGGGAGAACAATTTCTGAAGTGAAGTTCCCCCTCAGAGGCCAGCATCGGGGCCATTCTTGGCAGAGATCGTCTGGAATTTGCTAAGGGAACATCTTATGTGGCCTGAAAACGAATGGAGCAACGTGGTGTTTTCAGATGTCACATTTCTCTGTTTATACGCCAGATGGACTGATGAGAGTTTACTGAAGCCCTGTGGGTCTTGGGTGACATTTCTTGAATGGCGAACACAGAGCTCTTTTATATAGCTTAATAGTCTCCATATCCATAGCCTCTTAGAACTGAAAACGTTTAATATAAATGAAAAAAGGATGGGAACCCGAAATAATTCTATTAGGAAACAAATATTTTAATTTTTCTAAGCGTGCCACTTTTTTGGGGGGCAGTGTAGTAAGGAAAAGGAAACCCGAAAGTACAAAAGAGAAAACTATTGTTTTAGATGGAAATAGTCATTCAACATTCGTCAGGACTTATAATATTTAAATTAACAAACGTAAAAGTCATATAAAGATACAAAACCATACTGTACTTTTTACATTTCACTTAAGCAATTTAAAATCTTCCCTCAATAATTTAACACATTTTCCAGCCCAAGAGCTTATACATAAACCATTGACTTTCTTGACTAACAAAGTAGACAAGTTAATTCCTAAGAAACCGAACGGAGAAATAACAAATGGATTGGGAACATCCATTAACTGTTGACGCAAGTGACAAAGATCATTATAATAAAGTTATTGAGGCCTTAGAAAAAAACAATTATCACATGGAACACAGTATTAGCTTCGAAATTAATATAATTTAATACTGTATCAACCGAACTACTGCGTTGTATATATTGTAAATGATATGACTGACTGAAATAATCAAAACTTTAGACAAAAATCAATACACTCTGCACTTTACTGAAGTATACAATATCCTATCTTAGTTTGCAATACAAGTACAAGTCATGGATATTTAAAACTCATTAGGGTTATGAAGACATGCTGTAGCACACTCTAATATAATTAAACAAACATACTTGACCGGTAATGAATTAATCTCCAAAACGTTAGAAAAAAAATTTGGTTAACAAGTAAAATGCCATGAGTAATGAAAAATAAAGTGGTTCGTGTTATTGATACGAAAGAAACATGTTAAAATAACATCTATCTATCTTCCCCACTATTCATAAAAATAAATTTATATTACATAATATTCAGGAAACTGTCGTTTTATCATAAATAATTTCTATTGCACTAATGTTAGAAAAATAGTGATGATTGTAGTACATCTACTGCACTACACAGCATATTCTCTAACCACTAACCTTATAAATGTCAGGTATATTGGCATTATCGATGTATGTTTGGCCTTTAACACGTCCTATAGCATTCTCAAGCCTTACAATACTGTAGCAATATACCTTATCCGCTATCATAAAGATAGATACAAAATATATTTTAAATCAAGCCCAAAGGGTGATTTATATTTATTATTTTATATTATGTTTCCTCGTTAATTTAGAGTAATGTACCTAAGGGTTTCATTACCTTGAAATATTTTTTTTGTTTCCTCTAGAGGCAGCCCTGCAGTAAAATATAATAATGGCATTGTATTCGAATACAAGCAAGGCTCTTTAAGTAAAGAATAACAAAAATTTTCAGTGCTGCAGTTGTCTTTTATTTTTGTAAAAAGGTTTTTTGTTGAATCTACTCTCTCATTGGACCGTACAATAGGAAGAAAGACAATTATAGAAGTACTTGACTGAGTCGTTCCTGTCCGCATCGCAGAAGAGAAGAGACATTTTCACTGATTTGTTTCCTAGACATGAGACTCTCGAGTAAAGGTCACTGGGCTTCCCCGTCGGTAGGACACAAATATCGCCTTTCAGCAAATATTGATAAAATATGGAAAGAAGGGAACTTTGCTAAAATATAGACGAAAACAAAGAAGAAATAAGTGCGAGTAAATGCCAGTTCTGCTGTTGGTTCCCAAACGTTTCCT
Organism: Acanthosoma haemorrhoidale; assembly: GCA_930367205.1. Lineage (NCBI taxonomy): Eukaryota > Metazoa > Arthropoda > Insecta > Hemiptera > Acanthosomatidae > Acanthosoma > Acanthosoma haemorrhoidale. The sequence goes on from OV884009.1 coordinate 116,063,529, forward strand.
CACAAATTCGTTCACAGCATCTTATAATTTATGCGTTTTGATAATATATATCATAAACTGGATTTATTAGAAAAATAATGCCTGTTTTTTTCAAACTATTATTAGTCTAATATTAAACTATAACAAAATATTGATTTAGATTTATAAATTATTTATTCAAAGAATTATCGTGTTTATTCATCTGAAAAATTCATGTACGATGTAAGTAGAAACCTACTAATCTTTTTTTTTTTTGATTTGCCACTATTAATAAGACGTACTTGATGAAAAATATAATAAGAAAATGTAGGGTTTGTCGTTAAAACTGGCCAAAAATCTGCAATATAATCTTCACTCACAAAACTGTTCGCATGAACAATTTAATAAGACTACCTTCAGTTTAAATAGATCAACAAATAAAGGTGACTGGTATTAAAATTTTGTTTACTAACAGGTTGATAAATTTATCGATGTTTTTTTGACAGTGTAAACATTGAATATTTATGTGGTGTGAACGAATTGTGAGCTAGGTATACATAATCATGGATGAAAAAGCAGGACATGAAACCTTATATGTTCTAAGTAACATTAATTATGTCTTAAGTAACATAATATTCAAGTAACATTATTTTCCAATAGTTCTTATTATTATATTTTAAAATAGCGACATCCAAATCCATGGCCATGATGATTTTTCGTCCACTATTAGAACATTCAGACGATTGCACCGTACTTGTTCAAAGTAGAGCCCCCTCCCTTTGGGCTCAACAATGAATGCTATTATCACCAAAATGTTAAGCGAAAAATAATAATGAGTCCTCTGAAATTTATTTAATGGTCTTCTCCTCCTGATTAGAAGGAAAGTTAAATAAGGAACCTGAGACTCATTTTAACTTCCCTCAACTAAACTCACTTCCCACTTAGCAAAGAACATCCAAAAGTTTTCATTAAGTTATTTTAAAACTGGAAATCTTGTTCTGGCCGTAACGAATGAGGCTTCTTTTATGTCCCCGTCACTTATAAACTACATTAAAAATTTAATAGCTGGAATTATATAGTGGCGCCTACCAGATGTTTCCCGTGGAAACAGTACCTCAAACATCACAAGGTCCTCTTGACGGACAAAACAATTCACAATATTAACTTTACACATGTCAGATTACATTATTGATGGTGAACAGACAAGACTTCCAAGACAATAGAAAGCACTCTCGTCTCATCCCGATGTCACTCAGCACAAGAGTAACAACACCGGTCACGTGCAAATGTGAGACACCTAGAGCAGAAGCAGAAATGTGTTTCTTCTGCTTACTCGCTGTTCCGACATGAGTGAGTAGAGACCATTTGACAGGAGACAGGAGCAGGGACCAAAACCATTGGCATGGAGGAAACGATTCTAGAAGAATAGGGGCAATACAGACAATTGCCCACCCACTGGACCAACAGCAACACACATAAAATATTTCTGTCTTATGTCACTTTTTTTCTTCACTAGAATTTCAGTCTTTAACCCGGGAGAACTTGTGCCGTGAGATTTCTTCTGGTATGAAGAAAATCAGATAATAGGAAGTGGGTTCGTGGTTAGATCCTCCTTCCATTTAACTTTGTTTATATTCTTTTTTTACGTGATTGTCTTCCTCAGTTCATGTTTCATTGTTTTCACTTCTTGCAAAAGAAAATTTCCGTGGAAGAAGTCCGTACCGCGAGAGCGCCCTTTTCATAGCGAGTACTCACGTCACATTTTTGTTAGTTTCGCAATTTGATTTTTCATTCGTTCATGCTATATTTATAACATTATGTTTTTTTTCTTAGATATTTTCATAATGAGTCATCTACGTTACTCGATACCAAATCTCCCATGTGAACTGAGAATGAGCACCAAAAGAATAGGTGGACTTGAAGATGAGCTAATTTCCGAAAAGAAAATATGAAAGATAATACATCTACAATAATAATACTTTGTGATTTTGGATACGATTAAAAAAATAATTAAACGAAGAAAACAAAAAATAGATCGAGTAAAGTGAATTTAAGAAAAGTAAATACCAACATTACAATCAATATCCGTTAAAACCGCAACTTTGTTATAGGAGAAGCAGAAATTGAAATTTTCAAAACGTTATTTATTATAAATGAGATTCAATCTGATATGTTCAAATTCTCTTTCACTCAAATGACGTTACTAAACTCGATTAAAAATGTAAATATTCGGATTTTACTGGTATCACTCAATCATCCACCCATTAGTTTGTTTTTATCCAACAAAAGTATTTTCAATCATAATACGTTTATTATTAGTTACGGTAACTGCTTTTACGTTTTGTTATTTTTTCAAAATAATAATTGTCCAGGCCCCGGCGTTATCCCTGCAGAGTTACTACTAGCAGGGCCTATTAAGATGAAAGCTCTTTTTTTTATCTCAGTGAATGACTGCATGTTTCAACGGGGAAGAAATAACTATAGATCCATATAATTGGAAGGTTATACGGCCGTTTAATTAAAAGAAGGCTAGAGAGAATGTGCTAAATTGAAAGATGAGTGAAGAGAAATAGATTTTTAACCTAGCATGAGATCAACAAATGCACATAGTTTTCATGGACTTATATCAGGCCGGGAGCAAGCAGTTTGGTTAGGTGGTTCACCGAGGAATGGTGACACAGTTTAAGCACTTTAGTGAACTGCGAAGGTAGTGCTCGTGCCGCAATTTTCAGTAGTCACTTCGACCTTAGTTACTTATGATCACTATGGATCCCCCACACCTAGGTGACAGTAAAATTCTAATCAGGCCACGTCACCCTGCTCGATGCTCATTTCAATGATTTTAGCAGGTATTTGGAAAGATTTTCCAAAGAATATAATAATTTTAGTAAATTCTAAAAAGGTGACATGATTTATTTAAAACATTGTATGCAAAGCGGAAGTTGATTAGGGCAAAAAGGACAAAAAGTTGTTTTCTTCAATGTTTGATTGATCCGTATGTCTTTTATTGGAATAAATTAATTTGAAAACGCGTATAATGCTTATTCCAAAAGTATTTTTTCGAACGGCAATATTATGCCGACTACGTCGAAAATTAAATTATTGTATTTTCAGCCAGTCCTAATAATTATTTTCTAAATTTTCGACTTAGGAAAACTAAACTCAGTAAAGATCCAATACAGGGTGGCAATAGAACTGCTTCCTCAACTTTCGCTCTTCTTGCGCGCAGTAAATCACTGCCCCTAAACTCACGGTTAGTCATCTCACGTAACCTCCCCAAACTGCGTCAAGTTGGGCCGGGTCTTACAGAACCACGCCTTACATAAGACAACCTCCAACTGGTTATCGATGAGAAGCCTAGGAGGCTATAGGGATGAGCAAATCCTAATAAGGACACTTCAGGGGTTGTATGCATGCATAAAGTAAATAGTAAAATTAGATATCAGATTCCTTCCTGGTTAATAGAAACTGGCGGAGAGTCCCTTTCGAATTTATCCACTTCAAATGCTTTAATATTTAATTTAATTATAAATACCACAAATACACGAGGACGTGCTTTGCTGTCTGCACTCACACGGAGACATTGCTCCACTATCTCTCCTGACACAGCCACCTATTGGCCATCAGATCCCAACCGAAATCCAGATCTCCTTGACTTTTTCTTCTACAATAGTTTAGGAACAATAAACTATTCACTCAAGCGCCTCGATGACCTCTCCTCTGATCATAGTCCTTTATTATTAACCATTTCCCTTAGACCAATTCACAAACTGCCTCCTCCTTCATTTATTAGGGGCCCAGTTGACTGGGACCACTTCCGTCAGCTTCTTACAGAGTCCGTAAACCTCAAATTATCCCTGAAAACATCCCAAGACCTAGACGATGCAGTGCATTCTTTCACTACTCTGGTCCAGAGGTCGGCTTGGGAGGCATCGTCACCCCATCGTCACCCAAGAATCCACAATCATAATCGTTTACCTCAGCATCTCAAAGATCTAATCAAATCCAAACGCCGCTCTAGAACAGTGTGGCAAAGATCCCGGCATCCTGCTGATCGCCGCTCGTACAATCAGTACTGCCGATTGGTAAAGCGGCGATTGGCATCCTTCCGTTCTGATTCTTTCAATTCCTACCTCTCCTCTCTGTCTACCAGGGATAACTCCTTGTGGAATGTAACCAAAAAAATCCTAAAGTATCAACCTGTTTCACATCCACTCCGTCGTGATGATGGGTCCTGGGCGGCCTCGGATGGGGATATGTCGGAGGAATTTGCTCTGCATCTTACCCATACTTTCACACCTCACCTTTCTCATCAAAGCCATACTCACAGCAAAACTGTGGAAGATTTCCTCACTTCACCTATTCCTCTCTCTCTTCCACCAAAAGCCGTTAATCCCTCTGAGGTCAAATACCTTCTGAAAAACTTACCTTACAGAAAATCCCCTGGATATGATCTCCTAACTCCTCAAATTCTCAAACAACTTCCTCCTAAAGCCATAATCTTACTAACCTATATATATATAATTGCATTATCCGAACGACACACTTTCCTCTCCTCTTGAAACATTCCATTATTGTCCTATTCGCCAAACCCGGTAAACCACCCAATGACACCTCATCTTACCGTACAATTAGCCTACTCCCTATCCTCTCAAAAATATTTGAGAAACTCCTACTAAAACGTCTACTTCCAATTGTTGAATCCCAAAACCTTTTTCCCACACACCAGTTTGGTTTCCGCCAACGACATTCCACTGCTCAACAAGGCCTTCGCGTTGTTGATCACATCTCCTCAGCCCTTGAAACCAAAAAGTATTGCACTGCTGCCTTTCTCGATATAGCTCAAGCTTTTGACAGGGTTTGGCACGCAGGTTTGCTCTACAAGCTCAAAAGACATTTACCACAGACCCTTTTCCTAATCCTACAGTCCTACCTTTCAAACCGCTTCTTCCAAGTCCGCTGTGGCTTAGAATACTCTAACTACTATCCCATAAATGCAGGAGTTCCACAGGGCAGTGTCCTAGGCCCCATCCTCTATAACCTATACACCGCTGATGTCCCCTCTACTTCCAACACCTTCTTGGCCACATTTGCAGATGACACTGCAGTCTTGTCATCCCACCCAGACCCCGACATAGCATCCCATAACCTTCAAAAACACCTTGACGAGATACAGTATTGGTGCAATCAATGGCGGATCAAAGTTAATGAAGCAAAATGCTCCCACATTACCTTCACCCTTTGTCGCAAGACTTGTCCATTAGTCTATTTTAATTCTATTCCTCTCCCAGTAACCGAGACAGTACGGTACTTAGGCTTCCATCTCGACAAACGACTGACCTGGAACCCACATACGAGACTAAAAAGACAAGCGCTTTGGACAACTGTACAGACTACTTCAAAGGAAATCCCATCTCTCAATAGAAAATAAACTACTAATCTACAAAGTTATACTTAAACCAATCTGGACATACGGAATAGAGCTATGGGGGACAGCAAAAAAGTCGAACATCAAGCGTATCCAATCCTTTCAATCCAAAGTCCTGAGAACAATAGTAAATGCCCCTTATTATGTCAGCAACAAAACCCTTCATAACGACCTTAATATACCCTACATTCTAGAACTCATCCCTTCCAAGTTTATGAAATTCCACAGTAGCCTTTCCAACCACCCTAATCCTGTAGCACAGTCTTTGCACTGCGCCACTCATCCCTATAATCCTCCTCGGAGACTGAAACGGCAGTGGCCTCGTGACCTGCTATAATCGCGTGACAGTGGGAGTCCTGGCAATGGCCAGTTTCTCCAATCATGTCCTATTGTATGAATGAGCGAGTGAATGATGACTGTAAATATGGTATGAATGAGATCATTTATCTGTATTATTATTGCCTTATAAAAGGCAGATTGTAATTATTGCACAATAAAATTATAAATAATTTAAAAACCGATTTCGTGTTAATATGAACGAAGGTAGTAGATAGGTTAAAAGGATTGGGAAAACAAAGGAGCCACCCACCTTTAACTCTATACATTGAGGAAGCGGGAGGGTACGGATGAAGCCAGCCCAAAGCCAACTTGACCCTGTCAGGTTGTAATAATATTATTATAATACATATATTATATTATTATTATGGTTATATTATAACATCTACAAAGATTTAGGTGGTCGCATGCTTGGATAAATTCACTTACGTCAAAGAGAATGAAGCAGGAATAATTTCCTTCTCCCTATAAAAGCTGCTAGAGCGATCGCTCATTCTCAGGCTTTTAACCTCACTGCCAGTGTCAGTGAGTAGGCAGCCAGTTCCTCTGATGAACCGTACATGTCTCCACAAGAACATAGAATAAGACCATAAGCAAACAGGTAAATAATATTTTGAGATTATAGAATCAATCATTAAAACTCTTACTGCAGTATATTGTGTAGAATCGATTGTTAATTCCATTTCTGTTTATTGTTTCAAATAATGAGGCTGATAATTTACCTCATAGCATTTATTGCTTATTAGTCGATATTTCATCTAGTAATAAATATTTAAAAGAAAAACGTTTTTGTAATATTTATATTGAGAGGACCAGCTGTCGGTTGGACTTTTCGATCATTTGTACAGTTAGTACACCTCAATAAATTTTTGGAAAATTTCCTTCAGGAATTGAATCTGTGCTTGTATGTACAAAAGCTACAATCTCCAGTTAGCAGACGATCAGGGATATGGTGACTGCTACTTGATGATGAAACTGAACACACATACTCCAGATTGGGCCTGATTCCGAAATATGATGCTCAATGTACTGCAATTCATGGACTCCCATTCAAGTACTTCAAGCTATGAGTTCAAGTAAGGAAGATATCTTATATAAAACAATAACGCCACGGATATTATTTATATTATGCACACTTTACAGCCTGTGCAGTAAACATTGCACTACTCCTTTGCGGAAAGTGTGGGAAGATACTCAACAAATGACTGGATCACATCGGCGGAAGCTGCATGCCATGGAAATGGCTGTTTGGACCAGTTGTGCAATATCGAGGAGTCTTTGAATGAGTCCTCCATTTCCAGCCTTTGCGCTAATGTATTAGCGCTATTACGCTCTATATTAACTAACCCAGTGGTCGGCAAACTTATTAGCCAAAGAGCCAAATATGAACATTACAACAATTTTAAAAAAAATTGGGAGCCAAATCTGCTTGTTTAGTAAACTTTTATTACACTAAATAAGTAGTACACTAAATAAAACTAAATTTCATACTTAATAAATATTTATTAATGCGAACAATGCGCTTGCATCTCCTTGGAAAGTTTCAGTAAGTCAGGTTTGTATGTTGTTTTTAATTTTAGGCATGATTCCGTGTTCTCATCAATAAGGCGACTTCTCAGTTTACTCTTGATAATGTTCATGCTTGAAAAAGATTGTTCGCATATATATGTAGAACTGAAAAGGGAAAGAACAGCAAACGCGAGCTTTTTCAGCTGATCATAAGAGTCAGGAATACTGTTTCAAGCGTTGAAAATGATCTGTCTTCCTTCTCCAGGTCTTTCAAAGCAGGCCACTTGTGTTGTGAACTAAGATCACATTTTTTCTTCTTCAATATTTCCTATTCAACACAAAGACGTTCGAATTTACAGCACCAAATCTCCTTGTTTTTTAAATCCAGCAATTGTATTTCAAAGCTACCAATGTCGATTTCAAAAGGAGAAAATTTCAACTCGGTTATCGTAGCATTAAGAGGATTTTTGACAAATGCTAAAGTTGCTCTGCTGTTTTTAAACTCCTAAAACCTGCTGAGAAATTCCTTTTTATAAATATTTTAAAAATATTTAAAATTATGGAAGAATTTTAGTTTATCAAAATAAGATGTCATTTTTTTCTTACCAAGTTTTTTTTTAAATGAAAATATTATTGCGCCTTCCGTGGATATTTGTGCCAGAGCCGCACTTAAGGAGCCAAAGAGCCACATGCGGCTCGGAGCCGCACTTTGCCGACCACTGAACTAACCCAATTGATCATATAGTATATTATGTTCGCCCCCTTTTATTACTACTATTAATGTTTTGTAATATGATTTAAGTAATTCAAATTTGTTATTATAAAATTTTACAAACAGGTTAATTATTAATAACACTTATTTGTTCATTAAAATAACTAAACTTATTAAACATAACAAAAAAAAATACCGCATATGCTAGAAATAAAAATGTCTGCACCATAGCTGTACCGGGTCTTTTCTAAATTTATTGTTTTGAAATGTTGATTAGTTCCTGTATTTTTTCAAATGCAGGCTTTTTATTTAATCTTTCAACTTAAACGGGAAGTGTCCCTGCTCTGTTGTTTGTGTTAAGTGGATAACAGCAACCAAGTAATCATTATCTTTAATTTGATTCTCTTTTCCATAGTGTTTACTTTTCAAAAAAAGCCTTACAGCCTTTATTCATATCATCATTCATACCATCATGACATGGAATTATAATTCCTTGCTTAGTGAAAGTAAGTTCACGTAAAAAACGCTCAGGACTACTTTAATAAAGTCCGACAAAAAATTAGTTGATTGTATATTAAGCCATTTGAATTTTATTTTTAGCGAGTAATATTGTTTGGATTTGCGCATGCACAAGTATTACTGGTAACATCGCTCTGACTTATATTACTTTTTTCAACCTCAGTTATGAAGAGCAAACTATTCAGGCAGTTTCATTTTATTCTGGGAACTTGAAAGGTTAGTATAAAAAGTATATTGACATATGTTGAAACGCATTGAATAAACAATTTATTTTTTTCCGAACCCAGTTGTATTTCAAAACTTTAATTTGCAGAGAAAATCTTTATGATAGTTTTTTTTAACATCAGGAAAAATAACGAGAATTTAGAAATTTCGAATTGTTTGTGATCTGGGATTTTCGGGTAGGCAGCATTTAGGAGTATACAGTTTAAGATTCCTTGTGTTTTTCTTGTCGTTCCGACATTCAATTAGGGATTTTTAAGGAGAGACTTGCAGTCAGACACTGGCTGGAAAACGAAAGGATTTGTTGGTTTGGATGGAATGGAGGACATGGTGTCCTTGGAGGTGACATGTTGTTCTAAGCCAACAAAGATGGACAGCTTGGTAATAGATGAGACAGTATAGTCAGAGGCAATATAGTCACTTCATATTGGCTTCTTATCTGGATCCACGTAAAAATACGACACGTGCACGTTTACTAGGACTCGATGAAGACATAGACGGTGTGCCGAAACATCCTCCACTAATAATGTTGACGAAAACCTTCTTTTCATGGCCCATCAAGTGGTTCACACATATCCCAGTTCAAGCTATCAACTACCGTTTTTAAATGGGGATAGAAGCAGAAACGTTTGACTGAATTGGTAATTTCTAATCCAGCTGACTGGTTTCAGAGCTCCATGGGGTCGATACTTGTGTCTATCGAACTATGGTATTTATCGATTCAGCGATTAGGTGAAGTTGTTGTTATCTAAAGATAACCTTATTCATGTTCATGCTTTAGTTATCAATCACGTAATAAAGCAGTGTGCTCAATAAGTATTTAAAATTCAACCAGTACCTAATAAACTGGCGACGAGGATCAAAATCGAACGTTAGGTGTTACAGTGAACTGTTAATAGTTGTGCATTATTATTTATTATAAATACTGACTGTAAATAGTTTACCTACATTCAATTCCAAGTAAGGTTATAGGTAAGTAAGGTACAATATTAATATTAAACAAGATAAGAAATTAAATATGGATCCTGAACAATTTAAACAATTTATGGCTGCTCAACAAGCACAATTTCAAGCATTTTTACAGGGTGTAATTCCAATTCAAACACAGTCCGAATCTATTATTTATAATTTTGAAAATTTTGATAAATCTAAAGAATGTTTTTCTCAGTACCTTGAAAGATTCAATAATTATTTATTAATGAAAGGTTTGGAAAATAATGAATTTGCATCAAAAACAATTCTTTTAAATAGTATAGGTGCAGAACATTATGAACTGTTAAAATTTTCTGCCGTACCTAAAGAAGTTTCTAACTTCAATTACACAGAAGTGATTGAAATTTTAAAGAATCAGTTAATTGCCAAATCAAGCGTAATTGTCGAATGTCATAGATTTTTATCACAGAAGCAGAATTCTAATGAACCAGTAAATACTTATGCAAACGAATTGAAAAAGTTTGTTCCTAAATGCCAATTTGTATGTGAATGTGGAAAGTCAGTCTCAGATATTTTCTTGTTGTCACAGTTTATTAGAGGCCTGAGCGATCAGTCGATGAGACAGCAATTATTACTACAGAGCCCTGGTACATTCGATGAAGCTATAACAAAAGCTCTGGCATTAGAGGCATCTATCTCTGATAGCAGGGAAATTTCGGGAGAAAGGTCATATGATTCTTCAATTAATAGAGTTTCAAGACCTACAAGATCTTTCTCTACTGCACGCTTCCGACAAAAACAAACAATAAATTTTTAAAATCTTGGAATTGAAGGACTATGTTTTTGCTGTGGCCGTAATAATCACAACGCTAAAGAATGTAGAGTAAAATTCAACCAGATAAGGTGTAAATATTGCAAGAAAGAAGGACATGTTGAGAAAGTTTGTTTAAAAAAGCTTATCTCTTCCAAGAAAAATATTAATTCTGTTAATAATGAGGATGCTGATTCAAGTTCATTAGAAACATTTAGATATTTATGCTGAGCAACCTCTTCAAACAATTCGAAGTGAATTCTGGTGCGGGACAGACTCTGCTACCCAAGTCTATTTTTCATAAACTTCAACTTAAAGCAAAAATTCAAAGCACCAACATACGATTTAGGTCATACACATCTGAAATTGTGACTCCATTGGGTTATGTGGAAGCACTCGTTCAATACAGAGATATGGTATCGACAGAAATATTGTTTGGGGTTCCGGACGGATTTACACCGCTACTGGGCCGTACCTGGATTCGACATTTGAACATTAAATTGCAAGATTTAGACAGCAAGAGTATTTCACCCTAAAGTGATTCTATAGCATGCGTAAACACAACAAAAGTTTTACAAAATATTTACTCGAAATTCAAATTAATTTTCGAGCAACGTGTTGGTTGCACTCCTAACATTCAATGTAATTTAAAATTGAAAGAAAATTCAAAATCCGTATGTCTAAAAGCAAGAGAGATTCCATTCGCTCTAAAAACAAAGGTGGAAGAAGAGCTTAGTAACCTTGAAAGAGAAGGAATTATTTACTCCAGTTCAAGTTGGTGATTGGGCATCACCGCTAGTTGTTATACCTAAGCCCGACGGGTCAGTAAGACTTTGCATTGATTATAAAGTAGCAGTCAATCCTCAGCTTCTTTCAGCGCAATACCCGATTCCTAAAATTGATGATATTCTAAGTAATCTTCGAGATTCTAATTTTCTTTGTACATTGGACTTATTCAAAGCTTACTTACATATTCCGGTCGATGAAGAGAGCGCTAACGTTCAAACAATCATAACTCATAAAGGAACATTTAAATTCAACCGGCTGTCTTTCGGAATCAAGACTGCTCCAAGCGAGTTTCATCGCATTATGGACCAGATCCTGGCGGGTCTTCCTGGCGTTACAGCGTACTTTGACGACATTATAGTGCATGGTTAAACTCTACAAGATTGTTACAATCGACTTTGTGCTTGCCTGGAAATACTTCAATCTTACGATTTACATTTAAACCAAAAAAAAATGCCAATTTTTCAAAACTAAAATTAAATATCTTGGTTACATTGTTATAGGAAACAAAATTTCAAAGGATCCATCAAAGATTAAGGCTATTACAGAAGCTCCACGACCTCAAAATCAAGATGATGATAAAAGATTTTTAGGAATCATCTCTTATTATTCAAGATTCATTCCAAATCCTTCAAAAATTACACATCCAATTCGATTATTACTCCAGAAGGAAAGAAAATTTCACTGGTCTTCGGAGTGTGAAATCGCCTTCAGAAATTTAAAAAATGAAATGGCTAATGATAGAGTCCTAACACCTTTCAATCCTGAATTACCTGTAGTTGTAGCTAGCGACGCTTCGCCGACCGGCATAGCAGGTGTGTTGTCTCATGTAGTCGATGGCATAGAAAAGCCAATTGCATATGCTTCAAGATCACTTTCGAAATCGGAAATGAATTATAGTCAGATAGGCAGAGAGGCTCTAGCTATTGTATTCGCCTTGAAATTTTTTTTTTATTTTCTATTTGGAAGAACCTTCACGTTGATTACAGACAACAAACCACTAAGTAGAATTTTTCATGAAGGTGCAAACCTACCAGCGATGACATCCGCTAGGTTAATGAGATATGCGGCTTGGCTTACCAATTTTGATTATAAAATCCAGCATCGACGTGCAGAAGAAAATGTACATGCAGACTACCTATCAAGAACGCCAATACAAGAAGAAACTACTATAATTGAAGATGAAATTAATATGGAAGTTGACCTAATTTCTAATGAATGTGTTTACAGTATCTCGAATAACTCATTAAATTATAAAACTTTAGCAGAGGAAACAGCTAGGGACGAAGAATTATCTAAAATAAAATGTAATTTGCTAAATAATGATTGCTATGATTCAGAATACTATTTACAAAATGGAATAATTTTCAAGGGTCAGAGAATTATAATACCTCGAACTCTTCAAGAAGATGTATTAAAAGAGTCACACCACACGCATATAGGTATTGTGAAAATGAAGCAGTTAGCGAGAAGGTATGTTTATTGGAAAAATATTGACCAACAAATTGAAAATCTTGTGAAATCCTGTCAAGAATGTGCCACCATAAGGAAAAATCCAGAAAAAGTTCCTATTCATTCCTGGGAAAAGCCAACAGAAAATTTCGAGAGAATCCATATAGACTATGCAGGACCATTTGATGAAAATCACCATTTTTTGTTACTGGTTGACGCCAAATCCAGATGGGTGGAAGTGCGTATATCAAAAGAAGCCCCTACTTCGCAAGAAACAATTAAATTATTACAATCGATATTCTATATCCATGGATTTCCACAAATACTAGTTTCTGATAATGCAACCATTTTCAAGAGTGAGAAATTCACCGAATTCTGTGATATGGGTGGAATTAAACAAAAATGTCGGAGAGACACTCAAAAACAAATTGAAAGCAATGTCTAAATTGACAATGCCTCTGCAGACCAAAGTTCAAGAGATACTCCTGTGCTACCGTTCAACGCCATTAGCCTGTGGGAAATCTCCGGCAGAACTGTATCTCAATAGGAGAATTAATATAAAGCTAGATGCACTTAAACCACCGATTAACAAGTCTGATTTATCTCGAGATAAGTATAAGAAAGTTCGCCAACTCCAGATAGGAGACAGAGTACAAGCTAGGTGGTATGCAAATGGCAAATCTTCATGGAGATTTGGCACTGTAATCAAGAAATTCGGCAAGTTGCACTACTTAATCACCTTAGATGGGGATGGCTACACCTTGAAGCGCCACATCGACCAACTGCGTCTCGTGTACATTCCAGAGCAGATAAAGAATGACATTACTCCTAGTCAAGCTTCGCATGCTAAGAAGAAATTTACCTTCTCTGACAACGAAATTAGGCAGCCAAGGAATTCTGCAACTCCCACATCACCAGTTGAGCCTTCAATTATCACTGCTCCTGATCCAGTAACCACAGAGACTACACATCCGGCAGCACAACCTGAATTCCAGCCTCTACGTAGATCCCAGAGACAACGTCGCGTTCCGGCTCACTTTTCTGATTATGTGCTTAACTAAGTCGCGGAGAATTGTTGTGTCTATCGAACTATGGTATTTATCGATTCATCGATTAGGTGAAGTTGTTGTTATCTAAGGATAACCTTATTCATGTTCATGTTTTGTTTAGTTATCAATCACGGAATAAAGCAGTGTGTTCAATAAGTATTTGTTCTATTTAAATTCAATCAGTACATAATAATACTCTTAGTAATGATGGGGAACAAGAAAGATTTTTTTTTGTCTCAGGAAGAAAAATATGTGATTCTGATAGTACTTTTTTTCCTGAATTAAATTAATTTCCTAAATCAAAGATTTTCCTGGAAGAAATCTAGGCGCGAGATTGGGTTTTAGGGCATTCTGTTCTAATTAAACGTTTTTTTTCTGTCCCTACTATCCCATTCACATGAAAGACAACAGTAATTTGTGTAACCAAGCTGCAGAAGAATAAGTGCGATTGCGACAAATGTTCCATTCATACACTGCATATTGAAGCTTTTCCAATATAAATTTAAGTATTCATATGTTTCTGTACAGGTACTGATGGGAAATTTATTTCCATTATGTAGAAGCACACCTTTTAAACTAACTTTAGAGTACCACTGAAGGTTGGGTTATGTTCATTACAAAGTGTCTCTATAAGAGAAGAAATGTCACTACAAAACACTATGCCATTTTCCTCAGAAGATAGTCTTTAAAATCAGAATGACGATAAGTACATATCTTTGTATTCTTTTGAAGAAAATTTTACCCTATTAACCGGGAAGTAAGAATTTCAGACTGTTTTTTAGATAACTTTAATTCTCGTATGAGATGGTTAAGATTTCAAGAGTCAGCTAATGAGGCTCAGATAACTGTTTTGTATTTAAAATTGCATGACCAGAATCTGCTTCTTTTTCTTCCTAACTTCCATCAGACTCTGAGCTCTCGTCATCAAATGACACATATGGAGACTTTGGTGTGGGAAATTCATCGCAGCGTGGGACTGGCCTCATTCCAGATTGCAAGTAAGGCTATACCGCAGTATGTTTTGATTTTCACAATAGAACACGATAAAGAATAGATATGGGGGGGCTTTACACCCAAAATAAAGTTCATAACACTTTTTTACTCATGGATTAAGCATTCGCCTTTGGGGCTTAAGTGTCACTTCACCTCATACATAACAAAAATTGTTAGGATGATTTAAACAAAGTCTAGCCAGTTTGAAACTAACACCTAATTAAAAGAAATAAAGTGTTGAATATGTAATACTTAGTAATTGAGGCACACAAAGCACTCACAATGACGTGTTTACTGGTTCACTACTATCCGACAACTGGCATCGTTCAGATGAACGTGTGCTACACTAGATCATGTTTGTTCATGTCTATACACGTCTTAAGCTACACAATAGTAGCGATACTACCCTTGAGTTAGCTCATTTGATTCCATAATATTCACAATGCTCTAGGAACATTTACTTGACAATGGACAAATGGACGAAAAAACGTTTTAAAATATTGAAAAAACTATGGGTAATAGAGAAATTTCGAATACATATCTGAAAACAGCATAAACAACTTCATCAAGTAGACCTTTTGGTACTCGTGAGACAAAAATCATGATGACCAGATATATTTCTTTCTACGAACAGCTCCAGCCAGTACTTCCACTTTAAGGAAGGCTTCATCCTCAAGTGATTTAGCGTTCATCACTTGCATTAATATCCGAAATATAATGATTGAAATAAATTTTTCAATTCTAAAGGACTTTAAACAGTTAATCTTATGTAAAATGTGTTCTTAATGACCACCGAGATTGGTACTAATTTTAACTTGGCGCAGTGATTGTTTGTCTTCTGCTCGCATGTGTGTTCCAACAAAGTAACCATTGTGGTCGTGCCAATCAGAAACTTGAAAACTATATTTGGCAATGCTCTGCCTGAGAAAGGGCATATTTGTTTTGGCTAAGGAGTCGAAATGGATAGGGAAATGAAGTTAAACGTGAAATGAGTCCTATTTTAGCTTAGAGGCTATTTGTAAGTGTTTTTCTTAATAAAATACCACTTAGGAAAACCACCAAGTGGGTGCTTTCCTTCCCTCGGATATTGGATCTTGCATTAGATGTTGTTTGTTAACTCAGCTTCTATCTCACTTGATGGTCCTGGCTTCGTATTTACGAAAATACTAAAAATATGACGAAATTCTTTATTAAATTTATTAAAAATTTATCAATTTTTTTTTTATGACGATTTTATTTAGTTTGTATTCACCGTTTCGCTTAAATCTGTTTATTGACTTTTTACATAAATGTACTTCCGGTGTTCCATTATCTGGAATCATTGTATATTTTTGCATTCGTGACGACAAAATATTTATATTGCTGTATTTGATTTGTATATATTTTTTTCAGCGAAAATTGCAAAATAAAAATGAGCTTTCAGCAGGCAAAGGATTTACTTTGATATAATTTTTAGCTTCAAACGGTGGTGAGAATTGTCAAATCAACTTTTTTTCTGTAAAATACCCAAATCATTTGGGTTTTCACATCGTCATTGAAGGTGATCATTATAAAAGTCCTTGGGAGTAATTTGTGTAAATGTCAAACTTTTAGTACCCTTTCTGTTTTTGTGAAATAATAAGTACCTTCCTGGCAGTTCTCAGCCTACATATGGGGTGCGAATTGGCTTCTCATAATAAATCATGAATTTTGTGTAGGGGGAGTATTGTCAGAAAAGGACAGTGTTTTGTCTACAAAACCCAGTGATTTCTTTTATTTCTTTAAAACTTTCATAAGAAAAAAGAAATCAGAAAAGTCCTCTTTTACTTTTAAAATGTTAAAAAGTGTAAATATTTAAATTGCTCTGAAGAGTAGAAAAAATGCACACAAAAGTTATAGAAACTATAAAACTGGTGAGGAAAACGTAAAGCTTGTTAAAACTCAAACATTTTTTACTCATTACTCAAAACCTGAATCGGGAAATATGAATTTTCATCCATTTTTTTTAAAAACAATACAGGGACTTCAACGGGTTCATAAGCTACTTCTTTTTCACGGAACTATCCTTAGAATTCAGACACCAGTTCTAGTAATGCTTTTGGCAGACACTCAACAAATTTATTTTATAATTAACTGAGCACATTGCGATTTTCAGATATATTCTATAGCCTATTCTTTATTATGATAAAATTAAGATCTGCCTTTATTGGGCAATAAGTAATTGTGATAAATGTTCTCATTCATACCATATTTACAATTTTCATTCACTCGCTCATTCATACAGTATTCACAAACAGCCCAGAGACCTCCTAAATCCACATGGTTGTCACCTCCCTCGTGTGCGAAACAGGAAGCGGAGTCTTGGGACGTCCCCCACACTCCCCCGTCAGCCACGTCACGGCTAGAGCCACTGGAGGCTGACCAAGAGCGCGAGAGCCACATACCCTCAGACATGATTGGAGAAACTGGCCATTGCCAGGACTCCCATTGTCACGTATTTATAGTAGGTTACGAGGCCACTGGCCTTTTAGTCTCCGATGAGGTTATAGTGATGAGTAGCACAGTGTAACGACTATGCTGGGGATTAGTGGTTGGATATGTTTACCACAATTACTTATTAGCCAATAAGGCAGATTGTAATTTTATCACAATAAAGAAGTTCTGAGACATGTGTAGTAATCCAGTTTGACGGTAGTTATGGAACTTGAATGGATTTTGTTGATGTTGAAAGAGGTTATGGTAGATTTGAGAGTTAATTGTCGATCCCACGGGAAGAGGTTGTATATCCATCCAAAGGGCAATATATGTTCTGTATGTCTTTTATAAAATCGTGGTCATAAAAATGATTCAGTCTGACCCGAGATTTTAAAGCTATATAATTAGTATTAATTTAATTTTTTTAATGACTGCTTATACTTATGCTGAAACTATAAAATACTTTTGGTTTCCTCCCAATAGTTAAAGACAATTAAAGACGGTAACCTGAAAGGAATTTCAAAGCTGTTGAAAAACTTGTGTTGGAGCCAGCAATATAAGTTAATAGGTTTCAAAACAGTTTTAATGGTTTTTCATTTTAATATTTTAGCTATTTGTTCATTTGTGACATTAATTTGTTTCAGGGACAGAGTTTTTAATGTTGACAAAAATAAAATTATTTCTGGTGACAGATACAAAGTTGTTTTTCACGAAGTTGTTAAAAACCGACGCGGAGACTAATACTACATTTTGAATATCAATTAATTAATAGCACTTCGCAATGCCTTATAGAGATGAGAATGTCTTGGTCATATCTAATGTAACCTGGTTGTTGAACATGCGCCTCATCAAGATTACAACATGTTACGTTCGCTAAGTTACAGATGCGGGCCAAATCTTTGTCACTGAAATTCGTATCTTTACAAACGGGGAAAAAATGTGAAGATGAAACTTTGACTTGAAATCTGTTTGAAAGAGATTGAATCTATCACATTTAAAAGTTTATTTTTTTTTTAATATCATTGAATTTGGCTTTAATGTGTTTTCAACGATGGAAAACTTTTGTAGAGCGTGTTGCTGATTGTACTTTTAAAGGTTTTGATCAAATGTCCAATTGTTACGGGCACTACATTCATATATTTGAGGGGGTGACATTTTTGTTAGACTGTACTAATAGTATCTGACATGAATGAAATTGCTATATGGCTTCATCCGCTTTTGAAGGATTTTCTTCTCCGAGGGGAAATAAGAAAAATAAAGTATTTGTACATGGTCACATCGACCAGAGGCAGCCTTTACAACAGGTCCAATCGGCTTATGGAACAACTTAAGGTAATGAAGGGAATTCAAGACTATTTCTGTGCAATCTGCTAAGTCTTCGCAGGCAATTCTCAAAGCTTGTTGCTTTATGACTTATTATACCTAGTCATCTCTATTTGTTTAACTATAAATCTGTTCAAAAAACACTATATCCCTATTTACGCATACCTATTTGGTCCTAATTGAAATCCATTTCAACCAAACCTTTTATTGTTTATCTTTAATATCACAACTTATAGGCAGCTATGAAACGCACTTACAGGTTATCTATAACATGATGACGAAAAAACATAATATATATTTATTTATAGACAAAACAGGCGTGCTTGAGTTGATTGAGTCTCGGTCACGGTTGTGGTAGGTACTTAAGTACTTGTTGCTTCTGTCCAATCCCCGTAGGCTGAGTGATAACTAATATTTAGTATAATACTAAAATTATTATTTGGTGCTATGCAGTCTTTCTACAATCGAAATTAGTGAACATCTCCGTACGCGAGATACCCCAACACTTCTATGCTAGTTACTCTTTATATTGGTAACAAATTTGACAAGTGTATAATTGAGTAATCCAAAATGAATATATAGCCTTTAACTCCTTCCCTTCCTCCCTGCTCCAAAGCGTAGGGAGGTCTTGAACAAAAGATAAAAATTAACTCAATCATGGGCTTTTGTGTCTGGACTAACTATTCCCCCCATAACTGTTCTCATTCCATTAGTTCTATTCTTGGCTTATAAATCTGAATGGAGAATCATGACTCCAATACAAGAATAATTTGATCGAACAACGCAAATTTTTTTCAAGTTTCATTTAACACTAAGATGTACTCAAAAAAAATATTAGAATACCATTACACTTACTGACAACTGACGTGTGTTGCGCTTATTTTGCTAAGATATTTATCAACAATTGTACTAAAAAACAATATAACATAAGTTAATGATGTGAAAGAGATTTTCTGATCGCAATGTGGGAATGTTCCCGGACATCTTACCTTGAAATAGAGACAGCAAAGAAGTAACCAAAGTTGTGTGAGTGGCAACGACTTCTGGCAAACCTACCGTAGCAATCTGTTGACGGTTATGGAAACGAATATTGTTATGTTATGGAAATGTCTCTGCCTTGATCACATGGAGAATCGTTCTTTTTCGGACATGAGAGATAGAATGGTTGGCGAAATATGTTATGTTAGTGGAACACTTCTGTAAATACTAGTTTTATCATTTGTATAGCTAAGCCCATGGTGAATGTGCTTTATGCTTTGTATAAAACCCATGGTGGCAAAAAACTCATGGTGAATGTGGCTTATAAAAGTAAAGCTATGCGAGTTTTGATACACTCGATCATATTTATACAAGGAAGTCAGCGTATGTATGATCCTTTACAATATAAATTATAGAGAACACTAATAGAATAAAATTATATTCAATGCTGAAATTACATAGCTTGACAAATTAAATGAAGTATTTTGTATTGAAAATACAGTGTAGTTCTTACGCTTATGAATTTATTGGTTAATGTAGTCTCCAAAGTACGTACTACGTCCTTTATTTCATTTATAAATATTTAAAACAAAAACGTGAATTAGTTCATAATTTATGTAAAATTTCAATATGTAAAAGGTAAATAGAAAATAGTAAGGCTATTAATCCTTATATCGACCAGTTACTTTGTTTTATTACTTTTATGTTGGTATAAATGTGTTTCTTACCAAATTGAACCACTGGTATCGAGAGAAAATATTTATTACAGTTTGAAACATGTAGCTTACGCACCTCAATTCGAAAATTATTGTTTCACGTAAACATTTAGTTTAGAATCTCAAAGTCTATGAATCTACAAGTTTATTGAAAGCGGCGGGAGTTGAATAATTAAAGCGAGCACTTATTAAATAGTGCCGCATAACCGTGGAGTCTGTCGATACCCACAGAACCACGGCGGTCTTCTGCACCCTTATAGGTAGCCCTGGTTCAATTGAACTTTCTAAAAATATAAATAAATACTCTGCGCTGATATCCGACTTTCGGTTGCCTTCATGTGTTTGTGGCCTATTGTTTAATCGAGTTATTTAAATGAATGAAAAAAAAACCCCTAAGAGTAACACTGATGTACAAATAAGTATATCTAGCTGACAAAAAACAATATAACAGAAATTACTGATGTGAATAGCTTATAAATAATAACGGATCTAAGTACATACTTAAAAAACCAACAGCGTAATATTAAAACATAAACGAATGGAGGTAAAGGACATTCACTAATAATTAAAAACAGTTGAAGAATATTTTAGTACCAGTTCTTTTTTTTTAATCTATTTCATTATATATTTATAAATTTTAGTTCAATTTTATAAATTACTTTTAGCAATATGAGTCTTTGTAAAATGAACAGTCTTAATATTCATAGGATAAGTAATTATTATTATTTACCTTTTTACATATTGAAATTTTACATAAATTAAGAACTAAATTACGTTTTTGTTTTAAATATTTATAAAGAAAATAAAGGACTTAGTACGTACTTTGGAGACTACATTAACCAATAAATTCATAAGCGTAAGAACTACACTGTATTTTCAATAAAAAATACTTCATTTGATTTGTCAAGCTATGTAATTTCAGCATTGAATATAATTTTATTCTATTAGTGTTCTCTATAATTTATATTGTAAAGGATCATACATACGCTGACTTCCTTGTATAAATATGATCGAGTGTATCAAAACTCGCATAGCTTTACTTTTATAAGCCACATTCACCATGAGCTTTTTGCCACCATGGGTTTTATACAAAGCATAAAGCACATTCACCATGGGCTTAGCTATACAAATGATAAAACTAGTATTTACAGAAGTGTTCCACTAACATAACATCTTTCACCACCCATTCTATCTCACATGTCCGAAAAAGAATGATTCTCCATGCGATCAAAGAAAAGACATTTCCATAACATAACAATATTCGTTTCCATAACCGTCAACAGATTGCTACGGTAGGTTTGCCAGAAGTCGTTGCCACTCACACAACTTTGGTTACTTCTTTGCTGTCTCTATTTCAAGGTAAGATGTCCGGGAACATTCCCACATTGCGAAGGAGTTTATTATAGATTTATATAAAATACTTTTATATTTTATGTTCTTTCAATCCGTAAAAAAAATAAGTTTCCTGCTTTCGTCTGATTTCTCCTCATTGTTTTGGTATTTTATTTACATTGGTTGTCAAATTAGCAGAACCTAATACTATCAATGAATAATTTATTTTATGTGACGTAATGTTTCGTTGTCCCTGGCTGCAGACATATTATCATAATTACAGAAATAGGGAATATACGACTAATACTATTAATGAATAATTTATTTTATGTGACGTAATGTTTTGTTGTTCCTGGGTGCAGACATATTATTATAATTACAGAAATAGGGAATATACGACTAATACTATCAATGAATAATTTATTTTATGTGACGTAATGTTTTGTTGTTCCTGGGTGCAGACATATTATTATAATTACAGAAATAGGGAATATACGACTAATACTATCAATGAATAATTTATTTTATGTGACGTAATGTTTTGTTGTTCCTGGGTGCAGACATATTATTATAATTACAGAAATAGGGAATATACGACTAATACTATCAATGAATAATTTATTTTATGTGACGTAATGTTTTGTTGTCCCTGGGTGCAGACATATTATCATAATTACAGAAATATGGAATATACGACTAATACTTAGTATCTTTTAGAGAGATTAAATTCTAAATTGACTTTATTTAATCGAAGGGACCAGACCTAAAATAATGGTCCCTTTAATGTGAGCTTGAAAGTAGTCCTTTATAACGGTCTATATTTTATTATCGATAAGGTCTAAACCTGCGTGCCAATCAGTATGGACTCTGCGAAATATCTTTCTGGGACGCATCAACTATTAACTGTAGTCAGCTCTCGTTTCGGGTACTAAAGTAGATAGTCCGCCAACGAATACTTAGTGGAGTACTAAAACTTACCCTTTGCTTATCCCAAACATCAAAACAAAGAGTTAAATCAAACACAGTAAATGGCGCAATGCAGGCTACTTGATTATAACTAAGAGGGTTCATCAAAAATGGAAAGTGTTATTTCTTCCACCGGTACGAGCTCCCTGGGACATGGGAGTCAATAGACCCCCACCATAATCGACGAAGCTCACAAAATGATCTTTATATAGGGGGCAATCAAACACAGGGACACAACGATAAAAAACCTTATACAAACTCACATCAAAGGGCCAAAGTTTACAAAACGTTCTGCCAACTGTTCCGGATCACGGCATTCTCATTCCTGACTCCCGCCACATCCAAAGGAAGTTGGCAAGCAATATCCCCCATCGCGGTAAAACTCTTTCCGTCACAAATCATTCAATTTCATCATTCATTCTTTCTTCAAAATCATTCTTTCAAAAAACAAAAATCATATAAATTAATTCGATTTTGTTCATGAGGTCCATTTGATATAAAATATTGATTCGATGAACATTTGTGAATGAAGAAAATGCAGACAGAAGGGCAATGCCCTTGTACAAGGATGTCACACACGTTCTTGCGTTTTTCTTTATTCAAACACATTGTATACTTATGATCCCATTTAAAGCCTTGCTTTTTCGTCGACAACTGAACATTGGCCTGATCAAGGTGCATCTTAAAGACTGGTATTCCCAGCATTGAAGCGCTGCCGTATTTTGATCCAGCACCCATTCAACTTCTACTGAACTATTTTGTTAAGCTACCATCTTCTCACTCAATCCTGGTTTCTAGCAGTACCTTAAAATAACGCTAATCACAATTTTCTCTTCACAATATATAACATTAAATGAAACCTAATGACGGCTTGTGGTGAATAATTGAACTAAAGAAAAGCCAATCTAAGCCAAGATATAAATTATAGAAAACAAGAGGGAAATATTTTAAAGTCAACAATGCTTTTATGCACAACTATGCTTTTATACACAAGTACTCATATAACAACCTTGCAGGCACAATTACATTATACTGGTTGACCCAAGGATTAGTTCTTCAAATATTTTTCCACACTATATAAAAGTTGTTTTTGCATCAATTATAAGTTCAATTTTATTTTTAAAATTGAAATAATCAATATAAAATCATATAAAGTTTCCATTTTTGGGAGGGAGGGGGGGGGGTAGGTGAAGATTATATTCCTACATCATTTAAAACCCAAAATTTTCGTTAAATCGAAACCTTTCACTTAAATTAAATTCCAGCCTGGATGCAGATAAACATGGTCTGTTGATGTGTCGACCCCCCTATGTGAAACACACATTAATTAAATTTCACCGGTTTTGGAGAAAAACTGTGTTTGAACCATTTCCCTTTAATCAATCAATCCAACTAATCGCAGGCAACAAACGTCAAGTACCAGTAGCCTCCCAATTTATGTTCATCGAATGAAATTATTTTATATCAATGAGGTTGTGAACAAGTGAACAAACTGAGGAAGCAATGTCGAGAGATACTTAAGAAACTTTGAGAATTCCCTAAATGCTTGTTAATCATTTTTTTTTCTATTGTTAATTCCTTTATTGTGCAATAATTACAATCTGCCTTTTATAAGGCAATAAGTAATTAAGATATAATCATAATCATAATCAAATTAAATATTTGCGACCAGCTGTTCCCTTTTTATTGTATATACTAACCATATCGGTGACTGAAATCTAGTTTTCAACAATAAAACAAAATTGTAGATAACTAAAACGTCCGTATAGAATAATAACTATTGAAATTTACTGAAAAGTATTGATTATTTCTTTTGTGAGCTCTTCTTCAAAAAACTTACGATATTTTTTTAAATGTCTCTGCAATTAACTTTGCGTTACTCTGTTCAATATCTTAGCCATAGGGAAGTTGGAGCTTCATATCCTAAAAAGGTTCTTAGCTGGGGCCTACTAAATTCTGAATGTTAGGGAAAAAAATATTTTTCACGTTTACTATATATATATATATATATATACTACGTACACGTTTTCCATATTTAACGTTGCAGTAGAGTTTACTAATGATATCCACTAATTCCAAGGTGTTTTGGCATTTACCTTTACAATTTCAGATAAAATTATCCAGTTTTTTCAACAATCATACGACATACATGGATGACTGACGGACAGACGAAATCATATTACCCCGTTCAGGAGGGCCTGTACTTCAGTAAATTCCGCTGTTTCCTGAATCTCTGTTTGAAAATGTCAATGAACAGCTCGAGTTTCTATGAGGGAAGCAATATTAATAAGGAGTTGAACTGTCAAGGGATTTTCTTTAGATTAAATATTACAATAATTGGTGTCATTTAGTAGAAGAGAAGAGAAGAAAGGTGGTCTGGCTAATGGTAAATAAGACAGCTCACATGGTAAATAAGACTAGATTACATGGAGCCTATCTTTCTACGTTCAGAGGATCTTGGATAAGTTGCCTGTCATTTATAGCTCGTCAGTTCCACTTGCGTTTATTAGGAAATCCCTCGGCTCAGAGATAATGCTTATACAATGATATTGGGCTTTATACACGAGTATGCACCCAGCCATCTTGGAGTGCATTCTCCTCTTCTACTCAGAAATTGTGCTCAGTTGAACATAGTATGAATTCCCTACGATAAAAAAATAGATTTTTTCTCTTTGTTTGTTTATGTTGTCTTGTATGTTATGCCAGGTTGTTGATGTTAGATATTCTGTCTATGCTGGTAATAGTCCCATCAGCAACATTTTGAGTCTACAGCAGTTAGCCTTGCCACACTTATACTCGTAGCTTTAGCATGGAGGGCCCACCACAGATGTTTCTGCCGCACAGAGAAGGTCTAGTCACTTCACACCTTTTTGTCATTTTAGAGGTCACGTCATTTCATGCCCAGGGGAAAATATAAATAACTGGAGGGGGTTTGGGGAGGCACGAAATATGCTCCCCCTCCCCATGGCTACAGAGAATCTCCCAGTAGACCATGCTACGAGAAGACTTGAGTATGCTGCAATACAGAACCACGGTTTTTCTTATGATCAGTGTTTGAGGGGTCCTAGAGGGTAGGAAAATGCATGGGCAAGGGCGGGTCAAGTCGGCAAGAGAGGGGGGATGCTAAATTGCTTGTGAACCCAAATCTCTTAGAGAGAGAAATGCAATTGGTCTGAAATGGTTGCTTTTTAATACCTACTACTTTTATTACGCTTATCATCTTTATTGTTATCTTCGTTATGTGAACTGTTTCTGTATAAATCAATAAAAAATTTAAAATGTCGAGCGGAGGAGGGATCAAGTAGGTCCCCTGCCAAAGTCAATATTCAAACGTGGACAGGAATCTTATAAATTTTCCAAAATTTATCACCTGTAATTTTAATTTTGATTAATTTGAAATTGTGAACACGTGACCTCGCTTTTGGCCAGTGAGAGTGAGCCAGGTGGCGTTGAAGAGCGAACGTTTAGTTCACGCCTATCCTTGAGAAAAGGACGTACTCCCATTCATAGTGATCGGTTATTTTAAAATTATTGAAGAATAATCATACAAAGAATAAAGAATATTTCCACTAATAACATAGGGGTGGGGGCCACTTTAAGAAAAATCACTGTAGGTGACGAATCATCGGACATACCATCGACCAGAAAAGAAAAATAGGAGCCGAGGTTTATTACAATATATATATATATATATATATATATATATATATAAGTTAACGATCGTCAACGAAAAACGAGAAGAAAAAGGAAAGAGGTTGAATGTAGTTACTGAACGAGAGTTGTCACAAGACTGTTTTTATTTGAGCTTTTAAAGCCTCTCTAAATACATTCGGGATGTTTACATCCCGATGACTTAAGGATTAGGCTGGCTGCCTACGACGTCCGAACCTTAACTCCCCCCTGCCAGTTTACGCATATCTCTTCGTAAACTCCAAGGTCCGCCGCACTCAGCACACAGCCTGTAATCCCTTACATCACGTTTACGGTCTAATATATTCATAGTCCTCACAAAAAAACAAAGAAAAGAGATAATACAGAAATAAAACAAAAATAATAATAACAAAAAATAATACATTCGCCCTGGACCCGGTGGCTGCCAGGTAAAAAAAAATGGAACATCCACAATATAAATAATGAAAACAAAAACTCTCTCTGAGCAGCACATGTGAATGTGAACATGTGAAACATATGATTCCGGATCAGTTGCTCCGTATCGGATCGAGGGCACACCATCTTACGCACATTCAACACCCTCCCCCCTGTGTTGGGAGTTTCAACTGTTCAATGTGAACGGTTCGCCTCTTCTTTGGGGTGGTCATACTCTCGATGGTCACGAGATTATGTTCCCGAATTATGATGACCTTAAAGGGCCCCTCATACCGAACAAGTTCCTTACTACGATTTGACACGACTTTTCTGTACACAACGGTCCCAATCGATATTGCTCCTATGCGATCACGCACCTTCAAATTTGCCCGTGCCACGCGCTTGGATTTTTCGCGCATAATCTTATCGCGTACTTTGTACCACATCTTTCCGAGCTGTATGTGGGTGTTATGGAGCTGTGCCACCATTCCCTCATCCGCCACCGTCTCTGGCCAGTTCCTCGGTCTCACTCGTAATCCAAACAAAATTTCGAAGGGTGCTAACCCCGTCGTGGCATGTATCGAGTGGTTGTATGCCGCCACCGCCATTGGCATCGCTACGTTCGCCGACAGGCCTTTATCCACCTGGTACACGCGTAAGTGGTCGCTGAGGGTGCTGTGTAACCTTTCGATGGTTCCCCTGCTCTTGGGATGCCCGGGGGTATTAAAATGCCATACCACATCCCGTTTTTGCATTTCGGCTCTCACGGTTGCATTGTCAAACACTTGTCCCCCGTCCGACGAGATCCTCTCTGGTATGCCGTAGAACTGAAACCATGTGTTGAGGGCTTGTAATATGGAATCTGATGACTTGTCTCCCACCGCGTAGGCCATAGCCACTTTGCTAAATGGGTCGATGATAGTGACCCACTTAAAACCCCGCCACGTGAAGGTGTCCACTTGAATCTCCGTCAGTGGTGCTTCTGCCGTGGGTGATTCCTCCTGGAGTCCCTGCGGGGGATGTCTATCATATTTCGTCTTCTGACAAACTTCGCATGCTCCGATTACCTCCTGAATAGTCCGCTGCATCCCCCACCAAAAATAGCGCCTTCGTAGTGCTTGTGCCGTCTCCTGCCCACCGCGGTGGTTGGTTTTTCCTTGGTGATACGCCAGTGTTACCTCGCGTTGCTGCTCCTCGTCCCGCAGGGTTTGGACCACGGAAAGACACCGAATGAACGAGCGATCCACCCCCAACAGCTCTTTCTGCCACAGCTTTTTAATTTTGTCCCACACAGTCTCGTTGCCCACGAATAAATGGTGTGTTTTGCCGGGTTTGGACACGTCCTTGAGAGCCTGACAAATTTGATCTCCTCGAACTCCCGGTGGTGACCAAATCGTCGCGATCTGACTCCTACCGTACGTACTATGGAGTATTTTCAGAGCACCCGATGTTTGAGTTTTCCATATGATCTGCCTCCGCTTATCATTGATAATTTCGTCCGTCGTCTCCATATCACGCGGTCTCTCTCCTATAGACTCGTCTGATGGTGTGTCCGCACTCCTGTCACTATCTTTCCGCGTGCTGCTCCTGCCCGCTTCTCCAGGCGTCCATTCCTCAATGAACTGCCTCATACCGCTCGATGTTTCCCCTTCTTCTATGGCGTTCACCATAATAGCGCGCGACAGCCAATCTGCCACGACGTTGTCTTTGCCTGGCTTATATACAATATCCAGATTGTATTGGGCTAAGAATTCCTTCCACCTTGTTACCCTTGAGGAGGATTCTTTGAGTTTTCCGACCCATTGAAGAGGTCGGTGATCCGTATGTATTCGAAACCTTCTGCCAAATACATACGGACGGAAGTGCCCAATGGCCCACACTATCCCGAGGAGTTCTCGTTCCAGAGCGCTGTACCGCGCCTCCGTGTCCGTCAGGCGTCTGCTCGCGTAAGCCACCGGTCTTTCCCCGTCTTCGCCTTCTTGTGACAATACTGCCCCCAAGGCATAGTCGCTTGCGTCGGTGGTGATCGTGAAATCCTTCTCAAAGTTAGGGAAAGCCAAAATCGGCGCCTCCTGCAAACGTGCCAAGCATTTGCGGATATTCTGCTCTATCAGCGGCGTGATCATTATCCGTGCTCCTTTCCGTAGTAAATTGTTAATGGGTACCATATATTCTGCCATGTCCGGCACGAAACGGCGGTAGTAATTGAGCGTGCCCAGTAATCTCCGAATCCCTTTTACATCTTTTGGCACCTCCATTCTCTGGATCGCTTCTACTTTCGTCGAGTCTGGTTGAACCCCTTCCTGTGAGATTGTGTGCCCTAAAAAACTAATCTGCTCCTGCCCCAGTGACGATTTGTCTATTGACAGTTTCAACCCGAAATCCCTTAATCTCTCAAATACGTTCCGGAGGTGTTGAATATGTTCCGATTCCGTTCGGCTGAAGATCAGCAGGTCATCCATGTAAATTTGGCACATATTTTCGTCCATTCCTCTCAGAAGTTCGTCCATGAGACGCTGAAAGGTTATTGGAGCATTTTTGAGACCGAACGGCATTCTCGTGAACTCAAAATGCCCTCTTTCAAACGAAAACGCCGTTTTATGTTGGTCATGCGCAGCTAGTTTGATCTGATGGTACCCTGCTTTTAGGTCCAATGTGCTAAAAATTTTTGCACCGTTTAGTCTGTCTAGGATGTCTTCGAACCGCGGGATCGGATATTTTTCGTCCAGGGTATTATCGTTAAGTTTCCGAAAATCCACCACGACTCGGTATTTTTCCTCACATTCTCCCGGTCGACTTTTCTTTTTCACTGCCCACAAAGGGCTATTATACGGAGACGTGCTATCTCTGATAATACCTTGGCGCTTGAGATCCTCGATCTCCTTTCTAATGTGTTGTCTGAGCGCTTGCGGATACCGCCTCTCCTTCACATACGTCACCCGCTCTACTTTTAACGGGATCTCATGTAGCGTTTTCCCCGTTGCTCCTAGCTTGTCCCCTTCAGCGAAAAAAATATCCCTAAACTCGCTCCTCAGACTCTCCCTCCAATCCTCCACTCTCTTAACCGCTCCTATTTGCTCCGTTTCGCCCCTTACGCCCCCCCGGCTTCGATAGGTTCGCTTCCCTATTTTGATCCTCCAGTTCTCCCCCTCGTTTTTGATGCGCGCGCCTACTTTTCCCAGTAAATCACACCCCACTATTATCTGGTATTCCCGTGGCATGTCTTCCACGACGTGTACTTTTATGTCACCCATTACTTTCGCCCATTCTTCCAGCCCCACGACCGCTTCTCCCATTACTTCGCAGGGTCCCCCAAGAGTAAGTAATTTACACTTACATACCTTGATCTGGTGTGCCCTCTCTCCTCTACGCAACCTCTCTAACGCACCACGAGATATTATTGTATTGGTGCTGCCAGTATCAATGAGGCACCTCTCCCCCTTCCCGAACTCGATAATTGGCAAACCACACATCCTTTCCCGCACTGTATTGCACCTTAGGATGCGGTCGCCTCTCTGCTGCCACTCTCCTCAGGCCTCCGTACGCCGCTCCCATCTGCGCGAGGGATTCTTCTGCCACTCTCGTCGTCTGCTCCCGCTGCGCTTCGACTCCTCTCCGTCTGTCTCCGACGTCCCTGATGACTCGTCGCCCGATGATCCAATTTCTCTTGGTGTCGCGCTCCGCCTCTCCCGGATTTCCTGGTTGTTCACCTCCATTGGTTCTGCTTTGTGAAATTCCCTTCTACGAAACAAGTATGGACATTGTCTTGCTATGTGTCCTTCTTCCCCACACTCAAAGCACTTAGTGCGAGGGCACTGAGCTACTAGATGGCCCGTCTTTCCACAACCATGACATTTCCTTTCTTCTTTCCGAGGTGCGTACCTAGGCCTCGTCACTCCCAATCTTCTCTCTCTTGTCGCTCCCCTGTCTCTACCGGCAAACGGCGTTTCCTGTCTCCTCCACACTGCTTTTGGGGTCCTGTTTCTCCTATATGGGATCTGGCTCCAATCGTTGTCATCTTCGTTCATTTTTACTTCTTCTTCCCTTGCGCTAGCATCTATCATCGCCTGGGCGCATTCGAGGAACGATCGCTCATTAGGGAACCCTTCCTTCCTTCCCATCTCCTTCGCTAATTGTACCTTTAAGATTGTTGACAGGAATCCCATCCTGCCCTCCACTTCATCGGCGCTAGTTGTCTCCCTCATTTTCTCATTTATTTTATTGTAGCGGACAACCAGGACTGCAGCATACTGTCCACTATTCTGTCTCGGAGATTTCATTTCTCGAAACATTTGGAATATACCCTCCTCTGGGGTCCATCGTCCCCCCCCATATGCTTTTTTCAGTCTCGTCTTTACTATCTCCCACGGGGTTTCCTCGTCCGCCTGTATCAGGTTCAGCACCTTCCTTTTCACCCTGCACACCAGGTCTGCCTTTATTGACTTAGCGTCACCTGGGTCGAGTAACCCTTCGTCCATCTTGGCTTGCATCCTCTCCATAATCCTATCTCCACCTTTGAGAAAATGATTTAACTCACCTATTTCCCCAGAAAATTTTTCGAGGTCTGAGATCATTTTCCTCATGTCCTGTGACGTCACTGCCCGCACCTTCATCCACGCCAGTGTGTTCGCATGGGCTTCAGCCATGGTTTCTTTAGGTAACTGTGGAACTTCAAACGCTGCCGGCCGCAATTCCACCATTACCTACTTTAATTAAATCACACGAAAGTGAATAAGAAGGAAAAAAAAAAAAAAAACCAACTCGCACGTTAATGACTCGAACCCACTCCGCTCCCGGGTTTCGGCACCAGTTAACGATCGTCAACGAAAAACGAGAAGAAAAAGGAAAGAGGTTGAATGTAGTTACTGAACGAGAGTTGTCACAAGACTGTTTTTATTTGAGCTTTTAAAGCCTCTCTAAATACATTCGGGATGTTTACATCCCGATGACTTAAGGATTAGGCTGGCTGCCTACGACGTCCGAACCTTAACTTATATATATATATATATATATATATTTTTTGTTTTCACAGAATTATTTAATCACAAATGAGAAATACTACGTTAATGCAATTACAGTAAGCCTAGTCAGAATTTTATAAAACAACATAATTTCTAAAATTTGGGATAAAAAAAAATTAATAAACACACGAATGTTAAACAACTTGGGAAGTCAAAAATGGTTTATCGCAGCATGAAAAATATAATATTCCCAACACTGATTAATATTCCGTCAGGAAACCCGCGAACGCAGTTGACACCTGGGTCTCTTGTTTTTGCCGGCACTTTTGGCATTTTTCACCAACCACTTTTTCACGTTTACTGTAAAAAATCCCAACTTCAACTGAAAAGACAGATGTGCAGAAGTTGCGAGTGTGAAGGGGAGGGAGGAAGGTTCCATGAGTTTTCACCTGTGAACTAATCCTTAGCCTAACTATAGAATAAAACCAAGAATCCAACCTATTATAAGAATCCGATATGCAGGTAATCATTTTTTCAAAACTGCATCTTTGGAATTAAACAATTCTAAGGCCACATGTTCTAAGAATACATGTAGATTATCATTTATCCAAAATTCTCATCTATCAATTAAAAAAGTTGAATTAATTTTAATTAAAAAAAAGATTATTTCCCCCATAAATATATGTAAGAAATATTTAAAAATGTGTAATTTTGCTAAAATATATAAAAATATGTGAACTAATTATCCTCAATTTACTTAAGATACCTTATAAAGTTTTAAAATCGATGGTACATCAAATATTTTGCTATAGCTAAAATATTTAAGTACATTTAAATCCCAGTTCTACTAATGATCAATGTTTTACTTTCTATATTATAGTATATATTTTCCATACCTTCCTCATCTCAAAGCAGACCTGCATGTTAACTCTGCAAGGAGGGAGGTGTGAGATTATATTATTTTTGGTTTTTAATATTTGTTTAGTAATGAATTTGATTGGGCTGCAAAAACACAGCAAATAAATAAATTAAATATGAAATCTAAGTTTTTTATTCTTCAGGAATCAGAGACTTTATGTGAAATTTCTCTCTTTATCTTTCTCTCTCTCTCTCTCCCTGGGACCCCTTCCATGCAGACAGACTACTGCTTCTCGGGACCTGTAAAATGAACCTAGCAGCGTCTACCCTAGTGATCAAGTATCCCTGTTACCGATCCACAGTCGCCTTTGGGATCCGGAATGTTTTCGAATACCGAATGTGAACTCTTGGTAATTCTAAGAGCACGTTATATATAGCTACATATATAATACCTAGCCTGTACCTCTTCTCCTAAGCATAGTGCACTGTCAGGGCACACCTTCTAAGTAGTCACGAGTCAGATCAATAAACAAATACGAACTGAGCTGCCCACCGACAAGGCCGTCAGCAACAGCTGTTGGTAGATTTGAGAGTTATTGTTTAGTAAGTTACAAGAAACGTTATATAATATTAGAAAGAAGCGTATAAATACTGCAGACACCAAGCATAAGGCTCAAGTCTTCGGTCATACTTATTGCTAATAAATCTTATGTTGTGAATAATCTTTATGCATTCCTTTATGTTTCTATGTACGTCGATTAAAATTACACAGTGAGATTTAAAAGAACGTCTATAGGGAGAAACCGCTCGGTGACAGAAGCTTTGGCAACGACACAATTTCCCGCAGGAATCACCAATTCCAGTATCGTGCCTCCCTTAATAACTTCTCTCCAGAATTGAATCGGTCCGGTCCACCGTACAGGTTTGCGTCAGCCGTAATGCTCGATCCAATCAATTGAAATGTTTAGATCGGCCCCGATAAATTTGTCAGGTGTGAATGCGATCCGATCGCTGGTGCATTGGGCACGATAGTGGCCTTGGGGTTTTCGACTCAACGTGCTCCCTTTAAGTTATCGGCATAGCCGCTCAATGACATCCGCATTTTATACAGAGGGCGAAGGCACGCATTATTTAGACTCCTCCTGTAGGATGATAATTAACGAAAGTAATTTTGGAGAGCTATTAATAAGGCAGCTAATACCTCTTTGAGAACAAGCGGCTAGGGCATTAAAAAATCCCACTCTCACTGCTGGAATCCTTTCAATTATTTTCAAGGTTTTCCCGTCGACCCTAACAGAATGTTTACGGCTCAACAAAAAAACCATTCAAACGTTATGACCATATAAACTCAGTGTCATGACTCTCGTACGCCAGTTCAGAAATTGGGATTGTAGAAACGTAAATTGTGAATTTTACTATCGGATACATAAAACAGGCAATGAAAATGTCATCTAGAATTTCATGTTCTATAAAAAAAAGTCTTCTACAAACAAGGATCTGTTTGTTCTCTCGTTGAAAATGTTTATAATGGCGTTAGCACTTTCAAAAATATATTTTTTTTATGTTGTAGAATGAAGTTGTTATTTGTGAAAATTCAGAAACCAATTTGCATTTACGGGAGCATCTTTTGGTATGTTATCAAAGTTTACACTAGTCAATTACTTCTCTACATTTATTATTTGTTTGATCACAGACGACAAACATCGGTAACGTAGGGGAAATATTCAAATGTTTCATGTAATGGACCAATAAAAATGCGCGAAAAGGTCAGTATGGTTTTATTTAATTTCATGAAAACTTTACTACCGATTTTCAAAGATGTTATAAAAAAAAAGTTTTGGGAACCAGAGAAAAAAGAAAAACGTGCTTATCGTTGTTCAAACTTATTTTTGTAGTTTTTTTAAAAATACTTTGGGGGTACCAAATTCAACTCACAAATACAAACTTCACCGACGATACAGTATCTAAACTACAGAGCTAAAAGTTATTGCATCTGCGCTACACTACTCGATGTCAGGAGGAACAATTAATAATTAATAATAAGCAATTGTGTCCAACTCCATCAGTGCACTCGAAGGTTTAACCAATGCAATAGTGGTGCAGATTCACTAATATTAATCCATGCTCAACGAAATCGATAAATCCATCTATTTTATATCGGCTGGATCCTACATAGAAAATGAGATAGCTGCGAAGGAAACCATTACAGTTCCTGGTCGAGGGAGAGCTGTTCTGTCTGCCCCTGGGGGACCTGGTGTGCTGCCAGGATCTCGGCCTGCTTCTGGGGGCCCCCGCTGTTCGATTAACCGCTTGCAAACTTCACTAGACTGCCTACACCGAGACTACAAGGCCTTGATGACGACATCGTTCTACGCATATAAAGAAAAAAAAAAGCATATATACGTTTACACAACTGTAATTGCATGTTTATTTGGATCAAGTTGTTTCCAGGTACCGGACAGTCTTCTTCTAATCGTTTCCCGTGTAAAGTTTATGAATGAGATATTAATTGGCACAACAACATGACCTCGTACTTTTGTTATGGAATATTCCACATGATCGGATTTGCCATTTATTCGTTCGGCCTTTGTTAAAGACATTAGCTGGCTGGGAAGACATTCTCGGGTCTAGCCTAGCGTCGAGGAAGCGTGGATGCATTCATTGTTCTTTAAACATCGGCGCTCATCGCTCCGCTGGAGAATCTGTTTGCAATAATTTCTGAATGGTACTTTCTGAGTGAGATGGCTTGGTAGTTATCAATTCCCCACATACTCTGATTCCTATAAATTATCAACTGGGTTCATGATTTTCACAGGGTGCTGTTGTTGAAGTTGGCACAATCATGTCAACAAAGAGGTATTGAACAAAGCATAGCTTCCGAACTCCTCAATGAGAAAAATGCTTCAATGAAGGTCATTTTCAAATAATTACACCTTCATTTTCCTGAGCTCCATCGGTTCTCGCACTCCCTTACGGTCGTTGTTGGAGCGCCAGGTTGTTCTCCCCGATCACCGCTCCATTGTGTAAAGCGTGGAAATAACACCCTGCAGAATTTCACATGATCCTGGCCTACTTCTATAAGTCTATATCAGATTTAAAAATCATAAACTTATTTACTTTATGCAAACCTTTTATTTTAACAGTTTCTATAAAACTGTATTTTTTTCATGATTCAATATATTTTAGGGCTCAAACCGTTCAAATCCTTTTCCTTCTTAAGCTAGTGCGTTACTGGGTGTGGAGTAGCCTCCATTTCTGTGTTTGTATCTGTCCTCTGCCAATCCCTCCTGCTCTCTCATATCCCTTACTTCCTTTGCAATGAGATTTGTTTTGCAAATGATCCAGCAGATGCTTTCTTGGGAGGGCTCTGGGTGAGCTGTCTTCAAATTAGCTTCTATTAAATTCTGAGATTCTATTATTGTGATGAAAGCTATTCAAGTGCCCTGGTAATAAGTCCTTGGGAGGGTTTTGATATACCTGGAGCTCATTCTGTCCAATAAACTTTTCCTATTTACTCTTTGGAAAAACTTCATCTTGGTTGCCTACATCCAACTTTTTTGCTTGGAATAAAGAAACCATCCAGTTTAGAATTTAAAATATTACTATTCTTTGCATATAAAAGGGATAGTTTTGTTATCTTTCAAGCAAATAATCATTCCGAAAGGATTTTTAAAACTTTTTCGCTGTAAAAGTTTTACATAACCTTTACAAAATGTTAATACGTGAAATAAATAATGTTTCCCAAAAATAACGATATACAATAGTCTAAAGGCAAGAGATGGGAATGATTTTTTCGTTATGTAAAGTAAAATAAATTATTATCCATGCTGAAAGGTGAATGGAATGCAATGTTCCCTCAGTACACCATGTTTATTTTATAACCGTAAACATTTAAATATAAATCTAGCCCAAATGTTATCACTCATTTATAAAGTTTTCGATGGCTCATTGATTACTGCAAACTAGCCTTTACCCCCCATCCCACCCCAAATCCCTGCAGCAACTACCTCAATAGCCGAAACATTTCTGCCAGAAAATAACGCAGAGTTGACAAATCGTTATGTTTTTCGTTAATTATTATATTAAATATACGGAATAACATAAATTTTTATTTCCGATGAAACCTCTTGATTTTAACGCTTAGGCAAACAAAAGGTATGTTTTTTCAGCTGTTTTATACAAAGTTTTAAATAAAACATTTTTCAAAACTTAGTACGAAAAACAATTCTAAGAAAATGACATTAAGGGCCAATGTAGACCACCCTTATACGACACTGGCATAAGAATTCTGTTTTCTGATGGTATATCCATATGGATTTGGGAGGTCTCTAGGCTGTTTTTAAATACTATACGAATGATCAAGTGAATGAAAATTGTAAATATGGTATGCTCTCATTCGCATTTATCACAATTACTTATTGCCCAATAAGGCAGATTGTAATTTTATCATAATAAAGCTTTTACATATATGATGGTATATAGTTCTCAGCAATACGAAAAACATAAGTGAATAGGGGTTGGAATGAAAAGACTACAATTAATATTCAAGTGCTATCATTTGCAGTGATCGTCAGGATCCGAGCATGCGTTTGAGTCTGGAAAGCATTAGTGGGTTTGGTGTTAGATAGTAGGAGGGATAGTGCGTGGAGCGTAGTAATTAGAGAGGAATTGAACATGGGGCCTGTAAAGGCCGAAGTAGAAAACTACAAGGGATCGGGGAAGTGAGTTCTAATTGTGGTTTGGAACCGAGGCTAGTGGAAAGAGCAGGAGTGGGTGGAGCTGGGCCTATCTTCATCGAATTTAGACAACGAGTTAACTCTCATCACCACTGGCTCATAGCACAATCATTTGATCCATTTATCTCCACTAAACATCATGCTTTTAAACTATCTATTGTTTATGTGTGAATTTTTTAACAAGTTCCTCCCGCCCAACACCCAGCTCCCCCCCTATCGATTGAGTTTGACAGTAATCTTTCGCTGGAAAAATTCACTTCGCGAACTTTCTTCTTCCCTCCCCTTAATTTCTTTTTAACTAACATTACAGTAATTACCTTTTTTTATTACCTTAAAAACATTTTTCGTTTATGAGTTCTTTCTAAACTTTACAATAGAAAATGTGGAATAAAAAGGACTATTAGAAGTGAAAAAGGACATGTTTTAACTTATAATTAAACAAATTTTGTTTACAAACAATAACAGTAAAACTATAATTTTAAATTAACTTCCTGATAATTGTAATAAATTAAAGTATTAATTTAAAATAAAAATACAATCAACTAGAAAAAACATTCTTTACCTTTTTTAAATATTTTATATGAGTGAAAACTATGTGGCTTCAATTTTTTTTATTAGCTTATATAGAAGCTAAACATAGTAAAAAGGCGAATTTTGAGGGTTTCCGTAATAGATTGTGGTTCTAAGAAAATCAGCTGGACGGAGCAGCAATAATAGTCAAACAAATGCAACGAATGCATTGCACTAAGACGATAGAATCGTGGGATTGGATTGTGAGGCACAATCGACCATCTCTACCAACACTACGGCAGGTTGCAGAACAATGCAACATTGTTGCACATGACCGGCCGTTCTAAATATCTAAATCTATCCCTTGCCAAAATGCTAGTGAAATTTGATTTCCTGCAACATCTTATGCACCATTACGGATAAAGGGCGATTAGATTCGTTCAGACTAACAAGAAATAACACCACTTTTCATTTTTTAACCCTAAAATGCAAAATTTTGAAGTGAAAATATAAAACTTTAATGCTAAAATGGAGAACTTTATACTTTTAATCTTTGGGTAAAGATGAAGTTCTTATTTCAAATATTACAAATAGTTGCTTAAAACTTAGTTTTAGATTTGAATTTTTTGTAGAAATAAAACAAAAAATAAATTCATCAAACAACTGTTTTAAATAAAGTAAAAAATTAAGTTAAAAAACTGAAATTTTTTTTTTTTTAATTGTGACCTAGGTGTAAAATAAACTAAAAAAAAACTAACTTTAAACGTTTTGACATTAGTAAATTTCATTACGTTCTTTTTAATGTTTATACTTACATTATAATTGAAAATTAACTGACAATGTATTAAAATAAGAAATTTCCATACAATAGCTACTGACGTGAAATGGTCAAATTATTGATTTAATGTTTCCCCAAAGATAAAAAAGAAACAGTTTTCTAGACATGGTTCTATTGCACTAAGAATACAGCTGAGCTGTTAGAAGATTCAAACGTGCTGATGAGAGATTTGCTGAGCCCCAAGGAAGAGGACCTACGTTCATTCTCCCAGATGGGACGATAGCCGTCTGTCGCAATCTTATTATTTCTAGTCTGGTGTAGTTATGTCCATAGTTGGTCATGCTAATTATATATACATATACGGTGTTATTAATAGATCCTTTTGCCGCCTGAGTCGGATCGAGTGGAGTGTAATGTTTAGAGAGCCATTAGGCTCTCTTATAGTAGAGACATTAGTCTAATCTTCCGCCGTGTCAATTTGAAAGATGCGCGCTTTCCTCTCCTTTTGTTACTTTTCCTATTCCTCAAGTTCCTTCAAGCAGCCAAACCATTTCAAGAAAGAAGACATCCAAATTCAGGTGAGAGGGCAATTTGTGTGCTTTGTTGGTTTAAGAGGACAATATACATCTTTACGGGTTTTGAATTTTGAAAACCGATTGACAGAAACTGATATTCTAAAATTTCACTTGTTTATTTTATTTGCTATTCATAGAATTGAAAGCCTAGTTACAGGCAACTTTGAACCTATATTCCGTTTGATAATTGTTAGATTGTAGCGAAGAAACAAACTATATTCGTTAGTCTACTGGCGTTCTACCCCCGCCACGACGGCCAATCGCTGGAGGCCTACCCTGGGACTTCCCGCCTCCAGCCACTGGAATTAGCTCGGCCAGTGGAACAATAGAGCCAGAGGTGCCCCCCCCCAGCTCAGCAGCTCCATTAGCGGCCTCCTCAGGCTCCAATCCTTTCCGACTCAATTAAGTTTCAATTCGTTTGTCCGAGTTAGACCGTTGAAGCCGTCCCAACACACCGCTTGCCTCCCGAATCGGACGGAGCTAAGAACCAATCAAACTTTCTTCTGTTCAGCATATTTTCTAGAACCACGGCTTTAATTTCAAGGAACTTAATAAAAATGAAAGGACCAACACTACCTTCATCAGCAAACAAATGCAGGCCGAAATGTATCAAACATTCTAAAGTAGAAATAAGCAGAATAATACAAGTGGGGACTGGGGGAGGATTCGAAACCTCCTTTTTTTAGTGATATTATATGATATATCACTTATGAAAAGGTGGGGGCCGAATGAATTTGCCATAGACGGTAATGAGATAATAACGTGATTAGTATAATCATTATTTCTCAAGCCTAAATTCGTTTTACTTAATTGGATTTATTTATACACTTTACATATATAAAAATATTTACAATTTTTTTTTAATCTCATTTTGTTTCTAAATTCATATTTTTGTTTCATAAACTAGTTTTGACTAGGATCATCTGTTTAGCCGTTTTCCCATAAAATCCATTTTTCTTTTACCACCTAACATTTTTTTGCATTAATTATAAAGAAAATTGTTCATTTTAGAATATTTCTATAGATTATGACTTAAGCTACATTACCAATAGATAGAAAACAATTAAATAAATTCAAGAAACATTTGTTTGCATATTTGTTTGTAATTTGTTTTCATTTACTTAGACCAAAGCTTATCCCCGATGTCTCCGCAAATCTTCATTGACTATCCTTCTTCCTTCTATCCTAGGTATTTCCTCCCAAATAACATGTGACATTTTGCAATTTAGCCCTTATTACTTGTTTTATATTTTTACTTATTTACTTATGTGGAACATTACTTTTTTATCCTATGTTCGTAAATATCACCACCACCCAGTGGAAATGAAAGGGCCCAATAAATAATTCGTTAAAGTAATTAAAAAGTTGCTGCGGTGTGAGTTAGAAGAACTTGTGTGTCAAGGTAATCTACGTAATTCCACTGCGCTAGTCATCAGTTTAATGGTAAATGCTCACTTCATTTGTAATATCTCAAGTTGTTTGATAGACTCCAACCTATAATTACTAGCACCTTATCTATGTTAAAGGGATTATTTGAGGGGTAGATTCAGCAGCTCACTGGCATTATTTTCACTCTGAATTTGTACAGAATGCTACATCCTAAACGTACTTACCTGGTTTGCTTCTTAGTTGTCGTCATTGGGAGATTGATGGCATGCGTGACCTGGATCCAATGCTTTGGAACCTCTAGCGTCTCTCTCTATTTACTCATGGCTGACTGCAATGAGTCTACGATGCGGTGTTCTGTGTAGCGCTTCGCTACGAAAAGCGTGCTCCCTTTGTCAATTGGAAGTTTCCATAGAAATAAACTTTCCGACAGACTGTTGTGCTCCCTTTCTAATTAATTCATTCAGTCGCTAACTCACCTTGGACCCTTAACTGAAATGTTTTCTGCCTCAGCATTAATCCAAAAGCGTAAAAATAACCATTTCTTAAGTAAGCCTTTCACAATGTCTGTTGTAAAAGTATAATTAAAGTTGAAGGGAATAAGTAGTGCGTTTCTTTTTTGAATTTTGCCTCACCTTTGAACTGTAAATGTTAAATTTGTCTTGATTGGGGCATAAACTTGTTTCCACTATAAAAATAGGCTCATACGTGTAGTTATCTTACAATATATTGCACTCACGGTAATTTGAATATATGTAATTGTAGATTTTTCTTTTTTGTCTTTTCAACTATATGCTTTCTGGACCTCTCAAGTTTCTTATTGTCTTATTGAAAGTAGCTATATTCTTAGCCCAATAATCTGAAATTTCACTGACACCTGTTAATTATTAAAAAAACTTCAATGATCATTTGGATATTTTGTCATTGCTTAGGCTTGAACCCTGGAACTGCTCAACACCTCTTTAGCTTTGCCCTCGCAACTTCGCTGCAGCGTTGTGTGGAACAGGCAAGAACCACGGTAGCCTCGTGTAGACTATTTCAGGTAGAAAGGTCAAAACTTTGGGCATATTATTGTTAACTATAATTTATATTTACCTATAGATATAGAGCATTCGTCTTGTTCGCTTATTAATTTATAACCTTTATCCAAACAATCCTACGTTTTTCAAGCTTACTAAAGGCCCTAATAAGTTTATTAATTAGTGTCTTTTGACCATGCAAAGAAAAATATATAATAATCTCAGATTTTTTTGTTTGTATTCATGATGGATTTTCTAAATTAATGGTGTTTTCAGGCTAATATTTTTAATTGGAACTTGAGGTGGGGAAAAGCCTTTTTGTCCTCATTGTATGTATTTTATGATGAAGAGGTAAACTAGGCTTATATCTCTACAAATTAAACCTCTTGGGCAGACGTGACAAAGATAACTCATTATTTGCTGGATATAATAGTTAACGAATGGGATTTGTAAAGCACGGCTTTCTATTGGTAACTCAAAGAATGGAAACAAAAAATTAATATTTTGTCAGGCTCGCTTTTGGGGTCTTTTAGAAAAAGAGCGAGCAGCTATAGGTAGGCACATCCTTTCTAACCTTTATGTGTGAGGTGGGGGGAAAAAGAGACTGAGAGAGAGGAAAAAAATTGGGGGGGGGGGTTGACGTGGGGACATGGTGTGGCCAGCGGCTCCCCATTGTTAGTAGCAGTCTCCAGTGAGGGAGCATAGATAAAACTGATTCAATATAAGCTAGAAATCAATACACTGTGCTAATATCCACTTGTATCTTACTATTCCAAAACTGTCTTCACTAGGCCCCAATAGAAGAGAGTTCATTATCCTTAGCGCTATTCAAACAATCCATGAACATTGTACAAAAAAGACAAGTGTAATGCATCATGCAATTATGGGTCTTATCACGGTCGCGAAAACGATTTTATTACCAGTTTTAATGAATATTTTCAATAACAGCCAATTTATTAATATTAATTACTCTTCATTAATTGTCATTGGAATAGGTTTACTTTAATTCCAACAAAAACAAAAAAAAAATTGATGAGTTGAATTTGCGAACACGATGTTAAAGAAGTTATATCGCCTGTTTGTAATTGTTGTTTGAGGGAAAAAACTGCTTGATTGACATCTGCTAACCAACACTTTGAGATAATTAATTTGATATGCTACTTACTTAAGATTACAGAAAAATATATTTTTTTAGATACCTACTAATTTATTAATAACACTTATTCATGTGATTATGGAGATGGTTAACCAAATAACAAAATAAATTTACATAATAAATTTAAATTGTGCGTGTCTTCCAAATCTAATCTAAAGAGGCCTTTCATGTGAAATGTGATGTATTTTAACCAACGAAACCCCCCAAAAATATTTTCAATATTTCATATATTTTTAAACATCGAGCAATGATTTTCAAGGTTTCTTTTGAATTTTTAAAACCAGATAACTTTATATTATTGATGATTAACTTCCAAATAATAAATATACTGGAAGGGTCTCGAACCCTACTACCTACTGCTACCCTGCCTCGTGCGAGAGGAGTGGACGAGTACAATATGAATTTTCTTTAGGCAAACTTTCGCTAAGACCCACAGCATGACACAGTGTGGTGCTTAAGTATACGTAATAATAACATTGTAAATTACACTGTGCCCTCGATGTTTACCTTGTTCTAGTGGGTGTACTGCGCAGAGTAAGGTACAGTCTTTGCGAGTGTTAGGCCAAAAAGAATTCATCGGGAAGGGTCGCTTCATTGGTGAGCCCCTGTTGCCCCTGATATTGGTGAGCCCCTGTTGCCCCTGGTATTGGTGAGCCCCTGTTGCCCCTGATATTGCTGAGCCCCTGTTGCCCCTGATATTGGTGAGCCCCTGTTGCC
This sequence comes from Acanthosoma haemorrhoidale, assembly GCA_930367205.1. Classification (NCBI taxonomy): domain Eukaryota; kingdom Metazoa; phylum Arthropoda; class Insecta; order Hemiptera; family Acanthosomatidae; genus Acanthosoma; species Acanthosoma haemorrhoidale. The sequence continues at coordinate 116,106,788 of OV884009.1, forward strand.
CCTGATATTGGCGAGAACCTGGGTTTGAGTCCCAAGCCGGTTTCACATTAGGATTTCATTTGATAGGCGGAGTGAAAAATAATTCCAAATCCAATTAGCACATGAAAAATTCCAGTAACCAATTAATTGGTTGCCAACACGGTAGGCTAGTGTTTAGCATGATGGATTCTAATTACAGAGACCCGGGTCCAATTCATAACTACCCTAAGGGGATGGATCGGGGTTCACTCAGCCTCACATGAAACAATGAGTAACTATATTATTAAAGAAGTAGTGAATCGGACTTAGAAAGCCGAAATTAGCGTCCAGGACCAACTTCACTCCTGCCTACCAACGACGGTGACAATCTTCAGTTGGCCTTGACTCTTTATGAGGTGTTGTGGCGTGAGCCTATTTATTTATTATTACCAACTGAATATATTGAAATGTTTTTCTAACATATTTCAAATGAAAAATTTTGGAAATAAAAAGTGGTAAATGAAAACGAAAAATAATTCTTCACAGGTTATCCATGAAATATCAGCCATTCGTCCAAAATCGAGGGTTTGATGATAATATTTGGTATTAATAACGCTAAAGTATTAACCATGGGTGGTCATTTATTCGTATATTGTTTATAATCCTTGAGAATAAAATGAAATAAATAATTAATATTCGTGTAATTATCTATTTCGGAAGTAGATTCGCAAACTGCTCAAACCCGGAGAAATGATGAGGCTTAGTAGATATTCACCCTTACATAATAATGGTGATAGAAAATGGAACTCTCTCATTCCGTTAGACGTTTGATTTTCTCTGAACTCAATTATTCTAGAAAGCTCTCCGAAGAACATAGCAATTAGGGTCGTTGGCATACAATCATAGTCAATTCGATTATGGTTTATTTGAACTTGCAAACAACACATGGAATGCATATGAGACGGAAACTTTTTCATGTAATAATGTAAAAACTACAAGGGAATGACAACAAATTTTCAATTATGTCATTAGGAAACCAAAATACTTAGACATTGTAGTGACTAAACTACATAAGTGTTAAATCACCCTATACTCTGGTGCATATATAATGTATTATAATTAGATGTAAAACAGGCTTTTCTGGTAATAAATCATAGATAGGTCGGTAGTCATGAAACAAGTAACAGAGGGTCGCAGGTCCTGCAATAAAACCTGAGAGGGTAAGCCACCTGCCCCTAATAAAACACACCCTTTTAGGCCAACAGTCATAAACTTAAAGGGGTATTGGTCACCTGGGTATAATAAAAAAAACCTTTCAGCCGGCTCCGCCTTCCACTAGGAAGGAGAGATTATATTTAAATCAAGGAGTTTTGCCCTGTAGAGACACTCTTTCCCAGTCTCCTCATCTAGACAGCTGCACTACACAGTCGCCTTACGCCAGGCCGCTTGGCCCTGGAAGGCCGACACTTGGACTCCGCGTCAGCCTACTCTCTCTTCAGCGCCGCTGAGCCCATCACCCGATTGCTCATCCGCCTAGCAGACCCTCTGACGACTTGTACTATTACGCTGCCGATCTCTCGCCCGAACTCTGAAAACTGGTCTTATTCTTTATGAAACCTCTGAACCTCTCTCCTGAACACAGTGTATTGTCGGGACACATCCCTATCAATAAAATGGAGTCAGATATTAACGCCTACATGGAACATAGTCCATGTTATAAACTACAACAATCCGCACTTGTCACCAGGGCTAGAGTGATTAGGCACTCCCCTAGTGACGCCCCCCCCCCCGACAGACATTATTTTTTGTGTTCAGGAAAAACAACACTATTTTAATTAGCTTATTAATATATTTAATTTTCTCTAAAGATATGCATGTATACTGATTTCGCATTGTATTGATAGAAATGCAATGCTTCTACCTCTAGCTGGACTCGAACCCTTGTACGCTGAAGTTATTTTTATTTGATTCAATATGAGCCAGTATAAACTTAAAGACAGGGAGAAAACCTAATCCTTTCAAGGCACGGAATAAAGGCCTCTTCAGAGGAGACCTCAACAGATACAATCAATCAGTGAAAAGCAATCTTGGATGATAGTCACCCTAAAAATGCTGTCAAGCAGAATAATGTTGTGTTTTCTAATCATATCTTTCTTTGATAACAGGCCAATATGAAATATTTTAGAAGGATTTTTCATTCATTCCTCATTAAAAATATACAGTTGAATTTAGGTGCTGAGCCCTTACACTGAACAGATAGTCGGACTCACTTACCTGTGTGCTCTAAGCTAGTGTGAAAATTATCATGACAATCAAAAACTTTAGAAGCACAGCTGTTTGTCCTCCTGGTGGTTTGTCACTACGACGGGAAGTATCAGGAAAAATTTTAACTTGAGCACTGTCGGTCCTATATTTCATATCTAATCCGTTTTTTTCTCACAACATTACTGTACCTATTTACAATTTTTTTTTCAAGTATATATGTCAGCGATAAAATAAATTCAAATATTTAAAGGAAATCCAACAAATAAAGCTTTGGGACTCAACATTAAAAATCACGTATTGTGTATATATTAATGTTGTTATAGTCCGCCTTTGCATATTTTTTTTTTGCTACTACGTTAGGTTTTTATTTTTATTAAATCGCATTCATTAATTAAGTATCTAGTGTAACATCCACTGGATAGTTTTCTTAAATCTTAAAAGTCCTTCAGTTCTTTTACATATATTTCGTGAACAAAATTTAGTTTATAATTGGTAAAACAAAATGGTGTGATGTAAAAATTAAGGAAAACAATCTTTGCAATAATGAGAAACGGAAAATTCTGAGACCAACGCTCCTTGGACCAATTGCCTTTGTGCTTATTCTGTGACCAACGCTCCTTGGACCAATCGCCTATGTGCTTATTCTGTGACCAACGCTCCTTGGACCAATCGCCTATGTGCTTATTCTGAGACCAACGCTCCTTGGACCAATCGCCTATGTGCTTATTCTGTGACCAACGCTCCTTGGACCAATCGCCTATGTGCTTATTCTGTGACCAACGCTCCTTGGACCAATCGCCTATGTGCTTATTCTGAGACCAACGCTCCTTGGACCAATCGCCTATGTGCTTATTCTGTGACCAACGCTCCTTGGACCAATCGCCTATGTGCTTATTCTGTGACCAACGCTCCTTGGACCAATGACCTATGTGCTTATTCTGTGACCAACGCTCCTTGGACCAATCGCCTATGTGCTTATTCTGTGACCAACGCTCCTTGAACCAATCGCCTATGCGCTTATTCTGTGACCTGTACAAATCAGATATTTGTAGTCACAGCTTACATTGACATGTCTGGGTCATGACAACCACCCTCTCTGGAATATGTCCACATTTAAAACCCACACTTTAAACATTTCCATGAGTTAAAATTTCACCCTCAACCCGCCTATATTGGAGTGTCTAGAATATCCCATCCAAAGCTTGTTACAGCCCCACTTGAATAAAATACTACCACCAACATATGAGTTACTAACCACTTAATGTACCCCCTTAACCATTCGGCTGTCAACTTGATTAAAACACGTGATGTAAGAGATATAACCAATGTATAAACTTCAGCATTTCACATCGTTCACGCAGGTGCGTTATGTTGAGGCTTCCATAAAGGAACCCAGGGACTACAATACAGTTGAGTGACAGATTGGTGAGGTGCTCCAATGATAGTGGCCTGCACTGCATTAAGCCTAGGTAAGGGTGTTCAAAATTATATCTTCTATGTATTCTAAGACCATCTTACATTTCATATATTGCTGAACCCTAGAACTGACAAGCAATAGTTTGAGCGCTCAACAGCTTAATATATCTGACAATCCCTTCATAGAGAGTAAGTATTTGATACACGTCTGGCACCTCACGTGAAGTAATGTGTTTTATGTATTACCTTAGGATGTTTTAAGAAGAAAATTACAATAATAATTGTTTTTTTATTTTAATAAAAAATGATTAATAGAAATAAAGCAATAAAAAATAGTAAATATTTATAAAAAAAAATAGTTAGTTTATTAGTTCTAAAGTGTGATAGTTGGTGACACTGAGGTGTGGTAGCATTTGTGGCAGTTTAGTAGTACATAAATCCGAAGAAAAAAACAAATAAGCAGGGAATTGTGTCTTAGCAAGAATAGGGCAGTTATAGTTTGAATAAATACATACAACAAATCTTTTTTAGTCTAATCATTTGGGGTAAGTTAGTTGAAACACTGATCACGGAATATCGATAAATGCAAACAATAGTTAATGTAAAATATATCAAGAAATGTGAAATGGCTATCCGTTTCAAATAGTTCACCCTGGTGTGAAAAATCACGAAATATTTTTTGACAGTATAAAATACAGAAATGGCTGGAAAAAATTAAGACACTAAGTGAAATGGAGTTAGGGACATTACTAAGCCATGTTATATTGTATTTAATTTTGTCCAAGCGATTGGACCAGCAGAGAAGATTGAAGATTACCTACATAGTCCGCTGGATGTCAGTGGGGGAATTTAATAAAGGGAGACCGGGGGGGTGAGAGCACCAGGGTGGGGATGAGATGTGACAGTAATTGAACGCATTTGTTTTTATATAAATGTTTATCTTGGAACTTTGGAGCGTCCCTTGTGGAACATTTCCGCCCGTGTGCGGCAACTAACTCCGGCCGGAAGGTAAACAGGATTATCGGCAGGTAATCTTTTAAAGCCTGGATCTGCCAAGCCCTCAAGGAAACAAAGCCACTACATCAAAGCTTCAGAAACATATTCACGCTGAAAGGTACAAACAGCTTGCAGGTCCACTTTTCGCCTTTTTAAACATATTTTTTATCCGTTGGAACATTAATTGAGTAGGTGATTTAGTTTAGTTTACCTAAATGCCATGGAAAACCTAGACGTTGCTGAAACAAACACCGAAAAAAACGCATGATGGTGACTACGTAAAGTTGCCCAAAGCACTCATTTAATAAAAATATAAATAAAGTATTATTACGAATTAAGTCCTAGTTATTCCGATGATCTGCAGCAACTGCCGTACCAGAGGATTTTATTCAAACGAGTTTTTAAATAAACTAAATTATTTTTTGTTTAAATAAGTATATACGAAATTAAGAACTAATTAAGAAGGATAACTAAGAAGGAAATATTGTCAAGGAGACGTCCCAGCTCGGGAGGGAGTCTGATCGTTTAAAAAATATTATTGAATTTTAAGAATTTTTCCGAAAAATAATCAGATTGGACAATGGAGGGATGAAGTAATTTTATGACGTTCATAAATGAATCCAAGTTATCCGTACATTTCCACCTTAAAATGTTATGTAACCAAAAAGTTCAATATCGTAGAACAAGTTTTGTTAAACATGTCGTTTAGAGACTCGTGAGGTGTTAGGATGTTATATAGCTATAAATGTGCTGATTGTGTGAAGGTTAAAAAACGAGTGCCATGGGTAAAAGAAGATGAACAGTGAAAATAAGTATGCCCTGTTTAGTTAAATTTAATAGTTTCACATGTCAGAGCACAAAAGCTCTTTGGGATTTTAAGTTTTGAAATCTCCGTGGATAAAACTCTTTTAAAGATTTCAATATTCCAGCAAATAAAGTTTTGGGAAGTGAGCAAACAGTGCTAGGGACAGCTTGGATAATTTTCGAACGTGAAATGCCATCATTGGAGTAGTCAATCACCAGTTTTTTCTTGCCTTGTCACTAGGAGAATATGATATATTATTGTCGGGCTCACGAGGAGATGCCCACCGCGGGCTGGGGTCGCTACAACCTCTAGCCGCTGTCAGGCGAGCGCCTAGAAAGAAATAATATGGGTGGACCTTTGGTCTTTCACCTCTGCTGGTGGCCTAGTCGGTGGGAAGCTTAATTCGTTTTGATCTGATTCCATAAGATCTTAGAAGATGTGCCCCGACAAAGCACTATGTTCAGTAGAAGAGGGACAGGATAGGTTTATAGGTAGTTTATGTGGTCTTGGAATGACCACGAATTCACTCTCAGTATCTAAGGGTAGGCGAAAACCATTCGGATCCCAAAGGCGAGTGTGAACCGGAGAGAAACATACTGGATTGAAGTGGGAGACGCTACTAGGTAAAGTGTGTAAGGCCATGGCTATCGTTGTTCGCGAGGGAGAGGTCTCTCCCAAGGAGGTGCTAGTTTTAGCGAGATGAAGACAGAGATTCCCACTAGGAAGGTGTAGGGTCTGACAACGCCAGAATAAAACATAACGAGGCTAGGAGAGAGAGATGCAAAGGTAGTTAAATGAGAAGGCCATGGTTTGAGTAGAGCAGCAAGCGCCAGTGCATAGAGAGAGAAGAGCGAGAGCGAGAGAGAGAGAGAGAGAGAGAGAGAGAGAGAGAGAGAGAGAGAGAGAGAGAGAGAGAGAGAGAGAGAGAGAGAGAGAGAGAGAGAGAGAGTGCACGCGGTGTTCCAAGTGTCGGTTTTGTACGTTCTGGCGTCTGCCCCAAGACGGGGTGGTTCTATAGGCAGGCTAGCCTTGGTGAGGGGGGGGGGGGTCGCCCACCTGCGGTTGTTTCCCCCACCACCAGCTTCCCTCTCTTCTACTGACACCTTAAGTTTATTATTACAATATGGAAACATAACTAAATACTTTCTGGACCGAGGAGAGGGGAACTTCTACTTATTCGTAATAAAGAGGTCGACACAATAATTATTTTCAATTAATAATCAATAACAATGTGCTAAAGTGTGCATATAAAAAACGATTCTTACTAAAAGTAATGGAAACTTTCCATAAAAAAAAACAACTATTCCAACAAAGTTTCCAATGTGTGCGATTGGTTTGGCATAAAAGAATGAATTGAGGTAGCATAAAAAGTTATATAAGTGGGTTATATCCACATATTGTTGAGTTGAAGTTATATCGAAACTTAATTGGCCCTTAGTTCGGCTTTTCCAATCTTTCTTAGCTTGGGCACTTTCACAATGTAGCCATCAGGTTTACTTACTCACAGGAAAATACATTGATGCAATATAAAATATAATATTTACAGCGAATCATAAGATAGATTAAAATAATATTTACACTTTTCTTTCATATTCCTTTAGCATTACACGAAAATGTTTGGTATTCCTTTTAATGTAATATTTTGTACGGCTTTGTCATAAAAATATTTTGCAAATATATAATTTCAAATATCAGGCATAACCTTGTTCACAAATTAAATAAAAATAAAATCATTGTTTAATGTAGACATTAAAGCTATGTGAAAAATAATGGATTTGCGAATCGTTTCTGCGACGCTTAATAAAGCAGGACTGAACACCTTTTTATGGGTGTATCTCCTTTGTGACAGTTTGTCAATATTACCTATTTCTTCAATTCATGAATTTTGTTAAACAATTATATTAATTAAGAATTTTTTCGTTTGAGTGATTATAGGTGTTTGTAATGTTGACAAGTGAAGATAATACAACGTTTCAGAGCTCTTGTTAGACGTTGGTATCCATCCTCGGACAGAATTATTTTAAGTTTTTTGTAGTTTATTTGAAATTCCATACTGGGGAGAAATATGCCAGAGTGGATCGGGTTTCAGTTTTGTGTATAATTAGGTTGTGTTTGGCAGACAATTTTGATTTTTCGTTAAAGAACATATTAGAAATGAGCCTTTTGTAGTTATTTATGTGTTCTTTAAATGCTAATATTTTATCCAGTGTAATGCAAAGATTCTTGATAAATAAGGAGTGAATCATACGGGATGTGCAAATGGAGTCGTGTGCATTAAAAGTAGATGTATAACTGCCTATTAATAATATTCTATCAACTATTACCAGACTGGAAAAGTGCAAGCTTCGAAATTTATTTCTCACTAGATTTATTAGGAGTTTATATTAGCCAGTGGCTGAATGTTAGTGGACTTGGGAGCCGGAGCCAAGCCCATTTAAATGTATATTTGCCGATTTGTTAGTCAACAAGTTTCCCCGCTTAGCCGGACCGAGTTTCTTGAAACGCCTTTATTCGCAGGGCTTATTTGCTATTGGAATCTGGCTTGTTCAATGTGACCGTTGAATCTCATTGGCCAAAACTCATTCACAACCTCCACTTCATTGTAGAGAGAAAATACGCATATCCGATAAGTTCATCTGGAAAAAACATGGAATTAACATAACCTTCGCTAATGCTAAATAGAGCTAACCATTTCATCATCTCTCTAATGTGTGAAATAGTAGTTTCCCTCTTACCTTTTATTATACCTCTCATCTCGTAATATTAGCTTAACTAAAAACTTAAATGCTCGGCATCCCATGTACAATATTGCCACCGACGACCCAGTGGGGAGAAAATTGGTAAAGGCACCCTTTACTGTTGTTCACCCCCAGAACTACACCTTTCGCCGTAGACGTGACAGTACAATTACTTCCACCCTAGAACTTTTACTCACAAAACAGCCACACAGGATAAACAATTGTGAGACCTTGGACATAATGACGACCGACTAGCTGCCAGTATTGTATTCCATTGACGGTAGAGTTTTGATCCCACGTCCCACGAAGTATGACTATAGGCGAGCCGAATGGGACCTATATCGATCACAACTTTGCCACCAATTGCATGGCGATTTCCATAAGTTTTGGAAACTCCTTAGGACCACTACCAAGAAGGACTCAGGTGGTCGTCTTGATGACAGAGACACCCTCTACGGAGCGGAGGAACAGGCGAAAATACTGGCCGACCACTATACCGCAGACAACGCCGTTAGGACAGGTAACTACCACGATCCTTACCAGCTGAGGACAGGTCAGAACTATATGTTTGTCTCCCCGAACCAGCTCAAGGCGATTCTTCGCCGGCGTCAGGGAAACCGAGCACTAGGGGGCGACGGGGTGCAAACGGTATTGCTGAAACAGCTGCCGAGGAGAGGGATTGCCCAACTCGTTAACGTCATGTATCAGGTCGCGTTAATTTCCGACAGCGTGGAAACAAGCTATCTGGTTCCCGCTGCGCAAGCCATCGAAGTGCTTGGTGTGCCATCGATGGGTGCATTCATCCACCGGTGACACATCAAGTTTGACTCGTTGCACCACCTCACAAACCCAGTGTTTAACACAATGGCCCCACCACCCTTCCCACGTCGATGGCGACAGACTGTCAGGGAAAATTAGGTTAAGATTTAGTTTAAGTTTTTATTGTTAGATGTAAGTTAGTTTTAAGTCTATGATAAATAAGACGAGCTCATTAATAAATTCAGTCCATTAATGTATAATGAACATCATTATACTTTTGTACAATGCAGAATCGCAATGAGTAGAAAGCAGAATTTGTAAAAAATGTAGCCAAGCTACAGGAAATACAATGAAGCAATTGTAAATAGATTCGTTTGTAGAATCTATATTTTGTAACATATATTAATTTTGTAACAAAGGGATATGAAAAAAAAAAAATGTGTACCTGAAGGAATGGTGACCTTTCTGACAATTCCCGTACCTGATAAAAAAAAGGGGGTCAAAGAAAGGTTGTTCCATTCGAAGCTGACATGAGCGATAAAAACCAATAGTTATAATCAGGAGTTTGGAAAGCAGCATACAAAACAAATAGTTATAATCAGGAGTTTGGAAAGCAGCATACAAAACAAATAGTTATAATCAGGAGTTTGGAAAGCAGCATACAAAACAAATAGTTATAATCAGGAGTTTGGAAAGCAGCATACAAAACCAATAGTTATAATCAGGAGTTTGGAAAGCAGCATACAAAACCAATAGTTATAATCAGGAGTTTGGAAAGCAGCATACAAAACAAATAGTTATAATCAGGAGTTTGGAAAGCAGCATACAAAACCAATAGTTATAATCAGGAGTTTGGAAAGCAGCATACAAAACCAATAGTTATAATCAGGAGTTTGGAAAGCAGCATACAAAACCAATAGTTATAATCAGGAGTTTGGAAAGCAGCATACAAAACAAATAGTTATAATCAGGAGTTTGGAAAGCAGCATACAAAACCAATAGTTATAATCAGGAGTTTGGAAAGCAGCATACAAAACCAATAGTTATAATCAGGAGTTTGGAAAGCAGCATACAAAACCAATAGTTATAATCAGGAGTTTGGAAAGCAGCATACAAAACAAATAGTTATAATCAGGAGTTTGGAAAGCAGCATACAAAACCAATAGTTATAATCAGGAGTTTGGAAAGCAGCATACAAAACCAATAGTTATAATCAGGAGTTTGGAAAGCAGCATACAAAACAAATAGTTATAATCAGGAGTTTGGAAAGCAGCATACAAAACAAATAGTTATAATCAGGAGTTTGGAAAGCAGCATACAAAACAAATAGTTATAATCAGGAGTTTGGAAAGCAGCATACAAAACCAATAGTTATAATCAGGAGTTTGGAAAGCAGCATACAAAACCAATAGTTATAATCAGGAGTTTGGAAAGCAGCATACAAAACAAATGTGAAAGTGGCAGAGGTTTCAATACAGGAGTGAGGACCTGTGTACTCTCTTTTTTTTTAGAGGGTTCGTTGTTGCTTTTCTTATCATTTATGTACACAAATACCACTTATAAATATTTCCCTATATTTATATTATTCATATAACAGGTGGCTGGGTCGGCACCAAGCAGGGGGAGGAGCCTCCTGCTATTTCAAATCACAGTATTGAGGACAGCGAGACAATAGAAGTCGTCTATTTTTCTATAAATAATTTACAATCATTAGCAAAATATCTTTTTAATGATTATTATTGTAAGCACAATAAAAAAAAAATAATAAAATTATATGAATTTTATTGTTGCACAAAATAAAATGAGTGGAAGGCTATGTTAAAGTTCGATTCGGGTCGATAAAGGGTTGTTAGGTTCATCCATGAACAAAGTTTTGACATACTATGAATTACTCTATCCGGACATGAAATGGGCGTTGTTAAGTTTGTTGACAATACTAAAGTGCAAAAGGAAGTGGATAAAAGTGCATTGTGGATTGATCTAAAAAAAGAATTCGACAGTTTTGAATCATAAAGATATTTACATAATAAAAACAAACAAAATGTAAGATACAACGTAAAAAATGAGTCAGCTAGTTTGTCGTAAGATGTGTACACAAAATAAATTTAGCAATACGAGCCAATTACAGGAAACTGTCAGAAAAAGTTATATACACATGTAAGTTTCGAATTCAGAAACTTAAAAGGAGGTGGAGGTTATCAGGTTATAAATCGAACACTTGCAGATGCAGTTTAGAACTGTAATATTAAACATATGTACACATTAGCTAGCGCTACAAATATAACAATAAACCAATAAAACTTATAACTAACCTGAATCAATACAATTGTCGATACTTAGAGTTGACCATTGTCTTAACAAGCGTACCTATATTCAGGAGGTTACAACTAAGAGCGTCCTTTGATAGTAGCGCTCTCTGTCGGGACATCTTGCATATGTGCCGAAGTTTGGCGGTTACGTTCAAACTTACACACATAAAACAAAAATTATGTAAATAAGGTAGAAGCGGAATATGAGATTAATGCTCGTCATATTTACGGAGAGACGTTACCAAAAATAATAAATAAATAAACTGAAGTGTCTTTGTTTTGCTAACTAGCCAATGTATGGTTTGTGAAATGTAGGCAAATGAAAAAGCATTTTTTCAATAAATAACAACAAATACGAGCTCTTCCTTTTCTATGTTTGTTCACAGCAATATTGTGTAATTATTTTAAATTATTCAGCTCACGAGGTAAGTTTTTAGTCCAGAGCCATTTTCAGTACGCCAACAAAATTATAGTTTAAAATATATTTAGCTTCTTCATTTGACAATTCAAATTTGTTTTTATAGCTTTGACTGTTCTTATGAATTGTTAATTTGATTTATCAACATTTAAAGTGCTTTTAAGGAGGTCATCTACCCGCAGCAAACCATAGCTATAGCTCATGACAATCTGTTTTTACGTCCTTTATTTCGTTTGTATATTTAAAGAAAAACAATTAAGCTTATAATTCATGTAATAAATATTTGGTTGGTAACGAAATAATCTTTGATGTAACAAGACAGCGAGGCTAACTAATCCTTGGATTTACTAGTTATAATTATATATATATATGTTGTTTTTTGTTTACAAGTGACAGTTGGTTTTTACGTTTTATAGGATTAGAGCTTAATGTGAGGGATTACAGGCTGTGTACGGGCGGGGCTGGCCTTTGCTCCTTTGTAACATTAGCGGAGCATTATTTGAATGGACTAAGACGTCCGAGTGTTGGACTTCAAAGTTTGCGAATGGGTGTTCGTAAACTGGTGGGGGGTTAAGTTAAGTCCAGGCGCCGCTAGTGCCCAGCCTTAATCCCCAAACATATGTTATCTGTATATGTTTACAGGTAATACCTATAGATAGAGATATCTTGGTCTAAATAAAGCAGTCTTGTTATAACGTTCTACGTGTTCTTATTACCAACCTTTCTTAGCTTGTAATTCAATAAACATTAACTGGTGCCAAAACCCGTGAACCGTGGAGAAAGAGAGTTATCGAGTGCGAGCGTAATTTTTTTTTTTTTTTTTTTTTCTATACGCGAAAAAGAGAAGATGACTGAAGGAGGAGTTTTGAGACAGCCCGTCTTGAATCTCGTAGAGGGAGCAGATATTAGAAGAGTGGGAACTATGCCAGAAGTTCATGCCACGGCGCTCGCGCTGATGAGGGTAAAAGCGATGAATACCCAGGATCTGAGGAAAGCTGTTGCGGAGCTGGAGAGATTCACTGGGGAACTAGGTGAGCTGAACCATTTCCTAAAAGGAGGAGACCGTCTCACAGCTTTAATTGGAGCTAAAGTAGAAGAAAATTTAATAGATCCCAGAGACGCGGAATCGTTGAAGGCGGCCCTGATATGTCGGGTCAAGAGAAGTATACTGAATCAAATTCAGGCAGATGATGAAACCCCGTGGGAATTCATTAAGATGAGATTGAAGAAGGCGTACGGAGGAGGACGATGGACTCCCGAGGAGGACATATTCCAAATGTTTAGGGAGACAAAGTCCCCAAGACAAAGTAACGGGCAATATGCTGCGGGGTTAGTAGTCCGTTTCAATAAGATAACGGAGAAGATGAGAGAGTCGATTAGCGTAGAAGAGGTGGAGGGTAGAATGGGATTCTTATCCACAATTCTAAAAGTGCAACTGGCCAAGGAGACAGGAAGAAAGGAAGGATTCTCTGATGAGCGCTCGTTCTCGGAGTGTGCACAATCAATGATCGACACTAGTGCCAAGGAGGAAGAAGTGAGGGTGCAAGACGTCGACAATGAGTGGAGCCGAGTTGCATACAAAAGAACCTGGACCCTGAAACCAACCTGGAGGAGACCAGAAACGTCTGTTATTGGCAGAGACAAGGGAACGACAGGAGAAAGAAGATTTAGAGGAACGAGACCGAGGTATGCCCCGCCCAGGGAAGAAAGAAAATGCCACGGATGTAGGAAAGCAGGACATGTGACAAGGACAGGACTGTGCCACTAGTGTCCTCGAACGAAATGTTTTGAGTGTGGCGAGGAAGGACACATCGCGAGGTATTGCCTATATATCTTCTGGAGGAGAGAATACCAACGACCAGAACCAATGGAGGTAAACACTCAAGAAGTAAGAGAGAGACGGAGCATGACACATGGGGAGAGTGGATCATCAGAAGATGAGTCATCTGGGACTTCGGGAACTGAAGGAGAAGAAGCGAGGCGCAGCAGAAACAGGAGACAGACAGGGCAGAAGGTCGAATCACGTAGATGGGAGCAACGTGATGAAGCCTGAGGAGCGTGTCGGCAGAGAGGTGACCACATCCTGAGATGTAATGCAATTCGGGAGAGAATGTGTGCGTTGCCAATAATTAGGGTCAAAGGAGGAGAGATGTGTCTGGTGGACACGGGAAGCACCAACACCATCATGTCCCACGGAGCGCTGGAGAGGCTGTATGGTGGAGAGAGGGCACTCCAGATCCAGGTATGTAATTGTAGTTTAAATACCCTGGGAGGCCCTTGCGAGGTAGTGGGAGAGGTAGTCATAGGGCTGAATGGGTGGGCGAAGAAATGGGGAGATCAAAAGATATATATCGTAGTAAACATGCCGCGGGAGTACCAGTTGATAGTTGGGTGCGACATGTTGGGGAAGGTAGGCGTGCGTGTGGAGAATATCGGGGAAAAATGGAACATTAAATTGGGGAAAGTGGAATATAAATGTCAAGGGACTATATGGGAAGGAAGAGCGCGGATAGGGGCGGTTAATAAAATACAGGGCTGGAGGGAAGGCCTACAGAGGGAGTTTGAGGATATTTTTTACGTAGAGGGAGACACGCTAGAAGCGACTGGGAAGACGGTCCACGAGATTCAGTTAAAGAAAGAACGCGTGACATACGTGAAAGAGAGACAATATCCGCAGGGGATACTGGGGGGCATATTAGAGAGGAGCTAGAGAGTCTCAAACGGCAAGGGATAATAATTAATAGCACTTCGCCATATAACAGTCCTCTATGGGCAGTGAGGAAGAAAAATAGACCTGGGGACGAGACGGAGAAATACAGGGTAGTTATCGATTATCGGAAGTTAAACGAGAACACGACGGACGAGAAGTATCCTATTCCCCGATTTGAGGACATATTAGACAGATTGAACGGGGCGACAATATTTAGTACCCTAGATCTAAAGGCAGGCTATCACCAGATCAAGATGAGTGCGAACGACCAAGACAAAACGGCCTTTACATTTGAGAGGGGGCATTATCAATTTACCAAGATGCCATTTGGACTGAAAAACGCCCCGATCACCTTTCAACGCCTAATGGATGAATTTTTGAGGGGAATAGGCGAAGCGGTATGCCAGGTCTACATGGACGATCTGTTAGTTTTCAGCAGAACGGAGGCAGAGCACGTTGAGCACCTAAGAAGTGTATTTCAAAGAGTCCGCGAATTCGGATTAAAATTGTCCATGGAGAAGTCTCTGTTGAGTAAGAAAAAAATCAATTTTTCGGGCCACACCATCTCACAGGAGGGGGTTAAGCCAGACTCTACGAAGGTCGAGGCGATTAGAAGGATGGTGGTGCCCACAGATGTAAAGGGGATCCGTCGACTTCTGGGGACGCTTAATTATTACAGAAGATTTGTGCCAGACATGGCGGCATACCTGGTGCCTATTATTAATTTACTGCGAAAGGGAGCGAGGGTGGTAATTACCCCAATCATGGAGCAGAACATCCGGAAATGTATGTCTAGCTTACAAGAGGAACCAATATTAGCATTTCCCGATTTCCAACATCCCTTCACAATCACCACTGATGCCAGCGAATACGCACTGGGGGCAGTGTTGTCGCAGGAGAGAGACGGTGGGGAGCGCCCTTTGGCGTACGCTAGTCGACGGCTCACAAAAACGGAAGCGCGGTATAGTGCTCTAGAGAGAGAGCTCCTAGGTATCGTCTGGGCTATAGACCATTTCCGCCCATATGTCTTCGGCAGAAAATTCCGTGTTCACACCGACCACAGACCCCTACAATGGGTAGGAAAGTTAAAGGAGTCCTCGGCGCGGGTCACGAGGTGGAAAGAGTTTTTGTCCCAGTACAATATGGAGATCATATATAAACCCGGGAAAGAGAACGTAGTGGCAGACTGGCTGTCCAGAGCCATTACTGTGAATGCATTGGAAGAAGGGGAACCATCCGGGGAAATCCAACAGTTTCTCCGGGAATGGACACCCGGGGAGGATGGAAGCCTCGGTACGCGAGGAGATAGCGAAGGTGAGGAAACCCTTGAAGAGGAAGGTTCCGCCGCCGAAAGACCTGTTGAAATGGCAGTAACAGAAGGGATCGTGAACGACAAATGACGGCAGATCATCTGGAAATCCAAGACCTCAGGGCGGCTGCAGATCGCATATGACAGTTATGGGAGAAGTAAAATCGCGACGATTTGGTCACCACCAGGGGTTAGGAAAGACCAAATTTGCCGTGCATTGAAAGATGCTTAGGAACCCGGAAAGACCCATCATGTATTTTTAGGGAATGCCACTATTTGGGAGAAAATCCGTAGACCCTGGCGAACGGAACAACTTGGAGTGGATAGGATATTTATTCGGTGCACGTCGATGGTGGAGACACTCAAAGACAGAGAACTGCAGCTGGAAGTGACGCTGGCCTATCACCAAGGAAAAACGAACCACCGTGGAGTTCAGGAAACGTTGCAAGCGTTGCGGCGGAGGTACTTTTGGTGGGGAATGAAAAAGAGCATACAAGAAATGATAGGGGCATGTGCAGTTTGTCTCACTACGAAGTATGACAGACATCCGCCACGGGGGCGACAAGAAGAATCGCCCACCGCCGAGACACCGTTGAGTGACTTACAAGTGGATACCTTCACTTGGACGGGGTATAAGTGGGTTACCACAATCGACAGCTTTAGCAAAGTGGCCATGGCGCACCCGGTGCAAGATCGGTCATCAGACGCGGTAATGCTGGCATTAAATACCTGGTTCCAGTTTTACGGAGTACCAGACCGAATCTCGTCGGATGGGGGCAGAGAATTTGACAATGCCAACATCCGAAAAGAAATGAAGACTCTCGATGTCTCTTAGCATCTTAATACCCCAGGGCACCCTAAGAGTAGAGGAGGGATAGAAAGATTGCACAGCACCCTGAGTGACCACCTGCGGGTATATCACGCGGAAAAGGGTCTGCCGGCGAATGAGGCAATGCCGAAGGCGGTGGCCGCTTACAATCATTCGATCCACACCGCGACGGGGTTCTCCCCGTTCGAGATCCTCTTTGGGCTGCGCGAAAGACGGAGAAATGGGGCAGAGACGGTAGCAGACAAGGGAATGGCGGAGAAAATGGCGAGTAATACTGTCGGTTTGAGGAAAATATGCGACAAAGTCCGAGAAAGGATAACGAGGGACAAAGCGAGACGAGTGGAACGGGAAAACCTCAAAGTCCGGGATCGAATGGGGGAACTTAAAATCGGGACTATCGTCTATAAAAAACTAGGGTCAAATAGGAGCAAAGAGCTGGTGCGATATGAGGGCCCATTTAAAGTGGTCGTGATTAGGGAACACAACGTCGTGACAATTGAGAGTATACGACCCCCTAAGAAGCGGCGAAATGTCCACATAGAACAGTTAAAGTTTCCACCAGGGGGGAGGTTATAGATCAGGAATGAGCTGGAGTGTCCTCGCAGCATACACGCGAGGAACATTGTAAATAGTTATAGTTATGTGATTTTTCCCACAGAAGTATTGTTTTATTTTTAAAAAGTCAAAGTTTTCTTTTATGTTTTTTGTTTACAAGTAACAGTTGGTTTTTATGTTTTATAGGATTAGAGCTTAATGTGAGGGATTACAGGCTGTGTACGGGTGGGGCTGGCCTTTGCTCCTTTGTAACATTAGCGGAGCATTATTTGAATGGACTAAGACGTCCGAGTGTTGGACTTCAAAGTTTGCGAATGGGTGTTCGTAAACTGGTGGGGGGGAGTTAAGTCCAGGCGCCGCTAGTGCCCAGCCTTAATCCCCAAACATATGTTATCTGTATACGTTTACAGGTAATACCTATAGATAGAGGTATCTTGGTCTAAATAAAGCAGTCTTGTTATAACGTTCTACGTGTTCTTATTACCAACCTTTCTTAGCTTGTAATTCAATAAACATTAACTTATATATATATATAAAATAATTAGAAATTTAAAGTACACATTAGAAATCACTTACAAAACACTGTTATTGTCGATTGAAAATTTCGCAAATAACTAAATTATGTTTTATATGATGTAGTTATGTAGGGAATGATACACAAGTTTTAGTACCCTTAACAGTGTTATCCCTTAACACTAATGGATAAAATGTCGAACAAGAGTTCTATACCGTCAGAACAGGTAGGATTATTTATAAGCTCCTAAAATAATTTGGATTAAGAGGTGAAAAAAAACCTCTTAATTGATTTGAGTAGGGAAAGGATTAGAAGGGAATCATAAGTGGCCCTAACAGCGCTAATTAAGATCTGAAGGTCTTAAAGGAACCTCTTGCCCATCAAAGTTATTTAATGGGTCTCATCATAGCCTCACCCAGACTTCTAATCCGCCTTTGATTAGTTCCACAGATAATCTGTCAATTTGTGAAATGTAAATTTTTCATTAGCCAAAAAAGAAGTGCCCACTGTTAACTTGTCAAATAGCCATAGGACTCACGTTTCTTTCTCTAATAAAATGAAACCACATTTGGCACAAAGGGTGTTTTAGGATTGGAAAATCCCCGCTCCAGTAAATCTATCTAATCTACTTCACGTTTTAGACGTAGTTGAAAGAATCAGAATTTATTTCGTATGGGGGCAAATTTGTTCCTCTTTGAGTCACTTGGCTATTCATAAGTTTATTCCCTTTGTCCGTGAAATTCCTTACAAGGCTATTTCTTTAAATGTTAAACTTAATGTAATACTTTAAATAAGTATTTGAATAATCTTCTTGTTTCTCGACATTAAAATCATTTGCTACACATGACGCGAAATACGTTAAAAGTATTCTTAATTCCTCCCATAATAAACTGTTATGATAATTTATTTATAATCATGATTTATTTATGATTATTTTAAGATATCCATTTCTCAATATCTTAAAAATTTAAGAAAATAATGCCGATTTTTGACATGACTTTGGACTAGTTACATCACAACTCTACTCGTTTGACAGATAAGGCTTGAAAGAAGTAGATAATTAGGATTTGAGACATAATCTGAAGAATGAATTTGTAAGATAAATAAGAGAGAAACATAATATCGGACTGAGTTAGATGGTAAGAACTCAAACCTGAAGGAATGTTGTGGCCGAAGCTCGCTAAAGCAGGCCTCTGACTTGAGTTTAGAGCCCATCCTACAACTCCTGCCGTCTTGATCAAGTGGTAATTCAGGATTGAAAATGCACGTTAAATTTCTTCCAACTATCTTTAAACAGACCATCAGATCTTTACAGGCAGATATATCTTTAAATAGACCATTCTAAGAACAACCTTCTTTCATTTTTGTTTCCTAAAGCTATTTCCATTCTGAACATATCGTAGAAACAGGTATGAAAACTGTGAAAATTGAAAAACTGTTTTTCTTGTCTGCGGGAAGTTGGGTTCCTAATCTGCTGCCCATATCGCTTTACGATTGATATAGATTTTGTCTTTGATGTGCTGGGTTGAGTTGTTACTCTCAAATATTTCTCTCTGTAGCTGCTCATATAGACAATTCAATAGCGGTCTGAAGCCCATGATAATAATGCTCAAATAATTCATCTCAAGATCTCATTTGAGCTATCTTATCACCATTTACCACCATTTACACACACACAGGCCGAGTCACTTTGTGACGTAATCAGTGACAGACTGGGCATCAGTGCAAACGCCGGGAAGACCACTGCATATTTTTCTCCCTCCAAAAGGGGAAAAGATCCTTGCCAAAATCCTATACTATAGGAGGGCAAGAGAACTCACCGGCTTTCTCAATGCACTATCTGGGTATAAACATGGATAGGCATCTCCATTTCTCTACTCATTTTAGAAACAAAATAGAAAAAGTACGACACAGGTCTTACCGACTTTCGTACTTGCTAACTTCACCCAACTTGTCTCTGCGTCTCAAACCGATGATATATAAATGTGACCTCCGGCCAACTCTGCTGTACGGTGCCCCACTATTTACCCACTTGACTGGCAATACAGTCAAATGTCTCCAACATTTCCAGAATGGGATCATGCGAAAAGCGGTCCAACACAACTCTCTCGAGAGTTTAAAGAACGCTGACCTGCACCCGTTGTTTGGTGTGTCATCGGTTGATGAGTTCATCCGTCGGAGACACATCAAGTTTTTTGACCCGTTGCATCTCCTCACAAACCCAGTGCTAAACACTATGACCCCACCACCCCTCCAGCATCGATGGCAACAGACTGTTGGGGAAAAATTAGGTTAAGAATTAGTATGTAAGTTAGTTTTAAGTTTGATCAAAAAGGTGAGCACCATAACCTTTATTAAAATCTAGTTGAGTTAGGGATTAGAGAAAATACTAAGAAAACAAAGTACTGACGAGTGGACTGGATGAATAAAGTCTGTAGGACAGAAATGATTACTGCGGGTGATGAAATAGAATTCATGGTCATGGAAGATAAAGTGAAATACATTAAAAGCTAAACTTATGAGGACAAATGAAATTGAATGTTAGCTGGGGAATTGTTGTGCTTTGCAGGTGTTTCTTTTGTTGGTGACTAGTCTTGGCGAAGCTCGACAAGTAAACTTAACAAAAGTCTTTATTGATTTCTTAACTTAGCGCTGTTTCACTAGAAGTTCATTTTTGAAGGTGATTCCATTAATCCTTATCTTTATGGTTATTTAAACCTGTTCTCTATAGATTGGTAGATAGCGGTTGGGATCTACCGTGGTTGGTGCCAGGCTGTTACTTTTATATTTTAATTTAATTTTCTCAAGCGAATTCATTCCTTGTAAGGGATCCCCATTAACTACTTGAATAAGACAAGCTTGCTAGCCCCCACGCACTCACTGCTTGCTGACAACAATGGCAACTCTTCTTAAGTATTCCATACGGATGGGAAGGTATTATTTATAGCGGAGGTTCTTTCTCAGTAGAATATGTATAATACTGTGGCACCATATGGTAACATCTATTTTAAACAGTATGAGGTGAAGTTAGAATCTGACTACAACTTGATTGGCAAAGGCACTCGGTTCAATAAATTGACTGATTTTCAAATTAATTGTAATAGCTATTCTTACATAAATCTTTTCTTAAAAATGACGGCGTTTTAGTGATTCTCTGCAAGTGGTACGGCCATTTGGAGACATATTAAACGAAGTAAATTACAGATTGAAGTAGGCAGAACATTATTCAATTTTAAAATTTAAAACCAAAACATATTTGAAAGTTGAGTTTGATTACATTTAAATTAAAAAATCTATACATGTACTCAGAAGCCCTCATCCGTACTTGAGAGAGCCACTGGCCAGTATAGTTCATTTTGAATACAGTTCCACAGTTTCGTGCTTATAAATCTGGCAATAACTGCACAAGGACTGTTTAATTGAATTCCCTTTACACCTATGTGCACCCCCCCCCCCTACGGTCGCATATTATACCGGACTAGGGTAGACATTGTATTTATTGAAATTTTGTTCGGATGAAACCGTTTCCAACTTAAAGCTGTACACCATTATGAAGGCTTAGAATAATGGATATGGAGAGTACATAATGTGCGATGCTATGTGTGTACTTCAAATTATTGTTAACAATCTTAATCTCGGTAAATCTCCTTTTCGAAAAATGCAAAAAAATTAGAAATAGCTTAAATATATAAAAAGGAACTTATTAGATCTTCCCTGGCTCTCATTAAATTCTATTGTTGGCTTTAAAAACACTATATTTCTAAAGAACTTCTTCAATGCGTCCTTAACCATCATGCATTACTTTAAATCTTAAAACGATGAAGAGAACTTTCTTGAAGTTTGCCAAACGGTTGTGAGTTTTTTAAAGGTATACTTTTTTTTTCTATATTTTACATATTTGTACTTTAGAAACAAAGTTTTCAGAAAATCATGCAAGGTTGCGGAATTTTAAATGGAGTCAATCCAAAGCCCAAGGAAAACACATATAGGCGGACATATATTTGGTGTCGATATAAAATAACAACGAAAAGAGAAAAAAACGATAAGAATAAGACTCTACCAGAAACAGTTAAAATACTGTTGTATCCATTTTAGCACTTTCTGCTCATAGAACTACTCCAACACTGAGTACTTCTACTCCAATAAACCGTATGCATCTTAAACTTCCATTATTGTCTCAAACATATTTATTGTCTTTTTTCCTTAATATTATCTAATCTAAGTAAAATAACAACCTTTTTTTCTAAGGAAGTGGTGTCACTACTTTTTTTTATTATTGTCACAAATAATTACTGGAAGCTTCTGATCAAAAATATTTCATTTTGTTTTATAAACCATGTCGGCCAGTGAATGTTTTTAACAAAACTAGCATATAAATTAAATACAATATTATATTTTCCGCTCTGAATTATTTGGGATAATTTTTAAATCACAACTTGTGAGGTATGAGCTATATTTATTTTCTATTGTTCCTGTTGTATCAGCATATTTTTAGATGTGGGATACATCTTTAAATAATAAAATTTGAGGTTGTTTGAATAATTTTCCCGACAGCTGATGATCCTTCATACCACAGAAATAACCGATGTTAGAAGGTAAAGCATCACCCTTTTGGCTGCTATATAATAATTCTTGTATACCGTGGATTTTTCAATGCACCTTATCATACATTTTATTAAACAAGAGTGATTTATAAATAAATAGTTGCAGATTGAACAAAAATCTAGCCACTAGTTTACGTGGTCTGTCCCTTTTGGTCATTACATTTTTTTAACTTCTCTTTACCTGCCAATGCCGTAGATGTCGTGAAAATTCGATAGGGAGCTCCCTGGCAATGTGGTCCTCCAAAATAAATGAACCCTGACGTTTGTATACTCACATAAATTAAGTGGCCATGGGACAAAACTTTTCGAAATCTTTACAATCTAGTAATTACACAAGTAATTGTGATCAGTGCTCTCATTCATACCATATATACAATTCTTCTTTTACTCTCTCATTCATACAGATTTTACAAACAGCCCAGAGACCTCCCAAATAGACATGCTTGTCACCTCCTTCACATGCCAAAAAGGAAGCTGATTTTCTCCATCAGCCGTGTCACCGGAATCAAGCCAGTGGAGACTAACCAAAAGCGCAGGAGCCACAGATGCTAAGGACACTGGAGGGCATTGGAGAAACTGCCCATTGCCAGGACTCCCACTGTCTCGTATTTATATAGCAAGTCAAGAGGCCACTGCCGCTTTAGTCTCCAAGGAGGATTATAAGGATGTGTGGACGTGCTAGGGGATTAGGATGGTTGGATAGGTTTCAATGGAATGTCGTGAACTTGGAAGGGATGAGTTCAAGAATGTAGGGTATATTAAGTTTGTTATGAAGGATTTAAGGAAGGTTACTGTGGGTAATAAAGGGCTTTAACTATTATTCTCAGGACTTATGATCGAAAGGATTAGATACGCTTGATATTCAACTTTTTTGCTGTCCCGTATGGGATTCCGTATGTCCGGATTGGCTTTAGTATAACTTTGCAGATTAGTAATTTATTTTCTATTGAGGGATGTTCTTTGAAGTTGCCTGTAAAGGTGTCGAAAGGTGTCTATTTAGCCTCATGTATGGGTTCCATGCTAGATTTTTGTCGAGGCTAGTGGACAGGACTTATGGCCGAGAATAAAGGTAATGTGGGCACATTTTGTTTCATTAACTTTTTGGATTCCCAATTACTTATTGTCTAATAAGGGATATTGTAATTTTATCACTACAAAGATTTTTGATGGTGTTAAAAACTTTTTGAATAAAAACAAAAATTATTTTTACGAACTTAAATCTTGTTGCATCTATTATTATATGATATGATAGACAGGGTGCACTAAAACCATCGTGGAGAAGGAAGGGGAAGAAATAAGTAGAGTTGAAAAAGGGAGCCGGGAGGATCCCACAGGACCTACCTATCCTAGAGCCATGGCTCCTTTAAGGGCACTTTCTTCTCACATCAGTGGAGGCTGATCCAAACATCCCGCTGTATATTATAGGACTAATGATAGCAAGTCATCTTGACCTGTCACCTTTAGAGGACACAAGGATTATCTATAATAATATAACAGCTCTATAGACTGCAATGCAGAAAATATTACATCTCGACAGAACAGAAAATACTAATTTACAAAACCAATAAGGACTAACGAACTTGAACTCAAGGGAGCAGCAGCACACTCAAACATCAAACGCATCCAATCATCCCGATTCTTAGAACAATAGCAAATCCTTCATTCTAAGTATCCAATAAAACTTTCCACAATTAGCTTAATAACCCCACATATTCCATGTAAAATTTTAAAATTACACATACAATTATCCTCAAATCCTATCTCACTGGAAGATAGCAATCTAGCTCCACATATCCCTGCAATCGCCGGCAATGCCCTCGAAGTATCCTATAACTAACCCGTTATACTGGAATACTGCCCAAGGTTTTTTTGAGAAAAAAAAAATAATACAATTATAGTAATAATGAGCGTGGAACTATATACGACTGGAAGGAAACAGATAGCTGAATCCATCGTTCCAGTTGGAAGAAAGAAAATCCACTAAAAGACTGTACTATACGTTTTCAGGTTTATTATTCTGTCCAGTTAAGACATTAGCCCCTTCCGGATGGATGGGCATTCTGATCAAGGTATTGTTAAATAAGTCACGCTATGGTTAATTGGAGTGTAAATCTGCTCAACTTTCACTACAATGATATAATATGTAAATGTAATCTGTCAATTGAGAATATTCCCTGCGGTGCCTGAATCTGAGTTAGCTTTTTGACAGTGAAGTTTTCGCACAGCCGAGATGAAAATTACAAGAAATAAGAAGCCAACTGAAATACATATTCTATAACAGACAGTACAAGTGTGGTAAAGTGCAATAAAGAAAAAAGTATTTATTTCCCTTCAAAGACAGCATTTCAGTTGTTTAATTAAGTTGGAATTGGCGGGAGTAGGCGAGTCCCCCATCGACCGCATTTCTCAATTCCAATTTATCTCTCACCTTGAAAGAGAAACTTGAAGGGGTGAGCAATATTACTTCCTTCAAGCCAAAAGGGCCCCCACCTAATTTTAAAGGCGAGCGTGTAGCGTGTCCTCTTCCATTGAGCAAATGACAATTGAGCATTACACACTCCAGCAGATTGTGAGTGCTACCGACTGTTATTGGCTACTTCTGTTAAAAGGAATGTGTATATTCATATTTACGTTATGATGGCAATAAAGGACGTAGAAAGTGAAGAGACAATTGTGCTCCATAATTACCGTCATATCATCGTGATATTAGTAAATAATTATCATATTTCTAGGTGTTTTAGAGAATTACTTCAAAATTTCAGGTAGGCTCAATTATCGTTTTGACCGCTAATATTGATTGTTCGGTAGCTATTTGAAAGAGGAGCCTCTCCATTAGAGCACGACCACAAGATAAGAAAAAAATGTTTTCTTAATTGACTAACTGTTGGTCAAGAGTAACATTATTCACCGTTTGACTACATAGTTTGAATACACAAGATCAGTCAATGTTGAACCTGTTAAGTCTAGCTTCGTAGGCCATTGAAAACTATTCGTACATAAATCCCTTGATGTATTTACTGCTATCAAAGTTTATGGATTAAGTTAAGATCGCTGTTGTAGTCAATTTAACATTTCTTCGTATTGGGCCGAAGACATATTTCAAACAAAGAGATATATAAGAAATTGTGACAGTAGAGAAGTTAGTCTACTTTATGCGAGTGGTATTATTTGAATATACACAGTATAATAGATTATTATAAATATTATTCTAATCAAAATATCTTCAGTGTTTCTGAAACATAATGTATTCATTATATTCATAATGGTACTTAGCCAAGGAGATAATGAAAACTTCAAGTCTTGAGTAGCATTTTAGCTAAGTCCTATATATCTAAAATGTATACGTAAATCTAAAATTTTACAGAAACGGACTTACTAAGCATAGTTGATGTAAGCATATACGATTCGTACAGACAGATAGATTAACAAAGCCAATCGCCTCTTTCCTGAATGAATGTAAATCGTCTCACTTTGGGCCAGGCAAATACCTGTAAGATACATTTGCAACAATATGATTTTTTCAATGCTAAGACACCATCGGAAGGTGACCTAGGATCAGACAAAGTTTGTGACTTAGCCGGCCATGTGTTAATAACGGTGGGTTCCCTAAGAGGTCATTTGTCCTCGTCAAGGTACTACTGCCTCTTCACACTTTACTCTCTCTCTAGGCTCTCTAGAAGAAAAAAGTCCTCCAGCAAAGGGTCTCTTGGTTTCCCAGAAAAAATAAATCGATGAATGTGGCTCGTATCTCCGATTGTCAGATAACTTCGGTAGTTGATCGTTCACTACCAAGAAAATTAGCCACCGATCTGTAACACATTATAACATGCTGGAAAAGCGTGGATCGCAACACATATACGTTACCGATATTTTGGG
This sequence comes from Acanthosoma haemorrhoidale, assembly GCA_930367205.1. Classification (NCBI taxonomy): domain Eukaryota; kingdom Metazoa; phylum Arthropoda; class Insecta; order Hemiptera; family Acanthosomatidae; genus Acanthosoma; species Acanthosoma haemorrhoidale. Next base: position 116,132,849 of record OV884009.1, read on the forward strand.
GGAATGATGAACCAACGCAGATAGAAAACTTTACTAACACGACACAGTAATCAAATAAACCGTATCAGCAAATTGCCTGGTGCTCATTTTTCATCCACAAGTTCTGATAAATCAAACACCCAGGAGTGCAGTGGAATTCATAAATTATACCGTTGTACCAACCTCTTCACTACAAATAAGTAGAAGTTCCTCTCTTCTCGTACCAGAAAACACCCGCCTACCTTTCCATATTTTAATAATAAAAACCTTAGGGGTCAGTTAGAGAGAGGGAACTGGTTCACGAACTGAAAGTTCACCAGGGAGCGTGTGCGTGCCTGGCTTCTTACCTGCCTATATAAGGCCTAAATTCGCAGCTTTTTCCATTCATTTGGAGTTTAAACTGAAGGTGAGCCCCATCACCTAGATTTGTTTTCACGTTATTGTATTTTAACCACAACCTGTATTGTTGAGTAACCCGACCTCCTTCAAATGCATCTGCGCATAGCAGAATGAGGAGAAAAATGCAAATTATCTTATTCATATTTTTCATTGTATAAATTCAAGGGGTTTGGAAAAAAAAAATCATTTGGAGCCCGGTACCTGAAGTGAACACTGCTCTCTCTCACTCTCTCTCTCTCTCTCTGAATTGGCACTTGCTGCTCTACTCGAACCATGGCTTTCTTATTCAACTACCTCTGCATCTCTCTTCCTAACCTCGCTATGTTTTAGTCCGGCATTGTCAGACCCCATACCTTCCTAGTGGGATTCTCTGCCTTCGTATCGCTATAACTAGCACATCCTTGGAAGGGATCCCTTCTATGCGGACAATGGTCTCTGGGGCCCTAAAAACTTTACCTAGTAGCGTCTTCTCTAGGGATCCAGTCTGCCTTTCTTTGGTTCGTACTCACCTTCGGGGTCCGGACGGTTTTCACCAACCCTTAGATACCGAGTGTGAATTCGTGGTCATTCCAAGACCACATATACTACCTATAAACCTACCCCGGTCCCCTTTTCCTGAACATAGCCCACTGTCGGGACACACCTTCTAAGATTTTATGGAGTCAGATCAATAGGAATAAAGCTCTAGTCTAGGTCGCCAGCAAAGGTCAACCCGGTTTACCAGTATTGGGCAGGTTTACCCATATTATCTCTTTCTTGAAGTCCGCCGGGTAGAGGCCGGGTTGAAGAGACCTTAGCCCCGCAATGGGTGCCCCCCTACTACCCGACAATGCGAAAAGGTCAAAATTAGAATCAGTATGTACTGGCAAGACTAAGAACACGTCATACAGCACATATACATACTATATATTTAGAAAACAAGAACCTATCCAATACTTGAAATACTGTAAAGTACAACTAATTGTTTAATTCCCGGCAGTTTGCCCATCACACGAATATATGAATGTCATCCATTTGTTACACAAAAGGTGCATTGAGTTAAGTCCTTAATACTACAAATTGGAAGGGTTGGATTATCAAGGTTTCACTGTCATAAAACTTTGAAGCATCTCTAAAATCCTCTTATAAAAAACTAAAATATGAAACATCATAGTGATTTAATTTAGTTAATCTCAGGTGAACTCGAAGCTAATTACTAACTTCCTTCTAGACTGCAATGAGAAAAAACAGTTACTTTTTGATGTAGATATGAAGGTTAGATTTAACTGAGGATACGAAGCTAAGCACCCCAGTGCTATAGAACTGCCCCCCCCCCCATAGGCCAATAACCATGATCCTGGAACTGGTGGGCCACAGGAGATAGTCTTTGGTCCTTAAACCGATTTGTAGGGTTCAACCCCAATAGTTTTTCCACCACCCACCTCCTTTATATAAATGTAGCCAGAAAATAACCTGATTGGTCTTCATACTATTCTCCTTTTTTTATCGAATATGTTCGTAAAAAAAATAAAATTGTAATCAATGTTACTAATTTATTCACGGATGGAAGAAGTATACGTTTTATATTTTTGAAGTGATTTCTGGCTTCCATTTTCTATTTTTTCTGTTTGGCCTGTTCTCGGTTTCAATCAAGTAAATGGAAATAGGTAACATAAGTCAGGAATATTGTGACACGAATAACACAAAGGTGTGTCACACAATTACTGGGAGGATAAAATGAGCTCTAGACATTAAAAAGTCAAAGCCGTAATAATAATAAAAATTGCTACAGACTTCTTCAACTTTGATTAACCAACTATGAAATGTTTTCAAACAAAAATACTCTTGTTTCTTAAGCCGTCTTGTTCATATAAAATCATTTTATCAAAAACAAAAGAAATAGATTATGAATTCCATACATATTAATTTTAATCACCATAACTACTTAAATTTGAGATAATCTCTATAGCTCCGGGGACGTGTACATTTATATGTACTGCATGGACGATTTAGTGAATGCTACTGTAAGTAAGGTACGACTGGGACCATTGGTCAAGAATGATTGTTGGCAATCAAATAGTTGAAAAACATTACTCTATCCGTTGAGATAATGAATAAAATTATTATATTCCTTAGCTAAAAATTTCCTATATTTAATAACTGTATTAGTTGTTATATATGTAACTCACCGCATAATACATAATTTGTAGCAATGTGGAATTGGGATAAGTGAGAGAGCAGTGGCTTGTGATTCTGTGAAAAGCATTGGTTTTAAGTTCGGTGGGACAAGATGGGGCATGATAAAAACCCTTTTGAGGTCAAGAGAGTGGAGATAATAAAAGGCCTCTGGTAGAAATGCCTACGAAACGGGTCCGAAAAGATACTTTTAATTTTTGACGTTTGATGGCCCTTTTTACACAGGGTCGAAAACAGGTCAAGGCAGAGTGCTTAGAGAGTAGGTATAGAGGCAGATTTTTTTTTTTTTTTTTTTAAAGAGAGGAGATTTTTGGAGAGGAGAAGGAGTCGGGAGGAGTTTTTGAGGATGAATAAGATGGACAGGAAAACAGAGGCTTGAGGGAAACTCGACGAGGTATTGGGCTTGACTGGTAGGCTTGTTTCAATTGATGTCGTCTTCAAGACACCAACCATGTGTAGAATTAAGTGAGAGAAAATTTAGATTAATATTTAGTTTATATGTCCAATCTATCATTTCATTTAATTTTGATATGATAAATTCAATTGTGCCTTTACCGTATTCAATTTCAATGTCTAAATCATCAATTTATCAATACGAGATTTAGAATTTTATGACAGGGAAAGAATTATTTGAGACACAAAAAAGTACTTTAGATCAATATTATTCGATTATTTTTTATTAACACTTTACCCCAATGCAATACCCTGGAAGTTTGATGTTGATAATTAATATTGAATTTCACACAATTGCTCTTTGGGTCTTTCTATGGCACAAATAAGGCTTATGTTTTTTCTCCAAAACTTACTTAATTCTAAATTCGTTCCTTCATTTATTAAGAAGAAATTTTTCTGTTATTTTCCTCTTGGTGTCTTGTTTCCATCAGATATTCCATTATTTTCTTAAGGTGATATGGTTTATACTACCCATTATTTAATTATTATTAAAACCACAATAGGCTTGCAGTCGGCCGCTGGTTGACTTATCTCGATATGGAGCTTCCCATTAACCAAGCTACCCAGAGCGAGAGGGGACCCACAATGGAACAAAGACTTCATTCAAGGAAACAGTGCCTGGCTGCATAATTACACGTCACTATCTATTTTCATGCTAAGGAATCGGCAGTGGCTACAATACAATCCCAGCAGCGCAAATTGGATGCTGTTTTTTAGGCAATGCCCCAGTTGTTCAATTAAGAGAGAACAAATCCACCATAAATTTGTCATTATCTAAACACGAATCCGAAGGATCGCTGATTGACGCAGTTTTTTCTTCTAGTACATCATGGTATCATTTTCCATTTTTTTTGGCTAAAATTAACTGAATAATTTTATTGAATTGATATAAACAGTATAAATCATCCAGGTATGAAATAGAGATTCTACGTGAACAAAATTATAAAAAGAACAAAGTGCTTAGTATTTTAGACCTAACATTTTTTTTTATATTTGTTTTTGAAAAAACATTTTAAAACACTGAATTCAGTAAACTTATAAAAATTAGCTCATATGAGCACACGGAGTGGTTTATATGACTTGCTCTTAAAACTTGTAATTGATTTGGTTTTACCATTTTTAATATCAAAAACTAAGGGAAAAACAGAAAAGGGGCATTGAAAACATTAAATGAAATCACCATGTACTCTCTCATATTTCAAGGTCGAACGGGGTTTTGTCATCACTAAGATAGAAAATCAGACAGAAATTAAGTGTTTGTGGTTTTAGAAAAAAGAAAACATAACTCGAGAAATGCAAACTCACATGAGAAGGCTTAAGTGTTAGCTAAACGTGACCAACTTTTCGGACCCAGTGGGTTTGAACCCAGGACCTCCCCGATATCCATTTGTTACCAGCTGAGCTACCCTGCACGAGTGGACCACTTTCCATTATGTATTCTCATTTGCCAAAATCGTACAAAATATTTAACACATGTGCCCGGTGAGGACAGATGCCTGACTCCCTAAAACTCTACATAATCTGAGGTGTTATGTTATTATTAAAATTTTTTGATTGGATCATTTTGGCAATCCTGGCGCAAACCTGGTGGTCAAACTTTTTTGAGAACAATGCCCTCTCATATGGGGTTGGGCAAAAATGTTACTTGAATAGTATAATATAGGGTATATATTGAAACCTACCTTATTTTCTACCATTTCTTTTCCTAATTTATTAGATCAATTGACCTTAACTAATTTGGTAGGTCCGTCATGAGATCTTTAATTCAAATTGTTTTATGTCTTCGACATAGGAACTTATCCCGATTGAATCGCCCGATCTCAAGGCTAATGTTATAGTTATTAATAAATTGAGAAACTGGGAATTGTGAAATATATACAAGTAAAATGGTTATAACAAATACTTATAATTATAAATAGTGCTGACAAAAATTATGTAAAAAAAATATTCATTTCCTTTTGAACAAGGATAGTTACTACTAATTAATTATATAAAAAAATGAAAATTGAGCTCAATCTCTTTTTAATGGATCCATAATAATAAAAAAAACAATATCTATATCACCCAATCGATGATCTCCGTTTAATCCAATCAACGTTACTGTTGATCTCCTCTTCTTCTTCTTCTTCTTCTTCTTCTTCTTCTCCTCTTCTTCTGTTGGATACCGCCAAGTCGGGGTCTTGCTCTTGTTCGCCCTCTGGCTGTTAGGCTAAGACTGCTTTTATCTCATCCCCACTCCTAAGAGCATAAGGGCTGATGCTGGACAAAGTGGGAGGGTGGCTGGTCATGATATTCTCAAATATCATGAATGCTACAATATATATATATTAAAATAATAACGGTGTAGTGAAGACACTCACGTCAAATAAAGGAACTCGTTTCAACCTTTTTCCTCCCACGTAAGAATAAAAAAATAAAAAATAAAGAGCCCCGAATCTAACCTTTTAAAGTATCATAGGATGGCTAATGACATACTCACTCATTAAAGTATCATAGGCTGGCTAATGACATACTCCCTCATTAAAGTATCATAGGCTGGCTAATGACATACTCACTCATTAAAGTATCATAGGCTGGTTATTGACATACTCACTCATTAAAGTATCATAGGCTGGCTATTGACATACTCACTCATTAAAGTATCATAGGCTGGCTAATGACATACTCGCTCATTAAAGTATCATAGGCTGGCTAATGGCATACTCACTCATTAAAGTATCATAGGCTGGCTAATGACATACTCACTCATTAAAGTATCATAGGCTGGCTAATGACATACTCACTCATTAAAGTATCATAGGCTGGCTAATGACATACTCACTCATTAAAGTATCATAGGTTGGCTAATGACATACTCACTCATTAAAGTAATGAAGTGAACAATTATCCCCACCGGAGAAGTCTATTTCAACCAAGATTTCTAATTTGCATTGAAAAATGTAAAATTGGCAGACAAACTCTCACTGATGGAATTGGCTCGCTCTTAATTAGTTTTGTGAGGTGAGCACTTCTTTCTACAGTGTCATCTTTATACGTTGGCTGAAGTCATTATTAAGGCCACACGAGATATCATTTGCTCAGACTTTTAATTACATTTTCAATTGCATTTCACAGCATTGCGCTTCCCGTTTCTCACTTATCCTACCAAGTCATTGAAGTCCTTTCGAAAAATGTTCGTTTCAGTCTCTATAGGATTTGACATGAATCATATTTCTCTGTTTAAATATGTTTTATGGAAAGAGTTTGTATCAAGTGGTGTTGTGCTGGCAATAAAACGCTTATCTTTACACAATTCTATATAAGACAAGTATATTTTTTCATTGAAAATACTAGTAAAATCTTCCAGGGTTCATTGTCTGTCATTACACAATCAAATTATATAATGTACTAAAACCTATTTATTGAGATAAAATTACAATCGGTCCTATTATACTTTAAACCAATCATAATTTTATTCGATATTTACAGTTTCACATTCACAGAATTTATTCAAATACATATAGAAACTTGATATTTTTACAATTTCAATAAACTTCTATCAATGCATTGTTGAGGTTTTTACGAATGGAACCGCTGTAAAACAGAGAAAAAGTGAACAGCGTCCTCGGTAAAGTTCCTGCAACATACTAGAGATAATAGATTTTCGATACCACCTCACAATCGATTGTCTCAATTCTATCGACTACATACAATCAAATAATCGATTAACAATAGGTTTGGAGTTTTTAAAAACCTTAATTCTAACATACGGCTGCTCGTTGCTAAAAACTTGCAGTACCTACGAGTATTGTAGTGTTATAAATCAAGTGTATAATACATATATATGTATAATAATATGATACATAAATATAGCCATAAAGTATAAGGGGAAATAAAAAGGACGCTGTATTTTTATTATTAAAAATTAGAGTAAAAGTAGTCCTGTTGAAAATTGTTGAAAAAAAGAGTAGTGTAAAAATAAAAAGTAACTTTTGGAAAATAATTGCATGTCAGCTTTAAATGGACCCAGACGGGTCCTGGCTTTGCTGATCATCTCTCCGGCTTCAAGTGAAATTCTCCCGGATGAGAGGTTGAAGGAAGGCATAAATCTGTTTGGGAATTGAAGCAAAGGGTGAATATTTACAGGTACATTCCTTGTTTCAGCAATATTCCAGTATGCTGCGTTTGCCAATAATTGTCTACAGTTGCGGTGCACTCAATGTTTCTGCTTCCTTTTTTCCCTCCAGCTCGTGGAAAACTGAATTCTTTCCATAAGGGCTGTCACTACTACTTGTACTAGCTACTGGTTTTGATGTTTGAGACTCATTAACAACGTCATTGTATCAGTCCTCCATATTTTCATCTGTGCTTGATGGCGTTTTAGAGAGCAGCTTCGGAGTTACTTCGTTTGAGGAAATGGCCTGTTTTTCAAAGAGGATTGTTGCTATCTGCCATCTTGTTTCATAGGGGGCAATGCGATCCTTAGTGTAAGCTACAAGTGTGTTCTGACGCGTAAATACTGCAACTTGCTTTTGTTTCGGCTCACCTGAGGTAGGAGTAAACTGTTCCTCTGCGTCTGTATTCAATTATTTTCGAAGCTCACTCATTATGAACTCACTCTCATGCTTCCCGGTGAGGTGACCCCTTGGTTGCTTGCGTGTAGGGTAGGAGGAACCCCTTGAGAAGGGTGCGCATAAACCATCGATAGTTTGAAAAATAATCGATAGACATTACATATTACACAGCAATTGAGCAATCGATTGCCACAATCGACAATTGGTCACCCCCACAACATACACAAGTATGAATACCACCAAGCCTGGAGGGACACGTCTTACTTTCGAATTGGTACGGAGAAATAGTCGTATCTATAAATATCTGTATTGTTGTATGTATTAACAAAAATACAGCAACTGAAGCATGCAAAACAAGGAAATAAGCTATGAGAAAGTTAAGTGCTTGTAGGTAAACATTTAGATTTCTAAAGTCACTTCTAAATAGAAAGCTAGTTGATATTGCATGTTCTGATTTTTTCAGTAAAGGTTACATTAGAGGTTGTAACAAAAATAAAATTTCAAAGATATCACCTGATTTCACAATGTGAGTGTATGGAAAACAACCATAGACAAATTTACTAACCATGAAAATTTCACCAATAATAACTGCAAAATGTTAGTCTTAATAATTGATTTGGTTATTTAACTATGTAAGTTCTGAACGTAGACTGGACCTGAATTTCAGATGGGGTGTTTTCTTCCTATTAACACAATCAATCAAGTGAAATCACGTGGTATCGACATGCCAAGGAAAATGTGATGTGGGTAGTCACAGGTAACAGAGGTAATTCGACCTAATATGGTCCAGAGAAGCAAGCTGGGGGGGGGGGAGTGGCTCTTTGATCTTGTTATATCTGGGAGCCAGCAGGAGATGACGACCGGTGAAAATTTTAATGAGTTTATGACTGCCACCCTCGGCTCCAGCTAGGGCAGGATTAATTAGGAAATTCCCCGTTGGAGGGCTCTAAGGGCCTACCTGGCCCTCATTCCCCAAAGAATAGGGCTCGGGGATATAACGCGGCATCTCAACATAAATATAACTAGCAATGAAGCTATGCTTATATAATTTCTATGCTATATTATAAGCGAATTCAAAATGTGTCAAGAGGCCTGGGGTTATTATGAAATAGAAGTCGGGTTACAAAAGCTTATTTACTGCCATTGATAGTCAGATAAAAAATACCGGGTCCCAGCCTCCCCAAATAGTCCAGCCAATGAAAGGCAAACATCGCCGATTAGAAAAAAAAAAATCATATAGTTCTGGATTTTGGTACAGTTGTTCATTGGAGTGTTCTGTACAACATACTATAAGTCCCCACCGGTGGGAAAGTGTTTTATTTGTGATGATGAAGTAGAAGATGGTGGCTGTTCTGGGAGTAAAAAGGGATTTTAGCTTGGAGAAAGGCAAGCGTGACAAGAGGTGATAGCAAAGCTCAAACCCTTCCAAGTAGGAAAAAAATTATGCATATTTCTTGTAGAAAAAACTATACCAGAACTCAATCAATTCAAAGCGCAATAACCAAAACTGGATCACCACAACCTTCCACGTCACATACAATCCCTGTCAGGAGATCAACTCAAAACAGATTTGATTTTAAAAGTCAGTGCCACTTTTGTGCTCTAATAGTGGATAAAGGGTTTTACGTAAAGGAAAGAAAAAAACCCGTTGTTTAGGCGTTGACAGGTAAATACTGCCCAAACCTCTACATTTGATGAATCCATTTAATTCCGAGCGACACTATGAGAAGATGAATGGGGGTTTTAAGACTGTTAACTGTTTTCAGACTCATCGACAGATAGAGAGGCCATCTGCCAGCTGCAACATCTGCAAGATTGCACTTCATCATCAAAGCTTATCAAGTCTCAGCTCCTATATATCATTCCTCTTATCCTCTCACGTCCACTTCCTTCTGTACTGTTACTAGGCCCGTCACTCTGACATTTATTATCAATTATAGTTTATGTTTGTAAAGTTCAAATAAATCTTTTTAAAAACTCCTTCTGGTCTTATCAAGATTTAACTGGCGCCCGAACAGGGACCTTGGCAGCAACTTTGAGACATTGGAAGAATCTCCCCATTCCGCGATCACCGCCGTCTGGCTAGGCAAGACCCAAGACATCAGCTGGTGTATTTTAATACACATCACCGAGGCTCTGACCACTCATTTGTTACTATCTACGAGACGCCAGAGGAGAAGAAGAAGAGGACTTTACACAACAGAAGACATCAATTGGTAATATAACTTTGTACACATTTTACATGCCATTAACAGACAGACTAAACCTTAACCGAAACATCCCCGAATTAGACGAAAATATGGCTACTAATAACCACATTATTTCAACCACAGACTTAAAACTAATACCGGGATTTGACGGAAACCCAAGCCACTTGATTAAATTCATAAATAAAATAAATTTCGTGGCCAATAACATATGCACAATAGACAACCCACACTGTGAATACAATACAAAACAATTACTTGGACACGCCACTAACAAACTTGTAGGACCGGCAGAACATTGCGGATTACGAAATTATAACACGTTACAAGAATTAATTCAAGAATTAAAAAATCAATTCCGCGATGACAAGTCGACACTACAGTCAATGGACGAAATTTTACAAATTAGACTTTACAAGAATGAACACCCCGTAAACTATGTAGACAGAGTATTACTCCTTCGAGACGAACTAGAAGGACGAGTATTTACGGACGATAGATTAAATGACGAACAAAAATTAACCGAACTAAAAATATACGACAGACAAATAACGCATCACTGTATGAAACAATTTGACAAAGATTTAGAATTTTTCCTAAACCACACGGACTACACAAACTTAAGGGACTTAAAAAGGGCACTTAAGACAGTCGCTGTGAGAATAATAGAACGTTCTTACGGAGAACGCTCTCACAGCAGACCACAACAACAAAACTCGAAATCACAACAATATGCCCCAAGACAAACACAAACACCACCTAGCACCGGTTATAAAGGCAAAAATTTTGACCCTTATTACTATGAGCGAAAACGCGAACAATCAAATCAGTACCAACAACCACAAACCTTTCCCAATAACGAACGCCATTACAACAAACCCCAATATAATTCAGACAAACCCAACAATTTTAATTATTCTCGTGATCCTAATGCACGGTACAATCAGCCGTGGCAACCACGAAAACAAAACCAATACTTCAATAAACAACAACCGGCTTTACCTGCAATACCACAACAACAACAAACAGTTTCAATGCGGACAGTCAGTAACCGCGTACACCATACCGAACTAGAAGACAAAGACTTATACATACAAGAATTACAGGACCAATTACAATCACTCGAAACAAAATATGACCATTTTTTAGAACCATGACCAAACGATCAACAACCACCCGACCAGAATACCAATTAAACCATACGGACACTTTACCGAAACTAAAAGATTTTACTGGCAAGACTTGGCTAATTGATACGGGAGCATCAAAAAATTATATTCACCCATGTTCTTTACCCGAAGGAACTAAAATCATTTCGGAAGACTTCGTGATGAAAACCCTTACAGGGAGAGCCGAGGGAACTCAGAGTGCTCTAATAGATCTCTATCCCCTGATAGGAATTTCTGCGAAGGCAAAATTTTTAGTTTACCCGTTTAGTAATAAATTCAACATTTTATTAGGATACGAGACAATGCAAAATTTAAACATTAAAATTAACTGTCAAAATAATGAATTAATAATAAATAAAATAAAATTTAAATTAAAAAACGAAAATTTAGTAGACAATAATAGTAATAATAAATTAAAAAATAAAAGGGACCAAACATACCCGGAAATAAACAAAAACAAAAGGGACCAAACATACCCGGAAAATAATAAAAATAATAATAACAATAAACTTAATAATAATAATAAATCAAAAGAAAAGAACGAACTATACTATATTGATGACAAACAAACAATTAAACAATTAATTCGAACAGACCATATTGACGATAACACAACTGACCAATTAGTAAATCTAATAAGCAATTATGGAGAAATACTAAAAACAGACAATGAACAATTAAGAGCGACTAACTTACTAAAACACAAAATCGTGACAAAAAACGAAAATCCATGCTACACACGTAATTACCGATACCCTGTACAATTTAAAGAACAAATAAATAACGAAGTGACAAACTTACTGAAAAACAACATAATACGTAAAAGTAACTCCCCCTACAATTCCCCAGTATGGATAGTCCCCAAGAAAATGGACGCATCCGGACAAAAGAAAGTCAGGATGGTTATAGACTATCGAAAACTAAACGACATGACAGTCAATGACAAATACCCACTACCTAACATTGAGGACTTACTAAACAAATTACAAAACGCGAAAATATTTTCGACCATTGATTTGGCATCCAGATTCCACCAAATTGAAATGGATCCTGATTCCATTGCCAAGACAGCGTTTAGTACAGAAGACGGACATTACGAATACTTACGAATGCCCTACGGACTTTGTAACGCCCCACCGACATTTCAAAGAGCTATGAACATGACGATAGCAAATATCCCAAACGCCATGATTTACATAGACGACATAATCATATACTCTAACACAATACAGGAACATTTAGAACACCTTGAAAACATATTTAGAAAACTAAAAGAACACGCACTTTCCATTCAACTAGACAAGACAGAATTCTTCAAAAATGAAATCCCCTTCTTAGGATACATAGTTACCCCCGACGGACTAAAAACTAACCCAAAAAAAGTAGAAGCAATTACAAAATTACCATACCTAAATAGTGAAAAAACAACCAGACAATTCCTTGGAATGACCGGATATTATCGAAAATTTATAAAAAATTACGCGAAGATAACCAAACCCATATTAAAATCCCTACAGACTAAAACATACGAGACAAAAGAAATCAAAGAGGCCTGTGACACATTAAAAACTCTCATGACTAACTCCCCGATACTAGCCTACCCTGACGGGAATCGAACTTTTTACTTAACGACAGACGCAAGCGACAAGGCCATCGGCTCGGTACTTTCTCAGAAAGATAAAGACGGGACAGAACACCCTGTAGCGTTCGCCTCACGAGTGCTACAGCCTCCCGAGATAAATTACTCAACGATAGAGAAAGAACTATTAGCAATTGTCTGGTCGACACACCATTTCAAACCATACTTGTACGGTACGAAATTCCAACTACTGACTGATCATAAACCACTAAAGTGGATATATACAATGAAGAACGGTAACACACGCATTATGAAATGGGTGTGGAAACTTCAGGAATTCGAATTTGACGTTACTCACATTGACGGAAAAACGAATAAAGTAGCTGACTTACTTTCGCGACAAAATGAAAATTTACCTGTAAATCACATAACAGAAGAAGACAATATAGACAACATGATTGACCAACCAATAGACAATACTCAAGCACTAGACGAAATACTTAATGAACTCAATGACTTAGACCAAATAGAATTAGACAGACTTAGTACTTGTAGAGCGACTATACATTCACAACAATCATCCAATGAACAAGTTTGGATTGTAGACAATGACAAAAACATAAATATTGAAAAATACCAAATAATCGTAAAAAAGGGTCCAAAAGAAATAAAATTCACTAAACCATTTAATAAACATAGACATGAAATTATACTTGATGACGTAAATGACTTACAAACACTAATAGAACAAGTAATTAGACCGAAAATCACATACGGAATATACTGCGAACCAAATATCCCATTACTTCAACCATGGTACGATGAAATGTTCAAAGAATTTTCAAAACTGATACAGGACTCATACCAGACTGTAAAATTAAAAAGATACAAAAATTTTGTAACCAACATCACGGACAAAGACGAACAAATAGAAACAATAAACAACTATCACATAGGAAAGACATCCCACAGAGGAACTATTGAGACTTATGACAAACTGAGAAAACTGTACTACTTCCCACTGATGAAAGAAACAATAAACGACTTCATTAACAAATGTACGACATGCAAAAAGACTAAATACGAACGAAATCCCATAAAAGCAAAATACATGGTAACACCAACACCAAACAAACCATTTGAAGACTTGATGATAGATACACTACATTTCGACAAAAAATACATCGTGACAATAATCGACACATTTTCCAAAAAACTATTCACACACATAATATCTGCTGTGACAGGAATCAACATCTGTGACACTATTAAACTTTACTTGACATACTATCCCACACCAACATCAATGAAAATGGATAATGGAAAAGAATACAAAAACAACCTAGTATTAAATTTTTTGCAGACAAATGAAATTGAACCAATCTATACGACCCCAGGAAATCCCAACTCACTAGGACTACTTAATAGAGCACACAGTACACTAATAGAACTATTACGAACACTCAATTACAAAGACTTAACGAACAAATCATTAACTAACAGACTAATGCTGGCAACAATAGCATATAACAATACTTTAAACTCTAAACTAAATATGACACCAGACGAAATAACATTCGGAATAACAAAAAGACCTGACCAACAAATAGAAATAAAAGAACAATACGTACAAAAATATCATGACGAAAAAAACATAATACACGAAATAACTAGAAACAAAATTATAAACGAAAAAGAAAATAGGACAGAAACACTAAATAAAAATCGCGAAAATCCACCCGAAATAAATGATGACCAAATATTCATAAGAACAACCCATCACCGCAAATACAATGATCCATACAGACCCGTACTATTGTACAAAGACAGAAACGAAACAAACAAAGCACACGTTAATAGAATCAAAAGACCACGTAAACAACACTTGAGACCGAGACCAAACATTACTGTTTCAGAAGGAGAAGATGGATCCTACTCGGACAGTACTAATCCAGACACTTCTATGGACATTGACATATACTATGACAGTGACTGATATAAGTGATAACCCCGGAGTCCTACATTACACTATAAAGAACGCAAAGGTAATAGAAAATTACTACAGGACATACCATTTTTATGACATTAGCTTACTTGACAAGGAACTAAACAATATACAGAACAATGTACCATCTTATAGGGACCTACCGACATACCCTATAATCAAAAACCTTATCATACAAACACTAAACAAATTAAACCTATTAAAATCACACAACAAACGAACTAAGAGAGGACTAATAAACGGACTTGGAACAGCTCTCAGCTGGCTTACTGGCACCATGACAGCTGATGACAAATCACATTATGACGAAATAATAAATGAGTTAGGACGGAACAACTATAATATAGAACACAACATAGAACAAGACATAAAACTTAATAAACACGTAATTAAAAACTTTCAAAAGGACATACAATTAATTAATAACAATTTTAAAACAGAACAAGACAACATAATAAAGATAAACAAGGAAATGACATTCTTTGACATGTACATAATTCTGACACACCTACACAACAAAATAGATGAACTTACATTAACACTGGAACTATGCAAAATTGGCATCACACACTCATCATTAATGTCCCAAATACTACATGACATAAACCAAAATGTAAATCTAGCTTCTAGGAATCCTGAAATCCTGTGGATAATGAGTAAAATTCACTGCACTACTCATAATAAAACACTCCATATCTTTGTAGACCTTCCTAAGGCAAATTTAAATATAAAGACTTATTTACTCATACCTTCGCCTGTAAAAATTAACTAACAATACGTGACTTTAGATATAGACGAAACTATTATAATAAAAAAATTTAATATGTTATATACAACAAATTGTACATTTTTAAACAATGAATATTACTGTAAAAACCTTTTTATTTTAAATAATACTTGTATAAATAATATTATTTCATCTGGAACGATGAATGCATGCAAATATAAATTAGCCAATACTAACATTAGATATATAGATAATATAAACAGTTTATAACCACTAACCTCTCCAAATTAGACAATTGCCTAACTAATGATACTGTATACCTACCACCCGTTAGCTTACTCACCCTAGACCAAAATGATTGTTATAAAGAACTCCCCAAAATTTCAAGACATATAATAGACTCCACCATAAACAAATTGTACAATAAAATAGATATAGATGTAATCGCAAATATAAGCGAAATAGAAAACCTAAATATAACAGACATAGTTTTAGAACCACTTATATTTAATCAATCCAATACTTATTTTTATTTTTATTTAATTATAAGGGCCGCTATTATAATTGTAATCCTCTACTACCTTAAAAAATGTAAAACTACCAATTCCTTACGAAACCCTACACCAACAGTAATATATCAGCTAGATCATCCCAACGTTCTCAGAATACTTCAACCAGATAACAGCCCTCATGCACCTGCCGCTATCAATCTCATTTCTTAGTATTCTTAGAGGACTAAGAATCTTAAACAACGGAGGAGATAGAGAGGCCATCTGCCAGCTGCAACACCTGCAAGATTGCACTTCATCAGCAAAGCTTATCAAGTCTCAGCTCCTATATATCATTCCTCTTATCCTCTCACGTCCACTTCCTTCTGTACTGTTACTAGGCCCGTCACTCTGACATTTATTATCAATTATAGTTTATGTTTGTAAAGTTCAAATAAATCTTTTTAAAAACTCCTTCTGGTCTTATCAAGATTTAACTGACGTTGTAGGGGACCTACAGGCGAATGATGCTTTTTACCACTATGGTCGACATTTAAACTTCTTTTTGCTCATGGACCACCAAACAAGGTTCCAAGAAGTTGCCCTGAAAAAGAAAAAAATACAGTAACGATGGAGGAGATTTATAAGTACTTGGATGAGCACGGTAACTTCAGTTTTCTGTGGGTGAACTGATAGATCAGATTTCATCAAACGGAAATCCAACGTTGGCTACTATTGGAGCGAGGTTGACCCAGAAATATGGTGAGTGTGTAATACTCAGCCAAACGAAAAGGAGCAGTACTGTTGTCTTTTTTTCGTAATGTTGGTCACATGATCATAAAGCGTGGTACACATGAAGATGTCGGAGCGAAAGAGAAGAGCGCCTGAGGATTATGGAAACACAACTGGTGCCATTATAAAAGACGATGTCCGTTCTTAAGCATATGACATGTACCCGTCAACTGACCATTTTAAAGACCCAGTTAGAGGATATGTTTCCAGACACCCTCACGCTATTCTTGGATGCGTTAGTTTCTGCAAAAACAAGTGAAGAGATTAAAATGAAAAGAAATCCTTGTGGGTTCCGGAAAGGTGGGACGCCATCCATGGAGTGGAGTTTGCACAGTTGGACTGCCCTGACACCAGCGCCAACGCCCCACCGATTCAAGAATTCTCCGACTAAGAAGAGGGGGAAGATTATGAAGACGTTGACTCCAAACAACCACAACTTTCTGTTTCTGATGCATGTCACATATCACTTTTTGTTTTTATTTTACTATTGTAATAAAGTATCTTTTTTCACTATTGTTTTTTAATATACATTTCCTAAGCAAATTTTGAGATTTCTTGTGCTCTCCGTTAGTTATCTCCTTAAGTGTTGAACTTAAATTACATGAAATAGTTTATTTTCATAGTAACATTTATGCAGCTAAATTTATAACCTCTAAAACGTATTCAGGGTAGTTTTTCTAACTTTTTGGTAGACTGAATCAAATGAAACCACATTCAGATATCTAAATCACATCCACAAAGAACATTTTCTAATAAAATATCCCAATATTTGCCAATATTATTTTAACCTTCATAGAGTCTCGTTTCATTTTAACAACTTGGCTGGATTCTCAAATTTGATGTTATGTTCTATATGCTTAGTGGATGTAACAGTTGGATGAAGCATAGTGAAAAATTCAAAATATCACAATAAATCTGAAGTTTGACAGGTGAAACACGGTTACCTTGGTAAATTAAACTTGCAATTCCCTCTCTGTCACCCAAACTACTAGCTCTATGAAAAAAATGAATGAAACCTTTCTTATAAGAAATTTTGTGTAATTTCGTATATAAAACACCTTTTGCTAATGTTGATAGTTCCCGATAAAAACCTTTAAACTGCTCCCCCAACCCCTGCTCACTCCCACGGGTGGTAACAGCGGTGAAACTCACGTTTAAGCGGAATTTTTGATTTTACAATTTTTGTTATTTTAAAAGTTTTTATTCAACTTTTAAATATAAACTTTTGCCTAAAAGGTTTTTATGAACTTTTAATTTGAATGTTTTTTTTTTCTTCTTGAAGATCTAATTCTGATTAAAGATTTCCTCTTTATTTTATTTTCAATTCTCATTTTAGCTAAAATCAAAAATGTGAACAAAGCAATCAAAAGGTTTCGAGCCATATCTGCGCCAGTTTTTTAAAAAAATATTACTTGTATGTGAAACAAATCCTAATTTTTTATAAAAAAAATTTTATCTTTAAAAATCAATGGCCTAACACATCGTGAACACGTAGTGCTGAACAAACGTTGTGTCTTAGTTGGTAGGTAGGCTGATAGGTACATTATATCAGATTTTGGTTACATCTTTGGTTCTGTGCAAAAAAGTAGTATGTCTAACATATATTTCCTGGGAAAAGTTTATTAACGTTGTAAAATTTCAACAATTTATAGGACCGCTTTAGCTCAATATCAATTATACCAATTTCTTCACGGGGCAAACAAAGGCTACCAAAACCTTATGTACCATAATCTCGGTTTGAGGTTAAGGCCATCCACTCAATACTACATTTTACGTATCCCTTGAACAACCCTCAACAACAATCCTCTCTGGATTGTTCCAAATGTGTATATTTCAATTATAATAAAAACCATTTTGTGTGTCCTTATTGTCTACTTCATGCGCTTATTATCACTTTACAATTAATAATAAATAATATGTATCAAAACATTTTAAAGCACTTGTTTATTTACTTGCTTTTACTGTTTTCACTACACGTACTAACTTATTACCTAAATCAATCCTTGTGTGGACCGATGTGCTTGATCAAGTTGTTCACATTTCCGGACGAGTATTCATTTCCTCCAATTCTTTTATTTAATTCGTCTTGGAAAAGTTCCAGTTAGACAACTTTTTCTTATAAAAAGTCAATGTAATATTAATGAAAGAAACACGATGCAAGACTATACATGTTCGTTTAGAATATTTCGTATAACACAAGCAATGAAGGAAACAGGATTTTATAAGAATAAGACTTTGATATTTCAACTTGATTATTGGTAAAAACTTGAAATCTAAACTTCACGGAAAGAAAGAAACCATCTTCGCATGTTGGAGTGATGGTAGGAGGGGGGTCTGCCCAGGACCCAAGATAGCCTCTTGGTCCAGTTTGTATTAAATCTGCCATCCATTGCACTAGTGGCGATCACCTGCACACTAAGTGATCAGGCTGTTAAACGATAGCCTTCTAAGCTTCCACAGCAGATCTCTTCGCAGTTTCTCCCCTCCAAGGGTTCAGGCCTGATTAAGAAGAGGAAAAGGAAGGGAAACATTTTTTACGAGTTTGACAAGAGGCGGTGAATGAAGGCTAGATTAGGAACGCCAATATCAGGCCCCCTATAACATCCAGTAATCCGAGGGAAACTCCTCTTCAAGAATACTCAGAACTTTTTCATTCCTTCCCGACCAATCACTTTTCCAATAACTACCCGCAATCATAAACTGCTTTAACTTTTCACGTATTCGGTACTGGATAAGTTGTAAATGATTCTTAATCTCCACTTTTACTACAACCTTTATTGCAATAAAATTACAATCTGGCTTATTGGGCAGTAAGTAATTGTGAGCAATGATCGCATTCATACCATATTTACAGTTCTTCATTCCCTCTATCATTCCTACAATATTTACAAACAGCCTGGAGATATCCCAAATCCACATGGACAACCATGTGACAACACCTCCCTCGTGTGCGAAAAAGGAAGTGGAGTCTTGGGAAGCTCCTCTAGCAGCCATGTCACCGGATACGAGCCAGTGGAGGCTGACTAACAGCCAAAGATACTCAGGATATGGTTTGAGAAACTGACCATTGCCAGGACTCTTACTGAAACGTATATTTAGGAAGTCACGAAACAACTGCCGCTTTAGTGTCCGAGCAGGATTTGGCATGGACGTGACATCGTGTAATGACTGTGCTGAAAAATGCTTGGATAGTCTTCGATCGAATTTCATTAACTTGGATGGGATGAGCTCAAGAATTTAGGGTATATCTAGATCGTGATGAAGGTTTTTGTTTCTGACGTAATAAGGGTCATTAACTATTGTTCTTAGGACCATCGATTGAAAGGATTGGATACATGGCTTGATGTTCGACTTTTTTGCTGCCCTCCGTTGTTCTATTCCGTATGTCCAGATTGGCTTTATTATAACTTGGTAAACTAGTAACTTATTTTCTAAGGTACGCTTGCTAAGGTATAAGATGTCCTTCAATGTGGTCTCTTTGGTTGTCCATAACGTCTATTTAGTTCTTGTCTTTTTAGTCTCGTGTGTGGGTTTCATGTCAGTATTATTTAGAGATGGAGGCCTAGATCCGTGGTTTCTTGGATACAGGAAGAGGGGTGGAATTAAAAAAAAAAACTAGTGGCAAAGGGTAAAGATAATGGGGGTACATTTTGCTTCATTAACTTTGGTTGTAACAATACTCGATCCCATCAAGGTGTCTTTGAAGGTTAAGGATGCTGTATCAGGGTCTTGGTGGAATTACAGGACATCTGGAAATATTGTCAAAAAGGTATTAGGAGTACAAGGAACATCAGCGGTTTATAGGCTATAGAGGACCGGACCCAGGATTTCCCTCTGGAACTCCTGCTATAAGGGATATGTTAGTTGGAATATTCCAAAACACATTGGACTTCGAAGAAGTAGTTTGAAAGGTAGGACTGTAGGTTTAGGAAAAGGGAATGTGGTACATCTGACATGGGAATCTGGTAGCTGGTGTTTACAAGCAGTTTTTTCACCGATTTTTAAGATGATAGAGAGTAGGATAATTAGACGGTAAGATGAGGTGTCATTGAGTGGTTTACCAGGTTTAGTGAATGGGACAATAATGGGATGTTTCCGGAGGATAGAAAAGTGCGCCGTTCGGATAATGAAATCGTAAATGTAGGTTAGGAAGATTGTAGGTTTAGGATGAGGTTGTCAGAGAACTTGTGGAGTTAGGAGATCAAATCTCGGAGCTTTTAGGTAAGGTAAGTTTTTCAGAAGGTATTAGATCTCAGAGGGATAATGGCTTTCAGTGGAAGTAAGACTGATAGGTGAAGTGAGAAAATCTTCATCAGTTGTGGTATAGGTATGGTTTTTCCCATGGTACCAGAGGGAAATAAGAAGGTAGGAGGTACTAGTTGGGGCCAATACCGATGCCTGGCATTCGGGGTGGGGTTCCACTCACACTACAAGCAGTCGTATTGATGGGCTGTAGTGGGGTCAGCCAGTTCAATTCACCAAATAACAATACTAGTACACTGACGTACTCAGGTTCCAAAGGAACCTCTTGGATTGACATCACTATCTCTTCGACCATCCTCCATGCGTACACAGAGAACTGAAGAATTTCAGCAGAAGAAGAGACCAGCAGAGACCATAACTTCATCTACTTTGCCATCGTGCCAGGGGTACCAACCCCAGAGGGTTTCGTCCAAGGATATTATCGAGAAGGATTGAGTGGTCTACGTACCGGATCAGGTGAGGCTCGTGGACAATGAGTGGGCTCTCGAAAAAAATAATCTACTATCATCACCGCAAGTAGGAGAACATCAACACCAAAGTGGCGTCCCTTACGGCAACGATGAAAGACACAGTGGAAGTCGCCCTCCAGCAAAGAAAGCATCGGAAGAAACCCAATCCTGTCAGTATATTTTTTATTTGCACGTTAATTATTGGTAGTTACTATGCTAATTATTTCACAATGCTTATCTAAATTGTATTTCTCAAAAACATAAAACTATATGAATGACTATTATCAAATTATAGATAAAGAAGCGTCATATTATTGTGATCAATGCAGTTATAGGCAATGGTGCGGGCGTCGTGGAGGTTAGATGGTGAACAGTTGGTGCGAAAACGAGATTTGTCTGGGACGTGGTTACGCCGACACGACATGCCTTGAATCCAGAATGACCTCTCTCAGCTTTCGCTGCCTACGGGTGTCGCAATAAATAAAATCCTGGTTACTCTGAATTCTCAGTTAAGTGAGGAACGTATTAGGATGAGAGGGTAATAGGAAGGAACACGCAGTAGGAGTTAAACTTAAGAGGGAATGATCAGGGGAAATTCAGAAGACTGGAAAATTATATTGTTTTATTGTCTCTGAACTTGCAGCTTCTACGTGATGTTTATTTCCAATGATACAATTTTCTCGCTGTAGTTATTTATTCGTATTAAAAAACAACGACGTTCGTTGTACGAGTCATTAGTTTTCATTTTTCATAGGGTTGGTAATTTGGGATGGACGAGGAACTTCAGTGAACGGTCTATAAGAGGGAGTAAAATATTAACAAAGAAATATTAATAATAACAGTGCAATAATAAGAAAGAAACTGAATATCACAGAAAGCAGTATCTGAGACTTCCATTCACCTGCCAAACCTATCTGCTCTTGCTATTGGCATAATTAATTATAAAAGCCAAATATGGCAACTTGTTTTTGATAGATAATTTTTACTTATTGCAAAAGTTGTGTTTTTACACTGCTTTCCCTCCGAAAATTCCCCTATCAATTCAATTAATACCATTACAGAATAATGCCAGTGTTGTAAAATTAAACTTTCGTCTCAGTTTTAGAGTAAATTAAAAATTGATGCTTGTTTAAATAAACTAAGTGTTTTCTACGTGCCATAAGCGACAATTCATTTCTTCTTCAGCATTTGAGCTGCTATAGCGGTGTAGACAACAAATATTCATGTCTTGATTTGCTTAAAAAGATTCACTGTTAGGGGGCTGTAAGAATAGCAAATTGCACTCTTGGACCTCGTTAGCACCAACTCTGGAATCTCCCCGTCTTCAATCCAACTCCATTATTTTTCTTAAAGAAAAATACCTGTTGAGCTGTATTATTAAAATTGAACCATTAGTTGAATAAACTATTTTAATTACAAAGGGGAATCTGAAAAATAACTCCGAATGCCCTTTTGACACTAATTTATTGGTAACACCATTCCAGCCAACCCATTCAATCTGGCAATTCTATATATTATATCAGTTTAAGCTGATCACATAAACAAAAAAAAACAACCTATAAATCTATATAACATGCAAATATCTATATAAATAATAAATAATAAATATAAATTAAAATTAAATCTTTCGATTATAACAAATACTTTAATTGCGCAATTAAATGAATACTAAAATACCCTGGGTAAAATTTAGTGAGACACATTGGCGAACATGAAGAAGCACGCCGAGCTGTGGAGGCATCTGGTCGGCTAGCAGCACGTAGACGATGTTCCGCCTGGAGCTGCAATGGAGGAAAGGCATTCGTCCTTATCCAATTCCATGGAGATACAGCGAAGTTCTTCCGTCTCGGTCGATTCCGTAATAATAAAGAAAAAAAACAGTGAAGCCCCCAGATTCCAATGGAAGGGAGAAAACGGCCTCCCAAACTGCCGATAACCGAACTTCTTCGGAAAATCAATCGTAATTATTGCGATTGATGAGAAAGATGGAAAAATAATTTTCGCATGGGTTGCACTGGGGAACAAGGCACCATACGGAGTGAACGGGTACGTGAATATCTGTGCTCACGACGACAGCCAATTGTCCACTGCTCTGTTAATACCCTTTGCACTCGTAAGTAGGCAAAGGTAAGCCCCGGTGTACCGGCTAAGCGTAAACAATACGAGATACACTCGCCTGACGCTAATTATTTATAATTATACAAAAAATAAATAATTAATAAATAAATGAACAATAAATAATTACACAATAAACAATTATAATGATATCACTCTTCGTGATAACAATAATTGAGCGGCCGAAACAATTCACTTAAGTCTAAATATTGAGAGCGTCCTCAAAGAATATGTTCGAGATTACATTCCTTGCAGTATTTTTTACATCTCAAATTATTTTGTGTTTTAACCCATTTTTTTGATGTCGTGAAGTTGGCTGAAAATTTTAGTTTTTTTTATTCTGTTATAATTTTTAAATTATAGTTATTCATAAATAACGATTGTTAAATGGTGCTATTGTACTGATGTTAACTGAGCTTATGTCCCTGTTTTTAGTTCATAATTGATTTTTGTAGCCATACAGCAAAAATTATATCTTCACTTCTATTTTTCAAGTTGTTTTATCTGCGTGGCCCAGCTTTGAATAGAAATATTGGTTAGTCTTAAATCTAAGATGGCTACCTTTTTGAAATTTTGAAGATTTTCTTCCATGAATTGTGTCCATGAAAATTGAAAATTCTTTCATCTATTCTCCGTAAGGTAAAACTCATTCTTTCTCTAAAATATTGACATATTCATTAGATTAAGCAGGAAGGGGGGGGGGCTTTATACATTTCACTGGTTAGTTTATGTCTATTTTTGTGTTTTTAGGTTTTTAGGTTAGTTTTGTGTTTTTTTATTTGTAATTTGAGTGTGGATTTTTATTACTACATTAGTGTAATGGGCCACTATTTTAACGGTAATGGCCTTAATGATGCGTTAATGGGCATTATTGATTTGTTTTTTAAGAAATATTCTAGTGTGCATTGCATTTGGTGGGATACATTGTATGGAAATATATCCCACTTTTTTATTTATTTGTTCGTTTTGGGATCTTTAATTAATTTAAATGTGGACCAAAATATTTCACTGTCTTTTGCATTTGTAATATCTTCTTTTATATTGCTGTCATTACAGTTATTTTTTTCTTTCATTCGGAACCCGGCTCTTTCTCTCTCTCTCTCCCTCTCTTTCTCTCTCTCTCTCCCTCTCTCTCTCTCTCTCTCTCCCTCTCTCTCTCTCTCTCTCTCCCTCCCTCTCTCTCTCTCTCTCTCTCTCTCTCTCTCTCTCTCTCTCTCTCCCTCTCTCTCTCTCTCTCTCTCTCTCTCTCTCTCTCTCTCTCTCTCTCTCTCTCTCTCTCTCTCCCTCTCTTTCTCTCTCTCTCTCCCTCTCTCTCTCTCTCTCTCTCCCTCTCTCTCTCTCTCTCTCTCCCTCCCTCTCTCTCTCTCTCTCTCTCTCTCTCTCTCTCTCTCTCTCTCTCCCTCTCTCTCTCTCTCTCTCTCTCTCTCTCTCTCTCTCTCGACATTACTAACAATTACACTACTAACAATTACTAACAAAGTTAATATGTTTGCTAAATGTATTACCGAAAGTCCACAGGTGATTGATACTAAACCGCATACAGTAGAATCCAGATAATTCGTATTATCAAGGGACTGACAGTTTGGTACGAATTATCGGGAGTACAAAACTAAAAAACGTATTAATGCAAACATGTATGTATTAAGAAGTATGTACAATGTAGTAAGGGTAAAAAACTATGCAATAAACACTGCTTAATACTAAACTAAACAATACATGCAATAAAAAATATGTACATACTTATTTTCTAGATTAAATACACACCAATCATTTGTACGAAAAAAATCCGTAATTTTTTTTACGCAATTTTACAGACGACTATTGTCAATTCCTTTGTATATTTCCTCCAACTGGTACATTCGAATTCCTTGCTTGCGCGAACCACTTTTTTAAGTTCTCTTCAAGTTGTGGGTAATCTCCAGTCTTGAAGCGTTTTACTTTCCTGCTTGATGTCTGGGAAGTGATTTTGTCCCCTTGTTCTTCAGGATTGAAGTGATCGTGGAACGAGGGACATTAAAACGCTTGGATACGTCAATTTGCTTAAAGCCACTGGCCACGGCGTTTATGATTTGTCGTTCCTCTTTAATAGAGAGGCTATCTTTTTTAGGAGGCATGGGAACGTGTCACAACGATAACGAAAACGAGACTGAACCATAGAAACGAAAGAAAAGCTTAGTACAATTCCTAAAACATTCCCTCTCTCCACTCCTTATTTCCTTTCAGTAGTAAGAGTACGAATTACATATGGGATTTCATAGAAAACATTTATCTCGCACTCATTCTGCTCTCTGGTCTCTCGCTGTCCTCTTTCCCTTTCTTGAAACAGTATGAATTAACGAGATTTTTAAGCTGGAACTACGACGTTTTAAGTGACCTCGAACATAAAAATAATACGAATTACCGAGGGGACTGAAATGCATTGTTTTTGTACCACTTACCGGGATTTTCTCTAGGGACCGGCAAATTTGTACGAATTAGCCTGAAATACGAATAATCTGGATACGAAATATTGGGATTCCACTGTATAAACATATCAACCAACAAATTATTATAATAGACGAACAGTTCGGGTTCAAAGAACACCAATACACAGTTGGCCAATTGGCAAGACTCATAGACTTCATAACAAAGGCCTTCAACGAAATACAGGGCACAGGAATGTTTTTGTTGGACTTTAAAATAGCCTTTGACACTGCCTTGCACACCTGACTTTTGAAATTTAATCATGAACCATTTCCCCCCGTACCTGATTCGCACCATCCGTTCATTCTTATCCAATAGACAATGCTATATCCAAATAAATACATCTACCTCGAGTACAGCCGGCCTACCACAAGGATCTGGTATTTCACCAATCTTATTTAGCCTGTTTGTTTCCGATTCCCCAACATACCAGAAAGTAACGAGATCCCTATACGCTAACGACACAGCTTTGTACAAAAAACAATAAATATTCTCAAAACTGGAAATTAAAGATCAACCCAAACAAATCAGAAGTCATAATTTTCATAAAGCGAAAGCCTCAACTTACATGCCATCTCTACATAAACACTGTACACACCCCGTGATTATAATCAATTCACTATCATACCCACTAGACAGAGATCCGTACCCTTCATATCATCAGGGAACTGAATATTAAACACAAACATATACCAAGTGTTCCCGTATTTTAACAAAACATCGCTGTTAAGTCTCAAAAAAAACTTATTCTCTACAAAGCAGTGATCCAATTACTCATAACCTATGCTTCACCATTGTAGAGTTCCACTTGGAAAACTAATTATAGTAAACTTGAAATAATCCAACACTTAGGAATGAAAAACTATGCTCAGCGACTTACTTCCCACAATTCGAGAACTTGTCCATTATCAAACTGAAAATTATTTCAATAAAACAATAGTTTCAGAAAATACTCCAATTCAGGAGATTTGTAACTACAGTAAAAATTCCCAACAGAACAAAGCATGTGATACAAAACTAAATAAACAAAAAACAAATATCGTTCTAATTTTGTCTAATTTGTAAATATTTTCATTATACTGTAAATAGTCGTATAGATGTTGATGTTGATTTTTATTTCATTTGTAATATTCATCATTTAATTTGTAGACATTTCCTTTTATTTATTTTTGTAAATAAAATTTTGTTCGGTTTTTTCATTAGACCTACTATTCAAAGAATTTTTTTTTTTTTATATATATATGCAAGACAATTATTGAAGGTGGGGTGAATAAACTGAAATCAGTTTCTCTGTAAGCAAAGTTAGCAATTTTATTCACTATATATTATATTATTACATTTATTAATATTTATTTACACAATCTTACCTGTAAACAAAGCAACGACAATTACAGCTTATAACTATCACTTCTATATTCACACTCTATTTACAACTTTGGTTACCTACCATGACCTTCTCTATCTGATTGCTGCTCCATCTGGTGGGAGCCAGTGGAAGCAGCGCAGCAAATTCAAATTAAAGAGAGAATACTTTTCTTACATATGTATGTACATAACATGTTTTAGCCAATACAATTTAGCATGGAAATGATACCGGAACATGTAATAACAACCTGGTAAACAGCAATTGTAATTATAAATAAAAATATTTATTCTTATTCCAAAAATGACCTCTGAAATATACATCAAGATTTCCATGTCCCGCCTTGTAGAGCACTCACTGTCACAAGTCGCATGTGGCTTTCCTGCTGTTGCAACAAAAGAGAATTAGAATCAAGGGCTCATAACCAATAGAATTTCTTTCTTTCATTCTTTATTCTATAGCTTCCTACTTTGTTGCTTATTAATAATCTCTTGTTTTGCCAGTAGCTACTATTTCTTTCTCTAAAAGAGGTAGTAACTTATTCATAGGAGTGAAAGGTTTCAATTTAAAATGCTGAACTGCTTTAAGGAAACACTTTCTCCTGACAGCACTCGTCCCTCACTGCATCAACATCACAGACGGCAGGCACTCCAATCTCTTTTGTAAATATAGTAATTATGAAGAACTAGGTACTGTTTATAAATATTGTAATTACGATGAAATAGGTACTGTTTGTAAATATTGTAATTATAATAAAATAGGTAACATGTTTTACTGATTTTTATGAACTAAAATATTTCCACATTGATTATGAACCAAATTGTATTTTTTTAAAACATGTATAAACGAAACTAAAAGAAAAGGTCAAAAACAGCTATCGAGAGACGTGGTTTTTGAAAAAAATTATTGTGATAAAGCTACTTGACTAATTGGATCGAAAATAATTCATTTTATTGTTCGAAAGATTTTGGTGATTAAAAATCGCATTTTCAATAAAGAAATGTACTTGTAAATAACTAAATCAATAATATTGAAAAAAAAATAAAGACCAAACAGAAATAGGCTTAGTCTACTTTTAGTTCCCAGTTTATATTGTTGGCTCTCAAAACTTTATTTTTTTGACTACGCTAGGAATTATATTTGATGCGTCCTTAATGATGTACATTGGAAAGAGTATATTCTACTATTGGTCATGCCCACTTCTGATAAATTCATTTCGTTGTTTTTGTTTTGGTGATTTTATAATTAAAACACTTAGACACCTGTTGACTATATGAAGAACCCACTGAGAAAAAGTCTCCATGAGTGATAAATATGTTAATAAATATTTATATAACAGGTAAAGAACACGACAACAAAATGTACACACAGGGGCTGTCAAAATCGAAGTCGAATATTTAATTTCGATAATCATATGTGCATGGTCGTTGTCGTTTTATTGGGACCTATACAATTAACAACTCCAAGAATCTACCAAGATAATGAATACAAAATAGATTTGTTTCTACCTAAAGTTTTGTAATGCTGTGAACAAGTTGAAGGGTCTTGAGGAGAACTGTATACCTGCCTTGTGATTTTATGGAAGTCACTGATGGTTCCCTGTTATTTTTAAGTAGGCAACCGCATCCCTCCAAGACCTCCCTACTTCCCAGAATCTTTTCCTTTTCTTATAAATATATGTCTCAGCTTTAGTCCCCGGACCCCACTTGTGCCTAGACATTCCACAGAGTGTGTAGTTACGTAACTATTAATATTTGTATATAATGAGGTTTCACCTTTGGTGGAAATAGAGACTGAAATGCGGTTCTGAAAATACAACAGTTTATTTATAATTCGTATTTACAATTTAAACAAATTTACAAAACATTCATCTCACCTGAAAATACAGCAGAAACGACATTAAAAGTCCTTATATCGGTATTTCAGGTTCTTTTTGAAAACTAAATTAAAATAAAAACTTCGATCGTTTAAACAAATGATTCTATCTTTCCATGTGGTTAACAGTTAATTTAATTTCTTCGCTATCACAGCTGTCCGACCTGACATCTGGTGTCATAGTTAGATGCTCAGCGGCGGAAAATATAAACTTAAGAAAAGCATGTGTCTTCTTTACATGTATATACCAGTGTTTTGCTTGTACTTAATAATAAAGCTTTTCTTTCTTTTCGTTTAACGGACTCTCCTCTAGAAAGATTATTTAACTTAACATAGGAATAGATATCCTTCATCAAATGTTAGTTTTGCGTCCAAAAATCTGCTTTACAGATCTTTGTCTTGCGAAAAACGAGTGTAGGAATAACATTCAAATGTAGCCCATTAACTGATGCTAATTTAGAAAACCAGCTAAGATGTGCAACGTCGAACATAAATATATATTTACAAGAATTAAGTGAAAGAAAGGATAAACAAATGTCTCATTAATTAAGACTCGTGAGCTAATTATATTGAATCATAGTATAACATTAAAGTTTTATACTTTTTGTATTTGTACTACGTTTGTAAAAGCTAAAATTTTGCCTGAAGTGCGTTCCGCTGTAATGTAACGTTACGCGTGAAACCATTTGAGTTGGTGCAGTCCTGCTGTAAACCACTTCACATTGTAGCCAACTCAAAATTTTCAAGTAGGAGAACTGGCGTTGTATTTCCGAGTACTTACAATGGAATTTAGATTTGTATGTTACGTTATCTGTTTTCTTGGCCACCTTATCGATTGAAAACTGTCCATATTAATATTATCAAACTCGCGCTAGAGTTTTGATAAATTTCTGTATCCGGTGGCGTCATTGAATCGTATTTGCATTCTATTGTATTTGTGTCCGTTCTTAGAAATGATCAATAACAAATAGGCAACTAACAAGAGAGACGAATGCCTAACTAACCTAAAGACGAAGGACTAACAAGTTAACATTTATAATATAAACATTTAATAAAAACTTATCTAACATAGTCTTTTACGTTTATTGTGAAAATCACTGTGGTGGGATAACTTAGATATATTAACAAAATGGTAGCTCTAGTGTGCATTCTTTCTACGGATATTTGCTTTTGTTGATGAAAGATCATCAAATTTATTAAATTGAATATGTAAAAATATAGAAGTAAATCTTGGACTACATCCCTTCCGAATAATAACATGGTATAGATAAATACGTTTGGTACTGTCCACAATAAATAAATCGTACATCAGAAAGGAAATAAAGTTTATACATCAATTAAAAATGGAATATTCACGAACTTTGCCATAAATTATTACAAATATAAATGTAAAGCAAAAATAAAATATTTATAATATAAGAGTAAAATTAAAAAAAGAACAAAAATTGAAAACAATTATGGGTGATATGTATACGTACATATATAAGTTAACCTTCGTGAGAACTAGAACAGTAAAAAATATCGAGAAAGAGGAAATAGAAATGAATAGGGCAAACGATAGTATAAGACTGCTTTATTCATAGCTCTTAATCCCATACACATACACTCGGAATGTTTACATCCCGATGTTTTGGTATTAAGACTGTGCACCAACAGTGCCCAGGCCTTAACTCCCCCCCGCTAGTTTACGCACACTCCCTCGTAAACTCTAAGTCCGACCCGAGAGTACAATCAGGTGGCTCGGGTTCTTAAGGGCCAAGGCCAGCGCACCCAATACACAATCTATCATCCATCACACTACTAAAGACACATTTAAACAAGACAAATAAAATATAAATGTACAAAATAAAATAATAATACTATAAAAACTAAGAACAGAACTCTCTGTCTGAATGTCACATATTAAAAATGTGACCTATAACAACACAATTACTTGCTTCGTGTCGGATCGAGGACACACCAGTTTACTCACGCCCCCCCCCCTAGAGTGGGAGTTTAAGTTGTTCAATATGAACCGTCCGCCGTTTCCTTGGGTGGTCCGCACTCTCGATAGTTACAAGATTGTGTTCTCGGATCACAACAACCTTCAAAGGGCCTTCATATCGGACCGGCTCTTTACTCCGGTTGGAACCTAATTTCCTATAAACGACGGTCCCGATCGTAATCGAGCCCATTCTGTCCCGGACTTTAATATTTGCCCTCGCAACGCGTTTGGTTTTTTCCCCCGATATACGATCGCGCACTGTACTGCACTTTACTGAGCATGCTGTGCAGGCGCTCAACGTTTCCTCTACTTTTGGGATGTCCCGGGGTATTAATATGCCATACCAAGTCTCTATTTTTCATCTCAGCGTGAACTTTGGCGTTGTCGAACTCTCTCCGAGACGCGCTCGGGGATGCCATAAAATTGGAGCCACAAGTTGACGGCTTGCAGAATAGCGTCTGACGATTTGTCCTGCACCTCGTATGCCATAGCCACCTTACTAAATGTGTCGATTGTAGTGACACATTTAAATCCACGCCACGTAAACGTGTCGATTTGTAAATCGGTCAGTGGCGACTCTGTTGTGGGTGTCTCCTCCTGTCGTCCCTGTGGTGGATGGCGGTCATATTTGGTTTTCAGGCAGATTTCACAAGCCCCTATGATCTACTGGATGGTCTGCCGCATCCCCACCAAAAATATCTCCGCTGTAGCGCCTGCTGTGTCTCTTGCACGCCATGGTGATTCGTCTTCCCCTAGTGGTACGCAAGTGTGACCTCCCGCTGTTGCTCCACGTCACGCAACGTCTGAACCGCTGATAGGAACTTGATAAACGTGCGTTCGATTCCTAATTGCTTGCTCTGCCACAATCTTCTAATTTTCTCCCAAATCGTCGCGTTACCGACAAATAGGTGGTACGTTTTCCCCGGTTTGGAGGCATCCTTCAGTGCCTGGCAAATTTGCTCTCGCCTCACTCCCGGCTCCGACCAGATTGTTGAGATTGTGCTTCGACCGTATTCGTCGTACGTCACCGTCATCAGGCCCGAAGTTTTTGTCTTCCAAATGATTTGGTGACGTTTGTGGTTGATAATCTCCTCAGACGTTTCCATGTCTTGTGATCTTCCTCATACAGACTCTTCTGATGTGGGGCTATCTCTCGTGCCACCATCTTCCCGCAAATCGGTACTTCCTGCTTCTCCTGGCGTCCACTCCACAAGGAATTGTCGACCACCCCCTGATTTCTCGCCGGCCTCAATAGCATTCGTCATAATGGCACGCGACAGCCAGTCTGCCACGACATTATCCTTTCCTGGCTTATACACAATCTCCATATTGTATTGTGACAGAAACTCCTTCCACCGTGTCACGTGTGTGGATGATTCCTTTAATTTCCCCACCCATTGCAGTGGTCTGTGATCAGAGTGTGGACTTTAAATTTTCTCCCAAATACGTATGGGCGGAAGTGACCAATGGCCCAGAGGATACCCAGTAGTTCCCGTTCGAGGGCACTGTACCTCGCCTCTGTGTCAGTCAACCTTCTGCTCGCATAGGCTACCGGCCTCTCCCCGTCGATTCCCTCCTAGGACAATACCGCTCCAATTCGTACCTTTCCACCCCGTACTATCCCCTGACTCCGATACGTTAAATCCCCTAATATAATCCTCTAGTTCTTCTCTTCGTTCATTATGCGCGCGCCTACACGTCCTAACAAACCGCATCCCACAATTATTTGACAGTCACGCGTCATCTCCTCCACGACGTGCACCGTTATTTCCCCTCCTACATTCGCCCATTTTTTTAGTCCTACCACCGCCTCCCCCATCACTTCGCAGGGTCCCCCCAGAGTGAGTAGTTTACAATCACATACCTTAATCTGGTGTGTACTCGCTCTTCCACACAGCCTCTCTAGTGCACTACGCAACACTATCGTATTGGTGCTACCTGTGTTTATTAAGCACCTCTCCCCCTTCTCGAACTCAATAATTGGCAACTCGCACATCCCTTTCCGCCCCGTATTACATATTGGGATGTGGTCACCTCTCTTCTGCTGCCACTCTCCTCAGGCTTCTACGTGCCACTCCCATCTACGCGATTTATTCTTCTGCTTCTCCTGTTCTCCGCTCCTGTGGCGCCCTGGCTCGTCTTCCTCAGTTTGCGATGTTCCTGATGAATCATCAGCTGACGATCCTGTGTCTCTGGGGGTTGTTCTACGCCTCTCACGAACTTCTTAGGCGTTGACCACCATAGGTTCTGCCTTATCGAATTCCCTTCTTCTGTATACGTACGAGCACTGTCTTGCGATATGCACTTCCTCACCGCACTCGAA
This sequence comes from Acanthosoma haemorrhoidale, assembly GCA_930367205.1. Taxonomy (NCBI): domain Eukaryota; kingdom Metazoa; phylum Arthropoda; class Insecta; order Hemiptera; family Acanthosomatidae; genus Acanthosoma; species Acanthosoma haemorrhoidale. Next base: position 116,166,210 of record OV884009.1, read on the forward strand.
ACATTTCGTTCTAGGGCACTGTGCCACCAAGTGACCCGTCTTACCACATCCGTGGCACCTCCTCTCTTCTCTACGAGGCACATATCTAGGCCCTGCTCCTCTGAATTTCTTTTCTCCTCTCACCCCCCTATCTCTACCCGTAAACGCTGTTTCGGGTTTCTTCCATACGGTCTTTGGGGTCCAGATTTTTTTATAAACGACCCGGCTCCAGTCACTCTCGTCTTCTCGGGTACGCAATTCTGCTTCCCTAGCGCTGGCGTCGATCATCGTCTGCGCGCACTCTAGGAACGACCGTTCATGAGCGAATCCCTCTCTCCTTTCCGTTTCCTTGGCCAGCTGCACCTTCAATATTGTTGACAGGAAGCTCATCCGGCCTTCTACTTCTTCAGCGCTAAATGTCTCTCTCATCTTTTCCGTAACCTGATTGTATCGGACTACCAGACCTGCGGCATACTGTCCGTTACTCTGTCTCGGAGACCTCATTTCCCGAAACATCTGGAAAATATCTTCCTCAGGGGCCCAACGCCCCCTCCATACGCTTTCTTCAGTCGCGCCTTTGCCACTTCCCATGGGGTTTCCTCGTCAGCTTGGATCTGATTCAGGATTCTTCTTTTTACTCGACATATCAAAGCCACTCTCAGTGATTCCGCGTCCCTGAGGTCCAGCCAATTGCCTTCCACCTTTGTCCCGATTAATGCTGTGAGGTGGTCTCCTCCCTTTAAAAAGTGATTAAGTTCACCCAGCTCACCTGTAAACTTCTCCAGATCCGAAATCGCTTTTCTTAGATCCTGGGTGTTCATAGCCTTCACCCTCATCAGGGCGAGTGCATTTGCGTGAGTCTCCGGTAGCAGGCCCACTCTCCTAGGTTCCGTCCCATCAACGATATTTAAGACGGGCTGTCTTAATATGCCAGTTTCCGTCATCTCTTCTTCTATGTGTATCGATCAAAATCGGGCCACAACAAAATTTCCCTGAACTGTGTTCCTTAATTCTTCACTATCTTCGCGGTTCCCGGGTTTCGGCACCAGTTAACGTTCGTGAGAACTAGAACAGTAAAAGAGACCGAGAAAGAGGTAATAGAAATGAATAGGGCAAATGATAGTATAAGACTGCTTTATTCATAGCTCTTAATCCCATACACATACACTCGGAATGTTTACATCCCGATGTTTTGGTATTAAGACTGTGTACCAACAGTGCCAAGGCCTTAACTTACATATATCCATACATAACATTTTTGATAAATAGAATAGACAACAAAAATAATCCTTTGAAGGAACCCAGTCTACTAAATGATTTTTTCATGGAATTGAAAAAAAAAACATATAGTCTTGAAGATATGAATTTACTTTTAAATTCTTACTATTCTTTGTGGGAACGAGATTGCAGAAAACGACAATGGTCACGCGAAGACATCAAAGTCCAGGGGCATCAGGAATCGAAATGGACCCACTTTTCGATCTAGAGATGTGAAATTTCACATAGGACTTCCCTTTAATATTCTAATGGGTAAAACATGGTTTAATCCCATTAATTAATTACATGTTAATAAAAAAAATAAGTATATTTATATCTTTAATGGGGTATCTCATGAAATCTTGATTAATAATTTTAGAAGACTCAAGACGTTAAAAACTTATTCATTTTGTTGTACTAACTTCTTTACCACAAACAAATAGATGTTACCCTCTTCTCGGACTAAAAAACATCCGCCTACCTTTCCATATTTTATCAATAAATCTTCGGCGTCGGTATAGAGAGAGGGGACTAGTTCACGATCCCAACACGGCAAAACCTCACTAGAGGCCCGGGAGAAGTAGCCCATTGATTGGCCTTAATAAACAGCTTTCTCATTCACTATAGGCATGAATGACCTGCCTATGCAAGTCACAGACCACAGGGTTATTCAAGTCTCTCTTTCTGACGCACGCCAGGTAGTGTCTGGGTCAACGGCGTGCACCCCCGACAAGTATAATTACAATCACTTTCACAGTCGTAACGAAACCTTTAATTGTTTGATATATCACACTTGACTTGAATTTTACGACATAAAGGCAGACGAATTACAAAACGTATATTATAAACTTATAAAATTAGTAACCATGGTACGGATAACTTACTTAGGTACCCCTTATCAGCAGCAGGGTTAAGGGACAGAACACGCTAGCAGACGTACTCGCAGTGAATGGTTACATCAGGCTGGCCATCGCAGCAACCCCAACCTTCACCATAGTAGGGGTCCTAAGAACGATTCACACAAATCTTGTTCTTGTGTATCTTTCTATATCATAAAAAATCTTTCTATGTATATAATAGGCTCAACGAATCTATGGCATTTAATGAAGATATGGCCATCTTTGCAAGAACTTTGCCGGTTTTGTCAAGGGCATTCCTTCAATTGGAAGAAGCTTGAAGTAGAGTACATAGAGCCAAAGAAAAAAAAACTGTTCTACTTGAAAACTTGTTAGAGACCTCAACAATACAATAGTCAGTGCTAGTAACCTAATGTTAATTCCTCGTATGCTAAGATGACGAGGCAATAGAGGAAATTAAAGTGAAGATTGCTGAAACCGATGCTATTCTGTCTTACATAAATTCCTTAGAACACGCCGAGAAAAGCTAGTATAATGATGTACAAGACCATCATACGCCCAGTCATAAAGTACGCCAAGACCTGGGTTTAACTCAAGAAACTGAGCTTGTCTTCAAGAGGATTAGAGGGAATGGGGATCTAATGTCAATATAGGTAGGGGAAACCTCCCTACCCACCATCAAGAAAGAAGACTGCGCTTGCTCGGGTAGACTCCATCCTTTCTTACTACTGAAGCAGATACTGGAGGTATCAGATATGACAGTTTCAGATCGATTGAATACGACTATTATTTATACGAAACTACCGTACGAAAGTAGAGACTCTCCCTTAGGACAGGTACTATCGGGAGATGTGTCACTAGCAAGGTCGCTGCAGCCGGAACGAATAGCAGCACACGGATTTGATAGGAAGAGGGATCCGACAACATTGTACCTGCCTGATGGAGAGGATTGATTGTTTGTACTGACCTGTCAATCGGTTCAGGCAGGGATCGACTTGTTCACAATCTGTTCCAAGGCAACTATCTGCTTCGCTCCGACGGACCGGAAAACCCATGTCGTCGTATTCGTCTGTCGGTAGACATCTGTCATATTCGGAATCTATCGAACCAGTACCAGAATACCAATGGCTTTGAGCGAAAGATTAAAGATAATAGAATATAGAGCCACATGAGAGAGACTATACTTTCAGTCAGGAAGGAGCAATTGATTTTCGTCTGTCTGTCTTTATGTTTGTTCTACGTTAGTGGTCGTAAAAATGACTCTGTTCATCTGAAATTTCCAAAACTCGTCATATACTGATTATTCGCTCATAAGAATAAAATAACATTATATACCCAAGCATTATATTTATTATGCATTATAGCATATATTGGTAAGCAAATTATACCTGCCTTTTAACCAAGACTTAACCTGGATTTTTCAAGTCCGCTCAACTATATTTAAGTCATAGTAAAGGACACATCAAAGACAAAAAGGTAAAAAGGATATCAAATATATTCTAACAGATAAAATTTGAAAGTCAACAATAGATATTTCGAATTTCATACCATTTTTCGGTTTTCATCTTTCTTCCATTCCTGGTGCCGATTTCTCCTTATCAAGTTAAGCCCTAATGAAATTACCTGCTTGTCTTTTGATTATGTACCCCAACTACCTTTACATCTTATTAACTATCACACATTGCAACGAGATGTCAAAATATCAAAAGAAAAAATATTGATTAGTTTCAAGGCGGTTATGGAAAAAATGATTGATTGTGAAGATCGGAACAAAAGGAATTTGTTCGGTGCAAGGTAGAAGTGGTGCATGAAATGCGGCAGCGCATGGGTCAACCGTTTCAATGCTTTGAATACTTGTCTTCAAGACCCAAGTCCACCGTTTTCTTGTCAATGATGATGAATCGGTAAATGGTATATGGCCAACAACATTTAATAAATTGAATTTAAGTTAGGATTTTATGTTAATTTTTTAAACATACTTTTTTTATAAACAAGAACATAAGTTTAACTTTACGTAACGATCTAGTATTTCTCGTTTATAATACGTATCCTATTGTTTATCAGTTTATAATTTGTACTGTAACGGTTTAATGAGACTGGCTGGTAGTGGTTGATGAAGATTAAAGAAGGAGGATACAACATAGGGATGAACTATATTTCGCCAGAGTTGGCATTAATGCGAAAATCCTCGAGCACACGAGGCCCTCGTGTGGGGTGTGACACTTGATGCTGGAGGCTTGGCATGGAAATGTCCTCCGAGTTGATGTGTGGACCGGGCGATGTGACACACGGACAGCCTGCTCGTTCGGACTGGTAGTCATCAGTCAATTGGCTTCATAAAAAAAAAAAAACTATCCCATCAAGCCACACTCCCAAATGAATTCCATTTTTTAAAGTCTCCTTTCCAAAATTACCGTTGGACCACAATAATCAAAAAATAATTTCGGGCCAGTATATACATATATATATTTTTCTTAACCCCTAGCTTAAATTTGTTAAAATAGATATACCATTAATATAAATGAGTTGATATTGGCTGCTTTCACTGCAACGCAATGCATTGCAAGCAGTATGTGTTAAAATACTGACTGACGGCTCTGATTATGGTTAAAAAATTATATAATGTAAATGGGAGCTAGGTGATGATATATTATCCCTCATCTAGCTATATTATATTAAATAAAAATGCAAGGATATGCAGAAAAGAGAGTGCCTGTTTTGTTATGGTTTTACTTTTAGCACCAATTCTATACGTGAGTGTTGCAGATATGACCAGAAGAGAGAATACAGGAATGAAACAACAGGCGCTGCTAAAGGTAGACACAGTGACATTTAGAACAGAGGCCACCGCGAACCTTCCCCTTCTACGTACGGAGGTTGGTGTATATAGAGACCCTCTATTTCAGACCCAAGGTAGTACAACTCGCAAACTTGCACAATTGTCGTACCAGAAATTGGTTTTGGATTAACACTAAGAACACTGTGTGGGCAATGACATTATTCCACCAGAACAGACTGGATTTGAATGCAGCCTTAGCACAGAATCTCCCCTTGTGAAGCTCAAGTCACAAACTAGTCAAAACCTGAACAGAAACGGCCAATAACAACTCATTTATATTAATTGTACAGATTTAATTTTAACAAATTTAAATTAGGGGTTAAGAAAAACCAGACCAAAGGCTCTCTCTCTCTCTCTCTCTCTCTCTCTCTCTCTCTCTCTCTTTCTTTGGTCGTGAACCTGAAGACACATCCCGCAGCGAATAAGGGCTTACTACTGTTCCTGTAGGAATGGAAACTCGTTAGCCCCAGAGATCCAGTCTTCCTGCTGAACGAACTTCGCCTGCACACTCACAGTGTCCAGTCCGCTCCTAGGCAGAGCAGAGATATAGAGTTTATCAGTATCCACTACGCCTTCAAGAATCATACAATTGGGGTAATCCAAGTTTCATGTACACTGCATTGAAACAATTGTAACTACATAACATTTAACTGTTCTTATATGAACATTTATTTATTTATTAATAAAACATTTCACTATACACATATCTACGTATTATTTAAGCGGCCTCCAGGTACATTCTATATAATCGACTATTTTAAATAAGATCTTGTGTGAGCATCCAATCTCAAATTAACTCTTAGCCTAGGAAATATATAATCCCAAGATAAATCCCCAGTATCGATTTGATACAGAAATGCTTCACCAAAATGGCTTGCCATGCAAGGGCTATTTCTTTCGGTAAATATTATTTAAATCGTTTTTAGGACGTGTATGCTTCAATATATGTAAACGTATATTTTACTTTATTTGGTTTACCCTTACTACCTAAAAAACGGTAGACATTTTCAAGATTTAAATACACACAAACTGTTCGTAAAATATGTTTTTTCAAAAAAATCTTTTGACTGATGAATGATCTCATTCACAAAATATTTCGTTCGTTCTCTCGTCTATGTTGTATTTACAATAAACACATATACAATGTACATTCATACAGTATTTACAAACAGCCCAGAGGCCTCCCAAGTCCACATGGTTGTCACCTCCCTCGCGTGCGAAGGAGGAAGCGAGTCTCGGGAAGTCCCCCACGCTCCTCCGTCAGCCGCGTTACTGGATAAGAGGCAAGGGTACTGGCCAGTGCCTGGGACTCCCAACACCGTGTTAGTTATATATGGTATCGAATTTTCCAGCTGAAATCTTCAAGGTGGGTTATAGAGATGTGTGTAGATTTTACAGTGGAATTAGGATGTGTAGATACTGTTGTATTGGACTAGCGAAACTATAATGTGCAATACCTGTCTTTCTTTATATCGATCCTCGTTGAATAATTCTGCCATCAAATGTTTTTATTGATAACCCCTTTACGAGCAATTATGGAGTGCCTTTTATAATATTATAAATGAAATTGATACTAATAATGGGAAATTGATAATACCTAATTTTGTCCTAATGGACGGGCATGAAAACGACGAAAAATACATGAAAAATATAGTCAACGCCATAACACATGATTAACTTCCATAATTGAACGTACATACGAACATAATTGGTATAAAAAAATTGTGCATACTTTGAAATAAGGTCCAGATAAAAGATGAAAACATTTTCTATTTTGTCTTAACTATTATTACAAGAATTTATTAAAAATTTAACTTATGATTTAACAGTGCATGGGGAAAATGTAAATAACTAGAATATTTACCAAAATCAAAATCGGTATAAACGACATAAAATATCCAATTTCTATGCTAGGCTTCCAAAAATTTATTTTTGGATTCAATAACTTTTGTATTAGAATCTCTAACGTGTCCGTCACCTTAGAGAAACAAATAGCTACATGGGACCTATTTTTAAATTTATATTTTTCATCATCCACCACTGTCGGGTTTTGTACAACAAACATAAACATATCTTAAAAGGCTTCCCAGGGGGTTCTTAAAAGGCTTTAAAATGTTATCATTTGACTTTTTGCTCTCATATTAAGCAGGATAACATAATAGCCCCATGCATACAAAGTGGAGTTTTATTTCGCTTCCATTGCCTGGGAAAATGTAAATGTTTACATTTGTATACATGTATGTGAATGCATGCATTAAACAATAGCGATCCTACTGTAACAAAAGTCCTTATCATCTGGGATTATAATCAATTTGTTACCCATTGCTGTGAATGAATGAACACAAGAAAAAAAAAACCTAATTTTCTATTTTAGTCTTCCTTCTGTTTTCCATCTGATGAAGTCTGATAGATATTTCTCCAGAAATGGAAGTGGGGCACTAATTTATTTCTGTCTCTGTGTATGTGTTCTACCTGAGTCGTCGTAAAAATTATCCAGTAGAAGAAATTCCGCTTCACCTTGAAAAAAAATACTGGCTATTTTTTTGTTTAAAATAATATTACAGAAAGTGTGAAAAAATAAATTAAACGTGACTTAGTGAGGCGGGCACTAATCATTTATCAAAGCTCATCATACTCTAAAGACTTAAACGCATAATTTACTCCATGATATTCAAATAAATACAACCTTCTAATGCAATAAAATGAATTGATTGAGATTGTTGTTAACAAATAATGAGAATGTTTTCTGTATATTTTAATCATATCTCGACGTAATATCTTCAGTTTTTATGTATTTTGTTTTTGTTGCAGTAGCTTAACGACTAAGAAGTGTTTGTTGGTTGTTTCTTCAGTAGTTAATTTTAACTATCGATACCCACAGAAGATTTATATTCTTCTAGACAGTTTCTGTGGGTAGAACTAACTTTTACTATTTATTAATTTCATTATTTATATATAAAAAAATAGTGAGAAAACATTTAAATAATAAATGGAAGCTGGTCCTTTGACCAATTACCCAGTGCTATTTTGCCAGAGCCGATATGTTCATATTGGTTCGGAGAGTAGGAAGGAGTCTGCATAGCCAAAGTAAAAAAAGTTGATCCTCGCTTGAGAAAAACAAGAGTTGACGGAATAGCTTAGGGGAAAGTAATGTTTTTATGGCGGGCGGAGCTTGACTTAGGGGCGCCTAACCACCTGGAACCGGGCTACATTTACGACCTGTAATACCGGTACTTACTGCCTGTCCGCCTGTCATCTCGCAGGGCCCAGGATTTACTCTCGTCTGTCTGAATCCCGATAAAGGTCATCAAAGGAACAAACGGTACAAGACTGGTTAATGTTCTACAAGAAAAAAAACAAAAACAGCAAGTTGAAGAAATCATGAAAAAAAAATTCTTTCTTTTTGTTAAAAATATCAAACCTCACAGTCCAGGGCTGTTTTCGATCCGATTCTTTTTATTGAAATAAAATTGTAATCTACACTACTTGTGAAATACGTAATTGTGATCGAATGTTTGGTGAACAATGACCCAGGCTGGGATTATCGAAGTATTGGCGAAGCTGTGCTGTTTATGATAACGAAAGTTCTGAATGTTCCCTGAAGTTTGAAACAAATTAAAAAAAAATAGCGTTACGATTCAAGAATAAAAGTCACTATATACGACTTCATGACTCCTTTTTCATATTTTTACTATCGCCTACAAGAGAGAATTCCTAACATGTCCCGGGAAAATACCTGCCACCTGCCACCTGCCTTATATTTTGATAAAAATATTTGCACCTATCTAAAAATCTATATTTCAACAACAGGCTAGTACAATAGGCTAGTATTGAGTAGGTTGAGGAATTTATCCGTGGTTAAAAACCAATCAAATATTTTGTACATTTCAAGCAGATAATGTGATTTTACACCAATATTTTTGCTGGATATCTATTTTTCATTTGTAAAAAAATAGATTTAATGAGTATCTAAGAAATAGCATATCCAAACTGTCTGTGTCTTGATTTTTCTTATTTATATATCAACGGCACAAGTAAAGTACTTATTTTAATTAAAATAATTTAGTTCACGATTGATGCGAAAAATAAAAACTTGTATTTTGGTCTACATACCTTTAAATACCCAATCTTCTTCTGAGCTGAAACGGACTCTTAACTGAAGAGGTCTTGGTCGAAAACACTCAGCAGTTTTCTCGATGTTAATGATCCGTAAAACTGCGTGGCTGACGGCTTACTTGACGGTCTGGAGCTAAGCTGAGTACTGCTGTCTTAAATTGAAGAGCTTGGTAGGATCATAATTTTAGATTCATTCTACCTCATTTATATTGTTTATAGGTGCTTATAAGCAGTACATAAAGGCGGGTTGAGCATGAGTACGAAGGAGATGACCTTGAAAAGTGTCGTATCGCGTTATCGCATGACCTTGAGGTCATTGACCGTTCTTGGCAGGGCAGGGGGGTGTATTTTTAGGGGAGGGGCTGTGTCCTTGAGAGGTGATAAGAGTTGATGAGTGTGTCAAGAGCCGCTAGATGGTAGATGTGGCAACCCCACAATGTAGATTTGACAACATCGCATGGGGTGTGTGTCCTTGTGACGTACAGGGGGGGGTGTGTCCTTGTGACGTAAAGTGTCCTTGTGACGCCATATGAGGTGTGGCAAGCTGATATCTTCTTTATCATTCATAGTTCCGCCCAAGCCGCGGCTTTTTCTTGGGGTCAGCTGTAGTATGGTAGTAATGTGGGTGGGGGAAAATGTGTCTTTAATCTCAGGGCGTCGGTTCTTTCAATTAGTTCAAGATGTGTAAACGAACAGGTTGGAGCCTGAGGTATGAGAATGATCGTCTGTCTACATTTGTTGGATGGTCTTCACCGGTGAGTGCCGTTAAGGATTTTATTATTTAAAAAAATCAGACCGAACAAGGTGTCCTTTTTGTGGAGTAATATTACACGAATGGTTGGTATATGATGACCCTTTTGTAGATCACAAGAAATGGGCTAAATATTGTCCGTTTATCGAGTACTTGGAACAACTAGAGAAGCTACCATTATTAATAATAGATGAAGTTGATAATAAAAAAGAACAGGAAAACAGCTAACATGCGTAAGAGGTTTACACGTTTTATTCAAGAACTTTCACATTTAAAAACTAAAATAGTTTTATATGAAATAAAAAAAAACGAGATAAATCAACTAGTAAAAAAAAATAGAAAAACTTCATCTATCCTCTCTGTTAAATCCTTTAGTCTCGTTGAAGCCTAGCAAGAAGGAGGGTCCACGACGATTGGACTTAGAGACATTGGAAGAATCTCCCCATTCCGCGATCACCGCCGTCTGGCTAAGAAAGACCCAATACATCCGCTGGTGTATTTCAATACACTTCACCGAGGCTCTGACCACTCATCGTTACAATCTACGAGACGCCAGAGGAGAAGAAAACGGACTTCACACAACAGAAGACATCGACTGGTAATATAAAATTTGTACACATTTTTACAGGCCATTAACCGAAAGACTAAATATTAACCGAAACATCCCCGAATTAGAAGACATAAACATGGCCACTAACAACCACATTACTTCAACTACCGACTTAAAACTGATACCGGAATTTGACGGAAAGTCAAGCCATTTGATCAAATTCATAAACAAAATAAATTTCGTAGCTAACAACATATGCACACTAGACAATCCACATTGTGAATACAATACTAAATAACTAATAGGACACGCCACTAACAAACTTGTAGGACCGGCAGAACATAACGGATTACGAAATTATAATACGTTATAAGAACTAATACAAGAACTGAAAAATCAATTCCGTGATGACAAGTCGACACTACAATCGATGGACGAAATATTACAAATTAGACCTTACACAAATGAACACCCCGTAAACTATGTAGACAGAGTATTACTCCTTCGAGACGAACTAGAAGGACGAGTATTCACGGACGATAGATTAAATGACGAACAAAAAATGACCGAACTAAAAATATACGACAGACAAATAACGCATCACTGTACAAAACAATCCGACAAAGACTTGGAATTTTTCCTAAACCACGCGAACTACACAAACCTAAGGGACTTAAAAGAGGCACTTAAAACAGTCACCGTGAGAATAATAGAACGTTCTTACGGAGAACGCTCTCACGGCAGACCACAACAACACAACTCGAAATCACAACAGTATGCCCCAAGACAATCACAAACGCCACCTAGCACCGGTTATAAAGGTAGAAATTTTGACCCCTATTACTATGAACGAAAACGCGAACAACGTAATCAGTACCAACAACCACAACCCTTTCCCAATAACGAACGCCATTACAACAAAACCCAATTTAATTCAGACAGGAGAACTCTTTTATGATTAAAAGGAGACTCGTTTAAATTTCTATCATCAAGTTTGGATACATTAGTGAACAATTTACAAAATCAACCAAAATCAATTAATGAAATATTTCCAAATATAGCTAGTATTAATAATGATGAAAAAAAAATTAAATTACTTACAAGGAAAGGTGTGTTTCCATACCATTATTTTAATTCGTTTGAATGTCTAAATGAAACTCAACTACCTTCTAAAAAATCATTTTCTAATGAATTATCAAAAAAATCCATTAGCGATGTAGACTATGAGCATGCAAAAAGTGTGCGGGAAACGTTTAAAATCAAAACATTAAAAGATTATGTAGAATTATATGTACAAACCGATGTAATTCTGTTGTGCGAAGTTTTTGAAACCTTCCGCCTTCTCTGTCTATAAATTTATCAATTGGATCCAACATAGTTTTTTACTTTACCTCAGCTGTCGCGGAATGCAATGTTGAAATATACTCAAATAAAATTAGATGTAATAAAAGATATTGATATGGTACAGTTTTTTGAAAAAGGAATAAAGGGAGGTATTTACCAAGTCGTTTCCCGCTATGCCAAAGCTAGCAATAAATATTTAAGTGAGTACGATTCTACCAAACCCATTAATAATTTATTATATGTAGATGTTAACAATCTTTAAGGTTATGCCATGAACCTTCCCCTGCCATATGCCGAATTCGAGTGGACTGATGAAAAAGTAAATGTATTATATCTGGAAAATAATTCAGAAACCGGTTATATGCTAGATGTTGATATTGAATACCCCGTGGAAATTCATGATAATCACTCTCAACTACCTTTTTTACCTGAAAAAAAATAATCCACCTAATACAAAAACTGTTAAACTATTAACGACTTTGTTACCCAAAACACGTTATATAGCACATTATGTGAATTTGAAACAAGGTTACAACTTGGGGTAAAAATTTCAAAAATTCACAGAGTATTGAAGTTAAAACAAAAGAAATGGTTGGCACCATACATAGAAATTAACTCAAAGATGAGGGCATATGCAAAAAATACATTCGAGTCAGATTTTTACAAATTGATGAATAACAGTTGCTTTGGTAAATTTATGGAGAACGTGCGTAACAGAATCGATTTAAAAATAGTAACCAATGAAAAATCATTATTTCATCAAGTAAACAAACCAAATTTTAAAGGTAGGATCATATTTGCAGATAATGTAACAGCGGTCCAGTTGGAAAAAGACAGTATTATTTTTGATAAACCGCTGTATGTAGGATTCTCCGTGCTAGAATTGAGCAAAGTTTTGATGTATTACCACTATAATGTTTTCTTGAAAAAATATGGTATAGAAATTGTTACCTTATGCTATACAGACACCGATTCATTTTTATACAATATTAGGACGGAAGATATGTATTCTGATATATCCGGAGAGTTACAAAAATATTTTGATACATCTGCAAAAAACAAACAAGTAGTTGGTCTGTTGAAAGATGAAACCTTTGGAGATCCTATAGTGGAATTTGTCGGGTTGAGACCTAAAATGTATTCTTACATAACATACAAAGATATAACGGTTAAAAAGTCAAAGGGAATAAAAAAATCAGCTGTTAACGATTTTACTTTTAACGATTACTTAAACACACTTAAAGAAAGTAAATGTGTATATTCTTCGTTTTATATAATTCAATCTAAAAAACATAACGTTCAAACCTCACTAATAAATAAAAAGTCATTGTGCTCATTTGATGACATTAAAAGGCGTACATTAAGCGATGGAGTGCAAACACTCCCTTATGGTCACTATAGCCTTGATGAATAAAAAAACAACCGTTAAATTTAATTTGTATTGTAAATGAAAAAAAGGATTTTAAATCAATTTAATGTCTAATTGTAGTATTATTATTGTCGGGGGAGGAGGAGCCTTACCTGAAGGTGTCCAGTTCTCGCACCCGTTGGCGCTAGTCCGGAGGACCACCTCACCAATAATGAGGAAAAATTAAAACAATGAAATGATAAAAAAGAAAAGATAAGCCCAATGGGCTAAAAAATGGAAATAATAAAAATAAAAAAAAGGTTAAGAGTAAGGAGCAGGGGGGTGATAAATGAACAACCTGGATCAACGTTTGAACTAAAAATTAATTCCTATAATTTCCAAGGATATCATGACTCATGACATACAAAATATAACAAACTAATTAAAAATAAAAAAAAACATATAAAAAATGAGGACATTAAGATTCGGTGAAATGTCATAGGGTAAAGCGCTTTACCGTGGTAAACGAAGATCTTCAGCGGCTGGCAGGCGGAGTCCGTTTAATCCCTTCAGTCCGTGATGATTTTGTTTTTTCATTGAAGCAAATGAAGAATCTTCAGTGATGAAATTTGTATGAACCTCATACAAATCGCAGCTGTTAGCAGTGGGCCAGGCCAATGTCGCAGCTAGACTGACCTTTATCTTATATAAACAACGGGAGCGGTGAGTCAAGTTATGGATTAAGCGTTAATATTCAATTGAACGTTCTTTTACAGGAATGTAGTAATTGCATAACTACTGACTAAATAAAAGGTCTTCACAAATAATGTTATTAATAAAATATAAATAAAAATAAACTTTTTTGGAATGTAAAATTGAGTTTCAAACATTGCAATAAATCATAAACAACAAACTTTCAATAATCAATAGATAAAAACAATTATTCTGGGAACATCGATTGAATAAACTATAAATATAAATGAAAGTAAAACAATTAAATATGCACACTTATTTATAATTTGATTTACAAAATAAATACAGAAATAAATTTAATCACTTTTCATAAAAATAACGCTAGAGTAAGTTAATTATTTATTTTACAAAAAAAAAACTAGTTGTGCCTTTCTTTTTATTGTTGTTAGGTAATTTTAAAACAAAAGGTTGGATAAAAAAAAAAAGGGAAACCGAACAAATAATTAAGTCGGACAAAATTGGTAATAAGCCGCAACAATTATTAATTGCTTAGAATAAGCATAGGTTAAAAAGAACAACAATTTGTAAGTACTAGATTTATTTTTTAAATGTAGAGTAACAATAAATAAAAACAATAAATATAATGTATACAGTTTTTGTAAAAAAATAATAAATGTCTCTTATAAGAGTAAGTGTTTGTTTCTTTCACAACATTATGCAATATTCTTCCTGTCAATCCAGCTACGTTCTTCTAATCCCAACCACTTTACATAAAATTTATTTCCTTTTCTTTTTAAAACCCTCTCTACAAGGTATATATTTGGATATTTAACTTTTTGCAGCTCTTCTTCATAGAATGCACCACTAATCGGTTGTCCTTTCAGATCTTCCAGTAAGTAAGTGAAAGGGTATGAATTTTGAAGCTTGACTATCTTAAACATTTCACTTGACCAATTTAAAAAATATCCTTTTGAAAATATGTATTTTTGTTTAGATATTCTGACAAAATCACCTTCTTCAAATTTCTGCTTTCGTACTACTTTTGATATAGTCAATGAAGAATAGACATTATTTTTCAAATATTTCTCTACTTTTTTATGGTGAGCATCAATTGGACTCATACCTATAGTCCTATGAAATGATGAATTATACTCTTGTAAAATTTGAGGTAGGATATCTAAAAATTTGTAATTTCCTTGCATGCTGGAGGCTTTCCACATTTTTCCTTTTAATGTTCTATTAAACCTTTCAACAATGGAAGCTTTCATATTAGAAAAAGTGGAATAATGATTAACAGAGTATTGTTTCATTAAAGATTTAAACTTGGAATTGTAAAATTCCTTTCCTTGATTACTTTGAATATTTTTCGGAGTTTGTCTACTCGAACGAAACACCCTCTCCATTGCTTTAGTCACATTGTCCGCTGATTTCAGCTTTAGAGGTGTGGCTCAAGCATATTTGGTAAAACAGTCGATAACTGTCAATAAATATTTGTACCCTTTATTTCCTTCGAGAATAAGGTATCATCTCTACTAGATCTATCTGCCACAAGTCATTTATTCCTTTCAAAACTGTCTTTCGCCTGGGGTATTTTTTGCGTGCTGGCTTATGTAATTCATTTACAACAGTCCTTTTTATGTTTGATAATGAATCCATCTATAACTTCTCTTTGAGTATTTTGTTAAGATAACCGAGTGTGAGCGCATCAGATTCCTTCTCAGGCTCACCTACGTTTGATATCTTACCAAGAGAGTCAACCAACTAAAGTTAAAGCAACGACCAATTCTTTGGTGACAACATCACTCCGAACTTGTTTATCGTCATAATTATACTGAAACTGATTATAAAAATATGTACATTAATATACTATATTTTCTTCTCGCAGCTCTTCAATTATCGATTCTATTTCGTTTTGATGACCTTCATGCCCTGCATAACTTGAAGACATTAACAGCCTAAGACGATCGACTAGTTCGTTTGGGTCGTCCCAATACTCGTACAGAGGTTTATTGGCTCTCATAAGACCAGTTCCCCGTTTGTAAGGGTGAGAACGGAGTGAAGTTAGCCTGCTCGAAGCTGATGATGATGTGGAGGAAGGAGAGCGAGGTTTTAAAGTTTGTGGTGGAAATAACTTCGATATGATATCTCTATATTTCTCAGACCTGTTACCAAATACTCCCTGTTCCTCACTATAGCCTTTTTTGTGAGCATTGGTTGAGAGTAAAATATTATTATAATTTTCCAAGTCTGACTCTGTGTAATCTTTAGGATTTTTTAAGTAGAGTAGTTCTAGCAATCCCGGTGTGCCTTCATAAACCACATCGTTAATAGACATATCATCACTTTTTGCGAAAAGCTGAACATCAGTCGAGTCACCAATGGCTAATCCCCCAGAAGGCATGACTCTAATGCCGTAACGAGAGCAATGTGTCTTATCACCTTTGAACATCTTATCCAAGTATTCTCTTTGTAGATTTCCAAATGCGACGAGGTGCTCTTTAAATTCTGCTTCTCCCTTTGGAGTTTGAGCATATTCTTGAACTTTTTCTGATAGTGGAACATCTGTCACATACTCGCCCTCATCTACTTCTGGTGATATGAACTCATGAACAGGAACCGTTAAGTGAGATAATGGCGTTTGCACAGTACTAGTTTTTGTATCATCGGATGAAACCGATGTAGCTCTTTTGTAGTGAGACATTGTTTTTGGCAATAATGTTGATTTCCTGTAAATACTAGTAGACTCTACCCCGCTTTTATCAGGTGATTAGTCCCAAACATTAGTATCTCTCCTTTTTACTTTTCTTGGTGTCACTGCGGGGGTGGTCTGGGACAACTTTACTGATTGTTTAATGTCTTCTTGTGGATGGAGCACGGGTGTAAAAAATTCTTGTCTACCTTTTTCAACATCCTGGAGAGTACGCTTGAATGGCCGAAGTTTGTTTTTCAAAATTTCACTAGTTTTTATAATCTCACGAGTGACTTTTGGGTCCATGATTGTTAATGACAAACACTACCACGACTGCTCTTTATATATCCACAATGAATGTATAGATTCCTTTTCGAAAACGTCCATTATTTAGGTCCCTACTCTTGTCAATTACAAGGTAATTAAAATGCTCTTTCCAACATAATGAACACATCTCTTTAAAAAGTGTGAAACTTAAATCCGGAGTGCTTACATGCTCCTCGTAAATATGTTTCAAATTTAAATCATCTTGAGGAAATACTATTTAAAAGTTAATGTTACATCTGATAAGGTGTCTTGGGATACAAACATAACTTTGTGTTAAATAAAAACAATCAAGGCTCATATGACGACCATAACTAAAGTATCGTTTAATTACATCTTGATTTTCCATAGTGACGTCATCGAATATACACACCGAATTGGATTCAACTTCCTGAGGCAATTCATTTGCATCTTCAAATTTACATAATGGTATATAATGGTGTATAATGGTAAAGTTATATAATAGGTGGAAAAAAAATTTTCTTTCAATGATGAATTATAATTTTTACAGACTGCATGTCTTGCACGGGTCTTTGTTGCAATCTTATATTTGACGACGGAATTCCAATGTTACTGTTTATTGCACAGTCAACGTATTGCAGTCTTAAATTTGTGCTCGATGAATTTAATTTTGATAAAATCTTCTGTTGCCTCCTCAATTTCTTGCCCTAGTAACGTTGTATTCTTCTGACAAACCAGGGAGTATCCACAGCAATCCATAGAATTTTATGAAAAGCCTTTTAAGCTTTGAAATGCAATCAGAGCCCCCTCCCCTTACTTCACAGCCGAACATATCAAGTGGTCTAAGGATGGTACGGAACATTAAAATGATAATATTCAGTATCTGGTGCCATTTCTTATTCATAATGGGGTTTAACACTGCTAGGCTAGAATACGCCTCGGTTTTTTATTGATGTGATTCATTCATCTCAAACAGCAATCTAGATGAACTCCCAAGTAAGGTACTAGACCAGCTTCATTTTGACTATTCCTAGTATAAAAATATGATGTCAAAAAGGAAAAATCTGGCAAATCTCCTGATCTTGAGTAATACTAGTGGGTTCGAAGCAGGAATCAATCTGTGCATGGTAGTAACGTATGGCAGCTCCTAACTAATATGGATGGCCACTTTTACAAAAATAAAGGAGAAATGAAAAAAAAGCGGGGATGGTGGGAAGTAATATATGGCGTACCCCCATTTGTGAGTGGTGGGTCGAGAGCGGGATTAGTTGGTTAAAAATGTCTTTTTAAATCTTACTTGGCATTAGGTGGAGTTAACGTGCATTTCCAAGGGTGAGTAAATTGTGCTTTCCATCACCAACGAGGGTCTTTACACATTACAAATTACCAAATTTTACCCCCCAGTGAGCCCGGGGGTAAGTTGATTTAGCAGCTTTTAGTATTTTCATCTCAGCGGCATGGTTTAGTAGACTGTTCTTTAGTGTTATGATTACGGTACGGATAGAGGCAGACAAACTTTTTTTTTTTTTCTCTGTTGCGATGAAAAATATATTATATTTTCAAATTTACCTTCGTACAACGTTTGGCATACATCAGGCATACATTTCTTGCAGTCTCAACTTCCCCATGGCATAGAAACAAAGCTATACTTTTAGATTCAAATTGGTAAGAAAGTAGGAAGAAAAATACATTGGCTGTCTTTATACTGACATTGAGACTGGTCAATTGTGGCTAGATTACGCTTCATTTTCACACCAGTGATTTTCACTAGAATAGTCGGAATTTATACCAATAGCAACAATAACTCAATCAACAGAGTGACAGTGAAGTGATGACTGTTTCACTCCAGCCCAGTGACCTGTCAATTACCTCCCCTTTCCCCCTTTAGAAAAATAAATTGAACTCGTAGCAGTGAATTTAGATTTGAGTTGAAGTATTTCTTGCCATATCTACTCAGGTTCTTATTATTTTTCATCAACACTTGCTGAAAGACCGGGAACAACTATATGGATGACTAATTATGAAATCACAGTTTAAATGTTTGAAAATGTGGGGTAATTGAGCCATCATTGAGTTGGAGTGAGAGGGGAGGAATTAATTCCAACCAAATCAACGTAACTCTAAAATAAGACTAATTAATTGCTTGTATTGTTTCCTTTAGTATAAAATCTAATCAGGTGACTGATTAAGAAGGTATAGGTCTGTATATTGGGACCTCGAGAGTCTTAAATGGAACCAGTTGACTTGAAACGCAAAAACGCTTTGTTTGTTACGCATCTCGGGGAGGGTGAGACTATTTAAAGTATGCTTATGCTTTTCCGCTGGTGTATTTTATCTTATCCAACATCTATGGACAAAATGTCTTATTTAGCTGTACATTTAATGTCCGAGCAGAAACATTTATTATTTATTAAATGTTAGTATTTGAAATTAATTATAAAAGGTTTTTGAAGTGGAAAATGCACAGAGACGACTAATTAATCTGACAAGTAATTTTAATTCCATTGCATATTCAACAGCGTGGTTTTCCTATGAAAGCACTTTAATGTGGGAAAATTATTTTTGAAACTGGATTTTAATTATGTACTAATTACACAATTGTGTTTGTAATTGTCACCAGTGTTTAAAGATTTACACTTAATTAGAACCGAATATGCATGTAATACAAAATATTTCATACATGTTTAAATATGCAATATATATATATATATATATATATATATATATATATATAAATAAACGACGATGACATCAACTACATTCAAACAAGTTTTATATTTTAAACTAGTTACACAAATGAAGTCATTAGCGTAACGCATTATAAAAATGTAAGGATTCAATATTTTTTCAATGTGATCACTGGCATTGAACAAATTTTAATGGAATATACTCTTTCAAAACATGGACGATATCTTTCTGATCCGTATGAAGGCAGAATTATCCACTGTTGAGTATATTGTACACACATGGTGGAGGCTGCCAAAGGTCTACGTCAGTACACACATGGTGGAGGATGCCAAAGGTCTACGTCAGTACACACATGGTGGAGGATGCCAAAGGTCTACGTCAGTACACACATGGTGGAGGATGCCAAAGGTCTACGTCAGTACACACATGGTGGAGGATGCCAAAGGTCTACGTCAGTACACACATGGTGGAGGATGCAAAAGGTCTACGTCAGTACACACATGGTGGAGGATGCCAAAGGTCTACGTCAGTACACACATGGTGGAGGATGCCAAAGGTCTACGTCAGTACACACATGGTGGAGGATGCCAAAGGTCTACGTCAGTACACACATGGTGGAGGATTCCAAAGGTCTACGTCAGTACACACATGGTGGAGGATGCCAAAGGTCTACGTCAGTACACACATGGTGGAGGATGCCAAAGGTCTACGTCAGTACACACATGGTGGAGGATGCCAAAGGTCTACGTCAGTACACACATGGTGGAGGATGCCAAAGGTCTACGTCAGTACACACATGGTGGAGGATGCCAAAAGTCTACGTCAGTACACACATGGTGGAGGATGCCAAAGGTCTACTTCAGTACACACATGGTGGAGGATGCCAAAGGTCTACGTCAGTACAACAAGACCAATATTCAACTGCCTGGGTTCAAATCCCTTCAATGCTTACCAAAGGCAAATTCCAAAAAATCTTAGAAACGATCATTTCCTGGCCATACCTTTTGGCGCATTCCAAGGACAATTTTCTCAGACGCTCGAGCAGGGTTTCTTTTTCCAAACCCTAAAAAAATAATGTAAACAGTTTTTGTTTTAACAAAGCATCTGCATTTATTTATTTTAACAATCTAAAACTAATTTTCCACCCAAAAATTAAAATCATTACATAAAGAAAGATTTATTTTTGTTGTATTTTCAATGATCTATTTCATTTGCAAATGAGTACAGTCGTTACACCCCACCATACCATTAAATATATTATATGTTCAGACCCTTACCCTAATGATTGAGATTGAAAGGCTTTCCATGTGTTTCTTACTTATGTCAAACGTTTTTGCTACATAATACGAATTCAAATCCCTTTATTTTTCAATTTCTTGCGCATCAAGCAAAACTTATTGAGGCTCTACTTTCAAACAGCTATGGAGCAATCATCTTTCGCCCATCTGTCAGAATGTTTTACTGTAGCTGACGTAAAATTAATAGTATCCATTTGTAATTTTAAGTAATATTCCTGAATGCTTATGATTACGATTGTGTGTAGTAAGTAATAATTTAATAACGTTTACGAAACAATAATAAAACGTTTATGTAATAGACGTCGTTTTCATTTGGTTCACTTTTATGACTTATGTAGCTAAAGACCATAAAACATAAGTATCTTCAAAGGTATCCCAATCAATAAACAATCAAGACACAATAACATAAATCTAATGAAAGTAATTTACGACCACTTCTATTTGATAAATAATGTTGAACTGTTTGTGATAGACAATACAGAACAGTGTTTTCACGATAATTTAATACGCATTTGAACTGAAAGTGCCACTGGTTATTTCTATTTCAATAAATGTTGACTATCTGCTATCGACCTAATTATAATCATTTGCAATTCATAAGAATTATATGAGTTGATTATTTTTTGAGGTATTGTCTTAGGGTTATAGAAGATAGGAATAAGTTAAAGAAAGGAAATAGATACCACTCTTATCTGAAATTGTGGCTGTGCAATGTACTCCCAGTTTAAAAACTTCACACATAAAAAAATAACTACTTATAAACTTGGAGAATGTTTAGCGAGGGGGTGTGTTTTATTGTTATTGAATCTCTTGATTACCGGGCTATTCTCCAGAAAAGATTGGGCAAGGCAAAGCAAGAAGAAAAGAAGAAAGCCTCCACCGGACGATATCAATAAGGAACGTGAGCTAAATTTCGGAAAAGTTGCGGAAATGAACTTATTGCAAAGAATGAGCTGGTACCTGGACCAACCCTCTCCCCCCTCCCTCATGTCCCACTGTATCAACAGATGAATACAGATCATTTTTGATTTTGGTTATTGACAAAATTCTTACTCCATATTTTCTTTTATAACACATGGTTTCCGAAACAGATTTATCAATGAATGTCGTGTTTCCTGATCTTCAATGTGTTCCCTCAGAGCTTTTTAAAATTGTAAATAAACGAATGAAAGAGTAACATTCAATCCTCTCAAAATTAATAACAGATGGATATTATATGAAAAAAAATTTGGTATTTCTATCAGCTTGTTATGTAGCTTTAAACTTGTCATTTATTGTTTTTTTTTCTGTACACAATTATAGAGTACAGAAAGAAATAATATGCATTCATCCAAAAATCATTAGCCTTGGACCTTTTCTTGTTTTAAACATATATATATGATAATTCTATATACTAATGATACTTTAACATATAATGTACTCGTATATTTACCAATGAATGAAGTTGTGTTTCCCAGCTATTCTCCTTGTACTTGTATATAGTGCAACCCCCCAAGAATTGCTAATCCTACAGCATGGAAGGGCTATCGGCCCAATCCTTTCTAACCTGTCAGAAACTCTAAGACGATTAGTGCGGTCCCCATCTCATTTTTCCCTACGGAATATAAAACTATTGATTCTTTCGTGATAAGTGTGGTTTTCCACCTGCCTAATTCACACAATCTGCATTAGTTAATTCAATGACATCCATGTTGCTATAGAGGAACCAAATGAAACCTTCCTTTTGTTTTTCGCCAAAGCCGTTGACACTACAAACTACTAAGTTCCTCTTTCCAGATTAAAATCATCAACATTTTCCAATAACTCTATCCGTTAGTTACTATCGTTGCTCTCATATATGCTTCGGGATCCAGCCTCATTATCAATATCCTTTATTTATCTTGTATTTGGAAATTTTATGGGTTTCATTTTAATTTAATATCGTAAAATACGATTATTTATTTCAGAACTCGCCTATCATAATTATTAATAAATGATTGTGAAAAACACTGTATTTTTGACAAAAAATTCTTAATACTTTTACATCACCTCGATCACTGAAAAACACTGTTTTAATTTGCTAAACTTTTTATAAAACCAATTTCAGACAGTATTCCACGCCATTTCTAATGTGAAGCAATGTTTTTTTTTTTTTTAGTTCCTAACAGACGATTCTTTTCGCATCATTAAAAAGAAATTTTCCGTTATTTATGTAATAATATATACATAGTGACTAAATAAGTAATTTTATTATCAAGGAAAAGCAGTTTTGAATCGATTCAGGTAAATTAGTTAGAGTTTTAAGCCAACCCAGTTATGTAAATGAAATATTTTACCAATACATGTACTTTAACTATTGCAATGCTCTAAATGATATTAATTATTTTTTTTCCTGTCCTTATCTACTCCTTAGTAATTTAAAACGCAACATGGATTTTAGTTAGTAAAAGTTATTAACTACAGTTTTTCACCACTGGAACAAATGAAGTGTTGTTCAACTTGAAATATTCTGGAATCTTGATGTTCAGGAACACTGTTTCAAACAATTTCTTCATAACTTTGTTGGAACTTTTGCCACAGACTGGGCAAATTAAATGACAGCCACGTGGTCGTGTTTTGCAGTTTTTCCACGTCATAGGGAATAATTACGTTTTTACGTTTTTTTTTACCCCTTCCTGATTAAAACTAACCTATTTTAATCAATTTGCTTGTCTTGAGATCACAGCTTGTTTCGTATCCATACCGATGAAGAAATCAATGTACAAAGAAACTGATTCGTTCCACGAGGCTTCCGTCAAGATGATTTAGAAAGTAAGACGATTCCCCCTTCCTTGTTTGAAGGGAGGTTATTATCACGTTAATTTGGACGAAAAGGTTGGCAGCAGATAGTGAGGAAAGGTATGAGATGTACATGCTTAGACTGAGATCAGTTCACTTCTAGGTTAAACATTTTTTCATGTGTAGGATATTGAATCTGTAGCCATATTTCGATAAAGGGGCGTTGGAGACTGATGCCTTTCACATTTGCTGATGGACTAGCTTGGCTTAGAGACGAAAGCCCACTGTCCGGATGGTTTGGTCCCGCAAACTGGGCGGTGAGTGCTCGGAATAATAACCAGACCTGCTCTGCTGTCTGGAAGCGTAACTCAGTAACAGATTTCAATTCAGTTAGCCAAGTCATCTTTCATTCGTCTCTGTTCTATTCATGAGGTCTCTTTCCAATGCGGACAAGAAAACACTCTGATTGCAACAACGGCCAAGCATATCAAGTCAATTTTATAAGCTCCTTGGTTAATTCTATCATATCGGTTGCCCGAGTCGTAAATTTATCCGGATCTCCTGTTTACTTTTAGCATAAATAAAGTAATAAAATGTTGAAAGTGAGGAAATAGTAAGTTTTTTAGAGCTTAAATCTAAAAAATAAACCATGTTAGTCGCTGCCTGTTATGTGTAGACCGGGAAGAGAAAATTGTAGTAGTAGCCTGATCAAATAATCTGATTTGGATTTTTGATTGATTGAGATACACAACTGTAATCTATTTTCATAGTTATTTAATCGTCCATCTGTTCAGTGCGTGGGGAAAAGTTTGTTCCTGGTCATTAGTTCCGCATGTAGCAGGGCAGCTCACCGTTTTGTTGTAGGGCTGTCTGTATCGACCGCACCTTCACCCGAACTTCACTTTGTCATAGGCTATCATGCATATGTTCGTGCACAGTTCCATCCGACATTGGTTCCGTCTTGTTTTTTATTTGTTTTGGTTTTGGAGAGGTATACCAAACAGTAGGGTGATTAAAACCTTGAAAATCATTCCCCCCCAGTTGACCTATGGATCCGACACACAATGTTTTTAATTATATAAACATTTTTATTTTAACCTACTAAACTTATTTAGATCTTTCTGAACTAAATTACTTATACTTAAATATGATTTTTATAGACATATAATATATATATATTGTAACATTCATGATATTTGAGAATATCATGACCAGCGACCCTTCCATCTGGTCAGCATCGTCCCTTGTGCTCTTAGGAGTGGGGATGAGATGAAGGGCTAGTCTTAGCCTAACAGCCAGAGAGCGAACCAGAGCAAGCTCCCGTTTTGGTGGTCACCAACAGAAGAAGAGGAGAAGAAGAAGAAGAAGAAGAAGAGATCAAAAGTAACGCTGATTGGATTATACGGAGATCATCGATTGGGTGATATTGATATTGTTTTTTTTTTATTATGGATCCATTAAAAGAGATTGAGCTCAAATTTCATGTTTTTTATGTAATTATTAGTAACTATCCTTGTTCAAAAGGAATTGAATATTTGTATATACTTTTTGTCAGCACTATATATAATTATAATTATTTGTTATAACCATTTTATTTATATACATATATTTCACAATTCCCAGTTTCTAAATTTATTAATAACTACGACATTAGCCTTGAGATCGGGCGATTCAATCGGGATAATTTCCTATGTCGAAGACATAAAAACAATTTGAATTAAAGATCTCATGACCGACCTGCCAAATTAGTTAAGGTCAATTGATCTAATAAATTAGGAAAAGAAATGGTAAAAAATGAGGTAGGTTTCAATATATATATATATATATATATATATATATATATATATATAAGTTAATGTTTATTGAATTACAATCTAAGAAAGGTTGGTAATAAGAACACGTAGAACGTTGTTACAAGACTCGCTTTATTTATTCCAAGATACCTCTATCTATCGGCATTACATGTAAACATATACACAGATAACATATGTTTGGGGATTAAGGCTGGGCACTAGCGGCGCCTGGACATAACTCCCCCCTACCAGTTTACGAATACCCATTCGCAAACTTTGACGTCCAACACTCGGACGTCTTAGTCCATTCAAATAACGCTCCACTAATGTTACGAGGGAGCAAAGGCCAGCCCCGGCCGTACACAGCCTGTAATCCCTCACATTAACTTTGACTTTGGAAAAAAAACTTTGAACTTTGAAAAAAAAGTAATACTTCTGTGGGAAAAATCACATAACTATTACTAATTACAATGTTCCTCGCGTGTATGGGGCGAGGACACTCCAGCTCATTCCTGATCTACAACCTCCCCCCCTGGTGGAAGTTTTAACTTTTCTATGTGGACATTTCGCCGCTTCTTAGGGGGTCGTATACTCTCAATTGTCACGACGTTGTGTACCCTAATCACGACCACTTTAAATGGGCCCTCATATCGCACCAGCTCTTTGCTCCTATTTGACCCTAGTTTTTTATAGACGATAGTCCCGATTTTAAGTTCCCCCATTAGACCCCGAACTTTGAGGTTTTCCCGTTCCACTCGTCTCGCTTTGTTCCTCGTTACCCTTTCTCGGACTTTGTCACATATTTTCCTCAAACCGACAGTATTACTCGCCATTTTCTCCGCCATTCTCTCGTCTGCTACCGTCTCGGCCCCATTTCTCCGTCTTGCGCGCAGCCCAAAGAGGATCTCGAACGGGGAGAACCACGTCGCGGTGTGGATCGAATGATTGAAAGTGGCCACCACCTTCGGCATCACCTCATTCACCGGCAGACCCTTTTCCGCGTGATATACCCGCAGGTGGTCATTCAGGGTGCTGTGCAATCTTTCTATCCCTCCTTTACTCTTAGGGTGCCCTGGGGTATTAAGATGCCAAGAGACATCGAGAGTCTTCATTTCTTTCCGGATGTTGGCATTGTCGAATTCTCTGCCCCCTTCCGACGAGATCCGGTCTGGTACTCCGAAAAACTGGAACCAGGTATTTAATGCCAGCATTACCGCGTCTGATGACCGTTCTTGCACCGGGTGCGCTATGACCACTTTGCTAAAGCTGTCGATTGTGGTAACCCACTTATATCCCCTCCAAGTGAAGGTATCCACTTGTAAGTCGCTCAACGGTGTCTTGGCGGTGGGCGATTCTTCTTGTCGCCCCCGTGGCGGATGTCTGTCATACTTCGTAGTGAGACAAACTGCACATGTCCCTATCATTTCTTGTATGCTCTTTTTCATTCCCCACCAAAAGTACCTCCGCCGCAACGCTTGCAACGTTTCCTGAACTCCACGGTGGTTCGTTTTTTCCTTGGTGATAGGCCAGCGTCACTTCCAGCTGCTGTTCTCTGTCTTTGAGTGTCCCCACCATCGACATGCACCGAATAAATAACCTATCCACTCCAAGTTGTTCCGTTCGCCAGAGTCTTTGAATTTTCTCCCAAATAGTGGCATTCCCTACAAATACATGATGGGTCTTTCCGGGTTCCGAGGCATCTTTCAATGCACTGCAAATTTGGTCGTTCCTAACCCCTGGTGGCGACCAAATCGTCGCGATTTTACTTCTCCCATAACTGTCATATGCGATCTGCAGCCACCCTGAGGTCTTGGACTTCCAAATGATCTGCCGTCTTTTGCCGTTCATGATCCCTTCTATAACTTCCATTTCAGCTGGTCTTTCGGCGGCGGAAACTTCCTCTTCAAGGGTTTCCTCGCCCTCACTATCTCCTCACGTACCGAAGCTTCCATCCTGTTGGATTTCCCCGGATGGTTCCCCTTCTTCCAATGCATTCACAGTAATGGCTCTGGACAGCCAGTCTGCCACTACATTTTCTTTCCCGGGTTTATATATGATCTCCATATTGTACTGGGACAAAAACTCTTTCAACCTCGTAACCCATGCCGAGGACTCCTTTATTTTTTCTACCCATTGTAGGGGTCTAAGGTCGGTGTGAACACGGAATTTTCTGCCGAAGACATATGGGCGGAAATGGTCTATAGCCCAGACGATACCTAGGAGCTCCCTCTCTAGAGGTATACTTCCGTTTCTGTGAACCGTCGACTAGTGTACGCCACCGCGCGCTCCCCTCTGTCTCTCTCCTGCGACAATACTGCCCCCAGTGCGTATTCGCTGGCATCAGTGGGGATTGTGAAGGGATGTTGGAAATCGGGAAATGCTAATATTGGTTCCTCTTGTAAGCTAGACATACATTTCCGGATGTTCTGCTCCATGATTGGGGTAATTACCACCCTCGCTCCCTTTCGCAGTAAATTATTAATAGGCACCAGGTATGCCGCCATGTCCGGCACAAATCTTCTGTAATTATTAAGCGTCCCCAGAAGTCGCCGGATCCCCTTTACATCTGTGGGCACCACCATCCTTCTAATCGCCTCGACCTTCGTAGAGTCTGGCTTAACCCCCTCCTGTGAGATGGTTTTGCCCCAAAAATTGATGTTTTTCTTCCCCAACAGAGACTTCTCCATGGACAATTTTAATCCGAATTCACGGAATCTTTGAAATACACTTCTTAGGTGCTCAACGTGCTCTGCCTCCGTTTTGCTGAAAACTAACAGATCATCCATGTAGACCTGGCATACCGCCTCGTCTATTCCCCTCAAAAACTCATCCATTAGGCGTTGAAAGGTAATCGGGGCGTTTTTCAGTCCAAATGGCATCCTGGTAAATTGATAATGCCCCCTCTCAAATGTAAAGGCCGTTTTGTCTTGGTCGTTCGCACTCATCTTGATCTGGTGATAGCCTGCCTTTAGATCTAGGGTACTAAATACTGTGGCCCCGTTCAATCTGTCTAATATGTCCTCAAATCGGGGAATAGGATACTTCTCGTCCGTCGTGTTCTCGTTTAACTTCCGATAATCGATAACTACCCTGTATTTCTCCGTCTCGTCCCCAGGTCTATTTTTCTTCCTCACTGCCCATAGAGGACTGTTATATGGCGAAGTGCTATTAATTATTATCCCTTGCCGTTTGAGACTCTCTAGCTCCTCTCTAATATGCCCCCCAGTATCCCCTGCGGATATTGTCTCTCTTTCACGTATGTCACGCGTTCTTTCTTTAACTGAATCTCGTGGACCGTCTTCCCAGTCGCTTCTAGCGTGTCTCCTTCTACGTAAAAAATATCCTCAAACTCCCTCTGTAGGCCTTCCCTCCAGCCCTGTATTTTATTAACCGCCCCTATCCGCGCTCTTCCTTCCCATATAGTCCCTTGACATTTATATTCCACTTTCCCCAATTTAATGTTCCATTTTTCCCCGATATTCTCCACACGCACGCCTACCTTCCCCAACATGTCGCACCCAACTATCAACTGGTACTCCCGCGGCATGTTTACTACGATATATATCTTTTGATCTCCCCATTTCTTCGCCCACCCATTCAGCCCTATGACTACCTCTCCCACTACCTCGCAAGGGCCTCCCAGGGTATTTAAACTACAATTACATACCTGGATCTGGAGTGCCCTCTCTCCACCATACAGCCTCTCCAGCGCTCCGTGGGACATGATGGTGTTGGTGCTTCCCGTGTCCACCAGACACATCTCTCCTCCTTTGACCCTAATTATTGGCAACGCACACATTCTCTCCCGAATTGCATTACATCTCAGGATGTGGTCACCTCTCTGCCGACACGCTCCTCAGGCTTCATCAGGTTGCTCCCATCTGCGTGACTCGACCTTCTGTCCTGTCTGTCTCCTGTTTCTGCTGTGCCTCGCTTCTTCTCCTTCAGTTCCCGAAGTCCCTGATGACTCATCTTCTGATGATCCACTCTCCCCATGTGTCATGCTACGTCTCTCTCTTACTTCTGGAGTGTTTACCTCCATCGGTTCTGGTCGTTGGTATTCTCTCCTCCGGAAGATATACCGGCAATGCCTCGATATGTGTCCTTCCTCGCCACACTCAAAACATTTTGTGCGAGGACACTGTACCACTAAATGTCCTGCCTTCCTACATCCGTGGCATTTTCTTTCTTCCCTGGGCGGGGCATACCTCGGTCTCGTTCCTCTGACTCTCCTTTCTCCTGTCGTTCCCTTGTCTCAGCCGATAACGGACGTTTCCGGTCTCCTCCACGTTGGTTTCAGGGTCCGGGTTCTTTTGTATGCAACTCGGCTCCACTCATAGTCAACGCTCTAGAAGTCTTGCACCCTCACTTCTTCCTCCTTGGCACTAGCGTCGATCATTGATTGTGCACACTCCGAGAACGAGCGCTCATCAGAGAATCCTTCCTTTCTTCTTGTCACCTTGGCCAGTTGCACCTTTAGAATTGTGGATAAAAATCCCATTCTACCCTCCACCTCTTCTACGCTAATCGACTCTCTCATCTTCTCCGTTATCTTATTGAAACGGACTACTAACCTCGCAGCATATTGCCCGTTACTTTGTCCTGGGGACTTCGTCTCCCTAAACATTTGGAATATGTCCTCCTCGGGTGTCCATCGTCCTCCTCCGTACGTCTTCTTCAATCTCATCTTAATTACTTTCCACGGGGTTTCTTCATCTGCCTGAATTTGATTCAGTATACTCCTCTTGACCCGACATATCAGGGCCGCCTTCACCGATTCCGCGTCTCTGGGATCTATTAAATTTTCTTCTACTTTAGCTCCAATTAAAGTGCAATTAAAGCTGTGAGACAGTCTCCTTCTTTTAGAAAATGGTTCAGCTCACCCAGTTCCCCAGTGAATCTCTCCAGCTCCGAAACAGCCTTCCTCAGATCCTGGGTATTCATCGCTTTTACCCTCATCAGCACGAGCGCCGTGGCATGAACTTCTGGCATAGTTCCCACTCTTCTAATATCTGCTCCCTCTACGAGATTCAAGATGGGCTGTCTCAACACTCCTCCTCTAGTCATCTTCTCTCTTTCGCGTATAGAAGAAAAAAAATTATACTCGCACTCAATAACTCTCTTTCCCCATGGTTCCCGGGTCTCGGCACCATTTAATATTTATTGAATTACAATCTAAGAAAGGTTAGTAATAAGAACACGTAGAACGTTTGTTTTTGTTTTTGTTTTTTTTCTTCTTAGCTCTCAAACTTATAAAAATTTGATGTGAGAAAAATAAAGGAAAAATATTTTGGGCTAATGAGTGCCTTTCACTAAGGGGAGTCCCCCATTTGAAGGATGTATAAGAAGGATATAGGCTGTGGAATGCCTAAAGGGGGTGGGTGGAATCAGGAAGGTAGTGAAAGTCTACCGAGGTCGAAGCCTAGGCAATGGTTTGTAGTCGGCCAGGTTAAGCCTGCTTAAACAGGTAGATGGGGTCTTGTAGCATCGGGTGAGTCGGCTGGGACATCGGCCTCGATCTCTCGGCTGGGTGTAGATCTTCAGTCTCCGTCAGGGGGCTAGGGTTCGATCACGTCCATCTGTCTCCAGGCTTTGGCGGTCCAGCAGTGCTTACATCTGACGGGCATTGGTGGTAGTTGAAGGTCGGAGAATAGTGGGTTGTGGCTGTGTCGGAGTGAGTCAAAAAATTTAATGTGCCTTCTCTTGATGAAATCTTGAATGGTGAGCACTTCAAATTTTTTATGCATCTCGTCTGCCTTCATTCGGTCGAACGAGGTATGTTTGAGGGAGGTGCGGAGAACTCTGTTCTGAAATTGCTGGAGCGTTTTAAAAGTGTTAGGAGTCAGATACTTGAAGAGAGGGGTCACATACATCAAAGCAGGTCTTAGGACGCTCTGGTATATCAGCAGCTTGAGGCGTACCGATAAAGCCGGGCTGTGAAGTAGGTGTCCGAGGCTGAAGAATTTCTTCCTAACACTCTTTAACTTCTTGCCGAGATGTGTTGTGAATGAGATTCCTTTCCTCGGCAGCTGCTTGAGTAGGACGTTCTGGATGGAATCATGACCTGGGGCCTTCTTGCCGGTGTGAGGTGTAGATTTTGGTAGTGGTGGGGAGGGTGGGGGAGGGGAGGTCGAGGGCTTCCATTGGCTGTCCCTGGCCACGACTGACTTCCTTATAATGGGCCGCCAAGATGTCCGCTTGTTCGGTGGTGGGAATGAACTGCCCGTTCACGGCCAGCCTTACACTGTTCTTTTTGGACCTGCAGGTCTCTACAAGCTTCCACAATTGCTTGTGGTCACCGTGGAGACTGGTGAGGCGATCTTCCCAAATCGAATTTTTCCACTGGGCCATCAGGGACTTAACTTGGTTTGTGAGAGCATTTAAAACCGGTTTTAAGTCCCTGTTTTTGGTCCTAAACAACCTGTTCTTGATGTTATTACGCTGTCTAATCAGTTGCAGCATGTGATCAAGAGGTTTTCTCAGAGCAGGGGGCTTCGGAGAAAATTTCGGTATCGATGCATCGGCAGCTCGATTGATGACGTCCTGTAGCTGATAGACAGCGTAATCTATGTCCCAAGTGTGTCTCAGGGGCGTGATTGTGGGCAACTCGGTCTTAATGAGATGGTTGTAGAGGTCCCACTTGGCCTCATCGTACCTAGAAGCAGGTGGCTCTGGCATGTCGCCCTCTAGTTTATAGAGAACAGGCCGATGGTCGGAGGTGGTGAAATCTAAGGCGGGGCATCCGGTGACCCGGTGTGGCTGTTGTGTCAGGAGCAGGTCAGGCGTAGATGTTCTGTCTGGGTTAGCGAAATGACGAAAGGTCGGCAATCCTGGGTGGATGACCGTAAATGGAGTTTTAGTGATGTAACGGCCTAGGGCGTTTGCCGTAGTACTGTTCCACCCACGATGACGTGCCTTCGGTCATGAGCTATCATAGTGAGCAGGAGCTTATACGGGTCGCAGACGGCTGTCGGTCTTCTGTAGACTCCTGACACGATGATGTTGTTCGTGAGTCGTAGCTGGAGCGTAACAATGTATTGGTCGGGGCCTAGGCTGACGGGTGGGGGCAGTCTCCTACAGGGTATTCCGTTTTTAACTAACACCGCTACTCCTCCAGAGATAGTTTCGGTGTCTTGGCGGTAGGCAGTATAACCCGGGAAGCGGCAGAAGTGTATTTTCTTCAACCGGGTATCAATGAGGACGACAACGTCTGGCGAATGGCACCGTAGAATTACTTCTACGTCGGCTTGTTTGGGCCGAAGGCCGCAGACGTTGTAATTTAAAATTACGTGCCCTATTATTTAGATGTTTGATTTTTTGAATTCTGACATCATCTGCGTTACCGCCTCGGTGAGTTTATTCATGGCAGCGGTCATGCTGCTCAACATGTTCATCATACTGCCCAAGATACCCATCAAGGCATCATTATTACTGTTAGCAGGTTGAGGTAGGAGCTCTGGGAGAACTTCCGGAGCCCTGGTGTTTCCGGATGCCATCTGAGCATAGGAGGCAGTCTGTCGTGGTGGAGGGGGAGGGCAGGCATGTATGTGGCCCTTCTCGGCCCGGCTGTAATATTCTGTGCCTGCTTTTTTATCTCTGCCATCTCTAGAAGTTTTACCCTGTACGGGCACTGTCGGTACGACGCGACATGATTTCCCCCGCAATTGGCACATTTGAGGGGAATTGAAGCGTCTCTTGGGCAGTCTTTTATGTCGCGAGGCTCGCTGCACCTCACGCACTTGGCCTGCTTAAAACAGTACCGTCTGGTATGGCCGTATTCCTGGCAGTTCAGGCACATCGGGATCCCTCTTTTTTCGTGAAAAGTGCTCACTCGAAAGAGCACATTATTTATATGACGGAGCTGCTTCAAGGTCTCCACCTTCAGTGTGTGATCCCTTATCACTAGTATCGGTTCGATCTCTGTCCGAGCGCCATTTTGGTCGGAGCGCCGTAATCGATATACATCGATTACGTTGCTACCCACGCTTTTAATGTGGGCTTTTATCTCCTCGATCGGATGAGAGAGATCGAATGCATGAAGTAAATACTTCTTATTGGGCTTGGTACCATGGGGGGCAAACGTGTGAAATAAGATCTTTAAATCCCTGATTGCAGCAATTGTTTGCTGTTGGTCTATTATGCTGTTGCAGAACACCTTAGTGTCCTGCTGCGTCTGCACTATTTTGTAGTTTTTTACGTGGTAGTCGGCTAATAACCTCGTGAGGTCATAGCTGTTAATGCGCCCTAATATAAGGGGGG
Source organism: Acanthosoma haemorrhoidale (assembly GCA_930367205.1). NCBI lineage: Eukaryota > Metazoa > Arthropoda > Insecta > Hemiptera > Acanthosomatidae > Acanthosoma > Acanthosoma haemorrhoidale. The sequence goes on from OV884009.1 coordinate 116,199,713, forward strand.
GTGGCGATTTAGGGGCAGAAGGGGCGGCGGATGTTCTGGCCTCGGACTGGGCTTAGGGGGGTGAAGGAGTTAGAGGTTTTAACCTCTGGGGCCTGGGGGGGAGTACGCTTGAGTACTCTTTTTGGATGTTGAAATTCATCAACTTGGGGGTCCCTACGGCTTGCCATACCCTACAAAGGTCCGTGCGACGCACGTCCAGTTAAGGGGGAGAGCCTCACTTATAATAATTAAAAGCACTCACCTGTCTTCACGGGAACAAAGCGCCACTGACTAAAATATCAAACTTTACCAAATTTGAGTTCTTGCCACAATGGAAGATGGATAGCGTCTCTTGTTGTTCAGAAACTATGCATTCAGTTTTGACAGAACGAGAGCTAGGTTAATTTCAAGAAAAGATAACCTTTTTGAATGTTTCAAGTTTAGTTGCAACAATCGATTCGAAAATTATTCTGTATTTTTTAAATTTCTCGTTGTATTTCCCGTTACTATCTCTCGTGATATTATTCCGTTACATTCTACTACGTTTTTACACTAATATGTACACATACATATAAGTTAAGTCCAGGCGCCGCTAGTGCCCAGCCTTAATCCCCAAACATATGTTATCTGTATATATGTTTACATACATGCCGATAGTTAGAGGTATCTTGGAATAAATAAAGCGAGTCTTGTAACAACGTTCTACGTGGATCGTGTAATCCAGTGTGGCTTTGCGATTAACTACCTTTATTTCAAAAACAATTTTAATAAGAAATGTTTCTGCTTGAATAGATTGAGTTGCTGTAAACGCATGCTTAATAGCATTGCTATCTTTAAAACACATAGCACGAATACGTATATCTATAAACCATAATAAGATAGGATCAATTGTCTCAGCAATTGAAAGTGAAAATTATTAACTAGAAATAAAATGTGAAACCTAGTGAAAAAATGAGAACGGTAATTGTTTACACAATAGTAATTAATAGTTGTTACCTGTGATCCATCTGTCTTGATAATTATTGGCAAAAGAAAAAATGATAATGACAATGCCGGGATTCGTTCATAAACTAGCATTTATTAATATACAGCCGGTAAGTTACATATTGTGTACCTAAATTGCTGACTGCGAGAAAATTTCAATTGACTTTATTGTATATAAAGTATGTAAAGGACTGTCGGGCTCAGATAAATATAAGAGTATCCCCAAAGTGGGGAGGAGACGCCCGCCCCGGGCTAGGGTCGCTATAACCTCTAGCCACCGTCCGGCGAGCGCCAAGAGAGAGATAAGGCGGGTAGACCTGTGGCTTTTCACCCTGGCTGCCGGCCTAGTCGGTGGACAGCTTCAATTCGTTTTGATCTGACTCCATAAGATCTTTAGAAGGTGTGTGCCCTGACAAAGCACTATGTTCAGGAGAAGAGGAACAGGGCAGGTTTATAGGTAGTTTACGTGGTCTTGGAATGACCACGAATTCATACTCGGTGCCTAAGGGCAGGCGAAAACCGTCCGGATCCCAAAGGTGAGTGTGAACCGGAGAGAAACATACTGGATTGCCGTGGGAGACGCTACTGGTAAGTTTGTAGGACCTGGCAACCGTCGTCCGCGAGGGAGAGGTCTCTCCCCGGGAGATGCTAGGTTTAGCGAGATGAAGGTAAAGATTCCCACTAGAAGAGTGTGGGGTCTGACAACGCCGGACTAAAACATAGCGAGGTTAGGAGGGAGAGATGCAAAGGTAGTTGAATGAGAAGACCATGGTTTTGAGTAGAGCAGCAAGTGCCAGTGCAGAGAGAGAGGAGAGAGTAGTGTTCCAGGTGACGGTCCGGTTCGATATGCTAATTCAGTCCACTCTGGTTTCTTATATAGGCGGCCAGCTGTGGTGGGGATGGGTCCCCATCAGCGGGTGTGTTCCCCACTAGTTCCACCCCCCCACTCTCACTGACGTCATAACCTTTATTAAACATATTGAAACATAGATACATATTTTCTGATATTAATTTGATGACATAGATACGAGAAGAGGGGAACTTAATAATTAAGAGGTGGCCACAACAGGGACTATTTATCACAAATAACAATGCCCATTTAATGCAGATTGTGTTTTTTTTTTCAAAGAATTTTTCGAATAAAAAATAGTAGTCTTTGTCAAACGTCATTGTGTTAAAAGTGCATTGGTACTATCTAAATAGGGACTAGATATTGGAAATGCTGGAATGGGAAATGGGGAAGCTCGGTTCAAAAGAGTGGCCTTAAAACCAAGAGTCCATATCTCAACATTAGTAACACAAAAGATCTTCTTGACTTCCAATGTATTTTATAATTTAACTAATTGACAGTGATTTATTAATGGTCATTATACACAAATGAAATATTTATATCATCTAAAGCTCACTCAAGCTACATCATTCCTTGCTCTCCTGCTGTCAGCATTTCTATACCCACCTTAACAACCTTGTTATCCTTCCGAAGCTCACGGCTAACTCAGGAAATTAAAGACTTAATGAGGCTTCGGAATGCAGCAAAGAGGAGGTTTATCCGTACCAGGGACTCCGAGGATGAATCCCACTTTAAAACCCTCCGACACCTTACTCAGTCTAAAATCCACCTTGCCCAATCAAAATTCATTCACGACTTGTTATCTCCTGATTTTCGTTATCTTACGTGGTCGTTATCTACGAACTCCTCCAAAATGGGAACTCTTCCATAAATTTTATCTTACTAAACCAAGCACCTCTCCTGCCTGGCTTATTTTTCCTGATGACTTTAAGTGTGAATTTCTGTCTATCCCAACGGCTTCATTGCAACTCCGTCCACACAGTTCATTCAACACAACCTGTCAGTTTCCAGGCAGTTTTTTTTCTCTTACCTTTCTCCTTCCAACCTCATTTCCCCAATTACGAAATGAAGAACTCATTCGGTGGGTCCAGATGGCATTCCCGTAAAATTACCAAAGCCCTTCCTCCCAACAATCCTTTTCCTAGTGCTTCACATTTATAAGTTTCCCCTTCAAATTCCTCATTTCACTCTTCCTGGTGAATACTCTTCCGTTAAATAAAGTTCCTATCCCCACCTCTCCCCAAGTCTACTGGCCTATTCTATTCTCTCTAACCTTTCCAAACCCATTGAAGGACTAGTTTAATCTCAAAGTTCTAGTAGCATATTTAAATCCCCTCCAATCCAGGTTCCGGGAAGCATTTGCCACCCAATCATCTCCTAACCCACGACCTCCATACATCTATCTATCACTGTTCATTCCACCTTTATGCTTACGAAACCCAAATTTACCTATCCTTCCCACCTAGTCTGCTCCAATCCACCTCTCTATTAATTCAGGAAGACCTGGACAGTATTGAGGCCTGCGCCTCTCCTCATAATTGTCGATTGAATACGGAGAATTCAAGGCAATCGCCATTGGTTCACGAGCCCGCCTCAAAAATTTTCAAGTTCACCATCGATGGTTGACCTATCTAATTCTCTGCTTTAGTAAGAATTCTAGGTCAGCTCTATCTTAGAAAGACCACATTTCCTAAATCACTCTGCAATTTATTTCCACCTTTAAACTGCTCAATCGATCCCGACAATTTCTCCCATTACACAGCGACAACTCCTAGTTTCGTCTCTTGTATATATCCATTTTGACTACAGTTGCGTGGTGTAATGTGGTATTCCCAGAGACCACCGCATTTCCCTGCACTACTCCAAGTTTGTTTTCTGCGCCCTTCCGCCCGTCGCCAATACTTCCTTGGATCGCTCTTCATAAATATTATCATGGCTAAAAAACCTATTTTTATTCACTACTTCCTCCAATTTAAATTCCGTAATACAAGATCCTACCCTTCCAACCTGCATTTTACCTCTCTCAGATCAGCTTCCTTTAACCGTTAAGAAAGAAACCCTTGGAACTCTATTCCCATCGACATTCCTCGTTCATCAACTCTCCCAATCTTTAAATCAAGACAGTACTATTTTTTTATCTCCTTTCAATCCAACAATTCACAGTTATTATTCTTATAATTTATTTTACATTGATCTCAGTAACCATTCATGCTCTTTCCCCCCATCTGATAATTTCTGTTTAATGTTATGTATTTTTTTTTTGTCAGAGAGACATTCCTATTGTGTTCCTTGTAGCTGTTCCTAGGGGAGAATGTCCCAGAATAAAGTTTTTCATTCATTTATTTTCGTTTATTTATCAAAAATGAATATATTTTATTCGAGTATATAATTATTTTCGTAACATTATTACTCAAAAGATTGAAAATTCACAATTACTTGATTATACATTTAAATGCTGTTTAAACATAATCAGCCTGCTCTGAGTATATTATATTATAAGCCAACGTTGGACGTCCCAGTACAGCATCCGTCCGGTCTTCTTGTGGAGAGCACGTGATCTCGTTACCTCGCTCTCATCAGTTCCTATCGGTCTCGAATGAAATTTTCCTTTTATTCTCCTCATCCAACTCCCTCAAAGGGAATAGCAGATCATAAAGGACTTTTATGGCCACGCTACTAGGGTAACAGGTTCCCTATATCTCAAGGGGTTCAGCCTCATTAATTTGACGCACAAAAACAGAGTTGTCACTAACTTCAAGTGATATTTCCTACGTAAGAACAAAAAAATGTTTACAAAAATGGATGAAAAATGTTTAGACCTGTGGTATTTGTGCTTACGCAGCAAAGTTCACTTGAACTCACAATTTTTGTGCGTCAAATTAATGAGGCTGAACTCCTTGAGATAAAGGCAGTTTGTTACCCTAGTAGCGTGGTCATGAAAGCCTTTTACGATCTGTCATTGATTATTCTCTAGACATATAAATTAGTACTTGTAAGTAGATAATTAAAAGTGATAAAACAGCATTTATATGTATAGTTATTTGTATAGGTAAATTGTATATTTACGAACCTTCTGAGTAATAATGGTAAGGAAATAAGCATATATACGAATAACATATATTTATATAATCATTTTTGATACATAAATGTCATGAAATGGAAAAAAAAAAACTTTATTCCACCAGTGGTTATCATATAAATTGATTCAATGAAAAAAATCATGCCAAATGAGATACATAATAAATGTGTTATGTGTTACGGTTTCGAAAATGATTCTATAACTACTTTTTATAATGACTTTCATGGTGCTAAAAATCCATATGGTTGCACCCTCATCGGTAGGGTGGACCGTAGATGACAGGTCACTCTGAGGTTCTGGTGTGAGTAGCACTCCAGCTGCCGCTGTAATTGGTGATAACAGTAGCAATTCCTGGCCTGTAGCTACTCATTTGCCTCCACGAGTCTTAGATAACCCGACAAGATCTGTCATGCGCGAGCCGGAGACCGATTTTCTGGCAGAGGTCTGCATGCAAACCACTAGACTACATAGACAGTTTTTTATGTATAACAGTAACCCAGTAAATCTATGCAAATTACTGTTCAGGATTAGATTAGATTAGGTATATAGCATTTTCCGCAAACTTTATTTGTTTTAGTGTCACACAGAATGCACAGGGGTGTTCTCTCGCACGCTCTCTTTTCGGGGAGCGGTCCACTCTTGGGACTCATTCTCAGTTCACATGGGAAATTTGGTATCGAGGAACATATATGACTCATTACAAAAAGATCTAACAAAAAAACGTAATATGGCCAACGAATAAAAAATTGAATTGTCGTACTAATGCAAACGTGATGATAGAACTGGCCATGGGAAGAGGATTGAAGACGATAATCATTTAACCAGCTAAAAGGAAAAACCAGTGATTTTCTTCAAGCCGGAAAAAAAATTTTACGGTGTGAGTTCGCCCGGGTTTTATTTTATTCTACCAAATATGGTTGGACAACATTTACTTTTTAACAACAAGTAATTGAATAATAAGTGACACTTCATTATTTTAATTAACGCTGCTTTTATACTTTATCAAGTACAACTTTGATGAAAAATGTCATACTTCTATGTGAAATTGGAATAAGTAACAAAAATTAAATCGCTATGATGACGGCATTCATGAGCTAAGGTAGTAATAGTTCACTCAAGCTCTAAAACATGATGCTTAGTATCGACTAGAACTTTAGATCTTTAATGATACTTTACAACATTTTTTTCAGATTAATTAATTTATTTATGACGTGTCATTATTTGTCATTAGTCGCATCGCTTTAATTTTAGCATCATATTGCATTTTATTATGAGCATCATACGGAACATACATGGAAATTGTAAAAAAACACTGAGTTAAAGCTTTTGTATTTATAAGTTGTATTTACCTTACTATCCGTCTTTAGTTCTAATCGAACGAAGTTCAAAATTTGATAAATATTATTATCCATCTTTCGTTGTAATCGAATCTAGTTTAAAATATAATATATCATTTATTGGTATAACGCGGAAATTGATTAAAAATATTAAGTAAGCGTTTTTTGACCATAAGTTCATTTAATAATTAACATGTGCTTACAATTGTATATATAAAGCTTGATGGTTATTTTATAATTCAATTTATGCTTATCCGTATACTGATCCTGTACAAATGAAGCGCATTTGGAGGGATTTGTCCTGTCATTTCCACACTTAATTCCCTACTAAGTACTGTTTGCCACATATATCATAATTATTCTAAGCCTATTGATTTTAATAAAAGGGAAATATGGTTTTATTTTATTACATAACACATTCAACCCGTTATCCTAAGTAACTGATTAGCTCAACAATGATACTAATTATATTGGATTTATAATACATTTAAAGTACATTCACGCATCACAGCGCCTTCAAACGGATTCTCTAAATTCAATTGCATTTAGCATCGCACTAAATGGGGCGAAAAGTAGCAATTTATGAAAAAGCCAGATTTTTAAATGTTTTTTTTTTTTTATCTTATTCCTGCTATCTTATCTCAAGAAAAATAATTAGCTAGAATAATTCAGTTTAAAAACATTAAAATACGTGTGCGAATCTCTACGAAAAATACTTAATCTAAGGAGAACTATTTCCCCAATTACAAACTATTCACCAATTTTAATCAGCGTGTAAAAAAAACGTTACTCCCGTTAGAGTCAGGTTCCTCAGTTTGAAATAATTCGTGATCGTACTCTCTAGTAGTTAGCTGGCTTCTAGGCGCGGAGACCCAAATTCGATTCCCGGCTCTGCTAAAATACTTTTTGAGTGGAACCTGGCTGGAGTACACTCAGCTACGTGGGGGCCAATGAGTAACTTAAACAAAGAAGTTGCGGATTCAGTTAAGTAAACCTAAATCAATTTTGGGAGGTATGAGCCTAACATCAACCACGCTACATTTGTCTATTTATTTTGTGACTAGTCTGTGGAATGAATAAACATTTGGGTTGATTAGATCGACTGGTACCACTCCATTCTGCATTCAACAGGAAAATACCATGTGAACAATTTTCTTTTTTTTTTTTGATCTCAACAATCTTTATTGTGCAATAATTACAATCTGCATTTTATAAGGCAATAATAATACAGATAAAATGATCTCATTCATACCATATTTACAGTCATCATTCACTCGCTCATTCATACAATAGGACATGATTGGAGAAACTGGCCATTGCCAGGACTCCCACTGTCACGCGATTATAGTAGGTCACGAGGCCACTGCCGTTTCAGTCTCCGAGGAGGATTATAGGGATGAGTGGAGCAGTGCACAATTTTCTATGGCACTTTTGACAATGTAATTCTGCTTTATAGAATTTTCGGTTATACTTTTTGGCGATTTTTTATTATCTTATTACGGTCATTGTATGAGGATGAAAATAATCAATTATATACTAAAGATGCTCTAAATGGTGAGGAAAAATCTTTAGGCATGAAAAATATTTATTGCTATCCTTATTCCAGACAAAATAAGCATGAATATAAGTGTTTATATTTATAATTATTAGTCAAAGAAATATGCGTTATATAAAAATATTCTGGGAGGATCGATTCTTGCACCCGGGACCTCCCTATTATCCGGTCGGGTGCTCTACCAACTGAGCTAGTCCATCCCTAGGCAATAGAGTTAGAAACTCTAACTCTCGGTAACTTTAAATTAAGGGAACGCAAGGTGCCCCTTAGCCTCCACGCCCACTAATGCTAACAGTCAATGCGAGAGTTGAGGCAAGAATGATTCACATTTCCTGTGACTCGTGCAGGAATGTCCTGTTTGGAAGAGCACCCGACCTGCCAGTATACTTGTTTTTTGATAATTATTATTTATAGTAGTAGGATCTATTCAACAACAGAAATTGGCAATACGTATATATATTGTTCCTAATTTTGTGTCCATATAACAGTGGATAGTACGCTTGATTCTAAGTTAAGTTTCTAATCTATATTCGTGTCCATTGAATTGAAATGTTGGCACTCAAAACCTTATCTTTAAAAAAATTTTTTTCAGTGCCGTACCCGAGAGACCCTTTTTCAGTTCTCACGAACTGAAATGATATGAGCTAAAGTTAGGTTCAGATGTAGCCAAACCTATTAAACGATGGATTACTATCAAATATTTTTTTTTAATTAATAAAACCAATTATAGTTATGGTAACTGATTGTAAATCAGGTGTGAACGCGGATAAATTAGCTGTGAAATCACCAATACAATTTTAGGTCAAAATTAGAGCGAACGAGTTATTTATCTGATAGAGAACTAACAGTGGACTGTGATATCAAATAACGACGACAAATACCGAAATCGAGTAAAACATAGCAACAAATTATATTAATAATCACTAAATTAATAATTTTAGATTCAATAAATTTCAACCTTACCACCAATAGCAGAATCCCGTCGCCGCTGACCCGTCTCTCTGTAAGGGAAAAGGGGTGGTTTTCGGGATCGGATAGATCGAAATTGAAAGGAAAATTTTAGGAATCAATCCCCTTTTACCTGTCCGGTGATCGGTCCAGCCTCGGGCAGGAGCTTCTGGCCTAATGGATGATTTTTGACTGCTTTCCTCAATTTCAGGTGAAGGATACAAAAACTTCCGAACCATGTATCTATTATGACTACCATCAAATTCAAACCGATAACTTAGGATTCGACAAATTAATCTCACCAGTTAATTTCGGCACTCGACAAATTCTGATGCTACTACAACTAAGCTAGGATCCATAGTGACTGGTCTCGACAAACCCTAAAACAGGTGTCCAACGCGCGAGGTATCTCATATGTAGCAGTAGCAGCGATAGCCAATGAAATAATTTTCTTCTTTTTTTAACATAAAAATTTCTGTTTTTAAATTTTAGATTGGCTCAAACATCAGGAATGTAAAATAAAGCATTCAACATAAAGTAAAAGGTTAAGTGAAAGGCCGTGGGCCTGTCACATATTTAGGACAGAGACGTGGACGGCGCACAATAGGCCTCAGTGAGGCCGCGGTGCACAAATGCCGCAACAAATTAAAAAAAAAAAAAAAATATATACAAAGGGTATTTCATTAACCGCTTCCTGTCTTTAAATTTAAATAAACAAAGTGTGTCTGAGATATCTTCGACACTTTTTATTCGTTTGAAAGGCTTATTGATGCCATTATGTATGGAATATAACATCGTGCAAATGTCTACCACGACTTTGCTGGGTGGTGCGCATCCGAAATGTCCAATTTTCCATGACTCTGGTGCATAAATGAGGCTGAATTTGACCAATGACATGGGCTATGTTGGCTTTGAGGACTGCTGTGATTTGTGGCTTATTCGCATAGACTTGCGACTTGAGAAAACCCCACAAGAAAAAGTCTAAAGGGGTCAAATCGCACGATCTCGGTGGCCAGTTCACATCTCCACGTGAGATGACCATGCCCTCAAATCGCTCGGAATTGCAGAATGTCCAATGGGGCATGAGCTGTGTGGCACGTAGCACCGTCCTGTTGAAACCACATGTCGTTGGTTTCCATATCATCCCATTCAGGCCAAAAGAAGTTGGTAATCATCGACCTATAGTGCTCGCCGTAGACGGTGATGGCCTGGCCAACGTCATTCTCAAAGAAATATGGACCGATGACGCCGCCGGCCCAAAAACCACACCCAACAGTGACTTTTTCGGGATGCATTGGACACTGTTTGATCTCATGTGGATTGGTATCGTCCCAAATTCGACAATTTTGTTTGCTGACGTACCCATTCATCCCGAAATGGGCCTCACCGCAGTAGATGATTTTTCGATGAAAATTAGGGTCAGTTTCCAACTGCTCCAGGGCCATTTCAGCGAACACACGTTGTTGTCTATGGTCGGTTACCTTCAGCTTCTGGGTCAGTTGAATTTTTTACGAGTGCAGGCCCAAGTCACGGTGCAAAATTCGTCAAGTTGTGGTTGGCGAAAGACCAAGCTCTTGTGAGCGACGCGAAATCGAGTGCCTTGGATTCTCCTGCACACTCTCACGGACAGCGGCGATGTTTTCGGCAGATCTTGCGTTTCGTCGTCGTACGGATGTTGGTTGATTGTTTAGTGAACCAGTGGACTCAAATTTATCCACCACACAGCGAATAGTCCTCTCGGTAGGACGGTTATGGCGACCGTAAAATGGGCGAAGTGCGCGGATCGTTGCCCGAACAGAACACCCATATTGATAAAACAATTTTATCATTTGCACGTATTGTCAAACGGTATATCCGTCCATGGTGATTTGGCAAAGCAGACTGAATAAATGACAGCCAATTTTACAGATGCAGCTTCAATAATATGGCCACTATCAGCTGTCAAAGTTTGGAAGTCCCTATTGGAAGACGCGTTATTTAACTAACTGGGTTTTAGTTGTAAATACAAAGTGTAGTGATAATGATCAAATACCCGGTCTCAGGCTATTTAGTTATAAGTAAAATGAAAAATAAAAACTTACAATATTGTGAAATACATGAAGGTCCTCATTATGGACGATAAAGATTTTAATTATGAATTTCTAATATGGCTAGACTGTATGAAATAATTCAAATTAAATTAAGACAAAAACTTAATAATCACACAGAGTAAAATGTTCAAATATAATAAAGATGTCAACATTCCTGAACGTACAGGTGACAGAAAAAAAAAGAAGAGAAATCTCCCTGATAGAAAGAATTAAGCAAATAAATTTTAATGAACATTTAAATACAACAAATAACATTAAAATCTTTGCTAGGACAAATACGACATTGTAACTATGAAGTATTAAGAAACTGATATTGATCTAATGGAAGACGAATATTGATACAAACGCTCACATATGCACAATCGAAGAAAAGAAGGAAATAAAAGAACAGGTACGAAATTATTAAAGAAAATCTTAATCGAAGAGATATAGTTCATTAGCTGCCCCAGTCACTCACACAGTTAAAAAATTCTCCCCAAAATATTTATTAAAAGGCGAAAATATGAATATTTTACCTCATGAATTGAAAAGACGCAATACGAAAACAGATTTAGAAATAGACAGACAATTAGCACTAGAAAATACAAAACAATCACTCGATTATAATGAAAAACAATTCGATAAACACTGACAGGAGTATGGATTAAATGTCGGCGACCTAGTTTATGTAGAAAATAGAAACTAATTAAATAGGAAAAAACAGAAGAAATAAGAATTGGACCGTATAAGATAAAAAAGAAAATTTCGGATGCAATTTATGAAATAAACACTGGTCACATAACAGCAGAATCGAACCTTTTCCATATCATGAAACTCACCCCAGTGTTATGTACACAACGTTCGCCGGTCACGCTTCTTACTAATCATTACGATCTACCTCTTAGGGGGGGGGATGAAAAGAACTTTGAATGTATCCAAACTCATTCTTAATTTTAAAATCCACCGTGACAACTAAATGTCGTGACGAGAGCATATAGAGAAAGCGGTGAAGTGTATAGCGAATTTCTTAGCTAAGCGAGAAATTAAAGTGTTATAAAAGAACAATATTTGGATTTAAGGCTTTAAATGTTGTTTTTTCATAAATGCAATTGAGTCTTGTTCACAGGAAATACATTAACAAAGACTGGAAGTAAAAGAACGCCTAAAGAACGAAGTTCAGCAGGAAGACTGGAGCTCTGGGGCTACTGTACTTTCCATCCCCTACAAGAACCCCTTATCCCCTAGTCAGGCCTTATTCGCTGCGAAATGTGTCTTCAGACTCACGACCAAAGAAAGAGAGAGAGAGAGAGAAAGAGAGAGAGAGAGAGCGAGAGAGAGAGAGAGAGAGAGAGAGAGAGAGAGAGAGAGAGAGAGAGAGAGAGAGAGAGAGAGAGAGAGAGAGAGAGAGAGCATAAGAATAGAAAAATATAATATAAAAATAATAGTATAAAAAATATCCCGAATGTCAATATACAGGGTTATAGACTCGAAATAAACAGTCTAGTTCTAACTTTCATGCGTGTTGTTTCTCTGTACCTTTTTTCCCTTTGTTTTTGAATTCGAAAGCCGATAAGCATTAACTTATATACTAATACATATTTATAAACATATTTTTGTTTGGGTGGTTTGTTTTATATGCATTGTAAAATTATCAGGGAATATAAGGTTGTAGGAATATAAATAATTTTAGTGAATAATTTATTTTATAAAACAGAAATTTTGGTGCTTGAGGGAGATATTCCCAGTATAATTATTTTTATCAAACAATTGCCAACGTAGATTTGCGCTACTCAACTTTAGAATGGCTTGAATGTGTTTTTTTTTTTATGACCAATTTAAGTCATTAAATATTGTAATGATTAATATATTTTGGTAAACTTTATTTTCCATGCTGCAATGTTGTATTTTATTCAGTATACAAATTGATATTAGTATGGTGAGCTATTTAAAAACCAATATTGATTTCATTTTTTTATATAACCGGATGGTATGCCCATGAATGTATTTCGTGAAATGGAAAAAGATTGGGCAAAATTTCTAAGCAGGACCCAGCAGGCAGAAGTTTTCCCGATATCAGAAATGCTGAATATATATTAAATATTATACTCTTTCACACGACCCTTTTATAATATGAAATCCTAACTCTTATATTTGAATTGGACAAATTGAATGGAATTGTCCGCACCAGTGACACTCAACACATTCTATCCATACTTAATGCCAACGTTTTGACTCCAATCCAACCTGTTGGAGATTCTCCAACAACTGATTCTCTTTATACTTGAAATCTCCGAATTCAAACACCATTGGAGGGGAGAGGATTTTCTTCAAGCAGGTAAAGTGTGTAATGTTTATCATTTATTATTGCTGGAATTATAAACGAGTATGTATTCTAAAATACACAATTCTTATTATTGCATATATGATCATTTTTTGGGTTTTTTTTTTGGCTTTCCCCTCTGCTCACTAATCTTACCAACCTATGGTCGCTCCTGTCCTTCCCCTCGCTATGAATGAAAAGTTAATGAAAGACAGCTTCAATGAAAACTAAGTTCTTTGTAAATGAGTAGAAGAGTTTGCTGAGGAATAGGCTTAGGTTGATGAAAGACAATCTTTTTTATTCAAGGTTTTCATCAAATTTATTAATGTTAAAATTTCAACATACTATGTATCTCTGCATTAGTTCCTGGATAGTTGATGGTAGGGGATGCTGACTGTTCAAAATATGAGAAATAAACTTCATTGTTTTTGTAAAATTAGATATTTTTTTAAACAGAGTAATATAGCGTAAAATCTAATATACTGAAGTGACCAACCCCTCACCTAGCTACATTATATTAAATAAAATGTTAGAAAAATACCAGTAAACTACGATATGTAATAAGGAGAGCATCCCCATTTAATAACTGTAATACTATTTCTACAACTAGGTGTTCCAGGATTTCACCCTCCGGGATCAAAGGATGGTGTAAATGTTTATTTAAACACCGTCAAGGACCACAACAAAATCTTACATCTGTTAAAACCTAATGAACTGCCTCACGTATTGGCCCAACGAGATGGGCGAAAAACAAAAAGTGTCATTTAATGGGACTCGATGGAGGAGAGTACATATTCTGAGCAGCTTTTAACAAAGTCAAGGGAATCCTAGAGTTAAGAAGAATGCTCCGTACAGATGCTGCTGGAGAAAAACGGAGACAAGTCTTTTCTTAATCACCTCAACACCAAATGTCATGGCCAACGCCCTGAAAGACATTCAAGTAGTCAACCACGAGAGTGTCTTGAGAGAGGGGAGGGGCATTGGAGAATGGCACCGGTGCAAAGAGCTCCGGTACACTCGCCACCATTGCGGTAAGCCGTAAGAAGCATGACTCTCCGATCTCCTCGCGGTGTTCGCGTTAAAGCACGCGAATTTCCAAGGGGCCTACAAAGAAGAGCTGCTGAAAAAACCATGAGCCTATAAGACCCAACCAGAAGGGGAGAAGGGCCATCGCAGGTAAGGAGGACCGGCCGAGGAATGACCCCTCCCTTGGTCAAAAAGGGCCCAAGATCCAAGGGTTGACCTCCGGCATATATTGGATGCTGAGCAGCGCAGCACCCCAGGCCGTGACACTCAAGACTCTCTATGCAGTGAGCCAGGGGCTGACTACGGGTCCTTTAGTGAACAGAAACTCACAAGCCCTTGACCGTCGCACTCATTAGTTCGAGTCCGCTCCTAGGCAGAGCAGATATACAGAGTTTATCAGTATCCATTACGCCTTCAAGAATCATAATATTGGGATTAAAGTCTTCATGTATTTATGTAGACTGCATTGCAATAATGTATTTATCTATTAATCATACGTTTCACTATACACAGATGTATGGCTTCGTGTTTATTATTAAACCATGTAACCCTCTAGTTATATAATATATTATTAACTATTAGACTTAGAATTCAATTTGTTGTAAGCATGTAATCTCAAATTGGTTCTTAAATCAAGGCATCTTCCTACAGACAAATCCCTCAAAGCGTTCTGAAACGGGAATAATTCGTCAAAAGGACCTGCCAAACAAGGCTCTTATTTTAGATAAATATTATTAAATCACTTAAGAACGTCTATGCTTCAATATATTAAAGTTAACCATATTTTTCAGGATATTTGAGAATTATTTCTCATGTTATCATTGAAAGTAAAACTTAAAATATTCAGTCACTGGTTTCGATTTTTGAGGGTCTACTGATTTTTCAGTTAGTCAGTCAATTAACCGTTGGAAAGGAATTCATATGGAATAAGTAAGGATGAAAAACAATTATGTTCTACGTGTGATGTGCTTTGCTGTAGTCAGGTATGTTTTCCTGTATTTTTTCAATATTTAATTGACGGCTTGTCAATAGAAGAAAACCCACCAGAAACCCCTGTTGCTTTTCATTGCCTTAGTGACAATTTCCCCTCTCTTTCTTTAGCAATACAGCGTTTAAAACCCATAGCACCGTTCGGTTTGCACACAAGTGGAGCATACTTATGGTATAGGGTAGTTTAATAAGCGGGATATAAAGTTTCCTTGCTATGAGGATATAATCGGATACTTGTAACAACAAGTTTGAATAAAATTTTCTGATATTGGATCGTCACGAGGGAGGTGCCTAGTTACCCTAGCCCTGGTGACGAAGTGAGGGTTGATTAGGCTATGACCTGGACAATTGCTTCATGACGGGTCTTACTACCGTACTATCTGACTCCATATTTGATAGGTATGTGCCCCGACAATGCCTTATGTTCAGGAGAAGAGGTATAGGGTAGGTAGTTTAGGTAGTTTATGTGGTCTTGGAATGACCACGAATTCACACTCGGTATCTGAGGGTAGGCGAAAACCGGAGAGAGGCAGACTGAATTGCCGTAGCAAACACTACTAGGTAAAGTTTGTAGGGCCACGGCAACCGTTGTCCGCGAGAGAAAGGTCTCTTCAAGGAAGTGCTAGTTTTAGCGAGACCAAGGCAGAGAATTCCACTAGGAGAGTGTGGGGTCTGACAAGGCCGGACTAAAACATAGCGAGGTTAGGAAGAGAGATCCAGAGGTTTTCATAAATGAGAAGGCCAAGTCTTGAAACACCAGTGCAGCTACAGGTCCACCAGTCATAGAGAGAGCCGTAGTTAGAATGATTTAGAGGCCAAAACTAGGTCCTACTTATAGTCAGTGGTGGCTCGTTAGTGGCCAATGATCTAAGGCGTTATTCTGCCCAACCATATCGCAGGGTGCGGTGGCGCTTTGTTCATGGCAGTGACCCAGACCTCGGTCTGGGTCGCTTGCTACCTGCTTTACCCTTCCAGCCTCTAACTAGTTTTTTTTGCAGCTACGTCATTTATCTTTTACAATATTTACGCTGGTATGAATTATGGTTTGGTAATGTTATTTACATTTGTTTAGATTCATTTACAACATATTATAACCAATTTACATATGTATATATATAAGTTACGTCTAGCGGTACGGCAATGTTAAGCCTAATACCTTGTAGCCTAGGGTAAACAAACCCGTAACGTGTGTATAGAGGATCAGGAGGAAAATAAAGCCAGTTATAAAACAAACCTTCTTATTATATCATCTACCTCCTTATTCATTCCTTTTTCTCGATCGTCTACAGCTGGGAGACGATTACTGGTGCCGAAACCCGGGAACTACGAGTATTCTGGTAAACAACTGTGAATAAAATTTTAATTTTTTTCCTGTTGTTTTATTGGGAAAAAGTGACCTAGTTACATGGTAGAATTACGGCCTGCGGCTTTCGAAGTGCCCGAATTACCTAGGGAAACGATGGCCGAAGCTCATGCAAACTCCCTGGCTTGGATGAAGGTGCGAGCGGCGACGTCACAGGACCTGAGGAGAACAATATCGGACCTAGAGAAATTCTCAGGAGAGTTAGGCGAATTGAACCATTTCATCAAAGGTGGGGATAGGATTATGGAAAGAGTAGAGGCGAAGGCAAGTGAGGGTTTACTCGACTCTGGTGACGCAAAATCAATCAAAACGGACCTAGTGTGTAGAATAAAACGGAGCGTACTAAACCTAAAATACCGACGAAGACACCCCATGGACCGTGGTAAAAGAAAGACTAAAGAAGGCATACGGGGGAGGTAGATGGACACCAGAAGAGGACATCTTCCAGATGTTCAGGGAGACCAGACGGCCCAATCAAACGAAAGGGCAGTACGCCGGAGAACTCTTGGCAAAGTTTAACAAAATAACGGAAAAAATGAGAGAAACGGTGAACCTAGCGGAAGTGGAAGGCCGGATGGCATTCCTATCGACTATTCTGAAGGTACAGTTGGCCAGGGATACCGGCAAGAAAGATAGTCTACCGGTAGACCGATCGTTCATTGAGTGTCCCCAAGATTTAATGGACACTAGTGGAAGGAGCAAATCGGAGCGATCGATCCGGAGGATAACTGGGAACGCGCTATTCGGCGAGAGTATGCCGATATATTTTTCAACGGAGTGACGGGGGAAACGGTCCATGAGATCCCACTGAAGCAGGAGAGAGTGATATATATCAAAGAGAGACGATACCCACAGGCGCTGCGACAGCATATAAGGGACGAAATCGAGGAATTGAAACGACAGGGCATCATAGTAGATAGTACGTCTCCATACAACAGTCCCCTGTGGGCAGTGAAAAAGAAAGGATCATCCGGTGACGAAAAATACCGCGTAGTAATAGACTACAGGCAATTAAACGACAATACTATAGACGAAAAATACCCCATTCCTCGCTTTGAAGACATCCTGGACCGCCTAAGTGGAGCAAAGGTATTCAGTACACTGGACCTGAAGGCGGGTTACCATCAAATTCGGATGCGTCGTGGAGACCAACACAAAACGGCATTCACGTTCGAGCGGGGACCAGAATGCCGTTTGGGCTGAAAAACGCACCAATAACGTTCCAGAGGCTGATGGACGAATTTTTAAGAGGGATTGGGGAGTCGTTATGCCAGATATATATGGACGACCTCCTGGTTTTCAGTCGAGATGAAGTAGAACACCAGGACCATCTGTGACAGGTTTTTGACAGAATTAAACCATTCGGGCTGAAATTGTCTGCGGAGAAGTCGCTTTTGGGACAAGAGCAGGTGAAATTTTTAGGCCACATAATTTCCAGAGAGGGAGTGCAACCCGATCGTGGGAAGGTGGAGGCCATCCAGCGGATGACTATCCCGAAAGACGTGAAAGGAATCCGGCGCTTACTCGGATCCCTGAACTACTACCGCAGATTTGTTCCAGAAATGGCGGAGTACCCCGTCCCTATTAACAATCTCCTTATGAAATGACAAAAAGTCGTCATTACCCCGGTAATGGAGAACAATATAAGACGTTGCATGGAGCGGCTACAAGAAGAGCCTATACTAGCGTTTCCAGATTTTGCACTCCCCTTCATGATTACCACAGATGTGAGTGAATACGCGTTTGGGGCGGTACTCTCGCAGGATCGCGACGGGGGGGGGGAGCGACCAATAGCATACGCTAGCAGGCGCCTTACTGAATCCGAGAGTAGAAATAGCGCGCTAGAACGCGAATTACTGGGTATCGTATGGGCAATAGAACACTTCCGGCCCTACGTATTCGGGAGGAAGTTTCGGGTTAAAACAGATCATCGACCCCTCCAATGGGTGGGAAAACTGAAAGAGTCATCAGCGTGGATTACCAAATGGAAGGAGTTCCTCAGTCAATACAACATCGACATTATTTACAAACCGGGGAAGGAGAACGTCGTGGCCGATTGGTTATCCCGCGCGTTGGTCGTGAATGCGATCGAAGAGGAGATTCCGGGACCATCACGTGACACCCACCAATTCGTTCAGGAATGGTCACCCGGCGAGGAAGGGGAGCGGGAGAGGGCTCCAGCCAATGATGTTCCGAGTGACGGGAGTTCAGTGGGGGATAGGCCCTCGGACATTGAGGACCTCGACGCCATAATAAATGACAAGAGGCGCCAGATCATTTGGCTCACCAAAACTTCTGGGCTCTTCAAGATGGAATCTGAGAAGTACGGCCACTGCAACATCGTCAAGATCTGGTCGACACCGGGGATAAACGACGATACGATTTGCCGCGCCCTGAAGGACGCATCTACTCCAGGGAAAACGCACCACATGTACGTGAGAAATGCGACCATCTGGGGACGCATCAAACGCCTATGGAGGACAGAGAGGATCGGAGTCGATCGTACGTTTGTCCGATGTACCCTGAAGGTGGAGACAGTAAAAGAAGAAACGCGGCAGAGAGAAGTGACCCTTGCATTCCACCAAGGGAAGACAAACCACCGGGGAATCGATGCTACCCTGCAAGCATTGAAGAGGAGATATTTCTGGTTGGGCATGAAAGACACGATTGCGAGAGTTATTGGTACCTGCGACACATGCCTCACCACGAAATATGATCGCCACCCCCACCCCCAGAGCAATACAGGAGGAGACGCCGACGGCAGACCAACCGTTGGAGGATTTGCAGGTGGACACGTTCACATGGAGGGGATACAAATGGGTCACCATTGTCGATAGGTTCAGCAAAACAGCGATGGCCCATCTGATAGCAGAACGATCAGTGGAAGCAGTCCTAAGGGCACTACGCACATGGTGCCAATTTTATGGCGTACCAGACACGATAGCTTCCGACGCTGGTAGGGAGTTTGATAACGCCGAAATAAGGGCTGAGGCGGCGGCCTTAGAGATCCGTTGGCATCTCAACACTCCAGGACACCCGAAGAGTCGAGGAGACCTAGAGTGGCTGCACAGCACGCTTAGCGACCACCTACGAATTTACCATGGAGAGAAGGGCTTAGAACCAAACGTGGCGATGGAAAAGGCAGTCATCGCGTATAACCACTCAATCCATTCTGCCACCGTTTTTTCTCCGGTCGAGACGCTGTTTGGTCTTCGAAGATGCCGGCGCGATAGCAGGAGTACGGCGATCGATGAAGAACTGGCCGCACGGGTAGTCAGTAATCAGATAGCGCTAAAGAAACAGTGGGTGGCCGTTCGGGGAAGGCTCCAGGATAATAAACGGCGACGGGTGGCGCGCGACAACCTCAAAGTCCGCGATATTCTGGGCAATCTTAAACTCGGCGCGCTCGTGTACCGGAGAAAAGGGTCGAACAGGGGTAAGGAACTAGTGCGGTACGAGGGTCCTTTCCGAGTGATCGCTCTCCGCGAACACAACGTGGTCACGGTCGAAAGCATTACACCCCCGATCAAAAGGCGGACGGTATATGTGGAACAGCTCAAGATTCCCACGGTGGAGCCTGGGAGCCTCGTCGTCGAAACATAACTCCGGTGTGTGTCACAGGTGAGAGGCCTATATATATATTTTTTTTATTGGTTTATTATGTTTTTTTTGTGTTATATGGGTCTGTGCTGTGATTTTAGATGGACCTGGAAGACATTTTTCTTTTCAAATTTTTTTATTAACAGAGTTTGCTTTTTGTTTTGTGTTGCTATAGATACATTGCTGATGTCGTATGTTAGGAGTTTACGGGGAATGTCCGTAAACTGGTAGGGGGGAGAACAAACCCGTAACGTGTGTATAGAGGATAATGATGAGGAAAATAAAGCCAGTTATAAAACAAACCTTCTTATTATATCATCTACCTCCTTATTCATTCCTTTTTCTCGATCGTCTACAGCTGGGAGACGATTACTTATATATATATATATATACAATAGAGTATAGGGTGATTTATCTTTTGTAGTTAGCGGTCGCTAGACTGAGAATGTACGTCCAACCAGTGAGAATCCGTTTTAAAACATTTATTCAATCTCCCTTCCATAGTCAAAACATAATCTGACTGTGTGTCGCAAAAACGAGAAAATTGAAATTTTAAAGGGCTTAGGGTTTTCACATTCATGTAGTAAGTGTTTAAGAAACTAACGCCTAAACGTACGAGTACGCAGCCATATTATTAATTCACTTTTTTACCCCCATTCGATTTTATATATATATATGTAATGAAAGTGATCTCTCTTTCATTTGAATTTGCCGTGCTGCTTCCACTGGCCCCCACCAGATGGAGCATCAGTTATCAGATAGAGAAGGTTATGTGAGATAACAGAACATGTAAATAGTGTGTAAAATAAAATAGTGTAAATAAAGAATTGATAGTTAGAAACTGTAATTGTCGTTTCTTTGTTTACAGGTAAGATTGTGTAATCAATATTAATAATTGTTATAATATAATATATAGTGAATAAAATTGCTAACTTTGTTTACAGAGAAACTGATTTCAGTTTATTCACCCCACCTTCAATAATTGTCTTACATATATATTAAAATAAAGCAATTTAGTTCATAACCAATGTTAAATGTTTGCTCTAAAAATAAAAATGAATAACCATTAAAAAAGCTGGAGATTCTTGGATTGGCTAGTTTATTGTTGTAAAAGTGAAACATATAATAATGAGGCATTTTATATTGCCATTTACCACCCAATGGCAATTGGAATATTCCATGACTGTCCTGCGGATTCTGTGAACTGGATAGAGAGCCCTTCGCCTGCCGAGATCCGACGATAGCACCGTTACTCATTGATCGGCATTCTCGGCTCCTGGTCCACGCTTTTTTACTTTATCTTCAAGCTCCGTCGAGTTTGTGTCTTTCATAGCGCAGCTCTGATTCACATTTATTGACTTGCGGAGGCGAGCGACCGTCGCCACGGTATTGTAGACTCAAGCCAACGGATATATATATATATATATATATATATAAGAAGAAAGTATGCCAACGCAGAAACAGTCGTGAGTAAGTAACAGTAGCTTTGAACTATTGACACTGGGATCTTTGATATAATAATAATTCATTTCACGTCCAGTGTGGTACACACACTCACACAATCAAGTTTACAAAAACCTAATTATTGACATTTCTTGCGTTCCACGAAAATCCATTCACATCGACATAATACACAGACCAACAGGTGTCTATTTCAAGATAGAGGAAAACTTCATCGATGAAACTAACTAGTATATGAACACTTTGGAAGCTTCTTGTTAAAGCCGTTAACTTTAATGCTAACATTCATGTTTTTTTTTTGTTTTGTTGAGTTTTTGTATTGATTAATTTTCTTCAACAGTGTTTACCCAAAGAAACAAACAAGCGTAATTATTACGACTGTAATTATAATTTATCGCTTAATTTCACTCAACAAAGGATAATGTTCAACCAGTTTTTGTTTACACCCAATGGCTAGCGGTCAAGGTCTCGTCTTCTCATACGCACAAGAGCTCAGTACGGCTCAAGCTTTGTTTGGGGACACAGAAATGCTCTCCCTCACACCCGAATATTGATGATTCGCCGAAGTATCTCATTTTTTCTTGGTCGAGTACTCATCACTGCTCATCATTATTATAACGCTCGTTGTGAACACTCGGACCGTGATTGTTGTTCACGAGAAGGGAGAAGAAGAGCAGAACATGTTATTTTTTTACATCATGTACTTTCTTCAAATTTAGATCATTAGATTAAAATCGATTTTGTTTTTTTTGTACCTGAGACTGATTGATTGCTTATTGTAACGGAGCTCCGCTTATTTCATTTATTGGACATATATATGTATAAAGAAAGAAAACCTTTTTTTATTATTTTGTTTTCACATTGATGGGTTTTTTTCTATACTTCTTTCTCATTTTTTTTAATTGTCCAAATTTTCAGTTATTAATGTTTTTCTTTATTCTGAATAAAGTTTCAGTCATTTTTGTTTGTAAGCTTGTTTTTTTGCAATTGGGGATTAATTAAAACCTGTGAAATTTTTCAATACAATAGATTGAACTTTTGTTTGGCTTTAAGTTGGTCGTTTTTTTTTCTTTTCTCCTAACTATTTGTCGATGTTTTCGGGAATCGGGAGTGAATGGGAGTGATTCTAGTTTGTCCGGGTATGGAGATTTGCTTCCTCAATTTTCGAGTAGCCGCTCCCCCCAACACTTCTTTTCCGTCATATTTTTGCATGCATTTTGGAGCAGTCCGTTTCTAAACTTCAGCAGTCATCTGCCATCATGTGCGTAGCCCACCTAGGTAGGGGTCCTACAACGTTTTAATACCCTTTCACCTTACAAAACAAGCTTCTGCATTAATGGCTTCCAGGTTAAAGGAAAAAAATTCCTGGGACAAGGAACCAAAATTACAAATTACCTTTTACCGCACAAGAGAAAAGGGTCTGCTACCATTCTTCCTGTAAAAGGACACATTTAAAGGTGAAATCTTTCACCTTGTTCCTCACCGGTGTCCCCTAAATTTTCAGGAAAACGGTCTAAGTGGCAGTATAAACAGTGCACCTTAATACTCATGTTACATCCAAGGGATTTGGAACTGTTAAGCATCTCGTTTCCAGTTCAACATGGTTTTCAGCTTTGCGTTTTCCCCGAAAACAACTGCAACAAATAAAGTCCAGGCATTTCGCTAACCCTCGTTCATCGAAGTTACAGGTTAATGAGTGGTCTTATTTGTGGGTCGTCAAATATTCCTGCTTTAATTTGTTTCGTACACAACCGAGGCATTTTTCCCCATCTTTAAACATTTTATTTTAAGCATCTTTCTTATCAAGAGCCTTTACAAACTGCTTCATAAGGCCCAGCTTTATACACTATATTTGAAAGATGATTTTCTCTCGCTCAACCGAAGGGCCCTTTTCTTTTTCCTGAGTCCATGTTGAATGTTTTCCATTTTTAAGTCCACACTAATCACCCATTGATGTTCATGATCCTTTTTCTTCTCCAAGATCAAAGGTATGGTGTTATATCCTTCTTACATTCTCGTCGAGTGAGCAATTGGTATTGAAACATATTTATTCCCTTTGTGTAGAAGGACATATTTCAAACTTCGCTCTGAGCTGTCAATAAATAATCTGTAAAATATACAGGAAAACTTTTTTTTTCAGGAGTCCTCTAAATTCATGACAGCATCCAAGATTGTCTTCTTGAGAGAAGAATGATACCCGACCCTTTTTTGTTGTACGGTAAAGGTAATTTTGGTTCCTTGTCCCAGCAATTTTTTTTCTTGAACCTTCAAGCCAGTAATTAAGAAGCTTCTTTTTAGAGGTTGAGATATCAGGTGAGGTAATTTAACTCATCCAGTTTGAAACGTTAAGGGATTTATGACTTCCCTCATAATCACTGTCACCTTTATTAGTATCATAAGGGATACGAGGGACAACACTTGGCCCTCACACAGAGCTCTGGTAGCTGGTGAAACGTTGGGCTCGGCACTTCCTTCGAGTTAGGGACTGGGCGTCTTGCAGAGACTAAATCAGGATAAGTCCACTTGCTGTGGTTGTTTCGATTTATTCCAGTAATATTCAGTTAGTAGAAATAGCAGTCATCGAAGTGGTTTATGGTTCCGAACCTTTGGTACGCCGAATTTCACACTGCTTCTTTTCCCGGTAGTTAACTTTCGCAAATGTTCTGTACAATTTTTACAGCTGCAGATGACTGCTAATATATAGGATATGGATCTTCACTCTTCACGCTGAATACTTCCAGGGGCTGGGATTTCAACGCGAATGAAGCCACCGGCAAAAACTACTTATTTAATAATTCATCCATTATTTTTGGAGAAGAATATACTTTTATTTTATCAAATGAGACCTCTATGTAAACTTTCATGTTCTATCTCGAGCAGGTAACTAAAAATACCAGGACAGAAAAAAACAAAAAAACGTGAGGATTCCTGATTTTGAAATAAAACCAACAGGAGCCTAAAAACTCAGCGAGCCCCAAAATCGCATCACGGAAGTGGAGAAATGGCGTAACCAACGGCACATAAAAGTCAAAAAGACAAATGCATTCATCCGAATTTTACCCTTCGATGAGGATACTTTCCAACCATCACCTTTAATTCGACACCACTTCCCCCATCAAACATTGCCGTCGAGAGCAAGCAAAAAACATCGGAGCCATGCCTTTCATCTTGATAAAATGCTGAAGTGGAACCCCCGTGTAAAACTTGAGGGAAAAGAGTTAAACATCTGAGTTTGACCGGCTTAATAGATACTCTGATAAAACTCTTGAAAACAGACAGTTATTAGTAGGCAAATCCAAACCATCGAACATCAAACTAACTCCGACCAAACGTGCTCTGAACTACATTCAAAGCTCACAAACTCGTCCCTTCACAATGTTCGCTATGTACCTAGAGTTCTTTATCTTATGACCACAAGGTTTACCAAACTCCATCTGCACATTCAAATCATAGAGTCAACTCCTCCTTATGGAGTAACACTGCTCTATACAATCCACCTTGTCCCCTAAAGCGGAGGTGACTTCACGATCTATTATAAATAAATATGTCCTGGCTCCTGGCGCTGAGTACCTTCCTCACTATATCCTGAGCGTCTGTGGTTCTCTAGTACCCTTTCTGTTTCTCTCCACAAAGCGTAACGGCTAGAGAATAAGATAAGGACATCTTTTCTCCCGATTAGTCCACTAGCATTACTGGGTGATAGTGATGTTGCCTTGGGGCTCCTGGGCAAAATCTGTATTGACACACTGTGGCCTTTGGGCCACACTAGAGCACTCAGGGAGTATACTTCCTTTTCTATGACTACAAGTAACGTCCTCCGAGTTACTGACTAGCTAAAGTACCCCTCTACAAACAGGTGCAGCTCGACCCACCCTTACCCCCTGGTTGGTGTCAAGATCGGGTCAAGTGAAGAGAGTTAAAAGTTACGGTCCAAATACCGCAGCTCTATTGAGACAGGTTGCCCTCCTAGAAACAAATAAGGTAGAGATGTGCAAGCCATAATAACGACAATAAAACTAATACAACCAGCAAGAATTGTAACAGAGATATATCTAAAAATCACAGTAGTTGTTACCAGTGCCGTACTGAAAATGGTGAAGAAGATGAAATGTACACATTACCATTTACAGCGTTGCCATTGTTTGTTTTTACTTAACTCTTTTATTCATAAATACCTAAAGTATTCATTTCGTACGAGTAAACTTAATTTTATTATTCAGTAATAGAAATTAATGTTAAGGCTAAATTATGTTACAGCGTTCCATATGACGCTGCTTGCCCGCTCTCAGGATTAATAAATTGTGTTCAAATTTAAATTTTACAAATAAAACCACTAAAAAAAGATTGTAATTATTTCTACTTGTTTGATTTTTATCAGTGCTGTTATCACAAATGGTAAAAGAAAACCCAATGTAAACAGTTGAATTAATGCTTGATTATAAACTGAAAGTTCTCCTCGCAATGAATTTGAATCTCCTAAATATGTTACTACTCAAAGTAAATTAGTGAGTATAGTGACGGGATTTTGACTCCAAGGCATTAGCATTGTGGCTAATGAAAGGATTACTTCTACTATTTATGTTGTAATTAATTTATGAGACCCATTCTATAATCCTACCTGTAAGTATGTACTGCATGTAATACATAGAGAATAACGAGGCACATTTCTCGTGGGAATAACGGATCTATCACCCATCGTGAACACATTGACAAAAATCCTATTTTAACAACAATTTCACATAATTTGGACTACTAAGCTTAGTCCTAATAGGGAAACTATTTTTCGTCATAATCGTAATCATGATACCATCGTCATCAATTAATTGATGAATTATTGGATATTTTAATTACTGTGGTTTTTGAGTAATGGTTTATTCTTATGTTAAATCCTTAAAAGGGAGGGGCCTATCACCATTAAACTTACTAGTGACTCCAGTTACTGTTTGTAATAAATGACTGCTGATGGTTGTAAAAATATTCGTATCTATGCTCCAATTGGTATTGGAATAAATATATTTTAGAATCAATTTACATTTGATTTCCTATTTGACCCAAGTAATATGAAGCTTTGGTATCCCTGGGATAGTGCAGAAAAAAAAGTGTATAGGAGCCATTGCGAATTCGAAAGATATCAATACTGGTTGGTTTAGTTGCCAAAATATATATCTGCAAGATGCTTCCGTATCATCAATGGAACATGTAGGAATAAATTATTTTATTTTCAGTTGTTTAAATGTTGGAATTAATGTCATCATTGCATTCGAAGTGAACAAGGATGACCCAAATAGTACTCCGCTAGATGCCCACTAACATGTGAAAACAAATGAGTGTTTATTGCTTCCCGGTCGGCTGCAACTAACCGTAAAACCCCTTTGCCGGAAATGTTTTTGAATTTCGTTCCAAAACGGGCAGCCGTTTGTTTCCTAAATGTTGAAATCCCCTCCATTCTGTAAACATGCCAACATGAAAATTAGAAGTCCAGGAATGAAGTGACGATACACCTGAAATCACAACAGTAGGTGTACCATTTTATTTCACTATTAGACTGTTTTTTTATTATTTTTTTAATCAATTACATTGATATTTTTCGTTTTTTTTAATATGTCCTTAATCATATGGTAAAATGTAGACATTAAGTCTTATATAATTTACGGGATCGAACTTAAGAAGGACATGCCAATGATAAACAGCCTTCTTTTCACCGAGGAACACTATGGGCTTTTAGCAGATTAAGATACAACGTACCAAAGGAAGGAATGAGAAATTAATTTTAGTTTTTTACATTTGAAGGCCATATGTTAAATATTAGTGAAAAGGGCGTATCTCAAATTGATTTATTTTTCATACTTCCCGCTTTTTCATGTTAACATGGATATTTTGAGACGTTGAGGAATGCAACGTAATATGAAAAAGAAACGATATTTTTTTATTTTGAGTGGGAAGCATCCTAAGTGCCGGTTTGGAAGAAGCCTTTCATATCTTATTTAAGGGAGACCGGAGCTAAAATGTCGGTACAAGGCATACATATTCAAAGGACCTAAAATCCTTCAAGCCCCCGGGCGAGGATTCCAAGGATGCGATTGAGAGTATGCACCACTTGCATGGGCCAATGATGGCAACCCATTTCCTATTTCAACCCTCATAACATTTTACTGTATTTATTATATATTCACAATCTCAACTATTTTCGATCTTCCTTCCTCTGTTCGATCCAATGGAAATTTTGAAAAAAAAGAAAATTAACCAAAGTCTTGGCACATTAACCAATAATTCTCCACCATCGGTAGACTCTCACTACCGTCCCGAATCCACCCGCCTTTTTTAGGCATTCCACACTCCTCATCCTTCAAATGGGACTCCCCCTAGTGAAAAGCACCCATCATTCCAAATAATTTTCCTTTATTATTTTTCCTGCACCCTTTTTATTACTTTGAGAGATAAGAAAAAACCAAAAAAAAAAAAACCCATTCACCAGACAACAAGGAAGTTCAGTATTAGCAGTTGAAGAGTGAACACCTTTTGCTGCCATTTTTGTTTCCTGCCGCCATCTTGCTAGATGCCAACACCACGTTGCGCCTGTTTTGCGTTTCAGGTGACGCCTGTATAAGGTAACTTTATTAGTTGAACTAAGTTAGTGTAATTAGTGCTGCGACTAGTGGGGACGGTACCCCATTCAATAATTTGGCCGTTTTTTTTGTTTGTGATTTAAACCTTTATTTGGATGATGGAGATGGAAGTGAATACGTCCAGGAATCGGCCGGCTTCCAGGCCACCAACCCTGGACAGTAAAGAGGACTTCACTTTCCCTAAGATCACAGTAAGGTTCAACGGCCAACGAAGATGAAGTCGACGAAGGTCGGAAATAAATTTCAGGTACTCGCTAGCTAGTCAAATGAATCTATATGACACAGAAGATGTGACGGTTTCTGGTCTCCAAGGTGTGTCTCTTCCAATAACCGGATCAGGCGTCTGTCGTGGCTCTGGCTGTATGTTTCGATAAGACGAGCCTTTAAATCTTCGCAGGGATTATCACTTGGAGAATATGCTGTGTGATTACCCTGAAAGGAAAATGAGCATAAATGTGCTCCGAATTGGCTTTAGATGAAGAGATCCGGTTTGTTGAAAAACTGTTTTCAGCCTGCAAGAACCTTCGTGAAATTCTGGGAGTTTGCACGTCCGAGAAATGGCGTGTACAGTAGCACAGCATGCTTCGTCGACCAGGGCTGGTGGGTCGGCCATCATAAGAAATGGTTTCTTCTATTTTCTCGATCGAAGTCACCAGTTGTTGGGAAGTTATCCGATGTTCGAGCCCCCAAGGTGGGGAGGAGACGCCCACCGTGGGCTAGGGTCGCTACAACCTCTAGCCGCCGTCCGCAGAGCGCCAAAAAAGAGATAGAGCGGGTGGACCTGTGGTCTTTCGCCCTTGCTGGCGGGCTAGTCGGCGGGCAGCTTGATTCGTTTTGATCTGACTCCATAAGATCTTAGAAGATGTGCCCCGACAGTGCACTATGTTCAGGAGAAGATGAACAGGTTTATAGGTAGTTTATGTGGTCTTGGATTGACCACGAATTCACACTCAGTATCTAAGGGTAGGCGAAAACCGTCCGAATCCAAAAGGCGAGTGTGAACCAGAGAAAAGAGGGGTGGATTGCCGTGGGAGACGCTACTAACTAATGTTTGTAGGGCCACGGCAACCGTCGTCCGTGAAGGGAGGTCTCTCCTAAGGAGGTGCTAGTTTTAGCGACGAGATAAAGGCAGAGATTCCCACTAGGAAGGTGTGGGGATGACAACGCCGGACTGAAACATAGCAAGGCTAGAAGAGGGAGAGAGAGAGAGAGAGAGAGAGAGAGAGAGAGAGAGAGAGAGAGAGAGAGAGAGCGAGAGAGTGAGAGAGAGAGAGCGAGAGAGTGAGAGAGAGAGAGAGAGAGTGAGAGAGAGAGAGAGAGAGAGAGAGAGAGAGAGAGAGAGAGAGAGAGAGAGAGAGAGAGAGAGAGAGAGAGGAGAGAACAGTGTTCCAAATGCCGGATGTTTTGTGGTCCGTCCGTCGGTCTGTAAGACACCCTGGTTATATACGTAGGCCAGCCGTAGTGGGAATGGTTCCCCCACCTGCGGCTGTTTCCCCCTCTCTGACTGACGTCATAAGCTTTATTATAAAAATATAGAAACATAGATAGATATTTTCTGGGCCGAGAAGAGGGAAACTTCTAATTATTCGAAATTAAGAGGTTGCCACAACAACATGTGTAGAATTAAGTAAGAGAAAATCACTATTAATATTTAGTTTAGTTTAGAAATAAATCACTTGTACTAATGAAAATAGCGTATTCAATGATAGTGTACCCTTATTAAATTTTAAGGTTTAATTAAATTAAATTCCTTCAGTAGATTAACACGAAGTTTACCTTGGGAAAAGAATTAAATGGGAGAAAAATGCAGCCAGATCAGTATTAATCAATTCTATTATATTCTAACTTTACGCTAATGCAATACGCTGGAAGTTTGGTTGATTAATAAAACTAAGAGATTCAACAAGTAAGTGGGATCCAAAAAGGTTCATTAAATATCTTATTTATTTGATTGAATACAGCGTAAGTGGTGTGGGTAAGATATATAGGTATCGATGGAAAGGTTTATTATAACTTTATTTTTATATGTATTTAAAATATATTAGCCCTTATGAACCGAAGTCCGAACGTAGATATACATACATTAAGAACGACAGGGGCAAGACGATTCGACTGATTTCAAAAAAAGCTTATTTATTTTGGACTATTAGGTGCAAGGGTGAAATGTCTTGGATATTTTTGGAAAGAAAGCGTTGTTTCCTGTCTGTATGTTCTACGCTTGTGATATCCGCAAAAAGACAATATCTGTCAAAATTTGAAAGTCATGCCAATAAATTTATGCGTTATTTATCTTTGGATAGAAAATTATGAAGGACACATTAGAGGCAAAAAGGTAAAAATTAATTATTAACTATTAAGTTATATGGTATGAATGAAAACACTTATCTCAATTATTTATTGCCTATTAAGTAAAGGCAGATTGTAATTTCATCATAATAAAGTTGTTATAGAATGAAAAAAAAAACAAAAAAACTATTAAGTAATTCAACGGTAGAAATAATGTCATTCCAGCCGAATCCATCTTATTGTCAGTATTTTTTTTATTTGTTTTTTACTTTTTCAAAAATCCTATTTTCAATGACCGTGGTGGTTTTTGTGAAATTGAATTGGTAAAAAATACAAGGAATGTCTTGACAGTTTATAAGAAGTGTACGTGTACAGTTAAATGTACTTACTAAGTTATAGTTATGTCACTAAATGTATCACTGTGATTTCCAAGCCCGGAGGGTTAGATACACTTCTCAAATAGCTGTGATTAACTCTTTATTGGGCTATAATTACAATCTGCCTGTTATAAGGCAATAAATAATTAAGATAAACGCTCTCATTCATACCATATTTACAATTCATCATTCACTCGCTCATTCATACAATATTTACAGACAGCCCAGAGACCTCCCAAATCCACATGCGAAGAGAAAGCGGAGTCTTAGGAAGTCCCCCACGCTTCTCCGTCAGCCGCGTAACCGGATACTAGCCAGTGGAGGCTGACCAAAAGCACGAGAGCCAAAGACGCTCAGGACATAATTGGAGTAACTGGCCATTGCAAGGACCACCGCTGTCACGCGTTTATAGCAGGTCACGAGGCCACTGCCATTTCAGTCACCGAGGAGGTTATAGGGATGAGTGGCGCAGTGCAATGACTGTGCTACAGGATTAGGGTGGTTAGAAAGGCTACTGTGGGATTTCGTAAACTTGGAAGGGATGAGTTCTAGAATGTAGGGTATATTAAGGTCGTTATGAAGGGTTTTGTTGCTGACATAATAAGGGGCATTTACTATTGTTCTCAGGACTTTTGATTGAAAGGATTGGATACGCTTGATGTTCGACTTTTTTGCTGTCCCCCATAGCTCTATTCCGTATGTCCAGATTGGTTTAAGTATAACTTTGTAGATTAGTAGTTTATTTTCTATTGAGAGATAGGATGTCCTTTGAAGTAGTCTGTACAGTTGTCCAAAGCGTCTGTTTAGTTCTTGTATTTTTATTCTCGTATGTGGAGATGTAAGCCTAAGTATCGTACTGTCTCGAATACAGGGAGAGGAATAGAATTAAAATAAGCTAGTGGAAAAGTCTTGCGACAAAGGGTGAAGGTAATGTGGGAACATTTTGCTTCATTAACTTTGATCCGCCATTGATTACACCAATACTCGATCTCGTCAAGGTGTTTTTGAAGGTTATGGGATGCTATGTCGGGGTCTGGGTGGGATGACAAGACTGCAGTGTCATCTGCAAATGTGGCCAAGAAGGTATTGGGAGTAGAGGGGACATCAGCGGTGTATAGGTTATAGAGGATGGGGCCCAGGACACTGCCCTGTGGAACTCCTGCATTTATGGGATAGTAGTTAGAGTATTCTAAGCCACAGCGGACTTGGAAGAAGCGGTTTGAAAGGTAGGACTGTAGGATTAGGAAAAGGGTCTGTGGTAAATATCTTTTGAGCTTGTAGAGCAAACCTGCGTGCCAAACCCTGTCAAAAGCTTGAGCTATGTCAAGAAAGGCAGCAGTGCAATACTGTTTGGTTTCAAGGGCTGAGGAGATGTGATCAACAACGCGAAGGCCTTGTTGAGCAGTGGAATGTCGTTGGCGGAAACCAAACTGGTGTGTGGGAAAAAGGTTTTTGGATTCAACTATGGGAATTAGACGTTTTAGTAGGAGTTTCTTAAATATTTTTGAGAGAATATGCAGTAGGCTGATTGGACGATAAAATGAGGCGTCATTGGGTGGTTTACCGGATTTGGTGAATAGGGCAATAACGGAATGTTTCCAGAGGAGAGGAAAGTGCGTCGTTCGGATAATGCAATTATATATATATAGGTTAGGAAGATTATGGCTTTAGGAGGAAGTTGTTTGAGAATTTGAGGAGTTAGGAGATCATATCTAGGGGATTTTCTGTAAGGTAAGTTTTTCAGAAGGTATTTGACCTCAGAGGGATTAATAGCTTTTGGCGGAAGAGAGAGAGGAATAGGTGAAGTGAGGAAATCTTCCACAGTTGTGCTGTGAGTATGGCTTTGATGAGAAAGGTGAGGTGTGAAAGTATGGGTAAGATGCAGAGCAAATTCCTCCGACCTATCCCCATCCGAAGCCGCCCAGGACCCATCATCACGACGGAGTGGGTGTGAAACAGGTTGATACTTTAGGATTTTTTTGGTTACATTCCACAAGGAGTTATCCCTGGTGGACAGAGAGGAGAGGTAGGAATTGAAAGAATCGGAACGGAAGGATGCCAATCGCCGCTTCACCAATCGGCAGTACTGATTGTACTTGCGGCGATCAACATGATGCCGGGGATCTTTTCCACACTGTTTTGGAGCTCTATACCCCTTCACCGATCTTTCTTATAATGAATTATCAAAATCGTGTTATTATACTTTTAATATATCTCAGATATTACACGAATCCTTTGGGATTTGAACCTAGAATTCTTGTAACAGGTACATGTAACATATATTTTTTTATAGTTTTTAAGAAAATAACTTTTTAACGAAACATATTTGGTAAAGTCAAGTAACATATTAAGTTAAACCCGTGGAAATTCTAAAAATAATGGCACAATTTCCAGCTTCTAGGGCAAATAGTTGTGGAGCTATAAGTTTTTTTTAACGTTTCAAAAATCAGTCTATTTTTGTTTTTTTGTATGAATGAAAAACTAAAAATGGGGAAAATCCTGATAATACTAGGTAGGTATGTAGACAAAGTCATTGATTTTTGAGGCTTCAAGTTCGAGGCCAGGATTTGACATGAAATGGCCCAGATACGAACAGACGATGTAGAGTCACTCCCTTTCTGCTTAAACATCCTGTAACCATCAAACCAAGCAATGAGATGTGGTTAAAAGCAAACATCGGAAACTGAAATAAAAGCTAATAAAAGAATCCTTGTGCAGATTGTTTGAATCCCTTTCCCTCCCACCATAAGTGCATTCAAAGCTGAATTAGACAGTATTGAATAATGTCATTGCGAGTTTGGACTAAGCGTCACTGGTTATTAGTTAGGCTGATGTCAAATCAACAGGCACCTCACATATACTCACCAAAATATGCGAAGCTTCCTTTACTAATTAAAGTTAATTATTATTATTGGGTGCCATTTTCAAATTAGTGATGCATATTCAATGAGTCCTTTGGGAAATTAGTAGGCTATTGATCTAATTAAACAGGCCGATAAGCACATCAATGTACTAATATGCGTTACTAACAGCTCCGGCGTTATGTTCACGTGCAATAACACTATGCTTCTCTTTCTTAACAGCAACGAACATAAAACCATTTAATAAAATAGTTTTATCAAATATTTCCCATACAAATTATATGGAATCATTTTTCAATATGTGTTATTTTGAAGAATGCACAAGTTGACATTGTTTAAAAAAGTCAATATAATCCTCCACAATTCAATCATATTCTAACAAAAAAAAGTTTTGGAGGCCAAAATAGGAATTTGACGAGGTTTCTCCCCACCACGAATATTGATAAATTGTTTAGTTATTTACATATTTTTTTTATACTTAATAAGTGATTTTCAGTGATCAGGACGATTTAAAAAATAAATTGAACTATTTTGAGTACAAATAACGATAATGTATAAATTGTATTGTGTGAATAAGACAATTTTTAATTTAGTTTGCACAATCCTCCTGTTACATATACATATACCTTTCATATCACAAATTTTCCATGGTGTATTTGGTTTCGGATTCATTTTGGTAACATGGAAAATATTTAAGGACTGTATAATGCCCCATGGCAGGAATAGAATGTTACTAAGACGATACTTCCTGAGTTTAGAAGTTTCTGAACCGTACAACTAATGTCGAGGATTTGGAGTTCAGAAATTATTTTGAGAGGGTCTTAGGTTTTACTTAGGAAGTACTTGAAGGGCCTAGGTAGAAGTTGGTGTGGTGATAAATAAGCAGGAATTTAGGACAGTAGGAGGTGGAGTGAAGCCAGCTGACCTTTCCTTTGCCAGGACTTAAACGATGGGATGCTAAGCCCCGGCTTTGGGCTTAATCGATACTTAATAGTTAATGGACCATCTCCACCTCGTCTTATCGTGCCAACTGATTCCTTCAATGAGTTTGTAGTTAACCAAATCATGTTTTTGTCAAATAATAGTTTAACACCACCTTCAATGAATTATCAATGTTTAAATGGCTATGACCAATTAGTTGATTTTTGATGTTTCTGACGTGGTATAAAACCTGTCTATCTCCATGCACTGGATATATCACAGCATGGACCCCAGGATCAGTTTTTTCACATCAAATATTAAAGAATTTAGGATAAAATTTGTTCACAACAGTCATGGACTATATTGTTCGTCTTATAAAATATATAGCAACGAAATAGAAGAAAGTGAAGGATAAGTATCCAAAGGTTTCTGTGCTTAAGATGTGGCCACCACATCACTTTTTTTAACTTATAAAATTATTCAAAAAAAATGTTAAAAAACGTTTTACTTTTTGAATTTATTTTTGAACAGCTTTCGAGCAAGGACTTGAAAAAGCCCGTATGCAGGACCGAGTTATTTTCCGTTTGATTTCACCTACTACCTGGTAACTAAAATATTTACAGCATAGCCCATGGGTTTGCTGAATATAAATTTGAGATTTGGGAAAATGGAAAGGAAAGATAGAAGGGACAGAAAGATTTAACGGTAGGAAAGTACAGCCTATCTCCTTCAGGCAGGTGAATGTATGATCCAGTTAAATTAATATGAGAGGTAGTGACAAAAAATAAAGGGTTTCAAATAAACTGTTTTGAACAACTATTCTATAACTATTGAGGTATTTTCCTTCTATTCTCGTACGTCTGTCCTCAGTCAGTACTAGGATACCTATCCTAAAAAATTTTCCATCAGCCTGAAGCTCAAGGATAACTTCTTGAATAGCTTGAAATACGAGTATGCTGATTAGTACAACAATGACAAATTATTAAACGTTAAAAATAGGGGTGGTTGTTTTTACTTTTAATATCTGACTAGTCCAAGTTCAGAAGCTTTAATAGATTCGAAGTTATTTAAATTTGAGATTGTTTGATAATCATTAAAAAATTCCCGTAATTATCTCTTTGCATGTATTTTATTAACTTAATTATTGATTGACATGCTGAAAAAAAAGTTTTTTTAAATATATTTTAGTTCATGATTGATGAAATAAAAATAGTGGGCAATAATAAAGTTTCAGTTTTCAAACAATTTTATTAAGATAAAATTACAATCTGCCTTTTATTAGGCAATGAGTAATTGAGATAAATGTCATCATTCATACTATATTTACAATTCATCATTCACTCGCTCATTCATACAATATTTACAAACAGCAATAAAGTAAGTAAGTAAATACGTTTTAATGACATTAACATATTATTTAACTGGCATCATGATCGTAAGTAAGACAGGAGAAAGATATGAGATGTTGATATAATAATTTGTGAGATAGGGCTTTTACCGTGGAGATCTTATCATTGGCCAGTCTATTCTGGCAAATTAACTTGCTCACTAAATTTACCTGCTTTACAGATTGTATCTTCGCGAGTAACTCTTTAACATATTATGACCGTAATTTCTCACTGTCGTCTAATTCGTTTCAAAGAGGATTCAGACAATTAAATTTAGTTTTACTCAAATCATTCAAGCTACATTAAATCAGTTGATTCCCGTATTTGCATAAGCTTAACCCGACATAACGAGAAAAAACAAGACATGAGAACACGTGCATGAGACTTTCTCTCCCATTTTAAATTTTTACTTTTTTCGTCTCATAATGAACTTTTATATGCCAAATAAATTTATTATATTATTTTCAAGAGATAAAGAAATAAGTAAAAGGAAATTAGGACCTAACAAAAGTTATTATATTCCTTAAACCACAAATCAAGTTAGATTCCTTTTAGTAAAGTATTATCATGTAATTAAATAAACATTGCACATATCCCTATTCTTTTGGCACTCATTCTCAGCTCAGATGATGAAATAGATTTGGTACCGTATATGAAACATTACGAAAAGATCTAACAAAGATCAACAAAAAGCCGTAATTTTTTAAACATAGCATACAAATAAAATTAGTAAAAAATTAAATTTTGGTACTAACGAAAACGTAACATTAGCATTGGCTATGAGAAGAGAATCACTCAAGGTACGCAGTTTTTCCACAACAATTCTCTTATGCGATGTGACGGCTGAGGAAAACAATACATGGACTGTAGACGTTAATCATATGGACAAAGAATGTAAGTAACGCTAAACGGAAGTCCAATCTCCCCACCACCTCCGCTTCCAAATTACCAGTAATTTACTGCAAACGTGAGAGGAAATCTCACGGTCCAAGTTCTTCCGGGTTAAACTTAAATGCCAAGTGATCACCTATTACTAAAAATACCCTGTTCTAATCCGTCTGTTTGCCATTACGTTCTGGTATTTGTAAATCTCCTGATCATGTCAAACACATAAAATAATACACGGAAGTCCAATTTGATGAAATAAACATAAAACAGGACTGAGTGACCTATTAATTACTTTAACTATAATTTTAAGTAGGGGATTAGGTTAATATTTCTACTTTCTCATTCTTCTAGGAGAACATAAGGCCATAAGAGATGACTATATTCTTGGATTTATAATATTTTTTCAAACAAAAGATCTTTAAAATCGGGTTCGCTAATTATATCAGTGATTTTTTTTTGCATTTTATTTAGTATGAGGTCCCAAGATGGTAAAAATTAAAGCTATGAAAAACGAGGAATTAACTTATTACTACGTCATTAACAAATAAGTATTTTCTGTCTTATGGCTGGGGTACCCAATTGAAGTTCTCGTTGTCCCGATTAAGATTAAGTGGTATTCAAGATTTTATTGGAATATAATTTCAAAAGTAATTGATAAAATTGGTTTTGCAGCTTTAACAGATTGTAATTGCGTGGCGCATTGGAATATATTTGATTTTTTACTCTGTAGTTCATCCTTGTTCACAGGAATGCTAGAAGAATCAGGCTTGGACCGCAATACTACAAACCGCGGGATCTCCCCATGAAATCCATGTGGAGATCTCCTTAACACCCAAGCCAAGTGTAGAGGAGCTCGAGCTGTGGCCGAATGGCAGGGGGTGTATAAAAATGCACTGTCTTTAATCGACCCCCTTGGGGCACCAGGCGCACCCCATTGTATTAAATGCCCTCTGCAGGGAGAGGGGGCAGTACCTGCAGAGTAACTTCCCCCGCTTTCGTGGGAACAAAATATGAGTACTACAACAACTAATAATGAAGACATGGAGGAGCTGGTCAGCTTGATCAGCGGAGAGGACTCAGCCCAGGGGCCTTCAATGGACCTTGGCGCTGAGGTAGTGGACGACGAAGCCTCTATGAGCTCGCTTGCGACGCTTGTAGAGGAGGTAAGCGGACTGGTAATGGAGCCAGAGAGCTTGGCGCCTCGTAGGGACGCTGCATCCAAGGATGCAGGCGAGACCTCCAAGCACAAGTTCTCTGGAGCCCAGAGGAAGAAGTGGAGGAGGGCAATGTTGGCTGGAGGGCCACCTGAGGATCCGGCCGGACTTCCAGGACCTTCGGGGTCCGGGAATACGGCAGGGTCTGGGTGCGCTCCAGAGAAAAGGATTAGGTCCTCACCCGGTACCTCTGCGCCTACGGCAAAGAGGCATAGGGGTGGGGATACTAGTATTGCATCCTACGCGATTGCTGCCGGAGGAAGCAGGGTGGCGATTATCCCTAGTGGATATCCGTCCACTCAGCTGACGAAGGAGAATTGCGAGGAAATGAAGGGCCAGCTGATGAAATTTGTCGATCAGCTGGAAGAAGAGAAAGGGACACAGGCTGAATTCAGCGGAATTTACCCACATGTGGGAGCCTGTGTCATAATCTGCGACAACCAGGAGACCAAGGGCTGGTTGTCGATTATAGTACCCAATTTTAACATCAGTGGGGATCTGGAGCTCCGTGTAGGAAAGGTGGAGGAGCTTCATAAAACTGTGAAGGTAGGAACCTTCATTACAGGAGAAATGCCTCTGGAAGGACATTTCATGAAGAGGATCAGGACCCAAAACTCTAGGGTACCTGCTATTGGATTATGGAGACTCCTGGGCACCAAGGTGGAGAAGCATGGCTTCTTTGCTATCCTGTCTGCCCCAGAGACTAGCATGGAATACCTTGAGAAGCGGAAGCTTAAGCTGAACTATGGGTTCACTAAGGTCGCTCTCAGGGTGTTGGATAAGAAGAAGCCACCGAAAGTAGTACAGGAGAGGAAGGCGGCTGATAAGGTGGAGGAGGCAAGGAGCGATCCCGAGGTGGAGGAGTCGAAGGGGATCGCTACGACGAATTTGCCAACTCCAAAGGATGGCCCCAAGGCGATGACTATGGCGGCTGCGGGGGGTGGCCCCGTGGCGGGGGCTGGGGGGCGCGCTGGGTCTGGGCCCTCTGTGATGGGGAGGCCTGGGTTTGGCGCTGTCTCCCGGCGTCCACCTCGGGGTGGCCCTCCGGGGGCCGCACACTGGTTCCTAACGACGAAAAACGGGACAAAAGTTCATTTTTGACACCTTCGTGGCCATAAAATGGTATTATAATTCAGTTAGAGAGGTACCTAAGGTATTCAGAACCGATGCTTTCTAAGCTCTGGTCGTTATATTGTAAGCTCATCTACTTGAAAAAAGAGTAAGGGGTTAAGAATAAAGGAGAAAATCGCGAGGAAAAGCCAAGTTTTGTAACGACGGGTAAAAGATATTTCAAGCTTATTTTAAAATTGTCTTTCAGTGGCTTTCTTTTACAGGGCAAAAAATGAAGCTAGCACGTTATTCACACTCGGGAAAATGTAACGATAACGTGCGCTTAGATCGTTTAATAGAAGAAAAATTCTAGTTTTTATACATTATTTACGCTTTTAGAAGCTTATGAATCTTCCGCTTCCACCCGCTTTTTAAAATGAAGTTGATTCGTGATGATACAAGTATGGAGAAGCGATTAAAACACAAATTAGCTGCGACCGAGTGCGACCCTTGATTCTAGACCCTTATTAGTGGAGACAAACGCGTCTGTTTATTTATATTCTGAGTATTTGACTCGCTATTAAAAATGAAAGAAATATACCAATGTGGTCCATTCCTTGTTGATCTTCTGACTCAGTTGTTACCACCATTCTAAAGATAATAATCATGGTTTCTGCCATAAAAGTGCCGTATTTGGAGTTCGAACAAACGCAAAGGTAAGGAATTGAGTGAGTTATATTCAATTTCTGAACATCAATATGCAATGAAGTATAGTTTGACAAAAAACGGGCTCACACATCTTTCAAAAAAATTTCAGAGCTTATGAGCAATGTCAGAGCTTATGAGCAATACTTCAAATTTGTTCGGGACCGAACCGAAGATGGATGAAAGTGATACGCTATCAAAAGAAGAAGCCCTTGCTCTGTTTGTCGAAACAATACAAACAAAATACCAATACAACCGAAATCGATCCGAGGACTTAAGCAAAGGTTGCAATGTATTTCCTTCATATAAAGCTCTATTGCAAGCGAAAAAGGATTGCTACCCGGATATACTTGTCTCTGAAACAAAGGCAAGTGTAGCACTTCAAAGCTTATTAGACAAAACCGTCACTAGGTTGCTGATTTCATTAAAAATGGCTGTTCATCTCCCTCAGGGTAAAAATTTGGTGTTGATTTCAAAATGGGGCTGCGATGGAGCTTCCAGCCAAGGGACCTACAAGCAAAATTTCAGTGCCCCTGACATATCTGACGCTTCTGTGTTCATGGTATCTCTCGTACCTTTGAAGTTGTCTGATACTAACGACATCGGCACCAGCATCCACAGTGCGTGCTGGGTCAATCCTTCCCTTTCCTCTAACAAATTTTGCCGTCCTATTAAGTTCGAGTTTGAAAAAGAGGACACTACAAAGATCATAGCAGAAGTAGAGAACATAAAAGATGAAATCAAAAATTTGAAACCTTCCATAACATTAATCGAAAACACTACCTATGAAACGGTTCATAGCTTGCAGTTAACCATGATAGATGGCAAAGTATGTCAGGCGGTATCAAACCATCAAAAATGAACAACCTTGAGAGAGTAAAGTCCATGCCTATCGATCAAGCCAGCACAGAGTATGGGTTGACGATTCTTCACGCTTAGATACAATTGATGGAATGTATTTTACATATAGCTTACCACTTGCCAATCAAAAAATGGAGTGCGAGATTACCTGACGAAAAGCGTAGAATGAAAACTACAAAGGAACATATCCAGCACAGCTTGAAAGAGAAAATTGGTATTTTAGTGGATGTGCCGAAACAAGGATCTGGTACAACCAACGATGGAAACAGCGCGCGACGTTTTTTCAGAGATTGGGAAACTGTTGCTGAGATTACCGAAATTAACGAAAACTTGATCCAAAAATTTTATGTGATTCTTCAAGTGATTTCTTTTGGTGCTTCTGTGGACTCCTCCAAGTTTGAAAAATACTGACACAAAACTGCAGAACTATATGTTTCTTTGTATGAATGGTACTACATGCCATCCTCTGTTCATAAAATTTTAATCCACGGAAAAGTGATTCTGGATTCTACTGTTTTACCGATTGGTTGGATATCAGAGGAAGCTCAAGAAAGTAAAAACAAGGATTTTAAACGATTTCGGCTGAACCATTCCCGCAAAATATCGAGGACCACAACAAGCGAAGACATCATACATAATTTAATTATTTCTTCTGATCCACTCCTTTCAAGATTGAGACCAAATTGGCAAAAATCTCCAATTGAACTTGAGGAAGAGGCTGAAAATCCCCTTAAAAACTTTCATCCAACACATAGTCACGAAGACTCTGGATTTCTAGACGAAGACAAAATTGAAAACTGATGTTTACCAACTTTACCGCGTGTGGGTATCATTTTATATACATTATTTTTCAATAACTTTTTTCATATACTATTTTTCTGCCCATAAGTACTTTTTTTTTTAACAGCCACTAATCGGGGTAATAGTTCTCCACTCCTTGCCAGATTGAGACCAAATTGGCAAAAATCTCCAATAATTGAACTTGAGGAAGAGGCTAAAAATCTCCTAACAAACTTTCATCTAAGTAACATTATAAGAATCACGAACTCTCTGGATTTATGTACGAAGACGGAATTGAAAACTGATGTTTACCAACTTTACTACTTCACTCATCATGT
Organism: Acanthosoma haemorrhoidale; assembly: GCA_930367205.1. Classification (NCBI taxonomy): domain Eukaryota; kingdom Metazoa; phylum Arthropoda; class Insecta; order Hemiptera; family Acanthosomatidae; genus Acanthosoma; species Acanthosoma haemorrhoidale. Next base: position 116,241,569 of record OV884009.1, read on the forward strand.
TGTTTTTTTTCAAATATAGCCATTAATCGGGGTAATAGTTTTATTGTGAGGACCTACCTATGCTTATGTGCTGTGTACCTACATGTATTTGTTTACTAATACCTTTTTTCACACTAAAAACGATGATGACTATGTGGAAAACTTACCTAATATTTTCTTGGTTGTTGAATAAGTCGCGTAAACTAACACCATTGCATTCAGCGTAAAAAAAAACTTTGAAAATCATGGGTCACACTTGATTTTTGTGAAAGTTTTTTGTGTGTCTATTTTCGGACTATTTTTGCGTTATTTTTGGAAAATTTATCACCAGTTTTCCATCAAGGGCAATCTATACCTTCATTAAAAATGTGAAAAAAAAATTTTTGAGGCGAACTTTACTGTTTTGCAGACTTTTGTCCCGTTTTTCGTCGTTAGGAACCAGTGTGGGCCGGCGGGCACTGATCATGGTGGTGAGGCTGCTGCAAATTAATCTGCACCACTCTATTGCAGCATGCGGTGTTCTGCAGCAGTATGTGAGAGGTAAGGATATTGATATTATTCTAATACAAGAACCTTACCTGTATAAGGGCAGGATGGGGGGGCTGGCGATGCGTGGGTATGAGATTATTTCTGTACCCGCGCGTGCCAGAGCCTGTATCCTGCATAAGAGCAGTCTTAAAATGCTGCCTCTATGGCAATATTGTTCTAGAGATTTAGCAGCAGCTCAAATGGCCCTCAACGAGGGAAATCAAGGTGGGAGGTTGACGATTGCATCGGTCTACCTCCAATATGAAGAAGGAGTCCCGACCGAGGCACTTAGTAAGCTAACGGAAGGGACTGGCTTAAGGGGCGAGCTTATAGCATCGCTTGACGCGAACGCTCACCATCAGCTCTGGGGGAGCAAGAACAACAACCAGAGAGGTGAGTGTTTAGTAGAGTACATAACTAGTAATGACCTAGACATTCTAAACAGAGGCAATATTGCCACTTTTAACAATAGAATCAGATCTGAGGTCATTGACATAACCCTTAGCACACGTACTATAAGCCTAAGGGTTAAAGGCTGGCACGTCTCTGAAGAAGAGTCATGCTCAGATCATAGATACATTAGATTTGATCTAAGTGGTAACATCACGTCCGAAGCTGTGTATAGGAATCCCAAACTTACAAACTGGGAAACCTACTATACACAGCTTGAGGAGGAGGTCAAATGCTGTCCTGGAGTGGTGAGTAGTAACTGGCATTTGGAACATTTAAACTCAACATTGACTGAGGCAATGATTAAGTCATACACTGATAGTAACACTGTATGTAATGTTAGATCCAACAGGAACTGTCCCTGGTGGAACAATAAACTTGGCAAGTTAAGAGCTCTTACACGTAAACTCTTTAACGCGGCCAAAAGATCAGGCAGATGGGACACTTATAAACGTGCACTCACTGATTATAACAAAGAAGTCAGAAAGGCTAAAAGAAGGGCGTGGAAGAAATTTTGTAGCGAAATAAACGATACAACTTCCATGTTTAGAGTAAATAGGATCTTATCCAAGCAGTCTGACAGGGGAGTATTGGGCTCCGTCAGGGTGGGAGGGGGCTATACGGATTCTGAGGAGGGAACCCTCGGTGCCCTGGCGCGCGCGCATTTTCCTGGCTGCGGACTGATGGATACGATTAATAATGACCCTACCAACTGTGAACACACTAGTTGCAAGGGTAACTGGGCAGAAGCAAATAAAATTGTCAATTCTGCAAGAGTGGAGTGGGCAATCAATTCTTTTGCTCCCTTCAAATCACCTGGTACTGATGGGATATTCCCAGCCTTGCTACAAAAAGTAAAAAAGTTGCTACCAGTAATTAGGCCCCTTATACTTACCTTGTTAAAGGGAAGCTTGGCACTGAGCTATATTCCAGTAAGCTGGAAGATGGCAAAAGTGTGTTACATACCAAAACCTGGGAAAGAGTCCTATGACGAACCCAAGTCTTACAGACCAATATGTCTGACTTCATTTTTAATGAAGACCTTGGAAAAGGTCATAGACAGACATAATAGGGATGGAATACTGGTAGAACGACCGCTCCATAGCGCTCAATTCACATACCAGGCAGGAAAATCCTGTGAAATTGCTCTCCACCACCTGGTTTTCAGGATGAGAGATCCCTAGTTCATAAAGAAATAATGGCAGGCATCTTTGTTGATATAGATGGTGCCTTTGATCGCACACCCTATAACACTATGGCATCAGCCTTAGAAAGAAAGGGGATTAGTTCCTTAGCCTCTAGCTGGATAAACACCATGCTAGAGAATAGGATTTTACAATCACAATTGGGACAAACCAAACTGTGGATGAAGCCAGTGGGAGGATGTCCACAGGGAGGGGTGTTATCTGCATTACTGTGGTGTTTGGTCGTTGACTCATTGTTAACAAACCTAAACTCTGCAGGGTTCTACGCACAGGGATATGCTGATGACATTGCTGTGCTCATAGGGGGCAAGTTCTCAGAAACCATTTCTGAGTTGCTTTCCGCATCGGTGGATCTTTTGAGGGATTGGTGTGAAAAGAATGGTTTAGGAATCAATCCCCAGAAGATAAATCTCTGTATCTTCACTAACAAAAGAAATGCTATAGTTAGACCACCCTATATAGGGGGGACACAGGTAAGCATTTGTAGTGAGGTAAAGCATCTAGGGGTTACTCTGGATAGAAAATTGGACTGGTCTAAACACATCAGGAATACTACTATGAAGGCACTTCGATGCCTCTATGCATGTAAAAGGGCTGTGGGTAGGACCTGGGGACTACAACCCAGAATGTTATTCTGGCTATATACCGCAGCAGTTAGACCAATGGTGCTCTATGCCTCTATGGTGTGGTGGCACAGAGGTAGTATTAGTAAAAATAGAACTTTGCTTGGCAAATTACAGAGGCTTTCATGTCTCATGATTACTGGTGCCATGAGTACAACTCCTACTGCTGCAATGGAAGTCTTATTGAACTTGAATCCACTGCACATAGAAGTAGAAGCGCAAGCCTTGAACGTGGCTTACAGACTTGCGAAATCAGGAACAAGATCCAAAGTCATGACTCACATGGGACATGGGAACTTGTTCAGAAGAATTGATGAGGACGAGGTGCTGTCAATGCACTCTGACCTACAAGTTAAGAAACACACAGACGTTTTATACTGTGCGGAAAACACAAAGACCAAACCACATAAACTGTGTAATGGGATTAATTGCTATACAGACGGCTCACTAACAGAAAACGGATCAGGGGCCGGCATATGGAGGAAAGATAAACCAGAATCTGGGATTTCTATTCCTTTAGGTAGACACACCTCGGTCTTTCAGGCCGAAGTGATGGCGATCAATGTCTGTACCCAAACTTTAATTGGGGAGGGTGTAAGAAACAGATTGATCACGATTTTCACGGATAGCCAGGCAGCCATTGGCGCCCTGAGAAGCTATACGACCAGATCTTATTTGGTTTAGGAGTGTAAAAACAACTTAAACACACTCTCGCTAACCAATAAGGTTAGAATCGACTGGGTGCCAGGACACACAGGCATCACAGGCAATGAGAAGGCAGATGGCCTTGCAAGGGTGGGCTCAGAACAGACACCTCTTGCACCTGAACCCATATGTGGTATCAGCCTCAGCTACGCTAAAAGGCGTATAAAATTAGCTTTAGAGGACAAGGCAAGACTCTCTTGGAGAGAAACTAAGAAACAGGAACACTCGAAACTGTTTCTTAATGGACCCTGTAAGAGAAGAAGCTCAGCACTTCTATCAATGGACAGGTGGACACTCAAAAGTGTAACAGGACTCTATACAGGTCACTGTCGGTTAAATAAACACCTCTTTAATTTGGGGATAGTGGGATCACCAATCTGCAGATTCTGCAAGAAAGAGGGAGAAACGGCACGTCATATAATATGTGACTGTGATAACTTAGCTAGAAGGCGATACCTTCACTTTGGTAGTGATCGCATTGTAGACCCCAAACTATGTGAACTGATCGATCCATTCAGTATCCTCAGATTTGCAAAGGCCGTGGGCCTGTCACATATATAGGACAGGGACATGGACGGCGCACAATAGGTCTCACTGAGGCCGCGGTGCACAAATGCCGGAACAAATAATAATAATAATAATACCACAAACCGAAAGAGAAGCGAGGTCTTTGCAGCAAATGGCCGAAGCATCGAGGGAAGTCCTTTGGGGGAAGCTTTTTTAAATGGTTTGGTCATGCATTTCGTGACGGTCACAAAGATTGAACAAGGTAAGGCGTGTCCGATTCACCCTACTGTTATTCAAGGCTTAATTAATTAATTATTTTCACCATGTAATTAAAGGATGTTCACCATTTTCACCGTGTATCCTATTCAATATAAATAGAAAAATACAAATAACAACAATTAATAAATCTAAAGTTATGTTCTATGTAAATAAATAAACTAGTTAAAAAAACATATGCATCCCCTTTATTTCAACTAACAATTGTTTAGCATTATTAATAAAATAAATATATATGTATATGAATAAAATAAGTAATGTAAAAATACAAGAAAGATTATTATTCCTTGAGCCACCGCAGACCCAGAAAACCACCTAATAATAAAAACAAATAAAAAAATATTGCCATAAAAAGTTTCTATAAATTGGAAAGTAATTTCTAGTGATGGACCTAAAAAGTATATTTATGTAATATCTTTGGAATTCATTTCGCTTTACAGTATTCCGATTTCCTTTAAACAGAACCAAATCTCTTTTCTTTTTCTTTTCCCATACTTCTCATCGTAGAATGGGATTTAGAGACCAAAAACTAATCGGAAAATTTCGATTGTCGACTATACCTTTAAAATTTCTGATTGATTGAAATCACCTCTACCTCGTATTCTGATAAAAACAACTTTATTATTATAAAATTACAATCTTCCTCATTGGGCAATAAGTAATTTTGATAAATATTTTCATTCGTACCATATTTACAATTTTCATTCACTCGCTCATTCATACAGTATTTACTAACAGCCCAGAGACCTCACAAGTCCACATCGTTGTCACTTTCCTCCCATACTACCTCGTATTCTAAAACAAGTAGAACAGCAGAACAAGTACAGATGTAGAACCTCTCCTTTGGGATGGGTTGTAAAATAAATCTAAAGCAATGAATTCATTAACTGTAAAAATCTATGACAAATTAGGTCATTATATGTTTTTCTTGTTCATTTTTGTTTGGATTTGCATTTGTTCATACAAAAATCATCCAATTGACCTGAAATGTCAGATGCATACACGCTGATAGAAATTTGACAAAATATTTTATAAGATCGAGGAATAAAACGTCTCGTCTCTCTACAACGAGATATATAATTTTTTGGCAAAGCTCTTTCAACTGGCAAGCTCATTATCAGTGATACAAATAACAACAATGTGATAACAATTTATATAAGGTACAGATATTAATATGTTATAATTATAAATTGTTAATTAGTATGTGGTGAATGTCGAAATATAATGTTTTCATAAGGTAGAGAAAAGTGTATATAATCTGTAAAGAACAAGTTAGGGAAAGTACCAGTCAATTGTGCCGACACATACAGGAAGAGTGACATAGGGGTGTACTATTTAAGTAGCTTTGTCACCTAAACCAACCAACAAATTAGACAATAAGGAAATGAAGTATCTATCACTCGACGAACCAGATGGGAAAGACCAATTTGAGTAAACCGGGGGGGGGGGGGGGGGCAAGTGTGTAGCAGGTCCTTCAAGTCCGTACAATTCGCAACCCTTTTTTAATTTTTTATACATTGGATATTGATACAACATGAGAGCACTAGATTGAATACAATTTTAATTAATGGTTATAAACTTAATTAGTTTGACGATGCCTTGTTTATCATATATTTTTTTATTATTATTGATTTTTTTCTAAGGTTAGAATGTTTTAATACCTATACTTTATATTAATTGTTATTGCTGTCTACCGTATCACTGAAGATGACTGTTCGACAGTTAAAAGTGCCAGGTCAAAAAATTTTAAATTTCATGGAGAGAGAAGACATTTAATTTCTTAAATGCATAACTATACTACAACAACAGCAAGAACACATAATAGTCTTCTAATGAGTACAATTAAAGAAACTCACGATGAAGTACCTCTATACACTGTGTCTTAATTTTTTTGGTTTTCATACATTCAAAAGAATATAGTTTAGTTTAGATTATTGATGTAAAAAAAAAAATGGCGAGGCTTCTAGTCGATTTCACGTTGTTAAGAGAAGTACATGAGCTAGAGGATAGAAACAGGGCAAATGACCTCTAAGCTTAAGACAGAATAAAAAAATATTCATTCGTGGAAACGTCCGTCGTTGTTATGTTTAAAGAAATCCGTGGTGGTATACGCTGGGACAGCAGAGGAAAGTGGGCGATGTCCTGAGCAGAGGATCACAGTCCTGTGTCCCCATATTTCCCCGCATCTTCAATAAATAAGGGAGAGTAATGGAAACGTTGGTTTTCTCCTTTCTGGGAGAAGCAGGGAAGAGGAGCAGCTGATCTGACTTACTGGCCAGACCCATCTTGCCCCCTGTATAATGTAGGCAGCTCCTACCTCAGCTTATGGGAGTCTGCTTCTTGCAATATTCACCATCGCAGCCAGATCCCTCTACTCCCTCTGCTCCCGTCACCCTATAAACATTCTCAACGTTTAGCTCTTCGACAGTCTCTTTATAATAAAGATGTGGTTCTTAGGAGCAGCAATGATTTTTGCTAACTTTGTCTGGCCTTTTTGTTTTCTCAATGTTTCCGATTGTTCCGCTTATTTTATAACACAGTGTCTCCTGGCTAGGGATCACGCCTACGTAACTGGGCAAATAAAACTTCTTTTATATCCACACAGGTAAGTATTTTGGTAAAGCTCTTTCGAGTGACAGACAGTCATCCTCAGTCCCACAATTAACAGTAATGTGATAATAATTTATATAAAGTAAATATACTATTTTGGCTCCCCCCTACCACTCTCTGACCATCTTCCAATGATTTTCCCACTCCTTAATACGCACCACCTATACCAATGTTGGCTATTAACTTACTCACTTAAACCTTCAAACTAATTTATTAGCAATTGTACCGCACAGTTATTACCATATGTACTAAAATAAAAATTATATACAACTTAACAAACTAAAGAGCAGAGAAAACTCAATTGTCTGCTCAGTTAGTTTAACACTCTGGGAGATAAACGAAATCAGCCCAACCAATTTGGGCCATATCGTTCAAAGGTGCAGTGGCACTTAGTGCTCTTTGCACACTACTCAATTGCCTTTTCTTATCCGCAAATGTAATTCTCCATTATCCCAATTCTCTCTCACTGACCACTTTTTTTATTTTCTTACAACTAACATTAAGTTATTATCTCAAAAATACCTAAATCTAAAAAAAATACAAAATTAATAAAAAATTGATTTTACTTAAATCTAAAAATTGCCATTTATTCACCACACTGCACTATTCCCCTTTTTTTTTTTCAAAAGTTGTTCATATAGAATAGTTTTCCACTGCGTATCACGGAATTATGTACACATCACCTGTTGAAGGCCACCGGATATATGACCGCGGTGCCGTTGTTGGTTCACTCATTCTGATTCGATGGAGGTCCGCACGTTGCTGTGTACGCCATTAATTGATTAGTTGAAATTCCCAAGGTGGTGGCCGAAGTCACCCCGACGACTTGATAGGTTTTGTGTCACTGCCTCTGATTCGCCAGTTGACGGGCAAGCTCCTCAATTGAAATATTCTTGGTGTCAAAGGATCGTGACCAGTGTGGGCCGTTACCAGTTGGTTCCACTCATGGCCGCTCGTTTTTAAGTCCCACACCAGAGGCTGTGGGCACTGTTCGTCCTTAATCAGCGAAATATTGCAAATCCTCTCTTACCTCTTAGTCTCTTAGTCTTCATGATGAACGGGCCATTCGTGCATACTGTAACGTTCAACCATCGAACCTTGAGAGCGTGGCGGTACTTCCAGAAGAACATACATTGCACCTTTCATTGCAAATCCTTCTACTCTGAACATATGATAGTACCCGTACCTGCCCTCCACTCCAGTGGCCGTAATCATATTAAGATGAGCAGGTAATCTAAGCTATATCTGGCTCATTACTTGTGATAAAATAATGGATATTACTCAATTGGCCAAAAAAAATATGATCTAAGACAAGTTGCAAATGGTATGGATTTATTTCTAGATCAAAAGTTCTTAATAATAGTCCTAACTGATCCAAATATTTAATATTCCTATCGTTGGTTTAAAATAAACGAGTCACCTATAAACGAGCCTAGATCTAAGTAGAAACGGTGACGACCTAAGGAGGGTTCGCAACCGTAAGCAGTGGGGACGGTTGGCAGACGGTTGCGTTCGGGTTTGGGATCAGCTTAAGACTCGTCTTCCTACCCGCCCCCTGGTAATCTGCCCTCCCCCCTCCCATGCCTAGACCATTCTCCCAACTCTTCCTAGTTTTCGATGCCATTGTTTACCAATTCAGCGCCTGAATCACTTTCTTACCGCTCGGACTCCAATAATACGTGTCAGAGTCGTCGTTTTCTCAGCTACCTATTGGCTCTTGTGTACCGATGATGACTAAGCTTCGCAACCTGACTCGGCTCCCTTTAAGCAATTGACGAGTATGACTTGGGTCCGACCCGGTTTTAACTCAATTTCCTAATCGTTGGAAAACTTGAAATGGTCCGGCTCATTGTTTGTAAAAGTAATTTGTGTTTCCCGCAGGGACCACTGGTGGGTTGAGTAAGACCCTTTTCATGGGTTTAAATTCTAATGGCAGCGTTTTCTGATTGTAGATTGTAGTGATCTTCTCATACATCTTGTTTGAACACTTCGCTACAACCTTGAACACCTCCCCTATCCAGCGACTCAGCTTTTCTAAATATTAATCGAATGTCTGATTATCCCCGTGTAGCAGGTGTGCCGAACTGCTAAATAATGTAATAATTTGACTACCAAACACCACCATATTTGTGGTCTGAGAGGTAACCGTGTGGGGAGTCCCATTGCACACGATTAGGACTATGTCCTATAGGGCAACTTCCCGTCCCAGTCTCCGCAGTCCTTATTCGCAAGAAGGGACATGGAGTTCATTAAAAGCTTTCCACCCGGTCATTACATTGTGGGTGATATTCCATCGTTAAATAATAAATAACAAGTTTTTCTTAGCAAATTTGAGCAGAAATTATTCCCCTGGTTAGTCAATATAATATCAGGTATTCTATATATAGTCAGTATTTTTGTCACCAACTCAACCGCGAACACTTCCGCCGTCTGGTATCTTAGTGGTACTGCCTCAGCCAATCGGGAAAGTTGAACAACACTAGTTAACATGTATTTTTATGTCCGTGGCTCTTAGTCGGAAGGGGACCCCAACGACCAGCGAAATGAGCTCGTACGGCCTACTTGGTTCTGTAGGTGCTCCCAAGGGAGCGTGGTGTAACAGCTTACTTTGACAGGGTTGGCCAATAGAATTGCATCTCTGCCTTGGACTACGTTTCTGTTCGGGGTGCGAGGAGGAGAGAGTGTCGTGACAATGGCACAAAAGGTCGAACATCAAGGATTGGCTAACTAACAGGCGCGGACCTATTTCTGACTTCCAATACAGCAGGCCATCATTGTCCCTCAAAAGCCACTCTAGTAGAGACACTATTCTCTAAGGAATCACTCACATGTGGAATCTGTACCCTGTAGCTTAACAATTTCCGTTCGAGTGTTACCAGTCCACAGGGTGGTAGCTATCTTACAGTTGGGGGTCTCAGATTCTCACGCAGTTTACAGATTGGTTCATACTCGAACTCTACCAACTTAATTCACCACCTGTTTATTTATGATATATTATTAGCTAATTAAAGAGTAATATATATACACCTATGTCTATAAATTAAAATTGTATTTATATATACAAAAATTAAAATTCACATACACATTTTAGTCAATCTAACGGACTAAATTAAAAAAAAATATTAAATTTAACAAAAAAAAAAAAAAAAAATTACATCAGAGAAGTTTTGCGAATTCACGTTCTTCAGAGCTCTACTGGGCCTGCCGCTTTAACTAATCAACTTATTGTATTTCTAATTAATTAACACTACATCGTTAGATCCAATTAATACATGTAGTTAATTGTGAGGCTTTCTAAACTATTGTTAATCGTTGCCCTAAGAATGACTGGTAGTCGAACGCTCTTTGCCAAAATAAAAAACTCCTGGGAGGGACAAGACATTTTATTTCTTCAATTTAAAGATTCACAACTAGCGCTAACAACATACAGCTTACGTTTTAGACCTGAGTTATCGAATATTAAACATTCAAGTGGCTTTAGGTACAATATATATATATAAATTAATTTTTTATTGGTAATAGTTGTAAACTAATTATCAATTAAAGGAAAATAAACTTTTTTTTTACAGAGAAACAGATTACTTATTGTTATAATAAGAAGACCTAACAACCCTTATATATATATATATATATTGAAACCTACCTCATTTTCTACCATTCTATTTTTCTAATTTAATAGATCAATTGACCTTAACTAATTTGGTAGGTCCGTCATGAGATCTTTAATTCAATTTGTTTTTATGTCTTCGACATAGGAAATTATCCCGATTGAATCGCCCGATCTCAAGGCTAATGTTATAGTTATTAATAAATTGAGAAACTGGGAATTGTGAAATATATACAAGTAAAATGGTTATAACAAATAATTATAATTATAAATAGTGCTGACATTATTTATATAAAAAAATATTCAATTCCTTTTGAACAAGGATAGTTACTACTAATTAGTTATATAAAAAAAATGATAATTGAGAATTGAGCTCAATCCCTTTCAATGGATCCATAATAAAAAAACAATATCAATATCACCCAATCGATGATATCCGAGTAATCTTCTTCTTCTTCTTCTTCTTCTTCTTCTTCTCCTCTGCTTGTGTTGATGACCGTCAACGGAACGGGAGCTTGCTCTGCTTTGCTCTCTGGCTCTTAGCTAAGACTGACTAAAACTCGCCCTTCGTCTCATCCCCACTCCTAAGAGCATAAGGGCAGATGTTGGACAAAGTGGGAGGGTGGCTGGTCATGATATTCTCAAATATCATGAATGTTACAATTGCCTTCCCTTATAAATAAAAAAAAATTTATGAAATTTTTTTTTTTTTTTTTTTTTTTTTTTTTAAGTGGATCCACAATATTATGTTGCTGCGTTCGGTTTGTTGAATTGGTTGTTTATAACGGGTGTTGAAATTTTACAAAGTTTATAGTAATAATAGTTCAAATTTTGCAAGGTTTTAAATTGCTTGAAAAGCGTACAAGTTGTTTTAATTTTTTACTTAACTAAATTATTATGCTAATTAGTATGGATTAGTTCGAAGGTACATTGTTTTATGGATCATAACGCGATTTGGAAAACATTTGTTGAAAAGACGGTTGAGTGTGATTAGTAATACATATTGGTTTTTAATTAAAATACTAGACAATTCTACTGGTAATTAGTAACAATAGAGAAAAATTGTTGAGTGTGTGTGTGTGTGATTTGAATATTTTACCTGAGTGAAAAGATAGTGTTTATAAAAAAACTATAAATGTTACAAAAAGATAGGGAGGTCGTTGTCGTGTATAAAAATGTATGAGCTCATTTTATTTCCTTGCTATAAATTTAATTATAATGGGTCGGCTCATGGTATCGCTTCAAAGACGAAATATGAAAGGTCCCGCGTACTGTATCGTCAGCGGGGTGTGCGAGTACAAAGGATGAATTGCTCAATTTGTGCGATATTCTATACGGGCCCTCCCAAAAGGGAAGGAACTTTGAAATTTCACCGTTGTGTTTAGGGATACGTAATGATGTAACCAATACTAATTCTCCGATTTCCAACGTTTGTAATTTATGTTCCTTGTCATATTTTTCCTTAGCCGTTTGCCCCCTTGTTCTGATAATATCCAGGGTCCGTTTCCGTAGTTCTTCCATATTTATTTCCTCGCCCTGACCTGTTTCGGTCTGCAACACTCCCTCCGTCCAAGAATATAATAAACTTTTTGGCCTTTTTCCGAAATGAATTTCGATAGGACAACCACCGATTCCCTCGCAATATGAGTTGTTGATTAAAAACTCGATTCGGGGAATGTACTTTACCCATGAACTGTGTTTTTCATTCCTCAAACAGGTCCTGAGATACTCACCGATGTCGCGATTTAGCCGCTCGGCCCTATTTGATTGTGGGTGGCGGATTGACGCGTATGTCGTTAATATATTCAGATCCTCCAGACCCCTTTTCCATTTACCAGAAGTAAACTGGCTTCCGTGGTCTGTTACTATTCGGACGGGGTTGCCGAGATCTGTGCAAAATTTACGTACGCAGTCTAAAGCTGATTCAGCTGTTTCCTTGGTCACTGGGTATAATTTAGAGAATTTTGAAAAATTATCTATCATGACGAAAAGATATCTTTTCCTACCCACTCCAATTGGTAATGGTCCCAGAAAATCCGCTGAGACGGTGATCATTTTATCCTGGTTTTCTAGGTAGGTGTAGCTGGCGTATAACGTGTTGTTCGTAATTTTGCAAAATTGGCATGTGTCGCATTTCCTTATGGTGTTGATAATATTTTGTTTGAGTTTTGGGGCGTAAAATTCCGTTTTAATGTACTGGTATAATTTGTTCATACCAATGTGTCCGTGGAGTTGGTGAAATTTAATAATAAATTTCACCACCTGATCGGATGGAATGTATATCCGATAATTGATACTCTCTTTGGTTTTAATTAAATAGTATCCATGATGGTATTTTATATGTGGCATTGACTTTTTGTCGTCTTGTGTTTTTTTTATCATTAATGAAAGGTTTTCGTCGCTTGGATATGAGCGCTTAAAAGATTCAAACAACTCATTTGCAATTGGGTCTATCTCCAAGGAAACGCGGTTAACGATGAAGTTGGTTTCACGTTGGTTTGCCAGAGGTTCATTAGGGTTGCGGCTTAAAAAATCTGCAATGGCGTTTTCCTTTCCCTTGATATGTTCAATGACGTAGTCATATTGTTGTAGGTAGATTCGCCAACGTTGCAACCGGGGTGTTTGTCCTTTTAAATTTCTATGCAATGATGATAGTGCTTTGTGATCGCTTCGTATGATGAAAGGTTTGTCCAGTAAGTATACTTGGAATTTCTTTGCGGACCAAATAATAGCTAAGAGTTCCTTTTCCGAGGTGGTATACCTGAATTCGGGACCTTGCAATACGCGGCTTGCCAGTTGGATGACTCTCTTGTTTCCATCGTGAATTTGGAATAGTTGGGCGCCCAAAGCGTATTCACTAGCGTCAGTTTCGAGATAAAATGTTTTTGAAAAATCAGGATGATATAGTGTGAGATTTTCTGAGAACAGCTGTTTGATTGTGTTGAACGTAGTAGTGTCGTCATCGGTCCATGTCCATTTACCCTGTTGTTTTAGTAGTCTGTTTAATTGTCCGTAGTAGTGTGAGTACTGTTGTGAAAATTTTTGGTAATAGCTTGTCAATCCTAAAAATGATTTAAGTTGTTTTCTGTTTTTAGGGGTAGGGTAGTCGTGGATTAGTTTAACCTTGTTCGGTTGGGGTTTGATCCCTTGGGGGGTTAAAACATAGCCCACGTAGTCAATATTGTCCTTGAAGAAGTGCGATTTGTCGAAATTAATTGTCACGTTGAATTCTCTTAGTTTCTTAAATAGTCGTGCTAGTAAGTGGATGTGTTGTTTTACGTCCTTTGTCATTACAATAATGTCGTCCACATATATTTGTACGTAAGGTCGGAATTCGTCTAAGATAGGGGTTAACGCTCTGCTCAAGGCGGCCGAACTTATTTTTAATCCGAATGGGACCCTTCTATATTGATAAGTTCTTCCGTTAAATATGAACGCGGTATATTTCCGAGAATTTTTATCGAGCTCTACTTGGTAAAAACTTTTCGTCAAATCAATGGTCGAAAAAATTCTTACGTCGTGACATGAGGATAGGATTACGTCGATGTTTTTCGTCTGCTCGTAATCAGATTTAATTCTTGAATTTAAATATCTTCCGTCTGTACATAATCTTAAAGAGCCGTCTTTTTTATAAACGCAAACTAGAGGTGAAATATATTGACTCCTGGTTGGTTCAATTATATTCCCTTCGATCAATCTTTTGATTTCTTCTTCTACTGCCTTCATCCGATGGAAAGGGATGGGATAGTTTTTGTAGAAAAAAGAAAGATCGTTTTCGATTTCTAGTTGGTATTGAAATCCTTTTATAGTTCCAGGGACGTCATTGAACATTTCCTTAGATTCAGTGATAATTGATTCGAAGTTGTTTGAGATTTCAGGGTGTTTTTCCTTTATCCGTTGGAATTCTTGGTAGTATCGCTTGTTAATGTTGTCGTTTGATTCAGTTTGTATTTCGTTGACCTTGGATAGTGTTAAAAGTTCGCTGTCACGTTGCGTCGTTGAAACAAAGCTTACTCGGAATTTATTTTCGTTCGACAAAATGACCATTTGTCCTTTCCGGATATCGATCTTGGCGTTTAATTCGCTCAGTGAGTTCATCCCTATAATTAACTGTTGTTTTAGATCTTGCACAACATATAATGAGATGTCATATTCGTAATCCGCGGATAACTTTACCGGAATTATGATTTGTCGATTAATCTTTTTTGATTTCTTGCTAATCGCTGTGATAATTCTCATGCCTTGTACGGGCAATTCACTGATTTTTTTAGGGTTAAGGTCTTTTTTTATGTTCACGTATAATTCTTCGTTTATGCAACTTATTTCCGAGCCGGTATCAATTAGTGCTTTGATATGTTGTTGATTAATTTGTATGATAATCTCGGGGCATTGTAGATTGTCCAGTGTCGTTTTTGGAGTTAAAAAATTGTCATGTGTGAGGAGCTCAGTAAATTCTTTGGTTAATGATGCTATTGTGTAAGTCTCGTCATATTGTTCTCCTTTGTTCTCTGTGGTTGTAATTGTTTTTATTGGTTTTTTGTCGATTTTTATTGTTGTTGCTGCGGGTCCGACGTCCCGCAAACTTCGCCGTTTTTTGATTCGAATTCATTCGTTTCTTCCTCTTCACTTTCCGGGGGGTCCGTGACGAATATCTCGTCCAATCGGTCTTGGAATACCTGCATGGTTCTAACAAAATGTTCCTTCTTTTTATTGGCCATTCTGGGATGATTTTGTGGATCTTGTTGTCGAGATGGCTCCCGGTTTTGATTCCCGTACGTCTGTTTCGGATAGTTGGAATAATTCCCTTGGTTGTAATTTTGATTGTACCTGGGGTTTTGGCCGTAATTTATTCGGTTGTACCCTGAATTATTATTATCCCTATTGTAACTGTTCGGAGGAGGATAATATGTCGTTGGTTTATCCTTTGATTCACTGGTATTTTGTCGTTGGGATTCTGGAG
The DNA here is from genome assembly GCA_930367205.1 of Acanthosoma haemorrhoidale. Taxonomy (NCBI): domain Eukaryota; kingdom Metazoa; phylum Arthropoda; class Insecta; order Hemiptera; family Acanthosomatidae; genus Acanthosoma; species Acanthosoma haemorrhoidale. Next base: position 116,257,019 of record OV884009.1, read on the forward strand.
GCATTCGTTTGTTTTCTGGTCTATATGAATTGAAATTTTTATTCTTGTTACTCTCTCGCCTAATCTCGGATCGAATGAAATCCTCTCCTAAATTCATTAATAGTGATAAAAATGATGAAATCGTGTCGATTCCTTGAATTTTGACGCTTAGTTCGACCGTTGGCCCAAAGTGATAACAGAGGCGGTCACATAAATAACTTTCATCGTAAGGTCGGATGCATTCTTGGGCACGAGCGACTAGTTTTGCAAAATACGTAGTTGAATTCATGTGTTGAAAATCCGCGTATCTTTTCGAGTCTAACTCCCTAGCTACGAGGGTGTCATAGCTGTTGCCGTGGAATTGTTTATTAAATGTTTCTATAAAATTCTGAAAATTATCTATACAAGGTTTTTGTGTAATGAACCAATCGAGGGCAAAACCTTTCAAGTGTTGCGAGATAAAAGTATGAAGATCTCGGTATTTGCCGTATAGATAATACGCTTGAGTTAAATTTTTTATAAAACTTTGTGGTAAGTCGTTATTAAAATTTTCGAAATAAAATTTGTCATCAAAGTCCCTTTTTATATCTTGGGTAACTGACTGATCTTGAGAGGGTTCCACGTATTCCGACATGGGCGGATGTCTTTGCTGAGTTCCCTCGAAACGGGGTGGGGCATGCTTATCCGGTCCTCTCGGTTGAATTTGCTTCCCAACTGTTTTTATGCCATCTTCGATTTTCCTGGGAATCAATGAAATTTCCTGTTGCATTGACATTATTTTTCTATCGAAATCGGTACGAAAATAATTATATTGGCTATTGATCCTCTCGACTTCTCGGTCTAATTTATCGTTGAGGTTCGAATTTGATGTTTGAACTTCAAGAATTTCCTGGTCCCTTTTATTGATTTCTTCATTTAATTTTGAATTTAAATTATCATTTCCTTGGAGTATTCTCTCCTCACAAATTTGTAACTGTCTATCTAATTTCTCGTTTACATCCGTGTAACATTGTTCGAATTTAGCCGATATTTCCGATTTTAGTTCTTCCCTTAATTGGTCAAACTTCCCGCTCAACTCTTTTTGTTCTTTATTATTTTCTTTAAGCGCGTTTGATTGACTGTTTATTTGGGCAAGGATCTGTTGTAACATCTGTGTTGTAACGTCGACAGTGGGATTTATAGTGGGTACAGCCCCAACCGGGGCCCCAACCGTGGGCGGCGTACCCTTCGCTGCCGTAAGGGTGTCGTTAATATTTGTTTGGTTTGTTTCGGCACCCTCGGGCGGCTTGAGGGGCCGATTTTTATTGCCCTGTTCCGGCCTGAGCGTATATTTTAGTTCCTTTGTACTCCCTTTTTCTACTGGGGTCGTTTTACCTGAATCGGACCCAGACATGTTTGTGTTCGTGTTTGTGTAACAAATGTTAAATTAGAAGAAAAATGTAATATGTTAGTAAATAGTTCTAGTTATTATTCTAACATGCAATACCTCACAATTCCTTTGGTTTCTTTAGAATTTTTGAAGTTAATCCCGGAACGGCCCCCATTGAAACCTACCTCATTTTCTACCATTCTATTTTTCTAATTTAATAGATCAATTGACCTTAACTAATTTGGTAGGTCCGTCATGAGATCTTTAATTCAATTTGTTTTTATGTCTTCGACATAGGAAATTATCCCGATTGAATCGCCCGATCTCAAGGCTAATGTTATAGTTATTAATAAATTGAGAAACTGGGAATTGTGAAATATATACAAGTAAAATGGTTATAACAAATAATTATAATTATAAATAGTGCTGACATTATTTATATAAAAAAAATATTCAATTCCTTTTGAACAAGGATAGTTACTACTAATTAGTTTTATAAAAAAAATGATAATTGAGAATTGAGCTCAATCCCTTTCAATGGATCCATAATAAAAAAACAATATCAATATCACCCAATCGATGATATCCGAGTAATCTTCTTCTTCTTCTTCTTCTTCTTCTTCTTCTCCTCTGCTTGTGTTGATGACCGTCAACGGAACGGGAGCTTGCTCTGCTTTGCTCTCTGGCTCTTAGCTAAGACTGACTAAAACTCGCCCTTCGTCTCATCCCCACTCCTAAGAGCATAAGGGCAGATGTTGGACAAAGTGGGAGGGTGGCTGGTCATGATATTCTCAAATATCATGAATGTTACAATATATATATATATATATATATATATATATATGTAAGTTTAAACGTTGCCACCAAACTTCGGGACATATGCTAGATGTCCCTACAGAGTGTGCTAGGATCGAATGACGCTCCGAGCTGTAGCCTCCTGAATATGGGTACTCTTGTTAAGACAATGGTCAACACTTATTATCGACAATTGCATTGATTCAGGTTAGTTATAAGTTTTATTTGTTTATTGTAATATTTGTAGCGCTAGCTAATGTGTACATATGTTTAATATTTCAGTTCTAAACTACATTTGCAAGTGTTCGATTTATAACCTGAGAACCTCCACCTCCTTTAAGTTTCTGAATTTGAAACTTACAAATCAATACAATGGAGACAAAGGCGAAACTTCATTTCATCTCAGAAGATGGTGAAGATTCCAAAAGCACTGTAGTGAAAGTTACGACGATTCAGCTGGTTGGCCAAACGGAAAGTTATTTATTTCCAAAAGATAAACAGTCTAGCCCTCAGCATAAACAACTCTTTGATACTATAGTAGTGAAGAATGTGGTGAAGAGTTTGAGAATTTGAAACAAATTTCGAAAAATAGTGATAACAATGACTGAAGAGCTCTGTGAGATTTATTTGGATGTAGAAGGTAATATAACATTTTATGATGAATATTTAGAAGAGGTTATACCTAACACAAACAATGCTATAACAGGTACCGTAGAAAAACATATGTGTTCTCGGGTTAAAGATATGGTTATTGAAAAATTTAATGGTGAAAATTTAAATGCTAATGTATGGCTAAATTTATTCGTTCAGGAGTGTGCTAGAGTGGGGATTACTCAAGACAAATATGCAAAAGCTATAAAATTATACTTAAAAAAGTCTGCATTAGATTGGTATAATATATTCTGGAAACAGAACTCAATGTTTAATTGGGAAGCTTGGAATAATTCCTTTATTGAAACCTTCTCAGCACAGTCCTGGACCGATATAGCATATGCATATAATTTTAAGTATTTAAATGGTTCCCTGTTAGAATACGTGTTAAAAAAAAGAAGTTTATTGTTAGAAATAGATGAAAGTATCTCACTGAATACTCAAATTAATCTGATTGTAATTAACTTTTAATTTAAATTGAAACGCAAGTGGATGAATTATTAAAAGCTGGTTTAATTGAAGAATCAAACAGCCCTTATGCAGCTCCTGTCACTATGGTATTTAAGAATGAAGAAGGAAAAAGATCACGCTTTTGTATTGACTTTAAGAAACTAAATAAAATAATTGTGCCAGAAAGTCAACCGTTTTCTAGGATTGATGATCTGACAGTACGCGCCAGAAACTGTAAAAAATTTTCAAAATTGGATGTAAATTCGGCGTTTTGGTCGATACCAGTGCGCGAAAAGGATAAATATAAATTGGCTTTCGTAACCCATCATGGTCATTGGCAATGGAATTGCTTGCCATATGGTTTGAAGTCTGCTCCGGCTATATTCCAAAGAGTCATGTCAAGTGTGATAAGAAGAAATAACCTAGATATGTTGGCTGTAAACTACATAGATGATGTATTAATCCATTCGAAGAATTATGAGGACCATGTAAAACATGTAGAATTAGTGTTAAAAGCACTACAGGAACAATGATTTAAATTGAATCAAAATGTCAGTTTGCACAAAACAAGATAACTTATCTGGGTCATGCAATAGGAAATAACTATATAAAACCAATGAATGACAATCTCACAGCAATTAAAAAGTTTCCTGTACCTCAAACAATGAAACAGGATAGACAATTTTTAGGTAAAATAAACTTCTATTTGGAGTATATGCCAAAACATACTATTTTGCTAGATCCCTTAAGAAATTTACTAAGGAAAAATGTAGATTTCCATTGGTCAGAACAATGTAAAGATTGTTTCGAGACAACAAAAAAATATTTATGCTCAGCTCCGGCACTAGCAATAATTGATCCAGAAGCTCCAACATACATATTCACTGATGCAAGTATTGAAGGAGTTCTAAAACAACCACAAGAAGACAAATCTCTAAAGTCAGTATTCTTCTTTTCTAGAAAACTGACTAATGCTCAGAAAACAAGAAAAGCTATATTTATAGAATGTTTAGCTATAAAAGAAGCTATGCTTTACTGGCAATATTATCTGATAGGGAAAAAAGTATGCTCGTAATACAAGTATCGAACACACTTGAATATATGTTTGAGGTCCAAGGTGGGATAAACAGAGAGCTAATCTGAGAAGATGAACCTTGGTAAGTCCCGTAGGTCCAGGCTCTCCCAAGCCGGCACTCAGGGATATCCGTTCCCGGGGGTATTACACACTTCCTCCACTGATCCATTGATCCATTTTCCATCCTGTACTTTTTCACATCTATCCAACATTCTTGTGTTCCCTTCATGGGTCCTAATCTAATCCGTTTTAATGTTTATTCATCTCGAGTCTATTTTTTGTGGCGTGATTACAATGCTCTTGAAATAAAACATAGAGTAAAATCTAACCGTTTGCAAATACGATTTCCTTGGAGCCGAATATCAGCTAAGCCTTTAAAAAACCAGATGGAAATCTGTTTGAAAAAAATCGGAATGTCGTGAACGTCTGCTGAAATGTTCATTTAAATTGAAAGCGATTTTTACCACGAGTTACTATGTCATACCTATATAATAATGAAAAAAAGACTTTTTAAAATGAAAAATGGGTCCGTTTATTTGTTTAACAATCTCAGTCACTTAAACTCGCAAAAATAGTAAAATATAAACATGGTAAACCCTTATTTAAACTGGCTATGATGTTTTAAATAAGCGTCTTTTATTGACCCTAGAAGCTCTAAAACGTATATAAGATTGGTTAGGTCTTCTTCTTATAACAATAAGTAATCTGTTTCTCTGTAAAACAAAAGAAACAACAATTACAGTTTATTGTTATCACTGTTTGCACTTTACTTGTTTCACACTCAAAAACCTTTTAAAAACCTTCTGGTCATATGTCTCTAGCTCCACCTACTGGCAGCCAACTGAAGCACGTGCGTGATAACAAAGCGCTGCTAATTTAATTGAAGAAAGCTTACTTTCTTTACATCTCCCCCTCCCACTGTGAAAATTCTCGTGAGAATTTTTGTTATATAATGTTTATTCTGCTGGTATCAGTTTTGTTATGTGGAATAATCCTGTGTCTTCGTTCCTTTTTTCAGTTTTGATTTTAAATATAGTATTTGATATTTTCTCTGCAATTTTGAATGGTCCAACCCTAAGTTCATCTAATTTTTTCCTATTTAATCTATGTCCGTTTTCAATATATACTAAATCACCTGTATTGAATTCCCTTTCCTTTCTGTTTTTGTCAAATAATTTCTTTTTGTATTCATGTGATTTTATAGTGTTATCTAGAGCTAATTTTCTATCTTCTTTCCAAACCTCTGCATGTGTTAGTTTCCTTAGTTCTTCAGGTAGCATACTTGTGTTAGTACCATCTAGTAAATATTTAGGTGTAAAACCTGTAACTGAGTGTTCTGTTATGTTATATTTGTCAACACATTCTCTTGCTATTGTTGTCCAAGCTTTCTTTTCTTTAGATTCATTGATTCTACATCTTATTTTATTAATTATTGTTTGATTTAATCTTTCATTTATGCCATTTGAAAATGGTGCATTTAAGGCTGTATAAATGAGTCTGATATCTTGTTCTTTTAGGTAATTTTTGAATTCTTTAGAATTTAGTCCTGGATATTGGTCTGTTAATATTGTACCTATCTTGTTCATTTCTAATGTATTTTGGACTATTTTTATAAAATCACTTGCAGCTTGAGTTTTTGAAGTTAATATATGTGCGTATCTTGTATAGTGATCAACTAGAAGATGGAGGTATCTTTTCGTTGATCTTTGACCACCAAATCCACCGATCGTATCAATCGACACTATCTCATACGGGTTTGTTGCTGGTCCTAATTGAGACATTAATCCATATTTTGCTTGACCTCTAGATTTATTCTTTTTACAAATTTCGCAAATTCTGCATATATTCTGAATGTTTTTTATTAATTTTTTTGAAGTGTAATAAGGACATATTCTGTTTGTCATTTGCCTTATTCTGATGTGACACCAGTCTATATGTGTATCTCGTATTAATTTAATGCTTAATTTTTCTGATAAAACTATCTTCTTTTTGTTTTTAATTTGTTTATAGATTATACCATTTTTATCTGTACTTTTTTTCTTAAGTTCTCCTAATGCTGTATTTTCATTTTGATCTTTAATTATTTCTTGTAGTTGGATCATGTTTACTATTTTTAATATTTCTTGGGTATTATCTTTTGACTCTAATACCGGATTTCTACTAAGACGGTCTGCTTCAATATTGAATTTCCCTGGTATATATGTAATTTTGAAGTCAAATTGAGACAAATAATATGTTAAGTCACATAGTTCCTCGTCTGTTCTTGATTTTATATTAAGGTTTTCTAACGGTTCATGGTCTGAATAAACTTCAAATCTTCTTCCAATTAACCAGTATTCCCAATAATTTATCGCTTCCTTTATTGCTAAGCATTCCAAATATATAGCTTTTTTTCTTTTTTGCGACTCATTTAATTTTTTTGAGAAATAGGCTACTGGCTTTTCTTTTCCATCTTGTTGGGTTTGTTTCAGTATTGCACCTATACCTTCTATTGAAGCATCTGTAAATATCTTAATAGGTAAATCTTTATCAAATATTTCTAGAACTGGTTGAGAGCACAATAATTTTTTTATCTCTGTGAATGATTTTTCACAATCTTCAGACCAATTATATTTTACATCTTTTCTTAACAATCTATGTAGTGGATCTAGTATTGTTGAGATTTTTGGTATATATTTGTGATAGAAATTTATCTTACCTAGAAATTGTCTAACGTTCTTCTGCGTTTTTGGAGTCGGAAAATTGAGTATTGATACTAAATTGTCTTTAATTGGTCTTACTGTATTATTTTCTATTATATGTCCGAGATATTTAATTGATTTTGATGCGAACGTGCATTTTTTTAATTTTAATCTGAATCCTTCTTTTATTATGGCTTCTAAAACTTGTTTGATATGCATGATATGATCTTCAAAAGTTTCTGAAAATATTAATATGTCATCTATATAATTTTCTGTAAAGTTCTTTAGATTATTTTTTCTTAGTATACTTGATAAAATTCTTTGGAAGATTGCTGGTGCTGTTTTTAAACCGAATGGTAGGCAAGTCCATCGATAGTGTCCTTCTTGGGTTATAAAGCCTGTTTTTTTTCTATCTTCTATCCTTAGTGGTATTGACCAAAATGCTGAATTGATGTCCAGTGATGTAAAATATTTACAATTTCTAGCTTTAATTATTAAATCAACAATTAGCGGAAAAGGTTGGGCCTGGGTTGTGACAATCTTGTTCAGTTCTCTAAAATCGACACATAATCTGGTTTTTCCTTCACCTTTTTTTAATGCTAGGGTCACTGGTGCAGCAAATGGGCTATATGATTCTTCAATTAAATTTTTTTCTAATAGTTTTGCCACTTGCTGTTCTATTTCTTTTCTGTCTTCGATTGTGCATCTATATGGTCTTTTACTACAAAATTTTTCCATCAAGAGATCTATTCTTGCTTCATAATCTTTTACAGTTACTATATCATACTTGTCTTTGGCAAATATTGTTTTATATTCTTCTATCAATTGTTCTATTTTGAATTTTTTTTCATTATCTAAATGATCTAAATTTATTTTAAAATCTTTCTCTTTAATATGTTCATTAAAATTTATTTCTATTATATCTTTTCTTTGCGATTGTTTTTGGCTTATATTTCGATTTTCGTCTTGTCTTAATTTAAATTCCTTTATTATGTCTAGGCCTATCAAAAAATCATGAAAAGTCTCATTTTCTACAATAAATACATCTACTTCTTTTTCAATATTGATAATTTTTAATTTTATTCTTGCTAATCCCTTTGTGAGTGCCACACCACTAATTGTTTTTAATTGTATTTTGTTCTTATCTATACTATTATTTTTTATAGTTTTTATTAATCTTTTATTAATTAATGAAACTTGAGATCCTGAGTCATAGATCCCTTCTATTTTTATCTTATCTTCCAATATAATGTTTAATTTAATTAGTGGTGTGTTTACTCGTTTTTTGATTCATTATATATTTCTACATCTAGGATAGAATTGTTATTTACTTTTTTTGGTGTAGTGTTCTTTTCTCTACTTTCTTCATGTTTTTGGAACCAGCATTTATCTTTTGGGTGGTATCTCACACCTTTACCTAAATCTTCACACGTTTTACAAGGTATCTTTACTTCATATTTCTTTTGAGAATCTAATGTAGGTTTTTTTTGAAAATTTCTTTTATTTACTAAACATTCAAGTTGTCTCAATTCATTAAATAAGTCTGTAGTTTCATTTAATTTTTCCTTGTTTATTCTATTCAATATAAATTCTGGTAACCCTACTGCTATTAATGCTATAAGTGACTTTATATCCATATCATTGTTAAAATCTATCAAAAGTTTCTCTTTCCTCAAAGCATAATCCGTTAACGAACCTTCTCGATATTTAAATGATAGTGCATAGGTTATATTATTCCATCCATTATCTGTGAAACATTTTAAGAATCTTGTTTTCCATTCAGACCAACCAGCATTTATTGTTAGTCTTATGAGTGTGGAAGAGTGCCAGTCTAAACTTGGTTTATCAGAAAATAGTTTCATTAGTTCAATTTTGTCCTCACTTTTATCTATTTGAAATCTAGAACACTCTTTTTCAAAGCTTTCTATCCACTGTTTAGCATTAGTATTTTAGCTTGAAAATTTTTCTATGATAAGTTTTTCTGATATTTTTTTTTTAATTTTTCTCGTTATCTTTCTTCTCTGTTGTTTCTATCAGTTTCTCTAGTATTTCCTTTAAATTATGATCTTGTGTTTTGTTTGTACTTTCTTCATTTATTTCCTCTAAATATTGATCTTTAAATTGCAGATTTCCATCTTCATCTATGTATGTGCCCTCTAATTCTTTTGTCATTGTAATCCACACTCTTCTTATCTGATTTCTTCTCTTTAATGAATTAACTAACTTTGTGTACTTACTTGTCTTTTTCAACTCCACATGATCTTCCATATATTTGAATTCTTCTGGCAATATATATGTTCTTTCATCTCCTGTACCAATTGAGGTGATGGCAATTGCATTTGCTTTACTGTCTTTTGGTGAAGTCACTACCGTAAATTCAAACTGCAGTTTTGACATCATAAACAAATTGTTGTTTTATAAGATTGGTTAGGTCTTCTTCTTATAACAATAAGTAATCTGTTTCTCTGTAAAACAAAAGAAACAACAATTACAGTTTATTGTTATCACTGTTTGCACTTTACTTGTTTCACACTCAAAAACCTTTTAAAAACCTTCTGGTCATATGTCTCTAGCTCCACCTAGTGGCAGCCAACTGAAGCACGCGCGTGGTAACAAAGCGCTGCTAATTTAATTGAAGAAAGCTTACTTTCTTTACACGTATATATGAGTTGGAATAATGGTGAACTCATGTAGATTGCACATTGATGGCACTCTGAAATAATAATTACTTTAATTAATAAAGTTCCAAAGAAAGTATGCACAGGCAGGATCGGGAATTGAACCCAGATCTCCCAAATGTGCAAGATTTTGGTCAAAAAGGATTCATATTTGGAAGATTCGCACTCGACTAGTTGGCGCCGAGGAGGTTTCGGCCAGAGTTCCGGATCATGTAAGTATATTATTTTTTTTGGCTAATATTTATTAATATATTTAAACAAATTTAATAAAAGAATACAAATTTAATATAATTATCCTGTGATTTTAATTATCCTAACTGAATTTTCTTTTTTTTTTTATTTGAATTGCTAGTCATTCGTCTTCACAGGGCTGATAAAACATGTAGTTACAATTCATTAGGGTGCACACTGACCAACTGGTCATGAAAGTAATTAAACCGGATACCTTTCAAAACCTAACACTGTTTAATCGTCAAGCCATCTCAGTCAAATAACTAAACATATCCTTTCAATGAATGGAAACATGGGAATCTAACGTGCTACAGAGTATATGTTTGAATAATACTAGTTACCTTATTAAGTTAATAAATAGCGTTGACGATTTTTTTAAATACGAAATCGTTAGCTAACTCCCATTGAGTATTTTGTTGAATTGAATAAGCTGTGAGAATTTTGGACTATGGATGAGAAATCGTCCCAAAAACGCCTTTTCAAAGCCGTAATGTTCATCGTGGCTGTTTTATGTTTTGAATCCTCGTAACTGTGCCATCAAACAATGGCTACTTCAATGAGCTAAATGTGCACTAAAGTGTCAAGTACCACGAGAATAGTTGTTTAGCTAAATGATCACTTGTCTATGATGAATACTGATTGAGTTAAACCTAAATACATCCCTTTAATGAGAACGCTTCCAGCTCACGGACTGAGTGAGTTTGTTCCCTAAGCTAATACCGAACACGATGTAAAGTACCGTTAAAGTTTCAGTTGTTCCGAATAAATTTAACTTGTAAGTTTTTACTAAGTTCCTGGCTTATATTGACATTTCACATCGAATCTCTACTTTAATTATGCCTTATGCATGAGTATTCACATTAGCAATAAAATAAATTATCATATTGAGTTGAATAGCAATCACTAACTTCACTCGATCTGAAATCGGAGAGATATATTCCACAACACTTCGAAATGTGCTCGTGAGGTTTTAGTTAGAACTCAAATTGTGGGTATCAAATAATAATCGCGTTAAACAGGGCTTCTTTTGCAAGGTTTTATCATTTCTTAAGTCACAGCTGAGAAGCTTCTTGCAATTCTTGAGAAAACTTAGAGAGAAGATGAGATTTTTTTTCTAATTATTAATTGCATATAAAAGATAAGAACACAAACCTGTTTTGTTATTTGTGGAAAAGGTGTTGTGGTTTGACTAATAAAGCAAAGCTCGATGAAAAATAGTGGTTATCCTTTACAAGCATTTAATAGGGAATTAAGAAATTGACGCTTAGACATATAACTGTAGATATGACTCCTTTAAACACTACCTCATTAAATCTTGAAGCGCCCCCAGCGTCCTTCATCTGTTTTCTGCACGCTAACACCATTTACTATCTCTTCAGATCCAACCGATGAAAGTCACTCTCAACACTTTTTGTCCAATGGGTCCTAGATCTTCCTGTATTGCTACAGCAGGGTGATGATTGAATAGGTATTCTTTCTAGAATCCTCTTTCTCATGTGCCCCAACCATCTCATCCTATACCTTTTTTTCAACATTGGCGATATCTGGATCATTATACATTAGCCCTAGCTCAACTTTAGTCCTTATCTGTCACTGATTCCTCTCCTTTTCACTGGGGTATCGTACTTTCCCACGAGCGTGAAACCACCCAGTCCGGGGCTTGGTCACTACTGGCCATAGTCTCATGACGACTTTGTATCTTATTGTCTTTGGGCTCCCAATCATTGACATCAGACGTACTGTTATAGTAAGCCACTAAACATCTGTTAGCCACCGTTATCCTTCCTTTGCGATGGTGCTCCTTTGTTTGTTCGTCATAATATCAAGAATGTACTGCAACTGGGGAAATCGTGTATTCCAATCTTTTGATGACCTTCCTTTCTCCATGGGTTCACCTTCAAGTATTTGGTCTGATTATCGTTCACACTTGTCGGCCCAGCACTCTTACTGCATTTAGAATTATTGTATCGCTCCATTTAGTGCTGTATTGTTCTGCGAGAGATAGAACTAAAAACAATTGATATGTTTGAGCGCATGTGTTTTGAAAACGCACATGAATCGCAAGTCAGGTTTTTACGGTAATTTAACCAATTATTAAAAGATTTCATATGATTGTATTTTCTAGTGTTTCCACTATACGGTTCAATCGATTCAAGCAAAATTTGTTTTTTGCGTCAGTTTTGGAAACTCACTTGCCAGGATTGTCTTAGCTATTGATTTTCACCTTTGCCGTGCTGAATATTTTAGAAGAAATTGCAGCCGTTTACTGTTTGGTTCAATGGAACCTTAATATTTGACCACTTTCACGAGCGATTCATCCCAATTTAGACAGTAGGTTACTTGACGATCCTAATTGTGGCCAATAAGGACAATACTTGTATATTAAGGTTTTCAGTAGCTTTACGTTCGTTAGATGAATAAATGTGTCATTGGCTCCTGTGTAGTCTATAATGTTTACTTGCGTCACTTTTTGGATTAGGTCCGATTGGTCCATTATAATGTTTGACTGGAGAATGAATGATAAACTTTGCCTCGAAGATGGATGAATTCATTAAACTGGAAGATCGCAGCCTTGTGTTTATTTATTTCTAGTAGCATATCCTCCACCTAGGCAATGCCCGGATAAACCGCCTTGTTAAAGATGCCCCCCCCTGGATTATTCTTTGTTGTTTTAGCAGCTTTCTCTTTCATAACTTTGAACATGACTGGGTACAGTGCGTCTCCCATCCTAACACCACTATCTATCTCAATCGACCTTGACAAATTACTTTGTATCTTGACTTAGGGTATACACTGCATACGGTGATCTTTCTTTCCATGGCTGCTAATCTGACAAACTTCCGAGATGTTCAAGGCTTCCGGGGTATGCTCTCAGACAAGGTTGTCATTTACCTGTTTGAAGTAAATATATGTGAAATTGTGGAGGTCAACATCATGGTCAAAGGCTTGCTTCAGTATCTGTCGCATCATGAATATTTGGTCAATGGTTGGGGTTCTACCTGTATCCAGCTTAAAATGTCTTCATCCTATTCTCTGCATATGGTGCCAGCTTTCTGTTAATGCACCAGAGAACACGTTATAGCAATATGATCCCAAAATATGATAATTGTAAGTTATTCTGCCTCCTTACTTGCGTATTAGCTATATCATAGCTGCGCTTTACTCCCGAGGTATAATTTCAAACATCTGGATTGAGATAGGTTCTCCTCCGTACTGTAGTATTTCTTCTTTCTCCTTGATTCCCCAAGGTTTCTAACGGAAAGCTTTTTTAATAATTGTTAACCGAATGTTTATAAACATAAGGAAAACCGGCTAGCTCACTGGTTTTCGAAACAATTGAAAAGAACTGTACTTACCTCTGTTCATTACTTTGTATAAAACATAATTAGTATAATAAAAATAATGTGTTGAAGTAATTGATTAAATTTACATAAAACAACAAAAATAGCAAATCTTTCACTAAAGCAATTGAAAGAAACGTTAAAAGATACTGCCCCCTAAACGACAAAGTACCGCAATAAAAGGGATACGGCCGGTTTTATTTGACGAGTGGGGCAGGGCTCCATGTCCTTTTCCTGCAAGGCTTAACTGCTCAAACTGTTCCCAGGGGATTTGGTAGCGATCTCGATTGGCGATGGACTATCACCAACCGACGAATCTCCGAGCAAGATGGGATATTCCGTCAGCCTGTCACTTCCCGTTTGTTCCGTGAGCCGTGGTCGGGCCTGACCTCAGGTTCTTCATCTCAACTTTCTAAATTAAACTTTATACACAATTAAATACTAGTTAATCCAATGACCAGTATATCAGTTCTGCAAAATATTTTTCAGACTTACCGACTTGAAACTGTTGAAGCTAAAGTATAAGAAATTGTGAAAAGAGTGATTTACTCCCTCCGTAAACGACCAATAGTTGCTTTGTTGACGCCTCTCTTTTAACCATTTCATTTATTTTCTGCATGAAGATGACAGTGCAGCACAGTCGAAACGTTAGGTTATTTGATAATAAGGACAATTTGGAGTCGCAATGCTATCGTTTACTATATAATCTATGACCCACAATTAGCTTTAACCCGCTATAAGAAAAATTATTGAAAATCAATCTACAATCATTTAATTTCATGTTCTAGTCCATTCCCTGGGTACCATTTTCAAATACTTTGACAAAGTCAGTCAATGACTGGAATATTTCTCCTAGCCTTGACGAGATGTATTCAACGTTTTGTTTCAGTTAATAGCGAAAGATTCTGTAAATATCGGTAGACATGAGGTAAAAAATTATCCTTTAAAAGTACATTGCTTGTGAAAGAAAATTAATCTCTATGCCAGTTTTTTCATCTTGTCACGTTTTTTATTTAATTTTTTTTTCTATTTTATCTTTATTTTCTGGGAATCAGGAAACTAATCCAGCCATTTATTCTATAGTGAGAATTTTATTAGGAAGCATATTAATTAATTTAGTTTAACTATTTAACTACATAACTATTTAACTATTTAACTACTATATTTAACTACAGAACAACTACTGTAAGAACAATAAGAGAGAATTTTCCCATTAAAGATAATACAGTTAGTCGCACAATGCTGCACGGGCTAAACACCAAGGCAACGAAGGGGACCATGGTTAATTGTAAACCATTTTCGTTTTTATCTTGTAGCAAGAATGGTAAAAACGATAATAAATTTTAATATTATCAATTTGGAAAAGTGAGTGAACTAAATAAGTAGACAAGAAGAAATGTTACTATGTGGAATGTAAAATACGACTGACGAAGACACATCACTTAAGAAAAACTTATATAAAACAAATACTATAACGCTCCAATAAATGTTAAGAATGTACATTACTAATAATTAGCTGTGTTACACTAATAATTTTTGCCACCACTATTCTTAATAATTATAAGCCAATGAAAAAAATATTATGTCAGGGTAAGTTATGAAGATTAAGATTTTCCAGTACATACATCAGTAAGTGAGTATACATCAGTTCATTCTATATAAGTAAAATACTAAAAAAATATCATTTACAATTTTTTTTTTAAAGCAAATCCCAGTTGCCTTAGAGGCATAAAGGATTAAATGAAAGGTTTTTAATAAAAACACAGAATCATTTTTTTTTTTTTCTTTCAGAGCCTAGAGCTGGAGATGATTTAAAACATAAACCGAGCCCAGTAAGTAGATCTTTGCTATAATACTGGCAAATTCAAGAGTTAGTCTTCACACATAATTTTTTCTATGAGCTATAATTTTCCAGTTTGCATGAGGGAATCAATTTTTCTATTTGTTTGATAGAAGTACAACTGAACAGTGGAACAGGCTTCTGTGATTTTTTTTGTTTGTAACATTATCGAAGGTCAATCAGGCGTACCAAAGTACAAGCCTGGCCGGGAACTGATCGGACATTTAAAAGATTTATTCGGCTGGATCCCTGGTGTCCTGGTTGCAGTAGTTCTTTCAGTTTGTATGTTCTATGATGGAGGCCTTAAAAGTGATTTAGTATAAATAAAATTTCTAAATCTGCATTTAAAAAGGACTCGAATTATACTGATACGGTTTCGGTTGGAATATAGCAATAGCTTTTCACCAACTTTTGACATTTGTCAAATTTTAACATTCTCATTTTTTCCTATGGTCAAAGAAGCACCAAAACGCTAATTAAAATAAATTTATATTATTTGATGGCCAAAAAGATAAATAAAGTATTTAATGTGGTCCCAGTTAATTTAGGGAAGTTATTTTGTACATATTTTAGCCGTTTTTAGTAGTTACCAAGTTGGTTTGTTAAGTAAAATGAAGTTATAAATACCAATTATTTCTGAATATTTTAAGAAACTACCGTACAACTTCCAACTCCTACTCGAACACAACATGATATGGTTCTTTGTTCAATCTATTCACCTTCATTTCGTTTATAATATTTAAATATTTTATTCGAAAATTGAAAATCACTCATATAATTGGAATAATGCGGTGAGCTACTGGCAGCTGGTGTAATTTACGTGGCATGAGATAACTGTTAGGGAAATGGAATAATTGTGACTAGCTAAAATACGGCTGGCTAAATGGAATATGCGTGTTGTGAGCAGGAACAAATAGCATTGATTGGCCCGTTTACAGGTGGCCATTATGGAACAAGTAGGGCACATGTAAAGCCTTTACATTAATGCAAATATTCCCAACATTAGCTGCCCACTGTCCAAATCCCGCATTTCAAACTACTCTACATAGCATGATTAATCAGTTCTCATTAACCTGCTCCTATTAGCATTCTGCTGAATCTTCGTCTGTTATGTTAACGAATGACTTAATCACCCTTGTCCCTAGGTATCACTGAACTCTATTTCCTGTATTTGTGTCTGTGTTTCCATATTTACTCAGCTTTGCTTTCAAAAAGCTACGGGGCCATTGCATTTCGTATCTATGTTGTTGTTTTTTGCTTGCTTGACCGTGGCCTCAAAAATGATATAAGAGATCCAAAATTTGAAAGGTACAACGGTTTGAAAACATATTAGGATTTGCGTTATAAATAGTGAGGATAAGATGTAAATACAAATACATGTGGTGTTTAAGAACTCTTCCGAAGATGGTTTGAATAATGAATCAAAAAGGCCTTCACTAAGCTAGAACATTTTACACACTCCCGTTAATTGCTTCATTTTAATATAACAATATTATATCCACGCCAACGGGGATTAATTTCATGATCTGATCCAGGTGCGTCAGGCCACTTTTTTTTATCGATATGGAGCTTTTAATATTTCAGAAATATTTCCGAACGGAGGGGTCCGGACAGGAATGCTGGGAGAAATTAATTCCGTGTTAATAATGAACCAGCCGGTTAGGGCCCCACGTGGCTCAGTAATCGAGAGCTGAGAAGCACAGCGTCACAAACCTACTCAGCACTGTATATTAAAACCTCTTAGCAATGCTTATTACATAATTATACACCCTCCAACATTGATCTCCATCTAAAAATTCTCAACACACTTTCATTTTAATTCTGTGTGTTCTACGATAGTTGCTGCAAATAAATTACAATAGGCCTTATATTTACAGAGGTATTTTCAAAATACACTAATGTACGGTTAGGTCATCATATAACGGAAAGTGTACTAAAAAAAAAAAAAAAAATGTCTGTATCCATCAACTAATCTACTAGTTATTACATTTGCAATCCTCAAGTCCAGGAGCGGACAACGTCATAGGCCAGAACAAGAGAAGCCAGCCGCTGGTAGCTCAAGAAGCCCAGCCAGAAATTTGAGGCCTTCAGTATCTTTTGCTGATGCCGTTCGGAACAGAGAGCAGTCACAGGCACTGCCCACTCCTCGTCTGCAAGTTCCCTAGCATTCCGTTCATCCCGGCAACCAGCAAACCCAATCCCATGCTCTACCACACATCTCGCATATTCCTCCACCTTCAAGCTCTTCAGATCTCACTAGCCTAATAACATCATTCCTTACAGAGTTCAGAACCCTAATTACCCCTTGTACCCTAACTTGTCACCTACCTCATCTCCATTAAACAAAACCCATAAGTGGATCATTCCGACTCCTTATCCATTCTTCTTTGGAATGCGAATGGTGTTCGCACCCACACTAACGAACTGACAGCACTACTCCACCACAAGAACATCAACGTAGCTCTCATTACTGAAACGAAACATACCGATAAACGACCATGTTGTGGCCACCTCTTAATTACGAATAATTACAAGTTCCCCTCTCCTCGATCAGTAAATATCTATCATTGTTTCCATATGTTTAATAAAGCTTATGACGTCAGGCGGTGAGGGGAGAGAAGCTAGTGGGGGAAACAGCCGAAGGTAGGGAGGCATCCCCACCACGGCTAGCCTGCCTATATAAGTAGAGCCCCATAGAGCGAAAATCAAAAAAGAAACAAACCGGCACCTTGGACACTTCTCTCTCTCTCTGCACTGACGCTTGCTGCTCTACTGAAACCATGGTCTTCTTATTCAACTCTCTCTCCTAACCTCGCTATGTTTTAGTCCGGCGTTGTCAGACCCCACACACTTCTTAGTGAGAATCTCGGCCTTCGTCTCGCTAAAACTAACACCTCCTTGGGAGAGACCTCTCGTGGCCCTACAAACTTACCAGTAGCGTCTCCCACGGCAATCTAGTCTGATTCTCTCTAGTTCACACTCGCCTTTGGGATCCAGACCGTTTTCACCTACCTCTCTGTGGAACTTAACTAAATGGAACCTTCGGATGTCGAGAGGTCGTAAGAATTCGCACTCCATTTTTGCCGTACTTTCACTCCTCACATTACTCCTCAAATTAATAGTGATCGCATAACTGTTGAAGATTTCCTGACTTCACCCATCCCTCTCTCACTTCCACCAAAAGCAGTTAACCCCTCCGAGGTCAAATATCTGAAAAAAATACCTTACCGGATATGATCTCCTTACTCCTCAAATTCTCCAACAACTTCCTCCTAAAGCCATAATCTTCCTAACCTACATCTATAATTGCATTATCCGAACAAAGCACTTTCCTCTCCTTTGGAAACATTTCATTATAGTCCTATTCGCCAAACCCAGTAAACCATCCAATGACGCCTCTTACCGGCCAATTAGCGTACTCCCTATCCTCTCACAAATATTTGAAAAACTCTTATTAAAACGTCTACTTCCAATTGTTGAATCCTCCTTACCAGTGCGGTTTCGGTCAACGACATTCCACTGCTCAACAAGGCCTTCGCGTCCTTGATCACATATCCTCAGCTCTTGAAACCAAACAGTACTGATTAAATAGGGCTAAAACATAGCGAGGTTAGGAGAGAGAGAGATGCAGAGGTAGTTGAATAAGAAGGCCGTGGTTTGAGTGGAGCAGCAAGAGGGAGCGAGAGAGAGGGAGAGGGAGAGTGTTCCAAGTGCCGGTTCTGTACGTTCTGCGGACTTCGGCCAGTCTCGCTACTTATATAGGCAGGCCAGCCAAGGTGGGGGAGTTCCTCTACCTGTGGTTGTTTCCCCCGCCAGCTTCCCACTCTCTCTTACTAACGCCTTAAGTTTATTATTAAAATATGGAAACATAAGTAGATATTTTCTGGACCGAGAAGAGGGAAACTTCTAATTATTCGTAATTAGGAGGTTGCCACAACATACGGTATGCATGAGATCATTTATCACAATTACTTATTGCCCAGAGGCAGATTGTAATTTTATCATAATAAAGTTGTTGTTAAATTTAAAAAAAATTCATTTGCAAATTACTTCATCACTGCTCATGGTAAAAGACATTAGTAATCATAGAAATCACCACTGTAACATGGTTTCAATAGATATTTTGTCATTTGCTGCTTACATTCTATTCGTCGGAAAGGTGATTTAAATTGATACAGATGGTTCGATAGATAAAAAGAAGTTTTTTTGATCAAAATGACTTATGGTCAAAGATACACTTAGATTACAATATCTAATAAAATTGGGAACATCTAAAATATTCTCTTTTTGCGATAGTAGCGCTACATATAATCTAGAATAACATCAAAGGTACCAAGACAATAACCGTTCGCGATAACATCCACGTAGGGGATCTAAAAGTATGTTAGTAGCTCTTTGATGGTTGAAATACATTAAATGTAAATGAAAGCTATTAATTATTCGGTCTCGTTTCTCAAAGACTCAGGAAACATAATGCGCTAGCACAAAGGAAATTTATTAGGTTTTTGAAAGAATCAAGTGAGGAATAAAAACACTACTTGCGCTTGTCAAAGACTGTATTGAGATTTTTTACTACGTTACCCTAACCATGTCTATGTCCTTCAATTTTGTTATGTGTATATTTACAATAATAAGATTTTAATTCAAGTAGGTATGTAAATAAAACATATTATTTAATTAATAACTTAATTTTCCATAATGTGGTTGCTATCTGGTATTGAGATTTCCTGGCAGCCAGTGCTCATGGGAAATGTACATTTAATATAGAAACAAAAGGGTTAAGTTGCTATTATTTCAATCATTGGAATGAGCAATGAAATATCCGAGTTGTACTTTCTCACCTCGCTTCTCACAAATCTGTTTCCTTTCACCGTTATTTTCTTATTCGTCCCACTTACCTTTGCACCTCCATTCATCTCTCGCCAACTCCCCCAATCTTTGAACCTAGATTTTACCACTCCCTCACCTCCCTTCACTTTAAAACTGCGTAATGCATAATTACTATTGCTTTGTTTTATTGATTTTATTTCTTCCCTATTTTAACATATTCCTAGCAAATGTTTTCACTTATTTCTTCTATGTAATAATTCCCCTAATCAGTATTATGTTGTCGGCTCATTAAAGTCACCACATATGCTCTATATCATTTATTCCGTTTTGTGTGCATGTTTACACCTTATTTTTCATTCTTTCATATATCCAAAAGTTTTTCAGACCCCACTTCCGGTAAGTGAAAGTATGAAATAAAGATCAGAGCCTAAAGGGGCATTATTTTAAGGCCAGACAGACACTAAGTGATCGATAACTCGTGTGGAAAACGTCACACTCAGCAGAATACTTCTTATTTCGGAAAAGATAAAAAAAAATTGTATGCTTTCGGGTGGGTCTAGAAGGGAGAGAAGTTAGCTTACGAGGCCTTTGGACAAGTAGGATTCCCTCAAACGCACATTTCAGTTTGCTCACAAACTATTTTCATCCTCATCATGCCCAATGATATTTACTGAGGTCTTCAATTTTGGAAGCTTTTCGCTTGAGTCTTTGTCACACTCGACGATCGCCTCATTCATTATTTCTTTATACTAGTGTACAAGTAAAAGAAGCGTCGATTAATTGAATCGTGTTATATTTATTTAAGTATATTGAAATCCTGTTCCCCTGGAAAATGGTTATCAAACTATATCTCCGTAATTACATGTAATATTCATTATTGGGATTAAGTAATTAATTTATTAATTGGTATCAAAACAATTTATATTTTAAAATAATTTTGATATTCTCTAAACCTGAAGTCTACCGGTGTTTTTTTGATGAATAATATTTTCATGAATGTTGTACTTGATGATGAAAACTAAAGAAAAACGTATGAATAAAAATTAATAAATCATTCAACTACTTGTAATTGAAAAAGAAGTGTTGACCCCAATATAGAGTAAGGTAATTTTTTTACAAATACTATTAACTGTTCTCACTACAACCTTTCGGAGAAAACAGATAGGTAGTTGGTGGAGCTGTCGATTAAATATAAAAAAGAGGTTTTCCCTGTCCAATGTGTCCAGAGGATTATGTCATCGCTGCCCTAGAAGCTTGAAGCTGTCAGACTGCCCTTGACGGTAGCCATGTTGCCATTGTGTGAGATGTTTTGGATCCTCGAGTATAAGATAGGTTCACTTCATACCTAGAAATGGTTTGTGTTGTTTTGTGAGAATGCCTTGAAAATTTTAGATCAATTGGATAATTTTGGCTCTGTAAACACAAAAACATACAGTGAAATACGAAAGGCAATCCTCTCCTTATGCAATCAGTTGAAAGTTCCATCGATTGAACGTAACCTTTCTGTAGTCATTAAGCGTACTTTAATCCAAGTGACCGCACCTTCCTTGAGAAAGGGCAAACAGTATGAAACAGACCCTCTTACTGCAGCACACCAACATTTATCTACGCCTTTTGCAGAACAGCCTTTATAGTAAGCCCTAATTACCATAGTGTTCACTAATTTAAGCTAATTATTTGAAAAATCGTTAAACTAATTAACAATATACTATGATATTTTCTGGCTTCTGAGGTAGTTACAAATGACATTTCTGGATGAATGAACTACGAGACCTATACGCCACTGATAGGATTTCATAAAGTTAGTATTCACAAGAATTCAGGAACAATTTTTCATATGTTTGTAGATTTAAATTTAAAGATAGGACTGAAAATCTTAAAACCATAATGGTATAAAAACATTTATAGAACAGGAACCATTACGTGTGAATAAATTAAATTGAGGAAATTGTAAGGCTAAAATATTGGACAATAAAAATAATTTTTGAAATCGCATCGAACGAAATTCAGTAAGCGATTTTTATTGTTGACTTTCTAAACATTAATTTTCAAATAGCTTAAATTATTTTTGTGTTAGGATTAAAGAACCATGAGAGAGACATTAGAATGTTAAATCTGTAATAGCTCCAGTGCTGTGTGTTGACAAATCATAGAAGTTAGTGAAACGGAATGTTTCACGATCGTTACAATATAACGATTAAATTTGACACAATAGTTTTTCTGACTCGAAGTCACTGTGCATTAGCGATAACATAAGCAATATATTCCAAGGTGTTTATCTTTACAATTCCAGAAATAATAAATCACTTTTACGAGCGCCCTTGACCGACGGTCATTGCCCAGTACCTGTTTGAAAATATAATCTCTCCCATTGGACGAGGCAGTCAGGGAACTTGAGCATTTTATTTGAATTAAAAAAAAAAATCACAGGAAATGTAACGTCATTTTCCAAAAACATGTTTTTTTTAATTATTTTGTGTGAGCACGTTCTGTAAAAACGTGTACGATAAATGAGAGCGCTGTAGCATATTGGAGGCTGTGGGTTGAAATGAGTTGATGAGTCATTCTCTTCCTCCATACACTTGATACCCGCCGATCTATCTCTGGCTTAAGGAAAATTCTATGGAAATTTTTATGGAAAAGTTGAAGTGTCATACTAATCAGTGATGTGGTTGATATTTGTTTTAAATCAGCTATACGAAGTTAGTTTAGTTGATTACTATAACTATTAGATCCTTCTCTAAATATTTAAACGTCTTAGATTTACATTATTTTCAAATTTTGGATGGCAATAAAAGCCCTCAGGAAGAGGAGCTACTTTTTGGGATACAGTGATTACCTTTTGTATGTGTGCATGTTCTACGATAGCATTAGTGAAAATATATCTGAAATTTTAAGGTATATTTCACAACACCTCGTGATAAGTTAACTAGTTTTTGTTTAAACTAGTTTTATGACTTATGTAGGGTTGTCACGCGGGGGGGGGGGGGGGTAGTTACCCTAGCCCTAGTGACGAAGTGAGGGTTGATTAGGCTATGACTATGACTATGAGATGAGGTATTATAGGTATTATATATATGATGAT
Organism: Acanthosoma haemorrhoidale; assembly: GCA_930367205.1. Taxonomy (NCBI): domain Eukaryota; kingdom Metazoa; phylum Arthropoda; class Insecta; order Hemiptera; family Acanthosomatidae; genus Acanthosoma; species Acanthosoma haemorrhoidale. The sequence goes on from OV884009.1 coordinate 116,280,024, forward strand.
AGGTAGTGTAGGTAGTTTATATGGTCTTGGAATTACCACGAATTCGCACTCGGTATCTAAGGGTAGGCTAAAACCGTCCGGATCCCAAAGGCAAGTGTGAACCAGAGAGAGGCAGACTGGATCGCTGGGGAAGACGCTACTAAGTAAAGTTCATAGGGCCTCAGGCGACCGTCTCGCGTGAGAAAGAGATCTATCTGTTCCAAGGAGGTGTTAGTTTTAGCGAGACGAAGGCAGAGAATCCCACTAGGAAGAAGTGGGGTCTGACAAGGTTTTCTTAAATAAAAAGGCCAACTCTTGAAACATCAGTGCAGCTGCAAGTACCAGGTCAGAGGCGATCCGTAGTTAGAATGAATTATCGGCTAAAACTAGGGGGTATATATAACCCCGAGTAGCCAATGGGCTGGGGTCTTATACTGGCCAATCGCGTCCAGCCAATGAGGTGAGGTTTTATTCTGGCCAACCGCATTGCAGGCCTGGATGGAGCTGGAATGTTCTAGACAAGGACCCAGCCCCTTTACAATGGCCCAGGTACCTGAGCCCCAGCCTCTGCTCTCGTTTTGCAGCTGCGTCTTTTATTGTTTACAATATTTACACTGGTATGACTTATGGTTTGGTAATATTATTTAAATTTGTTTCAATTTATTTACAACATATTATAACCAATTAAAAATATATAGAATAGAGTATAGGGTGATTTATCTTATGTAGTTAGCGGTCACTACAACGTACGAGTATAAGTGGCTCTCAATTATAAAAATCGGCCTGGCCAGTTCCTCGCTCTATTCGTAACCTCCTCGCCTTAATGTGACTTTATTATGGGAACTTAAATTGTTGGAAAGTATGGACAAATAATCACTAACTTCAAGAATCCATAAGTCCCAAAACTATTTATGATATTAATAGCATATTAGTATATTAATAGTTATATATCATATAAATTTATGATTTTATTGAGTGTTTAATACCAATAAAATTTGAAAATATATTTCAAAATAACATCTCTTAGAAGCCATGTAGTTTCTGCGCATGCGCTACTATTAACAACCACGTACAACTATCGCTCTCCAAATCAATACCGATAACTACCGTTTATAGACCCTTTTTCGGCTTTGGGATTGTTTCAACTGGCAACTTAAGTGAGGTGGCCACGAGGGAGCCCTCAATAAGTGAGTAGATTGCTAGTACATTGGTGTGAAGTGTAAATAATAGTGACATCGGACTGAGTAGTCGGCCATCTTGACTGAGGCATTAGCCGTCGTTCACGATACATAGCCGTTCTGAGCCAGACCTGATGGGTGGCTCAGAGCCAAGACCGGTGACTCGCCACTGGAATCCCACCGGCGCTACGTATTTTATTTATTTTATTTTAGTTTTTTTTTTTAACTAACAAAAATCTTAGCTAATGACAAAATGAGATTTTATCAGCAGCTAATATCACAAAATAAAAAGAAAAGATCTAGGTCCTTAGGTCCAACTCCGCCAACGTCGCCAGTAAAGCGAAAACCCAGACGCTCAAATAGGAACATCCCTATAAACTCATCTGCTGCCAGCTCTATGGAAGATCTACCACCACTTGCCAGCACTTCAAAAGAAGAAACTGTAGCAGAATCTCCATTCTTCACACCGAATAGCTTCAAGGTACTGAGAAATAGCCAACCTGACGACATGGAAGTTATTCAAACACCAACACAGCCCAAGCCGCCTGCTATATTCGTAAGGAATATTAGCAATTTTAAACTATTATGCTCACAAATGAGCAAAGTTGTAGGTACCGGAAAATATACGTGCCTCAATCGCTCTCGGGATACAAAAATTTCCCCAGACACTCCGGATACTTATCGAGCGATCATTAAGTATTTGGAATAAACCAATGCAGACTTCCATACATATCAGTTGAAACAAGAACGATCTCTTCGAGTAGTGATAAGTGTTTATGTAATTTGAAAAGAATTACCCACTGATGCATTTTTATGCTTTTAATGAACACAACATTAATTAGCGGTATCACAATGTACAGCAAACTAGGTTAAACTTAATTCTATTACACTCACAGAGGTTACTACTGTTAACACACAGATGTTCGCGAGGTTATAATAGAGTGAACAAGAAAAACTATCGATTTTACAATAAAAATAATGTTTATACTTCAACACCTTCCTTCATAATTTACTTGTAAAATAATTCAAACTAATAAATTTAATTCAATAGATAAATAGAATTTTTAAAACAGTCCTAAATCTTGATTTAGCTTCTTAAGTCTTGGGCTTAGCACAGGCTTCGTTAATCCGTCAGCAAGTTGATTTTGCGTATCCACTCTCCGGATATGAATTTCTCCCTCTTGAACCTTTTCTCTGACGAAGAAGTGGCGAATGGATATATGTTTTGTACGTTTGTGCCACACAGGGTTCTCTGCTAATTTAATGGCAGCATTATTATCGACAAAAAGCGTACCTTCTTTAAAGTCAGTCATCTCTTGAAGAAGCCTTTTAAGCCAAACCATCTCTCTTGTACCCTCACTTGCAGCGATGACCTCAGCTTCAGTGGTAGAGATGGAAACTGAACTCTGTCTTTTACTAGACCATGATATGGCACCACCCGAATACAGACAAGCAATGCCAGTTGTAGACCTGCCAGTTAATTTATCACCACCAAGATCTGCATCAGAATAGCATTGAAGAATTCCGCTTCTATGGTTTTTCTTGTACAATATTCCAAGTTCAGAAGTCCCTTTTAAATAACGAAATATTCGTTTGCCCCTGGTTATGTCACTACCGGAAGGATTATCAAGCATTCTTGAAGCTATGTTGATGGAATAAGCAATATCTGATCTTGTACATATCATCAAATACATAAGTGAACCCACAGCTTCTCTATATTGAAAATTCGTTGTCTTGATGTTTACGTGTTCCTTTTCATTGTCAAAGTCATCCTTTAAAATCGGAGTACTAACAGGTCGACACTCTTCCATCTGGAATGGAAGTCTCCTAATATAAGAAGATTGGCTTATTTTGATACCTTCCTTGCTCCTGTTAATCTCTAGTCCAAGGTAGAAATCAGCTAGTTTAGTCTTGATTTTGAACTCCTGTTTTAATTTGTCTAAGATCTCCATTGCTTCCCTTTCATCCGAAGCAGCGATCAATCCATCGTCAACATACAAACATAACAAAATCTTTTTACCATTTACATCTTTGATAAATAGGCAAGGATCTGCTGAGCTAATTTGAAAACCAATGCTAACTAGGAAATTCTTTATCTTCTCGTTCCAACAACGTGGAGCCTGTTTGAGGCTTTTATGTAATCTGCAAACCTTCCCTGAATTGTCATTGAAGCCTTCTGGTTGCTGAATATAGATCTCCTCCTTGAGTTTGTGGCGGCTGGCATTAATTGGTGTCCATAGAGACCGCCAAATAAATAACCCACAACACATGTGTTTGTAAAAAGAATGATATGTAAATTTTGTACCTTATGTTCTGTCCTAAAATATAAAAGTTATGTAATGTATTGTGAGTTTTATAAATGTGTAAAACCCCACTACAATTGGTGACCCCAACGTTCGAGGTGATCGTGAGTGATTTATGAAATTAATCATGCCGGACGAAAATATGAAAAACGAAAATAGTGAATCTTTGACGAAGAACATTGATAAGGTTAGTATCAAGCTTCCACCGTTTTGGAAAGACAAACCAGAAATTTGGTTTTGCCAGGCGGAAGCCCAGTTCGATCTTGGAGGAATCACTAGGGAAGGTTATTTGTAATATATACAGATCATAAGCCTTTGATTTATGCATTCAAACAAAAGAACGACAAAGCATCCCCTCGCCAACTTCGACAATTGCAATATATTTCCCAGTTCACAACAACCTTGGTTCATGTTTCAGGAAAAAACAATATGATTGCAGATTACATGTCTCGACTAGAAGAATGCTCTGCAATTGATTTCACCCAAATAGCAGAAGCGCAAACACATGATGAAGAACTACAACAACTGCGTACTTCTGCAAATATTGGATTGATTTTCAAATCCTACCCTCTTGAAAACGGAAGCCAATTATGGTGTGATGTTTCAACAAAGGAAATTAGACCATATATTCCAAAAGATTTTCGTTATAATATATTCAAACATTATCATAATATGTAACACCCTGGAATCAGATCTATGGTTAAGCTGATATGTTCTAAGACAGTTTGGATGAACATGAAAAATAATTTGCGCTCATGGGCAAATGCCTGTATCGCATGCCAAAAAAGCAAAGTATCCAGACATGTGAAGACACCACTTCAGAAATACCCGATTGCAGACGAAAGATTTTCCACTGTTCATATAGATCTAATTGGACCCCTGCCACCATCTGAAGAATACACCCATTGTTTAACATGTATCGACCGATTTACTGGATGGACTGAAGTTATTCCCTTGAAAGAGACATCAGCTGAAAACGTTGCACGGAATTTCTACCAGCATTGGATCTGTCGGTTTGGAACACCTGCTACTATAATTGCTGATCAAGGCAAACAATTTAAATGTGAATTATTTAAATCATTGACATCAATCTGTGGAATAAAACTAAACCATACAACTGCGTACCACCCGCAGTCGAATGGAAAGATTGAGCGTTTTCACCGAGTGCTGAAGTCAGCCATCAAAGCTCACGGAAAACAACAGTGGACACAAGTGATTCCAACTATTCTTTTAGGCGTACGAACTTGTCTAAATGAAGATGCGTCAGCGACCATAGCAGAGATGGTATACGGAGTACCGTTGAGACTTCCAGGTGACTTCTTTGAGACTCCCAGGCCCACTTCGGATATACCAACATTCATCAGCATGCTGCGCCCAAGACCGGTGGAACACAAAAACAGGACTACTACCTTTATCCATAAAGACTTATCAAAGGCGACACACGTCTTTGTTAGAGTGGATCGGGTAAAGGCAAGTTTGGAAAAGCCTTATGAAGGCCCATTTCTTGTCATTCGACGAGCAGAGAAGTACTACTCATTAAATATCAAGGGTAAAGAAGTAAATGTATCGCTTGACCGGTTAAAGCCAGCGCATTTGTTGTGTGATGACAGTGATTCGGCACGAGAGCAATCTATTGGGCCACCTGCAGATGAACCGGAGGATCCTGGGCAGCCTGAAGCAACTTTGAAGAAGACGCGTTCGGGAAGAGTAGTGCATTTTCCCTCGCGATTTCGAACGTAACACAGTTACTGGGGGGAGAGTGATGTAGCGGCTGGCATTGATTGGTATCCATAGAGACCGCCAAATAAATAACCCACAACACATGTGTTTGTAAAAAGAATGATATGTAAATTTTGTACCTTATGTTCTGTCCTAAAATATAAAAGTTATGTAATGTATTGTGAGTTTTATAAATGTGTAAAACCCCACTACAAGTTCTCCATTTAAAAATGCATTCGATACGTCAAACTGATGAAGACTCATATCTTCATTGGCAGCAATACTGATTACTGTTCTGACAGTGGTTTGACGAGCAACTGGACTGAAGGTTTCTCCAAAATCTTGACCTTTCTTTTGTGCAAATCCTTTTACCACTAGCCTCGCTTTATATCTTTCTAAATTTCCATCAGGTTTATATTTCTTGCTGAAAACCCATTTTGAAGGAATAACTCTCTTATTATGAGGCAAATCACAGATAGTCCACGTCTTGTTCTCTTTTAAAGAAGTCATTTCTTCTTCCATGGCTTTTCGCCACTCCTAAGCTTCCTCACTGTTCATCGCATTGTAGTACAAGTCCAATGGCACAACTTCACTCCCTTCGACGATGTTGACATAATCATCCATAAATTTAGGTTTATTAATTTTATCCTGACCCCTCAGATTTACGCCGCTTTTCCACACTATGTCTTCTATTTCTAGATCTTCATTTTCTTCATCTTCAGATTCTCCTTCTTCTTCTTCCTTATGTTCTTCCGGATCCTCTTCACAATATATGTCAATACCTTTTCCTTCAATTGGATGAAATGAAGATTTTTCACATATCGGTGCTTTGAGTGACTCCTGGAATATGACGTCTCTTGATCTAATTTGTTTATTATTTGAGAAGACTCGGTATCCATTGTCCCTATCATTTCCAACAAGTACTCCTTGAGTAGCCTTTTTATCAAATTTTCTTCTATTTTCTTTAGGTACATGGACCCAACATTTGGATCCTATAACACGAAGATTTTTGATTCCAGGTTTTATACCCATCCAATGTTCAAATGGGGATTTTCCTTTTTCTGATGATGGACCTGTTCGATTTAATATATAGGCTGAAGCGTTAATCATTTCTGCCCATAGCTCCTTAGGTAGAGATTCTTCTCCTGAGTGCATGAGGGCTCTTGCAGTTTCTACAATGGTGCGGTTTTCTCTCTCAGCACAGCCATTTTGTTGTGGCGTGTATGGCATAGTATATCTAATTTCAATACCTTTTGATTTGAGGAAGTTTTCTACTCTTTCATTTTTAAACTCTCCGCCATTGTCACATTGAATGCACATTACTTTATGACCTAATTGAGTAACTTCAGCTAAAAATTCCTTCAATTTTTTAAATACTTCATCCTTGGTTTTAATAAAATAAACTTTTCTAAATTTTGAAAAATCATCCTTAAATACGAGAAAATATTTAAAACCACCTTTCGAAGGAATAAAAGGACCACATACATCAGTGTTTATAACCTGACCAGTTTTCTCAGCTCTTTTCCGACGTCCAAACTTGAGTCTATGAGCTTTTCCTTTTATGCAGCCCTCACAGAGTTCACCATCAAGAGTTAAGTCTAAATTGAGTTCTCTTTTAATTACTTCCTTCACATGCCGTTTGGTTTGATGACCCATCCTTTCATGGTAAAGCTGTAATAAATTATGGTCTTTGATAGGAGTAGATAGATTGTTATTTTCTGACTTACAGCTCTCTGTTGTGGGTACCACCCTAATGGCTAGATTATAGAGACCACCTCCAAATTGACGATTCCCTGACACAAGAGTTTCTTTGCCTTCAAATAATTTACAGCTAACTGCAGTGGATTCAAATTTACTCTGTGGTCTATGATCTTGAACCGCTAAAAGCGAAAAAAGATTCTTAGAAATACCCGGAACTAGCCAGACATTAGTGAGTTCAAACCTCTTCCAATGGCCGTTGGACGCAGCTTCAATTAAAATAGATCCCTTGCCCAGCGCCTTGACTTGAGAGCCATCAGCCGTAATAATTACATGGTCATCTGTAAATGATTGAAAACTTGTGAACCATTCCTTTCTGCTACATATGTGATGTGTCGCTCCATTGTCCACATACCAAGCCTCACTATTAGTCTCCGATGCAAAAACTTCTGAGGTAACTGTTAATAGAGTTGCAGCTTCACTTGAATTATTTTGAGGAAATTTAGCTTTAGCAGGCTTAGGCGGTTTGCCATCGGCAAGCCAAAGCCGACATCTCTGAACTGTGTGACCCCTTTTATCGCAGTAGCGGCAAATTATTGAGGTTTTATGAAAATTATTTTTATTCCGAACATGCTTATGAAATTGAGCAGTGGTCCCCTTAGCAACCAAAACTTCTTCTGAACAACTATCACCCAGGTTGCTCTCAAAAGTACATAATTTTTGGGTAAGATTATTTAGACTTTTTTTTTTTTTTTTTTTTTTTTTTTTTCTTAGCTCTCAAACTTATAAAATAGGATGTGGGAAAATTACTTTGGGCTAATGAGTGCCTTTCACTAAGGGGAGTCCCCCATTTGAAGGATGTATGAGAATGATATAGGGTTAAAATTTTACATATTAGTAAAATATCTTTATTATCAGCAGGTTGCTTATCAATTTCCCCGCGCAACTGTTTCCATGCATTGGAAATTCTAGTAATGAATGTAACAGCGTCATCATCTAGCAACCACTTACTTTCAAAAAATTTATTATACAAATCAAATATTCTGTCTTCTGAAAATGTATCAAAATGTTGACAAAGTCCCAACCACATATCTCTACTAGACTCATGACGTCTTACTTTTTCAAACATCTCCTCTGTCACGTTATTGGACATAACTAGTAGTGCCTGGTTGTCAATTTTATTAAATGTAGCTAAAGCTGCTTCATAAGCTTTCACAGCATTGTCATCAGTTTTATCAGGGTCTGAAGGACACGTGTACGTTCCATCTATTATTTCTATTGCCCTTGTCGGGATATTGGTTGAACAATTGTCGGGAAAGGTGAACAATTGTCGGAGGTCAACAATTGTCGGATTGCTGTAGTTAATAACATGGACCATGTTCCATGTAGGCGTTAATATCTGACTCCATTTATTGATAGGGATGTGTCCCGACAAGACACTGTGTTCAGGATGAGGTTCAGAGGTTCATAAAGAATAAGACCAGTTTTCAGAGTTCGGGCGAGAGATCGGCAGCGTAATAAGTACAAGTCATCAGGGGTCTGCTATAGGCTGTGAGGCAAAGTGCCGTCGTATAGGTGTAGCATAGCGAGAGTCGATTAGCGGAAGGCTGAGGGGGGCTTACTCCCAGGGCCCCGAGGCCCTGGCATATCGCGAGGTAATCGGCTGTGGAGACTAGTAAACAGAGTGAGCCCACCAGGGCCAGGTGGCCCTGGGGTAAGTGATAAGTCGTGCGGCTATGAAGCTAAGAGACAGAGTGGAAATGAAGAGTGAAATTTACTGATATAAATATGATAAACCCCTCCCTCGTGGAAGGCTGGGTCTGTCTGCCCGGAGTAAGTTTTACGATACACAGGTAGTCACTTCCTTTTAGTTTTATGACCGTTGGGGTACAAGGGTGCGTTTTATATGGCTGCTAGGGCCTCACCCCCTTGGGTTATTTGACCACCTATAGCAAGGTTATAATCCCATGGGTCCAAAAGGGTTCCTAGCATGCTTTTATGACCAAGGGAAGTGACTCAAGGTCTATTATAATAGGGGTAAGTGTCCTTGCTTTCGGGTTTTATGGAAGTCAGGTGGCTAATTCGCGTAGGTTTATTGCCGTACCCTTTGAGTTACTTGTCTACGACTTCCGACCTCTTTATGATTTATTACCAGAAGTTACATAGATTTGCATTTCTATTAATATACATTATGAACCAGAGTGTAGTGTAATTTACATATATAGTTAGCGGTCGCTATAGCCCTCGATATCATTTTCAATCCCATTCTTATTTCCACCTTCCAGTTTTCCCAGTTGCTCTTCCCTTCTAACAGAGCAATCTGAGGAATCATGATTGATTTGGACTCCATAATTAAGAAAAAAAAAGAACGTACCTCAGAGCACTAACGTCTTTTCAAATCTTCATTTGGGTATTTCCTTTTAACTTCATGCTGGGTCCATAACCTGTTTATGTAATTTGAAAAGAATTACCCACTGATGCAATTTTATGCTTTTAATGAACACAACATTAAATAGCGGTATCACAATGTACAGTAAACTAGGTTAAACTTAATTCTATTACACTCACAGAGGTTACTACTGTTAACACACAGATGTTCGCGAGGTTATAATAGAGTGAACAAGAAAAACTATCGATTTTACAATAAAAATAATGTTTATACTTCAACAATAAGAAATCTGCACCCGACCACACCAGCTGATGAAATTGAAGACGAACTATCAGCTCTGGGATTCAAAGTTCGGCAAATAACCAACGTTTTACGTGAGGACAGACAACAAAACGAATCCACCAAAACGGCATTACCGTTATTTTTTGTAGATCTCGAGCGGACACCTGGCGTGGAGAAAATTTATGACTTAACAACCCTGTATTACACAAGAATACAGGTCGAAAAACCTTACCCCAATAGAGACATCGTCCATTGCCATAATTGCCAGGCATATGGGCACACAAAATCGTATTGCCACCACCCTCCTAGGTGTGTAAAGTGTAGTGGGCAGCACAAAAGCGAATTGTGCAATAAGCCCCTAAAATCGCCTGCTGTATGCGTGCTCTGCCAGCAAGACCATCCGGCCAACTACAAGGGCTGTGAGGCCTATAGAATGCTCAAGTCCAGGAGCGAGCAACGTCGTCGGCCTAAAGAAGAGAAGCCAGTGACAGGTAGCTCAAGAATCGCCCCCACCAGAAATTTGAGGCCTTTAGTCTCTTTTGCTGATGCCGTTCAGAACAGAGAGCAGTCACAGACACTGCCCACTTCTCGTCCGCAAGTATCTCTTCCCCAGCATTCCACTCATCCCGCCAACCAGCAAACCCAATCCCATCCTCAACCACACATCTCGCATATTCCTTCACCTCCAAGCTCTTCAGATCTCACTAGCCTATTAACATCATTCCTTACAGAATTCAGAACCCTAATTACCCCTCTCATTTCCCTTCTTACAAATCTTGTCTCCTACCTTATCCCCGTTAAACAAAATCCATAAGTGGATCCTTCTGACTCCTTATCCATTCTCCTTTGGAAATCGAATGGTGTTCGCACCCACACTAACGAACTGACACCACTACTCCATGACAAGAAGATCGACGTAGCTCTTATTACTGAAACAAGACTTACGAGCAAATGACCATTTACAGTTCGACAGTACCAGACTTATCGTACTGATCACCCAGATGGAACAGCTCATGCAGGTACCGCTGTCATTGTCCATAACTCCATATCCCACCACATAGTTCCTTTGGTATCACATGATTTCCTTCAATCCACTGCAGTGTCAATCACCACCTTCACTTTTCCTCTTACACTTGCATCAACGTACTGCCCTCCCAATAAATCCATTTCCGACTCGCAAATCATCTCCTTTCTAGACTCCATCGGACATCGTTTCCTTGTTGGTGGGGACTTTAATGCGAAGCACCAACACTGGGGGTCAAGATCCACGAATACACGAGGACGTGCTTTGCTTTCTGCACTCACACGGAAACATTGCTCCACTATCACTCCTGACACAGCCACCTATTGGCCATCAGATCCCAAGCGAAATCCTGATCTCCTTGACTTCTTTTTTTTACAATAGTTTAGGAACACTAAACTACTTACTCACGCGCCTTGATGACCTCTCCTCTGATCATAGTCCTTTATTATTAACCATTTCCCTAAGACCAATTCACAAACTGCCTCCTCCTTCATTTATTAGGGGCCCAGTTAACTGGGACCACTTCCGCCAGCTTCTTACAGAGTCCGTGAACCTAAAATTGTCCTTGAAAACATCTCAAGACCTAGACGATGCAGTGCATTCTTTCACTACTCTGGTCCAGAGGTCGGCTTGGGAGGCATCGTCACCCCATCGTCACACAAAAATCCACAATCATAATCGTTTACCTCAGCATCTCAAAGATCTAATCCAATCCAAACGCCGCTCCAGAACAGTGTGGCAAAGATCCCGGCATCCTGTTGATCGTCGCACGTACAATCAGTACTGCCGATTGGTAAAGTGGCGATTGGCATCCTTCCGTTCCGATTCTTTCAATTCCTACCTCTCCTCTCTGTCCACCAGGGATAACTCCTTGTGGAACGTAACCAAAAAAATCCTAAAGTATCAACCTGTTTCACACCCACTCCGTCGTGATGATGGGTCCTGCGCGGCTCGGATGGGGATAGGTCGGAGGAATTTGCTCTGCATCTTACCCATACTTTCACACCTCACCTTTCTCATCAAAGCCATACTCACGGCACAACTGTGGAAGATTTCCTCACTTCACCTACTCCTCTCTCTCTCCCACCAAAAGCCGTTAACCCCTCTGAGGTTAAATACCTTCTGAAAAACTTACCTTACCGAAAATCCCCTGGATATGATCTCCTTACTCCTCAAATTCTCAAACAACTTCCTCCTAAAGCCATAATCTTCCTAACCTACATATATAATTGCATAATCCGAACGACGCACTTTCCTCTCCTCTGGAAACATTCCATTATTGTCCTATTCGCCAAACCCGGTAAACCACCCAATGACGCCTCATCTTATCGTCCAATTAGCCAACTCCCTATCCTCTCAAAAATATTTGAGAAACTCCTACTAAAACGTCTACTTCCCATTGTTGAATCCAAAAACCTTTTTCCCACACACCAGTTTGGTTTCCGCCAACGACATTCCACTGCTCAACAAGGCCTTCGCGTTGTTGATCACATCTCCTCAGCCCTTGAAACCAAACAGTATTGCACTGCTGCCTTTCTTGACATAGCTCAAGCTTTTGACAGGGTTTGGCACGCAGGTTTGCTCTACAAGCTCAAAAGATATTTACCACAGACCCTTTTCCTAGTCTTACAGTCCTACCTTTCAAACCGCTTCTTCCAAGTCCGCTGTGGTTTAGAATACTCTAACTACTATCCCATAAATGCAGGAGTTCCACAGGGCAGTGTCCTGGGCCCCATCCTCTATAACCTATACACCGCTGATGTCCCCTCTACTCCCAATACCTTCTTGGCCACATTTGCAGATGACACTGCAGTCTTGTCATCCCATCTAGACCCCGACATAGCATCCCATAACCTTCAAAAACACCTTGACGAGATCGAGTATTGGTGCAATCAATGGCGGATCAAAGTTAATGAAGCAAAATGCTCCCACATTACCTTCACCCTTTGTCGCAAGACTTTTCCACTAGCTTATTTTAATTCTATTCCTCTCCCTGTATTCGAGACAGTACGATACTTAGGCTTACATCTCCACATACGAGAATAAAAATACAAGAACTAAACAGACGCTTTGGACAACTGTACAGACTACTTCAAAGGACATCCTATCTCTCAATAGAAAATAAACTACTAATCTACAAAGTTATACTTAAACCAATCTGGACATACGGAATAGAGCTATGGGGGACAGCAAAAAAGTCGAACATCAAGCGTATCCAATCCTTTCAATCAAAAGTCCTGAGAACAATAGTAAATGCCCCTTATTATGTCAGCAACAAAACCCTTCATAACGACCTTAATGTACCCTACATTCTAGAACTCATCCCTTCCAAGTTTATGAAATTCCACAGTAGCCTTTCCAACCACCCTAATCCTGTAGCACAGTCTTTGCACTGCGCCACTCATCCCTATAATCCTCCTCGGAGACTGAAACGGCAGTGGCCTCGTGACCTGCTATAATCGCGTGACAGTGGGAGTCCTGGCAATGGCCAGTTTCTCCAATCATGTCCTATTGTATGAATGAGCGAGTGAATGATGACTGTAAATATGGTATGAATGAGATCATTTATCTGTATTATTATTGCCTTATAAAAGGCAGATTGTAATTATTTCACAACAAAAGAATGTCTAAATGGTATGAATGAGAGCGTTTATCGCAATTACTGATTGCCTTATAAAAGGCAGATTGTAATTATAGCCCAATAAAGAGTATAAAAAAAAAAAATAAATAAAAAAAAAAAAAGGCCATGTAATCTGGACATACGGAATAGAGCTATGGGGGACAGCAAAAAAGTCGAACATCAAGCGTATCCAATCCTTTAAATCCAAAGTCCTGAGAACAATAGTAAATGCCCCTTATTATGTCAGCAACAAAACCCTTCATAACGACCTTAATGTACCCTACATTCTAGAACTCATCCCTTCCAAGTTTATGAAATTCCACAGTAGCCTTTCCAACCACCCTAATCCTGTAGCACAGTCTTTGCACTGCGCCACTCATCCCTATAATCCTCCTCGGAGACTGAAACGGCAGTGGCCTCGTGACCTGCTATAATCGCGTGACAGTGGGAGTCCTGGCAATGGCCAGTTTCTCCAATCATGTCCTATTGTATGAATGAGCGAGTGAATGATGACTGTAAATATGGTATGAATGAGATCATTTATCTGTATTATTATTGCCTTATAAAACGCAGATTGTAATTATTTCACAACAAAAGAATGTCTAAATGGTATGAATGAGAGCGTTTATCGCAATTACTGATTGCCTTATAAAAGGCAGATTGTAATTATAGCCCAATAAAGAGTATAAAAAAAAAAAATAAATAAAAAAAAAAAAAGGCCATGTAAATATGTAGTTTATGTAGTTTAATATCGTTGAAGGAGGTTATTTTTAATTTGTGTTTTATTTGTTGAATAGGGATTTTGGAAGTAAAAAGTTTGTTCTCAATACTTTAATAAGTTTTTAAGAAACTGAAGCCGATTCATGTGAATACCTCTCAGTATATTTATTTATTTAAAGTAATACATTTTAGTTAATAATCAATGTTAAAAAAAATTATTTGGACGAAATAAAAATAAATCTTTTAAATATTAAAAAAAGGGTGAGTGTTACTGATTCATGGATTAGCTAGTTTTTTCGATGGAAAGTCTGTTAAATGACAACATATGAAAATAGAAAATAAACTAGCAAATAAATTGAGATGCATCACACAATTTATGGTTCCGTAGCAGTCGTGGAAATGATTTTAATGTATTACATACTCTTAATCTCTACATCAACAACATTAATTTTATACCCTATTAAATAAGAAAATATTTATTTTTAATAAAGTAATTTCCTTCCATATTCAAGAAATTCCATAGTAACTATTCAACCACCCTTATCCCGTAGCACAGTCATTGCACTACACCACTCATCCCTATAATCCTCCTCGGAGACTGAAACGGCAGTGGCCTCGTGACCTGCTATAAATGCGTGACAATGGCCTGGCAATGGCCAGTTTTTCCAATCATGTCCTGAGCGTATGTGGCTCTCACGCTCTTCGTCGGCCCCCATTGGCTCGTATCCGGTGACACGTCACTGGTGGAGAAGCGTGGGAGACTTCCCAAGACTCCGCTGCCTCTTTCGCATGCGATGAGAATTTCCGAGATAAATGTCGATCCTCTGCGTGAAACTGGATAGTGACAAAATTTTGAACTAAATATTTATGATAGTTTTAATTGTTTCCATTATAGTCCAATAAAGTGCTAACAGTTCTACAGCACTAGTAGACTGTTAGAGATTGGAAGGGAGGTTGCAGGTGGAGAATAACCGCGTCCGTAGATATCCATTACCACACTCCAGGTAATGAAGTGAATGGAAATAAAAAACTTTGCCAAGATGAGCATTTATTTTTATTGGTCACTTGCGTCCTTTACGGAAACTAAGTAGGCCTAAACTTGAGAATCATTAACAATTTTATCCTAATATTGGGATTGCATATCCTGCCTACCAGACAGGTGGGATTGGGCTGCCACTAGCTCCCATCTCGTTAACGTGCTCACACAAAATGAGAAATTCCATTCGAATCCATAAGGTATACAGTACCTGAGTTTAATATTATTAAAACCACGAAACAATTAAAAAAAATCTTTTCCGAATCCTATAGCATAGTAATAAAAGTAAATAAAAAAAATCCTCCAGTAAAACCGAAAACAAGAAAACGATCATAAATTTTTGGGAATCGATGTGAATAGAAATTGAAAAAAAAAACAGTTACACTAAAGAATGCATACGGGCTTCTGGTTTTGGAAAATACCATCAAATCATTATAATAATTTCGTTTGTAATATTGAGTTCACTAATGAATTTACTAGAATAATAACAATATTAAGTAGGGTGTTTAATTAAATGCCTCAAAGTTCTGATTGACAATATCTATATATCTGTCATTAGTGGACAATAATTAGGCAACATTATTCAATAATAATTGCTATTTATAGTTGTTTTTTTCAAATGAGACTTGCTAATATTTTCACCAGTATGTATGTCTGCCTGACTTTTGGTCTTTGTTTGTCATGAAGATTTCATTTGATATTAAATATGAAGATATGAAAAACATAGTGGTCTCCATGAACCACGAGCAATTGTCAATAGTTAATTCGCTAAATGTGTTAATTAAAACAAATGTTTTTAACAACACTTGATAATAGGACAATAAATCATACCCTTGGTTTAATCTTTTCAAAAATGAGTGCAAAAAGTAAATTTATGGTTTGTTGGAGTGTTGTTAAAATGTTTTAGTGAACAGCTTTAATAAGAAAGAGTAAAGCATGGATTAAGTTAACACTGAAACAGTTTATTAATATTAATAATAATACAGGGCTTATCAAAGGAGGAAAGAAGCTGGCCCTAATGCAGGCAACAGTGTGTATTTATAGCTCCTTTTCTTAGCAAGGTTTATTTTTCATTTTTCTTAAGAGGCTTATCCAAATCTTCTTATGTACGCTATTTTAAATAATAGTGTCGAGCACTTTTTATTTTAGATTAGCATCGATACTAAAGAAAAGCAATTGAAGTGTATTTAGTCAGATACTTCGATCTGTGTTTTTCTTTTAGAAAGCATTTCTAAAAAAAAGATAATCTTTATGAGAACGTTTTATGAATTACTGATAAAACTTATCTTTATTGTTATAAAATTACAATTATTAGGGCCTTATTAGGGAATAAGTAATTGTGAGTAATGTTCTCATTCATACCATATTTATAACTTCCATTCACTCGCTCATTCATACAATATTTACAAACAGTCCAGATATCTATACATAAGTTATATAATACTAATATAGTAATAAAGTAGAAGCAAGCCCCTTCTAGTGTATACCTGCCTCGTGACTTCATAGAAATCACTGATGTTTCCTGTTATTTTTTTTGTAAGCGACCGCATCCCTTCAAGGCCTCCCTCCCACATCCTAGACCTACCCTCAGCTTTAGCCCCAGACCACACTTGTTCCCAGATATTCGTCCCTAAACATCCCACCCAGTATGTAGTAACATAACTCTTAATATTTGTATATACCAGTGTTTTGCTTGTTCTTCATAATAAAGCTTTTCTTTCATTTCTTTAAAAGACTCTCCACTACAAAGATTATTTAACTCATAGATAAATCCGCATGGTTGTCGCCTCCCTCGCATGCGAAAGAGGAAGCGGAATTCTTGTGAAGTCCCCCACGTTCCTCCGTCAGCCGCGTCACAGGATATGAGGCAGTGGAGGCTGACGAAGAGCGCGAGAGTTGCATACGCTCAGGACATGATTGGAGAAAATGGCCATTCCCAGGACTTCCACTATCCCATTTTTATAGCAGGTCACGAAGCCACTGCCGTTTTAGTCTCCGAGGGGGTTTATAGCGATGACCTAGAGTGGTGCAGTGTAATGTGCTACGGGATTAGGGTGGTTGGGTAGGTTACTATGGAATTTCATGAACTTGGAAGGGATGAGTTCAAGAATGTAAGGATGTAAGAATATAAAGATCAGTATGAAGGGTTTTGTTTTGACGTAATAAGGGGCATTTACTATTGTTCTCAGGAATTTCGATTGAAAGGATTGGATACACTTAATGTTTGACTTTTGTCCCCATATAGCTCTTACATATTCCGTATGTCCGGATTGGCTTAGGTATAACTTTGTAGATTAGTAATTTATCTTCTATAAATTGGTTAAGAGATGGGATGCTCTTTGAAGTAGTCTGTACAGTCTGTTTAGTTCTTGTTTTTTAGCTTCATATTTGGGTTCCAGGTCAGAGGTTTGTCGAGACGGAAGCCTAAGTACTGTACTATCTTAGATCTAGGGAGAGGAATGGGATTAAAAAAAATTAGTGGACAAGACTTGTGGCAGAGGGTGAAGGTAACGGGGGAACATTTTGCTTCATTAACATGTATTGGTTGCACCAATACTCGATCTCATCAGGGTGTTTTTGAAGGTTATGGGATGCTATATCGGGGTCTGGGTGGGAAGACATGAACACAGTGTGAATCTGCAAATGTGGCCAAGAAAGTATTGGGGGTAGAGTGGGTTACAGAGTTATAGGCACTGCCCTGTGGTACTGCTGCTTTTATGGGATAGTAGTTAGAATATTCTAACCCACAGCGGACTTGGAAGAAGCGGTTTAAAAGGTAGGACTGTAAGACTAGGAAAAGGGTCTGTGGTAAATATCTTTGAGCTGGTAAAGCAAAGCTGCGTGCCATACCCTGTCAAAAGCATAAGCTATGCCCAGAAAGGCAGCAGTGCAGTATTGTTTGGTTTCAAGGGCTGAGGAGATGTGATGAACAACGCGAAGGCCTTGTTAAGCAGGAGAATATCGTAAGTTAAATAATCTTTGTAGAGGAGAGTCTTTTAAAGAAAAGAAGGAAAAGCTTTGTTATAAACTACAAGAAAAACTCTGGTATATACAAATATTAAGAGTTACGTTACTACATTCTGGTCAAAAGGTCTAGGAATGAGTGTGGTATGGGGCTAAAGCTGAGACATATATGCATAAGAAAAGGATAGTTCTGGGAAGTAGGGAGTAAGGGAAGTAAGGAGGGGTGTGGTTGCTTACTTAAATATAACAGGCACCATCAGGGACTTCCATGAAGTCACCAGGCAGGTACAAAGTTCTGCTCAGGCCCCTTCTACTTTAGCATTATGTATAATATTAGCATTATAAAACTGTAGACGGAAACCAAACTGGTTTGTAGGAAAAAGGTTTTTGGATTCAACAATTTGAAGTAGACGTTTTAATAGGAGTTTTTCAAATATTTTTGAAGGGATAGGGAATAGGCTAATTGGACGGTAAGATAAGGCGTCATTGGGTGGTTTACTGGGTTTGGCGAATAGAACAATAATGGAATGTTTCCAGAGGAGAGGAAAACGCGTCGTTCGTGTAGTGAAATTGTTGATGTAGGTTAAAAAGATTATGGCTTTAGGAGGGAGTTGTTTGATAATCTGAGGAGTAAGGTGAACATATCCAGAGGATTTTCGGTAAGGTTAGTTTTTCTGAAGGTATTTGATCTCTGAGGGGTTAATGGCTTTTGGTGTAAGTGAGAGAGGGATAGGTGAAGTGAGGAAATCTTCAACAGTTGTGCCATGAGTAGGGCTGCCATCCGTCCGGGTTTCCCCGGATTTGTCCTAGTTTTGAAGACGTCCGGGGAGCGTCCGGGCGGGGTTTAAATTGTAGTCCGGGTGCAACCCGGACTATAATAAAAGTCCGGGTTTTCGATCAGATCCGTTCCCATAATTTATGTAAATAAAAACTATGGATTAGGTATTTCACCGCACGCGCTGCCGACGCTATTTTACTACGCGAGCGGCGAGCGGGGGTGGGGCGCGCTTGACCGACGCATGGCGTGATCTGGCGAATGGCGAGCGCGAGCGATCTATTTAGCTGCGTAGCAAAATATTAGATGTGTAGACGTGTGTGGCGATTCTTAGTATATAGGAAATCACCCTATACGCTATTGCAGATATATTATAGACAAGGTAAATAACATGAACAAATGTAAATTATTATAAATCTTTTAGCAATAAAGAAAACACGTTATTAACAACGCCATTCATCATGGATGTGACTTACTGCCAGTGGACGCTGAGACTATTGTCTTGAAAATTTACAATCATTTTTCTATATACACAGTTCGAACCGAATCCCTCAAAGAGTTCTGTGAAACAGCTGATGTCGAATACAGACAGCTTCTATATCCAAAACTAGATGGCTTAGTCTGTTTCCTGCAATAGAAAGACTTCTGAAGCTCTTTACTCCACTGAAAGACTACTTCGAAAATATACAAAAACCACCTGTCGTGATCAAAGATTTTTTCCAAAATCCGCTGTCAGAGGCTTATTTGCTTCTAGTCCACTCCATTATGCATATCTTGCATAGCAAAATAGAAAAATTAGAAAAAAGCGGCAATTCCGTCTTAGAAACTCGAAACATTCTTGGATCTATAACAAAAAGCCTAGACGATAGAATCAAAGAAAGCTTCGTGCCCTTAAGTATTAGAAGCATTTTAAACAAACACGACGAGAACATAAAACAAGAGTTCAAAAACTGTACTCTGAGTTTCTATAATGAAATAAAAACGTACATTGAACATTGGAGTCAGCCTCTTCAACAATTTGATAAATTTGACTGGATGTTTTTGCCGAATATAAATGAAAAAACTCAATGGGCTGTTATCGAAGATACTATTGCATTTTTGAAAGACAAGAATATAGCAATTGACGACACGAAATTGATAGATGAGTGGGTGAATTTAAAATATTTTTGCCAAAATCTCAGCGCAGAAGATAAGCTTTTAAATGCTAATCAACTATGGTTACAATTCTTTAGAACACCAAATGCCCATTTATATTCAGAATTACTAAAAATAGCTCAATATTTTTTTTGCATCCCTGCGCATAATGCGCATGTTGAAAGAATATTTTCTCTCATGACGCAACAGTGGACAAAAGAAAGGAATGCATTGAATCCTGAAACAGTCTCGTCATTACTCAAAATTAAATTCAACTTCAGAGGCTATAAGGATTGCACCGAATTCTCTAATTTTTTATTAACTAAAAAATAAGTTCTAAAAGCTATTGGTAAATCCGATAAATATAAGTAGACTAGCTCATGTCCGGGGACTTTGTTTCCATGGGAATTCCTTAAAAACCTTTCTTATTACCTGCTTACGTTATAGAAAGAACCTCTGCGTCAAAGTCAAAATTATTCATTCAGACTCTATGTCTGTTCACAAAGAGGCAGTGAAGAACAGACAAGAAACTCGAGGTTTGCTCTTTTAAAAACTAATTGTGCAATTTTTCTTATTTACTTTAAACTGGTCTTTCCATATAGTTTTGTCACATAATCGTAGCCAATCTACATTTATGTAGTGCTAGTTTGTTATTATTTCTAGTATTAAAGTCATGCAGGTGACTGTTTGTGATAAATTGATGTAGATTGTGACGAACGTAACATTATGTTAGTAAAATTATATTGATGGTACTGTCATAATGTTTCTCCTTAAAAAATTCTAGTTGTAAGGGTTTGGGTTGTGCTTTGCTTTGATGAATAAGTGAGTGAGTCCTGCAATTTAATATATGAAGAATTTCATTAAAATTCTAAGAAATATAGATATTTTCTATTCATTATTTATTTAAATGTAAATAGACCGTAAATTGTCTGAAAGACTGTAACTGACACTAGTTTTTTTAAGAGAACTACCGTATTCGTTCAATTAAGTGTTACCAAAAAGTAAAAATTCATAACTAATAATAAGCTATTTAAGTTTTAATCCTGTCTAGTCTATTTAAAATTTGAAGGCATTTCAATGTTATTGCTTTAAGAATTGCCAAATAATTAAAAACTATATGTAGTTTTCTTATTAATTCAAATTAGTTACACAGTTCTATGAATGTAAACAACAAATTGTGTTTTGTTTGTCTGAAAATAAACATGTAGGATTGCTAAAAAAAAGTTACAATTTATGGTTTTTTAAGTTTTAGTTCTGATTCTGATTACAGTCTATTTTAAAATTTGAGGACATTTTGATGTACCTAATTAAAAATACTTTAAGAATTACCAAAACATTAAAAGCATCATTATTTGACATAAATAAACACAAATTAAAGACTGATTTAATTTAGTTCAATAGAGAACTACAGTATTTGTTTCAGTGTTTATTTATTTGGGTACATTAAGTGTTACCAAAAAGTTCAAATTAATAATGTAGTAATTTAAGTTTAAAATTTGAAGACATTTTAATGTTATTACTTTAAAAGTTGCCAAATAATTAAGAAGTATAGTTTTATTTGATTTAAATATTGATTTAATTTAGTTACATAGATCTATGGATGAAAACGACAAATTGTGTTTTCTTTCTTGAAATATAAAGCAAAATGTAAGGCTGTTAAAATTGTTCCTTAGTATAAGTTATTATAAATTTCTGAATTTGATTTAAGATTTAAGTTGTTTTAAAACTAAATATTGTAAATTGTATGGAAAAATAAAAAGTTAAACAAGTTTTCATTTAATTTTATTAACTGAGTAACTAATATTGGGTTTGTTTATTTTTTATTTAATACCTAAGCTAAGAAGGTTAAAAAATAAAGCAAAATTAATAACTTGTCGTCACAAGAACAATTAAACACACTATTTCATGCAACAAAAGAGGCTTCAAATCAAAGTTTTCTTCTATCCAGTACGGAGTAAAATATATTTTAATCAAGATGTAAGTGAATGAAAAAAAGTTTTGAAATGTCCGGGGTGATAGCTCCAAAATCCGGGGAACTTACGCTTCCGGTCCGGGGAGCAGGTTTTAGAGATGGCAGCCCTAGCCATGAGTATGGTTTTGATGAGAAAGGTGAGCTGTGAAAGTAAAAAAGTAATAAGATGTAGAGCGTATTCTTCCGACCTATCCCCATGCGAAGCGAATGATGCGAATGGTATTTTAGGATTTTTTTAGTTAGATTCTACAGGGAGATTCAAGAGCTGAGGATATGTGATCAAGGACGCGAAGGCCTTGTTGAGCAGTGAAATGTCGTTGACCGAAACCGCACTGGTGAGGAGGATTCAACAATTGGAAGTAGACGTTTTAATAAGAGTTTTTCAATTATTTGTGAGAGGATAGGGAGTACGCTAATTGGACAGTAAGATGAGGCGTCATTGGATGGTTTACCGGGTTTGGCGAATAGGACCATAATGAAATGTTTCCAAAGGAGAGGAAAGTGCTTTGTTCGGATAATGCAATTATAGATGTAGGTTAGGAAGATTATGGCTTTAGGAGGAAGTTGTTGGAGAATTTGAGGAGTAAGGAGATCATATCCGGTAAGGTATTTTTTTCAGATATTTGACCTCAGAGGGGTTAACTGCTTTTGGTGGAAGTGAGAGAGGGATGGGTGAAGTCAGGAAATCTTCAACAGTTATGCGATCACTATTAATTTGAGGAGTAATGTGAGGAGTGAAAATATGGCAAAAATGCAGTGCGAATTCTCACGACCTCTCGACATCCGAAGGTTCCATTTAGTTACGTTCCACAGAGAGTCATCCCGGGTAGACACACAGGAGAGGTGGGAATTAAAAGAATCGGCACGAAAGGATGCCAATGGGCGCCTTACCAATCTGCAGTACTGATTGTACGAGCGACGATCAGCAGGATGTCTGGTTCTTTGCAAATTAAAACTATTTCCGAGGCAGGATTTATCTGTATAATAGCGATTTAGCAAGAATCACGCTTCAGCCGATACGTTTTTAATTAATGAAGTGAAGCCGATTTTCAACGATGTTCTCTTATGCGGAGAGAAATTGCTGGAAATGGGAAGAAAGTGAAAAAGGTGGAGGCTTAGACCATGTAAAGGAGATAAGATATTCAGTTTTAGGTGCGTACGTGAAAGTTATCAGGGTGCACCTCGAATGATGTAGCTACCACATCACGCGTATATGATTATTTATCATAAATATCTATTACCCTTTTAGGGCCGCTTGTAATTTTCTTTAAATGATGAGGCACAATTACTTATTGCCCAATGAGGTAGATTGTAATTTTATTATAATAAAGTTGTTTTTTATTATATAAATGAGGAATCATAAAAAAAATCAAGTTTTAATTAGAAGATTGCATTTTTGTTGTCCCATTAATGTGCCTTGTCCACTAGACCAATGCACTGGCCTTTACATTTACCATAAAAGTTTGTTTAAATGCAGTACAATGGTAGTTAGGAATTCTAGGGTGGAATGCCGGGATTGACCAGTTACCATTGCTCCATTTACATTAAAATTATTTGACTTTGAATTGAAAAGAGTTACTTAATAGATTAACAATAATTAGCCATAGTATGTGCTCCTGTGGGAGAGCGCCGGACCGATATGAGGAGGTCCTGAGTTCCAATAATTATTACTTAACCAGTACATGCACACGAGTGCAGTTGTCCAAATAAAATTTTCCTTATTACTAACTTGTGGTACAAGATCTTAACAAAAAAAAAATACACTATTGATGCAACAAAATTTTATTTGGTTATGAAAATTCAAAACAAACTAATCTTAGTTAATAAGAAAAAAAATCATGGTCAGTTGTCCGCAGAGCTACTAGTTAATTGTCTTCACCAGTGAAAATCACAGACCGGTTTGGATACTACAATGCACTTAGATTAAGTAATAATTTAGCTTTTGGAGCTATTTAAACGAGAAGATACAATATAGAAAGCAATTTATCTTTTTAATAATTCTGTCATTAAATCGGATTGGAGGGATAGAGACCTAATTGTGGGGCAATAAAGGCGGAGTGGGCTGAAGAATAAAGAGCAAATCCGATTTCACCAATCACCATTGAATAAATCCTTCAGTAGCGATTAAAGGTTCCTATTGGTTTTCTTATCTCATTAAGGTTTAAACTAAACCCTTGCCCACGGCGTTAGTTAGCTATTTTAAACCAATTATTCGATACATCATTGCATATACGCTCCGGCCTTATTTGGTTAAAATAATCCATTTCCACCCACTAACTCTCTTAAAATTGTGTTAACCATTCTGGCGTTTTTTGGACATATAAAAACACGCAAATAAATAATATGTGTTAGACAAGTATTTGATACGTTTCGAACGTAAATGTATATGCAGGAAATATCTACAATTATTCATTAATCATAATATTCTGCAAAAGTAGTAATAATTGTATTTTTCAACCGAATATTTTGGGTTCATTGGGAAAAGCACCTATCGTGTTTCATATACTTCCAGATCTCTTCCTGATCTTCTCTTCACTGCCGTCCTTTCATGGTTAGTGAAGGTTTCTAATTCTTCAAGATCAATGCCTTCTATATTTATATCTCTTAGCACCTTCTGATTTATCACGTCTTGCCTTTGAATAGCTGGCGAATCCTGATTCTCATGCTTTTCCCAATATGAATTATATATATAAAGCTACTTATAGAATATACCAATATATATCTAGAGAGAGGTAGAAAAAAGCTTCTACAACTTCAATGGTCACAATAATCTTATATTATATCAAAGAGAAGGATACATATAAACTGTTCAAAGCGTCATGATTCAGTTAAGATGAAAATAAACCTATAGATTATATAAAACATATCGTTCTAAGGAAACTAGTTCAATGTAAGCCATGGGTGGGATCGTAGGATTTATTTTATTTTTATTTTTTTGGTGTGCTAAACTTCTTTTTTATTCGGCCATTAAACATTTTCTAGATGAGCAGGCCCCCCTACTCTATGTGGTTTTACACTGGCTGGTACCTCCCAACTTACCCAAAATATCACACCATTTTAAGGCATATATATACATAGCAAATTATCCTAACGTGCTCATCTCATTGAGACTATCCTCACCCACCAGTAGAGCAAGAAAAGTGTGTTACATTTTGTTTTACACTGATGCGAGTCCATTAATATAATCATTCACTCTTGCTAGACCAAGTGTACTCAGCAAATTTTACTAATCACTCATATTATAAGCCGGGAAAAAATCAATTTCTTTAAGAAGGGTTCTCAGTTTAAATAAAGATTTTTAATATTACAAAAAAAATCGCGTTTACAATAGTATATACATGTGAGAATATTTCCTAGAAATCCAAACAAGGAAACAAAAATATACAGGACGAAAGCTGATATAAGAACTGGAAAAAAAATTGAAAAAATATATTAAGCAATATATAGTATTCGATTGTGGAAATGACACGCATAGGTTTATATCTCGAGCATACTTAGGGGGATATATAGGGACAATTGCATAAACCTTCCCTTATGGGAATTAAACTCATTTATCGGGGACAGGCGGTAACTAGAGCAGGGAATTCCTTGGCGCTATAAATTCTGTTCCCCTTTCCTGGGGCAATCGTCTCATCTCCTTGGGAACGCCGCCTCCTCTTTGTTCCATTATAGAGTTTGGTCCTGTTTCTCATCGAAGTCTCTGGCACGCTCACCTCCCACTTCAGTTTCCTCTTGGTAAAATACTAAAAGGCTCCTTCTTCTCACAAATTGAATCTCTATTATACTTTTATGTTAATGATTCACTCCATTGGGCTCGGTTAATTAATTTATGTTTCAGAAATTCGCGGTGTGGTAGATGTTTCTACCCAATCCCAGTGAGGAGGGAACTTGTGACTCTGTCCTGGCAAGCGATTGATTTCTCAACCTCCATTATTAAAGGAGAATCATGTCACTGATCTGATTATAACCAAACCTTCCAAATTTTACTATCTGTGAAACTATCTATATTAACTAAAGTTAATTACATATTGACTCAAAAGAAACAGTAAAGAATGGATTAATTCCTATTGCCTAATAGTGTACTACATACAGTAATCCTGAACGGGTTTAATTGCGGAAACGCAAGAAAATGTTTACCCTAACTACACAAGTCCTAACCTATGCTGTTATTGTTGTACCTCTGATAGGAAAGACTATATTTGAATGTTTGATTTGAGTCTTGAAAGGTAGGGTTAGCTATAGAAGAAGGGGAAACCAAAATGAAGATCTTAATAAATGTATTGCATTGGCAAAACTGTTTTATTCAAAAATGTGACGTTACTCAAGCTTTCAGTGTGGAGTCCAAACCTCAATTAAGATCTCGTTGAAAAGGTTCAGTTTTGTGGGGGTATAGCAGGAGACCTTACTTTCACATTTCACAGTCAATAAAAACTAGTAATCCAAGACACAAAGTTTAGGATCAGTTGTCATGGGATCCGGATAAAAATTTGGGCTATCAGTACGAGATCTGTCGGGATAGATTTGAAAGATAACAATGGAATGTACATGGGAAATGTGATGACTGGAAGAGAATTATAGCTCTCCTACTCGAGACTTCTTTAAAAAAAATATATATTTGGTATAAATCACAAATGTACAACTACATATGGTTGTGAACTAAGAGCTTACAAAACCCCTTGGACGGCTGTATATATACATACAAATAAATGGTACCAGTAAAGAATAATGGTGTGGGAAACAAATAATTCAGAAGGGGATCTGGGAAAGGAAGTGATTGTTTGAATAAGTTATTGAAAGCTACAATAGAGAACTTATCAGTGATTTCCATGAAAGCACAAGATAGATACAGTTATACTCAAGCAATTGTATTGTTTACAGTGTGGTTAGTATTAATACTAAACTGACGATGACCAAACTTCTAAAAATTTACCTCTTAAACTTAAAAAACTCTTAATAGACTTTAAGAGTCGTATCCCTGGTAAGTGACTGATAAAAAACAATTGCGTGGAACGAACAATGATTTTATGACAACCTCTCCAGGAAATTGTAAAATGTACATTGACTAAATTATCGTATTCTTGGAAGGAGTAAAGAAAGGGTCCTAAGAAAAGACTTTTCCAGATACCACGCTTTCTAAGGGCAGAGTGAAGGGGCGATGGAGAGATAGTGTAACAGGACCTCAGGCAGCTCAAGATCACAGAGGAACACGTTAGGTCGGGTGCTCTGCCAACTGAGCCAACCTACACTAGTTAGGGACCCTGCAGATATGTGGTCGGCCGAGAGCACTTGTTATCTCTAGGAATATATTTTCATATAAAGCTGTAACGCAAGAAAAATAGCTGTTGGTAAATTTAAATTTTGGCTTCCCAGGTACATCCACTGTAAGGCACTACCCAACCTGCTGTAATATTTACAGACATCGGGAGTATGCAGACAAACTGTTTATATTGACAGGGTTCTCTTCCTAGGTCTCAATCCTGCCAAAAAAAAAATCGTGCATTTTATGAATTCAAAATTGGTTTTATATCTAACATTTTAGACGTTTACAATTTACTTTTATTTGTTAAAAAAGTAGTTTTCAGTGGCCAAGAAAGCTGCAAAAAAAAATACACCGGCTTGGAAATGCGTCTTTTAAATTTTTAGCATTTAAAAAATATTTTTTTGAATATCTTAACTTTTTTTGTTTTGGTGGTTTTAAAATCAGCAGTACTCACAATATAAAAGTAGACGGGCCCGGTTTTTCCCGTAATTTCCGTTTTTGAATGAATCCTAGCAAAGAATTAGTCAGACATTTGGAGTTGTGGAGTAAACCTTTCAAATTTGAGGTTGGTTGAATCATTTTTATGACCGCTATCGTATAAAATAGTTATCAAAAGATAGACATAACGTTAATAGCTGGTAATGAAGGAGGAGTGGTAAGTTGGAGTATCAGCTATCCCCACGAACACTAAGTTTTAGACTTGAAAGTGCTTTCTTGGATTTATCGATATCAGGACCTCTTAGTAGATTAATAAAGCCATCAGGGGCAAAGTTGCCTAAGATTTATCGACGTGGAATAAAGTTGGCGGAGGATCCACGATGAAACCTACAATGAAGAAACGAAGCTCATCATCTATCTGTCTGATTGTGCGGTAACTTCAGACATCGGATAAGCTTCGCCAACAATTTAGCAATATTTACAGATGTGTTTTAGCAAGGTGCGCACGATCCCTTAGAAACCGGCCCATGAAAAGTTCTTTTGTGATGGGCCATTAAACGGAGTAACTTGTAGTTAGTTACATTAGCCCTTGCGCATGAAAACATTGTAGCCTTTAAAATAACTTTCTTCTTAAATATGACTGTCTTGGTTATATAGTTTATATCATTGTTTAAATTCAATTATCTTCTATTCCGTTATTTATACCAAATGATTTTGTGTTTCGTGTTTTCTTAAGTTAAAAACATTAAAAAAATAGCTGATCCTAGGATTTTTTTTCTAATTCTAAAAATTAGCCATGAAAAAATTTTGTTGGTATATTTTCCAACTAGGATTACCGAGATCACATGCTGGATAAAATGCAATGACGCGATGTGAGAACCGAAAATGGGCGTATGGTATCGAAAATTGAGGTAGAAGGTATTTTTATTCTATAATCTTGTAGATATTAGTAGTAGTAAGGATAATATGAGATTTTTGCCCCCCCCCCCTCCGTTTATTTTGCTAGCCAAAAAACCACGAAAATTTCTTCCTTAGCGATAAATAATATCTTATTAATTTGAGAGAAAACAAAATTGTCTATAATTTTTGTCTGAAACATTTTACCTGAATCTAACATCAGGTGAGATACACCATTTTCTATATTTGCCATAATTTCACCTAACTCCAATTACAACCTTCCACGTCGCTTATTTCACTTATTTATTGCGTTTCTAGTCGATGGTAATAATTAGTGTAGCTTCTCAGCTACGTTAAGACAATAGTCGCAGATACTTATTGACGACTGTCGGGTTGCCACTAGGGGAGTGCCTAATCACTCTAGCCCTGGTGACAAGTGCGGTTTGTTGTAGTTTATAACATGGACCATGTTCTATGTCGGCGTTAATATCTGACTCCATTTTATGATAGGGATATGTCCCGACAATACACTGTGTTCAAGAGAAGAGGTACGAAGGTTTCATGAAGAATAAGACAAGTTTTCAGAAATCGGGTGGGGGCCCAGCAGCGTAACAGGTACAAGGCGCCAGAGGGTCTGCAAGGCGGCTGAGAAATAGGGTGACGGGCTCAGAGGCGCTGAAGAGAGAGTAGGCAGACGAGGAGTCTAAGTGACTGCCTTCCAGGGCCAAGCGGCCCTGGCGTAAAGCGACCGAGTAAAGCGGCTGAGGAGATGAGGAGACTGAGAAAGAGTAGTCATACGCACTGGTTTAAATATAGTTCCTGCTTGGGGGGGGGGCTAGGTCGACGCGAGGAAATGCGCGCACCTGCCACGAGGTACGTCACCCCTCGTCCCCTAAAGGACTGTTTTATGGCATACTAGGGACTCACCCATTTAGGTTATTGACCGCCGAGAGGCAACGATTGGTCTAACAGGGTCTGTTGTATTACGGCCAGGTGGCTTTTAGGGGTGTACCTGCTCTTACCTGACTTGTTTTACGACTGCCGGTCCACGTTTATTGCGAGAAAAAGCTTTTACCATGTTTTACATCTAATTACAATACATTATATATGCACCAGAGTATAGGGTGATTTAACACTTATGTAGTTAGGGTCGCTACAGCGACCAATGTTTATGACATTTCAATAAACGGCAAATTATAAAAGCAGACAGCCTGTATCATATCCCGCCTATTCTCCTCTATATAAACCCTCCTCTAGAATAAGGTGAGCTCTACCACCTAGTCCCTTATTTTGAGTATGTAATTTTTAACTTTAAAAAGATAATTGTTTTGTAATTTATACCCTCCTTACAATGCATATGTTATGCAGAAAAAGGAGCCACCCATAACCAATTTATAATATTGTTTAAAATTTGTTTTAAAAATGTTGAAAAGATGGGGTTGAGAAAAAAAAAAAAAAAAAAGCCCTTCCAACTTAGACGTAAGACTGTCACGTTACTCTGTTTGTCATTCATAATAAACTTTATAAAAAATCCTTTGTCAAGGTACATTCTTTAACTGACACCAATTTCGTCATGGACATCTCGTGTCCTCGACACGTTTCCACAGCAGGAGTCGGTAAACATCAAAAGACTTTTCCTACCTTTAGTGTCTGCCATTAACCCTCTCTTAAACCTCCCTTCCTCTGTTCTTACCAGTTCTAGC
The DNA here is from genome assembly GCA_930367205.1 of Acanthosoma haemorrhoidale. Taxonomy (NCBI): domain Eukaryota; kingdom Metazoa; phylum Arthropoda; class Insecta; order Hemiptera; family Acanthosomatidae; genus Acanthosoma; species Acanthosoma haemorrhoidale. The sequence goes on from OV884009.1 coordinate 116,310,115, forward strand.
TCCACCACTTCTAAGGACGTCATAACTAAAGACGGTAATGCAATAATTATTTAAAATATAATATAAATTTTAACCAATGAATTTTGGGTATGAAATATAATTTAATAATTTCAGACTGATTGAACTATTCTTTCAACAACCCTGATAGAACTAAAAATTAGAACCACTCCCTTTGGGGGTAACTAATATTTGTTTGGCATAGCAATATAATAAACGTAGAGGGGAAATGAAATTCTTTGTACAATATAAATATTTGCACAGGAATTAGCATTATTAATTGATAATATAATATTCGTCATTGTGGAATTGAATAAATCTCAAACTGTCTGAAAAATATCAAAACATAACAAAAATCTTGTTTCTGACTGAATAAAGAAACAGTATCGTATCACGAAATGAAGTCAGGTTTTCCTAATAAAAAACGACCTTTCATTCATAATTTCTATTATGGAGTATGCGATCGCTGAAAAATTCCTGAAAACGAATTCAATTCACTCACACAGAAATATTTTAATAGTCTCGTATAGCTAAATGATAAACTAGAAGCAAATCGTATAGCTGATTTTTTGGATAGACTATTCTGGATAGAGGGAAATAACTGAACTCAAAGAGTAAGGGTGATTGGTCCCACCAATGGGGCCGAGGAAAATAACTGAACTCAAAGGGTAAGGGTGCTAGGTCCTACCAATGGGGCCGAGGGAAATAACTGAACTCAAAGGGTAAGAGTGCTTGGTCCCACCAATGGGGCTGAGAAAAATAACTGAACTCAAAGGGTCAACTTTACTCACATGTTATTGATCATAGAAAAACCTTTTGCGTTTAAATTACATCCCCTAAGGTCTACTTAGATTATCATTAAACAGAAGAGAAGTCCATACATACTTACATATATATACTTCTATACACTAATGATCCTACACAGAATAATTGTAACCAAAACACTCCATCGGTATAATAGTATTAATAAAATAATTGGGAAAACGCGTGAACATCTACAATGAATTAGTTTATATCCGCAAACACTTTATCATAATGAATGTGCAATAGCGGATGTATGAACTATTAATAGTTAATATTTGCAATCACCAGTCCAGGATTCTTCTGTTTAACCTGGTATGTGACGTTAACCCCAAAATAATATTCTACATACAAAGACACTATCTATCTGGTATTATATAAATATCTAGTGGATCTACTCTATTTGTATACCCTATACTCATTAGCTTAAACTTAACTAACACTTCAATAATAAACAGACATACAAACTATGGTTCCCAACACTACCTTCTCAATAATGGCATACAATAGTTATAGTAACAATAGTTCTCTCACTTGCCACAACATGGCAGAAGGATTTACCCTTTTTCCTTGCTCCTTGGCACACATCAAGTAGCGGCCCGAAAATGGGGACCATCTCTCGTCGTGTTCGTCTTTTTTCCATATGGTGTATCTTAAAATATGAATTGTTTTCACGACCCCGTTGCGACTGGTTATTTTAAAGTGAATATTTCATTTGCAATCACTCATATGTTTGTACAGCACACAGCTATAGTGGAAGCATGTTTGAGGAAGGACAGAGAAAATAAGGAAATAATACAGCCGGCTGTCGCTGATGTGCAGTTTATTCAATGTTGACGCTGATAGATCTCAATCAGCCTTTATTGTTCTTGCTGATGCGTTTCCAACTTTCCTCTCACCGCTAGTCTCCCATGCTATTGCTCTCGGCTCAAATCATCAATATATTTTTAACTCGGAGCTTATTTATTGTTTTTTTAAACCATGAACCTGTTTTGCCCATTTCAAGCCCTGGGCACATGACATACCATCATAAATATAAAAATAATGAAATAGCCGTTGATTGGATCTATTGCATTAAGGAAAATCAATGACATCCCACCACAGGAATTAAGTGAATTCAAAGTTGCACCACCAGGGCAGTCTGCAAATGAACAGCAGTGGTTGTAATCGAAACCATGATGCTTAATCACAAACCATATGGTGCACTAAGTATCTTTATGAGCAGTAAAATAGTTAATGCATGAATATCCTAATGAGTTAGTAATAAAAGAAGGCAAATAATAATTGCAACTTGGTTCTGAAACAATTGATAGATATAAAGTCGTTAATAAAATAGAAGGGAAAAATTAAAAGCATTTAAAATTAATCCAATTATATACAGGAACTCTTGTAAAATATGCAGTGATATTTGTATTGTTGGGCATTTGTTCAGTCGAAGCAACTAGGATGTAGCTTACCCTAACACAGACAACTATTTACAATCCAACGATAGATGTCTAGTCAATAGCCTAAACTGCATGTGGATTTGGGAGGTCTCTGCGCTGTCTGTAAATATTGTGTGAATGATGAACTGTAAATATGGTATGAATGAGAGCATTTATCTTATTACTTATTGCCTTATAAAAGGCAGATTGTAATTATAGCACAATAAAGGAGTATTATTTACGGAATTTTAAAGCCTAAACTGCGTAAAGTAATCTATAAAGCGGTAATGATAAAGTATGCTTAGAATACACACATAGAATACATACCCATTCCTGTATACAGTGGATCTACTAAATTTATAAACCTATATGTACCATGCACATGACCTACTTTAACTATAATTAAATTGGTAAATAAATATATTGCTGCATCTTTTTGCTTAAAAACCCGAATATGTTCCTAAAACATTAAAACTCTCGCGAATATGCAACCCATCCGATCAAACAAACAACAAGTTATATTGTTGCCATTGAAATTTTAGTAATACTCCTTCTGATTCTATGCTGATTCTCAACAAGTATCGTATATTCAATTTTCCCTCCTTCAACCTTCAGAATTTTCAACCCTCAGAATATTTATAAAATGAAACACGTATTATATTAATTTTTCGATTAAACTATAGCCATTGTTACATTTGTCTGGGGCGATATTAATTTGACTAAGGCTCACCACAATCCTGAAAGATGAAAAAAAAACCATGTTGCAACTAGTGTGTGCTCGTCAGAACACAGATTCCATTAACTGATATAATAATAATAACCTGATATAATAGATTCGCCTGAGGATCTATAATTATCTGTAAATTTAAAACCTCAATCGAACCGTCAATCCGATACCTTAATTAGCAATCGTTAATTATAAAACAATTATCATCATTGTAATTGCCATTATTCAATTAGAGTTCGACTTGAATTAAAACGCCATCTTTCAGATTGGAACTAACGCCAAGATTATATGTTCGTCTGTCAACCAATAATATTAATATTTATTTTGAAATTATTTTCTTCTTTCTGAAGTTGCTAAAAAGAATAGGCGGATGTAACAGTGGAGACGATAAAAACTAATTAGCGTTCTCAAGAAGGACGAAATTGCAGTTAGGGTTTATTAGTTAGATCACGTAGCTCCCACTGAGTACCCCGAACGAAAAAGGGGATCGTTCAAGCTAAGAATGGCTGTAGTAAACATTACGAGGGGCTGGCACATAGGTAACCAGTAGATAATAATCATGTTAATATTTTTCCATTTTGGGTAAAGGTTAATATAATTTATTTCGTCTTATAACAACAACAATTTATTAAGATAAAATTATAATCTGCCTTATTGGGCATTAAATAATTGAGATAAATGTTATTATTCATACCATATTTACAATTCATCATTCACTCGCTCATTCATACAATATTTACAAACAGCCCAGAGGCTTCCCAAGTCCACATAGTTGTCACCTCCCTCGCTTGCGAAGGAGGAAGCGGAGTCTCGGGAAGTCCCCCACGTACCTACGTCAGCCGCATCACTGGATAAGAGCCAGCGGAGGCTGACCAAGAGCGCGAGAGCCACAGACGCTCAGGACATGATTAGAGAAACTGGGCATTGCCAGGACTCCCACTAACACTTAATTATAGCAGGTCACGAGGCCACTGCCGTTAATCTCCGAGGAGGATTATAGGAATGTGTGGTGCAGTGCAATGACTGTGCTAGGGAATTAGGGTGGTTGGATAGGTTACTTTGGAATTTTATGAACTTGGAAGGGATGAGTTCAAGAATATAGGGTATATTCAGATCATTGTGAAGGGTTTTGTTGCTGACGTAATAAGGGGCATTTACTATTGATCTCAGGACTTTTGATTGAAAGGATTGGATGCGCTTGATGTTTGACTTTTTTGCTGTCCCCCATAGCTCTATTCCGTATGTCCAGATTGCCTTAAGTATAACTTTGTAAATAAGTAGTTTATTTTCTATTGAGAGATGGGATGTCGTTCGAAGTAGTCTGTACAGTTGTCCAAAGCGTGTTTAGTTCTTGTCTTTTTAGCCTCATGTGTGGGTTCCATGTCAGTCTTTTGTCGAGATGGAAGCCTAAATACCTTACTGTCTCAGACACAGGGAGAGGAATCGAATTTTAAAAACTAGCGGACAGGACTTGCGGCAGAGGGTGAAGGTTATGTTGGAGCATTTTGCTTCATTGACCTTGATTCGCCATTGGTTGCACCAATACTCGATCTCATCAAGGTGTTTTTGAAGGTGTTGGGATGCTATATCAGGGTCTGAATGGGTTCACAGGACTGCAGTGTCATCTGCAAATGTTGTCAAGAAGGAATTGGTAGTGGAGGGGACATCAGCGGTGTATAAATTATAGAGGATGGGACCCAGGACGCTGCCCTGTGGAACTCCTGCTTTTATGGGATGGTAGTTAGAATATTCTAAACCACAGCGGACTTGGAAGAAGCGGTTTGAAAGGTAGGACTGTATGATTAGGAATAGGTTCTGTGGTAAATATCCTCTGAGCTTGTAAAGCAAACCTGTGTGCAAAACCCCGTCAAAAGCTTGAGCTATATCAAGAAATGCAGCAGTGCAATACTGTTTGGATTCAAGGGCTGAGTAAATGAGATCAACAATGCGAAGGCCTTATTGAGTAGTGGAATGTTGTTGCCAGAAGCCAAACTGGTGTATAGGAAAAACGTTTTTGGATTCGACAATTGGAAGTAGATGTTTTAAGAGGAATTCCTCAAATATTTTTTAGAGGATAGGGAGTCCAAAAGAAAATAGCGTTATTTTTTTTTTTTATAAGTGTAAGTATTTTAAATTAGTTCAGAAAACTTAAATTAAATTGCTTTTTATTTAAAATTTACTGTTAATAGAAAAAAAAATGATTCAAACACAGGCAAGAAACATTTTCTTTTGATGCTCCAAACAAATGAGTTTAGTTTTTTGTGTATTGTTTATTTTGTCCTTGCTTCTAGAACAGAAGGCACACCTACCGCTTCTGGTTTGTCGGACGTTTATTTTATGTTTTTGTTTGTGAAATATAGACTCACAGAGTTAGTGAGACAAAGTTAGAATGCAAAATCGGCTCATTATTTGTGGTTTAATCATAAGATTCTTCAAAAATGAACCTCTATTCTAGATCATTTGCTTTTCTGATGCAGTTGAACCTTTTAAAAGGGTCATACAGTTATTTCCAATAATATTAGCAAGCTGTAGAACAAGCATAATGACCAACATCTAGATTTTCTGGAAGTGGAGTATGTGTGAAACTGGTCCACATTATTAATAGGGGGCATTAATATATATATATATATATATATACATATATGAAAAATAGTTTCATTGCATTAAAAATATTGCAATGTGCTATAAATTACCTTAAAATAGTATAAATAACCAAGTCAAACGCCTTTTTGACCCTTGGTTTCAAATGTACCAGAAACAATCTGGATGTTGTAAACTAGCACACAAATCCAAGCAACCAAGTTCGATAGGCAAACCTGTTATGATATCTAGCGTGAAGAGGTTTAACATTATTCCCCCTCTGGGGCACGGGTGTACCCCAGATAGCATTCTAGGGTTAAGTATCAATTTAATGATATAAACAGTACAACTTAATTATAATAAAATTTATCTATGGCAAACTGTCCAAATATCATGATATTTGTTTTAGTACTACAAGATAAGATCGATGTAAAAGGAACAAAAAGAGTATAGATATTCAACAGAGCTGGCTAATAACGAGATGACCTGAAATACAATAGGCATGAAATTATGATGAATACCCTAGGAAGTCATCTCGATCGCAAGTAATACCAGAGGAGGAGGATAAAGCTCGACTCACACTAACAGTCACGGTCAAATCAGCTCACATAATTATTAACATCGATACAATATATATATATATATATATATAGCGCTATATATCGATATAGCGTGTAATTCATTTTTCATGCTAGGAAGTCAGACTAAGAGGTTCTATAAAGTCAATGTACAGTCAGGATAAGTCTCGATCGTCCTGCAGTCGATCCAAACCGTTACGCTCAAGTAGTTTTTGACCGAATTGTTTGTTTCGGAGCATACAATGTAGACCTATACATTTAATACCCAGGAATACCCAAAATCTCATGTGGAAATTTCATCACTCCAGTAAAGGAGAAGGAAAAAGGAATCGGGGAAATCCTCCACACTGATCCTGCAGCCACACTACCCCTAAATAGTAGCAGTATTCACTGATAGAGAGCGTGAAAGCGTCAGCCGCCCTGGACACGTAGAGGGAATATTTGTCAGTTCCAGGACTCCCTATATTCCAATGCCACTTCAATCCCTTCTACCTGATATTTATATTAGTTTATTTATTAATACCCCAAGATTTAGAATCCCTGAAAAACATTTGTTGGGTTGTGAGGGGGACGCCCGCCTAGGGGATCTACGACCCGGCCGCTGTCCGATGGGCATCAAGAAAAAGATAAAATGGGCAAACCTGTGGTTTTTGACCTTTGCTGGTGGCCTAGTCGGTGGGCAGCTTTATTTGTATTGATCTGACTCCTTAAGACCATAGAAGCTGTGCCCCAATAGTGCACTATATTCAGGAGAAGAGGTACAAGGTACATATTATAGGTAGTTTGCGTGCTCTTGGAATGAGCACGAATTCTCACTCGGTATCTAAGAGTTTGCGGAAACCATCCGAGAGAGAGAGAGAGAGAGAGAGAGAGAGAGAGAGAGAGAGAGAGAGAGAGAGAGAGAGAGAGAGAGAGAGAGAGAGAGTCTGAAGAACACTACTGTTCTTCAGGTATCGGGGTCCGAATAAAGAAAACGGAGACGAAAAATATATATATATTTTTTTTTTCTAAGCTCTCTAGTTAGAATTTTAGGATAAGGGAGAAATATAAACTATTTAGGTTGATCGGATCCTTGTACTAGGAGGACATGCTTGAAGGTGGTGTGAGAGGAGTAAGGAGTGTGGGAATCCTCGGTGGAGGTTGATTGTTACGGTACAGTGGTGAGAGTCCACTGGGAGCTGGGCCTAGAGTCTTCTCTAGGCATGTGGTGCAGTCGTAGTTAGTCTGATGTCAGTGAGGATGCCCCTTAGAGGCTTGTTGTTGGTGGGCCAAGCGCCGTGATGTCAACCATTTCTTCTGCTTTACACGATCTTGTGAGTTGCCATCGTGCCGGTAGCGGTGGTGGTGTCATGTCTCGCAAGAGAGGGTTTAGACTGTGCTTCATCGAGTCGAAGAACTTGATGTGACGTCGTCTGATGACTTCGGTGATGGTGGGGAGCTTGAACTTTTCGTGCATGTCGGAAGCCTTCATTTCACGAAAAGGGGTATGCCACAGTGCCGTTCACAGGATGTTGTTCTGGAAGCTCTGGAGGCGAGTTATGGTGCTGGCATGTAGGAATCTAAAGAGTGGTGTCCCAGACAGTCGAGCTGGCCTCAGGACGCTCTTGTATATGAGGAGTTTCAGTCGAAGAGATATGGCCTGGCTGGTGATGAGATGCTGGAGAGTAGTAAGTTCTGCGGACTCGTTTTAATTTCTTTTGCAAGTGTGTGCCGAACGTCATGTGCCAGCCTAGGTAGCAGATGCTGTTGGCTAATTTACATCGAGTCCCGTCTATGGTAAAGCTGGGTGGACGCTTCTTTTTCCCATGCTGGAAAGAGAAGATGATCCCCTGAGTCTTGGCTGGGTTCACTTGAATGTGGACAGCTCGCAGCCTGTCGGTGATTAATTAGCTAGCGCCCTCTGCAGCCTTTAGAGCTTTCGTTGGGTTGAGGCTGGTGCTGTAGACCCCTATGTCGTCCGCATATGCCGCTACCTCAAAATTGGAGTATGAAGCTCCTACTATATGCGCGGTGTATATGTTGAAGAGTCCCAGCACCGACCCTTGGGGAACTCCGACCAACTCGAACTCCGACGGGAGAAATCTCTTCTGGTGGTTAGGACGGCTCCTATATGGTGGATCACTATAAACGGCGTTTTGACTATGTGCCTGCCGAGGGCGTTTGCTGCTGTTCCACTCCACCAGCTATGATTGGCATTGAGGTCACCAACGATTATGTGACTCTTATTTTTGCTTATCTGGGTTATTAGGAGCCTGGCTGTCGTTAGGTTTGTTCTAGGCCTTCTATAAATGCCAGTCACAATAATATTGTTCGTCAATCGTAGTTGGAGAGCGACTACATAGTGGTTCCCGTCAGATGGCACCACTGGGTTTAGTCGTTTACATGGTACTCCCTGCCTGACTAAAATGGCCACGCCCCCTGTTGTTGTTTCCGTGTCCTACCGGTAGGTAGAGTAGCCTGGGAAACGACAATAGCAGTCCTTCTTTAGCCTGGTGTCAGTTAAAATTGCAACATCTGTGGTATGGTTACGTAAAATTGCCTCGACATCACATTGTTTGGGCCTAAGGCCGCAAACGTTATAATTAAGTATGTTATGACTTATCATTTTGTTGCTAGTCCATCGAGTTTTATAAGGACTCTTTCTATGAGACTAGTCAGCTGCGTGATCATGGTGCTTAAAATATTGAGCATGGTGTCCATGGTTGAATTGGATGTGGTCGCGGGCGCGGGAGATTCTTCCGTTAATAGGTGCTGTCCATTGGTCACATGTGAGTAAGAAGCCGTTTGTCGTGGTGGTGGTGGGGGAGCCGGAGCGTATCTAGTGTTCCTAGATGACGCAATAGTTTGATGCTGGGCCTGGCCTCTATTCTCTATTGTCTGCATTAATTTGATCCTATAGGGGCATCGCTGATATGATGCAACATGTCCTTCCCTGCAGTTAGCACAACGTAGGGGTACCGCCTGGTCGTGTGGGCATTCCTTAGTGTCGTGAGGCTGACTACACCTAGGGCTGCCATCCGTCCGGGTTTCCCCGGATTTGTCCTAGTTTTGAAGACGTCCGGGGAGCGTCCGGGCGGGGTTTAAATTGTAGTCCGGGTGCAACCCGGACTATAATAAAAGTCCGGGTTTTCGATCAGATCCGTTCCCATAATTTATGTAAATAAAAACTATGGATTAGGTATTTCACCGCACGCGCTGCCGACGCTATTTTACTACGCGAGCGGCGAGCGGGGGTGGGGCGCGCTTGACCGACGCATGGCGTGATCTGGCGAATGGCGAGCGCGAGCGATCTATTTAGCTGCGTAGCAAAATATTAGATGTGTAGACGTGTGTGGCGATTCTTAGTATATAGGAAATCACCCTATACGCTATTGCAGATATATTATAGACAAGGTAAATAACATGAACAAATGTAAATTATTATAAATCTTTTAGCAATAAAGAAAACACGTTATTAACAACGCCATTCATCATGGATGTGACTTACTGCCAGTGGACGCTGAGACTATTGTCTTGAAAATTTACAATCATTTTTCTATATACACAGTTCGAACCGAATCCCTCAAAGAGTTCTGTGAAACAGCTGATGTCGAATACAGACAGCTTCTATATCCAAAACTAGATGGCTTAGTCTGTTTCCTGCAATAGAAAGACTTCTGAAGCTCTTTACTCCACTGAAAGACTACTTCGAAAATATACAAAAACCACCTGTCGTGATCAAAGATTTTTTCCAAAATCCGCTGTCAGAGGCTTATTTGCTTCTAGTCCACTCCATTATGCATATCTTGCATAGCAAAATAGAAAAATTAGAAAAAAGCGGCAATTCCGTCTTAGAAACTCGAAACATTCTTGGATCTATAACAAAAAGCCTAGACGATAGAATCAAAGAAAGCTTCGTGCCCTTAAGTATTAGAAGCATTTTAAACAAACACGACGAGAACATAAAACAAGAGTTCAAAAACTGTACTCTGAGTTTCTATAATGAAATAAAAACGTACATTGAACATTGGAGTCAGCCTCTTCAACAATTTGATAAATTTGACTGGATGTTTTTGCCGAATATAAATGAAAAAACTCAATGGGCTGTTATCGAAGATACTATTGCATTTTTGAAAGACAAGAATATAGCAATTGACGACACGAAATTGATAGATGAGTGGGTGAATTTAAAATATTTTTGCCAAAATCTCAGCGCAGAAGATAAGCTTTTAAATGCTAATCAACTATGGTTACAATTCTTTAGAACACCAAATGCCCATTTATATTCAGAATTACTAAAAATAGCTCAATATTTTTTTTGCATCCCTGCGCATAATGCGCATGTTGAAAGAATATTTTCTCTCATGACGCAACAGTGGACAAAAGAAAGGAATGCATTGAATCCTGAAACAGTCTCGTCATTACTCAAAATTAAATTCAACTTCAGAGGCTATAAGGATTGCACCGAATTCTCTAATTTTTTATTAACTAAAAAATAAGTTCTAAAAGCTATTGGTAAATCCGATAAATATAAGTAGACTAGCTCATGTCCGGGGACTTTGTTTCCATGGGAATTCCTTAAAAACCTTTCTTATTACCTGCTTACGTTATAGAAAGAACCTCTGCGTCAAAGTCAAAATTATTCATTCAGACTCTATGTCTGTTCACAAAGAGGCAGTGAAGAACAGACAAGAAACTCGAGGTTTGCTCTTTTAAAAACTAATTGTGCAATTTTTCTTATTTACTTTAAACTGGTCTTTCCATATAGTTTTGTCACATAATCGTAGCCAATCTACATTTATGTAGTGCTAGTTTGTTATTATTTCTAGTATTAAAGTCATGCAGGTGACTGTTTGTGATAAATTGATGTAGATTGTGACGAACGTAACATTATGTTAGTAAAATTATATTGATGGTACTGTCATAATGTTTCTCCTTAAAAAATTCTAGTTGTAAGGGTTTGGGTTGTGCTTTGCTTTGATGAATAAGTGAGTGAGTCCTGCAATTTAATATATGAAGAATTTCATTAAAATTCTAAGAAATATAGATATTTTCTATTCATTATTTATTTAAATGTAAATAGACCGTAAATTGTCTGAAAGACTGTAACTGACACTAGTTTTTTTAAGAGAACTACCGTATTCGTTCAATTAAGTGTTACCAAAAAGTAAAAATTCATAACTAATAATAAGCTATTTAAGTTTTAATCCTGTCTAGTCTATTTAAAATTTGAAGGCATTTCAATGTTATTGCTTTAAGAATTGCCAAATAATTAAAAACTATATGTAGTTTTCTTATTAATTCAAATTAGTTACACAGTTCTATGAATGTAAACAACAAATTGTGTTTTGTTTGTCTGAAAATAAACATGTAGGATTGCTAAAAAAAAGTTACAATTTATGGTTTTTTAAGTTTTAGTTCTGATTCTGATTACAGTCTATTTTAAAATTTGAGGACATTTTGATGTACCTAATTAAAAATACTTTAAGAATTACCAAAACATTAAAAGCATCATTATTTGACATAAATAAACACAAATTAAAGACTGATTTAATTTAGTTCAATAGAGAACTACAGTATTTGTTTCAGTGTTTATTTATTTGGGTACATTAAGTGTTACCAAAAAGTTCAAATTAATAATGTAGTAATTTAAGTTTAAAATTTGAAGACATTTTAATGTTATTACTTTAAAAGTTGCCAAATAATTAAGAAGTATAGTTTTATTTGATTTAAATATTGATTTAATTTAGTTACATAGATCTATGGATGAAAACGACAAATTGTGTTTTCTTTCTTGAAATATAAAGCAAAATGTAAGGCTGTTAAAATTGTTCCTTAGTATAAGTTATTATAAATTTCTGAATTTGATTTAAGATTTAAGTTGTTTTAAAACTAAATATTGTAAATTGTATGGAAAAATAAAAAGTTAAACAAGTTTTCATTTAATTTTATTAACTGAGTAACTAATATTGGGTTTGTTTATTTTTTATTTAATACCTAAGCTAAGAAGGTTAAAAAATAAAGCAAAATTAATAACTTGTCGTCACAAGAACAATTAAACACACTATTTCATGCAACAAAAGAGGCTTCAAATCAAAGTTTTCTTCTATCCAGTACGGAGTAAAATATATTTTAATCAAGATGTAAGTGAATGAAAAAAAGTTTTGAAATGTCCGGGGTGATAGCTCCAAAATCCGGGGAACTTACGCTTCCGGTCCGGGGAGCAGGTTTTAGAGATGGCAGCCCTAACTACACCTCACACATTTCGGCGATTTGAAGCAGTATTGCCGGGTATGGCCATATTCCTGGCAATTCTGGCACATGGGGATGCCGCGCTTCTCATTATAGGTGCTTACGTGGAAAAGCACGTTATTAACATGGCGGATTAGTTTTTGTTTGTCCGCAGTAAGAGTTGCGTCACCGATTACAAGGACTGGCTCAATATCAGTTTTGGCGCCATTGTGGTCACTTTTTCTTAGTCTGTAGACTTAGTAGATATAATATAGACTGTAGTAGATATAATCCCTCCAACGGAATCTATGTTCTCTTGAATTTTTTCTATGGGATGCGTTAAGTCAAATCCGTGAATTTCTTATTCGGTTTTGTTCCCCTCAGAGCATATGTGTGATACGGGATTTAAGCTGCTTTAAGTGCGGCGGCTGTTGTTGTTAGGGCTTGTTCCGTGGCACAAAACAATTTGGTATCCTGCTGTCCTTGGACTATATATATGGTATCCCGTGACGATGTATTCTTTGAGGAGCCTGGTCAAGTCATAACTGTTTAATTTTCCCATGACTAGGGAGGTATCGGTTTTGGTTTATTAATCATGGGCTCGGATTGTTCCGTTTGTGGTTGACCCGTATTTAAGGGTTCGAAAGAATTCTGAACCCGAGTTACGGTTTGTGGCACTGTTCGGGGTCGACAGTGTCTTTTGGGCTGGTGGTATCCCTCAGTATTGTCCGTATCGGACTCGGGGCTGGCTGGGGAGTCGGAAATGGTATAAGTAATGTCCATTCGTGTGGCAGATGATTTGCGGGAACCTTTACGGGCGGGCATTGTCTCTGTGGGTACGTGCGACGCACACCCAGTTGGGGGAAAAATCACTGAATCACCAAGAATTTCTTAAAACAACTTACAGTTCCTCGAAAGCTGCTCCTATCACTTCCTGTCTTCTCGAGAAACACTTTGTAACTAAGTTCACCGAAAAACACTAAGTTCACTGAAAAACAAATCGCTGAGTAAGAATAATATCTATAAGAATATAGGAATGCTGCAATAAGAAAACGCACAAACTAAGGGGAGCCCACGGTCCACTGTTCGAGACTAAAAATCTCCAAATCTGGGCCTTATTTGGCAGGTCAGAGGCTGGGCTGTGCCCGCGCCCTCTAGTGAGCCTCGTATCGTGAACCAGTTCCCCTCTCTAACTGACTGCGAAGGTTTTTATTATTGCAATATGGAAACGTATGCGGGTATTTTCTGGTACGAGAAGAGGGGAACTTTTATTTATTCGTGGTGAAAAAGATGGTACAACAACATTAAATAAATTATTTCAATCACTTACATTACTTACAGCCTCAGCTACGCTAAAAGGCGTATAAAATTAGCTTTAGAGGACAGGGCAAGACTCTCTTGGAGAGAAACTAAGAAACAGGAACACTCGAAACTGTTTCTTGATGGACCCTGTAAGAGAAGAAGCTCAGCACTTCTATCAATGGACAGGTGGACACTCAAAACTGTGACAGGACTCTATACAGGTCACTGTCGGTTAAACAAACACCTCTTTAATTTGGGGATAGTTGGATCACCAATCTGCAGATTCTGCAAGAAAGAGGGAGAAACGGCACGTCATATAATATGTGACTGTGATAACCTAGCTAGAAGGCGATACCTTCACTTTGGTAGTGATCGCATTGTAGACCCCAAACTATGTGAACTGATCGATCCATTCAGTATCCTCAGATTTGCAAAGGCCGTGGGCCTGTCACATATATAGGACAGGGACATGGACGGCGCACAATAGTTCTCACTGAGGCCGCGGTGCACAAATGCCGGAACAAATAATAAATAAATAAATAAAATACATTACTTATAGAAATCTACATAGATTTCATCTTTTGTTAAAGTTTAATTTTCTCTGCAAATTGTCGGAGGAAATCTGTCCATCATTTGTATAGGCTCTATTGCTACAATTCAATCTGGCCCTTGGTGTCAATATTCCTTATATAATAAGAGCGATGGAGGTAGAATAAAGGTAAGTGCCGAAGCAGTAGGCCTTGGATGCTAGGAAGTGAACCGGAGTCGCCGACAGAAAGTGTGCCTTTGTGACGATCCCCGAGGGGCCATAGTTACCTCCAAGACTTAGTTCATTAGCCACCTGTTTCTTACTTGGCCGACAGGGGGCTTAGGACCTGTGCTTAGGGCGGGACCCTCTTTAATAAGCTTTCTAACTTTCTAGCACTTAATACTGAAACCTGAGGAGGCCACGTCCAGGTCGCTAACGCCTTACCCTTCCCTCCCTGGAAGGTGTGGACGGGAGATTTGTTTGCTGGAGGGGGAGGCAAGTTTTTAACTGTAATTTATTGTTTAACATAACAGCTATATCTATAGTACTATCATAAGTTATGGCGAAACTTTTGTATAATCAACGGCATGAGTTATTCACTTCTTTAAATAGGAATAATCACGCAAAACATTTAAATAAAAAAACAAAAACGCAAACCCCATTATTTTTTTTTCTTATCCCTTTATTACAAAATTAATATATGGTTCAAAATACGAATCTATTTAAAATATCTTCATTATATTTCCTGTAGCTTGGCTGAGTGATCTAGATTGTACCAAAGTATAATGATTTACATTATACATTAATAAAATGAATTTATTAAAAGTAATGCGGCTAACCTTATTTATCATAGACTTACTAACTAACTTACATCTAACAATAAAACTTGAACTAAATGTGGACCTAATATTCCCCGACAGCCTATGCCATCGATGTGGGAAGGGTGGTGGGGTCATAGTGTTGAACACTGGGCTTGTGAGGTGCTGCAACGAGTCAAATTGATGTGTCTCCGGTGGATGAACTCACCCATCCGATGCCACACCAAGCAACGGGTGCTGATCGTCGTTATTTAACCTCGAGAGAGAGAGGTATGTCGTATCAGTTTTCATTCTGATGTTGATAGATTGATAAAAACCATTCTGAAATTGATAGACTATTAGTTGTTTTGACAGTCAAGTGATTATATAGTGGGGCACTGTACAGCAGAGTTGGCCGGAGGACACACTTATATATCATTAGTTTGAGACACAGCGACAAGTTGGAAAGGATGAGGCGAAGTTAGGAAGTGGTGAAGCCGGTAAGACCTGTGTCGTACTTTTTCTATTTTCTTACTAAAATGAGTAGAGAAATGAAGATTCCTATCCATTTTTATTCCCAGATAGTACATTGAGAAAGCCGGTGAGTTCTCTTGCCCTCCTATACTATAGGATTATGGCAAGGCCTTTTTCCCTTTTGGTGGGAGAAGATTACGCAATCGGTCTTCCCGGCGTTCACACTGATGTTTAACCATCCAGTCCGTCACTGATACTGACTCGGCCTGTGCAAGAGCTCTTTGTGCACTCATGCTGCTGCTGTAAACTCCAACGGTCCGCCTAACAACCGTATTAATATATTACTCAACATTATTAATTCATAATGTAATTTTTATGTGTCTGACGTATTCGTGGTGTTCACCCGCGTCCTTCGATCAGTCCCCATGTCCTAAAAATGGGAATACATGTCTTATCTACCAGACAAGTGGGACCAGGGTGCCGACTGCGCCCCGGTTGGCCTCAGGGCTGCCTATAGCCCTTTTCTCGCTATCCTACTCACTTGGACCATAAGACATATATAGTAGCTGTGTTAAATTGTATAAAACACTCTAAACATGTTATAAGATATATTTTGTTATTATATCTGTAATATAGGGATAACAGTTAAAATAATTAGAAAATCGCTATTAAAATGATCGTACATATTAGCGACCCCCCCCCCAAAAAAAGTTTGATTGATGGATTTTATTGGTGCTCTCACACCTTAGACACAGGTTGCGAAGTATTATAAGATCTTTAATGTGTTCCTGGGCCCAGATTTTAATCTGATTATTATCTGATTAAAAAACTTAATAATTCAAATAGTCTTCAGAAACACAAACAGTCTTTTATTTATGTTTAGAAATGTACTAAGCCAAATAGACTTTTAAAACCAATGTTTTTACATATACTCAATATTATATAACGGAATCTTTTTAGTTACTGTCGCAACCGCGAGAAATATTAGTATATTTCAATGACATTGTAACGTGTCGGCTATGAAGTATTTTTTACGATAAAAGTTTAGTATTAATTAATGATAATCGGAATTCCCTGAGTCTTATTTTCTTCAGGAAATTATTCGAGGCTGCTACATTTCCTGACAGCTAGAAGATATAAACAGGGTTAAAGGAGAGCTCAGGGCTCAAGACAAGATTGCGATTGATTTAGAGTTCAAAGGGTCGGGTGATAAGACCCCGCCGGTAAGTGGATCGCAAGGAGGAAAGATACTCAGCTCTAGCGGAAAAGGGAAATTTCTTGATATAAACCGGCTTGAAAAGTGAGCACATTGCTAACACAAAAATATACCACCAGAAACCTTAAGTGTCAGTTAAACTTAAAAATATTTATGTTGTTATACATATACATATAAATGTTGTTATGGATCAATAGTCGAAATAAGGAAAGGGTTGTAGGTCAAAAGAATGAGTTAGTGGCTAACGACAAAGAAAGTTAGAGAATGGAAAATTAATCTAGAATGGCTAAACCATTACCAGGAGATTGAAGTTAGAAGAAAGGGTGGAATGAAAATGAGTGTAACGGATGGTCAAAGTGGAAGAGAGTAGGGCAGTGCATGTCTGAAGAGGAGAAGAGGCAATTAGCAGAATCCAGTCAAGAAGATTTTAAGCGGACTTTAGTCAAACGGACCTCTTTCAATTATTATATCTGTTGTAGCAAGAATTAGTCAGGATTGTTAAATTTTCTCTATTCATTAGACTATGATATAACGATACTTACCTACTCGATCCACGGTGAAGTGGGGACAAGTAGTTAACTATGTTCTGTATTTACAGATATTAAACCAAAGGATAAACATTACAATTGGAGGAACATCAATGCTTTATTTAATAATAAATGGTTTTAATACTTGTGTAGTTAATCTTGGGATCAGAACACTAATAACTTTCGGGATCTGAGTGGAATTCCAATTGACATAGAGAAAGTTAGCCCGTACAATTTAATTTACAACATGAATATTAACACAGCAAATTTTCAAGTATTGAAGGGAAAATCGCGTGTTTCTGGAGATAAAGGTGCGTTTGAACAAGGATTAATTAAAGATGTAATCAACATACCAGGAAACTCAGCCACCATAAAGTGAAGGCCGATCATGACAAATAGAACATAATGGGAAAAAGGGAATGGCAGGTTTTAGCACGGATTGGACACGTAAGAAGTTATCCTGGAGGGAGAGCACCTTCCGTTTGGACCGCTTGTGGCGGGATGAGATCCCCTCCTTTGACCCCTCTACATTTAGATTGTGCTATTTCCCCTTCCGTATACTACATATTTTATTATTATATATGGAACAATAAAAACTGACATCAGATTAAAAAGAAAAATCCAGCAGAACTACTTTGTGGATTAATCAAACCGTCCATAACATCATAGATTGAACATTAAAATTGAAGTTGATTGCATGGAATGGATAATCCAAAAGGAATCTTATCTGATATTGTTTTTAAAATAAATTATCCATGAAATAAAATGGTCATAACATTCTCTTAAAGATAGTGAATTTTTATTTTAGCTTATACAGCTAAAATAAAAATATTTATTTCTAGCTCCGTAAATTGGAAATGGGCAATACTCAATAAGATAGAGAGCCATTATTTTAATATCCAGTAGATAAGGGCATAACACCTCCAATAAAATATATATAATTACAAAAATATATGAACTATTAAAATGTCTAGATAAAGCAAAGAAAATTTGAATTGTGAAACCGATATCATGATTTCTACCAGTTTCGTATGAAATTTTCAACCGCTCAATAATTTGTTAATTTCTTTTATCCATATACGAGACGTGCGAGATTCGTACATTCGAATTTCTTCTGCTGTTCACAAAGGACGGTGCTTTACTGTCCAACATTTAAAGGCTGTATTTGGTCTGTCTGTGTGCACATGTTCAGAGTATAACGTAAATGATGTCCAAAACCTAAAAAAAAAAAAAGTAGACCTCAAATATATAGAAAAGTTAATTTGAGCTATAGTCTAATTCCAAACAGGAAAGGTGTGAATATACATTTCGTGTTTTTTTAAGCTTGTTTCGATTTTTGTTGAGTGAGAGCCGATAAGTGAAAAACGAATTATGTTAGGTAATTCCCAACTGCAACATCGTAAGCTTAACAAACTTTTCTTTAAAAATTAGCAGAATTTGTCTTCGTAAAACCATTTTAGGGGGACTTTCAAGCGGCTAAATTACATCAAGATCTGCTTTTTGTAAAATCGTGGATTAATCCCAATTTTTTTTATCACCCTCCAGATTCCACACTTTTAGAAAAACCTCTTTGTTTAATAAGCTTTAAGTCCATGTCAATTAAGTCAAGGTCTGGTAAAAAATAAACTGGGATCCACTTCCAGTTTTGTAAAACAATTATGTGAAGTAAAATTCTGTCTTCTCAAAGTACCAGTGTTTTTAGCAAAAAGATAATTACCATAACCTATTACAAAGCTTTTATTTATTTGTTTCTGTGAACTGAGATGTATTGTAATAAATTAATATTGAAAATAGACTTATCTATAAAAATTTTGTTAAATCAAATATTTAATATGGGTACAACAAATGAAAGTCTCCTTTAAAAATAATGTGATTTGCAAATTGACTTAAAATAATAAAATTTAATAATAATACTTATTGTTCCTGGTAGTACACTCCGTACTCGTCACGGCATCGGCTGCTGCAAGGGCCTCTGGTTCGTTGATTCTCATTTAGATGCATTTTTGTCATTCCAATGAATGCTGCTTTTCTCACATCAACTTAACTAACATGGACTTAAAGCTTGTTAAACAAGACAGTTTTTATAAAAGTGTAGAATCTGTAGTCCTGTAGGAGGCAGAAAAAAAAAAATCGCGAATAATCCATGATTTTAGGAAAAACAGAACTTTTCATAATTTAGACGGTTCACAACTTGAAAGGCCCCTTCAAATGGTTTTTACAAAACAAATTTTGCTAGTTTTCAAAGAAAATGTTGTCTACTTTACGATGCTGCAATTGGGAAAACGTGACAGCGTTAAAAAACAGAAAATTTAAATTTACTCCTTCCCTGTTCGGAATTGGACGATAGCTCAAATGAACTTTTCTGTTATCTTTTGTGGTCTCTTACAACTTCCTTAAGTTTTGGACACCGTTTGCGTTACACACTGCATACTATCATAGCAAAGCCGTTTCTCTAACTGAAAATCTCTATAAATGCTTCTACCAAAAGCTGTTTGCTTAGTTGATAGCGAGAGGCTATAATTTTACTTAGCTAGGAAGAAATTGTGTTTTGTCTGCATACATGTATGTATTTTCTACAACCGTATTTTCTACCGTAAGAAAGATTCAATGAATTTAAAGTTTAGAGGATATTTTACAAAATGTTGGAATGAGTCAATAAATGTCTGGTTAAAATGCTGTTAAGGGAAGGATAGTGAAGCATATCGCTAATCGAATTATTAGGTTTGGTATGTAATTGAACTGTTCTAATAATTATTTCACGGAAAAAAAGATAGTTACATTTAATAAAACAATTTTATGATAAAATGTCAAATATTGCTGCTATCTACGACCTTTTACTGAATTTTAATTTCTTTTGTCGGGTCAATATGGTGAAAGTGATATGAGGCTATTAGCCTCCACTTGAGATCATATTGTGTATTTAAATAATTAGCATTCCTGACATATTAATGAATTGAGTTTTTATGAATGCCTTTTCATGATTCTACTGTAACCAATTGTACTTGGAATGGACAGATGTGGTTATGTACGTGAAAAATAGATATCTTTTCTTTGGATATGCTTCTGACATCTAGTTTTATACTTGTGGTGTGTTCTTGTAACGTAAATTTGTCACATTCACTGCAAGTTAGCTTATAGACTCCTAGAAGAGAAGAGTGGAATCATTAACATTAAATATCATAACTTTAAAACAAATGTCAAGCACCACCATCTTTAAAGGAGTTAACATTTCTCATCTGCCATCCCAAAAGCTATTTTATATTAAATGATAATATTATTCATCAAGGATGGTATGATTTTTCCTTAACGTCAATATTCACTTATAAATTGTTACAATTAGGACAACCATCCACTAATGATTAATGAGTTATAATTCAGGGACACTTACCGAAATGATGTATGTGCAATAGTTAATTGTGTTTGGGGCAAACTGACCCGGAAGCCCGCAAAGCACCGTCTCTCGGCCTACGTTCTCCTGAACGGACTTAGCCACTCAGATGGCAACTTATCTATTCATAGCACTTAATTGATGGCAAGCTTGATTCATCGACCTTATATCACTGTTCCATCCATGCTCTACGCACCAGCTTCAAACCTCTGAACAACTACGCTCAACTTACCATTTCAACAATAAACTAAACCTTATTTTCTTTAGTTTTTATTTCCAAATCGTTTTAGTACAGTCAAACATGTATATTAATTGTTGATCCCTTTTCTTTTAGGGTATTTTTTTTTAAGCGTGAAACATAAACATATTGTATATCATATGTAAACATCTGAAAATGTACCAATTATTTACATTTCAAAATGTATCGATAAAGACCTGTGACCAAGGAATTTTTAACTTCATGGTAGTTGGGTGGTTCAGCTAAACCCTGCGAACCCCTTTTGGATTATCAGATTTGCCTTCCACTTCGTAAAATATATTTTTTACCAGCCCATTTCGTGTTAGCACCAAATGGAATCCCCGTTTCACTCTTTTTTTTTATGATTGGTTTTCCTTTGAAGTTTATCACTTGAGGCACTTCAATAGCAAATAGTGTAACAGATGAATCGAAAAACAAATCTTCCTTACTAATATGTCTTATACTGATAATATTATAACTATCTGCCCAAGAGGAGTGTATTTTACTCTAACACGGAATGGAAATTGTTCATATTGTCAAATGGATAATTGACGAAGGTAAATTTATGCGACCATTTAATGCTTTTAAGTGATCAAAAATATGACAAAACACAGGGTGGTCAGTAAAATAGGAGTGGGGATAACTTCCGTATTAATCCCTGTAACAGGAAAACTCGGGAATTCCACACAGCAAAATACTGCCCTGGAAGTTTAGTGAAGAGGGTTAGTGGGCGCAACTAATAGAAAAATAAAACAAATGTTAAAAAAAAAACACAATGGAGAACACTCTATTTGAACTCGAGCGCCGCGCTATTGAATCCAGTCAGCTATTAATTAAACTGACCAAAGGTTGCAGAAAAAAAATAGCAAAACCTGCAACAAGGTAGAGAAATAAAAACAAGGGTAAAACGTTAACAAATAAAATATATATCTTAATTCTTTCTGGGAATAATTGTCCTGGAAGATACGAAGGATAGACAAGTTTATCTAAACCTACATAAACAAATTTCCCCGTTTGGAATTATTTTATTACACTCCTTTCTCCTTTGAGAGAGGGATGGAGTAAGTTGCAGTTTTTTTTTTTAAGTTCACTGAAACATTTCTTTGTCCACACAATAAAAGTAAAAAAAAAGGTTAACATGTTATACTTGGTTTATATTATTAAATGGTGACTACTTCTCGTGATCCATCCGGCTCGAAGAATCCCAATTGTCTTCGGCCACCTATTTGCATTTCCCGAACGAAAGGATCCTCATTCTAAGCCCTCCCGATAGCGTGGAACAAGTCCAAAATGATGCCCTGCATATGACCAGACACAACACCCAAAGCCCTTCACTCGGAGTGGTTTCCAAACCACAAGCTTGCCACATTCTCAACCAAATAACCCTTCACTCAGAGTGGTTTCCAAACCACAAGCTAGTTACATTCTCAACCAAATAACCCTTCACTCGGAGTGGTTTCACAACCACAAGCTAGCCACATTCTCAACCAAATAACACTTCACTCGGAGTGGTTTTCAAACCACAAGCTAGCCACATTCTCAACCAAATAACACTTCACTCGGAGTGGTTTCCAAACCACAAGCTAGCCACATTCTTAACCAAATAACCCTTCACTCGGAGTGGTTTCCAAACCACAAGCTAGCCACATTTTCAACCAAATAACACTTCACTCGGAGTGGTTTCCAAACCACAAGCTAGCCACATTCTTAACCAAATAACCCTTCACTCGGAGTGGTTTCACAACCACAAGCTAGCCACATTCTCAACCAAATAACACTTCACTCGGAGTGGTTTCCAAACCACAAGCTAGCCACATTCTCAACCAAATAACACTTCACTCGGAGTGGTTTCCAAACCACAAGCTAGCCACATTCTTAACCAAATAACCCTTCACTCGGAGTGGTTTCCAAACCACAAGCTAGCTACATTCTCAACCAAATAACCCTTCACTCGGAGTGGTTTCCAAACCACAAGCTAGCCACATTCTCAACCAAATAACCCTTCACTCGGAGTGGTTTCCAATGGTCACGCACCTGCAGACCACCTTCTCTCTCCGCTCTTGTAATGCTCATTCACTCGTCTTTTCCCCTCCCTAGTATTTTCCCCACACGTATTGCTTTTCCTCTTTCTCTGTCTTGTCTCTCATCCTGTTACCAAAAATATATTTCTCCCTACTCAAAATTAATATTACCCTAAACAAAATTTACTTACGCTAAGCTTAAAATCTAACACAAACTAATATAATTTTCCTAATCTTACAAATTTGAAATTTCCAACAGGAAAGTTTAAGAAGTGACAAGAGAGGCAATTGTTTGTGGCAAATTAGGGTGGTGAATAAGCAAGAGTGATAATAATAAGCCGAGATAACAAAATAAGAATTGTCTCGGAAACTTTCTGTCATAACCCTTGAGATATGAATGGAGTGTCTGTCTAGTCGTTCTGCTCAACTCTATCTGATTGTGTTTCCTGCACTGACATTGGAGGTCCTCGTGGCCATGGACCTTGCCAACGCAGTAAACCCAAGACATCGTTAGAATAATATTAGGTAAATAAGATGTTTAAGCTCTTTAATATTTAAATAAATTATTAAACTGCAGGAGATTATTATTCAACGCCAGTTTATTAGTTAGTAATCAAGTTTCGTTTTAATTTCACAAAAAGTGCAAAATTAATAAATCATTCTATTGTTTTTATTTCACAACCAGGTATCCCGCCTGGTATGTAACGTAAAAACCATAAATATTCATTAGATGGTAGCTATATCAAATTATACTTTCTGGCAAAGGGTTTTATATTGCATTACAATAGTTAAAATACAAGTAAATCTGCTACAATATAAGCAAAAATATGTCACGTTTAATGAAACACATTATACCTTATTTTAAATTATAAATAAGTAATAGTGTTTGATTTTTATAGCCTTTTAAAATTATGAACTAAAAATATCGTGGATTCCATAATTAGTAAATTCCTTTCTTTCACTGTCTATACCAGACCAACAGATATATTTTTTAAATATTTATTTGGTTCTATTATTATTACTATTGGTAAATTTTGAAGTAATACTGGTAGAAATTTTATTGCTTAAAAGGACTTTAGCTAAAGGAAATTCATTGTGCATTAAAACAAGTATTGGCCTAAGTACTTCAGCGCCATAAGAGGAGCAACAACTAAGCACTGATTAAGACCCTCTCTACTCGTCAACTTTGATTCTCATCCTGGATTCTGACCGGTTGTTGATGGCGAATTCCTGTTTCTGTTGAGTACCTATGAATAGAATTTCTAGCGGGGATTCTCAAAATAGACGAAACATTGAGGCCAGCTGTAAATAACCGGGGCAGCTAATTATCTGGGCAAATCGCTAATTATGTGAAGCGGTAATTGCGTATCCCGCCATTAAATCTTTATCAGTGGCATAAATCGTTGGAAGAGTTGTTCAAAATTGTCCTGTATTAAATTATTCAAATACTGCATTATTGTCTATTCCAATCACTCTGGTCTCTTAAAATGACAATAACTATACGAAGGCTGATGAGATATTTATCATTGTCTCAATCCAATCAAATGCTCCATTACATTTATAATAAATAATGATTACTTTCTATGGTACTCATCCACCACCTTATGAAGGTAGTACAAATCTGAATTAAATTTGTACTGTTTAGTTATATTATTAGCTGCATTAACTTTATTTTTTCAAATATCATTTAATTATTTTTAGATTAATCATTCATAAATTTGAAAAAAAACTAAAAACTTATCATCTAAAACAGTTTCTTTGGTGAGACTTGAGACATCTTTATAACCAGAAACCCTTATGCTCGCTCACCCCTGTTTCTGTCTTTCGGTTCCAGTGATTGTGAGTCACATATTCAGCCTAGTGACAAGAAATTATACGTTTCCGGTTTCAATACATGACGCACTAACTAATATATATATATATATATAAGTTAAAGTCAGAGGTAGCTCTGTATTGACTAATGCGATCATGGGACGTAAACATCCCATGATCCCGTATATGTCGGATTACAAAGAGAAATTAAGACAGTCTATTTCGAGAACTGAAGTTAGTCTTACGTTCCCGTTTTCCTTCTCTCTATCAAATTCTACCCGGTGGCGAATAACTTATATATATATATATGTGTGTGTGTGTTTTTATCACATTGAATAATGTATCGAGTTAAATAACTTTACGCCATGATTGATGGTATGCAATATGTGCTGGAACATACAACATTAAAATACAAAACTACAATATACAACACTAAAAATTTAAAACGTCATTAAACTTACAGACTTTTTCTCAACACAGGCTTGACTAAGAGGCATGATTTGACCGATGGAAGCTATACCTAATAATGAATAATGAAAAAGAAAACTGCAATCACATGAAAAATAATAACGGAACGGTGAATTAATTACGCATTAACTAAAAAGTAAATAGTCTCCTATGGAAATGAGTTAGGTATCGGATGAAAGATCCCTGATAAATAAAATGTAGTGATGGTTGGGACTTACGTAGACTGTAGTCAGTCATTAATATTTCGATATGATAAAACAACTTTATTATGATAAAATTACAATCTCCATTATGTGGCAATAAGTAATTGTGATAAATGATCTCAATCTCATTCACCATTTTTACAATTTTCATTAATTTTTGTTTTAGCCTGAGAGGAATATTTTGCATGGTTAAGTTGCATCCAAGGTCTATTTATTAACATTTCAGCGATAAATCCCATAAATATGATTCAATAAAGTCATAGTTTATCACTAGTGAAATGCGGCCAGTGTCGTTTCTGTAGATATAATCCGGTTTTGAGGAGGGTAGTGGTAGCTAGGGCATAAAACAAGTTTTAGTTACTTAAACAAAATGCATTTTTAAAACCAGATGGCAATACTCTGCATATTGTATCTATGCAAAATCCAAACATTTACATTTAAATTGAATCGATAAAGCTTCTCACGGTAGGCAAGAGTTATCGAATCATTTCCTTATTCTCCCGAACCATGAATATGGAATTTACTGGGATAAAATAGAAAATAGGCAATTTTTGTTTGCAAGGCAAATCTACAATCTACCAATTCATTCTTCACTTAATAAGTTATTACACAGAACAAAATTTTATTATATACATCTTTATATAATAAGTCCCCTTATTAAAGTGTAACCTTTTTATTTACAGAAATGGAGGAATGTCCGAAAAACAAAGCAATCAGGGAACATTTGTTTCCTCCATTAAGTAATACATAAAGCAATACTTAAAAGTAATAACAAAGCATTCAAAATAATAATAACCATTAATTGCAATGTAATATATTTGTCATTATTATTTGTTTTATGATTTCCAGAAACGATATTTTTTCCACCTCACATGGGAACCTTTTGTTTGTGTGATTACAATGATATCTTCTGATCGATATCCAGTCGCTTAGGACATCTTTGAATGTTTGAAATAGTTATTCTTAATGCTTGAGACAAAAAGAGAATTTCTTTATTATGTTGTATTGCTGTAAAAAAATTCGTATAAATGAAAATAGCAAACAACTTGACTAGAGGGCGACTCTCATACTATTTTTAGACGTTTATTGTTTGTGTTATTCTTGTTCCTTAAAAGTATGTTTACAAATCAGATTCCAGAAAGGCATATTAACGTGATAGGCACTAAAAAAACCCATTTTCTATCACTTGTACTGTGTGTGCTAAATGATTATAAAATTACACACATAAGATACAGCTGGTGGAAAAACACAAAAGAACTAAGCTTATAAAGTGAACAATATCGAGTGTCAGTTACGGATGGCCATTAGGATAAAAAAGAAGTTGTGAAGGGTTGGTTTAGTAACAAGAAAACAACTTGACGTTTTGAACAAATTCATTTTCTACGAGAAAATAAAGTTTTCTAAATTATTGTCTTTGATAATGTTATTTCGAATTTTTAATTGACCATTAATCTTATGAAATACGAGGATAATGTCGTGTTTTAAATAAAATATTATTAATTAAATGAAGCCAGACGTTGCTTTTAGTCAAACCGTATACACAAAGTTATACTAATATTAAACAGATTAGCTCTAATCCAATCACATCCTCCACCGTTCCGTAGTAATGGTTACTTATAATGGTTTGGTAACGTGATTATTTATTATTCCTCATAATGGAACTGAGACAGTCCTATAATTCACTAAGGCAGGATCTTGGATTTAGAAAATCATTCGGATTATATTAAATTTGACGGATTTGCCTCTTGCAATTAATTCTAAGAAATTCATAACATTTTCTTAATTTTATAGTATACCCTGAATCCTGGAGGGGAGTGCTCGAGCCGTCTCTGTTGCATTGTCGGTGACCATCCAGGCAGACACCCTCCAAGTGCTTGCCATTCCACAACGTCTGGCCACTACCCATATCAGCAATACCACCGGTGGAGCTATTGTTAAATTGAAGGTGTTACTAAATCGATTCCTCTCAATGTCGGTTTGAATCGTTCCCTTAGTAAAACTGTAAGGGGCAGATGTTTTTTAATAGCAAAGTGCCAAAAACGCCAAATAATATTATTTAAATAAATATCTTTACACAAGTAAGAACTTGGCGAGAGACGCTCATGTCCCTTTCTTAAAGAAATATTAAATGAAAAACCACGTACAATACTGAAATCATATTTTCAACCGATTAAATAAATTGAAAGCTATTAAAATATATTGAATAGAATTGTGTATAAAGTATCAATGAGCTATTACATAACAATTATTAATGCCAGATGAGGAAATTGTAATTTTATAAAATGGTTAAACCAGTTTTAACTTGTATATAGAAGGTTAAACTGCTTTGGAATGTATTAAGTACATAATTTTTATTGTTGGCTGGTGAATATCTCTGAGATTATCTCTGCATTAAATACGGTAGTTTAATATATCAATTCCCATGGGGGTCATACATGATATATAGGTCAAAATCAAAACTTTTAATCTTGAACCAACCGTTTAATTTTTGTAAATATTTTTAGTTGTTACATTTTAACAAATCATTATTTAGCATATTTCGAAGTGTCATAAAAAAAAATCACAAAATTTTAGATTGATTGAATAATTCTATAACCGATACCGAAGATCATTTAAAACATAGAACGTATATTGTATAGCCTCTTCTCTTGTGCATCGTCAAAAAATTTATTTTATTTTATTTTGTTTTTTTTTTATTTTTTTCCTGTTGTTTATTTTGACTTTGTTTTTGGTGCTAACGCCATTAAATCAACCATAATATAAAAAAAACAAATTGCTTTTCATAGGTCCTTATGTTTTTACTGTAATCATAATCTAAGAAACTCCAAACATATTCTTGAAGAACACGTCGAAACCTTTAATTTTAAACCTTACTTAATATGATAAGTGTAAACCCGACTCTCGAAAATTTACGATAGATGAACTTTCCGAGAGCCTGTGATCTACACCCAAAGGGAAATAAAAGTTGAAAAGAATTATATGAAATAGGCGAATGAATGAAGAAGACTTACCAAGTCCGGAGTCGTTCTGCCACAAGATGACTATCCGAAGCTGGATCGCAAGCGATGTTTTTCTCGACGAAGGGATGTGAGGAAATTGGGAATAATGAGAGGATATGTCGATATAACACCGCCGGACGATGACTCCAGATGAGAACTGACGATTAACCAGATGATCGACCACTGACTTGGTCATAGTCTTACGGAGATGTGAGAGAGAGAGAGAGAGGTGAGTGGGAGGGGGAGGCCTCCTTGATAAGACTTCGATCAGCTATCGATTGTATACTAGGGCTACCGTACGGCCGACATTGATCTCGACACAATCCGCCCCGCCACGAAATTCCCGTAGCCACGCACGCCCGAACATGCCGCCCACCCTGAAGTCTCACTTCTGAACAAAAAACAAACACAGAGAGCGTAACAGAAAACAGCTGAATGGCGAGATTGCTATTTTGGATTTGGCGGCTAAGAGATGAACAGGAAGATGCTTAGATGAAGACGATGTGTGGAGATAGACGACAGCGGCATAGCCGGATTCAGATGCGTCACAAAATCCGACTAGGTGATGAACATAAGATGGGGACGCTTCAGGAATGAAACGCGGTATGCGTACCTCCGAAAGAGAAGGTAGTTGCTCCTGAAAGTTCAGCCAGGGAACGGCTCACTCTTGGGGCAATCCTTGGTCCCAATCCAGGTGAAGCAGGCAAAGACGACGGAAGAGGATCTTGGCTGAGAACGTGACTGGTGAAAGCCAGCCAAGGGGATCGAAGATTCGAGCCATTTGGCTCAGTACGGTGCGTTTCGTGAGTGCGGATTCAGTCAGTCGCACAGAGTAGATTAAGTGGTCAGACGTGGGATTCCAGCCGAGTACTAAGATTTTTAGGACAGAATCGCGATCAAGCAACAGAGGATCAGCAGAGGAAAGCTCACGGCAGTGATCAGATGGAATTCCCTGCAACAGAGGGGGATGATTTGTAGCCCATTTTCGCTGCCCAAACCCGCCCGCCATGAGCAGATCTTGCACCTGATGGCACAGATCGGCGGCCTCAACTTCTGATGAGCTTCCGGTCAGGAGGTCGTCAACGTAAACTTCCTCCAACAGTACGCGCTGAGCCTCAGGATATCTGGCTCCTTCGTAAGCTAGCTGCCGAAGTGTATGAAGGGCCAAATAAGGAGCAGACGAAACCCCATAAGTGACTGTATTCAGCCGATACGACTGAATGGGCTCATGAATTGAAAAGCGCCAGACGATTCGCTGATAATCCTTGTGTTCCGGATTTACAAGAATCTGTCGATACATCTGCCTGATGTCGGCTGTAAAGACAAATTGATGTAGCCGGAAACGTAACAAAAGAATGGCGATATCAGCTTGAAGCTTTGGTCCGGTTAACAGAAGATCATTGAGGGACTTGCCGTTAGAGGAAGCGCACGAGGCGTTGAAGACTACACGAATTTTGGTAGAAGGATCATCGGGTCGATGAACCGGATGATGAGGGATGTAATAAGGTTCATATGGCGAAGGGTAGGCGGATTCCGCTACTACCTCCATATGGCCACTGTCCAAGTAATCTCGCATGAAGTCGTGATAGGCGGCACGGAGTTCCGGCTGCTTACCGAGGCGATGTTCTAAAAGGCTGAATTGCCGCTTGGCCACATTAACTGACATTCCAAGATCACGAGAGGTGAGGGAAAGATCCACGATGTAACCCCCAGTAGGAGAGCGATGGACGCCTGAAAGGTACATCTCCTCGCACCTTTTTTTCTGCTGGAGTGAGTGGGTCGACATTCGGAACCTTGTCAAGCTCCCAAAACATACGGACAATGTCAGTGAGACTCTCATCCGGAAAATGGGCCATAGCTGGAAGATAGATGACAGAATCTTGGACAGGGATTTCAGAGGCGGCATCAGAGGACAGCAAGACTAGAGAAGATTCTGGCGTAGTAGGCGCATGATCAGTGGGATGGCAATCAGATGAGCGAGGAGAGTCTGAACAGAAGTAAGATGAAGCAGAAGGGTCGGAAGGATTTGAGGCGAGCAGACGACCAGATGTTTCCGCAGGTTGGGGAAGCGATTTCATACCAGATGACTGAGGAGAGGATGATCGAGGCGAAAAGTTAGCCGACTTAGAAGAGCTGATGCCTGCCTTGATACGCTTAGTGCGTGATGGGCGACGAGTGCTGCCATCAACTGTGCCAGGAGCAAAGGTGACATGCCTAGATGGCTTTCAATGGCGAGCATAGGGACCAAGAAGCACCCATCCTAGGGTGGTTTGAATGGCACCAGGGAGCTCAGTGGTAGGCGATAATATTTCCGAGAAAATCAGAAATGGAAGCACATCTGAGCCCAGGAGGATGTCAATCCTTCGAGGACGATAAAACAAATGATCGGCCAAATTGAGCCGGGTTAACTCCGGCCAATGGCATCGAAACTCCCTAGATTGCAGCGGGTCAATGAGTGTATCGATGACATAGGCCTTGACCTTGAAATATGGGGGGTCACCCTGATGGAATAAGGTGACGTAAGCATATCCTTAGGCACGAATCGGATTCGCATTGCTGAGGGTGCGCAGATGCATTGGATCGGACCATGAACAAAGATGCAGCCGCGACGCGCAGGCGGAGGTGATGAGGGTGGTTTGACTGCCAGAATCAAGAAGGGCACGAGAGATGGAGTGAAATTGTTTATTTTCGAGACGGACGATGGATGTAGGCATCAACTGTGCCAGATGCCGGTTTTGGCTGCGAGCAGGACGAGGGGTCAAAGAGGAAGAACACAGACGATCAGGCGGGAACAGACGCTGAGGTGATCGAGGAAGTCCTAGTCAATCCGACCGACAACCAGAAGAGGGGGGTGATCGGCGAGGGCGCCTGCGTTGGTCTTTAGGTACACAAGAAGCACCAAATGCATCAGACGAGGCAGGAGAGGTGGAACGCGTAGGGAACTGCCAATTCGTAGGCGATGAGACGCGTGAGGCCACAGACTGAACAGATGAAGTCGAACGTGAATGAGGTGGGGAGGCGTCTCCTGAACGATGCTGGGGTACATCGTTTCTTGGATGCAGGATGGTGTGATGCCGCTGGTCACATGCATGGCAGGAATGCGAAGATTGGCATTGGTCAGTAGAGTGATACTCGGACAGACAATTGCGGCAGATGGAGATGCTTGCCACATATTTTAGGCGCGGTGTAGACAGAACGACGAGCAGACGGATGGTTTTGTGTAGAGCGCACGGGTGACTGGGAACGCTGAGTGTGCTGTTTGAAGGCAGGCGATGACGGGCGAAACCGACTAGGCGACTTGGGTTTGGATGACGGAGGGCAAGGAGTGCTTTCCAGCACTCGTAGTTCTTCCGTAGTTCTAATTCAACAGGGTGTCTACAGACGGAAATTCATCCGTTGCCAACTGCTGTTCAAAACGCTGACGAGAATCCTCGTCAAGCCCTTGGACGCTCATTGAGAACAACAAAAAATAAGCTAAATCGTCAATGGGCAAGGATTTGAGCGCATGAATAGCATTTTGATGGGTGGTGATTAAGCCTTTTAGATGCTCAATAGAGGCGGTAGAAGATGCGGGATAGTGCGAAATTTGCCTCAAATACATTTGAGCCAAACGACGATTATTTTGAAATCGTTGTCGCAGGGCTCGATAGGCAAGCGCATAATGAGCAGCACTGTGCTCGAAAATGGAGATGACAGCTGCCGCTTCATCGGAGACAGCAGATCTTAGAAAATGGAATTTCTGAGCGTCCGGCAAGGACGTGTTGTCGTGGACGAGTAAATCATATAAGGCGATAAATTCAGGCCAGCGTTCAATTTGACCGTTGAACGTTGGCAGCTGAATACGTGGGAGAGGGAGATCAACAGAGGGAGTGCTAGCCGTATGATTCGGTGCGTGGTCTCTAGACAACTGATTACATCTCATACGAGATCAAAGTCGAAATAGGAGGGATGTTCAGACGGATTGGCGGGTCGTTGACCGTCAGGTAGCTGACTAACTGTCTGGATGTACCGGCTGTCCACCTCAAGAAATTCAGGCTTAAGCTCTTTCAATTCATCGAGACAGGCCTCCGCCTGGGGATAATCCGTCGACTTAAGTTCCTGAACTGTGTCATAGATTTTTCTAACTGCGGCGAGCAGTAGGTCACGCTGTATTTTGAAGGGCGATTAAGTTCGCCTGTAATTTCTCGGCGGCTGTTTGGCCCATGATGAAATATTAAATGACTGTCAGAAGATAAGCGGACACGAGGGAAGAGAAACAAAAATTAGAGAGTAGAAAAAATAAATGAAGGTAACCAAATGAATTAAATTCACGGAAACTTGAATTTAAATTAGAATTAAAATTAAAATTAAAGAAGGCGAAGAAAGAAATTAACATTAAAATTTAAATTTAAGTTGCCGTTAAAATTGAATTTAAGATTATAATAAGCGGGGGTAAGGCGATAAGGAGATAATAGAAGGTATCCAAAAGTCTAAAGTTCGATTCCCTCCCAGGTTTCGGCACCAAAAATGTAAACCCGACTCTCGAAAATTTACGATAGATGAACTTTCCGAGAGCCTGTGATCTACACCCAAAGGGAAATAAAAGTTGAAAAGAATTATATGAAATAGGCGAATGAATGAAGAAGACTTACCAAGTCCGGAGTCGTTCTGCCACAAGATGACTATCCGAAGCTGGATCGCAAGCGATGTTTTTCTCGACGAAGGGATGTGAGGAAATTGGGAATAATGAGAGGATATGTCGATATAACACCGCCGGACGATGACTCCAGATGAGAACTGACGATTAACCAGATGATCGACCACTGACTTGGTCATAGTCTTACGGAGAAGTGAGAGAGAGAGAGAGGTGAGAGGGAGGGGGAGGCCTCCTAGATAAGACTTCGATCAGCTATCGATTGTATACTAGGGCTACCGTACGGCCGACATTGATCTCTACACAATCCGCCCCGCTACGAAATTCCCGTAGCCATGCACGCCCAAACAATAAGAAAATACTTGTTTTTTAATTGCCAAGTAATTGATTAATTTGAGCCATTATTATTAATCATAGGGTTCGTTTTTATTCTTATAATCCTCGAGGCATCAAACGAGTTTAACACGCCGAATATCATGCCTATATCTAATACCCTGATTGAGTTATCAATTTTAGTGCAATTATTTATTTTGTTGCTAATTTGAAGAGTAGACTTTTACAGGTCGTGAATAATATTTTCTACCCTTCCAGCCAGTTTAATTTTAGCACTTGCCCAATAAAAATTTTCTCGACATTGGAACATACTATCAACAGTTAATAGTCTCAGTCATAGCTAAATATAACATATTATTAATCTTTAATTTTATGCCCTGCTAAATATGCTGGAAAACTATTTAATTTAATTAATAGGTAATTAATTCATTTTCAACCACTACGGGTTGTACTTTAGAGTGTTATATTTTTCATGGCGTAAAGTAATAAAATAAAATCATCATACAAAATTTCATGGTTATAAGTCAAACGTGGGACTCAGTATTTCCAGGAAAGGGAGACAGACAGGTGGAAACATAGGACTTTCTGATTTTCAAAAAAATCATGAAATGAAACGGCTGTTCGCTAATTTGTGATTCTCACAACAATTAATTCAAACTATGTATTCTTTTAAATTATTAAACGAGTCATAAGGATCCTGTGTTGGGAATCAAACTTAGGCAGTGTTCATGAGTGGATTGCAAATGGCAGCTGCAACGAATGCCGGTCCTTATGCTGTTCTTTGTTTCTACTAATGCCCTGTCATCTGCAAGCAAGTTCAGGAGAGCTCCAGGAGACAGCCTGCAATCTCAAACTCCAGTGCAAGGAACAGTTTGATAACGAGGTCCACATGGCTTGACAGCCTTTCCTTGTCCTTATTCACTCTCTTTTGTGCCAATATTTTTATCAGTTCTGCATTTGTTGCTCTGACCCACGGATGTAATTCCTAGTGGGATTTTAATTTCAAAGTTCTACGAGGCAAAGCCCTGGCCCTCACTTAATGCTATGATAAATTGCGCTGTATGTCAGTATGGTGAACAGTCCAGCGATCAGGTATTTAAAGTAATACCTATTGCAAGATGGAGTCAAGAACTTTGAATTTCTAGTATTTGGTATGTACTATATGTTCTGTACGGTGAACCCTTGAAGAGTAAAGCTTAGAACTACGGTGAATAGATTAATGGAACCAGGTACATTGTTCTGCAGTAGGAGCATAGCGAGGCGTTTAATATCCAAGTTGCATCTCTAGGCAGGTTATGCCGAAGATCATGAACGACTCGGCCAGTGATTGTCTATAATTAATGGCGTAAGTGCGTCAGTTGATGTACAATTAGTTGCAGAGTGACTAAGGCATGTCTCGGTTATGTAAAATTAGTTGCAGAGTGACTAAGGCATGTCTCGGTTATGTAAAATTAGCTGCAGAGTGACTAAGGCATGTCTGGGTTATGTACAATTAGTTGCAGAGTGACTAAGGCATGTCTCGGTTATGTACAATTAGTTGCAGAGTAACTAAGGCATGTCTCGGTTATGTACAATTAGTTGCAGAGTGATTAAGGCATGTCTAGGTTATGTACAATTAGTTGCAGAGTGACTAAGGCATAACTCGGTTATGTACAATTAGTTGCAGAGTGACTAAGGCATAACTAGGTTATGTACAATTAGTTGCAGAGTGAATAAGGCATGTCTCGGTTATGTACAATTAGTTGCAGAGTGACTAAGGCATGTCTCGGTTATGTACAATTAGTTGCAGAGTGACTAAGGCATGTCTCGGTTATGTACAATTAGTTGCAGAGTGACTAAGGCATATCTCGGTTTTGACCAGTTGTTTGCCCTGCCACATATGAGCCTTAACTCACTTCAACAATTATTTTCTTCAACTTTAAGACTTTATAAATTTCAAATGTATCGCAGTGTGTTTTATTTGTGCGTTATTGTTTAAAGAACAAATTTTATCCTCCCGAAGACCGATCTTGGTATAATTGTTTTGACGACCACAGCTCTCACTTAAACTGGATTATAGTGGGGCTACCCTGCAAAGGTCCATCATTGTTATTTCGAGTCAGAATCTCATTAAATCGTTAAAATAAATGCGTGCTGGATGTCCTCTAATAATAACAATATATTTTATTGCTACTTTTCAAACCTTCATTCTCAAGTAGAGCCTATAATACATCATTAAAATTTATTCACTCCAAATAAAACGTTCATAATCTAAATATCATCAAATATTATTTTCATGTAAACATGATGCGTCATTAAAATAAATCATCACTGGGCTACAACTCAAGTGTCTGGGAGATAAATTAAGCTTGATGAGGTGAACTAATGAACTGATTTGTTGGACTGTTGTTGGTTGTTTTATTTGAATTTCCATATTTGAAAAATTGAATATTATTTACTTATTGAAGTCCTATTAAAGATAGATATTTAAAGGTGAATAAGTACAGGTTGTTTTAATGTATTTTGTGATTCCATCACTTTTATGGCAATATGTTCAGTATATCCTGAGACTCAAAATGTTACCAAACATTTTTTTTTGTTCTATGTTTTGCTAATTATGTTTTCTATTTTGGAATCGTTCGTATTTTAGATCAGCTTCAACTTGATCTTTCCAACACATCTGCAGCATAAATTACCTTCCTAAAAATCTTATCAAACATCGGCACTAGCTCGTGGCACTAACAGGCTTATTGTGCTGTCACAATTGAATCCCGTTTACAGGTCTATTGCTTGGATCTTGGCTTCTGGGAACTTGGAATGATAATTTACTACGGTCGAGTAGATCTTTGTCAGATGAGTATAAGTGTTCATTGTGTACAGTCAATTTATTATACAGTTTGGTTATTTTCTTTCATAACATAATTTTTAGATACACCGCGTTCTGCAGATTCGTCCGGGAGTGGAAAAGGGTTCAAGGCTCCGGGCACTTTACTATATCCAGGGGGGTGGCGCGGGGTGAGCAGCCGTGTCTTCGGGAAGGCTCACCCGAAGCCAACGATGTATCGCCGGTTCCAGAGGAGTCACTGTAAATATGTATATATAGATATAAGGTAGGACTGAGAAGTATATGGTATAGACATAAGTTTAGTTATAGGGGGATGGAGGATGCACACCCCATGTAAATATAGTTTTAAGTATAGGTAGAACACGGATCCAAAATTGTAAATAGTATTAAGATAACTAGCTATAGGGGGAAAAAAAAAATGTATTTATAGATAGTTTAGGATTTGTAAATATGTTTTTAGAGGTGTTTCATTTCTCTTTACTTTAGCTTTGTGTTTTCTTCTTTTTATATATTATTATCATGGGTTTTTTTTTTTTTGAGAATAAATAAAACAAAACAGAATAACCGAAGGTGCGCTGACCGGTGCAACAATCCCATTGCACCGGAATACGCGCACCACAGGCTACGTAACCCCACGAGCCCGCTTTACGGGCTTGTGGGGCAAGCCCGTTTGAGGCTCAGCCTCAGGTAGGGCGGAAAAAAAAAAAAAAAAAGGTTATTTTTTCTTTCAAGGTCCTTATAAAATTGGTTATCAACATGTTGTTTTTTATCAAGATATTGTGGAGTAAGCATTCCGATCCGGTCCAAGGAAGAAGAAAACCACCCCCCCTAGCGCGATCACTATTCTCTTTGAATAAACTAGAAATTTTTCCTATTTGTACCTAAATTAAAAAAAATAAATCTACAATATAGACCATTGTAAATGATTGTATTGATGATGCCCTGGAGCAGCTAAGTTTTATTTTCGATGATAATAAGGAACACAATAGTAATGTTTTAAATATAGATAAACTAAATTAGCATAAATGTAGTGAAATAGCAGTTTTAAGAAATGTCATAGTGCGTCCTGGAATCATGTGATTTTCTTAAACGGTCAAATATAAGAAAACTACTTAGCAATTATGATAAAAGTTACTTCATGTAATGTCTTTATAAGCCTTCTAACATAAAATAAACGGAACACAATGTACTTAAATTCAACGATTTATTTGTTCAGACAATTATAGATATACAGGATCAAAACAAACCTGAAAACAAGCATGAGCAGGACAGGTAACCAACCTGTTTTCCAACACCCCTAATCGATACATTCAACAATACGTCAAATCGATATCACCTATACCACATTCTCCCCCCCCCTCTAATCCTCAAAATATGAAAAATTACAAAAAAAACAAATCACCTAATTAAAAATTTTGTTAATAATAATTACAATGGTTTCAGGCAACCCGAAACAAGCAAACACCTGTCTCAAGATTTTCATAGTTGAATGCGTAGGAAAAGCTTCAATCCATTTTGT
This sequence comes from Acanthosoma haemorrhoidale, assembly GCA_930367205.1. NCBI lineage: Eukaryota > Metazoa > Arthropoda > Insecta > Hemiptera > Acanthosomatidae > Acanthosoma > Acanthosoma haemorrhoidale. Next base: position 116,347,715 of record OV884009.1, read on the forward strand.
GTGACTATCAATGATGACAAAGAAATAACGTCCCTCTAGTGGTCTCAGATAATCTATATGAAGGCGCTGCCAAGGTTTGGCTGGCCATTCCCACGGTACTAGACCTTTGGGCTTTGGGGGGTCATCCTTAGTGGCGTTGCATGCATGACAAGATCGGACTATCTCTTCAACGTCCTCATCCAAATTTGGCCACCACACATACGATCTCGCTAGGGATTTTACTTTTACCATACCCATGTGAGAAGCGTGAAGCTCCTTCAGGACCTGTTGTCGCAATGCTGTTGGCACAATAACACGATATCCCCATAGGATATCCTTCTTTTCTACAAACAACTCGTCCTTCTTTCGGAAATAGTGCCGAAATTTAGCTTCAACTCCGTCTGGCCATCCGAACTTTAAAAAGGCAATGATCATCATAAGGATGTCATCCTTCTTGGTTGCTGCCAAAATTGTCTTGTAGTTTAATGGAAGTTCACTGGAAACGTCAAAAATGTAATTGATACATAGGTCAGGCTCATTTGATATTGGACATTCAGGAAGTGGTGCTCGAGAAATCCAATCGGCGATATTTTTTTCAGACAACACCCATTACACATCATACATGTAGTTAGACAAAATAAGTGCCCACCGCTGCAACCGATTTGCTGCACAGGTTGGGATACCATTCTTTGGTCCAAAGATTGATATTAAAGGCCTATTTATCGTTCACTAAAATGAACCTCCGTTCGTACAAGTAGCTATGAAATCTGCTGATTCCAAACATCAAGGCTGCTCCCTCCTTATGAAGCTGAGAGTAGGATTTTTCGGCTTGAGACAACGTTCGGCTGGCAAATGCCAACGGTCGATTTAATCCATCTTCATATCGCTGGTATATCACCGCACCCAATCCAAAGTCAGATCCATCCACCGCTAAACGAATTGGGTAGTCTGGGTTGTAATGAGCAAGGCTTTGATGCTTCTGAATTAGCATCTTGATCCCATCAAAAGCTTGAGCACATTCACCACTCCAACTCCACGGGTGCCCCTTTTTCAGCAAACAGTAGAGTGGTGACAAAATTGTTGCTAATTCCGGCAGAAACTTTGATAAGAAATTTACTACTCCCCAAAAACATTGGAGTTCCTTAACATCATTTGGTATCGGGGCTTCCGAAATCGTACGAACCTTGTCATCGGTTGAATGTAACCCTTGAACATCTATTCTGAAGCTCAGGTATTCGATTGAGCTCTTGCCGATCTCACATTTCTTAATAGACACAGTGAGTCCCGCTTCTCTAAGTTTTTCTAATACTTTGTAGACTCTAGTCCGCAACTCTTCAACATTTCGGGCTCCTATTAAAACGTCGTCAATCATGACTGATGTACCTTCCAATCCGGAGAGCAAAATATCCATAGCTTTCTGAAATTTGCTTGGAGCTGACGCAATGCCAAAAGGCAAACGAGTGTAACGAAACAAACCCTTCTGCGTCGATATTGTGAGAATGTCACGTGATTCTTCATCGACCTCATATTGCTGGTAAGCGTGCGAAAGGTCGACTTTCACAAAAATTGAACAACCCTGTACTCGTTGAAATATATCCTCTCCTCGTGGAAGTGGGTGTTGATCGATGAGAAGGTGGGGGTTCACTGTCAATTTGTAATCCCCGCATATACGAATCGACCCATCTTTCTTTAATACCGGGACGATTGGTGATCCCCATGGGCTGTAGTCGATTGGTTCAAGAATTCCTTCATGAACCAAACGATCGATCTCCTCACTAACACCAGCTTGTATGGCGAATGGCACAGGTCTCGCTTTCATGAATCTTGGTTTTGCATTAGGTGTCAAATCCAATTTAACTTTTCCTTTATTGAACTTGCCCAATCGATCAGTGAAAACTTCGGGGAAATTCTGCACCTTTTCCTGTAACAATACCGTTAACATATCTGTATTAAAAAACACTGGTTGAGCTGTCCTGTGACTCGGACCCACTATTTTGAACCCAAGATGCTCAAACCACGATCTACCGAGTAGTGGAGGCCCAGTAGAATTGACCACGAAAAATGTCATATCATGATATTCTTGATTTTTATACTCGATAGATACATTTACAGCACCCAGTGGCCGAGATTTTTCATTGAAATATGACACAAAAGTCTTTGCAGTAGCCAACAATCGTAAATGTGCGCAGCTTTCTTTGTACATGGAAAGGGGTACAATAGTACTAAGGCATCCTGCGTCTATTTAACAAGATATTTCAGTATCCCGATTTAGTTTAAGCGTAACGTGATACCCAAATTCCCCATCTCCACTAGCTTCAATATGATATAAGGACACTAACTGATCACTGAGATCTTCTGACACAAAATGCGTTTTTCTTTACTTGATTGTTTTCTAGTATCAATAGGTTGGGTCTGGGGTCTTTCTGACCAATCGGACTTGCTATTTCTCGGACACGTTTTCGCTAAATCTCCAATCCGCAAACATTATTTGCAAGAATAATTTTTGAATTTACATCTTGAATATTCGTGGTTAGTATAACCGCAAACAGAACATCGTTTTTTCTCTGCTCCAGCCGAACTGGGATATACAATTTGTTTATTTTTCTTGGAACTCGTAGTTATTGAGTCGGTAGTTTGTGAAAATTCTCCTTTACAAAACCCCACAGATTCTTTTTTTACCTCAAAAAGTCTGTACTGCTGTTCCGTGATTTCTTTATTGGCGGCAATTCGAATTGCATCCACAATCGTAAGCTTTTCAGCGTCCTCTTCAAATAAACGGTCACGAGCGGGACCCTTTTGCATCCCAATCACGAATCTGTCGACCAACATTTTGTCGAGATAATTGCCGAACTTACAGTTACCCGCCAGATTACGGAGTCGGGCAATCCATTCATTAACAGTTTCATTATGTTGCATTGTAAAACTTGAAACGTGATGCAAACACCGATTCCGTCTTCGAGAAATGATTATCCAACAAAACAAACAGTTCTTTATAGGCAACAGACTCCGGATTTTCCGGAATGGCTAAATTGGTCAATCATTTGAAAGCGTCCTCGCTCAAAGCGTTTAGGAATGTGTCGCGTTTTAGGTCCTCAGTCTTGAAGAAATGTTTATTCGCTCTAAATAAACATCGATACATACACTTGCCAGTGAAAACTCCCGCAACTGCCCGACGATCACTCCTTCACTCATCTTTGGCGATGTTTTACAATTATAAGGAAAACACTCACCCTGCGATTTTCAGTCATCAGTTGTTGCTAAGACATCCCATCCTCGTCGCCATTTTAGTAATGTCTTTATAAGGCTTCTAACATAAAATAAACGGAACACAATGTACTTAAATTCAACGATTTATTTGTTCACACATTTATAGATATACAGGATCAAAACAAACCTTAAAACAAGCATGAGCAGGGAAGGTAACTATCCTGTTTTCTAACACCCCTAAACGATACATTCAACAATACATCAAATCGATATCACCTATACCACACTTCATTAGCCCATTGCCCACTAAAATGGCTATGTCAATGAACACAGTTGTTAATAACTCAAACAAATCTTAAACATATTAAATACAAACTATTGTTTCGACGCAAAACTTCATTTATATGTTCAACTATTGGAAAAAAAATCAATCTACTGAGCCGTACTACAGGTTACAGCATATTTGGAAGGGTTGTGTAATGAAACTTGACATTATCACATCTGAATTGCTTTTATGACAACTGTCATAACGCAGGGTGCGTTCATACCTATCTAGATAACACGCATACGTTTTATTTCATGTATACCAGTAGGCACCTCCCTTCAGGCTCAGTAAAAATGATTTTTGCTAAGGTTGCCATCCCTATAAAGTGAGTACCTGTGCCTTCAGTAGATAGGGGAAGAGATGAGATTCTCAATCGATGGAAGGCTATCATTATCCCTATTGAAATTCGTCATTAAAATATCCGAAACGTGATGATATGACCATGGCCGTAAAAAAGGAAAAAAAATGATGAATTCGATAGTCAAATTTAACCAGTTAGTAAAGCGTAAAAAATTGTCTTCTGTATCAGCTTGTGAGAGGTCCAAGTGAAATTCCCCTTAATTTGGCTTATTTGCTTTCGTTCAACCCTTTCTTTTGTTTTTTTTATTTTTGTTTCTCTCTGTTTTATCCTTTATAACTTAACTACCTTAAAAAAAAACCTGGATCTTTTTGTTTGCATGTCATTTTTTTGTTACCTCCCATCATTACCATGCAGAACCTCATTAATGATGTGGTATTTTACTCGAATATGGTTTGACTAAGGCCATCTCCATTACATGCTCTTTTCTTTTGGCATTTGGCTTTTCTAACAATTTTTTGATAGCTGGGATCACTGAACCACGTCAGAGAAAGTTAGTAGGTTGTTTAAAGGTGGTGTAGAGAACCAAAATAAAGGCTGATTGGTAACAACCAACCAACTACAGCTCCAAATATGGTCGGTTTTATCCCTTCATGAAGTTTATGATTGTTTAATTTAGTTTGTTTTTTTTCTAAATGTTGTACTGAAAACATTTTTTCGCGTCTAAAAATATCCCCCAATTTGTAGTGTTGTGAATAAGAACATTTTTAATCGTGATTCAGGATGTGGGTTTGAGTCGCTTCAAAGGCCGAAATTATTTACTTTCGCAAGGGTATTATTTTGGCGTGTCGGATGAGGTTTTAGCGGTAAAGACAGATTAAAACGTATCTGACCTGATACTGAAGTAGAAATTAATAGTTGGGCAGTGTTAGTGATTATAACAACAACTGGTCGTGATAAAAGTGTGAGTAGCAACGTCTATTTACCTGCATGGTTCGTTATTCAGCTATTTTATACTTGGATTTGTGTCGTAAATACAATGCCGTTTCTTCAAATTTGCGCTTACTATTCTTATCAACTGCCCTGAACGATGAGTCATGATAAATATATCGAACGAGAGCATCTGGTCATATTGGCCGTTCGCTGATGAATCGGACTGCTCACTGTGACTGACCTTTCGAAATAAAATTATAAAGCTTTTAATGTTTAAGCTCAGACAGACTTGGTTGAACACAATTCTTTCTTGTAAACAAGATAGTTTGTCTTCCCACCCCAGGGCTCTCCTTCTAACCAATCCGTTTTCAGACAATATCTCATTCCCTTTCTTTAAACAATTGTTGGCTACAGATTACCTAATAGAGCTCTTTAAAGAAATCAACACCTTCCTAATATACAGCAGGATTTACATTATTAATTTTAACACAAGTTTCATTTCATTTTTTGTAATTTATAATTCTTTAAGTTGAAACCACGTTAGATAATATGATTCATTTAAATATTCATTAGAGAATAAAAATCGCATATATTAATTATTATTACAGCTTCGATAGGAATGGAACTAAAAATTAATACCAACACAATAGTTGGATTTCTTGAATCAGACTGGCTTTGGCATCAAGGCAAAACCTAACAGGATCTGATAAATACTACAGCAACTAAACAATATATATATATATATATATATATATATATATATATATATATATAATATATTTAATTATTATAAATAGTCAACGATTTGGTGCATGCCAGGCAACAACATGACAAAAAGTATAAATCAAAAACAAGCATTAGCTAGTTCAAAGCCACTATTCCTACAACACATTATGTAATATCAATGACATTACGAGTATTATTGACCTTCACAAGTGACCGAACCATTAACTAGTATTCAATTTATCTGCTGTACATTCCGTTTACTTGATAAAAGATATCAAGTTAAAATTGAAATTCATTTTTTTAATTTGAAACCACGTGGTACTTTTCATTATCAAGATAATATGATTCATTAAAATATTCATTAGAGAATAAAAATTGCATATACTAATTATTATTACAGCTTCGATAGGAATGGAACTAAAAATTAATACCAACACAATAGTTGGATTTCTTGAATCAGACTGGCTTTGGCATCAAGGCAAAACCTAACAGGATCTGATAAATACTACAGCAACTAAACAATATATATATATATATATATATATATATATATATATATATATATATATATAATATATTTAATTATTATAAATAGTCAACGATTTGGTGCATGCCAGGCAACAACATGACAAAAAGTATAAATCAAAAACAAGCATTAGCTAGTTCAAAGCCACTATTCCTACAACACATTATGTAATATCAATGACATTACGAGTATTATTGACCTTCACAAGTGACCGAACCATTAACTAGTATTCAATTTATCTGCTGTACATTCCGTTTACTTGATAAAAGATATCAAGTTAAAATTGAAATTCATTTTTTTAATTTGAAACCACGTGGTACTTTTCATTATCAAGATAATATGATTCATTAAAATATTCATTAGAGAATAAAAATTGCATATACTAATTATTATTACAGCTTCGATAGGAATGGAATGATATGAAACTTGCGTATCCGAATCTGCTGATTGGTTCAGTATCCCACTCCCATAGATAAATATTTATTTATGTCATATTTGTACCTCTTTTTAAATTTGTTTAAAAAATACTAGTTTCTTCATACTGAAATGTTTCTGACCTAACAAAGCTTTTATTTCACTAGCTTTTATCTATTTTATTATCATCTTCATGTTGAGGTTGGATACTTTTCAGACCACCTGTGTATCACCTCATAACCTTTGAGACGTTGGTTTACTTCTAGATAAAATAAAGCTGTTGTGTATATCTTTCGATTTATAGATGGGTAATGTTATTTATACGGACTCACTGGCAAATGGATTGACCACAGATAATCGCAAACAGACAATTTTCCCAAGTGTCATATATCTATATATTTCTTTTTATGATTCAAATATAGTAATAAACAATAGGAGTGGTAAAGACAGAAGAAAAAAATAATAGATAACTCTTTTAACATTATTTGACAAATCCAGACTTTTGACTCCCTCTGTTTGAGTTATTGACAAATGTGTCTTAAGCAGGAATATTTTAGGCACGATCTTGTAAAGAAGACTATTAAGTTAGGAACTAATTTTATGCAAACCGCCAAATGAAATTCTTAAAAGTATCAGCAAAGCACGAGACTTCTTTCAGATTATATATTCAAGAAAATTTATTTATTTTCCCTGAAATTTTCCTAAAGGATCGTCATAGCTAATGAGCAAAGTTAACGATTATTCAAAATTACTGGGCGTAATATTCTAAGATTTTTTTTTTTTTAACTTTGCTACTTAAAGTTTAAAATTTGGAAAAGAAGTTACAACTTCCAATGATGAATAAACGAAAAGTGTAAGATGATCTTTTTTCCCCATACACCTGTCATTCATTTTGTAAATTAAGCTCTAGTTCATCTCTCCCACCCTAACTACTTATTTGCAAAAGGCTTGTATATTACGGAGCCAACACTAGTTCAGCCATAATTTCTGTATTTTTTTTTTATATATAACTTCTTTATTGTGCGAAAATTGCAATCTGCCTTGTTATGTAATAAGTAATTGAGATATATGTTCTCATTTATACCATATTTACATCCCAGAGGCCTCCCAAATCCACATGGTGTTCACCTCCCTCGCATGCGAAAGAGGAAGCGGAGTTTGGGGAAGTCCCCCCAGCTCCTCCGTCCTCCGCTTCACCGGATACAAGCCAGTGGAGGCTGACGAAGAGCACGAGAGCCACATACGCTCAGGACATGATTGGAGAAACTGGCCATTGCCAGGACTCCCACTGTCACGCATTTATAGCAGGTAACAAGACAACTTCCGTTTCAGTCTCCAAGGAGAATTATAGTGGTGCAGTGCAATGACTGTGCTACGGGATTAGGGTGGTTGGATAGTTTAATTGACAGACCTGCAGTCGAAGACATTCAAGAAAACTGTGTACTGTGGTATATATGTTTTTTTTAACTTATAATAATGGGGTTCTAGTTAAAAAATGATTTCTCAAATTCCCACTAACAAGCTAAGATTTAATATTTTAATTTTTTATGTCCGATCATGATACAATAAATTCAAACATATATCAGGAAATTTTTTTGTGAGTTAACAATAGAAACTACTTATTAAATGTTAATAATTTAGTAGCACACATTTTAAAGATTCCCAATAACTCAGATGGTCTCACGAATATGTTATGCAATGAAAATTCAGGCTATTTTTTACAAGAAATTTCATTGGAATTCAAAATAAGCATCTCTTGAAATTTAAGGTTGTATTTAAATTTCTACAAGGAAATACATTTGGTAACTGCACAGGAACAAAAATGGTATCTTCTGGCGAATGGGGTAAAAAAAATAATAGTATTTATTGCTGGAACAAAAATTCGTATTAATTATTTTTTAGGGGCACTGAAAACGAATACCAACTTGTTTATTCCTTAATTTTTTTTATAGATTACTTAAAGTTTCTTCGAATATTTATAGAAACGATGGTCCAAAACTTGAATTTTTGACTTAATTTTTTTTTTCGATTCTTAGCGTGGATGGGCAAGCTACCCGCGGGTTATACCCCTAATTAATAAACTCATGAACGATTCGCGAATAAAGAGATTGTTGTATAACTTAATAGAACTTCATAAAATATTATTTTAGCTATATTACTATACCATTGCAATATTATATTACTATCATCATAATTTCCTATTACTACATTATATATTATATTTATATTAGTACCACTAATATTATGGCCTACCGTATTATTACTATTAAAATATTTCATACAATATTATTAAAGCTGTATAATATAGATTATTATACTATTGTTACATTCTTTTAAGTTGAAATCTATTTATGAAAATGTTAATTGAAAATGACTAGTTGTTGCACTGCGCGCCTACTCAAAAGGTCGTGGATAAACAGATCATCGTCGAGAAGGAGGGCATATAATAATGCTACTTACAAATATTTGGTCGAGTCTTAAGGTCGTGGCGTTGTAGATAAATGATGTTTTGAAGTTAGAGACAAATAGTAATACGTACCCTGAGACAGTTTGATTTTTACCCTTTTCAATTAGTTTTTTTTATTAATTTAGTTATTTCCAATAGTTATACAATGAAAATAATCTTCTGATGATATACGATAGATTTAGTACAAAATAAAAAAAAACATTATCCTTCATGGTTTTAAATTAAATACCACAATCACAAGTAAAAAATAAGCACCAAAAGAAAAAACAGTTCTTTGTAACCTATTATGCCCTACCTTCTTATGATTAGGTAATTATCTATGTTAGAGTTATTTTGATGAGATGGATTCTCGTTGAAACTCACATTTATTTACAATTTTTGCAGTTATTGATTTTTATTCGTCAGCTGGAAATGCGGCGTGAAAAATTATTATAAATACTGTAGTGTATATTGGTTTTACTTAGTTACTTTCCTTAACTACATGCTAAGATGGCAAAATTGTAGTAAGCTCTGAATGGATATTAACATTTGCGATAAACAAGGATTCAACACTTGACTGGAAGTTAAAACCAGTACGGAAACAAAAAGTCCGGATTTATTTTTCTCTTACTTAAAACAACTATAGCAGGATCATACAGTACATTCAAAATAATAATAATTAGTACATTAGTTCCGTCATATGCCAAACCTTGGTCCCGTCTGTGGATTTCTTTATAGAATTTAATTTGCAACAGTCTTTAAATTGTTTTTGATATTGTGGAGAACATGACAGCTTTTAATTTGATATGGTACCTGACCTAAGGGTGAATATAACTTTGTCTCGCATTCTTTAACTAAACCGCTGGGTAAAAGGGGCGTTTTAGGAAACTAGGGATTTCCAAAAGACGGGTCACGATTGGAGCTAATAGTTGGGTGCGTGAGGCGGTAACACAATGCCCCCTGAGCGACAATTTGATAGGAGACGGTTGGAAGAAATAAAAGCGGACTGGCTAATATCCTATTCATAGAGGGATGTTAAGAGAGCCCGACAAGATGACTAAATAATTCACAGAGGGATGTTAAGAGAGCCCGACAAGATGGCTAAATAATTCACAGAGGGGTGTTAAGAGAGCCCGACAAGATGGCTAAATAATTCACAGAGGGATGTTAAGAGAGCCCGACAAGATGGCTAAATAATTCACAGAGGGGTGTTAAGAGAGCCCAACAAGATGGCTAAATAATTTACAGAGGGATGTTAAGAGAGCCCGACAAGATGGCTAAATAATTTACAGAGGGATGTTAAGAGAGCCCAACAAGATGGCTAAATAATTCACAGAGGGGTGTTAAGAGAGCCCGACAAGATGGCTAAATAATTCACAGAGGGGTGTTAAGAGAGCCCGACAAGATGGCTAAATAATTCACAGAGGGGTGTTAAGAGAGCCCGACAAGATGGCTAAATAATTCACAGAGGGGTGTTAAGAGAGCCCGACAAGATGGCTAAATAATTCACAGAGGGGTGTTAAGAGAGCCCGACAAGATGGATAAATAATTCACAGAGGGATGTTAAGAGAGCCCGACAAGATGGATAAATAATTCACAGAGGGATGTTAAGAGAGCCCGACAAGATGGCTAAATAATTCACAGAGGGGTGTTAAGAGAGCCCGACAAGATGGCTAAATAATTCACAGAGGGGTGTTAAGAGAGCCCGACAAGATGGATAAATAATTCACAGAGGGATGTTAAGAGAGCCCGACAAGATGGATAAATAATTCACAGAGGGATGTTAAGAGAGCCCGACAAGATGGCTAAATAATTCACAGAGGGGTGTTAAGAGAGCCCGACAAGATGGCTAAATAATTGAGCGTTCTTTTCTTATCCATGCCACAAACCTTTGCAACTCTATTCCCATCGATATTCGTCGTTCATCAGCTCTCCCATTCATTAATCTACACTTGACCAGCTTAGTATCTTCCTTTAATCTAACAATGCCTAATTCATCGTTATTATCATGTTTCATTCATCCCACCTTCCACGCTCTTTTCTCCCTTGAGATAGTTTTTACGTTTTATCATTTTTTTTTTTTTTCATCACTACCCATTTATGTTTTTTATTCCATTCTTTTGCTGTACTTTGTAGCCATATAATATGTGTATAGTCCCTTTATTATTTATAAGCTCATCAAATATGTGTAATATTTTGTACTTTTTGTAAGTTAGACGAAATTTTGTTCCTTCTTATTATATTCGGGTGGTTAATCTCCCAGAGTAAAGTGTTTTTTTCATTTCATTTTAAACTCTTTTAAAAAGTGCCGACTATCAAAACCAAAGTTCTAGTGCCCGTTTTCGGTCACTCTGTTATATAAAGAGTGAAATGTGGATGGAAAGCCTCGTATGTAGGCAGGAGCTAAGAAAATAAATTAAGAATAAGAAGCCTAGAACATGTTTTTCTAAAAGATAGTGAAGTTCAACAAAACGCATCACACTCAATCTCCCTTAGGCTCCAAAAATAATCAAAGACCAATAAAGCTGGTGGAATGGTAGAAGCTAAAATACAGAGAATACGAAAAGAAAAATCCGCGATGAAACAAGAAGCTGCCCTAAAAAATGAAATACCGATCTACCACGCGCCACAAATCCTCAACATATCATTCCAATTTTTTCCATTTTATTTCATCCGAAAACTGTTCATTATAGTACAAGGTATAAAGGTACTCTAAATTATTCAAATTGAAGATCCATTGAATTTTTTTTCAGACCAGACAAAACAGACTACAGACTAGAGAGTACAACCGAGCCGTACCTGAACAAAGGCCGAGTCCGGGCTCCGGGCTCGGCAATTAGGTAGTCAATAGACTAATTTATATTGGGGGTTATTTATTTATTGTTTTTTCTACTTTTTTATTCAAGGTTATTTATTTTCAATTTTATTACTTCTGCGGCAATTAGAAAGTGTTCAATCCATCTATCAAATTTGAACTATTATTTTTTGATTAGGGGACTTACTCAGTTGAGACAAGAGCTGTTTATGCTTAATAGAAAAGAGGTATATAAACTAATTGTGTTTGTTTGGGTAAATGGGAGCAATGCGACTGATTTGCGTGAAGCGACTCAGGTGGAGTAACCAATGGGAGGTGCGGTGAGGGGCTTGGAGGCAATTAGTTGAATATGCTCTCTTCAACCTTTACAGACCAATCCTGCTCACTTGGGCCTCTCTAACTCCTATTATTAGAAGTTCACGCGGTGTCCGCCTCCGTTTCCCTGTTAGAGCACGTATATTGTGCCCCATCTCCCTCACCTGCCTCTGCACACTGGGCAATACCTCAAAATATTCTCTGATACATCGAATTGAAAATACTTTTGTTGAGACCGAAGGGAGAGGCTATACTTTTAAGCAGGCGCATGCCAGTGTCTATTCTAAGATAGTGGTTTTAGGCATAATCAAATCCAGATGAAATTTGATGGTATAGTCCCAGTCATCATTCCGGAATTTCATCAGCACGCAGTTTTGTTAATTCTGCAAATTACGCGAAACTGATTAACTATAAAATAATTCTTATATTCAACAGAACTTCAAGCTTACTCAAACCTCAGAAACTATTTTAGATTTAAAATAACGTTTATGCTGTACAGGTATTGTGTTCGATGTAATGTCGTAATAAGCACGAAGCAAAACTGCTACGTTTCTTTTTTAACTTTTGTTTTTTGAAGACAACGCCTCAGTAGTTGTAGGGGTGCGAAAAGAATGGTTTAACAGTTTAGTTTTAAAAAAAAAGGTTTATGTTCTACTTTTTACTAGTGGAACTTGAAATTAATATTTTAAGTGGCTCAACTTGAAATCTGTCTATCTAGTCAAAACAGGATATATAGCCAAATTAAATTATACATGTATGTATGTCTAAATGATATTAAGTTTATTTCCTTGCTGGTACGTACGTACCATTGGAGCACTATAGCTATGGATCAGACTAATCTATTTATTTATTTTGTTGTTTAGTTTTTGCGCATGCGCTACATCTTGAAACACCTCTCAACTTCGCTCTTCCTTCAAATACTTTATTCTACCGTTTTAGGCCACAGTACATCAAAAAGGATTGTTCTAGCAGGCAACTTGCGTGAGCTGGTCACGAGGAAGCCCTCAACACGTAAGTAAATCGCTTATTGCATTTGTGTAGAACAAAAGTGAAACTGAGGTCGGATTGTGAAGTCGGCCATATTGCCATTAGACACTAGCACCACTCGGATCGTTCACTAACGTCACTCAATTAGAGTTTCTGAGCCAGTCGGTCTTGTGGCTCAGAGCCAAGACCCGTGACTCGCCACTGGAGGTTGTGAGCTTGATTCCCACCGGCGCTACGTACTTTTTTCCTTACAAACAAAAAACCGTTGTTATGATAAAATGAAATTTTATCAACAAGTAATTTCTCAAAATAAAAAAAAAAGATCTAGATCACTAGGTCCAACCCCGACAACGTCGCCTGTAAAGCGTAAACCGAGACGATCAACCAGGAATGTACAAATAACCTCTTCTGCGGCTAGTTCCATGGAAGAGATACCTCCACAGGCCAGCACATCCAATAATGATCCCGCCATAGAGTCGCCTTTCTTCACGCCAAACACCTTTGAGGCGTTGAAAAATATCCCAGCAGAAGAAATGGAAGTCAACAAAACTCCAACACAGCCCAAGCCGCCTGCTATATTCTTAAGGAATATTAGCAACTTTAAATTACTATGCTCACAAATGAGCAAAATTATAGGTACCGGAAAATATACGAGCCTAAATCGCTCTCGGGACACAAAAATATCTCCGGACACTCCCGATACTTATCGGGCAATTATCAAATATTTGGACGAAACCAATGCTGACTTTCACACCTATCAGTTGAAACAAGAACGCTCACTCCGAGTAGTAATTAGAAACTTGCACCCGACCACACCAGCTGACGAAATCGAAGATGAACTCTTTACTCTCGGATACAAAGTTCGCCAAATAATGAAGGTGTTACGTGAGGATAAACAACAAGAGGGATCAATAAAAACGGCGTTACCACTGTTCTTCGTCGATCTCGAACGAACACCTGGAGTAGAAAAGATTTATGAACTAACACACCTGTACTATACAAGGGTACAGGTTGAGAAACCGTTCCCCAAACGAGACATCGTCCAGTGCCATAATTGTCAGGCATATGGGCACACGAAATCTTACTGCCACCACCCTCCCAGATGTGTAAAGTGTAGTGGGCAGCACAAAAGCGAATTGTGCAAAAAGCCCCTAAAATCCTCCTTGGAGACTGAAATGGCAGTGGCCTCGTGACCTGCTATAATCGCGTGACAGTAGGAGTCCTGGCAATGGCCAGTTTCTCTAATCATGTCCGGAGCATCTGTGGCTCTCACGCTCTTGGTCAGCCTCCGCTGGCTATTATCCAGTGACGCGGCTGACGTAGGAGCGTGGGGGACTTCCCAAGACTCCGCTTCCTCTTTCGCTTGCGAGGGAGGCAACAACCGTGGACTTGGGGGGCCCCTGGGCTGTTTGTAAATATTGTATGAATGTGCGAACGAATGATGACTTGTAAATATGGTAAGAATGAAAACACTTATCTCAATTATTTATTGCCTATTAAGTAAAGGCAGATTGTAATTTCATCATAATAAAGTTGTTGTTATAAATCTCAAATTTATTTTGTTTAGTTAAATTTAGTGTTACTCAATAAAAGTTAGATAGCTTAAAGCTTGTTTTTATTTAACTTATAAAAAAAAAATGTATCGCTTTATTAAAAGTAATTTATATTTTTGCCTGAATACTGAATACCTATCATTTATATATTATCATTTTTTATCATGATAAACTATAAGTAATTATAATTGAGGCAAAGACCCACCGATGGTTGAGGGACCCACTTAACTGAGTCCTGGTGAGGCGAAGAGACCTCAGTTATTGACAAAGGGCATAATAGACTGAACAGCTGGCCACCAAACTGAGACCACAACTTCCTAGACCAGAGTAGTTAATTATATAACTTTGGCTTAATTGTGGCTACTTTGTCATCGTGATATGAATATTGGCTGGTAGCATTGCCGTTTTAAAAAGCAATTCCAATATTTCTTTTATAGAGCATGTTCTCCAGCAGGATTTCTAGATTAATTTTATTTATTTATTTGTATCAGAATAATCTAAACTCATCGCCATCGGAGTCATAAGTATAAAAATGAAATCTATGCTTCACACACTTCACCTGCGAGTTTATAAAACTGTTCCATAGTTCCATAGATGGTAGGCGTTGAGGAATAGCCTGGTTAACCCACAACCTTACTGTTGGTTTTATATACCCTCGTTCACATTTCTTATTTAAGTAGCCATTCATTTATCCCCACGGGGCTGAGTGAACCCTGAGCAGACCCAATGAATAGAAAAAATCCTTGGGAAGCCAGGGATGGAACCACAGTCTCACAGCTTGAAGTCGGCATGACAACCACCTTGGCGAGTGATATATCAATTATGGAATAAATATTATTTTCTTGGATATAAATAAACACTAACATAAATATAATAAGCAATGAAAGTAAGTATAAAGTAAATAAAACGCGTCTATATTTGCAGCCACCAAATTAGGCGGGTGGCAATTTTCGCAATTGCAAGTCCCCAACAATCGACGTCCAGCTGAGTCCATCCTTTGAACTGCCAGTACGAAACAACCCTGGTCATCCCTTGATGCTGTATTCTTCAGTTAGGCTCCATCACTTTCTATATTGTTTTATTTAACAATAGTGTAGCCATTAAAAAAAATCGTTTGAGGAATCTTTATTTTAGTTTTGGTCAGTGAATGGCAAGTAAGGTTAGGTTGTGAAGCGAGAGTAGAAAGACTCCAGTTTCTCAGAGCCAGCTATTTTAGACCAAGGCAGTAGAGAAGGAAGCCATTCAATGGGGTGTGATGAGATGAAGAAATACTGTATTTCTCTTAGAGTAAAATTAATTATTTTATCTGTGAAACCATATTAAAAGAAATGAAAATAACCAATAAATACATTAAAGTCGGCTTGAATGTGGGTACTGAGTTATTTCTGTTAGTAAATATCACATTATATTGTTTAATGATTTTTAAAACTCTGAAATAGCTTTTTACATGAAAAAATCTTAAAATTTAGTGGAACAATCCAGACCTTTTTCAACTATTGAGCTATTACTTGTAGTTCAAAAATAAATATTTATCTCATCATATTAGCGTCACAACTTTCTGGTTAGTAATATGTATAATGTGTTGAGGCTTTAGTGTAATATTTTAAACTCCTATTAGAACAGTTTTTCCTACCGTAATGTGTCATACATCACAATTGAGGACGTGGCTGCAAGAAAGGCTCATAAGACAGTTTTATAATCCTGTGAACAAGTAGAAGGGACCTGAGAAGAACTGTATACCTGCCTCATGACATCATGCAAGTCACTGATGGTTTCTGTTATTTTTAAGTAAGCAACCCTCCTTACCTCCCTTACTCCCTATTCCCAGAATCTTATCCTTTTCTTATACATATATGTCTCAGCTTGTGCTTAGACATTCCACACAGAATGTAGTAACGTAACTCTTAATATTTTTATATAGCAGTGTTTTGCTTGTACTTAATAATAAAGCTTTTCTTTTAACAGACTCTCCTCTACAAAGATTATTTAACTGACGATGGGCCTTTTTCCCGAAAACACTCGGCCAAATTTATCGAAGAATATTCAGCTGCTATGGGCCCTTCGTTAATCAAATTAATGGAACGGTGACGCGTGTTTGATTTTACAATTTGATGGTGAGCTTACACCGTAAAAATGAGAAGTAATTGTGAACAAAATTGCGAATAGGCGCGTAAAGAAAAATTGCAAGAAAAAGAGATTGGAAATGTTTCTTATTTGGAAACAAAGACGCCTATAAGGCGAGGATTAGGTGCCATGGGCAGGGAAAAGGGTAAACGCTGAATGGTCTACTATCGTTCCCAGCTGTTGCCTGAGGCCGACAAGCATAAATAGAACAGAACAAAAAGGTCTGTTTTTTTAAAAACAACCATTTTACGAATGGTAAGGCCAAGGAAGCCCAAGATTGGTTTTTAGCCACTCTTATGTCCAGGAAAGCATCTTTATACTGCCGTTTTATCCCCAACCCTACAGTACATCGTCAAGTCAAACAATGATGAAGGTGAGGGGGGAATTTGTTCTAAACTTGTTTCAAATCACGACCAAGTGACTTAAAATCTTACAAAAAAAAGTAATTTGCAAATGACAGACCTAACAAATTACCTGCAGACGTTCAGCAGCTTCAAAGCACTTGAAATCTATTCCAAATAAAAAAAGCCATTACCAAATGAGAACATATCGTTGATATTTCCAAAATCCCGAGTGAAAATACTTCACTCAAAGTTTGAATTTTATAAAGAAATAATGAGAAACACCTTTAATATACAATACTTCAAACTATTTCGAGAAACCGACTCCTGAAACGGACGTTTGTGAAGATCGATGTTTACACAAACACTTTCTTCAGAAAAAAGTTTGACAAAGCATAAATCAAAAGTTTCATTTGGAAATAATTTTTTAGACATAACATAATGTTTGTTTCAATGAAGATACTTAATATTTTTTTCGTTTTAGTAAGTTTTATGCAAAGAGGGCACTTGGATGGAAAAAGAGGCCCTAAAGAAACCCTAATAAAAATATTTTTAACATCATTTATGCAAATGGTTTGTTTTTTTATCACTCTTATTGATGATTGGACTTTATTTTTTTTAAAAAATGATGCAGGGTTGGGGCATCATTATTAATAACTTAAAAACACAACGCTTAAAACTATGAATGCAAATGTCTCAAAATCAAGTTTTCGAATATGTGTCCTTCTTCCAGCCACCTCGTCAATTGACAATAGGTAGTCCTCTGAAAACAAGGAAAATTTCTATATTTTTTTTTCAAAAGAGACTGAATATTTTCTTATAAAACCAGCATGGTAATATATAACAACTAATAATTTTTACGTTTTTCTCGTACTTTCTGTTATTGTATTTCACAGTCAAAAATTGTTGATTAATCTCTAAAATTATGACTTAATAGGATTTTTTATATGGCTAATATGGAATGACATATACAGATTGAGAAGGTGGAAATACAGTAGTATTTTCTCTTCCTTGCATGTTTGAAATTAAAGCCTCTCACTTCATGCATGGCAGTCCTCATCATCCAACAAGTGATGGCACATGGAGCTTATGCCATGAATAATCCATAGTTATTAGATAATTAGTATACTTGGATAATACTGCTGCTACAGCTATGATAATACTATTTTTAATTCAACGCCACTACACATTTTATGTTTTATATTGCACGCATATTTTAGAAATAATTTAGGGAACATTATAATTTACGACAACTAGAAGAGTCATTAAGCTGAAGTAGTTGGTTGATGATATTTATTTGAAAAGGGCGCCCTGAGAGATAACGAGCGCCACTCAGGGGCGAGTAGAGATGGAACAAAGGCCATTTACGGAGCTTGCTCGGGTCACCAATCCGAACCTTATCGGCCCACCCATTCCTAGGGCCCTTCTCAACCAAATTTTTATGCTTTCTCCTTCTTCAAACATATTGCCACTGAAACCTTCCGTCTTTTCTTCTTTTAATATTCAGACAAAAGTAAATCTTCATAATCAAAAATACCAAAATGTGTTTTTTTCGCTTTTTAAGAAATACATTCTTAGTATCAGGGCGAAAAGGGACCCACTATCAAGGCTGTTTTCTTTCACTAGACAACGTGGCATCTCAATCCATTTTAAAAACAGATAACGTACAAATCTACGTATAACTTTGTTAATTAAGTCAATGGATCAAGTGGTTTAAAAATAGGAAGGCCAAATTAAAAAGAAGGTACAGAAAGGATTTTCTTCGTTTTATTCTTGAAAAAAAGGACTTCTTGAAGATGTCGACGATAAAAAATGGGATTTTACCTGGTCATCACCTATTTGAAAAATTGAAATTCTCAATACGGAAAAATTGTAGCTTTAAGAATCATAAAAAACAAATCAAATCTAATTGTGAAAAAAAAAACTAATAACAGACCACAACACATTTTAATTATATTGCGCTCGTATTCATTCCTTTTTTTTTAATGAATGTAGCTTTTAAAAATAAAGACCAATATATCTTTATTATAAGTTAAAAATTTGTGTTTTTTGTTTATTTACTGCAGGCTATGGTATGTTTTTAGTTTATCCATAATTTTTTATTATCTGGGAATAATTACTCCTACATTACCTCGGATAATGTACTCACATAGACGAGAAAGTTTATGACCTCTTTGACAAATACTGTTGAAAAGATGTGCTTACTTTAATGAACTTCAATTGGAATTTGTGGGCCCTTACGAGCTGCCATCCACTGAAATGTTAGGTATGGACCTGGGTAGGCCGGTGGCACCCAGACATCTGGATAGCACTTCTGCAATTAAATCCGTCATTTCCGAAAGGGGTCGAATCTGAAAATTTAAACTTTTCAGGAGCAACAAAAAAATGAATACGGACAGAAGGTAGTCACTGTGTAAGTAATATTATTTTTGTATAAAATTAGTTTGGACTTATTTCATTATGTCTTAATTCGAAATTTACAATTTCCAAGATTTTTCACGCCTAAAAAAACATACTTTATGAAAAATTGAAAATGGCTGAAAATTCAAGCTGAGCCCTTTCCGTCACGAAATAAGAAGCTTGAGACCGCCAGTACATGGCAAGCTCTGTTGCCACTCTGTGCATTACTTCTCTTTCTCCTTCACTTCGATAATGTCAATCAGTAAGCAATAAGCAAATTAGTGATTAGCCCCCCACCCGCTCATATGGCAGCACCGTGGCAAGTATTCCCTTCATCCCAAGGGTCTGATGTCATGACGGCGGCTATACACATGCGTACAATCATAACCAAAAGACATCCAGCATTGATGACTCCGGAGTTAAACCAACTCCATGTCCTTATTATTGCTAGCTTTCATTAGTTACTTCACCACCTGTACAGGGCCGACCAAATTTATTGTACACCAATCACCAACAACACACTTGGATGACTGTTTTTGATGTGAACCATTCGTTTTTGTTTCTTCGTTTATTTAGAACCTCGTTATTATTATAATTCTAGTTGTCACACAATGGATGACCCAAAGAGCCCCAGGTCTCCCAGCCCCATACTAAGGTTGGGCCCTGACTCTTAAACCGCAATGCAGTCTGGATGAGTGCTTTCCCGCAGTTCGGAACGACTAAGGAAGGAAGCCTCTACGGAATCAATAAAAACAAATCTATTTCTGTTCAGTTGAAATTGTGCATAAAGAGAAATAGTACGGTATAACGAGACATGGTACATTCGCGATAAATATTATTGTTGTGTGCTCCACTATTTCTCGTGAAACAGTTTTGCTTACCACAGTTTCTAAACGTGTTTATACTTGTAGATGAAAAAACATATATGGACCTGATAGTGACAGTAGTGAAAAGACAGAGGGCCAAGGCTCCCAGGCCAACGATGATAAATAAAGGAAAATAAGACAACTTCTATTACATTGCTACATTGTTTATAATTTTAAAAGGCAATACAATTTGAAATTCCAATATGGCTACATTTAAGTTAGATAAACTCAGTATGATGCGTTTCATAAAAACGTTATACATTTTTATATTTATTTTTTAATGTATATATAAGAATAATGATCACATGTCAACCGAAAACCCATCATCTCTATCAGATCTCATTTAAATCCTCAATCCGTTCCAGTAATACGAGATCTTATCCAACCAAGCTAAACTTTCCATCGTTCTGTTCCAAGTTTGAACATCCAATCAGCTGCTAATACAGATATTGTCAGGAGACATAAGCGTTGTAAGCCGACGTGTGTGTATCAAAGTCCTATTTTTAAGACGTATCCTTAATGGAACAGGAGACATAAAACAAATGCGGAAAGCCCAGTGGTACCAATTGTATTGGAATACATTTTTTTATTTCTAACGCCCAATCTCTTTGATATTACACAATACATTATGTCTTAAAATAATTAATCAACTTACTTTCGAGACGGTTTAAGGAAGTTACTTACCTGAAAAATAAAACAAAATATTAAAAATTGTACATTGGATAAGATCTTTACAATAATGAGATATTCATCATTCATCACATCACATATTCATATGAAGAAACGAGTTACAATGAAATTGTAGAAAATTATATTTTTGGTAACAAAGGTGCTGAGAGTATACAATAGGTAGGAAATGACAATATGAATAGTCATTACTTTATAATCTTTGGAAAAACAAAAATGGAGTTGCTAGGCCATTTTTTAATGGATCCCTTTTTTTACGTAATATCGGGGAAGGTATTGAAGGATAAAGATGAGGGCCCGAACCCTGGTGACACTTATCCACAGCTTAAAAAGATAAAGTCACTTCCATATTTGATAAATAGTTAGTTACCTGCTGAGCCACTACTTGAAATATTTCAAAACTTGAATTGTTTAATTAGTTTCATTATTCTTTTTTGTGATTTTATTTTATTTTGTAGAATTTAAGCCACAGTTAATTTTGAAGTCAAATTTTGATCACTGAGCTATGTTTACATATTATGGATATTGTCTTTTGGGATAAGACGATGAATCGTTATTTTACCTAAATATAAAACTTATTATGAGTCAGTTTCTGATTCATTCTTGATAAAATGAAATTAGTTCTAATGTTATGTTATGTTTTAAGGGCTGCGTATTTATTACTAATTTATCAGTTAAAGCTGACAGAATTGATTGTGCAGTCATAAAATTTAGTTTATCATGAATTCAAAACAATCTAGTCTGTAATTTGAGATATTTAGATTTTTTTTTCATTATGTTTAACTTTGCCTCAGTATTTAGTCATTGCTTATAACACATGAGCGTTATATTTGGTAAGAATATACATTTTATACTCTTAATAGACTATAGTGTTATGTACTTTCAATTTTCTGAATTTGAATTCCCCGTAACTTTAATTTAATTTAAATAATTTCATTCAATATCTCACTAGGAACTGAACGAAACGCGACATCATTAAACTATTGCTTGTTATAGCCAGACCTGATCAAATAGAATTGTAATACAGTTTCCAAATAACCCCTTTCAAAATTCGGTTTCCAATCGAATAGGTAAACCTAGCCAAATTTAAATATTTTCATATAATTATTCACATATTCAGAACTAACACTTCTTTTTTGTTTCAGCATTATTTCTACTGATAATTTTTCGGTTAGTAAATTAAATCTTGGTAACTGGGTCAACTGGTGGGATCAAATTTTTTTTTTATTCGATTACATTTATGAGCTTCCATATCAAGCCTCTTGTCACATGGAACATTTTGCCGCAGGTGCAAAGAGGATCTGCGCCATCAATCCATGGATGTCCTATAGTATATCTAAAATTCCTAAGAAAAAAAACGTTAATAACAAATACATTTCTGGTCACTAATACTCACTGCATTATATGTACTTAATTGAATGGCAAGCTTGAATAAGTTCTTACATCGCGATTAATAATAAAAATATTCTACAAGCCATTTGTAATTTTTCAAATAAAGATGTTATATATAACTTAATGCTACTAATTAAAAACCCTTAACCTATTATCCATATAAACATCTAATTGATGAACAATTATTTATAATGCCGCTTCCATTTTAAATACAAATACAGAATTCATTAAATATTTTCAGTGATAATAAGAAATAGGTGGGAATAAGAAATGAATTATTGGTGGGATATTGGTTTTAGGGGCTATTTACCAGCCGCCTAAGGCACCTCTGTGCTGGGGTGTGGGGAGATAAGGCCAACAACGCAATTAGCAGTGGCAATGGAGCTCGATACAATAGCACTCCGGGCGACAATGGCATACCTCATCAGTTCCCATGTGGGATCACAGGTTTTCCAGTCCCATACGAAGAATGTCAAGACGAATTCTTAAATAGTAGGTATACTTAATAGGGGTACTAATACACCTTGTACGTATATTCCATAAAATCACACAATTAAGGGTTGACGTTGGGCAGGTTCAGCCTAAAAATCCCCGAAACAAGCCGATTAATAAGGGAGATGGTTGTTTGTTACTTCACTGGTGCCTCATGTGAAACTTCATGCAAAATACCATTCCTTCATATGAATCTAGAAACATTAACGTGAGAGAGAAAGATTAAGTTAAGACTTTTAATTTAATACTCTGCGTAATGGTTGAAAGTATTGCCTTATAAAAGGCAGATTGTAATTATTGCACAATAAAGGAATTTAACTAACTAAAAAATTGGTTGAAAAACCTAGTTTTGTCATTAATTAATTTATTTTTCAAAGGGCTGGTTTGATTTTTATTATCATCTCAGAATCAAACTAGACTACCTTGCAAAAGATCATGCATATTGGAAAATACTGATTAAGTTAATGTTGCGAACATCTCGTTTAGCAAAATTTCAATGATTTTTCGTAATTTAAGTTTTAAAAAAAACTTAAATTAAATATTTTTAAGCCTGAGGTTGCTCTTTTTTTCACAATCATTTGGTTTCATATTCACAATTATTTTAAATTATATATATTTTTAATATCCAGTAATTAATTAGATAGTGAATCATGATAATGTTTAATCCAAACGACTATATTTTCCGTGTTTTGGCAATAACAAGTGTGGTGAGACACACATAACATATGTGACATAACAGGCATACTGAAACACAGGTGGAAACAAGAACTTGAGGTTTCGAACAAAAAAATAACAAGAGGAAATAATTTACGAAAATGGGTTACTGCTAATACACAATCAGTTGCCAGTTACATTGCGTACTCCTTAGCCGATAAAGACTAATTTCATAGCTATCGGATATTTTTTAATTTTAAGGAAATAGCAACATTCTAACCAGTTTCATAACCAACCTGACTTAGCAATGTTTTGAAATGACAAAAATAAACAGGACTGGATTTTATTAGTAATGATATTTGTGGGTGTGGGATACGGGACCAATGAGCAGAGACGGGTGAGCAAGAAAAAGCCACCGATGCGGCATCTAGCGGCCAGCACCCTGACTAGATGTCTGTTGGAAAGCCCAGTGGACTCATTGCACTGGTAGAGTTCAGACCAAAGCATCCAGGGAGCCCACCTTCTTGCTATCCTAATCTACTTCTTATAATTCGTTAAACAGTTATCTCACTTATTCAAAAGATTGCTTGATTCGGCTAATTCTGGTCACATCTCTAAGATTTTTTTTACTAACATATCATCATGCTCCTAACAATACATTTTTAGGGAACGAAAAATAATCTGAAAACTATCAAATCTTAAGAAATCGCCTGAGAAAATATAAAGGATTGGTTGTACATAAATGTGTATAATTATAACTTACGCTTACACATGAATTCCTCAACAATAATTAAAACGGGAAAGTCTTATCGTTTCATTTTCAAGTTATTATCTATGTTTAGTGACATTTTCTATTGCTGCTTACAGCTATCATCCAGTAAATGGAAAAAATAAAGTAGAACTTTATGTGTAGCCACATAAATATTATAAATGAAGAATGTTTAGTATCCCCAAGGTCACATTAACAGCGAAGAGCATAAGTTAACCGCCAAACTTAATACTTGCCACTCACTACCAGGCTAACAAAAACCGAGTGGAATTGACATCCCCCAGAAGGGCCTTTTGTCGCATAATAAGCTATTTAGAATTTATTCAAGCTTTTAACAATATTTACTTTAAATTGACTTGGAATCACCCTTATAAACGTTTATTAAAATGGAACAGTTCAATACATTTTATGATCATGAGGAATGGAATTTGACAAGGAAGTCGTTCCAGTGTTTTTTTGTTCAACAAAAATGAATGATGAAGGATGAATTATAAATAATTATTAAATTACTTTGTAATCAAAAATAAATATTCACGTAATATATATGAATAGATTATAAAATTAGGAGGTTTGAGGTATTTAGCAAGAGTACGTAATATGTGTATGAAGTTAAAAGTCCTATAATCAAAGACTAATAATGTGTTGGAGGCTTTTTGATCTAGTCCTAAGACATTTTTTTAAACTAAAAAACAGTTTTCCTTCCAAGCATTACCTCATAGCCCTAACATGCTTACCTAGAAACTATTTTACACCTCTATGACGTCCGCCTCATTTCAGGAGCCTATTTTTAACCCGGCAGGACTCACTAGGAAAATTGAGACATGGACCTTTAAGTGCCAAATATTATTATATTATTTTCAAAGGATAAAGGAATAAGTAAAATGTTTATATGAATTATTTCAAGCAATAAAGCACATAGTAAGTTTACCAAAAAATTGTTTGGAGGTATCATCATTTAATTATATAAAAATTTCACATTAAAATTTTGATAAAATAAATGTGAAGAAAAACAAAAGTGATATGTATATTCCACTTTCCTTTTTTTCATTTTTCCTTTGTGGGCATAACACACAGAAACCTTGTCTCTTATTTTCACAAATCGGATTATGAGTTAAATCATCTTTGAAGATGATTAAATGATCTTTGAAGAGGAGAGTCTTTTAAAAGAAAAGAAATAAAAGCTTTATTATTAAGTACAAGCAAAACACTGGTATATACAAATATTAAGAGTTACCTTACTATCAGGTCGTAACGGTCAGTAACGGAAGTTACTTATGACTCGACCTAAATACATACTGGGTGGAAGGTGTAGGGATGAGTGGGAACAAGTGGAGTCTGGGGCTAAAAGCTGAGACATATATGTATAAGAAAAGGATACGATCCTGGGAAGTATATAGGTAGATCTAGGAAGGATGCGGTTGCTTACTTAAAAATAACAGGAACCATCAGTGACTTCCATTAAATCACGAGGCAGGTATACAGTTCTACTCAAGCCCCTTTTACTATTTGAACTGGATCAGGGACTTAACTTTAACCATGCATATGAATAAATTAAAGTGCAAAACATGTGACGTTTGCCTGCATTATATGTAGCAAAAAATAACGCCTTTTAATATTCGTCACAGTTTTTGTGTTAGTGCCTTGTAGGATCACATTTTAAACAATCATTTATTCGTGTTCAGAAAGAAGTAAGATAAAATCATTCATGTGAATAATCAATGTTTCTTATATTTTTTATTAATGTTGCTAACCAGCTTATTTGTTTAAATACATTTTTACATCGGAGTTAATACAATAGTTTTTCAGGCGGTTTTTATGATTTATTCAGGCTTATACGCGGGTGGGTTGGTGAAATAATTAATTCGACCGAAGGTTTTTATTGGCCCCAGTATCTGTATAATGAATAGAAGCTTTTTTTAAGTCAAGCTAAATTGACTTTTCACTTTGTTTTGTACACTCCTGCTCACAAATAGAAACTTTATCCTGTATAGTTAAATATAAGTGTATCATTGAAAAAGTAATAGGATGCAGCTAGATTTAGGTGACAACTTAAGGAGAACATAAAGCAGTAAAGTAAGTACTTAGTGCTTACTTGCGCCTAGTGAATCCTGGCTTCTGCGGTGAGCACGCCAGTGCTCTCTGCAAACAGCTTTCTCTTCACCTCTATGCTGCAAACTCCTTCAACGATTACCTTCATATCCATCACACCCTCATTCTTTTCATTCATTCGTTCATTCGGCTTTCTCGCTCCAACGATTTAGCTTGGAGCCCGCCAGTCTCAACACGGTTTACTATGTACATAAATTTGGCCACATTTACACGATCGTATATCAAAATTCCTTGCATAATTGTTCGCTATCAGTAACTAGGATTGGGAAGCAATTATAATACTAAACCATGTGTAAACCCCCGACTTTCTCTCTCTTCCTCCTCCCCCTAAATGTTTACAGGAATCTGAAAATATTAATGCCAGGAGAGGGCATTACCCAAGGACAGGGGAACCTGAAATATTACAGGGAATTGACATTTAGATTACCGACATTTTATTAAATGATAATAAACAAAAAAAATCCTTAAGCTATTTGATAAAAAAAAAAATACTTAAACTATTTGAAAAAAAAAAAAATTAAACTATTTGATAAAAAAAATAATTAAACTATTTGATAAAAAAAATAAGTAAACTATTTGAGAGAAAAATTACTTAAACTATTGGACAGAAAAATACTTAAACTTTACTAAACTGGAAACTTGTAAACCAGAGTTTTATTAACTTAAAGTTTGCTGATCGAAGAATGAGAACAAAACAAATACATCACTGTCCGTGTTTATCTATACGTATGCATAGTTTGGTGTTATTTGGTGTAAACTGATGAACGACGTAAACAAACAACATAAACCCTCGGTACGTGGAAGCTACGTCCAACGAGGTTACCTGTCGTAGCTAGATAGTGGATTAGTCATTCAACTGTGAGGTTCCCGGTGGATGGAATCGGTGAGTCGATGATCGATATGCTCATATCCATACTAGTTCCAAGTCAAATCTCCAACCAGAGGTGCTCCCCATAAACCATAGGCCGATAAGGTGGTGAGATGAGGGGGGGGGGGGCGCTCCGGCGGGTGTTGGCCAACTGATCCACACACTGACTGCAAGCGACTGATCCCGTTGCTCCGTCCTTTTAATCCTCTATAAAGGATGTAGGGTTTTACGGGGCCTCGGAGGCGTCCCGCACCGTTATTTGTTTTGTTTACTTTCCAGCATATTTCACATAAAACAAAATCAATACACTCACATTTGAAACACAAAGATATTCTTAGAACATTTATAATATTATCAATAATTATTAATTCTTTATATAAAACTAACCAAATACAAAAAAAATATTTATCTCTAATTTACACTTTTTTTTTTTTTATAATAAATTTTACGAGGGTACTTTGTTAGATAATTACTTGTCAGCGCAAGACCCCTTATTCGGCTTAACAATGAATGATAATTTTTTCCTTCAATAACTAAAATAAACGAATTACAGGCGTAAACAATCGCTAATTTACATTGGCTATAAAAGTCTATCGGTCACAACACTCCCCGTTTTCCAAAAGTGTTGACCCAGGGTCAACA
The DNA here is from genome assembly GCA_930367205.1 of Acanthosoma haemorrhoidale. Classification (NCBI taxonomy): domain Eukaryota; kingdom Metazoa; phylum Arthropoda; class Insecta; order Hemiptera; family Acanthosomatidae; genus Acanthosoma; species Acanthosoma haemorrhoidale. The sequence goes on from OV884009.1 coordinate 116,375,583, forward strand.
CTTTTCTTTCTCGTGACACGCACTGACACCCTCACTCTTTGTTTCTCCCTCCCCGGCTAGACCGGCGATTATTTCTCAATAAGTAGGGACTGCGCGGCAACATCGGTGCCTCTGTACTATCCGCCTCCCAAGTCGGGTCTCGATAGTTGGTACTGTCATCTTCCACCGAGGTCTCTCCCGAGACCTCCGATGTGTTCACCAACGGGGTAACCGGGCGGGTGGGCTCCTTTTCGCTCGATGAAACATCTTCCTCCGTACGGATAATACTCGGTCGCCCCTCCGCTTCGCCCTCAGGCCACCAGCTTGGAGCCACTATATCCCTCCTTGGCGAGCTAGTGGCCAATAGGGAATCGTTCCCAATGGCCCTTTCTCTAGGATGGGGCTCTCCCTCCTCGTCAGAGTCGGTTAGGGGGATCGGCCAGAAGTCCTCCTGGTCTCTTTCCTTATCCCTTACTTCGTCATCGTCATCTTCCGATTCAGACTGTTGCTCCTTTGGATACTCCGTTTCGAGACCACTGTTAAAAGCCGGTTTCAAGCGGTTCACGTGAACTACCTGGGTCCCGCCGGTTTCATTTCTGATTGCATAGGTTACCGCACTGCATTTCTTGACTATTATCCATGGTCCCGTCCAAGGGCAATGAAATTTTTTTAAATTTCCTGGTTTTACCGCGGGTACATGTAGGTATACCGCGTCGCCCTCGGTGAAAGTTCGGGATCTCCTATCTTGGTTAACCGCCGCGGTTCTGCGAGCCCAAGTTTTCTTAATCCTTTCACGGGCTTCTTCGTAGGCCTGTTCTACACGAACCCTAATCCTTGCAGCTTCATCTTGTGTTAAGGCGTTTTCCAACGCTTCCACAGGCTCTATCCATTCCCCTTTCGGAGTGCGGAGCTCTCTGCCATATAACAGGAACTTCGGCGAAAACCCCGTGGCAGAATGTGGTATGGAGCGATAAGCCATTAGTGAATAGGGGACCCACCGGTCCCCATCTCGCCCATCTTTTCTGGCAAAGTGAGCCATGGAACCTCCCAGTGTACGATGAAAGCGTTCCAGCATTCCATTACTCTGGGGATGGTAGGGGGTGGTTTGGAGTTTTTGTATGCCTAAGCCCTTGCACACGGATTTGAACAACGCCGACACGAAATTCCTGCCTTGATCAGTCAGTAGTTTCTTTGGAGTCCCATGTCTGGTGATTATACGCTCGACAAAAACCCGAGCGGTCTCGTCCGCCGTCTGTTCTCTTATAGGTTCAGCTTCAGTGTATCGGCTGAAGTGGTCTATAAAAGTTAACAAATATTTATTCCCGCGGCTACTCTTTGGGAACGGCCCCACGATATCCAGGGAAACCATTTCGAATGGCTCCTTGGGAAAGAAGGGGGCCTCTAGAGGAGCTGTTAACCCAGGGGGGGTCTTTCTCTGAGCACACGGGTGGCACCCCTTAACGAACTCTTCTATATCTTTCCCCATCGAGGGCCAATAGTACTTATTCTTTATCAATTCCTGGGTACGTTCTCTTCCCGGATGTCCCGCCCATGGCCGACTATGGTGTTCCTCCATGATCTGTTGCCGGCGATCTAGTGGAACCAAAATTTTCCATTGATTTGGGTCATCACTTATTCCGTAGTGTATTATACCATCCGCCCCCGTCCGTAACCCTCGTGGGTTATTTTTGACCCATCTCTGGCATTCTTCGTCCTGTTCCTGCCCTCTTTTCCAAAGAGCCCGTTGGGCTCCTTCGTCGAACGTCCTTATACCCGCTACGGCCCTACTCAGGGAGTCCGCGTTGGTATGCTTCTTCCCTGGTTTGTGGACGACCTGATACTCGAATTCCTCGAGTCTGAGAGCCCACCTCATCAAGCGTGAGGACGGGTCTCTTAGGGACAGCATCCATTTAAGTGCAGCGTGGTCAGTGACAAGTGTAAACTTTCGACCCAACAGATAGCACCTAAAATGCTTGGTTGCCCAGACTACCGAAAGTAGCTCTCTTTCGGTAGCCGAATAATTTTGTTCCGCTGGGTGTAGCTGTCGACTGGCAAAGGCGATAGGCCTTTCTTGTCCGTTTCGGAGTTGTGAGAGGACGGCCCCTACTGCCATTCCAGAGGCATCGGTCGCCAGAATGAAAGGGTCTCGGAAATCAGGATAAATCAGCACTCGGTCAGAACACAATATCTCCTGTAGAGCGGTAAACGCCTCGTCTTGTTCTTTCCCCCAGTGAAATGACATTCCCTTCCCCGTCAACTGGGTGAGGGGCTTGGCAATTTCGGCGAACTGAGGTACGAACCTCCGGTAATATCCGGCGAGACCCAGGAAGCCTCTCACTTCCCGAGCCGAACCGGGTTTTGGAAATTCTGTCACCGCCGTGATCTTTTCTGGGTCAGGTTTCACCCCTTCACTGGTTACCAAGTGGCCAAGATATTTTACCTGCCTGACCACAAACTTACATTTTGGTCCTTTCAACTTCAGATTAGCACCCCGCAGTCGCTCCAGCACCCTTCTTAATCGAGTGCAGTGCTCCTCCATATCACCACTGAAGATGATAATGTCATCTAAATAAACGTAGCAGTCAGTCCCCTTAACTCCCATCAGTACCTGGTCCATAGTTCGCTGGAATGTGGCTGGGGCCCCAGCAAGCCCGGACGGCATTTTATGGTACTCGTAGTGCCCCCCTAGGGTGGTGAATGCAGTTTTCGGTCGATCTTCCTCGGCCACCGGTATTTGGTGGTAGCCGCTGGCAAGGTCTAATGTTGTGAAAAGCCTACTCTGTCCCAACATCTCTAATGTTTCCTGAATCAATGGTAGGGGGTAAGCATCCACCTGCGTTACTGCATTCAGCCCCCGGAAATCAGTGCAGAATCTATACTGGGTCCTTCCGTCTTCACTTCGTTTGGGTACCAACACGACAGGTGCTGCCCAAGCACTGTCGGAAGGAGCTATCACTCCCTTGCGTAACATTTCTTCTAAGTGTTCGTCTACTACCGCTCGTTGGTTGAAGGGCACTCGATACGGGCGCTTGATCACCGGGGGAGCTTCCCCTGTTGGTATTCTATGCTTCACCCCAGTAGAGCAGCCTTCCTTTCCCGGTTCTTCGAATAGATCTTTAAACTCTTCTAGCAGCGACTCGACTACACCCTTATCCGACTCACCGAGGTGGTCTACATTCCATAGTTGAGCCCCCTTTTCCAGAGCATTCTCGCTACCCTCTACTCGGTGTATCCGAACGTCCCTTTCATTTCTTTCCTCCGTATGCCATTCCGCGCCTATTCCCAATAATTGCCCTTTATCGAGGTAGGTATCCACCGGCCCCGAGTTCATAAGTTGGATCCAAACCTCCCCGTGTTCTACGAGCCCAATACTTCGCCCTACTCTTAAGCTACCTTGTTTCAATTGTACCGGCTCGACAACCACCACTGCCTTCTCTCTCTGGTGGATCGTTGCTCTAATGAGTTTCTCACTACACGAAGGGATTGCGATTCGAGCAGGGCTGGTAATTTCTAGCCCCTTGGTCTTATCGTGCTTGTCGGGTTGTTCGCGGGATCCCGGGGTCTCTACTGCTTTGTTCGCGGCCTGCTGGTTTCCGCGTTTGGCCCTCTTTTTTCTCTTCTGTTGGTGCTTTCTTTCTTGGGCATGGATTAGGTCGGACGAGGATCCATCCTTTGGAATTGGCTCCTCCTGCGTCGTTTCCCTTGTACTTCTCCCTTTCGCTTCTAAGGAATTTATTGCCACTCCCAACTGGTGAAGGGGATGTACGTTGACTGGTTGCTTCTCAAAACTCAGGCCAGCGTCAGGCGGCGTCACTATCACCTCCCGGTTACGAATATCCAGTTTGGCTCCTAGCTTTTCTAGCAAATCCAAACCTATGATTCCGTCTCCGGGCAAGTTCACGCTGATTACCATCACCTGATGTTTCACTTCCAGGCCGTCTACTTGGCACATCAACTCTTGTACCCCCAAAATACGCAGAGCCTGTCCTGTTACTCCTCTAGCTCGGACACTGGCGGGCCTTAATTGAACTCCCGGAAGCGCCGTGCGAATTAGCGTCACTTCGGCCCCCGTGTCTACTATCATGTGGTGGAGATATCCCCCAATTAGCATGTCCAGTTTTATCAATTTACCTACTCCGGCTCCCACCCCTGTAAGCCATTTCTCATCCACAGGCTTGGGTTTCTCCGGCCCAGACGGGGGGGGGGGTGACCGTCGGGCCTTAAGCATTTGGGGGCCCCTGCACGGGGTTCAATTTCTTTTCGGCGGGCAGCTGCTGGGATCTGCACTGGTTCGCTATATGCCCTTGCCGTCCACACCTGTAGCAAGTTAACCTTTCTCTGGGGCCCGGGTTATTGCTTACTCCTTTAGCCGGTGGTGGCATTCTGCATCCCCTTGCGTAATGTCCTAACTCTCCACACCGATAGCAACGCTGAGAATCGGATTTCCCTAGTCTCGAGGGAAGCGCCTTTTGAATCGCGCTGATACAAGCGTCTTCGATCTGTTCCCTTAAGCTAAACACCGCTCCCGCTCCCCGTGCCGAGGCCTGGTCCTCGTTTCTAGCGATAGGATCCACTGAGCTTCTATACCTATTTCTCTCACTCTCTCGTTGCTGCTCATGGCAGGGGCAGGACCTGCCCCCTGCCTCTTCCAACACATATACGTTCTTTCCCCGTTGATGCTCTTGCAAGGCTTGTTCTACATCTAACGCCAATCTCACTGCATTCTTCAGTGTATCTGGGCGTCCGAACAACACCTGTTTTCCCACCTCACCCGAGAGTCCCCTCATGAAAGCTTCTAGCACTTTTCTCTCTACTTCCCGCGCCCACCACTTTGCTTCATTCCCAGATAGATCGGACCTGGTCATTTTCCCCCCCAAGGAAATGCATCTGTCCGAAAATTCTTGGATCCTCTCTTTTGGCTGTTGACTCGTCTCCTGCAAAATTCTTCCATAATATTCAAAAGTATGTGGATCTCCAAACCTTTCTCGCAGTGCGTCTGCAAACTTCTTAAAGCTGACAATACCCTTTAATTCCTCATTTCCTCTGACAAAGGCGGCTGCCGGGCCCTGCAACTTGAGCCTACAAATCCGAACTCGGTCAACGTCCTCCCAAGCTCCACAAGCTGCTACTTCCTCCACATACTCTAGGAATTCGTCAACCGGCCTGGCACTCGCCTCCCCTCCCCACAAGATCAGACCCTGCAAGGACAAATCCTTCCTTGGTGGCTTAGGTGTCCCTCCTTCCTTTATCTCTGTCCGGCTAGCTTCGAGTTCATTTTTCAACTTTTCTTCCGACTGGGCCAAAGCCAGGTTAGCCTTCTCTAATTCTTCTATCCTCTGTCGGAGGTTACTTTCAACCGACATTTTAAAAGGGATTTATCAAAAAAAAATTTTTTTTTTTTTTTTTTTCGAAATAAAAGTTTATCCCGGATTAGTGGATTTTCTTGCAATCCACCCCACACCTGACACCACTTGTAAACCCCCGACTTTCTCTCTCTTCCTCCTCCCCCTAAATGTTTACAGGAATCTGAAAATATTAATGCCAGGAGAGGGCATTACCCAAGGACAGGGGAACCTGAAATATTACAGGGAATTGACATTTAGATTACCGACATTTTATTAAATGATAATAAACAAAAAAAATCCTTAAGCTAGAGTTTTATTAACTTAAAGTTTGCTGATCGAAGAATGAGAACAAAACAAATACATCACTGTCCGTGTTTATCAATACGTATGCATAGTTTGGTGTTATTTGGTGTAAACTGATGAACGACGTAAACAAACAACATAAACCCTCGGTACGTGGAAGCTACGTCCAACGAGGTTACCTGTCGTAGCTAGATAGTGGATTAGTCATTCAGCTGTGAGGTTCCCGGTGGATGGAATCGGTGAGTCGATGATCGATATGCTCATATCCATACTAGTTCCAAGTCAAATCTCCAACCAGAGGTGCTCCCCATAAACCATAGGCCGATAAGGTGGTGAGATGAGGGGGGGGGCGCTCCGGCGGGTGTTGGCCAACTGATCCACACACTGACTGCAAGCGACTGATCCCGTTGCTCCGTCCTTTTAATCCTCTATAAAGGATGTAGGGTTTTACGGGGCCTCGGAGGCGTCCCGCACCGTTATTTGTTTTGTTTACTTTCCAGCATATTTCACATAAAACAAAATCAATACACTCACATTTGAAACACAAAGATATTCTTAGAACATTTATAATATTATCAATAATTATTAATTCTTTATATAAAACTAACCAAATACAAAAAAAATATTTATCTCTAATTTACACTTTTTTTTTTTTTTATAATAAATTTTACGAGGGTACTTTGTTAGATAATTACTTGTCAGCGCAAGACCCCTTATTCGGCTTAACAATGAATGATAATTTTTTCCTTCAATAACTAAAATAAACGAATTACAGGCGTAAACAATCGCTAATTTACATTGGCTATAAAAGTCTATCGGTCACACATGGTTTTCGTAGACAGGATTTAAAACTTTTGTTATCGTGCCTCTCTGGCTCCGCAAATCCTTTACATAATTTTGTTGATTAATACTATTATTTCGGGAGAGAACGAGGTGAGAGATACAGTGTTCGCCAGATAAAAACAAATAAAGCTTAGACAGAAATAAAAAAGAGAGTGAAAAGGTTCACGAAAGACTGAAATAATTAATGATTAGAGGAGTAAAAGTAGACTTAATAGACTGGGTATAAATGGAATGAAGAAATATTTAAAAAAACATGAGACCCAAAAGAAAATTGACTTTCTGAGCAATGATTAAGAGTGGGTATGCACATGGGGAGTTAAATGAGGACAAAAGGGCTAACTCCCGCTAAGCGATTGGACTTTAAAAATACAGGATTCGTCGAGGGAACACAAGGCAGCTGAGGTGGTGTAGCTGTAGTCTAGAAAGGCCCTTATAAATCATAGTACTAGAGTGAGGCTAGAGCTGAGCCATTGCCATTCCTATGAATTTTCACGAGCGGCTCTGGGCTATCAGTCATCATGAATCCGTAGCAGCCAGAATAACAGGCAACCTTCCTTTCCTTTACATATCCCCACTTTTGAAAGAAGAAAAAAAACCTTTAATACTTTTGCAAATCTAAGTAAATTTTTGTATAGTTTCACTTTTTTTTTAATTCCCTCCTGACTAGGCAATATAAGCAAATCTTATTGGAGCCTGGTATAGTTAAAATTATGTACACTTATTCATTGATAGCAAATAGTTTTGTCCAATTTTATATATATATATTGAAACCTACCTCATTTTCTACCATTTTATTTTCTAATTTATTAGATCAATTGACCTTAACTAATTTGGTAGGTCCGTCATGAGATCTTTAATTCAACTTGTTTTTATGTCTTCGACATAGGAAATTATCCCGATTGAATCGCCCGATCTCAAGGCTAATGTTATAGTTATTAATAAATTGAGAAACTGGGAATTGTGAAATATATACAAGTAAAATGGTTATAACAAATACTTATAATTATATAGAATGCTGACATAGATTATATAAAAAATATTCAATTCCTTTGTACAAGGATAGTTACTATTAATTAGTTATATAAAAAAATGAAAATTGAGCTCAATCTCTTTTTAATGGATCCATAATAAAAAAAACAATATCTATATCACCCAATCGATGATATCCGTGTAACCTTCTTCTTCTTCTTCTTCCTTTTCTTCTTCTTCTCCTCTGCTTGTGTTGATGACCGTCAACGGAACGGGAGCTTGCTCTGCTTTGCTCTCAGGCTCTTGGCTAAGACTGACTAAAACTCGCCCTTCGTCTCATCCCCACTCCTAAGAGCATAAGGGCAGATGTTGGACAAAGTGGGAGGGTGGCTGGTCATGATATTCTCAAATATCATGAATGTTACAATTGCCTTCCCTTATAAATAAAAAAAAATTTATGAAATTTTTTTTTTTTTTTTTTTTTTTTTTTTTAAGTGGATCCACAATATTATGTTGCTGCGTTCGGTTTGTTGAATTGGTTGTTTATAACGGGTGTTGAAATTTTACAAAGTTTATAGTAATAATAGTTCAAATTTTGCAAGGTTTTAAATTGCTTGAAAAGCGTACAAGTTGTTTTAATTTTTTACTTAACTAAATTATTATGCTAATTAGTATGGATTAGTTCGAAGGTACATTGTTTTATGGATCATAACGCGATTTGGAAAACATTTGTTGAAAAGACGGTTGAGTGTGATTAGTAATACATATTGGTTTTTAATTAAAATACTAGACAATTCTACTGGTAATTAGTAACAATAGAGAAAAATTGTTGAGTGTGTGTGTGTGTGATTTGAATATTTTACCTGAGTGAAAAGATAGTGTTTATAAAAAAAACTATAAATGTTACAAAAAGATAGGGAGGTCGTTGTCGTGTATAAAAATGTATGAGCTCATTTTATTTCCTTGCTATAAAATTAATTATAATGGGTCGGCTCATGGTATCGCTTCAAAGACGAAATATGAAAGGTCCCGCGTACTGTATCGTCAGCGGGGTGTGCGAGTACAAAGGATGAATTGCTCAATTTGTGCGATATTCTATACGGGCCCTCCCAAAAGGGAAGGAACTTTGAAATTTCACCGTTGTGTTTAGGGATACGTAATGATGTAACCAATACTAATTCTCCGATTTCCAACGTTTGTAATTTATGTTCCTTGTCATATTTTTCCTTAGCCGTTTGCCCCCTTGTTCTGATAATATCCAGGGTCCGTTTCCGTAGTTCTTCCATATTTATTTCCTCGCCCTGACCTGTTTCGGTCTGCAACACTCCCTCCGTCCAAGAATATAATAAACTTTTTGGCCTTTTTCCGAAATGAATTTCGATAGGACAACCACCGATTCCCTCGCAATATGAGTTGTTGATTAAAAACTCGATTCGGGGAATGTACTTTACCCATGAGCTGTGTTTTTCATTCCTCAAACAGGTCCTGAGATACTCGCCGATGTCGCGATTTAGCCGCTCGGCCCTATTTGATTGTGGGTGGCGGATTGACGCGTATGTCGTTAATATATTCAGATCCTCCAGACCCCTTTTCCATTTACCAGAAGTAAACTGGCTTCCGTGGTCTGTTACTATTCGGACGGGGTTGCCGAGATCTGTGCAAAATTTACGTACGCAGTCTAAAGCTGATTCAGCTGTTTCCTTGGTCACTGGGTATAATTTAGAGAACTTTGAAAAATTATCTATCATGACGAAAAGATATCTTTTCCTACCCACTCCAATTGGTAATGGTCCCAGAAAATCCGCTGAGACGGTGACCATTTTATCCTGGTTTTCTAGGTAGGTGTAGCTGGCGTATAACGTGTTGTTCGTAATTTTGCAAAATTGGCATGTGTCGCATTTCCTTATGGTGTTGATAATATTTTGTTTGAGTTTTGGGGCGTAAAATTCCGTTTTAATGTACTGGTATAATTTGTTCATACCAATGTGTCCGTGGAGTTGGTGAAATTTAATAATAAATTTCACCACCTGATCGGATGGAATGTATATCCGATAATTGATACTCTCTTTGGTTTTAATTAAATAGTATCCATGATAATATTTTATATGTGGCATTGACTTTTTGTCGTCTTGTGTTTTTTTTATCATTAATGAAAGGTTTTCGTCGCTTGGATATGAGCACTTAAAAGATTCAAACAACTCATTTGCAATTGGGTCTATCTCCAAGGAAACGCGGTTAACGATGAAGTTGGTTTCACGTTGGTTTGCCAGAGGTTCATTAGGGTTGCGGCTTAAAAAATCTGCAATGGCGTTTTCCTTTCCCTTGATATGTTCAATGACGTAGTCATATTGTTGTAGGTAGATTCGCCAACGTTGCAACCGGGGTGTTTGTCCTTTTAAATTTCTATGCAATGATGATAGTGCTTTGTGATCGCTTCGTATGATGAAAGGTTTGTTCAGTAAGTATACTTGGAATTTCTTTGTGGACCAAATAATAGCTAAGAGTTCCTTTTCCGTGGTGGTATACCTGAATTCGGGACCTTGCAATACGCGGCTTGCCAGTTGGATGACTCTCTTGTTTCCATCGTGAATTTGGAATAGTTGGGCGCCCAAAGCGTATTCACTAGCGTCAGTTTCGAGATAAAATGTTTTTGAAAAATCAGGATGATATAGTGTGAGATTTTCTGAGAACAGCTGTTTGATTGTGTTGAACGTAGTAGTGTCGTCATCGGTCCATGTCCATTTACCCTGTTGTTTTAGTAGTCTGTTTAATTGTCCGTAGTAGTGTGAGTACTGTTGTGAAAATTTTTGGTAATAGCTTGTCAATCCTAAAAATGATTTAAGTTGTTTTCTGTTTTTAGGGGTAGGGTAGTCGTGGATTAGTTTAACCTTGTTCGGTTGGGGTTTGATCCCTTGGGGGGTTAAAACATAGCCCACGTAGTCAATATTGTCCTTGAAGAAGTGCGATTTGTCGAAATTAATTGTCACGTTGAATTCTCTTAGTTTCTTAAATAGTCGTGCTAGTAAGTGGATGTGTTGTTTTACGTCCTTTGTCATTACAATAATGTCGTCCACATATATTTGTACGTAAGGTCGGAATTCGTCTAAGATAGGGGTTAACGCTCTGCTCAAGGCGGCCGAACTTATTTTTAATCCGAATGGGACCCTTCTATATTGATAAGTTCTTCCGTTAAATATGAACGCGGTATATTTCCGAGAATTTTTATCGAGCTCTACTTGGTAAAAACTTTTCGTCAAATCAATGGTCGAAAAAATTCTTACGTCGTGACATGAGGATAGGATTACGTCGATGTTGTTCGTCTGCTCGTAATCAGATTTAATTCTTGAATTTAAATATCTTCCGTCTGTACATAATCTTAAAGAGCCGTCTTTTTTATAAACGCAAACTAGAGGTGAAATATATTGACTCCTGGTTGGTTCAATTATATTCCCTTCGATCAATCTTTTGATTTCTTCTTCTACTGCCTTCATCCGATGGAAAGGGATGGGATAGTTTTTGTAGAAAAAAGAAAGATCGTTTTCGATTTCTAGTTGGTATTGAAATCCTTTTATAGTTCCAGGGACGTCATTGAACATTTCCTTAGATTCAGTGATAATTGATTCGAAGTTGTTTGAGATTTCAGGGTGTTTTTCCTTTATCCGTTGGAATTCTTGGTAGTATCGCTTGTTAATGTTGTCGTTTGATTCAGTTTGTATTTCGTTGACCTTGGATAGTGTTAAAAGTTCGCTGTCACGTTGCGTCGTTGAAACAAAGCTAACTCGGAATTTATTTTCGTTCGACAAAATGACCATTTGTCCTTTCCGGATATCGATCTTGGCGTTTAATTCGCTCAGTGAGTTCATCCCTATAATTAACTGTTGTTTTAGATCTTGCAAAACATATAATGAGATGTCATATTCGTAATCCGCGGATAACTTTACCGGAATTATGATTTGTCGATTAATCTTTTTTGATTTCTTGCTAATCGCTGTGATAATTCTCATGCTTTGTACGGGCAATTCACTGATTTTTTTAGGGTTAAGGTCTTTTTTTATGTTCACGTATAATTCTTCGTTTATGCAACTTATTTCCGAGCCGGTATCAATTAGTGCTTTGATATGTTGTTGATTAATTTGTATGATAATCTCGGGGCATTGTAGATTGTCCAGTGTCGTTTTTGGAGTTAAAAAATTGTCATGTGTGAGGAGCTCAGTAAATTCTTTGGTTAATGATGCTATTGTGTAAGTCTCGTCATATTGTTCTCCTTTGTTCTCTGTGGTTGTAATTGTTTTTATTGGTTTTTTGTCGATTTTTATTGTTGTTGCTGCGGGTCCGACGTCCCGCAAACTTCGCCGTTTTTTGATTCGAATTCATTCGTTTCTTCCTCTTCACTTTCCGGGGGGTCCGTGACGAATATCTCGTCCAATCGGTCTTGGAATACCTGCATGGTTCTAACAAAATGTTCCTTCTTTTTATTGCCCATTCTGGGGGGATTTTGTGGATCTTGTTGTCGAGATGGCTCCCGGTTTTGATTCCCGTACGTCTGTTTCGGATAGTTGGAATAATTCCCTTGGTTGTAATTTTGATTGTACCTGGGGTTTTGGCCGTAATTTATTCGGTTGTACCCTGAATTATTATTATCCCTATTGTAACTGTTCGGAGGAGGATAATATGTCGTTGGTTTATCCTTTGATTCACTGGTATTTTGTCGTTGGGATTCTTGAGGCATTCGTTTGTTTTCTGGTCTATATGAATTGAAATTTTTATTCTTGTTACTCTCTCGCCTAATCTCGGATCGAATGAAATCCTCTCCTAAATTCATTAATAGTGATAAAAATGATGAAATCGTGTCGATTCCTTGAATTTTGACGCTTAGTTCGACCGTTGGCCCAAAGTGATAACAGAGGCGGTCACATAAATAACTTTCATCGTAAGGTCGGATGCATTCTTGGGCACGAGCGACTAGTTTTGCAAAATACGTAGTTGAATTCATGTGTTGAAAATCCGCGTATCTTTTCGAGTCTAACTCCCTAGCTACGAGGGTGTCATAGCTGTTGCCGTGGAATTGTTTATTAAATGTTTCTATAAAATTCTGAAAATTATCTATACAAGGTTTTTGTGTAATGAACCAATCGAGGGCAAAACCTTTCAAGTGTTGCGAGATAAAAGTATGAAGATCTCGGTATTTGCCGTATAGATAATACGCTTGAGTTAAATTTTTTATAAAACTTTGTGGTAAGTCGTTATTAAAATTTTCGAAATAAAATTTGTCATCAAAGTCCCTTTTTATATCTTGGGTAACTGACTGATCTTGAGAGGGTTCCACGTATTCCGACATGGGCGGATGTCTTTGCTGAGTTCCCTCGAAACGGGGTGGGGCATGCTTATCCGGTCCTCTCGGTTGAATTTGCTTCCCAACTGTTTTTATGCCATCTTCGATTTTCCTGGGAATCAATGAAATTTTCTGTTGCATTGACATTATTTTTTTTTCGAAATCGGTACGAAAATAATTATATTGGCTATTGATCCTCTCGACTTCTCGGTCTAATTTATCGTTGAGGTTCGAATTTGATGTTTGGACTTCAAGAATTTCCTGGTCCCTTTTATTGATTTCTTCATTTAATTTTGAATTTAAATTATCATTTCCTTGGAGTATTCTCTCCTCACAAATTTGTAACTGTCTATCTAATTTCTCGTTTACATCCGTGTAACATTGTTCGAATTTAGCCGATATTTCCGATTTTAGTTCTTCCCTTAATTGGTCAAACTTCCCGCTCAACTCTTTATTATTTTCTTTAAGTGTGTTTGATTGACTGTTTAATTTTTCACTATTTTCTTTAAGTGTGTTTGATTGACTGTTTAATTTTTCGTTTATTTCTTTGTTATTTTCTTTAAGTGCGTTAAATTGACTGTTTAATTGGGCAAGGACCTGTTGCAACATCTGTGCTGTACAGTCGGGGGCTGAGGGGTCTTTTGACCCAGCCGTGGGGTTGGGGTTCGTTGCCGGAAGGGTGTCGTTAATATTTGTTTGTTTTGTTTCGGCACCCTCGGGCGGCTTGAGGGGCCGATTTTTATTGCCCTGTTCCGGCCTAAGCGTATATTTTAGTTCCTTTGTACTCCCTTTTTCTACTGGGGTCGTTTTACCTGAATCGGACCCAGACATGTTTGTGTTCGTGTTTGTGTAACAAATGTTAACTTAGAAGAAAAATATAATATGTTAGTAAATAGTTCTAGTTATTATTCTAACATGCAATACCTCACAATTCCTTTGGTTTCTTTAGAATTTTTGAAGTTAATCCCGGAACGGCCCCCATTGAAACCTACCTCATTTTCTACCATTTTATTTTCTAATTTATTAGATCAATTGACCTTAACTAATTTGGTAGGTCCGTCATGAGATCTTTAATTCAACTTGTTTTTATGTCTTCGACATAGGAAATTATCCCGATTGAATCGCCCGATCTCAAGGCTAATGTTATAGTTATTAATAAATTGAGAAACTGGGAATTGTGAAATATATACAAGTAAAATGGTTATAACAAATACTTATAATTATATAGAATGCTGACATAGATTATATAAAAAATATTCAATTCCTTTGTACAAGGATAGTTACTATTAATTAGTTATATAAAAAAATGAAAATTGAGCTCAATCTTTTTTTAATGGATCCATAATAAAAAAAACAATATCTATATCACCCAATCGATGATATCCGTGTAACCTTCTTCTTCTTCTTCTTCCTTTTCTTCTTCTTCTCCTCTGCTTGTGTTGATGACCGTCAACGGAACGGGAGCTTGCTCTGCTTTGCTCTCAGGCTCTTGGCTAAGACTGACTAAAACTCGCCCTTCGTCTCATCCCCACTCCTAAGAGCATAAGGGCAGATGTTGGACAAAGTGGGAGGGTGGCTGGTCATGATATTCTCAAATATCATGAATGTTACAATATATGTCCAATATGTACTAAAAAAAGGGTCACGGGTCCGGAAGTGTTTGGTATCTTTAAGCTTTTTCCTAGTTTAATTTCCTTTCCACTTTTTGGCGTGGAAAAGATCATTAGCTGATGTTCATTAATGCAAGATGTCCTTAAGTCACTGGTACAATGAGTATCTTACGATTTTGTTTCTTCACCTGCTACATCCTTAATTTAATTATATAGTCCAAATTGTCTCAATTAAAATTTAGAAGTAGTATTTGTAAATAAAAAGTCTTTATAAGTAAAAAATAGTGGAAAAATGGCTAGGTAAGTTATTGGGTAGTTTCATGTCAAATCAACCAATGGTCAGGAACTTGAAGTATATAATATATACTTAAAATAATATAATATATACTACATATTATGTAGTTTCAGATTTTTATTTTTTGAGTTATAAATTTTTTTGAACATTGAAAAATTGAAAAGCTAATAGCTAACTATTTGTTCTGTAAAGCTGAAAATAGTGTCATTCTTTTTAGAATTTCAAGCGAATTGTTACTTGACTCAAAGGTATTAAAAACGTTATTTTTTTTTAAACACAAAAACAATTTAACTACATCTTATAAGAATGAATTGGCCAATTTTATGATGGTATTTTTTAATTTTATAATTGGTTGATTTAGTTTGAAATGTCCCAACCTATTGTGATACAACGGAGAACCCACTCGCAAGAGCTTTTGGGATGTGCACACTTCCAAGATCAATATTTCTCCCTTGGTGGTGTTGAATAAAACAACAGACTTACAAACCTCAGTCAGTTCCGGGACATTGTCGATTTTGAAGCTTTTTTGCATTATCGAGTGCCAACGTTGGCGTCGTAAAAAAGTTTCACCGCTGGGATTTTAAGTGCGGTTATAAAAATGATATTTTCACTGCATTTTGATTAGTTGGCTGATGAACCTTCGCCCCAGCATCCAGTGATATTTTTATTTGCTAGCTTCCTCAGCATTGATTGGAGACTCGCCACCTTACGTGCTTGCGGGCACCTGTTGCATTCCAAGTACACCTACGGCTTTATGCACGGACGCGGTGCTGAACTTTCAGAATTTATCCAACTTCACATTCTGATCTGTTCGTCTTCCGTAAATAACGGTGTCGGGATATAATTGAACAATTGTCGGGGGTGCACAATTCTTCACAGGATGTGTCCCGACAAGACACTGTGTTCAGGATGAGGTTCAGAGGTTCATAAAGAATAAGCCCAGTTTTCAGAGTTCGGGCGAGAGATCGGCAGCGTAATAAGTACAAGTCGTCAGAGGTCTGCTATAGGCTGTGTGGCAAAGTGCCGTCGTAGAGTAGCGGAAGGCTGAGGTAGGCGTATCGCGACGGGTATAGCGGCTATCGGTATGTAGAAACTAGAAAAGAATGAAGAGTGGGCCGCCCAGGGGCCAAGTGCCTCTGGTGTCAAGTTACAAGTAGTGAGGCTCAGGCGACTAGGAAACAGAGTGAGCCCACCAGGGCCAGGTGGCCCTGGGGTAAGTGATAAGTCGTGCGGCTATGAAGCTAAGAGACAAAGTGAGTTTTCAGGGCGAAATTTACTGATATAAATATGGTACCCCCTCCCCCGTGGAAGGCTGGGTCTATCTGCCCGGGGTATGTTTTACGATACACAGGTAGTCATTTCCTTTTAGTTTTATGACCGTTGGGGTAAAAGGGTGTGTTTTATATGGCTGCTAGGGCCTCACCCACTTGGGTTATTTGACCGCCTATAGGCGGTCTGTTTTATTATCCCATGGGTCCAAAAGGGTTCCTTTTCCATGCTTTTTATGACCACGGGAAGTGACTCAGGTCTATTCTAAGTGGCAGGTGTGCTTGCTCTAGGTTTTATGGCAGTCAGGTAGCTAATTCTCGTAGGTTTATTGCCGTACCCTTTGAGTTACTTGTCTACGACTTCCGACCTCTCTATGATTTATTACCAGAAGTTACATAGATTTGCATTTCTATTATAATACATTATGAACCAGAGTGTAGGGTAATTTACATATATAGTTAGTGGTCGCTACAGAGCTCCCCCAAATTGCCCTACACTCGGTAATTATTGACAGTTTTTTTTTTTTTTTACATTGAATTACATTACATAATACGTACAGGATACAAACAGATTTCTATCAATCTTTCTTAAATGCTTACACTTGTGTGTATATTGGAATTTATTTGTCGAACAATTATTACTAATAAACAATTATATATCTGTTATACTACAAAAACAATTATCTTTCACATGGGTGACAATAAAAGAATCAATATTTTACTTGATTACGTACCAAGTTAGCTCATTACAATGTAACAATTACAAACGGTTAAAAGTATTAAGATACACATATTTACGTACACGTTTGACTGACATTATTTTACAATTGTTGTGGTCTATTGATCGCTGTTAACATTTACGACGAGAAAAACAAAAAAACATATGATATAAAATGACTTACAGTAGCAAGTGCGAACTTTTGGTCCTAATAAAAATTATTATAGCGTATCTTTCGAAACAACCTACCACAGAGAAAAAAAAAATTAATTTATATTTGATCAGTGAGTTTACTTTATATTTACCGTCGCGTTCCAACTTCTCGTGCAGATGTATAGCGGTGGCTTGTAGACCCGGGGTAGCGATGTGGCTGCGGCAGGCGCGTTTCCGGCTCCCCCAGTTGTAGCGCCCATCCGGATGAACTCGTTCGCAGGGTTGTTCGGTCAGGTGTCGATTCGTCTTGAGTTGATTTTCGCGTCTTGTCGTTGTATCATCTCCCGGGTGTCGCGGGTCGTCTCTATGCAGTGAGTAGTTCCCCGGGGTTTCGTGTGTCCTGTCGAAGTCGATTAGCAGGCGTCCGGGCAGGTTCGAGCTAGTGGATGAACTCGAGGCACTTCGAAGAGATGATAGTCGTTTTACGGTTTTACGGTCGTTAACCAGCCAGTTTTTAGAATGCGACAGCTACGGTGTAGCTTCTATGACGCCGAGGTTCGACGGCTCTGGCCATCTAAAGTCAGTCGATCTTAGTGAGTTTTATCGCATCCTCGCAGGCGGTGGCAACGGTCCCATGAAGTCCAAGTGGATGTATTGTGTCTTCCTGCGTTGGCGAATTGTTGTTGAGGAGTCATCGGATGTCTTGCTTCGTGAAGTGGTAGCGATTAGGCTTACTTGGATTTTCGAAAATACTGGTCGGCTATTAAATTTAACGGTAGATTTCTCGCTCACATCAAGTTCACCAATTGTCGCGGTGTCTTGATCATGTTGAGCTTCTCATTCACGTCGAAGGTTACCAGATGTCGGGTAAGCTTCTTGTGCACGTCGTGGGTCACCAGATGTCGGGATATAGTTGAACAATTGTCGGGGGCGCACAATTGTCGGAAAAGGTGAACAATTGTCTGAGGTCAACAATTGTCAGATTGTTGTAGTTAATAACATGGACCATGTTCCATGTAGGCGTTAATATCTGACTCCATTTATTGATAGGGATGTGTCCCGACAAGACACTGTGTTCAGGATAAGGTTCAGAGGTTCATAAAGAATAAGACCAGTTTTCAGAGTTCGGGCGAGAGATCGGCAGCGTAATAAGTACAAGTCGTCAGAGGTCTGCTATAGGCTGTGTGGCAAAGTGCCGTCGTAGAGTAGCGGAAGGCTGAGTAGGCGTATCGCGACGGGTATAGTGGCTATCGGTATGTAGAAACAAGAAAAGAATGAAGAGTGGGCCGACCAGGGGCCAAGTGCCCCTGGTGTCAAGTTACAAGTAGTGTGGCTCAGGCGACTAGGAAACAGAGTGAGCCCACCAGGGCCGCCTATAGGTGGTCTGTTTTATTATCCCATGGGTCCGAAAGGGTTCCTAGCATGCTTTTATGACCACGGGAAGTGACTAAGGTCTATTCTAAGTGGCAGATGTGCTTGCCCTAGGTTTTATGGCAGTCAGGTGGCTAATTCTCGTAGGTTTATTGCCGTACCCTTTGAGTTACTTGTCTACGACTTCCGACCTCTCTATGATTTATTACCAGGAGTTACATAGATTTGCATTTCTATTATAATACATTATGAACCAGAGTGTAGGGTAATTTACATATATAGTTAGCGGTCGCTACAAACGGTATTACAGGGGTTTTGTTTTTAAATATTTTTCCTGATTACAAATTAAATTTTATTAGTCTAAGAACAACAAAAGTTGGTTACAAAGGATAAAGTTTAATTATAACTGTGCCCTTTGCTTCGTCTGTTACGGTCATTGGATACGATTTTACTAAAATGTACCTTGTATCGAAAAGGTATATTTATTAATTTGCATTTAACACAATTTAGGATCGACTTTCTTTAATAATTAAATGTTGTTAGTGTAGAAGCATTTTTCCCATTATTTCTAATTTAACAAATGGGACAGTTTGGTACAGTTTATTACCTTAGGAAAAGGGAACACTGGTGTGGAAACTTGTATTGCTAAAATTGCATATGCTGTAGCATTGTTTTATTTATTTTTCTTAAACATATCTAATCAGAAGTTTGAATAACAATGACATATTCAAAAAAAAATTAAGTCATGAACCTCAGTATTAGAAATCTAGTCTTCGCTGATTTTACTAGACACCTATTTATTTTAAACATTTTAGCTTTTTACAATTTTCATTAAATTAAAAAAACTGTGACTTGGGAGGGTTAAGAAACAAAAATGAATGGTTGGAAACATGTATTAATATTTCCTTTCTTATTTATTAAAACAATAAGAATGTCGAGGGTTTTTTAGGTCATATTCTATAAATCTCAAGTCCTCTGCTGTTTAGACTTAAAAGTCAGACCCTAAAGTCATCCTTTACTGTAAGTACTAAATACTAAGCTTTTAGGAACGCCCATGTGCCTAAAAACATTGTTGACATATAGATAAAGCAGCGAACCTTATTTTTCACACTTCTTCGTCTTCGTGATTTGCCTCTATTAACTAAGGAAACTTATCATTGAAGCTCGATAACTAACGACTTGTAAGGTAAATAAAAATATATGTATTTCAGTCATTTACTACCAATACCGTCGTACGTACAAGCAGACAAACGAAAGAGTGTAGACTTGCCGTACCAGTTTTAAACTTAGTGCTTTGTTCTTTTAAACTTGGCAATTATGGTAGTAGGCTTAACGACCACTTTACTTTAGCTGGCACACCAAAGGGTCGCCGGAAAAGAGAATAATGACTGCACAGCTGGGAAAAATGATGCCCCCCCCCTCAATTCTCAATTTCCATTAACTCATTCAGTAAGAGATCGTTGCCTGGAATCATCCATTTGGAAGTTACAGATTAAACTATATTTACCTATAATGCATTTCCACTATCTATTCTTACTGAAATAAAATAAATATGGTTGTGATAATATTAAAATACCGGAAGCTCATGGTTGGTCTTGTAATTCTGTACCAGTGATATGTATGATAGTAATACAGAAGGCACAGATCATACAATTATTTCACGTATTTATTTATATTTCAAAATCGAGTCATAACCCTCCTGCCCATCTTGGGCCAACCACCTGATACAGAAATACATATTGTGCCGAAACGTTCTCAGCAATTTGTCTTAATCAGAAGCCACAATTAACCTTTTTTTTAATGAATTATTTTTTTCATTTGTAATAAACGTCATGGAGGTAGATAGCGAGAAACCAATGTCAAGAGATCATTATTCAACGTGAATTTCTTTAATTCATAATAAATGTTTATGAAAAAACTGAACAATATTTTTGATGGATTGATTTGTTGGAATATTTTTGTAAACACCTTTTTCTTACTTCCCTTAACGTTCCCTAAACTATGGGAGAAGGTTTTTGGTAGTAGGCCTAACGATCACTTTACTTTAGCTGGCACACTAAAGGGTCGCCGGCAAAGAGACTTTTAAAGAACTTTAAATCTAAATTAGTCCCTGGACCGTGGCATGAGAAATCTTAAAAGATATCGAAACAGTACCGTATTTTTAGCCGTTTAATTATGTTTTCATATTTTCCATTATTTACGTATATAATACCTTGTGTTAGGGGAGTATCGGGAGAAAGATCGTCATGAAAATTCGTCACACGAGGAGTTTTTGCGCGCCAGTGGGCTGATGTTGAATGGAGAACACGTAGTTAACGTTAGCGGCGTTCACTTGTTGGAAGGCATTCGTGGATACGTTTCGTTGGTTGATATGACATCAAATCAGATTTATTTCAAAATTGGAGATAATTATTTATTTTTTCCATACTTAAAAAAATTCCTCAAATCAAATTTAAAACATATTCTATGCATTTTGTTTCAGTGGAATCATTCACATTTTCTTTATTTCAATGAACACATAATCACTATATATCGAGATGGTTTTGGGAAAACCTGAAATTTTCAGATAAATTAGCTCAATTATCTCTGCTAATATCGACAGACAGGCGAAATAGGTTGCTACCGTTTGGAAAGTAAAACTTTACAATAGTGACATGGCAAATAAACGTCCATAAAACTAAATATGTATGAGAAAAAGATAAAATGAAGAACTGAATAAAAAAATACCAATCAGAAATGAAGTTTCGTAGCTATGAATACACAATAGGACGGAAGCTTGGGACTTGCTGTTCAGTTTTAGACCTTCTAGGCGTTTTGCTCAATCACTCCCTTACAGACTTACCCCTCTAACAATCTACCCCTCATGGTTCCTAAAAAAAAATCCCGAAAAAATCCTGATTTTATTTGTTTCTACTCATGTATCGATCAGGTTTAAAATAATGCTCTACTGTGTTTTTTGTTTTGTTTTAGGAACACTGTTGCCTCGATCACGATCAAACTTCAGTCATTGCTATAAGAAGTTGGTTATAAAAGCTTTGCTTTTAAATAGGCCATCTTATAGTTTCTGCAACAGCACACCCAAACATAATTCATTCCATCTGAGATTTTAAAAGTTTATTCTCAACACATAAAAATACTAAATTAAAATTAAAGGATGGGTAAAGTACGGTAACAGGAAATATGGAAAATAAAATTTTAAAGAACAAATGAACTCGATTTTTTTTATTCATTTTTTTAAATTAGTTCAACAAATAAATAAAACTAATTCTGATAAAAAAAAATCAGAGTAATTTAATAATTATGAAATTCTCACAGAATTATACAGTTTTTTTTTTAAACATTCTACATTCTTTATTTCGTTATATAAGTTAACAATTTATATAAGAAATGTTATTTGAAAAAATATAAATTTAACTTATAACACAGCTGCTGGATCCTAGTCCCAAGTTGTTTTACTCGATTATAAGTCAAACAATTCAGTTATATGTTTATATTTTTATTATTTCAAATCTCAAATCAAAATATGCTTAATAAACACATATTGATTTAAATTTTCTGAGCCAAAAAATAGGGAGGCAAATGGTCCTAAAATCTGTAGACACTTATTCTATGACTTGAAAACAAGGTGGAATAAAATATTTTCAGAGAAGAGGGTGTAAGGAGGAAATGGAGGGGGGAGAGGCGGTGGCCTTAGCGCCGATAAGGGAGCGAGAGTTTTCCAGCAGACATTCACTACAGGCGCGCACGTGACCCTTTGCAACTGAGTGGCTACTCGCCAGTTCCCACTATCTGGGTGGTTTTAGCCCCTACAGATTACCGCAAGGGAAACAAAGGGAGGGCTAATAGAATTTCACTCTCGTTGCGAACAAAAAGTTACGGGAGAGGGTTAACCGGATTAAGGCGTGCCCTCTCTTTCGCTTCCATCGACACCACGCTGTGAAGAGTCGGCGATTTTGTAGAAGCATATATTGCTATGTTGGACAAATAGCCCCCCACATTCCTATCAAATGCAGAACGTTGTTATCTTTGCAGCTTGTAAATAAAAAAAAACAATCTTCACGGAGAGGTTGCACCTTGCGAAAATGGCGTCCAAAGATGGCCGCTAACAAATTTGACTTGAGTTAGTTTTTTTGTCACTGCCATGGCATACAACTTTTGGCTTAATTTTTCCGTAATTGAACTGTTGGTCAATTGAACTTGATCGTTAGAGAATTATAAAACACAAAATAATTGCCTTAGATACTAAAAAACACCAGTAACATCAAATTTTTAAAGTCGTTCACACGATAGTTGAAAATTCAAATGCAGTTGTAATTAAACCGCAAACAATAGAGAAGAAGTCTTAAATTTAAATATGTGGAGCCTTTATTTTTCTTTAAAAACCAACTGTGATTTTTTTAAATATTACCGCCAAAGCAGCAGTGAAGTAAGCGCAGTATTCCGCCCCATCAATGAGTTTAGTAAAGCTTGATCTACATAGTTTATCATATGCTAGTTTCATTCGATTAACCAGCTTATGTTAGTGCAATAATTTATGTGCCAGTAACAAATTCATAAATATTTTTAAAAAATTGTTATGTTTGGCCTTCACTATTCTGTCCTGAAGACTTATAAGACAGACCTTGTCATCCAAAAAACATATAATTATAATAATAAATCTTAGTTCAGGCTCACACTTCCACCATATCCCACCTTAACCTGAAGTAATACCCTAATTGTTAATTTTTTCCAATATTACGGCATTATAGGAACATTGGCAAACGAATGGTTTGTTTCTGTCTATAATTGGTGTCTGATTTTGGCTAAACGATTTGGTAACTGGAAATTAATTATATTTAATTTAAATAAGGTAACTCATTTAGGTTTCATATGATTTATATCATGCAAGTACACCTAACAATCTATTAGAATCAGTAAACAAGCCTGACATATTCACCAAACAAAAAACTGTTAAATTGTAAAAAAATTCAAAAACAAGATATTCAGTTATATATTCAATTCCTGTATGATGTATTTCATATTGATCCCTCAATACTGAGACCATACTCAGTAAGGAGCATATACCCCCTGATCCCCCGCAATAAATGACTTCGAAATTGCTACGTTCGGTGGACGGAGAATGAATAAAGCTTTTTTATTCATGTATTTATTTTTAATTATTTATTATGTATACTCTTATAACTATCCGATACGCAACCGTATCCACTTACATAAAACTCTGGGCAATAAATAAATTGTCATTTCTCGGTGATATGATCATAATAACAGGCGAAGTTTATTCAAAAATTAATTCGATGTTATTTTATCTGGACTAGCATCGTGCACTTTATCAACCAATGTTTAAATGGTTCGCACAAAAAAAAAACTTACTTAAAAAAATGGCTTATTCATGCATAATAATCTTTGTTTATAAAAAAGAAGGACTTTTGAGTCACCATAGGCACCGTATATAATCCTACCGATTATGCTATAAAAGTGCCTTTAGTAGTAATAATACACATTTCGTCTATTTCTAACATATTAAACACAAATATCTTTTAATAACAAATACCAAATATCTATACACACAGACAAAAAAGAAATCAGTAGAATTGGTTAGTTACCTAAACAGCAATGAAAACACAACTCTATCTAAAATACGAAATGAACTCAACTACTAAGAAATGCCTCAACATAAGGAGATATTATCCTAGAGAAAAAAAAAGCTAGTTCTCAAACACTGGCTTTCTTCGGGCAGGTGACCTCAACAATCCTTTTACAGATAGTTTGCCATTGGATGCCCAAATAGCCCTTAAATTGCTAACACAAAACTATGGTGGATTAATCCACCATAAAAGCATCCGAGATATAGAACCATTACAGATTCCGAAGCTATCCTCTTTCCTCTCGTAGTTAGCATTCCGATTCTCCTCATTCTTTTCTCTTACCATGCGTATAGATTCTTCATCCTGTTTCAGAGATATTATGATTAATCCATATTGGTTTGGTTGCCAACATGGATTATACTTTTGTAGTCCCCTAAGACCACTAAGAAGTACCTTCAGATACCTGATTTTCAATTACCTTTCTCTAATTCTTCATAATTAATACCCTCTCTTAATTCCAACTCATCTTTACTTTAGAAGGTTCTGACTCTACCATCCCCGTTTCATCTTCTAATTCTTCTTGCCGTTATATACAGACTCATCCGTTTTTCTTCCTCGGAAATAGTCAAAATATCCGCTGTTTCATGGATTACCACTTCCTTTGTCTTCTCAGTTTGTTCCTGCAGTGTCACTATTTGATTTTCATCAGTTTTGCTTACTATTTCGCTGATTTCCTTTCTCCATTGGATAATACTATTGTTTATCTTTTAATGTTAACTGTTCATTTGCCTCTTGCCTTCTTGCTTCTTTCCTTATTCCTCTCATTTTTTCATCTATTTTATTAAATATTTCATCAATTCTACCATACAGTTTTCCATTTGATTATACAAAATATCTGTCCCGTTTTGGGTAGAGGCTATCAAGCATCAAGTACGACGAGTATCAAGATATTATAAGCCATGGCTATTGAATTAATCATCGATAGTAGCTATGTCATAGGATTTTATATTTCATCAAACAGTTTAATTTGATGCAACGCCTCAGGATTTATTACATATATATATTGAAACCTACCTCATTTTTTACCATTTATTTTTCTATTTTATTAGATCAATTGACCTTAACTAATTTGGTAGGTCCGTCATGAGATCTTTAATTCAAATTGTTTTTATGTCTTCGACATAGGAAATTATCCCGATTGAATCGCCCGATCTCAAGGCTAATGTCGTAGTTATTAATAAATTTAGAAACTGGGAATTGTGAAATATATGTATACAAATAAAATGGTTATAACAAATAATTATAATTATATAGAGTGCTGACATTAATTATACAAAAAAATATATTCAATTCCTTTTGAACAAGGATAGTTACTACTACTAATTACATAAAAAAATACATGAAAATTGAAAATTGAGCTCAATCCCTTTCAATGGATCCATAATAAAAAAACAATATCAATATCACCCAATCGATGATATCCGTGTAATCTTCTTCTTCTTCTTCTTCTTCTTCTTCTTCTTCTCCTCTGCTTGTGTTGATGACCGTCAACGGAACGGGAGCTTGCTCTTCTTCGCTCTCTGGCTGTTAGGCTAAGACTGACTAAGACTCGCCCTTCATCTCATCCCCACTCCTAAGAGCACAAAGGGATGATGCTTACCAGCTGGAAGGGTTGCAGGCCATGATATTCTCAAATATCATGAATGTTACAATATATATATATATATATATAAGTTACGTCTAGCGGTACGGCAATGTTAAGCCTAATACCTTGTAGCCTAGGGTAAACAAACCCGTAACGTGTGTATAGAGGATCAGGAGGAAAATAAAGCCAGTTATAAAACAAACCTTCTTATTATATCATCTACCTCCTTCTTCATTCCTTTTTCTCGATCGTCTACAGCTGGGAGACGATTACTGGTGCCGAAACCCGGGAACTACGAGTATTCTGGTAAACAACTGTGAGTAAAATTTTAATTTTTTTTTCCTGTTGTTTTATTGGGAAAAAGTGACCTAGTTACATGGTAGAATTACGGCCTGCGGCTTTCGAAGTGCCCGAATAACCAAGGGAAACGATGGCCGAAGCTCATGCAAACTCCCTGGCTTGGATGAAGGTGCGAGCGGCGACGTCACAGGACCTGAGGAGAACAATATCGGACCTAGAGAAATTCTCAAGAGAGTTAGGCGAATTGAACCATTTCATCAAAGGTGGGGATAGGATTATGGAAAGAGTAGAGGCGAAGGCAAGTGAGGGTTTACTCGACTCTGGTGACGCAAAATCAATCAAAGCGGGCCTAGTGTGTAGAATAAAACGGAGCGTACTAAACCTAATACAGGCCGACGAAGACACCCCATGGACCGTGGTAAAAGAACGACTAAAGAAGGCATACGGGGAGGCAGATGGACACCAGAAGAGGACATCTTCCAGATGTTCAGGGAGACCAGACGGCCCAATCAAACAAAAGGGCAGTACGCCGGAGAACTCTTGGCAAAGTTTAACAAAATAACGGAAAAAATGAGAGAAACGGTGAACCTAGCGGAAGTGGAAGGCCGGATGGCATTCCTATTGACCATTCTGAAGGTACAGTTGGCCAGGGATACCGGCAAGAAAGATAGTCTACCGGTATACTAAGATAGTACGATGGTATAATAGGGTGCGATCTCTTGGGAAGGGTAGGAGCAAGAGTGAAGTGCCGTAACGGAATATGGGATATTAGACTGGGAAGAATGTTATGCCGGTGTACAGGAACCGTGGGGGACGGGAAGGAGCGAATCGGAGCGATCGATCGGGAGGACAACTGGGAACGCGCTATTCGGCGAGAGTATGCCGATATATTTTTCAACGAAGGGGACAAACTGGGAGTGACGGGGGAAACGTTCCATGAGATCCCACTGAAGCAGGAGAGAGTGATATATATCAAAGAGAGACGATACCCGCAGGCGCTGCGACAGCATATAAGGGACGAAATCGAGGAATTGAAACGACAGGGCATCATTGTAGATAGTACGTCTCCATACAACAGTCCCCTGTGGGCAGTGAAAAAGAAAGGGTCGTCCGGTGACGAAAAATACCGCGTAGTAATAGACTACAGGCAATTGAACGACAATACTATAGACGAAAAATACCCCATTCCTCGCTTTGAAGACATCCTGGACCGCCTAAGTAGAGCAAAGGTATTCAGTACACTGGACCTGAAGGCGGGTTACCATCAAATTCGGATGCGTCGTGGAGACCAACCCAAAACGGCATTCACGTTCGAGCGGGGACATTACGAATTCACCAGAACGCCGTTTGGGCTGAAAAACGCGCCAATAACGTTCCAGAGGCTGATGGACGAATTTTTAAGAGGGATTGGGGAGTCATTTTGCCAGATAAATATGGACGACCTCCTGGTTTTCAGTCGAGATGAGGTAGAACACCAGGACCATCTGAGACAGGTTTTTGACAGAATTAAGCAATTCGGGCTGAAATTGTCTGCGGAGAAGTCGCTTTTGGGACAAGAGCAGGTGAAATTTTTAGGCCACATAATTTCCAGAGAGGGAGTGCAACCCGATCGTGGGAAGGTGGAGGCCATCCAGCGGATGACTATCCCGAAAGACGTAAAAGGAATCCGGCGCTTACTCGGATCCCTGAACTACTACCGCAGATTCGTTCCAGAAATGGCGGAGTACCTGGTCCCTATTAACAATCTCCTTAAAAAAGGACAAAAAGTCGTCATTACCCCGGTAATGGAGAACAATATAAGACGTTGCATGGAGCGGCTACAGGTAGAGCCTATACTAGCGTTTCCAGATTTTGCACTCCCCTTCATGATTACCACAGATGCGAGTGAATACGCGTTGGGGGCGGTACTCTCGCAGGATCGCGACGGGGGGGAGCGACCAATAGCATACGCTAGCAGACGCCTTACTGAATCCGAGAGTAGATATAGCGCGCTAGAACGCGAATTACTGGGTATCGTATGGGCGATAGAACACTTCCGGCCCTACGTATTTGGGAGGAAGTTTCGGGTTAAAACAGATCATCGACCCCTCCAATGGGTGGGAAAACTGAAAGAGTCATCAGCGCGGATTACCAGATGGAAGGAGTTCCTCAGTCAATACAACATCGACATTATTTACAAACCGGGGAAGGAGAACGTCATGGCCGATTGGTTATCCCGCGCGTTGGTCGTGAATGCGATCGAAGAGGAGATTCCGGGACCATCACGTGACACCCACCAATTCGTCCAGGAATGGTCACCCGGCGAGGAAGGGGAGCGGGAGGGGGCTCCAGCCAATGATGTTCCAAGTGACGGGAGTTCAGTGGGGGATAGGCCCTCGGACATTGAGGACCTCGACGCCATAATAAATGACAAGAGGCGCCAGATCATTTGGTTCACCAAAACTTCTGGGCTCTTCAAGATGGAATCTGAGAAGTACGGCCACTGCAACATCGTCAAAATCTGGTCGACACCGGGGATAAACGACGATACGATTTGCCGCGCTCTGAAGGACGCATCTACTCCAGGGAAAACGCACCACATGTACGTGGGAAATGCGACCATCTGGGGACGCATCAAACGCCTATGGAGGACGGAGAGGATCGGAGTCGATCGTACGTTCGTCCGATGTACCCTGAAGGTGGAGACAGTAAAAGAAGAAACGCGGCAGAGAGAAGTGACCCTTGCATTCCACCAAGGGAAGACAAACCACCGGGGAATCGACGCTACCCTGCAAGCATTGAAGAGGAGATATTTCTGGTTGGGTATGAAAGACACGATTGCGAGAGTTATTGGTACCTGCGACACATGCCTCACCACGAAATATGATCGCCACCCCCCCAGAGCAATACAGGAGGAGACGCCAACGGCAGACCAACCGTTGGAGGATTTGCAGGTGGACACGTTCACATGGAGGGGATACAAATGGGTCACCATTTTCGATAGGTTCAGCAAAACAGCGATGGCCCATCTGATAGCAGAACGATCAGCGGAAGCAGTCCTAAGGGCACTACGCACATGGTGCCAATTTTATGGCGTACCAGACACGATAGCTTCCGACGCTGGTAGGGAGTTTGATAACGCCGAAATAAGGGCTGAGGCGGCGGCCTTAGAGATCCGTTGGCATCTCAACACCCCAGGACACCCGAAGAGTCGAGGAGACGTAGAGCGGCTGCACAGCACGCTTAGCGACCACCTACGAATTTACCATGGAGAGAAGGGCTTAGAACCAAACGTGGCGATGGAAAAGGCAGTCATCGCGTATAACCACTCAATCCATTCTGCCACCGGTTTTTCTCCGGTCGAGACGCTGTTTGGACTTCGAAGATGCCGGCGCGATAGCAGGAGTACGGCGATCGATGAAGAACTGGCCGCACGGGTAGTAAGTAATCAGATAGCGCTGAAGAAACAGTGGGGAAGGCTCCAGGATAAGAAACGGTGACGGGTGGCGCGCGACAACTTCAAAGTCCGCGATATTCTGGGCAATCTTAAACTCGGCGCGCTCGTGTACCGGAGAAAAGGGTCGAACAGGGGTAAGGAACTAGTGCGGTACGAGGGTCCTTTCCGAGTGATCGCTCTCCGCGAACACAACGTGGTCACGGTCGAAAGCATTACACCCCCGATTAAATGGCGGACGGTACATGTGGAACAGCTCAAGTTTCCCGCGGTGGAGCCTGGGAGCCCCGTCGTCGAAACATAACTCCGGTGTGTGTCACAGGTGACCAGTCCCGAGAGGCCTATATATATATATATTTTTTATTGGTTTATTATGTTTTTTTTGTGTTATATGGGTCTGTGCTGTGATTTTAGATGGACCTGGAAGACATTTTTCTTTTCAATTTTTTTTTTATTAACAGAGTATACTTTTTGTTTTGTGTTGCTATAATAGATACATAGCTGATGTCGCATGTTAGGAGTTTACGGGGAATGTCCGTAAACTGGTAGGGGGGAGTTACGTCTAGCGGTACGGCAGTGTTAAGCCTAATACCTTGTAGCCTAGGGTAAACAAACCCGTAACGTGTGTATAGAGGATCAGGAGGAAAATAAAGCCAGTTATAAAACAAACCTTCTTATTATATCATCTACCTCCTTCTTCATTCCTTTTTCTCGATCGTCTACAGCTGGGAGACGATTACTTATATATATATATATATATATATATATATATATATATATATATATATATATATATATATATATCTATATATTACATATATTATATATATATATATATATATTTTAACATTCATGATATTTGAGAAACCCTCACATCTGGTAAGCATCTTCCCTTACGCTCCTAGGAGTGGGGATGAGAAAACGAGCAGTCTTAGCACAACCGTCGAGGAGAGCGGACTTAGCAAGCTCCCGAATTGGCGGTCACCAACAGGAAGAGAGGAGAAGAACCAACAGCAGAAAGTAACGTTGATTGGATAAAAGGAAGATCATCGATTGGGTGATATTAATATTAATTTTATTATGGATCCATTAAAAGAAATTGAGCTCAAATTTCATGTTTTTTGTAATTAGTAGTAACTATCGTAATTTAAAAGGAATTGAATATTTTTTTTATACTTTTTGTCAGCACTCTACGTAATTATAATTATTTGTTATAACCATTTTATTTGAATATATTTCACAATTCCTAGTTTCTCAATTTATTAATAACTACAACATTAGCCTTGAGATCGGGCGATTCAATCGGGATAAATTCCTATGTCAAAGACATAAAACAATTTGAATTAAAGATCTCATGACGGACCTGCCAAATTAGTTAAGGTAAATTGATCAAATTAAGTAGAAAGAGAAATGGTAAAAAAAGAGGTAGGTTACAATATATATATATTGAATAAAATGAAATAAAAAAAAAAAAATTTATACTGGGACATTGTCCCCTTAGAATAAGAACAAGGAACGCAATAGGAATGTTTAGCTGACGAAAAAATGAAAAATTACATAGCATTACACAGATTTGAGCTTACGAATAATACTATGTACAAAATACGATGTACTGTGGCTATGCACATGTAAGATTACTAGAAAGAACTAACAGAAACAAATTGAAACAAAAAAGAATAGAGATGAAAAACAAAAGAAATGACAAGGGGAGAAAGAGCATGGAAGGATGCTAGGATGAATGAAAAATAAATAAACAGAATAATATCGATGTATTATGGATTCATCAATGATGGTTTGAGATTGGAGGGGGATAAGAAACTGGTAGTGTTGATTTAACGATTGGGAGAGTTGATAAACAACAAATATCAATGAGAGTAGAGAACGATCAAAGGAAGCAGATTTGAGAGGAGGGAAATAGAATGGCGGGATCTAGTATTGCGGGAGAAGTTGTCAAGGTAAGGGGGTTCATAAATTGATTTCTACAATCCAACTAGAACGTAACTTTGTATTGTTTTTTTTTAGCTCGATTGGAGATACTTCATGCAAAGAGGGATAAGACGGACTCAACAGTTGTCGATTCAACAAATGAAACAGGATGGATCAAGCGTAATATTTGGTTAATTTGTTTTATAAAAGCTGGGAAATGCCAATCCCTTAATCGTTTCGATTGTTCGTTCCTCTAGAATTATATCAGGACAATTCACCCTGTGAAGATGTGGATAGATGTGGAGACACCGACAAGAAAAAATAAAATATATTATAAAATAAGAAGTAATGCAACTAATCTATATTCATTAAGAGCTCAATCTCACATTTTAATTAGAGCATAGCAATGAAATATCTGTCCTGGCGCTAATCAGTACCGGGGAGAAGTTGCACCCATAAAAATTAAATATGCAATAAAGATTTTAGCGACAATGATTAAAAGCAACAGCCAAAGTATAAGAGACGTATGAATAAATATTACAACCGGACAATACACGCATCTGACAGCGCCGGTGCGCCTGAGCATGTGGTAGCTAAAGACTAATGGCATAAGTGCATATGTGCTTAGTGAGCTGCCGATAACGGACTTAGATAAGGGGCTTAGTGTACCACAACTGATGTTTTCAGAACTGACGAATCTTTTTTCTTTATAATAATTATTAATTTTTTTTATTTAACTCACTAAACCACTTGATAAACGAAATAGTAACGATAGTATATGATATGATAGTATTTATGAACAGGGAGCCAACGGTGACGGGCGGAAGGGAGCAGCCATTCTAAGTCGGAGTAGTGGCGCGAAATGCGACGGTCTCTGGAGATTCCGAGTATAAATCTTAGAAAACAATTCATCAGACGTATTAAGCGAGCCTCGTGAACCCCAGAGGTACCACCATACACCACCCAGTCGTAGTCAAATGGATGTATACAAGAGAGGAAACTAGGGGTATGTAATTGAAGGAGATGTTTTGATCGATTGGCCAATTTAAGGGTAACATGTGGTCTTTCCGGAATAGAGTTTGTTTTGATTGAGTTTGGAGAGAGGCCGAAGCCACAATACTGCCTAGGCCTTCATGAATTAATAGAGTGGTGGATTGGAGCTGTCTAGGACGGAAGGATAGGTAAATTTGGGTGTCGTAGGCATATATGTTTGTCAAGAGTTATCAGATGTGAGGATCCCCAAGGTGGGGAG
This sequence comes from Acanthosoma haemorrhoidale, assembly GCA_930367205.1. NCBI lineage: Eukaryota > Metazoa > Arthropoda > Insecta > Hemiptera > Acanthosomatidae > Acanthosoma > Acanthosoma haemorrhoidale. The sequence goes on from OV884009.1 coordinate 116,407,910, forward strand.
ATGACGCCCGCCGCGGGCAAGGGCTGCTACAACCTTTCCAGCGAGCGCCTAGAAAGAGATAATAGTGGGTGGAGATCCTGTGGTCTTTCACCCTTGCTTGCGGCCTAGTCGGCGGGCAGCTTAATTCGTTTTGATCTGACTCTTAGAAGGTATGCCCCGACGAAGCACTATGTTTAGGAGAATAGGAACAGGGTATGTTTATAGGTGTCGGGATATTGGTTAAACAATTGTCGGAGGTGAACAATTGTCGGAAAAGGTGAACAATTGTCGGAGGTCAACAATTGTCGGATTGCTGTAGTTAATAACATGGACTGTGTTCCATGTAGGCGTTAATATCTGACTCCATTTATTGATAGGGATGTGTCCCGACAAGACACTGTGTTCAGGATGAGGTTCATAAAGAATAAGACCAGTTTTCAGAGTTCGGGCGAGAGATCGGCAGCGTAATAAGTACAAGTCGTCAGAGGTCTGCTATAGGCTGTGTGACAAGTGCCGTCAGATAGAGAGGCCATCTGCCAGCTGCAACACCTGCAAGATTGCACTTCATCAGCAAAGCTTATCAAGCCTCAGCTCCTATATATCATTCCTCTTATCCTCTCACGTCCACTTCCTTCTGTACTGTTACTAGGCCCGTCACTCTGACATTTATTATTAATTGTAGTTTATGTTTGTAAAGTTCAAATAAATCTTTTTAAAAACTCCTTCTGGTCTTATCAAGATTTAACTGGCGCCCGAACAGGGACCTTGGCAGCGACTTTGGAAGAATCTCCCCATTCCGCGATCACCGCCGTTTGGCTAGGCAACACCCAAGACATCAGCTGGTGTATTTTAATACACATCACCGAGGCTCTGACCACTCATTTGTTACTATCTACGAGACGCCAGAGGAGAAGAAGAAGAGGACTTTACACAACAGAAGACATCAATTGGTAATATAACTTTGTACACATTTTACATGCCATTAACAGACAGACTAAACATTAACCGAAACATCCCCGAATTAGACGAAAATATGGCTACTAACAACCACATTATTTCAACCACAGACTTAAAACTAATACCGGAATTTGACGGAAACCCAAGCCACTTGATTAAATTCATAAATAAAATAAATTTCGTGGCCAATAACATATGCACAATAGACAACCCACACTGTGAATACAATACAAAACAATTACTTGGACACGCCACTAACAAACTTGTAGGACCGGCAGAACATTGCGGATTACGAAATTATAACACGTTACAAGAATTAATTCAAGAATTAAAAAATCAATTCCGCGATGACAAGTCGACACTACAGTCAATGGACGAAATTTTACAAATCAGACCTTACAAGAATGAACACCCCGTAAACTATGTAGACAGAGTATTACTCCTTCGAGACGAACTAGAAGGACGAGTATTCACGGACGATAGATTAAATGACGAACAAAAATTAACCGAACTAAAAATATACGACAGACAAATAACGCATCACTGTACGAAACAATTTGACAAAGATTTAGAATTTTTCCTAAACCACACGGACTACACAAACTTAAGGGACTTAAAAAGGGCACTTAAGACAGTCGCTGTGAGAATAATAGAACGTTCTTACGGAGAACGCTCTCACAGCAGACCACAACAACAAAACTCGAAATCACAATAATATGCCCCAAGACAAACACAAACACCACCTAGCACCGGTTATAAAGGCAAAAATTTTGACCCTTATTACTATGAGCGAAAACGCGAACAATCAAATCAGTACCAACAACCACAAACCTTTCCCAATAACGAACGCCATTACAACAAACCCCAATATAATTCAGACAAACCCAACAATTTTAATTATTCTCGTGATCCTAATGCACGATACAATCAGCCGTGGCAACCACGAGAACAAAACCAGTACTTCAATAAACAACAACTAGCTTTACCTGCAATACCACAACAACAACAAACAGTTTCAATGCGGACAGTCAGTAACCGCGTACACCATACCGAACTAGAAGACAAAGACTTATACATACAAGAATTACAGGACCAATTACAATCACTCGAAACAAAATATGACCATTTTTTAGAACCAGGACCAAGCGATCACAAACCACCCGACCAGAATACCAATTAAACCATACGGACACTTTACCGAAACTAAAAGATTTTACTGGCAAGACTTGGCTGATTGATACGGGATCATCAAAAAATTATATTCACCCATGTTCTTTACCCGAAGGAACTAAAATCATTTCGGAAGACTTCGTGATGAAAACCCTTACAGGGAGAGCCGAGGGAACTCAGAGTGCTCTAATAGATCTCTATCCCCTGATAGGAATTTCTGCGAAGGCAAAATTTTTAGTATACCCGTTTAGTAATAAATTCAACATTTTATTAGGATACGAGACAATGCGAAATTTAAACATAAAAATTAACTGTCAAAATAATGAAATAATAATAAATAAAATAAAATTTAAATTAGAAAACGAAACTTTAGTAGACAATAACAATAGTAATAATAATAGTAATAATAATAATAATAATAATAGTAATAATAAATTAAAAAATAAAAGGGACCAAACATACCCGGAAATAAACAAAAATAAAAGGGACCAAACATACCCGGAAATAAACAAAAACAAAAGGGACCAAACATACCCGGAAAATAATAAAAAATAATAAAATTAATAATAACAATAAACTTAATAATAATAATAAATCAAAAGAAAAGAACGAACTATACTATATTGATGACAAACAAACAATTAAACAATTAATTCGAACAGACCATATTGACGATAACACAACTGACCAATTAGTAAATCTAATAAGCAATTATGGAGAAATACTAAAAACAGACAATGAACAATTAAGAGCGACTAACTTACTAAAACACAAAATCGTGACAAAAAACGAAAATCCATGCTACACACGTAATTACCGATACCCTGTACAATTTAAAGAACAAATAAATAACGAAGTGACAAACTTACTGAAAAACAACATAATACGTAAAAGTAACTCCCCCTACAATTCCCCAGTATGGATAGTCCCCAAGAAAATGGACGCATCCGGACAAAAGAAAGTCAGGATGGTTATAGACTATCGAAAACTAAACGACATGACAATCAATGACAAATACCCACTACCTAACATTGAGGACTTACTAAACAAATTACAAAACGCGAAAATATTTTCGACCATTGATTTGGCATCCGGATTCCACCAAATTGAAATGGATCCTGATTCCATTGCCAAGACAGCGTTTAGTACAGAAGACGGACATTACGAATACTTACGAATGCCCTACGGACTTTGTAACGCCCCACCGACATTTCAAAGAGCTATGAACATGACGATAGCAAATATCCCAAACGCCATGATTTACATAGACGACATAATCATATACTCTAACACAATACAGGAACATTTAGAACACCTTGAAAACATATTTAGAAAACTAAAAGAACACGCACTTTCCATTCAACTAGACAAGACAGAATTCTTCAAAAATGAAATCCCCTTCTTAGGATACATAGTTACCCCCGACGGACTAAAAACTAACCCAAAAAAAGTAGAAGCAATTACAAAATTACCATACCTAAATAGTGAAAAAACAACCAGACAATTCCTTGGAATGACCGGATATTATCGAAAATTTATAAAAAATTACGCGAAGATAACCAAACCCATATCAAAATCCCTACAGACTAAAACATACGAGACAAAAGAAATCAAAGAGGCCTGTGACACATTAAAAACTCTCATGACTAACTCCCCGATACTAGCCTACCCTGACGGGAATCGAACTTTTTACTTAACGACAGACGCAAGCGACAAGGCCATCGGCTCGGTACTTTCTCAGAAAGATAAAGACGGGACAGAACACCCTGTAGCGTTCGCCTCACGAGTGCTACAGCCTCCCGAGATAAATTACTCAACGATAGAGAAAGAACTATTAGCAATTGTCTGGTCGACACACCATTTCAAACCATACTTGTACGGTACGAAATTCCAACTACTGACTGACCATAAACCACTAAAGTGGATATATACAATGAAGAACGGTAACACACGCATTATGAAATGGGTGTGGAAACTTCAGGAATTCGAATTTGACGTTACTCACATTGACGGAAAAACGAATAAAGTAGCTGACTTACTTTCGCGACAAAATGAAAATTTACCTTTAAATCACATAACAGAAGAAGACAATATAGACAACATAATTGACCAACCAATAGACAATACTCAAGCACTAGACGAAATACTTAATGAACTCAATGACTTAGACCAAATAGAATTAGACAGACTTAGTACTTGTAGAGCGACTATACATTCACAACAATCATCCAATGAACAGGTTTGGATTGTAGACAATGACAAAAACATAAATATTGAAAAATACCAAATAATCGTAAAAAAGGGTCCAAAAGAAATAAAATTCACTCAACCATTTAATAAACATAGACATGAAATTATACTTGATGACGTAAATGACTTACAAACACTAATAGAACAAGTAATTAGACCGAAAATCACATACGGAATATACTGCGAACCAAATATCCCATTACTTCAACCATGGTACGATGAAATGTTCAAAGAATTTTCGAAACTGATACAAGACTCATACCAGACTGTAAAATTAAAAAGATACAAAAATTTTGTAACCGACATCACGGACAAAGACGAACAAATAGAAACAATAAACAACTATCACATAGGAAAGACATCCCACAGAGGAACTATTGAGACTTATGACAAACTGAGAAAACTGTACTACTTCCCACTGATGAAAGAAACAATAAACGACTTCATTAACAAATGTACGACATGCAAAAAGACTAAATACGAACGAAATCCCATAAAAGCAAAATACATGGTAACACCAACACCAAACAAACCATTTGAAGACTTGATGATAGATACACTACATTTCGACAAAAAATACATCGTGACAATAATCGACACATTTTCCAAAAAACTATTTACACACATAATATCTGCTGTGACAGGAATCAACATCTGTGACACTATTAAACTTTACTTGACATACTATCCCACACCAACATCAATGAAAATGGATAATGGAAAAGAATACAAAAACAACCTAGTATTAAATTTTTTGCAGACAAATGAAATTGAACCAATCTATACGACCCCAGGAAATCCCAACTCACTAGGACTACTTAATAGAGCACACAGTACACTAATAGAACTATTACGAACACTCAATTACAAAGACTTAACGAACAAATCATTAACTAACAGACTAATGCTGGCAACAATAGCATATAACAATACTTTAAACTCTAAACTAAATATGACACCAGACGAAATAACATTCGGAATAACAAAAAGACCTGACCAACAAATAGAAATAAAAGAACAATACGTACAAAAATATCATGACGAAAAAAACATAATACACGAAATAACTAGAAACAAAATTATAAACGAAAAAGAAAATAGGACAGAAACACTAAATAAAAATCGGGAAAATCCACCCGAAATAAATGATGACCAAATATTCATAAGAACAACCCATCACCGCAAATACAATGATCCCTACAGACCCGTACTATTGTACAAAGACAGAAACGAAACAATCAAAGCACACGTTAATAGAATCAAAAGACCACGTAAACAACACTTGAGACCGAGACCAAACATTACTGTTTCAGAAGGAGAAGATGGATCCTACTCGGACAGTACTAATCCAGACACTTCTATGGACATTGGCATATACTATGACAGTGACTGATATAAGTGATAACCCCGGAGTCCTACATTACACTATAAAGAACGCAAAGGTAATAGAAAATTACTACAGGACATACCATTTTTATGACATTAGCTTACTTGACAAGGAACTAAACAATATACAGAACAATGTACCATCTTATAGGGACCTACCGACATACCCTATAATCAAAAACCTTATCATACAAACACAAAACAAATTAAACCTATTAAAATCACACAACAAACGAACTAAGAGAGGACTAATAAACGGACTTGGAACAGCTCTCAGCTGGCTTACTGGCACCATGACAGCTGATGACAAATCACATTATGACGAAGTAATAAATGAGTTAGGACGGAACAACTATAATATAGAAGACAACATAGAACAAGACATAAAACTTAATAAACACGTAATTAAAAACTTTCAAAAGGACATACAATCGATTAATAACAATTTTAAAACAGAACAAGACAACATAATGAAGATAAACAAGGAAATGACATTCTTTGAAATGTACATAATTCTGACACACCTACACAACAAAATAGATGAACTTACATTAACACTGGAACTATGCAAAATTGGCATCACACACTCATCATTAATGTCCCAAATATTACATGACATAAACCAAAATGTAAATCTAGCTTCTAGGAATCCTGAAATCCTGTGGATAATGAGTAAAATTCACTGCACTACTCATAATAAAACACTCCATATCTTTGTAGACCTTCCTAAGGCAAATTTAAATATAAAGACTTATTTACTCATACCTTCGCCTGTAAAAATTAACAAACAATACTTGACTTTAGATATAGACGAAACTATTATAATAAAAAAAATTTAATATGTTATATACAGCAAATTGTACATTTTTAAACAATGAATATTACTGTAAAAACCTTTTTATTTTAAATAATACTTGTATAAATAATATTATTTCATCTGGAACGATGAATGCATGCAAATATAAATTAGCCAATACTAACATTAGATATATAGATAATATAAACAGTTTTATAACCACTAACCTCTCCAAATTAGACAATTGCCTTACTAATGATACTGTATACCTACCACCCGTTAGCTTACTCACCCTAGACCAAAATGATTGTTATAGAGAACTCCCCAAAATTTCAAGACATATAATAGACTCCACCATAAACAAATTGTACAATAAAATAGATATAGATGTAATCGCAAATATAAGCGAAATAGAAAACCTAAATATAACAGACATAGTTTTAGAACCACTTATATTTAATCAATCCAATACTTATTTTTATTTTTATTTAATTATAGGGGCCGCTATTATAATTGTAATCCTCTACTACCTTAAAAAATGTAAAACTACCAATTCCTTACGAAACCCTACACCAACAGTAATATATCAGCCAGATCATCCCAACGTTCTCAGAATTCTTCAACAAGATAACAGCCCTCATGCACCTGCCGCTATCAATCTCATTTCTTAGTATTCTTAGAGGACTAAGAATCTTAAACAACGGAGGAGATAGAGAGGCCATCTGCCAGCTGCAACACCTGCAAGATTGCACTTCATCAGCAAAGCTTATCAAGTCTCAGCTCCTATATATCATTCCTCTTATCCTCTCACGTCCACTTCCTTCTGTACTGTTACTAGGCCCGTCACCCTGACATTTATTATTAATTGTAGTTTATGTTTGTAAAGTTCAAATAAATCTTTTTAAAAACTCCTTCTGGTCTTATCAAGATTTAACTGTCGTAGAGTAGCGGAAGGCTGAGTAGGCATATCGCGACGGTGATAGCGGATATCGGTATGTAGAAACTAGAAAAGAACGAAGAGTGGGGCCTACCAGGGGCCAAGTGCCCCCAGTGTCAAGTTACTCGGAAGACTAAGAGACAGAGTCTCTCAGGGCGAAAACCCCTTGATATAAATACCCGTGCCCTTTCCCTGCCGGGAGGCGGAGCCTGTCGGCCACGGGTATGTTTTACGATATATGGCCTTGGTATATGGTATACTTAGTTATATGGCCGTTGGGATACAAGGGTGTGTTTTTATGGTTGCTAGCAGGGCTGAAGGTCTATTTTATTAGGGGCAGGTGTCTACGACTTCCGACCTCTCTATGATTTATTACCGTCTGTCGGTGTCCGTATGTCTACCTGTTCCTACTACGTGCCGCGACCCTGATTTATTCCAAAGAAGCTTACAAGATTTACATTATATTATAATACATTATGAACCAGAGTGTAGGGTAATTTACATATATAGTTAGCGGTCGCTATAATAGGTAATCTTGGAATGACTACGAATTCACACTCGGTCTCTAAGGGTAGGTAAAAACCTCCGGACCCCAAAGGCAAGTGTGAACCGGAGAGAAGCAGACTGGATTACCGTGGGAGACGCTACTAGGTAAAGTTTGTAGGGCCATGGCAACCGTCGTCCGCGAGGGAGAGGTCTTTCCCAAGGAGGGGTCTGACAATGCCGAACACACATAGCGAGGCTAGGAGAGAGTGATGCAGAGGTAGTTGAATGAGATGGCCATGGTTTGAGTAGAGCAGCAAGCGCCAGTGCCGAGAGAGAGTGAGAGAGAGAGCGAGTGAGAGAGAGAGAGAGAGAGAGAGAGAGGGAGGGAGGGAGGGAGAGAGAGAGAGAGTGAGAGAGAGAGAGAGGGAGGGAGGGAGAGAGAGAGACAGAGAGAGAGAGAGAGGGAGGGAGAGAGAGAGAGAGAGAGAGAGGGAGGGAGAGAGAGAGAGAGAGAGAGAGAGAGAGAGAGAGAGAGAGAGAGAGAGAGAGAGAGAGAGAGAGAGAGAGAGAGAGAGAGAGAGAGAGAGAGAGAGAGAGAGAGAGAGAGAGAGAGAGAGAGAGAGAGAGAGAGAGAGAGAGAGAGAGAGAGAGAGAGAGAGAGAGAGAGAGAGAGAGAGAGAGAGAGAGAGAGAGAGAGAGAGAGAGACAGCAGTGTTCCAGGTGCCGGTTCTGTCGTACTACCGCCAGTCTCGCTGCTTATACGGGCAGCCGTGATAGGAGAGTTCTCCCACATGCGGCTGTTTTCCCCACTAGCTTCTCCCCCTCTCTTACTGACGTCATAAGCTTTATTATTAAAATATGGTAACATAAGTAGATATTTTCTGGACCGAGAAGAGGGGAACTTCTAATTATTCGTAATGAAGAGGTTGACACAACAGGTAGAATGAGTAGTGATAGATAGATGTATGGAGGTGGTTGATGTAGGTTCAGGGAAGTGATGGTGAAATAGATGAACCCTGAGTTTACACCGGAAGACAATGAAAGGGGTTGGGATGGAGGTTGATCAGTAGTACCTGGTAAGGATAAGAAATGAATAGATGATTTAAACCATCTGACAGCACTGTAAATGAAGGACATCGATACAAGTTTCGATAAACCTTGGTGAAGCCTAACAGGATAAGGATAGATATGTGTTTTTGGTCAGTGGTGGATTGTAGCTCTTGCGTGATTTTGGTGCGAGTTTTTCTACCCAGAAGCCGGGTCATAGCGGATTTAAACGTGCTTCAAGCAATGTGGAAATTTGAGATATAATTAGTGTTTCGGGGAGTTAGGGTTTGGAACTTTATTAAATGGAAGAATATTCACTCTATTCCAGGATGAGGGAAATGTGGAATTTTGAAGGGAAAAATCATAAATGTTTAACAATAGGGAAAGAATTTCAGCGAGCCATAGCTTTAGGAATTTTATGGGAATGTCATCTGGGCCTACCGAATTATTTTTTGGTTCTATAATTGAGGAGATGAGGCTGGAAGGCGAAATTTAAGAGTAAAAGAAGTTGTTTAGGTTGAAATTACAGGTAGTGTTGATTTGGCTGAATGGACGGAGTTGCGATGAAGCCTTAGGGATGAACAGAAAGTTAGATTAAGGTCGTCAGAAGAAATATGGCAAGGAGGAGAGATGTTTGCTTTAATGAGATAAAATTTCCGGAGGAGGTCCCATTTGGAGCAAGAGTTCATTGCAGAAGAACGAGTCGTGAAAGAATTTTGATTGGGCAAGGCGGATTTTAGACTGAGTAAGGTGTCGGAGGGTTTTAAAGAGGGACTCATCTTCGGAGTCCCTGGTACGGATAAACCTCCTCTTTGCTGCATTCCGAAGCCTCATTAAGTCTTTAATTTCCTGAGTCTCCAAGGGGCTGGGGGACGGTGAGCTCGAAACATATTGACTAATGCACATTAACTAAAATATTAAACTGTAAGGATTAATAAGGTACTATCTTCTGTTATGAATATATTAAGAAGAAGATAAAAAGGGGAAATCTTTTCATGGCTTTACCTGAAGGGCAACTTCCACCTGCTTCTGCCGACTTGCAGACCATGTGAGAAAAAAAAAGTGACTTTTTTTGAACTTAGACCCAGAGTTTTTTTTATCTAAATAGTGAAAAGAGCAATATAACAATTTATTATAGAAGCAATAGACAGTTACCACTTTAGAAAACCCAGGTGGTAAGTTACAGCTGGGACCACCCCGAATCTTTGTCTTCTTTTTTTTCCTGAGGTTTGGATACAAAAGCTTCTTTGGAGCCTCTTGAGGTCTCTCTCTCTCTCAGTTTCCTGGCAGTTCTGGTGGCAGCAAGGACACACTTCTCTCCAGTAAGGCTGGACTTTTTGAGTCCCCTTTCTTAGCAGCCACACCGCACACAATGCAGGTTTATCTACAGTCATGATTTCGACCATCTTTTGTCTCAAATCACTATTCCACGTCGAAGATTCGTACAGCGTTGGGGTGGTATTATGAGATTTATGAGATATATTTGTGTACACTACAGTGATGAAACAATTGTATGCATTTACATTTATTTATCTTATTATTGACATTTATTATATCTATTAATTAACATTTTACTATTTACAGATGTATGGTTTAGTGTACATATATAATTTAAGCAGAGAACCCTCCAGGTATATTATATATTATTAACTATTTAAAATTAGACTTGGTTTAGGGCAATAAACGGACTTATAGGTCAGAGATTATTCCATTATTCGAAATTTCCTAGCGGATTGAATACTATCACTAGAAATGCAACAATTATGTTTTATCTTTTTTAAATTCTTGATGTTTCATTGAAAGTACTTGAATAGAATTAATTAAGGAAGGACATTTAATAGTGGCAGTGTCGGACCTGTGGTTGGTTGAAAAAGAGGAACCTTCATTTCAAATTAAATTGGTTAAATTAAGGGGACGATATTCTAAAAATGAGGTAAAAAGTGAGAAAAAAAGTGTGAAAAGCCTCTTCAAATTCCATGATGTGGAACTGCAGTCCTGTTATAAATATAGAAGGCATGTCTATTAAATTACGAGACTGATTAAATAACTAATATTTATTTCTTGCAAATTTAATGTTTGTCCCCTTCAATGTACCGCCATCTCAACTAATACAACATTGTACTCTTATTTTCCACTGGCCTAAACAATGAAGGAAATTAAATTGTGTCAGTTCTTTCAACATATCTACCGTTTTCATCTATACAGCATCAGCATATTCAAAATGATCTCCTTTAAGCACTGAATTTACTTTAGGGAAATGATAAAACTCGCAAGGTGCTTAATCGGGTGAACATAGAGGATGTTAAAGTGTAGTAATGTGATATCAAAAACTGCTTTACCGGAAGTCCTTTGTAAACAGGCCCCTTGTCTTCATAAAGAATGAAAGCATTTTCTCAGGGTTGCACCCGTTTTATTCTCACAGTTTTTTAAAAACTTCTGAATAATAACGCTGGTTAACTGTTGTGCCTTCTTGAACCCATTCTTTCAAAAGTGCGACCTTGATATCGAAAAAGTTAATGAGCGTTGCTTTGACTTTGTTTTTAACACTCTTGGCAATGCACTTATTGTTTTTTTTATTTCAGGATCGTACAGACAATCCAAAATACAGGAAATTCAGGCCTGATCGCAGATAATTACTCAACAAAACAGATTTATAACTTCGTCAAGTTGCAGAAAATTTCAAATTGATACCTTGTTCAACTGAACATCACGGTGTTGTGGTTTCCTGTGCAGGTACAGACGTATATATGCAGTTATAACCGGTTCTGAAAGCTTTGTTTACTAGGTGTAATTACAGTCTCGTAATTTTATAGAAATATCTCGAATATACAGGGCGTAACATAAATGATGTCCGAAACTTAAGGGAGTGACAGTAGACATCAAATGGAACAGGAAAGATCATCTGGGCTATACCGTTTTTGTGTTTTTTAAAGATGTAACGTTTTTAGTTGAATATGAAGCTATAACTAAAAATCTGTTTAAGTTAAATAATTCCCAATCGCAGCATCGTAAAATAGACATTTTTGGGGAAACAAAAGTAGGATTTGTCTTTATACAACTATTTGAAGGGGCTTTCAAGCGGCTCAATTATGAAAACTTCTGTTTTTTGTAAAATCATGGATTATTTGTGATTTTTTAAATCATTCTCCTACTGGACTATAATCATAACCCTTCTGGATTATCCCCACTTATAGAAAAACTTCCTTGTTTAATAAACTCCATGGTCATTAGGTTGGGTTATGTTACGGAATAAAGTACCTACAGCTATGTAAAACTATTATGTGATGTGAAATTCAGTCCCCTTAAAGTGTTTTTAGAAAAAATAATTACAATAAATTATTACAAAGCTTTTATTTTTTTCTTACTTGGGATGCACTGTAATGAAATAATTACTAAAATAGACTTTTCTAGTAATTGCACATTTATTTAGCTAATCATTAAGTATTCTTTTTCTAATTGGGATATGACTATTGTCGATCCCCATTCCACCTGTCCAGCTTTCGCATTACCAGATAGAAAATCTCGAATAGGTTTTTGCGATTGATTCATCGGGAATTCATAGGAGAATCCCCGTTTCCATGAAAGAATTTTTTTTTTATAATAAGAGCTTATTATAATTGCATAACAGTTGAAAAATTAAAACCACCAATTGCCTCAACCATTTTCATGAAAATGTAAATTGGGTGATCGTATGGAAAATAAATGTGGACGTATCAGGGTTAATGAGAAATGAAATTATTCAACAGGTTTTTAATGTTAAGTAATCTTTTTCAGAGGAATGAATGATTCCCCCTCAAAAAACTTAAATAGATTTTAATCCTTGTGACAAAAAGGAGTATATCATACGAACAAACCAACTGGTTTCGGCTGCGTGGCTTAACAGGCATTTTGGGGACTGGGTGATAGGGAGGGATGGACCAGTGAGCTCCGGACTTAACACCTCTCTCGGCTTTTATGTCTGGGGGAAGTTAAAGACAATGGTCCTTGTACTACCCAATGCCGTGACGAGTGTGGAGGGCACATTGAAAATTTTCATTAAAATACATCTTATGTTATCATTATCAGGAACATTTGGTATTATTATTAAATTTTATTACTTTAAGTCAATTTATTTGAGAAATTTCATTATTTTTTATAGGAGAATTTCATTTTTTAAAACCAAATGAAACATTTTATTTCGCATATTGTTTTATTAATAAAAGTGTATTTTAGTAATTAATTTATTACGATACTTCCCAGGTCACAGGAAAACAAAAAATCATTGTAATAATTTTTGGTGAAAAATATGAGTGTCTATGTTTAGAGTTTGGCGGGATGGTAAGGCCTCGAGGGTGCAGCCTTCCCCTACTCAAGTAGTCCCTCTATTAACTCAATATCTCTCGCATTCGAACAAACGTTACTAAATAGTTTTTTTAATAATCACTTCCTATTCAAGATAAAAGGTGACAACCTTTGTCCTTTTGTGTTAGGACTGGACCATAGTCCAAATGAATATTTCTGTTGCATTTGAGATCTGCTACCACTCCCTGAAGTTCCGGACATCATTTACGCTGCGCCATGTTTAGTCGGAAAAATAGTCTTTGTTAAAATAAAAATTACGGCAAAACATGCAAACGAAACTCCCTGCCTAAGCTATTTCAAGTAAGCACGGTTCTAATGATTTGTAGAATCCTTTCAAAGAGACAGTAAATTCATATTATTGAAGAGGGCCGATTCCATAGTACTGTTTTATCGCCTTGTAAATCTTCTATTAGACAGACAGACTAAGTCCACGATAAATCCTGCTATTCACTGACCGTGTGAACTAAAGACTTGAGTTTAGTCAACATCGAAAATAAATTATAATTATTATATAAAGTATTGATATAGACAAAACACCCTATTAATATAGCTCTTATTGAAACAACAAGTTGTATTAAATCAGATTTAACAAGGGTGGTTTAAATGAAAATTATGTCGGTGATACTAAGAAGAAATACATTCTAGCCGTGTCCGAACAAGTTTGTTTTTTAATTATTTTTTGTTTTTACTTACTTTACTTGAAGCCTCTCCTACTTATTTCAAATTTTCGATGAACTATGCTCATATTCAATACAATCCAGCATATTTGTTTTCATATTCTACCGTAAACAATCAAACCGGATGATCAAGTCTGATGTCCTTGTACGTTACAGGGCCAAGACAAAAATCATGTTCCAAAAGTGAAGTTAGTTTATAAATTATTATATAGTCTAGTTGTCCATCCCATGGCACATCATTTCTTCATGAGAGGATATTAATGACACCAATGTCCTAATTAATAGAGAATACAGTTCTTATGATTTTAAAGCTATGATTAATTTTAAGAACACAGTGTCCTAAGTCCCGAGGTTTCAAATGATGTGTGTACACGACAGTCAATTTTGTTCACCAATACGTTTATGATTTTGCGTAAATTAAAAATTTAAATTTATGGAAAAGTTTTAGCAGTTAGGAGGTACTTTGGTGTCAGGAGCTAGAGGTCATTTTTTAAATGTTATTTTATGAACTCTTGTTTGTTAGCTATGAAACTTGATTTTCCTTAATTTAATTCAACTGTTTCTCTCATTCCAGTCAATTTTAAATTACTTGTGAGATTAGTGCACTTTGAATGAAAATTGAAGAGAATTTAAGCGCAAACAACATTTTTTGGAAAAGTTGTATAAACTGTCAAAAACTGGATCAACTTGTGTTGGCCGTGTTTAACATCATTTTTATATAATTGTACTTGGACTTATTTATAAATATAAAATATGCGATTTCAGAGACAACAGTGCTATTAATAATATTATATTGGCAATTAAAGTAAAACAAACAATTAGTTTTCCGTCAGTTAACTGAACTACCTAACAATCGGTTATGAGAAAAAATCAGACAAAATTGAAAATGATGAATACAACAATTAACTTTAGCACATGGAGTCGGGGGGAAAAAACTCTCGTGTTTTCCCTAGCCTTACTCTTGCCCTTAGATAATTTTTCCACTGAACAAGCTCGCTGCAGAACTACCGCAAATGTTTACGCGACAGTAATTGATTAAATATCGAATTAAATTAGATAAAATAACATTTACTAACTCTTCCAATTAAATTGTAAAATTATTTAATCTACATAGTGTTCATCATGTCTAGCTTGCTTTCAAATGTTCAATTAAATTAAATGGACTGCACGTCTCCTTGTTCAGATAAATGATATGACCTATGGCATGAACACGGTCATTTAAATTGCAACAAAACGTAAGAACATATTTCAATGACAAACAATTCACCATGGAGCACAATAGCTTTAAACATGTACATGAAATGAACTTAAGATTTCAAATGGTGATTTAAACGAAGATTTTTTTTATGCGTCAGGAAAATAATGATTCCATGATAAAAACCAAAGAAATAAGCACTGCCTACTTAAACGGACTCGCCAACAGGTAACTCGGTAAAACATTGTAAAGTGTCCAACAGACGTCTTTCCCTTCCTTGCCAACTTTTTAATAGTTCCCTCGGTGGAATAAAAGATGGAATGAATTTTTCATTTTTCTTATTTTGTTTAACTTGAAAAGGTTTCTCAAAGCGAGATAGCTGTCATATTCAGTTAATATTTAAGCGATTGATAAAACAATTTAAACTGTAGCTAATTCCTGTGCTAGCTGAATAGCAACAGGTGTTATAACTAGCAATAACAGTCATGGCTAAAGGAAAACTGTAATTGTAATCACTCTTTGTCAAATCTCCTATTGAATAGGGGAAGGAATGTTTGACATACGAAGGAGAAGTTGGTGAGAATAGGATTACCATCGCATATCAAAACTGAACGGAATCTTAAAATAGAGCTGCCTAGTCCTCTTCATCAATATCCTTTGTGTCTTAAAGCGTGAGACAGCTCTCAGTGTCAATCTCAACCAGTCATCTCAGTTCTTGGTCAATACTTCCGCTCATTAGACACGAGATATAGAGATACTCGTATATAGTCACTCCCACCATCATATCCTTGGGTCTCACCACCAAAAATGATGTATCTGATGCTTCTGGTTGACCTTCATCTTACAAACGTGCCGAAACAAAATAGTCTGCCGTCTTTATTCTTTTTCTTTTTTAGCTCATAAAATTCTCTAAAAAAAAAAAAAAATTTTTTTTAAAAATGGGCACTTTAAAATTTTCGATTTACTAGTTAATTAGTAAATTTTTATTTTACGGACATTTTTTTATTTTTTTGCTAACATTTTTTTATTTTGAAAACGTAGGCCGAGGGTGATGAAAAAATGAAACAAACCAGTTTAATCATAATGGGTCTTTTTACAAAAAAAAAACTGAAATAACGTTTTTTTCTTTATTTCTTATTTTTAATAATGAGTATATCTTTTTGTTGCCTTGATAACTTCCTCCAGTCTTCTTAGCGCACTTCTAACTATGTCGGTGACTACGTCTAGATGAATTTACCACTAAAACCATTTTTAATTCGAGTAATGTGTTGAAAGGGGTGTTTATGCATCTTACACGTCCGTCAAGCCCCATCTCAAAAACTCTCGACAGGGTTTACAACAGGGCTACCAGCTGGTGGTCTTAGACTTTGAATACCAACTTCCTGAAGATACGCCACTACGCATCCCGAGATACGTGATCTAGCTTTATCGTTCATTAAACGATAATTGTCATTATCGGTGAAAGTGCGTATGGCATCTAAGCAGTGATACTCTATTAAAAAGGTGAAGTTCTGTTTTGCATCTAAAATAATCTCTCACCACACTATCACTGAGCAACCACCGAATTAAATCCTTTTTGGAAATACTGCCAGGTGCCCTGTGCTCTCTAGGCCTTCAATAAACTTTATTATTAAACAATTTATTAAGATAAAATTACTATCTGCCTTTTATTAAGCAATGAGTAATTGAGATAAGTGTCATCATTCATACCAATTATTAGAGAAACTAGCCATTGCCAGGACTCCCACTGTCACTTATTTATAGCAAGTCACGAGGCCACTACCGTTTAAGTCTCCAAGGAGGATTATAGGGATGAGTGGCGCAGTGCAATGACTGTGCTAGGGAATTAGGGTGGTTGGATAGGTTACCATGGAATTTAATGAACTTGGAAGGGATGAGTTCAAGAATATAGGGTATATTCAGATCATTGTGAAGGGTTTTGTTGCTGACGTCATAAGGGGCATTTACTATTGTTCTTAGGACTTTTGATTGAAAGGATTGGATGCGCTTGATGTTCGACTTTTTTGCTGTCCCCCATAGCTTTATTCCGTATGTCCAGATTGGCTTAAGTATAACCTTGTAAATAAGTAGTTTGTTTTCTATTGAGAGGTGGGATGTCCTTCGAAGTAGTCTGTACAGTTGTCCAAAGCATCTGTTTAGTTCTTGTCTTTTTAGTCTCGTGAGTGGGTTCCATGTCAGTCTTTTGTCGAGATGAAAGCCTAAATACCGTACTGTCTCAGACACAGGGAGAGGAATTGAATTTAAAAAGACTGGCGGACAGGACT
This sequence comes from Acanthosoma haemorrhoidale, assembly GCA_930367205.1. Classification (NCBI taxonomy): domain Eukaryota; kingdom Metazoa; phylum Arthropoda; class Insecta; order Hemiptera; family Acanthosomatidae; genus Acanthosoma; species Acanthosoma haemorrhoidale. Next base: position 116,425,416 of record OV884009.1, read on the forward strand.
TGCAGCAGAGCGTAAAGGTAATGTGGGAACATTTTCCTTCATTGACTTTGATTCGCCATTGGTTGCACCAATACTCGATCTCGTCAAGGTGATTTTGAAGGTTTTGGGATGCTATATTAGGGTCTGGATGGGTTGACAGGACTGCAGTGTCGTCCGCGAATGTTGCCAAGAAGGTATTGGTAGTAGAGGGGACATCAGCAGTGTATAGATTATAGAGGATGGGACCCAGGACGCTGCCCTGTGGAACTCCTGCTTTAATGGGATAGTAGTTAGAAATAGTAGTTAGAATATTCCAAACCACAGCGGACTTGGAAGAAACGGTTTGGAAGGTAGAATTGTAGGATTAGGAATAGGGTTTGCGGTAAAAATCTTTTAAGGTTGTAAAGCAAACCTGCGTGCCAGACCATGTCAAAAGTTTGAACTATGTCCAGAAAGGCAGCAGTGCAATATTGTTTGGTTTCAAGGGCTGAGGATATGTGATCAACAACGCGAAGGCCTTGTTGAGCTGTGGAATGTCGTTGGCGGAAACCAAACTGATGAGTAGGGTAAAGGTTTTTGGATTCAACAATTGGAAGTAGGCGTTTTAATAGGAGTTTTTCAAATATTTTTGAGAGGATAGGGAGTAGGCTAATTGGACGGTAAGATGAGGCGTCATTGGGTGGTTTGCCGGGTTTGGCGAATAGGACAATAATGGAATGTTTCCAGAGGAGAGGAAAGTGCGTCGTTCGGATAATGCAATTATATATATAGGTTAGGAAGATTATGGCTTTAAGAGGAAATTGTTGGAGGATTCGAGGAGTAAGGAGATCATATCCTGGAGATTTTCGGTAAGGTAATTTTTTCAGAAGATATTTAACCTCAGAGGGGTTAACGACTTTTGGTGGTAGTGAGAGAGGGATAGGTGAAGTGAGAAAATCTTTGACAGTTGGACGGTGATTATTGGTTTGAGGAGTAAGATGAGGAGTGAAAGTACGGGAAAGATGCAGTGCAAATTCCTCCGCCCTCTCGCCATCCGAAGCCGCCCAGGACCCATCATCACGACGGAGTGGGTGTAAACAGGATGATATTTTAGGATTTTCTTAGTTACATTCCACAGGGAGTTGTCCCTGGTAGACAGGGAGGAGAGATAGGTATTAAAAGAATCGGAACGGAAGGATGCCAATTGCCGCTTTACAAGCCTGCAGTACTGATTGTACAAGCGATGATCAGCAGGATGTCGGGATCTTTGCCACACTGTTCTGGAGTGGCGTTTGGATTTGATTAGGACTTTGAGATAATGAGGTAAAGGATTTTGATTGTGAATTTTTAGGTGACGATGGGGTGACGATGCCTCCCAGGCCGACCTCTGGATCAGAGTAGTGAAGGAATGCACTGCATCATCTAGGTCTTGGGATGTTTTCAGAGGTACTTTGAGGTCTACAGAGTCTGTAAGAATCTGATGGAAGTGGTCCCAGTCAACTGGGCCCCTAATAAATGAAGGAGGAGGCAGTTTGTGAATTGGATTTAGGGAAATGGTTAATAATAAGGGGCTATGGTCGGAGGAGAGGTCATTGAGGCGCTTGAGTGAATAGTTTAGTGTTCCTAAACTATTGCAGAAAAAAAAGTCAAGGAGATCTGGATTTCGGTTGGGGTCTGATGGCCAATAGGTAGCTGTGTCGGGAGAGATAGTGGAGCAAAGTCGCCGTGTGAGTGCAGACAGCAAAGCACGTCCTCGTGTATTTGTCGATCTTGAGCCCCAGTGCTGGTGCTTGGCGTTAAAGTCCCCATCCACAAGGAAACGATGCCCGATGGAGTCTAGAAAGGAGATGAATTGGGAATCGGAAATGGATTTATTGGGAGGGCAGTACACTGATGCTAGAGTAAGGGGAAAAGTGAGGGTGGTGATTGACACTGCAGTGGATTGAAGGAAATCATGTGCTACCAAAGGAACTATGTGATGGGATACGGTGTTATGGACAATGACAGCGGTACCTGCATGAGCTCTTCCATCTGGGTGATCAGTTCGATAAGTCTGGTACTGTCGAACGGTAAATGGTCGTTTACTTGTAAGACTTGTTTCAGTAATAAGAGCTACATCGATGTTTTTGTCATGGAGTAATGCTGTCAGTTCGTTAGTGTGGGTGCGAACACCATTTACATTCCAAAGGAGAATGGATAAGGAGTCGGAAGGATCCACTTATGGATTTGGTTTAACGGGGATAAGGTAGGAGACATGATTTGTTAGAAGGGAAATAAGAGGGGTAATTAGGGTTCTGAACTCTGTTAGGAATGAGGTTAAGAGGCTGGTGAGATCTGAAGAGCTTGAAGGGGGCGGGATATGCGAGATGTGTGGTTAAGGATGGGATTTAGTTTGCTGGTTACTGGGATGAACGGAGTGCTGGGGAAGAAGAACTTGCGGAGGAGGAGTAGGCAATGCCTGTGACTGCTCTCTGTTCCGAACTGCGTCAGCAAAAGATACTGAAGGCTTCAAACTTCTGGCGGGGGCGCTTCTTGGGCTACCTGTGGCTGGCGTTTCTTCTTCTGGGCGACGGCGTTGTTCGCTTCTGGACTTCAGAATTCTATAGGCCTCACAGCCTTTATAGTATGCCGGGTGGCCTTGCTGACAGAGCACGCATACAGCAGGTGATTTTAGGGGCTTCTTGCACAATTCGCTTTTGTGCTGCCCACTGCACTTTACACACCTGGGAGGGTGGTAGCAGTATGATTAGGTGTGCCCATATGCCTGACAATTATGGCATTGTACTATATCGCGTTTCGGGTAAGGCTTTTTCGACCTGTACTCTTGTGTAATACAAGTGGGTGACCTCATAGATTTTTTCCACTCCAGGTGTTCGCTCTAGTTCCACAAAGAATAAGGGCAGTGGTATCTTGGTGCTTGCATTATTTTCTTTTCTTTCCTCACGGAGCACATTGGTAATTTGGTGAACCTTGTATCCTAGGCTTAATAGCTCCTTCTCTATCTCGTCCGCTGGTGTAGTGGGATGCAGGTTTCTAATCACTACCCGCAGCGATCTTTCTTGCTTTAATTGGTATGTGTGAAAATCGGCCTTAGTTTCTTCTAAGTATTTAATTATTGTTCGGTAGGTTTCGGGAGTGTCCGGAGATACTTTTGTGTCCCGGGACCGATTGAGGCAAGTGTATTTTCCTGTACCTACAATTTTATTTAGTTGGGTGCATAGTAATTTAAAATTACTGATGTTACGTATGAATATTGCTGGTGGCTTGGGCTGTGTGGTGGGTGTTTGTGTAGAGTCCATTTCCTCTATTTCGATATTTTTCAAAACCTCGTAACTATTGGGCGTGAAAAACGGAGCTCATGAGTGGTTGTTGCTGTTTGTTTTGATGTGCTAGGTAGTGATGGTAGTTCCTCCATAGAGCTGCTGGGAGCTGAAGAGTTTTCAGGGGCTATATTTCGGTTAGATCGCCGCGGCTTACGTTTGACCGGTGACGGAGTGGGGGTAGGTCCCAACGACCTTGTACGTTTTTTTTTCTGCTGACATTAACTGCTTACATTCACATTAACGCATGTTTCATTCACGAGTCACGGGTCTTGGCTCTGAGCCACCAGAAGCGGCTCAGAGATTATAATTGCGTGACGTTAGTGAACGATCCGAATGGCGCTATGACAAATGCTTCCCAAAATGGTGGACTTCTCGGTCCGATTTCACTTTCACTTTTGTTCTATGCAAATGTAATAAGCGATTTACTTTAAACTTTAAGACATCCGCATGAACCATTGAAAGTGGAACGGAACTCGTCGGGCAGCAATACATTTTCACTTTCGTTCCAATAACGGGATTTCCGATCATATACGGTGAGCACTGGTTCGGTTGCTGCCGGAGTCGGCCTTTACCTTTCATAGGGTAAGCATCTTGTCCAATTCTGTGTGTGGTTAGTTGTGTGTAGTAGTGCAATTCGATAGTTTTATGGGCGTTATAGTGATTAAGTAAGTGATAGACTGCGTAGGAAAAGTCGCAACACCAGACTGTGCTGTATTCACAACTCCTTCGTAACTCCTTATTCGTAGCGCGGGACTGGGAAGAAGGGTAGCTGGGCTCTTTTTTTTCCTATCCCAACCCTGACAGAGGTGACATTACTCTGGGCTCACGTATCTCGGGTCTTTTCCACTGGCATTGTGCCACCCCTTCTCCACAAGAAGATGAATAGTAGTGACGGAGTGCCAGTATCGGTGACTAGGGATGTCAGTGGGAAGGGGCCTGGTGGTGGAGACCCCCTATACCTAGACTTCCTCACATCAACTACAACACCCGGAACAGCCTAGGTCTCCGCTGACATACGGGTCATGAAAATCAACCAAAGCATCATAAAGCACGGAATAGATGACTTGATAGAAGACATAAAAAAAGTTTGTAGCAGAAATACAAAGTTAAATAAAAATATGAGTTAAGTTAAATAAATAAAACGTTTGTCCGAACACCAGGGCAATCGCAGCATATTCCAATCACTGCAGTAGAAGAAGCAGCCAGAGCCATTATGAAACACGATGCTTTCCTTTAGAACATATCAACGAAGGTGGAAGGTGTGGTGACCACAGTGGTTATGCACCAGGTCCCAACATCCCTAGAAGTCCCACGTTAAACAACTCCAAAGTCCCTAGAGGAGCAGAGAGATGGGGGAAGTTCAAAGACAGATCCACCCCCGAAAAGGGGGATCAATCAGGCTTCAAGCCCAGTAGCAGGACCAGCCAGTAGTGACTTCTGTCGCCCAGCGCCCATACTGTCCGAGGCACTGGGGACTGATGAAAACAAGGATGGCTACATAATTAGGAGCAGGAAAATGGAAAAATAAAAATAAGGGCCCAGCATCCACAAAAACCAATGGAGCTTGCATCCAAACTGCCTTTGGCTAGAAAGCACCCGGGAACCCCTGACCGAGTGCATGTCCCCGTAGAGGGTAACCAGGAATATGTAATGAAAATATTTCCACCGAAGGACCCCAGTAAGGCCTCCAGGATCCTGAGAAGAACAAAGTAGGGGGGGGATCGTAGTCCTGATCAAAGAGCTGCCGCGATGAAGCCCTTTTCAGTATGAGTTCTGCGCGGGACCAGGTTTACACGAGCTGGGTAGTTGAGGTCATCCCAGCATGAGGTTCGCTCTCATCGATGCTACTGATGCTAAGCTGGTAGGTTTGCACAGGATAGTAGTTTGGGACTACATCGACCTGCCTAACTGCTCCAATTGCCAGGAATATGAGTACTCAAAGGGCACATGCACGAAAAAGCAGAAAATGTGCAGGTGGTGTGGCGAGAAGGGGCCCGAAGAAGAAAGAGAGCCTGATGTTCGCCAACTGTGAGAGCGAAGGGTGCCCTAAGGAGAAGCAGCTGCACCAGGCAGGTTCCACAGTGTGCCACATATATTACAAGGCCCTTTGTCGAGGCCATCATGAAGAGTACCCGATATGAATAGGCTCAGAGTCTAACAAATCAACGTGGTGATGAGTTGGGTGGTTGCTGCGGAGCTGTCGACACTCACCATTAAGTACGATATCATGTTGATTCAGGACCAATACTGTCTTAAGAATAAGGTTTCTGGTCTAGGGTCAACAGTCAAGACTAGTATCTGTGGGCAGTGGAGCAAGGAGGCCCAGGACAGCGATAGAAATCTGTAATCCCACGGATGGTCATCAGAGGAGAGTCATACGAGGTGCAGGAACCTGTGGAGCGAGGATGTCTCTAGGGGTCAGTATTGGGGCCTGCCCTTTGGAAGCTCGTATTTAACAATGTTCTTGTGACCCTTAATGACCATGGACTACCTACAGTAGACTATGTGCATGATCTGAAGACAAAGTGCGTCGTACTCCCGAGCTAAGGTCGCGAGAAGTGCATGTGCTTGTACTTCCCTTATGGAAGAGCGGTGTACATCCAGAAAAATAATCATGGGTGTGGAGAAGACGACAGCCACCCTGGTGAGAGGGAAAATGTCAGAAGGTGGTCTTTATATTCGCCTGGACATTGAATGAAAGAAGGTCCATAATCGTATGTACCGATTTCACCCACCTAGGCTACTGGGCAGAAAAATTATAGTAATTTCAGGTGACCCCGAGGTTGGAGCAACTTAACGTTAACTGCTACCATCTTCCACTACGGTTACTTGTTGAAGAGTAGTGACCGACTACCATTAGACACCATTTCAAAGGAAACGCAAATGTGAAAATAAATGAAATAATTAAAGGCACATGTTGATGTTTATTACGTCCATCAACAGTGAAGGATTGAAGGAATAAAGTTTCAGAATTGTCGAGAATAAAAAGAAACGCTCTCTTTGATTCTATATCAATTGTTTCCTTTCAAAGGTTTTTGAAAATAATAAATGTACAATCTGTTAAAAAACATAATAAAACAAAAGCAAATTAAAATTTCAGTGTATTTTAGTTATTTAAATTATTTTTTTATGAACCTTAGCCACTGGGATGGTTTGACAAATAAAATGAATTTTTTTGTTAACAATACCTTACAACAATTTTTTAGAATAAGTTATTGTTGTTTTTTCACTTTGCATATCTTTGAGAAGGAGTATTGTTAACACATCAGGTAAAGGCATCCTATGTACTTTAATTCCATATTTGGATAGATTCATTTCATGGTTCTTATTGAAATATGGCAACTCTGTTTGAAGGGTTTCTGTGATAAGTTCATTAGTCGATGGAGTGAAGCAGAAGACCGATTAGAATTGACACGCTGTCTTTTAAGAGAAGAGCATCTGCTAAACAGAACGGAAGCATATTTTCTGCTATGAAGACAGAGTGGCCGACCGTTGAAGTAACAAGACTGATGTTGCCATTAATTCTGCTGTTTGCCAACTCCTCTCCAGCCAGCGCTGCTAAACACCAAATACACTAAGGACTCCACTACCTGTGTAGATACAGTCACTCACTATTGCCAGCGATAAATAATAGAAACCAAGGCAAACTGACAAGTGGCAGAACGAGTCCTGTGGAAAATAGTTTATAAATATGCATGCCCTTTATAAATAATTCATAAAAAACTAATAACGGAGGATTGTCCACGGATCTGTTCGTGTTGCTCGAAACAATTGTTGGCTGGCAGTTTTCTTTTTATTCCTTGCTCTCTAATTATTGTCTACTTTTTCTTTTGTACTAATGCTTTCTTCGACTCTCCTCCGTCTTTCCACTTTTTTTTTTCAAGTTAACAAGCAGTTTCATTCTGTATAAAGTTCGCTTTTTACATTCATTCAATTTCCCTACCCAATTTGAATAAGTGCTGACAGGCCTAATCGAGTAAGCGATGTATAAACAAATTGAAAAATGACTTTTTTTTTTTTTAACGGCCGCTGGGACGAAACAATGATTTTTCATGAGATCAGTGTAATCGTTTCTTATTGCTGATGCTAGACCACTTTCAGATCCACGGTCTTCTTTCAAACCATGAACTATAAATTATAATCCTTCTATTAATCTATTTTGTGACCAGTAGAAAGGAGTAGCATAGACAGAGAATTGAGAATTGAATACGACTCCAGCATAAGTTGATCGAAAAAAATATTTTCATCATTCAACATGTAGTTACACAATGTAATCCTTATGTTTATAAAAAAAATAAATGTGTATATAATATATTTTATAATATACACATCCTTCATTAACCTTTTTGCTAATGTAAGTTATATTGGGTTCCATCACAGAATAATAAATTAATATTTTATATTAGTTTTAAATTTAGTCTTGGATGATGATCTTAAAATACTTCAAAATTTCAGGAAATATAGTAAAATATCAGCACTCAGGCATTTTTTTTTCTATACTCCTTGTTATTGAATTGTAACTAAACACTATGTACCATATTCCGGGTTGTTGTGGAATAATGCATTTAAATTTATACAAACACACGATCATCCCCGTACTTGATTGTAGTCACAGACTCTTGCATGAGCTTCCGGATCACCCTCGCCCACATTAATCCGGATATGGGGGAGTCTACTGCTTTGTTATGTGCTTCCATTAGGTTGGTAGTCCCAAATCTCAACTACCAGTTAAGTTGACCGCTCTAAGCTATGAACAAGCGCTGACTAAACGATCTGACAACAATCTCATGGTACTCCAGTTCAATGCCGCCAGTGTCCGAATGCCATTAAGTTCCAAAGATAAGAGTTTCTTAGGCTTCCGACCAGGAAGACTCGACGGCAGACAGACCCAGGCATCTGGAAAATGGTTATCCTCTCAAGCCCTCTCTTGAGTTCTAGGCCTTCACAGTTGTGATATCAGTGTTATGCAGTGAATATCTGCTAAGATTATTTTTATTATGTGAATAATTGTAATAAATTGATTTTAATTTATGTATTACATTTATGGGATTACAGCATTGAAAAATTTTGAGCGTGCTCAGTAAAATTTATGTTAGGAAACGGTCAGGAGATAATTGTTTGATATACCCTCAATGTTCATCGAGTGCGGAGAAATGAGAACTTTCGGTTGGGGAGGGATGAGAAACAATTGTAAAACAGTTACAGGTATGAGTACATTATATCTTGCATACATGTGTAATAGTGGTATCAATAAATAATCTCTTGATTGCCTGGGCAGGCGATTGTATTGCATGCGATTCACTTATTGGCTCGTACAGAACAGAAACACAACCATCCTCGGAAAGATAATTAACGCTAAAGGTGAAATTGCCCGTTATCTCGATGCGATGGCCGCTGGTATAAATTAGCTTTATAGATTAGCTGAATTATCTTAATCGAAAACAACAAATGTTCAATTGTGATGCATCGAACAATTAAGGATTATGGCTGCAACAAAACTGTAAACAGTAACATACACTATATTAATTTAAAAAAAAAACTTAATAATGCCTTAATTTACAGTAAAAATTATTAGTGCAGAAGTGGATGAAGATGGATATAGACTCAGCGGAAATATGTTTGATCACAGTTCTAATGACGCATTGTTATCATAGTCTACTAAAATACTGGACAGAGGCAGTAAATGAAACTGAAACATTAATCTATATAGACAAAAATATTGTCAGGAATAATGTTCCTATGAGTGGTATCTAGATCTGCCAAGTACATTGGTTGAACACCATTGTTAAAATGATAAATGTTAAAAGACTCATAAATGAAAACTTACCTAAATAAAAGATCAAGTTTCACACATAAATATGCTGATCCTAAACAAAACTGTACTCCGGTCAAATCTGACACATTCTTCCGCAGTATGGAATTTCGCCTGCCAATCAAACTGCAAAAAACTTGAAATAATTCAAAATTTGTGTACAAGCATTATAAATGGGTACTCACGTTTGACAAGAATATTTTAAATGTTATCTGAACTTTGTTAGCCAACATTACAACAGCATACAAACAGACTCTTTAGTTGTATCATTTATTAATAATTTGAAGACATTCCATTAATGGAGGAAATAAGTAATCATGGCAAATTCTCACTGAGGAACTTGAGGTAGGCTCGTAAAATAACTTGGCATATACTGCTTCACTCAGCCTCACACATTATGATTGCTAGATTTACCTTCCCTACTGCATATTTGGAATTTACGTAATAATAACATGATGACCAATACGTACAAAATATAAGATGAAAATGAAAACCAAACAATATAAATACAATTTCCTATTTATCTATCTATTATAGTATACTAAACTACTAACACATATTATTAATCATATTTTTAAGATGTTTAAATTGACACCGTACCTAATGTGATAGAAAAATATTCAATTTTTAGTTATTGATTATTGTTGTTATTATTTCATTATTTTATTCAGGCTGCTATATGTTTTAATAGCAAGTAAAAAATACATGGAAAATACCCCTGTGGGGATTGTGGTTGCTGCTTCATTCCACCAGTCGCTGTATCTTTTCTTTGGATGAGAATTAGTTTTCCTATACTATACTACGGGATCCGTTGAAGCGTCCAATGTTTCCCGAAGGAATGGAAATAACATATTTAATGTCATTAAAGCCAAATCAATTAGAATTTTTCAAAGTATTTTGAAATTCATTTTTTTTAAATGGCCATTTGTATTGACGAAGATGATTTAAATTGTCACCAAAAAGTTAGTAATCATGTCTCCAATCGGGCATGTGGGCTCTCTATCGATATAGTTTCTTTACTTTTTACATCCGTTATTTTAGTTACAAAACCTACTACTACTAATGTACTACCATCACAGTCCAAAATAATAATAATAAAACAGTTTTATATGATGAAAAAAACAAATTAATAGGACCACTGATCCTTGCATCAATTATACTAATGTCAAAACAAACCGGTGCACTTGAAATATAAAAGAAAAAAAAATGTATATTATTATACCAGTACGTAATGTATAAAATCCTTTTATGGGAGACAACAGTAAAAAATAAAACATGATACACTAATAAAATGTAATTATATTGAATGAATATGAACACAATGAAAACGCTTGAGAAAAAAAAAATACAACTGGCCTTGATATTGCTTCTTTAATTTATTTTCTGTGCTACAGAAATATACTCTATATGCGACTGGAACCCTTTATTACATTTGAAAACTAATCGTTGGTATTGGTAGAAAGAAATGACAAAAAATATAAAACATTAATTTGAAACGTAAATTAGTCCTCCTATAACGGCTTTATTACTTTATTTGCAATGAAACATTGTTCTCAAACTCATTACCGACGGACGAAACACAATTGGAACGAATTTATGAAGAAATAAATTAATTTTAGACCTCTTTCAAAAGAGTCACTTGGGAACTCCACTTTCATATTGTAATAATCTGTGAGACGAATCCGGTCATCATTCATTATACAGGCGCATTTAAATATTCGATTCAACAACTGTTGAAAAACGTAGCTAGGAAATTAATTATGTAACACACTTTTCTTTCAGCTTCGTACGGGATGTAAAGGTTCAAAATTACTAGTGCTATATTGAAAGAGGATTACAAAGGGAAAAACGAGGAAAACATGCTAATGAAGTTGAGTTACAAGGGATGTTCCAAGTAATAACCGCTCATAAATATATAGTTCTTTTTTACACGAGTTTTACTTTAATTTTTAATTTGAAGGAAGGTTCAAGTTGAAGGAAGGAAATTCAGAGGGCTTAAAATGTTATGAAAATTTTTATTTTCCATGTTCATTTGTCATAAATGAGAAAAAATTTTCTTTTATATGTGATTTCCTTATTTATATATTCTGATTTCTATACAAACTAAGGCAATAGGTTATGAGAAGTATACCCCACTGACAGCTTACCCCTGGAAGCGTCACAAGAAGAGCGAGAATAGTTAAGTGTCTCGTGCATTCCCCTCCCCATGGCTACCAGAGGATTTAAGTATGCGAAAATTCCGCACCACGAATTCTCTTCAGATTTGTGTCTGGGGGGTCCTAGGGAGTTGGAAAATGGATCGTGCCGGCATTGGCAAGGGCGGGTTATGTCAGGAGGGGGTGCCTAATCCTTGCGCGTCCATATCTCATCAACCTTATAGAAATTTCATTGGCCTCAAATTGCTTACTTTTTAATTTTACACAACTTCTGTTCTAAGAAAGATTTTCGTTAAGTCAGCCGTTTCTCTATAATTCAATGAAAAAAATGTAGAATTTTAAGCCTCTTGATTAGATTTGACGAGGCCATAGAGCGTCTTACTAGATATTCACCACATAAATTATGGAGAGAGTTTTGGGTAATGATTAAAAAATCATTATAATACGAACTATGAGATTAATGCACTGCATCTAATATTTTCCTGATTTAATTGACCTACCTAATATTAGGAATTTTATAAAACTTCCACAAAATACTATGAATAATAAGGTTAAGGATTACATATTGATACGTACTTATTATGGGCATGATGTTGTAAACGTTTTACATGATGCCCAACACTTTCAAAACCATTGTTTTGTTTTCCAGAAAAAAATATTTTAGATAGGTATGTACGGACTGTCATATAAATGAAAACAGAATTGTATTTGAAAGCGGTGTATTAATTTTCTTAATTGTTGACACCCAATTTTGTTTTTTTAATTGCAGTATAAAAGAAGCAAATAACTCGACGGACCTATGTATATTACAGTACCTACTTGGGTGGTTTTTATTAAAGGTGACTAATAATGCACATGTATTTTTTTAAATGTTTTTGTTCATCTCACAACGTACGTTATTCAACGTATTCCCTCATTTGCTTAATTAGCTCAAAAACTCACAAGAAACACTCGAAAAGAAAGGCCAGATACTGCAGAGTGACCGGGACATGTAGCCAATGATCGAAGGGGGGTGGGTGAGAGCATACGCCCACCAATCACCCCGCAATGGGGAAGCCCCCTCTCGTTATTTATATTCTCACTGTGCAGTCAGTGTATTAACCCTTTCTTAGGCGTGTCGGGTTAGAGTTGTCCTCCAGTTGACTACAAAGGAATATAAATTACACCATTTTGACTCTGTGATATTAAGAGTTGTAGTAGCTGACTCACGTAAAAACGTAGAGTATGGAGTGATACATAGAAGGAGTATCTATGGATCACTCCATACTCTACGTTTTTTACAGCGATACCCCAGCCTAAATCTGAGTTTAGTTTCGATTATAATGTTTGTATAAAATGAATGAAAGAACTTAAAGAAGAAAAATAAATAGAAAGTGAACAAGGAAGTGAATCCCCGGAAGTGAAGCCAATAAAGTCAATAGAAAAATTTTACGTACTTGGTTTTTGGAAGCAGTAATGACGTTGAGACAATGGCTCGAATCACAAAAGAGAAATGCAATCACTCAAATGTGAAGGCCCGTAAGGCCAGCAATTTAAATAGGACGAAAAACTTGTAAAGGACATTACGCTAAATATGGTTGAGTCCGTTATCGAACTAGAAGAGGATGGAGCATCAAGTCTAATAATTGGATGTGTGTTGATCATTTGATAGACATTTCCGTAAACTAAAGAACCGCATTGAAGAAGTTGAAGAGCAGCGGTACGTGATCCTAGTGGATTTTCAGGTAATCGTTGCCACTCTGTTTCCAAAACAATGTTTCCAACAACAAGAGGAATTTTTGCTGACATGGCCGTTACCTTCATTTGACGCACCCCACGTGTCGGTCGTGGAGTGGCATTCCGAGCGTGGCATTAAAGGTGGCAATGAAGACTAGACTAGATCTTTTCCTGGATGTCGTCAGTTCCTGCTTGCCTGAGGGATCCTTCCCTTTGCCGTAGAAAGGCAGCGCCTGGTCCTAATCTTGGAAGGGAAAGGGAGACTATCGGACCCTTCAGCCTATCGAGGGATATGTCTGTTGGATACTGTTGGCAAGGCTTCGGACTAGATCATGGGAACTAGAGTACAAGAGATTGTCAAAGGTGTAGAAGGCCTTTCCATGACTCAATTTTCCGTCCAGAAAGGTGCGTCTACGGTGGACGCAATCTCCTTGGTGATAGAAACGGCTGACAAGGGTTGTCGCGGGAAGAGGTGGAGCAGAGGCATGAAGTGTTTTTACGCCATCACCACACAAGATGTAAGGAACGCCTTTAATTCGGCGAGTTGGAGCTGCATTTTGGACGCCCTACAGGGAATGGGCTTCCCTACGTACCTTAGGAGGGTAGTCAGCTACTACTTCTATGAGGCGGAGTGCTCCAGGGTACACTGCAAGGACCCCTGCTGTGTCTTAGCCTGCCAAGTAGTGTGTAAAACAGTAGGGTTTTGTTGTTGACGTCGCAGTGGTGAAATACAGAGAGGGTGTGACGCTAAGGCTAACCAGAGTGTTCCACTGGTCTGGAATTGGCTGGAATCTGTGGGGCTTTAGCTGACAGACTAAAAGAGGTCCTTCTAATCTTTAGCAGGAAAAATAGGGAAGAAATCACTTTTAGAGTGGGTAAACAAGAGGCTTCCTTGATGAAAGGATCCGGTTCAAGGAGCGTATTCAGCGGGGGTGTGCGGTAAGGTAGCTTGAGTAAAGTGGCCTCTGGCCTGCTGTTTCCCGTTTTCCGTAGGGTTTGGTAAAATATGAGTTGTGTGGTAAAAGTGGAAACCAAAAATTGAATTAATCTTGGACAGGAATGGTTTTAGTCATGGTATTTCAGTGACAGCTTAGTTTCCAGCTCTAAACTTATTAACCTCCTATAAATCTACAATTTCAATTATATCGTAAGCCAGTTATTTAATGTCAATTTGTTCCTAAGTTATGTAATGCTAAAAATGTTATAATACCAATATTATATATAATACTAAAAGTAGAAGCAAGCCCCTTATAGTGTATACCTGCCTTGTGATTTCATGGAAGTCACTGGAGGTTCCTGTTATTTTTTTAGTAAGCGACCGCATCCCTTCAAGACCTCCCTCCCACTTTTCAAAAATACCTTCAGCTTTAGCCCCAGACCACACTTGTTCCCAGATACTCGTCCCTAAACATCCCACCCAGTATGCAGTAACATAACTCTTAATATTTGTATATACCAGTGTTTTGCTTGTACTTCATAATAAAGCTTTTCTTTCATTTCTTTTAAAAGACTCTCCTCTACTAAGATTATTTAACTCTAGATTGCGATCTCCATTAATGTCCTATTCATGATAAGTCTGAAAAAAAATTTTTATCAGAAAATTCAATTACATCTTGTACCTATGAAATTTGAACAGCAACATAACTGATCTGTTACGGAAATTTTGCGTTGGTTAATTTAGGGTAGTCTCGTTTCTTGTGTCCTTGGTCACAGTAATAAAATCATCAAAAGCCCTATTTCATTATAACTGTTGTTTATTTTTATTGTAGTTGTTGTAAATGGCCATTACAGTAAATAGATGATATTTCTATCTGGTATGAATCTCAATCCTGACGAGGATTTTTCAAAAACTACTGTGCAATCTAACCTGTATTTACTAAACAACTATTCTTCCATTTAAGTAACTTTGAAGGGACTAGTTCTAACAAAGTACTATTAATCTCCATGTGTTTAATATGGCATCCGTGCATCGGATCGTACTTAGATTATATTCGGAGTACTGCGCCTGCGCTAACTATAGAAGTCGTTTTTCACATCGCTCTGCAACAAACTGTTTCTTGTTACCGTTCGTAGGAAGTGCCTAGTTCGCAAAACTGTTCCAACCGACCCTTGGGTGAACCGTTCGTGGTGGACTGTCTACAGGTCAGTGGAAAGAGGAACATTATTATTGCTAACGTAAGTTTTTCATCTCACAATTCATACAGAGGGCGGCCATATTGCAAGATATCAGTCAGCCGTGCTGAGAGTGGGGATAGGAGTGGGGATAGGAGTGGGGAGCCCAGCTGGCCCTCAGTACACTCAGTACACTCTCTTCAGGCCTCTCATTATATTGAATTTTTTTTTTTTTTTTTTTTTTTCAATTGAAAACTATTTACAAGAATATGAAACATGCGTTTCTATCAACAAGTTATATCAGAAAATAAAAAAAAACGCTCAAGATCATTGGGACCTACCCCCACTATGTCACCAGTCAAACGCAAGCCACGGCGATCTAATCGGAATATCCCAATAAATTCCTCAGCACCTAGCAGCTCTATGGAAGAGATACCACCACAACCCACCACATCAAAACAAACAACAGTAACTCATGAGTCTCCCTTTTTCACACCCCATAGTTACGAGGTGTTGAAAAATATTGAGGTAGAGGACATGGACTCTACAACAACACCCACACAGCCCAAGCCACCAGCGATATTCGTTCGCAACATTAGTAATTTCAAATTACTATGCACTCAATTGAGCAAAGTTGTAGGTACAGGCAAATATACTTGCCTCAATCGATCTCGGGACACAAAGGTTTCTCCGGACACTCCTGAAACATACCGAGGAAATATAAAATACCTAGAAGAATCCAAGGCTGATTTTCATACCTACCAACTAAAGCAAGAAAGATCGCTGCGGGTGGTGATTAGAAACCTGCATCCCACAACACCAGCGGACGAGATAGAAAAGGAGCTGTTAAGTTTAGGGTACAAGGTTCGCCAAATCACGAATGTCCTCCGTGAGGAGAGACAAGAAAATGATACAAGTATCAAGAAACCAATGCCCTTATTCTTTGTCGAACTAGAGCGAACAGCTGGAGTGGAGAAAATCTACGAGCTTAACCACTTATACTACACAAGAGTACAGGTCGAAAAGCCTTACCCGAAACGAGACATCGTCCAATGCCATAATTGCCAGGCATATGGGCACACAAAATCATACTGCTACCACCCTCCCAGGTGTGTAAAGTGCAGTGGGCAGCACAAAAGTGAATTGTGCAAGAAGCCCTTCTGAAACAACAAGGCTGTGAGGCTTATAGAATTCTAAAGTCCAGAAGTGAACAACGTCGTCGTCCTGAAGAAGAAAAATCAGCCACAGGTAGCCCAAGAAGCGCCCCCACCAGAAGTTTGAGGCCTTCAGTCTCTTTCGCTGACGCAGTTAGGAACAGAGAGCAGCCACAGGCACTGCCCACTCCTCCTCCGCAAGTTCTTCTTTCCCAGCACTCCGCTCATCCCAGCAACCAGCAAACTCTATCCCATCCTCAACCACACATCTCGCATATCCCGCCACCTTCAAGATCTTCAGATCTCACCAGCCTTTTAACCTCATTCCTTACAGAGTTCAGAACCCTAATTACACCTCTCATTTCCCTTCTTACAAATCTTGTCTCCTACCTTATCCCCGTTAAACAAAATCCATAAGTGGATCCTTCCGACTCCTTATCCATTCTCTTTTGGAATGCGAATGGTGTTCGCACCCACACTAACGAACTGACAGCACTACTCCATGACAAAAACATCGATGTAGCTCTTATTACTGAAACAAGACTTTCAAGTAAACGACCATTTACCGTTCGACAGTACCAGACTTATCGAACTGATCACCCAGATGGAAGAGCTCATGCAGGTACCGCTGTCATTGTCCATAACTCCATATCCCATCACATAGTTCCTTTGGTAGCACATGATTTCCTTCAATCCACTGCAGTGTCAATCACCACCCTCACTTTTCCCCTCACTCTAGCATCAGTGTACTGCCCTCCCAATAAATCCATTCCCGATTCCCAATTCATCTCCTTTCTAGACTCCATCGGGCATCGTTTCCTTGTGGGTGGGGACTTTAACGCAAAGCACCAACACTGGGGCTCAAGATCCACAAATACACGAGGACGTGCTTTGCTGTCTGCACTCACACGGAGACATTGCTCCACTATCTCTCCTGACACAGCTACCTATTGGCCATCAGATCCCAACCGAAATCCAGATCTCCTTGACTTTTTCTTCTACAATAGTTTAGGAACACTAAACTATTCACTCAAGCGCCTCGATGACCTCTCCTCTGATCATAGTCCTTTATTATTAACCATTTCCCTAAGACCAATTCACAAACTGCCTCCCCCTTCATTTATTAGTGGCCCAGTTGACTGGGACCACTTCCGTCAGCTTCTTACAGAGTCCGTAAACCTCAAATTATCCCTGAAAACATCCCAAGACCTAGACGATGCAGTGCATTCTTTCACTACTCTGGTCCAGAGGTCGGCTTGGGAGGCATCGTCACCCCATCGTCACCCAAGAATCCACAATCATAATCGTTTACCTCAACATCTCAAAGATCTAATCAAATCCAAACGCCGCTCTAGAACAGTGTGGCAAAGATCCCGGCATCCTGCTGATCGCCGCTCGTACAATCAGTACTGCCGATTGGTAAAGCGGCGATTGGCATCCTTCCGTTCCGATTCTTTCAATTCCTACCTCTCCTCTCTGTCTACCAGGGATAACTCCTTGTGGAATGTAACCAAAAAAATCCTAAAGTATCAACCTGTTTCACATCCACTCCGTCGTGATGATGGGTCCTGGGCGGCCTCGGATGGAGATAGGTCGGAGGAATTTGCTCTGCATCTTACCCATACTTTCACACCTCACCTTTCTCATCAAAGCCATACTCACAGCAAAACTGTGGAAGATTTCCTCACTTCACCTATTCCTCTCTCTCTTCCACCAAAAGCCGTTAATCCCTCTGAGGTCAAATACCTTCTGAAAAACTTACCTTACAGAAAATCCCCTGGATATGATCTCCTACCTCCTCAAATTCTCAAACAAATTCCTCCTAAAGCCATAACCTTCCTAACCTACATATATAATTGCATTATCCGAACGACACACTTTCCTCTCCTCTGGAAACATTCCATTATTGTCCTATTCGCCAAACCCGGTAAACCACCCAATGACGCCTCATCTTACCGTCCAATTAGCCTACTCCCTATCCTCTCAAAAATATTTGAGAAACTCCTACTAAAACGTCTACTTCCAATTGTTGAATCCAAAAACCTTTTTCCCACACACCAGTTTGGTTTCCGCCAACGACATTCCACTGCTCAACAAGGCCTTCGCGTTGTTGATCACATCTCCTCAGCCCTTCAAACCAAAAAGTATTGCACTGCTGCCTTTCTGGACATAGCTCAAGCTTTTGACAGGGTCTGGCACGCAGGCTTGCTTTACAAGCTCAAAGGATATTTACCACAAACCCTATTCCTAATCCTACAATCCTACCTTTCAAACCGTTTCTCCCAAGTCCGCTGTGGTTTAGAATATTCTAACTACTATCCCATTAAAGCAGGAGTTCCACAGGGCAGTGTCCTAGGCCCCATCCTCTATAACCTATACACCGCTGATGTCCCTTCTACTTCCAACACCTTCTTGGCTACATTTGCAGATGACACTGCAGTCTTGTCATCCCACCCAGACCCCGACATAGCATCCCATAACCTTCAAAAACACCTTGACGAGATCGAGTATTGGTGCAATCAATGGCGGATCAAAGTTAATGAAGCAAAATGCTCCCACATTACCTTCACCCTTTGTCGCAAGACTTGTCCATTAGTTTATTTTAATTCTATTCCTCTCCCAGTAACCGAGACAGTACGGTACTTAGGCTTCCATCTCGACAAACGACTGACCTGGAACCCACATACGAGACTAAAAAGACAAGAACTAAACAGACGCTTTGGACAACTGTACAGACTACTTCAAAGGACATCCCATCTCTCAATAGAAAATAAACTACTAATCTACAAAGTTATACTTAAACCAATCTGGACATACGGAATAGAGCTATGGGGGACAGCAAAAAAGTCGAACATCAAGCGTATCCAATCCTTTCAATCCAAAGTCCTGAGAACAATAGTAAATGCCCCTTATTATGTCAGCAACAAAACCCTTCATAACGACCTTAATAAACCCTACATTCTAGAACTCATCCCTTCCAAGTTTATGAAATTCCACAGTAGCCTTTCCAACCACCCTAATCCTGTAGCACAGTCTTTGCACTGCGCCACTCATCCCTATAATCCTCCTCGGAGACTGAAACGGCAGTGGCCTCGTGACCTGCTATAATCGCGTGACAGTGGGAGTCCTGGCAATGGCCAATTTCTCCAATCATGTCCTAGTATGAATGAGCGAGTGAATGATGACTGTAAATATGGTATGAATGAGATCATTTATTTGTATTATTATTGCCTTATAAAAGGCAGATTGTAATTATTTCACAATAAAGTTCTGATTTGTTGTTGTTAAAGATTATATTCGAAAATATTTCCAACTTAACTGGCCAATATACATGCCTTTGGTTTTTGTTTCTTGGATTTGACATGCTTACTGATGGCAGACTTTGATTAAGTTCAATTCAAGATTTAAAAACAATTTTTACTGAATCTTTAGTGAATATAGATTCCCACATGAGGGTAAAATATTCAGAGTCTTCATCTGACAACTCCAAGTAACGTCATAAAATAAATTATACCACCATAAATTTGTTTATGACATGATGGTTTTGCTCATTAATTTACCATTAGGTATTTAGGCTTCCATCTCGACAAAAGACTGACATGGAACCCACACACGAGGCTAAAAAGACAAGAACTAAACACGCTTTGGACAACTGTACAGACTACTTCGAACGACATCCCATCTCTCAATAGAAAATAAACTACTTATTTACAAAGTTATACTTAAGCCAATCTGGACATACGGAATAGAGCTATGGGGGACAGCAAAAAAGTCAAACATCAAGCGCATCCAATCCTTTTAATCAAAAGTCCTGAGAACAATAGTAAATGCCCCTTATTACGTCAGAAACAAAACCCTTCACAATGATCTGAATATACCTTATATTATTGAACTCATCCCTTCCAAGTTCATAAAATTCCATAGTAACCTATCCAACCACCCTAATTCCCTAGCACAGTCATTGCACTGCACCACTCATCCCTATAATCCTCCTCGGAGATTAAAATGGCAGTGGCCCCGTCACCTGCTATAATTAAGTGTTAGTGGGAGTCCTGGCAATGGCCAGTTTCTCTAATCATGTCCGGAGCATCTGTGGCTCTCACGCTCTTGGTCAGCCTCCGCTGGCTCTTATCCAGTGACGCGGCTGACGTAGGAGCGTGGGGGACTTCCCAAGACTCCGCTGCTTCCTTCGCATGCGAGGGAGGTGACAATCATGTGAAGGGGGGCCTCTGGGCTGTTTGTAAATATTGTATGAATGAGCGAGTGAATGATGAATTGTAAATATGGTATGAATGATAACATTTATCTCAATTATTTATTGCCTAATAAAAAGGCAGATTGTAATTTTATCTTAATAAATTTGCTGAAAAAAAAAAATAAAAAAAAATTTATCATTACAAAACAAAGTATTCCTTAAAGAAAAAATAACTTACCATACATACTACTAAGCTACACAACCTTGGAAAGGTCGCAAAAGAACGAATAAAACATTGTCTTACACACAGACAACATTCATTAAGTTTTCGACGAGTAGTAGACTTGACAACATGCATTTCCACAGAGCTAAGGATTGAATAAAATATATTAAAATCTTCGACAATACTAACTATTATTGTTATATAATATAATAGGAAACATTAAACCTCATCGATGAGATCGAAGTTTCCAACATCCATTTGGTACACTCATGTAGGTTTCAAAGAATTGAATACCCAATATGTCCCTCTTCGCTATTTGTGTTTCTGCGAAATCCGAGCCAGCTTGGCAAGGTCAAAAGCAGTTATTTCTTCAATTTTCCCAGCCATCTCAAACTGAGTGGTAAATTCAATTAAAGACGGTCGGGGGGCCGGCATTTCTTTCCCTCTTTAAAAGTGAGAGGCATCTGAAATCAATACTTGATAACACAATAAAGTATGAGGTTATTAAAGGCATTATTGCTTGAATCAGAATTCCAGCAGAATTGGAAATGAGACCTTAATCGGCTTAATTCACGGACGCCGACTGGCGCCTAAGTGCATAAATATGCATAAGACATAATTTTTATAATGACTGAACGATAAGCCGAAAAGAAAAAAAAGTCTTTTCTGTGTTCTCAAACAGAAGGAAAGTGATGGAATTGTTCCATATTTTTGAAGACATGACCAGTAGTGATTATATGTCATTATATACACTTTCATACAACTTCGAGCCACCTACAGTGGATATTGACTCTTGGGATTATAAATTATCTTGATCTGTTTTAAGCCCACTGGATGGTGTGTGGGTGACAACGATATGTATTTGCGAGGTCTCAGGGCTGTTTGCAAACACTGCATGAATGTAAATTGTAAATAAGGTATGAATGAAAACATTTATCACAACTACTTCTTCACAAATCACAATAAAGATATTTATTTTTTCCCCATATTTCGGTTATTTACAATTATTTTTATTAAAGAAAATGAATTGTTTATCGTCAAATGTACTGAATAGTTCTTTCACAACTATTTAATAAGATTTCAAAAAAAAAACATATGCAGGGTCTCTCACCCTCACTCGATTATAATATTGTTTCTTCACTTTTTTTCGTGTTTAATTTCATTCATTGATCTAAAAAATCTTTTAAACAACAGTAAAACGGTAAGGCTACTATTCCATGGATCAGCAAGCATTATGAATGGAAAGATTCCTGTCCAATGAGGAGAATCATGAGTAGATATGAACCTAAAATGTTTCCTTGCTCCCTTGCTAGCAGCGCAAAGGGCATTCTGCACATTGGCCTAAATGTGTAGAGGAAGGGTAGGCTTCAATTGACCAGAATTGGCGAGAGTTGGCTTAGGGTCTGGGAGCGGTCTTTCTCCCTACATTAAAGAGTGCCCGTTGGTGAAACATGAAACATGGTAGACACGCCACTATTGCTCTCCATGTTGGGCCAACTATTGGCCAAATGTGTAGAGGGGCCTTAACTGTTTACAGAGCAAAAGATGTCCTCATAAAGCAATGACAAAAACCTAAACAAATAATTACTTTTAGGATTGATATACCGAACAAACACTAGAGGAGGTGAGCACCACAACAAAACCTTTCACTTATTAGGATACATTTATATTATTATAATTCTGCAGCACAAACAGAGGAAATATTTAAATTCAAGTCGAATTGTTTCTAGTATTTACATAATGACATTACGCTTATATGAAATCTGGTGTAAAAACGAACCACAATCATCGTCGTTCTTGATTATGAATAAAGTCTTTATTAAAGTACATATAAACTTATATTTAGGAAAAATCGTAAAGACAAAAACCTAACGAAAAAACAAAGGAAATATTTTAAATAAAACAATTATTGCTTGAGGGGAAACTATTCTACCTCAACATCCAAGCTAAAAAGTAATTTTTTAATAGGAATTCTAATCATAAACGATTTGATCTAATTAATGTAAAACTAATTATGTTAAATTGAGTAGTCTTAGACAAACATATTTTGGTTATTTTAAACCTACTAAAAAGACAAAACAGACCCCGTTACAGCTAAACCGAGGAGAATAATTAAAAATCCTAAATTAACTTAAGTTTTGGTCGAAAGTAAATTATACTCCATCTCGGAAAGTAAGGAATTAATTGTTATTTATTGGATCCGGAAGGTAGGAAAATCTTACAAAGAAGAAGAGAAAAAGAAATAAAGAAAAACCCAGCTAGGGGTTGAACAATGCTTTTTCATGCCCAGAACCCACTCTGAATCAAATATCAGGGGATCCATCCAGGACAATATTACGAAAATATGGCGGTAGGTATACAGCAATAAAAATATACTCGATACATTTTTACATCTTATTTATGACGTATATTTTTCCCGATCCCTAAGGAAGAGGCCATAATTTTAAATGGCTGCAGAATATTCATCTTGCGTATATGTCAAAGTATTGACTAGCAGAAACATAAAAAAAACAGTAATTATCTATAAATCAATTATTTATTGATTGGATATGCCTGAATTTTGACTAAACATTGACACAATATATACTTATTCAGACAATACTAATACTATAATGACAAAATTCATTCATAAACTGCAATAACAAATACAGAATTATATCTCCTAGGACACGTAAATAGTTTGTGTTTTCGGTGAACCGTGCAGCTATCAACAGGAATATATATTTAAAAAGCAGTGATAACTTATGTTTGGTTTGGGATTAAAATCCTGCTGGTAAATATTGAGGATATTCTATCTCATGACAAGAGGTTCCTTTTAGGATTATAAATTATAAATTCAGGACAGAATCGAATCAAAATGATCAGATTTGTATATGGAACTTAGCAGGTATCAGGCTGTAGAAGCAGGTATAGTATTATCACAATTATATAATATTGTAAAAAAAGATCACCAAGACCATCCCGATTCTTATCCGAGCCTGCAGGATGAGAATCCTATTAAAATAGGAAATACATTGATTGATGGGATCCATGAATGATGTAGACAAGTTGTATGTGCCATAGGATGTTACAATTGATCTTCTTTTTTAAGTTAAATTTCTTTTACATTAAAAAAAAATATTTACGATTGGCCCGTGGGTTTTTTACTACATAATTGGGTAAAATATTTCTTTCTAGAATGATTCGATTAAAACACCTCATTTCAGGTGTAATTTATTAACTTCACGAACTTATCCCTATTCATTAATTAGCAGATGATTATCCAGTATTAAATAATTTAATTATGAGCATCGTGTTTCTTATATAATTTTATTCAATATGTTTCAAGAAAAACAATAACAATTTCGCTGTGCTAGTTAAAAATGAAACCTAAGTTTTGAAAGCTAAGTTTTTATAATCGCATTTTCTATGAAAAGCTGGAAATATTGAGGGAAAACTTCTCACTGCGTCATCCCCTCGACAATATACATCGTTTGAGAAGTACCAAGCGTTTCATTTGGTTCCATCTCGAGTGCGGAAATGAGAGAGCACACTGGAAGGCTGAGGACCTTGATTGAGAAGCGATTGTGTAAAGTAAAGACTAAAACAAAGCATAAAGCAAATCAACCTTGTATTTACATTCTCTATAGCAATCGAGGTAGCTTCCAAATAAGGTCCACACTCTCAAATGAAGTCTGGCTCATTGAAAATGAAGTTTTTAGCTGGCCTCACACTACCTTTGGAATATATTGATACCTCATACAGTATTCATGATACTTCGTATTACAGAAAGTAATATTATCAGATAAAAATTATAGAGAAACAGTCGGTTGAGCAGGTGAGACCAGCCTGAGGTGAGACGCAACTGAAACCTCTATACTGATTAAGTGCCATACAATGCCCTTATGCAGTTATCAATTGTACTCAGTACTCACCCAGAGCTTCTAATTGATAATACCATGCCTTAAATCTATCAATGATCAGTGGAATAAAATTAAAAAAAATTCAAGTCAAGTTTGAGGCACTAAATAATTAAAGATTTGGTTACGGCCGCGGCCGTGGAAACGGTTTAATACGGTTTTTGTAATTACATTCCACTAAATCCCAAATGCATATTAGATATTATGAATAAGGACGTTGAGATCTGTAAGTATAGACTGCTTAATATGTCAGGTAAGCAATAATTTTGTCGATTACAAGAGCCTTCATTATTTTTGATGGGTTTAATTTAGTTTTTAAAATATCCATAGTATTAAGTAATACTTAAAAGACGAAATTAAATTAGTGATGCCGACAAATTGCGAACACAATTTTTATTATAACTCTTTGATAATTTAATTCCCTTTTTATCGCAACCATTTAATTAATACATATTATTAATTAGAACTTCTGATTTGTTAGTGTCAGTTATCGGTAGCCACGTGTAAAGGTTGTGAATATTGTATTCCAGGACAGTTCCATATTTAGCTATGATTATCGCATGCAAAGGAGGCAACAGCCGTGTGGGCTTGGGGGGCTGGATAATTCTTGGGCAATGATGAATTGTAAATATGGTATGAATGAAAACATTTATCTCAATTATTTATGGCCTATTAAGTATTAAGGCAGATTGTAATTTCATCATAATAAAGTTGTTTATACAAAATATTACAAAAGAACAAATAGTAGAGGGAAAAGGTTTCCCTCGGCAATTGCTGGAATTAATTATTATGTTTTCGTGGAACATGTTCTCCCTTTTACAATACATAGCGGAATAGAATTTAAATCACCATCGAGTGCTTAACAAGTATTTCATTCCACGAGAATCTGATTCATACAATTGAAATATATTGGGTTTCCTGTTTGGCCTGGAAACAATACGTTACAGTAAATTTGTTTAAATCTAAAAACTTAAATTAATTTATGGATATATTCCTTCATTATAGGTAATTATATGTATGAGAGTTATATACTAAGTTCTTTGATAAAAGAAAATAAATATAAAAATGCGTCTGGCTTTAAAAACAAGCACATAATAAAAAAAAAAAAAAAACCACACAGATAGGTTCTTGGCCGAATCATATAACCTCAGTAATATTGTGGGGTTTCACCGCCATTGTGCAATAGTTCCTCAGCGATAGTAAAAAGTATCCACTATATGCAACACTTTAAAGTTACATATGTACACTTTTTATTAAAAGAAAGGGTCTGCTGAACATTTACAGCTCAAATTTTTCATCATGGTATGTGTCATTGATGAGTGGTATGCCAAAATAGTTTTTTTTCTTTTAGCCACTATAGAAACCGCTTTTTCCGCAATTCCCACCCAAACCAATCTTAGGAACAAAATTTTTTTTTTGACAATGTTTTAACTTAATTGATTTTAATTGTTTAAAGTGTGATTTCATAATTAAAATAAAGTAGTTCTGGTAAAATATACAGAGCTTTTCCCAATCATTTCATTAACTCATGTGAATCATTCCAGCACTTTTAAAGTCATTAAATTCCTTCGAATTTATTTCAAAAAGTTATTTTTTTTAAATCTTTATGAAAAAGAAAACAATCCACCACACAAATGCAATAAACAATATGCCCAAATACTTCAATTCGTACTAAATATAAGAAATTGTATTTATTCTTTCATTCATGAAAGGTTCA
Source organism: Acanthosoma haemorrhoidale (assembly GCA_930367205.1). Taxonomy (NCBI): domain Eukaryota; kingdom Metazoa; phylum Arthropoda; class Insecta; order Hemiptera; family Acanthosomatidae; genus Acanthosoma; species Acanthosoma haemorrhoidale. The sequence continues at coordinate 116,451,681 of OV884009.1, forward strand.
CTGGAGTTTCTTATTTTTTCCTGCAGGATTGTCACAGGAGAAGCATGGAGTGATTAGGGATATACCCACGCTCCTCCTGCAGCCATTACTGCTCGGTAGTAATAGTTAAGATTAAAAACACGCGTAAGAGCCGCAGATGCTCCGGGGGGCAGGCTACTAGGAATGCCGTGGTGTTTTTAGTCTCCAGGAGGATTGTACGAATGAGTGATGCTACCTAGCGATCTTGCTATGGGTTGAACAGACAGTTTAACGTGAAATTTTAAAATGTAGAGGGTATCTCTTCCATGGTGGTGGGTATATCAAGTTCTAAGCCTTTGTTATTATTATTATTGTTAACTTGAAAAGGAGTTACTGTGGTTCTAAAGCATTATGATTGAATGCGTTTGTTGTTCGTGAGCTCTGCTGTCCCTCAAAGTTCGTCTTCACTAGGATTTAGGATGGTTTTATAAACTCAATGTTGTGGCAGTCCAGGAATGAGCTAGATCTTTCTAATAAAATTTTATATATACCTATATAATAATAATCCTGCAAACATATACAAAGGTAGGTGTATTTTTTACGCTGGCTCAAATAGAAATAGAGCTGCAGTTATTATTACTAACCCGAAAATAGATCCAATGTTGCACTCAGAGATAAAATAATCCTAATTTAAACTGTAAAGGATATATAAAGCGCAAATGGGAACGAATTAATTGCAATACGAAAATTGAATACTCAAAACACATGAAGGAATCGAATTGTGACTGGTGGAGAAATTACTGCTCGGTTGGTGTGGAAGTGTCACCATAGAGTCATGCTTGTAAGATATCAGCTGGTAAACTTAAGTCACTAATGCACTATACAGGCATTAGAAATGAATATGGCAAGTACCCCAAAAAATGGGTGGAGACACTTAACCCCAAAAAATAACAGACACATATTTGTTCAAGGGAATACCAGAGGAGGAGCTATTTGGTCAGGATCCACCCTTACCTGTGCTGAGATTTTGCCTTTTACAATATGTGCATTATTTCCAAGGATTTGGAAAAAGTAAAGATTAATATTTATCCGTAGTACTGCGCCTGCGCTAAACCACTGCATAACGTTTTCGTATCGCTCTATAAACCAACTGTTTTGTTACCGTTCATAGGAAGTGTCCAGTTCGTCAAACCGTCTCAACCGACTACTGGGTGAACGGTCCCCGGAGGAGCTATCTACAGGTGAGTGGATAATGGAGTTGTGGACTAGATTGCCAATAGCAAGATTCACCTCACATTACACAGCAAAGGCGGCCATATTGCCTAGGCCAACTGTCAGCCGTAGTAGAGATAAGAGTGGGGAGTCCGCAAAGCCCTCATAGCATCTCAGCCAGGTGCTAGCGAAGGAGGCTCTCAAATTAGTTACGTAGCCGCGAGGCTACAACTTGCCATATATTTTTTTTATTTATTTTTTTTTTTAAAAATACCTTATAATTCAGAAAAATACTGCTGATGAAACATGCGTTTCTATCAGCAGTTAATGTCTGCAGAAAATAAGAAAAAACGCACAAGGTCGTTGGGACCTACCCCCACTTCGTCGCCGGTCAAACGTAAGCCGCGGCGATCTAACCGAAACATAGCTCCTGTCAATTCTTCAGCTCCCAGCAGCTCTATGGAGGAACTACCATCACTACCAAGCACATCTAAACAAACAACAACTCATGAGTCTCCGTTTTTCACGCCCAATAGTTACGAGGCGTTGAAAAATATTGAGGTAGAGGACATGGACTCTACACAAACACCCACACAGCCCAAGCCACCGGCAATATTCGTACGAAACATTGGTAATTTTAAATTACTATGTACCCAACTAAATTAAATTGTAGGTACAGAGAAATACACTTGCCTCAATCGGGCCCGAGACACAAAGGTTTCTCCGGACACTCCGGACACATACCGTACAATAATCAAATACTTAGATGAGACAAAGGCCGACTTTCATACCTACCAATTAAAGCAAGAAAGATCGCTGCGGGTGGTGATTAGAAACCTGCATCCCACTACACCAGCGGACGAGATAGAGAAGGAGCTCTTAAGCCTAGGATACAAGGTTCGCCAAATTACTAATGTGCTCCGTGAGGAAACACAAGAAAATAATGCAAAAATCAAGACACCACTGCCCTTATTCTTTGTGGAACTAGAGCGAACACCTGGAATGGAAAAAATCTACGAGGTCACCCACTTGTATTACACAAGAGTCCAGGTCGAAAAGCCTTACCCGAAACGCGATATAGTTCAATGTCATAATTGTCAAGCATATGGGCATACAAAATCATACTGCTACCACCCTCCCAGGTGTGTAAAGTGCAGTGGGCAGCACAAAAGCGAATTGTGCAAGAAGCCCCTAAAATCACCTGCTGTATGCGTGCTCTGTCAACAAGGCCACCCGGCAAACTATAAAGGCTGTGCGGCATATAGAATTCTGAAGTCCAAAAGCGAACAACGTAGTCGTCCTGAAGAAGAAACGCTAGCCACAGGCAGCCCAAGAAGCGCCCCCGCCAGAAGTTTGAGGCCTTCAGTATCTTTTGCTGACGCTGTTCGGAACAGAGAGCAGTCACAGGCATTGCCCACTCCTCCTCCGCAAGTTCTTCTTCCCCAGCACTCCGTTCATCCCGTCAACCAGCAAACTCAATCCCATCCTCAACCACACATCTCGCATATCCCACCACCTTCAAGCTCTTCAGATCTCACCAGCCTTTTAACCTCATTCCTTACAGAGTTCAGAACCCTAATTACCCCTCTCATTTCCCTTCTTACAAATCTTGTCTCCCGTTAAACAAAATCCATAAGTGGATCCTTCTGACTCCTTATCCATTCTCCTTTGGAATGCGAATGGTGTTCGCACCCACACTAACGAACTGACAGCATTACTCCATGATCAAAACATCGACGTAGCTCTAATTACTTAAACAAGACTTAAAAGTAAACGACCATTTACCGTTTGACAGTACCAGACTTATCGAACTGATCACCCTGATGGAAGAGCTCATGCAGGTACCGCTGTCATTGTCCATAACTCCATATCCCACCACATAGTTCCTTTGGTAGCACATGATTTCCTTCAATCCACTGCAGTGTCAATCACCACCCTCACTTTTCCCCTACTCTAGCATCAGTGTACTGCCCCCCCAATAAATCCATTACCGATTCCCAATTCATCTCCTTTCTAGACTCCATCGGGCATCGTTTCCTTGTGGGTGGGGACTTTAACGCAAAGCACCAGCACTGAGGCTCAAGATCCACAAATACACGAGGACGTGCTTTGCTGTCTGCACTCGCACGGAGACATTGCTCCACTATCTCTCCTGACACAGCCACCTATTGGCCATCTGATCCCAACCAAAATCCTGATCTCCTTGACTTCTTTTTCTACAATAGTTTAGGAACACTAAACTATTCACTCAAGCGCCTCGATGACCTCTCCTCCGACCGTAGCCCCATATTATTAACCATTTCCCTAAATCCAATTCACAAACTGCCTCCTCCTTCATTTATTAGGGGCCCAGTTGACTGGGACCACTTCCGCCAGATTCTTACAGACTCTGTAGACCTCAAAGTACCTCTGAAAACATCCCAAGACCTAGACGATGCAGTTCATTCCTTCACTACTCTGATCCAGAGGTCGGCCTGGGAGGCATCGTCACCCCACCGTCACCTAAAAATTCACAATCAAAATCCTTTACCTCAGTATCTCAAAGACCTAATCAAATCCAAACGCCACTCAAGAACAGTGTGGCAAAGATCCCGACAGCCTGCTGATCGTCGCTCATACAATCAGTACTGCAGGCTGGTAAAGCGGCAATTGGCATCCTTCCGTTCCGATTCTTTCAATTCCTATCTCTCCTCCCTGTCTACCAGGGACAACTCCTTATGGAATCTAACTAAGAAAATCCTAAAATACCATCCTGTTTCACACCCACTCCGTCATGATGATGGGTCCTGGGCGGCTTCGGATGGCGAGAGGGCGGAGGAATTTGCACTGCATCTTTCCTATACTTTCACTCCTCATCTTACTCCTCAAAACAATAATCACCGTCCAACTGTTGAAGATTTCCTCACTTCACCTATCCCTCTCTCACTACCACCAAAAGCCGTTAACCCCTCCGAGGTTAAATATCTTCTGAAAAAATTACCTTACCGAAAATCTCCAGGATATGATCTCCTTACTCCTCGAATCATCCAACAACTTCCTCCTAAAGCCATAATCTTTCTAACCTATATATATAATTGCATTATCCGAACGAGGCACTTTCCTCTCCTCTGGAAACATTCCATTATTGTCTTATTCGCCAAACCCGGTAAACCACCCAATGACGCCTCATCTTACCGTCCAATTAGCCTACTCCCTATCCTCTCAAAAATATTTGAAAAACTCCTATTAAAACGCCTACTTCCAATTGTTGAATCCAAAAACCTTTACCCTACTCATCAGTTTGGTTTCCGCCAACGACATTCCACAGCTCAACAAGGCCTTCGCGTTGTTGATCACATATCCTCAGCCCTTGAAACCAAACAGTATTGCACTGCTGCCTTTCTGGACATAGCTCAAGCTTTTGACAGGGTCTGGCACGCAGGCTTGCTTTACAAGCTCAAAGGATATTTACCACAAACCCTATTCCTAATCCTACAATCCTACCTTTCAAACCGTTTCTCCCAAGTCCGCTGTGGTTTAGAATATTCTAACTACTATCCCATTAAAGCAGGAGTTCCACAGGGCAGCGTCCTGGGTCCCACCCTCTATAATCTATACACTGCTGATGTCCCCTCTACTACCAATACCTTCTTGGCAACATTCGCAGACGACACTGCAGTCCTGTCAACCCATCCAGACCCTAATATAGCATCCCAAAACCTTCAAAAACACCTCGACGAGATCGAGTATTGGTGCAACCAATGGCGAATCAAAGTCAATAAAGGAAAATGTTCCTACATAACCTTTACCCTCTGCCGCAAGTCCTGTCCACCAGTCTTTTTAAATTCAATTCCTCTCCCTGTGTCTGAGACAGTACGGTATTTAGGCTTCCATCTCGACAAAAGACTGACATGGAACCCACACACGAGGCTAAAAAGACAAGAACTAAACAGACGCTTTGGACAACTGTACAGACTACTTCGAAGGCCATCCCACCTCTCAATAGAAAACAAACTACTTATTTACAAGGTTATACTTAAGCCAATCTGGACATACGGAATAGAGCTATGGGGGACAGCAAAAACGTCGAACATCAAGCGCATCCAATCCTTTCAATCAAAAGTCCTAAGAACAATAGTAAATGCCCCTTATTACGTCAGCAACAAAACCCTTCACAATGATCTGAATATACCCTATATTCTTGAACTCATCCCTTCCAAGTTCATAAAATTCCATAGTAACCTATCCAACCACCCTAATTCCCTAGCACAGTCATTGCACTGCACCACTCACCCCTATAATCCTCTTCGGAGATCAAAACGGCAGTGGCCTCGTGACCTGCTATAACTAAGTGATAGTGGGAGTTCTGGCAATGGCCAGTTCCTCTAATCATGTCCTGAGCGTATGTGGCTCTCGCGCTCTTGGTCAGCCTCCGCTGGCTTATCCAGTGACGCGGCTGACGTAGGAGCGTGGGGGACTCCCCAAGACTCCGCTTCCTCCTTCGCATGCGAGGGAGGTGACCCTTGTGGACTTGGGGGGCCTCTGGGCTGTTTGTAAATATTGTATGAATGAGCGAGTGAATGATGAATTGTAAATATAGTATGAATGATGACATTTATCTCAATTACTCATTGCCTAATAAAAGGCAGATTATAATTTTATCTTAATAAAATTGTTTGAAAACTGAAAAAAAAAAAAAATATTTATCCGTAAGTTTTCTCAGTTTTCGGAATAATTTAAGAAAAAGGCCAATGGCAGTACGGATTAACTGCACAACGAGGGACAATGGATGCATTATTTGCTGTAAAATCACAAACTTTAGGGTTTGAAGTAGAAAAATGTCCAGAAATATCGGCGTTTAGCGCAAAGGTAAAGAGATTAGAGGTTGTAAGAGAACTGAAATATCTTGGTGCAGTATTTGACGAGTGGTTAAGCTGGAATAAACATATCCACCACCAACGTGAAAACCCATGCCAACTCATACATTCTCTCTCACGTTTTGCCAAAAGAGTATTGGGGGCTTCCATCTGATGCTCTATCAATAGTATATTGTAAAGTGATACCACCACTGATCCGGTATGGTAAACAGCACTCTAGAAAAAACATAATATTCGTAAAATACAGAGAGTTGAGCGACTCATTCACATAGTTAAGGATACTAAAAGGCAGCTGACGTTCTAGCAAATAATGCACCCAGAAACCTAAAATTATAAGGCGTTGCCGAAAACTATGAAGCACATGCTGCTCACTTGAAAATTGACAGAAGTGAACCACTCAATAGGATACATCCAGGATCGCTGGATGATATCCATATCATCGGATGTAACACTAAAATTGACAGGTTCTCAACAATGAAAGATGCACCTTTGTGGCACATGGAGAAAATTGAGAATTGATACATGATGAACAGTACAAGCCAACAGACTGGTACTCCAATAATCAGGCTGTATTGCTTTCCATTCTTAAATCAGCCCAGAACATTTCTGGTCAAAACATATCATCAGGATAAAAATCAATACTGATATATAATCGCAGGTGAGTAATATCTACAATACACCATATAAATAAAATAATGTATAGTAGCCAACAGACTGGATGGGAAATGGCAATGGTGAGGTTAAGATCACATTACGGCACTAATAGGAGTGAAGAGGGTGAGCAGAAAGAAAAAAGAAGTTGCTACGAATGAGGCACTTGAAGTGAGCTTTGAAAGGCACGTGTCTCTTATATTGAACATATAGTAAGGGAAAGGACAAAAGAGAAATAGAATGAAGCCTCCATTTCAACCGCAAGTGGAATTCACACAAAACGTTTTTTCCTAGAATAAAAGAGAGAGAAATGGTTTATATTCGGTATGCATTGAAAACTCCCCAACTACTCAGTGGACACGGGAAAAAATGAGGCAAACCTCCATAGGTTTTCACTAGCAAACAACACAATGTGTAGTGTGGACAAGGCGAGCAAACATGGAAAAATCTGCTGTATGTCTACTCAATATTCGATGCAGAACGCGGTAGTTTAGCAAAGTACATACTGCTAAGTGGGAAAAGCTGGCCTATGGGAGTCCAAGTACTGCTAACTCAATACAACCAACGATTTCAGAAATTTAAAGGTAAAACTCAAATAATAATAGATTCAAATGGGTATTCACAACGATATAATTTAGAATATTAATCATACATTTATTTCATGCATATACTTATTTATATTACTGTTATTCAATATTGATTATATATTTAAAGCTTGACTCAATGTAACCGTAAACTATACAAATTATAAGTTTCATATGTGAAACAGACGTAATCATTGTATAGGAGCATGTGGGAAGTAACCCTTTTAGGGTTACTGGAGAGAGGAAAAAATAAAAAAATAGTATGATCCAGTTGGCAGGGGCTTAGGTAAGCTGTTATCATTTACTCTGACCACTTCGTCTGTTGACTTCCGGCTTAGCCCTCGTGTCAGCAAAGTTCTTATGCCCTCTGAAATGTGAACCGAAAGGATTGTATGATTATAAGGTATTTGAGAGGATATGCTGGCTGGAATATCGGGTTAGGTAGATTTCATTGAACTGTTGAATTTTCATTGACGCTGTTGGTGTGTCTGCATCATGTGCATGTAACTTGATTTAAACTGGAGATGAAAGAATAACGTTAACTTTTCATTCAATTTATCAAGAGGCGTTTCGGTTTACTAAATATGTCTGCATTAGAACATTATATTAGATAATTGAAAAATGTTAGATTTCCTTCGAATTTATTGTGGGGCCGCTTGATGCGATTGATTTATTAATACTAAGCAGGACATCACCCCGTTGGATTCTATGTTGCTTATCGTTTAGTTGCACTCTTTGAAACAATATTAGATTTATTGATTTTCTTGACTAAGTTCATACATTTTTTAAACGAAATTTTTATGACAAGATATGCAATAGTTTTGAATAATTTTTTTTTTTATTCAGTGTAGCGTCTAAAGAATATTTGTTAGTTAACACCATCTGAAGATAAATCGAATATGTTTTGATACCTCATACGAGTATACATGTTCCACATTCAGCAAAGTTTGGAGCAGAACAGAAGTTGCCAGAGTTGGCCAGTCGGCACGGAAGTCCTCAAAGATAGATCAATGTTGCCTAACATACCGCCACATGGATCTCTAGAAACACCACGCTTCTCTCACAAATCATTAGTAGAATCTGTTACGCTTTCCGACAAAGAATTTGATCAAGAAGTCACCATTCAATGGAAACTACTCACAATTTAATGTTAACCATATTAACCGTACGACAAGGAGTCAGATCAAATGGTCACAGACCTAAATGAGATGGGGATACGAAGTCGAAAAATATTTGACCCACGCCCAAGCGTTCTTGACCATACTCTGTAATCAATGTATGGGACGTTGCGGGGATGGGGAGCATGTATTTACCCGTAAGAATATATATATATAAAAAGAATAATTGTGATAAATGCTTACGGAACTGCTCAATATCAATACTGAAAACAAATTCCTTTTTTCAAAACAATTTATGTTACTTATAATGGTTTTTTCAAGTAATAAAATACATTTTAAATAGCTAAGTAGGAGCCGAGAAAAAAATACTATTCCCCTTTTCTGTCTGGGTTCTGACTGTAAATACTACTACCATCCTATTTTTTACATAGAATATGGAATATAGATCACTGAAAAGATACAAAAGCCAGGAGTAGGAAAAAAGTCTGCCTCGTTTTTAGGACCTTTGACACCTATAAATACAAATTTCAGTGGCAATAAAAAATAATGTTTTTTTTTAGCTAGATTCACTGCGAAGGGGGGGGGGGCAATTTTTGTCTTTTATTCCACTTGAACCTTTATAACTCGTATAAATTTTATTCAACGTATTCTATATAGGACACAAATTAGAAATTTTAATCTAAAATAACTGTCCTAACTGTGACTTTATTAAGTCTTAATCTTTAAAGTTTTGCTTTAACGGGTCGCCTTTTTTTTCTTGTTTAGTTTTTTTTTCATGCCTACCATCCTTATCTTAACATATAAATAAATCGGCATTTCAGGTTATTTCGGAATATACCTTTCCAATTTTAAGTTTGTATTAACTTCCGCTAACGTAGACCAGACAAAAAGAGCTATTTTTAAGTGTTTTCACATGGTCGTGATTTGAATGACAATACCAATTACCACTCTGTATTTATTGCTAATTACTAGTATTTGTTACCAAATATTTAACAGGATTTGACGAGAGATAATTAAATATTTCATTTTGTTTTAATATGGATCCAAAAATGATCTTAATATTTCTCGTAAGAATCAGTAGTTTTCTAATTATTACAAAACTCATAAAACAACTAGTAACATATTTCATGTAGCTCTCATTATCCCAGTAGTCACCCGAATGGCCGAGTACAGGTAAGTATTTTACAGAACGAAATTGTTAATAAAGGAAAACAATAATACCAACATTATTGTAGACGCATCTACTATTTCCTTAAAATATAAGGGTCCGAGGACACAGATGTTTAAGGTTACAAGGAGCATTGTAAGCATGAGTTCTGCTGTATAAGAACTTGACAACAGCTTTTGTGTGAGCGGATAGGCTTTTGTGGAATTGGGAAAGTCTAAAGGGTTACAGGTTAAAGGGATGTGTTTGTTAAGTTAAAGGGTGCGTTGACTACTGTTTGTTGGACTACTGATTGGAATGTTTGAATTCATTTGATGTTGGAATAGATCTGTTCCGTTTTGGTTTTGGTCCGAATTGGTTTGAAACAACTGTTCCTGTATATGAAGTTTGTTTCTTGTGTGAGATAAGAGTTTGTTTCTTGTGTGAGATAAGAGTTTGTTTCTTGTGTGAGATAAGAGTTTGTTTCTTGTGTGAGATAAGAGTTTGTTTCTTGTGTGAGATAAGAGTTTGTTTCTTGTGTGAGATAAGAGTTTGTTTCTTGTGTGAGATAGGAGTTTGTTTCTTGTGTGAGATAAGAGTTTGTTTCTTGTGTGAGATAAGAGTTTGTTTCTTGTGTGAGATAAGAGTTTGTTTCTTGTGTGAGATAGGAGTTTGTTTCTTGTGTGAGATAAGAGTTTGTTTCTTGTGTGAGATAAGAGTTTGTTTCTTGTGTGAGATAAGAGTTTGTTTCTTGTGTGAGATAGGAGTTTGTTTCTTGTGTGAGATAAGAGTTTGTTTCTTGTGTGAGATAGGAGTTTTTGTTAGGCAGTTTGTATAACTGTCTAAATCGTCTGTTCAATTTTGTTTTTAAGTTTTGTGTGAGGGTCTCCAGTCAGCCTGTATGTTGATATAAAAAAAAAATAATTTGGGACTTTCTTGCGTTTAAATAATTATTTATTGAATAATTTTATCAAATAATTAGATGAAAAATGATAGTATTATATAAAACATGTAATAGGAAATTATGATTTTTTAAAAAGAATTTCACAGTATTTTCCTATTTAGCTTATTATGTAAACAAACCAATCATCATTCATTGGACAGATATAACGTAATTGTTTATGTTTATATATTTCATTCTCATGTTAGATAATGAATAGAAAATTAATCTGCAAATCTCGGTTCGCGTTTTAGTTGAAATTAATCAAGATTAAATTGAAAAAAGTTATAGGTAATTATCAAATTATTAAAATTGAATAAAACAGTTGTATATTTCTGTTTATTTCACACTGTCAATCTGCAATTACATCGTACTTGAACTTCAGAACTGAAGTCAGTCTTTTCAGGTTCAACTAGTATTACCGGTAGAGAACATCCGTTTAGTATAGGTAGAATAGTATGATTTAGAATTTTGTGGTTTCGAAGGTCGAAGTTAAAAGTTTAAACAGAAAATTGAAGAAAAAAAAGAGAACGGGTAATGTGATTCTCTCACTCTTAATAACCAGAATAAATTCTTGGATGGTATTTCCAAATTTGTAGGTACGCACTTATTTTATGTCACCCCCTTATGTTATGCGTTGTTTATTTTTTGTTAGCCAAAGTTCTATTTATTTATTTTTGCCTTGTTGTTCATCATAGGGGGACGCAAAGATTTCGTTTCTAAAAAGGAAAAAATTGCATAAATTCGTACACTAATCATTAAATTTAGAAGAATGTAAAATCTATAAATAAAATAAGTTGATCAGATCGGCTTCTCTTTGGGCCAGCTTAGTGTTTTTGCGAATGTTCAACCTTGTGGAGTCCCCTTTCTAGCTGTTATACACAATCCAATTATGAGGCGTGAATGGGTTTGGGTTGTCATGAGGTAAATAAAGAGTACTTATAATCGATGGTTATGGAAATTGACAGACCACGTGCTGGATCTGTTCTTTTTTTATATATCTAATATTTAAGGTGAGTCCAAATTAATCCATTTTTGAATTATTATTTTATGATTTAGAAACAGGACTTTTGTTTGCATTTGAATTATGCTTTTGGAGTCTGTTGTACTATGTTGTTTGTTGGTTTTTCAAAGTTCTCTTATATAATATTAAATATGTACTATAGATCGCGGTGTTGATGTTTGTGAATCATATTTTTTTTTGTTTAATTAAATTGTATATACTATGTTAAATAGATGTCAATTTGAAAGTTTTTTTAATTATGAACGTAAGGTCAAGTGGTTTTGATCAATGGTAGTGATTTGTTTTTGTTTATTTTGTATATTTCTGTAATTATCATTGAGGTATGACTGGCTTTAGAATAAAGTAAAAACATAAATGAAAAAAGTTCTGTTTGGGTTGGCTCAGTGATTTTGTGGAGATTAGAGGCTGATATGTGTGAAGGCAGCCGGTCCCTGCGCACAAGTATCCCCCACCCCATTCACTGGCTCTTAATCTCGACTGGTGTAAAGTTGCCCTAGGCCCCAACTTGCTCCAACGTCAGCATTAATGGAGCCAAAACCGCCATCAGCGCGGGGAGATAAAGGCATCGGCCTAGGGAATCACTTCACTTAGCACCATCTCCTTCCAGTATTTATCTAGCAAACACTCACTCCCAATTAGCAGCACACTTCCAGCCGGGACACTCGTCATCTCCAGTCCGACCTCTCCCTCTGACTAACATTTGCTCCCGATATCTCCCCAGTACCCCAGTACTAACTCCCTGCCTATGTACCCTAGTCTTAACCTGCCATGTCTCTATCAATAGTGAGACATGAGAACTCGCACTTCACACTTTCTTTCACATTTAAAACATTTGCTTTTTTCATCACGTAATGTTTCTGTCATTAGCTTTCTTAAAGTATAAAGGCGGCTTTAGAAGAAAGTAAAAAGTGATCAATCTTAAATAAATTTCTGGCACGAATAATTCATGCCTGAGGGGCAATAGATATAATGGATTTTATGCACATTTTCTTCGCTTTTTTAATTATCCTTCGTGGAAAGATTGCACAGATACCTTCTCTCACATACTCACTTCTCGGAATCGGCTTATCTTCAAATCCACCTATTCTTTTGGCGCTCACTCTCAGCTCACAAGGAAGATTTGGTATCGAGGAACGTATATGACTCGCTATAAAAAGATCTAACAAAACCGTAATGTTATAAGCGTAGAAAACAAAAATAAAATTGAGGTACTTACGAAAACGTGACGTGAAACCTGCTATGAGAGAATTGCACGCGGTATGGATTTGGAAATAATTCTCTTATGGAGCGACTGAGGACGAAGACTAAGGGATTGAGGACGAATATGAGGTAAGCAACGGTCACCATACCAACCCCGCTTCCGAATTACCACTGATTTTTTTCAAATATGAGAGAAGATCTCACGAGTTCTCCCAAGTTATGGAAAGAATACTTTCCAATTTGGCATACTTTAAACAGGAATGAGAAATGGTCTTAGACATCTCTGTCCGCCTGTATGTACATGCAATGTTTAATAAGTTCTCCAAAAATTTCTAGACTACAATCAGTAAATGTAGGCTGTGATTCAATAATAACAAACAGGAACAGTAGGCCATAGTTAATTATTTTGTTTTGTAATTATCTTGTATAATTAATTACAGAGTAATTTCAAATTGTAACTATCGTAATTGAATTACATCAATTCCAGTTAAAATTCTAATTAAAATCTAAGGTTTTTACCAATGAAACAAAAAAGAAAGGTTAACCCAATGTGCTATAAATTGATTTGATGACCACCGGACTTACGACTGACGTGTGTGAACGCTTGCAACATCATCAAATGAAACCTATAGATTTCATACCAAGAAAGCCCGTTAATGGTTTGGTATTGCACGATTGAAGGCTTGATGACCGTGCAAGCATCGCTTTACAATAAAATTCACATTTTGGAACATAATCCAGTCTCAACACTGGGTTTTTTTTGTTTTTGTAGGTGCTTTGCTCTCTTTTTTAAGAATGCTTTTTGACTTCAGTTGTGTAATGATCTGAGCCTTTTTTTTTTTTTTTTGCCGGAATAAAGTACAGCGGTGGCTTCGGGGATAAAAAAGACATGTTGAGAAAAGCAACCTAATGAAGTGAATATACCAAATTGGCAATTTTTTCATTTTGGTTAACCTCAAAAAAATACACTGCTGAAGCTGCCAACATTGATGCTGAGAGCTCAAACCCTTACTCTTAAGGAAGAAGAGCAGAGTTGACGATGTCTCGAAAAGTATTCTTTGATGAAAGGCATTATTTTTAATTGTTACTTTATTGTTTTATTTCCTTACCCACCAATGGCAAACATGCCAAAAGAAATAAACTGGCGAATAGAACGTTTGAAAAACGACTGATTTTAAAATCTAATATTAAAATTACTGAAAAAAATCAAAAGTTAAGGCTAGACATTTTTTTTATAAAATTTAACATTTTATATTTTAGGGTGAGAATTTATTTGAATTAATAAACTTCAAGATGTACAACATTTTGATTGTTATGTTTCATGGAAGTTGTTACAAATAAATGTGCATTTATCATGTATATTATATGTATTGATTCATGATGTTTCGATGTTTTTTTTACTACAATAAATAATACACATTGATGTTTATTTTGTTTGTTTTTTTATGACAATAAAACCGCCAAGGATACAATGGTTATAACAAATAATTATAATTAACATAGATTACTGACAAAATTACAAACATGAATTTGAGCTCAATTTCTTTTAATGGAACCATATTAATATCACCCAATCGATGATCTTCCTGTAATCCAATCAACGTTACTCTCTACTGTTGGTTCTTCAATAGTATGGTAACCGCCAACTCGAGAGCTTGCTAGCTGCGTTCTTCTCGACGGCTTAGCGAAGACTGCTGGTTTATCTCATCCCCACTCCTAGGAGCATAAGGGAAAATGCTTACCAGATGTGAGGGTTCCTGGTCTTTATTCTCAAATATCATGAATGTTACAATATATATATATATATATATATAAGTTAACGTTCGGGAGAACTAGAACAGTAAAAAAGATCGAGAAAGAGGTAATAGAAATTAATAGGGCAAACGATAGTATAAGACTGCTTTATTCATAGCTCTTAATCCCATACACATACACTCGGAATGTTTACATCCCGATGTTTTGGTATTTAGACTGTGCACCAACAGTGCCCAGGCCTTAACTCCCCTCAGCCAGTTTACGCACACTCCCTCGTAAACTCAAAGTCCGACCCGAGTGTACAATCAGGTGGCTCGGGTTCTCAAGGGCCAAGGCCAGCGCACCCAATACACAATCTATAATCCATCACAGAACTAAAGACACATTTAAACAAGACAAATAAAATATATATGTACAAAACAAAATAATAATACCTCCTATAAAATAATAATACTATTAAAACTAAGAACAGAACTCTCTGTCTGAATGTCACATTTATGAACAATGTGACCTATAACAACACAATTACTTGCTTCGTGTTGGATCGAGGACACACCAGTTCACTCACGCTCCCCCCCCCCATAGAGTGGGAGTTTAAGTTGTTCAATATGAACCGTCCGCCGTTTCCTTGGGTGGTCCACACTCTCGATAGTTACAAGATTGTGTTCTCGGATCACAACAACCTTGAAAGGGCCTTCATATCGGACCGGCTCTTTACTCCGGTTGGAACCTAATTTCCTATAAACAACGGTCCCGATCGTAATCGACCCCATTCTGTCCTGGACTTTCATATTTGCCCTCGCAACGCGTTTGGTTTTTCCCCCGATATACGATCCCGCACTGTACGCCACATTTTTCCCAGCTGCATGTGGGTGTTCACAAGCTGTTCCGTGCTCCCTTCATCCGCCACCGTCTCTGCCCAATTTCGCGGTCTCGCGCGTAACCCAAACATAATTTCAAACGGCGCGAATCCCGTGGTGGTGTGAATCGAGTGGTTATACGCCACCACCGCCATTGGCATCACAACATTAGCTGACAACCCCTCATCGACCTGGTATACCCGCAGGTGATCGCTGAGGGTGCTGTGCAGGCGCTCAACGTTTCCTCTACTTTTGGGATGTCCCGGGGTATTAATATGCCATACCACGCCTCTATTTTTCATCTCAGCGCGAACTTTGGCGTTGTCGAACTCTCTCCCACCATCCGACGAAATGCGCTCGGGGATGCTATAAAATTGGAACCACAAGTTGACGGCTTGCAGAATAGCGTCTGACGATTTGTCCCGCACCTCGTATGCCATAGCCACCTTACTAAATGTGTCAATTGTAGTGACCCATTTGAATCCACGCCACGTAAACGTGTCGATTTGTAAATCGATCAGTGGCGACTCTGTTGTGGGTGTCTCCTCCTGTCGTCCCTGTGGTGGATGGCGGTCATATTTGGTTTTTAGGCAGGTTTCACAAGCCCCTATGATCTCCTGGATGGTCTGCCGCATCCTGCTCCAAAAATATCTCCGCTGTAGCGCCTGCGTTGTCTCTTGCACGCCACGGTGATTCGTCTTCCCCTGGTGGTACGCAAGTGTGACCTCCACTGTTGCTCCACGTCGCGCAACGTCTGAACCGCCGATAGGCACCTGATAAACGTGCAGTCGATTCCTAATTGCTCGCTCTGCCACAATCTTCTAATTTTCTCCCAAATCGTCGCGTTACCGACAAATAGGTGGTACGTTTTCCCCGGTTTGGAGGCATCCTTCAGTGCCTGGCAAATTTGCTCACGCCTCACTCCCGGCTCCGACCAGATCGTCGAGATTGTACTTCGACCGTATTCGTCGTACGTCACCGTCATCATGCCCGAAGTTTTTGTTTTCCAAATGATTTGGTGACGTTTGTCGTAGATAATCTCCTCAGACGTTTCCATGTCTCGTGGTCTTTCTCCAACAGACTCTTCTGATGTGGGGCTATCTCTCGCGCCACCATCTTTCCGCAGATCGGTACTTCCTGCTTCTCCTGGCGTCCACTCCGCAAGGAATTGTCGACTACCCCCTGATTTCTCGCCATCCTCAATAGCATTCGTCATAATGGCACGCGACAGCCAGTCTGCCACGACATAATCCCCATATTGTATTGCGACAGAAACTCCTTCCACCGTGTCACGCGTGCGGATGATTCCTTTAATTTCCCCACCGATTGCAGCGGTCTGTGATCGGTGTGGACTTTAAATTTTCTCCCAAATACGTATGGGTGGAAGTGACCAATAGCCCAGATGATACCCAGTAGTTCCCGTTCGAGGGCACTGTACCTCACCTCCGTGTCAGTCAACCTTCTGCTCGCATATGCTACCGGCCTCTCCCCGTCGATTCCCTCATGGGACAATACCGCTCCCATCTTCGCGATTTATTCTTCTGCTTCTCCTGTTCTCCGCTCCTGTGGCACCCTGGCTCGTCTCCCTCAGTTTCCGATGAATCATCAGCTGACGATCCTGTGTCTCTGGGGGTTGTTCTACGCCTCTCACGAACTTCTTGGGCGTTGACCTCCATAGGTTCTGCCTTTTCGAATTCTCTTGTTCTGTATACGTACATGCACTGTCTTGCGATATGCCCTTCCTCACCGCACTCGAAACATTTCGTTCTAGGGCACTGTGCCACCAAGTGACCCGTCTTATCACATCCGTGGCACCTCCTCTCTTCTCTACGAGGCACATATCTAGGCCTTGCTCCTATGAATTTCTTTTCTCCTGTCACACCCCCCTATCTCTACCCGTAAACGCTGTTTCGGGTTTCTTCCATACGGTCTTTGGGGTCCTGATTTTTTTATAAACGACCCGGCTCCAGTCACTATCGTCTTCTTGGATACGCAATTCTGCTTCCCTAGCGCTGGCGTCGATCATCGTCTGCGCGCACTCTAGGAACGACCGTTCGTGAGCGAATCCCTCTTTCCTTCCTGTTTCCTTGGCCAGCTGCACCTTCAATATTGTTGACAGGAAGCCCATCCGGCCTTCTACATCTTCAGCGCTAAACGTCTCTCTCATCTTTTCCGTAACCTGATTGTAACGGACTACCAGACCTGCGGCATACTGTTCGTTACTCTGTCTCGGAGACCTCGTTTCCCGAAACATCTGGAAAATATCTTCCTCAGGGGTCCAACGCCCCCCTCCATACGCTTTCTTCAGTCGCGCCTTTACCACTTCCCATGGGGTTTCCTCGTCAGCTTGGATCTGATTCAGAATTCTTCTTTTTAGTCGACATATCAAAGCCGCTCTCAGTGATTCCGCGTCCCTGAGGTCCAGCCAATTGCCTTCCACCTTTGTCCCGATTAACGCTGAGAGGCGGTCTCCTCCCTTTAAAAAGTGACTAAGTTCACCCAGCTCACCTATAAACTTCTCCAGATCCGAAATCGCTTTTCTTAGATCCTGGGTGTTCATAGCCTTCACCCTCATCAGGGCAAGTGCATTTGCGTGAGTCTCCGGTAGCAGGCCCACTCTCCTAGGATCCGTCCCATCAACGATATTTAAGACGGGCTGTCTTAATACGCCACTTTCCGTCATCTCTTTTTATATGTGTATCGATCAAAATCGGGCCACAACAAAATTTCCCTGAACTGTGTTCCTTAATTCTTCACTAAGAATTAATTCTTCGCGGTTCCCGGGTTTTGGCACCAGTTAACGTTCGTGAGAACTAGAACAGTAAAAAAAGATCGAGAAAGAGGTAATAGAAATTAATAGGGCAAACGATAGTATAAGACTGCTTTATTCATAGCTCTTAATCCCATACACATACACTCGGAATGTTTACATCCCGATGTTTTGTTATTAAGACTGTGTACCAACAGTGCCCAGGCCTTAACTTATATATATTCCCATATGTATATATGTAGGCCAATGCTCAAGTCAAGATATGAAATTTTTCATGTAGGTCCGCTTAATTAATTTAGTCCAGTGTCATTAATTAATTAGCTACTTGATATAGAATATATCGAAATTCTGTAATTTATGTTAAAAAGTCAGTACGACTGGCATTGACATCGTGTTCATGACTTTAGTGCAATCAGTTTTTTTTGAGAAGAATAGTTTGTATAGAAGTTCCACTTTATTCTGTGGTTATCAATAAAAATAAAACCATGCCTATGAAATGTATTGGACAAATATTTTCCTATCTTACTGAATGAAATCAAACGATATTGACGTCTTGAACAACATATATCATATGTTAGAACTTTAGTCGACTATAGTTTCAATCAAAATGCCATTAAAACTGTCACTGAAATGTTGTTAGTAATTTATTGGCCGCAGTTTAATATAGGGTGATGATATTTCGCATTTAAAGTTTCACTTTAATGTGAGTATCTTTTATGCTTAATAAATCATTGGTATTTTTTAATGAAAATTTGGCGGTTTTATTAATAAAACCAAATAGGTAACTGAACCAATATTTTTATAACTGATAAGAAAACTTTTTTTTAAACTATGAATGAAAACAACAAACGAGACTATAGTGACTTGTAAGAACTACTAAACGATCCATTTACAGTTATTTAGATACCTTACTAATAACTATGGTGCACTGGGTTGGATTTCATTGTTTTACCGAAGGAATTCACTCAGCTTCATAAGGGAAATCAATGAGCTACTTGAATAAAAAACATTGCGATCCTCTCTGAAAAACTGCTATAATGCCTGTGATGGTATTTCTGCTTCATTTAGACTCAGACTGCGTATGTTGTCTCGGTATTTTATCACTTTTTCACAGATTGCATCGGATTCAAAAGAATTTTAGTTTGTGAGTTTAAGCAGTATATACAGGGCAATAATGGGCATTAAACTATTTCGAGATAATAAGCACTAAACTAGTGTAAATAGATCATTACTTAATAGCTAATGCCTCTTGAATTTATTAATGATAATTTGTAAAGATTTATAGTATAAGCGAATAAGGGTATAATTCAAGTGCTTTAGTTATAGACTAATCATTTCTGGTGAGTTATGTTTTAAATCACCCTAATAAAACGCCATAAATTTATTATCACCCTGATTAATAACTAATAAGTAATAATAGTAGGTGAGTAGTAGGCAAAGGTGAATTATTCAACTACAAAAGAAACTACTAACTTTAAATATCAAAAATCTTATCGCCTGTAATTTGCGAAAGGTTCAAAATCAGTAAAGCGGGACTGTTTTTTTCAACGTTTAAGTTTGTGACAAATATGTTCTCGAATATACCAGGGATGCAAAATAATTGGAATGTTTTTTTAAAGGAACTATTTCAAATTGGACTCAAGTCCAATAAATATTTTTGTTTTTTCAAATATTCTAAAAACCAAGCTTATCCAAAAACTTCAAAGGCTTTTAAAATGTGTATTTCCTGGAACAGAAGAAATAATACACTTTTTCAATAATAACTTGAATGGTCTGACAGTCATATTAAGACGTAATATAGAACAAAAAGGAGACACTCATTAAAACATATAAACTAGTTCCATGCAATTATAAATTCCTCGTATAGAATAAGAGAACCCAAGTTGTGTCTGCAGTAACTCAACATATTTTAATTAGGTTCTAGTAATTTCTACAAGAACTTTTTTCTTATATAAATTATGTGTTGGTGTTAGATTACTTATATTTTACATACCTGGAATAAACCTTTAAAATTTATCGGTTTTTTTATTAAAGACTGTCCTAAATGATAAAAGACAAACAAATCACGATAGCCTTTTACATCTTTCAAAACCGAGCGTGTTCTTAAGCAATAACAATACCAGTCATATTACTAACTTGTATCTTCAAACCTTTTGAATCACATGTAAGTACATACCTAAAGTTTAGCAATAATTAAGTAAAACGATTCGTTCGATTTCGTGCTGGCACAATAGAACTCGTTCATATGATTCGATACCATGCATAGAAATGAATCTCACAGCTCGAGATAAAACTGAATGGGCATCCTAAGGTCTTTAGAGACAAAATCACGTCTCTATGGTAATGTTTTGTGAAAAACCTTTAGCGAGGGTGGGGGTTGGGGTAGGCATTATGTCCACAATTTATTTTAGCGCCTATACGGCTGCATACGCTGCCTAGTTCACAGGGGTAGCTCCCATCGCATTTTATGCTATTTACTTTTTTATCAGGTTGCCAATGTTTTGTTCAAAGCACGGTCGTATTGAAGGAAAAAAAAATTATTAAAGTTATGGCGGCATTGGAGATTCAGCCACTTCACACCAAGAAGGCAGATTTTATCGAAATAGCTTTGTGTAAGAAAAGGTCTTTTCTATCATCCTGCTTGAACAAGTTGGTCGGGGCTTTCAAAGTTTTCTCTTCCACCACCGTCGAACCAGTAAACAATGTAGCATCCACTTGTGTCAAAATCCTATTTCGCACATCCGCATGTACTTGTTTTGACATTGGTAGTGAAAAACTATATTCTCTGTCCTTTAAGCTAAATTAACATTTGGGTAAAAATCCAACTCACGAGCTTTCCCTAATTTAAGCTCAGGGCCATTTTAGATGAGAAGTAATTTTATCTAAGGTTAAAGAAAAAAATTAAATCAATTGTGATCCGTCAAAATAGTGGCACAATCAGTAGTTACGTCAAGGCTTATTACTATTATACATTTTTATAATTGCACTCCAATAATGTCCTAACATATAGTACATAATATTAATAAGGACACCGAGACCTTTTGGTACTCAGCTTAAGAACATAATAATTATTTTTCAAGTACTCCGTTCAGCACCCTACACTAAAGAGGCATGCATAATAGAGAATAATTTTTTTTCAAAAAGCAGTTCATTTATTCTCACCAGGTTGAGTGAACCAACTCCTAAAATACAATCATTGGTGGCCCGGGAATCGAACCCAACAAAGGGTAGGAAACAGAGGCGGCTGGAGATCCGAACAAGTGTGGTGTACAAGTGTAATGTGTTTGTTACTGAACAGATAAATTTAGTGAAACTTGAGTAGTACTCATAAAACAAGCCACGTTTGTTCAATGTCCCAGTGTTCCTTGTTGGTTGAAGAAACTTTCATGCTTTATGATTTAAAGCAAACGCTTTCTTAATTAAACTGAGCTATCTAATAAACATAAATGTAATTAACATAGCACGCTACAAGTGTGTTTTTTTAACACTGTTCGAATTCCAAGGAGATCTCCTAAAGCCTTCATCAGCTACACGACCAAATGGAATATGTTTGCGTATATAGTCACTCATGTACAAATAATTCTACCTAATTTTATTTTTAAATTTTTTATTCTTTTTTAAGCGCCTTGAGTCTGAAAATTTTAATTTTATGGAGTAATTTTATGAATCCATAGGAATAAAATGTGTTTTTTGTGATGTTTTTAATGTACAATTTACTTCTACATTTGGTTAAACTCTATTGTTCCATTGTTCTCCCCTGCGTTAATTATAAATAACTTGTAACCAGATTTTGTAATATAATTAAAGTGGAATTTAAGAAATTAGGAGTGTGTTTTGTAACTACAATATTTGCAAGACAAGAAGGCATTAATAAACATTCAACCCACGATGCTATTATAAATGTGTTTAATCACGTTTTTTTCTCGGTTTTTAGCATGCTCAAATCTGTCACGTACACGGATATTTCAGAAAGAAAACTTTGAAACTTGAATGCCCAATGGTTAATGTAATAATTGATTGCTATTATTTCAAATTCATTCGTGAGTCATTTGTAGATAATAATGAACTTTGAGTAGGCTGATACATCTTAAAAACCTCTGTTCAGTTATACTACTAATTTTAAATTATTAAACATAGAATACGCAACAGAAAACAGAATCATACAGTGTTGCTGCTTGTCTTGCTAGTAAAGACATGTACAACGCATACTTCTAAGATTAAATTAATAAGTTGGATCCCAGTCTCGTTATTTTATAGCTGTGTCCCGTATGCGTTATTTATCATTCATTTACTTTTAAAGAGCGATTTAACAAGTTATATTTTATGTTATCTTAATTTGAGCATGGTATCCAACATAAGCCGGAGTGCTAACTGCCGTTGAGCAAGGCTCTAAGAATCGGGGTACAGCCTGTTAAATACCCTTAATAAATTCCTCCTTCAGGTATCTAATGGGACAGGAGACCATATTGGCGTCGTGGTTCACACCGGGACCCACACTGTTATAAATCTCAACAGCTCCTAGATAACAGGTCTATATATTCACCGACAAGCCGCTCCCTCCGTCGGAATAAATAATTTTCACCTCACATAAATGTAAGGATACGTGGAGCATGAAGAGGCTTGATTTATCCACCGATATGTCAGTGCCACGATAAGGCCGGATTTGTAACTGCATTTGCTCCCTCTAACCCACTCCGCCATTCGTCTCTTTAGCAGGCTTCCTGTGAATCTTTAGCAAATAAACATCAGAAAGAAGATGGAGTAAAACAAAATAATAAGTAACTTATTTTGGAGTAAATCCAAACAGGCTTGAGTATTGCCAGCAAAATGTATGCATACAATTTTCCAAGTTTCGCCAAGTGGCCCATACACCTTCAAGACTTTAACACTGATACAGAATCCTTAAAAAACATTAAATTCATAATTTGGCAGTAACATTGTTTGTTTGCCCAATTAAAAGGATTATTTTTTTCTTGGATGTCGAAGAAATCCTCCCCTAAGAATAACAAGAAGGAACATACTACAAATGTCTGACTGAACAAAAAGATCCATAACATTATGCAGATTTGATAAGCTAATAAACAGTACTATGTAAAAATGTACAATACGATGTGCTATGGGTATGTACTTATAAGATTTATTCACAGAAACAGAACCTACAGAAAAAATTTAAACAAAAATGAACAGAGACGAAAACAAATAAATAAATAAAACATAGACATTACGGCAAGGGGAGAAGAGCATATGAGGTTGCTGGGATGAATGAAAAAAATTAATAATCAGAACAATAAAGATGAATTATGGATGGATGGATTGGAATAAGAAACAGGTCTCATAGATTGGGAGAGTTTATGAACTACGAATATCGATGGGAATAGAGTTGCAAGGGTTTGTGGCACGGATAAGAAAAGAACGCTCAACGCAGATTTTTGAGAATGGGAATAAAGGTCGGAAGGAGAGGATCTAGTATTGGGGCATTTAATCACTAATTTGTATTTGGAGGGAGTCGTAAAGCTATGGGGGCTTTTTAGTCATCATGCTACTGAAAAAGAGGGATCCAAGGAACTATTGGCGACGGGCGGAAGGGCGCAGACACCCCAACAACGAAATGCGACAGTCTCTGGGGATACCGAGCATAAATCTAAGAAAACAATTCATCAGCCGGTTTATGTGAACCTCGAGATCCCAAGAGAGACCACCATACACCAAGCAACAGAACACAAATTGGGAGAAGAGAACACATGATACCAGGAGTTGGTGCGTATTACGGAATCCTATTACAGAACAATGAATGTTTTGAAAAATTATAATAAAAAAATAAGAGACTGACTGATGATTGCGGTAAGAAGTGAAAATAAAATAATCATTTCATATCACTTCTGAGATTTGTATTCGTACACACATTTCAATAATGTGTAAACTTGAGAAGAAAATACTTGGAAAACTGCAATTATTTGAACATATGAAAGCGACAGTGACACATAAGTGTGAGGGAACTAATGTCCGATATAACGCCTCGTTTACCCCCGATTCTAATCTCAGCTGTGTAAATGCACTACTTATACATGTCATTAACATTTACGTGCTAATGTTCCTAGGAGAGGTGAGGATAAATATATCAACTAATTATTACGAAATAGTAAACTATACGTTCCAAAGACTAAACAATGTTGCTGTATGGAATGTAAAGTTTTAACTTCGAAACGTACAATTAAATGAATACTGTTCTCTGCTCTTTTTAGTTGAGGGGAATTTGCATAAAAATTCACAACGAGGAAACTAACATAGTGTATTTATTTCACTATTGAGCAAAGTAATTTTTGGAGCCTTCTCTTATTATGTATTAACACAAATGTTTACCTATATAATTTCAATATATACGAGGGTGGTCTGAAAAGTTCCCGACCTAACAAAGCTTTTATTTTAGCTTTTATTTCACTAGATTTTATTTATTTTATTATCATCTTCATGTTGAGGTCGCAAACTTTTCAGACCACCTGTGTAGCAGCAACTCGCTATTTTAGACTTGTTATCAGTACAATTAACAGTTTTCTTTACTGTTTTATTTTGTTTTAAATTACTGCGGTTCTATTTACGAACTAGTGTTACATCCGGAGACAGTGGTCGTACATTGTGCCATGTCGGGTAAGAGGTTAAGAATGAATACAACACCCTCACTCCGCTCATTACTAAGTGAGGAGCTCACTCAGTTCTTCCTCTAAAAAAAAAGAAGAGTCACATATATATTGATATAATGTATCAGTCAGCAATAATATGACCAAGTCAAGAAAATAAAGCAGATTGTGTAGAGTAGCTGGGACGGCCAGTTTGGAAAGGATCAAGAAGGTTTGGGATTAAAATAGTCTTTCAATACGTTGGAGATATACCGGGTGCTGAAGGGAAGGAAAAAAAGGAAGGAGATTTGGGATTAAAATAGTCTTTCAATAGGTTTGGAGATAGACCGGGTGCTGAAGGGAAGGGAGTGTAAAAAATCCGCTGAGCGCATTTTTGCAAGGAAGATGAGTTTTAATGGTCTTAAACTTTAAATCTATCGTTCTTGCCAAATAATTCAATGCCTCCATTGTTTTTACATTGTAAGCTATAAATGGCTATGAGTAATGATATTACTAGGAGTGAACTGTTAGAACGTAATTTTTTGGATATTACTTATGGTTTTTAGGGACTATATATGAACTAAGCAAACTGCTCACAAATTGAAGTGGAGCACCTATTTATTCAATATATTACATATTAGGTTATTGGCTTAAAAAAAGACACCTGAGCGAGTGTTGAAGGAAACTATTTATTCCTTGACCATTGAAAAACAATCAAATTTAAATTTATGAGGTTTTTTAAAAACTGGCGTTTTTTATTCATATTTAAAAGTATTTAGTAGGGCGTTGGGCCTCTGCTTCGAATTAAAGATACACATCGTTGTTTCATACTCCTTATAAGACTTCAAATGTAATGTTGCGGCAAAGAAGCCCATTCCTCAATTAATGCATCAACAATTTTATCAAAGTTATCTGGACAAGGCGAATGGATGTGTAACTAGGGCTGGAGTTTATCCCAAACATGTTCAATGGGATTCATGTCAGGCGAACATGCGGTGGACCAATGGTCATTCCTCGACTATATCAGCAGTGTTGTTCGATTACTCGATATCCCTGCCCAGACCATCATCCATGTATAACCGTATTGGTTCAGTAATACCTCCATCAAGTCGCTGGTTTTGCTTATTTCACAATGTAAAATGTGGACCCCTGTTGCGTCCTCAAAAGTGCTTGGAGTTGTCGAGCTGTTGCCTCGTCGTACTAGTCCTGATTTTCAAATATCGGTCGTGCTTAAGGGTAGTTTTCGAACTCGGCCTCCTCCATTAGCGCCTATTCCCTGATAGCCTGACCAGGCTCTGCGTGAGAGCAACCACGAAAGAGCTAAAGCCCTCCCTAGTTCTTCAATAGGACATTTTAATTTTAAAAAGCTGTATGGTGCATTGGCTAAATGAGTCTTTATGGTGAAAGACGAATATTGATTTCTTTAGGTGATTGAATTCAGATTAAATCCCGATGGCGTAAATAAAAGGAATTTATTTTTGTTTACTTTTATTTTATTAATCCTCATAGAGATTAAGATTAATATAAACATTGTGGATAGATTGTAAGTTTGTTAAGGAGTTTAGGTTATACAATTAAGCAACAACATTATTATTTTAAAAAAAAAAACATTTTTGATATGGTGGAATAACCGTTGATATTTGTTTAAAGTTAGTTTTTTCCTGTTTATTTTAATTCCTTTTTACTATTGTTTTATTTACTTATTTTCGATTAATTCATATTTAAATTAGACGAAGAAAAAAAAATAACAAAATTCAACATACACGTTGAATGGAGCATGAATGAAACTGAAAATAAGTCAATTTTGTTGAAATGAAAGCCCGTGGTCCTAGGGTACCTGCCCCCCCCCCAAAAAAAAAAAAAAATAACGAAATATTTTATAATTTTGAACTTGTATTGTTGCAAAAAATTGATGTTACATAAATATTTAGTAATAATAAAACATTCCATAAAGAAATACAACTGAAAGCCAATTTTTTTAAATGGCAACTCATAGATGTGGCAATCCGAGTTATATTTGCAAGGATTAATCAAATCCTTACAGAGGGGTTTGGTCATTTTTTAGGATACAGATTTGATTCTCGTAATTCACAATAATTTTTTGCTTATTAAATAGTTATGTTATGTATACACTCTTTCAGTCGTTTTTTAGTTGTGACGCAGGCAGCTAAGGTATACAATGCTGGCAAAACAGAGATATTCACAACGAAGGATTTCACACCCAATTGGCAACCTAGAATGTTGCTTTTGGTGTGAGCCATCAAACCATACACCTTGACACTCAACATGGAATATGTGACAAATCATTCTTGATTATGCTTCTAAGTGGTAAAATCTTTTTCAATGGTAAAACCTCCGAAAAATATCGACCTTTTAATCTGAAACAAGTAGTCGGTTCATCAAAGCCACTGGAAACTTTCGTGTTCTCATTTAACTTGAGTATATGTTGACGTGCAGGTGCAAAGAAATTGAACTAATTGTAAATTTATTTTCATTGCACCCGAAAATATATTTAGTATCAGCTGGAATACTTGTTGAGTTGAAATAATGATTTTCTGGGTCCCATTTTTTTCTTCGTAATTTAAAAGCATTATTATTATTCGTAAGGCATAAGCTCAGTTGATGATAATTCTTTCCTCAGTTGTTTGGCGCATGTCAAGATTTGATTTATTTCTTGAATGAAGCTGACAGACACGTTCATTCACTGCAGCCAATGGTATGTTGTCCATAAGCATCATGCAACTTTTTGACCTATCAGTCGGACATGGAAACAATAGTTTTAACCCCATACCTGTCAATTAAAACTGACTTAACAACTTTATTTCCTATTAGAGCTCCTCGATTTGATTTAGTTCAGCCAACCGTTTAGCCAAGTAAGATACTTCTAATGAGCATTGATAATAATGGATCTTTAAGACAACTCTACTTTGACAGAGAATTTTATTTATAAAACTTCCATACTCAAACTCGTTAATAAGAGAAATATGCTATTACATTGAGACGATATATCCACAAACAACATTTATTGTGAGCATAACATCTAATGTTTTAAAATTAGTAACAACTTGATTAATATTTGTTTATTTTCTTTTATCAATTTATTGTTTTGTTATAATTCGTTCTGTAAAACAAATGTCACTTAGATTGTGCTTCTACACTTTGATCTTAGCCAATAGGCCGAGATGCGATAATTACAATGATCTGAATATACCCTATATTCTTGAACTCATCCCTTCCAAGTTCATAAACTTCCATAGTAACCTATCCAACCACCTAATTCCCTAGCACAGTCATTGCACTGCACCACTCATCCCTATAAGCCTCCTCGGAGATTAAAACGGCAGTGGCCTCGTGACCTGCTATAATTAAGTGTTAGTGGGAGTCCTGGCAATGCCCAGTTTCTCTAATCATGTCCTGAGCGTCTGTGGCTCTCGCGCTCTTGGTCAGCCTCCGCTGGCTCTTATTCAGTGACGCGGCTGACGTAGGAGCGTGGGAGACTCTCCAAGACTCCACTTCCTTCTTCGCACGCGAGGGAGGTGACAACCATGGACTTGGGGGGCCTCTGGGTCGTTCGTAAATATTGTATGAATGAGCGAGTGAATGATGAATTGTAAATATGGTATTAATGATAACAATTATCTCAATTACTTATTGCCCAATAAGGCAGATTGTAATTCTATCTCAATAAATTGTTGAATAAAAAAAAAAAAAAAATAGATTGTGCTTCTGAGTGAAGGTCTGTACAATGAATCTTTAGAATTGACTACGTGCCTACGCTTAATCGGTTATAAATTATCCTTCTGTGTGCAAAGAATATCTACGTAATTCTAGACCTATTCTTTCGAAATCAATAAACGATTAATATGTTAATGTAAGCCTGTTCACTGCACAGTATAGCCAACTGCCCCTTAAAGTATGTCCCTACTTACCAGTTACATCGGCCATAACCTGTATTCGATACGGCCAATGGCCATCGCCGAAGAGATACTGTAGTGGCCCTTTCAATGGACCTTTGCAAACTTTCACTTTAGAAAAACTTAGACTTGTCGCTTTATAAAAGCTACTGACGCTCAAAACATTTTTTAACAAGTTTTCAGACCCTTTTCATTTTTTAATTTTAATCAAACTTAAATTCAGTTTGGTGAGAAAATGTGGTTTTTACAGAGCTATATTATTGGGAGTGTGTTTAACACTAACCAAATTGGATATTGGTTGAGTTTATTTTATAAAAATTGTGGGATTATGGCCGTATTATACACTATCATACAAATAGTTTTTTGTATATAAAAGATCTCGAAGTACCATTATTATTGATATATATCATTTGCTGCAACATTAAAGGACTATAATTACATACAGTTCATTTTAACTGTCATTAGATCCGTTTTTACAGCAATAACGAAACCCGTTATTATTATATGATAAATAATACAATACACCTGTCTTTCATTTTGTTTTAATGAAATGCAGCTGTGTCCTTGTTCAGCAAACATTCCATTCAGAGAAAAAACTATAGTAGGATGTGGAAATCAAAAAGACTACCGGACGACAAAGCTATTTTATATAAGTAAACACTCCTTCCGGAGACGTGTGCAAACGTCATTCCTATTGACATGAGCAATCGATTTTTCATCAGAAACCGTGAGCTTCGTATATATGAATTTCATTTCATTAGCTCTGAAGCACTTATTCTAGAGGTAACACTGAGCTTAAATTGTGTATACATAATTAATATTTGTATTAGGAGTGATTTAAATAGTTTAAGAGATAAGTATGAACAAAAGAAAGGATTGCAGAACGCAAAGTATCCAGAGAAACTTGGACCCCGCGAGCGAATACTAAGGATAACAGATGCTTAAAGATAATAGATAGTTTTAGAATAATCGTCAAAACGAAAAACATCGCTACATTATATCTAAAGTGTAATTTGTTGAACCATCTCTGTCACTGAAAATCTCACAGTCACGCCTTTTCGAAAAATAAAAAGTTCATTGTTATCGACCCTAACGATATTAAATACATCATAAATACTATTGTGTTCATTTTTTTTTATTATTGAGTTCATTTATCTTTACCGTCTATAATGTGTTCAGAACAATGGGGTAAAGTTTAACTCTTAAATAGGTTATGAGCAATGGAACGAGAAAGATTAAAACTCATAGAAGACTGGGTCAGCTAATAGAGACAGAGTTACATTAGAAATATTTATTTCCACAAACTTTAAGTTTTCATTTCCTAACTAAAACAAGCAGAACCCAAGTACCCAAAAGTTGTCTCTACCTTTAAAATTTGGGTGGGGACTTTAACGCAAAGCACCAACACTGGGGCTCAAGATCCACAAATACACGAGGACGTGATTTGCTGTCTGCACTCACACGGAGACATCTGCTCCACTATCTCTCCTGACACAGCCACCTATTGGCCATCAGATCCCAACCAAAATCCTGATCTCCTTGACTTTTTCTTCTACAATAGTTTAGGAACACTAAACTATTCACTCAAGCGCCTCGATGACCACCGACCATAGCCCCTTATTATTAACCATTTCCCTAAATCCAATTCACAAACTGCCTCCTCCTTCATTCATTAGGGGCCCAGTTGACTGGGACCACTTCCGCCAGATTCTTACATACTCTGTAGACCTCTAAAAACACCCCAAGACCTAGTTGATGCAGTGCATTCCTTCACTACTCTGATCCAGAGGTCGGCTTGGGCGGCATCTTCACCCCATCGTCACCCAAGAATCCACAATCATAATCGTTTACCTCAGCATCTCAAAGATCTAATCAAATCCAAACGCCGCTCTAGAACAGTGTGGCAAAGATCCCGGCATCCTGCTGATCGCCGCTCGTACAATCAATACTGCCGATTGGTAAAGTGGCTATTGGCATCCTTCCGTTCTGATTCTTTCAATTCCTACCTCTCCTCTCTGTCTATCAGGGATAACTCCTTGTGGAATGTAACCAAAAAAATCCTAAAGTATCAACCTGTTTCACATCCACTCCGTCGTGATGATGGGTCCTGGGCAGCCTCGGATGGGGATAGGTCGGAGGAATTTGCTCTGCATCTTACCCATACTTTCACACCTCACCTTTCTCATCAAAGCCATACTCACAGCCCAACTGTGGAAGATTTCCTCACTTCACCTATTCCTCTCTCTCTTCCACCAAAAGCCGTTAATCCCTCTGAGGTCAAATACCTTCTGAAAAACTTACCTTACAGAAAATCCCCTGGATATGATCTCCTAACTCCTCAAATTCTCAAACAACTTCCTCCTAAAGCCATAATCTTCCTAACCTACATATATAATTGCATTATCCGAACGACGCACTTTCCTCTCCTCTGGAAACATTCCATTATTGTCCTATTCGCCAAACCCGGTAAACCACCCAATGAAGCCTCATCTTACCGTCCAATTAGCCTACTCCCTATCCTTTCAAAAATTTTTGAGAAACTCCTACTAAAACGTCTACTTCCAATTGTTGAATCCAAAAACCTTTTTCCCACACACCAGTTTGGTTTCCGCCAACGACATTCCACTGCTCAACAAGGCCTTCGCGTTGTTGATCACATCTCCTCAGCCCTTGAAACCAAAAAGTATTGCACTGCTGCCTTTTTTGATATAGCTCAAGCTTTTGACAGGGTTTGGCACGCAGGTTTGCTCTACAAGCTCAAAAGACATTTACCACATACCCTTTTCCTAATCCTACAGTCCTATCTTTCAAACCGCTTCTTCCAAGTCCGCTGTGGTTTAGAATACTCTAACTACTATCCCATAAATGCAGGAGTTCCACAGGGCAGTGTCCTAGGCCCCATCCTCTGTAATCTATACATCGCTGATGTCCCCTCTACTCCCAATACCTTCTTGGCCACATTTGCAGATGACACTGCAGTCTTGTCATCCCACCCAGACCCCGACATAGCATCCTATAACCTTCAAAAACACCTCGAGTATTGGTGCAATCAATGGCGTCAAAGACTTGTCCACTAGTTTATTTTAATTCTATTCTTCTCCCTGTATTCGAGACAGTACGATACTTAGGCTTCCATCTCCACATACCAGACTAAAAAGACAAGAACTAAACAGACGCTTTGGACATTTGTACAGACTACTTCAAAGGACATCCCATCTCTCAATAGAAAATAAACTACTTATCTACAAAGTTATACTTAAACCAATCTGGACATACGGAATAGAGCTATGGGGGACAGCAAAAAAGTCGAACATTAAGCGTATCTAATCCTTTCAATCCAAAGTCCTGAGAACAATAGTAAATGCCACTTATTATGCCAGCAACAAAACCCTTCATAACGACCTTAATATACCCTACATTCTAGAACTCATCCCTTCCAAGTTTATGAAATTCCACAGCAGCCTTTCCAACCACCCTAATCCTGTAGCACATTCTTTGCACTGCGCCACTCATCCCTATAATCCTCCTCGGAGACTAAAACGGCAGTGGCCTCGTGACCTGCTATAATCGCGTGACAGTGGGAGTCCTGGCAATGGCCAGTTTCTCCAATCATGTCCTATTGTATGAATGAGCGAGTGAATGATGACTGTAAATATGGTATGAATGAGATCATTCATAAATTATTATTGCCTTATAAAAGGCAGATTGTAATTATTGCACAATAAAGATTGTTGATAAGTGATCATCTACCTTTAAAATTTCAGGAACAGTACCCTAAAGTTACAACCGACAGTTAGATATTGCTTCTGGGGTGTAATGACAATCCAGTGAAGATTCGATAGTAAACTATACGGTTTATATTCTACCAAGCTCAATCAAAATTCAGTGCTTTCTGAGAGACATGTACAAGGTATACTTCGGAATGCTTTTGCGAGGATCTATCTATCAATCTATCAAAAAAATAAATTATCTAATTGCTACAAAAAGTTTTATTTATGTGTTGAGGGATGTTGAAAACAAATACTCACTTGTTTGTTTCCTTTACATACTTTACTTAAAACGTTTAAAACTTTACTTACTTAAAATTTCAGTTTTTTGTTACTTACAATAAGTTTTATTCATTTTTTTACAGATATATATATCTTACGTTTATATGTATACGTAAAAAAACAACGATTCGGGTGATGTATTATAAGCTTACAATTCCCCAATAATGGAGTTTTTAAAATTTGATTTATTTTTCTCGGCTCCTAGGGCGAATGTCCAAGATCACTATGACCTCACAGCCTTGTTAATTTAAAAAACAAAACAGAACTAGTAGAATAATAAATTCATGTGGTAGGTGGCCATAATTTTATACAATAAATGTCTGTATGGCAACACAGTGTCTAGTTCCAGCTTTTTAAGTATGGATGAATATTAAACAGTTTTATTGATTGTATATATGTAATGTATATGCATTGTTTTAGTTTAGCTATCTATCTTTAACGGTGTGTGGCATTGTGGATCCGCATTGAAACCGCATTTACTTTAGATAAGAGAAAGCATCCTGTGCGCTCCCATATAAAAGGTGGCTACGCAAAAAGTACCGTCAAACGGGGTCACTCATTCGACCTGATTTTCATAGGGTTAACTGCTAACTACTATACTACTGAACAACCCACACCTTGAAATTGAGTAGCTCTCTGGGCTACTCTACACTGTAGTTATTACACAGGCCTACTAACTACTATACTACTGAACAACCCACACCTTGAAATTGAGTAGCTCTCTGGGCTACTCCACACTGTAGTTATTACACAGGCCTACTAACTACTATACTACTGGACAACCCACACCTTGAAATTGAGTAGCTCTCTGGGCTACTCTACACTGTAGTTATTACACAGGCCTACTAACTACTATACTACTGAACAACCCACACCTTGAAATTGAGTAGCTCCCTGGGCTACTCTACACTGTAGTTATTACACAGGCCTACTAACTACTATACTACTGAACAACCCACACCTTGAAATTGAGTAGCTCTCTGGGCTACTCTACACTGTAGTTATTACACAGGCCTACTAACTACTATACTACTGAACAACCCACACCTTGAAATTGAGTAGCTCTCTGGGCTACTCTACACTGTAGTTATTACACAGGCCTACTAACTACTATACTACTGGACAACCCACACCTTGAAATTGAATAGCTCTCTAGGCTACTCTACACTGTAGAGTCCCCGCTTGAAAGATTCGACCACTTAGAGGAAACAATGTCATATCCAACGGGGATGAGAGTACCGGTAGCGGACTGGGAGCACAGATAAATATCCTTCGGGCTTATCCTATATTTTATGTGGGAAAAGCTCTGTTTGTATAACACTCCTCTACACGGCAAGCAAGTTGATTAAGACGTCACCACTATCATTTGCCAAAGACATTCTACATTTGAAAAATAAAATGATGGCCTCATCACACTTGGCCTTCTTTAGTATTGTCGTCAGATATTTATTAGATGTATGCAGTTTTTGACACTAGTTGCCGGGTGTATACCCCAATACCTATATTGGTATATAGTTACCGGGTATGTATATGGGGGTATAACCTATTTACCATTGGGGCAGCCCCCCTTCCTCTACAATGCATGTTATTGTTTAGTATATTTCTATCAAGCAATATAAGTTTCTTTTTTCGAGCCTCCTCTTCATGCTAGAGATATTAAACGTTTGTTTAGGCCACGTTTTGGATTCGGAAGACTGGATAAATTTCATCTCCATAAATATGATAAAGTGTATAATTCATTACTTAATAGGGTATAACCTATTTTATATTTTATACAATAAATGTACGTATGGCAACACAGTGTCTAGTACCGGGTTTTTAACTTTGGATGAATATTAAACATTTTTATTGATTGTATATATGTAATGTATATGCATTGGTTTAGTTTAGCTATCTATCTTTAAGGGTGTGTGGCATTGTGGATCGAATGTCCAATGTTTCTAGTGTCTATGTAAGACGTAAGTAGATTGAACTCGGTTTTGTTTGTGCATAGAAGGCATTTCAAGGTTCTCGTTATTTTCGATTGCCCGAATCCTTGTGAAGACACGAACATTCGCACCTCAACATCATGCCCTTTATATTGTACCGATTTAGCTTATTTTTAAGAGGAAATGACTACGATCGCAATATTATTATTTATTATATAGTATTTTCAATGTAAATTAATTATTTGTAGCAGTTAGTCAATTTTGATGTTTTTTAAATTTTCTATTACAAGAATAATGAGTATTTGGTATTTAATAATGTAGCGACCGCTAACTACATAAGATAAATCATCCTATACTCTATTGTATATACATATATTGTAAATTGGTTATAATACGTTGTAAATTAATTTAAACAAATGTAAATAACATTACCAAATCATAAGTCATACCAGTGTAAATATTGTAAACAATAAAAGACGCAGCTGCGAAAAACTAGTCAGAGGCCCTTGAAGGGTTCGTCAGGTAGTGGCTAGGGGCTGGGTGGGTCCCAATCTAGAACATTCAAGCGTCACCGCAACCGTGCAATTTGGTTGGTCAGAATAAAACCCTAGATCATTGGTTACTGGGGGGGCTATAGTATATCTGTACCTCGGAGGGATACAACACTATGTCCATTTTCATAACTTTACAGGAGAGGAGTTTTAAACTTTTTTTCAACAAAAAGTGTTATTGGCACAGCTATTTATTGAGATGTAAATAACAATAAATAGAATGTTCTGGTAAAATATTGTTTCAACATCTCAATAAATAGCTGTGCCAATGTTGAAAAAAAGTTTGAAACTCCTCTCCTGTAAAGTTATGAAAATGGACATAGTGTTGTATCCCTCCGAGGTACAGATATATACCCCCTAGTTTTAGCCGATAAATCATTCTAACTCCGGCTCTCTCGACTGGTACTTGCAGCTGCACTGATATTTAAAGATTTGGCCTTCTCATTTATGAAAACATCTGCATCTCTCTTCCCAACCTCACTATGTTTTAGTCCGGCCTCGTCAGACCCCACATTTTCCTAGTGGGATTCTCTGCCTTTGTCTCGCTAAAACTAGCACTTCCTTGGGAGAGACCTCTCCCTCGCAGACGACGGTTGCCGTGGCCCTACAAACTTTACCTAATAGTGTCTCCCACGGCAATCCAGTCTGCCTCTCTCCGGTTCACACTTGCCTTTGGGATCCAGACGGTTTTCGCCTACCTTCTGATACCGAGTATGAATTCGTGGTCATTCCAAGACTACATAAACTACCAACAATACCTACCCTATGCCTCTTCTCCTGAACATAGTGCACTGTCGGGGCATATACCTATCAAATATGGAGTCAGATAGTACAGTAGTAAGACCCGTCATGAAGCAATTGTCCAGGCCATAGCCTAATCAACCCTCACTTCGTCACAATGGCTAGGGTAACTAGGCACCCCCTCGTGACGACCCGACAAATGTATTTGAGGAAAGACGAGAAATTTTTATTTTAAACAGGACTAACTTTTTTCTTTTTCTTTTAATTTTTTAAAAATGTATTCGTGGGAAACCATGAATCCTTGAAATATCCTTCATTTTCGGAGAGATTAAACACCGTAATGTAGCTTTCTTGAATCACAGGTCAGAAGTTATCTAAGATTTTATATTTTGATATAAATACTCACCACCATCAATAAATAAAACTTTTTTTTTGTTATTTTACAATATTTTAGCAATTCGATTTTTATTTTTGTTAATTGAAAAGGTTTTATTCAGATCAAACATATAAATTAGTTTCTTTAAAAATTATTAGGTGAGCATTTATGAGACATCGTGTCATCTGCTCTCAATATTATTTTTCCCTTCCTTAATTTTGTTCATGCATATTATAGAAAATCATGCATTATGGTTTATTACTAAACCAGCAATGATCAAATGAAAATTAGTAACATTATAAATTTAAATCATGATTTGCTTATTGGCTCTTACTGGATAAAATGTATGTGAGAATGAAGCAAGTTGGTTAAGAGATAAAGGTCTGATATTTGGTATCACATATATCTCGTTGTTATATTTATCCAAATAGAACAAAAGCCATGGTGGTGTGCAGTATTACTTTAAATATTTGTGAAAAATAAATACCTCCAACCCAGAAGGTACAATTCAGGTGAATACAATTGAAATGTCGCTTCTTTAACTCCCTAACGTATCCATGACAAGTTACTGTGATAATGCATTTTAGAAATAAGGAGCAACTACCCCGCCTGATTCTGAGCCAGAACGAGGGGACGGACGGTCTGTCGAAGAAAGTTTTCGAACGCGGTCAGTTGAATTAAACAAAACTTTATCCAGTAATGGACATCAAGTGAGAGTGGTACAAAGGAGACTGCTAGAGGAGGAGGTGATAAAACCGGCAAAAAGTTGCAAGTTTTAATTTTAGTCAGAGCAGTAAACCTCCAACCTTATTTACGGTGAACGGCTGAGGGGAGGGGGAGGGTTTGTTACACAGGCCAAACTCCATAACTTTTCAACGAATACAAATATTTAAATGATATTTTTTTGTTTATTTGGGCACCATTGGTAGCAATAAAGCCACCTGCTTTCACGGGCAGGCCTGCTTCCCTGTATGTTTATTACCATTGTATCTCTTTTCCATTTTTTTTTTTTATTGTGTTTCGCTTAATATATTGTTTTAAGTAAAACATTCTAAAAAAACTTCCTAGCTAATGAGGGATTTGCAGTAATATAATAATAGATCTTAAGATAGTTTTTATATTTCACCAACAGAAACGTTACATAATTATAAACTACGCTTATATTTATCGGAAAAGAACAAAGTCGTGGTGGGGTACAGTATGACTTTAAATTTATGTGGAAAATAAATGGCTCGTACCCGTTTGGGTAATATTGAAGCATTAAATCCATAAGACAATAAGGCCTCATAAAATGGCAGGACCGATCGAAGGTTTCAGTAGTTAGGTGATGCTGAGGTTCCAGTGTGGTTAGCACTAGGCGTGACCTCTTAACCTTAAGGTCACTATATCTTTATCTAAGTAGCAACTCATTTCTTCTCATAAGGCTAATTAAACAGCGACCAGACCCATCACTCAATGAAAAGAATATTGGGCCGCATCACGGCATGCTAAGATATAAAAATAAAATGAAGGATGTAGGATGTGCAAAAACACTATCGCGAACGTTAGGCGATCACGGATTTAGAACGTGTTGGAACGTTTTTCAATTTCTGACTGTTACCTCTTTAACAAGGTGCTTTATTGTTACTTACAAAACAAGTTACTTGTTCGTGGCCTGGACAAAACTCGTTTATGAATTAAAAACATAAAAATTAACCTCTACAAATAAATATTTTCAATGAATAATAATTTTAAGGGAATACTCACTTATAAATCAACAAAATAAATCTTATTATGCTTATTAGTTTGTAGTTATTGTATTTTGCAACAAAAACTAACGATAAAATAAATTAAACGTAAATTGAACATAGTTTAAGATTTTTCAAGCCCCGGCCTATAAGTAATTTAATATTTAAGTTTCTCATTTTTCCTATATGGTCATAGACAGATTAAAGACTAATAGATAAACGAATTCGCTCAAAAAGAAATCAGTAGTGATCGCGATTGTTTAAAAAAAAAACAACATATTTTTTCCTGATTTTTTGATAAGTTATCAAGAGGCTTAAACCGATATCTAAATAATATGTCTAGGTATTGTTTCTCCACTACATAAAAAAAAAATATAATTGTCGATATAAAGAAACCCATTTCAGTTTATTTTGGTTTTAAGTAATGTCTGAAAATGATATCTATGCCAGTAATAAACATAGCGGTATATAAAATATAAATAGTGGGGGGTGTGTTAGAGTCACACCCTTTAAATAGGGCCGGCACCCCCTAAATCCCGACATGGGACTCGAGCCGCATTGCAGGTGGCTGCTTTCACGTCCCATTGAAGAACTGACAATTTGACCTTGGGCCTCAACACTAACACCATCTCAATATGCACACGTGGTGCCATACTCACAATGAGCTGCCGACTAGAGAATAGCTGTGAGCAGGCTGTCTAGTATCAGTGACAACGCTCACAATTACCAAGGGTCAGTGACCGACTTTTTGTTTTCAAATTTAATTCATAAGTTTTATTTTTTTTACTTTGACATTGACCACGAACCAACTAGTAGTTTTCAAATTATGTAGGATAAATGAATAACGTAGTAAATGAAGAAACAAATTCAAGAAATAATCGTGGGGGCTACGAGTCTTCTTTTGGTTAAAAAAAAACATTTGATCTTCTAAGGATAATATAATGATAAGCAATTATAGTGATAGTTCACAAATTATTTTTGTGGTCTGTAATTGTAGAGGTTTTACTCTTTCATACTGGTTCATTGAAATGTGTCTACAAGTGACATTTAAATAACCACAAAACGGATCGGTAAACGTAAATAGTTACTGAGCTCACATAACATAAATGTATTTATTGCAAAGAACTTCTCCAGCTTTAGTCAGGTAATCAGTCAGCTAAAAAATAACAAAATTTCATATAAAAAGGCATTGTGCCGTTTGCTAGCTAGAACTTGGCAAGAACAGTACCATAATTTAAGCTTCTATATATTTATGGAATTTCGCTCAATGGTTGTCTGTTTACTATTTTTTTTTGTGAGTCAGATAGCTAAGGAATTAATTTTCAGTGACTTCACAGATTCGAAACCATTCAAGTTAAAAATTACCATAATAAAAGAAGGTAGTTTTGCAAGGCGTGTTTTCCGCTGTAGGTACCGTATTTTTTTTTTTATAACGTCATGTAGTTAAAATGAAAAACTTGCAAAGAAAGCGGTTTAACATGAAATGTGGTAGAATGAGCTTTGTGGAAACAAAAAAAGAGATAAAGTTAAAAGAGTTCATAACGAAAGAATTAATTGCTTTGTCAAGCGAGCGAAGGTACTTTTGAGAATATCATTCGTTTTCAGGTAAAAACGGCATTGAATTTTTTTTTTTTTTTTTTTGAAGTCGGTAAGACACTGGAATCACTTTTTATAAATAAAAAAAGGCGAAATAAAAATGAAAACTATATCATAATCATATGGTAACTTCCGATAAACATAGTAATAATTTGTGCTATCGTAACAATAGACAATAACCACACAACCTGCCCTATTGTGACGAGTGAGGAATATTTTATCATCCTAACCTTTGCTTTGTTATCGCTAAAATGTCAATTACACAAAACCTAAACTTTTACATACAATTTTTGCTTAAACGGCTATGAATGAAAATAAAAGAAACTCCTTACAAATAATTTAAAAATAACCATAGTTCATTAATTGATTTATTAATATAACTTTTGATCACTTTGGCTAGGGTGCGATATTTTAAAACTCGATGGCCTTATCGAAAATAGCTTACAGCTCAAGTGATCCTAGTTATACCTAGAGACATGATATATCACCTGTGAAGACCTAAACTAATAAAATAATAATTTATTATTACTCTATTACCTACTAAGAATGGAAATCTAGCAAACTTCACTCCATCCTTTATTTAAAGCCTCGTTTAACTATGAAAATTAAAAAAATAACTGTTTGACTAGAAAGTTGGATTTTTGGGTACTGCGTGGTTTGGTCAAAGCAGTATCGATTCCGTTACGTTCGGTAAATCGACAACTACAACGACGATGGTGGCCGAAATTTATAGAGCTCGTGAGGGCATAAGGGGTATATCAGCCAGCTTATCCGACCGCCAAAAAAACATTTAGCCGAGCCACAATCTGTCATTCCAAGTGGAGGTTGGGTGGCACTACGGGTATCTCAGCTCATAACGACCAGCACCACTACAAGAAATCAGATAAAATGTTCAAGATATGACAGATTAATAGCCACTAGCCTACTCGACAGGAATTGTCACAACATATCCATTTCAGATTAGTACCACGCTACAATATTGTACGGCTTACGTAAGTGCTTAGAAACATTTTAGTCATCTCATATTAATGGATATTTATTCCCAATAATTAAAGAGCCCTCTGTTAATAACTAACAATATCCAACTCATCCCTTCCAAGTTTAATTAAATTCCGTAATAACCTATCCAACCGCCCTAACACCCTAGCACAGTCATTGCACTGCACCACTCATCCCTATAATCCTCCTCGGAGAATAAAGCGGCAGTGGCCTCGTGACCTGCTATAAATGCGTAACAGTGGGAGTTCTGGCAATGGCCAGCTTCTCCAATCATGTCCTGAGCGTATGTGTGCGAGAGCCTCTTCGTCAGCCTCCGCTGGCTCGTAAGCGGTGATAACGGAAGAGCGTGGGGGAGGTGACAAGCATGAGGACTTGGGAGGTCTCAGGGCTGTTTGTAAATACTGTATGAATGAGCGAGAGAATGAAAATCGTAAATATGGTATGAATGAAAACAGTTATCACAATTACTTATTGTCCAATGAGGCAGATGGTAATTTTATCATAATAAAGTTGTTTTATTATAAAAAATAAATAAATAATTATGTAGGCAAGATAATAAACAGCAGTTACTATATCGATTTCGCATTACCCATTAAAAAAACAACATATAACACGTAACACGAAACAAATTGAATATATAAATGGGCAATCTGATAAGAAAGTGTGTATCTAAAATGTGGACTGTATGAATTAAACGACTTTTGTAAATTCAGACAGAAAATATGTATAAGTAACAAGACAGGGAAAGGCAATGAAGATACTTGGTTTGTAATGGATCAGTTACTTAAGCTTTCTTTCTTCTTACAGATGAGTCTGCATAACGAAGATATCTTCTTTCAAACCACAAGCGAAGAAAGGAGCACCGACCGAGTCACTCCAAGTCATCTGCACCTTCTGTCTTCCTGACTCACTTCAACATGATATCGGACTGACTCACTTGGATCAGGATGCCTCTCAAAAATATCTTTTAGGTGGTCTGCGTATGCCCTGGTGGCGAACCTAATAACATCGAAAAGTGGAGGGAAGTTTAACTCAAAACGGTTAACTAATAACCCCCTATGAACCCTTGTAACTACCGCACAAACATATCATGAAATTGTAGTGTCCTGACACAAACACAATAATTATGATTGAATTGTGTCAAGTTTTCAATTAAAAATGTCTAATTGAACCGATAATATATTTTAGTTATTCACTAAAAATACAAAAGGAATGCAAACACATCTATCATTTTATATGAGACATTCCTCCATCTTCTCTCCGTCGCTAATTTACATTCAACGAAACACGAGTCTTCATACAAATGTAAATTGATGAGCTCCCATACAAAATGACATTTATAAAGGTCCTACATCCTAAGATGGTATAGTAACTGTCCTTAATATACTTTGTTACAACCATACCCATGAGTTCACAGCCCTTGCTCTTTACGTCTTACAAAAACATACGTCTGCTGTCTCATATCCAGCCAAAATTGTAATTTCACTTCTATTGTTCGTTCCACTTTGATAATATTGATATCCCTTTAAAACATTATTTTATTTAATATAGTTCTTTAATGTATGTCTTCCATGTATCACAGTAAATGGAGTAAATAAAAACACATTTATAGGATATTCTAGCCTATATGGATACTAGGGCCTAAGTCCTTAGGATATTTCTACCGGCAATGAACTATATTGAATTTTTTATAAAATGCGTAAGAAGTGAAAGAAAGGACTGCGCGTTATATTTTTAAATATTCATTAAATTATTAAGAAAAACGAATGTAAATGAAAGTTGTGTTTTTTTATATAAATATAAAATTGACTAGAAAGACTTTAAGTACCCAATTTCTGTTAGTGATCTACAGTACTTCTACATTACTAAATCTAATGAGCTCTTATTCATTAGGAAACTCCGAATTAACGTTAAACGGCTTTTGAGATGTCACTTGATATAGTATAAAAGTTAGAGAAACAGGTAATTATTTTTTATCAATACACTAACAGTAAACTCAGGTGTGTCACTGAATATAGCATAAAACAATTCAGAACAACCATTTGTACTACCGCATTCATAGAAAATATTCTAACTAAGATACTAAGAGGACCAATTAAGCACCACCCTGAACACTAGGAATGGATATTTACTTTGGAAAATACTTTTGGTAGCATGGACAGGTATGTAGGATGAGGGATTTAGGTGGAGGAAACAAAAACAGAAAGATAGGGACTAGTGGAAGCTTGAACCAATAGACGGAGTGCCTGATGATGTTGCATGTGTAATCTGTAGGATTGGAACAAGCTTTATCGAGCTGAGTCATGCAACAATAAAGCCAACACAGTGAGATCGGAGACCATGCATGAGTGGCAGCACACATGGGCCAACCTAAGAGCGGTGGACCCATGGCATCATACAGACCCTTTCTGCCGGCGACAGCTCCTAGAGTTATATCTTACCTAATTTTTCATAGAACTTACCTCTCTCAGTTCCATAACCTGTTGCATACTACCTATTTGTAGAATCATATAACTAAAATTATAAACTGGTTCTTCCTGCTCTACTCGAACCATAGCTTTCTTCAGATTTAGACAGCCTCCGCAACCTTCCCATTGGAGTTTTCTGGCTTCTGAGTGGTAAACTAGCATTTCCTCAGTGGCACCCCTTCCATGCAGATGACGTCTTCGGGGGCCTACAAAATGTTCCTACTAGCGTCCCCCCAGTGGTCCAGACTCCCTATTTCCAATTTGGATGGTTTTCGCCAACTTTCAGATACCGATTGCAAACTCGTGGTCATTCCAAGACCACGTAAACTACATTTAGTACCTAGCCTGTACACCTTCTCCTGAACTTAGTGCAGAGTCAGGGAACACCTTCTAAGAAGTTATTAAGTCAAATCAATACAGAAACGTGAATTAAACTTCCCAGTGACCTGTCCACCAACAAAGAGCAAATACCACAGGTTTATCTCTTTCAGACACCCACTGGGTAGGGACTAGGTC
Source organism: Acanthosoma haemorrhoidale (assembly GCA_930367205.1). Taxonomy (NCBI): domain Eukaryota; kingdom Metazoa; phylum Arthropoda; class Insecta; order Hemiptera; family Acanthosomatidae; genus Acanthosoma; species Acanthosoma haemorrhoidale. The sequence continues at coordinate 116,495,232 of OV884009.1, forward strand.
GACGAGACCTCCACCGGCTGGGGTGCCGAACACCTAGTATATATTACCAGTGTGTTTTACTATCTATTATCTTATTATTCTATCTAGTGTGCCAATTATAAAAAAACTCACTTGGAATGAGCATTTGATCCGAGATTAGAAGTCCTAGCTGTCCCCAGTCATTTGGCCAATAATAAATTGAATTGCGGGGTAAGATGTCAATACTAGTAGCTTTAAAAAAATTTAATTTTGAGGCACCCATGATTGGTTACATAAATCTATAGGAAAAAAATGATATATGTCAATCTCTCTGTCTTGCGATGTAACGTTTTACATTATGCTATCGGGGGTCACTACTATCAAACTAGTGGTCCTATAAATATGGGCTATGGCACAATAAGTAGAAGAGATAAAGATGATAGTCTTAATATAATGGCCGGGTCTAACGATGGTTTCCATTCCCAGACGAGAGAATTAAATCCCAACTTATAAACGATAAATGTCACTTGACTTCTCTCCGTCCGGCTAATTAGCAACATTCAATTATTTCCGAAGCGTCTTTATGTTCACAATCAGCTGAGTTCCCGCGTTAATTGAAATTCCTGAGGTTGATGCAAAACCTATTATACTATAGACTAAAATATAACAAAGCCAAAGAAATCAATGACTACAATTGTTTCTTGCAATGCTTTCTGGGTGAAAGGATATGGAACTAAAACCATGGAATAGAGATAGCTGGCAGGTGATTGCTGAAATGGGCTATATATAAAAAAATATGATTAAATCCTCATAAGATGAGGATGATAAGAGTTATCTGAATTAAGAGCATAAAAAATTAGGTAAGTCTATTGAAAATAAAAGAAACAAAAATGAACATAATTTTTGGGACCGACTAGGCCGCCAACAAAGGTCAAAGACCACGGGTCCGCCGATTTTTAGCTCTTTCTTGACGCTCGCCGGACAGCGGTTAGGGTTGTAGTGGCTCTATCCCGTGGTGGGCGTCATCCCCCCGTGGGGACATCAAAAACCCTACAGGGTATGCCAAGATCTGGAATTCCATAGCCCTTCTACTTTCGCAAAGGTCGTCAAGAGCTGCTCCAAGGTTGCCGACTGTTTCCCTAAGGAGATGACCAAAAAAGGAGAACGAGAAAGGATTAATCTCTAGTCGATCCATTTGGGGTTTAAATCGCCCATACTTTTAGCTTCATTATGAACCAAAAAATAGAACACCTCTGTTATAAAACGGGATGCTTCTAAAATAGATCCATCAGACGTGGACATTGACGTCCCACCTAAGCCAGAAATGCTACCCATGAAGGGCTCAGTTTTCATTCCTAGTTGCCGAGCAATCAGCTGGTAATAATAGTGTCCCGGAAGCTTGTGCAGTTACTCTTGCAAACGTGTGTACCACCAAACGCAACGGAATGGCATCTTGGCGTGCTAGGACTGGAGAAAGCAGAACTGTTTCACTTGGCAAACTCTTCGAGGGAGCTTTTCCAAACCCCCTAAACGTAGAACTTTAGCTCCCCGTGATGAAGACTATGATGTATTTCCTTAGAATATCTGCTTTTCCATTTTAAGGGACATTTTACCTTCTTGTGATACACTACTAAAAAGATGGGTGCATCCACGCCAGCCTTGGCCGGAGTTTAACCAAATAGTATGGAAATAAACTCAAAGCAGAATGGCAGAGTGTGATGTCCTTGGCAAATGTGATAGCACACAGTAATGGGTGCCCCTGTTTGAGGAAATATGTTCTTTTAGGTACTAGCTGTGGTATAGCTGAGCTTTGCCAAATGTGCTACCAAATCAACTAGGTGATGGGAAATGTAGTAGTATACAATAACAGCGGTGCCTGTATGTGCTCTTCCATCTGGGTGATCAGTTCGATAAGCCTGGTACTGTCGAACTATAAATGGTCGTTTACTCGTATGTCTTGTTTCAGTAATGAGAGCTCCTTCCATGTTCTTCTTTTGGAGTAGTGCTCTCTGTTTATTTATGTGGGTGCGAATACCACTTGCACTCGAAAGGAGAATGGATAAAGAGTCGGAAGGATGAACTTATGGATTTTGTTTTACCGTGATAAGGTAGGAGACAAGATTTGTTAGAAGGGAAATGAGAGGAGTATTATGGTTTCTAAACTCTGTAGGGAATGAAGTTAACAATAGGTTTTGGTATGCCTATATGTCTGAAAATTATGGGATTGAACGATGTCACGTTTGGAGTATGGGTGCTGTCGGTTACATTTTTCGTAAGTATTTTCTAGCAGCTTGTTAACTGCCCTGGAGGCATATGTTTTATTATACGATACAACGATTGAGGTATCTGAAGCTGCAACTGTAGCCTCAATATCTGCTAGCTTATTTTCGTAACAATAGTACCTCCTTTAAGATGCCAAGATTACAAATTATTATTATTATCAGCTAGTCATGTAAGTCAAAGTTCTATTTCTATCAATACTTATCTTTCCAAATGATAGAACCAGAGGTAGAGGACAGTTAATATGACTTGTAAATAACTGTAAATAGCTGTAAATTATAAGGGTTCCATTTTTTTCCGACAATAACTTCCCTTGCTATCTAGACAGAAGGGAGATTCTCTAATTTCATCCAGGAACTTGGTGACCTCATTCAGTATGTATGAGCTACAATAGCTGTTGTAATAATAATAAAATAAATCTTAAATTGATTATGGCTTTTATGTAGTCATTTATTGTTTTGTAAGATCCTCCATTTGTTTCTTTATTTGTTTACTATTGTCCTACCCCGATAAAGAGATTCTACTTTAGACGGAACGTGGTGTGTTATTGATATAAACCAATTTAAGACCGTGAAAATTTTAAAAAAACATTTAAATATAGATCAAATAATATATGACATCAAACACAAAAAGCTATGTAAATTTAAAAATGACGAACATTGAGAACTATGGATCAGTATAATTATTTATTACTTCCATGGCTAAGTTGTGCACTACTTCTCATCTGTCATCATCTGTAGTTTGAAGCAGAGACAGGTTTAGACTTCTTATAGAAGTATTTTTAGATGAGCGTTTAGGAGACATATGAAATCAGTTTATCGCATGGTTTACGGTTCTCCAAAACAAATAAGTGAAAACGAGCCTGGAATACTGTCCAATTATCGAGAGGGAAAAAAAGAAGCTATAGGGGAGATTGCGGTCATAAACAAGGCTTAATTGTTCCGGCGTAGCAATTGAAATGTTCCACGAGCAACATCCCGACGGTCAAGATCACTTGTTATCTAGTCCCAAAGGACAGTCTCTACTTCGCTCGTCCACTGGGTGACGAGTTGTGGAAATAACCTTGTAATAAATCTTCAAGATGTCCGTTGACCCTTTCATGCATTCTATGTTCTTATTATTATTATCTTATAGTACTTATAGTAGATTATTATCTTATCATCGTTCTATGTTATTTTTTCACTTTATTCAAATTTTCCGAAAAAATTATTTTCCAATTATGTTTGTATGACTTCTATAAATAAACAATTTATTATTAACGTATTTAAATAAATAGAATTTCCGATTTATAAAGTAAAAATTCCAATATAATAATACTATTTCGCAAAATCACTTGTGTCATGTCTTTGACATAGTTATTCATTGCTCGATTTAAATTTGACCAGACGGTCCCATTGTGAAAAAGTGCAACCGCTTAGTGACATTAATAATATTAAAGATATTACGCAAAAAAAAAAAATAATAATAATGCCAAAATCTGGGCTAGTGCATGATGAAAAAGCACGGCATTAAGCCCAGAAGACGGCGGCCTACCTCGCCCCATTCAAGATCGTCAGCGGCTGAATTGATAGCAGCAATCTTCTACAAAATGTTGTTCATCTCAGCAACAGCATCAGCTCCTTCCTATCTGTCTTAGAATTACCAAGGGGGCTGTAGAAAATATTGAATAGAAAGGATTTCGGGCTATTGAAGACAAAAACACATCACCGCAATTAGTCAACCATCAAGGCATGAAAAATTATTTGAAATGCAAAGTTATTTTTTCTCTTCAAATAGCACCGATAATGTTAACAGTGAGATTTAAAGGACACTTGACGTAATGTTTCACGTTGACTTTGCTTCGCAATTCAGTAGTGTACAAAATAGTGCAATATTTCGGATTTTCTTTAGGCTCACTACGTGTGATGAGGTATTCTTATATGAATCGGCCTCCACGCTAATTATACGTTGAGTTTAGAGTACAAAGCATAGTTATACTCTTCTACTCTATACTCTCTTTACATTTCTTCTGTCATACAAACAATTTAACCTCATAATCAAATAATGGCCTACCCTCACGATATTGCACTTTACATCACTTCAATCAGTACAAAAAACTGAACTTACTAGTATACATTAGAAGGCGCAAACTTCAATTGACAAACATGAAGACATGACATACTCGTATAACCACAAATACCAACCGATATTTCAACGACGGACTCGACGTAACAAAATTAAACCAACACTTCAACATCAATAGAAAATCACATAAATCCTCTAGAGCAGCACCTCATCTTCCCTAAACAAGTTAAAACACGAACAATATAAACTATCTCCGATTTTCTAATGATCTTCCTTCTATATATTACTAAGTCTTATTACAACCAAAAATACTTTAGGCTTTGGCACTTCTACAATACTTTAACTGCTTACCTTGAGCTTAAAACAATCCAAAACCGAAATTTGAAATTTACAACAATCGTAAGCTGAAAAATATTATGCAGGAAGGTTTTTTTTTTTCATCCCCTTACAATTTAACGACAACAATAAAAGTCAAATATCCATTTTTGACCAAAAAACCAGCTGGTAGCTTGTTTGGAATTTGCTGAGGGAACACCTTCTGTGGTCTGACAACAAATGGGACAACGTGCTGATTTCAGATGAGTCACACTTCTCTCTTAATACATCAGATGGAAGGATGAGTCGGCCTAGTAAGCGCTACGCGGAGAGTGGTGTGGCTGGGAGAGTTTGATTCGGAGATGGTTCCAGTGATGGTGTGGTGTCCAATTTCTGACGGCCAACACTTCTCTTAATGCCCATTTGTATATCTGCACAAGTTAAGAAGTTCTTTAGTAGAGAAGTGGGAGGATATTAATCAAGAGGTTGGAGCAAACATGATTAGAAGGATGTCTTAAAGACTTGAGGTTGTGATTCAAGCCAGAGGAGGAATTAGCCGGTACTAATACGTGTTTTATTTTTTCTTCATGATAAAAATGTCTGTACAATTTTTTTGAACAGTTTTTTTTTTTCCTTCATATTTACAGCACATTGTCACTGAAAACTTTAAATACTAAAAATCATAAACCACCAATATAAATTTGATTTCAAAACCAGAATAATTTTATTAGAGAGTAAATAATTAAGTGCTGACTTTTATTGTGGGGCATTCTTGGCCAGTAAGTATTTTTCAAAACTGTGTCAGACTTAAGATGTGGGAAAGTAACCAATGAAAAAAACTCCTACCTTACAACAAAATGAAGAAAACCTATTGACTAATTTCATTATTTGGCCGGCTTGGCCAAAATGTTAATTGAGTTCCCTGATAGAGAAGGGATAGGGGTGAAGGTAAAATGGGACACAGGCCAATTAGATATGACCTGCAACGGGGAAAAAACACATATGAATAATAGAAAAACAGGACTCCCACCTTTCGTCGAATAAAACTAAATTTATTATTTCAAATTTTGAAAATGTTATCATCTGCATTTTTTTTTCGCTGAGAATAAATTATTAAGTTGAACGTAACGTAGTGGAAATGATTCTACCATTGCCCAAGTGTAATATTTTATTTCCCAGTGTGTATAGGGGAGTGATCACAGGACTTTTTTCCTTCTGATTTCCTGAAAAAAATTGCAATATGCAGGGTACCGATAACTATTTTTACTCATAAACGGGGGTCGTGTAAGAATTAATTATCGGTTTGAATGCGCACAGGTTTTTTTTGTTACCGTTTTCTCGAATAGTTAAAAATCACATGTTTTGAAAACAAATATATATATATATATATATATATATATATATATATATATATATATATAAGCAAAGGAAAACGGAAGTTGTATAGCCTTCTAGTTACGTAACAATTATAAATAAATAACTACGCTCTAGGAGGACCGTATAACGTCACTATTTAGGAGCGTTGATTTGATGAGGTGTCTTTGCTGATATTAAATAAATTTCCGGTTCCTGGTTGATGCTGCGTGTATGCTCATTAAGAAATACAATACATGTCTCAATAGATACTTTATTACGCCTAGAGGCAACACCTGAAAAATGCAATTAAAATAAGCAATTTACTTTGTTTGAAATTGATTTGATGGGAATTTATTATCAATAGTTGATTCCAAATGATAATAAACAGCAGTAATGGTTTAATAATTAATGATTAATGATATGAGCTCAAAATATTGTCTACTTCATTCTTTATAACTTTGGATATAATCTGTATTATCCTACGGACCTGCTTCTCATCTCCTTCCCTCCAGATGACATCCGGAACCACTATCAGCTGGGAACCGGAAAATATCTCACTGCTCTGCCGAATGAGATCCCTGACTAGGTCTATATACACGGAATTAGTCACAACACATTTTTTTTTTGGCAAATATGATGATAGGATGAGTCTGGGGGTGGGATGCTCACTACTACCTTCAACCAATAAATAACCACTTTTGCATTAAGTATTGACCCCACTCCCCTAGCGAAGAACCTCTGTCTTAGACGATCTCATTTATTTTCCCTTCTACTTTTATTGTGGTAGTCGGTTTTTAGGATCCTTTCTTTGGACATGCTCGGTTTTTTGTAAAATTTTGTAGTTAAAAGTAGTAAATTTTTTTTGTCGAAAGTTGATGTAAAATGTTGTTGTATAGATTATTGTGGGCATTTTATTTCACTAAACAAAGATACCTGCACAGACCGAACAAAGATCTAAGGTACAAAGCCTTCAAAAGGTTTTGAACAGGTGTTCGTGATTTGCATCGAATTTGGCGCACCATGTTTATTGGTGGACAATGGACAATTTTCTACTTTCTCAATTGACCTTTTCTATCTACGAACTGTAAAACCAGGTTTGATATTCAAGTAGCTTATGACGTGGTTGGTAGGTAACTTTGAAAAAATAATTTTATAACAGTAAAATGTATCTACAATAATAACATAAAATTAAATCATTACATTATGAACTGAAGCACAGTTTTCTATCTGAATTGAGTCAAAATTTGTAATAACTCTTTTGCTTATGAATGGCTTGTCTCTAGCAGATGGCTCAATGTGCCGACAGCAATAAGAAGGGAAAATGAAAAAAAAACGGCAAAGGCTACTTATATTAGCGGCTATTGACGTAAGGGCTTTAATTTTTTTCTCTCTCAAGTCTCTGTTCCGGGGAGCGTTGTAATTAAGAAATCTAGGTCGGCAAATAATGGGGGTGGAAAATAACCCTGAGCCCTTCAGCCTTTCCGGCGGGGGCAATGAGCTTTTTCCCATTTCTGTCAACTAATGGTCAACTTGCCTCCGCTCTCAAAAACAAACAAGCTGTATTCGAAAATCTATCTTATATCTTGATCGGTCTGCTTGTCAGTAATATACCTATCGCCTCGTTCTTATTCAAACACAAACGTAACCGAATGCATTCAATCGTAATATGTAAACAAATTATATTGGCAAATCCTGCCGTTCTTTTAGTGCTCAAAAATATTGTAGTTGCTTTAAAACGAGTAGGGTGATTGCCTTTCGTCTATTTGAGCGTTCTACGATAGGAACCGAGGGATATAAAACTTGAAAGGATATGTTGGGAAGCAGCTAGAAAATCGGTGGGATATTTTCATACAATATTGAACTATATGCCAAAGAATTGTAGTGACTGGTCCCTGGATTCCTCATTGGAGCATCCTTATTTCCAAACATGAACCCTTTGTGCTATCGCTGTTAACTGTTCACCTAGTTACTTGGTAATATCTTTAGACTGTCTTGTATAAGGTCTGAAGAACCCCTATTGTGACATTGATTCAAACAAGACTAAATTCCTATCTATTTAAAGCTACATGCATTTTTACAACATGAAACATTGAAATATATAACCTGCACCAACTATATATTAATGATTACTAGCCATGGTTGGTAATCCTGTTCATACCACGAGGCGAGCTAAAGAGATTAAAAATTGACTAAGGCAAGGGCTGGCTTAGTTGGAAGGGAGCCACAGACCACAACTAGTAATTATTAACAAATAACAAGCTGTTATTATTTGTTGATCTACCTCACCGATCAAATTTCACTAAGAACTTCTGCTTAGACAGTACGGTACTTAGGCTTCCATCTCGACAAACGACTGACCTGGAACCCACATACGAGGCTAAAAAGACAAGAACTAAACAGACGCTTTGGACAACTGTAAAGACTACTTCAAAGGACATCCCATCTCTCAATAGAAAATAAACTACTATTCTACAAAGTTATACTTAAACCAATCTGGACATACGGAATAGAGCTATGGGGGACAGCAAAACAGTCGAACATCAAGCGTATCCAATCCTTTCAATCAAAAGTCCTGAGAACAATAGTAAATGCCCCTTATTATGTCAGCAACAAAACCCTTCATAACGACCTTAACATACCCTACATTCTAGAACTCATCCCTTCCAAGTTTATGAAATTCCACAGTAGCCTTTCCAACCACCCTAATCCTGTAGCACAGTCATTGCACTGCACCACTCATCCCTATAATCCTCCTCGGAGACTGAAACAGCAGTGGCCTCGTGACCTGCTATAAACGCGTGACAGTGGGAGTCCTGGCAATGGCCAGTTTTTCCAATTATGTCCTGAGCGTCTGTGGCTCTCGCACTCTTGGTCAGCCTCCACTGGCTAGTATCCGGTGACGCGGCTGACGGAGGAGCGTGGGGGACTTCCCAAGACTCCGCTTTCTCTTCGCGGTGGATTTGGGGGGTCTCTGGGCTGTCTGTAAATATTGTATGAATGAGCGAGTGAATGATGAACTGTAAATATGGTATGAATGAGAGCATTTATCTTAATTACTTATTGGCTTATAAAAGGCAGATTGTAATTATAGCACAATAAAGGAATTTAACTAAAAAAAAAAAGAAATCTGATTATAGAAAATATTTAGCCACTCGCGCTGATTACTAATACAAATTATTTACGAATTACCAAAAAGTACAAACGGGTTATTTCCAAGAAGTGGAAGATGTGCCTATTGCTTGGAAAATATTACCAAGAGTTATTATGTGTGGTGATGTACTTGGCGTTACCAATTGTATTTTAAGGGACTACATATAGTTGGTATATTGGTGCCAAAATATAAAAACATAATTGGACGAACAGGAAAAATTGACAAACTAAGTAAGTTGGGATTTAATAATATTTATCGACTCCATCGCTGTTAAGCACAGCATTTTACACACAACAAGCTTTTTTTCTCTTTTTTTCTCAAAATCTGAATTAAGTCTTTTAAACTGTTAGTTTAATTATGACGCCTTTTCTACGTACACGCTTTTTTTGCGAGGTGGATTTACTGTAGGGAAGTAATATTTGAATTTCCACATCATTGAACACTTTAATCTTCCGTTTGAAAGGTTCAATATAAAAAAATTAGCAATAGTAGGTAGACAAAATCCTTATATCTTTCTTTTTATTCGTATATTGACTAGTTGATGAATTAGACTCACCGTGTTTTTATATAGCACCTAGGTTTTTGTTTTTTAGGCACATCGATATGGAGTATTTTTTGTAAGTATACACAAAGAAAAAATGTTTGACAGTTGGAAAAAAACTTGATAATTTCTTTAAAAATAAGCAGCTAATAAAAACAAATATATTTAATAATATATTACAATCAGGTAAATATTGGCAACTATTACAGTATTCAAATCGGTATGATAAGCAAACGATCACTATAGTTGCCTGTCAGAACATATATGAAATAAGTTATGTTGACAATTAGACTCTATTAATTAGATATATGAAATAAGTTACGTTGACAATTAGACTCTTCCGACTTTTCCCCTATGGTTATGGACACTGCGAATGGGGATGAAAAAAGGAAATTTTCAGAGTTGATTTCAATCGGTTTACCTTTGCTATTTACAATTTTATTTGTGACTCTTTAATCAGTACTCACAAGCGTACAATTGGTGAATTTAATAAGAATCCTGCAGCACAACAAGACTACATCTTGATAGTATTTTTGCTCATTCTGTGTGCTTCATTTTATATATACCCTGCCTATCAAAAGTTGAAGATCACCCTAAATAGTGTAATCCTTTGTAGGTTAATTGCAATAATATTTTTCAATATGGTTCTGGAATGATTTCCTATTTTTCTAATTGATAATGTGTTGTTATAGTAGTATAATTTAAGTTTTTTTTAAAGAAAAATTGGACGAAGGAATCGTAAAAATTATGAAGTGTAGCAGTCTCCCGCTGTAGTCAATCGAGTTACTGGGTGGGGGGGGGGGGGCAGAACATGCTCCAACTTCTCAAAAACGTCTTATGGAGATTCAGCAATGTTGCCGGGACAATATGAGTTTCGAAAATTAAACAAACTCATTGAAAGGATGCCCAGAGTTGTCAAAGCTGTTATTAAATGTATAGGAGGATTTTTCCAAGATAAGGCTGTTTAAATGAAAATATGAAATTGTTTCCAAAAATTTTCTTTACATTATAACAAAAATTATCGCAAATAACATACTGAAAGGTTGCTTATTGTGTTTTAAATCTGAAAGAAATCATAATAAAAATGTTTAGTTTTGTTATAATTTATCCAGTGGTCTTAAACTGTTTTCGGGAAGTGTATTTACAAAAATATATCTATTTGTATGTCCCTGTAGTCCAGTGATATCATGTCCCCTTCTAACTGCGTAGAGCCTGGTATCCACTGCTCACCCTAGGGTTTTTCTTTGGTGGATGGGTCTGGCCTAGGTTAACTATGCCTTGTGACGAAAAATGAGTACCCAGTTAAATTCAAAATTAGCTATTCCTATTAAAAACTCCAAAGGGTGCCGATGACACTTGGAGCTCAGCACTACCTACTAGCTTACTTTTAGATAGCCACACCTGTGTATGAGGTAATCAAATGTTCTTTTTTTAATATTCAAGATCTTTTATATAGTATACCATACTCAACAATAATGAATTTATTTTATTACCAAGTTTTTAAATAAATAATGATAGCTAATCATGTTGTATGAAGGATTTTCAATAATTTGAATGTAATTCCATACGATATATATATAACTTGTTATCTCTACGGAAAAGTCTCAGAGGGCTGGAACGAACACATTGGTTTTGGAAAGAAAAAAACAACAAAGGAAACAACAAAATTAATAAAAAAAATTGTTACTCGACGTGGTGAGGAGTCTATTGGTTAATTAGGGTATATATTGTGGTCTAAAAGTTACGGCTGTGTGGAAGTTAGCATGGAAGATGTTTTGCATAATTGAGGCAAGGCCCGGCTAGATAGGATTCGCCTGAGATTGCTATTGTGCTGCTGTGAATAAAGTTGGAATTATCGTTCCATTCCCTCATAGGACTCGTAGAATCTATTTACCCGCCAAAGTTACTCTGATGTGACCCTTAAAACGGGACCACCATAAAATTTACCATTTCTTAATAGATGAAATCATTGAAGGGGGACCGTTTGTAACATCAATAAAGATAATTTTTTGTTTACTGTTGTAAGTCTTTAAGAGTTGTTGCTACTACGGACCTTGCAAACAATTTGTTCTAACAGTATACTTTCCTATTAGATAGTGTATGAATGAATATAATCCGTAGCCAATACTTGCTTTCTTCAAACCTTTTACAAAGTATTTAGTCTCATTCTATTTACATCATATTCTTTAAATCTTTATTCGACTCCCACAACATATGAAATTGGCTTTCTGTATATTTTGAATACAATTTTTAATTCAAGAACTTATTTATTATTATTAAATTGTTTTCCCAATATGTGTTGTATTGATTGTTTTTTGTTGGCTACAGTTGTATTAATTTATTTGTACATTGTTGTTATTTATAGGGGACACAGTTCCAAATAAATTTTTTTTTTCCATCTATCTACAATTTTTCTTTTGAATATTGTTACGCCGTAATTTTAATTTAATCAAAACACATACAGCGTATTCCGAGCTGCTGTTTAACCACCTGTTCTACCAATATTAAACATAGTGTCGATACATAATTAAGCTACGAAAAAAAAATGTTGTTCGTAAGCTAACAAATGCTTATACTTTCTGTAGCTTTTCTACCTTTAAAACATATTACAAAAAGTCATAAAGATTACGTAAAAAACAAAACAATAAAAACATGGGCGTTGAAAACTATATAGTTTTATCCGGAGAGCATTTTAGGACCGACTGACCCTACAAGACAAATCTACATTAAATCTCCAAGACCTTTGCTCGGTAATTCTACACCCCATCTCGGAGTGGGCATTTTTGTATTTGTATCTGGCCTAGAGGTCCTACCGCGTTGACCATCTCAACGGAAAAAGCTCTACATTCAACCATCTACGAGCTAAACCTCTTTCTCAGTACTTTGTTGGTCCACCTGTGTCCATGAGTTTTATTGTAGGGGCTGTGGATACTTGAACATTAAACTTTCATCCCATTGAGTAGTTACGGAAAGATTACGTTAATGCAAATATGAATGATTTGAGTTCCAACAAAATTGAAAATGCATATTTAATAGGTCCCAAGAAGTTTTAAGGTTTTTAATCAATATTTTAGGTAATCACAAGTTTTGTATTTGTTAAAAATTTTAATTATAGTGAAAAAAAATCAAAAGTAGCAAGTAATTATTCACAATCATTAAAAAAAAAAACTAACGCCAAAATTCTGACAACTCCAGATGGTTTTTGAATAGATTATCACTATATACGTACTTATTTATATTTATAAAAAATAGATAAATATTTAATGAAAACTTAAAAATAGCAGAGCCACTGATTTTTAGATCAGCTGATTTTTCAATTTATGCAAATATTCTCAACAACATCCATTATAGGTCTCAGTTGTTTAACCTTTAAGAAATCACGCCGTGAGATTTTCTCTCACGCTTGAAGAGAATCACTGGTGATTTGGAGGTGGGGTTGGTGGGCAGAGTTTTAGCTGCGTTTCCATGATTAACGTCTACATTCCATGTTAACAGTCATCGCATAAGAGAATGTTTGCGGAAAAAGTCTGTATTGTGAGATATTCTCTCATAGCAAGGGTCTACGTCACGTATTTGTAAGTAGGTACCCCAATGTTTATAAAATTACGGTTTTTGTTGATTTTTGTTATATGTTTTTATGATGAGTCATATAAATTCCTCCATACCAAATCTCCCATGTGAACTGAGAATGAGCACCAAAAGAATAGGTGGACTTGAAGATGAGCCAATTTCCGAAAAGGAAATGTGTGAGACAAGGTTTCTTTCCATTTTGTCCTTGCAAGAAAAATAAAAAAGCAAAGGAAGTGTGTGGAAAATGGAACGTACCCATTCGCTCCTCACACACTAACTACACGTGCCCAATATTTGTGGATCATTGTTCACTTTTATATTATCAACATTTAGATGTGTAATTTCTATTTAATCGTATGACAATCCCTTTCTAAAATGTATCTGAACAGTGATTTTGTTAAAGGTACTTTGTGTTTTTTTGATTAATATAATTTTTGTCATTTCAAAAAATACTTTTAATTATTCCTTTTCTTTTAAAAATAATTTTGTTTGGTATTTAGAAGTTCATTATCTGATGAAATCAGCTAATATTTGAGGTGCGAAAGAAAGCCTCACGCGTGAGTTCGCATGTCTCACTTTTTCCAGCAAGTTCAGGTGGGTTTAATTTATATAGCTACTTACTTTTTTCATACTAACTCGACATTTAATGAGGTTTTAATTATTACTATAGTGTAATGAAATAAAGACATGTGCAATATCAACCATAACATAAAAACCTTATAGTTTGGCGAAACTGCCAGCACACCCTTTTTGTTTAATTATTCTTTTTACTGTCATATGTCTATTTGAGTTTCGTTTTTTCACTGCAGTATTGCTATCTGTATTAAAAAAATGCTTTCGTATTCGATTTATCATTTATAAATATATATTGCTCACTTAAGTAATAATTATGCGTTTGACAGTAGAAGTTTGACAGCAGGGGATAATTGAAGTGAATCTGAAATTCGTTTCTCACTAATTAGTTGGTCGATTATTCCGAACTAACCTTGGAAAGACCCGTCGGTTCAGTTCGTTATTTCAAGTTAAGTGAAGTTAGATAAGAGACACGCCCGGCAGTCAAGCATCCTTTCCTTTGTATTGCGCAACTTAACTTCTCACCTAAGTTTCCAAAGACAATGGCACCAAAATATGAAATCATTTAAAGGAGCTCTAAGTTGTTTAAGATTGAAGAATATCAAACCTGAAGTCCAGAATCTTCGATTCTACTCTGTCATAAACTTCAAGAGTAAGTTACTTTTCAGTGGTAAAATATGGCCAGGAATAAAATGTGTGACATTTCAGGTACGTCTATCATAATCGCAGAACCACTTAATTTTACATGAAGTGTGTTAGTACGTTTAAGAGATGGATATATCATCTTGACGCTAATGTAAACACTATTTCGTTCAATTTTGAATCTAGCTCATGTGAATGAGTCGTGGATAATACCACCTATAATTACTGTAGTCAATGGAGGAATTGAATAAGACGTTAAGGTCCCGAGGACAGAAATCGTCACTTGTGAGTTAGAGGATCCAGGAATGTGGTACCAAAGGAACTATGTGATGGGAAATGGAGTTATAGGCAATGACCTACATGTGCGATTCCATCTGGGTGATCAGCTCGAATGTTCCATCCCCAAACGGCCACTCAACAACATGTTTATCAATCTCAAGCTTGATGATCCCTTAACGTGAACATAACCATGAAGCCTCAACAAGAAATGCATAAACCAAATTAATTCGAGGCAGGAAGTACAGAAAGAGGTTAAATCTCGTAGATCACGTGGTTTATTTAATATGGCAGCAAAATGTAAATAATCTTCAAAGGCTCCATAGATCCACTGCTTTTGCTGGGTTTGATTGGGGTTAACTCAGTCCGGTGACGAAAAATGAGTTTCCAGTTAAATTGAAAAGTATCAATTATTATTAAAAACTACCAACTACGGTGACAACCTCCAGCTAGCCCTCATCACCTTCTACGCTTTCAATTTTTTATTCCGATAAAAAGTAGTTAGTTTTCACATCTCAAAACATTCAAGTTATTTTAGATCCAAACTGACGGCGTATATCGTGTCTATGTGTCTAAATATATACTCATTTTATACGGCTGCTCCGGGATTGTATCTCGTTGATTATTCCCTGAAGGGGAAATTTCTACCGGGGATCATTTATGGGGGGATTACACTGCAACTGCTACGAACAGGGAACGTGGCGCCAAACAGTGTCAATAAGGAGGCAGTATGAATATTCAAAACGACTGAGAACTAACTCATTACTGCTAGATGTTATACTTGAAACGGTTACGTCCCTCGGGTGACCTGCCAGCCGTGCTACAGCGGATTTCTAAACATTTCATGACGAAGCACACGTATCTTTAACAAGGCTATTCATCAATAGTTTATCTAAAAACAACGGAGCTGGTCGATCCCGTTGGCAAAGGGAAATTTTAGTTTGAAAAGTCAATCAGCTATAAATAATCTTAAAAAAAGGCCAAGTGTGATAGTGTTTCGTGACGCTTGCGTAAACGATTTCATTGACAGTTTCAAGGACTTTTTGCAATAATAGTCTACTAAAACCTTAACACTTGATACAAATTAGTAATTGGCTAGTCGAGATCTCTAGTTCTATGGCCACCTTAATTTTATTTTTACTGTCATAAAAATATCGTCCAACTAAAAAAAATTATTAAGCTAATGTTGTGAAGACGATGTCAATGGCTTTTTGTGATGTTAGCTTGAGAAAACAAATATTGCATAATCTTAATCAGGGCATCAATTTCATACCCTATCCAAAATTATAGTATTTTTTTTTAAATACAAAATAATTAATTAATTGATTAATAACAATCGTTATTTATCTTAAGTTATATAATGCTAAGAATAGTATAATGCTAATATTATATATAATGGTAAAAGTAGAAGCAAGCCGCTTCTACTCTATACCTGCCTCGTGACTTCATGGAAGTGACTGGTGTCTCCTGTTATTTTTTAAGTAAGCGACCGCATCCCTCCAAGTCCCTCCCTATTCCCGGAACTACCCTTTTCTTATACATATATGTCTTAGCTTTAGCCCTTTAGACTTTAGCCTTTAGACCTCACTTGTTCCTAAACATCCCACCCAGTATGTAGTAACGTAGTAAATATTTGAATATACCAGTGTTTTGCTTGTACTTCATAATAAAGCTCTTCTTTCTTTTCTTTTAAAAGACTCTCCTCTACAAAGATTATTTATCTTTAGATCCAATGGGACCTCTACGTCAAATAACATGTCTATAGCTTCAACGAGTGACTCTCAGAGACTGAAAGACAAGAGACAGAAAATACGTTTGAGGATCTGGTTTTCAAAAAATCCGTTTGAAATTCCTCATCCGGAAAATGGGCCTTAGCTGGAAGATAGATGACAGAATCTTGGACAGGGCTTTCAGAGACGGCATCAGAGGATAGCAAGACTAGAGAAGATTCTGGCTTAGTAGGCGCATGATCAGTGGGATGGCAATCAGATGAGAGAGGAGAGTCTGAACAGAAGTCAGATGAAACAGAAGGGTCGGATGGATTTAAGGCGAGCAGACAATCAGGTGGGAACAGACGCTGAGGTGATCGAGGACGTCCTAGTCAATCCGACCGACACCCAGAAGAGGGGGGTGATCGGCGAGGGCGCCTGCGTTGCTCCTTAGGTACATAAGAAGCATCAAATGCATCAGACGAGGCAGGAGAGGTAGAACGCGCAGGGAACTGCCAATTCGTAGGCGATGAGACGCGTGAGGCCACAGACTGAACAGATGAAGTCGAACGTGAATGAGGTGGGGAGGCGTCTCCTGAACGATGCTGGGGTACATCGTTTCTTGGATGCAGGATGGTGTGATGCCGCTGGTCACATGCATGGCAGGAATGCGAAGATTGGCATTGGTCAGTAGAGTGATACTCTGACAGTCAATTTCGGCTGATGGAGATGCTTGCCACATATTTTAGGCGCTGCTGAGAATTCAAAGGAAGAGGGAGATCAACAGAGGGAGTGCTAGTCGTATGATTCGGTGCGTGGTCCCTAGAACACTGTTTACATCTCACACTAATGGCCAAAATTGGGGCACTGGCGAATGGAATGGTCCTTAGCGTCCCAATAGGCACAAGTAGCCCGGATCGAAGCAGATGAGCGAGATGGTGGCGCCGAGGTGTAGACAGAACGACGAACAGACGAATTGTTTTGTGTAGAGCGCATGGGTGACTTGGAACGCTGAGTGTGCTGTTTGAAGGCAGGTGATGACTGGTGAAACCAACTAGGCAACTTGAGTTTGGATGACGGAGGGCAAGGAGTGCTTTCCAGCTCTCGTAGTTGCTGATTAGCGAACTTCAACAAGGTGTCTACAGACGGAAATTCATCCATTGTCAACTGCTGTTCCTGCGTTGACGAGAATCCTTGTCAAGCCCTTGGACGCTCATCGAGAAAAACAAAAAAATCGGCTAAATCGTCAATGGGCAAGGATTTGAGCGCATGAATAGCATTTTGATGGGTGGTGATAAAGCCTTTTAGATGCTCAATAGAGGCGGTAGAAGATGCGGGATAGTGCGAAATTTGCATCAAATACATTTGAGCCAAACGACGATTATTTTGAAATCGTTGTCGCAGGGTTCGATAGGCAAGCGGATAATGAGCAGCGCTGTGATCGAAAATGGAGATGACAGCTGCCGCTTCATCGGAGACAGAAGATCGTAGAAAGTGGAATTTCTGAGCATCCGGCAAGGACGCGTTTTCGTGAACTAGTGATTCATATAAGGCGATAAATTCAGGCCAGCGTTCAATTTGACCGTTGAACGTTGGCAGCTGAATACGTGGGAGAGGGAGATCAACAGAGGGAGTGCTAGTCGTATGATTCGGTGCGTGGTCTCTAGACAACTGATTACATCTCATACGAATGGCCAAGATCAATTCGAAATAGGAGGGATGTTCAGACGGATTGGCGGGTCGTTGACCGTACGGTAGCTGACTAACTGTCTGGACGTACCGGCTGTCCGCCTCAAGAAATTCAGGCTTAAGCTCTTTTAATTCATCGAGACAGGCCTCCGCCTGGGGATAATCCGTCGACTGAAGTTCCTTAACTGTGTCATGGATTTTCCTGACTGCGGCGAGCAGCAGGTCACGCTGTGTTTTGAGGGCATTTAAGTTCGCCTGTAATTTCTCGGCGGCTGTTTGGACCATGATGAAATATTAATGATTGTCAGAAGATAAAAGGACACGAGGGAAAAGAAACAAAAAATAGAGGGTAGAAAAAATAAATGAAGGTAACCAATTAAAATTAAATTCAAGGAAAATTGAAATTAAAATTAAAATTAAAGAAGGCGAAGAAAGAAATTAACATGGAAATTGAAATTTCAAAACAAAATAAAATGAAATCGAATTGACGTTAAAATTCGGATTCGACATCAAAATTTAAATTTAAATTGCAGTTCAAAATTGAATTCAAGATTATAATAAGAGGGAATAAGGCGATAAGATGAACTGCTAGTGTATAAGGAGATAATCCGGTTATAACAGAAGGTATCTAAAGGTCTAAAGTTCGTTTCCCGGGGTTGGCACCAAAAATGTAAACCCGACTCTCGGAAAATTACGGAAGATGAACGTTCCGAGAGCTCGTGGTTTACACCCACAGGGAAATTAATCAAACAAAATTTCGAGTTACTAAAAGACCACTTACCAATTTCGGAGTCGTTCCTGCCACAAGGTGACCATTCGAAGCTGGGTCGCAAGCGATGTTTTTTCGACGAAGGGATTCTAGGATGTTGGGAATAATTAGAGGATAACTGAGGATACGTCGAACAACACCGCTGGACGATGACTCCAGATGGAAACAGAAGATTACACCACAGATGAAGAACTGACTTGGTCATAGTCTGACGGAGAAGTGAGAGCGAGTCGTAAGAGGGAGGGGAGAGGCCTCCTAGATAAGACCTTCGGTCGATCGGACGGTCGAAAACTATCGATTATATTTCACCAGGGCCACCGTAACAGCCGACATCGATCTTGACACAACCCATGACGCCACAAAGTATCACGCCAGCTACGCACGCCCGAACAACATTTATATTAATTATATTATTATTGGTATTACTTTTTTTCAAAATATACACTTCTTGTGTGTTTTCCACATAAGTATCGTAAGATTCTTTTACCGAGTTTGATCTATGCTGAATTTTAAATGATAATGTTTTCAACGCGTATTTACAAAGCTGTGCATTCGCTGGGAAAATAAAGGGTGTCTAACGCGTGTTATTGGATATCATTGGAATCTTGTTCAATCATCAAGTTGCACAAATAATTAAGAATACACCAACCAACAACTGTGTTGTATGCGAAACTCGCCCCATTCAAATGAATGATTAGTCCTGACTTAATTCTGCACCATCTAACTTCTTCTAATTGGGAATATCGCCACTTCGTGCACTTATTAATTTGATGGAGTATGTACTACATTTAGGGTGTATTCGTCACTTCTAAATTTAGAGATCTAATGAGTCTACTGAATCGAACAAAGTGAAAACAAAACTCGAATTACTAAAGAATTCATTGAGAAAATGGAGTTCAAAGTAATTACCGTCAAGCAGAAATGGGGTACTCTTCAGGAATCCTTCATTCACTGATCAAATCACTGGTGAAGATGGAACAATGGTTCAGCGACTGGCAGTAATACTGGAGAACATTACGCGCAGAGCTAACATTGACACGTAAATATTTGGAGTTTACGCCCCTGACACAGGAAAACTGTTTCATTGTACACTTAGTATAATATGCCATAGACAGTGCACAAAGTTTTGATGCACGGTGTAGAAATTTCAGAATGTGGCTCAATACAATTTGGTCTCTTTACCGAGGATACTCAAGAATCTCGAAATAAAAAGTACTAACGATGGCTTATTCAAGAAAAACTTCCCGGATCGCTTCGAATGAAGATGTTTTCAATAAACTCTTTGTTATTACTTATCTGCGGCCGGATCTTCCAAAGAATAAACTTCCCCTCAGTCAGGAAGCTATTAATTTACTAGTTTAATCGTGTGTATTTAACTTAGGCGTTAAATTAATATTTAAAAATTAATATATATTTGATTTATAACTCCGTTTATTATTTATAGTTTACAGTTAAAGTTCTTTATTGTGCTAAAATTACAATCTGCCTTGCTAGGCAATAAGTAATTAAGATATACTATCATTCATACCATATTTACATTTCATCATTCACTCGCTCATTCATGCAATATTTACAGACAGCCCAGAGGCCTCCCAAGTCCACATGCGAAGTATAAAGCGGAGTCTTGGGAAGTCCCCCACGCTCCTCCGTCAGCCGCTTCACCGGATACTAGCCAGTGGAGACTGACCAAGAGCGCGAGAGCCACAGACGCTCAGGACATGATTGGAGAAACTGGCCATTGCCAGGACTCTGTAAGTAGCTGGCGAAAGTGGTCCCAGTCAACTGGGCCCCTAATAAATGAAAGAGGAGACAGTTTGTGAATTGGTCTTTGGGAAATGGTTAATAATAAAGGACTATGATCAGAGAAGAGGTCATCGAGGCGTGTGTGTGAATAGTTTCGTGTTCCTAAACTATTGTAGAAAAAGAAGTCAAGGAGATCAGAATTTCGGTTGGGATCAGATGGCCAATTAGTGGCTGTGTCAGGAGATAGTGGAGCAATGTTTCCGTGTGAGTGCAGAAAGAAAAGCACGTCCTCGTGTATTTCTTGACCCCCAGTGTTGGTGCTTCGCATTAAAGTCCCCACCCACAAGGAAACGATGTCCGATGGAGTCTAGAAAGGAGATGAATTGGGAGTCGGAAATAGATTTATTGGGAGGGCAGTACACTGATGCTAGAGTAAGGGGAAAAGTGAAGGTGGTGATTGACACTGCATTGGATTGAAGGAAATCATGTGCTACCAAAGGAACTATGTGGTGGGATATGGATTTATGGACAATGACAGCGGTACTTGCATGAGCTCTTCCATCAGGGTGATCAGTTCGATAAGTCTGGTACTGTCGAACGGTAAATGGTCGTTTACTCGTAAGTCTTGTTTCAGTAATAAGATCTACATCGATGTTTTTGTCATGGAGTAGTGCTGTCAGTTCGTTATTGTGGGTGCGAACACCTTTCGCATTCCAAAGGAGAATGGATAAGTAGTCAGAAGGATCCACTTATGGATTTTGTTTTACCGCGATAAGGTAGGAGACAAGATTTGTTAGAAGGGAAATGAGAGGGGTAATTAGAGTTCCTAATTCTGTAAGGAATGATGTTAATAGGCTAGTGAGATCTGAAGAGCTTGGAGGTGGAGGAATATGCGAGATGTGTGGTTGAGGATGGGATTGGGTTTGCAGGTTGACGGGATGAACGGAATGCTGGGGAAGAGAAACTTGCGGACAGGGAGTGGGCGGTGCCTGTGACTGCTCTCTGTTGCGTACGGCATCGGCGAAAGAGACAGTAGGCCTCAAGTTTCTGGCTGGACCGCTTCTTGTTACTAGTTTTTCCTCTTCTGGCTGAAGTCGTTGTTCTGTCCTGGACTTCAGCGTTTTGTAGGCCTCGCAGCCCTTGTAGTTGGCTGGATGTCCTTGCTGGTTTCACGCATGAAGCAGGTGATTTTAGGGGCTTATTGCACAATTCGCTTTTGTGCTGCCCACTGCACTTTACGCACCTGGGAGGGTGGTAGCAGTATGATTTTGTGTGCCCATAAGCCTGGCAATTATGGCATTGAACTATATCGCGTTTCGGGTAAGGCTTTTCGACCTGTACTCTTGTGTAATACAAGTGGGTAACCTCGTAGATTTTTTCCACTCCAGGTGTTCGCTCTAGATCCACAAAGAATAAGGGCAGTGGTGTCTTGGTGCTTGGATTATTTTCGTGTCTTTCCTCACGGAGCACATTCGTGATTTGGCGAACCTTGTATCCTAAGCTTTAGAGCTCCTTTTCTATCTCGTCCACTGGTGTAGTGGGATGCAGGTTTCTAATCACTACCCGCAGCGATCTTTCTTGTTTTAGTTGGTATGTATGAAAGGCGGCTTTAGTTTCTTCTAAGTATTTAACAATCGCTCGATAAAAATCGGGAGTGTCTGGGGAAATTTTCATATCCCGAGAGCGATTGGGGCACGTATATTTTCTGGTACCTACAATTTTGCTCATTTGTGAGCATAGTAATTTAAAATTGCTAATGTTGCGTACAAAAAGAGCAGGCGGCTTGGGCTGTGTTGGAGTTTTGTTGACTTCCATTTCTTCTGCTGGGATGTTTTTCAAAGCCTCAAATGTGTTTGGCGTGAAGAAAGGCGACTCTATGGCGGTTTCTTGATTTGATGTGCTGGCCTGTGGAGATATCTCCTCCATGGAACTAGCTGCAGAGGAGGTCATTTGTACGTTCCTATTCGACCTTCTTGGTTTTCGCTTTACAGGCGACGGTGTTGGAGTTGGACCTAGTGACCTAGATCTTTTTTTCTTATTTTGAAACATTAGTTGTTGATAAAATCTCATCAACAACGGTTTTTTCGTTAGTACGTAGTAAAAGAAGTACGTAGCGGCGGTGGGATTTAAGCTCACAACTCCCAGTGGCGAGTCACGGGTCTTGGCTCTGAGCCACCAGACCGATTGGCTCAGAGAACTATCGTTAGTGAACGATCGGTGAACGTCTGGCAGGGCGTTCCAATATGGCCGACTACTCAGACCGATATCACTTATTACACTTCCCCAAATATAATAAGCAATTTACTCACGTCTTGAGGGCTCCCTCGTGGCCAGCTCCCTCAAGTTGCCTGCTGGAACAATTTTTTAACTGAACTATGGCCTATAGACGGTAGTATATAGTGTTTGAATGACGAGCGAAGTACAGAGATGTTCTAAAAGGTAGTGCATGCGCAAAAACTCCCGTTTATTATTGAATATAATTATCCCTTTCATTGCCAATAAAGCACCTAGCACGTCAGATAAAATTTATTTTATAACCCTTGGTTGGGAAAATAGTCTCAATCAATTTACAAAAAATAGAACCATGTCTAACCCCCTGGGGAGGAAGGGACCCGGTTTCATACTCTTTAACAGAACTACGGCAATACTCATTTATTATTTTAGAAATACAAGGGACAGGCCGAGATACATATCAGATAGACAATAAAGAGATAAATTATAAAATTATTTGACTTCACCACTAGAACTATGGACAGACCACTAGACAGAGTGGAGGCTCTCCTCCACAGGTAACCACTAACATGGTGCGGGAAGCCAAACTTCCTCCCTCCTGGTTACAATTTTTAATTTAATTTAATTTTCGATAAGTTTTAATAAAAGACGTTACGTGAGAAATAAGTTAAATTTACCTGCCGTTATGGAACCCTTTGTAAGCTAAAGCTCAAATTTCTAGATGTAAGCAAAAATTTTATATGAGGGAAAGATCTCAGGTTGATATAACCAATGTAATATAAAAAACATGGTTAAATAGTCCAGCAGTAGACATTTAACGAATTTAATTAATTATTTCTTATAAAGTATAATATAATGTTATAAAGTTAACTATTATACATTTTTTAATTGTTTTGATTATATTATTTCGTTAATTATTTGACCTTCAGACCATTTTGGGACTAGTCTCATTCAATTCAGCGTAGGATAAAACCTTAAAAATGACCCCACATGACTACTCAGGTTAAAGTTATAATTTCGGTAATTATTTGACTTTTATGACCTTAAGTGGTGGTCAACCCGTCTTTGAACTGGACTTATTCGATTCAGTGCTTAAAATTCAATGGGTCTTATTAGCAAATGTCTTTGTTATATAACGTATATGGTTTTATAGATGCTTTTTCCGGATATCAACTGTTTTACCCAACCGTGTTTCCCTGTGCGTTTCTCAAAAATCTAATCAAATGAATGTGCAAAAACCAATCGATATTATTGATCAAAAATACTATGTTTTATCAGGTCACCAAACATTTCTTTTTAAAAAAATATATTGAGTGAATGATTTCTACGGCTGCTATTAAAACAGAAAGTTGTAATTAAAAATTACATTGGTATAATGTAAAGAAAAAAGCTTTGGAAAGTAGATAGCATAAGTATAAGAACTATACCTGATAAATATATAACAAACAATTCATAGATATTACTTAACAATAAATCGCATTTCAATGTTTCCTATTAGTTCAGTATTAAAAAAAATGATCTTTACCTCTAAATGAACAATATAATTAGTATATAACCCACTTAGATGATGATATGCATATGCACAACAAAATGCTAGTTTATTATATCATGGCCCTTTATTCGGTCTATTTCCAGGAACCATAAAATAATATTTCTTATTTTAAAACCTTTGAATATTTTCATGCCTTAAAAATTAAACAAGCGGAAATATTTTCATGAAAAGCTAAAAGGATTTTTTTTTTATTATAATCACCTGGAATTAAGCAACCAGGGCTGCCTTTGAAGAGGTCTAAGAAAGGTCTACACAAGGTTTTATCTTTTCTATTTTTATACGACCGGGTAGGGAGAGCTAACACTCTTCAAAATGAATATTTAATTTTCAAATTAGCACTATTTTTTTTATATAAATAATCGAGAATTTTATCTGAAAAGTTAACGATGTATTGAGAAATCCGGCAATGGAAACAAAATGTTGGTCAGATAACCGATCCACGGGTTTTTTACTTGAAGTCAATCTTAACCTGCTATATGTTTTATACTTCCTCTGCTTGATTCATACCTTTGTTGTTCATATTAGGAGACTGACGGCTATGGAATACCCCCTAGGTTATAAAAAAAATCTTCATTGAAGTACACTTCAATTTTAATTTAGGAAACATGTAAATGAAAAACCAAACCACAAAATCAAAGTTAGAATACATTATAGCTCTTAAGTTTAGGTAATTTATCTATGTTAAGAATATTTCTAAGTATCTATTTTATAAATTGTGTGATTATTGCTTTTAAAATATCTATAATTTAATCAGCCACATCCACTACTAATGTCCTGAGCATCTAAGGCTTTCTTTTCTTACTATAGTCTTACCACACTGAATTGTCATGAAAAAACTATTTGTCATTCTTTACCACAAATACATTTTGTTTGTTAAACCTGGTCATTCATTGGACATCATTGGATTCTATTGTAAAAACATTTTGGAATCGGGGGTTTTGAATTCGCCTTATTTAAAGTAAATAGCTTTTGAAATATTAAATAAAAAGAAATATTGAACTTACCTAACCGATGTTAAGGGAAGATAAAAATTCACTTACCTGAAAAACAAAACAAAATGTGTTAGTAATTAATGTAATATCCAAAGTTTAATGAATTAATTTAAGACGTTGTAAATATGGTATGAATAAGAACATTTATCTCAATTACGTATTGCCTAATAAGGCAGATTGTAATTTTAGCACACTAAAGAATATTATATATATAATTAATTTAAGCATTTTTTTTGTCGAGAATGCTTAAATTCACGAAATAAAACATATTCTGTCTCTCCACAGGTTTATTAATTTTACTCGAACGTTTTCGACGAATTATGCCTCAGCGATTTGAGCTCATGAAAATTTACCCGCTAAAAACTTTTGGGTAATATCAAAATCTGGAGAGGGACGGAAGACGATATTTAATTAACCGCACCGTGAAAGAGTGCTATACTAATTCATTAATGTTTGCGTAGGAGAAACCTTTTAACTAGTCACTTCTTGAAATAGTCTTATCTTGAATGCCTAGTTTATAAGACACATTGAAAAGATAACAGGCCTGAGAGCATAAGCATAACGTACAATGCAGTAATTGCTATAGGCAAATTCCAGTCATTATGATACTGTACTCTAAGTTGTTTAGTAAAAAAAAAGCTGATTTTAATTGTTGGCTTGTCATTTAGAATGTAAGGTGTCTAATCGATTTCACAGTGGCAGTGTTAATTTTCTGTTTTTATCAGTTACAGCAAAACAAGAAAGAAATAACCTTTTTATGATCCAACGTTTTTCTACGTTCCATCCACCAGGTAATCGTAGGATGATTATAGCATGTCGCGATGTATATCATATGTTATTACAGGATATTATTGTAACCAGCCAGTGGGCTAGTTAGCTACGACCACCAGAGGGTACTTCATTCAGAGCTCGGAAGTCAGTAACGTTCCATGTAAGTAACAGTTGCAACGTTGTAGTATCGGCAATTTGTGCACAATTTATCAACAACTGAAATTTGTTTACATAAATGAGCAACAATGAACTAAATTGTTTCATTACGATATACTAATACAATTGAACAGCAAAGCAACAATATGCAGGAATGTGCCATTTTCTTAATACTTATTAGGCAAAAGAAAAAATATACTGGGAAAAACGGGACTCGAGCCGGAGACAACCCCATTTCCAGTCCGGTACTGTACAAACTGAGCTGATCCAGCAAGAGCGAACATCATTATCTTTGGGCAAGCTCGCTGATTAGCCAACGATAGGGCATGGAAAACTAACAGTGGAGGCACAATATGTCGTCAAGTGTATTAGATATTTTTTGCAGCTCCACTTTCATATATAGGGACGCTTTTTTGTACCAATGTTTTCCTTCATGCCCAAATTTGTGAAAAATAAAAGACACCTTATGAGATGTAACTAACGGTTGTAATTTTAAAATAATTAATATTTTCCTTTAACGTTATTTGGGGTATCAAATCATAAATCTCGTTGCCCAGATTGATAGTGTGCAGTACGTTAGGGGTATTATATGTATATATTGTAACATTCATGATATTTGAGCATATCATGGCCAGGAACCTTCACAGATGTGACCAGATGGTAAGCATCTTCCCTTATGCTCTTAGGAGTGGGGATGAGATAAACGGGCAGTCTTAGCACGACCGCCGAGAAGAGCGGATTCTTAGCAAGCTCCCGAACTGGCGGTACCATACAAGAAGAGAGGAGAAGAACCAACAGCAGACAGTAATGTTGATTGGATTATACGGAGATCATCGATTGGATGAGATTAATATTGTTTTTATTATGGATCCATTAAAAGAAATTGAGCTCAAATTTCATGTTTTATGTAATTAGTAGTAACTATCCTTGTTCAAAAGGAATTGAATATTTTTTATATACTTTCTGTCAGCACTATATATAATTATAATTATTTGTTATAACCATTTTATTTGGAATATATTTCACAATTCCTAGTTTCTCAATTTATTATTAACTACAACATTAGCCTTGAGATCGGGCGATTCAATTGGGATAAATTCCTATGTCAAAGACATAAAACAATTTGATTTAAAGATCTCATGACGGACCTGCCAAATTAGTTAAGGTAAATTGATCAAATAAATAAGAAAAAGAAATGGTAAAAAATAAGGTAGGTTTCAATATATACGCCACACTTTCACGAAATTTTTCATTTAATGCATACTAAATCTAGTTAATTACATTTAAAGTATGGATCGACATAGTAGCAAGCAATGATTTCGCTAATTAAGATTTATATTTGGAAATCATGAGTATATCATGTTGGAAAATTACTTAATCGTGGGTCGTGAGATAGCGTTTACAAAACAGAACTATTTCCAGGCGCGTTTCATTTGACTTTTCTATCACAGTTTTGCAGTAATTGCTTTTATTCTCTTATCACATTTTATCTTTTTTGTATCCTATCATAGCATTACAAAATTTTTGTGAAATACTTTAAAGAAACATGTATATAAAATGTTTCTCAAAAAAATAAATAGAGCAGTGAAACCAAACCTAGGTTAAAGTTTTTTTGGGTGGAGAGACCTACAGGAATGTTTTCTCAGATTTGGAGGGTCTACTTAGAAAATTTAAACTAACATATAAATTTTGGCTCTTATAATGCATATGATTTATCTCTGTTCGTAGACTACATAGTGCTCTTCAAGAGCATGAAATAGTCATAGAGCTATGAAAACTCAAGGTAGGTATTTTCATTGTGTGATTACATAGAAAACAGCAGCACACTTTGGGAAAATGAAAAATTGAAAATTGGCATGAGTGTTGAGGATACTTTCTGCGATAGGGAAAAGGAACAGGCAGACAAACAAGACGTCAGAAGTTAGATGGGCTAAAAGCCATGTGAAAAGAGGGCCCTCCAACACGCAAGTCGCTCATGCCTCCCTAACCTTCTATTAAACGGTCACTGAATGCAAAACGTGAATTTTAATAAAATCATCTCTCACTACAATACTCTCTTCTGCATTCTCGCTGGTCTTTCTGTTCCTTTTTCTTTAATTATTTCTAGGTTGAATCTTGCCTATTTTTTTTTTATAATCTCTATCTATTGATTTTGTACGCTCAAGTTTATATGTAGATCTCCCCCTATGTTGCTATAAAAAAATTATTTTATTCATGATCCGTTCTTAAGGGCGAATTAGAACTTTAGACACTGTGGTACTGGGGAAGAAAACTTTCTTATCTAAAGAACATTTTTATGGCCACGTATACATTTTATAAGATTAAACCTTGAAAAGAACATCAAAGCTGCCAGCTCAGTTGGAAGTCTTTGCTAACGGCAGTAAGTAACGGAAGAAAATCCTTTTATTTCAATAATGATGATATTGGTCATTACTATCATTCAATACTTGACAAATATCGATCTTACATAAAAGTGAAAAAATGTCGGTGCCTTTTAGCTGACTCTTTAAGGTCACAGCACAGGAGGATTTTTTCCAGTGATTCAGAACGCAGTTACTTTAGTTCAGTTACTTTAACGAGAAAAGATATCCAATGATATTCCAAAAACTCTGGGAATGTTAGCTTCCAACTAAAGGAGCAGTATTTAATTTGGTTAAAACCGATTCAAGTATATTTTACCAGTTTTTATAAGTTCTAAGGAGGTGGCCTTATAAAATTATTTAGTCCATCTGACAACAGCTTTATGTATGCTGATTTTTGGTGAAAATGAAATATCTGGAAGTACGGAAAACAAATTAAAACCTAAAAAAGACGGCCCTGTTTCAGTAACTTTTTCAATGGACAACTAAAAATCTATTTAGGATTTCTTGTTCTCTTCTTCCTGTCCCATCCTTTCCTACGAATTGGTGATTTCCTACATCTCCATATACTTCCTAAACTTTATAAGTCCTTTCTTTTCTTTTATACGGATTGTTAAAAAGTTAAATATTGAATTTTCCACATTAAATAACATTATAGACATATTATACACGGATTTACGAATTAAAGCCAGTAACAGCCCTAACGATGCCTGAAGTTGACTGCTAAACTTTATATTGTCAGTAAAAGAACATTCTGGAGTCAGTAAAATCAACAATATCGTAGATAATGAATACAAAAATTTGTTAGCGATGAGTGGATCAACAAGTAGTTTTTGATTTTGAATTTCTGTCACTTAATCGGTTCCACATTGAGTAGGGTTCAACCATGGTACCTATCCACCGAGCTGTAATCAAAATGGGGCCATAAAAGGATATCATTGAATCAGTTTAAGAATCTATTTACGCACGAGCGTGTGCGCGTACATATGTAGAGGCTAAACACACACGAGGGGCCGGTGGAAGGGTGGGGAGATATATAGAGTGGAGGGGTGAAAACGTGGCACGTTTTGAATAGGGTAGGTTACTTGTGCTGCATAAGATATACCTCTCGTATTACAGCCAGCAATCCAACCAGAGAACAGTAATTTAACTCCACGACCTCCATCTAACATCTAAGGCAAATTTCAGACATATATCCCTTCAGATTGATTTCTGCCTTCCCGTTATGCACGGGTCAACTCGTTTCCCCCCTAACCCTACGGGGAGGCTTTCCTTTCAAAACGGTAATGAAAAATCTTTCCTTCGTCTTTTCTGGGATAGTGGCCGTCAAAATGATTTAATCGATCTAAAATTTGAAAGGTATATATCAAAACACCATGGGAATTGCTGATTAGTTATTGGCTGAGCTACAATAGCCGGAAGTATTTGAACATTGGAAGCAAGCCCATTTTACTAAATTGGAAGATTTCTTCTAGATCAGAAGCTATTCAAGATTTAAAATCACCTCCCCCTCCCTGTATACAATAAAAAAACGCGAAAAGAATTTCAACAATGTTCTAAAAAATAAATTATATATTTTAGAAAAATATAATCATTTTTGCACAATAATATAAACGTTATCTGAGAATATTCCTAGTCTATTTTTATATTATTAAATATGTATTAAAAATTAAAATTGACTGGATGGAATTTAGGTAGCTAACAATCTCTCAGACAAAAATAATGATAAAACAAATATGTCAACTGCAGGAGCGAGATGAGGGCCTAGAGGCATGACTAGAGAGATAAGTCAGACAAAAATCACGAAGACCATGAAATAATACATAAAACGTTGGGTTGGAATCGTGCAAAATAAAAAAACTCAACTACCCAAGTGGCCGTTTTTTACGAGCGTTGGCTTCATTTCAACAAGAACAATCAAAATGTTTAATCACGCATAAATAAACATTAACAGTTTGCTGAGACGTACTTCCTTCTATGGAACGTATCTTATTTTACTGCTGTGATGCACACACATAATGCACTACATAGCAAATGAAGATTGACGAGCCCGAACGGAGGACCTTGACTTTGAAAAAATATATTTTAATTAGTCTGCATAAAGATGCATTGTTAGGAGTCGTAAAAATTTAACAGGTTTCATACACACATAAGGTGGTTAGGTCTTCTTCTTATAACAATAAGAAATCTGTTTCTCTGTAAAACAAAAGTTTATTTTCTTTTAATTGATAATTAGTTTACAACTATTACAAATAAAATCTAAATTCATACCTGTAAAACAAAAGAAACAACAATTACAGTTTATTGTTATCACTGTTTGCACTTTACTTAATTGTTTCACACTGAAAACCTTTTGAAAACCTTCTGGTCATATGTCTCTAGCTCCACCTAGTGGCAGCCACCTGAAGCACGCGCGTGATATACAAAGCGCTGCTAATTTAATTGAAGAAAGCTTACTTTCTTTACACACATATATAAAATGCAAAACGTAGAATTAACAGCACTTTGGACTGTGATTACACTTCATTAAGTTCCAGGTGCTATTTTCTCTGATGCTTATATGTTTTAGAATACCTTCTTCTTTTTATTTTTAAACAATGGCTCGAGAATGCTAAATTAAGCTAACATATTATTTACTATAATTATACTTCAAATATAATATCTTTATTCAGATCGATTGGTTTATTTTCAACGATGCTATCATAGATCACACAGAAATGTAGACGGACACCAGAAATACATTCCCCCCAACCTGTTTGAAAGTAGAGCCCCATCTGTTGGTTTAGGAAATTAAGTATTTTTTTTAAATATCGAACGTAATTCGAGTAAAATGTGTATGTAGCAAATAATAGTCTTTAATAAAAAAATAAATAAATATACACAAATTTATTTTATCTCTCATTTTATTTTAGACCTCTCTCTCTCTCTCAACGAGAAAATTGCTACGGTGCGTCTTGAATACATTCAAGCTTGATTTAAATACTGATTCTGTGTAATAACAGTTAATTAAGGAGCTTGTTTGCCTTTCCGCACGGGTGCCACCGAATCTATTGAATGCATTGAAAATTTTGACGCGCCGTCCTGATCATCATTTTTAAGCAGCCATTTCAGTTTTTTTTTTTTATTACAGTCCTTAATTTGATGTAGTAATGACATCAGGATTAACAGACGCTGGCTTATATAGAGAGGTTCCATGCTAGTTACTATTACCCACATGATGTTTTGCTCTTGTCAGTGTTTACAAACTGTACACAAAAAAATATCTGGAAAGTATTCTTCACAAATATTAACATAAGTATTACAAACTGTGATATAAAATTAGTGGTTGTTGGCGGATGATTTGTTTTCACTCCTGGTTTTTGGCCTCGATACTGGTTTCCTACTCTCCAGATTATCCCGGTCTCTCTCCTCTGGAGGTAAAATAAACCATAGCCGTTATTGCAACACACATTTTCCAACTAATCGTGTCATCGGGTCATAGCTGACTAAATGCTATACATTAATTCAATATGTGATATTTTTCTAACAAAAAAAAACTAGTAAAGTCTAATAAATAAATTTAACTGATAAAAATATCGTCACAATATATATTTGACTATAAGTTAATGTTTATTGAATTATAATCTAAGAAAGGTTGGTAATAAGAACACGTAGAACGCTGTTACAAGACTGCTTTATTTATTCCAAGATACCTCTATCTATCGGCATTACATGTAAACATATATACAGATAACATATGTTTGGGGATTAGGGCTGGGCACTAGCGGCGCCTGGACTTAACTCCCCCCCACCAGTTTACGAACACCCATTCCCAAACTTTGAAGTCCAACACTCGGACATCTTAGTCCATTCAAATAACGCTCCGCTAATGTTACGAGGGAGCAAAGGCCAGCCCCGGCCGTACACAGCCTGTAATCCCTCACATTAAGCTCTAATCCTATGAAACGTAAAGACCAACTGTCACTTGTACAAAAAAAATAAAAGAAAACTTTGACTTTGGAAAAAAAACTTTGAACTTTGATAAAAAAGTAATACTTCTGTGGGAAAAATCACATAACTATTACTATTTACAATGTTCCTCGCGTGTATGGAGCGAGGACACTCCAGCTCATTCCTGATCTACAACCTCCCCCCCCCTGGTGGAAGTTTTAACTGTTCTATGTGGACATTTCGCCGCTTCTTAGGGGGTCGTATACTCTCAATTGTCACGACGTTGTGTTCCCTAATCACGACCACTTTAAATGGGCCCTCATATTGCACCAGCTCTTTGCTCCTATTTGATTCTAGTTTTTTATAGACGATAGTCCCGATTTTAAGTTCCCCCATTCAATCCCGGACTTTAAGGTTTTCCCGTTCCACTCGTCTCGTTTTGTCCCTGGTTACCCTTTCTTGGACTTTGTCACAAATTTTCCTCAAATCGACAGTATTGCTCGCAATTTTCTCCACCATTCCCTCGTCTGCTACCGTCTCTGCCCCATTTATCCGTCTTCCGCGCAGCCCAAAGAGGATCTCGAACGGGGAGGACCCCGTCGCGGTGTGGATCGAATGATTTTAAGCGCCCAACGCCTTCGGCATCACCTCATTCGCCGGCAGACCCTTTTCCACGTGATACACCCGCAGGTGGTCACTCAGGGTGCTGTGAAATCTTTCTATCCCTCCTCTCTCCAGGGTGCCCTGGGGTATTAAGATGCCAAGAGACATCGAGAGTCTTCATTTCTTTCCGGATGTTGGCATTGTCGAATTATCTGCCCCCATCCTACGAGATCCGATCTGGGACTCTATAAAACTGGAACCAAGTATTCAATGCCAGCATTACCGCGTCTGATGACCGTTCTTGTACCGGGTGTGCCATGGCCACTTTGCTAAAGATCTCGATTGTGGTAACTCACTTCACTTATACCCCCTCCAAAAGAAGGTATCCACTCAACGGTGTCTCAATGGTAGGCGATTTTTCTTGTCGCACCCGTGGCGGATGTCTGTCATACTTCGTAGTGAGACAAACTGCACATGCCCCTATCATTTCATGTAAGCTCTTTTTCACTCCCCACCAAAAGTACCTCCACCGCAACGCTTGCAACTTTTCCTGTACTCCACGGTGGTTCGTTTTTCCTTGGTGATAGGCCAGCGTCACTTCCAGCTGCTGTTCTCTGTCTTTGAGTGTCTCCACCATCGACGTGCACCGAATTAATGACCTATCCACTCCAAGTTGTTCCGTTCGCCAGAGTCTTTGAATTTTTTCCCAAATAGTGGCATTCCCTACACATACATGATGGGTCTTTCCGGGTTCCGAGGCATCTTTCAATGCACGGCAAATTTGGTCATTTCTAACCCCTGGTGGCGACCAAATCGTCGCGATTTTACTTCTCCCATCACTGTCATATGCGATCTGCAGCCACCCTGAGGTCTTGTACTTCCAAATGATCTGCCGTCTTTTGTCGTTCATGATCCCTTCTATTACTTCCATTTCAACCGGTCTTTCGGTGGCGGAGCCTTCCTCTTCAAGGGTTTCTTCGCCCTCACTACTCCTTGGGTTCTTTTATATGCCACTTGGCTCCACTCATTGTCGACGACTTGCACCCTAACTTCTTCCTCCTTGGCACTAGCGTCATTGATTGTGCACATTCCGAGAACGAGCGCTTATCAGAGAATCCTACTTTTCTTCCTGTCTCCTTGGCCAGTTGCACCTTTGGAATTGTGGATAAGAATCTCATTCTACCCTCCACCTCTTCTACGCTAATCAACTCTCTCATCTTCTCCGTTATCTTATTGAAACGGACTACTAACCCCGCAGCATATTGCCCGTTACTTTGTCTTGGGGACTTCGTCTCCCTAAACATTTGGAATATGTCCTCCTGGGAGTCCATCATCCTCCTCCGTACGCCTTCTTCAATCTCGTCTTAATTACTTCCCACGGGGTTTCTTCATCTGCCTGAATTTGATTCAGTATACTCCTCTTGACCCGACATATCAGGGCCGCCTTCAACGATTCCGCGTCTCTGGGATCTATTAAATTTTCTTCTACTTGAGCTCCAATTAAAGCTGTGAGACGGTCTCCTACTTTTAGAAAATGGTTCAGCTCACCCAGTTCCCCAGTGAATCTCTCCAGCTCCGAAACAGCCTTCCTCAGATCCTGGGTATTCATCGCTTTTACCCTCATCAGCGCGAGCGCCGTGGCATGAACTTCTGGCATAGTTCCCACTCTTCTAATATCTGCTCCCTCTACGAGATTCAAGACGGGCTGTCTCAGCACTCCTCCTTCGCGTATAGAAGAAAAAAAAATTATGCTCGCACTCAATAACTCTCTTTCTCCACGGTTCCCGGGTTTCGGCACCAGTTAATGTTTATTTAATTACAATCTAAGAAAGGTTGGTAATAAGAACACGCATAACGTTGTTACAAGACTGCTTTATTTATTCCAAGATACCTCTATCTATCGGTATTACATGTAAACATATATACAGATAACATATGTTTGGGGATTAAGGCTGGGCACTAGCGGTGCCTGGACTTAACTTATATACTTATAATTATATATAAAATGTTGCAATATCTAATTTTTTGATGGACGAGTTCACGCTGAAGGAGGGGCAATGTGAAGAGAGGCTCACATGTGACAGGAGGAAGCGGATGACCGACCAACTCCCATCCCTTCCAATATTTCTATATTCCCCGCTCCTCCGAGCAATTGAACTTTCGCTTGGTACAAATAATACTAAATTATTTCCTGACATAGATCTCTGAGTATAGATATGAGTTTCACTATTCGGTTGTGAAACCCAGTAATCGTAACAAATACCTGCTAATAAATACGAACATTTCTGTGTGGTTATCAAATATGTTTAGCTTTCGAAAATACTAAATGTTCCTTTACTTCTAACGCTTAATGTTATTATTTTTAATAACAATGTTGCACTATTTCTAACATTTATTTTTCGTTTTCTTCTTTCTTTCTCCCATGTTTGAAGAAAATCACTGGTAATTGGGAAGCGGGGTTGGTGGGAGATGAGGGTCCTTACTCTTCATAATGAGTCATATACGTTCCTTCATACCGAATCTCCCATATTTGAAGAAAATCACTGGTAATTGGGAAGCGGGGTTGGTGGGAGATGAGGGTCCTTACTCTTCATAATGAGTCATATACGTTCCTTCATACCAAATCTTCCATGTGAATGCAAAAAAAAAAAGGTGGATTTGAAGATGGGCCGATTTCTGAAATGAGTCTACGTGACAGATGGTTTCTGTGCATTCTGTTCCCGAAGAAAAAATAAACCTACAACGAAAGTGTGCGGAAAATGCAATATACCTATTTGCTCCTCACACACTAACTACCCGTGCCGTTTCAATGTTTTGTAGGTTGATAATTTTTATAATACGGTCCCGAAATGTGTATTTGATTATAAGTTAAGCTCCGGGCAGCATCAGTACTCAACCTTAATCCCCGAACGTCGGGATGTAAACATCCCGAATGTAAATATACAGGGTTATAGACTCGAAATAAACAGTCTAGTTCTAACTTTCAAGCGTGTTGTTTCTCTGTACCTTTTTTCCCTGTGTTTTGTTAATTCTAAAGCCGGTAAGCATTAACTGGTGCCGAAACCCGTGAACTCGTGGTGTGGAAAGAAAAGTAAGCGACGTCTGTTCGATTTTTTTTTTTTTTTCCTTTTTGCCGTGTTAAATAAAAAATTGAAGAAAGAATGGCGGAAGGAGGCGTGCTACGACCACCTGTTCTGAACGTAGCGGATGGCGCGGAACATGTAGCAACGAGAAGGGTGGGCATTTTGCCAGAAGCTCATGCTACCGCTCTTGCGTTGATGAGAGTGAAAGCAATGAACACTCAAGATCTGAGAAATGCAATTTCAGAGCTGGAATGGTTCACTGGCGAATTAGGAGAACTCAACCACTTTCTGAAGGGAGGAGATCGCCTCACTGCCTTAATTCTAGCAAAATCGGAGGAAAATCTTCTGGACCCCAGGGATGCAGAGTCACTAAGAGCGGCCCTGATATGTCGGGTCAAGAGAAGGATTCTCAACCAGATCCAAGCGGATGAGGAGACGTCGTGGGAAACGGTGAAGATGCGGCTAAAGAAAGCATATGGAGGGGGGCGATGGACGCCTGAAGAAGATATTTTCCAGATGTTCCGGGAAACAAAATCATCAAGGCAGAGTAGCGGCCAATATGCCGCAGTTCTTCTAACCCGTTATAATCAAATAATGGAGAAAATGAGAGAGACAATGAGCATCGAAGAGGTAGAGGGCAGAATGGGATTTCTGTCTACTATACTAAAGGTACAGTTGGCGAAGGAAACAGGGAGAAAAGAGGTATTCCCTAATGAGCGCTCATTCCTCGAATGTGCCCAAGTCATGATTGACACCAGCGCCAGGGAGGAGGAATCGAGGATACATGAGGATGAGGGAGAATGGAGCCGGATAGTGTACAGAAGAACCAGGGTCCCTAAATCAAATTGGAAAAAAGTCGAAACACCAACCGGTAGGGACAGGGGAGCGGCAGGCGAAAGGAGGTTCAGGGCGGCGAGACCCAGGTACGGACCCCGCAGAGAAGAGAGAAAATGCCATGGGTGCGGGAAGACGAGTCATTTAGTGGCACAGTGCCCCCGCACAAAATGTTTCGAGTGCAGTGAGGAGGGGCATATCGCTAGGCATTGCCCTTACGTGTATCGGAGGAGAGATGTTCATAGGGCAGAACCCATGGAAGTGAATACGCAAACGATGCGGGAAAGAAGAAATATATCACCCAGGGGTAATGAATCTTCAGCTGAGGAATCTTCAGGAGCGTCAGGAACGTCGGAAACGGAAGAAGAGCCGGCTCGCGACAGGAGCCGAGAGCATGAGCGAAAGAAGACTACTTCGAGAAGATGGGAGCGGCGTGTGGCAGCCTGAGGAGGGTGGCAGCAGAGTGGCGACCGCACCCTAAAGTGTAATACAGTGAGAGGGATACTGTGCGAGTTGCCAATAATTAGAGTCGAGGGGGGAGAGAGGTGCTTGGTGGATACAGGAAGCACCAATACCATAATGTCACGCGGTGCGTTGGAGCGGCTGTATGGCAGAGAGAGGGCACTCCAGGTCAAGGTATGTAAGTGCAAGTTAATTACCCTGGGCGGGCCCTGTAAAGTGGTGGGAGAGGCGGTCGTGAATTTAGAGAAATGGGCGAAAAAAAAGGGCGATATTAACGTACATATTGTGGAGTACATGCCGCGCGAGTATGAAATAATAGTGGGGTGTGACTTATTGGGTCGGGTAGGCGCGCTTGTAGAGAACAAGGGAAAGGAGTGGCGGATCAAGTTGGGGGGGGTTACTTATCAATGTCAAGGGACCGTAAGAGGTGGGAGTGCGCGGATAGGGGCAGTCAAGAAAGTTGTGGACTGGAGGGAAAGCTTACGTAGGGAGTTCGGAGATATTTTTTACGTGGAGGGTGATATGCTTGGGGCAACGGGGAAGACAGTACATGAAATCCCATTAAAATCTGACCGAATAACGTACGTGAAGGAGAGACGATATCCGCAGGCACTCCGCCAACATATCCGGACAGAAATCGACAGCTTAAGACGACAGGGTATAATCGTTGATAGCACATCCCCTTATAATAGTCCTCTGTGGGCAGTACGAAAGAAGAGTAAACCGGGAGAGGAGGGGGAGAGATATAGAGTCGTCGTCGATTTTAGAAAATTAAATGAAAACACAACGGATGAGAAGTATCCGATTCCCCGTTTTGAGGACATTCTCGACAGACTGAATGGAGCCACAATCTTTAGCACTTTGGATTTGAAAGCAGGGTACCATCAAATCAAAATGAGCGCTACCGATCAACACAAAACAGCGTTTACTTTCGAGAGGGGGCACTATGAGTTCACTCGGATGCCATTTGGTTTGAAGAACGCTCCGATTACTTTCCAGAGATTGATGGACGAAATCCTGAGGGGGATAGACGAGGCGGTATGCCAGATTTATATGGACGATCTGTTGATCTTCAGCCGAACAGAATCCGAACACATCGAAGATCTCCGGAGGGTATTTCGACGTTTGCGTGAATTCGGGTTAAAATTGTCGATGGAAAAATCATCGCTGGGAGAGGATCGGATCAACTTCTTAGGGCATACCATCTCGAGGGAGGGAGTCCAGCCGGATTCTGCAAAAGTCGACGCAATTCGAAAGATAGCGGTGCCGAAAGACGTCAAGGGCATTCGGCGACTTTTAGGTACGCTAAATTACTATCGGCGTTTTGTGCCAGACATGGCAGAGTATCTCGTACCCATCAGTAACCTGCTGCGGAAGGGGGCGCGGATAGCGATTACACCTATTATGGAGCAAAACCTTCGAAAATGCATGGCTCGACTGCAAGAGGAACCAATCCTGGCGTTTCCCGATTTTGAGAAGCTATTTACTATCACCACCGACGCAAGTGAGTATGCATTGGGAGCGGTGCTGTCGCAGGAGGGAGATGGGGGGGAACAACCAGTGGCGTACGCGAGTCGAAGACTGACCGACACGGAAGCGCGGTACAGTGCCCTCGAGCGTGAACTTCTTGGCATCATATGGGCTATTGACCATTTTCGTCCATACGTCTTCGGGCGGAGATTCAGAGTACATACGGACCACAGACCTCTTCAATGGGTGGGGAAGCTTAAGGAATCATCAGCCAGGGTGACACGCTGGAAGGAGTTTTTGTCCCAATACAACCTGGAAATTGTATACAAACCAGGGAAGGACAATGTAGTGGCGGACTGGCTATCTCGAGCGATTACCGTAAATGCAGTCGAGGAAGGGGAAACGTCCGGGGATCACAGACAATTTATCCAGGAATGGGCGCCCGGGGAAGATGGAAGTCGCGGTACGTGGGACGATAGCGATGGGAGCGAACACCAAGAAGCGGAAGAATCTGCCGGAGAACGTCCGGTGGAAATGGAGACGATCGAGGAGATGATTAACGATAAACGGCGACAAATTATTTGGAAGACGCAAACAACCGGCCTGATGCGAGCTACTCATGAAAACTATGGCAAGAATAGTATTACGACAATCTGGTCCCAACCGGGTGTCAAGGGTGACCAAATTTGCCAGGCATTGAAAGATGCATCCAGACCAGGGAAGACCTACCATCTATTTGTCGGCAACGCGACAGTGTGGGATCTGATCAAGAAATTATGGAGAACAGAACAACTGGGTATTGATCGATCGTTTGTTCGTTGTCTGTCTATGGTCCAGACACTGCGTGATGAGGAACGGCAGCGGGAAGTAACGCTTGCCTACCATCAAGGGAAGACGAACCACCGCGGTGCGCCGGAGACTTTGCAAGCATTACAGCGACGGTACTTCTGATGGGATATGAAAAAGACGATCCAAGAGATTTTAGGAACGTGCGATATATGTCTTAAGACTAAATATGATCGACACCCACCACAGGGACAACAGGAGGAAACACCCACAGCAGAGACGCCACTGAGTGAACTACAGATTGACACGTTCACTTGGAAGGGGTATAAGTGGGTTACGACAATAGATACCTTCAGTAAGGTAGCTATGGCGTACGCCGTAAAAGACAAATCATCCAACGCCGTCTTACAGGCATTACGAACGTGGTTCCAGTTTTATGGGGTACCGGACCGAATCTCGTCTGATGGGGGTAGGGAGTTCGATAATGCAAACGTTCGGACGGAGATGAAAAATCTTGATATCGTGTGGCATCTCAACACCCCAGGACATCCTAAGAGTCGCGGAGGCATCGAAAGGTTGCACAGTACCTTGAGTGACCACCTGCGTATGTATCAGGTAGAAAAGGGTCTGCCGGCGAACGAGGCGATGCCGAAGGCAGTGGCGGCATACAATCATTCCATCCACTCCACCACGGGGTTTACGCCGTTCGAGATCCTCTTCGGACTGCGCGCGAGGCGCCGGAACGGGACAGAGACGGTGGCGGACGAGGGAATGGCGGAGCAAATGTTAAGTGCTCACTTAGAGCTCGGAAAACTTTGGGGCAAAGTTCGTGACAAAATCGTGAGGGAGAAGGTCAAGAGAGTTTCTCGGGTAAACCTCAAAGTCCGGGGTCGAATAGGGGACCTTAAAATTGGGACGATTGTATATCGTAAAATTGGCTCTAATCGGAGCAAAGAGTCGATCAGATACGAGGGTCCATTCAAGGTGGTGGTGATCAGGGAGCATAACATCGTCACCATCGAGAGTACAAGACCTCCGACGAAACGGAGGACCGTCCACGTCGAACAGTTAAAACTTCCACCAGGGGGGAAGGGTGCTGGCCATGAGTGAGTTGGAGTGTCCTCGCTTCTGCACGTAGCCAAATTTGGTATAGTATACATACGTACACTTTGTACCATTTGTAGAAGTATTTTTTTTTTTGTTGTTTTTTTAGAATGTACACAGGCTGTGTAGAAATATCGACTTTGCGTAGCGTGTAAGATGCCATTGTTTTCTGTGAGTAATGAGCCATGTAATTTTTTTTTGTTTTTTTTTTATTTTGTCACTAGTGGCTGCAGTGTTAGAAGCAGCGTTTTATTTGGACTATAAGTGTCTTATAAATACGACCGAATGTAAGGGATTACAGGTTGTGTACTGTTTGGGCTGGCCTTCGCTCCCTTAGTACGATTAGGAGAGTGATCGTAATATCGCCTAAGTCATCCTCAATTTAGACTTAGACTTCATAGTTTACGAGGAGATGTGCGTAAACTGGCAGGGGGGAGTTAAGCTCCGGGCAGCATCAGTACTCAACCTTAATCCCCGAACGTCGGGATGTAAACATCCCGAATGTAAATATACAGGGTTATAGACTCGAAATAAACAGTCTAGTTCTAACTTTCAAGCGTGTTGTTTCTCTGTACCTTTTTTCCCTTTGTTTTGTTAATTCTAAAGCCGGTAAGCATTAACTTATATGATGATACATAACAAATATGAATGTGAACATTATTTTTGTTAAACTTACTTAGATGAATATAATTTTTGTTAGGTCCATAAAATCTTTTTATTTTAAAAGTAATTTAATAATTTTATTTTGGCATTTACAAGTTAACTATCGGATGACAAAAGCAAAACGATGTGAGACAATGTCTCACAGGCGAGTTCTCATATCCCACTTTCCGTGTTCTGTCGGGTTAAACTACAGAGGACACAGAGTTGAATCGTGAAAATAATAACAAATTCCACCTAGACGTACTTCTATGGCTTGACTACACGACAGCAATGATATTAACGGAGTAAAATAAAGCACGTAAGGGTATCTTGAAAATTGTGAGAGCAGCAACAATGATTTAGTAAAAAGTATTGTGCATAATGTATCACCTTGGGAGAAGATACATTCTTTTAGTTTTGGGCTCTTTCTTTCTGTTTGCCTCTATATAAATAAATAAGTGGGTATTTTAGTTTCAGTTTAGAGGCCTGGTGTTGGCCAACTATTTTAAATGACCCTATCTACACAAAATG
This sequence comes from Acanthosoma haemorrhoidale, assembly GCA_930367205.1. NCBI lineage: Eukaryota > Metazoa > Arthropoda > Insecta > Hemiptera > Acanthosomatidae > Acanthosoma > Acanthosoma haemorrhoidale. The sequence continues at coordinate 116,537,376 of OV884009.1, forward strand.
GAAAAAGTAAATGTCCACGTTTCTAAGATAGTCTTTTATCTCATTTTCACTAAATTTTTCCTTTTTTTTTGGCATATGATTGGTTAACGTTCAACGATATAAATCGTATTCATTTACAATCATTTCCTTTACTTTTAAGTCCTAATATTTTAATATTTTCCGCTATTTCCAACATTTGATTTCTCTCTTTTTTATCAGTACCTAAAGCAATCATGCATATTCGAAACGTTCTCCATAAATAAACAAGATCTAAAATCTGATTGAAGACATTTCTTTTTCATTCATTTATTTCCGATAAATGCAGGAACGGATTAATGACAATTTAGTTATCCGTACAGGGATAATATGAAGCGGGTAAGCGTACTGTTTGTTGATAATTGTCAGTCGATACCCAATTGACAAAATCTATAGGTTTAAATGACAGGTTGCCGTGAAACAAAAACTCTCCCAAGGCAGTTGAGTAATAATTAAATAAACAATTGCTGATGTAAAGCTGAATGGAAAGGATAAACATTGAAGAGAGATACGATTGTTGTGGAATAAAGAGCATTTTATGCCACCCTCCCTGATACAGCTCATTAATACAAGTGTTCTTCATTTACTCCAATTACAAATGGCTAATTCCTAAACATTTTTTTCCCCGCAGTGCTTGCTGCTAATTATAGATGGAGAGGCTCTACTTTCAAACGAGTCTGGGGCCGTAAAAATCACCCAGTCGCTCTAAAATTTTAATTGCTTTACCAAAGTACAAAAAAAAATTAACCATAAAAAATTTCGGTCTCGAGTTTATTTATTAACCAGATTCTGTCTCATTTTTTACCATTCAGAAGAAAGCTAGAAATTTATAACAATACGTTTTGGTTTTCCGAATGTCTCAAGGCATATTAGAGGCTATATCGCAGATATGATTTCAAAGATACTTCGATTAATAAAGTTTGGATCCGAAACTTGAAATCGTGTGTTTAATTTGACTGGATGGATTTAATTATTCTAAATTGAATTGTTTGTTTAAAAGGTACACTTCAGCTGCTAAATTGTTTTGTAGGGACTGGAGGTATCAAGTATTGTTTAAATCTAGTCAACCTCTTTGTACTAGGTCCTCTTTGTAATTGAACTTTATAGCAGAGTAGAGTGTGTGTGAGAAGACTGTAATAAACCATACTAACCTTAATAAGTGTTTTGTTAATTACCCACAATTTGGTGACCCTGACATGATTGAACTAAGTGATTCCCAGCATGGCGTCGCCGGCAGGAGAAAAATTTGAGGCTAAACTAGAGGACCAACCGGAGGTAACTAAAGTATCAATTAGAATTCCTCCCTTCTGGGCCGATAAACCTGAATTATGGTTTTATCAAATAGAAGCCCAATTCAATCTTGTGGGTATTATTAAAGAAGACACGAAATTCAACTATCTTGTTTCTCAGCTAGAAACTAAATATATGGGACATTATTCGAGGTACGGAGGTTAATAAATATACTTTAGCTAAGGAGCGTCTTCTTCAGCTGTTTAAGGAGAGCGATACCCAGCAAATGAGGAGGCTGTTGACAGGTTTAGAGTTAGGTGATCTCAAGCCTAGTCAGTTGCTCCGTAAAATGCAGACTTTGGCTGGTGGGGATATGACAGACAAAATTCTGAGAACGCTGTGGTTGGAAAAACTTCCGGTTTCAATAAAAAATATTGTAATCATTAGCGAGGAGACCTTAGATAAGGTGGCAGTTATGGCAGACAAAATAGCGGAGGTTACCCCTCAGTCAAGTGCCTATTCCGTTAGTCAAGACTCAAGTGTAAATGAACTGATGAAAAAAATTGCGAGTCTAGAAATTCAGATTTCTTCGTTGAATTCTAGAAATAGGTCTCGCAGTTCGTCCAGAGATTCTTCCCATTTGAGGCGCGGTTTTAGCCCCAAAAGAAAATTTTGTTATTTTCACCAGAGATTTGGAAAAAAATGTAGACCAGAAAAATGTACACAACCTTGTGCTTGGTGGCAGCTGTCGGAAAACTCCCACAAGCAACAGTAGATGTGGCCTCGGCTGTTTCTAACAATTTAGGCAGTCACAAATTTCGTTTATTTGTCCAGGATAAAAAAACCAGACTAAAGTTTCTTGTCGATAGTGGAGCAGATGTGTCCATAATTCCGCTAAGATCAAAGTGCGAGTCCCCTAGTAGAGATTTTGTTTTATTTCCAGCCAACGGATCCATGATACCAACATATGGTGTACAAACTTTAAATATATATTTGGGTTTGCCCCGTCAGTTTCAGTGGCCTTTTATTGTGGCTAAAGTGAACAAAGGAATAATTGGTGCAGATTTTTTGGCCCATTTTAATCTTTTAATAGATTTAAAAAATAAGAAACTTGTCGATAATGTCACAGGTGCACAGATCCGTGGTGAGATTTCAACTATTTCAAATGGTGACATCATTAGCACGGTGTCAAATTCTCAAAGATTTGCTGACTTACTAGCAAAGTTTCCGAATCTGACCAAACCAAATTTAATACCTAGTTAATGCAAGCACAACGTAGAACACTACATTCATACTACCGGAAGGCCGATTTGTTCAAAAGCTAGAAGACTCGACTCTAGGAAATTACAGTTAGCGAAGGAGGAGTTTCAATTCATGTTGAATCATGGAATAATACGACCATCGAAATCCGAATGGGCTTCTCCTCTGCATCTAGTTACGAAGAAGGATGGTTCATTATGCCCCTGTGGTGATTACCGCAGGCTTAATGACCTTACAGTTCCTGATCGCTATCCAATTCCTCGGATAGATGACTTCCAGAATATGTTACATAGAAAAACAATTTTTTCTAAAATCGATCTTTTCAAGGCCTATTATCAAGTTCCCATAGCTGAGGAGCATAAATCAAAAACAGCTATTATCACTCCATTTGGGCTCTTCGAATTTAATGTCATGGCTCCAGGGTTACGATACGCACCCAGCAGTTTCCAACGTTTTATCCATCAAGTTTTTACTGGTCTCGATTTTGTGTTTATTTTTTTAGATGATGGCCTAATTGCTTCGTCAACGGAAGAAGAGCACAAGCGTTATTTGGAGATTGTTTTCAACCGCTTGGACAAATATGGCTTGCGTATAAGTGTAGCCAAATCTATGTTTGGAGTGCAAGAATTGGAATTTTTGGGGTACAGAATCACTCCAGGTGGATCAATACCTCTTCCAGAGAAGGTCAAGGTCATCGTTAACTGCAAGCTTCCCCAGACTGTTCAGCAGCTTCGCCAGTTTTTGGGAATGCTAAATTTTTACAGAGGATATTTACACAAGGCTGCAGAAACTCAAGCCATTTTGCATGACTATCTTAGAGGAGCAAGGAAAAAGGACAATAGGAAAATCACATGGACTCAGAAAGCAGTTGCCAAATTCGAGCAATGCAAAGTTGATCTCGCTAATGCAACTATGCTCACATATCCTTGCCCAGACTATCCCTTGGCACTTGTCATTGATGCCAGCGATGTTGGCGTGGGTGGTGTGGTCCAGCAACTTGAACCTAATGGGTGGAGACCTCTAGCTTTTTACTCTAAAAAACTTAATGATGCTCAAAAGTCTTACAGTGCATATGACAGAGAGTTGTTGAGCATGTATTTATCGGTCAAGCATTTTAAGCATCTGTTAGAAGGGCGTCACTTTGTGATTTTTACGGATCATAAACCGCTTATTTTTGCGTTCAAGCAGAGAAATGACAAAGCTTCCCCTCGCCAACAAAGACAATTGCAGTACATATCTGAATTTACCACAGACATCCGCCATATTAGTGGAAAGCAAAATATTGTTGCGGACACTTTGTCGCGGATTGAGGCTCTAGACGTGTTAGACTTTGACAAGATAGCCGAAGAACAGAAGACGGACAGCGAACTTCAGAATCTCATGACATCTGATTCTGCATTAAAATTAAAAAGTTACGAGCTTCCTAGTGGAAATCATCTTTGGTGTGATGTCAGTACGGACGCCATCCGGTCATTCATCCCCAAGGCATTCCGGCAACAAGTCTTTCATCTTATTCATGATAGAGCTCATCCTGGTATTAAGGCGACCGTCAAGCAGGTATCGGGTAAATATGTTTGGCTCAATGTTAAAAAGAACATCCAGGATTGGACTAAAGCGTATATGCCATGCCAGCGTACTAAGATCAACCGTCATGTGAAATCTCCGGTAGGACAATATAAAGTGCCTGATGAACGTTTAGCTGAGATACATATAGACCTAGTTGGTCCCCTTCCCCCTTCTGAAGGAAACGTTTACGCGTTAACCATGATAGATAGATTCACCGGTTGGATGGAAGTTGTACCGCTCAACAACATCACGGCGGAAACAGTTGCTAAGGCTGTTTATAGTCACTGGGTTGCGCGATTTGGTGTTCCCAAACGCATAAAGAGTGACCAGGGTCGTCAGTTTGACTCGGGATTGTTCAAACACTTTAGTGCGTTATGTGGCGTCAAACTCTACCGCTCTACGCCTTATCACCCTCAATGCAACGGCAAGATTGAGCGACTCCACCGTACATTGAAAACAGCATTGAAGGCACATAATTCCCGGAGTTGGACGGAAACTTTGCCAACTGTGCTGTTAGGCTTGCGAGCAGCAATTCACCCGGATTCTAATTCTTCCCTATCTCAAATGCTCTATGGAAAAACTATCACATTACCTGGAGAATTTTTTGCAAATGGATCACGGACATTCTCAGATTCACGAGATTGGGTCGGAGAACGTCAAGAGGAAATGCGTCAGCTGAAGCCTGTTCCTGTAAATCACAAGTCTTCTAGGAGCGTTTTTATTTACAAGGACTTACAGAAGTGCTCACATGTTTTTATGCGCACTGATCGGATCAAGAAACCCCTAGAACCAGCATACGAAGGACCTTTCCGTGTCATCACCCGTTTAGAAAAATATTTTCGATTGGAAATCCATGGCAAGGACATTGCGGTTTCTATTGACCGGCTAAAACCAGCTTATTTTCTTGCCGATGAAGATATGAACCAACAAGACTCTTCGACTTTACCTTTAGCCCAGTCGCCAGATGATTTTCCAGTATTGAGGACGCAGCCTACAGACCAGGAGAAACAACAGAAGCAAACTGAAACTGTACCAACCTCTACTAGAAGTGGTAGAACTGTGCGGTTTCCTGCAAGATATTTGGGATAAATACTTGTTTGAATGAATTTTCTATATTCTAATTATTATTCTTTGAAGCTATTCATATATAATAATTTTGTTTCGAATCAATATTTTTCCATTTTGTTTCTTGAATTTTCAGTATATTTTTTTGAACGATGCTATGAATGCTATAGTTCCTATTAAGGTAATGCACAATTGTGTTTCATAAATATTAACGTGTTCACTGGATAGGGGGTAATGTAGGGACTGGAGGTATCAAGTATTGTTTAAATCTAGTCAACCTCTTGGTACTAGAACCTCTTTGTAATTGAACTTTGTAGCAGAGTAGAGTGTGTGTGAGAAGACTGTAATAAACCATACTAACCTTAATAAGTGTTTTGTTAATTACCCACAGTTTCAACAAACAAACTTATGTATTATGTATAAAAAATACCAAATTATTTCTAACAGTTAGATATATGAAACCTTCACGTCCTACTTTTCCTTTTATAATTATACATATAGTTTTAATCGTAATTAATGGAACAAGATTTTAGGATTTCAAAAATATTTTGTGATATAATGAAATGAAATGGCGAAGTAAGTAGTAACGGTTTAGGTTCATTTTGTACCATAACAATGTCTGAACCGTCGAGTGTTATATGCATCAAATAAAAGGGTTTTCACTGATAACATTTTTGATGACAGGTAATTGTGAAAACAGTTGAGGCATATCAGAACGGGTAATTCAAAGTATTAATCAAATATTCAAAGTCTATTGTGGAAGAGTTCCTTAGCAATGAAAGTATTTGATACAAATTCTATACAAGACCCCAACATCCAGCAGTTTTCCACTCTTGCAATTAACAGTGCCGATTAGCAACGCACCATTTCATATGTTTTTTTGTTATAATAAAAACATAGTAACTTCCTGGACTGTCTCCTCTTCGAATTTGATGTCCATCAGAGATTTATCTCCATACGGCAAGTTAACATCTAGAAACGATAAAAAATGTTTAAGAAAAATAAATCAAAGTTTTACGCAAGTATCCACCTTTCCTGTCACAGTTATATATTGATTTAATGAAATATCTACTAATCATAATATTGTTTTAAGTATTCCTTACAACCTAACTAGTAGACAATTTTTTAATGAATGATTTTTATCTCTCCGTAAGCTCACATTGTTAATAACACAACGCACATTTATCATAAAGAGAAACACCAAATAAAAAAAAACAACGTATTATTCGAGAAAAAAAACTCTTTACTATAGTAAAAAAAATATCAAATCTCCACTATTTAAACATAAAAGTATCAAAGGTTTGAAAAAACTTCAAATAGAAAAGTACCAATATTTTCAAAATAAGTGTCAGATTTATGGAATTTAAATCTGCTTCAATACAAAAAGAAATGAATACGTCCATGGTTTAGTGAAAAAAAATTAAAACATTTTCATTGATCAACATTTCACTTTTAAAAACAGAGTATTAATGTTTAACGAATAACCTGTGAACCCTCCTTGATGCAGGAGGAAGATTACAATCATGTAAGGTGAAGAGGCATAGACCAGGGTGCTCCTATTTGTAAATATTGTATGAACTAGTTAGTAAAAGTGGAACTGCATATCAGATTGAAATTCCTTAAATCTAAGACAGATTGAAATTCCTATTTCAATATGAAAATCTCCCTCTTAAAATATTAGAAAAAAAGGACTAGGTACTTAGACATGGCCTTTCATTTGTTACACCAGACTAAGCACAGGTTATGGCCTTTACAATTAGCAACACAATAGTAATAAAGTATGTAAACAAAAGAAAACTAGGTGCATTGACCGTATCGTATTACTAGGACATGCTTACATTCAGAGATAAAATACGAATCCTCTAGGACGGTTTCAAAGCCATTTACTTTGTGCTTGGCTCTCTTGTCAGAGTCCTCTGTGTTACTGACGGGGAACTGGGAGTGTTTTATATCATTAATTCGCGTCAATCTAAGGCTATTAAGGATGGGAACTAAACCTGATAAAGAAACGTCCTCCGACCGCCCAATCCCCCTCCCCTCTACCGGCCCTTGTTTAACTATCATTATACCGCCCTTCTTCCCGAACCGTTTTTAGCAACGTTTGCCGGAGATATTACCTTACACAGCGGCAACCGTTGAGCATTCATACGCTTTGCAGATGGGGGGGGGTCTATATGTAGATTTATTACATCAACTTACATAAAGTTAAATTAATTGCCCCTGAAGCCACAACAGCCCGTCGGTTCCGACAGAATCAACTCGCATGACGGATGCCTGAGTGAACTAATCATCTAAGTAACTTGTGTTTGGTGTATCACAAATATATAACACCAGTCCCTATATCCTTGTTAAAGCCCAAACCTATAGATATACAAATATATAGTTATTTAACTATTTTGTTTTTCCAAAGGGAATTTTAGGTGAGTGAAATGGTTCATCATTACTGCTAAAAATTTGTGAGTAGTTTTTCACTACATTTTCAATCGTATTTAAATATATTTCATTCGTCTTATCCATTATCTATGCACATTAACTTTATTTCACATTTAGTCAGCCCCTCCCGGTAGTGAAGTTATTAACATTGTGACTTCTAACTGTGGATATCTGGGTTCCATCGACTGTCTAAATTGTTTTATTTCGGGAACGGGTGTGGTCGGGGTCAACTCAGCCTCGTGAGAATAAAGAAGAAGCGAATTCTAAACTGCCTCTCAACGCCAATTACCAACCACGGTGAAAACCTTCAGTCGGTCCCGATATTTTCATCAGGTCTTATGCTATTGACTTATACTTTAACATTTAGTTAACAAATGACGAAAAAAAAAATTTTTTTTCTTACTAAATGACTTTTTTTTTTTTTAGAACTTTATTGTGCAATAATTACAATCTGCCTTTTATAAGGCAATAATAATACAGATAAATGATCTCATTCATACCATATTTACAGTCATCATTCACTCGCTCATTCATACAATAGGACATGATTGGAGAAACTGGCCATTGCCAGGACTCCCACTGTCACGCGATTATAGCAGGTCACGAGGCCACTGCCGTTTCAGTCTCTTAGGAGGATTATAGGGATGAGTGGCGCAGTGCAAAGACTGTGCTACAAGATTAGGGTGGTTGGAAAGGCTACTGTGGAATTTCATAAACTTGGAAGGGATGAGTTCTAGAATGAAGGGTATATTAAAGTCGTTATGAAGGGTTTTGTTGCTGACATAATAAGGGGCATTTACTATTTATTGTTCTCAGGACTTTGAAAACAGGAAAACCAGGTGATAATTGACATCACGTGACAGTATGCCTACAAAAACAAAATTTAACGACACCTAAAATTCAATAAAGTAATTTATGAGATTTTGAAGTTAGTTAAAAGGAATAACTCAGATTCGATCCAAGTAAATTTGCATGCTGATGAAAACTCCAGATTTTCATTTTGTAATTAAAAAACTTTGGCTGTACCTACTTCCCTGGTACCTCACCTTCTGTCATCCGTAAATTAATCGACGTCCGGCAGCATATTTTATCACATTATGAAATATACGAGTATAATTCCATCAAATATAAATGAGCCATATCAAATAATTATTTATTTGCTTAAAAAAAAAATGTCTAACACGTTTAGTAGGGTACATCCGTCTTGAAACAAATGATGAAAACGCCACTAAAATTGTTAACGCAACTTTAATTCCATTGGCGTTTGACGTAAATGCGTGATATTTTGTTTAGTTACTCCACTTGAAACCAGAATGATCCTCAAAATACAATATTTTAAATCTAAAGTACTATACTTTATTTACTGTAGCATCTAATACCAATTACTAAATATCTTTTTCTCTGCAAATAACAAAAAATTGAATGGTCTGCATGAAGCAGAAGTAATTTCATTTTCTACCTTTTTAAAAATTTAAAATAAGAAAAAACGCTCAAGATCATTGGGACCTACGCCCACTATGTCACCAGTCAAACGTAAGCCGCGGCGATCTAATCGAAATATCCCAGTAAATTCTTCAGCACCCAGCAGCTCTATAGAAGAGATACCATCACAACCCAGCACATCAAAACAAACAACAATAACTCATGAGTCTCCCTTTTTCACACCCAATAGTTACGAGGTGTTGAAAAATATTGAGGTAGAGGACATGGACTCTACAACAACACCCACACAGCCCAAGCCACCAGCGATATTCGTTCACAACATTAGTAATTTCAAATACTATGTACTCAATTGAGCGAAATTGTAGGTACAGGAAAATACACTTGCCTCGATCGATCTCGGGACACAAAAGTTTCTCCGGACACTCCCGACACATACCGAGCAATTATAAAATAGAAGAAACCAGGGCTAACCTTAATACCTACTAACTAAAGCAAGAAAGATCGCTGCGGGTGGTGATTAGAAACCTGCTTCCCACAACACCAGCGGACGAGATAGAAAAGGAGCTGATATGTTTAGGATACAAGATTCGCCACATTGCAAATGTGCTTCGTGAGGAAAGACAAGAAAATGATACAGGTATCAAGACACCACTGCCCTTATTCTTTGTGGATCTAGAGTGAACAGCTGGAGTGGAGAAAATCTACGAGCTTACCCACTTATACTACATAAGAGTACAGGCCGAAAAGCCTTACCCGAAACGAGACATCGTCCAATGTCATAATTGCCAGGCATATGGGCACACAAAATCATACTGCTACCCCCCTCCCAGGTGTGTAAAGTGCAGTGGGCAGCACAAAAGTGAATTGTGGAAGAAGCCCCTAAAATAACCGGCTGTATGCGTGCTCTGTCAGCAAGGCCACCCGGCAAACTATAAAGGCTGTGAGGCTTATAGAATTCTGAAGTCCAGAAGTGAACAACGTCGTCGTCCAGAAGAAGAAACGCCAGCCACAGGTAGCCCAAGAAGCGCCCCCGCCAGAAGTTTAAGGCCTTCAGTATCTTTTGCTGACGCCGTTCGGAACAGAGAGCAGTCACAGGCATTGCCTACTCCTCCTCCGCAAGTTCTTCTTCCCCAGCACTCCATTCATCCCAGCAACCAGCAAACTCAATCCCATCCTCAACCACACATCTCGCATATCCCGCCACCTTCAAGCTCTTCAGATCTCACCAGCCTTTTAACCTCATTCCTTACAGAGTTCAGAACCCTAATTACCCCTCTCATTTCCCTTCTTACGAATCTTGTCTCCTACCTTATCCCCGTTAAACAAAATCCATAAGTGGATCCTTCCGACTCCTCACCATTCTCCTTTGGAATGCGAATGGTGTTCGCACCCACACTAACGAACTGACAGCTCTACTCCATGACAAAAACATCGATGTAGCTCTTATTACTGAAACAAGACTTACAAGTAAACGACCATTTACCGTTCGACAGTACCAGACTTATCGAACTGATCACCCAGATGAAACAGCTCATGCAGGTACCGCTGTCATTGTCCATAACTTCATATCCCATCACATAGTTCCTTTGGTAGCACATGATTAACTTCAATCCACTGTAGTGTTCATCACCACCCTCACTTTTCCCCTTACTCTAGCATCAGTGTACTGCCCTCCCAATAAATCCATCCCCAATTCCCAATTCATCTCCTTTCTAGACTCCATCGGGCAGCGTTTCCTTGTGGGTGGGGACTTTAACGCAAAGCACCAATACTGGGGCTCAAGATCCACAAATACACGAGGACGTGCTTTGCTGTCTGCACTCACACGGAGACATTGCTCCACTATCTCTCCTGACACAGCCACCTATTGACCATCAGATCCCAACCAAAATCCAGATATCCTTGACTTTTTCTTCTACTAAACAATTCACTCATGCACCTCGATGACCTCTTCTCCGACCATAGCCCCTTATTATTAACCATTTCCCTAAATCCAATTCACAAACTGCCTCCTCCTTCATTTACTAGGGGCCCAGTTGACTGGGACCACTTCCGCCAGATTCTTACATACTCTGTAGACCTCTGAAAACACCCCAAGACCTAGATGATGCAGTGCATTCCTTCACTACTCTGATCCAGAGGTCGGCTTGGGCGGCATCGTCACCCCATCGTCACCCAAGAATCCACAATCATAATCGTTTACCTCAGCATCTCAAAGATCTAATCCAATCCAAACGCCGCTCCAGACCAGTGTGGCAAAGATCCCGGCATCCTGCTGATCGCCGCCCACACAATCAGTACTGCCGATTGGTAAAGCGGCGATTGGCATCCTTCCGTTCTGATTCATTCAATTCCTATCTCTCCTCCCTGTCTACCAGGGACAACTCCTTATGGAATCTAACTAAGAAAATCCTAAAATACCATCCTGTTTCACACCTACTCCGTCGTGATGATGGGTCCGGGGCGGCTTCGGATAGGGATAGGTCGGAGGAATTTGCTCTGCATCTTACCCATACTTTTACACCTCACCTTTCTCATCAAAGCCATACTCATAGCACAACTGTGGAAGATTTCCTCACTTCACCTATTCCTCTCTCTCTTCCACCAAAAGCCGTTAATCCCTCTGAGGTCAAACACCTTCTAAAAAAGTTGCCTTACGGAAAATCCCCTGGATATGATCTCCTAACTCCTCAATTTCTCAAAAAACTTCCTCCTAAAGCCATAATCTTTCTAACCTACATATATAATTGCATTACCGTCCAATTAGCCTACTCCCTATCCTCTCAAAAATATTTGAGAAACTCCTATTAAAACGTCTACTTTCAATTGTTGAATCCAAAAACCTTTTTCCCACACACCAGTTTGGTTTCCGCCAACGACATTTCACTGCTCAACAAGGCCTTCGCGTTGTTGATTACATCTCCTCAGCCGTTGAAACCAAACAGTATTGCACTGCTTTCTTTCTTGATATAGCTCAAGCTTTTGACAGGGTTTGGCACGCAGGTTTGCTCTACAAGCTCAAAAGACATTTACCACAGACCCTTTTCGAAATCCTACAGTCCTACCTTTCAAACCGCTTCTTCCAAGTCCGCTGTGATTTAGAATACTCCAGAGGGTAGAGAACTACTATCCCATAAATGAGTTTCACAGGGCAGTGTCCTAGGCCCCATCCTCTATAACCTATACACCGCTGATGCCCCCTCTACTCCCAATACCTTCTTGGCCACATTTGCAGATGACACTGTAGTCATGTCATCCCACCCAGACCCCGACATAGCATCCCATAACCTTCAAAAACACCTTGACGAGATCGAGTATTGGTGCAATCAATGATGGATCAAAGTTAATGAAGCAAAATGCTCCCACATTACCTTCACCCTTTGTCGCAAGACTTGTCCACTAGTTTATTTTAATTCTATTTCTCTCCCTGTATCCGAGACAGTACGGTACTTTGGCTTCCATCTCGACAAACGACTGACCTGGAACCCACATACGAGACTAAAAAGACAAGAACTAAACAGACGCTTTGGACAACTGTACAGACTACTTCGAAGGACATCCCATCTCTCAATAGAAAATAAACTACTAATCTACAAAGTTATACTTAAACCAATCTGGACATACGGAATAGAGCTATGGGGGACAGCAAAAAAGTCGAACATCAAGCGTATCCAATCCTTTCAATCAAAAGTCCTGAGAACAATAGTAAATGCCCCTTATTATGTCAGCAACAAAACCCTTCATAACGACCTTAACATACCCTACATTCTAGAACTCATCCCTTCCAAGTTTATGAAATTTCACAGTAGCCTTTCCAACCACCCTAATCCTGTAGCACAGTCATTGCACTGCGCCACTCATCCCTATAATCCTCCTCGGAGACTGAAACAGCAGTGGCCTCGTGACCTGCTATAAACGCGTGACAGTGGGAGTCCTGGCAATGGCCAGTTTTTCCAATTATGTCCTGAGCGTCTGTGGCTCTCGCACTCTTGGTCAGCCTCCACTGGCTAGTATCCGGTGACGCGGCTGACGGAGGAGCGTGGGGGACTTCCCAAGACTCTGCTTTCTCTTCGCGGTGGATTTGGGGGGTCTCTGGGCTGTCTCTAAATATTGTATGAATGAGCGAGTGAATGATGAACTGTAAATATGGTATGAATAAGAGCATTTATCTTAATTACTTATTGGCTTATAAAAGGCAGATTGTAATTATAGCACAATAAAGGAATATATATATATATATATATATATATATATATATATATATATCATTTCCTACTTTAATACATCCTATCAGTCTTTCACGTACTTTCCTCTCTTGGAAAAATTCTTTTATTTTCTTAGTTGCGATTGTCATTCACCTTTACTCATTTACATTTTTGTTTCAATCTTTTGCTGTTTGGTTCATTCCATGTATGTAGTACTCTTAATTATTTGTAAGATAATCATATCATTGGGGGAAAATTTCCGTGAATTGAGTGTTTTTTTTTAATTATGGGTTTGAGTTACATAGGGAAGAGGACTGACATGACAGTTTTTTCTTTCATAGCCCCTTTAAATTTACAGATAATTATATATCCTTAGGCGAATCTATTAACAAATTATTTTTGTATTTCCTGTAGCATCGCTACATTATATACAGGTTTTGTTATTTTTTAAAATATATATAATGAATAAACAAGTATAATGATATACATTATACGTGACTGGACTAAACTGACTAATAAAGGTGGTAGGGCTCACCTTTTTGATCAACCTTAAAACTAACTTACATACTAATTCTTAACCTAATTTTCCCCCGACAGTCTGTTGCCATCGATGCGGGAGGGGTGGTGGGGTTATAGTGTTAAACACTATGAATGAATGTTCAGTTGAAAAGAGTGAAAGACACAGGTATAATAGAGCAGTTGTAATGATCGAGTATAGGATAAATAAATATTGGCTGAAATATATCTGATGATATTTAATGAGGGGACTTCGCAGTAATATCAACTGTCGGGGCCTGCTGACATTTCATCACCGTCCGTGAATTACCCGGCAACATAGTTTAAAATCTATGATATTTCAGGTAAATAAACATGACATCCAGTACGGTATAACAAAAATCTTTTTTAAGACAATTTAAACACAAGGGTCAATGAACACTGTTGCAAAGAAACTTGACTTTCGATTTGATAGAAAGCTATTATTTTTGGGGCTTTCGTTGTTTGCTTTTTTGTTTCCTCAAATCTTAAGCACGATTGAATTAATTGAATCAGGGATACCCCTAAAGAAATGACTGATGTTTTTTACACATGGTTCTTTTAATATTATTTTTGATACTTTTGTGTAAAGATATGTTGTATATATTTAAAACTAATACAATGAAAATCCTTTCATAAACTCACTCACATGAAATGCTAGTTTGTGCAACACCTTCCCTCAAATCTCCTAAAACTCTAATCTAACTATCTAACTTTTCATGTTTCAGCATTAGGTAGGTTATGATTATTTCATTACTAATGGTACAGACTCATCTACAATATCCTTTAAAAATAACAGACTTCTCTACTAGGACAAACCAAACTATTATGTCCAGCGGCAGATAGCAAGATGGACTAAGGTTTCATGTGTTTATAAATAATTTTTCTGTTTTTACATTTCACAAAACGCACAGAATTTTTACAAACGCATGCCCTATGTTTATGCTTAACTAACAAATTTCATTTTGATTATTTAAATTAGGAAAATAACTCAGGCCAACAGGAGTTTTAGTGCCGGGGTGTTAGGAGCTGATTCCATATGAATTTGATATCCTCAATTCAAATATGACTTTAGTTTTTGCTTAGGAGCTTAAAATTTCTAAGATATTTTAGTGAAACTTACGTTACACTATTTTATGTTAAACCCATTGGATCAAATAAAAAAAACTAAACACGGAATTAGTATTATTATATTCCACAAAAAAATAGCAAAAAGTCATCGATGAAACTAACTCGTCATCGGAAGCTTCTTTATCGAGACATTCTTGAATGCCTTTTGGAACAGTCCCTTTTCTGGCGTCTCGTAAATTTTCAGCAAAACGGTGTAAGTGGTTGTGTAAATAGTGCACTCATGTTACATCCAAGGGATTCGGAACTGTTAAGCATCTCGTTTACCAGTTCAATATAATTTTCAGCTTTACGTTTGCCCAGAATATTTCGGCCACTTTGCTGTCCAAGGAGAAAATTTAACTTGTTTAATTCTATACAAATCACATATTTATGTTCATGATTCTTTTATCTTCTCCAAGGCCAAAGCTATGGTGTTATATTCTTCTTCCATTTCGCTGAGTGAGTGATTGGTATTGAACCATATTTATTCCCATTGTGTAGAAGGACACATTTCAAACTTCGCTTTGATCTGTCAATAAATAGGTACCAATCATCTAGAAAATAGTAAGAAAGGCCCATTTTTTCTACGAATCCTCTAGTTTCGTGAAAAATACAAGTTTCTGCTTGAGAGAAGAAGGATAGCAGGCTCTTTTCTCTTTTACGGTAAAAGTTAATTTTGGTTCCTTTTTCCTGCAAATTTTTCTCCAAGAATCTGGAAGCCAGTGATTCAAAAGCTTCTTTTTAGAGCTTGAGATATCAGGGGAGGTAATTTAACTCAACCTGGTTGAAACGTTAAGGGATTGATGACATACTCTCATAATCACTGTCACCTTCATTAGTATCTTAAGGGTGATAAGAGGGAGAACACTCGTCCTCACAGAGCTCTGGAGTACTTCCTTTCAATGAGTGATCGGGCGTCTTGCAGAGACTAAAGCAGAATAAGTTCACTTGCTACGGTTGTTTCAATTTATTCCTGTAACATTTACTTGGCACAAGTTTCGGGTTCCATCCAAAACATCGGTACCTTATTTTTCCGGTAGTCCACTGTCTGTTTTACGGACCTGATGTGGTTCCCAGGTTTCACATAACACCAAAGTATTCAAGATAGGCTCTCTTTACAAAGTCAGTAACAGTTTTCTAACACTTAACAAATCAATCAGGATGATTTAGACAACTTCTTCTACTTTCTATCAATTTCTATTCAAGAACACAAATACAACACAGCACGTTTTAGGTTAAGTTAATAACAACTCTTTCCTAAACACAAATGTCACGCAAGACGAATTTCGATCCCCCCTGCACGACAAGAACTCAAACTAACCTCAGCTCTAGTGTAAGCGTTGAAGGTGACCGGATGCTCGCTCCATCTGGTGGATTTTCCTAAAACTGACTAGATTGTTAACAGGACAAATATAAATGTGTCAATTCTTGTATATGTGATTAAGACAACTGCACATTAAAAAAACTCTGATAAAAAGTAGAGTAGATAGAGAAAAACAGGTTTCATATTTACCTTCAGCGCCCCAAAAATAGCTAAAACTTTAGGTACAAAAAAAAAAATGATTTTCTTGTTGGCCTGTTTAATTTGATCGGTGCAAACCCGTAAGTGGATTAACGATTAAATTAAGCATTCCAAGTAAACAAGGTGACATGCTTAGCTAATTTACATATTTAGTAAATATTGTAATTAACTTCTAAAATGTACTACCCTGAAGGGGGTCATTGATCTGAATTAACATAAACCTGACACCATGTTCAGATGCAAATCATATTGTTCCACCCGGTTCCTAAATGGTGCCTACTAAAATTAGGATTATGGAAATATATTGAATAGAACATAAATAATTTATACTTACAAGCAGGTACGAGGGAATCATATTTCGACTGTATGTCATTCTTTGTGTTTTACGATAGCATCTAATGATGTGGTCTATTTAATAGCATATTGAAATAAGCTGGTTAGATTTTGGTTGAGATTCAATAACACGAAGTTTTATTTTCGTTTTTTTTTTCGATTTGTTAAAAAAGCTTAGCGTCCAAAAGGTTTAACGAATAACATTAACTGGTTATTTTTTTCAGTACCAAGTTAATAATATTTTACATTTTCACAAACGTTACTCACTCTGACTAGCTAACAGGTGTCTCCTATTCCAGAACCTCATCGCCCAGCCATGCAGACAGACCTTTGTCACATTTTTATTTATTTATAATATTAAGCTTTTTATTTTCCTATTTGTTATTACTCTATATATACAAATGTTTATCTAACGTTCCATATATCAATTTCTTTACTAGAACCCTTTTAAATATTTTCTTATTTCTCAATTGAGGTTATCATTTTCTGTTTTTGAAATTATTTTTTTTTATTTGTACTTTATTATTATTATACAGTCTATGTAACAGTTTCTCCAATCAAGTCCTGAGCGTCTGTGGATCCCGCACTCTTGGTCAGCCTCTACTGGCTCATATCCGGTGACGTGACTGACGGAGGAGCGTGGGAGCTCCTGTGTCGCATGCGAGGGAGGTGCAAACCATGTGTATTTAGGAGGTCTCTTTGCTGTTTGTAAATACTGTATGAATGAGCGAGTGGATGAAAATAGTAAATATGGTTCGAAAGAGAAAATTTATCACAATTACTTATTTCCCAATAAGGTAGATTGCAATTTTATCACAATAAAATACTTTCTCTCCATAAAAAAAAAAAATGTATGAAGTAATGAAAAGAAGAACAAGCTGAAAAACCGATCTTTGGACCAACTAGTTTCAATTTGTGTCTGAAATGTTTATAACTTAAAATAAGCTAAAGACCAAAATTCTCTTGCGTAACAGGGGCCTTTAATCTGAGATAGCTTCAGCCTTGTGTCGACACGTTATAGGAATTACCATCAGTTAAAAGAACCACTATTGACAGTTGACCCCTTGCTGGAAGATAATCAACAACATTGATAGATTAAGTATGCAGTGCGCAGCTGCCTTAGCAATCTATCATGCCCTTTCTTATTAGGATCTGATCAATCCATGTTGGCAGCGTGGTTAGCCGCCGAGCGTGGCAGTACGTTCGCTAAAAAATCAGCTGCAACTTGGTCTACTTGTGCTAAAGAGGAACATGTTACGTAAACTGTTTATAGAACATTGACGCACAAGGAGCCATATAAATGCCAAAAAACAAGATGGAGAACCTATTTCTGTCGAGTGCATTATGTTAAGCGACCATACCTTATACATTGCTCTGTAAGCTTATATCTAACAACACTTATGTCCATTTTGTAGTAATGATAATTGGTCGTAGCAAATATTTCCAATTGTATTTCCCAATAATAATAAATGGTATCTACTAGGCGATTAATTCAATATTTGTCTCTAAAATTGAATAAACACTTTCATCAACATGCAATAAGTGAATTGTACAATGATTACCTCTACTACAGAATACCTTTACTACAGAATACCTCTACTACAGAATACCTTTACAACAGAATACCTTTACTACAGATATATGCATATATATACGATTTAGTTGATTTAAAAAACAGTTAATTATTCAGTATTCCAAGTACATGAAATTTCGTCTAAACTATCTACCTATCTAACTATCTACCTACAACTATCTAAATATCCACCTTAATCCCCTAGCGCAGTCATTACACTACGACACTCATCCCTATGATCCCCGTCAGATACTAAAGTGGCAGTGTCCTCGTGACCTGCCATAAATACGTTACAGGAGAGTCCTGACAATGGCTAGTTTCTCCAATCAAGCCAAGAGCGGCTGTGGCTCTCGTGCTCGTGGTCAGCTTCCACTGGATCGTATCCGGTGACGCAGCTGATGAAGGAGCGTCTCTACGCTCTCTAACTTCCCAAGACTCCGCTTTTTCTTTCGCTTGTGAGGTGAAAACCATGTGGATCTCGGAAGTCTCTTTGCTGTTTGTAAATAATGTATGAATGAGGGAGTGAATGAAGAATTGTAAATATGGTATGAATGAGAACATTGATCACAATTACTTATAGCCCAATGAGGCAGATTGTAATTTTATCACAATATAGATTTTTTTCTAATTTAAATTATTCAGTAAAAATATATTAATTAATCAATTTATTAAATTGTGAGGATATTGATAAATGGGCCTACTACTTACTTGAAAGGAACAGTTGAAAGTTGAAACTACTTGTTACATGGTATGTTGAGAATGCCTTTAGATTAGATCCGATAGAGTAGACTGAACAAAGAGTGACTGATTAAAGCACCGGTGACTGTCACTACTACCTTTATCAGTCTGTTCAATCAACTTTTTTCTTGTTATTGCGAGTGAGACTAGAAAAAAATAGACCAATACCAGGCACTAACTGCTAGTGTTAAGTATTGTAAGCTGGTGTAAAGTATTATTTGCCATTTGTCTACCACCAAAGAGACGCATCTGATCAGACAGCACTTATTGTCAATCATTGCCAACACAGTTTTTGTATTTATAATAATGTATAAACATTAGTAAATAATGTCCAACGTACATTGGAACTTATTCTTAAATTGTTGAATTGGTCCCGCTTTAATTTTTTTTTTTTAGTCCATGAATTTTTAATGATAGGTTCATCTTGGTATAAATTTTTATACAAGAATATGTCCAAAGACAAAAGAAAACAATTTCTTTTGCAATAGTTCTTTCAGTAATTTTCTCAATCTTCAATATGTCGGAATGGACGAGGTATCGTTTGAAAAAAGAAATTTATAAAAGCTTTAGTGAAATCATAATTGGGCATTAAATATTTTTTTTATTATTAGAATTATTAATTTTATTATGAACTCAATACATATATTGCCAGAAGCCAGAGTGCCTCTAAACTAACACTATTAAATAATACACATAACTAAAACGCAAATATTCACTTATTTACATGTAAGAAAACAGATACACAATAAACCTACAGCTAAAAGACTTATTTTTATTGGTCCTTAAAGATAAAATGGCTTTTGATTAATTATTGTTGCTTTATTTACTGTTACAAATAAAGTTAATGTGAGTTGTAGGATGTAGTCAAGAAATTGTAATACGCCAAGGAGGGGTTCTGTTATTATTCTCAGAAATGTATTTTGTATTCTCTTAGGCTTAAGGAAGTTACTACAGGACAGGAACGCATAGGGTAAATAGAAGTATTTTATAACGCATTGCTTTATAGTTTAGCGGCAGTTTAGTTGTTTAGACGCACAGGAATAGAAACATAAAAGAGATGCCAGCACCGCTTTATCACTAGTGGAATTGATTACGCCAAGAAAATAACAATCCGGAGTTCGACAATTGGGTCCTCAGATCTGATCTGTGACTTTGGGAAGTAAGGAAGTTAGCTTAGATATACGGGATCTATTTTTTTCACGCTCCATTTGTTCACCTAGATCCTCTAAGTCCGCATTGAATTTGAATGAACCTTCGCAATTTCCTACTGATTTGATCTCTTTTACGACTACTGTAAACGTATACATGCAATATGCATATTATAGGCCACACTTTTGAAAGTAAAGCCTCTCTTCTCAGAATCGGGTATGGCTTATTCAACCGCCAAAATCCCTCAGCGAAATCTTGGTCCAACATTAAAAATACCCGACTGGAGTGTCATGAAATGCACTCGGAATGTTTTGTTGTATTACATGTTTGTATTGACGGGTCCCGTAGCCTATTGGTTAGCATACTAATTGTGAAGCCATACAATACTTGGCTAGACCAGTGATTCCTTGGGAGAGGGGGGCTGGTCAAGGTTGACTCAACCTCTTAAGGCTAAATGAGGAGCTTTTTGAATAAATAAGTAGCGGATTTGTGGTTAAGAAAGGCAAATGCTAATGACATTAGACCTGAGGGCCACTCACAAAATCCTCTTGTATGAGCTCTTAGGTCACGTATAGCCCCTATTTCCTAACTCATACATTTCCGATCAAAAACATCGAGTCGTTTCGGTTTAGCTAATAACAGATGTATACGAAACGAAGTTAAAAGGAAGAAAAGATGGCCATGCTGCCTATCCACGGATGGACTAGTTTGCTAGTAGTATCGAAGTATAATATACATATACTAGTATACAGGAATAAGCTAACGAGGTGGTTCTTATTGCTAACTGTAATCGGTAAGATGTGAGTGAGTTTGATAACTCGCCGATATCTCATTGGGTGACAAACAAATTCATTGGAGCTGGGAAATGAGACTGGCGACCAGCGAGTGAACGCAGGCCGCATATTAAACAGAAGAGCTGGCAGTGGATACAATCCTTTGCTTTCCCTTGCATCTGTATTAGTCCTAGAGGCTACACAGGGCAATGCACGTCACTAATACATAAGGGAAATCCCTAGTGCGATTTTCCCATTTTTTTTCCCTACCGCGCGTGATGTTTCAGCTTTAATGTTTATGTATGAGGATGGAAATACGGTCTGTCCTGTGATCCTTTTGCAGTGCCTACCCTATGTTTCTGCCAAATACAAACTCTGTCGTCATTATGATCCTTTATACGACTCAAATATACTTTCCTGGTGACAAAATACCTTTAGAAGTTTTTGAGCAGGTATGTGCAATCATTTGTAGTCTCGCCGGTATGTAGCTAAATAATATCTGACGATAGGATTTAGGTTCAGGCACTTTTACACACAACACCTAATGGTTAATATACGACAACATAATATAATTTAAATAAAAATCAATGATTGACAAGCTCGCTCAAGTCCACGCATAGAATCTATTTAATTTTTTACATTTTTTGGCTCATGTGAAAACAGGTTTACACTTAAGACTAAATACATAATATATAAACATATCGAAAACAACTACTGTTTTTGATCTAATGTTATAAGAAAGTGAGCATATGCAATGGCTGATACCAAAAAAATTACTAAAAAAGTTTGAACCCGGGCCCGTCAGTGAGAATATTTCGATTTGGGGCTCCAAGGAAAACTCCACCTAACGATAATTTGGCGAATCATTTATGTCATCGTCTACTGAAAACTAATTTTCCCACAAAATTCTTTTCATTTTATTGGATAAGCTACCACGAATGTTGACGGGGGGGGGGGAAGTCATTTCACTCACTGACAGAAATTAGGGGTATTCAAACCTTCTTAAAACTTTGTTATTTAGAGTATCTTCGGATTGATGCTTGCTTTCCCGTTCCCAATATTCCTTTAACAAATAAAAATAAAACAACAAAACCACTATACCTTAGGCAGCTTCAGAGAAGTAGCAAGAAAAAACATCCATCTCTGCTTGTTATAGTGAAAATATAACGGATTGCGGCTAAACTATGCGTAATTTTATCTGAACCCTCAATACACGAACACATTATTTAATATTTAATTAATGAACGTTCGGATCGATTATTATTTTTACGTCTGCTATGTTATCACAAACAGAACCAAGGCGATAGATGGGCATCAGAAATTATTTTACTGATTGTTAAAAAAAAATCAAATAAATTCCAAAAAATGAAACCTAATCTTGCCCAGTCTGATATTAATTTCATTACCAGTTCACTTTATTTTATTTTTTTTACAAAGATTTTATATGAGATAAAATAAGTATTTTTGCCAAAAATACTGACTTTGTTTTTTATTGTACTGATTCCAGGATCTGATGGTATAATATACTACTAACGTTGCACAGAATTTATTTCAGGCTTTAGATGTGACAAATAAGTAATGGATCAATGCATGGACATTTTTTCGTTTATTTATAAATTGACATATTTATTATGGGATTTTAAAGAAAAAGCACGCACCATATTACTTGTCAAACGATCTGTGTGATTATGTAATTGACCTGTATTTACTGACATGGCATTTAAAAAGTATGTAGAGTATGCCCTGATTCGACTATTAAATTGGGAACCTATAACCTGAAAAATGATTAATAATCCTGAGGTTTTGTTGCAGATGTGAGATTTTTGTAAAAGATTGCTCTCGTTAAGAAACATAACAGGCCATTACGAGAATTTTATTTTGCCCTATATTTTATATCACTACATGCATTTCTAATTACTCCCTATTCATTACAATTTCCCTTTAAAACCATTGCTAATAATTATTGATATTTACCCGGTATATAATTACACTGTTATTTTAGCACTGTTTTAATAATATTAATACTCATGCGACTAATTTGAAAGTTTTTTTATAAACAAGTCAATTGACTTGACCAGTTAAGAATATTCTAAAAATTATAATTAAGTGATTGTTTCTAGCTTGATTCATTAGTTTTGACTTTGCGAAGTAAGGTCTTCAATTTGTCTATTTCATGCACATAATTATATATCTTATATATTTAATTAGTTAATGGAACATTGTTATGATCAACTTGGGTTATATTTAGTCTTAATCGAATGATTTTATATAATTTAAAAATGTACCGATTTTTTTTTCTAACTACAGAAAAATATTTGTGCCAAATTACCACCTATTAAACTGACAAATGTTAAAAACTTTCCCGGTCTAAAATTTTTATTTTCTGTTTAGGTATATGGTAGTTTAGCGTATTTATAGACATCTGTGTGGATCAGTCTTTGTTATCTGTACATCCCGACCAGGCCAAAAATCACTCAGCCCAGACAAGATAAATGGTTAAGTTCTTCAATAAATCTGGGGGGAGGGGCAAACCCAGTTGAAAAAAGAAACTAACCGAAAAAGATAATTTTATGTTACATTTTACATTTTATGTTACCTTAGCGCTAGCTATGAACTACGTAGATAATATGTATCGATGGATGTCTATTGAAGAAAACGTACTTTATTACCTTGTGAACAAAAAATATGTTTTAAAACAGGATAGACGATACGGATATGGGTACTGTGGTGTAGGTGATATCGATTTGATGTATTGTTGAATGTATCGATTAGGGGTGTTGGAAAACAGGGTGGTTACCTTCCCTGCTCATGTTTGTTTTGATCCTGTATATCTATAAATGTGTGAACAAATAAATCGTTGAATTTAATTACATTGTATTCCGTTTATTTTATGTTAGAAGCCTTATAAAGACATTACAAAAATGGCGACGAGGATGGGATCTCTTAGCAACAACTGATGACTGAAAGTCGCAGGGTGAGTGTTTTCCTTCTAATTGTAAAACATCGCCAAAGATGAGTGAAGGAGAGATCGTCGGGCAGTTGCGGGAGTTTTCACTGGCAAACGAGTGGCAAGTGTATAAGCCACGGATGGAAAGTTTTTTTAAAGTGAATAAACATTTCTTCAAGACTGAGGACCAAAAACGCGACACATTTCTAAACACTTTGAGCGAGGACGCTTTCAAATGATTGACCAATTTAGCCATTCCGGAAAATCCAGAGTCTGTTGCCTATAAAGAACTGGTTGTTTTGTTGGATAATCATTTCTCGAAGACGGAATCGGTGTTTGCATCACGTTTCAAGTTTTACAATGCTATTAGAGAACACAATGAAACTGTTAATGAATGGATTGCCCGACTCCGTAATCTGGCGGGTAATTGTAAGTTCGGCAATTATCTCGACAAAATGTTGGTCGACAGATTCGTGATTGGGATGGAAAAGGGTCCCACTCGTGACCGTTATTTAAAGAGGACGCAGAAAAGCTTACGATTGTGGATGCAATTCGAATTGCCACCAATGAAGAAATCACGGAACAGCAGTACAGACTTTGGGAGGTAAAAAAAGAATCTGTGGGGCTTCGTAAAGGTGAATTTTCACAAACTACCGACTCAATAACTACGAGTTCCAAGAAAAATAAACAAATTGTATATCCCAGTTCGGCTGGAGCAGAGAAAAAACGATGTTTTGTTTGCGGTTATACTAATCACGTATATTCAAGATGTAAATTCAAAAATTTTTCTTGCAAACAATGTTTGTGGATTGGACATTTATCGAAAATGTGTCCGAGAAATAGCAAGTCCGATTGGTCAGTAAGACCCCAGACCCAACCTATTGATACTAGAAAACAATCAAGTAAAGAAAAAACGCATTTTGTGTCAGAAGATCTCAGTGATCAGTTGGAGTCCTTATATCGTATTGAAGCTAGTGGAGATTTGGGTATCACGTTACACTTAAATTAAATCGGGATACTGAAATATCTTTTCAAATAGACGCAGGATGTCTTAGTACTATTGTACCCCTTTCCATGTACAAAGAAAGCTGCGCACATTTACCATTGTTGGCTACTGGAAAGACTTTCGTGTCATATTTCAATAAAAAATCTCGGCCACTGGGTGCTGTAAATGTATCTATCGAGTATAAAAATCAAGAATATCATGATATAACGTTTTTCGTGGTCAATTCTACTGGGCCTCCACTACTCGGTAGATCGTGGTTTGAGTATCTTGGGTTCAAAATAGTGGGTCCTTGTCACAGGACAGCTCAACCAGTGTTTTTCAATACGGATATGTCAACGGTTTTGTTATAGGAAGCGGTGCAAAATTTCCCCGAAGTTTTCACTGATCGATTGGGCAAGTTCAATAAAGGAAAAGTTAAGTTGGATTTGACACCTAATGCAAAACCCAGATTCATGAAAGCGAGACCTGTGCCATTCGCCATGCAAGCTGGTGTTAGTGTGGAGATCGATCGTTTGGTTCATGAAGGAATTCTTGAACCAATCGACTACAGCCCATGGGGATCACCAATTGTCCCGGTATTAAAAAAAGATGGGTCGATTCGTATATGCGGGGATTACAAATTGACAGTGATCCCCCACCTTCTCATCGATCAACACCGACTTCCACGAGGAGAGGATATATTTCAACGAGTACAGGGTTGTTCAATTTTTGCGAAAGTCGACCTTTTGCACGCTTACCAGCAATATGAGGTCGATGAAGAATCACGTGACATCCTCACAATATCGACGCAGAAGGGTTTGCTTCGTTACACTCGTTTGCCTTTTGGCATTGGATATTTCGCTCTCCGGATTGGAAGGTACATCAGTCATGATCGGCGGCGTTTTAATAGGAGCCCGAAATGTTGAAAAGTTGCGGACTAGAGTCTTCAAAGTATTAGAAAAACTTAGAGAAGCGGGACTCACTGTGTCTATTAAGAAATGTGAGATCCTTATGAAGATCATTGCCTTTTTAAAGTTCGGATGGCCAGACGGAGTCGAAGCTAAATTTCGGCACCATTTCCGAAAGAAGGACGAGTTGTTTGTAGAAAAGAAGGATATCCTATGGGGATATCGTGTTATTGTGCCAACAGGTCCTGAAGGAGCTTCACGCTTCTCACATGGGTATGGTAAAAGTAAAATCCCTAGCGAGATCGTATGTGTGGTGGCCAAATTTGGATGAGGACGTTGAAGAGATAGTCCGATCTTGTCATGCATGCAACGCCACTAAGGATGACCCCCCAAAGCCCAAAGGTCTAGTACCGTGGGAATGGCCAGCGCCTTCATATAGATTATCTGGGACCACTAGAGGGACGTTATTTCTTCGTCATCATTGATAGTCACACAAAATAGATTGAAGCTTTTCCTACGCATTCAATGTCCACGAAAACCACTATGAAAATCTTGAGACAGGTGTTTCCTCGTTTCGGGTTGCCTGAAACCATTGTTTCTGACAATTATTTGGCTTTCGATAATGAGACGTTTAGGAATTTTCTTCAGCATAATGGCATTAACCTCAAGTATGGAGCGCCATTTTCACCAAAGACCAATGGCGCAGCTGGGAATGCTGTACGCTCTATCAAACGCAGTTTGAAGACCGCTCTGGTAGATTCTTCTGCTTCAGATTTGGATGTGACTCTGAATAGATTCCTGTTGGATTATCGTAATAAGCCTCATATTACCACTGTAGTTTTCCCCGCTCAGGTGTTGATTGGCCGTCAGCTCGGGACCAGACTTGACCTCCTACGACCTCTTGCTATGTCGACTAAGGTGCAAATGGCTCAGGAAAAACAAGTAAATGCTTATCAAGGGTCACCTACGGCTACTGATTCGTATCGTGAAGGAAGTTCAGTTTATGTACGAGACTATCGGCATTCAGGGGAGAAATGGATTCCAGCATCCCTTGTTAAATGCTTAGGACCTCGAAGACGTCAAGGTTTTGTGCCATCACTGAATAGACATTGGACCAGGCATGTGGACCAAATCCATGGGTCCTCTACTGCACGAGAGGTTTTGCCGGCCTGTTCAAGTCATGCGGAACCTGTATCAACACAGGTAACTAATGATACCATTTTGGAGCCAACTCAGGAGATGCCAACCAGTCAATCTGGCACTTTTCCGAGCACCTGCCAAAAAGACCAACTAAGTGAGTCAGCTCACCCTCAACGAATCAAGAAACCGACAACAAGATTGATCGAAGAAATATAAATTATGTTCCTGTGATTTCTTTTTACAAAATAAATAAAATAAAAAAAAAATATATGTATAATTAGGTGATTTGTTTTTTTTTGTAATTTTTCATATTTTGAGAATTAGAGGGGGAGAATGTGGTGTAGGTGATATCGATTTGATGTATTGTTGAATGTATCGATTAGGGGTGTTGGAAAACAGGGTGGTTACCTTCCCTGCTCATGTTTGTTTAATGTTTGTTTTGATCCTGTATATCTATAAATGTGTGAACAAATAAATCGTTGAATTTAAGTACATTGTGTTCCGTTTATTTTATGTTAGAAGCCTTATAAAGATATTACAGGTACATTTATTAAAAAATATTAGAAAAACAAGAGCAAAAATGATGTATGGCACCGCATACCTATGTGTACACTACTCTTTCATATCCTATGTACTCCAAGCCATATTTAAGGCACACCGTACTTACGTAAACCGGATCCACACCGGTAACGCATCTTCGTGAGGTTTTGCTTTATATGTGAACCCATTTATTTTAATTCTTTCTAATACCTATTTACGATAATCCCTAAGCACTTGTGAACATAGCTACAATGATTTACAAAACCTGAGCACCCAGTGAAGAGGAAACGAAATGATAAGTTATTGTTAGATGAAATCAGAACAATTAAATCAACTGCCTGCTTTATAGAACATCAGCTCCAAAGCTATCGGCTTATGTAAATACTGCCTTTATTAAAGAAATAATAAATACCCTTTATCCCGCTTCTCGAGAGAGGGCAAATTGATAAAACAACTGATAGATCACAACTTTGTATACATAAGGCCATATTTGTTGAAACATGGAATAATCAAACATTCATTCTATATTCATTTAAAACTGTTTTATATCAACTCCGGCATAGATAGTGGTTTCATTTGCTATTTTATGGATATACCTGACAACGAACGACGTTTGTCTGAATATTCTGTTGGACTAACTTGAAGTTTATTTAAATTGGCTTGAGTTTAGTTTTTTCACAGATGTTTTTTATGTATACAAAATATATAAAAACAATTAAATGAGTGCATTACTGCTGTAATTAGGATGTTAAATTTTAACAGAATTATTTATGGACGAAGTTTAGAAGTACAATTGATGCTTGCATTTGGTCTTGATAACTACCGAAGACAAATAAACCCTCTTCAGGGTCATAAATTGGTACTAAATTTATAGGTACACTGGCAAAACCTAACTATATATTTGAAAACGAATTAAACAACACCAACTGCGCATACAGGCAATATAATGAACAGCACTATCTCCTCTAACACAAAATTATTATTTTGGCACTGCAGTTATCCATGTAATAGATTACTAGAACAAGTATACTTCAATATATATTATAATTTCAGTAATGTCCGGCGTAAAATTTGATTAAAGAACATATATCAGAAAACGTTATTTCACGCAGTTCCTAACACTTTTATTTGAAATTTTATTTGATTCCCAATTCTCATCAACTTGTTCTTCCCCATTCCTCATCACATAGCAGTTCCTTTTCCCAACTCAAACATCTCAATGTCTTAATATCCATCCCCCTTAATTGTCGATATTAAAAATCATGGCTTAAAAATAAGCTTGTCGTTTCTTAGTTCTCTATCAAAATACTGTTCATGCCAGTGAAAATTACACTTTGCACGTGTCATTCCATTTTATTGCTATTTAACATCTAACCATATCCAGGAATTACGTTTTTTATTACGGCAGGACGTTCTAACAGTAAAAAAAAATTAGTTAGATCTGTATTTAAATATATCAAAGAAGTCATTTGTAATTAAAAACCATGACTGGTGACTGCCCTAACCATGAGCTTTCTAATATCCAAACCAAGCGTCAGATACCAGATAGATCTAGATTACAACTTAGAAGCCCTTACCTCTTAGCCTATTGTCTATACTTCTGTCCGCAGTAGGGAAGTATAACTATTTAGCCCATCATTACTTTTTTAGTAGTGACTAATTCAACTAGTAACTAATTCACCCTCAGGAATTTGAGTGAACC
Organism: Acanthosoma haemorrhoidale; assembly: GCA_930367205.1. NCBI lineage: Eukaryota > Metazoa > Arthropoda > Insecta > Hemiptera > Acanthosomatidae > Acanthosoma > Acanthosoma haemorrhoidale. The sequence continues at coordinate 116,566,547 of OV884009.1, forward strand.
CCGATCAGTCACCAGCCACAAAAAAACCGTTATGGGAGCCTGTCACCCCCCCCCCCCCGATCTACTTAGTTTAAAGCCAGCATACTATCCATTATGATGACAGACTTGTATTGCTAATAAATACGAAATTTATAATAGCGTTACATGATATAAAAGTAATTACAGTTACCTACAGGTTAAAATGGAGGACTGGGGGGGGAGGGGGACTAAAACGTCCCCAGCTGAAAGACAACTCATTTCAAAAGAAAAGTCGGGGTCAAAACATTACAAGCACAATTCGTTACATGGTTGGGTTCAATTAAAAAAAAAAAGAAAAAAAAGTTTGGGCAAATAGCGTTGGTGACCTGGAGAGGTTTCTTTCTTGAGTCGTTAGCAATAACACGTGCGTTTTCCCCCCCCCCTTAATTGTTGCAGCAGTCCTTACGGTAGCATCTTCTTTCTTTTCATCGTCTTTTTTTCTCTCAGGTTAATTGAAAACGGAAATCCTATCAAGGATCTCTTTTCCCCAAGCGAGATTCTGTTTTCAGGTTTTCCGAATCTTCCTGACCCGGGAGTCACCTATTTTAGCATGACCGGTTGGGTCTGTCCTCAATGCACAGAGGCAAAGGATGTACCAAGTTCTTTTGTTTGTTTAATAAAACACAAATTTGATTTTCTCAAACCCTGGTATTTTTAATAGCAGCGCTCGTTTGATTTTAGCAATATTATTATTACACAAATATACAGTAATTAATATGATCTCAGGAAACATCTATTTACAATTAACATTGTAAACCCCCGACTTTCTCTCTCTTCCTCCTCCCCCTAAATGTTTACAGGAATTTGGGGAAAATATTAATGCCAGGAGAGGGCATTACCCAAGGACAGGGGAACCTGAAATATTACAGGGAATTGACATATCTAGGGGAAGACAGATTTAGATTACCGACATTTATTAGATGATAATAAACAAATAGCATTTGATTAAAAACCCCCCAAAAAAATACTTAAGCTATTTGATAAAAACTCCTTAAACTATTTGATAAAAAAAATACTTAAACTATCTGATAGAGAAAAACTCCTTAAACTATTTGATAAAAAAAAAAAATACTTAAACTATCTGATACAGAAAATACTTAAATTGTCTGATAAAAAAAATACTTAAATTGCTAATAGTAAATAAAGTACAGTACTTTTGACGGCTTCATTGGGTACCCAATCTGTCATCGTTGCTAATTATCGATGGCATCGATTAGTGGAGAGTTGAGCGAGGTCCTCACTGCTACGAATTCCCAGTCGAACTCTCCCCCAGAGGTGCTCCACATAAACGATCGGCCGATAAGGCGGTGATAAGTAAACCATAGGCCGATAAGGCGGTGAGATGATGGAGGGCACTCGCGTGTGTGTTAGCCCACTCAGATCTGGATCCACTCTGACTCTGCGAGCGACTTATCAACCGGTGCTCCGTCCTTTTAATCCTCTATAAAGGATATAGTGTTCTTAATCCGATTACGGGGCCTCGGATCGGTATTCGTTTCGTTTACCTTCCAACATATTTCACTTAAACAAAATCAATACACTCACATTCGAAACACAAAGATATTCTTATAACATTTATAATATTATCAATAATTATTAATTCGTTATATAAACTAAACAAAAAAAAAAATATTTATCTCTAATTTACACTTTAAAATTTATAATAAATTTTACGAGGGTACTTTGTTAGATAATTACTTGTCAGCGCAAGACCCCTTATTCGGGCTTAAACAATGAATGATAATTTTTTCCCTTCAATAAATAAAATAAACGAATTACAGGCGTAAACAATCGCTAATTTACATTGGCTATAAAAGTCTATCGGTCACAACACTCCCCGTTTTCCAAAAGCGTTGACCCTAGGTCAACACTTTTCTTTCTCGTGACACGCACTGACATCCTCACTCTTTGTTTCTCCCTCCCGGTCACTCGCGTGGGTGCTGTCGATGGCCGCCCTCAACGTTCAGTGGTCCGGGGGAATTGAATGAGTGCCTGCTGCTCCCCGGCTAGACCGGCTAGCCGGTTTATTACTACTATTTATTATTTCTCAATAAGTAGGGACTGCGCGGCAACATCGGTGCCTCTGTACTATCCGCCTCCCAAGTCGGGTCTCGATAGTTGGTACTGTCATCTTCCACCGAGGTCTCTCCCGAGACCTCCGATGGGTTCACCAACGGGGTAACCGGGCGGGAGGGCTCCTTTTCGCTCGATGAAACATCTTCCTCCGTACGGATCATACTTGGTCGCCCCTCCGCTTCACCCTCAGGCCACCAGCTTGGAGCCACTACATCCCTCCTTGGCGAGCTAGTGGCCAATAGGGAATCGTTCCCAATGGCCCTTTCTCTAGGATGGGGCTCTTCCTCCTCGTCAGAGTCGGTTAGGGGGATCGGCCAGAAGTCCTCTTGGTCTCTTTCCTTATCCCTTACTTCGTCATCGTCATCTTCCGATTCAGACTGTTGCTCCTTTGGATACTCCGTTTCGAGACCACTGTTAAAAGCCGGTTTCAAGCGGTTCACGTGTACAACCTGGGTCCCGCCGGCTTCATTCCTGATTGCATATGTTACCGCACTGCATTTCTTGACTATTATCCATGGTCCCGTCCAAGGACAATGAATTTTTTTTAAATTTCCTGGTTTTACCGCGGGTACATGTAGGTATACCGCGTCGCCCTCGGTGAAAGTTCGGGATCTCCTATCTTGGTTAACCGCCGCGGTTCTGCGAGCCCAAGTTTTCTTAATCCTTTCACGGGCTTCTTCGTAGGCCTGTTCTACACGAACCCTAATCCTTGCAGCTTCATCTTGTGTTAAAGCGTTTTCCAACGCTTCCACAGGCTCTATCCATTCCCCTTCCGGAGTGCGGAGCTCTCTGCCATATAACAGGAAGTTCGGCGAAAATCCCGTGGCAGAATGTGGTATGGAGCGATAAGCCATTAGTGAATAGGGGACCCACCGGTCCCAATCTCGCCCATCTTTTCTGGCAAAGTGAGCCATGGAATCTCCCAGTGTACGATGAAAGCGTTCCAGCATTCCATTACTCTGGGGATGGTAGGGGGTGGTTTGGAGTTTTTGTATGCCTAAACCCTTGCACACGGATTTGAACAACGCCGACACGAAATTCCTGCCTTGATCAGTCAGTAGTTTCTTTGGAGTCCCATGTCTGGTGATTATACGCTCGACAAAAACCCGAGCGGTCTCGTCCGCCGTCTGTTCCCTTATAGGTTCAGCTTCAGTGTATCGGCTGAAGTGGTCTATAAAAGTTAACAAATATTTATTCCCGCGGCTACTCTTTGGGAACGGCCCCACGATATCCAGGGAAACCAGTTCGAATGGCTCCTTGGGAAAGAAGGGGGCCTCTAGAGGAACTGTTAACCCAGGGGGGGTCTTTCTCTGAGCACACGAGTGGCACCCCTTAACGAACTCTTCTATATCTTTCCCCATCGAGGGCCAATAGTACTTATTCTTTATCAATTCATGGGTACGTTCTCTTCCCGGATGTCCCGCCCATGGCCGACTATGGTGTTCCTCCATGATCTGTTGCCGGCGATCTAGTGGAACCAAAATTTTCCATTGATTTGGGTCATCACCTATTCCGTAGTATATTATACCATCCACCCCCGTCCGTAACCCTCGTGGGTTATTTTTGACCCATCTCTGGCATTCTTCGTCCTGTTCCTGCCCTCTTTTCCAAAGAACCCGTTGGGCTCCTTCGTCGAACGTCCTTATACCCGCTACGGCCCTACTCAGGGAGTCCGCGTTGGTATGCTTCTTTCCTGGTTTGTGGACGACCTGATACTCGAATTCCTCGAGTCTGAGAGCCCACCTCATCAAGCGTGAGGACGGGTCTCTTAGGGACAGCATCCATTTAAGTGCAGCGTGGTCAGTGACAAGTGTAAACTTTCGACCCAACAGATAGCACCTAAAATGCTTAGTTGCCCAGACTACCGAAAGTAGCTCTCTTTCGGTAGCCATATAATTTTGTTCCGCTGGGTGTAGCTGTCGACTGGCAAAGGCGATAGGCCTTTCTTGTCCGTTTCGGAGTTGTGAGAGGACGGCCCCTACTGCCATTCCAGAGGCATCGGTCGCCAGAATGAAAGGGTCCCGGAAATCAGGATAAATCAGCACTCGGTCAGAACACAATATCTCCTGTAGAGCGGTAAACGCCTCGTCTTGTTCTTTCCCCCAGTGAAATGACATTCCCTTCCCCGTCAGCTAGGTGAGGGGCTTGGCAATTTCGGCGAACTGAGGTACGAACCTCCGGTAATATCCAGCGAGACCCAGGAAGCCTCTCACTTCCCGAGCCGAACCGGGTTTTGGAAATTCTGTCACCGCCATGATCTTTTCTGGGTCAGGTTTCACCCCTTCACTGGTTACCAAGTGGCCAAGGTATTTTACCTGCCTGACCACAAACTTACATTGTGGTCCTTTCAACTTCAGATTAGCACCCCGCAGTCGCTCCAGCACCCTTCTTAATCGAGTGCAGTGCTCATCCATATCACCACTGAAGATGATAATGTCATCTAAATAAACATAGCAGTCAGTCCCCTTAACTCCCATCAGTACCTGGTCCATAGTTCGCTGGAATGTGGCTGGGGCCCCAGCAAGCCCGAACGGCATTTTATGGTACTCGTAGTGCCCCCCTAGGGTGGTGAATGCAGTTTTCGGTCGATCTTCCTCGGCCACCGGTATTTGGTGGTAGCCGCTGGCAAGGTCTAATGTTGTGAAAAGCCTACTCTGTCCCAACATCTCTAATGTTTCCTGAATCAATGGTAGGGGGTAAGCATCCACCTGCGTTACTGCATTCAGCCCCCGGAAATCAGTGCAGAATCTATACTGGGTCCTTCCGTCTTCACTTCGTTTGGGTACCAACACGACAGGTGCTGCCCAAGCACTGTCGGAAGGAGCTATCACTCCCTTGCGTAACATATCTTCTAAGTGTTCTTCTACTACCGCTCTTTGGTTGAAGGGCACTCGATACGGGCGCTTGATCACCGGGGGAGCTTCCCCTGTTGGTATTCTATGCTTCACCCCAGTAGATCAGCCTTCCTTTCCCGGTTCTTCGAATAGATCTTTAAACTCTTCTAGCAGCGACTCGACTACACCCTTATCCGACTCACCGAGGTGGTCTACATTCCATAGTTGAGCCCCCTTTTCCAGAGCATTCTCGCTACCCTCTACTCGGTGTATCCGAACGTCCCTTTCATTTCTTTCCTCCGTATGCCATTCCGCGCCTATTCCCAATAATTGCCCTTTATCGAGGTAGGTATCCACCGGCCCCGACTTCATAAGTTGGATCCAAACCTCCCCGTGTTCTACGAGCCCAATACTTCGCCCTACTCTTAAGCTACCTTGTTTCAATTGTACCGGCTCGACAACCACCACTGTCTTCTCTCTCTGGTGGATCGTTGCTCTAATGAGTTTCTCACTACACGAAGGAATTGCGATTCGAGCAGGGCTAGTAATTTCTAGCCCCTTGGTCTCATCGTGCTTGTCGGGTTGTTCGCGGGATCCCGGGGTCTCTACTGCTTTGTTCGCGGCCTGCTGGTTTCCGCGATTGGCCCTCTTTTTCCTCTTCTGTTGGTGCTTTCTTTCTTGGGCATGGATTAGGTCGGACGAGGATCCATCCTTTGGAATTGGCTCCTCTTGCGTCGTTTCCCTTGTACTTCTCCCTTTCGCTTCTAAGGAATTTATTGCCACTCCCAACTGGTGAAGGGGATGTACGTTGACTGGTTGCTTCTCAAAACTCAGGCCAGCGTCAGGCGGCGTCACTATCACCTCCCGGTTACGAATATCCAGTTTGGCTCCTAGCTTTTCTAGCAAATCCAAACCTATGATTCCGTCTCCGGGCAAGTTCACGCTGATTATCATCACCTGACGTTTCACTTCCAGGCCGTCTACTTGGCACATCAACACTTGTACCCCCAAAATACACAGAGCCTGTCCTGTTACTCCTCTAGCTCGGACACTGGCGGGCCTTAATTGAACTCCCGGAAGCGCCGTGCGAATTAGCGTCACTTCGGCCCCCGTGTCTACTATCATGTGGTGGAGATATCCCCCAATTAGCATGTCCAGTTTTATCAATTTACCTACTCCGGCTCCCACCCCTGTAAGCCATTTCTCATCCACAGGCTTGGGTTGCTCCGGCCCAGACGGGGGGTGACCGTCGGGCCTTAAGCATTTGGGGGCCCCTGCACGGGGTTCAATTTCTTTTCGGCGGGCAGCTGCTTGGATCTGCACTGGTTCGCTATATGCCCTTGCCGTCCACACCTATAGCAAGTTACCCTTTCTCTGGGGCCCGGGTTATTGCTTACTCCTTTAGCCGGTGGTGGCATTCTGCATCCCCTTGCGTAATGTCCTAACTCTCCACACCGATAGCAACGCTGAGAATCGGATTTCCCTAGTCTCGAGGGAAGCGCCTTTTGAATCGCGCTGAGACAAGCGTCTTCGATCTGTTCCCTTAAGCTAAACACCGCTCCAGCTCCCCGTGCCGAGGCCTGGTCCTCGTTTCTGGCGATAGGATCCACTGAGCTTCTATACCTATTTCTCTCACTCTCTCGTTGCTGCTCATGGCAGGGGCCGGACCTGCCCCCTGCCTCTTCCAACACATATACGTTCTTTCCCCGTTGATGCTCTTGCAAGGCTTGTTCTACATCTAAGGCCAATCTCACTGCATTCTTCAGTGTATCTGGGCGTCCAAACAACACCTGTTTTCCCACCTCACCCGAGAGTCCCCTCATGAACGCTTCTAGCACTTTTCTCTCTACTTCCCGCGCCCACCACTTTGCTTCATTCCCAGATAGATCGGACCTGGTCATTTTTCCCCCCAAGGAAATGCATCTGTCCGAAAATTCTTGGATCCTCTCTTTTGGCTGTTGACTCATCTCCTGCAAAATTCTTCCATAATATTCAAAAGTATGTGGATCTCCAAACCTTTCTCGCAGTGCGTCTGCAAACTTCTTAAAGCTGACAATACCCTTTAATTCCTCATTTCCTCTGACAAAGGTGGCTGCCGGGCCCTGCAACTTGAGCCTACAAATCCGAACTCGGTCAACGTCCTCCCAAGCTCCACAAGCTGCTACTTCCTCCACATACTCTAGGAATTCGTCAACCGGCCTGGCACTCGCCTCCCCTCCCCACGTCTTGATCAGACCCTGCAAGGACAAATCCTTCCTTGGTGGCTTAGGTGTCCCTCCTTCCTTTCTCTCTGTCCGGCTAGCTTCGAGTTCATTTTTCAACTTTTCTTCCGACTGGGCAAAAGCCAGGTTAGCCTTCTCTAATTCTTCTATCCTCTGTCGGAGGTTACTTTCAACCGACATTTTAAAAGGGATTTATCAAAAAAAAAATTTTCGAAATAAAAGTTTATCCCGGATTAGTGGATTTTCTTGCAATCCACCCCACACCTGACACCACTTGTAAACCCCCGACTTTCTCTCTCTTCCTCCTCCCCCTAAATGTTTACAGGAATTTGGGGAAAATATTAATGCCAGGAGAGGGCATTACCCAAGGACAGGGGAACCTGAAATATTACAGGGAATTGACATATCTAGGGGAAGACAGATTTAGATTACCGACATTTATTAGATGATAATAAACAAATAGCATTTGATTAAAAACCCCCCAAAAAAATACTTAAGCTATTTGATAAAAACTCCTTAAACTATTTGATAAAAAAAATACTTAAACTATCTGATAGAGAAAAACTCCTTAAACTATTTGATAAAAAAAAAAAATACTTAAACTATCTGATACAGAAAATACTTAAATTGTCTGATAAAAAAAATACTTAAATTGCTAATAGTAAATAAAGTACAGTACTTTTGACGGCTTCATTGGGTACCCAATCTGTCATCGTTGCTAATTATCGATGGCATCGATTAGTGGAGAGTTGAGCGAGGTCCTCACTGCTACGAATTCCCAGTCGAACTCTCCCCCAGAGGTGCTCCACATAAACGATCGGCCGATAAGGCGGTGATAAGTAAACCATAGGCCGATAAGGCGGTGAGATGATGGAGGGCACTCGCGTGTGTGTTAGCCCACTCAGATCTGGATCCACTCTGACTCTGCGAGCGACTTATCAACCGGTGCTCCGTCCTTTTAATCCTCTATAAAGGATATAGTGTTCTTAATCCGATTACGGGGCCTCGGATCGGTATTCGTTTCGTTTACCTTCCAACATATTTCACTTAAACAAAATCAATACACTCACATTCGAAACACAAAGATATTCTTATAACATTTATAATATTATCAATAATTATTAATTCGTTATATAAACTAAACAAAAAAAAAAATATTTATCTCTAATTTACACTTTAAAATTTATAATAAATTTTACGAGGGTACTTTGTTAGATAATTACTTGTCAGCGCAAGACCCCTTATTCGGGCTTAAACAATGAATGATAATTTTTTCCCTTCAATAAATAAAATAAACGAATTACAGGCGTAAACAATCGCTAATTTACATTGGCTATAAAAGTCTATCGGTCACAACATATACGACAATATCTCTCAAGTCAATGTCTCAACAGCTTCTTTCCCCATTATTAAAAATACATTACTGAAAAAACGCATAAATGATTCAAAGATATTCGAAAAAAATATTGCTTTAAGAGCCAACAATATGCACCACGTATATATTGGAATTTAAACATATATAAAGTAGATATTAAAAGTAATGGTTACTTTACTGTTTTTGATTTGAAAAAAACTTCAATTTGAAAAAAAGGGTTGTATATAAATCTTAATCTCACGTTTATCAGGGTAATCCAGAGTGTTTTGGAATACGCGCTCAAAAATTAATATAAATTTTATTGATAAAATAAATCATTTGTACAGCTTAAAATCTCATATAGATTGCCTTGTAAATGTTCCAAAGTAAAGCATCTCTTGTCTTTGTGCATTTTTCATACTGAAATTATAATATTTATTACTCGTTTATAAATGTAGTGCCAATAATTTACCAAACCAATGTTTCAGTGAAGGCTGAAGCCATGCAAGTGACAATAAGGAAATTGAAAGTGAACCAGACCAGGGAAGTTTGTGGTTGACAAAGGACAATGGTGGTTCCCATCAGAATTTAACGAAACAGACCGAGAGCTTACCTATTTATTTTTTCAATCTGCCTATTGTATCGTAGGACTGAAGCTTTACAAAGGACTTCGCAAGAAGAAATTATGTATAGTTTTCAGGCATTTCAACAAAAAAGAATTCATTGGTTTGAGTGAATGAAACAAAATTGGTATATAGTTGGATAAAATATACTTCATGCTCTAACAGAAAATTGCGTTCTTAACAAAATAAAAAATTCTACTGCGATGGACCTCACAACCAAGTGTTTCATTGCGGTTGTATGACATTTTGAACAGATTCAAAATCAATTTAGTTCATGACTGATGTAAACATATTATGGTCAGTTTACAAAAGAAAATAGAGAGACGCCGTAAGTGTGAAGCATGGTGACTTCGAGATACAGAGACCCAGGTTCATTCCCGAGCACATTCAACGATTGTCCTTTCGCCGATGGATCTAGTTGGCTTTGACTGTGAGTTTACATAAAGAGTTATTTGAACAAACAAGCAGAGCGAGTCGGGTTAGTAAAACCTTATTTATGGTTGAGAAGTAATGCTTAGTGCTAACTACATGAGACCTTAGCACCCCCTTCCAATTACGGATACCAGCATCGATTGCCCATTACCACTTCATAAGGTGTTATGCCTTAAAGTTAGTATTTATTGTTTTTTTTTATTTGAAAAATATCTTTAATCTAATCAAGAAAAAGTGGAGAGGCAACTAATCTTTCGATCAAACTTGTAACAGTTTTTCTTTGGAACAAACCGTGCCGGGTGTAACCGCTTTAAATCCAACTCGATCACCGTGATAAAGGAAAAAAATTATAACCTCAAGATGAAATTTTAAGTGAAAATAACTAAGTGGTAGCGGGAGTAGATAATGAAAAAAGAAAGAAACAAGGTAAGGTCTTAATACTGGAACGGAGACAATGAAGGGATCGTGGGGACGGGAGGTAAGAGATCAGAAGGAAGACCTAAAAGAAAACGGATTGATAAAGATAAATTGAGAATGGCCTCGGTATTAGGGGAAGAGGGTACAATGGATGGAGAAGGATGCCCTGCGCGGCTTAGGCATTGTGTAGCAGTCTAGTAGTCCTGCCTGTCTCTAATTCACAAATATATTTCTTCAAGTCACTACAAAGTTTTAATCACTTGTCTCTTCAAAACTGGATTTTAATCTCAACAAATATTAAGCAATACCATATTTACTATTTTATTACATCTTTATTTAAGACAGCTTAATTAACTTTTATTTACAGAAAATTAGTACCTTCGTTAAAAGGGGGATAGACAAAGGGGGTGGGTGAATCATCAGCACATTTACAACATTGCAGCACTCTCTCATTTATACAACATACACTCCTACAATATAGAGACCTGTTAACATATAGGCCAGGAGGTCTCCCCTCTATTAACCCACAGAATTATCACCTCCCCGGCTGTGGAGAAGGGGGCAAGGTCTGGAGAGATCTCTCGCGCTATTTCACCAGCTACATCACCATCGCCACTACTTAGGAAGAGGCGTTAGAGTCTGAAGGAGAGTACGAGAGCCGCAGACACTCAGGGGAATTCTCCGCAGAGCCAGAAATCCGGTGGCTTTTTACAGGATCACTACCGTTTCAATATCCAAGGAGGATTCGAGGGGTGGGTGACGCTTGAAAATTTTACTGAAAGATTTAGGTGGTCGGCTACGTTTTGATAGAAATTTGAAGAAATGTGATCTTGGATAGTTGGAAAATCGTTAAGGCTTCAATGCGCGACATAAAAATGTGCATTAACTGATCTTCTTAAGACTAAAGCAATTAATTAATAGCCAATTTTTGCTGATGATGCAGAGGTTTCCATTTTTTGGAGCCTTTGCTAGAATGAAAAAAAAAACATGGCAACTAATCAGTTGGGGTTGAGGTCAAGAGTTCATTTACTGAAGTGGGCGACTACTTAAACTTCACCAGACCCTGCTTAGCGCGAACCACTTTCAATTGCATTAATGTCTGCCGATTGAGGGGAAGGATTCAAGTAAAAGGGGAATCCTCTTTTATACGAGAACAACAACATATTACGACAGTAGGTAAAATGCATTAACACGTTGACAGGCCAAACGGGCCAACGATCTGCAGCTTGACCATCTCCGTGTGCCAAGAGTCAACTCTGGTCTGAGGAATGAAGGTGGCTACTGTTCACTATGACGTCGGTCAACTAACAGGGTTTATTAACTAGGGGGCTTCTACAGGGTCAAGGCGGTCTAAATACATTGGCAACCGCACCACGATGTGATCTGCTGGTCACGTGACTGTTTTCTAAAGAAGAGAAATTGGTGAAAATTCTCCTACCAACCATTTACAATGAACGAGTTAACTAACTGTATGGGTTATGTCTTGAAAGCTGTACTTATGAAACCAGTACTAACTGGTATAAATTAGCATTTGATTCCAACAAATATTTCTTTTATTTATAATAAATATACGTTTCATATTGATATGACAACAATGTGAGTCTTAAACTTGGGGGAATATTGTATTTTTACTTATGTTTTTCGTAATTGTTTTGTTGTGAAAAGCTAACACCTGTTTTAAAAAACCTAGGAATATTTCATAATATACATACTAAACTTTTCATTAAATGGAGTGTTTAGGTGAATTAAGCACTACAGTACATAGGAAGATATGGAGTGATAATGAAGTACGGTCTCCCGTCAGTTAATCTTGCTCCCTTTGATATCTTCAATGTGCACGCTACCTTGCCTGCAGTCCTCACATCGTGGATTCACGCCATTACAGCCTTATTTAACTTTCAAACGTAATCTAGCCTCATTCGGGTGAGAAGGTACGCTAATGGGAAGCGACATCGAATGGAAGGTGAGGGATGTGCAGGATCTTACTCGAAGAATAAATGTAGTGTATGCATCAGCCATCATTGACGTGACGTAGGCTCCAACAGTTTTCTTTCTCTGTGAGGTGATATTAGAGATTGCTGCATGCGGCTACACGATCAGGATGAGATAAAAGGACTACTGTATCATCAGCAAAGGTTTTGGAATGAGTAGGACTATGGAACGTTCCATAACGTGTTATTGTGAAATTACATATTCATATAACACAAATGTGTGTTAGATTTCGTTAATTAATCATACAAATAGGCCAAGCAATATGATGGCAAATCTCTTGACCGATTCCTCACTTATACACTGACAGGCAAAAATTTCCACCCACCTGATTTTTTCATGTTTTCATCTCAAAATATTCCTGCTTTGGATTGGTCAATTTTTTTTATGAACTAATATGTATTTTTTTTATTTGTTCAATAAGAAATGTCAATTCAATTAAAGAACTGTCGTTCCCAATATTTACTTTCAATGGAATTAAAAATGTTTATTCAGTGTCATTGCGTTCTGGTGCAGCAAATTTCTTAGTTTTTTTCTTAGATATTATAATTTTCTCAATTTTAAGTTTAAAAATTCCTCTTCGTGCTGAGGATGTTGCACGTGGCGTGGCACTTATTTATGATGGACATTTCATTAGATATGCAGCTAATGGCATCGGAGCTCACTATGAAACTCTACGAGACGCCGTCAGGCGTTTTCGAGAAACAGGGTCTCACCATAGAAGGGCCGGTTCTGGACGGCCTAGGGCTACAGAACCACAGGATGACCGGTTTCTTACTTTAAGAATTTTACGAAACCGGCGCCTTACCTTTCAAGCGATTCATCAGCTCCAAGAAGTTCGAAGTGTGCAAACTTCTGAACGTACTGATCGGAGAAGATTAAATGAGTATGGACTAATGGCTTTTCGGCCAGTAAGAGGACCAGAATTGACCAGAACTCACAGAGTTACACGGCTGGATTTTGCTCGAGAACACAGTCATTGGACTATGGACGAATGGTGTGCTGTACTTTTCACAGATGAATCTAGATTTGCTCTACGATCTCCAGGCGGGCGTGAAAGGGTATGGAGAAGAAGAAATGAAAGGTATGCCGCCTGTAATTTCACCCAGAGCCAACCTTTTCAACGTGGTTCCTTAATGGTGTGGGCTGGGATTTCAATGGAGTACCGCACAGAATTGGCTGTTGTTCATGGAGGGTCTTTGACGGCCACTTGCTGTGTAGATTTTGGAATCTCATGTGCAAATCAGCTATTATTCATTTCTCCACATGTCGCTTGCATAGTACAAACGTTCCTTCATCAGCACAACATTGAGGTCTTAGCCTGGCCAGTACGTTCTCCAGATTTGAACCCTGTCGAGCATTTATGGGATAACCTCGGAAGACGCATAAGAGCGCGTTCAGCACTTACTGATACACTGCACCTTGAAACGGCTCTTCGGGAAGAATTTCCCGACTGGTGGAAAGTATGCCGAGGTGTCTTCAAGAAGTAATAAAGGCAAGAGGAGGAAATACGCGCTATTAAATGATCCTGTCATTAATTTCTTTTAGGATAAAAATGGTTATTTTTCAATTTTTTTGTCATGTTTCGTAGCAGTTCACATTTTGATTTAAAATTTTTAAGCAAAGACTCATTTAATAAACGTAAAAAACCTTATTAAAGGTAAAAATGATTTTGTAAATTCAATAAATAATAAGTATTATATACAATTACCATGTATTATATACAAATAGATTTTTTTTGCCTGTCAGTGTACATTGATAATGCAAATCCTTGGGGTAGATGGTGAACGTGTATTTGCGATTGATGGGGTATAAAGGAATTTGCCGATGGTGTATTGTAAATAGCTCAGTTGGTGGACTGTAATTGCTATGCTGTTTAGATGGGGGAGCCCGACCACCGTGGGTAATGTATTACACAGCAGGGACATGGAGCCTCCAGATATCATCTCCTAACACCACCCTATAATATCGTCTTAATGGCTACAGTGACAAGCCCACTTTCCTCGCTCACAATTAACTTTGGATATTTATTTCAATGTCTACAAGAAATATTCATCTTGAGGCAGAACACCCACACACTCAAAGATACAATAATCACTCTAAAAAATATCCATAGCTGTTTATTCAAAAGGGTTTAAAAAATCTGTAACTTTTCATGTTCCTCTTTAAGATATGAGCAATACACGAAAAAATACTGCTTTACAAAGTAAAATAAGAATAAACATGATATGAGCATTACTCATGTTGTCCTCTTCCAGTGTTTAAAACCATAATTCATCAAAAACTTTAATCTTCAAAATACAAAAAATAAAACCTATAGGTAAAATAATTTATAACTATTTAATCACTGTTTAGCTTTTCTTTTTTATTTTAATAAGAAAATCACAGGTTTCTCTGTAAGCTCTGAATCCTCATCCCCCATTTTGTCATGTTTTTGCATCGAATTTCAAATAGGTGAACAAGGCGTACCAATGAAGAAAAAATGTGAGCTATTAAGTGAATAGTTCACTGAATCAGAAGGAGATGATGAAATAAGAAAGCTAGAAGAAGTGAAAAAACAGCTAAGAGTAAAAACAAGTCCACACGATCTAGGATTACTGTACCTCATAAATCCATTCAGTCCCAATCAGTTATCGGGTGGTTTGGTCAAAAGCGTTTGTTCGAAGTATCCAACGTTACAATTAAAATACTTCTCACCGAGTTGAAATATTCACCATTTTCTTCAAAATGACAGTTTGAACAGTCGGAAGGAGTGAGGTGGGGGACGAATAAAGATGATATTTGCTGCCTAGACTAGGACAAATATCACAAATGGAATCTAAGTTACTTGAGCAAGTTTACGTAAGATTGTCGAGAGCCACGGACACTACTCGAGATATTTATCCGATGAACATTTGTTAAATAAATAACAGAGTGGGAGTTGGGGCATTCGTCATTCCGTTTGTCTTACACACGCCATGCAAGCTTGTATAGCGTTAACAGATCACAGGTGATGGATGCTTCAGCACCTAAGCAAGGGACATATTGGATATGGAACAGTGGGAGCCTACTTAAAAAGAAAATCATGAAACAGTGGCATGAACACGTTTACAAAAGTGATAAGTCCCCTCAATGCCTCACATTTCTCAGACCTCTCAGAATTTGTTACTAATAACCAGACACGGGCTTACACTTATCCCTAAAAAATTGTTTGATTACGGTAAACTCCTTATGATTGTTTCATGTTAATAATCATGTATTTATAAAAGTTGTCCAAAGACAAGCAATTGTCGAGTCCTGTTTCCTCCTCAGATCCTTTGCCGATCTTCCTGTTTCAGCTCTTAATGACAATCCTATTACATTCTGTTTCACAGTTAACGACCTAGGGTTAACCATAAACCACCAACTTTGTTCCCCAAAAGTGGAGATCTCCTAAATTTCTCGTCGGTCAATAGGTACCCTTATGTATCTACTCCATTTCCATCACTCTCATCATCTGCTTCATCAGCCTAGACGTCAAGTCCTTGTATCCTCCGTCATTTTCCCTTAAATTGACCATGGCTGTGTGGTGTATAGGGTCTCCCGGTGGTAGATAAGACTAAGCCAATTATGAATTGCTTTGTTAGATTTGTATTTGGGACTCCGTGATGCTCACTTGTCTCGCACCTCCCTGCCGAGTTAGACTAGCTCTTCCCTTCTACACACAATATTTGCAGGGCTCATTCCTTTTCCAAACCATCAATTTTCATCACCTTTTTTGTATATACAATATTCTGCAGTCCCGATCCTCAGCCTACTCCCGGAACAAAATATCCCCCAATCTCTAAACCTCGAAACAGCGCCATCCTCAACAATGAACAGAGTATATCATTTCAAAAATAATGTTAGTGCACCGTTACAGTCCAGGATCACATACGTTACAGGTGCTACGAGTCAGTTAAGGGCGCAGTACCACACATTTAAGTGTTTCGTAGATATTACTAATTGTCCTTATTGAATGATTCCCTGCTTCATTACTGACGTATCCTCATGAGGCTGAGTGAGAAAGTGAATACGGGAGCAGGGAATCAATGTTGGTCCAAAGGGTGCGAACCAACGGACTGCGGTGATGCAGTATAAATAAAATGAGTCATTGATTCGTTCATTTCATATATTTACGCAGGGCACTGAAACTCCCTAAAAAATTATGTTAGGGAAATTTTCATTGACCAATAAACACCATTTTAGCGATGTTTCACCTGTGGTGTTACAGACGAGGGTGGTCCTGTCGCCGCAGCTTTTCCCAAACTTGCGGTAAAGGCTCAGTGGAGCTTTCTGTAATTTATAGCTGCCCCGTCATGATCGCTGAGGGTTGAAAAACAGCTTCCACCAGGATGAAAATTATGTGGGCCCGACAGTATTAATTACAGATGTAAAACACGCACAAAAGGTATTATGGAACTGGATGGCTAAGCGCCATGAATAACTTAAACTTTTTTCGGCCGACCACTGACGAGCGGATTGCTGTTGACAAAGCGGCCTGCCCACCAGTCTGCTCTTGGCTTCATCAGTCTTGTTTATTCCCACTCTCCCCTTCCTGATTCTTATCACATCCATTCAGGGAATACTTTAGCCCCAAATAAAGGGGATTTCAGCATCACATCATCAAAGCTCTAGGGGCACAGTACATTATATAAAAAAAAAATTGTTCAAGCACGGATGTTTAAACGAATTAAAAGATGCAAAAATAACATTTGAAAAAAATAGTTGATTCGTGGATCAGCCCTTTTTACTATTGCCTACATTATTTGTTTGCTGTATGTCTATTTTCATATAGCTGGAGACTTCTTTATAACTCACATAGAATCCCAGTCACTCAGTATGTACTGTTCGCACTCCTAAACAACATTCCTTCCATGTATAAACACGAAAACTCCCCAAGAGCTGAAATCGGCCAGAGGATTCCCCCTCGTCCTTAGCTGGCGAAGACGAAGGCGAAGAGTGCAACATCTATTATGAACTAAATTGAATGGTTTCAAATTCAAATCAATTCATTTCCAGTATTTGCGTAATAAACACATTCTTTTTTCTAATCTGCAATGGATCTAGTATATAACGAAGTACAAAAGATGGTTATAGAGAACATTTATACCTGATATACCCTAGGTCCTTATGTTTGGGTAATCCACATTTCCTACTGTAGTAATAAATTGAACTGACGGATTCTCCGAGATGTCTTAGCAAATAAATGTTAACTAATCAGTGGAAGGTGATAGGTATACATTTCGGATTCCATATTTACAGATCCAGTGGGTATGTGCGTCAGTTAAATAATCTTGTTCGAGGAGAGTACTTTAAAAAACTTTATTATGAATAACAATCAAAACACTGGTATATATACAAATATTAATGAATTACAGCACTAGGACATCCTTTGGCTAAGGCTAAAGGACAAGTGTGGGGTTCTGGATGTGGGTTGCTGGAGGCAGGTAGTCTAGGCTAGGAAGGGTTGTAAAAGAATAAAGGAAGGGTGGACCATATGTCTCAACTGAAGTACACATTTCAGCTAAAAACGAATATTATATAACTCTTCCCTTTCTTAGGTCCTGAACTCCAGGGCAGGTAATAGGATTTGATTGATGTTGGTGAAAGAGCTTGGTAAACAACTCTGGGGATATCTATTGGGATAGTTTTTGAACAACAGCCTTTACAATATTTGTGACATATAAAAAATAAGATTGTCACAATTATTACAATAATAATGGATGATATAGAATACATATAATTATTTTCATTGGTTATTAAAGATATTAATTCTACTTGAGTTACAATTTAATTGAGGTATAGTTGTTATATTATCGATTTGGATTTTAAAGGAGTTATCATATAATTGGTGATATTTATGAGCAACAATATGATTATGAATGGGAGGAATTTTTTTTATAACAATCTACATTAGATACATTAATCAGAGCAGTGTCTGGAAGAAAAATAGTGTCGTTATTATAACAATTATCTAATTTAGGTGTTCTTATAGTTAGGTATACATTTAGTTCATCAATATATGTAACATTAGGGTTAGTATATTTAATAAAATTACATTGAGATATTTTACCATTATAAAGGATATAAGAGGTACGTAAATAGTATTATTTTTGTTGCAATTGTCTAACTTACGATTGTTAATAATAGTATATGAATTTATATCGTGAATATAATTAATATTGGATAGTTTATGTTGAGTATAATTACATTGAACTGTAGAATCTAATAATATAATATTTTGTTTATACATTCATTAAGCAGTAAAGTAGGGTTAGTATAATAATAGTTATTCATAAGATAGTTACAATTAATGTTATAATGATTATCATTATTTTTCTTAGTACTAGCGTTTTTTTGTATATCAATAGAATAATAAAGATTAGTTTTAATTACAGGAATTGGTATGAGCAAAGAGGTTCTTACATTTGGTTCTGCTAGTGGCAGGTCTACAAATACATGGAGCATTTCCTTATGTGTAATACAATGTATTTTGCTCATAAGCCATAAAATTTCTGACTTTTCTTGGTGTTAATGTTACATTTTTTGTGTATGTCTTAGCGTTGAGTCATTTAGTTTGTTATACAAGTTGGTTAAAGTTATATAAATATCATGAAAAGCTACTTCTTTGCCAATGCTTATCACTTTGCCTCTACCCTTATTAAAATTTGCATTTATTAATTTAATATCCCTCTTAAAAGTCTCTATAATTTGTTTATTCATGTTTACTATCTGTTCAATATTATGTTCGGTATTAAAGTTCTTACGTTCAACTTCACTTATGACATTGTCATAATTTTGTTGGTCCGTAGCGTCCATAGTACCAGTTACTCAGCTAATAGCCGTTCCTTGTCCATTTATCAATCCACGTCTTTGTCTTCTATTATGATTTCTCAGTAGGTCAATTTTATTCTTGGTTCCATGTATCATATTTACTATCAGAGGGTAGGTTTGTCAGGTTATTATAGAGTAGAGTATGTTTTTTGTATATTGGTTAGTTCTGACTATCATAGGCTTATGTTATAAAAGTGGTATGTTTTGAAGTATTTTTCAATTACTTTTACATTGTTTAATGTGTAGTGTACCATTTCGTTAATGTTAGTCAGGTCAGTTACTTTCAGAGAAGTTTTTGAAGTCCATAAAATTGTCTGAATCAGTGCAAGTGTCTTTATTGCTATGTGAAACATATTTTCGATGTGTCAGATATTTCTTGCGAGGTTGTTTAATTTTGTTAGCATGCGATTTCTTTATTTCATTTTTATCTCTATATTTTACTACTGGTTTATAAGAATTATCATGCTTTCCATGGGTAGTAGTTTTTATCATTAATTGTTCATTATAAATTGTCAGAATGTCTTTCCGATTTTGGTTTAGTTTTTCTATTCGATCAGTCTTATCTTTTATTATTTTTGTCTTTACAAAGTCATTTATTAGGCTTTTATCATCATGATATTTTTGAACATATTAATCTTTTATTGATTTATTTTGTTGGTTATTTTGTCTAGTTATTCCAAACGGTTTTGAAAAGTTAATAGTCCTTTTTTATGATTATTTGGTGTTTCTCTATATTTACTATTTTGTCGTCATTTACTACACAAATTTGCTTATTAGAAGAGCGTTGGGTATAAGCAGTCGCTTCATTAGAACATAAGTCGTCTTGTATTATCTGTTCGTCTGTTTGTTGGGGAATAAGTTGCTCTAAATCTATAGTTATTGTGCCATATTCTGGACTATCTTTTACTGAGAGTGATTCTATTTCTGCAATGTTCATGCCATCATTACTATAGTTTCGTCTTCCTTATTTTGAGTGTATTTGTTTTTTACTTTTTCTGTTGTTGTTTTATTTTTTGAGTGTTTATGGTCTTTTTTTTCTTTTAATTTAATACCGTTTATTATGACATTTTATTTCGGCTACTTCGTTAGTTTTTTCTGTTTCATCCTTAAGTTTGGGTAAGGAATCAGTATAATTTAGTGCATATTCTGGTCGGGGGGTTGGTTCTTTGTCATTGCGACCGAAGTCTAAAAAATGTTCAAATTTTTGGGATATCTCATTAATTTGTTCTTTTAATTGTTTTAACTCTAAGTCCTTATCGTTTTCTGTATAGTGAACGCGATTGCTAGCTGTTCTCATAGAGACAGTTTGGTTCTCTCTTTGTTGTTCGTTTTGAATTATTTCTTGCTGTGGTTTGTTAAAGTACTGTTGTGACAAGGGCTGAATAATGAGACACATTTTTATATGTAATTGAATAACGCGACACAATTTATTTACACAATGCGACATAGATATTACAAACAGAATGTATACACTCAAACAAACTGAAACCTTCTGAACACATGCCAGGTTTCGTAACACACTGTTATTTATATCAGCTAACCAAACTTATAGTTATTTATAACTGCTTCACTATAATCTCCCCCACTTATTTAATGACAGGTCCACAACACAAGTTGGAGACATAGTCCTCGAGATACTTCGGCTTTTTCCGGCTCCTGGTAGGGCTAGGCGATGGAGGGCCAGACGGACCAGGCTGAACAGGTGGTGGCCTTGGATGACATGGATTAGGCAAGTCGCGCTGTGTACCTGGACTACTTACATGTGGTGAAGGAGGTGTTGGTGGCGATTGGTGGTCTAGTGGCAAGCTTGTAGTTTCAGTTTTGGATGGCACCCCCATTCTGTGCTGTGGAACCAAAGGAGTTAAGGAGACTTCTTTCTTCGGAACCAAGGTGACGACCAGTTGATTAATATGGCGTTTCAGGGTGCGACCTGTGTCCAACTCGACAATATAATGGTACTGGCCGAGTTTTCTCCTGATGGTGCCAAACTGCCAAACGTCTTGGTTTTCTAAGCGAATCTTCACCTGCACTCTCTCCCCCACTTGAAGATTACGAACCCGCAATGCAGTAGGCACAGTTGGAGCCAGAGGTTTGCTGTTTGGTATCAGAGCATCGAGACGAGTACGGATCCTTCTCTTTAGGTACAGTTCCGAAGGAGATAGACCTGAGGCTAAGGGTGTTGCCCTGTAGCGGAACATTATGTTCCGCAGCTTAGAACACAGCGGAGCAGGATCATCAGCAGCAGCCTTGAGCCTTCTTTTCAATGTCTGGATGCTGCGTTCTGCTAGACCATTCGTGGCTGGATGATTGGGCGCGCTAAACTTTTGAAATATCCCCCGCTCTTTGCAATACAGCTGGAACTCTTCACTTTTGAAGATGGCGGCGTTGTCTGAAACCATCACCGAGGGGTAACCATGTACCGAAAATATGCCTTCAAGCAGAGTTGTTGTTGAAAACGAGGACGGAGCATCGCGGATCATGCGAACTTCTGCCCACTTCGACTTTGCGTCCACACACATCAAAAAGAAATGGCCATCGCAAGGCCCCGCATAGTCAATGTGCACTCTCTCCCAATTCTCATCAGGCTGATCCCAGTGATGAATTGGCGCTTTCTGCGGACTGTGACGGACTTTGGCACAGGATTCACAGCTCTTTACAAGACGTTCTATGTCCTTGTCCAATCCTTCCCAGTAAACGTATCTCCTGGCGAGTTGCTTCATCTTAGTTATTCCCAAATGCGATGCATGAAGCTCTTGGAGAATTGGCACTTGGAGAGACTTTGGGATTACTGCTCGATCGGAACGGAATAACATGTTCCCAGAGACAGTGTACGAGCTATCCTTGCGGCTGTTCTTGAGCTCCTGCAGTAATGCTTGCAACTTTGGGTCTTTTCCGGTTTCCTTGGCTACTGTGTCTGCAGTGATAGCCATACTGGAGATCTGGAGCATTGTTTCCGCATACAGAACGTCGACTTCCTGATCAATCGACATTGCTTGTGACTCACTAGCTGTAGAGACTGGTGCCCGGGACAGACAATCGACATTCTCGTTCTCTTTCCCTTTCTTGTATCGAACGGTGTAGTCGAGTCCACTGAGAAAAGAGGCATACCTCAGTACACGCGAAGAGGTCATCTGCGGCAGTGTCAGGTCTGGATGAAAAATCCTCGAAAGCGGCTCATTGTCTGTGACGAGAACGAAACGTTTGCCGAGTAGGTAGTTAAAGAAGTGTGTTGCGGCATATACGATAGCCAGGGCTTCTCTGTCGAGCTGGCTGTAGTTTGACTCAGCCTGCGTCAGAGCTCGTGAGGCGTAGGCGATTGGACGCTCGTGACCATCAATTTCATGACAAGTACTGCGGCTATCCCGGTTGGCGAGGCATCAGTTGTGAGAATAACCTGTTTTGAAGGGTCAAACGGAATGAGCACTTTGTCTGAGCACAACTCTGTCTTGAGATTCCGGAAGGAGGCCTCAGCAGCTGCAGACCAAAAGAATCGTTCACCCTTCCTGAGTAAGCAGCGTAGTGGGTAGGACTTCGAAGAGAAATCTGGAATGAATTTGGAATAATAAGTGATTAAACCAAGGAATCTCCTCAATTCATCCACATTCTTTGGTTGCAGCATCCGAGAAACTGCTTGAACCTTAGCTGGGCACTTCTGAATTTGATTATGTGACACTACATGACCGAGGTAATTTATGCTTTCCTTGAAGAATGAGCATTTAGCACGATTGAGATGGAGATCATATTCTTTGAGTGTTTCCAAACATGCGATGAGAGTTCTGGAGCATTCTTCGAGATCTGAGCCATGACAGATGATGTCATCAAAGTATGCCTCAACCTTTGGTAGGCCGTTTAGCAATTGACCTAGGATCCGGTTGAATTCTGCTGGAGCGGTCTTAATTCCGAAACTGAGGCGATTCATTTTGAACGTACCCATATGCGTTGAAATCGTTTGTATCTTGCTCCCTTCTTCATCGACCCGCAAATGCAAATATGCCTTGTGTAAGTCCAATTTACAAAAATACTTAGAATCTCTGAGACTATGTAGAACCTCATCTATTCTGCGGATAGGGTGATTTGAGGCAACGAGTCTGGAGTTTACCCCACACTTATAATCCACACATAGCCTTACACCACCATCAGGCTTAGCTATAACAACGAGTGGCGATCCCCAATCGCTTGATGCAACGGGACTAATGACTCCTTGAGACTCTAGCGTGGCTAACTCTCTCTCAACTCGCTCTCGCATTGCAAACGGAACATCCCGTTCACGGACAAAAACTGGTTTCACCCCTTCTCTAAGTTGAAGCTTAACTTCAACGTTTGGAACACACCCGATCCTTTCTTCAAAAATGTCTTCGTATTTCCTGAAGATGTCTTCGATCGGAGTGACTGCGTTGACACCAACTGGACGGAGAGCTGAGTTTTTGTGGCTATCAATCTCATTGAGGCTGATCCCGAGACTACGAATCCACATGCGTCCAAGTAAAGCGTCATGTCCTGCTGGGACTATGAATAAATCGGCTTCCATCGAATTCCCTTTGTATGCGACTGAGACGGTAACTTTACCCTTAGGCTTGATGAGGTGATCTGAGTAAGAGCGGAAAGTGACTGGAGTCGGTTGCAGCGGTACGTTGAGTTCAAGTTTCTTGAAAGCAGTTTCTGAGATCAAGGAGAAACGTGCACCTGAATCCACTTCAAATGATTGCGGTTTGTTGTTGAGAGTGACTGTGACGATGTATTTATCGGTGTCTGGTCCAACCTCATACAGATCCTCGACGGTTTCAATCCGAACGATGCCATATTCGTTGTTGGGGTGATGATCCTCTTCCTCTTGAAGGTATTCAGTTGACAGCTTCTTGGTCTTCGATTTCCGGAGCAGGGTGGTGATACAAACTTTCGTGACATGCCCGATTTTTCCACAAGAGTGGCACTTCATGGATTTACGCTCTGTTCTGCAATCACGCGATGTATGGTTTGAGCGACCACAGTTGAGACAAAGGTCATCGAGACCTAATGCTCGATAATCCACACGGCTTCTGGTGCTGCGGGACTGAGAACGATGACGCGGATGAGAGCTGGACTGATGACGATTGTCTTGAGACCCAGAACGCTGGCGGCTGGGACGATTTCTTTCTTGACGACGATCAATCTTGTTTGCGTCTGTAACTTGATCCGACGGCTTCTCAGGTAGCTTATTTAATTGACCCGACTCAAATCGAGATGCTTCCAGTGCTGTGGCCTTCGTTACGAATCCATCGAAATCCTTGAGGGTTGTGTCTTGAAGGATCTGTTCGCGTATCCAATTGTCCTTCAGGCCTCTGATGAACTGAGCACGGAGGAATATTTGAGCTATTGAGAACCTCTTTTTACAGGTTGCACTGGGACAGGTTGTGTAAAAATCACAGTCCTTCAACTTTCCCTTCAGAGATGCGACGAAATCCAAAATTGATTGATGTGGCTGCTGAGTGATGCTGAGGAAGTAGTGCTGTGAGACGACGGTTGAGACTGATGGAGACAGCATTTTTTCGAAATGGCACTTCAAGGTTATGAAATCGATTTCCTTGATAGGATCATCTGGTCCCAGAAAAGCGGCTAAGTTGTTATAATGTTCTTTTCCAATTGATGAACGCAAAAGTTGAACCTTTTTTGTATCATCAGTGACGTTTTTGAGATCACAATAATTGTCAAAACGCTCCATGTATGAAGAAAACTGTTCAGTTTTGGCGTCATAGTTTTCAAATGGTGTCAGTGGTAATGCTGGTGTGGTTTTTTGACTTCCCAGAGCAGATGACAAGACTAACATCAACTTCTCGAATTGTTCTGAATTCATTGTGACTTGATTTGCTTGTTTAAATCAGGTATATAACGGTTTGTAAAAAATAAATAAAATACCTTTTAGCGGTTATAGTATTGCTAGCGGCACTCAATTTTCCCAATGTTTTGTACTTTTATCCTCGTCGCCAACTTGTTGTGACAAGGGCTGAATAATGAGACACATTTTTATATGTAATTGAATAACGCGACACAATTTATTTACACAATGCGACATAGATATTACAAACAGAATGTATACACTCAAACAAACTGAAACCTTCTGAACACATGCCAGGTTTCGTAACACACTGTTATTTATATCAGCTAACCAAACTTATAGTTATTTATAACTGCTTCACAATAAGTACTGTCCTTGTTCATGTTGCTCCCATGATTGGTTGTGTCTCTCGTTATTGTCTCGGCTATAGTTTGGTGTATATCGTTGGTAATTTTGTTGTATTTGGTATTGTCTTTGTTCCCATGTTCTTTTAAAATTGGGATCATAATTTTTTCCTGGGTAGTTGGGATTTCTTTGTTGTTGGTTTTGATATTGTGGTCTTGGTTCATATCTTTCATAATGTTTATGAGGGTCAAAGTTTCTACCTTTATAATGTGATTGTTGGGGTGCGCGTTTTTGAGGTTTATCGTAAATTCTTTCTATAATTTCATTGGTTTCTCGTTTTAGAAATTGTTCGATATCTTCAAGCGTTTCGTATTTTACATGGATAAGTTGCGCGTTTAATTCTGGGTGTAAATGTCGCTTACAATGGGTAGCTATTTGTAAATCGTATTCAACCATTTTTGCATCTTTTTGTTCTGAAGTAAACTCGTCATTAGTTCTGATTCTAGCACTTAAATCCTCTCGTAGGATCATTAGTCTGTCAATATATGTTAAAGGATGTTCATTAATAGGGTTTGGTTTCATAGATTTCACAAATGCTTTTCTCGATGCTTTTAGTGTCTCTAAATTTCTCTTTAATGTCATTAAGTAATTTGTCTATGTTAGTATAAATTTTTTTACATGATCTCGCTTTTCCTACAAGTTTATTACGGACGTGTGCTAATAATCTTTGATGGTTTCCTATTCTATTTGAATTATTAGCATTGCATGAATATTCAAATACTAAGTTTATACTATCTATAAAATCTACTAAAGTGTCGGATGACCCATCGAAAGTTGGGATCAAATGAAAATCTGAATCTTTAATTGCGTAATTAGTTCCGTCCATTTCTTCTGTTTCTGTAATGTTTCTTAAAAAGGTTGTCTGTCAGTTACTGATGTTATAAAGTCAGAATGTGTATAATAATTGTATTTACCAAGTGAATGATGTCTTCAGTGAAGTCCAGTTTTTTTTCTTCCTTCAACTTTCTCAGATATATAACAAATTTCTTTAGGGTATTACCTGGTGAAAATCTATTGAAATAGATCAGTACCCAATATCGGTGAAGTCTTGTCCTGTGGGGTTTCTTTCCAGAGGTATTTGCATCGGTCTTACGCTATAGGAGTGGTCTCACTGTCCGTTGCCAAATGAGGGATCTCTAAATGGTGGACTCCCGTGAATTTACTGAGTATACTGCCAGGTGCCTGTTCGGGGTGCCAGTTAAATCATCTTGTTCGAGGAGAGTATTTTACAAAACTTTATTATGAATAACAATCAAAACACTGGTATATATACAAATATTAATGAATTACAGCACTAGGACATCCTTTGGCTAAGGCTAAAGGACAAGTGTGGGGTTCTGGATGTGGGTTGCTGGAGGCAGGTAGTCTAGGCTAGGAAGGGTTGTAAAAGAATAAAGGAAGGGTAGACCATATGTCTCAACTGAAGTACACATTTCAGCTAAAAACGAATATTATATAACTGTCGAAAGGATCACTCTTGCTTTGCCTGGTCGCACTTTAAGACCTAACAGCCTTTCGGGAGCTTCATATAATAATTATGATGATAATTGTTAGTTATTATGATCAATTTAAAGCAGTTAATATGTTATTATTTTTATTATTAAGTAACTCGTGTCAGTAAATATAATCAATGTATCCCCAGTATTATACATATAATATAAACCACCTGCCTTAAGTTTTATTTATTTGTTTATTGAAAAATGTTTAATGCGAATAAATGTTTGATGATTTTTTTCAAGTAGCTGTGTGTCTTCTTATCTAAATACGCGTTGATTTCTTGAGTCATAAAGTATTCTTCATCTAACTTTTTTCTAAAAATTATTAAAAAAAAAAAAAAAAAATTTCTAGTTGGCTTGAGTTTAGCTTAGTCAATTTTCTATTCAAAATTCGTACTGTATTAACTTTCTTGTTCCAATGCTGTATCATCAACTTCATCATCACTTGTGCCAGCATTCATTATTTTTTAGAAATTCGGGTATTAGTTTAGATTTAGAAATCGGATAAACTAAATTAATTTTTTGAGTAAAATTGACGGGATCGTTGGGTCAGATTGACTTTGAGGAAGAATGACACACCATGTTTCTGTAATAAAGTCAAAACAGATAAATGTCAGCTGATCAACAATATTCATTTTAAAGTTAAAGTGAAGTAAATGTCACTAATGTGGTTTCAGTGAGTAAAGCCACCCTAAGATTCTCCCCAACATTCCCACTGGAACGTGGTAAACAGGCAACTCTTATGTGCCCCAAAATTTGTCAATTCAAGTGTCTTATGCTGTAGGGTACATTGCTCGCGGTGCCTGAAGATGGCTGCTAGTAGCTGGGTGGCCGCATTAATTGCACGCTTAACAATTGCCTGGAACGGGGACACTGCCCACTATCGATTCCCGCCCAGTTCCGCCCCCTTCCCAAATTCATTGTCAACTGGTACATGGATCCATCCCTTCCTGTCTTT
This sequence comes from Acanthosoma haemorrhoidale, assembly GCA_930367205.1. Taxonomy (NCBI): domain Eukaryota; kingdom Metazoa; phylum Arthropoda; class Insecta; order Hemiptera; family Acanthosomatidae; genus Acanthosoma; species Acanthosoma haemorrhoidale. Next base: position 116,594,017 of record OV884009.1, read on the forward strand.
ATGTGAACTATCATTCATAACGTATCGAAGAACAAAACAACATATGTCATATCGATGATTTATTTCAGAAAATCAATGCATAATTTTAGCAGAATCCGACAGTTCCGAAAAAGGGGGGGATAAGTGAACGCGAAAATAAAATGAAAAGACATTTGTATGAGCACGTGTACTGGGGTGATATTTTGTTAAGAAGCCATCTTCCAGACCCATCAGCATAACCAAGCCTAAGAGAGAGGCTTTTCTTTTGAACAGGTTGTTGAGGTCCATTTTCTTTTACTCCAACCAAATAAATTCCTTTATTTTAATTAAAAGCCGTCTCCTTTTATTATTTTTTATTTTATCTTATCATTTAACCAATCATTCATTAAGATGCGATTCATTTAATTATGTTCATTTATGTATTTCCTAGGATAATGTTATTTTAATGCGAGGAATGCTTGATAATATATTGTATATAAATATAATGTAATAGTATGTATTTAATAATATATTTCGTTTAATGCAGACAGGAGAGAGTGAGAGGGGGAGGGGGAGAGAGAGAGACAGCGATAGCAATGTTTTGAAACAGGGTACAACGGTGCGTAAGTGTTTTGATTCCCGAGAATCAGCAGTCGACTGTGAAACATCACGCTGTCTACGTCGAAGTTGAAGTTCTCCCGATTCTCGACTTGTGTCCCGCTCGTGTCTGTTGACACTCGAGATGAACATTCTTCAATTTTCTCACGTAGTGCCCAATGCTCGTTGCGCTCAAGTTGTGCCATAAATGAAGATCAACAAGACGACGTGCTTCATCTCTAATTCCTAATCTACGGATATTTAAGTCTCTACTGGCTATGGTGAACTCAACCCGACGCGTAAGGCACCGATCAACGATTTTCTCTCTCTCTTTCTCTCTCTCTCATTTGTGAACTAACAAACGATTATCATTTGTTTTATTTTATTATTCATGAATTATTATTAATTTTAGTATTAAGTTTAGTGAATAAAGATTTATTTTGTTTTACTTTAATATTTGTTTTTATTCAGTTTCTCCATTTATATTTAAAATTGATTTAGTGTAACAATTTCTTTCTGGCATATAGGTTGTAATATCATGGAAGTCTGGCCAATATTTTGCTGGCAAGAAAGGTAACTTATTTTCAACTGTGATGGTGAGTTCGTAATTTCTATGAATGATCGGTTTTTATTTCAGCTCGTCTTTTTTCGGCGATTTCTTCCTTATTCATTCCTTTCGTTTGCATCCATTATTCTCCTTGTTCCTTTTCTGTCTTTTATTTCCACAATTCACATTTTGTCGGGGCTGCTGCTGGACGTCTTCAAACTTGCAAACATATTGAATCCGGCGAAAATTTTAGAGAATCGAGGATTTCAAGGTCAAATATCTAACTTTGCTCCACGTTCTCAACATTTGGTCCTCCGGGTCGCCGGATCTTGCTCGTTTTAAGTTCCAGAAAGAAGTGTTTCCTTGGTAAAATGGCTGAATTAACGCAAGAACAACGAGTAGTAGTACTAAACCATAAAATTACAACACTTTACACGGATATCTCGACGATGGCCCAGGAAGCCAAAGATGTCGAGAAGGACAGGACTGTACAAACTTCTTTCATTGGTCTGTCCATATGCATATACTCACTACAGCATATGTTTCACAGTACTTCGAAATGCGTTAGATATAATAAAATACATGGTAGTTTAAATAAAAAAAGTTAAACGCCTAAAAAAAATTGCTTCGTTTCCATAACTTAGGCTTATTCTTGCATGACTTCCAAAGGTACGCGTCTCTGGCGTGTGCTTACACGACTCGAGCTACGCGCTTGCAATGAATGGCGTGTAAGTCAAAGACATGTCCATACATAACTCGCGCTTGGCTCTTGCAAAAGAAGGCTCTTATGTCACGGGAAGTACATTCATGACTAGCGATTCACGCTCGTAATGAAAAATGAGTAGCTTAAATTTTTATTGAAATTATAAAATTACGATCTGCCTTAATAGGAAATAAGTAATTGTGATCAATGATCCCATATTTACAGTTAGCACTCACTCATACGATATATACAAACATACAATACTAGGACCAACTCCGACTCCGTGTGGTTATCACCTCCCGTGTAGGCTAACCAAGAGTGTGAGAGCCACAAACGCTCAGCATGATTGGATAATCTGGCCATTGCCCGGACTAAGATTGTCATGAATGTTTAGCAAGTCACGAGGCCACTGCCACTTTAATATTCTTGAAGAATTATAGTGATATGTGTAAGTACAATGCCTAATCTAGGGGATGAAGACGCTCGGATAAGTTTTGGTGAAATTTCGTAAACATTGCAAAGATGAGATGAAGGATGTAAGGGTTCTGTTTTCTTTTTCAGTAAGATTTATCAATTCACAGCTCAATAGTTACTGTATTTAAGAAATAGACTGATTTTCGACCTTGTTAAGTATACTGTAATAGAATTAAAAAAATATATGTATATTTTATTACCAACTGGGGAGAAATCACGCCAGCCCAACCACTATGATGGTAACCTTGTCTAGATAAAATATTTCCTGTTAATTATACATTCATAGTAATTTTAATAATGTAGAACCATTTTTCTCATTTAAGGATATATGAATTTATTTACTACTGTAGTTATCAACAACTAAATGCATTTTAATTTCAATTATTATTCAGCTAGCCAACTGAATTGTATCGTTTAAAATATACATTAAATATTAAACCGCTATTTACGTTTAACTTTTAATATTAAATATGAATATATAGTATATAGAAAGTGATGACAAATATCTAGGTACGGTTGAAGTGTAAGACTCAGGTGACTATAAAATTTTAATAAACTATTAGTTTCTTTTAGGTCTTTAAATGAGTAGTTGATAGTTCCTAGAATAAACAATTCGCATATATAATAGTTTGGGCTTGAGAAACTTAAACGTTAACAAATTTCCTTACGTTGTGTACTTCTCCTCATAATAGCAGTTGTTGTCTAATAGCCTCAATTAACGTTGAGTAGTATATCTATAATGAGTGATTCACCATCGTTGCCACTATTGAATTAGGTACGGACAATATCCCAGTATTTGTTCCAAAGGACAGCCTTCAATGGGGAGAGGTCATTATCGGAAGTAGTGTACAACGAGAGTACGTTGGCTCACTTTGCCACGCTGGATCAGAGGGATTTTTTTTGTTTCAGCACAACAGCGGCTCTGTGGGGTGTTCCACTTCAGGGCTCTTCAAGGGCTTAGGCGTGGCCTATTTTTAAAATGGGCACTCCTTAGAGACACATTGACCCTGATGGGTGGCCTCCAGCAGGCCAACGGGTCCCATCTTTCCCACGGGTGCCACCCTGTTAGACCATTAATCTTCGCCTATTTTTTTAAAATATGCAGGTTGCATGATTAGTTTTTTTTCCAGTAATTTATAGATTTTTTTTTTTACTGACTTTTTTTTTGTTACTATTGGAATTATTTTTTGATACATTTGAAAATGTAATTAAGGTTGTAGAACGTGAATAACGATATCAAGGCATAATTAAGAGACAGCGCGAGTTTGTTCACTACTTTAATGTCAAAAAAAACTTGACAAAACAAAATAGGGAAATTGGTATCAAAGACGCTAAATACGGGATTTCTCTAAATGTTAAATAGATGCAACAATAAATATAACACCTTCTCGACAGATTTGTTCATTCTCACCCACGTATTCGAGGGACTGCCGTCATTCTCACACACGTTTTCAAGGGACTGCCGCCATTCTAACCCACGTTTTCAAGGGACTGCCGTCATTCTCATACACGTTTTCAAGGGACTATGCCACCATTCTCACTTACGCTTTTAAGGGACTACCGCCATTCTCACCCACGTTTTTAAGGGACTGCCGCCATTATCACCCACGTTTTCGAGGGACTGCCGTCATTCTCACACACGTTTTCAAGGGACTATGCCGTCATTCTCACACACGTTTTCAAGGGGCTATGCCGCCATTCTCACCCACGCTTTCAAGGGACTATGCCGCCAGTCTCACCCACGCTTTTAAGGGACTGCCACCATTCTCACCCACGTTTTCAAGGGACTGCCGTCATTCTCACACACGTTTTCAAGGGACTATGCCGCCATTCTCACTTACGCTTTTAAGGGACTACCGCCATTCTCACCCACGTTTTTAAGGGACTGCCGCCATTATCACCCACGTTTTCGAGGGACTGCCGTCATTCTCACACACGTTTTCAAGGGACTATGCCACCATTCTCACCCGCGCTTTTAAGGGACTTCCGTCATTATCACCCACGTTTTCAAGGGACTATGCCGCCATTCTCACCCACGCTTTTAAGGGACTGCCACCATTCCCACCCACCTTTTCGAGGGAGTGCCGTCATTTTCACACACGTTTTCAAGGGACTATGCCGCCATTCTCACCCACGTTTTCAAGGGACTGCCGTCATTCTCATACACGTTTTCAAGGGACTATGCCGCCATTCTCACCCACGTTTTCGAGGGACTGCCGTCATTCTCACACACGTTTTCAAGGGACTATGCCGCCATTCTCACTTACGCTTTTAAGGGACTACCGCCATTCTCACCCACGTTTTTAAGGGACTGCCGCCATTATCACCCACGTTTTCGAGGGACTGCCGTCATTCTCACACACGTTTTCAAGGGACTATGCCACCATTCTCACCCGCGCTTTTAAGGGACTTCCGTCATTATCACCCACGTTTTCAAGGGACTATGCCGCCATTCTCACTCACGCTTTTAAGGGACTGCCACCATTTTCACACACGTTTTCAAGGGACTAAGCCGCCATTCTCACGTAACCAGATGTCGTTTGAAAGGCCAGCCGGTAAGCGATATAGTCACTATCAGATCGAAGCACACTCAACGGTGTCACGATAGCATCAATAAATAGATATGAGCTAGCACTTGAAAAATGTTTAAAGCCAGCCAAACGGGACCCACTTTGACCACATTTTATTTTTATATTTTTACTAGCATATAATCAGCATATTTTCAGATATTGTGGAGTATACCTTTGGAGTCCTAAAAAGTACGGACAGAATTCAAAACCCAATTAAATTCTTTTTAAAAGTAGGCTTACATTACTTCCCCCTAGAGTTTCGCAAATTATCTAATGTCAGTGGTAGTAAATGTTTTTTTTTTTAATATAAGTTGTTATGTTTTAAAATTTTCATTTGTGAAAAAATATTCACAGATAAAATAAAAACACTCCTGAGGAGTTCATGAACATGATGTTCAATGCGGAGCCAATCTCAAGATAGGATAAGGAACCCTGCTTTACAATCTAAAATACTCTTATGAAAGAGGCCACGCTGCCGAGTGAATTCACTGGAGAAAATAGCTTTCAAAACTTCACGGAATAAAACTAGCACAAAATAATGAGATAAAATATTTGTAATGTCGCTTATAAATCTATACAGCCTATTTCAAACTTATGGAAACACATAAACGCTAATATAAACAATAATAATAAATAAAAATAATCTAATGATAGACAACTGTTTTTTGTTTTTTTTGGCAAACGTTCACTAAACAGGGCAGCATTATTCATGTGATTATTATTAAATTGTTAGTCAAATAGAAATGAATTAGCCAACCTCTTTTAACTGAATGGGTTCCTTTTATGAGTGATTTGAATTTAAAATGAGCCTTACTATATTTTTTGTAATACTTCAGTGCTTGATAATGTGGGAAGAACATTTCCGCTCAATCACCTAACTCCATCTTGATTTATTTAATGTTTGAAAATGCATAAATTATACCATTACATATCAGCGTTACATACTATTTACAACCACTCAATGAATACTTGACGAAGGAATATACATGCATGTAACGTTGACTCTTCGGCCTGAACACTGTCCATTCACCCAATCCTATTCAATAGAAATTTTATTTTCTTAGGTATTTTAGCTATTGAAAATTATTTTATTTTCATTGAATGAGATCGTTTAACGAATAAAAAGTTTTTTTTTCAAATATATCAAGAATTTGTTAACAAAAATTTAATATAAACTCATGTGCTAGTATCCTGCTAGTATTTATCCCACTACTTTGTATTCTGTTTATAAGCATTAAATACTTAAATATTTACATAACCGCCAATAATGGCGCATGATTACTAAAGAAATGGGCATGTAAAGCCCAGGTGGACCAACGAAAAATACCCGCACTTTGACAATACAGAGATTCCAGTCTAAAGTACCCAGCCGAGTACTGCAGATGCACCATAGGTAAGGAACCGGCCACTGCACACGTTATAGGTACATAGACCGATTAATGAATACACTATACAGACGCATTCATGACAAACTATCTGGCTACTGGAGTCCACTCAAATGGGAACTGTCCGTGCTTGACTTACCTTAGTAGGTCAATTAGTCCTCAACGAATCAAGAGAAAATATATGAAAATATGTCAAGACAAGCGGCCGCTCCTAAACACAAATTTGGGTAGCTATCACTTGATGTCCTTCCCATTCATGGCGTCATGTCATTCATGTTTTTGGGGCCATTCACAATCCGTGGACATGATACCATTTTACAGTTGTGAATTAATTAATAAAAGCAAAAGAAAAAAAGTTTATTTTCTTCCTATTCTGTTGTTTATGAGACAAAAGAAATGTAACTAACGGCTGAAAATGCGAAACGGCGGTGGGAGTGAATGAGTTTTCGAGGCCACTCGGAGCTGCGTGATTGCGTTATGAAACGTGGAAGCAATTTTGGCATGAGGGTTCCCTTATCAAGTCCAATGTGCCCACACGGCAATCTTCCCACCGTTGTAGCTTTCCTTCAAATCACAGCTCACCTACATTTTCCATTACTCACCTCAATTAATATTCTGATATCCCTGCCCGTATTCACATTCCCCCCCCCCCCTACCTTGGGCCTATATAAGTTTACTAGTGGGCAACGTATCGCCATGTCTGGATCAGGTCCTTGTGTGAGATGGAAGGGGTTTGTCACTCTTCGAATAATTTTCGAGAACCATAATAATCTGCCCTGCTGTTATGAGTAACCCTGGTTAAACTCGCTATGGCACCTTTAAACAAATTCTTATGGCATTGAATTCATAGTTATCTGATTTTTATCATTTCCCAAGTTAATGCCCAAAAACTGTTTGAGAATCAATGATCCATGATTTTAATTTATTATTGCGTCTATATTTTAGATATTTGCACGCATTTAAGTAAATTTAAAGGAGCCAAAATGGTATATCAGATGAAATACGTTTTTTCTTGTCACTATCATTATTTATGAACCTGACGTTAGAACCAACTTTTACACCGTAGAGGAGATCCCTGTAGCATATGGTTAAATCTGGTAGCGTATTTATTCCCCTTTGACTACACCTACATACAAAAACACACGTACAGTATTTATCCGTATAGTTTGGTACAATTAAAAATATCTTCCATTACCAGGTAAAGAAAACTAAGGTTTAAATATACCAAACTCATGTGATTCATAAATTAATAGAAATTGATGAAATATTAATGAGGGCCGAAAGAGTTTTTCGTAGACATTATACAACACAGTTGGACAAGGCCATTATTCAGTGTATATGTTAATATAATGCAATAAACCAACGTTTCAACGATTTCATGCAACATAATTATTTTGGCTATGTTACTTATCCTAATTGCTGTTAACATTGTAAGATAAATAAAACCTTACGTACAATTTTACAGACGTAAAATCCCACTTGTTTTTTGTGAAAAGAAATTCATCATTAATCGCATGTTACAAATTCTCTCCTACCGACAACGCAAATTTATCACAGATAGTTAAAGGACAAATGTAATGTAATTTCAGAAATATATCTTTTATTTTGATAGCAAGATTTCCAAAAAAATATAGCATGGGGTCTGCGCGGGGATCACCTGGTTTAGGGGGAGTTTTAAGAAATAATACGTCCTGTCTCTCTACAAAGTTTAATAATTTCCCAAAACACTTTTAACAGTCATACTCAATGCTTCACACCCAACTTAAATAGGAATTGTAAAAATCTTAACTGTTTCTATTTCTAACAGCGACCTACACACGTACAGGTGATTTTTGGATTTTACTTTTTCAGGGTTTGTCAACTACTACGTCACTAATTACTAAATTTGATTTAACTGAGGATTAAACCACCCCCAGGCTGTTTGAAAGTACTAAGCTAAAATATAGTAACCTACGTGGAAAGGCAAGACTTTCTCTTTCTTAAATTTACAGCTCCACAGCGCCATTGTAATTTCATTGGTAAAATATTTTTTCAGGAATATGGACATTTTTAAGTGACTATGACGATTGAACTATACGTATGTTCAAAAAAAAGTCCCCATGAGTTTTTTTAACAATATTTCCAATATTACAGAAACTTAATTATTTAATAAATGGCATGGGCTTATAGGTTTCTTAAACAATTTAATTATTGTTAATAAAGTGCTGGGTATTTTTTTTAACGTTACGAAACGTTTTTCTGTGGAGAGAAGGGGAAAATAATTGGTGCCTTTTAGTTGTATGGAAAACATTGTAAATGTGATGGAAATGCTAGCATACCAATCCCGACATACCGGAGCCACTCTCGGAATTCGGAAGCTACATGTTACTGGAGTATTCCACTTAGCTTCATCGATATAGCATAGCACTCATGTTATCACGGACTGGCGAATGTATCATAAACAATATTATCTCCATTATAGTGTAATCAAAATTAATTATTGAAGCATTAAAGACTATAGTGAACTAGATATTTTAACAACTAGTGTTCTAACATTTTCTTTTTCATTAAACAGTAGATTTGATTGTTTTCCCTCGCTGACTAAAATGTCTTGTGATTACATCAATAATTAACTAAATTGTGTATTTCTGAATTATATATTAAAAGACTGGGTATTTTGTTAACGAAAATACTTCGTTCCTTAGCGCAAGTTCCTTCAACAAATATAAATAGCTAAATTATTGACCAAAAACAACTATCGGGACTGACTACAGTTATAACAAACATGTAATTTATATTGTTTACTCCTGATAATTAATTTTAATACCTTAATACATAAAAGGAAATGAAAAATAAATATTATTTAGAGGTTGAAGAACGCGCTGACCTGCACCCGTTGCTTGGCGTGCCGTCGGTGGGTTCATCCGCCGGAGACACATTAAGTTTTTTGACTCGTTGCAGCACCTGACAAACCTAGTGTTTAACACTATGGCCCCACCACTCCTCACGCATCGATGGCAACAGACTGTCGGGGGAAAATTAGGTAAAGAATTAGTATGTAAGTTAGTTTTAAGGTTGATCAAAAAGGTGAGCCCCATCACCTTTATAAGTCAGTTTAGTCCAGTCACGTATAATGTATATCATTATACTTGTTTATTCATTATATAATTTTTATAAAATAACAAAACCTGTATATAATGTAGCGATGCTACAGGAAACACAAAAATAATTTGTAAATAGATTTGCCTGAGGATCTTTAATTATATATAATTATCTGTAAATTTAAAGGGGCTATGAAGATTTACTTTATTTTATTGCAAATTTCTTGTTAGAGCACTACTTCGGTTACCATAAAATGTTGAGATAATTACTGAAAGCTGCTGTGGTTAAAAGCGGTACCCTCCACATTTACCATTTTCCAAAAGCACTTACTTACTGCTTGAGTTTCTGGCAAGCAACAAAGTAACCATGTTTTACGTATGTGGTGAACACCAACTCTCTTAATGTACACAAAGTACAACTAGTAGGGTTCATATTCCTACAAAACAACAGCATACTCATATCAAACAAGAAAAGCAAAGATTCAACATGGAACGATAACGACCCACTACGTTTTCTCTGCCATACGCAGATCAAACTATAAACAGCATGCCTCTCACAAACAGTTTTCAGTTCATACAACTGGAATCTACATTCTTATTTAAGTTAAAAGACAATTAAATAAGCAAATTATCAATAATAATTAAAAACAAAACGATTATTTAACAGTAGAATGCATGAAGACTGGTTTTCCACCCAGACTCAACGTATATGAATTCCACACAGGGGTGAGTGGAAATTACTGTGGGGTCTTTCGTATTAAAATTTTATCTTTTAAAAAAATGCACAAATCCTGAGGCCTTCTAATTTTACGACATTTTGGTTTTCATGAAGACGTTTATTGGCCTCAGGACTTTATTAGCCGTAATCAAATATTTATATTAATCGTTTACCTCAATGAAATGTGTTTTCAACATAATTCTATTTTTTAACTGTCTTTTAACCAACATGAGTATATAGTATGCCTTTTCTGTAATTTTAAGCAGCCCATTGGTGGTTTACTACTGGCAAAATAGGTCCTGGTGTGATTGGCGTAAATCTTTTTCTTTTTTTTAAGTATCTGTGTAGTTAATCCAGCTCAAAAACTATATTAAGTTTAGAGGTAAGAGGCTAGTCAACAGCCACGCTAGTTTATAAACACCACCTACTTACTACAGTGACTACTTTGGGCGGTGAATAGTTAAGTTTTTCATCATCCCTTCATCGCTAAGTTAGCAAAACGCTTTTTCAGGGAAAAAAAAAACGGTCTTACATAAAACAATGTTGTTCATAGCCTTGGTTTGAACAATTTGTTATCACAATGGTGGTGAAGTGTAATTAACAATTGAAAAAACAAAACAAAATTTCTCAGTTTTTCCAGTGTAAGGAAACTGAGCGAGTTTCAGTATTATTTATAATATCAGTAATGTTAAAAAGCTGCAAGTAAATTTAAGATGGAAACATCACAAACTCGAGTATTAGAAATGGAGTCATTAGGTTGATCGGAAAACTTAACTTAGACGTAGTAGCTATTTCCCTAAGAAAACTTAACTTATTAGACCAATAGGCTCAAAACCCACCTGCTCGCGATAGTTGAATAATCCTATTACAATTTATAAAAGAAGAACGGCTGTATTCTAAATAGAGTAATGAATTTTTTCTTCGGAATAAAACACAATAATTTCAATTGGCAGCTATTATTAATCAGTTATAAGTGGTAACTGGCTATAATTTTTTTTTATTGCACATTTGTAGCTGATACTCGTGATTATCCTCTCCAAAAAAAATTAAAAAACAAAACGGTAACATACTTTGTTTAAATAACAAGATATTTCGCTTGATGAATATTCCTTTGGTGTCCGGGGCAACTCTTTTAGGGAGACCTAATTTATGTTCAACTTTTTTCATTAATTTAAGGCTTCGTTCAAACATGACTTAAGACTTGTAAGATTGTAATTACAGACTTTGCGTAGGCTGTCTGTTTCACCATTTTTTAAGTATTTAATTCATGCAGCAATCTTAGCTCGTGATTGTGGTTCTGCGTTGGGCGCTTCAGAACATTTTGATGGCTTTTCGTTAGGTTTGAAGGTATGAAATTGGGGACGAGACTGAAAGTAAAAGTGAGACATGAGTGAAGTATATGGTTGTTCTAAGAATTTTGTTGCTTCAATTGTATGTTAAAGTATCTTAAAATAAATTAAATTACCATTAATAACCCGGACTCCATTAAATTTACTTTAATACATTAGCTGTAACGTTTCGTTTTTCTGTCTTTATAAATACGATTATTGTAGTTAATGCTTAGTCGGCCTAATCCGATGTGACGTGGAAGTCCCTTTCATATGCATACTTACTGATAGATAGATGTATTTTTTCCTTCAAACCCAGCGAATTTATTTTTAAATGTTTCACTTATGATTTGTGAATTTAGGCCTTATTCTAATGTATTGTATAGATTTATAAATTAATGTTTGTTCTGTTATTGGATCCTACATTTGAGCAAAGAGTTACGTGCCTCAGAGTAGTGCGGTTCTACCAGCATCTACAGAGAAAAGGCACCATGATGCACCGCATAGTTTCCTTGCTACACCATAATAGTGATAGAAAATTATGTAATATCCTGAAAAACGTGGGAATGAAATTAGATGCCCAAAAATCAGATAATGAAATAATAACACACATATCTCTCCTCACCTCCTAAATAAAGCCAACCGTAGAGTGAAGTCGAAAAAAAGTCTAGAATCAACGTACACTATTTGAGATTCGTAGATAGCATTGTTGTAGCTTTTGATATAGGAATATCGAGTTAGTTTTAGCTACATACAGTAGATCCTCCACATTACCTGCGTACACTGTTTGAGATTCGCAGATAGCATTGTTGTAGCTTTTGATATAGGAATATCGAGTTAGTTTTAGCTACATACAGTAGATCCTCCACATTACCTGCGTACACTGTTTGAGATTCGCAGATAGCATTGTTGTAGCTTTTGATATAGGAATATCGAGTTAGTTTTAGCTACATACAGTAGATCCTCCACATTACCTGCGTACACTATTTGAGATTCGTAGATAGCATTGTTGTAGCTTTTGATATAGGAATATCGAGTTAGTTTTAGCTACATACAGTAGATCCTCCACATTACCTGCGTCCACTGTTTGAGATTCGCAGATAGCATTGTTGTAGCTTTTGATATAGGAATATCGAGTTAGTTTTAGCTACATACAGTAGATCCTCCACATTACCTGCGTACACTGTTTGAGATTCGCAGATAGCATTGTTGTAGCTTTTGATATAGGAATATCGAGTTAGTTTTAGCTACTTACAGTAGATCCTCCACATTACCTGCGTACACTGTTTGAGATTCGCAGATAGCATTGTTGTAGCTTTTGATATAGGAATATCGAGTTAGTTTTAGCTACATACAGTAGATCCTCCACATTACCTGCGTACACTGTTTGAGATTCGCAGATAGCATTGTTGTAGCTTTTGATATAGGAATATCGAGTTAGTTTTAGCTACATACAGTAGATCCTCCACATTACCTGCGTACACTGTTTGAGATTCGCAGATAGCATTGTTGTAGCTTTTGATATAGGAATATCGAGTTAGTTTTAGCTACATACAGTAGATCCTCCACATTACCTGCGTACACTGTTTGAGATTCGCAGATAGCATTGTTGTAGCTTTTGATATAGGAATATCGAGTTAGTTTTAGCTACATACAGTAGATCCTCCACATTACCTGCGTACACTGTTTGAGATTCGCAGATAGCATTGTTGTAGCTTTTGATATAGGAATATCGAGTTAGTTTTAGCTACATACAGTAGATCCTCCACATTACCTGCGTACACTGTTTGAGATTCGCAGATAGCATTGTTGTAGCTTTTGATATAGGAATATCGAGTTAGTTTTAGCTACATACAGTAGATCCTCCACATTACCTGCGTACACTGTTTGAGATTCGCAGATAGCATTGTTGTAGCTTTTGATATAGGAATATCGAATTAGTTTTAGCTACATACAGTAGATCCTCCACATTACCTGCGTCCACTGTTTGAGATTCGCAGATAGCATTGTTGTAGCTTTTGATATAGGAATATCGAGTTAGTTTTAGCTACATACAGTAGATCCTCCACATTACCTGCGTACACTGTTTGAGATTCGCAGATAGCATTGTTGTAGCTTTTGATATAGGAATATCGAGTTAGTTTTAGCTACTTACAGTAGATCCTCCACATTACCTGCGTACACAGTTTGAGATTCGCGGATAGCATTGTTGTAGCTTTTGATATAGGAATATCGAGTTAGTTTTAGCTACATACAGTAGATCCTCCACATTACCTGCGTACACTGTTTGATATTCGCTGTTAGCATTGTTGTAGTTTTTGGTATAGGAATCTCACTAAAGCTCTCACTAGTAGCGACTAAGTGTGCATGAAGAGAGTAGATGTTTTTCGTCCACATTTACACACGAAAATATTAGAATATTGATGAGCCTGAAGGTAATCTATCAGAATATGTGTACAGAAAAGTAAGGAAGTCACCATCACTCTGTGACAAGATACTTGCATACCTTTCATGTTAAATGATAAATTTGTACCACTTTTTGACAAAGCATGTTACTTAAGACGCCATCTTGATAGACGTCTGACATAGACATTTAAAAAGCATAAGAGCTTAACTGATGACCTTTTATCTAAAATACTAGAAAAGGCTCCAAACTTTTCACACAAATATAAAAGTCCATGGGTAAAACTCTAATAATTACACCCTAAGTACAATAAGCACCCTAGTAACGATAATAAGTTACTGATATGCTTTTCATGGTATTCACTTATTCCTTCAATTGAGTTTTAAAGATTCCATTTATTGCAGATATAGCTATGGAATAGTTTTCAAACTTCCACAAATCCACTTGCACAATAAGAAACAACCAGTGATCAAGACGCCAGCCCGTATAAAATCAAAATCGGCTAATATGTATTTTGATTATTGCACAATATGCCTACTCCAAATCTATTTAAAATGTTCTAAATATGTAAATACAAAAAAAAAAAAAAAGAAGTCATGGGGTGTTATTTGGTTGAATAAAGGATGAAGACATAATGTGCCTTTTTGTAATAGGAAGGGTTGAAACTGATTGTTAAACATAATCAAACATTATTATTTTTTAACGTGAATTTGTTTCTTATAATTGTCCTGTTTTTATTTAAAGTAATGCTTATCTATTTGTAAAACTATTTATCAAAGTACAGTATTTTCTACCTATGCGAACCGAACTGGGATATATCCATATAAATATATATATATATATTGTAACATTCATGATATTTGAGAATATCATGACCAGCCACCCTCCCACTTTGTCCAGCATCTGCCCTTATGCTCTTAGGAGTGGGGATGGGATGAAGGGCCAGCCTTAGTCAGTCTTAGCCAAGAGCCAGAGAGCAAAGCAGAGCAAGCTCCCGTTCCGTTGACGGTCATCAACACAAGCAGAGGAGAAGAAGAAGAAGAAGAAGGTTACAAGGATATCATCGATTGGGTGATATAGATATTGTTTTTTTTATTATGGATCCATTAAAAAGAGATTGAGCTCAATTATCATTTTTTTTATATAACTAATTAGTAGTAACTATCCTTGTTCAAAAGGAATTGAATATTTTTTTATATAAATAATGTCAGCACTATTTATAATTATAATTATTTGTTATAACCATTTTACTTGTATATATTTCACAATTCCCAGTTTCTCAATTTATTAATAACTATAACATTAGCCTTGAGATCGGGCGATTCAATCGGGATAATTTCCTATGTCAAAGACATAAAAACAAGTTGAATTAAAGATCTCATGACGGACCTACCAAATTAGTTAAGGTCAATTGATCAAATAAATTAGAAAATAAAATGGTAGAAAATGAGGTAGGTTTCAATGGGGGCCGCTCCGGGATGAACTTCAAAAATTCTAAAGAAACCAAAGGAATTGTGAGGTATTGCATGTTAGAATAATAACTAGAACTATTTACTAACATATTCTATTTTTCTTCTAATTTAACATTTGTTACACAATGACGAACACAAACATGTGTGGGTCAGACTCAGGTACTGGGGTTGGGTCAAACCCAGCCTCTAAAGGAGACCCCACAGCCCCCGAACCCGAACCCACGATAAAGCATGCCAAGTTGTTACAACTAATCCTTGCCCAATTAAACAGTCAATCAAACGCGCTTAAAGAAAATAATAAAGAACAAAAAGAGTTGAGCGGGAAGTTTGATCAATTAAGGGAAGAAATAAAATCGGGAAGATCGGCTAAATTCGAACAAGGTTACACGGATGTAAACTATAAATTAGATAGACAATTACGAATTAGTGAGGAGAGAACACTCCAAGTAAATAATAATGTAAATTCAAAATTAAAAGAAGAAATCATTCTATTGAAAAATACGACAGATCATGAAAAAATAAATTTAACAAAGTCACAACTAGTTGATGCTGATTGTCAGACAGATCTTAGCTTATATTCAATTAAGGATAATGAAGAGAAAATGACTTCATTGGAGGATGAACAGAAGATTGCATATAACAATGATGAGTGTACCTCACGTCAACATGATCTAATAAAGCTTGACTATGAGAATAATATGAGTTTGTTGGAAAATAAATTTTCAGAGTTAGATGATACAGCGAATATTAAGAAAGGAGAAGTGATTTCATTGAAAGATCAAATTAAAGAGCATCAGCAGACAACCAGCGATAACGTGAAAAATTTAAAAATAATTCAAAATAAAGTTTTGGATATGAAGAAATTGGAATCTCAAATTCCAGCTCATCTTGATGAAATTCCCTTTTGCGTGTTTGATTTGAACAACATTAAAATTAATGAATGGAAGGCATTTAAAAATAATTACAGGGATGTTTTTTGTTCGATACAATATGACTTCAAAAAAAGAAAAAAATTATAGTTTTCTTTTATTATTTTCATTATTAAATGAAAATAATACTGATCGGATGACACATAAACTTTAGAAGTTTATACAAACAAAAACAAAACTATTATTAGAAGTATTGACCCTAGTAAAGTCTATGGAATTATCAGCAAGTGAAGTTTTTGCTTTCATTATCACTTAATCTATAAAACAGATCATAAATATTCTTTGAATGCTTAAGTCCATTATAATTAATTTTATAGCAAGGAAATAAAATGAGCTCATACAATTTTATACACGACAACGACCTCCCTATCTTTTCGTAACATTTATAATTTTTTTATAAACACTATCTTTTCACTCAGGTAAAATATTCAAATCACACACACACACTCAACAATTTTTCTCTATTGTTACTAATTACCAGTAGAATTGTCTAGTATTTTAATTAAAAACCAATATGTATTACTAATCACACTCAACCGTCTTTTCAACAAATGTTTTCCAAATCGCGTTATGATCCATAAAACAATGTACCTTCGAACTAATCCATACTAATTAGCATAATAATTTAGTTAAGTAAAAAAATTAAAACAACTTGTACGCTTTTCAAGCAATTTAAAACCTTGCAAAATTTGAACTATTATTACTATAAACTTTGTAAAATTTCAACACCCGTTATAAACAACCAATTCAACAAACCGAACGCAGCAACATAATATTGTGGATCCACTTAAAAAAAAAAAAAAAAAAATTTTCATAAATTTTTTTTTTTATTTATAAGGGAAGGCAATTGTAACATTCATGATATTTGAGAATATCATGACCAGCCACCCTCCCACTTTGTCCAGCATCTGCCCTTATGCTCTTAGGAGTGGGGATGGGATGAAGGGCCAGCCTTAGTCAGTCTTAGCCAAGAGCCAGAGAGCAAAGCAGAGCAAGCTCCCGTTCCGTTGACGGTCATCAACACAAGCAGAGGAGAAGAAGAAGAAGAAGAAGGTTACAAGGATATCATCGATTGGGTGATATAGATATTGTTTTTTTTATTATGGATCCATTAAAAAGAGATTGAGCTCAATTATCATTTTTTTTATATAACTAATTAGTAGTAACTATCCTTGTTCAAAAGGAATTGAATATTTTTTTATATAAATAATGTCAGCACTATTTATAATTATAATTATTTGTTATAACCATTTTACTTGTATATATTTCACAATTCCCAGTTTCTCAATTTATTAATAACTATAACATTAGCCTTGAGATCGGGCGATTCAATCGGGATAATTTCCTATGTCAAAGACATAAAAACAAGTTGAATTAAAGATCTCATGACGGACCTACCAAATTAGTTAAGGTCAATTGATCAAATAAATTAGAAAATAAAATGGTAGAAAATGAGGTAGGTTTCAATATATATATATATATATAAGTTAATGCTTACCGGCTTTAGAATTAAGAAACAAAGGGAAAAAAGGTACGGAGAAACAACACGCTTGAAAGTTAGAACTAGACTGTTTATTTCGAGTCTATAACCCTGTATATTTACATTCGGGATGTTTACATCCCGACGTTCGGGGATTAAGGTTGAGTACTGATGCTGCCCGGAGCTTAACTCCCCCCTGCCAGTTTACGCACATCTCCTCGTAAACTATGAAGTCTAAGTCTAAATTGAGGACGACTTAGGCGATATTACGATCACTCTCCTAATCGTACTAAGGGAGCGAAGGCCAGCCCAAACAGTACACAACCTGTAATCCCTTACATTCGGTCGTATTTATAAGACACTTATAGTCCAAATAAAACGCTGCCTCTAACACTGCAGCCACTAGTGACAAAATAAAAAAAAAACAAAAAAAAATTACATGGCTCATTACTCACAGAAAACAATGGTATCTTACACGCTACGCAAAGTCGATATTTCTACACAGCCTGTGTACATTCTAAAAAAACAACAAAAAAAAAAAACTTCTACAAATGGTACAAAGTGTACGTATGTATACCATACCAAATTTGGCTACGTGCAGAAGCGAGGACACTCCAACTCACTCATGGCCAGCACCCTTCCCCCCTGGTGGGAGTTTTAACTGTTCGACGTGGACGGTCCTCCGTTTCGTCGGAGGTGTTGTACTCTCGATGGTGACGATGTTATGCTCCCTGATCACCACCACCTTGAATGGACCCTCGTATCTGATCGACTCTTTGCTCCGATTAGAGCCAATTTTACGATATACAATCGTCCCAATTTTAAGGTCCCCTATTCGACCCCGGACTTTGAGGTTTACCCGAGAAACTCTCTTGACCTTCTACCTCACGATTTTGTCACGAACTTTGCCCCAAAGTTTTCCGAGCTCTAAGTGAGCACTTAACATTTGCTCCACCATTCCCTCGTCCGCCACCGTCTCTGTCCCGTTCCGGCGCCTCGCGCGCAGTCCGAAGAGGATCTCGAACGGCGTAAACCCCGTGGTGGAGTGGATGGAATGATTGTATGCCGCCACTGCCTTCGGCATCGCCTCGTTCGCCTGCAGACCCTTTTCTACCTGATACACCCGCAGGTGGTCACTCAAGGTACTGTGCAACCTTTCGATGCCTCCGCGACTCTTAGGATGTCCTGGGGTGTTGAGATGCCACACGATATCAAGATTTTTCATCTCCGTCCGAACGTTTGCATTATCGAACTCCCTACCCCCATCAGACGAGATTCGGTCCGGTACCCCATAAAACTGGAACCACGTTCGTAATGCCTGTAAGACGGCGTTGGATGATTTGTCTTTTACGGCATACGCCATAGCTACCTTACTGAAGGTATCTATTGTCGTAACCCACTTATATCCCTTCCAAGTGAACGTGTCAATCTGTAGTTCACTCAGTGGCGTCTCCGCTGTGGGTGTTTTCTCCTGTTGTCCCTGTGGTGGGTGTCGATCATATTTAGTCTTAAGACATATATCGCACGTTCCTATGATCACTTGGATCGTCTTTTTCATATCCCACCAGAAGTACCGTCGCTGTAATGCTTGCAAAGTCTCCTGCACACCGTGGTGGTTCGTCTTCCCTTGATGGTAGGCAAGCGTTACTTCCCGCTGCCGTTCCTCATCACACAGTGTCTGGACCATAGACAGACAACGAACAAACGATCGATCAATACCCAGTTGTTCTGTTCTCCATAATTTCTTGATCAGATCCCACACTGTCGCGTTGCCGACAAATAGATGGTAGGTCTTCCCTGGTCTGGATGCATCTTTCAATGCCTGGCAAATTTGGTCACCCTTGACACCCGGTTGGGACCAGATTGTCGTAATACTATTCTTGCCATAGTTTTCATGAGTAGCTCGCATCAGGCCGGTCGTTTGCGTCTTCCAAATAATTTGTCGCCGTTTATCGTTAATCATACCCTCGATCGTCTCCATTTCCACCGGACGTTCTCCGGCAGATTCTTCCACTTCTTGGTGTTCGCTCCCATCGCTATCGTCCCGCGTACCGCGACTTCCATCTTCCCCGGGCGCCCATTCCTGGATAAATTGTCTTTGATCCCCGGACGTTTCCCCTTCCTTGACTGCATTTACGGTAATCGCTCGAGATAGCCAGTCCGCCACTACATTGTCCTTCCCTGGTTTGTATACAATTTCCAGGTTGTATTGGGACAAAAACTCCTTCCAGCGTGTCACCCTGGCTGATGATTCCTTAAGCTTCCCCACCCATTGAAGAGGTCTGTGGTCCGTATGTACTCTGAATCTCCGCCAGAAGACGTATGGACGAAAATGATCAATAGCCCATATGATGCCAAGAAGTTCACGCTCGAGGGCACTGTACCGCGCTTCCGTGTCGGTCAGTCTTCGACTCGCGTACGCCACTGGTCGTTCCCCCCCATCTCCCTCCTGCGACAGCACCGCTCCCAATGCATACTCACTTGCGTCGGTGGTGATAGTAAATAGTTTCTCAAAATCGGGAAACGCCAGGATTGGTTCCTCTTGCAGTCGAGCCATGCATTTTCGAAGGTTTTGCTCCATAATAGGTGTAATCGCTATCCGCGCCCCCTTCCGCAGCAGGTTACTGATGGGTACGAGATACTCTGCCATGTCTGGCACAAAACGCCGATAGTAATTTAGCGTACCTAAAAGTCGCCGAATGCCCTTGACGTCTTTCGGCACCGCTATCTTTCGAATTGCGTCGACTTTTGCAGAATCCGGCTGGACTCCCTCCCTCGAGATGGTATGCCCTAAGAAGTTGATCCGATCCTCTCCCAGCGATGATTTTTCCATCGACAATTTTAACCCGAATTCACGCAAACGTCGAAATACCCTCCGGAGATCTTCGATGTGTTCGGATTCTGTTCGGCTGAAGATCAACAGATCGTCCATATAAATCTGGCATACCGCCTCGTCTATCCCCCTCAGGATTTCGTCCATCAATCTCTGGAAAGTAATCGGAGCTTCTTCAATTCTTCAAACCAAATGGCATCCGAGTGAACTCATAGTGCCCCCTCTCGAAAGTAAACGCTGTTTTGTGTTGATCGGTAGCGCTCATTTTGATTTGATGGTACCCTGCTTTCAAATCCAAAGTGCTAAAGATTGTGGCTCCATTCAGTCTGTCGAGAATGTCCTCAAAACGGGGAATCGGATACTTCTCATCCGTTGTGTTTTCATTTAATTTTCTAAAATCGACGACGACTCTATATCTCTCCCCCTCCTCTCCCGGTTTACTCTTCTTTCGTACTGCCCACAGAGGACTATTATAAGGGGATGTGCTATCAACGATTATACCCTATCGTCTTAAGCTGTCGATTTCTGTCCGGATATGTTGGCGGAGTGCCTGCGGATATCGTCTCTCCTTCACGTACGTTATTCGGTCAGATTTTAATGGGATTTCATGGACTGTCTTCCCCGTTGCCCAAGCATATCACCCTCCACGTAAAAAATATCTCCGAACTCCCTACGTAAGCTTTCTCTCCAGTCCACAACTTTCTTAACTGCCCCTATCCGCGCACTTCCACCTCTTACGGCCCCCTGACATTGATAAGTAACCCCCCCCCAACTTGATCCGCCACTCCTTTCTCTTGTTCTCTAGAAGCGCGCCTACCCGACCCGATAAGTCACACCCCACTATTATTTCATACTCGCGCGGCATGTACTCCACAATATGTACGTTAATATCGCCCTTTTTTTTTCGCCCATTTCTCTAAATTCACGACCGCCTCTCCCGCCACTTTACAGGGCCCGCCCAGGGTAATTAACTTGCACTTACATACCTTGACCTGGAGTGCCCTCTCTCTGCCATACAGCCGCTCCAACGCACCGCGTGACATTATGGTATTGGTGCTTCCTGTATCCACCAAGCACCTCTCTCCCCCCTCGACTCTAATTATTGGCAACTCGCACAGTATCCCTCTCACTGTATTACACTTTAGGGTGCGGTCGCCACTCTGCTGCCACCCTCCTCAGGCTGCCACACGCCGCTCCCATCTTCTCGAAGTAGTCTTCTTTCGCTCATGCTCTCGGCTCCTGTCGCGAGCCGGCTCTTCTTCCGTTTCCGACGTTCCTGACGCTCCTGAAGATTCCTCAGCTGAAGATTCATTACCCCTGGGTGATATATTTCTTCTTTCCCGCATCGTTTGCGTATTTACTTCCATGGGTTCTGCCCTATGAACATCTCTCCTCCGATACACGTAAGGGCAATGCCTAGCGATATGCCCCTCCTCACTGCACTCGAAACATTTTGTGCGAGGGCACTGTGCCACTAAATGACTCGTCTTCCCGCACCCATAGCATTTTCTCTCTTCTCTGCGGGGTCCGTACCTGGGTCTCGCCGCCCTGAACCTCCTTTCGCCTGCCGCTCCCCTCATCCTCATGTATCCTCGATTCCTCCTCCCTGGCGCTGGTGTCAATCATGACTTGGGCACATTCGAGGAATGAGCGCTCATTAGGGAATACCTCTTTTTTTCCTGTTTCCTTCGCCAACTGTACCTTTAGTATAGTAGACAGAAATCCCATTCTGCCCTCTACCTCTTCGATGCTCATTGTCTCTCTCATTTTCTCCATTATTTGATTATAATGGGTTAGAAGAACTGCGGCATATTGGCCGCTACTCTGCCTTGATGATTTTGTTTCCCGAAACATCTGGAAAATATCTTCTTCGGGCGTCCATCGCCCCCCTCCATATGCTTTCTTTAGCCGCATCTTCACCGTTTCCCATGACGTCTCCTCATCCGCTTGGATCTGGTTGAGAATCCTTCTCTTGACCCGACATATCAGGGCCGCTCTTAGTGACTCTGCATCCCTGGGGTCCAGAAGATTTTCCTCCGATTTTGCTAGGATTAAGGCAGTGAGGCGATCTCCTCCCTTCAGAAAGTGGTTGAGTTCTCCTAATTCGCCAGTGAACCATTCCAGCTCTGAAATTGCATTTCTCAGATCTTGAGTGTTCATTGCTTTCACTCTCATCAACGCAAGAGCGGTAGCATGAGCTTCTGGCAAAATGCCCACCCTTCTCGTTGCTACATGTTCCGCGCCATCCGCTAAGTTCAGAACAGGTGGTCGTAGCACGCCTCCTTCCGCCATTCTTTCTTCAATTTTTTTATTTAACACGGCAAAAAGGAAAAAAAAAAATCGAACAGACGTCGCTTACTTTTACGTACGCTTTCCACACCACGAGTTCACGGGTTTCGGCACCAGTTAATGCTTACCGGCTTTAGAATTAAGAAACAAAGGGAAAAAAGGTACAGAGAAACAACACGCTTGAAAGTTAGAACTAGACTGTTTATTTCGAGTCTATAACCCTGTATATTTACATTCGGGATGTTTACATCCCGACGTTCGGGGATTAAGGTTGAGTACTGATGCTGCCCGGAGCTTAACTTATATATATATATATATATATATATATATATATAAGTTAAGTCCAGGCACCGCTAGTGCCCAGCCTTAATCCCCAAACATATGTTATCTGTATATGTTTACAGGTAATATCTATAGATAGAGGTATCTTGGTCTAAATAAAGGAGTCTTGTTATAACGTTCTACGTGTTCTTATTACCAACCTTTCTTAGCTCGTAATTCAATAAACATTAACTGGTGCCGAAACCCGGGAACCGTGGAGAAAGAGAGTTATCGAGTGCGAGCGTAATTTTTTTTGTTTTTTTTTCTTCTATACGCGAAAGAGAGAAGATGACTGAAGGAGGAGTTTTGAGACAGCCCGTCTTGAATCTCGTAGAGGGAGCAGATATTAGAAGAGTGGGAACTATGCCAGAAGTTCATGCCACGGCGCTCGCGCTGATGAGAGTAAAAGCGATGAATACCCAGGATCTGAGGAAGGCTGTTGCGGAGCTGGAGAGATTCACTGGGGAACTGGGTGAGCTGAACCATTTCCTAAAAGGAGGAGACCGTCTCACTGCTTTAATTGGAGCTAAAGCAGAAGAAAATTTAATAGATCCCAGAGACGCGGAATCGTTGAAGGCGGCCCTGATATGTCGGGTCAAGAGAAGTATACTGAATCAAATTCAGGCAGATGAAGAAACCCCGTGGGAATTAATAAAGATAAGATTGAAGAGGGCGGACGGAGGAGGACGATGGACTCCCGAGGAGGACATATTCCAAATGTTTAGGGAGACAAAGTCCCCAAGACAAAGTAACGGGCAATATGCTGCGGGGTTAGTAGTCCGTTTCAATAAGATAACGGAGAAGATGAGAGAGTCGATTAGCGTAGAAGAGGTGGAGGGTAGAATGGGATTCTTATCCACAATTCTAAAAGTGCAACTGGCCAAGGAGACAGGAAGAAAGGAAGGATTCTCCGATGAGCGCTCGTTCTCGGAGTGTGCACAATCAATGATCGACACTAGTGCCAAGGAGGAAGAAGTGAGGGTGCAAGACGTCGACAATGAGTGGAGCCGAGTTGCATACAAAAGAACCCGGACCCTGAAACCAACCTGGAGGAGACCAGAAACGTCCGTTATTGGCAGAGACAAGGGAACGACAGGAGAAAGAAGATTTAGAGGAACGAGACCGAGGTATGCCCCGCCCAGGGAAGAAAGAAAATGCCACGGATGTAGGAAGGCAGGACATTTAGTGGCACAGTGTCCTCGAACAAAATGTTTCGAGTGTGGCGAGGAAGGACACATCGCGAGCATTGCCCGTATATCTTCCGGAGGAGAGAATACCAACGACCAGAACCAATTGAGGTAACAACTCAAGAAGTAAGAGAGAGACGGAGCATGACACATGGGGAGAGTGGATCATCAGAAGATGAGTCATCAGGGACTTCGGAAACTGAAGGAGAAGAAGCGAGGCGCAGCAGAAACAGGAGACAGACAGGGCAGAAGGTCGAGTCACGTAGATGGGAGCAACGTGATGAAGCCTGAGGAGCGTGTTGGCAGAGAGGCGACCGCATCCTGAGATGTAATGCAATTCGGGAGAGGATGTGTGCGTTGCCAATAATTAGGGTCAAAGGAGGAGAGATGTGTCTGGTGGACACGGGAAGCACCAACACCATCATGTCCCACGGAGCGCTGGAGAGGCTGTATGGCGGAGAGAGGGCACTCCAGATTCAGGTATGTAATTGTAGTTTAATCACCCTGGGAGGCCCTTGCGAGGTAGTGGGAGAGTTAGTCATAGGGCTAAATAGGTGGGACAAGAAAGGGGGAGATCTAAAGATACATATCGTAGGGAACATGCCGCGGGAGTACCAGGTGATAGTTGGGTGCGACATGTTGGGGAAGGTAGGCGCGCGTGTGGAGAATATCGGGGAAAAATGGAACATTAAGTTGGGGAAAGTGGAATATAATATAATATAAAAGAATATAATAGAATATAAAAACTACATGAACGATCTGTTAGTTTTCAGCAGAACGGAGGCAGAGCACGTTGAGCACCTAAAAAGTGTATTTCAAAGAGTCCGCGAATTCGGATTAAAATTGTCCATGGAGAAGTCTCTGTTGGGGAAGAAAAAAATCAATTTTTTGGGCCACACCATCTCACAGGAGGGGGTTAAGCCAGACTCTACGAAGGTCGAGGCGATTAGAAGGATGGTGGTGCCCACAGATGTAAAGGGGATCCGTCGACTTCTGGGGAAGCTTAATTATTACAGAAGATTTGTGCCGGACATGGCGGCATACCTGGTGCCTATTAATAATTTACTGCGAAAGGGAGCGAGGGTGGTAATTACCCCAATCATGGAGCAGAACATCCGGAAATGTATGTCTAGCTTACAAGAGGAACCAATATTAGCATTTCCCGATTTCCAACATCCCTTCACAATCACCACTGATGCCAGCGAATACGCACTGGGGGCAGTGTTGTCGCAGGAGAGAGACGGTGGGGAGCGCCCGGTGGCGTACGCTAGTCGACGGCTCACAGAAACGGAAGCGCGGTATAGTGCTCTAGAGAGAGAGCTCCTAGGTATCGTCTGGGCTATAGACCATTTCCGCCCATATGTCTTCGGCAGAAAATTCCGTGTTCACACCGACCACAGACCCCTACAATGGGTAGGAAAGTTAAAGGAGTCCTCGGCGCGAGTCACGAGGTGGAAAGAGTTTTTGTCCCAGTACAATATGGAGATCATATATAAACCCGGGAAAGAGAACGTAGTGGCAGACTGGCTGTCCAGAGCCATTACTGTGAATGCATTGGAAGAAGGGGAACCATCCGGGGAAATCCAACAGTTTCTCCGGGAATGGACACCCGGGGAGGATGGAAGCCTCGGTACGCGAGGAGATAGCGAAGGTGAGGAAACCCTGGAAGAGGAAGGTTCCGCCGCCGAAAGACCTGTTGAAATGGGAGTAACAGAAGGGATCGTGAACGACAAAAGACGGCAGATCATTTGGAAATCCAAGACCTCAGGGCGACTGCAGATCGCATATGACAGTTATGGGAGAAGTAGAATCGCGACGATTTGGTCGCCACCAGGGGTTAGGAACGACCAAATTTGCCGTGCATTGAAAGATGCCTCGGAACCCGGAAAGACCCATCATGTATTTGTAGGGAATGCCACTATTTGGGAGAAAATTCGTAGACTCTGGCGAACGGAACAACTTGGAGTGGATAGGATATTTATTCGGTGCACGTCGATGGTGGAGACACTCAAAGACAGAGAACAGCAGCTGGAAGTGACGCTGGCCTATCACCAAGGAAAAACGAACCACCGTGGAGTTCAGGAAACGTTGCAAGCGTTGCGGCGGAGGTACTTTTGGTGGGGAATGAAAAAGAGCATACAAGAAATGATAGGGGCATGTGCAGTTTGTCTCACTACGAAGTATGACAGACATCCGCCACGGGGGCGACAAGAAGAATCGCCCACCGCCGAGACACCGTTGAGTGACTTACAAGTGGATACCTTCACTTGGAGGGGGTATAAGTGGGTTACCACAATCGACAGCTTTAGCAAAGTGGCCATGGCGCACCCGGTGCAAGATCGGTCATCAGACGCGGTAATGCTGGCATTAAATACCTGGTTCCAGTTTTACGGAGTACCAGACCGGATCTCGTTGGATGGGGGCAGAGAATTTGACAATGCCAACATCCGAAAAGAAATGAAGACTCTCGATGTCTCTTGGCATCTTAATACCCCAGGGCACCCTAAGAGTAGAGGAGGGATAGAAAGATTGCACAGCACCCTGAGTGACCACCTGCGGGTATATCACGCGGAAAAGGGTCTGCCGGCGAATGAGGCAATGCCGAAGGCGGTGGCCGCTTACAATCATTCGATCCACACCGCGACGGGGTTCTCCCCGTTCGAGATCCTCTTTGGGCTGCGCGAAAGACGGAGAAATGGGGCAGAGACGGTAGCAGACAAGGGAATGGCGGAGAAAATGGCGAGTAATACTGTCGGTTTGAAGAAAATATGCGACAAAGTCCGAGAAAGGATAACGAGGGACAAAGCGAGACGAGTGGAACGGGAAAACCTCAAAGTCCGGGATCGAATGGGGGAACTTAAAATCGGGACTATCGTCTATAAAAAACTAGGGTCAAATAGGAGCAAAGAGCTGGTGCGATATGAGGGCCCATTTAAAGTGGTCGTGATTAGGGAACACAACGTCGTGACAATTGAGAGTATACGACCCCCTAAGAAGCGGCGAAATGTCCACATAGAACAGTTAAAGCTTCCACCAGGGGGGGAGGTTGTAGACCAGGAATGAGCTGGAGTGTCCTCGCAGCATACACGCAAGGAACATTGTAAATAGTTATAGTTATGTGATTTTTCCCACAGAAGTATTGTTTTTTTTTAAAAGTCAAAGTTTTCTTTTATGTTTTTTGTTTACAAGTGACAGTTGGTTTTTACGTTTTATAGGATTAGAGCTTAATGTGAGGGATTACAGGCTGTGTACGGGCGGGGCTGGCCTTTGCTCCTTTGTAACATTAGCGGAGCATTATGTGAATGGACTAAGACGTCCGAGTGTTGGACTTCAAAGTTTGCGAATGGGTGTTCGTAAACTGGTGGGGGGGAGTTAAGTCCAGGCACCGCTAGTGCCCAGCCTTAATCCCCAAACATATACTATCTGTATATGTTTACAGGTAATACCTATAGATAGAGGTATCTTGGTCTAAATAAAGGAGTCTTGTTATAACGTTCTACGTGTTCCTATTACCAACCTTTCTTAGCTTGTAATTCAATAAACATTAACTTATATATATATATATATATATATATATACATTGACAACATAAACTTGCGTCTGGCTTTAACTGATATATATCAGTTAAAGCCAGAGGCAAGTTTATGTTGTAAATGTAAACTAATACGATCATGGGAGGTAAACAACCCATGATTCTATCTAGGTCGGATTACTAAAGACAATAAAGCAGTCTCTTTACAGAAGTTCGAGAGTGTAGTTCGTTTCCCTCTTTCCTATTCTTTTTTTAAGCTTAACCGCCGACGATTAACTGGTGCCGAAACCTGGGAACCTAGTACGGCGAAGCGGAAAGTAATAATTTTCTTTTCTTATTTTTTTTTTCGTTCTTTCGCTTCACGTTTTTTTCCTCTCTCAATAAAATGCCAGAAAGAGTGTTAAGACCCGCGGTGCTTAATGCAGCAACAGATATACCGCAGTTACCTCAAACGACCATGGCAGCGGCTCACGCGAATACATTGGCGTGGATGAAGATCCAGGCGATTACGGCTCAGGACATGAGGAAGTCGATTTCGGATCTGGAAAGATTCGCAAGCGAAACCGAAGAACTTAATCATTTCCTTAAAGGGGGTGACCGGCTGATTACGTGGATAGAGGGGAAACGGTCGGAGGACCTGATAACGGAAGGGGACGCAGAATCGCTAAGGGCAGCTCTGGTGTGCAGAGTAAAGCGAAGTGTCCTAAACATGATCCAGGCCGACGAGGAGACCTCGTGGAACGTAGTGAAGAAGCGGCTGAAGAAAGCGTTCGGTGGGGGAAGATGGACCCCGGAAGAGGACATTTTTAAACTCTTCAGGGAAACGAAGAGACACCAGCAGACGAACGGACAGTACGCCAGAACGATGCTGGCAAGATACAGCAATATCATGGAGAAGATGCGGGAGACAATAAGTGCGGTGGAAGTACAAGCCAGGATGGCGTTCTTATAAACTATCCTGAAAGTACAGCTAGCGAAGGAAACTGGAAGAAAGGAGGGGTTACCGAGAGATCGCACATTTCTGGAAAGTGCCCAAGAAATGGTGGACACCAGTGCCAGAGAGGAAGACACCACAGTCAGTAAGGAAGAAACGGGCTGGAGATAAGTGCCATATAGAAGGCCCAAAACCACACCCGGCGCATGGAAGAAAAAGGAGGCAGAGTACGGTGGAAGAGAAAGAGTAACGGCGAGTGAAAGGAGCCGAGGAAATGTTCACGAGGAAATGGGCGCTCGAGAAGGTGAGACGACAGGAAGTGCTATGAGTGCGGGAAAGCAGGACATTTGGTAGCACAGTGCCCACGCACTAGGTGCTTTGAATGTGGTACGGAAGGGCATGTAGCCAGGCAGTGCCCGTATATGAGCTGACGCAGAGACGGGAACAGACCTGAACCGATAGAGATAAACGCTCAGAGGATGCGAAGGAAGGAGAGGCCGCAGCTGGAAGCGTCAGAGACCTCGGAAACTTCCGAGACAGAAGAAGAGAGGGAAGAACCAGGAAACTGAATGGGCCGGAGAAACAGCATTACTCGGAGGACGACTCGACGACAAAAATCAGAGGAGAGGGGAATGTGATATCTGAGCTGATGGGTGGCGATAGTGTGAAAGTCGTGGATAGCGGTCTGCCTATAATCAGAGTCGTGAGGGGAGTGAAGTGTTTAGTGGATACTGGGAGTACCAACACTATAATGTGTCGGGAGACACTAGAGAGGACGTGTGAAGGAGAGAGGATGCCCTAAATACATGTATGCTTGATCACCCTGGGGGGCCCCTCTAAGGCCAAAGGGGAGGCAGTAATAGGGCTAAATAGATGGTAACGCGATGAGGAGAGTTTAAGAGTTCACGTGGTAGAAAAGATGCCCTGGGAATATGGAGGGATCTTAGGGTGCGATTTGCTAGGGAAAGTAGGAGCAAAGGTTAGGAACGAAAAAGGGGACATTCGAATAGGTAAGGTAAGGTATAGGTGCCTAAGACTAGGGAGAGGAGTAGGGCAAGATGGGGGGGGGGCGAGTAAGAGCGCTAAGGCAAGCAGAAGATTGGAAAGGGGACCTCAACAGAAAATACATAGATATTTTCTTCAAGGAAGGCGAGCGATTGGGGCTCACAGGTGGAACTGTACACGAGATTCCGCTCAAGAAAGACAGAGCGAGTTATGTGAAGGAGCGCAGGTATCCGCAGGCTCTGAAGCACCACATTCGTGAGGAGCTAGACAACCTGAAGAAGCACGGGATTATAGTGGACAGTACATCGCCATATAACAGCCCCCTGTGGGCGGTCAAGAAAAAGAATAAGGAAGGTGGGGGCCCAGACAAATATAGAGTCGTAGTGGACTACAGAAAACTCAACGAGAATACGGTGGATGAAAAATATCCAATCCCCAGGTTCGACGACATTTTGGACAGGCTGAGCGGGGCGAAGATATTTAGCACTCTGGATCTTAAAGCAGGGTATCACGAGATTCAAATGCACCCTAGATACCGACACAAGACGACCTTCACGTTTGAGAGAGGCCCCTATGAGTTTACGAGGATGCCATTTGGTCTGAAGAATGCACCCATTACGTTCCAGCGGCTCATGGATAAGTTTCTACGAATGATAGACGAGTCCGTATGCCAAATATATATGGATGACCTCTTGATATTCAGTGCGATCGAGGCACAACATGCGGATCACTTGCGGATGGTCTTCGATCGCGAAGCAATTTGGCTTGAAATTGTCAGACAAAAAGTCCTTTCTAGGCCAAGAGGTTATCAATTTTTTGGGGCATGCGATCTTTAAGGAGGGAGTGAGACCCGATGCTGGGAAGGTGGAAGCGATTCAGAAGATGGTGGTTCCATCGGACGTTAAAGGGATCCGGCCCCTGTTGGGTACGCTTAACTATTACAGGCGATTTGTCCCCGAAATGGTTGCTTGTTTGGTACCCCTGAACAATCTCCTGAAGAAGGGTCAGAAGGTGGTCATCACCCCAGATATCGAGACGAATTTTTGGAAGAGCATGGATCGTCTCCAGGAACACCCGGTCCTGGCATTTCCCGACTTCACGAAGCAGTTCACATCACGACGGATGCCAGTGAATATGCGGTGGGAGCGGTTCTGTCACAGGAGGGGGACAGAGGGGAACGTCCTGTAGCGTACGCCAGTAGGCACCTCGCCAAGGTGAAAAGTAGGTATAGCGTGCTAGAGGGGGAATTATTAAGGATAGTCTGGGCGATAGACCATTTCTGGTCCTAGGTGTTCGGGAAAAGGTTCCGGGTGCACACTGACCACAGACCGTTACAGTGGGCCAGTAAATTAAAAGAGTCGTCGGCGAGAGTCATGCGTTGGAAGGAGTTCCTCAGCCAATACAACTTGGAGGTAATATATAAGCCCGGTAAGAAAAACAACGTGGTGGACTGGCTGTCCCGAGCGATGGTGGTCAACTCAATCGACCAAGATCTGGGGGAATCCTCCCGGGACGGACGGCAGTTTTTGCAAGAATGTATACCGGAGAGATAAGAAGACCAACAGGAACCAGGGTCTACGGATGTGGTACCGTCGGCAGGAGGAGGGAGCTCAACGGATGGCAGGCCTGTGGACTTGGATGAGCGGGAAGAAATTATCAATGATAAGCGCCGCCAGATATTCTGGAAGACGAAGACCTAGACGAAGATAGTCGGGAAAGCAACCAAATGGCGAAAAATTAAGAGTCTTTGGATAGCGGAGCAGATTGGGGTTGACCGAACATTTGTACGGTGTACCATGATGGTAGAGACCATCCCGGATAAGCCAACGCAGAAGGAGATCACGCTAGCGTACCATCAGGGCGAAACGAACCACAGGGGAGAACAAGAGACTGCTCAGGCGTTGAGGCGGAAGTATTTCTGGTGGGGGATGCGAAAGACGATCCAGGAGACACTAGCTGCGTGCGAAGTTTGTCACCGTACCAAATATGACAGGCACCCACCGACCGGGCAACAAGTCGAGACTCCCACGGCGCAAACACCGCTCACTGACCTTCAAGTTGATGCCTTCACTTGGCGGGGACACAAGTGGGTCACCGTGGTTGACCTCTTCAGCAAAATGGCTATGGCATACACCATTCGGGAAAAGTCATCGGAAGCAGATCGAGGTGCGCTGAGGTGGTGGTTACAATTTTACGGCGTCCCAGATCGGATAGCGTCGGGCGGCAAAAAGGAGTTCAATAACGCCGACGTGCGGGAAGAGATGAAGCCTCTGGACGTGATATGGCATGTCAATACCCCAGGGCATCCAAAGAGCCGAGGAGGAATTGAGCGTTTCCACAGTACCTTGGGCGATCATCTCCACGTCTACAATGACGACAAAGGGTTAGAGCCGGCAGAAGCATTGCCTAGGGCTGTCATTGCGTATAACCATTTTGTTCACACGACCACCGGGTTTTCACCCTTTGAAATCCTTTTCGAACTTCGTGGGCGTCGCCGGGACACGAATAGAACTGTGGTGGGAGACGGGACGTCCACACAACTCACCACCAACCTCGTGGAACTGGGGAAATTGTGGGGGAAGGTGTACGCGAAAAGTACCACGGAAAAATCCAGGAGGGTGTTGAGGGAGAACTCGGGCGTCAAACCACTAGAAGGGTGCGTCGCGATAGGCACTACGGTGTATCGTAAGATCGGTTCCAATAAGAGTAAGGAAGTGTCCCGTTATGAGGGTCCCTTCCGGGTGATCACGATTCGTGAATAGAATTTGGCGACCATCCAAAGTGCTAATGAACCCGCGAAGAGAAGAACTGTCCATCTCGAGCAGTTAAAGCTTCCAGTGGGGAAGCCTTTCAAATAGGAAATTGTCCCTAATTTTCCTACTCCTGCACACATCTCATTGGGTTCTTGGTGGCATTTGCCAGATACATGTTTTTTTTTATTTTATTGTTTTAACCTTGTACCACATTGAATAAAGTTATGTTCTGTTTCTATGATTATAAGAAAGTGTTGTGCTGCTCTAGGCGTGCAGGAAATTATTATATCAGAACTGTATATAATTAGCATAAGTGTTAATTTTCAGTTCCCGCTGAATGGTCAGGAACTGGTAGGGGGGAGTTAAAGCCAGAGACAAGTTTATGTTGTAAACTAATACGATCATTGGAGGTAAACAACCCCATGATCCTATGTAGGTCGGATTACTAAAGACAATAAAGCAGCCTCTTTACAGAAGTTCGAGAGTGTAGTTCGTTTCCCTCTTTCCTATTCTTTCTTTAAGCTTAACCGCCGACGATTAACTTATGTATATATATAAGTTAAGGCACTGTCGGTACGCGGTCTTAATACCAAAACATCGGGATGTAAACATTCCGAGTGTATGTGTATAGGATTAAGAGCTATGAATAAAGCAGCCTTATACTATCGTTTGCCCTTTTCATTTCTATTACCTCTTTCTCGATCTTTTTTACTGTTCTAGTTCTCCCGAACGTTAACTTATGTATATATATGTGGAACGTAAACATCCCATGATCCCGTATATGTCGGATTACAAAGAGAAATAAAGACAGTCTCTTTCGAGAACTGAAGTTAGTCTTACGTTCCCGTTTTCCTTTTCTTTATCACATTCTGCCCGGTGGCGAATAATTTATTTATATATATGAGGGATATAGCTTGGCATCTCGGGGCCCAGTACTTAGGACTTGGGTGTCACAGGAGGGGGGGGGGTTGAGGTCTAACAGAGAAAGTCTGGCTACATGGACTATGATGAACATACATAATATTGTTTAACCACATCTTCCCATCACTTCTAGTACCCTTAAATTGAGAATACATGTCACGTCTACCAGGCGGGTGGGACAGGGGTGCCGCGTGCACTCAGGTTGGCCACAGCGTTCCCGGGGGTTTGTTCTCGCTATCGTGTTCCAACGGGTCCATAACATATATAGTTGCTGGTCATAATAGTATAAATACCAAGTACAGCAGAGCCTCGCTAATCCGACTACCGCTAGCCCGACCCTCTGGGTAATCCAACCATTTCGTGGCCACCACTTTACAGTCACTACACTCGGAAAACCGGACGACAGAACCAGTGATTTCGCAATGAGAATTTCTCCAGAAATGTTGCAAAGACTGGTGAAGTAAAGGGGATGAATTAGAATCATTTTCGATGGCGATGTTCAGTCAACACGAAAGACGTTGGAAACCCGAAACTGGGAATATTAGATGTGGAATGGGTTTAACCAAAAACGACAAAAAGGGACTCCATTGTCATAGCTGATAATTCAAAGGGAAGCAATGCATGCAAAAATATGTGAGCTGAATTGTTCAGCTGATTCGTTCACTGTCTAAGAACGCACGCTCCAGTGGTAGAAACATCCCCATGAAATATGCCAATTCGATTTCGGGTGATAAGCATTTATCTGATGTTTCTGGGGTAGAAGCATTTATAGGTAACTTTAAGCAACTTGCTTTAGGAGCAAGTTTATAAGATTGACGAAATCTGTTTAAATTAAGAACAGTTCCTCATTAAAACATAGCAATTGAAATAACAAAATATTTCAGGATATAAAGCGTCAAAGGAACATCAGGACGTTGCTTTGTAAAGTAGAGTGGGGATTGCCAAACTTTAAATGTAAATCAAATAATAATAAATAAATAAAATTGTATATTATCCAGTAAAGCAAGAACTATGCAACAAATACTTTAAAAAAAATTAAAATACATATTTGTTTCATCTACGGGTAATCCGAGCATAGCTGTTCCACCTGCGAGGTTCTACTGTAAGTTAACAAATATGTTTCTAAGCACTGTAAAATAACAACAAAGTTCAAATGAGTTGTCATGCTCTAAATCTAAATGTGTTATCGTGAATTGTGTTATGAGTAAGTTGTAGCGGAATGGTTTTATACTGAAGGTAAACATTTAATTAAAAAAGAGGGCTCATGTAAAGTACATAGAAGAAAGTTATATTGACTCATCCTGCTTCAATAATATCATCAATGACACTGTATATATTATATTTCCCTTAGTCCAGATCGTGCTTTCGTTGTCATAGCTCCGGACGTTCTAGTTTTTGGCCGCAGTCCGACTTCCAATTAGCTTGTTCAAACAAAACTTTTCCTCAGAGTTTGTTGGATTTATCTGTCACCTCTTGGGGACGGAACAACGCCACCGAAGGTTCACTGCAGAATAAATAGTCGGGATTAATAAACAAGGGAACCTCTCAGCCATACCAACTTCTGAGCGTAGCCATGAATCAGTTCCCTCATATATTTTTTTTTATTTTATTTTTTAAATAATTGCTGTCGATCTCAATAAGGAGGTTCAGGTACATATGTATGTTCTAAAATAGCAATAGTAAAAATTATTTTATCACAATAAAGGTTAATTATTAAAGTAGTTTTTGTAACAATGTATTTATTAAACTGTCTTGATAACTGAAAGATGCCATTTTAAAGAATAGTGATTTGTGTATTGACCAAGGATAACACGGGTCTAACATTTAAAACGTTATTCCTACTGACCAAAAACATTTTTTTTCTAATATCTTTCAAATTAATTTCATTTTAATTTTTCTAGTCGGAACCCTTAACTATAATAACTATAAAAGTTCCTGACCTAAAATATATATATGACTATTTCGTCCCCTCCAACTCATATATAACATGAACAAGTTTAAAAATTAGAACAATTGTTTTCACATTTGATTATTTATGTCATACTTCTCATAGAATCTACCATTCAAATTTGTATAAAACGTAGCCAGGCTACAGGAAATATCACCGGCTATCGCACTTGCTAACTTCACCCAACCTGTCGCTTCGTCCCTTACAGGAAATACAAAAATAATTTGTAAATAGATTCACCTGAGGATATATAAATATCTGTAAATTTAAAGGGGCTATGAAAGAAAAAAAAAAAGAAATATCATGAGGCAATTGTAAATAAATTCGTAAAGAAACTATGGATGTACAGACAGATACCCAAAAGATTGTACATGCTTGAGCCACTTAAAACTTCAGTTATTTTGGAATACCTATGTATTTCATTTTTCAAGTGGATTTTTCTACATGAATGTAGTAAATTTGTTTTTCCAAATGCCAATTAAAGTGACAATATAATTAATTACTAATGGCTGAATAAAAGTAGTGGTGGTTTGTGGTGACCAGTACACTGGCGGAGCTAGGTTTTTATAGCCTCAATCTCCCAAGACGAAATAAAAATTCGATCAATCATCCCCCTTCCCCCCCCCCCCCACTATCTGTTTCTTCCTATCGCATCTCCTCCCACTCATACTTGAGACACATAAATTACACATTATCCTGATAATTTTTAAAATCATAATAGTCATTTTTTTATCATCTATTATATGGCAATATTTAAAAATATATATATATATTATGTTATCAGTTCACAATATATAAAACCATCTCATCAATTCTAAAACTAGAAATAGGTAAATTTATGTCAAACATATGAATGAAGAAATGAATTAGTTAAATAGTTCATCCCAGGATCAATTGCCTTACTATTTTTATTCTTTTAACAGTGACAAACTAAATTCTAAAACGGGATATAGGGCGTAGAAAGTTTATGTACAATACCTAGTGATGTTACGATACGAACGTTTGAGTTTCATTAATAATTATTATATGATAGCAAAATAACTTGGGATGTTTGCTTAAAAATCTTTTATTTCATTTTTTTCAATACATGGATTACCGAAAATTACCTTTTCATCATCGAAAAGCTGGATCTCAATCAGCTGGGAATTTTTTCTAGTTAAAAAAATATTGATGTTTAAATATAAATTTCAGAGGGATAACATAATTTGTACGGGCCGTACAGATAGTCCTTAGGGATGGGGCAAATGGGGATTTGAAGTCCTAAATAGTTTCTAAGCTCTTGAGAAATCTTGAATGTAAGGGAAACGAAACTGACTAATTCCTGACTTAATGTTTTTATTCCGTAGTTACTGTTGTTTTATTGTAACATTAAACTAATTAGTATCTTTTGAGGTGTGGTTTCTACCTTTAAATTTCAGATTGCCTGGATCGCTTAGACGAGGGATCTCATGCAACATTACACAGAGTTGAGTTCAGCCTCTTCCTTTTGGGATAGGGAATCGACGCAGGATTCCAAATTTTGATTTTTAACATGTCTTCATTTGACGAAACCCACCAAGATATAACATCATCATGGATCTTTTTCGGTAGCGCCATTCTCCAGACATTTGAGTCTAAAATAATTCTAATTAAGATTTCCTCTCTTCTTTGCAGTACTTTTTAGTGTGCCCTTATTCCTCTCTCCTGATTGGAAAATATTCTAAAGGCTCCCGGATTAACATAATTATTTTGTCAGTTGTGTTGCTTCACGAGCCGTAGCTCCTTGCTAAAACAATTATCTTTGTATTGGGCTATTAAGACGAGTTTTTATTTACCGCATTGTGCCTTTACAAGTATACCTTTATACTAATAAAATGTACATTTGGAGGGGGCTTTATTATGCTAATGACATGGTTTGAACTTAGCTGGATAGAGTGAGTAAAGTTGGGGTTCAACCAGTTTAACGGTTCTAATTGGTAATTATCTTGTGCGGGAGTTCCAACTATTCTTGTTCCATTCATCTCAAGAGTAGGAGAGCGTTAAAGTAATAAGGGATTTTGATTACACAGTATAGGAGATGCAAGGCGTGCACGAAACCTTTTTGGACGAGCAGTATAAACATTTAGTGAAACCTGCCCGACTTTTTTCATGTTTAATTTAGTTTTTCAAGCATCCTGTTACTGTTTTTTGAACCTTCTGCCTCTTTAGTAAAAGCCTTGATAACCCATGATGTCATGTTCTGAGCCTGCAGCAACTTCCTATATGCGTATTTGTCTTCTCCATTTGCTTCATCTCTCTGACACGCTGTAACCACACTGTTCTGGATACTCCTTCCACATGATCAAGCAAATATTTTCTTGAATGTCCTATGAGTCGCTTGCCTTCAGATCAAGCTTCCGTTACATTCTTCGAGTGCTTGTTCACTAGGATTTCATGGTCGTTAGCTAGCCATTTAAGTGTTTTGGTAGTTATCAAGTCCTGAAGGATCACCTCCCGCACTTTAGTGTAGTTAACTTTTCCCAATCACTCTTTGGAGCAACTTCACCTCGGCTGACTCCATCATAATTTTCTGTATCTATATTACAGGTCAAGATTCCACTCCTTATGTTAAAACTCAAAGGAAAATTTGTTGTAAATTTTTGTGTTGGTTTGAATCTCTCTATTCCGGATTATTGTATTTCTCAATTTTAAATACCTCTGGTTAGCCTTATGTATTCTGTTCTAGCTTCTGGATTCATTTTCTAATTTTCCAGAATTCTTACCGCCAGGTAGACTGAGCTGACTCTAGAACTCTATATTAAATTAAATTGGAACAGTGGTTTCTTAGATTCCGTCATAAATTCCGTTTTAGACAAGTTGAAGATCATACCTTGACAGTATTACATTATTCAATTGTGTATTGGAGTTGCTAGGGCGCTTAAGCTATCAGAGCAGCTACCAGAAGAAACACCTTTTCAAGCCTACTTTGAGATGTAATAAATATACCAACATTTCAGGTCAAGCGAATACTTTTTACAACTGCTATCTTAAAATAAATAGACAGACAACAAACCAACCTGAAATGAAAGCCTCTCCCGTTTGGGTGGTGGCTAAAGCAAGTCCTTTTCAGTTAATTCTTAAGAAAAATAGATCCATACTAAATTTTCCGCCTCCTTGAGTTTAGTAATCGTCTCTGAAGAAAAACTGGCGCATGTATTTTTAGCTTGGTCCTTATTACTCCAGTTATATTCCCGGGGATTATATGCTTGCTCAATGTACTGTACGCCGGCTTCAGATTCAGCCTGGAGCTTTCTCTCACAGCGAAGATGCTCAGCCCCCTTCTATTCATCAGCCAGTAAACTTTAAAGTCGTTTTAAACTTTGCATACGTATTTAAATTATTTTATGAATAGCTAATTTCTGGATTTTCCTCCAAGCTTACTTCAGTAGTCTTCTTAATGTGATTTCCCTATATTAACTTTCATAATCTTCAAAGTAGTCAAACATCAGACGTTCTTTTGACATGTCATGTTTTTAAGAACATATCTGATGATTATCGTATTATTATGAATGGTATCACATTAAAAAGTCTGTCTTTCTGTAATAAGTCGTCCTGAGTAATAAATCGTAATAGTTGATGAGACTTTAGCTGACTACAATTATAAAATGTCTCAAAATATGTAGGTAGAAAGTGTTTTTTCGCATACGTGTATAGTGAATGTATAAATGAAAACAGGACATCCTGCAGTGTTTTTGAAGGTAAGTTTAAGATTTTAAGCCAGTCTGTCTTTGTCATGGAGGTCCCAGCATATGTGTAAATTGCCAAAAAAGATGTAATGTAGTTTCTA
Organism: Acanthosoma haemorrhoidale; assembly: GCA_930367205.1. Lineage (NCBI taxonomy): Eukaryota > Metazoa > Arthropoda > Insecta > Hemiptera > Acanthosomatidae > Acanthosoma > Acanthosoma haemorrhoidale. Next base: position 116,633,190 of record OV884009.1, read on the forward strand.
ATTTGCATGATACATTGTCATTTGACTCAATCGATATCAATATTTTTATGCGATTTGATAAGGGGAACAAATTAAAGATAATTTGAACTATAGCCACAGTCATTAACACCATGTTGACAACTTTAACTACACCAGGCGTGAATCTTTTAAAGTTTGAAGCGCCTAAAATAAAATTAATCTCACAGAAATGAATGTGTGATTAGTCTAAAATCTGGAAATGTATAATATCACAATTGAAAGACAAGTTTAATAGGTGTTGGGACTTTATTGTTAGATGGTAGCCGAGGGAGGGGTTGAACTAGGTAGAAAATAGTCGGGGAGGATGCCCCTCATCCCCTTTAGCTCAAGGTCGATGTTGACCCTATATATTGCTAACGAGCTGGCACCAGCGGGAGCTGACTGATAATTCGGCCCGCTGACAAAGGCGAGCTGGCCCACTGCCATATGTTCAACATAAATATCAAAAATAATCGCCCGCCCCCCACACCGCCTTCTCCCCACCACCACTGCCCCTCCAGGAGACTTTCATCCAATAGTCTGTCTTACAGCACCGTATCTGTATTGTACGCGGGACAAATGGGCCGGAAACCTCTATTAGACATACAGAAATAAAATATATTTCTATTTAAATCATAATAGAATTTCCTCAAGTTATTTATTATTGATTGGTTTTATCGCTCTATTCGGTAAGTATTCTATTGAACTCGGAGCCACAATGGCTTCATAGTTTATTCGAGCACATTTCATTTCTTTAATTATTAATATAGTCATTAAATACTATGATTAAATAATTATTCTTTTAAATACATATTGTGATTAGTATGACAGGAATGTTACAACGTTTAAAATAACGGAGGGAAAAAGGAAGGTTTTGAACGGATAACAGTGGGGAGAAGGGAATCTTCTAACTGGAAATGAAAACAAGTGCATTTAAAGGCTAAACGTTTGTTTTTCATTTACTTAAAAATGGTTTGGAGTTTTTGTTTGACTGAAATTACAAAACTGTTGGTTTTATTTCTCCTTAGCTTAAAAACAAATAAACTGCTTAAACGAGGTATAAAGAATGACCAAAAAACATAATAAATTACTGAAAAAAATAACCATAAATAACCATCGTACCCCGATACTCTTAGCGGACAATACAATATAAAATAAAAATTTAAAAAAAAATAATTATTTAAACCTAATTATTAAAAATGAATTCACACTGCAAATCTTTTAATTAAATAATTAAAAATATTGAATAAAATAGAGCTATTGAGATAGGTTGGAACAATATTCCTACTAATGCAAAAGTTGATAATGTTTAAAAATGTGCATAATATCCTTCTTAAACCTGTTTTACCAAATGATTATTCCAGCGTTTCGGACTCACATTAGTCCATCCTCAGACAACATAATATTGAGTGGTTACAAATGAAATAACGAAAAATAAATTAAAACAGTCATTATAAAATATCTCCCGGCCAAGTAAATCGTCGTGTCGATTTAAATAATAACCACTGATAATAAACTAGTTTCAACAATTATTTAAATCAATATGAGGATTTCTTGGCCAGCGTGAATGACTGTTTTAATTTTTTAATCTAGAATGTGGGGTCATTCTTCTAAATGTTCATACGTTTCCTGTGCAACGTCGCTGCGAAAATTGATAAATAAAGTTTATGACGAACATGAGCACATTTTTCAACACAATCAATATTCCTACTATTGTCCTTCAAAACTTTTTCAGGATATATTAAAATTTACTCATCGCCTTAAAATTTATTCCTGCGTATGCAAGTGTAATGGTTACTTTGCTATACGAAAAGTCGGAATTTTAAATTTTGAACACCCTGTGACATGGCTTGAGGGAACTTAATAGCGAGAGGAAAGCAGACCAGTTAGTAAATACAGGGCTGATGTTTTAACAAAAAGTATTAGACTAAATCACTGAAACTGAAATCTGCAAAATAAACTAAATGAAATTTCGATTTTAAGATTTAATCGACAACTGCAAAGCAATTTTGCATAAGAACGCTTGTTTGCCGAAAGCGGCGAGTGAGAAAACAACCATTGAGCAGGCATATAAACTGTTTCATTCATAAGGTTAACATGGAAACGGCTTCATAAAAATTGTACCAAGATGAAGCTGAGGGACGATGTGAGATTCTTGAATGCTTTACTAATTATTTCTAACAAAAGTACTGGGTATATTTGATAAAAAAGATTTATTACACACCAATTTATTCCCTATCGTGTTTCTCAAAAAATCAGATTCAAATATTCAATTTCAACTGCCTCTATGCAGTAGCTTAGAATAAACAAAACAGACCTGACCTTTCATGTTTATTTCTTTACATTCTTGTCATTTCATATTAATCAAAAAGTAATATTCCACAACATCGTGAAATATTATGATCACCCCCCCCCCCATATATATAAGAATGCTATAACGGGAAGTATACAATTTTTTTTTTCATTTTCACCTATTTTGCCAACTTTTTAAATTTCTCATACCCCAGCTCAGAAGAAATTTATTATTTGACGTTCAGAGTTTCCATTAAAATTATGTACACATCAAAGAATATCCCACAGCAATCTCGAATATAATGAGATTTGATAGTCATAAAAGGAATAGAGTATTCAATAGTTATTTCTCTATGTTTTATTGTTGAAAAGACAACTTTTATTTCTCAAGATTATTCAACAAATACATTTTTTTTTAGAACAAAATACCAAACAGTTTATTCAAAAAGCTCATTGATTTTTTTTTAAGGGGGAAATATAGAAAATGTTGTGTCTACTTACGTAATAGCTAGAGTTACCATGACAAATATTTTTCATATATTTTCCATACCTCTCATTATTACATTTTAACCAAAATATAATCATCATATCTTCAAGTTTTTTTTTTAATATTCCTTTAAAATTTCAAATAGGATTTTTACGAATGGTATCGTAGAGAAAAGAGTAAAGCCTCTCTCTCCAGCCTCTGCCAATAACTCATCTTGACCATTGGACATTCCATTTACTATTGTAATAACTATTATAACTCATACTGAAGGTCATTTGCTAATTTCTATTACATTGTTGTAGCATGACAAAAGCGATAGACGAGACAACTGTGTTAGCCAGCACAGTGGCTTTATGGAACAGCCTAATAATCCCAGGTGGACCCCACACCAGAACCACCCTCCAATAATCTTTCACCCCAACTGTCAATATATTTCAAAAATCGGCCCTTCAGCCCACTCCACGCATATCCAAAATGAACCCCTTTTTATTATATACCTTCTAAAGATAGAATACAAAAATATAAATTTAAATTCATTAATTATTAAATTCTGTAAATACAATTGGAGAGTTATCCTACTAGATTAGCGTAAATTATTCAATAAATGGAGGTATAAATAATGGAGATAAACGTCTATAGGCGCTTTAAGACATACCCTTTTGTATTTGGCCAGTGAGATGGTGAATTTAGGCTTATGTTAACACCACTTAACAGTCCGTAGCAAGTTTATTGAACGTACACATGTACCTGATGATTGGAAATTCATCTCCTCCAACCTTTGGTTGTTAGTTCTTTTTCTTCGTAAAATGAAGTAAAAAGTAAAAACTATTTCTCTAGAAAATTACGGGACAATCTTATATCTTTTAAATGATTGTAAAGAAAACAAATTCGCATTTTGAAAAAAAATTATCACTTTATTTCTTAAAATATGTCAGCCAGCAAATGAAAATAAACAACTAAAACATCAACATATTCCTTTTTTCTTTATTGTCACTAATGTGTACATAACTATGTGGAAAAAAAAATGTTGATACTTCTATCAGCAGGTTTAAGTACGCTCTTATGAGATTATTTCAGCTTTTTATTTACTAACAGGGCTGAACACAATGGGAATTTCCAGCTAACAAAAACGCATAACAATAAACAGATTTGCTAAGCTTATGAATAATACTGTGCACAATGGTATAATACGATGTGTTATGGCTATGTATGAGACTACTTCAAGGAACCAACAGCGGCAAATTGAAACAATGAATAGGCAGCAAAAAATAAATAAATAAAACATAGGAAGAATGACAAGGGGGGAAATAACATGGAAGGTTGCTGGATGAAAACAAATAAATGAACAGAATAATAACGATTAACTGTTAGATTGGAGGGAGACAAGAAACCGGTAAAATCAAAAGATGCAGATTTGTGAGAAGGGAAATACAAGACGGAAGGGTAGGATCTAATATTGGAAGTCGTGAAGGTAAGCAGGGGGGGGGGGCTTTTTAATCAAGATAGTATTGAAGAAGAGGGATCCAAGGAACTATTGGTGACGGGCGGAAGGGCGTAGACACCCCAACAACGAAATACGATAGTCTCTGGGGATACCGAGCATAAATCTAAGAAAACAATTCATCAGCCGCTTTAAGCGAGCCTCAAGAACACCAGAGATCAAAATTAATATATCGATGATAAATCGATGATGTACTGATCCTTGGAACAACTAGTCAATAATTATCAAATATTAACTATTTAAGATGTTATCTCTGGTACTGATAGCGACTCATCAACAAGGAAAATAAATAATTTAAACATTTAATCAAATTTCGTATAACTCCATCGGATGAAAAGTAAGAGAAGCGATTCCTTCGAGGGGGGGGGGCATTTACCCCCGAGTTCGGAACCGCTCCATGCTGCTTAATGCAATTCCAATTAGCTTCCGTTATTCCTTATATTGAAGAAGCCCTGGCTGGTTGCTTGCTTCCACTAACTTCAAGCACCGGTTCGTTGCACCATATTTTCGCGTTTCTAGCAATATCAAAACTCCCTACGAACATGTCATTGCTCACATCTCTGTGAAATAAAGTTGAAGACAATTTTCAGCAACTTTGAAGTAGTATTTAGTAAATCGTCAACTCTTCATATAGATAGAAAAAAAAACTTTATGCAGGACCGAGTCTTTTTGAATAACAATAAATAATAGAAAAAGAAAAACCATTTGTGGCTAACAAAAACAAATATCACACGACAAAGGAAAAATATGAAAACAAAATAAAGTGACTTGAGTAAAGATTTAAAAAACATTTCAGTGAACTATTTCATTCAATATACAACGTTCTAAAAATAGAAAAAAATTAAAATAAATCTGTTGAATACAGTATTGAATTCAAAGACGACATACACGATATTCAACCAGATAAACCAGCATCTATATCGTATGTGGGCAACAGCCGGCCCGCGGGCCGGATCCGGCCCGCTGTAAGATTTGATCCGGCCCGCGAGACATTTTGAAAAACCCAATTTAAAAAAAAAAAATACACTACTTACTCATACTCATGGAATCAAGTGAGCGAGCAAGCCGAGTGGCGGTGATCATCAAAGAGTGAGGCGGCAAACATCAAAGTTCAAAGCCATTGATGTTTGCCGCCACACTGGCGGCGCAACAAAGGATTATTGCTTCGCAATTGTATTGTTCTACACTAGACGATTCTAGATCATTCCTTCATTTTGCCTATATAAGCGGGTGGATGGCCGGAACTTAGTTCAGTCCTATTCGAGCTACCGTGGTGATAAGTTTGCTTTGTGACTTTGTGTGCATCTTGAGTGCTTACTAATTATACCTATTTTCTTATTAAGTTTATCGAACGATAAGTAAATGAAAATGATGTCTGGTGGAAGGAAACGAAAAGTAGATGCAGAGGGTCGCCAGTTTCAAGAAAAATGGACTGAAGAATTCTTCTTTATCTTGCACAATGGTAAGCCTATTTGTTTGATGTGTAATGAATCCATTTCGGTGATGAAAGAATTCAATATAAAGAGGCATTACTCAACTAAGCATCCTACGCTGCTCTCACTGACAGGACAAATAAGAAAAGACAAAATCCAGAAACTTACCGCAAATTTGGAAAAACAGAAGCAAATATTTCATAGACAAAGAACACAACTTGATAATGTTGTGAAAGCTAGTTTTATAGTTAGTTCAAAATTGGCAAAGTCATTGAAACCATTTGCCGAAGGAGAATTTATCAAGGAGTGTATGTCAGAAGTTTGCAGTGTTTTGTGTCCTGAAAAGAAAAATGAATTTGAAAAAATTAGTTTGTCAAGACGAACCGTTGTACGACGTATAGAAATGATGGCTAATGATATAAAAACAACATTGACTGGCCGTATGACTGGTATTGAATCATTTTCCATAGCATTAGACGAGAGCACCGATTTGTCTGACATAGCTCAACTGGCTATATTTATTCGAGGTGTTGATAAAGAATTCACTATTACTGAGGAATTGCTTGCTTTACAGCCGCTAAAAGGAACCACTACAGGAGAGGACATTTTTAATGAAGTTCAAAAGGTATTCACAAGTTTTGGCTTGCCATGGTCGAAATTAGTTGGAGTATGCACAGATGGTGCACCTTCTATGGTCGGCTTACGTAAAGGTTTCATCGGAATTTTGAATGAAAAAGCAACTGAATTAAATGTGCAAAAAGATGGTTTGATAGTCCTTCATTGCATTATCCACCAACAGAACTTGTGTTCTAAGTCCATTCGACTCCAGAATGTTATGAATGTGGTAGTAAAAACCATCAATTTTATTCGATCCCGAGGGCTTAACCATCGTCAGTTCAAGGCGTTTTTGGATGAAATATCAGCCGAGTATGACGACGTAACATATTATTGTGAAGTCAGATGGCTAAGCAAAGGGAAAATGCTGAAACGGTTTTACGAGCTTAGAAATGAGATAGCAGAATTTATGCAAATAAAAGATAAACCACTATCTGAATTGAGTGACGCAAAATGGATATGTGACTTAGCATTTCTTGTCGACCTTACAGGCCATTTGAATGATTTAAATTTGAAACTTCAAAAACAAGGACAGTTAGTAAATGATTTGTACAGCCATTTGAAAGCGTTTCAGAACAAAATCCGCTTGTGGGAGGCACATATGCTGTCTGGTAACAGTTACCATTTCACCACGCTCTCTGCGTATGAAAATATTGCTTACGCTCAATATGCTGAAGAACTCAAGTTACTGTCGGAGCAATTTTCGATCAGATTTAGCGATTTCAAACACATGGAAGACTGTTTCAATTTATTTGCTACTCCAACAAAAAGTAATGTACAAAATGCTCCAATACACTTGCAAATGGAGTTGATCGAGATTCAAGAAAACTCACTCCTAAAATCTAAATTTGAAGACGTGGAGTTGTGCGATTTCTACAAAAAATACCTCGAAGAAGACCATTTTCCGCAACTTAGAAAATTTGCAAGAAGATTGATTTGTGCGTTTGGCAGTACTTATAAATGCGAACAGTTCTTTTCATTGATGAAAGTTAATAAATCAAAACATCGTACAAGGCTGACTGACGATAATTTGGAAAATTCTTTACGTCTTTGTACCAGTGGAATTAATCCAAACATCGATGAATTAGTTTCCCAAATTCAAGCTCAAGTGTCTCATTGATTTCGGTGTCGCTATTTAACTTTCGTAGTTTGTAACAATTCTAAATTTAACGATTTAATTTAATGCTGTAGGTACCTATTTTTTCATTTCATTTTGTTATTTTAATAAATTGTGTTGTAATAACATTGTCGTATTATTTCATGGCTGACTGATATCTATCGCTAAAAATTATGAACACTACTTTAAAATGCACTACTTTTAAACGCGGCCCGCGAACGTATTTGCACACTAAAGTTTGGCCCATAACATGTCAAAGGTTGCCCATACCTGATCTATATGCATATACACATATACATATCTATAAACCGGTTGATTTGAGAATCAGTTGCCTCGCCACTTTTTCCAAATTAGATTATTTTTTTGAACATCCACTATGAACAAAATTGTATTTCTGAAATTTATATAAACGACACAAAGGAACAAAAATGTTACTTATTAATATTTAGTAGTTTTTTTTAATAGACCAACATATCGATAAATAAATCAGTAAGTATAAGTTAATGTTTGTCGAATAAAACAAAAACAAAAGAGAGGGTACGTCAGCTCCCAAGGGTACGTGAAAGAACAACAACGAATTTCAAAGCAAGACTTTTATTCGGTCCAGTAATCCTCTACATATCTTCGGGATGTTTAAATTTCGAAGTTTGGGGATTAAGGCTGGGTACTGGTGATTGTCTAACATATCGAAATCGACTCCAGGTTAATTAAGTGCGTTATTTCTACTTTTCGGTTCCAAACATTATTTTTGCGATTATTCATGTAAAGTTTTGTTCTCAACAACATGGAAAAAAAACAGACGATTAAATATTAAATAGGCTCCAGGTGGTAAGTTTACCCAGTCAAGTATGCATAGTTGACTACCGTTACGAACAGATTCATGATACGGAGATTGTTTTTAGTTTATCCTTCCTGATGAACCACATGCGGTGTCAAATGCACTCTGAGTGTCCATGGAAATTGTCAATAATTGAAAGGTTTGAGATGTTGTTATGATGTTCCCTACATATGCACTATTTTATTATAGTGTCGTAGTCACATTAAGGGTCGAATGTAAAAAAGATATTCCAAAAACAACACTTAATTTCATCTGAGCCGGTTTTAATTTTAAAGGAATTTTTTGTACATTTATCAAATTTGAAATCTATTTGAAAAAAATTCAGCCTGCCCTAACATGATAGGTAAATAGTAATTGAGATATATGCTCTCATTTATACCTTATATATAATATTACATTAGTAAAGTATTTGAAATATCCAGATATAATAAAGACATCCGGAAATCTCCCCATTTCACCTGAGGGAATGTCACGTCTCCAGCGAAAGAGAAGGAAACAGGGATCTCAACTCTGCTTTACTGCTGGACAGTAATGATAGAGAGAACGCGGAAGCCACAGATGCTTGAGAAGAGAATACTGGTCAGTGCCAGGAATACCAATCCCTAATTTAGGAGATCTCGGGGCCATTACCACTTCAATCTCCGAGGAGTATTGTAGTGATGTGTAAATCTAGGTAGCAATACTACATATATTAGCTGTTTGCATTTTCTAAAAAGATGATTTGTAGTGATGATTATTAATCAGAAATACCTTGAGTAGTTTTTACACAATAATTTATCAAATATCGATATATTTAGATCTCTATTCCGATTATATATTTATCATAAATGTTTAAGTTAAAAAGTAACACATTTTCTATATTACCTTTTCATTCAATATAGAACATTTAATGTGTGTAAAAACAAATCATAAAATAAGGTGGAAAGACTAAGGTTGCATAGAAAATGTGAATACTTAGATCCTTGGATCTGCTGGTAGAGCAGCGTCTCTAATTTAGTACTATAGTAGTCTACCTTTCACAGAAATGTTTGACCTTAACAAACAAACCCAACGACAGCGCATTTTTTACTCGGGACCCTTTAGAAGTTTTCTCCTTAGTACCCACTTCACTTCTTCCTCCTTACGTGTGACACTAAAGAGGAAAAATTGAAATGGTCGGTGGTAAATGAAGAAATGTGAAATATGTTTAGAGAACTAGGGGCAAAAGTCGCTGAGAGGAGATATAAGACGAACCAGTTACTCCGGGCCTGCCATTACCTTCCGAAGAGAAATGATGTTTTAAATCAAGGCACCTTTATTGATTTAGTTTAAATTACGCAACCCAAAGCTATACATCTAACTAATATATGAGTTTGTTGGGAAATCGGTTTAGGTTGATGGAACAGAGTTGTTAGGTTGTCATCAAACTTATTAACGAACAACAACTCTTTGGCATAGTACACATGTCTTCATCATTTCCTCACAACAAGAAAATAATGTAGGTCTTAAACATGAATGGTGATACTTAGTAACTAAATTAGGGTACAATAAATACAAAACGAAATAAGGTAGATGTGCAATGCACGCAGCTAATAAACAGAATGTGTAACAGTTGATACATTTTAATTAAAAATATATAAAGATGATGCAGGTATATGTAAAAAACATGGGAAAAACAAAAATCATGTTCAGTTCTTCTGGGTACATTTTAAATTAACAATCGAGTTAATTTTACGAGTAAGCAAAATAAACGGACACGCTATTTTCATTTATTTTATTTTTTTACCAAACCCCTTAGTTCACGGAAGGTAACGGAGGGGTAGCTCGTTTGGTTTACCTTTATTTATTTTTTTAAAATACAATCAAGCAAATAAATTATTATTCAAATTGACAATAACCATGCGAGGCAGAACCTCTGATTGTAAGAACTGTTACTTTTGTATTTTCATAAATAGTGTCGCATCTACTGGAGTGGATAGGCTCATGAAAAGCCTAGGGTCTATAAATCATTAATGGCCTCCGTCACAGGATGGTGTTCGTTGCTTTAGTGAGTGGGCTTGAAGTTTTCATGTCGCTATTACTCCGTTCCTTTAGGTATTTCGGCCATGTGTACAAAAGTTGTCTGTGAGTGGGGTGTTACCACACGAGTGGCATTTAGACTGGCGGAGTCCAACAAAGAGATGCAGGTGCGTCTGCATGGCGTGGATGGTCCACAGTCTCGTTAACACGCTACTGTTCTTGACAGTGACCATAGAGGTGTCCAAGGCTCAGTGCTTTTAATTCTTGGCTCAATTTTCTCATCGTCATAAGTACTGTCTTTCTTTTCACTTTGAGGAAGTTGTTCGGTCAAGGTAGATGTTTACAATTTGGCCTCCTTTTTTAGCTTTGTCAGCTTATCCATTCCCTTCAATTCTAATGTGGGAAGGTACCGAGAAAAACTGAAATGCTTCTGGTCAACTACTTCTTTAATAATGTTGTCTTTTTAACAAACAGTTTGTAGAGGATATATTCCTTAGTCTCGCTAGCACAGGCTAGTATTCAATGATGTAGGCGGCTTGTTATTACCTACCATCTTTTAGGCTTTTTATAGTCTTTGAATAGTTTACATTTGTCTTAAAGTTGGAGCAAATTGGTTTAAGCTTACATTTCTATGCATTATCGTAAAACACTATAGAACATACGTGTGAACTCTGATCACCTTCATATTCCCCCTACATTAATGTTATAAGTACTCTTTAAAGTGCTTTAAAATCAGAACAATTATTTCCTTTTATATCATAGATTTTCATCAAGTGAAACTTACTTACATCTATTAATTACTACATTTTATTTTTGAAACAAATCGGTGAATACGACACTCACTAATTATACGCGCATGAGCCTTCACATGAATTTCTTTACTAAATTCCTTTCAAAAATAAACACTCTGGTGTGGCCCCTCTTAATTGCGAATAATTAGAAGTTCCCCTCTTCTCGTATCAGATTATATCTATATATGTTTCCATATGTTTAATAAAGCTTATGACCTCACACCTTCCTAGTGGGAATCCCTGCCTTCGTCTCGCTAAAACTAGCACCTCCTTGGGAGAGACCTCTACCTCGCGGACGATGGTTGCCGTGGCCCTACAACTTTTACCTAGTAGCGTTTCCCACGGCAATCCAGTCTGCTTCTCTCCGGTTCACACTCGCTTTTGGGATCCGGGCGGTTTTCGCCTACTCTTAGACATAAGTGTGAATTCCTGGCCATTCCAATACCACATAAACTACCTATAAACCTACCCTGTTCCTCTTCTCCTGAACATAGTGCTTTGTCGGGGCAGACTGGATTGTCGTTGGAGACTACTTGGTAAATTTGTGGGGCCACGACAACCGTTGTCTGCGAGGGAGAGGTCTCTCCTAAGGAGCTGCTAGTTTTAGCGAGGCGAAGGCAGAGAATCCCACTAGGAGAGTGTGGGGTCTGACAAGGCCGGACTAAAACATAGCGAGGTTAGTGAGAGAGATGCAGAGGTTTTCATAAATGAGAAGGCCAAGCCTTGAACATCAATGCAGCCACAAGTCATCAGTTAGCGAGTCGTCAGGAGAAAGATTCACAGGCCGAGATTTGCCCCTATTTATAGTTAGTAGTGGGTAGTTAGGCCCAATCGTCTGCCTCGTTATTGTACCCAATGCCAGCTCAGTATGCGGTGACCCTTTATTCTTGGCAGCCCTAGGGCTGGCCTGGTCTGGGTCGCTACCTGCTGCTGGGTAGAGGGCGAACCCTCCCAGTCCCTAAATAATTAACTTGCAGCTGCGCTTTTTATTGTTTACAACATTTACAATGACTTATTTATGTTATTTGCATTTGTTTAAATTAATTTACAATATATATATATAAGTTAATGTTTATTGAATTACAAGCTAAGAAAGGTTGGTAATAAGAACACGTAGAACGTTATAACAAGACTCCTTTATATAGACCAAGATACCTCTATCTTTTTTTTTTTTTTTTTTTTTTTTTTATGCCCTTCCTGAGGCTGAGCCTCAAACGGGCTTAAGATACCTCTATCTATAGGTATTACCTGTAAACATATACAGATAACATATGTTTGGGGATTAAGGCTGGGCACTAGCGGCGCCTGGACTTAACTCCCCCCCACCAGTTTACGAACACCCATTCGCAAACTTTGAAGTCCAACACTCGGACGTCTTAGTCCATTCAAATAATGCTCCGCTAATGTTACAAAGGAGCAAAGGCCAGCCCCGCCCGTACACAGCCTGTAATCCCTCACATTAAGCTCTAAACCTATAAAACGTAAAAACCAACTGTCACTTGTAAAAAAAAACATAAAAGAAAACTTTGACTTTGAAAAAAAAATAATACTTCTGTGGGAAAAATCACATAACTATACTTATTTACAATGTTCCTCGCGTGTATGCTGCGAGGACACTCCAGCTCATTCCTGATCTACAACCTCCGCCCCTGGTGGAAGCTTTAACTGTTCTATGTGGACATTTCGCCGCTTCTTAGGGGGTCGTATACTCTCAATTTTCACGACGTTGTGTTCCCTAATCACGACCACTTTAAATGGGCCCTCATATCGCACCAGCTCTTTGCTCCTATTTGACCCTAGTTTTTTATAGACAATAGTCCCGATTTTAAGTTCCCCCATTCGATCCCGGACTTTGAGGTTTTCCCGTTCCACTCGTCTCGCTTTGTCCCTTGTTAGCCTTTCTCGGACTTTGTCACATATTTTCCTCAAACCGACAGTATTACTCGCCATTCCCTCGTCTGCTACCGTCTCTGCCCCATTTCTCCGTCTTTCGCGCAGCCCAAAGAGGATCTCGAACGGGGAGAACCCCGTCGCGGTGTGGATCGAATGATTGTAAGCGGCCACCGCCTTCGGCATTGCCTCATTCGCCGGCAGACCCTTTTCCGCGTGATATACCCGCAGGTGGTCACTCAGGGTGCTGTGCAATCTTTCTATCCCTCCTCTACTCTTAGGGTGCCCTGGGGTATTAAGATGCCAAGAGACATCGAGAGTCTTCATTTATTTTCGGATGTTGGCATTGTCAAATTCTCTGCCCCCATCCAACGAGATCCGGTCTGGTACTCCGTAAAACTGGAACCAGGTATTTAATGCCAGCATTACCGCGTCTGATGACCGATCTTGCACCGGGTGCGCCATGGCCACTTTGCTAAAGCTGTCGATTGTGGTAACCCACTTATACCCCCTCCAAGTGAAGGTATCCACTTGTAAGTCACTCAACGGTGTCTCGGCGGTGGGCGATTCTTCTTGTCGCCCCCGTGGCGGATGTCTGTCATACTTCGTAGTGAGACAAACTGCACATGCCCCTATCATTTCTTGTATGCTCTTTTTCATTCCCCACCAAAAGTACCTCCGCCGCAACGCTTGCAACGTTTCCTGAACTCCACGGTGGTTCGTTTTTCCTTGGTGATAGGCCAGCGTCACTTCCAGCTGCTGTTCTCTGTCTTTGAGTGTCTCCACCATCGACGTGCACCGAATAAATATCCTATCCACTCCAAGTTGTTCCGTTCGCCAGAGTCTACGAATTTTCTCCCAAATAGTGGCATTCCCTACAAATACATGATGGGTCTTTCCGGGTTCCGAGGCATCTTTCAATGCACGGCAAATTTGGTCGTTCCTAACCCCTGGTGGCGACCAAATCGTCGCGATTCTACTTCTCCCATAACTGTCATATGCGATCTGCAGTCGCCCTGAGGTCTTGGATTTCCAAATGATCTGCCGTCTTTTGTCGTTCACGATCCCTTCTGTTACTCCCATTTCAACAGGTCTTTCGGCGGCGGAACCTTCCTCTTCCAGGGTTTCCTCACCTTCGCTATCTCCTCGCGTACCGAGGCTTCCATCCTCCCCGGGTGTCCATTCCCGGAGAAACTGTTGGATTTCCCCGGATGGTTCCCCTTCTTCCAATGCATTCACAGTAATGGCTCTGGACAGCCAGTCTGCCACTACGTTCTCTTTCCCGGGTTTATATATGATCTCCATATTGTACTGGGACAAAAACTCTTTCCACCTCGTGACTCGCGCCGAGGACTCCTTTAACTTTCCTACCCATTGTAGGGGTCTGTGGTCGGTGTGAACACGGAATTTTCTGCCGAAGACATATGGGCGGAAATGGTCTATAGCCCAGACGATACCTAGGAGCTCTCTCTCTAGAGCACTATACCGCGCTTCCGTTTCTGTGAGCCGTCGACTAGCGTACGCCACCGGGCGCTCCCCACCGTCTCTCTCCTGCGACAACACTGCCCCCAGTGCGTATTCGCTGGCATCAGTGGTGATTGTGAAGGGATGTTGGAAATCGGGAAATGCTAATATTGGTTCCTCTTGTAAGCTAGACATACATTTCCGGATGTTCTGCTCCATGATTGGGGTAATTACCACCCTCGCTCCCTTTCGCAGTAAATTATTAATAGGCACCAGGTATGCCGCCATGTCCGGCACAAATCTTCTGTAATAATTAAGCGTCCCCAGAAGTCGACGGATCCCCTTTACATCTGTGGGCACCACCATCCTTCTAATCGCCTCGACCTTCGTAGAGTCTGGCTTAACCCCCTCCTGTGAGATGGTGTGGCCCAAAAAATTGATTTTTTTCTTCCCCAACAGAGACTTCTCCATGGACAATTTTAATCCGAATTCGCGGACTCTTTGAAATACACTTCTTAGGTGCTCAACGTGCTCTGCCTCCGTTCTGCTGAAAACTAACAGATCATCCATGTAGACCTGGCATACCGCTTCGTCTATTCCCCTCAAAAATTCATCCATTAGGCGTTGAAAGGTAATCGGGGCGTTTTTCAGTCCAAATGGCATCCTGGTAAATTGATAATGCCCCCTCTCAAATGTAAAGGCCGTTTTGTCTTGGTCGTTCGCACTCATCTTGATCTGGTGATAGCCTGCCTTTAGATCTAGGGTACTAAATATTGTCGCCCCGTTCAATCTGTCTAATATGTCCTCAAATCGGGGAATAGAATACTTCTCGTCCATCGTGTTCTCGTTTAACTTCCGATAATCGATAACTACCCTGTATTTCTCCGTCTCGTCCCCAGGTCTATTTTTCTTCCTCACTGCCCATAGAGGACTGTTATATGGCGAAGTGCTATCAATTATAATCCCTTGCCGTTTGAGACTCTCTAGCTCCTCTCTAATATGCCTACGTAGTGCCTGCGGATATCGTCTCTCTTTCACGTATGTGACGCGTTCTTTCTTTAACTGGATCTCGTGGACCGTCTTCCCAGTCGCTCCTAGCGTGTCTCCCTCTACGTAAAAAATATCCTCAAACTCCCTCTGTAGGCCTTCCCTCCAGCCCTCTATTTTATTAACCGCCCATATCCGCGCTCTTCCGTCCCATATAGTCCCTTGACATTTATATTCCACTTTCCCCAACTTAATGTTCCATTTTTCCCCGATATTCTCCACACGCGCGCCTACCTTCCCCAACATGTCGCACCCAACTATTACGTGGTACTCCCGCGGCATGTTTCCTACGATATGTATCTTTAGATCTCCCCCTTTCTTCGCCCACCTATTTAGCCCTATGACTAACTCTCCCACTACCTCGCAAGGGCCTCCCAGGGTGATTAAACTACAATTACATACCTGAATCTGGAGTGCCCTCTCTCCGCCATACAGCCTCTCCAGCGCTCCGCGGGACATAATGGTGTTGGTGCTTCCCGTGTCCACCAGACACATCTCTCCTCCTTTGACTCTAATTATTGGCAACGCACACATCCTCTCCCGAATTGCATTACATCTCGGGATGCGGTCGCCTCTCTGCCAACACTCTCCTCAGGCTTCATCACGTTGCTCCCATCTACGTGACTCGACCTTCTGCCCTGTCTGTCTCCTGTTTCTGCTGCGCCTCGCTTCTACTCCTTCAGTTCCCGAAGTCCCTGATGACTCATCTTCTGAAGATCCACTCTCCCCATGTGTCATGCTCCGTCTCTCTCTTACTTCTTGAGTGTTTACCTCCATTGGTTCTGGTCGTTGGTATTCTCTCCTCCGGAAGATATACGGGCAATGCCTCGCGATGTGTCCTTCCTCGCCACACTCAAAACATTTTGTTCGAGGACACTGTGCCACTAAATGTCCTGTCTTCCTACATCCGTGGCATTTTCTTTCTTCCCTGGGCGGGGCATACCTTGGTCTCGTTCCTCTAAATCTTCTTTCTCCTGTCGTTCCCTTGTCTCTGCCAATAACGGACGTTTCTGGTCTCCTCCAGGTTGGTTTCAGGGTCCGGGTTCTTTTGTATGCAACTCGGCTCCACTCATTGTCGACGTCTTGCACCCTCACTTCTTCCTCCTTGGCACTAGTGTCGATCATTGATTGTGCACACTCCGAGAACGAGCGCTCATCAGAGAATCCTTCCTTTCTTCCTGTCTCCTTGGCCAGTTGCACTTTTAGAATTGTGGATAAGAATCCCATTCTACCCTCCACCTCTTCTACGCTAATCGACTCTCTCATCTTCTCCGTTATCTTATTGAAACGGACTACTAACCCCGCAGCATATTGCCCGTTACTTTGTCTTGGGGACTTTGTCTCCCTAAACATTTGGAATATGTCCTCCTCAGGAGTCCATCGTCCTCCTCCGTACGCCTTCTTCAATCTCATCTTAATTAATTCCCACGGGGTTTCTTCATCTGCCTGAATTTGATTCAGTATACTTCTCTTGACCCAACATATCAGGGCCGCCTTCAACGATTCCGCGTCTCTGGGATCTATTAAATTTTCTTCTGCTTTAGCTCCAATTAAAGCAGTGAGACGGTCTCCTCCTTTTAGGAAATGGTTCAGCTCACCCAGTTCCCCAGTGAATCTCTCCAGCTCCGCAACAGCCTTCCTCAGATCCTGGGTATTCATCGCTTTTACCCTCATCAGCGCGAGCGCCGTGGCATGAACTTCTGGCATAGTTCCCACTCTTCTAATATCTGCTCCCTCTACGAGATTCAAGACGGGCTGTCTCAAAACTCCTCCTTCAGTCATCTTCTCTCTTTCGCGTATAGAAGAAAAAAAAACAAAAAAAAATTACGCTCGCACTCGATAACTCTCTTTCTCCACGGTTCACGGGTTTCGGCACCAGTTAATGTTTATTGAATTACAAGCTAAGAAAGGTTGGTAATAAGAACACGTAGAACGTTATAACAAGACTGCTTTATTTAGACCAAGATACCTCTATCTATAGGTATTACCTGTAAACATATACAGATAACATATGTTTGGGGATTAAGGCTGGGCACTAGCGGCGCCTGGACTTAACTTATATATATATATATATATATATATATATATATATATATATATATATATATATATATATATATTGAAACCTACCTCATTTTTTACCATTTTATTTTTCTAATTTATTAGTTCAATTGACCTTAACTAATTTGGTAGGTCCGTCATGAGATCTTTAATTCAACTTATTTTAATGTCTTTGACATAGGAAATTATCCCGATTGAATCGCCCGATCTCAAGGCTAATGTTATAGTTATTAATAAATTGAGAAACTGGGAATTGTGAAATATATACAAGTAAAATGGTTATGACAAACAATTATAATTATAAATAATGCTGACATTAATTATATAAAAAAATATTCAATTCCTTTTGAACAAGGATAGTTACTACTAATTAGTTATACAAAAAAAATGATAATTGAGCTCAATCTCTTTTTAATGGATCCATAAAAAAAAACAATATCTATATCACCCAATCGATGATCACTTCTCCTCTGCTTGTGTTGATGACCGTCAACGGAACGGGAGCTTGCTCTGCTTTGCTCTCTGGCTCTTGGCTAAGACTGACTAAAACTCGCCCTTCGTCTCATCCCCACTCCTAAGAGCATAAGGGCAGATGCTGGACAAAGTGGGAGGGTGGCTGGTCATGATATTCTCAAATATCATGAATGTTACAATTGCCTTCCCTTATAAATAAAAAAAAAATTTATGAAAATTTTTTTTTTTTTTTTAAGTGGATCCACAATATTATGTTGCTGCGTTCGGTTTGTTGAATTGGTTGTTTATAACGGGTGTTGAAATTTTACAAAGTTTATAGTAATAATAGTTCAAATTTTGCAAGGTTTTAAATTGCTTGAAAAGCGTACA
Source organism: Acanthosoma haemorrhoidale (assembly GCA_930367205.1). Taxonomy (NCBI): domain Eukaryota; kingdom Metazoa; phylum Arthropoda; class Insecta; order Hemiptera; family Acanthosomatidae; genus Acanthosoma; species Acanthosoma haemorrhoidale. Next base: position 116,651,564 of record OV884009.1, read on the forward strand.
AGTTGTTTTAATTTTTTTTTTTTTTTTTTTTTTTTTTTTTAACTAAATTATTATGCTAATTAGTATGGATTAGTTCGAAGGTACATTGTTTTATGGATCATAACGCGAAAACATTTGTTGAAAAGACGGTTGAGTGTGATTAGTAATACATATTGGTTTTTAATTAAAATACTAGACAATTCTACTGGTAATTAGTAACAATAGAGAAAATTTGTTGAGTGGGTGTGTGTGATTTGAACATTTTACCTGAGTGAAAAGATAGTGTTTATAAAAAAATTATAAATGTTACGAAAAGATAGGGAGGTCGTTGTCGTGTATAAAATAATATTAAATAAATCAATTAAATGGACTTAAGCATTCAAGGAATATTTACGATCTGTTCTAAAGATTAAGTGATAATGAAATCAGAAGCTTCTCTTGTCGATAATTCCATAGACTTTACTAGGGTCAACATTTCTAATTATAGTTTTGTTTTTTGTTTGTATAACCTTTCTAAAGTTTATGTGTCATCCGATCAATACTATTTTCATTTAATAATGAAAATAATAAAAGAAAACTATAATTTTTTTTCTTTTTCTGTAGTCATATGGTATAGCTGAAAAAATGTCCCTTTTTATATCTTGGGTAACTATCTGATCTTGAGAGGGTTCCACGTATTCCGACATGGGCGGATGTCTTTGCTGAGTTCCTTCGAAACGGGGTGGGGCATGCTTATCCGGTCCTCTCGGTTGAATTTGCTTCCCAACTGTTTTTATGCCATCTTCGATTTTCCTGGGAATCAATGAACTTTCCTGTTGCATTGACATTATTTTGCTATCGAAATCGGTACGAAAATAATTATATTGGCTATTGATCCTCTCGACTTCTCGGTCTAATTTATCGTTGAGGGTCGAATTTGATGTTTGGACTACAAGAATTTCCTGGTCCCTTTTATTGATTTCTTCATTTAACTTTGAATTTACATTATTATTTACTTGGAGTGTTCTCTCCTCACAAATTCGCAATTGTCTATCTAATTCATAGTTTACATCCGTGTAACCTTGTTCGAATTTAGCCGATCTTCCCGATTTTATTTCTTCCCTTAATTGATCAAACTTCCCGATCAACTCTTTTTGTTCTTTAATTGCGTTAAATTGACTGTCTAATTTTTCGTTTATTTCTTTGTTATTTTCTTTAAGTGCGTTAAATTGACTGTTTATTTGGGCAAGGATTAGTTGTAACATCTTGGAATGATTTATCGTGGGTTCGGGGTCGGGGGCTGGAGGGTCTCCTTTAGAGGCTGGGTTTGACCCAACCCCAGTACCTGAGCCTGACCCACACATGTTTGTGTTCGTCATTTGTGTCTGTGTTTGTGTAACAAATGTTAAATTAGAAGAAAAATATAATATGTTAGTAAATAGTTCTAGTTATTATTCTAACATGCAATACCTCACAATTCCTTTGGTTTCTTTAGAATTTTTGAAGTTAATCCCGGAACGGCCCCCATTGCAACCTACCTCATTTTTTACCATTTTATTTTTCTAATTTATTAGTTCAATTGACCTTAACTAATTTGGTAGGTCCGTCATGAGATCTTTAATTCAACTTATTTTAATGTCTTTGACATAGGAAATTATCCCGATTGAATCGCCCGATCTCAAGGCTAATGTTATAGTTATTAATGAATTGAGAAACTGGGAATTGTGAAATATATACAAGTAAAATGGTTATGACAAACAATTATAATTATAAATAATGCTGACATTAATTATATAAAAAAATATTCAATTCCTTTTGAACAAGGATAGTTACTACTAATTAGTTATACAAAAAAAATGATAATTGAGCTCAATCTCTTTTTAATGGATCCATAAAAAAAAACAATATCTATATCACCCAATCGATGATATCCGTGTAACCTTCTTCTTCTTCTTCTTCCTTTTCTTCTTCTTCTCCTCTGCTTGTGTTGATGACCGTCAACGGAACGGGAGCTTGCTCTGCTTTGCTCTCTGGCTCTTGGCTAAGACTGACTAAAACTCGCCCTTCGTCTCATCCCCACTCCTAAGAGCATAAGGGCAGATGCTGGACAAAGTGGGAGGGTGGCTGGTCATGATATTCTCAAATATCATGAATGTTACAATATATATATATATATATATATATATATATATATATATATATATAATAGAGGATAGGGTGATTTATCTTATGTAGTTAGCGGTCGCTACAGTTATTCTTATTTTATCTTTGACTTCAAATTGCACATTAGTCTTTCGATTTCTTTCAGTGTACGAGATATTTCCTAACTCAAGAGAACATTCTTTATGTCACTCTAATCCTCTGTCCAATCCATTTGCTGTACACAAAAACGCCAAAATTCTTGATATTTTTTACCTGGCCTAATCTTTCTCCACGAACTATCAGTACTCTCATGATCCAACGTAGCTTAAGGTTTGCTTATTTCGGTCAAACAGGATCAGGTCATAGGGATATGCAAACAGGGAATAACTGTTGGAAATAAATTCACATGGCCAAGTTAAAAGTAGATGAAAGGAACGTAAGTAAGAGGAATGAGGTGGTCAAGCTGCACCGTTGCTGCACCCCTAGGATTTTTGTTACCTCCTTAGCAGTTTCCCTAAAACATAGCATGGCGAGACAGTACAATTGCTATTGCACATTTTACAGAACACCCGAATGAAAAGTGATGTGCGATTGGGACAGAATCCTCGTGAATAGTAGGCCATTGTTTCAAGAGACACCTCAGTAATTATGTATTCATCTGTCCTGAGGCGGAAGTGGGGGGTTCTACAGAATTATCCTCGCCCTGGAGTAGCTCAGGCAACCGAACAGCCGAGTCTCAAAGGGACAGATAATTTGGAATACATTAGTGGGGCATAAAGAAATTATTAATTATTCATGAAGTCATAAATAAGTTAAGCCAGTCACAAAGGAATGTGGTAAACGTGTTGATCTAATCAATCCTCTTCAGTCGTAATCGTATAATTTGAAAAGCATTGAGGCTGATAATTATGTCTTTATAAATAATTGTTGAGGTGGACCCACTTTTTTCCCGTAAACATGTACTTCCATTATTTCACCACTAGCGAATTTTTTTTCAGGATCTGAGGTCTAATTTTGAGATATATAAAGGGATTTATCATTTGTACGTATTTATGTGCCTTACACGAACACGAACCGACCGGTAAAATAAACCATAATTAAGTGTCAATAAATAATTAATTGGTTGGTATTATACAAATAAATATTTTACAATAATTTTGAATAGAGGATCCTGACAACCCGATTAACCACATGCATATGTGTAATTTCTGTTTCGTTTTTCTTACTACAATTAAAAAATCCAATCACCATAGTTTAATTCAATTGAATCCTCAACTTTAACCCAACCATTGTTTCATTTTTTGTTTTTGTTTATAGAAGCATGCCATTTTGGATGCTAGTTCCATTTTATTTGACCCTTTCAAAAAATAAACATTTTCTCGTCACACCAAGTCCCGTATCCAATGGATGATCGTAATGACCCCATTAATAATATTAATTACATGCTAGGATGTTATTACGAAAAATCGCAAGTTCCTTTTCACAGCCCTAACAAAAACTCAATAGTCCATGCATCACACTTGTCTTGATTTTCTTAAAATAAAAGCAAAAGTTAATTAAAAAATAAAGTAACTAAAGACGTCTATTACAAGAGTGACACACGGTACAATATACAAAGGTGGTGAGGGAAAAGGACTTTTTTTTCTTGACCCCCAGTTTTTTGAAAATTACAATATCTACTAGATTGCACACTTCACCTGCATTAACAGTGCTAAATTTGAAAGATAACACAAGTTAGTTACAATAGTAATATATTTACTCTATGCCATGTTAAAAAAGTTGATGGAATTTACCACATGTAGGAGGATTATACAAAATAAACAGGGTATTAAAAAGTAAATAGGTCTTATCAAGGTATTAAAAGCTTGAAACGGCAACATTTACAACCAGGCTGTAGCGACGGAAAAACAGTTCCGAGAACAATGAATGGATGGGTTACGGGGAATAAACACGGTAAACATGTTTTCTTAGATATTGGCGTGCAAAGTAGAGGACTCCGCGAGTTTCCTAAACCCCAAATAAATTCTAATGAAAAAAATACTCGTTAAGGTTGATTTTAAATACTAAATTTGATTTTTAATCGATCCCATTGCTAAAAATCACCTTCTAAAAAAAAATGGAAATAAATATAATACTGACAAAAAACTGATATTACATATACACAATAAATATAAATACAGAAATCACAACATTAGGATACAAAAATGTATTTATTTCCTTTAATTATATTTCCTGGTTACCATATTTAATATCTTAAATCTATGAAAAATCAGAGACGCTATCTTCCGAGCTGAGAGATTCAAATTGGTAAAATATTTAAATGTTCAAAGTTAACGAAACGACGCTCTTACAAACAATTGAACAGCACATATTCTTCTGATGGGAAATACACGATCACGTGTGTAAAAATGAATCTTGGTGTCTACCATAATTGCAGAGTTCTTGGTGTAGCACAGGCTTAGTTGCTATTTGGAACACTGCAGGGTTTACTTGATATCTGGAGTAGAGTTACTCCCGTTGAACACTCGAGGGGTCGCTAACTTAAGATACATAATTTACTACAGCACAAGGAAATGAGTCACAGGACATTGGTGGCGGGGCGCCGATCGCTCAATGCTTACCTCTTATTTCGTACGCTGTATTCCGCCCTTTGTCGGTCCTCAGAGCCATTGGCCTATAACTCAACGATGGAAGCACTTATTAAATATTGTTTTGTTTATTCCAAAAGGTACTTTTTAGCTTTTTATACATCTTACATTAACCATGTACTATATGAATACCAAGTAGTTTTTCAGAATAATTTAATTAGTTTTTTTTGTTTTTTTTTTTCTTTTTTTTACAATTATTACAAGCTAGTTCTTTATTGTTCAATAATTACAATCTGCCTTTTATAAGGCAATAATAATACAGATAAATGATCTCATTCATACCATAATTAGTATTTAAGAAACTCAAGAGTACTTCTCAGTATAGCTCATTTTTTCACACCATACGACTAATATTATATATATTAAAAATAAAATGTAGTTCATAGTTAAAAATAAAAACAATCCATATCTACTTATTGAAAAATAAAGGGAGTAGACCATACTTCTGTATGCTTGTAAATGATTGCAGTTATAAAATTAAGTACGGCCTAAGGGAGAAATTCACTCACGGATCATAAACAATATCCACGAACGTCTACATGGTTACCTCCCTTAGCGCTAGGGTCCAATGGCCGCGCTTGGAGTAAAATAAATAGGGGAGCGTCCATCACACAAAAGGTTAATCATTTGAGTCCACTCTTCACCAATATTCCGACGTCCAATCTCACTAAACGATTAATTCATTTTCCTAACTGATTAAATGGATTTAGGAAATTAGGAGAAGAAAAGTTTAGAATGATTTTAAAATTTCGGAGAAAAACATTTTTTAATTATATCGATATAATGGGTAATTTTTTTTTCGAAATGTTTTAAAGGTGATTTTTAAGGACGAACATGGTTTTAAAACTGGAATGTAGTATCTTAGGTAAAAAATGACAGGTGAATTTGTTTTTAGTATAATTATTTATTATAATAGATATTAAGATATTTTCCCTTCACTGTATATCTCTTTAACTTGATATATGATAGTAATATGTACAGAGTTATTTATATATTATAGCATTCATGATATTTAAGAATAAATATCATAAACCCTCACTGATGCAACCACTTTCCCTAATACTATTACTTACTAATAGTACTATTGAACACTAACCGAGTGGGGATGAACTGAAGACTTTAGTCTTAGCACAGCCGTCAATAAGAGCGTGTCTGGCAGGCTCCCGAATTGGCGGTTGCCAAATTGTTGAAGTATTGAGTTGTAGGTTGGTGTCATCAACATTTGCTTACTATTGTGGATCCATTCATAATAAATGAGCTCAATTTCATATTTTGTAATTATTTGTTCTAGCATGATTTAAAACGATTTGAAACATTTTATATTGTCAATATTTTATTGTTTAATTATAATTATTAATCATAACCATTTTTATTTTAATATATTTCCCAATTCCTGGTTTCTCAATTTTATGAATAACCATAAGGAAGGTGGGGACGGGGAAAGACCGGTGGCTTACGCGAGCAGACGCCTGACGGACACGGAGGAACGGTACAGCGCTCTGGAACGAAAACTCCTTGGGATAGTGTGGGCCATTGGGCACTTCCGTCCGTATGTATTTGGCAGAAGGTTTCGAATACATACGGACCACCGACCTCTACAATGGGTTGGAAAACTCAAAGAATCCTCCTCAAGGGTAACGAGGTGGAAGGAATTCTTAGCGCAATACAATCGGGATATCGTATATAAGCCAGGGAAAGACAACGTCGTGGCAGATTGGCTGTCGCGCGCTATTATGGTGAATGCCATAGGGAAGGGGAAACATCAAGTGGTATGGGGCAATTTATTGAGGAATGGACGCCTTGAGAGGTGGGCAGGAGCAGCACACGGGAAGATAGTGATAGGAGTGCGGATCCACCATCAGACGAGTCTTTAGGGGAGACCACGTGATATGGAGACGACGGATTAAATCATCAATAATAAGCGGAGGCAGATCATTTGGAAAACTCAAACATCGGGCACTCTGAAAATGCTCCATAGTACGTACGGTAGGAGTCAGATCGCGACGATTTGGTCACCACCGGGAGTTCGTGGAGATCAAATTTGTCAGGCTTTCAAGGACGCGTCAAAACCTGCCAAAACACACCATTTATTCGTGGGCAACACGACTGTGTGGGATAAAATTAAAAATCTGTGGCAGAAAGAGCTGTTGGGGGTGGATCGCTCGTTTATTCGGTGTCTTTCCGCGGTCCAGACCCTGCGTGACGAGGAGCAGCAACGCGAGGTATACTGGTACACAATCATATAAATTGTGTGCGTTGCGACGCACAGTAAGTCAATGTCCCGATTTAGGTGGACAAAAACATTTTATTCTACAGTTTGATTGCTCTGGTTATGATGAATAATATTTGTTTGTTTATTGAATAATTTAGAAGCTTGGGGAATATTTATATTGAAAAACATATGTACAGAATAAAAAATCAATTTCAAAAATATTGGTGTTGTTATAACAAGAAAATTATGTACACAATTTAGCACAACATACATTTTATAGTAAAATTAAAAAATAAACTTAATTAGGATGATGGCCGCGGATTTTGCCAAACAATATTCTGTCTGGCACTCAAGCTCAATGGAACAAATGCAAACAGAAACTCATCTGAGATATTGGAGTATTCAAATATCTGTTTATGAGTGCTGTGATGGTGTATAAATGTAGATGTGGCGGGAGCTCTGCCGTCATATCCCCATTTCCTAATTAATGTGAATGACTTAAAAAGAACACTTTTTCCAACTTCACTCTGCGCTTCAATCAAACATTCAGTAGTTTTATCCAGTATAGCTTGAAGTTTTCCTCCACACGTTTCTATCACAGAAATATGTTCATCTAAAGGGTAACACAACTTACGGACAAAGACGTGATAAGAGGGAAGGAAGCCCTTCATGTCCCAGCTTCAATAACCGCTTTTGCGCCTCTTTATAAGAGTGACTTGAGCATTTAGAGCCTAATTAATAATACATACGCTAATGTCTCGTCATTGTTCGATTGCTGCCACCACAAATAACATCACCAGATTTCCTTTTTTTTAAAGATTCCAAACTTTTTTTAATTAAAGTAGCTACATTTCTGTGATTGGACAAACGACAACAGCTACTTCAGCAGCTGTGGTCAACTCACTTCCAATTCGCAACGCAAGTCTTCAAGCCTACGTTTTTTTTTGGTTTTGAAAGACGAGTCTTCAAAGTTCTTATTGCGCCGACCATCAGACCGACCCCCTCCAGGTGATGAGGATCCGCAGGTCTGATGTATACTTATGTTAAATTCTACATACGCTCCCTCTAACCACTTCTATTTTGATTTAAAACCCAGTCCATCATCATATTGCCTGATGCCAGCTTTTCAGAAAATATTGAATATATATTGTTAACTGTAAATCCCTCTCTGAAACAGCAGTCACATCAATAATACTAAATTTTTGCTTAATAAAATCCATTAGACGAGAATTTCGTTATTCTTTCTTATGTTTCCGCCAATCTTTAAATAACTCCAATTTTGAAATAGACCGCACATGATATGAGACGCTAACAACAATAAATTAAAAAAGTTAGGGGATCGAAGTGGTGGTCAATGCTATATCAATGCACAGCTTAGAGTTTTGGCTATACAATATCAAAAATTAGCCTAGATCAATGTGGACACAAAAAAAAACTGTATTCGTTAGTTATGCCATATATATAATCTTATGATTAACAAATGGTAAGTTTATCAGTAACATCCTAAGGACTGTGTCTCATATCTGAAAATAATCAGCCCTATAATAATTATCTTATCTTATCCTATTAGTAACTTATCTTCCATTCCCAGACCTCTATTCTAAATAATTGGCTCCCACGACCTTTCTATGTGCGCCCTAATCCCTACTGTTACCGCTTTCTCTACACAGATAAATACCCCTTAGGCATAAGACAGTTGGTTCCTCATGAGGCTCATTTCCTATTGAGCTCTCAGCCTGTAACCATATATAATTGTATATTTGTGTTTTATACCAAATAAAGTTTCTTTTTTGAGTTATTGAGCAACAGATATATAATTATTGATAAATTAAAAACGAAAAAAAAAACAGTACAATTTTTACGTATTTTTTGTCAAAAGTTATTGTCTCTCATTTAAACTAAATTTTAAATTCAATCAATCAATAGTTACCCTCTAAAGTAAAATCTATCATAGTAACAATATTATTCTTCACTTCGAATGTTGTTAGATGTTATTGAAAGCACTGCAAAATTGCAACTAAATTCTTTACATTAATAGAGTTACCTTATCACTTCACTTCAACCGCTTATGACTCATCGCTCTAGAATGTTTGCCAAAATTATTACCTTGACTTGAGACCTATAGGGGATTGTTATTGTTATGGGATCATCAATTAATTGATTCTTTGGATTGACTTTTGTCCACCTAGCTTTACTTGGCGATACAGTGTGCGACGTCTTGATCAATTATGTGCAATATATATTGGAGCTTAAGTGGGCTATTAACTTATTAAGTAGGCTAATTCTTAATTGTGCAATGTTCCTCATTATTTTAAAAAAATTGTATTATTGAAGTGTTGTTATAAAATAAACATGATTATCCTATCTTGAGTAAGTAGCCTACAGTGTGTATGTGTGGGGTTGAATTTCCTTTAAAGCGGCTGATAAACTCTCGGTGCGTGTGTGGGGTTGGGGAGGAGATGCTAAATGCCACACTGAGCATCACAATGGCCAGCCACATCAGATAAGGCGTGCCTGCATTTGCATATGCATCCCTCGAGTAATGAACCCTTCAGGGCCCTTTCCTACCTGAAGAGCTTAGCCATAGAGGGGAAATCTCCTTCAAGTCCCTAAAGTCAAAATCATTTTAATTGGGTACTTTTTAGTTCCATCCTCTACAGAAGCCTAATGATAGACTTATTTGAATATTTACGCAACTTTATTGCCACAAATCAAAATATTTTCACGAACTGTGCTAACGAACGATTCCTTAGTTCCTGCCTAACACACAAAACCTTTCAAAGATACATGTAAGCATGCGTAGAGAATCCTTTGTTGCAGTGCAGTGAAACAAAAAAAATCATCTACAAAATGTAGGAACTCTAAGTTAAATCCCCAAAACAAACTTTTACTTTTACAAATCAGTCATCCGATTTCAGACAACCTATGCTTCACTAGTATGGAGTAAGTATTTTATAACCAACTATAAATGAATGATAAATTGAAATGATCCAAAACTTAGGGATGTGATTCATCAAATTTACCATCGCTGCGCAAAAACTACTGCACATTAACACTTGATGACTTACAACTCGCCACCATTAAATAATTTGTACTTTCTCATACTGAATCATAATTTAACAAAACTATAGCAAAACTTCTTTCAAACGGTGCACTCACAAAATATCAAAACATTTGTTGTTAAATTAACATTTTGTTCATTTATTTGAGTAGATAATTCACACTATAAGTAATAAAATAGGTTAAAAATTAAGGGAAAAATGGCTGAACGTGTAAATAGTATCCTAATCATGTTTACATAGATACATTTTTCATTATGATAACCTTTTAAAATTATTTTAATTCGTAAATATTTTTATTTAATTATTGAAAATTATTATTTAATTTGCGATAAAGGTTTTTTTGTATTGTGTAGGTTTTTATTTATTTTTTCTACTATTGGAAAATTGGTGTAGCTCTAGACATTAACAGGAGAAGGATCACCGTGTCACGTAAATACAATAATTAATTCAATATGAACTGTAATAAAATCGTAAATAAAGTTGTATATTATTTTATCATTTTTGCAGTCAAGTTGCAGACCGGAAGTCAAAATAGTACTTGAGCCGATGCTGTTTATGAAGCGAGATATAGGAATAACAAATACAAAAAATTAGAATAAGAAAAGTTTGGTTTTGATTTTTGACGGAGTGTAGAAATATATAAAAAAAAAAATTAAAATTGATCCCCAGCCCAACCACTTGTACGCGCGGAACAAGCAATAATAATAAAATACTGGCAATTGTCGTAAAAAGAAGTTCATGAGAAGTGAAAGCATAAGAAAGCGATATTGTGGCCAAGAATCTAAACAATTGCTTTCAAAAGAAACTCATTAAAACGAATATTTCGAAACATTAAAACGGCGTGTTTGATGTGCCATTTTAAGAAGCAATAATTCGAATATTCACCAGTTATAGACACTAAAATTAGAGATTAAAAGTTTACCCATCAAGACATAATTATTATCTTATATATATATAATTCTTTATTGTGCTAAAATTACAATATGCCTCATTAGGCAATAAGTAAATTATTATCTAAAACATAATTATCTGTTATTATACTGAGTATCCATAGACTATGCCATTACCTTTCATTTTGGTTACTCTTAAGGTACTTTTTGCAGTGGGAGACCGAATCGATGACGTCACAACCACTACTCCGGGCAGTTCTAGTGAAAAAGTCCCTTTAGAGAACTAATGGCCCAAGATAAAGTTTAATTATTCTTTAATGGCATGTACTTGTACTTTGTATCATTAATTCTACGACGATAATTCGTATAGCCTGTTGAATTAATAAATACTTAACTGCCAATGAAGTAGAAATAAAACTCCATCTATATGGACCAAAGACAGTCAATCTTGAGCAATTTGTTTAATAAAGGAACAAGGGATGTTAATCTGTTCAATGCAGGATAGGGGATGTCTATTTATTTAGTGCATTATGCAATAATAATATGTTTTGAAAACGATAATTTAAAAAACAGGAAAGTTTATACATAGAAAAGTTAAGAGTAGCTGTCTTATTCTTGCCATGGGCAAATATTGGATGAAAATAAAACAGTGAGGAGTGGTTGCCTCTAGCCTAGCAATGAGTGTTTTCCTTTTATGCCATTTAATAATGGTGGGCAACTATCTGTAGTCAGTTTACACTTTATTTTACACTCTTAATATTTTATTTATTTTTTATCGTGTAATAGTATTTTTTTTTATTTTGTAATATACTGTTTATTTATCTATTTTATATGATAATATAGTTTTTATTTGCCCCTAATGAATTTGTCACCGCAACATTATCGTTATTCATATAGGACTTTGTCCAGGAAGAATAATTTTTTTCTATTCTATAATCAAATCAGCTGTAGATACAGTTTTCAACAATTATAAATCAAACCTAATAAATAATTAATCATAGTTTCTTTTCTTCATTGATATAATGTAAAATTATCAACATCGTAATTAATAAATGCTAATTTTCATACTAAAATGAGATCATGAAACAATGTTATAAAAATGAATAATTCTCCAATTAGTAATTTATCATTCCAATAAAGCTATCAGATAAAAGATAGGGTAGGCAATGAATAGACTGGTTTTAACTAATTCTAAATATAATAAGTCTATGATCTATTCAGCACTTTTTGATGGCACAAAGAGTATTGGATACTCAATCTTGGTTTATTCAATCCGTTTGTAAATAGAGGCAGAGGCGATAAGGACACCGGTGTAAAACGAGGAAAGTGAAACCTTCACTGGAATTAATTGAGTTCGCTCTTTTACTTAGGACTTCATGGCACATTGACTAAATTTTAATACTAACACAAACTTACAGGCACTCATCAAAGCTCTTTATTTTCGTATAACGTGTTCTTGTTTAATTCATTAATCTTTTAGTAGGAGGCTTGATAGAAACCCTCCTGGTATCCGAAAAATATTCTGACGCATAAAGAAAATAAACATTGAGGAATAATTGATTATTTCTCTTGCAGCGTTAATAACAGAGCATCATATAGTTAAATAGAAGTTACGATACTCCGATTAAAACCGGTTGATGGCAATTAAGATTAAATTCTGCATTTTGCAGTATCTTTGAACCAGACACATGGCAATTTTGTGTGACATCTGAGTACCTCGTTGTTCAATTACTTCTTGCCAACTAATAGCAAAGTGTTTCGTTAAGAGCTAGAAGTTATTAATAAAAAGCTTAAACCAGAGGTAACTTGTTAGAGACCCCTGTTTGTTGCACTTGGACACCAATGTAAAGTATAAGTGTTCTGGTGAGAGCAAGAGATTTAAATACCTCCTATATAACTCGTAAGTTAAATATAACTTGATATTTATTTTTATTTAATTATGATAAAATATAGTCTTAAATAACAAACATAAAAACAACACCGTAGAGACAATAGCTTTTCTCTCTCATGTTTGTTTTGTTTTTCTAGGACATTACATAAAAAGTAGACAATTTACTATTTGGTTAAAAGTTCAGAGCCTAAATAGTTGATCCAAGGATCAGTTGCCTAAAAATATTTGTCACGTTAAAGGAAAGTTTTTTTTTTAAATACTAATTGTTTTTCGGATCAATTAAGAACCAAATTTTATGACAAACACCAATGGAGTCAGTTTTTTAAATTCTTATTCTTTTTTTCTTTAATTACAAGGTATTATTGAGCATTAATCCATAATATTATCTCATAAATCATTGAGTCCTTTAATATTAATAATAACCGTGTTTTTCACTGAAATATAAATAAAGTTAACCAACTTATTAGTAATTGAACCGAATAGAAATTTAAAAGAATATGATTCAATAGCTTTAAAAGGTGATATTAAATATGCGTTTTTTATCTGTGTACCTACTTTAAAAGTTTATAGTTTATTTTTATGGATATCTTTAAAGTCATTTTTAAACTGTAGTTTGTTTTAACCCTGAGCCATAGGAGAAAAAAATATAACTGGAAAAAATATGGAAGACGAGCATACAGTATAGGCAGATAGATGAGGCGATTGACGATAGTCTCTACCTGTTTGAATGTAAAGCCGCTTCCTTCGGGCTCGGTAGACACAATTTCCAATTGAAATATATTCCAGGCAGTGTTTTTATCTAAATTTTATTTATTATGTAAATAATGGACTAATTCATGCAGATAATAGAAGTGGGTCAGGAACGATTCTCGTGTAGTAAAGACTACCCTTGGGTCACCACGTGTGACAAAAACTGTCCACTGGTTTTTGCACCCATCAATACTCCCCCCTCCCTATATATCACCATAAATTACGCATTACTCAGACCGACATACATTTTAATCTCAGTCCAATGACTTTTTAAATATTTTTTAAGTACTCCATTTAAAAATAATAATTATTATAGTCTGGTAAAGCTTGATAAGTTGTCAGGTCGTACGATGTAACTTCTCCGGAATAAGAATAATATATATATATACATCAGTGCAATAACCGATGTGTACACGCCAGTGAAAACTTTATCTATGACCAGTTAGGTATAAGATATTATTCTTAATACCAAATGCAGCCACTGTGGTCGTAAGGAGGACCAATGACAGATGATTGCCTGTATCTATGGGTATCTATGGCTATTTATGGCTTCTAAGTTGGTTGTATTTTTGTCAATGATGAAGTTTTTTAAATTCAAAATAATTGTCGGGTCGTCACGAGGGGGGTGCCTAGTTACCCTAGCCCTGGTTTCGAAGTGAGAGTTGATTAAGCTATGACCTGGAAAATTGCTTCATGACGGGTCTTACTATCTGACTCCATATTTGATAGGTATGTGCCCAGACAATGCACTATGTTCAGGAGATGAGGTATAGGGTAGGTAGTGTAGGCAGTTTATGTGGTCTTGGAATGACCACGAATTCACACTCGGTATCTCAGGGTTGGCGAAAACCGTCCGGATCCCAAAGGCGAGTGTGAACCGGAGAGAGGCAGACTGGATTGCCGTGGGAGACACAACTAGGTAAAGTCCGCGAGGGAGAGTTCTCTCTCAAGGAGCTGCTAGTTTTAGCGAGACGAATGCAGAGAATCCCACTAAGAGAGTGTGGGGTCTGACGAGGCCGGACTAAAACATAGCGAGGTTAGGAAGAGAGGTCCAGAGGTTTTCGTAAAGTTTCATAGGTCTTGAACATCAGTGCAGCCGCAAGTCATCAGTTAGCTAGTCGTCGGGAGAATGATTTACAGGCCAAACCCCGGGTCTTTATATACCCATCTAGCTTCGTTAGTAGCCAATCATATCAGGTTTTCTTGTATTCAATGCCACCTCAGTATGTGGTGGCCCTTTGTTATCGGCAGCCCCAAGCCTGGCCCGGTCTGGGTCGCTTTACTACCTGCTCTGGGTAGCGGGTGAGGGTCCCCAGTGACTAAGTAATTGACTTGCAGCTGCGCCTTTTATTGTTTACTGTCGGGGGGCGTCACTAGGGGAGTGCCTGATCACTCTATCCCTAGTTACAAGTGCGGATTGTTGTAGTTAATAACATGGACTATGTTCCATGTAGGCGTTAATATCTGACTCCATTTATTGATTGCGATGTGTCCCGACAATACACTGTGTTCAGGAGAGAGGTTCAGAGGTTCATAAAGAATGAGACCAGTTTTCAGAGTTCGGGCGGGAGATCGGCAGCGTAATCGTACAAGTCGTCAGAGGGTCTGCTAGAGGCTGTAAGACAGGGACGGCGCAGAGAGAGTGTAGACCAGTGGTAGGCTGAGTGGACTTATTCCGTATCGCGACGAGTGATAGCGGCTATCTAGATGAAGAGACTATGAAAGAGTGGTACTCCAGGGCGAAAACCCTTGATTTAAATATCCGACCCCCCTTCCTACCGGAAGGCGGAGCCTGGCTGCAGGGGGTATGTTTTATGATGCCCAGGTGGCTAATCCCCCTTAAGTTATTGACTGTTGGCCTAAAAGGGTGTGTTTTATGATGTCACACCTACCGAGATACGTGATCGCTCGTCCCCTATAGGACTGTTTATTGGCATGGCTTTTAGATTTTATGACTGCCAGATGTGACTGAAGGTGTGCCCGGTCTATTTTATTAGGGGCAGTGGCTTACCCTCTCAGGCTTTATTGCAGGACCTTCGTCCCTCTGTTACTTGTTTCACGACTACCGACCTCTCTATGATTTATTACAAGAAGTTTACAAAGATTTGCATTCATATTATAATACATTATGCACCAGAGTATAGGGTAATTTACATATATAGTTAAGGCTCGCTACATTTACAATATTTACAATGATTTATGGTTGGGTAATGTTATTTTCATTTCTCTGAATTAATTTACAATATATATACCATAGAGTATAGGGTGATATATCTTATGTAGTTAGCGGTCGCAATAATTAATGCTGCACTTGGTATATACTGTCACAAACGCCTTTGTGATTCTATTTTATTTAACACTTTAAAACATAATTATTTGTAATATTAAGTTTATCACTTACCTCGTCCTGACTATGGCTCTACATTTTCACTTAATTCAATTTTAAATATAAGATTCCGGCATCGAATTTGCTTCTTGCCCAGCAGTGTTATTTTAATGGAAAAACTACTAAAGTGTAATACTTTACTGGAATATGCCCCAGACATGGTTTACAAAGCCTAAATCCTGCCAGTTTTTGGTGTAGGCTAGAAGGTTTTGAAAAAAGATGGAGGAAGGTAACAAAATAAGCCTTATAGGTAAATGTCTAAGGTTGGTAAAAGGTATGAGGTTGTGGGATACACATCTGGCGACACTCAGTGAGAGGTATTGGAAAACGAATCTTATCTATCTTAACGAAAACCTTACTTTAAAAAAATAGATCCAACAAACAAATCAACCTTCAGCAGATATGACACCATGAAAGTTGAAACCATCTATACAGTTTACACCGGAACATTTTAAAAGATCAGCTTATTTTTAGTAGCTCAAATATTCGATTCTAACTGCATTTTAGATTATATGTAGTGAGAAAGTATAAGTATAAGCTATCATAACAATCCATTCTACTAAGTACACATAACATGAATGATTGAAAAAAAAATGGTTCACTATTCGAGTAAATTAATTAATAAACATTGAGGTATTTGTGATAGAGCGTTGCCAAAAACCGCGTCACAGTATACGGTACAAGATTTGAACAAGCTCCAATGCAAAGTAACGATGGGCTAATGGAACTGTTTAAACAGCCCAACATTATCCTTATCAAAAGAAGAAAGACTGGGACCGTTAAACCACTGTCGCATCTTCTTACTCTTTCTGACCACTAACTTCTAGTCAATGAACCGATCATGGTTAAAATAATGTTTCACGTAATAGTATGCACTTTTTCCATAGGGATTCTTAAGAGATTTCTGTTCACAGAAAAACATACCCCATTAAAGGTAACCAACGGGAAAATAATTAACAGCCAAGGGAATTAGTTTTTAAACGATAATGAAAATAAATTTTCCACGGAAAATACTGTGGTAACCACTCTCCGGAACAATACTTCATAGATGTGCTCAATGGCATACCAAAGGCTCGTATTTCAACCAGAGATTTCGGATTCACTATAGGAGATATTTGCGATGTTTCAACCAACACCGGTCCCTCTATTGCTAATTGATTAAATCTAACCCAGGTACCGTCCCAGGGCCAATTTGTCAGCCACAGTTGGTGCTGGAATGTTAATTATAGTAGTGGCACCTTTACCACTGAAGTAGAGTATTAGAAATTGGGAATCCGGCGATGCAGCAGCCGACCCAGACAAGCCGAATACACATCCGCACTAGTGGTGACAAAGCTTTGTTCCTGCCAGGACGTACAACATCCCCGGCTATAATGCCATAGGCACAGGAAGCCTGCATTACAAAGGCACAAATAACCCGGCCCGTAGCTACTAACTATTTGGTCGAATCTCCAACGATATCCAACGCTCCTACTGCGCCATTAAAGATCAAACAATCCCCCTTGGGGAAAATACACTTCTTTAGCCAAAGAAGGGTTTATATTGATATGTACTTATCTTTAAAACGTGAACACCTTATTTAAGTCTGAGTTAGCTCATAGCTTTATCGCATATGGGCTTCGGTTGATAAAATAAATGATTAATTACCAACATCTGAAGACACCATGTTTGTCTGATCGATTCTTTAGCCAAAGAAGGGTTTATATTGATATGTACTTATCTTTAAAACGTGAACACCTTATTTAAGTCTGAGTTAGCTCATAGCTTTATCGCATATGGGCTTCGGTTGATAAAATAAATGATTAATTACCAACATTTGAAGATACCATGTTTGTCTGATTTATTCTTTAGTAATACAGTTAAGGGGTGGTGGCTGAAATCTAACAGCTAAATTTAACTAAGGTGAAAATGCGTGTGCAGATGAAAATGTGGGTATTGGAAAAAAATACTTTTTTTGACGAATTTCGACTAAAGGCGTCTCGGTAACTAATAGTTACAAAAACAATTAAAAATAGCTTATATATATTGTCAAATAAATTCTATAAAAATTAGGACAATTGCCTGTCCTGCGATGTGAGCGTTAACAACGACGACAATTAATGAACCGTTGACGACAGTGAAAATATTGGATTTATTTATTTTAAATATTTTCCTAGAATCTAATTATTAAACCGTAAAAGTTAGCATAATTGTACCGACACTCAGGTTAAATTTTTAGTGTCAGATTAGCAAAATACGCTTAATTTATTCTCATCAACACATAATATCGTATTTATGTTGTGCTGAGTACTTCTATGTCGTTTTCCTATTTTAACTTAATAATGAACCGACTCACTGTTGTGTCGTTAATGTGTTTAATATAGGAGCACGGCAGCATGGGTGATTTGAAGACTATGAAAGTTTTATTGCGTTGTAAAATAAAATGCCCCGTGGCATTTTCATTATGTACAGGCACCAGTGTCTGTGTTAATAAAAATGAACGCACAAATATATTTACGTAGGTGAATATGTGAATCTTAACCAGTAGATACTTGAATAAGTATTTATCATTTAAAGTCCAGACAATTGAGCTTCATGCTTTGGAAATATGATTGTCTGACTCAATTCAGACGTAATCAAACAGTAGAGAGAATTGCTTCATTGTGATTGGTAAATTAGAATGTTTTTTATTAAACTAGAAAAAGCTTTATTATTTGGCCACTGTGGCTGCTAACTGGTGATTTTAAGTTTTATTTTTTTTACTCGAGACATTTTACCATGTTACATCAACATTCACTTCTAGATTTTTTTTTTTAATACAACTACTTTATTATGATAAAATTACAATCTGCCTCATTGGGCAATAATTAATGTTTCCATTCATACCATATTTAAAATTTTCGTTCACTTACTCATTCATACAGTATTTACAAATAGCCCAGAGACCTCCCAAATCCACATGGTTGTCACTTTCCTCGCATGCGAAAGAGGAAGTGGAGTCCCCCACGCTTCTCCGTCTGCCACGTCACTGGATACGAGCCAGCGGAGGCTGACCAAGAGCCTGGTTTCTAGACTTAGAAAAGGAATTTTAATTTTTGAGGGGTATGTTTTTCAAGGCATTTCTTATTTGTGTTATCTATTATTTCCTTTGCACAAGAATCACTACTGTGTTAAAGAATTAGAAAATTACAAAACCATATACACTAGTAAATACAATTATTTTTTTGAAAACATGCCATTAGCTACTGACCAGTTAATTCCGGAAACAGGCAGGTGCATTTATCCATTTCTCGGACTATAGCTAAAATATATTTATCATATCTACTATTAATGTTTTGATAAATGCAAACTCTCTTTAATTAACCTACGCCAATCTCTCAACGAACTCTTCTAATAATTTATATAATCACGGTAGACAATTAAATTACAATGTAAAACACATTTAAATTTTCAGATCATTCGGATAATTTTTACTACCACTATGGAACTATATTATATATAGACAAACAAATGGCGTGTCCTCTCTACATGTTTGAAAGTAATGCTTGCAACTTTGGGTTGCAGATTTACTATTCCTCTCCACACTATGATCGAAGGAGGGGGGGCTCCGGTTAGTATGCCGAGGTTACCAGCCTCTGGATCCACGTCTAAAATATTAACTTCCCAGTTATGTAAGGGGGAATCGAAGCTTCTAATGTCGGCAACCATCAGAACTGAATAGCAAACTTGTTTCCCTCTGGAATTTGATTTCAACGAGGGTGGAAAAAGTCGGGAATTTCGAAAGATTTTGTTTGATTATCCTCAAACTATTGGAAATTCATTCATAATGGGGGGGGGGAGAAAAAAAAAACAGTGATTCAACATCATCCGGCCCTTCATCCTGGGGCTAAATAGCTTACCAACTAGAAGGCAAACATACCTGATTATATTTATGTATCTAATTGAAAGGTACTGAAACAAGAAGCAGTCTAATCAAATTAATCGAAAATGTATATTCATAATTTTGCCTTTATTTGGCTTTGAATCGTCGTAAAATCGTTTTTTGGTCGTGTTATTTTAAAACTAGAAATATTTTACATAAAACTGCGTTTTTCGAAAATTCATTACTTAGCCAAAAACTTGTTATCTGTAGGTTGGTTCTACGACAGTGGCAGACAAAATGATGTGAAATGTTAGGGCTGTATTAAGTAACACGCTATTTTTTTGGTTTTGACTGAGGTATAGTAACGATAAGTATGGGAAACAATTAACTGTCAAGCCCGTATCAATTAAGTATTCTGCTCCCCTCAGGGTTTTCAAAGTTTTATGTACCACAACTTAAACCTATTTTAAGCTTAAAATAATGTTTTTCCCTGCAGTAGCAACCCACTGAAAGGGATAACGCCTTAGGAAATTTAATTATATTACAAATAATAATGGTTACATAACAAAAAGTAAAGAAAAAAGAAGAAACAAATTCGATGTGGGTCCAGCCAATTTTAATGCCGTTAGATTTGGTCAATGTTACAGCTCATTCCCCAAGATAATTAAAAATTTGATTGTTTTAAAAGAAAAGTATCAAGTAGTTTCTTCATAATCATTTAATAAGTGTTTAAAAACCAACGGGGTGGTTCACCCCATTCCAGCTCTTAATGGTGTTCATTCTCTTTCAATCGCTTATATATTCTTTTAATATATATTATTTTTATTATATATACACAATTCATGTAACAAATAATCTTTTTTATACTGCGAACGATAATTTTATTTTAATTGAATTTATTGTGAACAAAGCACTGATCAACAAGCCTTATTATAGCACTCCTTAAGGAGAATGGAACATCGTGTCCGGTCTGTGCGTAACGGACTCACAATCCAGACTTACAGCGAGCGCTCCAATTAACACTTTTGTTTAATAAGTTATTAACGTTCTAATACGTGTGTAGTTATTGAGTTTTTATTATTAGTCTTCTGGTTGTTGTATGGAAAAATTCTTGAATTGTGGGAGGTTTTTAGTCGTTGAGCATATTAATATTATAATAATATTATTATAATATTATATAGGGTTGATGACACACACCCATTCCTTGGTTTTGGATTCTTTCAATTTAATTTGGCAAGTAGAGCTCCATAGAATAGGTTATTAGTGATCGAATTATGTATTTAGACGATGATAAAAGTTTCCTAATTAATAATAGCTGAACAATTATTATGTGGTAGCCGGAAACTACTAGGTAAACTTTTAACCGTCAAAGTTTTATCATAATGCTGAAAAAAAAACCGATGTTAACTACTTTAACTTGCACAATCAAGGCACCTTATTTCATGACCAACGCAACTGATAATATTATATATAATGCTAAAAGTAGAAGGGGGTTGAGCAGAACTGTATACCTGCCTTGTGACTTCATGGAAGTCACTGATATGTTTAAGTAAGCAACCGCATTCCTTCTAAGACCTCCATCCCAATTCCCAGAACTACCCTTCTCTTATACGCATATGTATCAGCTTTAGCCCCAGACCCCATTGTTCCCAGAAACTCGTTCCCACCCCTTCCACCCAGTATGTAGTAACGTAGCTCTAAATATTTGTATATACCAGTGTTTCGCTTGTACTTCATAATAAAGATGTTCTTTCTTTTCTTTTAAAAGACTCTCTTCTACAAAGATTATTTAACTTAGAAGGATATTTGATAATGTATTCAGCACACTTATAGGCCTGTAATTTTAAACTTCTGTCGGGCAAAAAATATAATAAAATAACAAACACCACTACGTTAGGGGAAATAAGAGTAAACATAACCTATCCATTATGAAATAAAAGTACAAAAATTAGGATGTATACAAAGCAATGTCGTCAGCGTATTGAAATCTCGTTACTTTCGGGTGTGTTGGGGAATCGAAAACAAACAGGTTAAATAAGGTTGGTGAAAGAGAGGATCCTTGTAATGCATACAATATATTTATATATAAAATACGATATAAATAAATTACATAAATGTGGCGATTGCTAATTATCTCATCCACTTTTGTCCACAGATTCTTATCTCTGAGATTCCGTATACTCACCTCTATGAAGGAATTGGAATAACTGCCCTAGACGGGATAGTTCCCCTCGTTGCGAAACACAGGACTCGGGCCTTAAAGTCTGTCACAACATTCCTTTCTTCATTTCTCCGAGTAATAACCAATACACCATTCGTAGAACCTTTTCTTTTTTGCTACTATATTAACTTCTTGGTCATATGTGTGGTTGGATCTACGATCAAGGCCTGCTTATTCCTTTTCTTCTTTGCTACAGTATTAACTTCTTGGTCGTATGTGTGGTTGGATCTACGATCAAGGCCTGCTTATTCCTTTTCTTCTTTGCTACTATATTAACTTCTTGGCCGTATGTGTGGTTGGATCTACGATCAAGGCCTGCTTATTCCTTTTCTTCTTTGCTACTATATTAACTTCTTGGTCGTATGTGTGGTTGGATCTACGATCAAGGCCTGCTTATTCCTTTTCTTCTTTGCTACTGTATTAACTTCTTGGTCGTATGTGTGGTTGGATCTACGATCAAGGCCTGCTTATTCCTTTTCTTCTTTGCTACTGTATTAACTTCTTGGTCGTATGTGTGGTTGGATCTACGATCAAGGCCTGCTTATTCCTTTTCTTCTTTGCTACTATATTAACTTCTTGGTCGTATGTGTGGTTGGATCTACGATCAAGGCCTGCTTATTCCTTTTCTTCTTTGCTACTGTATTAACTTCTTGGTCGTATGTGTGGTTGGATCTGCGATCAAGGCCTGCTTATTCCTTTTCTTCTTTGCTACTGTATTAACTTCTTGGTCTTATGTGTGGTTGGATCTACGATCAAGGCCTGCTTATTCCTTTTCTTCTTTGCTACTATATTAACTTCTTGGTCGTATGTGTGGTTGGATCTACGATCAAAGCCTGCTTATTCCTTTTCTTCTTTGCTACTGTATTAACTTCTTGGTCGTATGTGTGGTTGGATCTACGATCAAGGCCTGCTTATTCCTTTTCTTCTTTGCTACTGTATTAACTTCTTGGTCGTATGTGTGGTTGGATCTACGATCAAGGCCTGCTTATTCCTTTTCTTCTTTGCTACTGTATTAACTTCTTGGTCTTATGTGTGGTTGGATCTACGATCAAGGCCTGCTTATTCCTTTTCTTCTTTGCTACTATATTAACTTCTTGGTCGTATGTGTGGTTAGGTCTACGATCAAGGCCTGCTTATTCCTTTTCTTCTTTGCTACTGTATTAACTTCTTGGTCGTATGTGTGGTTGGATCTACGATCAAGGCCTGCTTATTCCTTTTCTTCTTTGCTACTATATTAACTTCTTGGTCGTATGTGTGGTTGGATCTACGATCAAGGCCTGCTTATTCCTTTTCTTCTTTGCTACTGTATTAACTTCTTGGTCGTATGTGTGGTTGGATCTACGATCAAGGCCTGCTTATTCCTTTTCTTCTTTGCTACTATATTAACTTCTTGGTCGTATGTGTGGTTGGATCTACGATCAAGGCCTGCTTATTCCTTTTCTTCTTTGCTACTGTATTAACTTCTTGGTCGTATAAGTGGTTGGATCTACGATCAAGGCCTGCTTATTCCTTTTCTTCTTTGCTACTGTATTAACTTCTTGGTCGTATGTGTGGTTGGATCTACGATCAAGGCCTGCTTATTCCTTTTCTTCTTTGCTACTATATTAACTTCTTGGTCGTATGTGTGGTTGGATCTACGATCAAAGCCTGCTTATTCCTTTTCTTCTTTGCTACTGTATTAACTTCTTGGTCGTATGTGTGGTTGGATCTACGATCAAGGCCTGCTTATTCCTTTTCTTCTTTGCTACTGTATTAACTTCTTGGTCGTATGTGTGGTTGGATCTACGATCAAGGCCTGCTTATTCCTTTTCTTCTTTGCTACTGTATTAACTTCTTGGTCGTATGTGTGGTTGGATCTACGATCAAGACCTGCTTATTCCTTTTCTTCTTTGCTACTATATTAACTTCTTGGTCGTATGTGTGGTTGGATCTACGATCAAGGCCTGCTTATTCGTTTTCTTCTTTGCTACTGTATTAACTTCTTGGTCGTATGTGTGGTTGGATCTATGATCAAGGCCTGCTTATTCCTTTTCTTCTTTGCTACTATATTAACTTCTTGGTCGTATGTGTGGTTGGATCTATGATCAAGGCCTGCTTATTCCTTTTCTTCTTTGCTACTATATTAACTTCTTGGTCGTATGTGTGGTTGGATCTACGATCAAGGCCTGCTTATTCCTTTTCTTCTTTGCTACTATATTAACTTCTTGGTCGTATGTGTGGTTGGATCTATGATCAAGGCCTGCTTATTCCTTTTCTTCTTTGCTACTATATTAACTTCTTGGTCGTATGTGTGGTTGGATCTACGATCAAGGCCTGCTTATTCCTTTTCTTCTTTGCTACTGTATTAACTTCTTGGTCGTATGTGTGGTTGGATCTACGATCAAGGCCTGCTTATTCCTTTTCCTTTTCTTAAAAAAAAATAATGTTGGCGTACTTCGACGATTTCTTTTCATGAGTGAGCAGATTACTCGAAGCAGGTGAAATTCTTTGTTCGGTTTCCAATTTTTAGCAATACTTGTATATCTTATACAATAAACTGTATAGGATCTAGGTAGATACTAGTTTTAAGATTAGGTATCATTAATTAGTCGCGTTGGTCATGAAATAAGGTGCCTTGAATGTGCAAGTTAAAGTAGTTACCATCGGTTTTTTTTCCAGCATTATGATAAAACTTTGACGGTTAAAAGTTGACCTAGTAGTTTCCGGCTACCACATAATAATTTTTCATTAGCCATTATTAATTAGGAAACTTTTATCATCGTCTAAATACATATTATTACCGGTATTAATTATGCATTAAGTTGCGGTTATCTGGGATAGCTCCTATAATTACGAATTACCACAATTGATTTTTGTTAGCAACTGGTATTTGGCCCGCGGCCTTATCGTAGTTAGGGTTCTAAACTTGGATTAATCCTTCCCTAAGCCATGTACAGCTATTATGCTAATGCCCTGGCCGGCTACTCAAGAGAGCTCTATCGATGTTCTCATTAACCGAAGCCTTTTACACCACATCACGCCCAACTCAAATTAATATATAACAAACTGTTTCTAAATATCATTACATTTGCTGCAGATTTGTGGATATGACACTTCTAACACAGTTCTCATCAGATGGCGGGCCACAGGCCAGTTTTGTACAGCATGTGTGAATACAGAAAACTGTATTTGAGTGAATATCGCACTTCATGTAAGGAGCAACGGTTTGACATACTATGTATATCTGCTATGTTACCTTCTTTCTGTGATAAGGAGGATGGTGTCGTCTGTTTAAGTCATATATCATAACTGATCAAAACTTAATATATATTTTTCATCAGCCCAAGCCGATCTTCCAATAAACACTTCAACTCGTTTAAATACTCACGGCTGACAAAGGACTCACATGTGTAAGGGTTTCTGATGACGATAAAGACAATAGCTAAATGGTGTGGTTATTGAGCCTTTTGCCAACCAGTAGTAATTCAATCATCGTTGTAGTAATTCTGCGACTGAGATATTTAGAAAATGAAACTATAAAATATTTTACTATTTCAATGCCGGAATGGGGACAGAACTTTGGTGGATTTTGAGAGAGCTAACAATTTTCACAGTAAGCGACATTGTGTTTTTTCTGGTGATAGACAGAGCGACTGAGACCGTTGGGAAATTGAGCGGTAATTAACAAAGACAACAAACCATGAACCAGGGACAACAGACGCCGCCACTTAAGTATATCCAACAGCCTACGGCCTTATTTTCTTTCCAAACAGCGTCCCACATCCTCTCCCGTCGAAAGCAATACCTTTCTTAATAAAGAATAGGATTACAGAGTTTTTTTTTTTCAATATCCTATCGCTCTTTTTTAGAAATTCTCCCAGTAAGAGTAGCTTCCTCTGAGCTGAAAAAAAATTCAAGTTTGATACATTGGATGATGAAGGGTTTCTTACAGTTACATACGTTTTAGTTTTACAAAAACGATTTTATTAAATGTCTCAATGACGTATTGCAATAACAATCCGCTTAAGCCCCTAGACACACAGAGAAAGGAGAAAGCCTGCTTTTTTATACACACTAATTAAATAATAATTATTAAATTACTTATTAATGAAACAAGTGATACTTGATAATCACTTGATACTGGCGATACCGCGATAATTATTAATGTAACTTAACTCTGTAGAAATGGCGTTAGATTAATTTATATTATTAATTATACCTAATTATTAATTAGGTATAATAATTAAATTAAATAGAACCTTCAAGTAAAATTTCATTTCCCAAGCATGAAAACAGACTCTCAAAGACCGGGAGAGAAAATAGAAATACCCGAGTGAAACGTCGGGGACCTGGTGTAAACAGCTGGTTATAATTCAAAATTTATTTATAAATTATTTATCTGATCCATACGAAAAGCAATATTTGGGGATGGTAGGGAGGGGGGTACGGACCTCGGGAAATGCTAGAAGGATCAGAGTCGTGAATTATTGGTTTATTCGAGTAAAAACAAGCCTACCTGCATTTAAGATACAACGTAGCTATGTAATATATTCAGCCTGTATCATTTGCTTACAATCTTGTTTGTTTGTTCTGAATCGATACAGCTTCACAAGTAAAAATATATATCACTCACACTTGCACTGAATCATGAAGTTTGACCATATTCTTGACTTGATAGTTTTCTCAATCGACATAAACATTGTTGTATTAATGTCAAAACTTAATTTGAACAGAATCTTAGCCGAACAAAACAAGATGATACTTCTAACAATTGGCCCAGATCAGCGATTTGAATGGTTTGCTTTCTTGCCTGTATCATCAGCTAGGCGAGAAGAATATTCACTTATGTAATGTGTAGTTATAAATAAATTTTAAAACCTTTTTTATTTATACTAATAAAATAAAACACTGTAGGATGTGTATGTGCCTTAATCCATCAGCCGATGGCCAATTTTAAACATTTATTTTTTAACACAATTACAGCAAACACACTATCTATTCCTGTCGAGCACCAACCTCCATGACAAACTGATGCAATGAAGTCAATAAAGATATACGGTAATAAAAGCATTAATACGTTAACACAAAGTACCACTTGTAAGCATCATCACTAATAAGAAAATCCTAGGAAGTTATCCGTGCCTGACAGCATCAACAACTGTTCCACGAGAATTAGTCGAACAATAAACTATAATGTTTATAGCAGGAATACACAAATTTTGAGCCCATCAAAGGTCATTTTATTTTATTTTTATTGGCTCCGTAAACTATATTGTCAGTTTCGTCGGCATAAAGATATTTAATTTTTCGATAAAATTCAACATTTCCATCTTCAACATTCTTTAGATATATTGTAGAAATTTAAGTTACCTCGAATATCCTTAGCATAATTTTTTTCTGCATTTTGCAACTTCTAGGCACCTGTGCCCATTAAGTGAATTTCCTGCGAGGCTTTCAAATAATTTAATGTGTTGTTATAAAAATAGTATTAGAAATGTAATTAGCGAAATACATATGAAATTCCCTCCTTCAAGGTTACTGTCATTGCTACCAATTAGCCTTTATCAAAAACGTTGGCACTTCTTGTATCATGGGGCGGGATTGTTTTTCTGCTAGGCTTTAATGAGCCAAGGCCGGGAGAGCCACCGCTAACAAGGGACAATGTTCAAATATCGCCGACGAGTAATAAACTTCCTACACAGGACATTTCTCTACGGCCGAACCATCTAACACGTTTGAGAAAGTAAGGATTATTAAACGAAAAATTGTAATGACCGACACCTACTAAAAATATTTACAAGTTTTCTTTTGTGAATTCAACTTTGAGTGGTATCAATAACCATCTAGATATAAATATCCTGTCTGATGAATAACACTATTAAGGGTTTTGTTATTTTATTAACTTGATGTAATGTTCATTATTAATTCAATATTTATATCAGTCATGCTTACGAACTTTCAAAACTCTCTTACTCCAACACAGCCTCACCATCAGCCAAACCTTTGCACGTCTTTGCTAGTTAGGCAACGATTTAGTTAATACTATTATTTTTTCATGCCTGTTATTCTACTTTGAAAGTAATTGACCCTCATTATTTTTTATGAAGTAGTACTTTTGCCTCTAGAAGAAACTGTGGTTCCAAACAAATTAGAAAGGACACCAAGGAAATATGAAACAATAATTGGAAATATGAGAAGATATCTTATTAGCTAGATGAGTTAGGTAACACACATATCATTATTAACTAGCACTCTTTTGAACATAATAAAACTAATAATATTCAAGCCTATATTATTTTTGCATGTTGAAATAAGAGAAAGATTTCCAGCCTGTTCACAAGGGAGGAAGTGGATTTGGACTTGCCACTGCCAGGAACAGGGATGCCTTGGAGCCCTCCATCCTCGTGCCGCTAATGCGGAGTGAGGCTTACCCTTGTCCACATCTTCGCCAAATGTCTGCCACACTAACGACGTCACTAAGGGGACGTCAGAGACTTCCGGCCGACATCAGTGGATTCCTCAACGGGGACAGCATTTCTGCCGCCGAGATAACTTCAGTTTCTATAGGACTCTTAAGTCGATCAGTAAATAGCGAATTTAATTAATCATTCTTTATGTAATTTGTGATTAGGATAACAGTGACCTTAGTTATTGGAATACCCTTAAAACTGAATAAAGAAAAGGGACGAATGGAATCTATTGTGTAGTTAGTACTCAGTGTAGACATCTTGGCCTAAGTCTTTTATAAAAGCTAATTAGTATGGTATCATAATACGACGTAAATATTCGTAAGAATATTTATAAATTATACTAATGGAAGCTAGGTGACCCCGGCCTAACACACATGATTAGTATATGTATAGTAATAATCTATTATTAGCCTATGATGAATAATAAATAATTTATGTAGTGCATGATGAAACTATTATGGCCACATGGCATAATTCTACATTTATGGTCAGTTGTTAACCATGGTCCTTTAAAAGCTGAAATAAACCCATGTTCCTAAGTATTGAAAACATCCTGGTTATTGATGTATATATTAATTACCTTAATTACCTGGGGTTTTTTTTAAAGCATTACGAAGTTAGCTTTTGTTTAGTCGAATCGAGTTTCTTTCATATATAAAATATTAGATTTCCTGATTAGTATTGCAGTGGCAACAAAATAATAAATTTTGAAATTTCATTTAAGAAAATTTTTTAAAAGGACTTAATTTAAATGTATTAACACAATTATTAAAAGGTGTGCTTATGACTTCAGTTTATTAGTGACTTGTTTCTTCGGGGGAACAAGGCTGTTTATTCTAAACCAGCTCACTTGAAACAGTATCACACATAACATACAGAATCAAATGCTAGTTGGTTTCGAGGGAATCTCCACCTTAGAGGTATCTACTGCCGAGGATGGAGTGGGAGAATAGAGCGTTAGCATACGGATTAGGATAGACTGGGAGGTGGGAATGGAAGTCCTGATAAAAGGATGTTGCTGAATGGAATGTTGCGATCATTGTGAAGGGTACGGTTGTTGACATAGAAGGGAGTAATGGCAATCTTGTGGAGGATTCTGGAATGCGGAGAGTGGATGCGAAGGATATTGGAGGGCTTGGCACTCCCCCAGACTTCCATTCCATAGATCTAGAGGACCAGGTAGGTTTGAGTATAGTGCCTAGTATGAGGAATCGTCCTCAGTAAGGTAAAGAAAAGGCTTATATAAAGTGTTATTTTTAAACAATTGTTCATGTGGCGGAGAAGTAGTTTGAATCGACTATTAGTTTTGACGTAGTGGGGCCACAAGTCATTCGTTTATAAGTCTAGTATAAATCCTTGGTAGGTAGTCTGGGATTTGACAGAAATGGTTTGGTTAAACAGCAATACTGGAGGGGAAGGGGAAGCTGTTGAGCGTTTGAGCAGACGTATGTTAAACATTTTTCTCATGCGCGGAAAATTTGAACGGGTTGTAGTAGGTATATTTAGGAGGAGAGAGAGTCCTTTTAAGTGAAAATAAGTTAGACCAGACCACAAAACGTTCCCCTGGGAGTTCGAAGTTCTATAGCAAATATGTTTGGCATTGAAATCTCCACCTGCAATAAAACGGGGCTCAGAGGAGGAGATATGAGTGAAGTGTTATGAGGAGTAACACCTTTATAGGGAGGGCAGTGCGCACAGGAAATGGAGATTGGAGAGACGCGTGAGTAGCGCAGTAAAGGGTTATAGTGCAGCTTTGCATGCTTTCATGGGAGATAGGGAATTGGGATTGGGATAGTGAGAAATGTGGGAGTGAATAAGGAGAGCAGAACCACCATAAGTGCTGTCATATGGATTGTTAGTTCGGTATGTGTTGTATCCTGCAATAAATAAGTTGTATTGTGAGGTAAAATGTGCTATTGTTAATAGGACAATGTCAATATGTTGGAGTAATTTAAGGTCGTCCCTGTATCAATGAGGTCCATTACAGGTCCAAAGTAGAGCGGATAGATGTTTGTATGGGGAGACAATCATGCTTGAGAGGTGGGACAAGCATAGATTTGCATAATTTTAGTGAGGGGGATGATTAGCGATTAAAGTTTACTTACAATTTGGGCCAGACTGTTCGTTACTGTTGTCAAGTTGTATTATGATACAGGAGGAGAAGGAATTTGAGGATAAGTCGATTTTAGGGCTGTAGAGATCTGGTAACTGAAAGTGGTTCTGGTTTTTTGTCGAGAAGAAGCGGAGGTTACTGGAGATGTACTGCTCTTCGGGGCTGGTCTTGAGCAAGTCGCGGGTTTTGTTGAGCTCTGGAGATTGGTGCCAAAGGCAGCTGGTGGGTGACTAGAGCAGGTGGGCTATAAGTAAATGAAGCAAAAAAGAAAATATTTAACCTTGATTAATTAAATAAAATAAAAGCCAAAACCCTATTATTTTTTTAAAATAATAATAATACAAAATTCAACGGAATAATAATACAAAGTTTTGAAAACATTTACCTTAAAATAATTTAAAAACCAACTTTCTATGGTTTGTTTAGTGCTATTTGTGGATGAATGTATTTAAAAGAAATACTCTTCCGTCCCTCCACAATATTATTTATCACTAAAAATGTTTTCAACAGATCTAAGCATGACAGCTTCAGAGAGTGACTAAAAAAAAGAAAATTCATAAAAAAAGAAATATTGAGCGTGCAAGTGGAGACAAATAAAATTAATCATTTAAAAGTAAATAACCACACATAAAATGTTTTCCGTTCATAGATTCTCTATGGTATGCATAACAGAATAAAAACTCAATAAGATATGAATGTTATAGCTACTCAACTTATTAATGATCCAACATTTATAAATCATGTAAACGTTCATAAACATATTATACAGATCTTTATTTGAAAAATTACAATTTGCTTTTACATCATTGTTAAACGGGATGTAAGAATTCATTCATACCACTATTCATGCAATATGTGTATACACATTCTGCCCAGGAGAAATGCCCACCAGCAAGCTGGTGAAGGAACCGCAAGCATCGGGGCTACCCCCTACTTTCCTCTCAAACCCAGGCCCAGAGAGAGATCAAGAGAGCCACAGACGCTCAGGAAAATAGTAAAGGTGGTGGCCAGTGCCAAGCCCCCACTTATACAAACATTAGTAAAGGTATAAAAGGATTGTTAGCAGGAAATACTCGACGGCTGGCTTTATTTAGGAGGTATGGCAGTGGTGGCTTTCTTAGCATTCTCGTGTTTGCTATTTCTTCTTTTCTATTGAAATGGTTCCACGAGAAGAAATCTAATTTTATCTCTATACTTTTCAATGTTGATTAATTGTCATCAGTATAGTGAAGAAAAGGCACTAGATGTGGATAGGGCATCCCGATGCCCTTCCTCTTGTATGTCTTTTTGTGATTTATATATTTTTCTATGGCTTACAGATCGAGTTGGCATCATTTTTTTCCCGAAAGAGACCAAGGTGTGCCGCTAAAATAATTCTATCGGCAGCAATCCTATTATTAAAATACCTTACGTCTTGTCGCAA
Organism: Acanthosoma haemorrhoidale; assembly: GCA_930367205.1. NCBI lineage: Eukaryota > Metazoa > Arthropoda > Insecta > Hemiptera > Acanthosomatidae > Acanthosoma > Acanthosoma haemorrhoidale. The sequence goes on from OV884009.1 coordinate 116,683,550, forward strand.
GTTATATACTTAATGCTAAGAATATTGTAATGCTAATATTATATATAATGCTAAAAGTAGAAGCAAGCCCCTCGTAGTGTATACCTGCCTCGTAATAATTAATAATGGTCAAATAATATATAATGAATTATATTTAAAAAGAATAAAAAAGAACTAGAAACTCTTGTAAGAAATGAACACATTACTAAAGATAATAAAATAAAATCATCACATGACTTAACCTTTATAGAACTTGACGATATGGAAACAGGAGAAGACATAGACAGATTAATAGAAGCAACACTTAATGACTCAGAAGAATACAACCAAACTTTACTAGAACTTAACCCAGAAGTCATAGAAGAAGAAATTAGTGTAGTAGCTAAGCAGCACTCCAAAGACCCTAGTACCAAACAAACTTTTATAGCCCCCAACGAGAAAGCAATAAATGTTGAAAAACACCAAATTATAATAACCAGAGGACATAAAAACGTATAATCCACTATACCGCTTAATAAAAGAAGATATGACATTTCTTTCAATAATGAGGAAGAATTAGAACAAATTATACGCCCAAAACATGTTTATCGAATTTATTGTGAGTCGAAACTCAATGTAATGACTACTTGGTATGACGAACAATTCAATACTTTATCAAGAATTATACAGGAAAAATACACTACTGTTAAGATAAAAAGATACAAAACTCATGTACTGAATGTAACAGATAAGCCCGAACAAAACGAGATTATTTTCAATTATCACACAGGAAAGACCTCACACAAAGTAACAATTGAGACTTATGACAAATTAACAAAACAATATTATTTCCCCTCTATGAAAGAAATTATTATATTAACAAATGCATGACATGTAAAAAAAAACTAAGTATGAAAGGGACCCAATTAAACCTAAATTTATACACCTACACCAGAAAAATCTTTTGAAGATTTAATGATGAATACTTTACATTACGAAAGACAATATATAATCACTATAATTGATACTTTTTAAAAAAGACTATACACTGGAACCGTGAAAATTATAACAAGTACCAACATATGCGACGCTATAAGACAATACTGAGAATATTACTCGACACCACATTCTATACGAATGGACAACGGAAGAGAGTATAAAAATAAATTAGTTATTAACTTCCTTGAAACGAATGGAATAGAACGAATACATACATACTAGAATTCTTTAGGACGTTTGAATCATGCACATATTACATATTAATCGAATATGTAAGGACTTTAAATAATCAAAAATTTACTAATAAGATGCTAACTAACAAAATTTCTTTAGCAGCTATTGCATACAACAACACCTTAAATGGAAAACTAAGTATGACTCCTGACGATATAACATTTGGAATATCTAAACCAAATAACCAACAAATATCAATAAAAGAACAATATGTTCAAAAATATCATGATGATAAACGCCTAATAAATTACTTAGTAAAGACAAAAATAATAAAAGAAAAGACTGATCGAACAGAAATACCAAACCAAAATCGGGAACACATTCCGACAATTCCTGATGAACAATTAATGATGAAAACTACTACTCATCGAAAGCATAATATTTCTTATTAACCAGTAATAAAATATAGAGATAAAAACGAAATAAAGAAATGGAGTGCTAACAATATTAAACTACCTCGTAAGAAACTAAATTACTTAACTCTAAGATATGCACCTAAATGTAACATTAGTAACGAAAAAGAACAAAGAACCGACAAACTGAATAAAAAACGAGAAGACTACGAAATGGAAAAAGACAAACCCTACGTTAAAAGGATAACAAGACCAAAGGACGAACACAGATACAAACCTGTTATACCTTTTATTGACAAACGAAACAAAATGATAAAAGTAAACACAGATAATGTAGTCACAAAAAAAGAAAAAGCAAAAAGATACATTTTATACCACAAGAACAAAATATTTCAGATGGAGAACAGATGGAAATTGATACTGACAGTAACACTCACAATAGCTGCTAATAATAATAATAGTAATAATAATAAAATCATGGAAGTAATCAACGGTATAGATAGGACCCAATATGCTATGAACCTAACGAAACGTACTCATTCATTACATCATACAATTACCAAAGAAAGGGCCCACAACTAAGTTCAATCTATCTTATACCTGCGCCTGTACGAAAGGACAATCATGTAATAACCACTGTAGCTAATAGCCACCGCTATCTACATAAGATAAATTACTCTCTACTCTATTGTATATATATTGTGAATTGGTTATAATATGTTGTAAATTAATTTAAATAACATTACCAAACCATAAGTCATTCTAAATGTTGTAAACAATAAAAGACGCAGCTGCAAACAAACCAGTTAGAGGCTGGAAACCCTTACCCTCTACCCAGAACAGGTATCGGATGACCCAGGCCAGGCCTGGGGCTGCCGAGAACAAAGCACCACCCGCAAACTGGGATATCATTGGCCACAATAACGAGTCACATAATTTGGTACTAACAAGGCACGCCGAGTATAAATAAGACCCGGGTTTTGCCTGTAAATCATTCTCACGACGGCTCTCTACTGGTGAACTTGCGGCTGCACTGATGTTTTCAATACCTGGCCTTCTCATTTATGAAAACCTCTGGACCTCTCTTCCTAACTTTGCTATGTTTTAGTCCAGCCTTGTCAGATCACACACTCTCCTGGTGGGACTCTCTGCCTTCGTCTCACTAAAACTAGCAGCTCCTTGAGAGAGAACTCTCCCTCGCGGACAACGGTTGTCGTGGCCCTACAAACTTTACCTAGTAGTGTCTCCCACGGCAATCCAGTCTGTCACTCTCCGGTTCACACTCGCCTTTGGGGTCCGGACGGTTTTCGCCAACCCTTAGATACCGAGTGTGAATTCGTGGTCATTCCAAGACCACATAAACTACCTACCCTATACCTCTTCTCCTGAACATAGTGCATTGTCGGGGCACATGCCTATCAAATATGGAGTCAGATAGTAAGACCCGTCATGAAGCAATTTTCCAGGTCATAGCTTAATCAACCCTCACTTCCTCACCAGGGCTAGGGTAACTAGGCACCACCCTCGCGACGACCCGACAACCACTATAATACCAATAAATTTAATTCTGTACAATATACAAGAAACCGTTGTTGTAACATGTAACTATGTAAAATCCAACTCATTTTGTATTGACATTAAGAATATTAGCAATGAATGCATGTCTAACACATTGCATAAAAACTTAGATGAATGCATCACCACAACTATTGTAACTCCTACTCCTTTCATTCAGTATTACAATTTTATAGATGTATATTTAACTTTTAATTTATCATATAACAATTGTAAACAATAGTACCTTACCTATACACTCACCCTTATCCTCTATTATTAAGTTAGATACTAAGGAAATAATTTATAACCAAATTGAGAAAATTGTATTTAGGAACTAATGTATTGTCTATAAAACATGTTATTTCTTAATATCACCATCCACCCCAGGAGTTCAGGAATTAAAAACGGGAGAAGTTATATAATGCTAATAATATTGTAATGCTAATATTATATATAATGCTAAAAGTAGAAGCAAGCCCCTTCTAGTGTATACCTGCCTCGTGACTTCATGGAAGTCACTGGTGCTTCCTGTTGTTTTTTTAAGTAAGCGACCGCATCCCTTCAAGACCTCCAACCCAATTCCCAGAACTACCCTCAGCTTTATTCCCAGACCACACTTTTTCCCACACATCCCAACTAGAATGTAGTAACGTAAATCTTAATATGTATTTGTATATACCAGTGTTTTGATTGTACTTCATAATAAAGCTTTTCTTTCATTTCTTTTAAAAGCCTCTCCTCTACAAAGATATTTAACTACATACATTCATTATCATATTCAAACGTGAAAACGTAGACAAAATGGTAATTGAAACTGCACTCTGTAAAATATTAAATATTTCAGGTGACAATACGTCCAACATTGAAGGCACTGATTGTTGGATATGAGTTGGGGGAGAAAGAGCAGTAACTCCTTCTTCACATCTCGGCTCATTTAAAACGCAAATTCCCCGAGTTGATAAAGAACGGATGTAGTTCTCCAGAACTGTGGATGGCTGAAGGAAGAAAAAAAAAATATCGGATAAGATAACTTTTCAATCCGGGTTCAAATTAGAGGGAGAATTGCAGAGCCGCTCGCGTGCCTTTAACGAGCAGCCTGGTCTTATCGCTTCCGTAATGTCGGCCAGAAATGAAAACGTTGCTGTTGATTTTCGTCGACTACAGTCGACACTAAGCACCCGACCGATCCAAAGCAGCGTTGGCATTAGCGTCAATACGCTCATGAATACGGCATGATTACAGTGTGCAGTCGACTGAGACGTAAATACCCCAATTTGACTACACACCCGTATTGCGTCATCCAGGATTTGTAACACGGTTCCCAAAATATGACATGCTTCATTAAGTCAGATAATAGTGGGAATTAAAAATCAATGTCAACAAAACTGAAGGAGTATCTTTCACCAAAATTAGACTTAAAACTGTAAGTAAAATTTACAATGAATAAATAATCAGAATAGCAGCCTATTGATAGGTCGAGAACGCAGAATCAGTTTAATCAGTTGACCCACAACCGAAAAATCACCAATCCTTTTCCAATTGATCAATAAGCATTCTAAGCTTAATATCCAGACCAACTACTTAGTTTCAATCGGTTAGTAGATTTCAAATTAACTTATATTATTATATAGTCCCAAATAAATAAAATTAATATTTGATAAGTACGCAGAGGGCAATAGTTGCACGACGTATCCAAAGCTGATTACATTATAGATACTCAAATGTCATAACTACCAAATTTATATAAAAATGTAACACAGCAAAAATCCATTTCTTCAAAATATTGTTAACATAGATAAATTACCCAAATTTGAAGACATCAGAAATAATTTATCACTAATAAATGTTTTTTTTCTATTACCATCTATTTTTTTAATTAGTTTACAGTCGTCAGTCTTTTTCATAAATTGAAATGTGTACTTTAATGAACATTTTTTCATTTTTCATAATCAACACCAATATTTTTTTTTAGACAAGATAGGTTACATAAATTCAGATGATTATGTTTCGTTGCACATTTATTTTAAAATATATCCCAATTTAAATACAAGTTCGATAGTGTAAACAATGATGATATATGATATAGTCCCAAGAGTACAAATAGGTATTTCCCCTTGTAACATAAAACATAATTGTACCCGTTTGAATATGAGTATTTGCGTTTATTAATAAAATATTTTGAGTTGACGCCGGTGTATTAAGACTAATGTAAACAAATTATATTTCCAAGACATCCACAATAAATATTGGACGACAAAAATGTATATGTGTATCAATACATGTACATGTTATCTCGTAAGATAATGAATGAACATATCCCATTTCATCATTATATTTATATTTACAAAATAACTAATCAATACCTGATAAGGAAATACACAAAATATTTCCATTTTGGGACGTGTTGATCAGGAGATTTGACTCGTAAACTTCGCCCCGACGACTGATAGTTACCTCAGTGAATTGTTCCAATGGATATGAATTTTTAAACAAGGCGCCTGCCAACATTGTTAATTTTTTTGTAATATTTAATAACCGCAATTATGAGGGGGAATACGACTTGGGGCATGCACTTATTAAGTAAGCCATCTCCGACTGGATCTACAATCCAAACCCTCGGTGGGAACGCTGTGCCTCTCAGGTACATACAGTAGTTCAGTTATTCACTAAACTATGTACAATTCTTTTTACAGCTTATTTTTCCTTTAATGCAGTTTTCTAATGAGATAAGTTAAAAAAAAGAAGAAGCTGCTTTAAATAAATGATATTGATAAATAAAGTGTGAATATTGAGATTAAAAGTTCCTTCAATGTTCTTTGCTATTTCTGCCTATTGCTTCCTCGTGCTTACTGAAAGTATTAATTTATTTTTTTTAGTTGAAACTAGGCGATGGTAGATTAGTACATTGAAATTGTGTTGCCCTTCAAAAGCTAAAAGTATCTGTTTTCTTAAGTTTAAATATAGAAGGCATGGCCTAATTAAATGTTCCAGTCCCGCCTTATTATTGAAAATACATTGATTGCAGTGTGCATTATATTTCATATTCATTTTATTTTTTGTTCTATTTATTTACATTATAACATACATAGTTTTATGTTGTTTTTATCTGTTTTGATTATTAAATAATAAATATAGTAGCGGTAAATGTACCGCTATTTACTAAGCTTATTTGATTTTTCGTTACCATGAAGCTTGCAAAGGGTATTTTATGATTTTGATGGGAAAATATATATTTGCTGTTATTTTCGCAGTTTGGACGGATGGTATTGGTTTGTCTTGAATCCAAAGCGACTAATTGTTTCTAGCAGAATTTTAATTATCTTGAGTCTTCCATGCATAGTATCTTCATACACTAATTAATGACCCTGTTGGTTTTGTTAAATGATAGTCTTCTGTTCAAAGTCAAATGAAGCTGTAAGTGGTACTGAGTTATAAATTTAATGCCCATTTGTAGTATCTCGAGGCTATTGTTTCAATGTGTTTTTTAAACTAAGATGAAGGAATGTCTTTCTTCACTTCTGTTTGGTACAGTAATGTGAAGTTCACAATAGTGGGCAGGAAATAAAGATTCAGTTTTTCAGCAGATACCATGTTCACTATAGTTTGCTTTCTTAGCATTTATGGCATTTTTTTCTTTAGAAGTTTGCGATTTTAATCTGTGTATAAAGCTTTCTGTTGCTGAAAATGTAACAGTTAAATATTTAAAATTAAAAAAATGAGAAGCTAGTGATCCATAAATAAACTAGATCAATCATTGATCGGTCATAATATTAAATCAGATTTTACTTGTCTGTGTAGGCTATAGTAAGCAATGTATGGAAGATTGGTGAATCAACAATGAAAACAAACCTTTAACATACGTTAGTGTCGAAATATTTAAAAGCATGTCATTATCAAGTACAGAATTAAAATAGTTATGCATAATCATTATATCCTATGGAATGTAATTGTTTATAAATGAGTAAAACTGCTTTAAATATGACGAGACCGTGGCTAAGTTCTACTAATGTTTGACTATGCAAAGCATAATTTAATATTTTTATCAACGTTTGAGCCCGAGGTCACCTCATCAGTGCCATGGAATTCTCGGAGGGGGATTTTGCTCATTGAGCAGAGGCAGCTCAAAAAAGTTCACAACTGTTTAGGTATGTACTTGGGGAAATGATGTGGTCAGCTTGAGAGTTCAATGTGGATGCTCAATTAGCTGTCAGAAGAATGAAAATTGTTTGGATAGGTTGATAATTGCCACATACAACACCACTAGAACCATACCCCTCCACACCAGCACTGTCCATCTGGAAGGAAATGTGCGAGTACACTCTTAGTAGAACCATACCAAAACGGTCCCTTTAAGCTTCCCCCACCTTACTTAGTACACATAAAGTTATTATTGTTTGACAAATATTATTATTAAATGATTACGTGCCACAACTAGTGGTGACTACAGCGTCAGATATAAGAACAAACAATTGAAAAACCGATTAAAAAAACAGGAGGTGTTTTTTCCTTTTATATAAGGTACTGTCTAGTAGAAATCTGAGCTGAGTTTTAAAAAGGGTCCTGACACACAGTAATTTTGGGTCTTAAACGAAATTCAAGACGTTCTTTGAGGAAAGATATCAAGTTATTTACTTGGTTATCGGGCGTTAACAGCTCTTTTCCAGCATTATCCAATCCCTCGTAAGTATTTGTCTAAAATATCAGGTGGCACTGAATTTAGTACTCCTTGTATTTCAGATTTATTCCGTTGTTTTAAACAGAGTAAGGATATGAAAGGATCGATAGGGATATAAAGTCATAGTATATTTAGATTGAGGTTATTAGCAGGCGATCTATGGGATATCACCAACCCGTTCACTGCATTGGTAATGAAATTTCAAGGGCTGATCGAGATTAATTCATGCCAAGTTCTATCAAAAGATCAAGGATTCGCTATATAACAAAGCCCTTGCTTATGATTTAATTATGAACCTTAGATGACTATTAACTTAAACGAAGGTGGAGAAAACCAAAACAAACGTCGTTGACCTAATATCTGTCCAGGTAAGTGGGTACACCAAGCCTAAGGGTACGGGTTATGCTTTTAAACAGGTATGGATTAATCGTCTTCCGTTTGCCTTTTTGTCAGTATATCTGAACGCCAATTCTTAGGATTCGATCGAGGGTAAATAGATTTTATGGGGGTTCAATGAAAATATCAAAATTCCCGTTTCAGTCAAAATCTCAAGAGAAGGAGAAATTACGATTTAAAATGTAATTTGAATAGAACCACGCTAAAAAGAATGTAATAGCTGTTCATTTTTAAATATTTACGAACGCGTGTCTAAACCCGCCTACTACCCAATGCGTGACTTTGAGTTCAGCCAGTAATCTGCGGTCCGTGATAGGGCTACTTTGTCTGAACGAGGAATCATTGCCATATAAAAGACTGAAGACAAACTAAATACAGTTTTATTGAAGTTGAAAATTTTAAATTGCATGGAAACCTAACCAAGTACCTAATTTAAATAAATAAGTGGAAAAGATGAGAAGTGACGAAGAATGAAATCGATCACTATAAAAAAAACCCAAAAAACTGAAATATAATGTGACTATTTATGGATTGGGTAAACATTCCTTCTCATTAACTCTCAATCAGGTTAAGAACATCTTAACATCACATGAGCTATCGTCCAAAAACTGTTGCATAAAAAATATTATCAGATTAAATAAAAGAAAATAATTGGGTCCAACTTTAAAACGAAATATTAAGAACGAAACGTTGGAATGATCAGAATAGAACTATTTCCGTTTCTAAACTTTTATAGAGAAGTATGTTTTAATCCTGCATACGAAAAAAGAGTAAGTTCTTGATAAATGGAAAGTTATATTCTCGGGATAGCCTACAACAAAAACACCATCAAAAAGTGAGAAAACTCTCGCCAAGTGCATAGAGTGCGAAGGCTCAGAAAATAAAAACTGCAGGAAAAAGAAATTAACATGCCAACACAGCAGTGCATTCTTTCAGCAGTGCATTCTTTCACTACTCTGGTCCAGAGGTCGGCTTGGGAGGCATCGTCACCCCACCGTCACCCAAGAATCCACAATCATAATCGTTTACCTCAACATCTCAAAGATCTAATCAAATCCAAACGCCGCTCTAGAACAGTGTGGCAAAGATCCCGGCATCCTGCTGATCGCCGCTCGTACAATCAGTACTGCCGATTGGTAAAGCGGCGATTGGCATCCTTCCGTTCTGATTCTTTCAATTCCTACCTCTCCTTTCTGTCTACCAGGGATAACTCCTTGTGGAATGTAACCAAAAAAATCCTAACGTATCAACCTGTTTCACATCCACTCCGTCGTGATGATGGGTCCTGGGCGGCCTCGGATGGAGATAGGTCGGAGGAATTTGCTCTGCATCTTACCCATACTTTCACACCTCACCTTTCTCATCAAAGCCATACTCACAGCAAAACTGTGGAAGATTTCCTCACTTCACCTATTCCTCTCTCTCTTCCACCAAAAGCCGTTAATCCCTCTGAGGTCAAATACCTTCTGAAAAACTTACCTTACAGAAAATCCCCTGGATATGATCTCCTAACTCCTCAAATTCTCAAACAACTTCCTCCTAAAGCCATAACCTTCCTAACCTACATATATAATTGCATTATCCGAACGACACACTTTCCTCTCCTCTGGAAACATTCCATTATTGTCCTACTCGCCAAACCCGGTAAACCACCCAATGACGCCTCATCTTACCGTCCAATTAGCCTACTCCCTATCCTCTCAAAAATATTTGAGAAACTCCTACTAAAACGTCTACTTCCCATTGTTGAATCCAAAAACCTTTTTCCCACACACCAGTTTGGTTTCCGCCAACGACATTCCACTGCTCAACAAGGGCTTCGCGTTGTTGATCACATCTCCTCAGCCCTTGAAACCAAAAAGTATTGCACTGCTGCCTTTCTTGATATAGCTCAAGCTTTTGACAGGGTTTGGCACGCAGGTTTGCTCTACAAGCTCAAAAGACATTTACCACATACCCTTTTCCTAATCCTACAGTCCTACCTTTCAAACCGCTTCTTCCAAGTCCGCTGTGGCTTAGAATACTCTAACTACTATCCCATAAATGCAGGAGTTCCACAGGGTAGTGTCCTAGGCCCCATCCTCTATAACCTATACACCGCTGATGTCCCTTCTACTTCCAACACCTTCTTGGCTACATTTGCAGATGACACTGCAGTCTTGTCATCCCACCCAGACCCCGACATAGCATCCCATAACCTTCAAAAACACCTTGACGAGATCGAGTATTGGTGCAATCAATGGCGGATCAAAGTTAATGAAGCAAAATGCTCCCACATTACCTTCACCCTTTGTCGCAAGACTTGTCCATTAGTTTATTTTAATTCTATTCCTCTCCCAGTAACCGAGACAGTACGGTACTTAGGCTTCCATCTCGACAAACGACTGACCTGGAACCCACATACGAGACTAAAAAGACAAGAACTAAACAGACGCTTTGGACAACTGTACAGACTACTTCAAAGGACATCCCATCTCTCAATAGAAAATAAACTACTAATCTACAAAGTTATACTTAAACCAATCTGGACATACGGAATAGAGCTATGGGGGACAGCAAAAAAGTCGAACATCAAGCGTATCCAATCCTTTCAATCCAAAGTCCTGAGAACAATAGTAAATGCCCCTTATTATGTCAGCAACAAAACCCTTCATAACGACCTTAATATACCCTACATTCTAGAACTCATCCCTTCCAAGTTTATGAAATTCCACAGTAGCCTTTCCAACCACCCTAATCCTGTAGCACAATCTTTGCACTGCGCCACTCATCCCTATAATCCTCCTCGGAGACTGAAACGGCAGTGGCCTCGTGACCTGCTATAATCGCGTGACAGTGGGAGTCCTGGCAATGGCCAGTTTCTCCAATCATGTCCTATTGTATGAATGAGCGAGTGAATGATGACTGTAAATATGGTATGAATGAGATCATTTATCTGTATTATTATTGCCTTATAAAAGGCAGATTGTAATTATTTCACAATAAAGTTCTGAACTTATATATAAAAAAAAAAAAAAAAAAAAAACATGCCAACACGAAGGAAACCGATGATTGTCAAGTACGGCAAATAGCTAAATCCATTGTAAAGGGACGCATTAGATTGGAAAAATATTCCCAGGAATTAAGAAGCACTAGCAAAAGTTAATGTTTGAAATTTCACCAGTTGAAATCGCAACCGGCAAACGAGGCGACTGATTCAAGAAACTAATTAGCCTGGGGATAATTAGCTATACGTTTGAGTTTTAAGTGGACTGTAATTATTTGAGAGTCTCGTTAGAGAAATGACAATATCAAATGTAAACACAGTAATGTAAATTCCTACCTGCTGCGATGTGACGACAGCGTGCGAATCTCCCTTCTTGAACTCCGACAACCTAGAGATTTGGGCCCAAACTCCAGATTTATCCAAGTCCCGATACATCCAATAGCTGTCTGCGTTTAATCTGAAATGTCGCTTCTCCAAGACTGCGTAATCGTGAATTGAATAATGACAAAAATAAAAAATAATGGCGTTGAGAATACGCTTGAAAAACAGTGTGAAAAAATGACAACTGTTGAAGACAAAAAAGGACGCTATAGTGAACATGAAGCTACCAGTCGAGTGTCAAAAGTGGGGGGAAAAACTCTGATCGAGCCGGCAGGCAGCGCCAGCGTCTGTGATTCACTGAAATACCGAATGGTTTCGGATAATTACTTATTGAATAGCAAATTCAAATTAAAATAAAATTAATTTTACGCAAATGGCGTAAACAGTTAACGTTAATTCAGATCATAGCCTAATTACAATTCCATTGGCACACTGAGGAAAAAAATATTTATTGCTATTATTATTATTATTGCTCAGTAATTAGTAATTATTGCTCATTATTATTACAATTAATTGTTTTTGGGAAAAATTATATTTCATTTAAATATTGAACAAAAATATAAAGACTAGAATAGAATATGAAATAAAAAAACTTAATTTACAATTCAACTTGTTATTACATTGGAAGTACTTGTTCCTGTGTCCTTCCCATGTAATTATTCGTATTGCCTATAACATATATACTTAAACAACTTTGTTTTAATAATAGGAAAAATTAAATAAAAACCTACTCAAGAAAAAGAAACACTAAAGAAACCTTATTTACAAAATTAAACAAAAGAAAATGTTTAAAAATTAAATAAGAATTATTTACTGGTTAAATATAAGTGCTGTGGAAGAAGAGGCTAGTAAAATTACGTCGCCGAACTTCTGTCCCTTGAAAATTACCGGCTGTGAAATTCAAAAAAAAAGTACAAGAATGGATGCCTGCATTTTCCCAGAAAAACAACAAAAAACAAGATTGTGTACACAAAATATAATTGAGGAAAGATTATACAAAAAAAACTAAAATTATAAACTGGCAATACATATGTAATGATCGTATATATAAACAAAAAAAAGTAATGTTAGCAACTGGGTTAGTAATCTAAAAATAAAATGAATGAAACATAGATAACAAAAATATAAATGTCTTTACGCTTTAATATAAATAAAAATGAATTTACGATACTATATTTACTAAATTTAACAGTGTTAATCACCAAAAGTCAATAGTCTTCTATTCTTGCAAGTAAAAGGATGATGGTGTGAGATGAATCTGGAGATAACTGGTGTGTGTACTAGCAAAATAACCTCTTACCGGAGATCCCAAAGTGGAGAAGAAAAAATTCTTCTCGATGTTCACTCTCCAAACAATGGGGAGCGTGGGTGGGTGGTGGATATCCGGTGTACAGTCAGCGATGAAGAAGTAGTGTGAATGTGGGGTCAACATCAATCAACAAATTTCCAAGCGTCCTTCTTCGTTCACAACTTTCAGGGAACTGAGCCAGTAATTAGATGACGATCGGAGTTGATCCGCCATGCCGAAACAATTGCCGATCGCATTAGAGGTCACCTTATCACTTGCTTAGACGTAAACACCCTTAATTCTTAATTATACTTATCAATACAATAAAATATTACAATCTTGTTTTTTTTTTTTTTTTAACAAATAAAATAAAATTAATCGTTATAATTACGTGAGAAAAAAAAAAAAAATAATAAAAAAATAGTTGGGACCCAACATACCGCCCACCAAATTTGCGTAGAAAATTTCCAGGTAGATTAACACACTATGAAGGTAACAATGGAGCTAGGCGCGAAACGGAACGGGTATACTCGTTTGTAGAGGTTTGCACCTTTACTACCCTGACAATCCCGTCTTGTCCAGGAAAAACTTCTTTAATGCGCCCTACAGGCCAACTGAGGGGAGGTACATTAGGGTCAATAAGAAGCACAAGTGTGCCGATATTTACATTTGCCGATTCAGTAGTCCATTTACTACGCTGTTGTAGGCAATGTAAGTAGTCCCGTCGCCATTGTTTCCAAATATTGCCTATGCAGCGATGAATGAGATTCCATCTCGAGATTGGATGGCGCGATGGCTCGATTGACTCTGGTTCTGGCAGAGCAACTAGAGGGGCACCAATCAGGAAGTGACCCGGCGTCAAGACATCCAAGTCTTCTGGTGATGATGACATAGGATGCATGGGTCGAGAATCCAAAATCGCTTCTATGCGATTTGCGATGGTGGAGAGTTCTTCAAATGTAAGGGGTTGGCAATCCATTACTCTCCTAAGGTGATACTTAAACGACTTCACACCAGCCTCCCACAAACCACCGAAATGAGGTGCGAATGGAGGGATAAAACTCCATTTCATTTCTCGATTGACGAAGTAGTTTTCGATGTCCTTTTTCAGGGAGTAGGTATTCCACCAGGAGTATAGCTCTTTTAAATGTCGTGACGCTCCTACAAAATTTGTTCCATTATCGGAGAACATTCTGCTGGGTAGTCCTCGTCGAGCTATAAATCTGTCTAAACAGGCTAAGAAAGCTACTGTTGTCAATTGCGACACGATCTCAATGTGCAACGCCTTTGTGCTCATGCACACAAATAAGCAGGCATACGCTTTGCCAAGGGCAGCCTTACGGCGAGAGGATTCACGGATTGAGAATGGACCAGCGAAATCAATCCCGACATTCATAAAGGGTCGGCCTTGCTCGAATCTTGACATTGGCAAATTTCCCATGTAAGGTGTGTAAGGTCTTACTTTTAGGCGATGGCATTTCAAACATCGGTGAATTCGAGTGCGTATCAGACGTCTTGCTGAAATAATCCAATAATGATGACGTAGTATTGAATGGAGGAGCTGATGTCGAGCATGTAAATAAACAATATGGTAGTGGTCGACAAGTAGTTCCACAAAATGTGATTTAGAGGGTAACAACATGGGATGTTTAGCATCATAATTTATAGGGGCATTACTGAGGCGACCGCCCACCCTGTACACTCCACGAGAATCAATAAAAACGGATAATGATTTTAGCGATGTTATAAGAGAAGGTTTGGAGCTTACAGAGGGGAAATGATGTCTTTGAACTATTTTCACCAAGGTGTGAGTAGCTTGACGTAGTTCCTCTAAGCTTAATTGACCTTTTCTCTTGGTTGAATGAGGGCGAGAATTTACGATAAAGCGTTGGACATATGCAAGTACCCTAATTAACTTGGAATAAGATGAGAATTTTTCAATAACTTCAAATAAAGACGATGCATTGGTTGTGGTAGCCAAGATAGTACAAACTGGTTTTGTCTCAGGTAAGTCTGAACAATTCGATGATTTGGTTGGCTTAGTTAATGGCCATTCCGACAATGGTTTCTTCATCCAGTCAGGTCCCTTCCACCAAACTGAATGATTGACCAAGTCTGATGGAGAAGGTCCCCGAGACGCAATGTCGGCGGCATTATCTTCTGAACGAATGTGATGCCAATTAGGGAGAAGAGAGTTATCTAAAATTTTCACTATTCGATTGGCCACGAATGTTTTCAGTTGATGGACAGGTGAATTTAACCACGATAAAACGGTGGAAGAATCAGACAACAAGAAAATAGAGGTTGGTTTTAATCGTTGTGTAATGAGTTGAACAGATCGCAAAAGGTTGACAAGAAGTAGAGCAGCGCATAGTTCAAGCCTTGGAATTGAGAGGGTTTTTAATGGAGCTAATCGGGTTTTAGCGATCATCAGATGGGAGTCTACCCTTTCCAATTGATCCTGAGAACGAAGATATAGAACTGCCGCATAACCTAAAGACGATGCGTCAGCGAATCCCACAACAGACATCTCTGCTGGGGAGTGTGGTTTAAGACCACGGGGAATCTTAATAGCTTCTAATTGCGCCAGATCTTTAAAGAGTATTTGCCAGGACTTGGAAATAGCAGGTGGAATTGGGTCATCCCAATCGAGTTTCTCTGACCATAATAGTTGAAGAATCGCCTTTGCTTTGAAGATAACTGGGGCGCAGTATCCTAAAGGATCATACACCCTGGCAATAGTTGAAAGGATGCCTCGTTTAGTTAAAATCAAATCTCTTGAGTGTATTCGATAGGTAAAATTATCCTGTTGAGGATCCCACTGCATTCCGAGTATTTTCACCACGTTATCTTCCAAACTAGCTAAGGAGATCATGGGTTTCGGCTCATTCACCAAAACTGGTTCTAAGAGCTCCGTTGCATTGCTGCATCACTTTTTCAATTGAAAACCTCCTCGACTCATCAAGGCTACGAGTTCTCTTTGAAGTGTCTGTGCCTCTTCCAACGTATCAGCACCAGTCAATAAATCGTCAACATACATTTCCTCTAACAATGCTCGAGACGCATTAGGAAACTTGTTTCCTTCATCTGCTACGAGTTGTTGTATTACTCGAATTGCTAAAAAGGGAGAACATGAAAGTCCGAACGGTAAACAATTAAATTCGAATTCGGCTAGTTGATCGAAACTTTCAGCTCTAAAAAATAAATGAAGATAGGAACGATCCTCTGGGGCAATCAAAATCTGCAAATACATTTGACAGATATCGGCTGTCATAACTATTTGCGGTAATCGAAATTTCAACAATACATCTGTGATCTCAGGTTGCAGTTTAGGACCACAAAGTAGGTAGTCATTGAGGGATCCATTAACGGTAGTAGCCGAACCATCAAAAACTATACGCAATTTGGTACTTGTGCTCTTTTTTAATACACAGTGGTGCGGGAGAAAATATTTCCCCGTTTGAGAACTGGGTGATAAATAACATTTTTTTAAATGTTCTTCGAAAACCTTTCCATATTCCAATTTTAGGGATGGCTCTCGTTCAAATTTCGTTTCCAAGTTTTTAAAACGTTTTAAGGCCATGAACCTTGAGCTTTCTAAGTTGAAAGGTTGCGTTTTAAAGGTTAAACGGACCATGTATCTACCGGAGGGTGCTCGAGAGTGGGTCCTTTTAAAATGATCCTCACTTTTTATATCAAGTGGATTGCTTCTCGGAACATCATTTATTTCCTCGACTTCCCAAAAACGAGTCATCACCTGAGTTAACTCCTGAAGTTCAGATGAGAGAGAAAACAATTATTTATTAAGATAAAATTACAATCTGCCTTTTATTAGGCAATGAGTAATTGAGATAAGTGTCATCATTCATACCATATTTACAATTCATCATTCACTCGCTCATTCATACAATATTTACAAACAGCCCAGAGGCCCCCCAAGTCCACATGGTTGTCACCTCCCTCGCATGCGAAGGAGGAAGTGGAGTCTTTGGGAGTCCCCCACGCCCCTACCTCAGCCGCATCACTGGATAAGAGCCAGCGGAGGCTGACCAAGAGCGCGAGAGCCACAGACGCTCAGGACATGATTGGAGATACTGGCCATTGCCAGGACTCCCACTGTCACTTATTTATAGCAGGTCACGAGGCCACTGCCGTTTAAGTCTCCGAGGAGGATTATAGGGATGAGTGGTGCAGTGCAATGACTGTGCTAGGGAATTAGGATGGTTGGATAGGTTACCATGGAATTTAATGAACTTGGAAGGGGTGAGTTCAAGAATATAGGGTATATTCAGATCATTGTGAAGGGTTTTGTTGCTGACGTAATAAGGGGCATTTACTATTGTTCTTAGGACTTTTGATTGAAAGGATTGGATGCGCTTGATGTTCGACTTTTTTGCTGTCCCCCATAGCTCTATTCCGTATGTCCAGATTGGCTTAAGTATAACCTTGTAGATAAGTAGTTTGTTTTCTATTGAGAGGTGGGATGTCCTTCGAAGTAGTCTGTACAGTTGTCCAAAGCGTCGGTTTAGTTCTTGTCTTTTTAGTCTCGTGTGTGGGTTCCATGTCAATCTCTTGTCGAGATGGAAGCCTAAATACCGTACTGTCTCAGACACAGGGAGAGGAATTGAATTTAAAAAGACTGCCGGACAGGACTTGCGGCAGAGGGTAAAGGTTATGTGGGAACATTTTCCTTCGTTGACTTTGATTCACCATTGGTTGCACCAATACTCGATCTCGTCAAGGTGTTTTTGAAGGTTTTGGGATGCTATATCAGGGTCTGGATGGGTTGACAGGACTGCAGTGTCGTCTGCGAATGTTGCCAAGAAGGTATTGGTAGTAGAGGGGACATCAGCAGTGTATAGATTATAGAGGATGGGACCCAGGACACTGCCCTGTGGAACTCCTGCTTTAATGGGATAGTAGTTAGAATATTCCAAACCACAGGGGACTTGGAAGAAACGGTTTGAAAGGTAGGATTGTAGGATTAGGAATAGGGTTTGCGGTAAATTTCCTTTGAGTTTGTAAAGCAAACCTGCGTGCCAGACCCTGTCAAAAGCTTGAGCTATGTCCAGAAAGGCAGCAGTGCAATACTGTTTGGTTTCAAGGGCTGAGGATATGTGATCAACAACGCGAAGGCCTTGTTGAGCTGTGGAATGTCGTTGGCGGAAACCAAACTGGTGAGTAGGGTAAAGGTTTTTGGATTCAACGATTGGAAGTAGGCGTTTTAATAGGAGTTTTTCTAAAATTTTTGAGAGGATAGGGAGTAGACTAATTGGACGGTAAGATGAGGCGTCATTGGGTGGTTTGCGGGGTTTGGCGAATAGGACAATAATGGAATGTTTCCAGAGGAGAGGAAAGTGCGTCGTTCGGATAATGCAATTATATATATAGGTTAAGAAGATTATGGCTTTAAGAGGAAGTTGTTGGAGGATTCGAGGAGTAAGGAGATCATATCCTGGAGATTTTCGGTAAGGTAATTTTTTCAGAAGATATTTAACCTCAGAGGGGTTAACGGCTTTTGGTGGTAGTGAGAGAGGGATAGGGGAAGTGAGAAAATCTTCGACAGTTGGACGTGATTATTGTTTTGAGGGGTAAGATGAGGAGTGAAAGTACGGGAAAGATGCAGTGCAAATTCCTCCGCCCTCTCGCCATCCGAAGCCGCCCAGGACCCGTCATCACGACGGAGTGGGTGTGAAACAGGATGATATTTTAGGATTTTCTTAGTTACATTCCACAGGGAGTTGTCCCTGGTAGACAGGGAGGAGAGATAGGAATTGAAAGAATCAGAACGGAAGGATGCCAATTGCCGCTTTACAAGCCTGCAGTACTGATTGTATGAGCGACGATCAGCAGGATGTCGGGATCTTTGCCACACTGTTCTGGAGTGGCGTTTGGATTTGATTAGGTCTTTGAGATACTGAGGTAAAGGATTTTGATTGTGAATTTTTGGGTGACGATGGGGTGACGATGCCTCCCAGGCCGACCTCTGGATCAGAGTAGTGAAGGAATGCACTGCATCATCTAGGTCTTGGGATGTTTTCAGTGGTACTTTGAGGTCTACAGAGTCTGTAAGAATCTGACGGAAGTGGTCCCAGTCAACTGGGACCCTAATAAATGAAGGAGGAGGCAGTTTGTGAATTGGATTTAGGGAAATGGTTAATAATAAGGGACTATGGTCGGAGGAGAGGTCATCAAGGCGCTTGAGTGAATAGTTTAGTGTTCCTAAACTATTGCAGAAGAAAAAGTCAAGGAGATCTGGATTTCGGTTGGGGTCTGATGGCCAATAGGTAGCTGTGTCAGGAGAGATAGTGGAGCAATGTCTCCGTGTGAGTGCAGACAGTAAGGCACGTCCTCGTGTATTTGTGGATCTTGAGCCCCAGTATTGGTGCTTTGCGTTAAAGTCATCGATGTTTTTATCATGGAGTAGTGCTGTCAGTTCGTTAGTGTGGGTGCGAACACCATTCGCATTCCAAAGGAGAATGGATAAGGAGTCGGAAGGATCCACTTATGGATTTTGTTTAACGGGGATAAGGTAGGAGACAAGATTTGTAAGAAGGGAAATAAGAGGGGTAATTAGGGTTCTGAACTCTGTTAGGAATGAGGTTAAGAGGCTGGTGAGATCTGAAGAGCTTGAAGGTGGCGGGATATGCGAGATGTGTGGTTGAGGATGGGATTGAGTTTGCTGGTTGCTGAGATGAATGGAGTGCTGGGGAAGAAGAACTTGCGGAGGAGGAGTAGGCAATGCCTGTGACTGCTCTATGTTCCTAACTGCGTCAGCAAAAGATACTGAAGGCCTCAAACTTCTGGCGGGGGCGCTTCTTGGGCTACCTGTGGCTGGCGTTTCTTCTTCTGGGCGACGACGTTGTTCGCTTCTGGACTTTAGAATTCTATAGGCCTCACAGCCTTTATAGTTTGCCGGGTGCCCTTGCTGACAGAGCACGCATACAGCAGGTGATTTTATGGGCTTCTTGCACAATTCGCTTTTGTGCTGCCCACTGTACTTTACACACCTGGGAGGGTGGTAGCAGTATGATTTGGTGTGCCCATATGCCTGACAATTATGGCATTGTACTATATCGCGTTTCGGGTAAGGCTTTTCGACCTGTACTCTTGTGTAATACAAGTGGGTGACCTCATAGATTTTTTTCCAATCCAGGTGTTCGCTCTAGTTCCACAAAGAATAAGGGCAGTGGTATCTTGGTGCTTGCATTATATTTTTTTCTTTCCTCACGGAGCACATTGGTAATTTGGCGAACCTTGTATCCTAGGCTTAATAGCTCCTTCTCTATCTCGTCCGCTGGTGTAGTGGGATGCAGGTTTCTAATCACTACCCGCAGTGATCTTTCTTGCTTTAATTGGTATGAAGTTCAGATGACGGTGTAGAATTAGCGAGCAAGGTAGTGCTGCAGAGAAATGGATTTGCCGTTGTAATGGGTCCTAATAAAATCCAACCAAGTGTGGTTTTTATGGCATTGGGAAATCCATGAGCTGATTTTACTACCTCTCCTTCCAAGATTTCCCCAAATAGATCAGCACCAACAAGAAATTCTATGGGCCCTGGCTGATTGAACATTGGATCTGCAAGATCTAAATGTTGATAATGTTGGACTACCGTATCCATGATGATTTCACAGGGCATCTCGTTGCTAATACAATCAATCACAATTGCGTATGTGTGATGCGCTGGCGATTCTACCTTAGTGGAAGAAATACTGCAATAAACTTGGTGCTTACAACCAGAAATAGGATGGCTCCCGAAACCAACCAAATTATGATCATTTGGAATAAGTTGCAAACGTAATCGCTTTGCACATTTTGAGGTGATAAAGGAGCGTTGAGACCCACTATCAATTAGAGCTCGCACCAACTGGTAACAACCAAAGGAGTCTTTAATCTTTAATAGAGCCGTACCCAAAAGAACATTTATTCGTTCTGTCGAAGCCGACGACAACTCGGATGTTTTTACGGCGGGGGGTTGGGACTATTGGTTGTTATTTGTGAAGACTCGGAGTGTGTGGGTATATTGTGAGATTTCCTTGTAGAGTTTTCAGATGAATGAGTTCCCAGTGATGAGTGTACACTAGAAACGGAATGACCTTGATTACGATTTGATATGGAGTGGGTACCAGAACCTTTCGAAAAATGTAAAAGAGAATGGTGCCGTAAATGACACTGCTTGCAACAATGGGTAGAGGGGCATTTCGAAGCTGAATGACCTGAAGCAAAACAGTTGAGGCAACGGTTTAACAATTTGATTTTTTCAAATCTTTGTCTGGGAGCGAGTGATCGAAACTTAGGACAATCATAAATGTTATGATTCTCCGTACAGACGGGGCATTTAAATTGTTCGGTGACTGCTCCGGAAGACATCAACACCTTTTTTGCCTGGTGAGTATATTTATAGTCAGTGTTAGCTGGAGTGGCCTTTTGATTTGACGTCATAGTATTTGCTTGAAGCTGAATGATTAATTGGTAGATAAAATCCGAAAATTCCTTCCAAGTCGGAGTTTCAGATCTGGAACCAAATTCGTTTTCGAAACGCTCTCGGGTTTTGGCATCTAACAGCCTGACGGCAAACGTGTACAATATAAAGCCTGCGGGATCAGCTAAGTTCAATCTATTAAAGGCTGCAGCGTTTTCAAGAATTACTGACGAAAAGTGATCAAGAGTTGCGAGGGAACATTTTTGAAGTGGTGGAAAATTGAATATATTCATCAGATGGTGGGTGGCTTGTAATCGTTGGCTGTCATACCTTTTAGTTAAATCTGCCCAAGCTTGATCGTAGCCGTCGAGAGTGACATTGATAGCCGTGATAATTTGAGCCGCTCCACCTTTTAGGGAGGACTTCAAATAATGGAATTTTTGAATGGGATTCAAGTCCGTATTATCATGAATCATGGAAGAAAAGGTATCCTTAAACGAAGGCCAATCTGAAATATTGCCTGAAAAAGTAGGAATATTAATTGTGGGAAGGCGTAATTGCGAATATTCTTCGCCTGTTTCAATCAGTGATCTATTTCCAGTGGATTCCGATTCCTTAGGGGCAATAGAAATACCCAATGCTATCGCTTCGTAATAGCTGGCACGGACTTCTTTATAAACCAGTTCGTATTCTGTTAAGGGCCTCTTTAACCTTTTTACTACCCTTCTCAAGTTATTTTTTGTTTGGTTGAGTCAGTTCCCATTGATAACCCAGCGGTCTTAGTTTCATTAATATCATCAGCTAAGTCCTTGAATTCATCGCTAAGAGTATCCATTTGCTCTTCCGAATCATCCTGGTTAACTTTAGGAGGCATGTTGATGGCAGAATTTATTAATAAACAAATAAAATACCAATTAAAATAAACAATCTTGTGAGTGGGAAGATGATTATATAAAAAGATCAAGACGGAATGTTGTAAATACACTTACTTTTTTCTGAATCACAATATCCGGCCCGGAGGACCAAAAGATGTGGAAGAAGGGGCTAGTAAAATTACGTCGCCGAACTTCTGTCCCTTGCAAATTACTGGCTGTGAAATTCAGAAAAAAAGTACAAGAATGGATGCCTGCATTTTCCCAGAAAAACAACAAAAAACAAGATTGTGTACACAAAATATAATTGAGGAAAGATTATACAAAAAAAACTAAAATTATAAACTGGCAATACATATGTAATGATCGTATATATAAACAAAAAAAAGTAATGTTAGCAACTGGGTTAGTAATCTAAAAATAAAATGAACGAAACATAGATAACAAAAATATAAATGTCTTTACGCTTTAATATAAATAAAAATGAATTTACGATACTATATTTACTAAATTTAACAGTGTTAATCACCAAAAGTCAATAGTCTTCTATTCTTGCAAGTAAAAGGATGGTGTGAGATGAATCTGGAGATAACTGGTGTGTGTACTAGCAAAATAACCTCTTACCGGAGATCCCAAAGTGGAGAAGAAAAAATTCTTCTCGATGTTCACTCTCCAAACAATGGGGAGCGTGGGTGGGTGTTGGATATCCGGTGTACAGTCAGCGATGAAGAAGTAGTGTGAATGTGGGGTCAACATCAATCAACAAATTTCCAAGCGTCCTTCTTCGTTCACAACTTTCAGGGAACTGAGCCAGTAATTAGATGACGATCGGAGTTGATCCGCCATGCCGAAACAATTGCCGATCGCATTAGAGGTCACCTTATCACTTGCTTAGACGTAAACACCCTTAATTCCTATTTATACTTATCAATACAATAAAATATTACAATCTTGTTTTTTTGTTTTTTTAACAAATAAAATAAAATTAATCGTTATAATTACGTGAGAAAAAAAAAAAAAATAATAATAAAAAAATAGTTGGGACCCAACAAGTGCTTACAATGGAAATTAGAATAATCTTAAAGCTAATCATAATAAACATTGAAGTTTTAATGTCCATTGCTATATAAAAGTTTTAATTTACTAAAACATGCTAAGTTAGTTATTTTATGAATGTATCTTTTGAGATAACTGCTGCCGTAGTTAATAATATTCCGTTAAACTAGTGGATTTTCAGGAGCTTTAAGTTTTAAGCTGGTTAGTTTTGTGTAACGGGGGTAATTTCTAATGATACGCATTCCTAGGTTTTCCAAGTAGAACTCTGTAGTGGTGAAGCATAGGTTATGAGTAATCGGATCACTGTTTTCTGGAGAATAAGTTTGTTTTTGCGACCAAACTGGGCTGTTTCGTTAAAATACGGGAACATTTTGTCAATACTAGACAAATATTTTTGCTTCATCAGTTTCCTGTTGATATGTTCATGAAGGTTATGGGTCTGTCTAGAGTCCAGCAATGATAGTGGATTGATTATAATCACGGGGTGTGTACAGTGTTTATGTAGAGATGGTATGTAAGTTGAAGCCAGCGCTTTGTGAAAATTATGACTTCTGATTTGTTCGGGTTGATCTTTAATTTCCAGTCTTGAGAATATTTGTTGATTCTTTTTTAAATTATGTTGTGACCGGTTTACAATTGTGTCGATTCGATAATTATAATGCGTACTTAGCTGTGTCTTCAGCGTAAAGGGATCTGGTTTTTTTCGGCTTTGTCGGGGAATAACTTTTATTGGGTCATTCTCCTTCTTGGGTTATACTTCTTCTTTGCATGTAATTACGCCATGCGAGTGATATGTAATTACACCCATTCGCAAATTTAGGTTTAAAGGAAATATTTACTGAGGAAAATCCTGCTCAGGTGAAATTAATCTGGAAATAAGCCAGCAAGGTGTTATTAAGACGGCTAGTGAAAGGGATCTCGAAATTGGGATTTCCTCTGAGGAAAATTAGGTTAGGAAATGTTAAGAAGGTCGTAATATATTTATTATCAGCTCGGCAAGTTGAGCCAGATCCTTGCTGTGAAACATTGTCCCCAGATGCCACAAGCGTTGCTGGGAGATTGGCGTGCTAACTTAGGCATGCCCATTAATACGTCTTCTAGTAATATCTCAGCAAGAGTTATATTAAATACAGCCCTTTGAGCCCAGAGCTCATTTGATAGGGCCCTGCCTGATATCTATCTTGTCACTAACAGAAGCCTGGACCTATATGATTGTAATTGGTTAGAACAGTAACCTCGCCATTTTTAGATTTTTCTTTTTTTTTTTCACAGAAAACCGTTACTTTTTTTTTTTTTTACACTAGTTATGAATAATATAGAAACATATTAAAAAAAACAAAGGATGTAGCAATTTATGAAACAATACCAAGTGGTACTCGAGTGCAATGCTAATTTATTAAATTATTGTGAAAAAACCTTTAAGTATTTATAATCAAAAGTACATTTTTTTTTTTTTGTTAGATCATCTCTGCCACTTCTAATCGTTTTTTATCGTTTATTGTTCCACTTACGGGCGAGTTCACCGTTAGCTCTTCAGTCACTCAGATTTAGATAATATCAATCGTGAAATTATCTATAAATACCTTTTCGCTTGGAATTGGCTTCCTCCAGGCCCAGAAAACATTCTTCCGTATCATCTTCCGTTTTCATATCTATATTGCACTTTATCTCTATTGTCGTCTTGGTATGTATATATATAAATATGTGTATTTATGTATGTGTGGACGTGGCAGCCTGGACGTGGATATAAGCAGAGTAGGATATACAAGAATACGCTACCGGCGTCATCTGGACGGCCGCACCCTCAAGCTACGATGGTCTGTTGGAAGGCCCAGTGGATTCACTCTGGTTGGGACACTAATGGGGTTCAGGCTGATGTCGAGGGAGCCCGCTTTCTTGCTATCTTATGCAACTGTTTATAGTTCATTAAATCGTTTTCTCAATCATTCCATTATTATGAATCCTTACCTGTCTATTTCTGATACCCCATTCTCCAGATCAGATCAGAAGTGGGATCATTCCCCCAGATTGAAACTGTGGATGGATTTGAGTTTATGCTTGTTTAAAATTGTTTACATTTACAATTACTTAGTCTTTGAACTTTATTTCATTTTTTATAATTATTGCTGAACAACAAGGAATCGCTGAAGATTTCCTGTCGTATATATTATTTCCTCTAAAACATAAATGTGAATTTATTTCTTTGCAGATCGACACCATAAGAAATCCGTAATTTACGCTGGTAAAATAAGTTGTAACTATTTGTGAGTATATATCAGAGAGGGATTGGTGATAACTGATATGTTATTATTTACATTAGTTCCTATTAACTAACCAGGAGGCTGCTAGTAAGGTGAAATAAGTTATTTTCTGTAATAAACATGGTTCAGCTAGATCAATAATGATGAATTTAGTAATGAATGAAGGGATTTTTTCTCATTTTTAGGCTCAGTGTTGTGAGAGAATGGGATTTGGTAGCTGAGCCGTAAAAAAAAGGTTTAATTATCTTCTGGCTGATTTTTTTACTGGTCTCTTTGCCTGCTAAATTATTCCAACTGCTGCAGTAGGCCTTGAACTAATGATTATTTAATTTTTTCAAGCTTGGTAGTGTAAACAGCCTATAAAACGGACAACGTGATCTTGCTTACAGCTCACACAGCACGGCTTTAACGTTCATTTTTAAAATTATGATTTTCTGTCCATGTAATTGTTAGTATGACCATCGTATAATTGAGTTCGTAAATCCCAACTAATATTATTTTATAAGCAAATTGTAGCTTTTTAAATATAGATCGTATAAGTACGTGCAAGTATTAGGTTGCCACTGTTTGCACAATCATTGATACATTAATGATATAAAAAAGTGAAAAAGACAACGCAAACCGACGCTTCGATTTCCGATGAGAATATGTCGATAGAAAACAAGATGGAGGATCAGATAGCCAATCAGAAACAAGAGTAGCCTCCGTGAAACATTCAAATTGATAAATTTCAAACAGCTAATTACTAGACAATTTGTATACTTCGATATCAGTCAACATAATTTCTCTTAACAAAGTCGTACTTATACATAAAACCAAGTATTGGGTGAAAATATCAGCCCTTATTATTTTATAAATTTACGGCACATAACGGGGTTGTTTTTTTAGCCTTATTTTCTAATTCTTTAAACATACAAAATGTGTACATTTTTAGTGGTTGATCCTGCCTTTGATTATTCATCTCTTATGGTAGGTATACGGAATGTTTTAGCATATTTCATCCAATTTTTCAAGTCATAATAATTCCAGGTCATTTACCTGCAGTATTTTATAGAATTGAATGCGATTTTGTTGTTGTTCCCCTGGGATTTTGACGGAAAAAGAAATGTGTGTTCATTTGTTAGGAATTTTGAATTATTTATATATGGAAGAAATTATCGTCGTAGTTATTAGTAGGTAAAAATCCTTTGATCGAGTGAACTTTTTTCTCTGTATGAGAGAATTAAGTCAATTTTTTTCTAATTTTTACTGAAGATTGCTTTAGTGACAAACCTTCAGGATTTATTATTTTTTAGGTTTAAATTTCTCTGTGTAGTTAATTGCTTTATCAAAACTGTGCTGTAGGTTTTCAACCCCGTCTGATAAAACATTCACATCAACTACCTGTATCTAAAATACTATTTTTGTAGGAAAAAAATACACAAATCATTGGTAATTTGTGTCCATTGTTGGGATGAGTAGGTTTCACGAGTGCTCGCAAGAATTATTCATGAAACCAACTCATTTAATGTTAAATATATAAAATAAATGTAAGCGCATGACATGACCGCACTTTATCAAAGCAAGAGTCCAACTCGACTAATTTAAAATAAACGATACAGATGGAATCTTAATGAATAATCTTAGATAATTAGAGCAAAAGTTAATCTGTGATTAAATCCTAGAGCAGTACAATGGAATTGTGGCCATTTCCTCACACCACCAACGGCGTCGTAAAAACATATAGGGTTAAAGTCCATTTTTAAATAATTAGCTAGCACTAGAATTAAATACAATCATTCTTTTTTTCTTTTATTCCTCGAGGCAAACGTAATTAATTTACTGATATGATTAGGAAGTATTTTAATAGCGTAATAGGTTTCTCTAAAATATTCTTTACAGCTGTGCTCATATTAATCATAAATGAAAACTTATTGTATTTATTCAGATCAGTGCCTAGCTATTATTTTTCTCGTTATTTGAATGATTTTTTTTAATTATGAGCTTAGTTGTATTTTTGAAAATATATATATATAAATAAGCTAAAGTCAGAGGCAGCTCTGTATTGGAAACTAATAGTATCATGGGATGTTTACGCCCATATATATCGGATTACAGATATAAATAAAGCCAGTCTATTTCGAGAACTTGATTCAGTCTTTTTTTTCCTGTTTTCCTTCTCTTTTCTTTATCACATCTTAACCGGCGGTGAATAACTATATATATATATATACATATATATAAACCAGCTAGGCAATGAAACAATCTGTATATTAGAAATGTTTTTTCCCTAAGAATTTCCTAAGTAACTATAAAAATTTGTAAAAAATTATATTTTGGTCACAAATACTTCATTTAAAATATTAAACTACCTCAGGTCAGAGCAAAACACCTTGTAATTGTAAATAGAGTGGGGTGCTCTTTGACTAGATATAAGTCGATTGGCAGGATTTTCTAAGTAATTTTAAACTGAAATGGAAGTCATTACAGTATTTTAATCTACTTTCATTTCTTTATAATTTTTATGTAGTTAATTGAACTAAAAACAAATTCTACTACAAAGAAATGTAAAATGGTCTCACAAAAAGCTATAAAAGTTATAACTTAAGTGCATGATCATTGTTTTGTGCACAATGGATAAAAGTTATGACTTAAGTGCATGATCATTGTTTTGTGCACAATGGATGTCAGATGTGATATGTCAGGAAACCTTCTAAGTAGTATTTTTTAAACTATTTACAGGTTTTCTAAGGTAGTCAATTATAATGAAACATGATTGGTCATTCGTTCCGTACACTAATAATTATTTTTAACAAATTGTATACATTTGTAACTTACATAATAAAAACCGGTGTAATACAAGTAAATAAAATAAATTAATTAAATTTAGTACAAAATTAATATAGATGTTATTCCAAAAATGTTCGTTTGTGTGTTTATCATTATTTGAGAGTCTAGCTGTTGCAATGGCGTATTGCTTTTATGAATGGGTTTTTGAAAAAAGGGAACCCATATCTGTTATCAACCGTTGTACTTATGTATTCCGATATATGTAATTTCAGTAACTTATGCCAATGTAAGAATTATTTACAGACCAACAGGGATACAATATTGACAAATCTGGAGCTTTTAGTTATTTTATATAACGTCTAAGTACAGTTTCCATCCGGTAATAACCTGACAAAATTAGAAGTATAATGATTTGATAGGAGCGTCCAATGTCAGTGGTTCGTATGATGGATTGCCCCAAGTGCTAGATCATGTAAAGTATTAACTCTCTGCAGTTCTTGTGTAATATACTTTACAACTACCTCTTTAATCACTAACAAAATCAATTGTCAATTTACTCAGACATATTAATGCTCTAGAGTCCTAAGCTAACGTCCCATTTGCACTAGGGCTAAATCCCAATGGAAAAACAATTTTTCCCACTTTTTTTAGTTTATAAATGTGCCAATATTTAGTTTAGAAATTTTTCTGCCAAATTAGTTAAGGTAAATTGATCAAATAAGGTAGAAAAAGAAATGGTAAAAAAGGAGGTAGGTTTCAATATATAATTCAACTTTTTTTTTATTTGCAAATTACTAAACTTTCGACCAAAATTACATGAACTAGTTGAATTTATGATTATAGTGACCATGCCAATTGTACAAGTATATGCGATCACATCCTTCTGCAATACATGCTCACACTAAGCTTGTCAAATTGCACACTTTGCCCCACTGTTGACATATTTTTATATAAATCATATCCTGTTAAAGGCAGTAAATTGTAAAATGTATGTAATACTCATTTACGCTAATATAATATTCCTCCTATATATGTTATATTTGATTTATAGTAGTAAGTAATTTCTTTTTTACATTTTTTGTTATTTGTTTCTTTTAAACAATTATATACTTTAGCTCATATTATTTATAAAGATAATTGTAATGAAATTCACATAACGCTACAACAGTGTTGTGATCTAAATGTGAAACATTGGGAATCCTATTTTTTTAAATCAAAAAGGTATCATATTCTTCTTTAAAACAGAAACACAAATCGGTACGCGCTAGGAATGATGTGGGAATAAAATACCAAACTAAAAAACATAGTTTATCGGTGATATTTTTTTTAAACTTACTTTAATAAAATCATTGTATTTAGATCTTTTTTTATGTCAAAATCAATCAGTGGAATGAACTGTAATGTAAAGTAGCTTTTAATTTTAATTAACATTGAATATGCATTTAAAAGATCGCATAAATTATTTATAAAAATTTAACTCACTCAACAGTTAAGTTATAAAGTATGTTTTTCCTATAGATGTTTTTATTTTTGGATTCGAACACTGCTAAAGTTAGAAAATAGTAACCCCTACTTTAATGAGTACTTTTATGTTTATTTACTCTGATGCTATGGAGTTAGTACCTGAGTATCAACTGAGTTTATGCCCCTATCAAATCTACACTAACCACTACCTTATATTCATTCCATTCCCACAAAGTGCGTCTTAAATTCTCTTTGCATCAATCTAATGATTAGTACAGCGCAGTTCCTTTGGCCCCCACTTTGAATCTCACCATTGAATAATACTTTTCGGATTTCATATAAAAATTGCACTTATTTTTATCATTAGTGATTTAACTTTATTGACATAGACAATGATGATGACAGTAATAATTGATTATTTATTATTCTTAATTCGTTTATACCTATTAATAGCAAAATAAATAAATAACATTTATTGGAGTGGGGGGGGGGGGAGGGGATAAATGTGTAAGACACAACTGTCGGTATGAATATGAATTGTACACAAGTATAAATTAATTCTTACACCACAACACATACATACAAAGTTACATAAATTGTAATTTCGAAAGATTTTTATATATTAATAAAAATTTGTTCAAATCCTTAATAATAATTTAATATACCAGATAATTAATGCGAAAGTTGTTTCATTTGAATTTCAATTATTTTTTACTTTCTCACTTCACTTACTATTAAGTATCATTTTATTATTTTGTTTATTATAATGGTTTCACTACTTACAAGGATCAAATTTCATTTTTCTCTATATTATTAAGTTTCTGACATTGTAATAAATAAGGTATTATTCTAACTAATGCCAAGCCTAACCTTAATTCTTCAGCCAAATCCCTTGCTTGATAGTTAGCTATAAGTAAACAAAGACCTATACTGTCAGTAATAAGGAAACGTTGTATCGTCATTATTCAGTTAGTTAGCCTTCAGGGAAAAGGGTGAAACAAAAAATCCATAAACTTAACCTAGTTTAAAAAAGACATTTTCACTTTTCAAACTACCCCTAACCATTAACTAAGTTGACCACTTCATATTCAAATACTTGCAGTCACCACTTAGGAATTTTTTTTTTCGTAGGTCTCCTTGAATGGGAATTGGGAATGATGTTGTTTTGTCGAGAGTTCTCCGGCCAACAAAAAAAAAATACTGGATCGACTGATTCCAAACTCATTTTTTTTTTTCGTATTCCCTGAAAAGTTAGACGATCCTTGACAAGGTTTTCATTTCAGTTCTCCATAGTCCGGCTACAGGATCGATATACAAAAATACAGTTTCACGACCAAATACTGACGGCCCTAGGCTCCTACGACCCATTAGGAAACCAGGTGCTTTTAATAATCCATATAATTCTTTAATGAGTCATCCCGTATTTGACGTGGCTAAGTCTACAAAACATTATCTTCCGTTGTAAAAATATATTTGCAAAATGGACTGTGCACCGTTTTAAGTAATTTTCAAAGGGACCTATTTAAAATATAATTATTAAGATTTACAGGATCGATTGTCTGTTGTTACACTAAAATTTAAACTGTGCGATGTAGATCACTTTGACCTCTGAAGGGCATTTGTTGAGCAAGTCAATAATAGTCCTAAATGGCATACCCCAATTGTTTCATTCATGCAAATAACATCCTGTAATTCTTATGACACTATCTTAATATCAAAATCATCTTTATTTATTTATTGCTTATTTACGTGTACACTTGGATGTTTACTTCTCAGAGGCATATAGACATATACGTAGGACCAGTAATCTTTATGTCAATGGTATGGCTTAATCATTTTTTTCTGTTATTCTTCCGCACTGTTGTTAATAATGCAAATATTTGTTTCAGATATTTACGATATAAATTTCTAGCTCATGTCACTAGTTAATAAGGATCAGAGTTGTTGTATTTTAGCTAATACGTAGAATTGAATGTGTTGTTTCTAAGAATTGAATCATTTTTACAACCAATATCGTAGAGATGAAAGAAAAGATAAAAGTACCTGTTTCAAAGTATATCCTCACTCATCGCTTGCAATGACCAGAACCAATGTGTGAAATAATACGATGTAAGAGGTTTCAGCTTTGAGATTTAATTTAATATCCTGTTTCCCTAGTGGATACAATGGCTACCTTTATTCAGAATATACATAGATATGCAAATAACACAATAATTTACAGCCACTTGTCAACAGGAATCGCATTTATGGAATCAGCACAACAATTATTAGAACAGTTGAATTAAATTAAGCAAGTGGTTCCGAGATGTATTCGTCTATCTCCAAAATACATAGATTTGTGTATTAATCACAGCAGCTTGTTATGCCTCATAAATATATTTTGACATCATTTATCGTGCGAGACGGTCCTCATCTATCTATCTATAATGGGATTCTATGGAAATTCTGCGATTCACGAAATTACACGAGTGTAAATGTTTCAGGAAAGCCAATCCAATTTCGTGGAATGACACTATTTCAAAAGGTGGAATTTGAATCTAATTGTTGAATCCATCCTAAGGTGAATCGTATGCACAAGAAACGTGGACCATCTTACACAAACAGGTAAGACTATTTGAGAGGATTATTGCAGGTTACTTGACTGGATCTGCTGGGTAGCGGGGTTATTAAGGGGGGAATAGATGCCTAAGATTGTATACAATAGGGAGGGCAGGAAAATAACACCTTAGACAGTATGAACAGTGCCAGAACTGTGGCCTAGATAGGTTCTGGACAGGGATCTTAAAGGTCTACCTAGGACAATATAGATCTTAAGAATTGAAGAGGAGAATGATTGGACTTGGATTCAAGCATAATAAAAAGCAGAACTTTGTGAAAAATCGATAAATAAAGGAACTTAGACAGTGTAAAAGTAGCAGGGTTTCCTGTCTAACACTAACCAAGAAGGACATAAACCTTTAAAGCATGGGATAGAAGACAATATTCTTTCCAAATCAAGTTGTCAATTTATACATCTTTGACAAACTATAAATTGTTGACTGTTTTTAATGATTAAATTACTCACATTCTAGAATATATAACCTGAATACATGAAACATTTCTTGCCAAAAATAATACGATAACAATTGAGGAAAGGATTTAAGCATTATTTTCAAAAAATGCGTTTCCCTGCTAAGTTGTTATTGAATGCATCTCTTTTTTTACAAGTATTACTTTCAAAATATTGATGGTTAGATAACTACGGTCGCCTAGAAGGCATAAAGTTGTCTTGGCCACTGGTCACTTCAGGATGTAACCTTCCTTGCTACCTGTCAAGAAATCAGCGTTAGATGGTGTCGGGGGGCGTCACTAGGGGAGTGCCTAGCCCTGGTGACAAGTGCGGATTGTTGTAGTTAATAACATGGACCATGCTCCATGTCGGCTTTAATATCTGACTCCATTTTTATTGATAGGGATGTGTCCCGACAATACACTGTGTTCAGGAGAAGAGGTTCAGAGTTTCATAAATAATAAGACCAGTTTTCAAAGTTCGGGCGGGAGATCGGCAGCGTAATCGTACAAGTCGTCAGAGGTCTGCTAGAGGCTGTGAGACAGGGACGGCGCAGAGGTGTGGCAGAGATAGTAGGCTGATGAGGAGTCTGTGTGTCTGCCAACCAGGGCCAAGCGGCCCTGGCGTAAAACGACCAAGTAGTGCGGCTGAGGAGACTAGGAAAAAGAGTGGCTTTCCAGGGCGAAACCCCTTGGTTTTAAACATTACTTCCTCTTCCTAAAACATTACTTCCCCTTCCTACCGGAAGGAGGAGCCTAGCTTGAACGGGGTATGTTTATGATGTCACACCTGCGCCGAGTACGTGCCCCTCGTCCCATAAAGAACTGTTTATTGGCATGGCTTTTAGATTTAATGACCGCCGGAAAGTTTCTGAAGGTCTGCCCAGGTCTATTTTATAGGGGTAGGTGGCTTACCCTCTCAGGTTTTATTGCTGTCCTTCGACCCTCTGTTACTTGTTTCACGACTACCGACCTCTCTATGATTTATTACAAGAAGTTTACAAAGATTTGCATGTATATTATAATACATTAGTTGCACCAGAGTATAGGGTAATTTACATATGTGGTTAGCGCTCGCTATAGATGGGAATGCAGTAAATACCATCTTACGGTTAAGCACATTTTGGTTGACTCTCCTGAAGTTGAGCAGTATCGTTAGTGTAGAAATATATTAGGATTACATAGATAAAACACAGACGCTAGGTTAACTCGTGTATTCCACCATAGTTGTTTTAGTTACAATGAGGCCATATGTTACATATGTATATAATGATCTTGATGTAAGTACAAAGTAGAGGCCAATGCCACATCAATATTATTTTTTACACCCCCCCTCAATTTAAAGTATCTTTACAAAAGTACTTTAAATTGCTTACAATCATGTCCCAGTAAATAAAAAAAAATAGATTAATTAAGTAAATCAAACAGAATATTAAAATTATTTTGATCATATTCCAGTAAATCAAACAACATAGATTAATTAAGTAAATAAAACAAAAATATTGAGTCAATGCAGTGAAACTTCATTAATTCTCATCAATAGATAAAACAGCTAACATTTCACAACCAATTTGAAATTTTTGAGTGGACAAAGGTTTAGTAAAGATGTCTGCCTTATTCACCTTCAGGTATTGTTTTCGGAGACCATGTTTCGAATTTTTTTTTTTTTTTTTTTTTTTTTTTTTTTTTTTTTTTTTTTTTTTTTTATGTGCTGTCAATTCATCATCGATAGCTTTCCTCCACTCCGGTCCAGTTTTAACGGCTTCTTGAAAAGTTTTAGGATCACCATCGTAAGACATAAGACAATAAGCTGAATAGAGTTCATATTCCTTTAAGTGAGAAGGAAGCTTTGTCTCCCGAGTTGATCTCCTTTCGTTATTAGAATTTAGTTCAGGTACAGTTGGTCCAACATTTATATCGTCATCAATTGGGAAACCATGTTTAAAAGATACATTGTCATTTGTTTCTTGAGTAAAATTTTTACTGTCAAAGTAATAATTATTTTCGTCAAATTTAACGTCACGTGAAATAATGATTTTATTTAATTGAGGGTCCCATAAACGATACCCATTTGAAGCATAGCCTACCATTCTAGCTTCATTAGCTCGTTGATCTAATTTATTCCCTTTAGGTAACTTATAATACCAAGCCTTACAACCAAAAACTCTTAGTTTCCCTAAATTTGTCTTACCAAGATATATATCTGCTGGAATTTTACCATCAAGCGCTCTAGTTGGGGAACGATTAAGTTGATATGCAGCGCATCTCACTGCCTCCCCCCATAGATATTTGGGCAGATTACTATCAGCAAACATAGCTCGTGCTTTATTTAATAAAGTCCTATTGAGTCTCTCAGACACTCCACAACTTTGGGGTGAATATGTAGTATTAAACTCCATCCTTATACCGTTATTACTACAAAAATTTCTCAAATTATTACAAGTAAATTCGGTACCATTATCGACACGCAGCCGTGAAACATAAATATCAGACGCTCTTAACTGTTTAATATGATCTATAACCCGTTGAGTAGCTTCGGATTTTTGTTTAAGCAAATACAACATCGTAAAATGTGAAAAATCATCTACTACTGCAAGGTAGTATCGTTCCCCGTTAATGCTAGTGTGATTTGTAGGACCCCATACATCACAATGTAACAAATTACCTACGCGACTTGACCTGGGTTTAATAACATCTTTAAAAGGTGCTCTAGTAGCCTTTCCTTTTTGACACGAGTCACACAGATCTTGACTATAAGGCAAACCCATTAAGCGTAAACCTCCTCTGTTCAAGTGGCCTAATCTTAAGTGCCAAATATTGGAAGTTTCACTGCTTACATTAAATGTATTTATTTCATTATTGACATATCTAAATTTTACTATAAATAGGTTTCTTATTAACTCACACATAAATAGGATAGAATCATTTCTTACGACAAAAGCCTTTTTGTCTTTAAAAATAATTTTGAAATTCGAATCAAGCAATTTTTTGACTGAAAGTAGATTACATGTTAAATGTTTTACTATAATTACATGAATACTGAAAACAATGTCATCACAGTTATCGGGTCGAACCCTTAAAATGCCACGTTTATTTGCCAATAATGTTTCACCGTTAGCAACTTTAATGTTTAAAGGCGGAATACTCACAATATTCGTGACAAAATCAGCTGTTTCCGTGGTAACCATATGACTCGTAGCTCCAGAGTCGAGGACAAAATTCATGTCTCGAAGACTCCCAGATGTTTCTAGATCACTTGAGGCAATAACGGATATATCCTCATCTTGTTGACAAACATTGCTGGTCATCTGACTTCTTCTGTTTTCATTCCAACGATTTTCATTGAAATTTCTCGATTGTTTTGAAAAATGTCTCTGCGGTGAAAAATTCTTATCATTCTTCCTGAAATTATTATTTGACTTTTTAGGACAATTATATGACAAATGTCTACTATCACCACACTCATAGCATTTCTTAATTTGACTAAATGCTTTGAATGATGTATCAGTTTCATCACTACCATTTTGTATGTGATTAATTTTTAGTTCAGCATCTAGTAATCGAGATTTAACAAAATCGAGAGTTAATTCGGTATCCATTGCTTCCAAAACAGTAACTACTTTTTCGTATTCGTTTGGGATTGTCAATAGTAGGTGACAAACGAGATCGTCTTGTTCGAGTTTAGAGCCCATTGACTCGAGGTCCCTCACGAGATTGTCAAATTTATTAAAATGTTCTTGTAGAGAAGTCGTACACTTTAAAATTAAAAGTTTTTTACGTACCAGTAGTTTTGATATAGCACTTTTTCTTTCAAAAATGTTGCTTAAAGCAGACATCATGTCGTTTGCCGTTCCACAACTTCTCACGTAATCAATATGGCGATCGGTAATACAGTTGATAATAATGTTTTTGGCTTTCTTGTCCAATTCCTTGTTGCTGCTAGTGATTTCCACATCTTTATCCAGTACTGATTTTACACCTTTTTCATCTAATAACATTAACACTCTGAATTTCCAGTTGTGAAAATTATTGTCCGTCAACTGAGGGTATGTTAACGTGTGTCCCGTAGCCATGACTGTCTCTCACGTTAAATTTTCTTTTCCAACACAAAACACGTCACTATCCAAAAACAAACAACCGGTAAAATTCCCTTTACTCACACAAAGTACTTTTTGAACATGACTGGGCCCATAACCTGTAGAAATATATTAGGATTACATAGATAAAACACAGACGCTAGGTTAACTCGTGTATTCCACCATAGTTGTTTTAGTTACAATGAGGCCATATGTTACATATGTATATAATGATCTTGATGTAAGTACAAAGTAGAGGCCAATGCCACATCAATATTATTTTTTACA
This sequence comes from Acanthosoma haemorrhoidale, assembly GCA_930367205.1. Classification (NCBI taxonomy): domain Eukaryota; kingdom Metazoa; phylum Arthropoda; class Insecta; order Hemiptera; family Acanthosomatidae; genus Acanthosoma; species Acanthosoma haemorrhoidale. The sequence goes on from OV884009.1 coordinate 116,720,633, forward strand.
GTTAGAAATGTTGTATATCTTGTCTTATCTTTGATGCCTTTGTGAAGTCCAAAGACTGTATTTTTAAGTTCCGAACAATTACATGGTTTTCTATGCACAGCACTCAGTTTAGTCTTCACATTCAAACTACTACTACTGTATAATCCTTAATTTTGTGACGGGCCATCAAATCTTAAGATTATCAAGGGTTTGCAAGTTAAAACAGATGAAGATTCATCGAGCAAGAGTGAAGGATGAAGGAAGAAATATTCCTCCTTGGCACCCGGCAAGCAAAGGGCTTTAGGCTTTATGGACATTTGATGAATGCAATGCGTTAAAAACATATAAAAGCTGAATGTACCGGGCTTGAGCCAACGTGAGGCAGACCTTGGTTCATGTGTACGAAAACAATGGGGTTGTTTACATTTAAAACAACTCCCTATAATGCAAGCATTCATATGTAAATTTCATTGATTTGTTTTCCATAAAGACTTAGTAGTGTACTTCCTTTGTTTTTTTTATTCTATCCCTTCTGACCACAATGTCGATGTAACGATAAAAATAAAATTTGCATACAAGGTAGGTCAATTTTCATCTCTTCAATTTATCATATATTCCTATAACTCTGGTTTTGAGCAAGCCTGATAAAAACATTAGATTTCAATTCAAGATTTATTTGTGAAAATATAGAATATATAAATTATAACCCAAAATTAAGAAGTTTATCTAAAGATTTATTTAACTCGAGGTCTGAAGTTTTTCCGTCGTAATAATGATTTGTTTCCTAGTATAAATGAGACCGTTCCATTAAATAAAAGCTGAAAAACAAAACGTTTATAAGACAGAAATAATGTTTGAGTATTTCGGAAACTATAATTCCTCGGACCGGCGTAAGCCCCTACCCGCCCATGAGTCATTAATCAAGCTTCTGCTGAAGACTGATATCGTGCGGTCTTTTTGGGCAATTTCGCCTGGTCAGAGTTCTTGCCGACGCTAATTCATCCTATTGAGCAGGAAACTATCAATCATAAATTAGCCACAAGTCTAACGTCCAACAGTGTTACGCCTATGGCCACGTCCTAGCCATATTTTCCCTACCTCCACCCTACCTACCCTGTAATGATCCTTATTAACATTCACCAAATGTTATAACACCTAGGGATAGGCATTTCCTGAATTTATGTCTTAACCGTTTACCTATTCAGTGTGACCAGTCAGTATGCTTGCTAAGCCTAAAGGGGATGGTTCTACTTTCATATATGTACAAGGTAATTATCTTTCGTTTGTATATCTGTCTATTTGTGTAAAAAAAAAAAGTTTCATAGTAGAGAGGAAATTGTGAGGAAGCACCTTCTCAGAAAAAGTAGTATTTTCAGTCCACCCTAACCTGTATAAATTAATTTGTGTAGTTCAATGGTATATACTTTAAATGTACTTGGTGAAACCTGGCCGCTAGATACTGACCGCAATGTGAGACTCTGGAAACAACTTCAATCATTATGTATACACTAAGGTTTTGGCACTCATGAGGCGTAAGATCCCAGGAAACTAAATAACAATCAAATATATTTTTTATGCTATTACAGAACTGATATTTCTTAACAATATATTTCACCTTTATAAAACATGATGGATACCACCAATTTATCTTTTCGACCCTTAGAGGATTTTAAAGATGTTAACATGCTGATAAATGAGAAGAAGAAAGTTATCAGAGTTGAAAGGATCTATGCAGCGAGGGCTGGTTAAAAATGAGAACTCTCAAAAGATACGCGTAGAAGCCCCCCCCCCCCATTTCTACCCAATCCTCCTACCGGATCCAAGTATTTGAACCCTAAAAACTGTAAACAGACCCAAGTAGTGCAAATGAGGTGAACCTTCTCACCTGGCCTCTGTCTTTAGAGCCTGTATATCCTATTCCCTAGAACTTCCTGGTAGCATGCATGCTTTAGCTGAGTCTTCAATTGTTCCTCTTCTATCCCTTCAAAAGCTAACACGAGATGAATGATGAATCACAAGCATCGAAAGTCTTTGTGTAATTGACCTACCTAATCGCTCTGTCCTAATAGACCTCAAAGACAATTAGACTGGATTAGATTTTCAATCTGGCATTAGAGAAGAATTTAAAAATTTATCTTCTTTCACCCACTATTGAGAGGAAAGTTGAAAAGAAAAATAATTAGGAATTAAAAGTCTCCTAGGAAAAGCCGGAGTTCCCTTTTGAGTTTTTCCCTCGAGAGGGCAATGCCCCCTCAATTCCTGTGTTACTGAGGAAGCCCCAGCACGTCGGCAAACACTGGCTGAAACAATGTCAGTTTGTTTCGGTCCTTTAGGGAGGGGGGGCGAGGTGATACTCCAGAGAAGACATCGTCCGCCCCGGGCCTGTCTCAAAGTAGGGAACATTATTATTTTTTTTCTATGAAAATTACACCGTTATAAACAGAGTAGTTGTACGCTTCTACGCAGCATTATTGTTAGTACATAGAAAATATATTCACAGATAATTTATGCATCACTTCAAAGCTGTTAAAGCACTCCAGGCATCAGATTATAAAGGGTGTCCCAGAATTAACGCAAGATTTGAATTTGCCACCATTTGTGCAGTAAAGTGCTGGCAACCCTAAAAAAAACAATTTGACAGCTGACAGTTTAGGGTTAGTAAAAATGGAGCGTTATGCGATATACGTGTCTTTATTGTTGAACATTATCTCAAAAATAATGAAAGTTTGCGGCCGCAGTTCGAAAATTTCATACAAAATATGGTCGGATATAGTGTTTTGACTTCATCAACTGTGAAGAGATTAATTGAAAAATTTAGGGAGACTGGATCAGTTAGAGACATTAATGATAAGCCGTTCAAAAGTCAATATCGAAGCAGTTCGTGAGAGTGTTGTTTAAAATCCAGGAACATCAATTCGGCCGCAATTTGTGCCGAAATTGAATGAAATTGTTGCGGCCAATATGTGGTTTCAACAAGATGTTGCCACATGCTATACAGCCCATAAAACAATTCAAATACTGCTTGACACATTCCAGGTCGTGTACTCTCTCGTTTCGGTGATCAGAATTGGCCCCCTAGATCGTGTGATTAACGCCTTCAGATTTCTTTTTATGGGGTTATTTGAAGTCAAATGTGTATGTCGACAAGCCCATATCCACCCGTGCATTAAAAGAGGAAATTCAACCACATTTATGTCAAATGGTCATGGAAAATTTTGACAAAAGAGTGCGTATGTGCCAGCAAAGTCGTGGAGGCCATTGCCCCAATGTGTTAATCTATAAACAACCCTATCCTATTAACTTTATAATTCAATAAAAAAATAGCAACAAAAATACTAAAAACTGTGTTTTCTATTTAAATCAAATCTTGCGTTAATTCTGGGACACCCTTTATAATAGCCATAATTAGCTTAATTCAATCGCATACATTTTATCTTCCACAAATTTGTACTACTTCAAGTCATAATTTTCTTTATTTTCCAAAACTAAAAACCCTTACACTCCCCTCGTATGTCTGCCAGTCTATCCTGGGCTTAGTGAGTCCTTTGAAAACGGGGCATGAACATCTACATAGACGTTCCATCTAATATATAGAAGACCTGTAAATTGTAGCTATTTCAAATTATGTTCCATTAATTAGTTAATTAGTTTTTATTACCAAATTAAATTGTCAAGGAAACTGTTTAAGCAATCTAATTGCATGATGCATCATTCTTAGCTTTTCTTTCCTTTTTTTCTTCACAGTGGATAAGTTTTGAAACAATGTATTTAAAAAAAGGAACATTTATATTATGTAAAATGTACTAAAAAATTAAACTCCAACACTAACAATAAAAATAAAATCATCAAATACACACATGGGTCAAAAATCCAACATTTTTTTTTTTCTGACATGATTTTTATGATCGGTACTACCTCAGTTTATCCTCAGGATTGGTTTGTGATGACGAGGTATACTGGCTATGATTTCGGATTTCATTTCATGATGGCCCTTTAAGTGCCTTTCGGCCTCCAACATTGCTCCCATGAGTATCCAGCACTCTACCAGGTCCATATTTGAGGGTTAGAGATCGCTCATATTCGATCCCATCGCTCCCTAAGGAATCCTTGACGTCTTGTCTCTAGGATGGGATCCTCACCCCTGACTTTGGATTTTACTGCTACAGGAACAGCTTGAGGTTCAAGTTCCTCGGCTATATTCCTGATCCATTGAAATATTCAGTGTGTTTTCTCTCCATTGGAGTCCCTACAAATAATACCTCGAGTCTTACCTGTAGGAAACTGATGACGCTCATTTCCTTTTTTTTCCATCTCAAACATCAGTACCATTCATATACATAAACATGGATCATGTTTTTACTCATGAGAGGCATTGAAATAGATAAACAAATTATAACGTTAAACACATTCTTTAAGAGCTTAACGACACGCCAGCATGACTGCCAGAAGAAGTCGCCATGCAAAAACTGGAACATTGATACAAAATTAGGAACGAATTAAATCAATTACAAGTAAACCATAGATTATAGCCGGAAGCCAGCATTATCTCTCTTCTATTCATAATTTCTCTTGATAAGAACCTGAAAATATTTTAAAGAATAAATTCCGCTATAGTAAATAAATACTAGATCATGAGAGCTATGACGGTAGACTTCCTGAGGGATGCACATGACTTCATCGTAATAGTGTATATTCCCCTAGGAACCTTTTGTAAGCAATAACTGAACAAATCAGGCAATCGTGCTAGAAACGAAAAAAATCATTATCAACTCAAGTGAAAGCGACACCCTTCGAGCTGTAAGACGAGAATGGCCTTGAACTTGATAACTAATGAAAGTTAAGGAGGAGTATGTTTACCTTAGTCTAATAACACTCACAAACGTAATACTGGAAATATACTATAGAATGATGAACAGAAGCAATGTAATCAGATTCTGGAGAAGCAGGAATTGGACGAAACGCTAATACCCAGAACTTAAAGGTAGTTCATTCCTCTTTTATGTGGCTCTGAATAACCATTGGAGCCCTGTTTCCGCAGCAAAAGCATTTAAACTTACCTCTAGCGAGTGAGTGGCAAAAATATCCTAATTAAAATGAACAATCCGAGAAAAACTAAACAATTAGCCATGATGAATGCCTTTGGACAAAGGCAAGTGAATTTACGAGGGCACGCCTCCTGGACAACAACGATCGACCATGAGACCTCCAAGTTGGAATAATGAAGGGAAAAGGGTATGACATAAATCAGAGCACTTATAAGGGATGGGAATCCTTGGATGATGACAATCCTTGATCCTTAAATGCACAAAGAGCTTGTTAAAGAAGAAGAATGTTTTTTTTAAGGTTTCTCGATATTTCAAATAAAAAAACAGAGATGAGACAACCGGAAAAATAATATTTTGTCAATGTCTAGAGTTATTATAAATAAAATGGCCAATAGACCACATCGCCTTCAAATGTTTGTGTGAGCTAGAGCACTCTTTGTTTGAGCCAATTTGTTGAGTAGCTGGTCTACAGAGTAAGAAGACAAAGCTAAACTGCAGAGTCACGGTAAAGCCCCATAAATCTCCGTTAGGAAGTTGGTTCTCGGGGCCAACTCGTTAGGCTCATTCACAGCACCGATAATATTCAAAGGGAAGTAGTGAAATGAGGCCACACTTACTATCAGACTAATTGGCCATTTAATCCACTTAGGACGGGATTCAATAGGTCCGAAACAATACATACCCAACAACATACAAAGAAACATTAATTAAACAAATCGGTGGCATTGTTCAGTCATAATATCTATGCGGTAATGATCCTTTTGGTAATGAACCCTCGAGTTGTATCTGATAATAGTTTTAGATATTACAACCACGATTTTTTTATAAATAGCCTGACTGAATTACTTTTCCTTTTTTTTCCATCTCAAACATCAGTACCATTCATATACTCCTTTGAGTGCAAGTGGCGCTGGGAAAGTAGACTTAGTTTGATGGGAAAAGAATCACACCAATCTCATCTGCATTAGAGTTAGGGGAATGAGGAGTGAAAGCTATTGGCTGGAGGATTATATAACTCTTGCAGCGACACTGTTTTTTTATAGTTCTTTAAGACATCAGTAATTTCCAAAAATTTTGTGTAATAAAATTAATTATTTTTGGCCGTGGGTGTTTTTTGGTTGAACAAATGTGACTCAGTTATCAGAGGCTGGTAAAAGTTTGCTATTTAGTATTTAAAATTATTCTGATTAAATGAGACAATAAAAAAACAAACAATTTAGCTCCTCAATTCCGTTTTTTTTGAAAGGCAGCACAGTTCAAAATGAAAAAAAAAAATGTTTACTCAATACTAAAACAAATAACAAGAAATTTACTTTAAATTAGATCCTTCAAATTTTGGCATAAGCGAATAAAGCTGAATTTAGATACTTTCAGCGCAAAATTTGTTTTTGACTGTTATACTGATAAAGAATAATTGGAAGAATAATGATAAAGATCCATATGGATGTAACAATGTTCAATAGGGTTTGGGAATGTTTGGAACGGATTTGTCAACATCAACTCTAGACAAACCACTTGATAAATTGAATTACTAAGGAAACGGTATAATAGTAAGAGCAAACATATCCAGAGGAAAATTTTTGAATCTAATTGCAAGTAATATAGGGCTTAAGTTAATACGATGTCAATATACTAGCCAAACTAGTGTCGGCGCTTCTAAAGTCCCTGATTCTTTTATACATGATCTCAATGTAGCCTGGAAAGTTTTCCTATCAAAGCCTATAAAGCAACGCTTGGGCAAACCGGGGAAGCTCATTTTTTTCTCTCTCTCTCTTCCATCCACCTTCATACCCTTTTTTTATTAAATGATATTCACAAAGCAACATTAAAAACATTATATTATGATATATTTAATTAAACTCAGTATCATTAAATTAAAATTACTAAAAATCCCCGAAAAGCACTATTATGACCACCCACTCCGTAGTTAATAAGTAGTGAGTTAAAACGTTTGTTAGGGGATCAGCTTGGGTTGAAGAGATTTTTGTCAAGTTATAGACAACGTTTTGGTATAGAATGTATATCGGCATCAGGTCCTTGTATGGGAAGGAGAATGGTGACGACTGTTAAAGGCACATAAACTCTAATTTAAATGTCCTCTACCCCCTATAACTTCTTAGCCACATTTGCAGATGCCACTGCAGTATTGTCAACCCACCAAGACCCCACCCCGATACAGCAAAAAATTCGAACATCAAGCGTATCCAATCCTTTTAATCAAAAGTCCTGAGAATAATATTAAATGCCCCTTATTACGTCCACAACAAAAGCCTTCATAATGATCTTAATATAGTCTACAGTTTTGAACTCATCCCTTCCATGAAATTCCATAGTAACCTATCCAACCAACCTAATCCCGTAGCACCGTCATTGCACTGCACCACTCATCCCTATAATCCTCCTCGGAGACTAAAACGGCAGTGACCTCGTGACCTGTTATAAATGCGTGACGGTGGGAGTCCTGGCAATGGCCAGTTTTTCCAATCATGTCCTGAGCGTATAAGGCTCGTATCCGGTGACGTGGCTGACGGAGGAGCGTGGGAGACTTCCCAAAACTCCGCTTCCTCTTCCGCATGTGAGGGAGGTGACAACCATGTGGATTTGGGAGGCGTCTGAGCTGTTTTTAAATGCAGTATGAATGAGCGAGTGAATGAAAATTGTAAATATGATATGAAAGAGAACATTTATCACAATTACTTATTGCCTAATAAGGCATATTGTAATTTTAGCACAATAAAAAGAATATAATAAATAGTGTTTAGCGTTGTGATTAGTAAGTAACTAATTACTTAACTTAACAGTCCACAGCGCAATCCATAGCTACTTTTATAAATTAAAAATTAGTGACCAACTTCCATGCTCAAGCGATTGTCACGAGTGAACAGGCATATGGACATTTAATGTACCACCATTGCAAAATCGTCAACCAAGAAATACAGACTTTTTTTAGAGAAAATGAAAACAGCTAACAAAAATTTTCGTTCGAAGGTAGTAATACTAAATGTTCACCTAATTTAAAAAGAACAATTTATTTAAAGAAAAGTAAAGTAAATTTTCACTAATCGTGAAAGAAAAAATTAAATTCCTTGAAATTAAATTGATTCCTTTCAATTATATTCATGAGTTGTATATAAATGATGCAGTGCCTTTTTCTTTAATTATTATTACTTTTTACTTATTTTTGATTACTTTAGTATCTTACTTAAGTAGCAAATGATTTTAATTTTAGTACTACTTAGATAGTAGATATCTGGATAGCAATGTAAGTACTATGTACCATGGTAGTATTAGGTAAAGAGGATGGAAGCAAGCCTGGCCCTGATGGAAAATTAAACCATAAAAATGTAAATTCAAAAAATTATAAAATGGTTGTATGAAAAAAAAATAGCGAGGAGTGCTGTTTATTTTGGGATTTGTTTTTTTGGGTGAACAGGTGTTGCATGTTTGTGCAATTCAGCTGTCCTACCCCTCCGCATCCCATTATCTTTCTCTGTGTAACTTTTCACTGCCCCTGTTCCACCGGCCAGCTGTAGTACAGTTGTGTTTCCCGAAGCGAATGCCACATTAAATATTCTATTAAACAAAGCGTAACAAGTGAAATTTCATCAATTATTCAGGCTCGAGCCTGATTCCCCCACTACTGGCCTAAATAAAGTAGCTAATAAACTCGTAGTTTCAACATTTTCTTTTTTTATCCACTATTAAGCTTCTACTTTTTATCCACTATTAAGCTTCTACTTTTTATCCACTATTAAGTTTCTATTTTGTATCCACTATTAATCTTCTAGTTTTTATCCACTATTAAGTTTCTATTTTGTATCCACTATTAATCTTCTAGTTTTTATCCACTATTAAGCTTCTATTTTTTATCCATTATCAAGCTTATTATCCACTATTAAGCTTCCAGTTTTTATCCACTATTAAGCTTCTGTTTTTTACTCATTGAAAATTAGTTATATTATGAGCTAATTAGATTTTTTTTTTAATCATACTCGTCGACATTCTCTTCCTGGCTCAGTGAATTTGAATTTTCGAGCATGAAAGGGTAATTTGTGGAAAGTTAGGGTTGGATAGAGATAACTAGTAAATATAGTCAAGTGGCAATAGGTGTAGTTTATATATCAATTAAAGTGAAGCGATAAACACATATTGAATACCAAGTTAAATACTATCGTTCCACTCCATTTAGTTGCTGAGTGATGGGGCCATTTTTTCAAAATGACCTGTAAATGTAAAAGATAGATGTCATTTTCTGTTTTATTTATTAGATTAGGATTATTTTCTTTGTTTAAATTTAAACTTTAATCACTTTGATTAAGTTGTAAGAAATTGAGTTGGTCAGTACGTCATAGTCGACCTCGCATTCCCCCCAGTAAAGCCAGAATTGCTCAAACTTCTAAATGTATCATATAAACATGACGTGAAAATTCTTTTATTATAAATATTTCTTAATGAACTGTTTGTCGGGTTTGTTCACCCCGAAACCAATTTATTCAGGAGTCAGTCCGGCATTATTGATTCATTGAGAGCTCCTCGAGCCCTGTTGATTAGGGGATGGTGGACAAAAAGGATCCTGGAAGATATAACGTTTGAAATTTATCCGATCCATTTAATTTAGCCTGTATCTCTGAGGGCTACGGTACGAGACCCCCCTCTCTGAGCAAGAGCTGGCATTATTTAAGCCTCCTGTAAAATCTGAAGATTACACTTTTTCCAATAAAATTTCAATAGGCAACTCCTCCAACCACTTGTATATTTATATTATAGTGCACAAAAAAAATTATCCTATTCTCAGATCACATCGTCTATGATACACTATCAATCCGTGTTAGAACAACGCTATCTGTACATCCCTTAAAATTAATTAAAACTACCTGAAGAAACGTATTGAAGTTATGCATTCTTTACCAGAGTTTTTTCTCGAAACTCCTTAGGAAGTAGAAGTTGGTGGAATAATTATTATCCTTGACCGCTGAGAGAGAGAGAGGGAGAGGGAGGGAGGGGAGAGAGAGAGAGAGAGAGAGAGAGAGAGAGAGAGAGAGAGAGAGAGAGAGAGAGAGAGAGAGAGAGAGAGAGAGAGAGAGAGAGAGAGAGAGAGAGAGAGAGAGAGAGAGAGAGAGTGGAGTGGATTATCTGAATTAAGGGAATTATTTGAAGGGAATTAATGCATTATTAATTTATTCAAAATACCCATAAGCCAAACAGTATCGTAATCATTTTCATTATCTAGTAACAGTATACCTAAATGATGGTTTTTATAAACCCTTTCGTTATAAAATTTAATACTTGAGCTGTTCAATCAATAACAGAATTCCATTATCTAAAACTGAATTTTTCATCGATGATAACAATTCAGTTTCCGAAACAATATGTTTATTCAAACTCTTGTTACTACACTTTAAAAATCTTCAACACCCGTTTGTCAGGATATTGATTTAACTTATAAGCACGTAACGTAATTATTTGCTACTCCAAGACATTAGTTATGTTTAGGTATGACTACAGCCTCATCAATTGTATGTATCATAGAATTTTAAATGTTTTAGTCAAATGAGCCATTGATATTATTGCTCAGGGTTTTAATTTCCACGGTCGTAATACTGGGATCGGGACGGCAACAACCTAATATAGGTTTTTTTTAAATACATTGTGGGATATTTTCGGAGAAATAGAGGAAACGTTTATGGAAGAAGAACTTTATGGATCAAACCCAAATCCCTATTGTCGTGCAAACTATTAAAGGACGAAGGCAAGCTGCCTGGCCTGTAGTTTCAGCGGTAAATCTAAATATAGAAGATATTTCCATGTAATATTTATCAGAATATTTTTAAATGTAAATTATGCAATAATCCTTAATCGTATTGGTTTTTTCCCATAACTCTCCTAGAGATTATATTACTTTCAACTTAATAAAGCTCTTCAGTGTCTCAAGCCGATACTGGGGACACCGACCAAAAAAAAACTCTCTTTTAGATACTTTATATTTTCTGGAGTGAGTAATTATCGGAAACCTCTTATTTCCAGGTGGTATGTTTTCCATATTCAAAGGCGTAGCATATCCTCAAATTTTAATTATCTTTACATCGCTTAACCTACGTCTTATTTTTTCCTAGAATAAGTTTATAGGAAGGGCTGATTACATGAAGGTGAACAACTCAACTAATTAAACGTAAACACCGATCTTTTCATTTTTAGCATCAAATTTTCACCTGTATTTGTGAACAGGAAACGTTTGGGTTATTGTAATCGCCAAACGGAGGACAATCATCGACGATACATCGGTATTAAAGACTAAAGACCATTTAATCGAGCTAAAATTGTGTATATGTTTATCAGATCAAATATTATACAGGTAAGCGAAACTTTTTTGTTGATAAGACATGAACAATAAGTTTTTAATTATTTTTAAAGTTTTATATGATACCAGTATCGATTATAATCACCATTGCGGTCTAAGATGGAAATAGTGAATTATAAATGCTTATAATTTAGACATTACTCTAGCCTATAATATTTTTTTAATGTTACTATGTACTTTGAGTTACTTCAAATCTGACAAAAAAACAATTGTTTAAAAGCAGTATATTATCTGTATATATATGCAATTATTTGCTACTCCAAGACATTAGTTATGTTTAGGTATGACTACAGCCTCATAAATTGTATGTATCCTAGAATTTAAATGTTTTAGTTAAATCAACAATTGATATTATTGCTCAGGGTTTTAATTTCCACGGTTGTAATACGGGCATCGGCACTGCAATAAGCTAATATTAGTTTTTGTTAATATATTTTCCTAGTTCTATTGGTCTTCTATATGTTATTTATTTTTTAAAGGAAATTGAAAATATTAAAATGAAATTCAGAGAAAGCGAATGAATAAACACTTCTGACACCGTCAGTTTGAAAATGCCAAGTACATTTGAGATGACGAGGTTAAGCACACCTGAAGGCTGAGGGAGCGATGAAAATATTGGAGGGCCCCTCCAACCGTCTTCCCCCAGCAGCATTCCCGTCAGTCCGGATAATCTTTTTCAAAAATATTCTCTCATTTCTGTTTCTCTCGTGTGGCAAATATCCAATCCCGTTCTTAATAGGTTTTTTGGCCATCTAGTTTTTTATTTCACACAGACATTATAGCTCGTAACCTTCATACAGATCAGTGCAGCGTTTGTCTCTGTTTGATACAAAATGCTGTCATAGCTTAATTACAGTAGCGCATCCTTCGGATTTCCCCTTCGGCGCAGAAACAGAAGTCAGTATACCGTAACGATCTATAGATAGACTGGGACTATCAAATGTCTAACCTTATAGCGTCATTATTTTGCATCATCACGGCCTACGACCTCTTCTATCATCAAGTACCATCGTAGATATGCTATGAAAATTAGCTTCACAAATCTGGCAATAAATAATGTGAACCTTTTTGTCCTAAAGCGTTTTCATGACAGACAGGCGAACCATAACCTGATTTAGACAGAATAACTTGGGACGCCGACTGGATCAGACTTAAGGACTTGGAACATCACCCAGACACTAAACTAACTTGGCACCAACACATGAGTAAGAAACTTGATGAGGCTTATGCACAGCTGCAGCAACTATGACCACTAATTAACAGACGGTCCAAGCTAAAACCAACCACACTCTCCTCACATACGCCTCTCTTCGAAGACCAACATCTCATGACCAATAAAGTAGAACACAACCATCAAACTGTATAAATATATTTAAAACTCCATCATGAGTTTAGCAAACACATAAAATAATAAGTGAAGTTAAGACAAATACTTTAATAGCAGAAATTAAAAGCTATAATCCACCTTCACTATTTCCTATTTAAGAAAACTAGAGAAGGGACCTATTTGCTCCATCAAGTTGTTATATAAACTTCATAACTAATATCATATAAAATTCATCCATATACAAAATTTAACATCGTACCACTTTCACTCCCAGAACAACAAACCATATGTACGCCAGAACAAAGAGCTCCCCTCATTAGTTTTCTTGATAAATAGAAACCGTTTGAAGAAGACTTTCTGATAGAATAAGAAGAAGTTGAAGTGAATTTAAACCCTCAGAGACCAGCATCAGGGCCAATGTTGACCAAATAACTTCATATATAAGTCTCATTCTAACAGTTTCTGTACACATTGCTACTCCCCGAGTTGTACGAAGAAGTTGAGCAGTCTCAGTAGCAGTTGAAAACCGATTCCGAAGCGTGTGTAGTACACCGGTCATCTCTTGGCTCTGTCACTCGCGGCCGACCTAAACCGGGTCTGTGAGTGCACAAACCTACCTCACGGTAGCGTGTAATTGATCTCCAAACAATAGCTTCAGGTAAACCCAATGAACGACTTCCCTGACCTTCTAAAAAAAAATCCTTACGCTAAATTTTTAGAGATCAGTTACACAAGAAATCAAAATAGAAATTTCTGCATATTTTTATTTTTAAATACATTGTTACACTATTTATTGGAGGTTTCCTTTATATTTATAGCACCTTGTAACTGAAAACGTTTAATATTAATTAATTATTATCAAAACAGAAGCAACCGCACGATAAATAATGAATATTTATAAAACCATAACTCCCATCATATTGAGTACAGTATGTAATTAAATATCATTTAACTTATGTGTTAGGACTTTCTAAGCCTATAGTTACAAAGTGTCATTGAAACTAAAGTTTTAATCGTGTTCAAAACTTAACCGTAACACTTTTGATACCGCAATGGTGCTAAAAATAAAAGTGGTGAAAGGAACATTATTCTATAGATATCTGTCTACAAATTCCGTTTATGGAGCGCATAGGAGCATTCGGCGACTCACGGTGAGACAACTAATTCTCACCACTGTGTCAGGTCCACAACTGGAATCTCGTGTAAGTAGTGACGGAATCTGGGCAGACATCCACGGATCACTTCGCCTTTCAACACTTCCTAGAAATAAAAGCGGACCAATAAAAAATAATAAATGTTCATTAATTAATTATTTGATAACAAAAAGTAAATATGCATCCAACACATCAAACTGATGATCCCGACGTGTGGTAGATACTTGCGGATCAGGACGTTGCAGCGTTATTGAATCTTATTTAATGACATAGTTCCGAAAACACAATTTACTGGATATTGGGTGTGACGTAGGGGAGAACCAGTGAAATGTAACATATTGGCGTGCTTGGAGGAGTAGCGGAAAAGTTTGGCTTCAGCTAGCGGGAAAGTTGCACGAATGGTGCCACAAATTAATGAGTTTGTTTACTTTCTTCTGCCTCGCCAGACTCACTTGAGGCCTCACTGTGTCTCAACTTGGCCCAGACTCACAGCTTATCTTCCAACTTGTCTCCAGGTCGCTAACTTAATAGAAACTGTGGCCAATTTGTCCGCTTCACGTGATCCACGCCACCAAATACCCAATATACTTCCATTTAATAATTGAGGGATTTTTTAGTGTGTGGTTATAGTCCTAGGGTGAAGGGATGCAATTTTATTCCATAAAGAGGAATTGTAAAACTAGTAGATCCACGTAGTTATAGACCGCTCATTTTTATTTTATATCAGCATAATAAATGTCACAAGCAATATCATTCGTCTGTGGAAGGAACACGGCGATCTCATATCCACCTGTCACTTGTTCGTTATCAAGAACGTAATACTCATTGGCAATTGATATATCTTAGAGTTGAAAGAGAGATCCTTCGAAATGAGTGGTATCCGTGGGTTTCACCCTATCCTTTTCCCTTAAGATAGTCGTTTCAATTATGTTTACCTCCATCTTTTTTACAAACAGCCTTGTGCCGTTGCCAACTTTTGGTGGACCGGGTTTCCGTAGTAAAATAATTGGATTATATTTTGAGGAAAATACTACATGGTGCCAATCCGAAAGTTATTTTTATTTCTAGAATATAGGGCTTTACATCCTACAGTATTTGTTTATAACTGTACGCTATAAAGCATATGAAGGAAATTCATTCCTTACACTGTAATATCAATTTAACTCAAAACTTGAATAATATACACCTTTAATTTCACCCCCAGGAGAAACAATAAATTAATTATAGGATCAACTCTTCACCAAGCAACATAAAATTCTCCATCGAACCAATATACACAATCTTCAATTCAAAAAAGTTACTAAGAATAATGATCTATGACACACCAAGGTACACTGCCATAGTTATGTTGAACCATGTATCCAAAGCTGATTTTTTTAAAAACCAACCACAAAATTTATAGATAATTCTAAACTTGTAGAGAACCGATTTCTTCAGAATATTGCTAACATTGATAAATTACCCTAACATAAGGGCTTAAGGGGTAGTAACATAAAGAAATGTATTTCTATTACCACATAGTTTATTAATTATTTTTGTCCTTAGGTTTTTCTATTTCTATTTTTGGCTAATATTATAACTTAAGTGTACTTCTATGAAAACTTTATTCATAACCAAGAGCCAGTGATGGTTGTTTCAGATTAGCTTGATTAAATCATTAAAATCTTTATCGATTTTGCATCAGATTGCTCTGATCCGCAATGGCTACATGTGAACAATTCAGGATGAAGTGAATTAGATAGTGGTTTAAGGCTGTCAGTGTACGAGGGTCGATAACCTGAGGAAGCTGATCGCATGCCTCGATGATAGCCAATCTGCCCGAGGCCGAAATACTAAGTTCGAGAAGAACACGCAACTCTTAAGGAAACATCAGACCCCTTCAACAGTGGTCGTGTCATTGCTTGCCCGCCAACTTTCATCTTATCACATATCATAATTAGAACATTAAGCAAACACGTTTGAATCCAATTTGTATAATATTGATTAAAAAAAATTAGAAACGAAGAAATTCAAATCAATTCACAAAGTTGTACTCTACCACCATTTGGGCGACAATTGAAACTACCATCCCAATTAAGATGCCGAGATGCTAGCCATATAAGATCCTAATATATGACTGAGATCCTAACAGAACTTGTGATTTGTGCCAACCTAAAGAAAGGTTTATTCTACGATTAAAGCTCACTTCGGTATCATCGGAAAAGAGCTGGAGCTGAGGACCCTTCGATTCCGGTATCCTGAAATAAGATATTGCCTATAATACCTGTCTCCAGGCTAATTCACAAGCTGCGGAGAAAAACTGCCGAAATTGGAACCGACACTACCCACTCTTTGAATGACATTTGTGCGAATATATTCAGTAAAAAGATGCCAACCCCTGACAGGACACGGAGGAAGTAGAAGCTAAATATTGTTTTAATACACAACTCACATTACGTGCAATGAGGATCTTCTAATTTTCAATACATGACATTAGAACTATGACATACGCAAATTTATCTTCATGAAATCAAAATCAAATGTATGTAGATGAAATGTGATTGAAAACCTTTGCTTTGATTAATATTGTTTTATGATCAAGACATGTTAATTATTCCTTTACACTTCTTTTATAGCGGATTATATTTTTTTTTGACAATTAATCTTTGAGTGTTATTAAACGATCATTTTCTAGAACATATGAGCATATAGATTTCATTCTCTCCTATGACCTAAAAACCTGAACTTAATCTCGTTAGCGATACACAAAGAGTTGCCTTTGGAGTAAGATTAGTAGGGAAGTCCAGATATATACATTTGTCCTTTACCATCTCGGCCTTTGATCATATTTTCCAATAGCACCAGGAGAAATGAAACATCCAGTTCATTGTTAAATCCTTCCAGCTCAACAAATTTACTTGCGTCACAGGTCACCTACTCCTTTAGCATTATTAGAAAATGAAATGAGAATTATTTGTTGTATAAGTAAGATCGTCCTTTATATCGTTAATTTGCATATTCAATACCCTAAAACCTTGTATTTAAGAACTATTTTCAACTCAGTATATCAAATGGAGTTTTCAGAAGACACACCAAGTTTTGTAGAATAAAATAATACTGATATACAAACATTCCCCTAGTTGAGATATGAAAACTGTCATACACTCATGCTTTAAAGCTTTATTTAGACAAATTTTTAAACATTCATGGAGAGAAGAACCTTACCTCCATCGCAATAGCAAGGAAGGAGATAGTTCTGCAGGTGAACAGGTGGATTCCGGGGATTTTTCAGTATGTTTATATTATTATTATTTTTTATGTTTTTACATGTCGGAGTAAGCCCTCTAATAAAGGCATTAACTACATGTTTCATAATTAGAATTATATAAATTCATGAAAGTGCATGCGGTGTTATCAGCGATTCATTTGACGTTATCCATAAACGTTAACGAAGAAATTAATAAAAATAATTATATAAACAAACATTTATCAAATATAAAAATAACACACTAAATAATTAGTCTGCCTAAAAAATCAACAATAAACTTATGTTAATAAATAAATTACAGTGCTGTTCTATTTTAACTACCACGAGCATGAGGATGCTGAAAATCCTTTACATATCGTGCTAAAAATTAAACATGTCTTTTATATTTCAATTATTTTTTTTAGCTCAAAGCAGTTTTACTTTTAAAAAACAAAAGTGACACCACTGCTCCTTGTGTTTTGAATGTTTGCTTTCAATTTGAAGTTGATCGCTTGCAGATAAATAGGTTAGTTGAACAAAACAAGAGCGCGAGCGCTGGATTGGTATTAGGCGTGACTAAATGACTGCACGTGCCGATGAAGACGTGATTTCTTATTTAGATTCAGCGTGCACGACTAAGCGGTTCTGATGTCATTACCTCCTCGTTCGGATCCCCTAATGAGGACAGAGCGCTGTTTGTGGCTTCCAGGCTACTCTGGTTCATTTAGCCTAACTCTTTTATTCTAAGCCCTGTCTTTCTCAATAATTCATAACTGTTTATGTCTTAACTGTCCGTTTATCTAATCCCTTTCAGTGGCTGAGATGGAGCTAAGTGAAAAGCTCAAACGTTTGTCATAAGAATACATTTACAAATGATCAACAGCAGCGTCTAAAACCTCTATTTTAACAGGCGTGACATTATTTCCAAAATCTTTTCAAACACATTATGCTCTGTTTTAGTAACGATTCCAGAAACCAAATATGAAAAATATCAGCTGATGCAAAGGTAGAGTCGAGAGAAAGTTGTTACAACGTTTAGTAGTATGTGGCGCTGACCTGTAATTAGCAGTAGTCTTACAACCTGCCAACTTTAAATTCGGTTTTCTTAATCGGATTTCCAGTTTTTTTTTTCTTCACGAGGCTAAGTTAACCCCGACCACCCCCACCCTCTTAAGAAAAAAACATGGGTGACCCATGAATTGAACCGGATCCCCACAGTTAGGAGTCAGCATGCAAACCACTTGACCACGGGTAAGGTCTGTTCGACCTGTAAAAGAGATAAAACTGCCATATTTATTCTCCATGAGATTTATTTAGTTATTTTCAATAAAGAGGGAACAATATATATATATATATATATATTAATAGAATAGATCCTGTGTTACTTATTTTTGATCTTACAAATGAATAAAAGAAATGAGATTTATATTTACAACTCATCCATATACTAAATACAAACATAAATAAATGTAGGAACATAAATTAAAATTGCCACCACTCTTTCATATCATAAAAATTCAAACCAAATGTGTTGCACATCCTATTTAGGGTATCGGAGGATCCTGTTTTAATGAATTATTGAAGTATTAGTCCACTAAAGCACTAACGCATTATAAATAGTTATAACTAAGACGCCTTAAACAGCTTTCAATTCCTTACTCAAGAGGGAAATTTTAAATAATAATAATCAATTAACAAAAAACTGCTCATTACTTTTTATGATGTTGCTTTTATTTTTACCATCTGTGGAAGATCAAGCAAAATGTTCGTGCAAAATATAGAAGAAGACTACCTATAAATAACAAGAAGGAACAGAGTAACTATGTCTAGCTAAAAGAAAAAGTACATACCATTACACAGATTTGATAAGTTTATGAATAACACTATGTGCATATGCATATTACGATGTGCTACGGCTATGTACATAGAAGATTAATACAAAGATATGAATAGACATGAAATAATTAAAACATAGAAATTATCATAAAGGGGGGGGGATGGAAGGTTGCTGGGATGAATTAAAACTAAATAAATAGGAAAATAACAATGAATTACGAATTCTTAGATTGGTGTGAGATAAGAAAGTAGTTAAGTCTATATTTAAAGACTGAAAGAGTTGATGAAAAGTGAAAATTGATAGGGTTCCAAATGTATGTGACACAGAAAAGAAAATCAAGGTCAAAGGAAGAAGATTTGTGAGAAGGGAAATTAATGTCGGTTGGGTGGCAACTAGTATTGCAGGATTTGATCCCTGATTTAACTGGAGGAAGTTGTGAAGGTAGGGGGGCTTTTTAATCAAGAAGGGGTGAAGGATTTGCTAATTAGGTGTCGTCGGCATATAGGAAGAATTAGTAGTGATGGATAGATATATGGAGAATGTGATGTAGACACATAAAAGTAATGGCAAAACAAATGAGCCTTGAGCTTCACCGGAAGAAAATGAAATGGGTCGGGATGTAGGAGGGTGATTAGGGATGAGTACTACCTAGGAGAGATTATAAATGAACGGATTAATAAATCAGCGGACGGCATTGTAAGTGAAGGACATCGAAAATAGTTCGATAGAAGGATGGAGTGATTGAGGGTGTCGAATGTCTTGGTCAATGGCGGATTGATGGTCCTGTGTGATTTTGGTGAGGTCAGATTGGGTGGAAAATCTTGGCTGGAAGCCTGATTGTAGGGGATTTAAACATGTTTTTAGAAATGCATCCTCAGGAAGGGGAAAAAGAAACAAAACAGGTTTGGAAAGGCTTTATTTTATTCATTGAGTAATTTATTAATGACTCTTCATTAATTTTCTTAGGATTAATTTTATCTTGAGCATCAAGTCAAATAACCATGCAAAATATCACGCCTCTAAAGTACATCACTGAGCGAGTTGAGTAATGACTCAAAACCTCACTACAAGGCTTTGCTGTGAGCTATGTACATGGATGCATCTACTATAAACCCATAATTGTAAGCTCTCTCACTTTCATCTTGTCCCTTCTACTATCCCTAGCTAAGCAGACTTGTAGAACCTTGCCGTATAATATATCACCTGATTAATCACCCATGATCGTCATAGAAACTAGAAACTTCCAAAACAGCATACCCTTATTTTATTACTGCAACTCATCCCCGACCTTTTTTGTCATTCCACCGTCAAGCCTATTTGTCGCCATAGGTTGTCTATTTTGTGACGGATCCAAACTCTTATTCGCTTAACGTGTTAGCGATTCCAGCTAATAATACGTACTCCCCAAAGGTTACCTTTAATAAACAGCTGATAGTTCTTTATTTTTCGGCTATAGACAACTAACTGTCCTCAGTTTTCCGTGCACATTTACAGACATATTGTGAATTCTTCTTGAATCCGTAAAGGGAACTAGTAGCCAGGTATTCGCGTACTAGTTGCTTTAAGTAGCAGACCTATTATGTGGTTTAAATGGCTGGCTTTGTCTCCCTACCAGTCTTTGAGTTGGCTCATCTTGTTAGCCAACGTAATTATGATCTGGCAAGTGTTAAATTGTCGGGTAACGGATCGGTAAGGTCTCGTCAAATGCCACTAATTTTGCTTCACTGTCAGCAGTCTCGTTACCAAAGCCTCCGGTGTGCCCTTCCTTTAGATCTTAGGTCTGATTGTAACTTCGCCATTTATTACCTTTTCTAACAGACTATGGATCTTAAGAGGCTCTTTATGGCGATTAATTTCTCGAAATCAAACGCAGGGAAAATTGTTCATTACATCGCTTTCTTAAATCTCACTTAATGGTTGCAATTAGCATACAAAAAGCAGTAATCGAATTTCATTAGAATATACTTTCAATGTAAAGTTAATAGCTTTGATTTCTGAATGGCTTGAGCAAAAGGAGGGGATGTTTAAAGAATTTTTTTAATAACATCAGTGGTTGAACTCTTTTCGTTAGTTGGCAAAGCTGTGTAAAAAAATAGGTCTCCTCTCCCAGCAGGGGAGAAGCAAGGGCTGATTAACAAAAATTATGAACTGTGAGAATTATGAATCAGCTCAAAGGAATAAATTAATACATTTTTTTTTACCCTTAAGTTCAGAGGGTCAAGTTACAGAAAGGCGAAGGACACTTTAATAAATAAGTGCCTTGACAAGTCTTCAATAAGGGCGCCGACGACCTTTCATCTCTTTCAAAGGGGAAGAGTATCATTATTATTTAGGCACTGTACTAACTAACCCCCAATGTATTCAAAACCTAATGCATTATTTCTCCATTCATTGCGTTTAGTGTCTATTAAATATTTTAAACCTGCTAAGAACTGAAAAACTTCGAAAGTATCCGAATAACTTTTTGGATTGATTCCATATGCATATAATTATGAATACCTGAGGGGTTTTGCTGTTAGAGGAAATCTCATTGGACTCAGGGCTTTGGAATAATATAACCGAGTAACAAAAACACAGGCATTAATCAATAACAATGTAAATAACACAACTGATTGATTCTTCCACTGAAAATAACTGACTTGAACCTATCTTGTTCGGGCACATTTTATATTTATTACAATCTATACGCTTATTGTATTAATATTATTATGTTACATACGAGGTAGAAAGGATACTCAAGGACACGCTGACAATGTTTTACGTGGAACGGCTATTTGTAAACATTTTCCTCGAGCCTCTTCTTGGAAGCTGTTGTGAAACATTGAGGAAATTAATACGATGAGATAATTAATAATATGAGGAGGACAATATTGAGATAATTACTGCTCTGCAACACTAGCTTCATAAAGCTCCCTTTCTTCTCTTCGTTCAACACTCCTTTGAGTGTGCCTCTTTTTATCCTCACTATCTCCAAATTTAACTATTCTTACGTCCACCCTATGTCACACTGGGCAGGCAAAATGTTTTCCTGTGGGTTTAAATGATTGGTCTAGTTGAGCCAAGGGTCACTATCCTAGATATTATATTTATTGTTAACAGATTTTTGTCCAATAAAACTTCAAAAAACAAACTTTTTTGAAAAATATATTAACGAAATAAAGGACGTGGTTACGTGACAAGTAAACATGGGCCCATAACTGATCTTGCAAACCAGAAAAATATTATTATCACCGTCAAGGAGGTCAAGACGGATGAAGTGGTCAAAGGAAAATCAAAAAGTGAAAAATTTTATTTGATAAGGGGATGATATGTCTAGGAAATGAGAATCTAATGATGAGGTAAGTTAACTCATAAACAAGTTTACCTCAGTAGAAATTCCCGAGAAGATAGACATGATCGATGACCAAGTATTTGGCAAGAGTAAGGATGGAGCGTGAATATGATGTATGAATTATTATTGTTAAATATAATTTGTCGCGTATTTGACTATTATTCAATAAACTTTTCAAAGGCTTGTTTGTAAAATAGAGGATGCTTGTGTTAGATAAGTAATTATGGATGTGTCATCTGTAGTAATGTCTTTTGGTGAAGTGGAATGATTTATTATCACAGAGCATTCTTACATGGTATTGCATACTTCCCATGTATGAATGAATACTGGACCAAAAAAGAAAATATTTTAAGCATTTCCTTGAGTATAAATCGCGAGCGAACTGTGTCAAAGGCTTTCTTGACATAAAAAAAACATTTTTTTTATTAAGAAAAACCTATTTCAACTAACGACTGCTGTATCTACTCACATTATTTCAACGATTTTTAACGATTAACTGTTTTTATGTTACCATACAAACTACCAAAATGCAATGTTTTTTGTTTGCAAATCAAATGAAAAACTACCAATGCCTTCGGTACTAGTATATCGTAAATTATACTTACCATTATATATTTTTTATAAAAGAACAAAACCTGTATATAATGTAGCGACGCTACAGGTAATACAAAAATAATTTGATAATAGATTAATAGGATCTATAATTATATATAATTATCTGTAAATTTAAAAGGGCTATGGAAAAAAAAAAAACTACCATGTATTTTTGCCAGTCAGGCCTAGCCCCGTGTCGTATAAATTTGCGAAATTTCAGATTGTCTGTACAACGACGCTTTAGAACAATGTTCCACGCATATAGACAGCCAAATTACGATCGTAATTATTATTTGTTCACTTTCGGGGAAGGGAGATACTCTGAATAAGTGTGACAAGTTACGAGATTGCTTCCGTTTTCGGTGAGGGTTAGTACGTGACAAGACCTGCAGTAGCAGCGAGTAGGATTTCCCTCGGATCGGGAGATATTTAGCCGATTCCTCCAATAACTTTGTACAAACTTAGACGGTCACTATCATCGAAACACCTTCGTCCCGACATAATTTGCTATTAAGGTCTCCAGTTACTGTGTCAGGGACTACTAAGCTGTCAGTGGCTTGTATTATGAGTGAATTAAAAAAAAAGTTTAGAATTATGTTACTATTAAATCGTAAATTACTATTAGTTGATTCTAGAATCAGTTGCTTTGTTATTTTTTTAGGTTTTTTTTTTTCTTATAAAACGTTTGATATACTAATTATTATTATATACAAATTAATGGACGTGGAAATTGATGGAAGAATATCAAAAGATCCTCTGGATTTCGTCCAAAAACCACGGGTGAATTTCTTAAATATTTAATAGATGACTGGGGAAAAAAGAAACAATTAATTTTATTTATATAAAAAATGTAGCTATGAACCACACTGGTCTTAAAAAATTTTTAAAAATACCACCAAACAATTTTAAACAGCTAAAATATTGAGAAAAAAATCATTCCTTACGCTTAACCGTCTCTAATATGGCCTTAAGCTATGGAGGATATTAAAACTTTAAGACTAAACTGGTTCCGGAGCTAAGACTTGAAATAGTTGAAACTATTGTGAACGAGAGTGTTTCATTCATTGCAGAATTCATCGTAGATTTCACACATTTATGTAAAGCCTATTTCAATGTAGTGAATGTACTTAGTTCATTTCCATAGCATAACTAATTCTTAAACACAAAGGCAGCCCAAAGACGATGCCTATTTCAATGTAGTGAATGTACTTAGTTCATTTCCATGGCATAACTAATTCTTAAACACGAAGGCAGCCCAAAGACGATGCCTATTTCAATGTAGTGAATGTACTTAATTCATTTCCATAGCATAACTAATTCTTAAACACAAAGGCAGCCCAAAGACGATGCCTATTTCAATGTAGTGAATGTACTTAGTTCATTTCCATAGCATAACTAATTTTTAAACACGAAGGCAGCCCAAAGACGATGCCTATTTCAATGTAGTGAATGTACTTAGTTCATATCCATAGCATCACTCATTCTTAAACACAAAGGCAGCCCAAAGACGATGCCTATTTCAATGTAGTGAATGTACTTAGTTCATATCCATAGCATCACTCATTCTTAAACACAAAGGCAGCCCAAAGACGATGCCTATTTCAATGTAGTGAATGTACTTAGTTTATATCCATAGCGTCACTCATTCTTAAACACAAAGGCAGCCCAAAGACGATGCCTATTTCAATGTAGTGAATGTACTTAGTTCATATCCATAGCATCACTCATTATTAAACACAAAGGCAGCCCAAAGACGATGCCTATTTCAATGTAGTGAATGTACTTAGTTCATTTCCATAGCATCACTAGTTCTTAAACACAAAGGCAGCCCAAAGACGATGCCTATTTCAATGTAGTGAATGTACTTAGTTCATATCCATAGCATCACTCATTCTTAAACACGAAGGCAGCCTAAAGACGATGCCTATTTCAATGTAGTGAATGTACTTAGTTCATTTCCATAGCATAACTAATTCTTAAACACGAAGGCAGCCCAAAGACGATGCCTATTTCAATGTAGTGAATGTACTTAGTTCATTTCCATAGCATAACTAATTCTTAAACACAAAGGCAGCCCAAAGACGATGCCTATTTCAATGTAGTGAATGTACTTAGTTCATTTCCATAGCATAACTAATTCTTAAACACAAAGGCAGCACAAAGACGATGCCTATTTCAATGTAGTGAATGTACTTAGTTCATTTCCATAGCATAACTAATTCTTAAACACAAAGGCAGCCCAAAGACGATGCATATTTCAATGTAGTGAATGTACTTAGTTCATTTCCATAGCATAACTAATTCTTAAACACAAAGGCAGCCCAAAGACGATGCCTATTTCAACGTAGTGAATGTACTTAGTTCATTTCCATAGCATAACTAATTCTTAAACACAAAGGCAGCCCAAAGACGATGCCTATTTCAATGTAGTGAATGTACTTAGTTCATTTCCATAGCATAACTAATTCTTAAACACAAAGGCAGCCCAAAGACGATGCCTATTTCAATGTAGTGAATGTACTTAGTTCATTTCCATAGCATAACTAATTCTTAAACACAAAGGCAGCCCAAAGACGATGCCTATTTCAATGTAGTGAATGTACTTAGTTCATTTCCATAGCATCACTAATTCTTAAACACAAAGGCAGCCCAAAGACGATGCCTATTTCAATGTAGTGAATGTACTTAGTTCATATCCATAGCATCACTCATTCTTAAACACAAAGGCAGCCCAAAGACGATGCCTATTTCAATGTAGTGAATGTACTTAGTTCATTTCCATAGCATAACTAATTCTTAAACACAAAGGCAGCCCAAAGACGATGCCTATTTCAATGTAGTGAATGTACTTAGTTCATTTCCATAGCATAACTAATTCTTAAACACAAAGGCAGCCCAAAGACGATGCCTATTTCAATGTAGTGAATGTACTTAGTTCATTTCCATAGCATAACTAATTCTTAAACACAAAGGCAGCCCAAAGACGATGCCTATTTCAATGTAGTGAATGTACTTAGTTCATATCCATAGCATCACTCATTCTTAAACACAAAGGCAGCCCAAAGACGATGCCTATTTCAATGTAGTGAATGTACTTAGTTCATTTCCATAGCATAACTAATTCTTAAACACAAAGGCAGCCCAAAGACGATGCCTATTTCAATGTAGTGAATGTACTTAGTTCATTTCCATAGCATAACTAATTCTTAAACACAAAGGCAGCCCAAAGACGATGCCTATTTCAATGTAGTGAATGTACTTAGTTCATTTCCATAGCATCACTAATTCTTAAACACAAAGGCAGCCCAAAGACGATGCCTATTTCAATGTAGTGAATGTACTTAGTTCATATCCATAGCATCACTCATTCTTAAACACAAAGGCAGCCCAAAGACGATGCCTATTTCAATGTAGTGAATGTACTTAGTTCATTTCCATAGCATAACTAATTCTTAAACACAAAGGCAGCCCAAAGACGATGCCTATTTCAATGTAGTGAATGTACTTAGTTCATTTCCATAGCATAACTAATTCTTAAACACAAAGGCAGCCCAAAGACGATGCCTATTTCAATGTAGTGAATGTACTTAGTTCATTTCCATAGCATCACTAATTCTTAAACACAAAGGCAGCCCAAAGACGATGCCTATTTCAATGTAGTGAATGTACTTAGTTCATATCCATAGCATCACTCATTCTTAAACACAAAGGCAGCCCAAAGACGATGCCTATTTTAATGTAGTGAATGTACTTAGTTCATTTCCATAGCATAACTAATTCTTAAACACAAAGGCAGCCCAAAGACGATGCCTATTTCAATGTAGTGAATGTACTTAGTTCATTTCCATAGCATAACTAATTCTTAAACACAAAGGCAGCCCAAAGACGATGCCTATTTCAATGTAGTGAATGTACTTAGTTCATTTCCATAGCATCACTAATTCTTAAACACAAAGGCAGCCCAAAGACGATGCCTATTTCAATGTAGTGAATGTACTTAGTTCATATCCATAGCATCACTCATTCTTAAACACAAAGGCAGCCCAAAGACGATGCCTATTTTAATGTAGTGAATGTACTTAGTTCATTTCCATAGCATAACTAATTCTTAAACACAAAGGCAGCCCAAAGACGATGCCTATTTCAATGTAGAACTTCACCTTTTGTACTTGGATAGATAATGTAGAACTTTATTTACAATTTCCTTACAACTTACATTGAATTTCTCATTGTAATTACATGATACGGTAATCCTTTTCATATTATTTTCTATAGATATATATGAGCTGTTATTTTTGAAAGTGGTATACGAAGTATTTTCCACTTTTAAAAAAAAAATTAGTTAACTTTAATTTACTCTTGGTTTTATTTCTTATGTTATTTTTGAAAGTAGAATAAGTCCATTTGGAGCTAAAAAAATAGTTTATTTTTTTAAATAATTTTAATAATTATATCATAATAAAATTTAAAAGGTGTATAGTGTTAAAAACATCACTGGAATATATTAACAATTGCCTATATTTTTAAATTAACTCAAATGCAAACCCTTAAATATCTGGATACATGAAAAAATGGACTTATACCACTTTCAGAAATAACAACTCATTTATCACAATAAAATATTAACGAAATTTCCTAATAGTATGAAAAATAAATAAAAACCTACTCAAGACTAAAAAAATTTTTTTAATTAAATAAAAATATTAGAGAGACCCATGCACAATCCAAGAGTCCTAAGTCTAAACATTCTTTCTTTTTTTAAAGCTCCCAAATTTGAAAATGATAAATAAACTGTTAGTCCGCTTTAATATGATAAAATTTCAATCTGCCTCATTGGGCGATAATTAATTGTAATAAATGTTTTCATTCATAATATATTTACAATTTTCATTCACTCGCTCATTCATACAGTATTTACAAACAGCCTAGAGACCTCCCAAATCCACATGGTTGTAACCTCCCTCGCATGCGAAAGAAAAAGCGGAGTCTTGGGAAGTCCCCCACG
The DNA here is from genome assembly GCA_930367205.1 of Acanthosoma haemorrhoidale. Classification (NCBI taxonomy): domain Eukaryota; kingdom Metazoa; phylum Arthropoda; class Insecta; order Hemiptera; family Acanthosomatidae; genus Acanthosoma; species Acanthosoma haemorrhoidale. The sequence goes on from OV884009.1 coordinate 116,748,489, forward strand.
CTCCTCCATCAGCCGCGTCACCGGATACGAGCCAGTAAAGGCTGAACAAGATCGCGAGAGCCACATACGCTCAGGATATGATTGGAGAAACTGCCCATTGCCAGGACTCCCACTGTCACGCATTTATAGCAGGTCACGAGGCCACTGCCGTTTTAGTATCCATGGAGGATTATAGGGATGAGTGGTGCAGTGCAATAACTGTTTTAATGTCTAATAAACTTCTTTTTTTTATTATTTATTGAAAGTTAAAGTTAAAAATATAAATTTAGTCGAAGTGGGCTCCTTTTACTGCATACTATGCATTTTAAGCAGTTTTTGTAAAACTAATAAGTCTGATTATGGCAAAAAAAAAACAATGTAAAGGGGCCAGGTGATGAGGCTCACTTTCAGAATCCCAGGAGAGGCGGGTTATATATAGCCAGTCCCAATGGACCGTATCGGTGACCTATTTAGAGGATTCTTCTCATCTCCAACCAACCAGGTGAGGCCTTATTTTGACCAATGAGCTTTGTCTACGTCAAGCATCTATTGAGCTCGCAGGGCCTGCTCTCTCTTTATACTGAAGTGATTGAGTTATTGGCATAAAAAAATGTTGGTTATGTATATTCAGTTTCGTGAAGGGGTAACTTCTACCTGGTCTTTACGAAGTTGGCACAACATACTTCTCATTTTTAGTTAGTTATTTCTGTGAAAATAAATATTTTTCTTTTACATAAACCTTTAAGCTCTAATAATGACGATTTAACTGAAACTCATAGACATAAAATGAACGATAATTTATTTATTGTAAATGAAGAAAAATGTAATTGTAGGGATACTCTTGAAAAAGTTTCAATGCTACAAGTCAATACAGTTGGGGTTAATAACCCAGATAAGAGCCGACTGTGACACTTTTTAAAACCTTAACGTCCTTAACCAGGGAGAACTCGCACGATGAGATTTTCTCTAACGTTTGAAGAAAAATAACTGGTAATTTGAATGCGAGCTTGGTGGGAGATCTGTTTTCCGTTTTAATGTGTTTAGATGATTATTGTCCTTGGTCCATGTTTTGTCACCCTCAGTCATCGCATAGCGAGTGTTTCCGTCCCGTTTTTGTATGTACCACAATTTGATGTTTTATTTAGATGCTATGTTTATAACTGTTGTGCCAACTTCTTCACCACGAATAAATAGAAGTCACGCTCTTCACGGACCAGAAAACACCCAACTATTTTTCGATATTTTATCAATAAACCTTCGGCCTCAGTTTAGAGAGGGGACTAGTTCACGATCCGGACACTGCCAGAGCTAACTAGGGGCGCGTACGTAGTAGCCCTGTGATTAGCCGAAATAAAACGATCTCTTATTCGCTGTAGGCAGGAATGACCTACCTATATAAGGCAAAAATTCTGAGCTTTTTCAGACACTCGGAACCTGACACTTGAAGTTAACACTCCGCACTCTCTCTTTCTCTGCACTGGCGCTTCTTGCACTACTTAAGCCATGTCTTTCTTATTTAAATACCTCTGAACCTCTCTTTCCTAACCTCGCTAGGTTTTACACACCTTTCTAGTAAGATTATCTGGCCGCGTCTCACTAGAACTAGCAGATCCTTGGGAGGGACCACTTCTATGCAGACGGCGGTCTTTTGGGGACTACAAAATGTACTTAGTAGTGTCTCCCCCGGTGATCAATTCTGCCTCTTTCCGTTTCACACTCACCTTTGGGATCCGGACGGTTTTCGCTTACTCTCAGATACCGAGTGTGATCTCGTGATCATTCCAAGACCACGTAAACTACCTATAAAACCTAGCCTTTACCTCTTCTCCCAAACATAGTTCAGTGTCGGGGCACACCTTTTAAGATCTAATAGAGTCAAATCAATAAACAAAATACGAATAAAGCTGCCAGCCGACTAGGCCACCAGCAAAGCTCAAAGACCACAGGTTTATTCACGTGTATTTCTTTCTTGACGCCCGCCGGGCAGTGGCCGGGTCGACGAGTCCTTCTCCTTCGGTGGGAGCCACTGACAATAATATTACGGTATTTGTTAGATCTTTTCACTATGAGTCTTGTACGTTCCTCGATACTAAATATCCTATGTGAACGGAGAATGAGCGCTAAAGGAATATGTAGAATTGAAGAAGGGCCGATTTACGAAAATAGGTTGCGTAAGAGAAGGTTTCAGTGTATTCTGTACACAAAGAAAAAAGAAAAAAGAAGAAGAAAGTGTTGCGGGAAATGCAATATACGTACATACCCATAACGCACTAATTATACTTGCCCAAAATGTGTTGACTATCATTCATAGTTACATTACCACAATTTTAATGCACAATGTTCATTTAATTCATTATATGATGATTCCTAAATAAAATGAATCTAAACGTACAGTTCATTCATTTAAATTACAAATTCCTTTATCATTTAAAAATAATATAATAATTTTATTTGGCATACAAAGTTTATTATCTGATGAAAAGTTTAAGGTGTGATAGAAACTTTCATGCGCGAGTTCTGATGTCTCACTTTTCCTAGTGGGTACTGCAGGGTTAATGAGCTTCAATTAAGATATCGTTGTAGTAAAATTAATTTCCAAGCGCTCCTTTGCTATTTAACGTCGGCTAAACTGCTTCCAAGTCAGTTATATTTCAAACCGTTTTGATCGAAAGTTTTACATTACAACTTTAGCAATTGTGTAAGTACAATACATACAATAATACGTGCTATCGTGATAAACTTCTCATTGTATGTTAAAAAGACTGAAACGAAAACCAACACACTCAATTGTAACAAAATAAAAAGAAAGATGGCGACAACAACGTGGAAATAAATATCCATCGGAAACATTTTAATGACAATACATTTATATATAATATACAAGCGTACTATGTTTATTTACCTACATAAACATAGTAAACAATAGGGTAAAACAAAATGTAGAAATAAAAGTATGAAAATATACTATAATGAATAACATATTATGAATAAAAGCCTTCTAAACTAGCAAGCGTCTGTCTGGATGTCGAGGAAGTGTTGGGATAGGAGAGTTTTGAAAACTCGTTTGTATGAAACATGTCAGATATTAGGAGGGAGAGAATTCCAGAGAGCAGCAGAGCGAGGGATGAAGGAACAACCTTATTCTGCCGTTATTATAAATTGTAACTAGTTGATCCATTGCTTCATTAATTATGAAAATAAATATGATGGGGGTAAAGTGAGAAAACAATATCGAGAGTAGAGCCATGTGCTGCCCGTCAACTCCGTGAGTTGACCGTAGATCCGTAAGTCCTTAATATTGTTGAAAACATACAAAACAAAAATAAACATTGAATGTTGCCTTGTACGAGTAAAACTAAAGCTTCCCTTTGATCTTAGCAGTAACAATATCAAAATGTAGATATTAATGACATTCGTTTGTATGTAATGGATTCGCGCAAGAAAAAATGTTAATAAACTCTTTCAAAGCCTGATTTGAGATTTGAATATTTAAATACTGATATAATCACTGTAATGAATTAGAATCAAGAAGAAATTTCGAAGGCTCAGATATCAGGTTCGTAGTTGCAAAAAGTCACTATTTTAAGATAACTCTCTGCCCACACTCTTCCTTTCCTTCTTTATAGTTAGAATATTTTTAGGCCACCTTTTTTGTATCGAAATTTTGTTTTCTTTTTCAAATAGTGCAGATGTATATTTTCGTCCATATGAATGTATAAAAAAGTTAAATCTCTTTATAGTTATGCATGTTCAAAACTCGATTTTTCTCTTTTGGACAGTCTCATCATCATAGTGATAGGTTTTGTATGTAGACTGTTCTTACCGCTTTACTCTTGGGAGACTACATCTGCGATCCCTAGGAGTTTACCTTGGTGGGGGGGGGGGGTTGAACCAGCATCGTGAGGATAAATGAGTTTGAGTTGCTACTTGAGTCAATTAGTAGCAAATCCGATTACAAAAACTGAATTTGAGGTTGAGAGGCAACGCCTAGAGCCTGTCACGTTAGGACCTCAGGACCACCTGCCAACTACGGTGACAACCTTCGGCTAGCCCTTACTCCTTCATTAGGTCTTATGGCATGTTTTCTTTTTCTTTAATGGGGCGGGGATTGGAAAAAAATTAAATTCATTTATAGGTTTTAATTTTTTCTCTTTTCTTCTTTATTTGATTTTCGATTATGAGTAGGGGGGTTATTGTGTTGAATATTAAGCTTTAGCCATCACGAGGGTGAGAACAAGCTCTCCCAACCTTACTAGCCAGGAAATTGGAAAAGAATTTAAGATTACGATTTTTGATATACAATGATGATTTTCTAATTATCTTAACATTTATTATTATTTCGCGATGCTAGAAAAGCAATTTACCTACGCATTGTTGGAGTTACACGACCAATTAATTTGCGTTTTTTGGACCGTTTTGCTATTTTTTTCTTAATATCCATATATAAGATTTACATGTTCGAAATTTAAATATGCTCTAACATTATGGGGAATTCGTTTTACTAAATCTAATTCAAGAAAGACAAAGGTTTTTTACAAATTTTAAATTAATATTGAGGTAAATTAGTTAATTGAGAATTTAATTTTCTACAAAGGGCAAAGCTCTTTTGGATATAATTTGATATAGTAATCCTTTTACTAATACTCCACAAAGAGCTATTCTATGGGTTCATGGAGATGAGCACTTTTATCGGCCTGAAGTACAGCGGTACGAAATCGAAATCTAATAATAATCTTCTAAGACTACATGAATCTGGAGTGGTGTCGCTTAGCGTACATTTGGACTAGGAATAGCAAAACCAATTGTGTCTACTTCTCTGAGTCTTATTAGGTGATAGTTCATGGTTTGTCTATTTCCAAGTCAAGCTTTGGATAAAATATGGTTAGCTTGTTTTCTAGTGTCTCACGATTTTGTGAGATTGTAGATTGTATCCAGAAAACAAAAGGACGAAAACCTAATTAGCCTTGTTTAGAAGTTACATAATACTGTCAATGTTACAATTTTTTTTTGTTTTGAGATTTGGTAGTCGATACTTTTAGGTTGCTATAGAGAGAAATTCCGTGTAATTTTGTGTGTACACTGTCAGTTTACAGTCAGTTTTAACATGGAGTGCAAAAATAAGCATTTTCGACACATTTTACTTTTTTATTTTGATAAAGGCAAGAAAGTGGCTGAAGCTCACAAATGTATATATATATGAAGTTTATGGTGTTGATTGTTTGACGGAATGTACCTGTAAGAATTGATTAAAAAATTTCGTTCTTGAGATTTTTCACTAGTTTTTGCGCATGCGCTACCTTCTAGAACACCTCTCAACTTCGCTCGTCATTCAAACACTATATACTACCGTCTATAGGCCATAGTTCAGTTACAAAACTGTTCCAGCAGGCAACTTGAGGGAGCTGGCCACGAGGGAGCCTTCAAGAGTGAGTAAATTGTTTATTATATTTAGAGTGAAGTGTAATAAGTGATATCGGACTGAGTAGTCGGCCATATTGGAACGCCTTGCCAGACATTCACCGATCGTTCACTAACGATAGTTCTCTGAGCCAATCGGTCTGGTGGCTCAGAGCCAAGACCCGTGACTCGCCACTGGGAGTTGTGAGCTTGAATCCCACCGGCGCTACGTACCTCTTTTCTACTAATAAAAAAACCGTTTTTATGATAAAATGAGATTTTATCAACAACTAATGTCTCGAATTAAGAAAAAAAGATCTAGGTCACTAGGTCCAACTCCAACACCGTCGCCTGTAAAGCGAAAACCAAGAAGGTCGAATAGGAACGTACAAATGACCTCCTCTGCAGCTAGTTCCATGGAGGAGATACCTCCACAAAGCAGCACATCCAAAAAAGAAACCACCTTAGAGTCGCCTTTTTTCACGCCAAACACCTTTGAGGCTTTGAAAAATATCCCAACAGAAGAAATGGAAGTCAACAAAACTCCAACTCAGCCCAAGCCGCCTGCTCTTTTTGTACGCAACATTAGCAACTTCAAATTGCTATGCTCACAAATGAGCGAAATTGTAGGTACCGGAAAATATACGTGCCTCAATCGCTCTTGGGATACGAAAATTTCCCCAGACACTCCCGATACTTATCGAGCGATTGTTACATATTTGGATGAAACCAATGCAGACTACCACATCACTCAATAGAGACCATATGATTATTGAAAGGTTAAAAATATTTACTTTTCATCGTCTTATAAATTATTAAAGTTTCGTGAGTTAGTAAGCTGCTGACCCTGAAAACTGCATCGCAGAAGCAGGCCTAGCACCGGCATAAGGAACAACAGATAAGTTGCTGCCAGTACTAAAAACTGTGGAACAACAAACCCCGTCGCTGGACAGCACGGGCCAGGTAACAACTAATCAATTCTATTCCACAGGGCCACATACCAGTGCAGTTTCACCGGGAAGGGGGTCGGTGCCCCATTCCGATCACTGCACTGGAAAACAGACCAGCAGGGCTTACCGAGGGGTACAGTCGTATGCACGGGCATAGGCACGCTACTCCGCTGAACATGGAAGTGCATACAGCGGTCCGCAAACGCACCCGCCAGGCTTCCCCGGCACCAGTGGAATCAGAATCCACCGGATTTGTGCCTGTCCCCAAGAAAAAAGCCGCTAGGGTGGTGCGGCTGAAACCTACCCAGGGAGTGGTCGTAAGCAATAGGTACGACCTACCTCCCAAACCTAAACCTACATCGGGTCCTAGCACGCAAGAGAACCACCCTGTGAAAAAACCACCACCGGTCGTCATAACTGTGCCAGAGCCACCCTCTACCACCAGAGCGAGGTTGGCGCATATTGGTGTTTCTGCGTACTCTTTTCGGCCCTTTCAAAAGGGGGTCAGGCTGTTTTTCGATAACAAGACTGATCGACAAAAAACAATCTCTGCCCTTAAAAAAGAGAACACTCCACACCACACCTATGCCCCAAGAGGTGGCCAAAGGTTAAAAAAGTTTTTAATTATGGGCATCGATGTGAGTGAGGATATGAAAATTATAACAGAAACTTTAAAAACTGCCCCGGGGGTATTGGATGTCTGGCGCCTCCGAAAGACGGACTCCCATGGCATGAAAACCGAGATCTCACCGATCTTAGTAACGGTGGCGCCGACTACAAAAATAGAGGACCTTCGGAAAATTCGAAGTATAAATTATGTCCTTTTTAGGGTAGTACCCTATATACAACAAAAGGGCGTGCCACAATGCCACAGGTGCCAGGAGTTTGGTCACACTAAAAACCACTGTGGCCAAAAAGTCGTCTGTGTACGTTGCTCGCAAGAACACGCATCTGCTCAATGTGACAAGGCACAAGAAGCAAAGTGCTCCAACTGTGGGGAACCTCACGTAGCCTCGTACAGAGCGTGCCCCTACCGTGTAAAGCTACAAGACGCCGCGGACCAGAAGAAAAAGCAGAAGCAGACGGGGAAAGCGCCGCCAGTCCACCAACGCCAGCAGCCTACTAGGAGCAGTAACCAACAGCCGCCCACCACCACACCGAACTTCACAGCAGGAGCGACGTACGCAGAAGTCGCCTCTGCAACGTCATCAAGACGTGACACCCCTGGCCTTCCGCCCTGGTTCTCGATTCTCGAGACCATGATCAGGGAATTTATGTCTGGACTACAGACCGTATTAATTGGCACGCCATGGGTAAGTACAAGATACTTAACTTCAACGTTGACGGTCTGATGACTGTACTCGAAGAAGTGGAGGCGCTAATAGCGATCTCCACACCGGATATCGTCGTGCTAACGGATACGAGAATTGCGAACCAGAACGTAAGGCTACCGGGCTACTCTGTTGTCATCGAACGGACCGATGGCTACGGTGGAGTTCTGGTGGCTATACGGCAGCGCATCACATGGATGAAAGTGGATCCGCCACTGAATACATTTGATGTCAGGCTCCACCACTTGACGGTGAAAATAAATTTAGGGACACCCATTTATCTCACCGCCATGTATAAGAGACCGAGGGCGTCTCTCCAAGAGTTCTCAGCTCTTATTAAAGAGTGTGCCAAGAGAAATAACCACTGGGTTGTCGGAGACTTAAATGCGCGGCATACCTTGTGGAATAATGCCACCACCAACCCAGCGGGGAGAGCCTTGGTAAAGGCGCCCTTTACTGTCGTTCACCCTCAGAACTACACCTTTCGCCATAGAGGTAACAGCACACAAACCTCCACCCTAGATCTTTTACTCACAAAACAGCCACACAGGATAAACAATTGTGAGACCCTGGACCTAGTAACGACCGACCACCTACCAGTATTGTATTCCATTGACGGTAGAGTTGTGATCCCGCGTCCCACGAAGTACGACTATCGTCGGGCTGACTGGGACCTATATCGATCACAACTTTACCACCAATTGCATACGGTTCCTGTTCTCCGCAGTACAGAGGAAGTGGATCGACAGGTAGTTTTCCTGACCGAGGTTATCGTCGATGCAGCTAACACAGCTGTCCCAAAGTTTATCCCGAAGCCTCCCATGCTACAAAAACCACCAGACCATATTCTTCGACTTATTGCATTACGCAATAATTGGAAAAATAACTGGTATAGAACAAGGAATCGTCAGGCCAAGAAAGTTGTAAACTCTCTTACAACACAGATTCGTGGCTTGATGAGGAATTGGAAGACTGCAACGTGGCACGAACGGCTTCATGGCTTACATAGCGATTTCCGTAAGTTTTGGAAGCTCCTAAAGACTACTACCAAGAAGGACTCAGGTGTCCGTCTTCATGACGGAGACACCCTGTACACATCGGAAGAACAGGCTAAAATATTGGCCGACCACTATACCGCAGACAACGCCGCTAGGACAGGTAACTACCACGAACCTCAGCAGCTGAGGACAGGTCAGAACTATATGTTTGTCTCCCCAAAGCAGCTTAAGGCGATTCTTCGCCGGTGTCAGGGAAACCGAGCACTAGGGGGTGACGGGATACAAACGGTATTGCTGAAACAGCTGCCGAGGAGAGGGATTGCCCAACTTGTTAACCTGTACAATTCATGTATCAGGTTGCGATACTTCCCGACAGTGTGGAAACAAGCTATCTTGTTCCCGCTGCGCAAGCCCACAAAGAGAGGCGACCACCCAGCCCACTATCGCCCGATCAGTCTTCTCCCTCACATGGGGAAGATTCTCGAAAAGATAATATTGAACTACCTGAAGGGGTTCTGTTCGGAAAATGCTATCATTCCGTATGAGCAGACAGGTTTTCAGGCTCAGCTGAGTACAGAACATCCGCTTGTGAAGGTACAAACGGAAGCCACCCTTGGTATCAACAAGAATACAGCAACTGCTATGATTTCGTTGGACTGCACGCAGGCTTTCGACTCAGTGTCCCACGGGATGCTATGCCGACAGCTATGTGACTGGGAATGCCCAGAGCAGCTATATACCATGTTGGTTTCGTTCTTGAAGAACAGATCGGTGAGGGTACGGGTAGGTGATTGCCTCTCTAACCCATTCCCTCTGACTTGTGGAGTTCCTCAAGGAGCGGTTTTATCTCCGGTTCTTTTCAGTATGTACACATCTGAAATTGTTGGGACAAACTATCAGAAAGCTACTGTAATCGCTTTCGCCGACGACATTGCCGTTTACAGCAGCAGCATGAGTGCACAAAGAGCTCTTACACACGCCGAGTCAGTTTGTAACGTTATCAGTGACAGACTGGGCATGTTAAATATCAGCGTAAACGCCGGGAAGACCGACTGCGTAATCTTCTCCCTCCAAAAGGGGAAAAAAATCCTTGCCAAAATCGTATAGCGTGGGAGGGCAAGAGAGCTCACCAGCTTACTCAATGCACTATTTGGGTATAAAAATGGATAGGCATCTCCATTTCTCTACTCATTTTAGTAATAAAATAGAAAAAGTACGACAAAGGTCTTACCGGCTATCGCACTTGCTAACTTCACCTAACCTGTCACTTCGTCTTAAATTGATGATATATAAATGTTTCCTCCGGCCAGCTCTGCTGTACGGTGCCCCGCTATTTACCCACTTGACTGACAATACAGCCAAATGTCTCCAACACTTCCAGAATGGAATCATGCGAAAAGTGGTCCGACATACTTCTTTCGAGAGGTTGAAGAACGCTGACCTGCACCCGTTGCTTGGTGTGCCGTCGGTGGGTGAGTTCATCCGCCGGAGACACATTAAGTTTTTTGACTCGTTGCAGCACCTGACAAATCCAGTGTTTAACACTATGACCCCACCACCCCTCCCGCATCGATGGCAACAGACTGTCGGGGATAAATTAGGATAAGAATTAGTATGTAAGTTAGTTTTAAGGTTGATCAAAAAGGTGAGCCCCATCACCTTATTAGTCAGTTCAGTCAAGTCATGTAGAATGTATATCATTATACTTGTTTATTCATTATATAATTTCTATAAAATAACAAAACCTGTATATAATGTAGTGATGCTACAGGAAATACAAAATAATTTGTAAATAGATTCGCCAGATGATCTATAATTATATATAATTATCTGTAAATTAAAAGGGACTATGAAGAAAAAAAAAAAAAAAAAAACTACCACATCTACCAATTAAAGCAGGAACGATCACTCCGAGTGGTGATCAGAAATTTGCACCCGACCACACCAGCTAACGAAATAGAAGAACTCTCAGCTCTCGGATACAAAGTTCGCCAAATAACAAACGTGTTGCATGGGATAGGCAACCGCATGAAACAATAAAAATGGCATTACCACGGTTCTTTGTTGATCTCGAGAGGACACCTGGAGTCGAGAAGATATAAGACCTAACAAACCTGTACTACACAAGGGTACAGGTTGAAAAACCGCATCCCAATCGCGATATCGTCCAGTGCCATAACTGTCAGGCGTATGGGCACACAAAATCTTGCTGCCACCACCCTCCTAGGTGTGTTAAGTGCAGTGGGCAGCACAAAAGCGAATTGTGCAAAAAGCCCCTTAAATCGCCTGCGGTATGCGTGCTTTGCCAGCAAGGACATCCGGCCAACTACAAGGGCTGCGAGGCCTACAGAACGTTGAAGTCCAGGACAGAACAACGTCATCAGCCAAAAGAGAAAAAAAACCAAAGAGAAAAGGCCCAGCCAAAAATTTGAGGCCTTTTCTCTCTTTCGCCGATGCCGTTCGCAACAGAGAGCAGTCACAGGCACCGCCCACTCCCTGTCCGCAAGATCACCTTTCCCAGCATTCCATTCATCCCGTTAACCCTCAAGATCAACCCCATCCTCAACCACACATCTCGCATATTCCTCCACCTTCAAGTTCTTCGGATCTCACTAGTCTATTAAACCTCATTCCTTACAGAGTTTAGAACCCTAATTACCCCTCCCATTTTCCTTCTTACAAATCTTGTCTCCTACCTTATCCCCGTTAAACAAAATACATAAGTGGATCCTTCTGACTTCTTATCCATTCTCCTTTGGAATGCGAATGGTGTTCGCACCCACACTAACGAACTGACAGCACTACTCCACGACAAAAACATCGATGTAGCTCTCATTACTGAAACAATACTAACGAGTAAACGACCATTTACCATTCGACAGTACAAGACTTATCGAACTGATCACCCAGATGGAACAGCTCATGCAGGTACCGCTGTCATTGTCCATAACTCCATATCCCACCAGATAGTTCCTCTGGTAGCACATGATTTCCTTCAATTCACTGCAGTGTCAATCACCACCTTCATTTTTCCCCTTACACTAGCATCAGTGTACTGCACTCCCAATAAATCCATTTCCGACTCCCAATTCATCTCCTTTCTAGACTACATCGGACATCGTTTCCTTGTGGGTGGGGACTTTAATGCAAAGCACCAACACTGGGGGTCAAGATCCACCAATACACGAGGACGTGCTTTGCTGTCTGCACTCACACGGAAACATTGCTCCACTATCACTCCTGACACAGCCACCTATTGGCCATCTGATCCCAACCGAAATCCTGATCTCCTCGACTTCTTTTTTTACAATAGTTTAGGAACACTTAACTATTCACTCATGCGCCTCGACGACCTCTCCTCTGATCATAGTCCTTTATTATTAACCATTTCCCTAAGACCAATTCACAAAATGCCCCCTTCATTTATTAGGTGCCCAGTTGACTGGGACCACTTCCGCCAGCTTCTTACAGAGTCCATAAACCTCAAATTGTCCCTGAAAACATCCCAACACCTAGACGATGCAGTGCATTCTTTCACTACTCTGGTCCAGAGGTTGGCTTGTGAGACATCGTCACCCTATCGTCACCCAAAAATCCATAATAATAATCGTTTACCTCAGCATCTCAAAGACCTAATCCAATCCAAACGCCGCTCCAGAACGGTGTGGCAAAGATCCCAGCATCCAGCTGATCGCCGCTCGTACAATCAGTACTGCCGATTGGTAATCCTTCCGGCGATTGGCATCCTTCCGTTCCGATTCATTCAATTCCTACCTCTCCTCTCTGTCTAACAGGGATAACTCCTTGTGGAATGTAACCAAACAATACCAAAATATCAACCTGTTTCACATCCACTCCGTCGTGATGATGGGTCCTGGGCGGCTTTGGATGGGGATAGGTCGGAGGAATTTGCTCTGCATCTCACCCATACTTCCACACCTCACCTTTCTCATCAAAGCCATACTCACAGCACAACTGTGGAAGATTTCCTAACTTCACCTATTCCTCTCTCTCTTCCACCAAAAGCCGTTAATCCCTCTGAGGTCAAATATCTTCTGAAAAACTTACCTTACCAAAAATTCCCTGGATATGATCTCCTTACTCCTCAAGTTCTCAAACAACTTCCTCCTGAAGCCATAATCTTTTTAACCTATATATATAATTGCATTATCCGAACGACGCACTTTCCTCTCCTCTGGAAACATTCCATTATTGTCATATTCGCCAAACCCGGTAAACCACCCAATGACGCCTCATCTTACCGTCCAATTAGCCTACTCCCTATCCTCTCAAAAATATTTGAGAAACTCCTACTAAAACGTCTATTTCCAATTGTTGAATCCAAAAACCTTTTTCCCACACACCAGTTTGGTTTCCGCCAACGACATTCCACTGCTCAACAAGGCCTTCGCGTTGTTGATCACATCTCCTCAGCCCTTGAAACCAAACAGTATTGCACTGCTGCCTTTCTCGATATAGCTCAAGCTTTTGACAGGGTTTGGCACACAGGTTTGCTCTACAAGCTCAAAAAATATTTACCACAGACCCTTTTCCTAATCCTACAGTCCTACCTTTCAAACCGCTTCTTCCAAGTCCGCTGTGGTTTAGAATACTCTAACTACTATCCCATAAGTGCAGGAGTTCCTCAGAACAGTGTCCTGGGCCCCATCCTCTATAACCTATACACCGGTGATGTCCCCTCTACTCCCAATACCTTCTTGGCCACATTTGCAGATGACACTGCAGTCTTGTCATCCCACCCAGACCCCGACATAGCATCCCATAACCTTCAAAAACACCTTGACGAGATCGAGTATTGGTGCAATCAATGGCGGATCAAAGTTAATGAAGCAAAATGCTCCCACATTACCTTCACCCTTTGTCACAAGTCTTGTCCACTAGTTTATTTTAATTCTATTCCTCTCCCTGTATCCGAGACAGCACGGGTCTTAGGCTTCCATCTTGACAAACGACTGACCTGGAACCCACATACGAGACTAAAAAGACAAGAACTAAACAGACGCTTTGGACAACTGTACAGACTACTTCAAAGGACATCCCATCTCTCAATAGAAAATAAACTACTAATCTACAAAGTTATACTTAAACCAATCTGGACATACGGAATAGAGCTATGGGGGACAGCAAAAAAGTCGAACATCAAGCGTATCCAATCTTTTCAATCAAAATTCCTGAGAACAATAGTAAATGCCCCTTATTATGTCAGCAACAAAACCCTTCATAACGACCTTAATATACCCTACATTCTATAACTCATCCCTTCCAAGTTTATGAAATTCCACAGTAGCCTTTCCAACCACCCTAATCCTGTAGCACAGTCATTGCACTGCGCCACTCATCCCTATAATCCTCCTCGGAGACTGAAACGGCAGTGGCCTCGTGACCTGCTATAAACGCGTGACAGTGGGACTCCTGGCAATGGCCAGTTTCTCCAATCATGTCCTGAGCGTCTGTGGCTCTCGAGCTCTTGGTCAGCCTCCACTAGCTAGTATCCGGTAACGCGGCTGACGGAGGAACGTGGGGGACTCCCCAAGACTCCGCTTTCTCTTCGCGGTGGATTTGGGGGGTCTCTGGGCTGTCTGTAAATATTGTATGAATGAGCGAGTGAATGATGAACTGTAAATATGGTATGAATGAGAGCATTTATCTTAATTACTTATTGCCTTTTAAAAGGCAGATTGTAATTATAGCACAATAAAATAAAAAATAAAAATAGAGATTTTTCACTGAAATATGGACCAACGTTCTGATCGACTTTCTGAAGTTGATGATGCACCATCGGATTATCATTTATTTCTAAGTTTACAAAACTTCTTAAATGTTAAAAATTTCAGTAATACAATGACCTCAAATCGGACTTGGTTTTTTTCTGATAAGGACCAGAAGTTCTATGAGCGCGGGCTTACCGCGGAAGTTACCAGAAGCTATCTTTTAAAAAGTCATCGAACAGAATGGAAGATATTTGACTGATAAATGTTCATTTCTTGTATAAAAAAAATTGAGTTTTATTTCACACTAAAATACCGAAATTACTTTCTTACCAACCTCTACACAATACTACACAAGATTGGGCAACAGCTTCGTGACGTTTCTGTATTCGAAACCCTAAATGGACAGTGAAGTTTATTTCAACTCCGTGATTAATCTATGTTTCTGGGTACGCAAGTGCGTAAAACCCCTATTAAAAACGAGTATATACTTTTCTATATAATACATAATAATTAGAAATATGTTTGCTACGAAGAACTAAGTTGTTTGTTTAACTTAAGATCAGGTCAAAATTAAAAAGTTTTTGCCGGTCAAAGTCAAGATGTGGGCATTCGTGGCGTTCGTCAATTTGGTTCATTTTAAGGTTTTGGTTTTGTATTTAGTAATAAATTGGGTAATATCTATCACCTTTAGATGAGTTTAGGAAATTATCCATCGCTCTGAAAGAAAGCTAAATGCCAAATCAGCCACTTTTGTTCGTTACGTAGCATATGCAATTCGATCATATGTGCTACCACCTTTCGTTTTTTTTTAGTATTTGTGATTGTTTATTGAAGAAAATGAAAATCTATCCTAAATTGGCAATAGATAATTGTGAGAAATAATCTCATCTATACCATATTTACAAAGTTCCATTTACACGGTATTCACAATATACATTCACACACTAAAGATAGTTAAGAACATCCCAGATATCCCCCGAAAATCCAACCAGAATTATCACCTTCCCGGTTATGGAAGCGGGATGAATAGGGGAGATCTCCCAACCTACCCCTGCAGCCGCATCACATCTACTCAGGGGCAGTAGAGGCTGAAAGAGAGTGCTAGAGCCGCAGACGCTCAGGATATGAGGGGAGACAACTAACCAGTACTAAAACTTTCAGTTACTGAAAATTCACAAATGCAAACATGCGTTTAATCTACGAGGAAGTTGTTGGGACGTATGATGGTTGAAAGTGATGTTGGAAGAGGATTGGGTGGTCAAATAGTAGGTCTGATGGATAGTGGGTATTTTAACGTCATTGTGGAGGATTCTATTTTTTATTAATATGGTGCAATAACTGTTTTTAGGACTTAAGATCGAAACGCCTTGATGTTGGAGGGTTTTGCAATATTTGCTTCTAAAGTTATTTTCACCACTCCAGATATATTATTATAATCATAGGCCACCTTATCGCAGAATTTTATACATGAGGTTTTTTTTTAAAGTTTAATATAATATATGTCATTTGTCAATTTCTTAATTTAATTTTCACCACAATACCATAGAGTATTTATATTTATTATAAACATAGAGATTTTTGGTAGAGGTATTGATAAAAATATTCTATTTTGCATAATCAGGTTCTTTATATTCAGTAGAAGGTCAAATAATTAAAGAATCAATCAAGCTAAGAAAAGTTTTCTAAACTGCTGTGTAGTACCGATCCTTGTAACTTTGTGGCTATGTGGCTATGTTGCTATGCCATGATCCCTGCGTTTGTAACAGTTTTCAGAGCACGTAGGCAAGCTTCGGTAGCATCGACTAAAACATGGAAACAACTTTATTCTCAACAGTTGAGAAACGTGTGTCTTAAGACTTTGTTACATGACGGTAGCCAGTGAAAATTCAAAGTAAAAGAAGTGTGAAAAGGAGAAAAAGAGAAAAGAACGATACCGTACCAGGCACAGCTCTCCAGAAATATTTTGGTGAGCAGAAAATGATTGTCTTTACACGGGACAATGTATGCACACTACTGATGTTGAACATTAGAAGAATAGCTTTTACTTTGTAGTCATTTCAAATGAATCGCAACATTGAGTGAAAGTGTCCTCTCAGTGAATTCAATCTTTAGTTAGAAATATAGATACAACTTTGTTTGTCAACATTAATGTAAAAAAAAACAACAACAGTTCAGTCCAGTCACGTATAATGTGTATCATTATACTTACCATTATTCAATTTTCATAAAACAGCAAAACCTGTATATAATGTAGCAACGCAACAGGAAATACAAAAATAATTTGTTAATAGATTCACCTGAGGATATATAATTATCTGTAAATTTAAAGGGGCTATGAAGAAAAAAAAAATCAACACTAATGTTTCAAATTGATTTACAGTTAGGCCTGTAGAGATAGAGAAATATTCCCATTCCTCGAGTGTCTGAAGTATTTCCATCGTTAAACTACAGACTTTCGGGAAGACGATGATTGTAGTTTATTACACCAGGTTTATGTAAGTAATTCCTCTGTCGACACTCAAGCATGTTTTTTTGGTTTACAGTTGTCGATCACATCTCCTCAGCCCTTGAATCCAAACAGTATTGCACTGCTGCCTTTCTTGATATAGCTCAAGCTTTTGACCAAACCCTGTCAACACAGGTTTGCTTCACAAGCTCAGAGGATATTTACCACAGACCCTATTCCTAATCCTACAGCCCTTCCTTTCAAGTCCGCTGTGGTTTAGAATATTGTAACTACTATCCCATAAAAGCAGGAGTTCCACAGGGCAGCGTCCTGGGTCCCATCCTCTATAATCTATACACCGCTGATGTCCCCTCCACCACCAATACCTTCTTGGCAACATTTGCAGATGACACTGCAGTCCTGTCAACCCATTCAGACCCTGATATAGCATCCCAACACCTTCAATAACACCTTGATGAGATCGAGTATTGGTGCGACCAATGGCGAATCAAGGTCAATGAAGCAAAATGCTCCCACATTACCTTCACCCTTTGTCGCAAGTCTTGTCCACTAGTTTATTTTAATTCTATTCCTCTCCCTGTATCCGAGACAGCACGGGTCTTAGGCTTCCATCTTGACAAACGACTGACTTGGAACCCACATACGAGACTAAAGAGACAAGAACTAAACAGACGCTTTGGACAACTGTACAGACTACTTCGAAAGACATCCCATCTCTCAATAGAAAATAAACTACTTATTTGCAAAGTTATACTTAAGCCAATCTGGACATACGGAATAGAGCTATGGGGGACAGCAAACAAAGCGAACATCAAGCGCATCCTTTCAATCAAAAGTCCTGAGAACAATAGTAAATGCCCCTTATTACGTCAGCAAAAAAACTCTTCACAATGATCTGAATATACCCTATATTCTGTAACTCATCCCTTCCAAGTTCACAAAATTCCATAGTAACCTATCCAACCACCCTAATTCCCTAGCACAGTCATTGCACTGCACCACTCATCCCTATAATCCTCCTCGGAGATTAAAACGGCAGTGGCCTCGTGACCTGCTATAATTAAGTGTTAGTGGGAGTCCTGGCAATGACCAGTTTCTCTAATCATGTCCTGAGCGTCTGTGGCTCTCGCGCTCTTGGTCAGCCTCCGCTGGCTCTTATCCAGTGACGCGGCTGACGTAGGAGCGTGGGAGATTTCCCAAGACTCCGCTTCCTCCTTCGCACGCGAGGGAGGTGACAATCATGTGGACTTGGGGGGCATCTGGGCTGTTAGTAAATATTGCATGAATAAATGAGTGAAAGATGAATTGTAAATATGGTATGAATGAGAACATTTATCTCAATTACTTATCGTCTAATGAGGCAGATTGTAATTTTATCTTAATAAATTGTTGAAAAATAAAAAAAAACAGTATAGCAATCCTCTGTATCCAGAGTTACTCTATTAGATGTTACTGTTCATGGGCAAGCGCTGGGAATACTAGTTGTGCCAGACTTACTTGAGCATTGCTAACAGAGTGGATAAAGCTAAACGGTTAAATTTGTCCAATTGAGGACCCAGTGAAAGCTTCAAACCAAATGATAACTTTGTCCCATGAAACGGATTTCAACAATGGACCGGAACCGGGGCGGATAGACCACAAAAAAGTTGCGGGCAGTATCGGAGTTGCTGTGACCAAGTTGCCTCTAATGTTGTCGGACTTGTTTCCTGTAACTGATTAAATTTTGATCAGGCGTTGGTCGGTTGGTTTAACAACTTCGCTACGGCAAATAATCTGCCAGTCAGTAGACTTCAGCTCAATTCACACCACACCTTATGTAGGCTTGTGTCAAAATATTAAAAAATGTATTTTAGAAACAGAACGGTACCATATACCTGCACTGGCTTAACGTCTGATGCATCAAGTGACGATAAGCAAATTTTGGGAGTTGACCTTATTGAATGTGTAAATTTGGAATAAGGTATTTTTACGCGTAGTTACGTGTCATGTGCTATGACTTCAAATGAATTATGGCAGTTACGTACACTGCAATTCATGTCGAGCTATTTGAAGAACGGGATCTATAATATAAAATGCATGCGCAACAGCATAGCATAATGTTTAATAGACATGTAAACGCGAGAAATTAAAATTATTCTGAGTTCCAGTGTATAGACATAAAAAAATAACTTACTTCCCAAAATCCTAACAATTAAACCCAAATACTGAATAACAAATAAGCTTTATTAATTTACATCCTGCGCCTAATATAATAAGCCAAAGATCTATTCGTGCTTTAAACCAGATACCCGATTTTTTTTATATATGTGTAGGATTTGAATGATTTAATACTCCTATTTAAGGGGAATCGAGAGCACCACCTACATTTAACTTCCTGAGCTTCAAGTGATTCATGTATTTATCGCACGTCTAGGGATTCTATAACCCTAAATTATACTTATTATTTCGTGATTAAATGGACGCAGGTGGCTAATCTTTATTTTGGTCAATAAATTCCTCCCCTAAGTTTGCGGATATCTGCTAAGAAGAAGAATATCTTGAACCGCAGTGGCCTGGAGCAAAACAAAAACACCCTGCCTCCCACACACACACACCCCTTCATTCATTGCTTCTATTTCTTCGTGCCTCGTTCGGGTTTCTTCTGCGCCCCTTTACACAGTCCCTCAACTTCTTACCGGTCGGAAGCCACATTTATCATCTACTAGACCGTATATATCACCCCCTCTCACTCTCTCTCTTTCACCGCTACACTATACATTAATAACACGCGGCCGCCGCTTAAATTAATCTGAGGAATTTCTATAGTCACATAGTGCAAATAAATCGTTATGTCGGAACTACGTAATATCTATCCACTTTTAATAATATTGGTGATATTGTAGATGAAATAATAGGAAATTAATCGGAAAGTGATCGCTTCATAAATAAATAAATTCAACCAATGAATAATAAGATTTACTTTACCATCATAGTTATAGGGATCACCCCTTCCATCCTATCATGCTTACGATGTGACACCACATACAGGGTGAAGATTGATGAGAAGCATGAAGAACGATATTCATTTGGTTCACATTACAGCAGACTCTCCCTCATCTTTTACAACGCCTTACAGAGGTTACATTACATCGGGTAGAAGTCAGAGGTCTGACATTCTGAATGCGGTAAAATAGGCGTCGCAGAAGCTCATAAACAAAGCAAAGCAAACATGTTTTCATTTTAATGAAGAAAACAGAAAAAATTTCGATTTGAAGAAAAATGATGTGAGCACGCCCACATCAAAGTAAGGAAGAAGAACCGCCGAATTTTTACTTATTAGAAGCATAATATTAAGCCGAGCCACTAAGATAAAGAAAGCCTCCAGCACCATGAGCGAGTGTGAGTCACGACAGCTGGAAGATTAAACAGATTTGAGAGTGTATTTGCTTCAGTAGAAGCTAACGGTTACTTCCATAAAAAAAAAAAAAAAAGAAGTGCACAAATTGTAGTGTTCTCCATATAACACATTTTTTACTAGTTCAAGATATTAATTTAGTTGTGCACAAAGTGAAAATAGATGAATGGAGAATGGTGAGTATGAAACACTATGAGGCCCCAGATGGAATAAGCCTCCGTGAAGACCGAAGAAGAGGCGGAGCCTATCAGGATTTGAAGAAGGTTGGAATATCCATTGGCCAGGCTAAGTGGGGAATGGCCGTCGAGTATGTGTTTCACCATCAAAATGTCCTCTTCTTTAATTACATATCCTATGCTCCTAACTTTTAGAAATTATAGCAAAATAACAAAACAAAAATAACATATTTTTGGTTACCAGGATGCAAAAATATTTAATTCGTAATCCTATTCAAATTTATAGAAAAATATATTTTTTATAATATGTATTAATAGATAAATCAAACTTAATCAAGGATTATAGGTTCATATCTTTCAAATATCAATTGCAACTTACATGTTTAGTTTATATATTTCGCTTAGTCAGGAGACTGACAACAATCATAATAGACAGACACCTTTTGCGTTTACGGATACCAAGAAAACGATAAAAACAGACAAAAGCGTTTATAACGTGTTTTTTTTCTCCTGTTATATAAAGAATAAACATAAGTATACGCCACATACCTGGTGAGCTAGAACCTGTTATACTAACGCTTACATATCCTGTCACAGAACAGGCCTAATTTCCTGTCCACCTCTAGAAGCTGGACAGGGGTCGTGTCAACCCAACTTTCCCAAGAAGACTCCCTTGAAGAAAAAAAAACAGTATTTTCTCTCTAACGTTTCGTCCCTAACTTTCACACCATTCAATTTATTTATCTCTCTTGCTTACATTTCGCGATTATATCACACCATATAACACTCTACACAGCTTAATCGTTAGCCTAAGAAAGCCCTACTCGGGCAGGGAACTGGGCGTACGGTCTACAGTTTATAGGGCATAGGTTGGAGGCTAAACACCAACCTCATCAAAGTCTTTCTGTCAAATGACCTCAGAACAATAGTTATTATACCTTATTACGTCAGCAAGTATAACCTTAATAACGATCTCAATATACCTTACATCCTTTATCTCTTCTACTGCTTTCTAAGATCACGAAAATTCAATAGAACTAAACCAATTACTCTAATCTTCAATGTTCATGTCCCCTCATGAACACGAAGGGGATACATGGCAGTGGAGCTCCTGGCAATGTACATTCTCTTTAATCATGTCCTGAGAGTCTGTGGCTCTCGTGTTGTTAGTAAGCCTCCACTGGCACAGATCCGTTGTTGCGGCTGATGGAAAAGCGTGGAACATCTCTCGAATCTATGGTCCGCCTTTCCCATTCCAGGGAAGTGACAATCATCTGGGGTTGAGAGGTTTCGAAGTACTTTTTTTGTGTGTTTTCGTATATGTTAATATGGAACAAATGTGATCATTTCACAATTTCCTATTATGTCTGTTTGGATATTGTATGTTGTATATTTTAGAATATGGTGACAACCCTGTCGTTACCTTTTTGGATGGTTATATTTTGTTATCAAGGAGCTGTGTTTAGAGTCGTAGTTGCCATGAGCTGCTGTGATGTAATTATGATTAATAAATGTGAATACAAATGTAACAGTTTTGTTTATTCAATAATAGCCACACAAAACATGGCGCAGTCTATAAAGTGAAGTTATTCGGAGTGTCGAACGGTTCGATCAGGAATTTAAGTATAACAATTGTCAGTGTGCGATGGAGTTCAATAAACCGTGTATTTTAAACCTTTCAACAGGAAATGTGGCAAATAATTTTCGGCTTTTCAATGAGGAAATTAAGATTTATTTGCTGGCAATGGAGGCTGTTAATAAATCAAGAGAAGTTCAAGTAGCTAGACTTAAAAACTTAATGGGGTCCGAAGCTTTGAAGGTTTACATGTCCATCACTATGACAGCCTGTGATAGAGAATCTGTCGAATCAATATTGACCGTGCTTGAACAACATTGTATTCCAAAGAAAAATGAAACAATGGAGATATTTAAATTTTTCAATAGGAGGCAAGGGGCAAACGAGTCTTTTGAACATTTCTATGCGGAACTGAAGTCTCTCATTTCTTCCTGTGAGTTTGGGAAACAAGAAGATGAGGCGCAAATTGTTTTGGGCGTCAATTCTGCCTCGACCCGTGAACGCTTGTTGCGTGAAGATCCCTCGTTGAGTAAAACAGTTGCTTTTTGCAAATCTGTGGAGATGGCAGCCGACAACTTGCGAGTAATCAAGGAACAAGAAGATCAACAGCAGCTAGAGGTCTTAAAGTTGGTGAGGAGTAACAATCACCAGTCTGTAAATAATACTTATGTTGATAAGCCAGTCCTAAATAAAGATTTGTTGAATAAGTCTGGAAATAGGAGTAAATTTCTTGATTGTACACGTTGTGGGCGGAAACACTCAAAGAATCGTTGCCCTGCGTTTGGCCAAAAGTGTTATAAATTCAGTAAAATTGGGCATTGGGCTACAATGTGTGGTAGAGGAGTGAAAAAAGTTGAAAATGTGGGTGTTTCTGATCACAATAAGGCATTTGGTGATTTTGGCATTGGTTCCATTATAATAAATCAAATAAATAAAAACAAAAACTGTGAATGGTTGGAAAATATAGAAATTAATGGAAAATTAGTTTTGTTCAAATTAGATACTGGGGCCGAAATCAATGTTATATCATTGCATTTGCTAAAAAATGAGTTAGGAATGAGCAACTTTGATGTTTCCAATACCTATCGGTGCAATTAAGTTGAAAATTAGTTATCAGAAAAAATGTTGTACGACAGAATTTGTAGTTCTTGAAGAAAATGTAGGTTTTCCAATTTTGGGACTCAAAACATGTTTGGATTCAAATTTAATTAAAAAAGTAGATATCAAAACTACAAATTTCTCAAAATTTCTGGAGCAAAATAATGATGTTTTTAAAGGTTTAGGTTGCTTTCCAGACTTGTGTTCATTAAAATTGAAAGAGGGTACTATTCCAAAATCAAGCCCTGCTCGCAGGGTTCCATTTAAAATTAAAGATAGATTAAGAGAGACCCTGATAAACTTAGAAAAAAATAAGGTTATTGCAAAGGTTGAGAGCCCAGGAGAATGGGTCAATAATATTGTCATAGTGGAAAAGCAAGACTCATCATTGCGAATTTGTATAGAGCCTCACCAATTAAATAAACATCTCATTAGAGATTACTATGAAATCCCAACAATCGAGGATATATCTGTCAAGCTAGCCAATAAAACATTTTTCTGTCTCTTTGATTTGAAACAGGGTTTTCATCAATTGGTTTTGGATGAGGCTCCCAGTGATTTGTGCTCATTCAGCACACCTTTTGGACTTTATAAGTATCTCAGAGCACCATTCGGGTTATCAGTGTTACCTGAATGCTTTCAAAAATTGACCCAAAAGTATTTTGGCCATTTGCAAGGTGTCACAGTTTACTTTGATGATATTCTGTGTGCTACAGAATTGGAGGAGGAATTGCAGGGAATAGTGAATGATGTTGTGGGTGTGGCTCGAAAAAATAATATTAGATTCAACCCAGAAAAAGTTCAATATTTCGTTAAAGAGGTTAAATTCCTGGGGTTCTTGTTTAGTGAACATGGGCATAAGCCGGATCCAGACCGGATCCGTGTTACTAATGAGCTAAAAGCACCACGTAACGTTAAGGAACTACAAAAAATGTTAGGAATGGTGAATTTTCTACGAAGCCACTTACCGAATTTGTCTCAGGTTTTGTCTCCCTTCCGCCTGTTGCTAAAAAAGGGGTCAGAATGGTTATGGACCTCACTTCATGATAAGAAGTTTCTTGAATTGAAGGAACTTCTTGGCAATGCAACGTTTTTGAGTTCTTTTGACCCTACTAAAAAAGTAGAAATTCAAGCTGATGCTAGTAAGGATGCCCTGGGTTGTGCACTTTTTCAAGAAGATCTTTGCTAGTAGGTCATTGACAGATTGTGAATGCAATTATGCTCAGATTGAAAGGGAAATGCTTGCTGTTGTTTTCGCGTTCACCAAGTTCCACAAATATGTATATGGTCATTCCCGTGTTACAGTTTTTTCTGATCATTCGCACCTGACATCTATTTTTACAAAGGATATAAGTAAGATGGTTAACAATCGAATAAAACGTATGAGATTGAAATTGTTGCCTTATCAGTTTGAATTAAAGTATCTGCCCGGAAAATGCATGTATATCGCAGATTTTTTACCTCGTAATTTTGTCAAATCTGACCTTGATGATGATCCATCTATGCTGGAGAGAGTGCATTGTTTGGGAGCCAAAATAAATTTTACGGATGAAAAATACTCTATGTTTGTAGCTGAAACCCAGCAGGATCCGTCTCTTTCACAAATAACTGAATTCTATCGTAATGGTTGGCCGTCAAAATTAGAATCCACTATAGCTCCCGGAGTGGTTCATTTTTATAAATTTCGTAATGATATATGTGAAGAAAATAGTTTATTATATTCAGAGAATAGGTTGATTGTTCCGGTTGCATTGAGGCGGTTTATCCTGGATCTCTTGCATGAGACCCATTTAGGTTTAAACAAAATAAAGAACACAGTTAAGAATTTTTTTTATTGGCCAGGGATAATGTCTGATATCGTAGGTTTGGTGTCGGGTTGTATAGTGTGTCAAACATTTCAAAGGAGTAAGATAAAAGAAGAGCTGCTCCCTCATGATATTCCGAATATCCCTTTTTATAAGGTTGGGCTTGACATAGCTGAATTCGATAGAAAGAATCTTTTAATCCTTGTTGATTACTACTCCAGATGGGTGGAAGTAATTCCTATAAAAGATAAATCCAGTTCAACCATCATAATGTCAATTAAGCCAATTTTTGCGAGATTTGGGATTCCTAGGATCATCATTGCAGACAACAACCCATTTGGTTCTGCAGAATTTTGAAATTTTGCTCAACAATGGGCGACAGAAATTAAAACAGTAAGCCCTCATTATCCTCAGAGTAATGGTCTCGCAGAAAAATATGTTGGTATTGTCAAATCTATGTTGAAAAAATGCCAGAGTAGTGGCCAAGATTTTAATTTGTACCTATTAAATTACAGAAGCTCACCAGTGGCAGGTTTAAATAGTTCTCCTTCTCAATTATTAATGAGTAGAAATCTAAGAACCAAATTACCAATTCGCAATGATGACCTTCTTTCAACAGCTTATGTAAATAATAATTTTAGTGGTGCGCAAAAAGATAAGCAGAAACATGTTTATAATAAAGGTTCTAAAACTCCTGATAATTTTGTTGCGCAGGAACCTGTTGTGGTTCTGTTATGGGCTCAAGGGTACACTGTGAAATAATTAGATTTTCGATCTTATATAGTTGATATTAATGGCAAAAGATACAGGAGAAATTCTAGGTTTATTAGGAGATTTAAGAAACCACTAATGTTTGAGGCAGATTTAAATAGATATAATAAAGATTGTAAACCCCCTTTAGCTGAAACAAATTATAATGATGATGATTTCGAATGTAATGAAAATTGTGATGAAAAACTAAATGAAACTCTTGAAGATAATATGTTTAGCCAGGAAGCTAGTAATAATGATAGTGGTAATAATTTTGTTACCTGTAGGTTACCAAACTAGAGCAGGAAGAGTGGTAAGGCGACCGAAAATATTTCAAGAGTAAAGATAAGGCCTAATTAGTATCATCCTAAGATTGTAATTGTTTTGTATTTTACCTATAGGTGTAGCTTATATTATTTTCTTGATAATGTTTCCTACAGCTATGGTGCTTAGTGATCGAAATGTTTTGTTTTTTAAGTATAAATTGAGAGACTTGAAGGGGAAGATGTTTGGATATTGTATGTTGTATATTTTAGAATATGGTGACAACACTGTCGTTACCTTTTTGTATGGTTATATGTTGATATCAAGGAGCTGTGTTTAGAGTCGTAGTTGCCATAAGCTGCTGTGATGTAATTATGATTAATAAATGTAAATACAAATGTAACAGTTTTGTTTATTCAATAATAGCCACACAAAACATTGTCATTAATTGTTTAAAAATTAATTATTAATAATAGTGAGACTAATAATTCATAACTTTGTCTATAGCTTAATTGCATTAAGCTGATCAACTAACCTCTACCACACTCAACACACGTCTGCAGCAATTAGCCCCTGCTAATATACGTTAAGGGTGAGGAAACATATTTCAGTGTTTATTTTGTCAGTTGCCAATGAAGTTACAGTTTACTCGTGTCAAGCATTTCTATTATTGACATAGTTAATTTATCTTTGAAGAGCAATCGGTATGTAAGCAATTGGTTGCCTTTCATGACACAACTGTGATCTTGTTTGTAAATGATTATGTATGCAAATATTTATGTTGGTATTTAATATTGACTCTCTAATAATGTTAGTCACTCTTTAGTAGGATTGTTTTTGTTTCATTAATTTATTTTTCACAGATGAAACGAATCAAATAATTAGCGTTGAAGAGAACCACCCTTTGCCAAGAGGGTATTATAATATACACCTGTAAAAATATTTCCAAAAGAAATAATTTTACGATGTGGAGTAAATAGAGAAAAGGAATCGGTTGAGTTTTAGTAGAAGGTGCCCTGGATGCCAAACCGGATCGAAGGCTAGTTCGACGTCAGGAAGACACCCAACAGTACTGGCGGAGTTCCAAACTGAAGGTGACGGCGTGACAATAGGATGAGGTAAATATAAACATGGATGGCTTTGGGGTGTTTACCAAAAATTTCGTCCAAAAATCCAAAATCCTATGGAGGTTTTTAAATTTCAGCCGTCACTAAAATTGTTTTATGTGTAATAATTATTAAAACGTTTGGGTTACTAGCCGCAACTTGTAATTGGTAATATATACCAAATATTTTATACATATAATGCCTTAGAAATTTTGGTTTTACAATTATTACGTAGACTACCACAATATAGTCAGTGTATTTATAATTACATAGCAATTTACCATAACATTGATTACGTAATAAAACGAAGAGATTGTTTTTTTCATTGCAAAATCTAAATTCTATTCATAAAACATTAGACTTACTGCAAATAATGTATGATAATTTACTTAATCAACTCCACTGGAAGGGTAAAGAAATCGGACCCAGTGTTTGATGACGAATAGTGCATTAATGATAAAATGATTTGCATTCGATGACAATCAAGGAGATGAATTATTCTGTTGATAGGGAAGAAGATGCATTGAGGTGGCTATTACGCATCTTATCGCACATAGAGAACGCTCATCACCAAGTACCCGTTAAACTCCGCCACGAATCAGGGTAGACGGGCATCAAGCACATATTCTTGGTTATGTTGAAACGGCAATATTGGCTCAAGTGATATGAATATGTAATGGTTCTGAATAAATATTCAGGGTATATACAGTAGTGGACAAAGGTTTCCGGGTTGGTGATAGATTTTTCACTACTCACAAACTATCAGTTAACAAGTTTTTTTACAGAATTAAATAAGAATATAATTAGTTTCAAAAAATAATATATTGATCAAATTTATTTTTGGATTAACAAAATTATTTACAGTAAGAATAATTTTGCTCGACCACTGACCCTTATTAAGATAATAAAATACAATATTTTTAATGAGTTAGTTAAAATGTTTCATCATACCGGTATAAATAGCTGTGAAAGAATTATTAGTTTTTTACTTGAAGCTAAATCTTGTCACGAAATTGCTAAAATAAAGTAGCTAAATATACTGTAAGTGATATATTAAAAAAATATAATTTAGGAGGTGCGTTAAATGACCAACCAAATAGTGGAAGGCCTCGTAGAACTACTCAAAAATTGATAGAGCGATAATGCGGAAATCTGTTGCTTACCTCCCAAAAAAATAAAAAAAACATCACTGAGCCCGGAAACATTTGACCACAACTGTAAGTCTGGGAAATGTTAACGTTACGCATGAAAGAATTTATAAAGTGATGTCCAAGAAATTAAACATAAATAATAAATTATATACTAGTTTGTCCCGATATAAGAGTTTCTTTAAATAGGAATTAAAATTTTCACATTATATTTAATTATTTGTTTTCAAGAACGAAACCAACATGGTGTATAGCTGCTCTGGGACATTCCCAGAGAAGAGCAGATCGGTGAGGGTACGGGTGGGTGACCCTCTAACCTCTCTAACCCATTCCCTCTGACTTGTGGGGTTCCTCAAGGTGCGGTTCTGTCTCCGGTTCTTTTCTGAAATTGTTGGGACAAACTATAAGAAAGCTACTGTAATCGCTTTCGCCGATGACATTGCGGTTTACAGCAGCAGCATGAGTGCACACAGAGGTGCACACAGGCCGAGTCAGTTTGTAACGTTATCAGTGACAGACTGGGCATGATAAACAGCGTAAACGCCGGGAAGACCGACTACGTAATCTTTTCCCTCCAAAAGGGGAAAAAATCCTTGCCAAATTGTATACGACAGGAGGGCAAGAGAACTCACCAGCTTTCTCAATGCACTATCTGGGTATAAAAATGGATAGGCATCTCCATTTCTCTACTCATTTTAGTAATAGAATAGAAAAAGTACGACAAAGGTCTTACCGGCTATCGCACTTGCTAACTTCACCCAACCTATCATACGGTGCCCCGCTATTTACCCACTTGACTGACAATACAGCCAAATGTCTCCAACATTTTCAGAATGGGATCATGCGAACTAGTTTAAGAATGGGTTCAACGAGAGGTTGAAGAACGCTGATCTGCACCTAGTGGGTGAGTTCATCCGCCGGAGACACATTAAGTTTTTTGACTCGTTGCAGCACCTGACAAACCCAGTTTTTAACACTATGACCCCACCACCCCTCCCACATCGATGAAAACTGTCGGAGAAAAATTAGGTTAAGAATTAGTATGTATGTTAGTTCTAAGGTTGATCAAAAAGGTGAGCCCCATCACCTTTATTAGTCAGTTTAGTCCAGTCACGTATAATGTATATCATTATACTTGTTTATTCATTATATAATTTTTATAAAATAACAAAACTTGTATATAATGTAGCGATGCTACAGGAAATACAAAAATAATTTGTAAATAGATTCACCTGAGAATCTATAATTATATGTAATTGTCTGTAAGTTTAAAGGGGCTATGAAAGAAAAAAAAAGAAAAATTAATTATTTGTTTGTGTCCCATATATTTCAACCAATAAGACATTTTTTCCATTTCCGTTTATTTGTTTAGTTCGCTTTTTATTTCCACTATTGGGAAAATAAATTATTTAAAAAATGTTGAGGAAATTTCTAGCCTATGAGTGCGAGAATCTCAACTTAAGTGAGTGAGATGTGTCCGTTCCCTGTGACAGGAGTCAGACACTGGGATCTAGATAGCAATAGCTGGCAATGTAGGATCCCATAATGGCTAGCTGTCGTTTATCTAAAGTATTTTCCCACTATCCCACGGTACCTCCATCAATTTTATCTGGATGCGTTAGCAGTCATCGAACTCCAACCTGTTTTTTTTAAATTAATTAGTTAGTAAGTAATTATATTTTTTTTACCAAGTCATGCCCACCAACAGAACCAAAAGATACTGTTCTCTAACCTTCACACCAACGAAACAAAGATCCCACCGGAAAAACTAGGGAATTACTTGTTAAAAAAAGTGACAAAACCAATGAAGTTATTGGAACCAACAGCCTAAACCACCCATAACAATTGTAAGAAATATTGGAAATTTAAGATTGCTGATGTTTCAACTTGGTGGTTTAGTAGGCCGAGGAACATGCATCCTCACAGAGCTGGAGACACTCTTATCTCACCCAATTCACCAGACACCCATGGGTAATAGTAAAATACTTGTCTGAGATAAACACTGACATCTATCCAGGTCAGCTTGAGGAAGCCCCGTCCAAATTGTCATTCTACAACTTCAATTTAAATTATCAAAGAAGAGCACACTTCACTAGGATTCCAGTTCCAAGATATATCCAATGTTCAGATTGAAGCACGCCGAAGGAAGACAATCGTAAAATACCTTTACCTCTTCTTATTTTTTTTAGATTTGGAACTTAACAAGAGAGTATGTCAAATTTCACACTCCAGGTGTGGCTCCGTGTGCATCCTCACAAGCCTACTTACTCTCATAACTCATGACTCCACTCTAAATCACAAACCCCCCTCCCCCACTGTCAAACTCGTTATACGTTCTCCTTTGAAATGCAACCGATGTTCGTAATCATACCAACGAACTGACAGCACTACTAAACGAAAATAATACTGACGAGGCTCTCATAATAAAAATGTGGAACACTAATAGTCAATGTGGTATTCCAAATAACCAAACTTACGGGATCTACCATCATGAGGGAAAAGCTTATGCTCGTACTGCCCTCCTGACCCGTCAATTTGTCAACGACCATTCTCTACTCTTTCAATACAGTGGCCTGTACTAAGCTATCCCTACCCTATATTACCAGTGGCCAATTGCCGGTCCACTAACCAAATCTTGATTTCATATCCCTTACCCTCTTGAACTCCTTTGGAGATTATTTCCTTGCAAGAGGAGTATTCATCATCAACTCAGTTAGGTCTTCAATTGCTAATAATTTCCAACCACACACTTACCTCTTCTTCGGAAATTTTCTGATATAATATTATAAATCCCTGCAAACCACCTAAGAACCCTTCATTCCAGTGACCAATCAGCAGTCATAATATCAATTCTCATTCCCAGAGGGTTGCACTATTGCTCTGGCAAGTTTCTTTATTTAGGTTAGGCATTAAACCGGATTTGGCATCCCGGCTTGTTTTTTAAATGCAATCCACCCTACCCCAGACAAATCTACTCATAAATTACCAACATATCTATCCGCTACTTTTATGTACCCTGTTACTCAGAATGCCCAAACTACTCAACAATTCAGCTGTCCTCTAATCCCTCCTAGGCCCATATATAGCATAATTTATTCTCCATATTTACCCCTACGAAATTGAGCGCCAGGGCCACCGATAGAAGGCAAAAGTCAATGAAGGACTATAAGGAATGTCTTGTAATGTAGTGTATATCCACAAAAGACCAACTTGGAACCCAAATGCGAAACTTAAAAGACAATAACTAGAAGAAGAGAAGAAGGTTTGGAACACTACTTGACACTGTAAATTTAACAAATACTATTAAGAATATGTACGTATTCTGTTTGTACGTTTTATCCTGTTTATTGAATTAAAATTGTTAAGACTGACACTGACTCCGATCTTCACAATGCATAGTGGTATAATAAATACTAAAGGAGTTTGGAGTGGTCTAATGAATATCCCTCACTCAGCTTGAGTATTATAATTTATTTTTTGTTTATAAAAAAATAAAATAAAGTAATTTATTTATTTTTAGTATTATAATTTTTTGAGCAACTATTTTTACTTATTACCACTATTTTTCAAATTTGATATTTCTATTTAAAACTATGTTTGTATAAATATTAGTTGCCCTTCTTTGAAAAAATGTTTAACAATACAACGCTTTTTCAAATTCACGCCTCAGCTGTCTAAGTATATTATTAATGCATTTCGAAAAAAGCTTCACACACTTCCCCGAAAATTTAGTCTTTCTTAGATGAATTTTGACTAAATATTTATGGATGTACGTCAATACTAACAAATATGGAGTAAGGAACAGAAGAATACGAGTATACCCAGTACTGTCCTTATGAGATAGTAAAAAGTTGAAGGGGGCACTGAAACCTCCCACTTTAAAAAGTTGCTTGGTGCCGTTAGAATCTATTAAGAGGCCCTTTAAAAGAAGTCACGTTTCAAAAGTGGGACTAGTGATCCTGATCGAGATGCCACCCGTGACATAGAGGCCATGCTTCAATTGAGGGAATGAAAACTTTTCCCGATAGATGGATCGGAAAAGCGGGCCAGTTTAATTTTCCAGCCCCTTCCCTGGCAAAACAACACCTGGATCTTCCTGTTACTCAAACGGTAGTCTTTGTTAGGGAACTTTGTGTTGTTTCCCCCACCAAGACACGACACTGGGAGACCTGAATGCAATAAATACTGTGCCTTTTCATTTATTTCTAAATGGAACAGTTCTGGAGATGATATAGTCTTATCTATTCATTTGTTGAGCCCCTTATTTTCTAGCCGTTCAGCTTTCATTTGAAATTCTATCATATCCAGCAATCACACCATACCCATTGCAACAGTACAGTATCACACAACGAGAAACTCTATTCTATATAATATACTCTGATTTTTCATCGGGAGAAATTGAAAAAAATGATTCTTGTTATGACAAAATGGAACGGAGTGATATGTAATTACCTAATTATAATAGAACCCCAAAATATTTATAAACGGAGCGTTCAGCTTGGCGAAAAGAACCGTTATATATTTAATTTTAATTAAAATGTAACATCGGTACGCATAGTAGAAAACAAATAGTAAACATGAAAAATTCGGTCCCATTTTCATTTGTAATCTTCCTCACTATTTTAGATTATTCCCTCAGGTTAAGAACAATTAGACAACGTAAACCATAAACAATTTCAGTGGAATAAAAAAAAAAAATTTATTGGGACCAAACAAATCGCATTTTTAAGAACTTTGGCTCAATAGCTTAGCTATTTTTGGAGGGGGAGGTTAAATTTCGAAAAATTGATCTTCTGAATAGCGTAACCCCCTCCCCAAACACACACACACACACACACATCTTTAGAGGCCAAATTGTGAGCGATACCAAGATAGGAGAGCTTGAATAGCGTACCCCCCCCCCTAAACACACACACATCTTTAGAGGCCATATTGAGAGCAATACCACGATAGGAGAGCTTGAATAGCGTACTCCCTCCCCTAAACACACACACATCTTTAGAGGCCATATTGAGAGCAATACCACGATAGGAGAGCTTGAATAGCGTACCCCCCCCTAAACACACACACACACATCTTTAGAGGCCATATTGAGAGCAATACCACGATAGGAGAGCTTGAATAGCGTACTCCCTCCCCTAAACACACACACATCTTTAGAGGCCATATTGAGAGCAATACCACGATAGGAGAGCTTGAATAGCGTACCCCCCCCCCAAACACTCACATATCTGTAGAGGCCATATTGAGAGCAATACCACGATAGGAGAGCTTGAATAGCGTACCCCCCCCCAAACACTCACATATCTGTAGAGGCCATATTGAGAGCGATACCACGATAGGAGAGCTTAAATATCGTACCCCCTCCCAAACACTCACATATCTGTAGAGGCCATATTGAGAACGATACCACGATAGGAGAGCTTGAATAGCGTACCCCCCCCCCAAACACTCACATATCTGTAGAGGCCATATTGAGAGCGATACCACGATAGGAGAGCTTAAATATCGTACCCCCTCCCAAACACTCACATATCTGTAGAGGCCATATTGAGAACGATACCACGATAGGAGAGCTTGAATAGCGTACCCCCCCCCCAAACACTCACAGATCTGTAGAGGCCATATTGAGAACGATACCACGATAGGAGAGCTTGAATAGCGTACCCCCCCCCCAAACACTCACATATCTGTAGAGGCCATATTGAGAACGATACCACGATAGGAGAGCTTGAATAGCGTACCCCCCCCCCCCCAAACACTCACATATCTGTAGAGGCCATATTGAGAGCGATACCACGATAGGAGAGCTTAAATATCGTACCCCCTCCCAAACACTCACATATCTGTAGAGGCCATATTGAGAACGATACCACGATAGGAGAGCTTGAATAGCGTACCCCCCCCCCCCAAACACTCACATATCTGTAGAGGCCATATTGAGAACGATACCACGATAGGAGAGCTTGAATAGCGTACCCCCCCCCCAAACACTCACATATCTGTAGAGGCCATATTGAGAGCGATACCACGATAGGAGAGCTTAAATATCGTACCCCCTCCCAAACACTCACATATCTGTAGAGGCCATATTGAGAACGATACCACGATAGGAGAGCTTGAATAGCGTACTCCCTCCCCTAAACACACACACATCTTTAGAGGCCATATTGAGAGCAATACCACGATAGGAGAGCTTGAATAGCGTACCCCCCCCTAAACACACACACACACATCTTTAGAGGCCATATTGAGAGCAATACCACGATAGGAGAGCTTGAATAGCGTACTCCCTCCCCTAAACACACACACATCTTTAGAGGCCATATTGAGAGCAATACCACGATAGGAGAGCTTGAATAGCGTACCCCCCCCCAAACACTCACATATCTGTAGAGGCCATATTGAGAGCAATACCACGATAGGAGAGCTTGAATAGCGTACCCCCCCCCCCAAACACTCACATATCTGTAGAGGCCATATTGAGAGCGATACCACGATAGGAGAGCTTAAATATCGTACCCCCTCCCAAACACTCACATATCTGTAGAGGCCATATTGAGAACGATACCACGATAGGAGAGCTTGAATAGCGTACCCCCCCCCCCAAACACTCACATATCTGTAGAGGCCATATTGAGAACGATACCACGATAGGAGAGCTTGAATAGCGTACCCCCCCCCAAACACTCACATATCTGTAGAGGCCATATTGAGAACGATACCACGATAGGAGAGCTTGAATAGCGTACCCCCCCCCCAAACACTCACATATCTGTAGAGGCCATATTGAGAACGATACCACGATAGGAGAGCTTGAATAGCGTACCCCCCCCCCAAACACTCACATATCTGTAGAGGCCATATTGAGAACGATACCACGATAGGAGAGCTTGAATAGCGTACCCCCCCCCCAAACACTCACATATCTGTAGAGGCCATATTGAGAACGATACCACGATAGGAGAGCTTGAATAGCATACCCCCCCCCAAACACTCACATATCTGTAGAGGCCATATTGAGAACGATACCACGATAGGAGAGCTTGAATAGCGTACCCCCCCCCCCCAAACACTCACATATCTGTAGAGGCCATATTGAGAACGATACCACGATAGGAGAGCTTGAATAGCGTACCCCCCCCCCCCAAACACTCACATATCTGTAGAGGCCATATTGAGAACGATACCACGATAGGAGAGCTTGAATAGCGTACCCCCCCCCCCAAACACTCACATATCTGTAGAGGCCATATTGAGAACGATACCACGATAGGAGAGCTTGAATAGCGTACCCCCCCCCCAAACACTCACATATCTGTAGAGGCCATATTGAGAACGATACCACGATAGGAGAGCTTGAATAGCGTACCCCCCCCCCCCCAAACACTCACATATCTGTAGAGGCCATATTGAGAACGATACCACGATAGGAGAGCTTGAATAGCGTACCCCCCCCCCAAACACTCACATATCTGTAGAGGCCATATTGAGAACGATACCACGATAGGAGAGCTTGAATAGCGTACCCCCCCCCCAAACACTCACATATCTGTAGAGGCCATATTGAGAACGATACCACGATAGGAGAGCTTGAATAGCGTACCCCCCCCCCCAAACACTCACATATCTGTAGAGGCCATATTGAGAACGATACCACGATAGGAGAGCTTGAATAGCGTACCCCCCCCCCCAAACACTCACATAACTGTAGAGGCCATATTGAGAACGATACCACGATAGGAGAGCTTGAATAGCGTACCCCCCCCCCCCCAAACACTCACATATCTGTAGAGGCCATATTGAGAACGATACCACGATAGGAGAGCTTGAATAGCGTACCCCCCCCCCCAAACACTCACATATCTGTAGAGGCCATATTGAGAACGATACCACGATAGGAGAGCTTGAATAGCGTACCCCCCCCCCCAAACACTCACATATCTGTAGAGGCCATATTGAGAACGATACCACGATAGGAGAGCTTGAATAGCGTACCCCCCCCCCCAAACACTCACATATCTGTAGAGGCCATATTGAGAACGATACCACGATAGGAGAGCTTGAATAGCGTACCCCCCCCCCAAACACTCACATATCTGTAGAGGCCATATTGAGAACGATACCACGATAGGAGAGCTTAAATATCGTACCCCCTCCCAAACACTCACATATCTGTAGAGGCCATATTGAGAGCGATACCACGATAGGAGAGCTTGAATAGCGTACCCCCCCCCCCCCCAAACACTCACATATCTGTAGAGGCCATATTGAGAACGATACCACGATAGGAGAGCTTGAATAGCGTACCCCCCCCCCCCAAACACTCACATATCTGTAGAGGCCATATTGAGAACGATACCACGATAGGAGAGCTTGAATAGCGTACCCCCCCCCCCCCAAACACTCACATATCTGTAGAGGCCATATTGAGAACGATAACACGATAGGAGAGCTTGAATAGCGTACCCCCCCCCCCCCCCCAAACACTCACATATCTGTAGAGGCCATATTGAGAACGATACCACGATAGGAGAGCTTGAATAGCGTACCCCCCCCCCAAACACTCACATATCTGTAGAGGCCATATTGAGAACGATACCACGATAGGAGAGCTTGAATAGCGTACCCCCCCCCCAAACACTCACATATCTGTAGAGGCCATATTGAGAACGATACCACGATAGGAGAGCTTGAATAGCGTACCCCCCCCCAAACACTCACATATCTGTAGAGGCCATATTGAGAACGATACCACGATAGGAGAGCTTGAATAGCGTACCCCCCCCCCAAACACTCACATATCTGTAGAGGCCATATTGAGAGCGATACCACGATAGGAGAGCTTGAATAGCGTACCCCCCCCCAAACACTCACATATCTGTAGAGGCCATATTGAGAACGATACCACGATAGGAGAGCTTAAATATCGTACCCCCCCCCCAAACACTCACATATCTGTAGAGGCCATATTGAGAACGATACCACGATAGGAGAGCTTAAATATCGTACCCCCTCCCAAACACTCACATATCTGTAGAGGCCATATTGAGAACGATACCACGATAGGAGAGCTTAAATATCGTACCCCCTCCCAAACACTCACATATCTGTAGAGGCCATATTGAGAACGATACCACGATAGGAGAGCTTAAATATCGTACCCCCTCCCAAACACTCACATATCTGTAGAGGCCATATTGAGAACGATACCACGATAGGAGAGCTTAAATATCGTACCCCCTCCCAAACACTCACATATCTGTAGAGGCCATATTGAGAACGATACCACGATAGGAGAGCTTAAATATCGTACCCCCTCCCAAACACTCACATATCTGTAGAGGCCATATTGAGAACGATACCACGATAGGAGAGCTTAAATATCGTACCCCCTCCCAAACACTCACATATCTGTAGAGGCCATATTGAGAACGATACCACGATAGGAGAGCTTAAATATCGTACCCCCTCCCAAACACTCACATATCTGTAGAGGCCATATTGAGAACGATACCACGATAGGAGAGCTTAAATATCGTACCCCCTCCCAAACACTCACATATCTGTAGAGGCCATATTGAGAACGATACCACGATAGGAGAGCTTAAATATCGTACCCCCTCCCAAACACTCACATATCTGTAGAGGCCATATTGAGAACGATACCACGATAGGAGAGCTTAAATATCGTACCCCCTCCCAAACACTCACATATCTGTAGAGGCCATATTGAGAACGATACCACGATAGGAGAGCTTAAATATCGTACCCCCTCCCAAACACTCACATATCTGTAGAGGCCATATTGAGAACGATACCACGATAGGAGAGCTTAAATATCGTACCCCCTCCCAAACACTCACATATCTGTAGAGGCCATATTGAGAACGATACCACGATAGGAGAGCTTGAATAGCGTACCCCCCCCCCCCAAACACTCACATATCTGTAGAGGCCATATTGAGAACGATACCACGATAGGAGAGCTTGAATAGCGTACCCCCCCCCTCCCAAACACTCACATATCTGTAGAGGCCATATTGAGAACGATACCACGATAGGAGAGCTTAAATATCGTACCCCCTCCCAAACACTCACATATCTGTAGAGGCCATATTGAGAACGATACCACGATAGGAGAGCTTGAATATCGTACCCCCTCCCAAACACTCACATATCTGTAGAGGCCATATTGAGAACGATACCACGATAGGAGAGCTTAAATATCGTACCCCCTCCCAAACACTCACATATCTGTAGAGGCCATATTGAGAACGATACCACGATAGGAGAGCTTAAATATCGTACCCCCTCCCAAACACTCACATATCTGTAGAGGCCATATTGAGAACGATACCACGATAGGAGAGCTTAAATATCGTACCCCCCCCCAAACACTCACATATCTGTAGAGGCCATATTGAGAACGATACCACGATAGGGGAGCTTAAATATCGTACCCCCTCCCAAACACTCACATATCTGTAGAGGCCATATTGAGAACGATACCACGATAGGAGAGCTTAAATATCGTACCCCCTCCCAAACACTCACATATCTGTAGAGGCCATATTGAGAACGATACCACGATAGGAGAGCTTAAATATCGTACCCCCCCCCCCCCAAAAACTCACATATCTGTAGAGGCCATATTGAGAACGATACCACGATAGGAGAGCTTAAATATCGTACCCTCTCCCAAACACTCACATATCTGTAGAGGCCATATTGAGAACGATACCACGATAGGAGAGCTTAAATATCGTACCCCCTCCCAAACACTCACATATCTGTAGAGGCCATATTGAGAACGATACCACGATAGGAGAGCTTAAATATCGTACCCCCTCCCAAACACTCACATATCTGTAGAGGCCATATTGAGAACGATACCACGATAGGAGAGCTTAAATATCGTACCCCCTCCCAAACACTCACATATCTGTAGA
This sequence comes from Acanthosoma haemorrhoidale, assembly GCA_930367205.1. Classification (NCBI taxonomy): domain Eukaryota; kingdom Metazoa; phylum Arthropoda; class Insecta; order Hemiptera; family Acanthosomatidae; genus Acanthosoma; species Acanthosoma haemorrhoidale. The sequence continues at coordinate 116,787,612 of OV884009.1, forward strand.
GGCCATATTGAGAACGATACCACGATAGGAGAGCTTGAATATCGTACCCCCTCCCAAACACTCACATATCTGTAGAGGCCATATTGAGAACGATACCACGATAGGAGAGCTTAAATATCGTACCCTCTCCCAAACACTCACATATCTGTAGAGGCCATATTGAGAACGATACCACGATAGGAGAGCTTAAATATCGTACCCCCTCCCAAACACTCACATATCTGTAGAGGCCATATTGAGAACGATACCACGATAGGAGAGCTTAAATATCGTACCCCCTCCCAAACACTCACATATCTGTAGAGGCCATATTGAGAACGATACCACGATAGGAGAGCTTAAATATCGTACCCCCTCCCAAACACTCACATATCTGTAGAGGCCATATTGAGAACGATACCACGATAGGAGAGCTTAAATATCGTACCCCCTCCCAAACACTCACATATCTGTAGGGCCATATTGAGAACGATACCACGATAGGAGAGCTTAAATATCGTACCCCCTCCCAAACACTCACATATCTGTAGAGGCCATATTGAGAACGATACCACGATAGGAGAGCTTAAATATCGTACCCCCTCCCAAACACTCACATATCTGTAGAGGCCATATTGAGAACGATACCACGATAGGAGAGCTTAAATATCGTACCCCCCTCCCAAACACTCACATATCTGTAGAGGCCATATTGAGAACGATACCACGATAGGAGAGCTTAAATATCGTACCCCCCCCCCAAACACTCACATATCTGTAGAGGCCATATTGAGAACGATACCACGATAGGAGAGCTTAAATATCGTACCCCCTCCCAAACACTCACATATCTGTAGAGGCCATATTGAGAACGATACCACGATAGGAGAGCTTAAATATCGTACCCCCTCCCAAACACTCACATATCTGTAGAGGCCATATTGAGAACGATACCACGATAGGAGAGCTTAAATATCGTACCCCCTCCCAAACACTCACATATCTGTAGAGGCCATATTGAGAACGATACCACGATAGGAGAGCTTAAATATCGTACCCCCTCCCAAACACTCACATATCTGTAGAGGCCATATTGAGAACGATACCACGATAGGAGAGCTTAAATATCGTACCCCCCCCCAAACACTCACATATCTGTAGAGGCCATATTGAGAACGATACCACGATAGGAGAGCTTAAATATCGTACCCCCTCCCAAACACTCACATATCTGTAGAGGCCATATTGAGAACGATACCACGATAGGAGAGCTTAAATATCGTACCCCCTCCCAAACACTCACATATCTGTAGAGGCCATATTGAGAACGATACCACGATAGGAGAGCTTAAATATCGTACCCCCTCCCAAACACTCACATATCTGTAGAGGCCATATTGAGAACGATACCACGATAGGAGAGCTTAAATATCGTACCCCCTCCCAAACACTCACATATCTGTAGAGGCCATATTGAGAACGATACCACGATAGGAGAGCTTAAATATCGTACCCCCTCCCAAACACTCACATATCTGTAGAGGCCATATTGAGAACGATACCACGATAGGAGAGCTTAAATATCGTACCCCCTCCCAAACACTCACATATCTGTAGAGGCCATATTGAGAACGATACCACGATAGGAGAGCTTAAATATCGTACCCCCTCCCAAACACTCACATATCTGTAGAGGCCATATTGAGAACGATACCACGATAGGAGAGCTTGAATAGCGTACCCCCCCCCCCCAAACACTCACATATCTGTAGAGGCCATATTGAGAACGATACCACGATAGGAGAGCTTGAATAGCGTACCCCCCCCCTCCCAAACACTCACATATCTGTAGAGGCCATATTGAGAACGATACCACGATAGGAGAGCTTAAATATCGTACCCCCTCCCAAACACTCACATATCTGTAGAGGCCATATTGAGAACGATACCACGATAGGAGAGCTTAAATATCGTACCCCCTCCCAAACACTCACATATCTGTAGAGGCCATATTGAGAACGATACCACGATAGGAGAGCTTAAATATCGTACCCCCTCCCAAACACTCACATATCTGTAGAGGCCATATTGAGAACGATACCACGATAGGAGAGCTTAAATATCGTACCCCCTCCCAAACACTCACATATCTGTAGAGGCCATATTGAGAACGATACCACGATAGGAGAGCTTAAATATCGTACCCCCCCCCAAACACTCACATATCTGTAGAGGCCATATTGAGAACGATACCACGATAGGGGAGCTTAAATATCGTACCCCCTCCCAAACACTCACATATCTGTAGAGGCCATATTGAGAACGATACCACGATAGGAGAGCTTAAATATCGTACCCCCTCCCAAACACTCACATATCTGTAGAGGCCATATTGAGAACGATACCACGATAGGAGAGCTTAAATATCGTACCCCCCCCCCCCCAAAAACTCACATATCTGTAGAGGCCATATTGAGAACGATACCACGATAGGAGAGCTTAAATATCGTACCCTCTCCCAAACACTCACATATCTGTAGAGGCCATATTGAGAACGATACCACGATAGGAGAGCTTAAATATCGTACCCCCTCCCAAACACTCACATATCTGTAGAGGCCATATTGAGAACGATACCACGATAGGAGAGCTTAAATATCGTACCCCCTCCCAAACACTCACATATCTGTAGAGGCCATATTGAGAACGATACCACGATAGGAGAGCTTAAATATCGTACCCCCTCCCAAACACTCACATATCTGTAGAGGCCATATTGAGAACGATACCACGATAGGAGAGCTTGAATATCGTACCCCCTCCCAAACACTCACATATCTGTAGAGGCCATATTGAGAACGATACCACGATAGGAGAGCTTAAATATCGTACCCCCTCCCAAACACTCACATATCTGTAGAGGCCATATTGAGAACGATACCACGATAGGAGAGCTTAAATATCGTACCCCCTCCCAAACACTCACATATCTGTAGAGGCCATATTGAGAACGATACCACGATAGGAGAGCTTAAATATCGTACCCCCTCCCAAACACTCACATATCTGTAGAGGCCATATTGAGAACGATACCACGATAGGAGAGCTTAAATATCGTACCCCCTCCCAAACACTCACATATCTGTAGAGGCCATATTGAGAACGATACCACGATAGGAGAGCTTAAATATCGTACCCCCTCCCAAACACTCACATATCTGTAGGGCCATATTGAGAACGATACCACGATAGGAGAGCTTAAATATCGTACCCCCTCCCAAACACTCACATATCTGTAGAGGCCATATTGAGAACGATACCACGATAGGAGAGCTTAAATATCGTACCCCCTCCCAAACACTCACATATCTGTAGAGGCCATATTGAGAACGATACCACGATAGGAGAGCTTAAATATCGTACCCCCTCCCAAACACTCACATATCTGTAGAGGCCATATTGAGAACGATACCACGATAGGAGAGCTTGAATAGCGTACCCCCCCCCCCAAACACTCACATATCTGTAGAGGCCATATTGAGAACGATACCACGATAGGAGAGCTTGAATAGCGTACCCCCCCCTCCCAAACACTCACATATCTGTAGAGGCCATATTGAGAACGATACCACGATAGGAGAGCTTAAATATCGTACCCCCTCCCAAACACTCACATATCTGTAGAGGCCATATTGAGAACGATACCACGATAGGAGAGCTTAAATATCGTACCCCCTCCCAAACACTCACATATCTGTAGAGGCCATATTGAGAACGATACCACGATAGGAGAGCTTGAATAGCGTACCCCCTCCCAAACACTCACATATCTGTAGAGGCCATATTGAGAACGATACCACGATAGGAGAGCTTAAATATCGTACCCCCTCCCAAACACTCACATATCTGTAGAGGCCATATTGAGAACGATACCACGATAGGAGAGCTTAAATATCGTACCCCCTCCCAAACACTCACATATCTGTAGAGGCCATATTGAGAACGATACCACGATAGGAGAGCTTAAATATCGTACCCCCTCCCAAACACTCACATATCTGTAGAGGCCATATTGAGAACGATACCACGATAGGAGAGCTTAAATATCGTACCCCCTCCCAAACACTCACATATCTGTAGAGGCCATATTGAGAACGATAGTTTAAATTTGTGCAAGTTGGATGTGGGGAATGAGAACATCTCCTCAGGCGTCATTTAGCACATTACTATTCTGATAAGGTTCTGCCTCAGGCTTAGTTTCAACCATGCTTTCGGCTTAATGGTCTCAACAGGTCTGCTCCTCCCATATCATATCATTGCTATTAAAAGGCTTGGCTCACCATCAGACCCAGTCACTATTGAACCGTGATCAACCAAGAGAGGCTGCTTTTTATCGTATATATCATACTTTGTCTGTTAGCAGTTTTATTTAATCGTTGATAAGGAGATTTTATGCGAGAAATTGTTTTAAAAAATAAAATGAAGTATTGAGAAAGTAGTTATTCTTAATAGCGTTCCATCCAATCGTAAAAGCTCATTTTTGGTCAATATTATGTTATTTTCTGTAACTAAGGTGATTTTATGACAAAACTGAGTATTTTTAAACCATAAACTATAACTAAGAAAATAACCATTAATCTATCCAAGTGCGTTTAATCCAAGTGGGGGAAATTCACGATGGACAGATGTCAGTATTTCTTCCTCGTGTCATTTCATTCGTTTTAAAGTTACGTTTTATTATTTTTTATTTAAAATTATTCTTAATTGACTTGTGAAAAAATAAATTTAGGCTATTGCATAAGCAACAAAAATGGTTAGACCGCTGATCATTGGACGTACCTGTTATATGACGTTGAGGATGAAGTCTTTTAAAACAAGACAAAGACAACAACATAAAGAGGGACTTTTAAAACAAAACCTTGTTTTATCGTTTTATAGCTAGATTGGTAGAATGGGGTCCCGAACGGCAGAATGATACATGCCTGGGTCAATGGGCACTACTATCTGTATTCTAGCTGGGGGGAGGTTATCCAACTGTTGCCGCCCCTATCTCTTCGTCACTTCTCAGTCGATATTCCTTCCTCAGCTCCGTACATATTCATACAAAGCCCTCTATCTCTGCCGCATAATTTGCCACAAAACATAGTTGTACCCATCATTAATAATGCACCACACAAATTTCGCTCTTCACAAATTTGTCAAAACAAACACGCTGTTAGTAAAACAAATTTAAAATTTACTGCATATCAATTAAGAGTTAAATAGCCTTTGTAAAAAAAAAAAAAGTATTTTTATCAAAAACTTTTACTTTTAAAAGCTTTTACTTTTCAAGCCATCTTGTTTACAAGAAATACGTTTTATATAATGTACAGAGCTAAAATATTGTTTATAAATACCCGAATGGTTTCAAATAGGGAATAGTATTGAGGCTACAGAGCAACAATGGTGGACCAAGAAAATAAATACAGACTCCTAGCCAGCATCTTTTGTAGCACTTAAGTGTTAAGTTAGTAGCTGACAATGCTCACCCAAGTATTTCCTCAGGCATCTAGACCTGGAAGGCCTTATACTCTACTCCAGGTGCCAGGTCTTTACTCAATTGAACATTTGCTTAATGGTTTTGCTTGGAAGGAAGTAAAGAATAAAACCAGTGACACTAAAACCCGCGCCTTGGACTTGAGGTAGAATGTAGGAGGAATGCGTAAAGCCTACTTATCTGTATCTCATTCTTCAAACCCTACAGTCCATTTTTTCTTAGTCGTCCTCAAGAATAAAGTCTTCACTCTAATCTATGCCATTATTATCACCTCTTTTAATTAATAAAGGGAGTTTAAGCCTTTACTATTATTAGATTAATTGAATGACATAAAGCAGGTCATTTTTAAATATTTCAATTTTTTTGTGGGTTGGAGATAAAACTTTCAATAGCATCTGAGCAGTGATTTGGAATGCTTAAAAGCCTTAAGTAAGTGTGTCAGTTTTATTTTTTTACCTCAATATAGACATGCGTGCCAAATAAAGTATGTAGAAATACAACTTAATCATTGTGAAAAACTAATCTGTATTTTTGACCAAAAATAGTTAACTTCATTTGTTAAACTATCTCGGTCACTGAAAATTATCATTTTAACACATAAAATAAATGTACATAGCTAAAATATTGCCAAAAACAACGTAACTTTGAGCAATTACTGGATTCATTAAAGCTTCACCTTTTACTCACAACAATCAAACCCAAAATAAAACATGAATGATCATCGTATCGGGTACACTCTGGTAGGAAGGTTATTATGGTGATATATCGGTCGGTATTGAAACTAACTGTAAGGATTCGAAAAGATTATAAAGTAAAGGTGCATTTATATTTATATTAGTAAGTTAATGATAAACCGTTTTTACGATACCGAGGATATCAGTGGACCAAGTTAGCCTGGGTACTGTCAGAGTCAGTGGATAAATCTCCATGTGTCAAGGCACAAGTAATTGGAGCGAACAATTACTACGGCTCACCGGTATTCCTATTGAAGCACTCATTTTTCATTAATAAATTGTTTTGTCTTTTTCTAAACACCGAAATTGTTGTTCGTTTAGTTCAAGCGTCTCAGGAGACACTAACATATCACAAAATACTTTCCATGTCCAATACTCTTTCTTACTTGCATACTACTCTTTCGTAGTATTCTTTCATCTGGGCAAATGGCCGATGTAGAACCCTCGTACAAGACATAAGAGACAAGATTGAACAGGCGCTTTTGGCCAGCTAAACTGCTTAACAGATTTACATGCAAAATTACTAAAACCAATTTTGTCTTCGTACTAGAACTACAAATCACAGCCGAACATCACAATCCAAATTCCTTAGAACTGTAGTCAACACTCACTTCTACATTACAAACCTACGATGGCGTACTCAAAAGAAACCAAACTGATGTTGTAGGGCGGATTTTTGTAGTAGCGGGTTTCGCCGGTAGGAGCGTTTAAAGAAGATGTTTACTAGCCATTCTGCCAAGGTCCGTCACTTGAGAAGGTCCCGTTCTGCTTGTGTTAATTTATTTGCGACAGTTGTTTTTTCGATCTCGTCGTTTTTGTAATGGTTAATTGTCGTGGATAGCCACAGCGCGTGGCCGTGAAATTTTGCTTCCTGCTCACGAAAAGTGGCACAGAAACAATTGAAATGCGAAAAGAGGCCCACACGGCTGATGATATTAGGAAAACTCAAGTGTTTAAGTGGTTTTCTCGTTTTGAAAGTGAGGAAATGACAATTAATGATGAACCTCCCTCTAGACGTCCTTCGATGGCCAGAACCAACCAGAATGTCAGAAAAATTCGTAAAATCGTCCTGGAAGAACGACGATGGACCATCGAAGAAGTTGTGGAAAAATCTGGAGTGACATGCAGTTCAGTGGAGATTTGGAAATGAGAAGGGTGGCTGCAAAATTTTTTCCTCGGCAGCCCTCTCTTTGGGCCAATTTTCGACTTAAAATAGTATGACCACTGTATCCCATCCTCCCTATTTTCCCGACCTTACCCCCTACAACTTCTGTTTATTCCCCCGGATGAAAAAGGACTCGCTGTCAGGCATCACAAAAGAGGACTTTAAAAAATGTTTCGAGCAGTGGAATAAAATAATATAGAAATGTAGTGACTCCAGTAGAGAGTACTTTGAAGGATAGTAAAAGTGTTTTGTAAAAACAATTAAATAAATCACTTTTTACGAAAAAAGTTCGGTTTCTTTAGGGTACGCCCTCGTATATCATCACAGTGATCTCCAACTCCCAAGATTTTCTAAACTCCATAAACACTTATTGACTCGTCCAAATCTTGTGATCAACTCCTTACCCAGCAGCACTTAAGCTTAGAATCATCGTGAAAATACTAAGGAACTTGTTACTTAAGCACCTGCTTAAAATATTAGATTTTTTTTGTATAATATAAAGGAATACGTTACGTTATCGATCGATGAACTATAGATTTTACTGGACTAATGAATAGTAACAAATTACATGTCGGCATCAGGATTACACTATAAATATTTTTCAGAAATAATAATTAAATCCAGTATTGAAAAAACAATAATATGCCTTTAGTTTTTTCTGTTGTATATGTTTATCATTAAAACATTAATATTAGAGAGACGAAATGCTTTTAATTATCTCAAATACTACCCAGTGATGTAAGGTAGCCAGTTGTTAGAGTAATGCTACCAGATTAATTAATAAAATAGTTAGAATACCATAGTTTATAAATAAAATATGCAACCTATAAAGAAACAAACCGATAGTTTGCAAACCAAATGAGTGTATGTGCACAACTTTTTCCTCTCACCGGTGGTAGCCAGGCTACACTCCATCAGTCTGTAATATGAATATTGGGTGCACTGGTATACTGGATAGTGAATACGTAAGTAAATCCGAGCAGTAAACTCCTGGACAAAATTAGTTCATAGCTTACGATTGATAAACAACAACCTTTCTTATTTTTCTTTAGATATTTATAATAAAAACTGTTTTTTGGTGACATGCAAGCCCAGGTAAGAAAAAAAAAAAAAGGAAAATTTTACAACGCTTCAAAACGCGTTATTGGAAGAATGGGAGAACATTGCTCAAGAGTACATTCCTCATGTCATCGAGTCAATACCAAGACGAAGGTGGCAAGCGAGAGGAAGTGTTACCAGACACTGTAACCACTTTATTTCTAATTGATGCTGTGTTTCTGATTCATTCTCACGTAAAAATTGTTTGTTAAATTTTCCTTATTTTTTATACTTACCCTTCTAATGTTGATCAAAAAATAGTATTATTAATATCTAAAGAAAAATAAGAGATACGCCTTTTATGTACTTAATGGCAATAGGTTTTTGTCTGTCTGCCTGTATATTTTTGCATTCTGATAGCACCCGTAAAAATTATATGAATGAACTGGAATTATCAAGCTAAATTGTGAAGGCAATATTCACCGGCCAGGAAAGATTGACATAATAACAAAATCATGTATTTTTAGAAAAAATGTCAATTAGACTTTAGACATTCTTATAGAAAATATTTAAAAAAACTCACGCTTTGTATATAGCTCAATAACTATCTCTGAATATTGTTTTTTTAGCTTGTAATTGGACAATTTTAGTCACTAAAAACTAAAAACTAAAAAAATAGATAATTTTTAAAAAAAAAGGAGAGGCATCCCCAGTGAAGAGAAATCATCCAACAAGTCAAACTTCTGATCCTTGGACCGACTAGCATTTCATATCAAGTTTTACTAACGTTTGTAAAGTAATATTCCTTAACACAATAAAAGATTCCAGTTTTAGTATAACATTAAATAGTAAATGAATGTATTTAATTTTTCGATTAGGGCGTAGACCTTATAAAAATGGTTTAGTAATGTTTCGAGTGTGACGATATCAATAATGGAAGGGCCAAGGAGTAACTTTTGCTCAATATCTTTGCTAAGCTACCTTGGAGTTTAATTAATTCACCTTTTTTCATACTAATCAATATATGTTTTATTATTATTAACCATTATTGATAACATATCCTCATAGATTTCGTTTATTATTAATTAAGAAGGATATTTTGTGGCTCGATCCACTTGAAAGACTTAATTCGTATGCTATTAAGTCTCGGCATCAATTGTTCCATCAATTGGTTTTGGTTTAATATCAATACTGCTTGACCTTATAAGAAATGTTCATTAACCTTACGAAAAAATTCCACCATCAGGATGATTTTATTATTACTGCTGAGCCCAAAGGGAGAGGCAATACTTTCTAACCATTACGGGGCAGTTGTCTATTTGTGTGCTATGATGGTGAATAGTGAAATAGTGAATCCCGGGCAACGTTGCTATAATATGTTTGGCTTAAGATAATAAAAACTAGCTTGTTTCTATCTGTGGCCTGACTTGGCTGTCATGGTCGTTAACGGTAATAACCTATGTTTTCCAAAGCGATATTCTGTCACGGTATGTTATGTACATATAGCTCGATGAAAGTATATATTTCATAAAGAATATTCTCCTATATTTTAAATTCAACCTGAAAATAAATGAAATGAAAGACCTGAAAAAAAAATGAAAATCGTTCATGTTGCATTCGTGCACAAGACACAGTGAATAACTTAGCCTGATTGCCAGATGACGGATAGCTACTTACATTTAGCGTCTCCCATCTAGCCCTCATACCCCATCTTCAATATTGCAGGCTATGGTCTTCTCTAACGAAAGGATTGTTTGACAAATAATGTTAGAAATTATGATTTATTATTATTAAGAAACTAAATAATCTAATTTCTTGATTCAAGTCACTTCCTACCCAAGCATCCCAAAATAAAAATTTTAGCAGGTTTCAACTACTCAATTCCTTGTTCAGGTTCCATGATTAAACCTCGAGGTTTCAATATAATATTTAACTATAAAAAAAAGGAGAAAATAAATGAACTATTTTTTTAGTTAACTGTAATAAATTACCTAAAGATAATATTGCAGATTGGATGGCATAATATAAAGGAAACGTCTACAACTTATTTGATACTATTCAAAAAGAATACTTTATTAGCAATGCAAATTATATTTTTTTAAATCATTTATCACGATTCCTTGAATGTCTTATGAAACATCACAGTGGTACGCTTCCCCTCCTTCGATAAATACAGTAGGACAGGTGGGCAACATTTGTCCTCAGTAGATGGTGGCCATCAGAAGTCAATAGAATTTCTTTTCGACCGATAACAGGTCATTTGGTCCAGGTAGCTGTTACTGCGGGTGAGTAGATATTCCTGGTTGCTGCTGTCAGTGGCCTGTCACCCCTGCACTCCTTTGTTCTGTGAATAATATCACTTAAAGCGCCTTACCAAGTCCGTTGGTAACTCCGCAGTGCTCCATATCGAGGGTAACTTCCACTCATCCCGCACACAATATTTCCTCAGTTCAGGCCTTTTCAAACCATTATTTCTCATCGCCCTTCCTACATTTACTATATCCTCCTGTTCATATCATCAGTCCATTCTTACTACACTTTTCATCTTTCTAACTTTTAACTATTGCCCACACAACTGGAGCTTTCGACCGTTATTTTTTTCCCACTTCACCAATTTCTGGAATACTCTCCCAGTTAATATCGACATCTGCTAACTACCCAGACTGACGCTTTCTTGCAAGATAATTATATCTGGCTACTTATTAAGCAATACTTTTTAATACATATATCTAATAATACATTTAGTCCCGACCGAACGTAGCATTTAAATGTATTTAATGATTTATTTACCACTACTGATTCGATTTTATCCTGTCCTAATTAGTTTTAATCCAAAGTTAATTTATCATAGTAATTTGTCGTGGTGATCAATGGAAGATATTTACTTATTCAGATAAAATATACAAGAAGATATGTTTTTTACTCGTATAACTGAAATAATTAAATACTATAAAAATAGCAGGAATTCCAATGATGGATGACTGCAATACTAAATCTAAATATCCATTACTCACAATTACATCGGTGTCTTCATTGATGGAAAGTCCGGGCTAAGATGTCCTCATTCAGCGTCTCAAAGGGTAAGCCTTCCGTCCTCGGCCGCGTCCCAGAAGTAAGTGAGAGCTCTTGTCTACCTTTTTAACAAGAGAGATTCTCCCAAAAGCACGATCTGTCGTCTTAGCGAGTGGTATTTAGTATCTCATTTGAACTATCCTCACTTGTCTGTGTAGAAATGGTGTTTTTTAACACCTCCTTCATACCAGGAGTGTGTGTGACCAACGACCAACTAACTAACCAGCCTAGACCTGCTATTCCTTGTACCTCTACTGCTTGTCAATCAAACCTTTCTTTACGGCAGTTAGCAAGGGCCCTTACATCTTGCCAACCCTTTTATAATTGATTTATACTTCTTTATTCTATTATTTCCTGTATTATATTTACATTGGGGTTCCCTTTACATATCTATATATTTTATATATATATATATATATATATATATATATATATATACAAACATACAGCAGTGGTCAAACGTTTCTGGCCAGGTCATACATTTCCTAATACTTACAAACTACCATGAGGATTTTTTCTGGCTTTTAGCTTGAAAACGATTTGTGATTGTCAACAGGATCCTAGGATTAGAGTAAGGTCTACAAATCAGAGACATGCGCGTCATTTCTCACTTGCCGTAAAAAGAAGGTTATAAATAGCGTTAGAATCAATTTAAGTTATTTTAAGTTTTAAGTTTCACTACTTCAGTAAAAAATTGTTAAATGTAAAATGAACAGATGATAACTTTTATTTTGTTTATTAATAATTGAGTACTCACTTTAAAATTACTAATGGTTGAAAATCTGTATTATTAGAGGTTAATTTATAAATGAGTTTTTTCTTAATTGCAAAATTATCAATAATCAAAATAATACTAATTTTTTTAGGACAAAAATATTAATTCTACTGCGTTTTAGATTTTAAAACCTACACATTTGAAACATTATTATTCGATTGTTATCCGTTATTCTATTGGAACAAACCAAGGTCTCTGATTTTTTCTCAATTATGGGAAAATCATCAGACCATCAAATGTGATTCAGGTTCTGTGCTGTTACCGCTTTTATTTAAAAAGAATAGAAACATGTTCTGGTAAATGCCATATTACTTTTAAATATTTTCCACACTTTTTCTCAAAAATATCTTAACAAATATGCACGCTAAATAAAACTTTCGGATGGATTTTTTTTATGGCCCCTTCTGTAGAACACACCGACATATAGACCTATTAATTTATCCGTTTCCGTAGTAACTCGTAGAGAGCCTCTCCTCTTGTGATCAATGGACTGAGGTTTCAATTAAACTTCAGGGAAAAATTTTCCTCTACAATAGAAGCAATATAGTAATTTATTTCAGAACAGGCTACACAGATTTCTTTGATGTTATTTATACGAAATAAATACAATTAAATACAAATGGATATCTTCTATTAAAAGGAAGACATATTGATTACTTAGCTGCTACCGGTGCTCTAACTTAGAAACTAAAAGGGTTGAATTTAAATCAGGTGAAGGGGGAGAAGTTATAAGCTCCTGCCAGGAGCAGTTTACCACCCTTACGATTAACAATTCAGTAACTTTTTCTAACCAGTTTCTCTCTGTAAATATAATAAATACCACGGGCGGGAGGGGGTTTTAATCAGATGATTAATTTGGACATTTTCAATTACATTCTCAAAACAAACTAAGCTATTAGCCTTCATCCTACGGCCGGCTTTAAAAGAAGATTATACTGGCGTACAGGTGGATTTCCCAAGTAATTATACCTTTATGTCTGTGTTCGATCCCGACCGGAAGCGAAGTAAGCTTTGTGACTGAGTGTGCTCATGTGTTTAATTATCAATCCCAATGGTTTAAATGGTTTCAGGGAAAACAAAAGTGTCCACATAATAATAAGAAATGAGTTCTCAAGAAGGGAGGTTAAAACAACATGCTTTCCATACGAAGTGACTATACCGTTCCATTACCTCAGGCATTGAGTTCAATTCCTCAAACGAAAAACAATCGTAAGTGCCATGAATTTTGTGCATGATGCAAATGAAACTGAAGAATCTACGGAAAAAAGATATGTGGCGATTGAGGTGCTTAAAAAGAAACAAGTTATTAACTGCCTCGAAGCGAAAGAGCTCGAATCTTTACTCCCCGTTCGCAAATCCAGGGGATGAGCTAGTTATTTAAGTAGGATTGGCGCTTGCTTTGAGTTTATTTCTTGATGAAAGACTATAAACAGATGATGAGCACATGAGCTCAAAATTTACCCTTCTCTTATAATAGCATATTGTTAATTATAATACAAATGCGTTTCTATTTAGCTAAATTATCATTGAAATTAAATAAGTACCATCCAACAGTAGCAAAATTTATGAGAAACTTAACCAAAACCGTGAAGAACCTCCTGAGCTTAACTCAGAAGAATTCGCCAAAACACCCCGGATCAAACCAAAAAAGAGTTTACTATACAACAAAATAAAAATAGGCGACACGCACATAAACAACATTAAAAGACCGAATAAGCAGAAGAAAAAATATTTTGTTACGGACAATGACGAGGACACTCATCATGATCCAGGTCCTAGTAGCCGCCGCAGTAATTAATAAACAGACTTAATAGATATTGACGAAATTGATAAAATTAATGAAGTATAATCAAATAAATCATGATCAAACGATATCAATTAATTATAGAAGAAATTTGTGAATGGGTTATATTTCGATTGGCTAATCTAACGTCATAATGTTCAGTAGAAAAATTTATTTATATTATATTTACGTATATTATCCGTTTCTAAAGAATTTGGTTTTTTGGCAAGAGAGATTGGAAGCTACATTTATATTGGTTGTATCTAAAAGACAAATTTATTATATGTCTTAATATTAATTATTCTTTATATTAGTTTATAATGAATGTAATTGTGAAAACATTTCAGCCACCGGCTATAACATTAGATAATTTAATTTGTATCAAGTTGAGCAACTGTTCTTTAAAGGTAGTTATAAACCAAAATGAAAAGCACGAAATTGTTTTAAATATCTTAAGTTTGTTGTGTGCTGTCCAGTATAAGAGCTATTCACTCACATATATACCAGAGCGAATTATTTTAATTCCATTTATAAACAATTACCTACAGATCATTTAAGGTACACAGAATCTGCTATTTAGAGATTATAGCAAATTTAGGATTTGGCTATGTTTTATTTTTTTGGATTAAGTTGTTTACTGCTTAAGAATTAAAAGTCAAATAATTGCACTCCTCGAGAATCAAACTAGGCGATGTTTAAGCCTTTACATCTAATCAGCTTTTTGAAGTTAAATATTTACTTTTAGTTTAAAAGACGTATCTGACTATTCGTCATTTAAGCTTCAGTTACATACAAGGTACTTACACTGAAGGATTATTACCTAAGCCAACAACTATTAAGCACGAGACTAATTGTCAATTGTTTATTCTCCATAGAATCTATTAATAATAATTATCCATATGTGTAATTAACTAAGAACTATTAATTATAAGTGGAACAAACCTTTCCATTACAATGTAACCATAAAATATTTCTAGAATATACTCTGAGCAACAAGTTTACTTGTAATTAATATTTTATATACATTAACCGGTTAACGAGATATAATTTAAGGAACTAATAATTTTAATTATTCTTGTATAGGTATAAATGATTGAATAATTAATGGAGTTATTTTCTGGTATTTAAGCGTTTACCAATGTTATAAGAATAAAGCAGATTAATATTGATTTAATAAGAAAATGTTATTTTAATTTTTGTATTTATAATTTGATTCATTAAGACCACAGATCGATAATAGTAATTTTCATTTCATACTGTATATCTTGATAATGCCATATCAAATACAGTACGATACCATTTAATATCTTTGCTACATTTTGTATAGTATAATTTCTTTTTTCAAATCGAGGAACCAATAGTAATAATACTATGTTAAGTATAAGTTTCCTCTTACATTTTTAAGCTATTTCTTATGAAATTTTATGTTCGCTTTATGCACCTTTATAAAAATTATTGTACCTTTGTAACTATACGCATACTGCAAACCTGAATTTACATGCTATAAGGATTCTTATTAACTGAGAATTAATAATGCTAGAGCAATGTGACTTCAAGTGTGGTATCCATTTAAAATTTTCTTATCATTAATACTTTCAACTGAATGTTACTCTGTAAAAACAACTGTGAATGCTCTGAGTGTGTGCCAAATATCTTGTTAAGTAAAATTAGATTTCTTTTTGCACATTTCCGGAGCAATGCTTAATCTTCGGGAGGGAGGAGTTACATGACGACAATGACTACTAAACATTGGCTAATCCATGTTAAGACTTCCTCCTATAAATAGGCTGAGCCTGCGGCTCTCGCCCTCATTCCATTCTCATTTCCATTATCAGTTAGTCACGCGTCATATTTCAGTCATTCACGGCAATCTCTTTATTTTTCAACCTTGTGCTTGTACTTTAATAAAAGTGTTTTTAAAAAGCCTTTCTCTTCGTGGTCTGATTTAATTATATAAAAACCCTAACTATTGACTACCCAAAAAGAAATGTCTTTGCTTTATTGTTAGTGACAATAAATTTTAAATAACGTAAGAGTTACGGTAAATTAAATGAACTCTACGATGACTTGTTTATGTCATCAGAATAGAAGGGGAATTTTATTTATTTATGAACAAGTAAAGTTAACACAATTTTCTAAAATCCTGCTCCAGCAAAACTTATCTGAAATGAAACCGGGCCGCCCAAGACCTGCTTGAGAGGTGAGGATTTCCGAATTAATTTGGAAGAAGGATTTTAAAGTGTCCTCCAACTTGGCTCAAACTCAACTGCTCCAGATGCGGGTGGTTAATTGAATCAAGAGCTATCCCTGGACATTTCTCCTCTGAAAATTTGTCAGGAAAATAGAAGTAAAATAATTTGTATACTCGTAATATAATATGTAATATCGGAACTGATAAGATTATAAAATTATCAAAACTTCCTCTTTAGAACATGAATCTTATATTTTTAAAAAAAGGCTATCAAGCACGCAAAATAAAGATGAGATTCAATTTGATTTATTTATGTTTACAACATAATTTTATTTTACTTGGTATAAATAAAATCCAATGCGGTTTCCAACACAAGCATTCAAACTTATCCTAAACATCAAGATTGACCGAATAAATCATAGACAGCTTTGAGACGAAAAAACAAACAATTGACAGATTGCATGACTTCCAGCAAGCGTTAGACAAATTCTGCCACCCCGTGCTTCTGTACAAGTTGAAACAAAACTATTTTTTACCTTAAAAATTCTAAATTCATTTCTTAAGGAACGAACCTTTTCAGTACGAGTTCACAACAATTTCTCTTCAAGCAGATGTATTAATGCAGGAACTTCGCAGTGTTCTCTTATGTCAGTACTTTAATCTGCATGATTATTTACCCACATCATCAATAGTTATGTTCGCTGATGACACTACTGTGTTTACAAACAAGAATAAAGTCACGCCACGTAACATGTCGTAGACTAGCCTGGATGGTCTTTACCAAGTGGGAAATTATGCTCAACCCATGCAAATGTGTAGCATTTTGCGCCGTACTTGAAATACACCTGAGTATCCTTCCGCAATGTGCCATAACTACGGAGTCACATCTTTAAAACACTTACCGGGGTGTAATCTAGACTAGCAGTGTTTAACCCCATTGTGAATAGGAAATCGCACTTGAAACCGGATGTTACCATTTTAATCTCCCGTACCATCTTTAGGCCACAGCTCATGTTTGGTTGTGAAGTATGGGACCCTGCCTGCTGTTCTCTCAGAAGACTACCAAATTTCCTAAAAATAAAGTTGTAAGGACTGCACTGAATGCTATCTGGTTCCTCAGAAACAACTTCACCAAGACTTACAATCTAAGACAGCAGAAGATTTTATCAAAGTAAAATTCTTGAAGTGCCATCACAAATTCCTATACGCTGAAGAAGCACGCAAAAATAATATTAGAATTCGACATTAGAAAGTAAGACTCTTGCTAGACACCCAGCTGTCTGTGAAAAATTGATGATCCAACGTTGACAAAAATCTGTTAGGTTTAGTAACTAGTCAATTATCATTATGTATTATGTAAATCATTTATTCATTAATACGAGTGATATTGTTACAAAATTATATTTCGTTAGGGGTGTCTCTTAGTGGGACAATTTCCCATTCTCTTGAGTGTTAATATTATTTTCTCTGTCGTATCCATATATGGCACTGCCAAATTATGCGGAAACAAACGATAGAGTATATGTACACATTTAATTTACTCCACTGCAGATCCTTCACTGCTTAGTTTACCTGGTCCAAGGTTGATATACACTCTTAATTCTTTAAAATACTTACGGTACACTTGAGATTGTAGAATACATGTATATTTTTCTATCTAAAATCTTCCTTTCTGAGTTATTCCTCCCAAATAGTTACTATAGTAAGCATAATATCATCTAATACGGATAATTACGTTTGAATCATCAATTTTATTACCATGATTATTTTTCCCCTGAGAGTCCGTAAATACTCTATTATTTTTTAACCTATCGATACATTCCTTTATCAAAAAACTACTTTAAATTAGTATCAAGAAAACATTGAAACATTGGCAATTAACCATTACGTAATATCAAAGTTTAAACAGTTTCCAATACCCATCTTTTCTCTTTCTACGTATAATAGATCTGTGATAGAACATGTAGTGACGGTATTTTCTTCCTATAATGTAATATATAATGTCCAGCATGCCACAATTTAGTTTTTTTCACATTTCATTTTCATCCTTGTTTCGATGCCATTTTTGAAGCACAAAGGCGTTATCAATTACAAGGTACGTTGTCCGTTTAATATATTTACATTTTTCATTTGTGTATTAAATAGCTTTCCCGGAATTAATTTATTTTTTTTTAAATTTATTTTCTAATTTTTTCAATGCCTTTCCCTTAGGCATATTGACACAATAAAGCAAAAAATATTTATTTATTTAGTACTTAGTTTATTTAACAAAGGAAATATCTTCCATTTAATCTTGAATTTTCTTTTTAGCCGTTGAATATACCGTCAAGTAATTTATTAATGGTAATTAAAAGAAAAACATATTGTTTTGCTTATATTATTTTTATAATATTATATTATATTATAATTTATAATTAAAATAAGTATTTATATATATATATATATATAATGTTAAATATTAAAATGTTGAAACCTCCACACGAATCTCTACCTGTAATCACTTCTCCTAGACCAAATATCCTTTAGCTTTATCAGTGTTTCTACTACGTACAAATTCAAACGTTAAAGAAGAAATTGAATAACCTTAGAATTTATTATATTCCTCTTCCTGTATCCAAGACAGCTGTATTTAGGCTTCCATCTCGACAAAAGACTGACATGGAACCCACACACGAGGCTAAAAAGACAATAACTGAACAGACGCTTGGGACAACTGTACAGACTACTTCAAAGGACATCCCATCTCTCAATAGAAAATAAATTACTACAAAGTTATACCTAAGCCAATCTCGACATATAGAATAGAACGTTGTGAGTATAAGTATAAAATCCCTTTGTGAAAAATTAATACATAAGCATAATTTTTAATTTAATTGCCGATAATTTAGAATAACATACTAAGAAAAAAGCAATAAAAAACATTAGGAGAGAATTCTTCAAGAATCTCTTGTATGTTGTGTATGAATAATCTAATTTTCATTATCTTCATTACAATACCTTAGTTGATGTTCTTTCATACTGTACGCAATCGCATACTTTCTTATTGGAGTATATATTGTAACATTCATGATATTTGAGAATATCATGGCCAGGAACCCTCACATCTGGTAAGCATCTTCCCTTATGCTCCTAGGAGTGGGGATGAGATAAAAGGGCAGTCTTAGCACAACCGTCGAGACGAGCGGACTTAGCAAGCTCCCGAATTGGCGGTCACCAACAGGAAAAGAGGAGAATAACCAGCAGCAGAAAGTAACGTTGATTGGATTACAGGAAGATCATCGATTGGGTGATATTAATATTGTTTTTATTATGGATCCATTAAAAGAAATTGAGCTCAAATTTCATGTTTTTTGTAATTAGTAGTAACTATCCTAATTTAAAAGGAATTGAATATTTTTTTATACTTTTTCTCAGCACTCTATATAATTATAATTATTTGTTACAACCATTTTATTTGAATATATTTCACAATTCCTAGTTTCTCAATTTATTAATAACTACAACAATAGCCTTGAGATCGGGCGATTCAATTGGGATAAATTCCTATGTCAACGACATAAAACAATTTGAATTGAAGATCTCATGACGGACCTGCCAAATTAGTTAAGGTAAATTGATCAAATAAAATAGAAAGAGAAATGGTGAAAATTGAGGTAGGTTTTAATATATATATATATATATAAGTTAACGATCGTCAACGAAAAACGAGATGAAAAAGGAAAGAGGTTGAATGTAGTTACTGAACGAGAGTTGTCACAAGACTGTTTTTATTTGAGCCTTTTAAAGCCTCTCTGAATACATTCGGGATGTTTACATCCCGATGACTTAAGGATTAGGCTGGCTGCCTACGACGTCCGAACCTTAACTCCCCTCTGCCAGTTTACGCATATCTCTTCGTAAACTCCAAGGTCCGCCGCACGCAGCACACAGCCTGTAATCCCTTACATCACGTTTACGGTCTAATATATTCATAGTCCACACAAAAAAACAGGACACAAAGAAAAGAGATAATACAGAAATAAAACAAAAATAATAATACAAAAAATAATACATTCGCCCTGGACCCGGTGGCTGCCAGGTAAAAAAAAATGGAACATCCACAATATAAATAATGAAAACAAAAACTCTCTCTGAGCAGCACATGTGAAGTATATGATTCCGGATCAGTTGCTCCGTATTGGATCGAGGGCACACCATCTTACGCACATTCAACACCCTCCCCCCTGTGTTGGGAGTTTCAACTGTTCAATGTGAACGGTTCGCCTCTTCTTTGGGGTGGTCATACTCTCGATGGTCACGAGATTATGTTCCCGAATTATGATGACCTTAAAGGGCCCCTCATACCGAACAAGTTCCTTACTACGATTTGACACGACTTTTCTGTACACAACGGTCCCAATCAATATTGCTCCTATGCGATCCCGCACCTTCAAATTTGCCCGTGCCACGCGCTTGGATTTTTCGCGCATAATCTTATCGCGTACTCTGTACCACATCTTTCCGAGCGGCATGTGGGTGTTATGGAGCTGTGCCACCATTCCCTCATCCGCCACCGTCTCTGGCCAGTTCCTCGGTCTCACTCGTAATCCGAACAAAATTTCGAAGGGTGCTAACCCCGTCGTGGCATGTTTCGAGTGGTTGTATGCCGCCACCGCCATTGGCATCACTACGTTCGCCGACAGGCCTTTATCCACCTGGTACACGCGTAAGTGGTCGCTGAGGGTGCTGTGTAACCTTTCGATGGTTCCCCTGCTCTTGGGATGCCCGGGGGTATTAAAATGCCATGCCACAACCCGTTTTTGCATTTCGGCTCTCACGGTTGCATTGTCAAACTCCCGTCCCCCGTCCGACGAGATCCTCTCTGGTATGCCGTAGAATTGAAACCATGTGTTGAGGGCTTGTAATATGGAATCTGATGACTTGTCCCCCACCGCGTAGGCCATAGCCACTTTGCAAAATGGGTCGATGATAGTGACCCACTTAAAACCCCGCCACGTGAAGGTGTCCACTTGAATCTCCGTCAATGGTGCTTCTGCCGTGGGTGATTCCTCCTGGAGTCCCTGCGGGGGATGTCTATCATATTTCGTCTTCTGACAAACTTCGCATGCTCCGATTACCTCCTGAATAGTCCGCTGCATCCCCCACCAAAAATAGCGCCTTCGTAGTGCTTGTGCCGTCTCCTGCCCACCGCGGTGGTTGGTTTTTCCTTGGTGATACGCCAGTGTTACCTCGCGTTGCTGCTCCTCGTCCCGCAGGGTTTGGACCACGGAAAGACACCGAATGAACGAGCGATCCACCCCCAACAGCTCTTTCTGCCACAGCTTTTTAATTTTGTCCCACACAGTCGCGTTGCCCACGAATAAATGGTGTGTTTTGCCGGGTTTGGACACGTCCTTGAGAGCCTGACAAATTTGATCTCCTCGAACTCCCGGTGGTGACCAAATCGTCGCGATCTGACTCCTGCCGTACGTACTATGGAGTATTTTCAGAGCACCCGATGTTTGAGTTTTCCAAATGATTTCCTCCGCTTATCATTGATGATTTCATCCGTCGTCTCCATATCACGCGGTCTCTCCCCTATAGACTCGTCTGATGGTGGATCCGCACTCCTGTCACTATCTTCCCTCGTGCTTCTCCTGCCCGCTTCTCCAGGCGTCCATTCCCCAATAAATTGCCTCATACCGCTCGATGTTTCCCCTTCCTCTATGGCGTTCACCATAATAGCGCGCGACAGCCAGTCTGCCACGACGTTGTCTTTCCCTGGCTTATACACGATATCCAGATTGTATTGCGCTAAGAATTCCTTCCACCTCGTTACCCTTGAGGAGGATTCTTTGAGTTTTCCGACCCATTGAAGAGGTCGGTGATCCGTATGTATTCGAAACCTTCTGCCAAATACATACGGACGGAAGTGCTCAATGGCCCACACTATCCCAAGGAGTTCTCGTTCCAGAGCGCTGTACCGCGCCTCCGTGTCCGTCAGGCGTCTGCTTGCGTAAGCCACCGGTCGTTCCCCGTCTTCGCCTTCCTGTGACAATACTGCCCCCAAGGCATAGTCGCTTGCTTCGGTGGTGATCGTGAAATCCTTCTCGAAGTTAGGGAAAGCCAAAATCGGCGCCTCCTGCAAACGTGCCAAGCATTTGCGGATATTCTGCTCTATCAGCGGCGTGATCATTATCCGTGCTCCTTTCCGTAGTAAATTGTTAATGGGTACCATATATTCTGCCATGTCCGGCACGAAACGGCGGTAGTAATTGAGCGTGCCCAGTAATCTCCGAATCCCTTTTACGTCTTTTGGCACCTCCATTTTCTGGATCGCTTCTACTTTCGTCGAGTCTGGTTGAACCCCTTCCTGTGAGATTGTGTGCCCTAAAAAACTAATCTGCTCCTGCCCCAGTGACGATTTGTCTATTGACAGTTTCAACCCAAAATCCCTTAATCTCTTAAATACGTTCCGGAGGTGTTGAATATGTTCCGATTCCGTTCGGCTGAAGATCAGCAGGTCATCCATATAAATTTGGCACATATTTTCGTCCATTCCTCTCAGAAGTTCGTCCATGAGACGCTGAAAGGTTATTGGAGCATTTTTGAGACCGAACGGCATTCTCGTGAACTCAAAATGCCCTCTTTCAAACGAAAACGCCGTTTTATGTTGGTCATGCGCAGCTAGTTTGATCTGATGGTACCCTGCTTTTAGGTCCAATGTGCTAAAAATTTTTGCACCGTTTAGTCTGTCTAGGATGTCTTCGAACCGCGGGATCGGATATTTTTCGTCCAGGGTATTATCGTTAAGTTTCCGAAAATCCACCACGACTCGGTATTTTTCCTCACATTCTCCCGGTCGACTTTTCTTTTTCACTGCCCACAAAGGGCTATTATACGGAGACGTGCTATCTCTGATAATACCTTGGTGCTTGAGATCCTCGATCTCCTTTCTAATGTGTTGTCTGAGCGCTTGCGGATACCGCCTCTCCTTCACATACGTCACCCGCTCTACTTTTAACGGGATCTCATGTAGCGTTTTCCCCGTTGCTCCTAGCTTGTCCCCTTCAGCGAAAAAAATATCCCTAAACTCGCTTCGCAGACTCTCCCTCCAATCCTCCACTCTCTTAACCGCTCCTATTTGCTCCGTTTCGCCCCTTACGCCCCCCCGGCTTCGATAGGTTCGCTTCCCTATTTTGATCCTCCAGTTCTCACCCTCGTTTTCGATGCGCGCGCCTACTTTTCCCAGTAAATCACACCCCACTATTATCTGGTATTCCCGTGGCATGTCTTCCACGACGTGTACTTTTATGTCACCCATTACTTTCGCCCATTCGTCCAGCCCCACGACCGCATCTCCCATTACTTCGCAGGGTCCCCCCAGAGTAAGTAATTTACACCTACATACCTTGATCTGGTTGCCCTCTCTCCTCCACTTAACCTCTCTAACGCACCATGAGATATTATTGTATTGGTGCTGCCAGTATCAATGAGGCACCTCTCCCCCTTCCCGAACTCGATAATTGGCAAACCACACATCCTTTCCCGCACTGTATTGCACTTTAGGATGCGGTCGTCTCTCTGCTGCCACTCTCCTCAGGCCTCCGTACGCCGCTCCCATCTGCGCGAGGGATTCTTCTGCCACCCTCGTCTTCTGCTTCCGCTGCGCTTCGACTCCTCTCCGTCTGTCTCCAACGTCCCTGATTACTCGTCGCCCGATGATCCATTTTCTCTTGGTGTCGCGCTCCGCCTCTCCCGGATTTCCTGGTTATTCACCTCCATTGGTTCTGCTTTGTGCAATTCCCTTCTACGAAACAAGTATGGACATTGTCTTGCTATGTGTCCTTCTTCCCCACACTCAAAGCACTTAGTGCGAGGGCACTGAGCTACCAGATGGCCCGTCTTTCCACAACCATGACATTTCCTTTCTTCTTTCCGAGGTGCGTACCTAGGCCTCGTCACTCCCAATCTTCTCTCTCTTGTCACTCCCCTGTCTCTACCGGCAAACGGCGTTTCCTGTCTCTTCCACACTGCTTTTGGGGTCCTGTTTCTCCTATATGGGATCTGGCTCCAATCGTTGTCATCTTCGTTCATTTTTACTTCTTCTTCCCTTGCGCTAGCATCTATCATCGCCTGGGCGCATTCGAGGAACGATCGCTCATTAGGGAACCCTTCCTTCCTTCCCGTCTCCTTCGCTAATTGTACCTTTAAGATTGTAGACAGGAATCCCATCCTGCCCTCCACTTCATCGACGCTAGCTGTCTCATTTATTTTATTGTAGCGGACAACCAGGACTGCAGCATACTGTCCACTATTCTGTCTCGGAGATTTCATTTCTCGAAACATTTGGAATATATCCTCCTCTGGGGTCCATCGTCCCCCCCCCCCATATGCTTTTTTCAGTCTTGTCTTTACTATCTCCCATGGGGTTTCCTCGTCCGCCT
Organism: Acanthosoma haemorrhoidale; assembly: GCA_930367205.1. Taxonomy (NCBI): domain Eukaryota; kingdom Metazoa; phylum Arthropoda; class Insecta; order Hemiptera; family Acanthosomatidae; genus Acanthosoma; species Acanthosoma haemorrhoidale. The sequence goes on from OV884009.1 coordinate 116,812,311, forward strand.
GTATCAAGTTCAGCACCTTCCTTTTCACCCTGCACACCAGGTCTGCCTTTATTGACTTAGCGTCACCTGGGTCGAGTAACCCTTCGTCCATCTTGGCTTGTATCCTCTGCATAATCCTATCTCCACCTTTGAGAAAATGATTTAGCTCACCTATTTCCCCAGAAAATTTTTCGAGGTCTGAGATCATTTTCCTCATGTCCTGTGACGTCACTGCCTGCACCTTCATCCATGCCAGTGAGTTCGCATGGGCTTCAGCCATGGTTTCTTTAGGTAACTGTGGAACTTTAAACGCTGCCGGCCGCAATTCCACCATTACCTACTTTAATTAAATCACACGAAAGTGAATGAGAAGGAAAAAAAAACAAAAGCCAACTCGCACGTTAATGACTCGAACCCACTCCGCTCCCGGGTTTCGGCACCAGTTAACGATCTTCAACGAAAAACGAGAAGAAAAAGGAAAGAGGTTGAATGTAGTTACTGAACGAGAGTTGTCACAAGACTGTTTTTATTTGAGCCTTTTAAAGCCTCTCTAAATACATTCGGGATGTTTACATCCCGATGACTTAAGGATTAGGCTGGCTGCCTACGACGTCCGAACCTTAACTTATATATATATATTGAAACCTACCTCATTTTCTACCATTTATTTTCCTAATTTATTAGATCAATTGACCTTAACTAATTTGGTAGGTCCGTCATGAGATCTTTAATTCAACTTGTTTTTATGTCTTTGACATAGGAAATTATCCCGATTGAATCGCCCGATCTCAAGGCTAGTGTTATAGTTATTAATAAATTGAGAAACTGGGAATTGTGAAATATATACAAGTAAAATGGTTATAACAAATACTTATAATTATAAATAGTGCTGACAAAAATTATATAAAAAAATATATTCATTTCCTTTTGAACAAGGATAGTTACTACTAATTAATTATATAAAAAAATGAAAATTGAGCTCAATCTCTTTTTAATGGATCCATAATAATAAAAAAACAATATCTATATCACCCAATCGATGATCTCCGTTTAATCCAATCAACGTTACTGTTGATCTCTTCTTCTTCTTCTTCTTCTTCTTCTTCTTCTTCTTCTCCTCTTCTTCTGTTGGATACCGCCAAGTCGGGGTCTTGCTCTTGTTCGCCCTCTGGCTGTTAGGCTAAGACTGACTAAGACTCGCCCTTCATCTCATCCCCACTCCTAAGAGCACAAAGGGATGATGCTTACCAGCTGGAAGGGTTGCAGGCCATGATATTCTCAAATATCATGAATGTTACAATTGCCTTCCCTTATAAATAAAAAAAATTTATGAAACTTTTTTTTTTTTAAGTGGACCCACAATATTTTGTTGCTGCGTTCGATTTGTTGAATTGGTTGTTTATAACGGGTGTTGAAATTTTACAAAGTTTATAATAATAATAGTTCAAATTTTGCAAGGTTTTAAATTGCTTGAAGAGCGTACAAGTTGTTTTAATTTTTTTTTACTTAACTAAATTATTATGCTAATTAGTATGGATTAGTTCGAAGGTACATTGTTTTATGGGACATAACGCGATTTGGAAAACATTTGTTGAGAAGACGGTTGAGTGTGATTAGTAATACATATTGGTTTTTAATTAAAATACTAGACAATTCTACTGGTAATTAGTAACAATAGAGAAAAATTGTTGTGTGTGTGTGTGGGTGATTTGAATATTTTACCTGAGTGAAAAGATAGGGACATCGTTGTCGCGTATAAAATAATATTAAATAAATCAATTAAATGGACTTAAGCATTCAAGGAATATTTACGATCTGTTCTATAGATTAAGTGATAATGAAGTCAGAAGCTTCACTTGCCGATAATTCAATAGACTTTACTAGGGTCAATACTTCTAATAATAGTTTTGTTTTTGTTTGTATAAACTTCTAAAGTTTATGTGTCATCCGATCAGTATTATTTTCATTTAATAATGAAAATAATAAAAGAAAACTATAATTTTTTTCTTTTTTTGAAGTTATATTGTATCGAACAAAAAACATCCCTGTAATTATTTTTAAATGCCTTCCATTCATTAATTTTAATGTTGTTCAAATCAAACACGCAAAAAGAAATTTCATCAAGATGAGTTGGAATTTGAGATTCCAATTTCTTCATATCCAAAACTTTGTTTTGAATTATTTTTAAATTTTCCACGTTATCGCTGGTTGTCTGCTGATGCTCTGTAATTTGATCTTTCAATGAAATCACTTCTCCTTTCTTAATATTCGCTGTATCTTCTAACTCTGAAAATTGATTTTCCAACAAACTCATATTATTCTCATAGTCAAGCTTTATTAGATCATGTTGACGTGAGGTACACTCATCATTGTTATCTGCAATCTTCTGTTCATCCTCCAATGAAGTCATTTTCTCTTCATTATCCTTAATTGAATATAAGCTAAGATCTGTCTGACAATCAGCATCAACTAGTTGTGACTTTGTTAAATTTGTTTTTTCATGATCTGACGTATTTTTCAATAGAATGATTTCTTCTTTTAATTTTGAATTTACATTATTATTTCCTTGGAGTGTTCTCCGATTGAATCACCCGATCTCAAGGCTAATGTTATAGTTATTAATAAATTGAGAAACTGGGAATTGTGAAATATATACAAGTAAAATTAAAGTCAGAGGTAGCTTTGCCTTGTAAACTAATGCGATCATGGGACGTAAACATCCCATGATCCCGTATATGTCGGATTACAAAGAGAAATAAAGACAGTCTATTTCGAGAACTGAAGTTAGTCTTACGTTCCCGTTTTCCTTCTCTTTATCACATTCTACCCGGTGGCGAATAACTGGCACCAAAACCCGGGAACCAATCGTTTTTTTTTCTCTCTTATTTTGTCTCTCGTTTTTTTTTATCTCGATTTTTTCTCTCCTTTTTTTTTTGTTCTCTTATTTTACGGGAATGCTGGAGGGAGTACTTAGACCAGGGGTGCTCAACGCAGCAGTGGATATACCACAGCTACCCCAAACAACTATGGCACCCGCTCATGTCAATACTATGGCCTCGATGAAAATTCAGGCAATTACGGCTCAAGATGTGAGAAAATCGATCTCCTATCTGGAGAGATTTGCAGGGGAGACCGGGGAACTAAACCACTTCCTGAAGGGAGGTGACAGGCTGATGACGCGAATAGAAGGAAAACGAGCAGGAGACCTTATCACCGAAGGAGACGCTGAGTCGCTGAGAGAAGTGCTCGTGTGTAGGGTGAAGCCAAGCATCCTCAATATGATTCAGGCGGACGAAGAGACCCCATGGAGTACCGTAAAAAAAACGGTTAAACAAAGCGTTCGGGGGGTGAAGATGGACACCCAAAGAGGATATCTTCAAGATGTTCCGGGAGATAAAGAAGCCCCGCCAGACGAACGGCCAGTATGCGGGAACACTCTTAGTGAGATACAATAGTATCACCGAGAAGATGAAGGAGTCCGTGAGTGCGGCCGAGGTTGAAGCAAGGATGGCGTTCCTGTCAACGATTTTAAAAGTGCAGTTGGCAAAGGAAACAGGAAGAAAAGAGGGAATTCCTAGAGAGCGCACGTTCCTAGAATGTGTCCAGGAGATGGTGGACACTAGTGCCAGAGAAGAGGAAGTTACAGGCTATGTAGAAGAGGGCTGGAAGAGGGTATCTTTTAGAAGGCCCAAAACCTTAGAAAACCTTAGAAGACCCAAAGAATCACGAAGTGAATTAAAAACGTTCCCGGGTTTCAGCACCACTTATGTGTATCGGATCGTGAAACGTAAAAAAAAGAATAAGTGAGGAAGGAAATAACACTCTTGAAGGCTGGTTAAGAACTCACTTTATTCAAATTATAATCCTGTACATATGTATTCACAATGTTTTTCAAGGTAGTTTGGAATTAGGGGCTACTCCCGTAGGTTACATCTTAACTTAAGAGTGGCACACGAACAAACAGCAATGCGTACATTTGGCGGGAAAAGTTCAATTGGTAAGTAACAAAAAATATTTTATGCTCTTATTCTCGGCAATAAAAATGTAATAACTTTCTCCTCAACAGATCGAACCAGTTGATAATAAATATTTGGGTAATTGTAAACACAGAGCTAAAACTGGTCTGTGATTAGCAGACAGGATCCAGTAGCTACTGTAATCAAATACGTCGTCCATTGTGTTAGTGTCAAAGGAGGGCCTTCATCTATTGCTACTTGTATTTGCTACTTCTCTCTCTAGAAGAGAAATGCTTTAATTAGTCTGCTTAAAATGTCAAAATCTTATACGTTTTATTTCTATACTTACCATTACCTCAACCAATACCCAACCTACGGTCATTCATATTTATTCTGGTGTAATCATGTGTGTAAATTTTGGCTACTACATGTAAGAACGCGTATAAATTGATCTTAGTTGTTTGTTTATTATTTATTTATCTAGAACTTTTTCGTTGCGTTGGTTCTTGACCACTGCCCCTGTGACTGTCTGTCTTAATAAGTCCACTGCTCTAGCAAGAGCCATGAAATTTTGCATTTGGCATTCAAAAGCTAATTTCATAATACATGATTAACTTTCATTTATTTATTACTTACTTAGTAATAAAAACAAACATTCTCTATAATTTTCAGTGTGGTGCCCAATTAACCGTTTTTTATTAAGACCGTTGTACTAAAGTATTCCATCCAAACATTTCATAGAAAAGTCTCTAACAACTACTCCGAATACTATTGATATGCGAAAAAAAACAATGTCAGTATTCAACAATGTCAATATTTTTAAATATATTAAGGTGATACGTGAATCGTCTGATGGTCACTATATTCATTTAGTAGGTTGATTGTATCTCCAATTAGAACCAATAATTGTTTTATTGAAATTCGATAACTTGCATACAGTTGGTTTTCCAAAGGTTGAATTTAGAATTAAAACGTACTGCTAAAAAATATATAACTTCTATCAATGATCACTGTGGAAAAGTTTTTACGTAAGACAATTTTTGAAGTTAAACTATTCCTTAAGAAGTAGTTTCTATTTCTTCCAAATATTATTGTCTTTTTATTTTTAGTAAATTAAATGTGAACTCGACAAATTAATTCGTATTTGTGTGCATTAATTCGTATCGTGAATGTGCAAAAAAAAAATCAATGTCAATTTAAATATATTATGGTGATACGTAAAGCGGGAAAAATCGATTAAATACAGTGGTGTCATTCACCTTCCAGCCTCAATCAGTTCCTTCCCATTTCAGCGGCTGAAAGTTCTGGCCGGGTTGGGGGTGCCCATGTCAATCTGTGATTAATTATCAACCATTTTTCATTAATACAAATCACATTTTCAATCGTTTATAATGATTAATAGCATCATTAGTTTTAATAAGTTTCATTTAAAGATTGGAGAATGATAGTAGAATACAAAAAAACAATACACACAAGATGATCTTTAAGTTATGTTCAGAGATTTGGCTATTCCATTGTGAAGGCTGATGGGTTTTCATTTTGTTTTCACTTCTTCCCGAAAATAAATTATCGTTTTCATCTTTCTTCAGACTTGAACTATAAAATATCAAAATGTTGAAAGTTAAACTAGACCCTATAGCCCCCTATACCCTATAGCAGAGACACTTTTGATAATGAGGTTGTGTCCCCTCTTTAATTTTAGTTTGTTCCTATATCATGTTATCATAATCAACGCTTCGCTTTCATTAATCTTTTGGTTTAGCATTTAGTAAACCATATCAACATTAATAACTCATAAATATTCATAGTAATATTAAAAAGAAATCAAGTCACTCATTGAATGATTCTACTTTCATCTTTAATTAGATAATCATGAATTGGCAACTTAATCAGCAAATATTAACACACCTTTTTGCTAATCAATATAATTAGCATTAACTAAGCTTCGAATTACTTCACATAAAGTGAAATTTAAATAACTAAATAGAATACACAATAAATAAATCATCATTCCACCTCGTAGGAAACATCATTTTCATATTCAGAAAGATTGTACAGATGAGGATAGCAACTTTATTAGAAGCTCATCATTCAAAATAGTAATCTTATCGATTATAACAAATAATATTTCTGATTGTTATATTTTAGCAGAGAAGATGCCTGATTTTCTGAAACGTTTATTATTTTAATATGGTTTTATAAGACAACCACATCTGTCCATTAAAACAGCCAGTTGATGTCTGAAAAACACAACTTCCTTGATCGGTTAATTATTTGACTGGGAAATTCGAACACACGCGATTTTTACCTTTCAACGAGGATTACGTCCAACCGTCAATTAATTCGATACCAGTTATCATCTCCGATACTGTTTGATACTTCCATGCTTTCATCTCCCACGGAATCATCTAAGGCATTTGAGACAAGAGTTAGACAGACTTTTGGACAACTTTACAGGATGCTTAAAAAAAGATTCAATTTCACTATTGAAAACAAACTGAACAACACATACAAACACTTATTAAAACCAATTTAGACTTACGAATTATAACTACAGCCAAACATTTAAACAACAAACCAATTTAGACGTGCTAATCCAAACTACAGTCCACGCATCCTTCTACATCACACACAAGAATATCCACTTCATTGATCTTGTAATCTCAACATTTACTAAATCCCATCAAAACTAATCTGCGTATCCAAATCCTATAGTCAACTCCTCCTAATGCAGTGATACTCATCCCTAGAACCTACCTCGTCACCTATAGCAACGGTTGCCTAGCGATCGATTGTAAATAGATGGGTATGTAATCCCCACTCCCGTGCTAAGTGTCTGTTGCTCTCTTGATCTCTCTCTTTGGTCGTCACCTCATAGAGGGAAAGGCGGTGGGGGGATCTTCCATGCCCCTGACAGTTTCACCAGGCAGGTTTTGTGAATGTTACTATGATTGTGAAGTGTACATACTGAGTAAGTGGAATTGTGTACAAGGTATGGATGAGCTGTTAAATCAAACTGGTATTGTTGGGTAAGGGCATTACAATTTCACAAATAAGAACTTACAAAATTAAACATTAATTGACAGTTTTCTGTGACCTAGAAATAATAACCACGGTTATCCACCAAAGCTAGGATTACTCCTTTGCGAACGACAGCTGGAGAACAAGAGGACTATTAACGAACGAGGGTGGATAGATTAGCTATCGATTAAATACAACTTATTTTCTTAAGGCGGCTCTAATAATAATTCCCCTTATATGTCTAACATTTTACGTCTCAGGCACTAACTACTTCAGTGGCGTTCCAACCTACCTTTAGCTTTTAATAAGCTAAAACTTTGACGAAATGTTTTTTTGCTGGCTGTTTCCTCACGAAGTTAACTTTTAAACTTTTAAATAAAACTATAATTAAATGGAGTCATGAAGCGCCTTCACTCGAGGTAATAAGACACTCAACTGCTGAAACGGGAGATACATTACTATTTTAATAAAACCTCTTTGGGTAGGACAGTGGAAGTTGTTTCGGAGAGAGAGGTCTTTATCTCGTGTCCAGGAAATAGACAAAGATAGAAGATCTAAATCAATTGAAGAAATAAGGCCCCTCCATCTCCATTTTTTTTGTTTCACATTTGCGTTTCCTCAGCTACACGAGTATCCTATATTTGTTCCTCTCCTCCTTTTTTATTTGCTTATTACGATTTTATTGATGCACTATCTAAAAAATTACAAACATCGAGTGATGCAAAAAAAAACATTTGCATGCACTGAACATTTCATGATGGGGGTGGAGTTAAAATAAACACGACCGGAAAAAGCTGACCAGCTATCAGCGAGGAGCTGACTGTAGCGCGCAACCGAATATTTGTTTAAAAATAAGACCAAACGGGCATAAAAATGAACCATCAGAATAATGAATTTCATTTTTGATTCATATTTCAGCTCAGATGAAAAACGTTTATTCAAATTATTCCAATACCATTTCTTGTAAAATAGATTATCGCCTGTCCCTTGTATGAAATTTTGCAGTGGTCGTAAAAATGATCCAATCAATCGGAAATTTTAATTTTACATATTGGTATTCCAAAATACCAAAGATAATGGTGATTAGTCCTTCTTTTTTGATCAACACCTCTACTTTTTAGTGTCATTTCCGTGAAAACTAAAAAAAATAAATAGCACCTGGAATGGTTGAACAAAACGTTATACGCCACTAGGGGTCCAAAATGAACATAATCATAGAGACAATATGGTTTTTTAAGCTTCAGATTATAAGTCTAATACAACTACAGGTTAGCTCATGGTTACAGATTATTCTAAATTGATGCTTGAAAAAATCCATGGATCTATTAGTATAAACCCCAGGTACATAAGTCGTGACGTACAAGTGTTATCAATTTTTAGGAAACACAGTATGTTCAAATTGTTTTATATTTATTAGGGCTGTTTGAGTGATTTTATTGAGAGCTGACGGTACAAGAAGGGTTGGCTGTCAGACAGTGACCACGCCCTGAAAGACAAGCTGTGCTAGAACAACGTGCCTAGGCTAGGGGCGCTTGAGATGAGCCTCAGGACCGATCCGGAGAGAAGAAAAAGAGGGAAAAAAGGCAAAGAAAAGAAAAGAGAACTGGTCCAATGCAGGCTTAAGCAGAGGCTAAACCCGGGGATTTGTGGGAAAAACTCTGTTTATTGTCCCCTCGCTTAGCTAAATTGAATAATATCTAAAGCCTAAATACCTGGCAGCTTTTAGTTTTGCCTAGCTTAGACCCTTCTCAACTTTAACAGGGCAATATAAAACATGAATCCTTTAAGTAATTGACAACTAAGTTTTATCTTTACAATTATACAGGATAATTTTAAGTATTTTCTACGATAGTAGCTATAACTAATCCATTTCATCTCGATTTTCACATTTATATTCCAAAACACCTCTAAATATCCTGATTTTGATCCTTTGAAATATCCTGATGAACGGGAACAAGGTACCAGGGGACGATAGGATTCAGAACGTCTTGCTAAAGCAGCTACCCAGGAAAGGAATATCTTTCATTAACAACGTAATAAATTCCTGCTTCAGACTTATTTCCCTCAGACATGGGAGCATGCTGTGGTCGTCCCTCCTGAAACCAGCGAAAAGCGGCTATGATGAGCCATCTCACTACCGCCCTATCAGTCTGCTGACTCAGCTATCAAAGTTGTTCGAAAAGATCGTCCACCTACATCTCTCCGTACACTGCGAGGCACAGGAAGTCATCCCACCAGAGCAGAGTGGTCAGAGCGCGAACAACAACCTGGTGAGATTGCAACACCACGTCGCGTCGAACATCCGGAGTAACAGAGCTACCGCTATGATCTCGCTGGATTGCTTGAAAGCCTTCGACTCAGTTGACCACCACACCCTGCTTCAACATCTGAAGGAATTTGATTTCTCGGAACAGCTGCAGAACCTCATGACTTCGTATCTCACAGGCAGAACTTTCTCAGTTCGTATAGGCACCACGTCTACCACCAGAAGAAAATACACTGCCGGTGCCCCCCAAGGGTCACTGCTAGGCCCTCTGCTGTTTAACATATACACCGCCCACATCGTAGGAGCCTCATACCCCAACTGTGAGGTGTCGGCGTACGCGGACGACATCGGTATATACAGCACCAGCCTCAATCCCACCAGAGCACTGAAATTTGCAGAGGGTGCCAGCCAACTCATCGCTGAGAGGATCAACGCCGGCCATATCAAGGTAAACACAGGGAATGTCGACACCTTGGCCACCAGCCGGCTCATCCAGCCCCTGCTGGGGGCCACTCACACCAGGCCCGACCTGGTCGACTACAGACCTTTGGCCTTGACCCCTAGGCTCAACCCTCGGTGGACTCTCACCACCGTCCCGATATCACCAACACCTCTCCCGTGGCCCTCCACACTCCTCATCCTCTACGCACATCCTTAAAATGGGACTCCCCCTAGTGAAAGGCTATTACCAATCCAAGATAAGTATCCTTTTTTTTCCCTTACCCTATTTTTATTATTTTGAGAGATATGAAAAAAAAAAAAATGACCTGCTTATTACGCTGCCAACGACAAAGTATTGTATAGGTAACCTAGTTAGGTAAACAACAAATTAGAATATTTCTTCTAGTATATATGACTCAAGCGGGGATTAAATAATGGTTGTTATTAGTAAGAACTTGGATGGATGACCGCCCTCCTAATGCATAACACTAGAATTAAATAATAGATCCTTCCACACAATAGATAATATTCCATACACAATAGGATAGGAATTTATTATGTTCAATAACGACGTAATGGATTAAGTAATGAAACTTCATAATTTATCATAGGAGTGCTACTATTTTTGTGCAACTCTCATACAAAATATCACAGTTCTGCATCACACAGGGGTCATAAAAAAGTTGCGGCCACGATTCAAATCACAGTTTTAATGACTCACTGTAATTACAGGATACCATACACATATTCTACAAATCACAAATCAGGAATTCGGGTCATCAAGCCACCGTGTAAATCTTCTCTTCTTAAATAGAGACTTGCTATCATTAGAACAAACAACTAAAAAAATCATAAAAAATAAGCTAAAACATAAAAAAATACAACTGAAAAAAATTCTAAAAGACAAATTGGAGCAACGGAAACTGCTTTAGTAGCAACAATGTTTTTCCAAGGACACAGGCTCAGAAGGATCGGGAAACGGAACCATGCAATCAAATAATAAGATCTAGGACGGGACATTAGGCTCAGATAGGATCTGTTCCATACTAGTATTCCACTTAGTCTATGCACCCCCGCCTCTCCCAACTTCATAAAAAAATCATATAAACATGCTTCACGCCTCTCATGGGTTTAAGTAACTATCTTGACTGGTTAGTGACCTTAGAGGGCTAGGTTCCATCTCCTAGTCATATTGCTTGAATTAATTTCATTTCATGTTGATCAAACATCTGAGCTTCATCTTTTTAAATGAATTATAAACTAAATAATATTATTTCAAACAAACTTAAATCTTCAAAAACACTGCATCCTCTTACAACCAAACCATAAGTTCACTCCTCAAATATCTTACTCCTTCTCCTTTCCAATACAAATGGTGTCCTTTACCAACGAACTCATAACAATCTGAATGAAAAGAATATTGACATGGTGCCCATAACAGAAAGAACACTGACCAGCAATAGACAATCTGGTGTTCCAAATATAGATTCAGGTCCTGTCCTCCAGATCCGCCAATATCTCACCCACCATACATTCCCCTTGCAAGGCCAACTACAGCTACTTGTTACATGACCAGCGGTGCCTTCCCCTTTAGATCTCCGATTTAATATTCCTGTCTCACTTGAACTCCCTCCAAAATCATTTCCTAGCTGGGAGAAATTTCAAAGTGAAGTTCGAGAACAGCCTGGAGTTGGCCTTGAGGCCTCCCCCTGACCACACTCATTTTCAAGCGGTGTTCCTTCATTTCACCAAAGCCTTGTACATATTGGCCCAAACATCTTCATGGGGCTTCTAACCCTCTAGATTTCATTAGCAATTACGTTTAAACATCCCTGCACTCTTCAATCACACGTCTAGATCCCCTACGTACAGAACATATCTGGAGGAAAGGACCTGAATCTATATTTGGAACACCAGATTGTCTATTGCTGGTCAGTGTTCTTTCTGCTATGGGCACCGTGTCAATATTCTTTTCGTCCTGAATACTATGAGTTCGTTGGTAAAGGACACCATTTGTATTGGAAAGGAGAAGGGGTAAGATATTTGAGGAGTGAACTTATGGTTTTGGTACAGAATAGAGATACTGCTTTACCGATCTCTTACCCACATCCAGTAGTACCACTTCCTCTTTTCTCCGAGGTCCCATAATTTAGGAACATTTCCACAAGGTCCTATCCTTAAGACTTCACAAGAATTTGACAATGATGGCCATAACATTACCACCACCAGTCAGCAATGTGACTGTCATGCCATAAAAAATTTCAAATTCCTTCTGAGCTATGACTTTATTCATATTAATAAACACACATAATGAACATATTTAGAGATGAAATACACGTTTAAAATGTTTGATCTATTGAATCGTTACCGACCTCTCTCGTAGGGCACACAGACTGACAAAAGACCATTATCCATCCCGTTTGAAACTGGAATAAAGGGAGATTCGCCTTTGGAAAAAATATTCTTTGAATCAGTTGTGAACTGAAGTTTAAAGGAAGCAAGGTATTAAGTCCCGTGCCACATTGTTAATCCGTTATTCAATTCCATGGTCCAATGAGTCCTACATTATAAACATTTTACATACTCCAGTTGGCTAAGTAAAAAAAGTTTTAAAATAAAAATAATGTTTTATCATTTTCATTTTAATGAAATGAATAAACTTGTATACATTTTTTTTATTGTGGTTGTGCTATTTTACTACTCTATATGACAACTTTTTGTTTTATGATAGCATTTCAAGAAGACAGTACATATATTATGGAGTACAGGACATTTGTCACAGTTGCGCCACTGTAAATAAACCATATTAAATTCGTCAACATTTAAATTGATCGGATAATGTTTTTTTTAATTTCCTGCTCACGGCATTATATATTAATAGAATCGTTTATTATTCTAATGAACTTAGGTTTTAAAATTGCAAGCGTTAATCAGTGTCACGATTATTTTTTTCATTAAATTTATAAGAGATTTCATTTTTGCTGACTATAATTTTGAGGGGTTATCAGCTAAATTCCCTTTTGAACAAATAGAAAAAACTTATAAATACCTAAAATATTCACTAATAAAACACTATTTAAATGACATTAAATGCTTTATTCCAATTGCTCATTTACAAAACTTGATTTATTGGAATACCTTTGAATTTTTTTTTTTAGCCTCTTTAATATATTTATAACCCTGTAGAATACTCGTACAGCAGAACTTTATATCTAAAAAAATATTTGAGCTGTGACTCAAGATTCTGCAAAGCACAGCTTGTTAGTTATTAAATTAGAGACCCATTTCTGTCATGTTCAATTGTTTTCACATACGTCTACACTAAATCTTTAAATTACCTTTGAAATTTTATATCGATTATGATGCCATGCTGTCTGAAATTGGAGTCTCTCCTTGCGTGGTTGGGGGAAATCGAGGAACAGAAATAACAAACCATCAAATGGAGAGGGGATCGTCAACAAGGTGAGTATTGGCAGAAAAGAGAGAAAACTGCATCTTTCTGTTTTCTTGGTTTTATACCAGCTTTGTTGTTAAATCTTATTTAATGTAGTTTTACCATTTCAACCATAAACAAAACGTTAACAGTTTTCGTTGTATATATCCTACTATTATTAATAATTAACAAAGAAAAAATATACTGGCAGTATCGGAACAAACGAAATACACTTCAGTCAGATAGGATACACTCAGTTTTTTTTTCTGTTCATTATTGATAATTAGAAGAAAAAAACTCATTTTGGGAAACTTTTTATTGGGATCTTTTGTAATTTTTTCATCTTCTTTCCTGTGACACAACATGAAGTTCCCTCCAGTACAGTAACTTTTTCTGAGAAATGATCTCTTTTCATAATAATCAAATTTCATTTTTTTTAAAGGAAGGGGAGGGTGTAAACTGTGAAATTATAAGAAACAAAGGGCGTTGCGTATTTTGTAGCTCAAGTATTTGAAGACTGAGACAGTTTTTGACGATGAAAAAGATACTGTTACAGCTGTCAGAAAGTTCGCATCCACTGGTCCTGTGCAAATGGCTGCCGTGATAAAGAAGGCATTGCACGAGGAATCACATCTCTGCCAGAAGAAAGAAGAGGGGGGCTGCTAAAATTGAATGTGAGGGAGTTCGGTTTTGCCACGCCACAATTGTCTTGTTTAGCTAAACCTTCGTGTCACACCCTCATATCATTTTTACCTGACCTATTTTTATCCTCACGTTACACGTAACATTATTTCTTGTAAACTTTTTGGGATCATTTTTCCATTAATGTATTTTTTGAGTCCGTAACAATGCAGAAATAATCAGAACTCTAAATCTTAAATAGTCTGTTATTTATATATAATTCCCGTGATTGTATTCTAACCGTAACCTTACGGAATATAACTTTTTTTGAATAATATTTCGGAATTGAATAATTTTTACAATCACACTTCGAATAGACAGAACGCCCTTAAAAATTAAAGAGAATTATGTTGGCAGTCATTAATATTTAATTTGTTACTCGTCCTTTTGCTTAACTATGGTTCACAATTGTAATTGCTGTTAGTGTTCCATACAAATGACTTTTGTCTTAATACAATCTATTCATTGAATTTGTCAAAAAGTTTTTGTTAAACGAACTCCGTTTCTAAACTTGTGGAAAACAAAAAAACTAGGTTGAACCGCGGGGTAGTCTACAATGGACGTGGCAGGCGGAGAGAAAGCTGGAAAACGTCAAAAGTAGTTAGGGTGGGAAACTGATCGGTAGTCTTTGTCCCTCCGCTTTGTGGCAAGTTTGTATTGCGTCAGTAAATCTCTAAAAGAACTAGACTCTGCTCTATCGTGACAATTTACCACCGACTAGAGGGAAATCGATTAGTTTTCTCAGGGAATTAACACTATACGCTACTACATACAGTAGTGGTCAACGGTTTCCGGGCAGCTCATGCCTTTCTTAATACTCACCTACTATCATGAGGACTTAACTTTATTATTTTTTAAAACTAATTAGGCTCTTATATAATTCTGTAAAAACAAACTTAAATTTAGTTGTGAATCGAGAAAATTATAGAGGGTATGAGGAATCTTGTTTGCCCATTAATTAAGGTCATACAAAACATCTTAATGTTTTAACATAATAATATTTTCATTCATTTACTTAAAATGATTTGTCATCCAAGTATAGATATCCGTTTTTCACTTAAAGGAAAATCTTGTCATCAAATCGCTAAAATGTTAAAAGTAGGTCATTTATTAAAAAAATGTAATTTAGGAAGTGGGTTAAGTGACCGATCAAGGTGTGGAAGGCCTCGTAAAACTACTCAAAAAAATGATAAAGCGATAAGGCGGAAAATTCGTTACAGACGTTCAAAAAAATAAACAAAATCTCAGTGTCCGGAAAATTTAGA
Source organism: Acanthosoma haemorrhoidale (assembly GCA_930367205.1). Taxonomy (NCBI): domain Eukaryota; kingdom Metazoa; phylum Arthropoda; class Insecta; order Hemiptera; family Acanthosomatidae; genus Acanthosoma; species Acanthosoma haemorrhoidale. The sequence goes on from OV884009.1 coordinate 116,827,353, forward strand.
CAACTGCTGTAAGCCTGTACACTCTACCATAAATTTCAATAGATATAGCACGCTAAGGTATATTCCTCCTTCAAGTGTTAAAACACTCTGTATAAGTGTTTGGTTAAAACATAATAACGACAAGCATTAATAATAAATTAAACTTAAAAAGTTGGACTCAGTTCACAGCTCAGAATCTCATTGTAGATATAAGGTTCTCATTTATTGGCCATGATTAAGGGAACATTAAAGGCGTTATACTATTTATTTTTATTTTCCCCCTCCATATAATGTTTTGCTTCTTTTTTGTAGAACAAAGTTATATGTATGAAAATGGAAAAAAAATGTATTAATATATCTAGGTGTAACATTAAACATTGATTATGTGTCGTCTTTTATTTAATTTACTTTAGTATTTTATTTAACTGAAAAAATATATATTTTTAGGGAATCCACTAACTTTTAGATCAATTGTTTATTATGGCAATGGTTTTTGACTTTTTCATTTAACGACAAGAGGGCACTTAGGAAACAGAAGTCTATTTGCCGTCTCTACGATTTGTAAATATATACGGGGGGGGGGAGGAAGCTTGGCTAAAAGTGATTCCAGGCACCGGCCGTTCGTAAACCCCGCCATAATGCGGGCCAGCCTGCTTTACCTAGACTCTGGAGAACCTGCCGTAATATTCAGGGAGAAAAATGGTAGGGGGAGGTGAAAGGGGGGATTCCGATGGGGGTGAGCTATGGCCACCGCTTTGGGGACTGATAAATTGTCTTTTCAAATCTTCCCTTATATTTGTGTCGCCTCCCAACCGTTTCCACTTCCAATTAAATAGTTAAATTTTCAAATAATAAATATTTCACACCTGGGCATCGGGAGGTACGCTACTGTTCAACAAGTCTGAATGGAGAAATCTTGCCCGTAACCAGATGTAGGCAAACTTATCTTCTCTAGTACGCATATACTAGCATGGTAAAAGAAACGCGGTCCGGTCTGAATAAGCACTCCTGGGCCTCTAGTGGACAGGTACATAAATTCTAAAAATGATATACCTAAGAGAAAAAAATGATTTTAAACCTTTGAGACTATATTTGTACAAGTGTTCACACAAGGCGGCACCAAATTGAAGGATAAATCATTTCATTCACAAGTAGTAAATCAGAAATTCAACTTGGAATAAAATACAAGCAAGGACATTGAATGAGTAACTAAAAATGTTCATGTTGGAAATAATAACATAAACAGAACAAGAGTTTCTTTATTTACCTTTTTTTTATATTTCATATATCTTTAACGTTACCTTTCTTAGAAATTCAAATCTTAGTTACTCACACAAACACGATATTTAGTTTTGTAGTCGTAAAGCGCTATAAATTAAACGTAACTAAGTGTCATTAATTGATTAATTATTTGAGTAGGATATCAAACAAAAGATCATGGCGACTTGTTAACAATCCCAAATTTATTTTAGTGGTTTGTTTGAAAATTCGTTTAAACTTCCGTTAACTGCCACAACTTTAACTCGACGAGTGTTTTTTTAAAGAATTATTTATCAATTAATTAGTAATTGAAAAAAAATCCTCAGATTACACGGAGTATCAAATTAATGATCTCGACTTTATCGTAAGTAATATATGTTAGAGCATCGGTGGATCATAATCATACAAAATTACTTCAAATGTCATTAAAATGTTTTTCGCAGCAGAGGCAGGTATAAATAAGGAAGCTTTGTTTCATTCAATTTTAGCCGTTTTTGTTTTGAATGAAGCTATGGCATTTTTTTTTTATTACTTAAAAGTTGTTATTTTTGACGGAACCCTTAATTAAGTGGTGCATCACGCTTTACTTTAATTGTTTTAACTATATTCATTCATTTGTGCATATTCGTTTTTCTGTAGCCCCCACTATTATTTATAATTATGATCCAAATACAAAGAGACCTCGAACACTGAGCTATCCTTCACAAGCAGACGAGTGTGAATCTTCTTTGATTAAATTTGAGTTGCTCTTCCAGTGATCCTGCCAGTATACTCTGTGGCTCTTAATTATTACATTATTTTATCTTTGTTACAACATCCAAGCTCCATACTATGCAGCGTGTCCATGATAGAGCGAATGGGCCCTCGGCGTCACAATGACTAGAGCGTTAGGTCTATAATCGATCCATTACGATAAATCGCCCCATTAATTGTGAATATCTATTAACTATCTCCACGTCTAGGTATTCACTGAATACCAGATTCAAACTAAGATGAAATATACATGATAATGACCAATCTACCCCTTTAATGGTTCATAGCAGCTGCACTTGTTCAAACCACTTTTCACCCCTTTTATTTATTTATTAATTTATATTTATGACCAATGTCGTATAACGTTCAGACAGACAGGAAAGGGTCGTCACTGACTGAATGTATACCTTTATCACTTGGGCTTAGTGTAATCCTTATTTCAGAAAATAACATAAAATATTTAGGTTAGTACAGCTCTCAGGATTTTCGTTTCACTGAGTTTTGAAAATGAATATTCATTCCACATATTAAATAAAAACTTAGTAATTAGACATGGTAGTATGGATAATTACTGCCGTGTTCAGGACACCTCTAGCGTAAAAGTCATTGAAACCTTACAGGTGGTTCAAGCAGGGATGCAAGGACATGTACTAAAATCATAAACTCTCTGTAGGACCTTGAGCATACACATTATGTGAGAAGGTCACCCATTAAAAAAATAGGCGAGCCTCTAACATCTGTTTTATCATCAACCTATTTAGATGCCCTATAAATACACCCACTCATGTATTGTACAAGGTTACTCGTTTTAACAAAAAAAATAAAACATGTTAAAAAACTACTTCATACTAACAATGATTTGATGACTGTAAATTGGTTTTATATTGCATGACACACGTTTAACAGATTAACAGGAGGCTAGTTAATGGCATGAATAGATTAAAATTGAAAATCTAGAGAGGTCATGTTAAGGGAAGGATGGAAGTTGGGTTGGGCAAGAGCGCCTAAATCGAATGAGGGGAGAGAACTTTCTGGAAGAGAAAGGAGAATAAAAAGGGAAAAAAGTCTTTAAGAGAGTTCGGGTATCCGACATTCTCTTCCCATTCAATGCTATCCCATATCGTAATACACTTAAGATGGAACTAATAATCTGCAAAACTTTATTGCGCTTTAACTTGACTAGCCTGTGTCAAACAGTTTTCTTGACTGATTTTTTTTTCAACTTGAACTATTTCCGGTCGACAGTATTAATAGTGTAAGTTCTTTATTTTGTTTTTCCTTGAAGAAATAGATAAAAGTCCACTATAAAATTGCTTGGAGACATTTTATGAGCCTATAAAGTTATGTACGGAGACTTAAACTCTTGTCTAGAGATTGGCGGGCTTGAATAATAGTTATAGGGACCTGGGTTTAATCCCCAGTTAATACTCACTTAGCCTCTTGAGATTGACTAGCTACGTCAGATAATCAACAAATGATCGATCAAGAAAATTGAAATAATGGTACAAGCATAACCACAGACTTAGGTGTAACCAATTGAAAAATGTAAGTAATAAAACGTTTTCTATTTGGCAAACCGCTTTCAGCTGTCAAACATTTCACATCTTAGGCAACAATTTTATGCTTTTTAAAAATTTCCCTTTTTAATCAATAAACAATCTATTACTATAACATGTCAATATCTGTGCTTTACACTAATACTTATCACGTTATTATCATAAATGTAGCAGTGAGGGTGACTGTTTGACAGCTGAAAGCACTTTGGCAAAATAGCTAACTTTGGGGAGGGACATGGTTTTATTTCTTTTCTTTTTTTATAGTGACAGAATACTTTTTTATTTCATTTTAAGTACATGGGCTTATTACATAGAGTTGCCCACTGATCAATACGTAGGAAACCCGAAACAGTAAACCTTGAGCACATATTCGATAAAAATATTGCCAAGGCCGAAAAAGGGGCATTTCTTTGAAACGGGCTCATAGAAATCCCCTTTCTCCGGCTTATCTGTAGGTATGACTGTTTTAGATCCCTCGTTCCAACCATAAAGATGGCATAAGCTATCTTGTGATCCACAATATCACAATATCCATTAGTATTATAGACAATGGGAGAAAATCAAACGTGACAAGGTTCTGTCCTGTTTCTTTGTACGCTGTGTACTTGTCGAAAAGCTTACATTAACAACTTTTACAGCTGACAACTTGACATATGTCTAGATAAACTGAGTCTAATGGGACTATCAATCATTTTTTGGCTAAATTGATTTAAGCCCAGGGCGTCCTGATATAAGTCAGTGATATCTGATATCTCGTTTTAATAGCATTAAACATCAAACACAACAAAGATGCATTTTATTTATTTACCCTACTTGTGTTCATTTGTTAATGTTCGTGTCACTCACGTTTGTGCTTCGCTTACGTAAAATTAAGAAACGTGAATTTCTTTATTCTGGAAGAGGGGGGAAATAAGCAAAACTTTGTATGAAATAGTGCCTCTCCTATTGTTAATTACTAACTGTACTCCATAGTACTCATCAAAAGTACCTCCTACTTTCTGTCCCACGCTTGCACAAGAATTGGTAGTCAAGGGGCATAGAAGAAGCTGTTTCCACTCCAAACCTTAACTGATTCTCCATCAAACTTCATTTTTAAACACATGATTCTTCTTTCAGTCCCCTCATCATACCACTACCTCTTTGAACCTGATGAAGACATCCTTCAGATGACGAATTATTATAAATTAGATAAAAACGCCACATATTATTCTCCGTGTTGATATTATTGATATGTTTTAGTGTGTCACAGTGAGAATTGATTCAGTTAAATCTGGTACAAAAAGCATTGCTTAGCTTAAACATAGAATCGAATCAATAAAAGGGGTTATGATAAGAAATTTTGAGCCCATGTTTTGTTTCTCCTAAAATAGTTTAGTAGGCCTAGGCAAACTATTAATGTCAAATGTACACGATAAATCCCATCACTTTGTTCAATGGGAAAATATCATGTCGGCAGGTCAGGTTATACCCTCTTGTATTACTGTCATTATCAAGCGTTCATATTACATACACTTTCCGTCGCATCCTGACCATTAATTATTTTTAGCTTTATCTTTCTTTTATGTCCGACACGCTACGGTATCGAGGTTCCCATCAAGGGAAAAGATTAACATGGGAGAAAAAATACAAGAAATGAAGATCCCATCATTCAATATTCAATAAACCTCTCACCTATAACGCACCACTGAATCCAATCTAGACTTCCGGTTGAGGATTATAATACACCAGTTAACTTGCTTTATTCCTTGATAAATATTCTGGATTCAAAATTTATTTAATCACTCTAATTCTAATCAACTACACAGTTTCACCTATCTCAATTATCCTGCTGAAATATCAGTGGCAGTAGCCTCGTTCCTCTGGTAAATAAATGAAAGTAATCTTGGCAGTGAGACATTTATTTCCGAGCACGGTTGCTCTTTGCACTGCCTGCGACAAGAGAGCAATGCGTCGGCTCTGCTAACGTGCTTCCTGCTTCCCTCTGTGTATTTTTATATATTTAATGAAGGAATCAGCGATGCTGGAACTGTAAATATCCCATAAAAAGGAATTTTATCACTATTACATAATGTAATAATCGTATATTTGCTTATTTTTTATAAATTTATTCGTAATCCAAAATAGCCGGCACTAAGAGAAAATTGTTGGAACCTCGTTTTCTTGTTAGGCTTACACCACGCACAAGTAGATAAGTTATTGCTTTACCGTACCTCGTAGCCAGCTAGTTTTGGGGATTTGTTGGAGAGACACACACAACTGTCATAAATCCAGGCACCTCCCGGTGTCTAATTGCTACCTTTAAACTATTAATTACTACACCAATTATACTAGTTGGTCCAAAGATGAGAAAGCTCCCTATTTTTTTTTCATTATTTAAAATATTCGGTTTTAACCAAATTAATTATTTTACAACAGTTTTCACTTAATTGTATTTTTCAAAAGATATACTCTTCATTCCCATGATCAGTAGTCTTGCTATTTTCTTTTTTAACTATTTGAATTATATTTATTTGTCACTTGTAGTAACTATATTTTAATTGTACTTACTGTCAGGCTAAATTTTAAAGAGGTGAATTCGGAGCCTATGAGATGGTGTGTCGTGGTCTAAATGATACGAAAACGGCTGTAATCAGCGAAAGTTTCAAAAAAGGTGTGAGGGTACAATGTTCTTACGGGCAAAAAGACAGGGAGGGCAAAAAACACTAGCTTCTGGAACTCCCGGTCCGACTATCTTACTGTAGGATTTTTGATCTGTCACTTAATCACTTAACAATAACTGTGACTTAATGAGTACTCGCCACATGACGGACTGTCTGGTTCAAGTTACTTAGTATTTTCATGTTTTTTTACAAATCCGTAATAGATTTCCTAACATCTTCAGAATGTCACTATGCAGGTTCACAATCATTAGATTTGAATTTTTTTATGACCACAAACCCTTATGTTTTCACACCAGTGTCTTCTCCTGTTGATGGCATATGAATTCTGCATATTGGCCCGGAAATATGAAATTTTACATGATGGTTTTATTTGATATTCCTAAATAAAAATTTACTGACCACCACCAAACATATAAATAAGTATCGATATACAATTAATGACTTGGAAATAAAAGAATTTTTCTATTCCACTGAATAATAAAATAACAAATATTTATTACTTCTTTTTAACAATTTATACACACCCCGATGTGGCGTCTTACCGCCAATACAATGATCGCTATTATAATGAAAAGTGATTTAAGAACACAATTTTTAATGTTGGGAAAATTAATATTATGACTAAATAACAAAATATTGATTAACTTAAATACTTAACATTGATAATTTTAGCTTAAAATGTTGCAATACCATAATACCTGAAGTAATAAAAGATTTTTAGTTATTTTATGAATATAAAGTTTGAATGTAAATTTATTGCGATTTCTTATTTCTTTAATTACTAAATTTATGTAGTTGTCCCAAAAATGCAGGCAATTGTCAAAAAAAATCAACACCAAGTACAAGCATGTACAAGTGGGGGAAAATTTTAATTTGTTATCCATCTTTTTAATTCTGGTGTAGTAAGGGTAATTACTTATAATTTTGCGACATTTATTTTGAACGATTTTAATTTTTTATGGGTTTTTTTTCTAATGTTGAAGCTTTATTCTAGAAAACCACACATTAAAATAGGACAAATTACAGATATGTTGAGGTTTAATTTCTTTTTTGGAGAAAGTTTGTTATGTTGACTATGGGATCAAATTTAAGATCACGATGTCAATGCGTCTTGAAAAAAATTTCAAAACCGTTGTTTTAAGTAGATATATGAAATTTAGCACGCACACTTTATTTGATGATCCTATGGGGCTGATAAAGTTTATTTTATTCCTACTATTTAAATTTTGTATACTTTAAACATTTCCGGCATTAACTGTAACAAATGCAAATGTAAAAGTGCGAGTATACCAGTTACCTTTTTTGAATTATGTATAATTCTTTTTATTATTAGAACTAAAAAAAAGATAATTATGTTGTGTATGTTAAATGAATAAATACATCTTTTATGATCAATTATATATTGTAAATCACTTATAACTTATTTGTAATATGAAATGCCAGGTATCAAATTCGAACACTGCGATGGAATTGAATTCCAATTCCTGCGCGATAAATTAGGTTTTTAGATCCCCGGAAGGAATTGCCCTCCGGAGCAAAGAAAGGTAAGAGATTTCCTTGTATTTACTGCTTTAAACAACTTTTCTCATGCACATATAGCATAATTTCGAATGTAATTGTGGTATTGCGCCGTAATATGTACACAACCTGAGGATTGATTTTTTTTTTTAATATAGAACATTGAGTGGTTAATAGAGTTTAACAAAGAATTTTTAAAAAACCTTTACAGGGAAATTTATATTTGATGGAGCACTTTGATGTTATATTTACTCACTAGAAAATCAATGAACGTCGCAGGGAGTAAAGTGTACTTGTGATGTGATTTCCAGTCACTCAGGCATGTGCCATATATAAAATTAATCCGAGCTAATCCACTAACTAAATTATTGAAAAAACAATTTTACATGATTGGAAGTAAATGACTCCAGCCTCTAGAATCAAATTTCATTCAGCAGCAGATTCATGAAATACAAATTTTTGGTCAACCACAGCTTGGTTTACTCTTTATATATTGAATTAATATAGTTTTTATTACTATCACGTATCAGTAAAATATACCTACATGTTTTTTTAAAAAAATATAATATTGATGGTGACTGATTCACTGACAATACCATTCACCTATCACTGATTATAATACTTAGGTTTAAAGTTCAACGTTGTGCTAACCTTTTCACGGTCAAGATGTTATCCTATACTCTATCTGATATATTATGTAAATATTGTGACCTAATGGAATAATTTAAACCAAACTCTGTATGCTATGTAAATAATGTTTATATAAATAAATAAATACTAGTTCCCTGGCCACCGCAAGGATCACCAGGTCAGGCTGACGTAGAGGACAGTTTTATTAGTCGAAATAAACTGCTCTCATTTTTTTTTCCATATCCTCTTGTTATTAAAATTATGGAATTCAATATAGATGAATCTATTTACTGTTAATATTTTATACGATTTCTGATAATGTCACATTGCGATTTTTGACTGTTACAGAGGTATAGTGTACATTATACCTTTTATACATGTTTAAAAGTGATGGGGCTCACCTAATGAATCATAGACTTAAAACTAACTTACATCTAACAACAAAATATTAACCTAATTTTCCCTGATTGTCTGTTGCCATCGATGTAGGAAGGGTGGTGGGTCATAGTGTTAAACACTGGGTTTGTTGGGTGCTGCACAAGTCAAAAAACTTGATGTGTCTTCGGTTGATTAACTCACTTACTGTCGGCACACCAAGACGGGTGCAGGTCGGCGTTCTTCTCTCGAGAGAGGTATGTCTGACAACTTTTCGCATGATCTCATTCTGGAAAGGTTGGAGACATTTGACTGCATTGCCCGTCAAGTGGGTAAATAGCGAGGCACCGTACAGCAGAGCTGGCCGGAGGACACATTTATATATCATCAGTTCGAGACGCAGTGACAAGTTGGGTGAAGTTAGCGAGTGTGAAAGCCGGTAAGACCTGCGTCATACTTTTTTTATTTTCTTACTAAAATGAGTAGAGAAATAGAGATGCCTATCCATTTTTATACCCAGATAGTGCATTGAGAAAGCCGGTGAGTTCTCTTGCCCTCCTATCGTATAGGATTTTGGCAAGGCTTTTTTCCCCTTTTGGTGGGAGAAGTCTTTTTAAAGTTATTATCTCAAGATCAGTACAGCGAAGTACTATGTCTTCACACAACTCAGTATAGTTGTCCAGTGCCTACATAAGTCCTTATTGAACTTCATTTTTTTTTCATTGAACGTCATTATCTGCCCCACAATTGCCCAGTACACATATGGGATCATTTTTAATTCATATGCGTCGCTAGTTCTCGGGATCTGGACTGTTGTTTATTAACCGGCTCTATAAATATTTGGCAATGACAATTTGTTATTTAGCTCGACTGGCTGGTGGCGGGAGGTTGGGCCAGCTCAGCAGTTCTCCTCCAGAGGTGGTTGATTCATTGAGGTACGAGTGACGGTATTTTATCGGCACCAACGCCTACTCGCTCTCTCTCACCCTCTCTCTCTCTCTCTCTCTCTCTCCCTCTCTCTCTCTCTCTCTCTCTCCATCTCTCTCTCTTCCTCTCTCTCTCTCTGTTTCTCTCCCTCTCTCTCTCCCTCCCTCTCTCTCTCTCTCTCCATTAGGCAGTTTTTTCTTCTATTCGTAAATCTTTAATATGTCCGCAAATATGAGGAAAAGTCAAAACTTTGTGTATTAAATAGCTTCCAAATGTTTGGCGAAATGGGCCAAACATTTTTCACATATGATGTTTTTCGATTCTTCCCACTATTATATTTTCGCCAAAAACTACCGATTGTATTTTTCGAAATATTTTGGCATATACCTTAAAAATTTCAGATGGATTGAATGACTTCTACAACATATAGCCTGGCAGGCGAATGACGTCCCCCTCCCCCTGTACTTAATGAAAGTAGAGCCTCCCCTTTAGAACTCTATCAGCATTTGTAAAAATAAATTGTTAGTTCAACTTAGTATTCTTGTTACATATTGTTTCTTCCGTTTCTAGGCTCTTTTTTGTTTAAAATATACTTAAAAAAACCTAGTATAGTTATTAATAGATGTAAAAAAAATTATGGTAAACATATAATTTAAAATAGTAAAAAAATACATGATCCATGTCAATGGGGTGACCGTGATCCATCTACTATTATAACTTTAGTTTGTTATGCCTTGTGGAAGGTAACTGAAGATGATCAAGGATAAGTTACGTAACCGGTTTAGACTTCACGGTTGACACTTCTTGATTGGACTGTAATTGCCACTTGACTTGATCCACCACTAACTTGTTCTATATTATATTAACTACAGCTAGCCAATTTCATTGACAACACCCGAGCTCACTTTAAGTCGTCTCAATCTCGAGGCTATGCTGCAACAAGCTTTCAAAACTGGGACTACGTCTAAGGATGAATCCCCAATAGAGATCAAGAATATAGCGGGGTTTTGAGTGGTCATTTTTATCGTTTCCTTGATTTCATTTCAAAATTTGAAACCGTTATTGCACTTTTTACTTCAAACTTAAACTCCTTTTTTTGTTATGTTCTGTTGTTATAAATCTAAAATTTTACATTGCTAATGAGGAAATGTATTTTTTTTTTTGGAAAATCTTCAAATTTTACCATAGGGAAAAATGGGAACCTTTAACCGGGGTAGATAGTAGATGCAAGGGCTATTTTAACATACACCCGGTTATTATTTCTTAACTAAATTAATCCAGCGTAGTCAGTAGACGACCGCCTCAACCTGTTTGAAAGTAGCTATGGTCAATTATTTCATGGCACTTATTTTTGAGTATACGCTATTTAGTCGCTTGCTGCACTTCAAAATAAAATGATATGGATGATCACAAGATTCAAGAAAGATGATTTGAAACGATTATGTAACAAAGAACGATGATTGTCATAAATTGACAATTATTGGTATTTCTTTCTCCCGGTAGTTCCCAGATACACCTTTACCAGCAGCAATTTCAGTTGTCAGGAAGAAAACCCCCAAGGAAATACATGACACTTTTTATGAGATCTTCAGAGCAGACCGGAAGTTGCGTGATTTCTTCGGAAGAAGTTTATTGGCCAAGTTGAAGGGAACTTTGTTACTAAACAGCGAAGTAAGTTAGGATTTTGAGTTTTATTGTAACCCCTTAGTAGTTTTCAAGAAACCTTTGGCAAATGGGTGTCCTCTCTAGTTTTATTGACCCTCTCGTATGTACGTATTGCTTTACCACACTCTTGAGAGGCTCTACTTTGGTACGACACAATCGCTTTGGTGTGTATGTTCTACAATAGTGGTCGTTAATTGATCAAATCATTCTAAAATTGAAAAATCACATTCCGAATCAACTGGAAATGTGCTAAATATGTGCCGGTTAAAATACAATAATGTAAATTATGAAAAGAAAAATTAACATGCAAAAAGCTTGTCCCGCCCGTTAAGCGTTTTCGATGTAATAAGTCAGGTAAATTATTTTTTTTTTAATAATGGCGTAACATGGTGTTGGTGTCCATTTTCGAATGATCCAGTTTAAATTAAAGTAGATTTATAGCCAATAATTATTTGATATAACACGATACATCTGATACACATGGTTATTAACCATTGTAACATGTGGGCTTATTTATTCATGTTAGAGAACTTTCTTCAGCGTTCCACCTTTATTTAGTTCTACTAGCATCTTAACTCCGACACCCCTGGAGGAATAGAGCAAGCTGATTTTGGGAAAAGGGGACGTGCACCGGACTGACCAGGTAGTCCCCTAGGGACCCAGCTACAATATCCCACTATCCCACATTTGCATCCCGTGGGATACCATCCGGGTAATGAGGCCGCACCTGTGAGCTGCATCCCTCACCTGCTCTGGAACCTAAAGTGATTCTCACAGCCTGTTGCTTAAAACAATACATGGATTAGACTCTCCTTGTATTTCCTAAGAAATGTTACATCACATATTACGTTTTCAGTCACATTAAATACTCATTAAAAAATATCTTTGGATTCTTGTATCCTCCTTTGCAATTATTAATTTAAGTCAATAAAATATATGAATAGTTTCAATTAATACTCATTACCGAGGGGAATATGGTCCCATTGGCTTTTATAATTATTAACCCTTGTAAATATGGTATGAATGAGAACATTTATCTCAATTACTTACTGCCTAAGAAGGCAGATTGTAATTTTATCTTAATAAAAATTGTTAGTTAAAAAAAAAAAATAACATCCCTAATTAGATAAGTATGGCAAACTAACAGATCGTTTGTTGCCTTCAAAACTCTATTTGTTAGAAAATCAGTGGATATTCATTGGAGGAATCAGAAATTTCATGGGTGTTCTTTCTGACAATTGAAATTGCTTTCGGTTGACGTATATCCGGAAATTGCCTGGTGAACGAAATACCAATAAATGACAATCATCGTTATTTGTTATCTAATATCTAAATGTTTTGATCATCCATAATATTTTATTTTGAAATGCAACAAGCGATTAAATAGCGTATACTTAAAAATAATTGCCATGACCGGAAGCTATATAGCTACTTTCAAACAGGTTGACGCGATCGTCTAGTGACTTGTGGGGCTCTACGATAGCGGTCGTAAACAATAGAAGTGAAATTTAAAAAAATATAGATTAATTTGGAATACGGAATAACAACAGAATGTATGTTAAAATAGCTCTTGCAGCTACTATCTAAGCCGGTTAAAGGTTCCCATTTTTCCCTATAATAAAATTTTTGTAAAAAGATTCACCTGAGGATCTATAATTCTATATAATTATCTGGAAATTTAAAGGGGCTATGGAGAAAAAAAAAATAATAATAATAAAATTTAAAGATTTTCCCCAAAAAAATACATTTCCGCATTAGCATTGTAACATTTTAGATTTTTAGCAACAGAGAATGATAAAAATAAAAAGGTTAGTTTAAGTGTGAAGTAACAAGTGCAATAAGGGTTTCAAATTTTGAAAAAAAATTTCAAGGAAACTCTTAAAAAGGTGATCTCATCCTCAGACGTAGCCCCAGTTTTGAAAACTTTGTACTTTGAATGCTTGTTGCAACATAGTTTCGATAATGTTACTAATTACTCCGTCTTAGTTGAGTTACAAAGTTTTATTGAATGATTTTTATTGCCATGCACATCCAAAAGTCCTAAAATTACATATTATTAATCAGAGCAACAAGAACATTAATTTAATACCCTGCTTAGTATTACAAAAAAAAAAAAAATCATTTTTAAAGCTCTATGTAACCAACTTATGACTCGATGTAGTTTACCATGGGACTGGTTTTATTTTTAGCACCATCAAGCCATTAACTATCATGCAAATGCTCATCTCTAATCAAAACACGAAATGTGTTTAAATTTCGAACAGGATTTTAAGGACATTTCTAATGGCTTTGGGTAAATAGAGTTTAAAAATTAAGGAAATTAATATGCTACTACCACTGTGTGGACTACCACAATGGCTCGAAGGAAGATGCTAGAGAAATTCCATGAAGGCGCCTTCAGCTTCCTTGCAGGTAACGAGATGGACTCATTCATACCGAGCGGAAATTAAATAAAAATTTATTTTAACAATCTTCATTTGTTGAAAAGGCAAACGAATTAAAGAAGCGTTCCTGTTGGAAAAATTATCCTCCATTATAAAGAACTTTGATGGGCAATAGATAATTGTTTATTTATTATGTCGTAATATTATTCAATCCGTCTGTGTGGTCTGGCTCTATGTCCCTAAAGATTCAATCGATCTGAAATATTGAAGGTGTATTCATTAAAATCTTGGATTATGGTGTATATGTGCTTGCTAAAGATATTATAACGGGAAAATGTGAACCAAATTAAACGTGATTTGTTGATTTTGGTACATGGGATCTTTTGTCCATATATTTTTAACGTCGTCTTTCTAACTGAGCCAGTCCGAAAAAAACAGAAAATGTTTTCTGCCATAAACTAGCTAGCAATTTGGGACAGAAGATACTGCCGGTTTCTGTCAGTTTATATTGGGTGGTGTTCTTATCTGTTATTACGCAATAACTAACATTATTTTCCTTTTGTTGACTTGTCCGTGTTACCCTGGTTTCTGTTTAGATGTGTACAAATCCTGTTAAGTGGGTTTTGTTAATTTCTGGGATCTTTGTAAAGTATATGATGGTGATTTATCGAACGTAAGGAAAAGATTATTTTATGGAATTTTCAACTTGAGTTCTGAATAGTTTATATGAATTATTTTCGCGAAAGAAGTACCACTAGAATTTCTGGAACTGAGATCATCATTTTACTTGGAAAAAATGAATCAGAAGTTGAATGGAGGGGTGTAGATACTATTTGTTGTTTGTACTGCATATTTTAATTGGATGTATTTTTCTGTGAGTGCTGACTATAGTGTATTGAGTGCTGACTATAGGGTATTGAGTGCGGACTATAGGGTATTGAGTGCTGACTATAGGGTATTGAGTGCTGACTATAGGGTATTGAGTGTTGACTATAGGGTATTGAGTGGTGACTATAGTGTATTGAGTGCTGACTATAGTGTATTGAGTGCTGACTATAGGGTATTGAGTGCTGACTATAGGGTATTGAGTGCTGACTATAGGGTATTGAGTGCTGACTATAAGGTATTGAGTGCTGACTATAGGGTATTGAGTGCTGACTATAGGGTATTGAGTGCTAACTATAGGGTATTGAGTGCTGACTAGAGGGCTGGCACGAACGGCTCCTAGTCATTGAATCCTGGAGTTTTTACTGAGTTGGCTACCAAGTGCATTAGGAATCAAATAATGATCAGTTAAACGTATTAAAAACCAATTAAAATTTTTTGGAAGGGCAATTGGCAAGGAATTTCCTATGTAGGCTCCAAAAATATATTCTTGGGGATATATTTTTAATTCTTTTGGCGTTTTTGTTTCTAATTGAACTTCGAAACTGCGGGGGAGATTGGGTTTACATCTTATAATATCTTCCGAGTGATGATTTGATTAACCATAAAGAATTTTTACAACAAAATCAATAACAACCTCAATCAAAATCAACAACCTCCTTGAGTGTAATAATTTTAATAAAATACTGTAGTGATGATACTGGATTCATTTCCTGTTGGAGTGAAAAGGAGTGATGAAATTTCCTCCTGTTTGCTTTAGGATATCCTGTTAGCACTAGGATATCCTTCCACTTTTCTCACGTATTTTTTCTATTATGACTGTTGATCCTGCAGTCCACTTATCTTCCGTATAATACAGCGCATGTTCCCCCAGCCCCTCTACTTTCTCATATTTATCTCCATTCACGGGGTGTGATGTAATATCTTTAAGCTGGAGCTGCATCAATGTTTTAGTTCATTTTCTTATTTCCGGCATACTTTCTGAATCTTTCTCATATGTGGTTTTTGTACATACTTTCTATATAATTCTGTTATATGGTATAATATTGAGTGAAAAAAAATTTATATAGACAAGCGTACTTCATGAGAATATTTCCATTAGCTTCATCCCACTAAAATGAACACTAATGCCTGTTTATTGTTATTTTTCCTCAAGCTATATATCATTTAAATAGGAATTCACCAAATGTTTCTTCTTAATAGATTTGACATTCGCCTGAAGGGAGAGACTCCAATTTCAAACCGGTTCGGGCAGGCAGCTGTGTTAAAGCTGTTGTTCTCAGCTTGAAGTATTCTCATACTGTGAGAGCCCATAATACAAAATAGGTATTTAATGTTGTTCCAGCAAATTTACAATGTTCCGAATCAAACAAAACTTCATTGTTTTGTCAACATTTTTTTTTAAATTCCACAACAATATCCAAAAGCCACAACAATTTATTACTTTGTAGTGTGTATTTTTCATGGCTCCTGTATAATGAAGACACTCTAAATCCACATGGTTATTGCCTCCCTAGCATGCGACATAGGAAGTCTTAGGAAGTCCCTTCCCCGTCCATGAGCCGTGTCTCGGGATACGTGCCTGTGAAGGCTGACCAAGAGCAGCAGTACACACTAACTAAGGACATGATGCCAGAAACTGACCATTGCCAGGACTCCCACCATCACGTATTTATAGGAGGTCACGTGGCCACTCCTGTTTTAGTCTCTGAGGAGGATTATAGGGATGGATGATAAATAATAGTAATCCTAATTAAGAATTATAAGACTGAGGGGAGATAAGGTATTGGTAAAATCTTGATTTTCCTTCTGGACGGTGCAGAGGATACTCAGTGCAGTGCTGCGAACAGCGACAGTCCAAGTCCCAAATTTGTTTAGGTCTTCCTAAATCAACAGGGAGGTGGATTGTAAGTCGCTGTGAGGAAAAGGTATGTAAATTCGCGTGTCATCGGGATATAAGTGGTACGAGCCGTGGCAGATAGATGATTAGAGGTTGATAATGAATCCACAGAAACGTAATGGAGAAATGGATGATCCTTGCAGTACATTATAAGACAATGGAAGGAGTTGAGATGGAGGTTGATTTGGGAATTCCTACTCTCAGGGTACAGAGATGAGTTGTTTTAACCAGCTGATGGCAGTGTTAGAAAAGGACACTGATAGTGTTAACAAGGAAGGATGCAGAGGTCGAGGGTGTCAAATGGTTCAGTAAAATCAACATGATAAAGATATAAATGGGTTGTTGATCGATGGAGGATTGAATTTCGTGGCTAATTTTAGTAAGAGGAGATAGGGTGGAGTTGGATGGTTTTTCGAGGTAACCAGTGCCCGACTGTCAGGCAAAGATCCCATAGCCCTTCGCCATATTTATGAAAATGATTGGGATGCCGTTAGCAAACCAACATCTGACCCACCCGCTAACAAACCAGACAATTTGACCTTCGGCGATCTTCATCTGTTTCGTCAGCCAATACTGTTCCCAGTGACTTTTCTTCACTCAAATAGATGCTTTATCGCCATCCCAGTCAAGATTTTGGGAAAAATCCCCCGAATGAAGTATATGAAGTCACAGCTTCAAACGAAAAATAAATTTGTCAATAAATTAAGCATAATTCATTAAAGAAATTTATATATTGGTGAATAGTTGATTAAAACAATTTTAAGCAATGACACATTAACGGTACATTGTATTTATAGAACCGAAGTAAATCAGAAGCCAAAATTGAATTTAAAAATTTCACAAAAAGAATAATGAATTACATGAATAAATTTTAGGTTTTCTACAAATAGATCCTGGGACTGTAAACTCTTAATTTATTTTTTACTGTATACTGTGGATAGCAAAAATCCGCAATCACACCCAAACATACATGTTGGGCTCAGATAACTGAGTATCCCCAAAGTGGGGAGGAGACGCCCGCCGCGGGCTAGGGTCGCTACAAACTCTAGCCGCCGTCCGGCGAACGCCAAGAAAGAGGTAAGGCGGGTGGACCTGTGGTCTTTCACCCTAGCTGCCGGCCTAGTCGGCGGGCAGCCTAGTTCGCTTTGATCTGACTCCATAAGATCTTTAGAAGGTGTGTGCCCCGACAAAGCACTAAGTTCAGGAGAAGAGGTACAGGGTAGGCTTATAGGTAGTTTATGTGGTCTTGGAATGACCATGAGTTCACACTCGGTGTCTAAGAGTAGGCGAAAACCTTCCGGACCCCAAAAGCGAGTGTGAACCGGAGAGAAGCAGACTGGATTGCCGTTGGAGACGCCACTAGGTAAAGTTTGTAGGGCCACGGCAACCGTCGTCCGCGAGGGAGAGGTCTCTCCCAAGGAGGTGCTAGATTTAGCGAGACTTAGGCAGAGATTCTCACTAGGTAGGTGTGGGGTCTGACAACGCCGGACTAAAACATATCGAGGTTAGGAGAGAGAGATGCAGAGGTAGTTGAATGAGAAGACCATGGTTTTGAGTAGAGCAGCAAGCGCCAGTGCAGAGAGAGATAGAGAGAAGTGTTCACGGTGCCGGTTTGTTTCTTTTATATTTTCGCCCTATTGGGCTCTACTCATATAGGCAGGCTAGCCATGGTTGGGATGGGTCCCCACTTGCGGCTGTTTCCCCCACTAGTAGCTTCTCTCCCCTCTCCGCCTGACGTCATAAGCTTTATTAAACATATGGAAACAATGATATGATCTGATCGAGAAGAGGGGAACTTGTAATTATTCGTAATTAAGAGGTGGCCACAACAATACATATTATTTAAGACCTAAAAGTGGCTAATCACAATATTATGTCATCAGCCAAACCCTTCACCGTGATCTCAATTACACGTTCCATCCTAAATCACATACAGCATTAACTAAAGGATTAGGGTATTGGAAATTTAGTGAGAATCTAAAAATGTTGAAGAAATGAGTTAAATGTGAATATGCACTTAGAAAAAAAGTTTGAGGATGTGGTGGAGAGGACCGTTTGGTTGAGAGCAAAGGTTGCATCTTTCGCAGTCATGGATGGGATGGAAGTTAGGTATTAAGATTATAGAGTAGGCTGCTTTTAAGCAACCTCTTCTTTTGTTTACATGATGAGAAAATTATATAAAACAATGATAAGTGGCAAGAAGGGATATTGTGGGGCTAAAATACTTGTTTATCCACTATTTTACCACAACACTACATTCCATGCCCACCATAGATTATCACTTTGTTCCAGTACTGACAGATATGGAGGCAATTAGTGGTAGAACATACAAGGGGTGTAGTGGTAGAGTACATACACCATGTGAACTAAGGCAAACCGGCGAGGATTGGGATTGGGAGACGGATCCCCTTTAGTGTGGCTATTAAATGCACTGACGGCAGATTACAGGGGCCGTGAGTCGATGGTATATATGCAGATAATGTGCCGCTATCTCGGCTCCCTTAGTCAACATCATCTACATCCGACTGAAACATGCACGCCTTGTCAATAAACCACCTTAGCCAAATCCTTAATTAGGTGTCATCAATTGTATTGATGAAATCATAGTTAACTATCAGTCCAGTCGTAAAATTATTTTAATAACATCTGTAAACAAAAATTGTTGATCAAATTCCAGAAAATCTTGCATAGGGAAATGGTTCTAAAAATGTGAAAACTGAAGCTTGACTTCAACCTAAGATAAATGAATTAATGGCTTCCTGTATAACACCATCTTTTGCTTTGAAGCTACTGCTGGCATAAACTTTATGGGACCACAATAAATTTAACGCTTTTCAACCGTTTCTAACTTAACGTTAAAATTAAGTAAGTAAAAACAGGTTAAACACATAACTAGATTGCTGCCTTGCGCTATCCTCTTGGGACATTGAAACGGAAATGCCCTTGGAATCTCCTAGAACCAAGCCACATTTTGGAGTTCTGCTACTGCTAAGTATTCTTAAGTACAGAGCATCTGTGGCTCTACAATCGCCTTCTATCTGTTTGTTTCGACCAATATCAGTAATTCTCAATGTTTTAGCTATTTAATATTTTTTTTTTTTCACGGACTATTTAGTAACCAATTTGGATTTTAAAAAACTAAGTATGATTGTTCAAAAAAAAGAATATTTTTGTCTCAATCCTTTAATAAATATTAAATAAACTTGACTTGGGAAGATTCTCAACATTATTCGTTGAGTTTCACTATTAAAATCTTTGTTACAATTGGAAATAATTAGAGACAGAAAATGATCCTAGGACTAACTAGATCAATACGAATGCCACTGTCTCACAACAATAGTACTTTGGGCCATGTCATTTATTTGATTTAATATTTAGAATTTATTAAAAGTACCTTTCACTTGATTTTCACTCTCCAGTCAAAGTAGTTTTTCTGATTGCTTCTACCCATCTCTTCCAGTATTCCCATTTTCTTTTCCTACCATTTGCTTACCCTCCTCTTGTGTCCAGTTTGATACCTTCCCTTAAGATACCGTGGTCGGTTATATATTTTTCACTTTTTACATATTCCACTATCAACGATGGTGTCTATGAACGAACTTAAAGATAAACAACAACTACAAACCTTCTTGATCAGCTCATAACTTGATTGGAAACACTGAGACTCATCTGGTATTAACAATGAAAGAGGTCTTTGAGAACCTACAATCTACACAAAACTATCTTTTGATGTACACCCTAACAGTAGTTGTAATACATAATAAATCTACCGGAAATAATAAAGTATTATATTCGACGCAAACTATGGAAATTATGGGGTTTGGTGGTCTAAATCTAAAAATAAGTATAGAAATTAAAATAAAAGTGAAAACACAATATTCGTTTCAATCTGTATTTTACTTAAAGTTCACATTGCTATCTATCTATCTAGTCATGGAACAAAAGGTAAAAAAAAACTCAAGGGTTTCAATCATGTATATTTCATTTGTCATTTGAATTTTTAGAACCAACCAATGAAAGCTCTGACTCTAATAGGTAATTTTTTTCTATGAATAATTTAGCTATTTACAATTTTTTGTGAATTTTTAATAATAAATAATAGTTTTAAAAAAACAAATTTTAGTGATATGGATGGATTACTAAACAAATTGGTGTATGTATATGTAACAAAATTTATCAAGTTTTTCATGATCTTTTAAGTATTTAAGAAACTAAACAGTTTCTTCCATTACTACATCCTTTATTTCGTTCATATATAATTCAAAAAACTCGCTTTAGTTCATAACCAATGTCGAAAAATTCCTTCTACCGTCTTCTTAATACCGAAACAACCCAAAAAAAAACTACACCTAATCATGAAATTAGATTTATTTGCCTTTAAGAAATTCGTGAATCAGCCAGCTCACCAAGTGTCAATGCATTCGGACCAGTGTCGTTAATTTTCAACATTTGTATACACCCAGCTTAACAATTATTTAAGATTTAAAGGGATAGTGAAATGCTCGCTAAAAGCAGAGACACAAAAAATATTTAAAAAATTAAATTACACAGGAGTACAAAAAAAATACGTTCAACAATATTTTGTCGGAGTAACCTTGAAAACTTCTCAAAAAATTCCATAACGTCAGGCTTTCTTGGAAAACTCATTTTTTGGTCTGACAATTTTTGTTTTGTTTATGAAGAGTACACAATTAAAGAGGGGCAAAGAAACATAACTGACTATGTGAGGAGAGTATATTTTCCATATTTGAGGTTAAAACTTGGGGATCAAAGCAAGGTTTGGGCTCCTCATAAGTGTACAGAAGGCAAGAGGAACATCTTCGTTTGTGGTTTAGAGGTAAGAAACAAAACTTTCGTTCTGGCATTCCTAAGGTGTGGCGTTAACAGCAGAACTACACTACTCATTGCTACTTCTGTTCGGTAGACCTGAAAGGCTTCAATACCCAAATCATTAAGAACTTGCCAAAATCTCAGCTATTCGTCCAGAGCTTTATATTATAATAATCTTTGATATATTTGAGTCAGTGGACGAAGATGTAGTACCACCCAGGAGAAATCTGACTCAGATTTTGACATAGATAAGTAATAGTCGGGTAGACCACAAGGTTTTTCTTAGATCGAGCTCAATGAACTAGTTACAAATTCAGGGCTTTCAAGAGATGCTGCTGAATTGTTGGAATCAAGGTATAAAATATTGCCTGGAAACATGTTGTCTCCAGGAACGTCATTTTCTACCAAACGTCATACTGTAAAAACGAAAGCGCACCAGAAGAAGCAACAAAGACAAGAAAAAAAGTAAAATGGTTGAACTCATTAATTTAACGGGATGGGTTTAATAGGAAGAAAAATATATTTGTGTTTTATGTTAAGCGGGAAAACCAGAGTTCATTTTTGAATCAAGTACACCGAAAACCCCAAAGAGTGACAGAAAATCCCAAGCCTGTGTTCTTAAGAGCCGACTACAGAAATCACGTATTTAATGTCGTTTCACCCGATTTAATAAGGGTTTTTTCTGGTCATTGCAGCCACTATTATTTTTTTATTGCAATTTTTATAGTTAAAAAAATATCGAGTAGATTTTTTTTTTTACCAAGTAATACACCCTGGCCCATGAATTCAACTAGTGCAGTTGGAAATGTTGAAGTATTCAATAAAGAAAAGGTTAATAAGATATTTATACAACAAGAGAGCAGCCATTCATTGGCATCAATATTCCAAGATGGCTAATGGCAATACTCCCCAGTTTATTCATATCGTACTACTAACACTAAAAAGGAAAAAAGTCAGGCACAAAGCCCCATCACAAAAGAAGATCACCGGAGTTGTAAGATTAACGTGAACTCAGAAACCCATACTTCAACTCATCCAATCTTCCAACTGACCCAAGTCCAGTAAGCCTAGACCAGCTAATCTTAAGATAGGGTGCTTAGTTATAAGACAGGTTAAGCACCTCTTCAACTATAAACCAGAATGTGATCCCCATCATTCGTTCCCTAATTACTGTACGATTACTGAGCCCGGAGAGAGAGGCTCCAATTCCAAATAGTTGTGGGCGACTTTCAATAATGTATCTCACATCATCTCAAAATAACCGGCTAAATGACGGTAAGTGTCTTTTAAGCTTTCTCAGGTCAAATATTAGTCGCTATTTAACATTTATAATTTTAATTATCAACATAGTTAGGTTCGCATTATACTTGGTAATAATAAAATATTTTTATTTTTTGAAAACGCACAAGAACATGTGACAGACATCGTGTACTTAATGCCTTCTGTGCCGATTTCACGATTTTTCCGTCAATATTTTAGTTATTTGCAACTGTAAGTAATTAAGGGAACTCGTGTGGATGTTTTTCAATATTGATTCTTAACTCTCTACGGGCCTCATTTCCTTTAATTTCTTGTGTTTTTAGATTAACAAAATTCTTTTTAACTCTAAATTCGGGAATGTTCTATTCTATTTTTGTTCTTCTAATCAGTGACATACTAATATGGTCGATTGTGTTCGCTTTTATTGTTACGATTGGTCACAGGTAACATGTCTTCCCTTTAGAGAGTTTTTGAAACTCCTTCAGAACCTTGTATGTGTTCCATTGGCTAACTATGTAAACCTTCGTAGTACTATTTTTCATACGGAATATATATTTATTTCAAAACAGGATAATTCCTCTTTTCATTCTTTGGTTGAATTATAAGTAACCAGGCTTGACTCGTCCCCAGACAGTACTCAAAGAACTGATTCCCTCAACCAATTCATGACTCATCCCACCCTACAGTCAGTGTAACAGCCTTCTGCCAGGTAACACTGGCTCAGTGCAGACACTTGACACATACCTCCTTTCGGTCTAAACAAACCCTATCTCGAGCCGTCCAAGCCTTCTCAACGAGAATTGAGAACACATCCAACAATTAAGAATTCATACAAAAACCAGCTAGTCTGATATTTGACATCCCTTTGAAGATTCAAATCAAATGGTTAGTTTTTTAAGTCACTACGTGAACACAAATGTATCAGTTTATGGATGGTACTCCCCCTTTGGCGGTGGTTATCAATAATGAAATAAATTCTATATTTTTTAGAATATATATTAAAAACTATAGCATATAGAGACAAGAATGTGGAACCATCTGTAATGCCGAATCGTTGACAGATACTCGTGGGCCTCAGTGAGGAATAGCTATTGGAAACAGGTAGATATTTAGCTGAAACAAATAAGCTTAGGCCAAACAGAAATATTTTCACTACCCGGATGGTACTCAGCCATAACAAGTGAAGTTGCTCAAAGAAAGCTGTCGAAATAAATGCTGAGGGAAAAGCAATGGGCGATTGGGAATAGGGGGACAAGGACAATTGTCAACCTGCTGGGAAAGCTTATTTAGAATTCTAACCAGCCCTGGCATTCCTCGTGTGTCACTCAGATCTCTCAATCGCACTGCGGTGGCTCTCCTCTTTGCGCAAAACCTCTGGAAACACGTTCCCTATTAACAGCCAGTCACTGGCAGCACTATTTAGGCTACCCTCCAAACCCTTAATATCGTATTTTAGTTCCAGGATCTAAGCTATTCCATTATTTTTTATCATTGAGATAGTGTCATTTAATAAATGTTACTAACACAACCTTCCCCTGTTGACTCCTTACTACAGAGACCCAGGTTCCATTCCCGATTCTCGCTTCCCTTAGGAATTTTTTTCGGGGGGGGGGGAAGTCTGGTAGGGTGCGCTCACCATATCAAAGAAAAATGAGAAGCAGCTTAAATTAAATAAATAAGTAGCACGTACCACGCTACCGCCTCAGAGCCATTTACTACCTGCAACAGCGATCTCGGTTGGGCTCTTAAGGCCCAATTGATATACAATGGATGATGTGCAAAAGTCAGGTAGATGTCCCCTAAATGGATCATAATTATAAATTGGAATGTTAAAAAAAACGCCACCCTAAAGGGATGGGGAAATAGATGAAATACTTTCGTAAGTATATAAACTCTACTATAAAATAATTTATTTATCAGTCAACTGACGTTACTCAATTTTGGAGAAAAGCTAATCCAAATTTCCGCGAGAATTCATTGAACTAACAATGTGTATCCTCTCAATAAATGTGTCGCAGCAGTTTTCATTTTTATCCTCCTGCCACTTTTGTTTAATATATTACTTACTATAGACTTTTCAATATTTTCTTCACACCTAAAAGCCTGAATATGATACAATGTCAAGTTAATATTTAAATGGATTTTCAGATGTAATTTTCTGCTATTTCTGTATAGACGGAATGTAACCCATTCAAATTTTATGATAGCGTATTTTTCTTAAAAATATCTTGCACACAACTAGCGTGGGCACAGTGGAAGATTTGCAACCCACATGAGCAGAAGGGGGTGACCGACCCGTGGGCCATGAGGTTATCTACACATAGTAGGCCCACAAAGGTGTGATTCTGTAAAAGAAAATTGGCAAGCTAAATGAGTGGGGCTGTTTGATAAGGAAGATAATCGTCCGGCACTATTCTGCTTCATCTCTCGGTGCATGTGATCCAGGCAAGAACGTCCATCCTCTGATATTTTCTCAAAATCAGGCTCCTGTAATCGCACCTTACCCCCCCCCCCTTCCTTTTTCATCAATTTATTAAAGCCCTCTCAGTTCATTTCTTTCGCTGTTACACTAGGTACCTATGTACGAGTAATATAGCTGTTCAGTAGAATTATAGTGCTTAAAAACAGCAGACCTTTAGTCCTACGTATCGTGACAGTTACTTGATAGGTACCATGAAGAAATCCCCTCTCTGCTGCCCTTTCACTAGTGAAATTAACAAGCGGAAATACAAAAAGGACCGTGTTCAACAGCGATTGGGAAGAATGGTTTCTGTTTACGAATGCAAACATATGAAAACCACTGTGTTGGATCTGTGGTAGAAATTTTACAGCGTCTAAAAAACATAATGTGGAGTACCACTTCACAGAGAATCGATCTGATTTTGATTTTAAGTATCCGGTTGGTTGAGTCTTTTGATCGGACTCATTGGAAAAACAAAAAACCGTTATGGAAGTAGCAATTAATATCCAAAAAACAAAGTAACGAACTTTGTTCAAAGGTGACAGCTCCCTGTGAATTCTCTTTGCTACTGGCATCAGAAATAAAATCTTACCAAGGTGGAGAGCAGCCCTAGCTTAAACATATTTACATTATAACAGATAAACGAACAGTAAATATCTAAACTAGTGGAATAAATACTTGCTCTTTATGTAACACATTATTTTGAAGACTGTCTCATTTACATTGCATCCAAGAACATGCTGGTCGAACTGAAGTGGATCCTTAATATGAAAAATATAAACTCATGTTTCATCTCTAGTTCAATACTTAAAAACCAATTTTCTGGCTTTGAGGGAGAAAAATGCTTTTTGATATTTATATCAACCCCTTTTTAATAAAGACTAAAATAGATTAGTACCAAGATGAGAGTCTCCATGTCTGTCATGAGGAGTTAGTAAATAAACAGTTACAAGTTCCACTTGAGCTGTAATCAGGGTATGATCTGATTTAAAAAAAACTTTGGTTCATTCGTGATTTTGCTACTTTCCTTATTCAGGTTCTATACCTCATGATACATTCCTTGAATAGTAAGTTGTTCTCATCATGTTTCCTCATTGTTATATTTTATGAAATGAACATGACCTTCCTATCTCTAACATTGTGTGTTTTTTTTAATTACCTATTCCTATTGTATTGAATATGCATAGGAAATATAATTTGTTCAAAGTGTAAATTACTTTTATTTTGAGATGGAGGGTGGGCCCACATCTAGTTTGTAGAACCACGATTGTGATTCTTTAACTTTAAGTATGACATTTCCCATTCATTGGAGGCTTTATGCGAGGCTTCACGTCCGAAAAAGATATGTCTGTACAAATGATTCTTATTTTAAGCATAGCAAACAAATTCTATCTCAACTACTATAATAATATTCCAATTCAGTCCAGGCAAAGGTGAATGATTCTTTAGAGGAGTTGTGAGCATTGTATGATAACCAAATAAGCTTTATATGCGCAGGCTCTTATCAAGGCTTTCAATTAATGCAAGATAATTTCATCCTTAGTGGGAAAATACTTATAGGCGTGAGACAACCTGACAACCTTAAAATCTTATTCAATAAGGTTAGCCAATTATTCGTTACTCTTTAAGCCCACATGAATAGCCGCACATCAGTTTTATCTACCACTTCCAAGTTTATAATTCCAAAGACCATTCCATTTTCCATATCACAACCACCGTTCCCCTTCTTCGTTCTCTTTCGTTCTGTCTAAATTTGTCATCTCCAACTTCTTCCTGTTTTCTCAAGTATGCCCCAAGGTTCCTCCTCAATTTTCAACTGCATCAACAACCCCTGATCGAGTAGAACCTGTTCCCTAATCACTTGTGAAGGAGGATAAAATGTCGCATCCTTCTGTTAACTGCCTAATATAAATGGAATATTCAAGTGGCCTTAAATGTGAGGTTAAGATTGAAATGCTAGTCATGGATACAAATGAATATGTTTTATTAACTGTTAAGTGAAATTGAATCAGAGAACAACACATGGGGTTATTGCGTTGAGATTTTTCTGGAATATGCTGCTCCCTCATTATTTCATAATTGCTTCCTGTCCAGCCTCTACCGGATATCTTCCTTTTCTTTGGCTCTACACCATAACTCTAAAACCCCATGCAGAAAATTGATACTGGCAGCCATAAGGTCGATCTTTTCATTGTCCCATTGAAATCCATACTCCTTCCCTACAGATTAAAAAATACTTTAACCGAAATAAAGCTATAAATTCTTTTCGAAAAATGGAGGAATCCAAAGGCAGAATATTGGTACTCGTCCCATAATCAAACTGTAAATAATATTACCATATTCACAATCTATTCCAATCTTATTAACTTCTTCACCTTTGTCAATTACCTCGGTTTGGTAGTGTAATATGTCATATCAAGGAAAGACTACGTTTTCCGAATCACCTAACACTCGACTTCCATACTGTGACTGCTTAATCGTTCCGACACCCCGTCCCGTTCCTAACCAGCAGCTAACCCCTGGTCACAGATAGTTTGTTTCCCCCTCAAATGTTTCCTCCTACCCCTATGCCTATCTCTATATTAGCATTACGACTAAAAAGGCATTTTACTTTTCTAATCTCCACCATATCGAATCATCTATCAAGTCTCGTACCACAAAAGCCTTTCCGACTAAATAACCCCAGCCCAACCCTTCCAAACCTTTCTTTTAGTCCTTTTCTATTCCTCTCCACTCACTTTTTGGTCTATTTATTTACTTAGCCTCATTTACTCATAGTATTCAAAGAATAAAAGATCTTTATTAGAATACTACAATTTTCTTATGCTTCATTATTAATTGTGGTGTCAGATTTCATTGATACAATATATACATACACATTCTGCCCAGGAGCCTCCCCCCGCATTCCTAAGGTGATTCCGCCAGCTTGCTGGGGCCGAAAGTAGAAGAGCTCTTCCCAACTCCATTTCTTTTTTTATATTGGCTACGCAATATCCGTCATTCATAGGAGAAAATGTCAAATAAAAGTTTCAAATTTTATGTTGAATAATTATCCTTTGAAAACATATGTAGTTTGTTGGTATATCGACTACAAATGAGTATATCAAAAAGTATCATCAAAAGTTTCATTTTTTTACTGCTAAACCGTTATCAATTTCATTTATAAGTATAATTAATTTACGACTAATTCCCAATGGATAAAAAACCCAAACAATTATAAAAAAGGCTTGTCGTGTAGGGTGACTTCCCCTAGTAAAGGCTATTACGAATCCAAGATAAGTATCCTTTTTTATTTTTCCCTTATCCTATTTTTATTATTTTGAGAGATATAGAAAAGAAAAAAAAACCTGTTTTATCAGACCAATCATTTGGTCTAAGAGCCTGTAAAACGTTTTGAAGAGGAATATGCCGGAAAAGGCCAACCATTCGCTTTATAAAATTACAGTTTGCTTATACAGCAATAGTTATGCTGAGAAAGCTCATTCATACCTCACACACAATTCCACTCACTCAATATGTACAGTTCACATTCATTCAAAGACTAGAAAGATAGCAAGAAAGCCTAAGACACTCAAGAAATACGTATGGGTAGTGGCCAAATCCAGGGTCCCCATCACATACATAACATATGTTATAATCGCAAGGCCACTGCCGCTTTGGGTGACGAGGAGGATTTAAGTATGCGTCACTCGATTACGAGTTGACAATAGCACTTGGATGAGAGCATAAGGTTTCGTGAAATTAACGAATTCTCAAGGTCAGAAGTTCAAAAACTGTAGGTAGATAGATATCATGATGAAGGGTTGATTTGCTGATGTAGAAGGGAGTGTTTAATGTAGTTCTCAGCACATTGGATTCGAATGTTTGAATTCGTGTAATGTTCGACGGTTTGACTCTACCCCAAAGTTCTAGTCCGTGTATGTCCAAATTGGTTTTAATAACTGTTTGTAAATATGATTTTTCTTTTCAAGTTTTAGGTTAGCGTTTCTTTAAAGCTGGCTGTAAACTTTTCCAGAAAGTCTTCTCACCCCAATAGTTTAAAAATAAATTTAGGTAACCAAAAATAAATTTTAATTTCAATCATTTATAAAACCCAGCGGAGTACAGTATCTTTGATAGTGTTTGTTCCTATTCTATGTCACTTGTTCGTTTGAAAATATTTTAAATAAGACAACATAGTGAATAATTTATGTAAACTGATTATTATAGGTAAAAACAATAATTAGAAAACAAAAAATGTAAATTCCAAGCCCCTTTTGATAGCAGCTACCTTCCAGAGCTGATATAGTGGTGGACCAACCCTAAGAAAATACTATTGTTTCAGTAGCTATCTATATTTTTGCAATGAATGTTTGCTCCCTTTCAACCAGCTTTGCTTCGGACTATCTTCCTCATCGGATTAAATTCATAAGAGCAATAAAGTCTGCTAGATCCAGTGATACTTGGCTTTATATAGCAAAGTAATAACAGTAAAAATGTCATTAGAAGCTTAACCAGAAAACCTGTGGTTCTGAGATAATTAAATTATAACTTAATTATATTATTAATTATAACTAATTAACTTAACTACTACTCGAGGCCCAGAATGAAAGCACACCATTCCACATTCCTAGAGATCCATTTAATCCACTGTTCTATTTATGATTCCCTGTTTCCTGCTTAAATATCAATTAGAAACTTAATTAAAAACTAAAAAAAGAATTAATTCAATTAAAGGACCCTGAATGTAGGTTGCACAGTTTTGACGGGTCATCGAAACTTAATGAGTCTCACTGCAGAGAAGTCTTTGAAGCCTGTGAAATTGACTACAAAGTGAAAGGTTTTACCGTTGAAAAGGTTCTGTCAAACCCTCTTTCATCGCTGTGAGTGTGCGCGGGAAACTATACGCTAATGCTGTAAGCTCAAAGTTTGATAGACTAATCAAATATAATAGTTTTAATAATTAAATTACTTCCTAAATCTATTCAAGTTAATTAAATAAAATGTGATATTATTTGTTTTTCTCGTTTTTATCTCTCTGTCATTTTAAATTAGTAATTTTAATTATGTTGTTTGTGTCAATTATCTGCGTGTTTAGTTCCTAGGAAAGATATCCTACGTTGGTGTAGTGTAGTAGTCGGAGATTGGCCTTTTTATTCTTATAGGTCTAATCTGAGATATTTAACGTTTTTGTCTGATTCTAGTGAAAATAACTTCCGGAACAGGACGGGTTCTAAAAATGCGCCGAGGTAAATATATCAATTGGATCGGGAGGAGTCCCCTACTCAAAATGTAAGGCATATAGATGCTGACAGACTGGAGATGATAATATATTTAATGAATAAGAAGTTTGATAAAACGATAAAAGGATTCATAGAAATAAATGAAATATTCAAAGAAGGAAAGAAAGAAGCCCGAGAGGAAAAAACACAAAGCTGGAAGATTTCATAGATCTATTAAGGTTAACGGAAGTGAATAACGAAAGGAATTAATGGAAAAGTTGAGGCTCTTGAAATCAATCAAACTGAAAAAATTGATGAGAATCAGATAATCTTAGTCCAGGAATACATTCTGAAGCAAAGGATGAGGTAAACCAACAAAAGGTGGAAATTGTGAGTATTTCTAAGGAAGCCAAACAAAACAGATGATTCTGTAGATAACAGCTAAAACACTGATTATATTATTAGAATCTACTCAGAGTAAAGATAAAGAAATAAAATCAGAAGAAGATAGTGATTGGAAAGAAGAAAATCTTACTGTAAATTGTTACAAAAAGGTTTTTGAAGATAAGATAACAAAACATATATGTGATCGTAGGAGAATGCTTAAATAAAAATTATGTGGCAGATCGTAGCCAAATTTGTCCTTCATCTCTTTTTAAAACGAATTCAGATGGCTGTGATGAGGCAAAACCTTGTGATAGAACATTTTTACTAGCAAGTCCGTTTTCACACTGATATTCGCATAAATATGAAGCAAATCTCTTGAAAAGGCAACCTTTAGAAAGACTTTGATCCATCATGAGGTGCTAATATATATTTGAGAGGTATTACTCTAAACATATCCCCGACTTGCATGCCCCATTTCCTCCTGTTTGCCTTGAAGCTCTCATTAGCTGTCAATCTACTTTCCCATCAGCAAATGTGGACTTTCATTGGATTTAGCAAACTTCCGCATGGAATGGCCTCAATACGGAATCAGCTAGACAGGTTCCATCAATTTATCTTATTGAGAATCTAGAAAGCCTAATCCAAAACTATCATAATATAAAATGATTAATGTTACAAAACTTATTTACTTCCCGATTGACCAGATGTTAATTACAACAAACAATTATAATTATTATTATTATTATTATTATTTGTTCCGGCATTTGTGCACCGCGGCCTCAGTGAGACCTATTGTGCGCCGTCCATGTCCCTGTCCTATATATGTGACAGGCCCACGGCCTTTGCAAATCTGAGGATACTGAATGGATCGATCAGTTCACATAGTTTGGGGTCTACAATGCGATCACTACCAAAGTGAAGGTATCGCCTTCTAGCTAAGTTATCACAGTCACATATTATATGACGTGCCGTTTCTCCCTCTTTCTTGCAGAATCTGCAGATTGGTGATCCCACTATCCCCAAATTAAAGAGGTGTTTATTTAACCGACAGTGACCTGTATAGAGTCCTGTCACACTTTTGAGTGTCCACCTGTCCATTGATAGAAGTGCTGAGCTTCTTTTTCTCACAGGGTCCATTAAGAAACAGTTTCGAGTGTTCCTGTTTCTTAGTTTCTCTCCAAGAAAGTCTTGCCTTGTCCTCTAAAGCTAATTTTATACGCCTTTTAGCGTAGCTGAGGCTAATACCACATATGGGTTCAGGTGCAAGAGGTGTCTGTTCTGAGCCCACCCTTGCAAGGCCATCTGCCTTCTCATTGCCTGTGATGCCTGTGTGTCCTGGCACCCAGTCGATTCTAACCTTATTGGCTAGTGAGAGTGTGTTTAAGTTGTTTTTACACTCCTCAACCAAATAAGATCTGGTCGTATAGCTTCTCAGGGCGCCAATGGCTGCCTGGCTATCCGTGAAAATTGTGATCAGTCTGTTTCTTACACCCTCCCCAATTAAGGTTACAATTATAATTACTCAAATGAAAAATGAATGCAATGTGTATATTTTTTATGAAAATAGGAAAAAGAAAAACCTAGAAAACGAAAAAATATGTCCTATTTTGCTAAGGATATTGACAACGAGTGATATTATTCATATCAGTTAACAGATTAGGTTTTTCCATTCCTTTACCTTCCCATTTCTGAACTGATTCATTTGTTCTTAAGATTCTAAATCATTTTATTTGTCCTGCTTTAAGTTCGATAGGTACTATACTAGCCAATAAGAATGTGCCTCAAGCCAAATTATGATTCCATAATTTATAATTGGAATAATTTACTCTTTACGGAGTGTTTGAAAATTAGGTAAATTTAAACCTCAACTTAAGTTAACTGAATTAGATAAAATAATTATCTTTTATTAGCTACAATTTTAGGTGTGAAATGTGTTAAAACCAATTTCATTATCAACCATGCATTATAACCGAAATATTCCAAGACAGTGGAAGGTATTTTCTTGTTTTAAAGGTGTGGCATTTATTTTAATATTGATAGCCAGAATATTTCTATGCCTTAAAAATTTAATCAATTTTGATTTTTCACTTTGAATTAATTTATTTACTGTTGCTCAATTTTTTTCTTTTTTATCATACCATTACGTATAGTTGTAGATAAAAAAAGATAACACTGGCAGTTAGGTAGGAGGGTCAATATTTCAATTCGATTTCTGCATTCAAAAGTACATACTTGATGCTTAATCCCCCTACCTACCCCCAAACCTAATGACACAATTAAATGTTTGACATTTCCACAATATTACTATTTAACATAGAAATAAGAAGGGAGTGGGAGGTCAGAGTCCAAATGAAATTGGAAGCTAGCCCCCCTCCATTCCAGAGCGTGCGTCTTGACTCTTCTACTCGGCCATCTGAGGGTGATTTCACCCTTCACTTAGTTATTTACCCTTCGTGAAGAGAGAAAAGTTTATTGTGAAAATACCATTAAATTAATCGTGAGTACGTAACATTGAGTAATGCAATACGCCCTTGTAATGTGAAATAAATGTGGAAGTGCCATTGAATAGTTTATCGTATTTTGTACTTATCTATGTTAGATATTTTAGACTCGGCTTTGTATTCAATAGACTCTCACCAATATGTGTTGGCTTTCATTTTTGGTTTGCCTTTTTGGGTTTGTTTTTTTTTTCAAAACCACAAACTTCTGTTTTCATAAGTGCTTTTGTCTGTATTTCTGTTTTCGTTTTTGCCCCAGTTCAATCTAGAGTCATGAGCCTTCACACGGAAGCCTCAATTTATGTAACAATAACATGAAAACTACGATGGCTGTATATAACATGATATAAGTATCATTAATTCATCACTAGGTATTGAAATGAAACATATATTCTTCTATTATTTTAAATAGAGTATCAAATTCAACTATCTCGAAGTCCTGATTATTATTATGTGAATTGTGGACGGTAACTACAAAAACTCCTTACAATTGTCATTAAAATAGTTTTTGGTGCCCTTTGTACATATTAATGATCAGAGGAAGGAGTAGAGCAAAACTAACCTTAATCTTTATTATACATCTAACGAACAATTGTTTTATTTAATGTTAATGAACAGTTTTAAAAACAAGCAATAGTGAATAAAATATGCACGAAAAACGTTTAAAAATACTATTTATATTAATTATAAATATTTATTATATTGTATTTAGTATGTCGCGAAAAAACCGATTGTCAATAGATGACAGGCGCTACAGCTCTACAGTCCCGCAATACTGAAACGTATTCTTGTAGTGTATCAGCAAGCCCCGTACTCTTCCCTGTTTCTAATTTCATGGCCATCTCCTAAAACTTTATTTTTTAATATCTTTAAATTATTTTTGCATTAGCCCCTTAAATGGGGCCATAACTGAAATAGAGGACACTCTCAATTGGAGGCTTCCACCTAAATCAAAATGATTTTTATTTGGTTAATAATTAATAAATTACATATCTTTGATATAAATTTTATTAAACGCTAAGCTGATGTATTGAACGTTTAGCATCTTTTAATTTTTATAGTTTATAATGAAACTGTACTTTATTATACTACAGACCTACATATATATATATTTATTTATTTTTTAAAAATAAGTCTTAAGAAATGTAGACAAGGAAAACAATATAAACATAATTTTCAGATGAACATAAAAGGATCTCTGTTATTTACGAAAATATACTAGGCCATTTACTAAATTGGATATATCAGTTTAATATAATAAACAACAAATTAGAAAGTTTTTATCGAACATAATCTATTTTATTTGCTAAACTATCTCGGACAATGAAAATCACGGAAATAAACAAAAATAACTAAAATATTGGGAAAATACCGCTACTAGTGTATTGGATACATGATATTAGTGTTGGATTATAAAACTTTATCTTTTTGCAATCTCCTTGAGTTATTTTTTTATGTGTAAATAGCTTCTGTGTTGGGAAATGAAAAATCTTCAAACTTAATGAAACAAGCAAGATGGTAATTTATTAACTTACTTCCTGTTTTTGTAGTTAAACCAAAAACCATTCAGTATATTTTGTGATGTTGTGGAATGTACCTTTTGAATAATTTTTATGATCACTATTGTAGAACAAAGAATG
Organism: Acanthosoma haemorrhoidale; assembly: GCA_930367205.1. NCBI lineage: Eukaryota > Metazoa > Arthropoda > Insecta > Hemiptera > Acanthosomatidae > Acanthosoma > Acanthosoma haemorrhoidale. The sequence goes on from OV884009.1 coordinate 116,862,122, forward strand.
AGAGAGAAAGATCACAGATTCATAACTGACTGAATGTTGGACTGTAAAAAATGATATGAGATTAAGCTGATTAAGCCATGGTTGGCTCTACTAGTATGAAGTAATTGTGTAGATAGAAAAGGACACTGGGTCAAACATGCCCTAAGATTTATCCGTTGGCAAACAGAGGCACAGAGAACTGAATAAAAACACACTCCACAAAGCTGGTTAAATAAACTGACTGCCATTGACCTAGTCCGTGGGTGGGAAGGTTCTAGATCATTCATTAACACCTACACCTACACCTTCTAGATTGCATATGGACAGCTAAGCCATAAAACAAATAACATGTCTCCTTTAATATAACAGCAACGAATCTCACCAGTCCTGGATTTTCCAGACTCTCCCCATCCGAGGCACAGGAGATTCTAAAGTCTTCTAAAACGGTTGCTACTATTCAGAGCAGTTAATCAGCTCAAGTGCTCAACTGCGGTGAATCGGACAAGGACAATTTATGTTAGCACCAGGTTCGCCAGCTGGGGCCACAGCTTACGCCCCTCACGATATTCCGGCACCAAGCGAAAGTAGACTGAAATCAATCTCTTACCACAGCTGTTTTTCTCTCTCGACCTTTTAGCACCTTGTTTTCATTCTCAACTTTAGGCCCATTTCGGCCCTTTTCAAAAGTTAAAAGGTACAGGTCGTTAAATTTCATGTATCACACAATTAACAGTTTCAGTTTTAAGTTGATACTCTACACAATTCACTAGGGAAAAAATTTACTATACAATAATTAACTTATTATTTTTCATAGGTTTACTTTTATATTTATGATTATTGGCTCATCAAATACAGCTACCAGGCAAAATAACAAATATTTTTAATTTAAACAATGGTATTTGTTTTTTATCTAGTATGTAAAGCAGATATCGCTGGCGGATGAATGACTACTCAAAGCTCAGTAAGGAAAAATAATTCAGAGGAATATAATTTTAACATTAAAGTGGAGTATGGAAATGTACGAGTATATTTTGTGTTTTGATGGTTCATGAATTTAAAATTCAAGAAATAAAATGTCTTATTTAAGAAAAAGCCGTCTGGCTACGGTTGGCATGTTTATTAACTGGAACGTCGTACGTAGACAAATTCGTAAACACTGGGGATGATTGACTGTAAAAAGCACTTGTAGGTAGACTTGACAGCTGAGTAGGAATGGATAACTGAGACTTTCCAGTCAGTCCGTTGACCCAAGCTCGCTACTCCAATTATTATCCGCTCATAGCTTATTTATTTGATGATAAATGATGGAGTTGAGAATTTAAATGTGAATTGAAAAGCATTAGCCATAGATAAAGTTTAACCGGAGCCCTGAGCACAAATATATAAAATAGCCTGCTTTGGGGTCATGAATAGCTTCTATTTGTCTAACCTGCTCCCCGACCAAATGAATTATGCACAGCGTGATAAAGACCTTTCATTCAATTTCCATATTCAATCCTACTCCCTCCTCGGCCCACTCCATGTAGAATCTGAAAACAATATATCCCAACCATTCTACCAAAGGGTTTTCTTTAAAATTTCCTTGACTCCGCTCCCTCTTTCACTTGCGAGGGAGGCAACAACCGTGTGGACTTGGGGGGCCCCTGGGCTGTTTGCAAACATTGTATGAATGTGCGAGCGAAAAAAAAATTTCCAATTTTCTTTATTCTCCCTGTAGAAATCAACCAATAGAATTTTAATTAAACTATTAAGTATATCCAAGTATCAGTGAGTGGCCTTTTTTTCATTTAATAATGGTTATTAAGGTGATCATAACATGTTTTATTCACTATAATATAATATTATTAGACAATAATTACTGTCTCCAATATTATTCTTGAAAAAATTTGTTCAGATTTATTTTCTCTGGAATATAGTTCATAATGTACAATATATTTAATAAGTTTTCTAGTATAAAGGCACAATTAAGAACTTTTAGAAGTTTATAACTGAGGTTTAATCTTGCAATAGCCAAAAAATTTCAAAACAAATTATTAATTTTAGCTTTTTTTTCTAACAGACTCACTTAAGCGTTACAAATGTTTGCAAACTAATGATATGTTATTGTTTGCTGATAGTCACACAAGTCAAAGATAGGCACCTGCTAGGCAAATTTAAAGTACTCAATCACAAATTTAATTGACGCAACGTTTCACGGTCTGATATTTTATATCATTTCATATGATGGTCAAACCCTCTGAGCAAAAACACAATTTCCTTTTCTAAAGCTTCTCAAAACCGATAGTGATTGGTTGTTCAAAAAACAATTTTCAAAACGATGTAACTATTATTTTCGTTTTAAATTGAGGTCAAAAATAAATGTAGCTTCTATAAATGGAGAACATTCAACTCAGACAACACCGTATGAGCTTTCGTTTGGAAGGTATTTTTAAAATCCTTTGTATTCTTAATTGTTTTTATAAAACCCAACATAATATACATGTATATTGATTGGTGGAAAAATCTAAGTTATTTTCTTTTCATTCGTCATTAACATTAAGAATAAGCCAAAACGGAAAAAAAATCATCTGTCACTTTTTACGCAATTACGTACTTAAACTAAATGAAACCAAAGTACTTTTTAAACTGTCAACATTTTTGTGGAATGTCCAGTTAGTATCAACAGCATGCCCTATGATTATTCAAACTATTGGGAAGTTGGAAGAATATAAATTAGCAGAAAAGTGACAAGACTTAAGTTGGCTGGCCACTGGAAGAACTAAATTATCACTAGTTTTACAACTTTGTTTTTAAACTTTTATAGTCTAACAGTGCCAATAGAGGTAAGTAAAGAACCCTACATTCTATGTAAAACACTTCCCCTTCAACCAATTACTTCTTGTTCAACCATCCCCGCCCCACCTTCTAGAGTTTTTCTTTCCAGCTTATAAGACTATTAACAACAAATACTTTTTTTATTAACAACAAATGACTGGCTACGATAAATATGAACCTTTCGTGATTGATAAAAAAAACTCTATGGCATAAAAAGGACTGAAAAATAATGGATTCTGGTAGGCTCAGATGTGCAGAGCTAACGAATAAATCTAAGGAATTAAAACTTAAAAAAGCTCTATAATAATTTGATGGCGGGCAGCCAATGTAAGTGTTGGCAAACGAAAAAAAAAGATGTTTCACTTTAGATTGTCGCTGGAGAACTGACCTTTCATGGAACAGTCTTACCTGGAGTGTGGGAGACAGCCTTGTGTCATGTGGACTACTATCAGGAAGGCTCCCTGTCTCCCTGTATTTTATTAACATATTCCCACAAATAACTAATTATATTACTTGACAATGATATTACAATGCGCAGGCGAAATAAATTTGTTTCACCTATTTTTTTAAAAAATATGATGTATTCATTCTGATGAGGTCGTCTTTTTGAAAGCTAATTACAATAAAACTGGGACTGCAATGACAAAAGCCATTTATACCGTGTCCGTTATGAAACTCTTATTTGTGTGGAGTGTTAGCATTATTTGGGGAAGCCCCACTTGACTTGAATTAGTTTTTTTTACACAATCATTCAATATTGAATCATTAGGTTCCTATAGCTCGTTCTTAGATTTGAAAGGGATGGGCACACTATTCTGGACTATAAACAAGTTGTTGGTTCTAATCTTGAAGGAGATTTGAGCGAGCTCGTTGGTATTGTAGCGTTAGCAATGCGGTTGGAATGGATCCAGATGAACCCTCCGAAGCGGGCTTTCCCTGTAAGTCCTCCGTTGCTAAGGAGCTACTTATCTCAGATCGAAGGGAATTAGCGTGCCCAATGTCAGCCTCCAACTTGCGCCTTTGTCGTAAACTTGTCCCGAGAGCTGATGTTTCTCCCTGGCTACCTTTAGCTTCCTAATTTCAGTTACAGTTTAATTGATTACCGACTATAAACGGGTTTATTAGGGCTGTAGTTGGGATCTATACTACTTACGCAATTATCTATCGTAGGGCTCGAAGGAACAGGCTATACTTTCAGATTGATGCGTATAAATACATTTTGAAAGGGATTTTAATAAAAAAAATACAAGTAAAGTGTGATACTTCATGGTTTCATTGCGTTTGTAAAACAGTTTCAAACACGATTTGAAGGGTAGTTTTAATTTCTTTTTGTAATTACAGTCCGCTGAATTCTCTAGATGTATTACATATTATTATTCAGACGTGACAGGCGGAACATATAACACCGGTTTATTAATAAGTTCAATTGTAAATTAATTTTTATTGCCTATCTATGTATTATCAGGGAGTCATGGTATTTAATGATATGTCATGCACGTCACAATAGGGATTTAACATTGCGAACACGGTTTTAATGAGATTTTTTAATACCAGTATAAACTAACATAATACCAGTCACATATAAATCATCAAGATAGTGAAGATCTTTTATTTTAAACCGTAGTCCATTTGATAAAAAATATTTACCGAGCCCGAAAGGTTAGTATATTCTTTTAGTCAGGAACAGATATTACCATTCTTCTTTATGTACTTACGCATCCCAGGCCATTGTCTGTACAAAAATGATTCAGTCCATCTGAAATTTTAAAGAAGTGCGTAAAACTCATAAAACATTCTCATTATGTATTGGTACATAACAGCACAAAATATAATTGTACTAACGGGTAAATAATTGTAATTAGTTAGAATCGTTGCAAAGGGATTTTCATTGGCCGAGGTGTTTAATCAAATTAAATAAAGTCGTTCCGATGAAAAATACCAATTACTTTTTTACTAATATATATTTATATTCAAACACACTACTAAATATCATAGCTACCAGCTCCATATGACGGCCAATACATGATTATAATAACATTGATTAAAACATGACAGTGTACAGAGTGGAGAGGTGTCTCTAACTATGTATAATTTTATAACAAATGACATTCCTTTTAATCAACAAAAATGAGTGAAATATAGCACCTGTGTTAACCAATTAATAATAATTGCCGACACTGAAGCGGAGAATCCGGCACGAACTTGTACATCTCTCGTTATTTTCCGGATTCCTCGAAAACATAATTGGTTGTCCGAATCCTATTGTCAACTCCTTATCCAGTAACACTCGTCATTATAATCCTGTTCATATCGACGGTGGGGCCTCAGGAGGTATTCTAAATTGAAAGTATGTGATGGGATACTGGAACTCGTTTGTTGAGCGTCTGTGGCTCTCTTGCCATTTCTATGGTCTTTGCCTTATGCCAAAACCGTTGCAGAGAGAAGTGGAGAGACACCCTGAAGGAATTACCACTCCCATGGAGGGGCTCTTGGGTAGAATCTATTCCATGAATGTGAATGGCACATTCAAAAGAATTATGAATGCATTTTAGAACCCAATAAATAATCCTGTACAAGGAAACTAATTTTCCAAATAAAATTTTTTATAAAAAAGTAATTTGGTTCATTATCTTACTACCTTTTACAGACGGGGATAGGTCTGAACTGCTCTACTCATCAACGAGGAGGTAACTGGTTAATTGATATAAATTCAAACAAATAATTAAAATGGAATGCACCAAACGAACGTAGAACTTAAAAAATCAGCTGTAGGCCATAAAACAGAATTTTAAGAAAAATGTAAGGGAAATTGGGACTGGAGACAGAGGATGTGGAGCGGACAGCTGAAGAGTAAATTGAGTTGGTCTTGTTGAAAGGAAATAAGATGACTTCGTAAAGGTTTTCATCAACTGACTATGAAAAGAGAAACGAAAATAGATGCTCTGGAGTTCTGCTTTAGTAAATAGTTGCAGTCAACCAATATAAGTCTGCATGGCCATCACTCAAAAACAATTGGCATAGTTTCCGAATTTGTATAATTAACCACCCAAAACATGCCACTTGAAAATATTTGAGTTCAATAGCTCCATTCAGCCATTTTTGTTCTTTGAATATTAACTAAACCTTAATATAAAATTTAAAGATTTAAACTTGGAAGGGATGAGTTCAAGAACGTAGGGTATATTAAGTTCGTTAACTGTATAGACTACTTCAAAGGACATGCCATCTCTCAATAGAAAATAAATTACTAATCTGCAAAGTTATACTCTAGCCAATCTGGACATACGGAATAGAGCTATGGGGGACAGCAAAAAAGTCGAACATCCAGCACATTACATCCTTTCAATCAAAAGTCCTGACAACAATAGTAAATGCCCCGTACTACGTCAGCAACAAACCCCTTCATACCGATCTTAATATACCCTACATTCTTGAATCCCTTCCAAGTCCACGAACTTCCATAGTAGCCTATCCAACCACCCTAATCCCATAGCAATTGGGATTTGCCAAGAAGATATTGGGGGTAGAGGGTACATCAGTGGTGGATAGGTTTTAGAGAATGGAACCCAGGACGCTGCCCTGTGGAACTCCTGCTTTTATGGGATAGTAGTTAAAATATTCTAAACCACAGCGGACTTGGAAGATGCTGTTTGAAAGGTAAGACGCTGTTTAGGATAAGGAAAAGGGTCAGTGGTAAATATGTTTTGAGGTTGTAAAGCAAACCTGTGTGCCAAACCCTGTCAAAAGCTTGAGCTATATCCAGCAAAGCACCAGTGCAATACTGTTTGCTTTCAAGGGCTGAGGATATATGATCAACAACGCGAAGGCCTTGTTGAGCAGTGGAATATTATAGACGGAAACCAAACTGGTGTGTAGGTAAAAGGTTTTTGGATTCAACAATTGGAAGTAAGCGTTTTAATAGGAGTTTTTCAAATATTTTTGAGAGAATAGGGAGTAGGCTAATTGGAATTTAAGATGGCGTCATTGGGTGGTTTACAGGGTTTGGCGAATAGGACAATAATGGAATGTTTTCAGAGGAGAGGAAAGTGAGTCGTTAGGATAATGGAATTATAAATGTAGGTTAGAAAGATTATGGCTTTAGGAGGAAGTTTCTTCAGAATTTGAGGAGTAAGGAGATCATCGGTAAGGTAAGTTTTTCAGAAGGTATTTGACCTCAGAGGGGTTAACGACTTTAAAGATATAATAATGGAAGGCCTGATATTAACACACGAAATCATCATTTTTGCTGACCATGAGCCTGAAATGAGATATTCTCTATGAAACATTTTTGTTTTGTTATAAGTTCCACTATTATTTATAATTAGCTAGGAACGAAAAAATATACAATTAAGATCGGGAGTCCAACCCAGGATACTTTGACTTATAATTATAAAAAATTATATTCTCAACGTCATGTAAGTAATTAATTATAAAGGTCTATTTTAGGGATTATTAGGAGCCATATAAAACCACAAACATTCTTGAAAATTCTAATCAATTTCAATTTGAAAGTACTTTCATTGTACTTTAAATACAAGTGTTCAAGATGTCACCGCTAGATAAATATTTCCATAGCTAAAGCCATACCAAATAAAATATGAATCTTTCTCTATATTTATCGGGAAATTTGATTTTGAAGAAAAACTGCAAATAGGGTAATAATCGCTCCTATGTGAAGCACGTAGCAGACAAAATGACTTCAGTTAATTGTTTAATACCACTTCTTAACTACTAAACAAAATTTCAAAAAGTAAAATACTTAACCAAAAAAAACCTATTGAAATTGGCTATATTGGCACTTAATGCGGGATGCCCATTATTAGCTCCCAATAACATATTCTTAGAATATTTTTCGAATTTCACCTAGCGTTATTTCCTTTAGCAGTAAAGTGAGAAATGTTACAAGTCAAATAATGCATAATAATACAAACCACAAATTAGAACCTCTCCCTTTGGTCTCAGCAATAACCGTTGGTTGTGGAAAAGGATGCCATTGTCTGTTAGCTACTGCGAAGGCTATCCACAGTGCACATGTTTTCCATAGAGCGTTATGTTAAGTGATGATGTGCTGAGAGATGATGTTCCGATATCTATCATGTCGGTCTTCGGTCGCCAATTCGAGAACCATCATTCATTTCAGACAGGAAATCGGCAAGAGGCAGACTTTATCTGTGAATTTTTTATTTCATCATTGGTCAGAAAACTGTTAATGATCTTCTGCATGAAACAGACGCTGATTACAAATACTAACCCTCCCTTTCAATGAACGTGACTCTCCTTTATATCATGTATTCATGAAATTTAGTTTAGAAATTGTGTTTCCAATAAAATAAAAAGTATGTTAATTATTCACTTTTCTTTATTTAGAGATGATTGGTAGAGTATTTCGCATCGATTGTTGCCAAACCAAAAGGTAGTAGCTCTACTTTTGTTTGTTTGTATATTCTAAATTAATGTCCGTAAAAACTATCATAAATTTTAATAGTATATTCAACAATATTCGGGGCTACGTGCTATAATATTTTGGTTAAGGTATGCAAAATATGTGACCGAATCTAAAACATCTATTGACTAATACGCTTCGACCTGAATTTTACCCTTTCTCAAGATCAAAAGGTAATTAGGATTTAAATTTATTATTTACCTCAGCTTAAAACATATCAGAGATGGTTCTTGTTTTAGATTTTTTTTATTTGTTAAAAATGGTTTATATTGATTTTTATGGATCTGCAAATAACTTGAAATATTTTAGGCCCAAAATACAAAATATTTGTTTCACAATCGTGCAATAGGTATTAAGGAACCCACGTGGAGTCCTTTACACTTCTCTCAATATTGTTTCATCATGTTATATATCCTTTATTTTGTAGTATATATATATATTTAGATGACTATTGATGAGTTTTTCCTAAATTAATCGGCGGAAACACAAAATCAGTGGCTAACAGCATATGACGACTGCATGAGTTGATTTCCCAAGTCCTTACATCTTACTTTCTGCTTGGAGAGTATGTAGTAGAGTGAAGAGTGAATGAGGTATTGTAAACACTCAAGAATGAAGCGACTCGACTAACTGTAAAGGTAGAAAATTTTCAAATTAAGACTTATATATATAAAACATATCTACCACATATTTAAGAGTTGTTGCTAACTTTTTATTTTCATAAATGAATCTCAAGTTTATCTCCATAAGAAATTGTTCATTTTACTGTAAGCTGCACTGATTTAACCATCTTGTGAATTCCCAACTAACAATTAAAGTCAAGTGATTTATTTTAGTGGACTGTGCTATTTTTAGTGTTTGATAGGTTTTTTTGAATGTGAGAAGCCCTTGTGTCTGTATCTAGCTCCTATGTCCCCTGCTCAAGCTAAAGCCATTTTATAGCTAGGACCTAGCTGAGTGTTTGACAACAGGAAAAGTACTGCTGTCCAGATTAACGAATTGTAATTTACCATTACAAATTGTAATTACAAGTTATTAAAATCGCGTTCCCAACTTTAACTCAACCCGTTCTTTTTGTTTTCTGGTTGCATATCTGCCAAAAGTAAATGTAACCCGATGAAATGTAATGAATGGCCATTAATCAATTGCTTAGTAATTAAAAATTGATATTTTACTATCATACTGAGTATGAAAGTATCACGACGTTCTGATTAATTAATGTTATCATGTTAGGACTGTCCCTACTATGTTTGCAGTTTTTTACGACTCACGTTCAACCACCGCATATGGTGCTATTATTCAATTACTACAATTAAAGTTACGCCATGAATAATATGGAAGGGTGGATAATTAATCAGTTACTTGTAACTTTGGGATAAACCCACTGCGGTCAATTGTGACCTATAAATCTATTGTCAATTAGTAAAAGAATTATGAGTTGGTTTTGAAATTGTATTTTTAAGAGTACTAGGACGTGAGGGCATACATACACACCTAGATTGGCTGATATTATTCTATGCTAAAAATTGTTTGAACTAAAGGTACCTTGCAATACAAAATGAACTGTATAGAAACGGGAAAAGCTAATGCTTTGAATATATTAAACTACCATTAATAATAAAATAGTAAAACGGTTCACGTGATTAGAAGCCAATTGAGTCTGGCCAACGAATAATTAATTGTGCTTTGGACGACTTGGAAAACAAACTCTACGTTCACTTATTAGTTATTAACATTGTTTAACTGTTAACTGATTTCTCATGCAACAAATAGTCCACACTTACTCGGATTCGTCATTGTTACATTTAAAGTAATTGTTTTTACAAAAATGATCGGCAGTATTAGGACTCGATGAAAAAAATAAACAGTTGGAGGATGTGTCCCCTCCCATTGTAAGTTTTTTCTCATCAAACAATTTTGTTGGAATATCTTTGAATTTAATTTTGTGTTACCGACTTTAATGTCTCGATCATAGTAAAAATTCAAAAGGTGACATATTGGATAGCTTCTAAGGAAACAGTTACAGGAGGTTACAGTTTTGGTAATAACATTTTAAATTTTAGATGGATCGGATTTTAAGACCGCTATCCTAATACTGACAGACAGATGAAATTCTATTGTCACGTGCCTGTTCCCAATTAAAAAATCTACCTTCAGGTTTACCAATAAGTCGTCACAGACTTGAAGGATATCTTTACTTTGGCACCCTACTCATTCACGCTACAATTTACATTAATTTATTTGTACAGTATTTGAAGAAACAGGCATCGAAAATTTAAAAAAAAATTAATAGCACAGCTTTAACAACGATAAAGGTGCAAAAATTTAAACAAAATAGTGAAAACCTAAACCCCAAAGAATAGTAACTTGTACAATTGTTATACGATCCACCCCTTATTTGAATATCTAATGAATACCAACCCTAACTACAAATAAAAGGAAAAAAATCTGTCCTCATTGGAAATTGAACCCAGAACTATTCGGTCTGAAACAGTTACGCTAAACCGTTCACTTTCTCGGATATCCTGTCAAAAATTTGATTGAATTTTTATTTCATATAATGAATTATGAATACAGGTTGTTGATACTGCCGGTTCCCCACGAATTCTTAAAAAAAGTAACACACATCGATTACCAATTTCCTTTTAACTTTCCCAAAACAACGTTTTCACTTGAGCCAGGGAAATGACTGCCATATGTGCTTATTAAGGGAAATACTATCGTATGGAGTTTCATCTTCGCTTTTTTTTTCCAGCCTTACCGCCGAATCATATTTCAAATAAAACAAAAAAAAATTACGAAAAGGTATTTTTATTAATGCCAAAGCATGGAGTAAGAACTGTCTAAAGCAGCCTAAAGCAGGACAAACGACTATCCGCAATGGAGGAGAAAGACCAACTATCTGCCTGTTTTGTTTTATACCACCTTCATGGAGACTTCACCTATACTCACTCAGTTTGCTTCAGACTTACGAAGGCAGTTAATTTGGATTTGGAAAAAGCGCATGATTATTGGCCATGCCGGACTTAAAGGAGAACTTTACACCTATAAATCATATTAAAATAAGTTACGAAATACTTTATTTCACAATTTTATAAATGAAATAGTATACGTGCTTAAGGGGGGAAACCTATTGGATGTGATTCGAATGTGGTGATATAGTTAAAATAAATTTGTATCGAATTAAATAAAAACTTAGTCTAGTAAATAATGATCTATGATCAAGTTCCTTGATGCTTAGCTATTCAACCAATCCTTGGCACGCTAACTTCAACCAGAATAGGCATCAACAATTTATTTTAATTTTTAATTTTTCATATGAGGGCTTTTAGGTTATTATAAGTAATTGAAATCCAATACAAATATCATAGTAGTTCCTGTTCCATTCCTTGACTTATATTGTGATTTAGCAGAAATGAAATCAGTACACAATGATAATAAGTAATATTTGGTCCATTTAACATTGGCAAAATTCCATTTCAAAGTTATCGGACCATACAATATTCAACATTTTTTTTGGTTTTGTTAGCATATATTTTGAAATATTTTAGTGTTGTTATAATTTTATTTCAATCTTTTTTTTTTAATATCTAACGATAAATAGTTCAAACTCAAGTTAGTAGCATATAAGGGATTTACAAGATTTCAACTATGCAATTTTGGTATACCTTGTTATAGTTAAATCTAAATTTAATGCGTATGAACTCATTTACAGATAAATGATGAACGGAATGACAATTGAGAACGGCCTAGAGATAATTTCGGTGTACATTTCACGGTTTAGTATTTCCTTAAAATAAATCGGTTCATCTTCAAAGTGGAAAGGGGCTAATTCTGCAATTAGATTGTTCTTCAAAAATGTAGGGGTTGTCACTTAAAACAAACATATTTAGACCCCTTTGCTAAGACAAATTGACTTAAAATACGTAATGGAAAGGAATATTACAGGCGGAAACCTACCACTCACCCGTTTGCACTACCCTCCGCGTCGATCGCTATTTGAATAACTGACAAATCGACCGTCACCAAAAACGGTCGAAATTTCCCACTCCGGTATTAGCTCAAGCTAATGAGATTTATTTTCTGTCAGCTTTAGAGTCTGCCAGCTGCCTCGCGGACGGGAATAAAATATATTTGAAAAACGTGAAAGGACTAAATCATTTACTTTCTCCTAGCCAATATAAAGTACCTTCCCATTTAAAATATTTTGTTGTTAACAGTATTATCCAAAGCTTATAGTCGATGTTAAAGTGCTAGTAGTTCGATTAAACCTTTAACTTAATTTCGCAAAGTTATAACTTGAGTTTAATGAGTCACTAAACTGGAAACAAAGTTTTCCGTATAGTAAAAGATCTTGTCGAAAGAAACTCCAAGATGGCAGGTTATCAAACTCAAACTAGCTGTTTTCATTCCGCGTATCCATTCAACAGAATTGTCAACTGGAAGCACTCCACACAACTGTTCCTTCAAGAATATATGTTAGTGTGATGAGCATATAAAAGTGATGGCATGCAATAAGTAATAGTTGACTGACTGTTCTGTTTCCGAGGTTGCGGACTCTGCAGAATAGGAAAGCGTTGCGTCCAACCAGAGCCGTTTCATTCTTGGATACACTGGTGTCAAAGTAGGGTCCTCTCATTGGCGGGATCTCCATCTCGTTGTCCATCAGTCCATTCTTGGGCTCTACGTTCTCCCCGGAGCCGGGCTCTGAAACTGAAAGAAGGCGGAGGTTATCAGACATCTCTGTCACCACATGACCAATAATCTGTGCAAACTGGACTCAACATCTCAGCCTAATATCAGTGTATGTGTCAACTTTACCAACAAAATGATACGATACACTGGTCCGCACAAAAAGTTTCTGTATCGCGAATGTGACTAGAGAGATCCGTTCCTCTCACTATTAGAGGCTTGAATAAGAATGGGGGCACCAAAAATAAAAGGAGTATTAATCTACATATTTTTGTCATCGACATAAGCAAACTCCTAACAAATACGTCTACTCAAAACTAATTTCGTGGCTACCTGTGAACTTAAGTTTCATTAAATTGAACCTGGGAGAGTCATGGACTTCAGTGAATAATGTTCTAGTAGGATGCAATACGATCAACAGAAAAAGATATGGATGTTTGATGCAAACATCTTCATGGTTAGCCGTGTATTCCCCAATTACCCACATACGTGGCCAATCATATTCCCATCGATACTCATAGCTAGAGATTTATTATTTTGTTTGAGTTACAATCAAATCTTATTTATTTTATTTGTTTTTAAATGTCACATCATTTATGTTAATGGTAGTATGTACAATACCATTACAAAAATACTATACGATCGCTAGTTCTGCAATAGTACTGATCAAATATTAAATCCTATGCGTTTATTACCTAGGATGATTCTGACGACGAGTAACATATACACTGAAGCCGTATTCATTGTAATCTTGTTAGATCTCGATTGGAAAACAAACTGTAATCATAACTCGAAGGCAGTAAAATAAAATATAAACTGGGATTGAAGAGTTGCCAATGAGCCGCCACGAGACACTGGGAATTGGGCAGAAGGGGATCGTTTGACCCTCCGACTAGAGCCTACAAGACGTAGATGACGCAAATGGGCGAGAGAGCGGCCGGCGCGGGAGATGGTGACCTGAAGGGCGGCCAAGGCAGACTGAAGCTGTGAGCCAGCTCTCGGGGTGTGGCCATCTCAGCAGTCACTGCGCAGGGTAGCCTTCACTGCCTTTCGTCTTCCGTTTCCTCTTCTGTGCTTTCTTTAACAACCAACACCACCCACATCTATTGCTCCACCTTTCCCAATCATACCGATTAAAGCAACAAAGCTTGGAGGCTATATATTACCTATGTACCTGGCCACAAAGAAAAGGATTCATCTCAACTTCAAAAAATAGTTGATCCCAGCATATTTTTCTTAATGAAATCAAAGATTAGCTTTTTTAATATACTAACCAATATATTTTTACCTCAAATATAAACTAAATTACATTTTTGGGGAAATGTATTAATAAAATTATGAATGTAGAAAATTCTACTGCTTGCTCTCAAAACTTAATTTTTTATATAACCCTGACATTATTTTACTATAAGTCGTATATGGTTTCTGAACCAACATTCAGATAGTCTTGAAAATCAGCAAAAGGTGCTCAACATTTTCACGTTTGATATTTTCCCAAACTTCCCCTAATCCTTTCTGAACCTACAACTAATCAAACTCTTGCCCCAACGTCTTCCCCACGAACTAATAGAAGTACCCTCTTCACGGACCAGCGAACACCCGAGGGTGCACCCGACACAGCCAATTTCGAAGCGTTTAAAATTTCAGATCAGTTGTTAAATAATTGTTATGACCATAATGGATAGAACATGCAGACTGACAGGAAGATGAGTGAGAACACACCTTTTCATATTATATTAATACATCTTCGTCGTCAGTATAAAGAGAGGGAACTATGCCACGATCCCAATACCGCAAGAGCTCACTAGGGGCTCGGGCGCAGCAGCCCCTGATTGGCCAAAATAAACGATCATATGATTGTCAAAATACTCGTAAACAGTTTTCTCATTTTCTGGGTGCAAGAATGACTTGCCTATATAAGGTGACAATTAATAAGGTTATATATTCTGAGGTTTTTTACATAGTCATAATCAAACACTTAAAGTGAACACTGTACTCTCATTTTTCAATGACACTTGTTGCTCTGCTTGAGCCATGGCTTTCTTATTTAATTACCTTTGCGCCTCTCTTTCCTAACCTGGCTAGCTTTACTCCGACACAGTCAGCCTCCACGACCTTCCCAGTGGAGTTCCCTGGACTTGGATGGCCAGGTCCATGGCACGGATCCTTGTAAGGGATCCCTTCCATGCAGATGACGATCCTGTACCCCTACAAAATGTACCTGGTAGCGTCTTCCTCAGCGGTCTAGTCTCTTTCCGGACAATTTCGAAGCGCTTAAAATTTCAGATCAGTTGTAGAATAATTGTTATGACCATAATTGATAGAACATGCAGACTGACAGAGATGAGTGAGATTACCCCTGCATGAACGTTGATCATTTACCTTAAGGCTAGGCAATTATACTACTATACCATAAATAGGGTACCTGAATACCATCAATAGGGTATAAGAATACTACATACAGTTGCTGCTTTGGCCGACGATATAGTGTAGCGGTGTAGCAGCATGAACGCCAAGAGAGCTCTTCGACAGGCCAAATCAGCTTGTAAGGAGATCAGCGATAGATTAGGGAGACTCAATATTACAGTGAACGCCGGAAAGACTGACTGCGTAATATTCTCCTTTCAGAAGGGGAAAAAACCACCTCCCATTCCCTACTTTGTAGGAACACAGCGGAATTCTCCCGCTAATAACATCGAATACTTGGGCATAAAAATGGACCCAGACCTCCGTTTTTGTGGGCATTTTGCGAGAAAATTGAAAAAAGTACGCTTGAACTCTTACCGGCTCACACACTTGCTGACATCCCCCGTGTACCTCTGCGTCGTTTAAGCAAGCGCCTCAGCTGATGATATACAACAGCATAGGCCGACTGTGCCATATAGTGCACTACTTTTTAATCATCTGACGGAAACGACAGCAAAGCGACTCCCAGGATTTCAAAACGGGAAAGTAGTCCGAAATACTTCATTCAGCATTGGAGGAATAGTGAACTGCACGAGGGCTTTTATGAGTACCAACTTCATTCGCCGTAGACATATCAAATTCTTCGACTTACTGCAATTCCTAACAAACTGCGTGTTTAACACTATATCCCCATCTCCGTCTCCCCGTCACTGGCTGCAGAAAGTTCAGCACTTTAGGGTTGGTTTGTAAATTAGCCGTAAGATAGTCTCTAAGTAATCCGAAGGTGACCTCCCTCACCTAATACAACGCAGCAACTTTTTAACTACAATCAGAGTTGGTAGTTTTACAAAAAAAACTGCTTGAAATGCATTGTATGCAAGAAGTACCCCACTGCAGCTCAATGTAAAATATTGTATATATTTAGATTTTAATAAATTAAAATTAGGGGTTTAGGGGAAAAAACAGATCTTGGGCTTTCTCTTTTCGATCAAACGGTTTAGACAGTCGGTGAGGTCAGGTGCCAGAGGATGGTTGCTAGATATTTGACCAATGCAAAACGACGAGTAAGATATTACAATATGTAACACCTTTCCCTTTCACCTTCCACACGAACATGGAAGGGATGAGCTCAAGAATGTAAGGTATATTAATATCATTATGAAGGGTTTTGTTGCTGATGTAATAACATGCATTTACCATTGTTCTCAGGACTTTTGGTTGAAAGGATTGGATGCGCTTGATGTTCGACTTTTTTGCTGTCCCCCATAGCTCTATCCCGTATGTCCAGATTGGCTTAGGTATAACTTTGTAAATTAATAATTTATTTTCCATTAAGAGATGGGATGTCCTTTAAAATAGTCTGTACAGTTGTCCAAAGCGTTTGTTTAGATCTCGTTTTTTTAGCCTCGTGTGTGGGTACCAGGTCAGCCGCTTGCTGAGATACAGGGTACTCGGATACAGGGAGAGGAATGGAATTAATAGAAACTAGTGGACAAGACTTGTGCCAGAGGGTGAAGGTTATGTGGGAACATTTTGTTTCATTAACTTTAATCCAATAAATCCATTTCCGATTCCCAATTCATCTCCTTTCTAGACTCCATCGGACATCGTTTCCTTGTGGGTGGGGACTTTGATGTGAAGTGCCAAGACTGGGGGGTCAAGAGGACACGAATACACGAGGACATGCTTTGCTGTCTGTACTCACACGGAAACATTGCTCCACTATCACTCCTGATACAGCCACCTATTAGCCATCAGATCCCAACCGAAATACAGATCTCCCTGACTTCTTCTAAAATAATTTAGGAACACTAAACTATTCACTCACGCACCTTGATGACCTCTCCACCGATCATAGCCCTTTAATTAACAATTTCCCTAAGACCAATTCACAAACTGCCTCCTCCTTCATTTATTAGGGGCCCAGTCAATTGGGAGAACTTCCGCCAGCTTCTTAAAGGTTCCATAGACCTCGAAGTGTCCCTGAAAACATTCCAAGACCTAGACGATGCAGTGCATTCTTTCACTACTCTGGTCCAGAGGTCAGCTTGGGAGTCATCGTCGCCCCACGGCCATCCAAAAACTCACAATCAAAATCGTTTAACTCAGCATCTCAAAGACCTAATCCAATCCAAACGCCAATCCAGAACAGTGTGGCAAAGATCCCGACATCCTGCTGATCGCCACTCGTACAATCAGTACTGCAGATTGGTAAAGTGGCAATTGTCGTCCTTCCGTCAACGACATTCCACTACTCAACAAGGCCTTCGCGTTGTTGATCACATTTCCTCAGCCCTTGAATCCAAACAGTATTGCACTACTGCATTTCTGGATATAGCTCAAGCTTTTGACAGGGTCTGGCAAGCAGGTTTTCTTTATAAGCTCAAACGATATTTACCACAGACCCTTTTCTTAATCCTAAAGTCCTACCTTTCAAACCGCTTCTTCCAAGTCCACTGTGGCTTAGAATATTCTAACTACTATCCCATAAAAGCAGGAGTTCCACAGGGTAAGGGGTATTACCAATCTGCAGTACTGTTTGTACGTTTGACGATCAGCAGGATGTCAGGATCTTTGCCACACTGTTCTGGAGTGGCGATTGGATTAGATTAGGTCTTTGAGATTCTGGGGTAAAGGATTTTGATTGTGAATTTTTGGATGACGGTGGGGCGACGATGCCTCCCAAGCCGACCTCTGGACCAGAGAAGTGAAAGAATTCACTGCATCATTTAGGTCTTGGGGTGTTTTCAGGGACACTATGAGGTCTACGAAATCTGGCGGAAATGGTCCCAATCAACCGGGCCCCTAATAAATGAAGGAGGAGGCAGTTCGTGAATTGGTCTTAGGGAAACAGTTAATATTAAAGGGCTATGATCGGAGGAGAGATAATAAAAAATGTTTAACCAAATTTACATTTTGTTTCGAACATAATATGTAATTTTTCCAACAATAATGGTTTATTATCCCCTGCTTTATAAATATTGCAATAAAAAGATTTATAATTACTATTTTTTTAGTACAAAACAACTGAACGATCCAAAACGATCAAGAGTAATCCGTAGCTGTAAAACGACCCACCCCACTCATCCCGATTTCTTTAGAACCACCAATCCAATGAATATTGCTTACGCTGAAAATTGGTTGATATTGCCATATAGTATTGTTTTTTCAAATATTAGGAACATGCCTAAATATAAACAGTTAAAAAATCAAATCCTATTCGTACACCAAACAATGTTATCTTACACCTATCAGAGAGCTCTACGAAATGTATAGACTAAACACCTTTTATCTCCTAGAAATAATAAAATACCATAATTCGTCTAGTTGAGAAATAAAACCTTCCTTATCAATTAATTACCTAATATTCTTAATTAACTTAGTACAATATTATAAAATACTCGTATCGTATTTTCAATATAAACTAACCTGATGATTACCATCCAATTGAATGGTAATTGAAAATTGAATAAAAATTTAATTTATTCTATCATTTTCCAAAGGGTTGAAGGAAATAAAAGTCATTTTGATAATCCTGTCGACGTGTTTATTTTGATGAGGGATTCCCTTAAACTACGTACCTAGGAACCTCTCATTTACTGTCCCCAAGGGCGGATTGGCGTTGATCCTCCTTACGAAACAGTATTTACGCCGATATGACGAAAGTATTCAACATATTTATATTCTCAAAACTGATCTGTCTATAAAATGTTAATTTACACCTGGCTATAACCGGAAAGTTTTAGCATTTGATCCCATAAAGTTCCACAAACTGGTAAATCACTATTGATTGTGCTGAGATCTCTTGATAGAGAAACTCACTAATGTCCAGGGACATTTTCTCTGAAGATATTACAATTTCCAGTGTCACTTGTATTCTTTATCACGACCAACAAGTCACAAGGGCATCTATCTATCTGTGAACTGGATTCAAGATCACCATGTTTTTCACATGATCAACTTTTTGTTACTTGCTCGTATTCCGGTGCAATGGGGCGTTGGGCCGGTCAAAGCACCTTAGCGTTATTCTCTTAAGGACTTTATTTAAATAAAACAATAAATAACAAAACAAATACAATTTCTCTAGAACTACTAGATAAGGATTCCTACAAACTAACTTAACCTATATATATTTACAAATTAACCTAACGTATAACTATTTACAATAAGCTTAAATCTATATTTACAAGGGGTGTGCATCTTCTGCCACTTAAAAAGTAAACTTATAGCCCCTCCTATATCCTAACTAAGTTCTAAGACCCATATTATCCAATATTTTCAGCAATTCCTCTCCGACTGGCGGTTCATCGTTATCTTCGGGTGAGCTTTCCCGAAGGCATGGCTGCTCATCCCACGCCTCCCCCCTGGATATCGAGAAGTGTCCGGTGCCCTGGAGCTCTATTCACTCCCCAATGAATTCACGGAACGCCTCATGTCTTCTCTCCTCATTGACCAGCGGAACGGCAGGTCGGACTCGCCCAATCTGCATGCTCCTACCAAGTGGAGCAGCCGTACTCTCGCAGGTTCCAAAGCACGACATGCTCCGCAGTTTCGTCTTCTCTGCAGTGAGCGGAAAAATTGTCCTCTGCCCTCTTGTACTCATAGAGTTTGACACGAAATTCGTCGTGTCTATTGAGGACCTGCGACGTCCAATAGTCCGGGGAGACCCATCTTGCCCTCAGCCTGTCCTGGACTGAAGGGAAGTTCTTCTTGAGGGTGCTCCCCTTCGTCGTGCTGGTCCAGCTGGCCCTCCACTGGCCTCAGTAGTCTACTCGCCGATTAGGGCCTTCCACCTCCCAGGTTCCGCTTGAATTCTTCTCCATAGGGGAGGTGGAAGCTCTTCCATCAGCCCCATTTTCGTCCTTGACCTGAGGCGCTGTTCCAGGTGGACCAGGTCCACTGGAGCCGCCGTTGCCAATACCTCCGCCGCCTCGAAAGATATCTTCACAGCTACAGAGCTCTGGTAGTTGGTGAAACGTTGGGATCGGCACTTCCGTTGAGTGAGTGACCGGGCGTCTTGTAGAGAATAAATTACAATAAGTCCCCTTGCTACGGTTGTTTCGATTCATTCCAGTAATATTTATTAGACAGAAATAGTCATCAAAGTGGTTTTAGGGTTCTCTCCAAACTATTGGTACGCCAAATTTCTCCGAAGCTCTACAACCAGTTATGGCAATATAGTGTTTTTTGTTTTATTATGTACTTCTATATATTATCAAAAATCCACTAAAGCTTCATGTAATTTATGCCAGTGGTTTTGGAGGTAGGGAGTTGTAAACATATTCCAATTCACTAAGCTCTGTCATGACTGCAGTTTGAGGTGCTGGATAGAAGTAGAATTTTTCAATCGCTAATAGCTCTACAACCAGTTATGGCAATATAGTGTAGTTTCTTTTATTACGTGATTCTATATATTATTTACAATCCCTCCCTGAGCCAATCGAAGAGAGCGGAGCTCCGACTGATTCCAAATGGAGCGGATCGATACCAGACAGCCACCAAGAGCTACAGGCCAATCAGCCTCCTCCCATTCTTAAGTAAACTCCTGGAGCAGCTGATGAACGTGGCGTTGGGACGGACATTTGATAAAGTGGACCACCCTAGGCATTACGGCTCCTGTAAGAGCAGCAGCGCAGCTGACGTCTTAAATAAGAGCAGATATGGTGACTCGCTCCAAGTACGCGGTGCTTCCTACCTTCGACATCTCCTCTACCTTTGACAGGGTGTGGTGGCCTTACGTTATGAGGGAGCTGCAGGAGCTGGAGGCCCAAAGCAATGTGTATGAACTAGTGGGCAGCTACCTGAGTCAGCGTAGGGTGGTTTTCAGAGGAGTGTCTTACGACGTGAAAGCGCCGTTGGTGCGAGGGTGGCCCCAAGGCTCAGTTCTGGCCCTGCCCTCTGGAAACTAGTTTTCAATAAAGTCCTCGTGGCCTTGGAGGAACACGGATTCCCCGTGGTGGACTATGTTGAAGATCTGGCCACGACCATCGTTGGGGGTTCCCGAGTGGAAGTTATCAGAAGAGCGTACGCCTGTGCCACATTGGTCAAGGAGTGTTGTGCCAGGATGAAGATGACCATGGCTGTCAAGAAGACGATGGCCGCCCTAGTGAGAGACAAGTTGGATCGTGCCCACCTGATGTGGCTGGATATTGATGGAAGACAGGTGAACACAAAAGTGACCTACCTGGGTGTGAGACTAGGAAAATTTATTAGCCTTTCTCCTTACATCGAGTACCTGGGTGACAGAGCTATAGCAGTCACCATTTGCTTCGCAAGGATAGGAGGCGGTGGGGGTGTGATTTCCAGTCTCAATGCCTCCGTACCAGGCCATGGTAATGGGTAACTGGTTGTAGAGCTTTGGAGAAATTCAGCGTACCAATGTTTTGGAGAAAACCCCGAAACCACTTTGATGACTATTTCTGTCTAGTTAATATTACTGGAATGAATCGAAACAGCGGTAGCAAGGGGACTTAACCTAATTTAGTCTCTCCAAGAGGCCCGGTCACTCAATCAAAGGAAGCGCCGATCCCAACGTTTCACCAGCTACCAGAGCTCTGTAGCTGTGAAGATATCTTTCGAGGCGGCGGAGGTATTGGCAACGGCGGTTCCAGTGGACCTGGTCCCCCTGGAACACCACCTCAGGTCAAGTACGAAGAGGCTTATGGATGAGCTTCCACCTCCCCTACGGAGAAGAATCGAATAAGAGCCTGGGGGTGGAAGGCTCTCATCGATGAGTGGACTACTATGGCGTCGAGCGCCAGGTGGACCAGCTCAACAAAGGGGAGCGGGTGCTCATGAGGGTTCATGAAGAACTTCCCTTCAGTCCAGAGCAGGCTGAGGGGAAGATCCCTCCCGATGGCTGCTCCACGCGATAGGAGCACACAGCCTGGGCGAGGCCAACCTGCCGTCGCTGGTCAATGATGAGAAGAGGTGCGAGGCGTTCCGTGGGTTAATCGGGGAGCGGAGGGAGCTCCAGGGCTTTAGTGATAAGTTTGTAAATATAGGTTAAATTAGTGTGTAAGAATTTTGTATATAGCCAGAGGACTACCCTTTATACTTTGTTGCATAATACTTTGTTGCACTTTCATACAGAATCCATTCAGCCCATTAAACAAATTTCTTCCTACAAGTCATTTTCAAGGATCAAGGACCGTTAACTGGTTCCTATGTCAGTTGCGCAGCGTCTCGATGCCTACATACATGGCCAATTGCTTCAAGTCACCGCTTCGCAATTTATTATTGTAAGGGCTGTCCTCGACTCAGCTTCGCATGCAAGTTTCGTTTTAGAACACTTGTCCAGCCCTTAGGATCTTGCTAGTCTAATCTAATTATTTGTAAATTTTCAACAATGAAAAATGCACATTTTAGATTTTGGGTCTGATTTATGCTGTGATGTTGGACCTAATGGGGATGTAAATTTGATTACTATTACTAAAAAGAGTATTATTAAATAACAATATATTCTCCACCATGGAGTTTACAAAAGTCATGGGGACCCCTCGAAATTAAGAGTTGTGTTCGATGCAAGTGCTCGTACATCGAGCTCAAAACTGGAAAAAAAAAATCACTAAATTTCTACGGTCTTAGTTACCAACACATGTAAAAAAATTTAATTTGTACTTCTGGGCAAGATTGTAAGATACTTAATAGTAAACTTTAAAAAACAAATTCAGGAACTGACCTAAAGTAGTATCGAATCGACATCGACATACTTGACCTGAGGTGGTGTTCCAGGGGGACCAGGTCCACTGGAACCGCCGTTGCCAATACCTCCGCCGCCTCGAAAGACATCGGCACGGATTAATAGCATTACGTCCCTACCTACTCTGTTTTTATCTCGTCTGTGGATATTACATTCTGGAACCAATAATCTATCTTGGTTTGAAAGAAGGGTCTCGCTGACAGAAATTATGCTGAAGAAATAATTTGAACTCCACATCGTTACCTTCGATTTGTCAGGAATTCCACACAATAAGTTTTATTTTTTAGTCAATAACCATTAATGTTATTTCTGAAATTAAAAATACTAGTGAAAAACTGGAACATAATAACAGTACAAAAAAATAAATTAGTCGCAGGACCTGCTTTGTTAATGTTAACAGTGCACGGGGATTCTACGCTGTTTTTTTGCTTTAAAGTCCGTCCAGTTTAGCTTTAGCTCCCCTTGGGTAAGTGATTTGCAGTATTAAATGTGGTTATTGCATTTGGAATTTAATGAGTCAAAGTACGTGAGTAAACTCATTGTTATAGACACTGAAAAAGTATTATACATCCGTAATATATAAGTACATATAATTAATATAATGGACATTAATCAATAAAAAAGAGAAATCCTTCAACTAAAATAAAAACGTTTGACATTCCGTCTTCAGCATTCTTTAACTGCATCAATATTTTTTTTTAAGATTAGTAATTAGAACGTTAAACAAGGAGAAAATATTTTTTGATTTCTTTAAAACAGCCAACAATGGTTGTTGGTTCCTTATAGTTATTATTATTTCTTGTGGAGAAGGTGTTTTGTTACCATTGCGATTTTGGTGTTGGAAGATCTGGAAATTCATGGTTGGAGTTCGGGGGGGGGGGGGGGTAAAGTGATACTTTAGGTTTTACTTCGGATTTCGAGCTATATGAGTGAAATCTGAGATTTAGCGGCTTTAGTTTATTTTTGATGAGAGAAAAATCAATGGCATGGTGAACACAAAATGTGGTTTTGCCTCTATTTCATTTTGTTAACAAATTCCGTAAGATTTATGTATTGGATACTCACTATTATTGGGGGATATTATTTGTTAGATTTTAGGTCCTTAGGTCAATATTGCAGCAACTGTTGACGTCCTCGTACAGATCTGAGTACTCCGTTTTCCACTTCTATGTAGTAGTGCATTAACGAGATAAATACCTCGTTTTCTTTTATCTTTGAACACTTTTGTCTGGAAGACATCGCTATATTTTCTTGATGATCGGTAGAAGCTTCTCTTGTATGTGAGCGGTAGGTCCCATCAATCTAATTACGAGTGGTTTTTGAACGATCCATGTACGTATATAACGAACTGAGCTATTTAAAGGATAACGAACTTTTGAAATTATTCTTATCATATCTTTTTTATTTTAGCAATGAGGATGACACTTTTAGAGTCAAAGTATGAAGGTTTTTACGAAAGCTTTTTACATTAAGGGGTAAAAGTCAATCAGTTTCTTAAATCTATAACTCCAGACTCAGCAATAGCACATAATAGTTATTAAAATTAGGATTACATACCATAACTAATAATAATAAATATAGAAAGAATACATGATTCTTAGTTGTTAGGGCGACTACAAAAGCGCTAAGTAAAAATCTAACTTTAACAACTCCTGTTGTTCGTGTTGAATTACACATTCTAACCAGTTAGTATAGAAATCAGCGTTATAACCTACTTGCAAGTTGAAGAACTGGTCGTAAGTAACCGCCGCTTTGTGGCTATTAGCTTCTTGTCAAACCGGTGCTCAAAACTAATTGATAAAGAATATATCCATATAATATGGCTGTGTCTTCGTTGACAGTTCCTAAGTCAGAGTTTGAAAAGCTTGACTATACTGTCTACAAGTTCTCCAGCTACTCTCCAAATTATCACCCATGGTATGATATTTAATAATTATTAATTTAGTGTTTTATGTTATTGATATTATCCTAAACAAAGTTAGCGCTTAAGCATTTTTTTTCATATATCATCAAATTTAAGAATTATTCATCTAGTTATGTTCTCTTGATTTCATTGGATAAATGATACTGCAGATAAATTCAATTATATATCAACAATCGGTCAGATACAGTTTCAAATTCATGATAAGAGAGGGCTATTTAATATTCTTTATTTCTATGACTTTTTAGTCATCTCATGCTTATGTTACTACGCTGAATCATGTTTCGTATTCTTACTCAATTACAGTTTACAAAGTATATCAAGGTAAGTATTCTAACTCTATAAACTGTAGGTATGTATTTTAACTATATAAATCACAATTCCTTAACTTTTTAAATCATAATATTTTGCTCTTTAATCATAATATAATGTATTAGTTGCATTTTTTTTTTGTTTTTTAATTACCCAATGAATTTTTAAAACTCAGCTTTATAGATACTGTTCGGTGACTTTGTATTTAAAGACGAAGGGAAGCTATATTTTCTTATGACACCTTTGGCAGAATTTACATAAAGTACAAGTTATAGTCGTACAGTTCAACTTAAATGTATAACGCAGACTTTTAGCCTCCTTAAATAGTGTTTACTATATTAATCTTAAGTAAAGAGTTTTTGTGTGTAACGGTTTGTGTATTTGTTTCATGGTATGTATAGTTTTAGGTTCGAAACCCTAGATAAGGTTTTGTTTTATTTCCATAAATAGAAATGGGATTATTCCTATAGTTCAGCTCATCTTTCCAGCATTAAATGAGAATAAATAAGTAAAAAAACTAGGTAAAGTATATATGATGTTAGGTTATGTTTATAAATAAACAGTATCTTTTGTTAGTTATTTCCATGGTCTGTTCACTTAGACTAGCTGGGTGGCTAAAGATGAACCAATCATTCATTCAATTGAACTAATGATGGTCAAAGTAAGGGTGTAAGAATTTATTGTGTTATCTTCATATTGATGCAAATTAATTACTACTGATAAAAAAGCATATATCAGTACATTAATAAATCTGTGTATTCCAGGATTGTAATTACTCCATCCTTTTGTTTTGGTTAGAAAAGTTATGTTAGCAGCTATATAAATCTAAATCCTAATTTAACAATTTTTCTAGCAGAAAATCAATAATTATTTACTGAATACAAATGTATATTTCTCCTTTTGCTCTCCTAATTTTCACCAACTCCATTTGGCCTAAGTTTGTTGAATGGCTTGCCATAGTTGAGTGTATAAACAAACCATGACTTATTCAACACCACAAAAACTGCTGTAAACTTACTTGAAAATCGATTTTGACATTCGATCACTCTCTGAATTGGGAGAAATAAACTTTAGATAACAAAATATTTAATTAATCCATACATACATAGTTGTGCAGAATTATTATGATATTAGTATGGAATGAAAAAAAAAAAAATAGCAGTAGTAATTGGTCACATTGGTGAACACAGCATTCTCAGTAAATTCTACACCAATGTTCAAGAAAATTCCTACCAGAGACTGGAGCGATATTTTATTCATGTTTACTGATATTTATAATTTAAATATATAGTATTAGTCAAACAGAAACCACTATTACTTTATTGAACTTAGATCCAATACAAAGATAATGTACATGTCAACTGCACTTATTCTTCCCTAACTAACTGGAAATAATGCAACAAAAATGGTAAATGATGCTTTTTTCTACTGCAACCTATGGCAGGAAGCCCCAGTATAGCATATATAGACTATTTATATAGTGATAAACTTCATTATTGTGAAAAAATTACAATCTGCCTTATTAGGCAATAAGTAATAGTGATAAATGTTCTCATTCATACCATATTTACAATTTTCATTCATACAGTATTTACAAACAGCACAGAGACCTCCCAAATCCACATGGTTGTCAGCAGCTCCCTCGCATGCGAAAGAGGAATCAGAGTCTTGGGAAGTCTCCCACACTCTTCCGTCAGCCACGTCGCCGGATACGAGCCAGTGGAGGCTGACCAAGAGCACGGGAACCACAGACGCTCAGGACATGATTGGAAAAACTGGTCATTGCCAGGACTCCCACTGTCACGTATTTATAGCAGATCATGAGGCCACTGCCGTTTTAATTTCCGAGAAGGATTATAGGATTGAGTGGTGCAGTGTGATGAATGTGCTATGGGATAGGGTGGTTGGATAGGTTACTATGAAATTTCATGAACTTGGAAGGGATGAGTTCAAGAATTTAAGTATATTAAGATTGTTATGAAGGGTTTTGTTGCTGACGTAATAAGGGACATTTACTATTGTTCTCAGGACTTTTGATTGAAAGGATTGAATACGCTTGATGCTCAACTTTTTTGCTGTCCCACAAAGCTCTATTCCATATATCCAGATTGGTTTAAATATAACTTTTTTGATAAGTAATTTATTTTCTATTTATAGATGGGCATGCTGTCCTATGAAGTAGTCTGTACAGTTGTCCAAACCGCCTGTTTAGTTCTTGTCTTTTTAGCCTCATATGTGGATTCTATATCCATATGCTATATCGGGGTCTGGGTGGGATAACAAGACTTCAGTATCATCAGCAAATGTGGCCAAGAAGGTATTGGGGGTAGAGGGTACTTCAGCGGTGTATGCATAGGTAATAGAGGATGAGACCCAGGACAATGCCCTGTTGAACTCCTGCTTTTATGGGATAGTAGTTAGAATATTCTAAGCAACAGCGGACTTGGAAGAAGCGGTTTGAAAGGTAGGACTGTTGGATTAGGGGAAAAGGGTCAGTGGTAAATATGTTTTTAGCTTGTAAAGCTAACCTGCATGCCAAACCCTATCAAAAGCTTGAGCTATGTCCAGCAAGGCACCAGTGCAATACTGTTTGGTTTCAAGGGTTGAGGATATATGATCAACAACGCGAAGGCCTTGTTGAGCAGTGGAATGTCGTAGAGGGAAACCAAACTGGTGTGTAGGAAAAGGTTTTTGGATTCAACAATTGGAAATAGACGTTTTAATAGGAGTTTTCAAATATTTTTGAGAGAATAGGGAGTAGGCTAATTGGACTTAAAGATGGCGTCATTGGGTGGTTTACCGGATTTTGGGAATAGGACAATAATGGAATGTTTTCAGAGGAGAGGAAAGTGCGTCGTTAGGATAATCCAATTATAAATGTAGGTTAAGAAGATTATGACTTTAGGAGGGAGGGGCCTTTAAAATCTATGTTGAGTCTTTCACACAGTTGAGTGGCCTTAATCTGATGACCTCCGTGCTTGTGAAAATCAGGTTTAATCTCACAACAGCTGGCCCTGATTGGCCAAAGTAAACAACTTTCTCATTCACTGTAGGCAGGAAGACCTGACTATATAAGGCAGAAAATGAAATCTGAACTTTTTCAGACAATCGGAATCAGACACTTGAAGTGAACACTGCTCTCTTTGCATTGCCACTTGTTACTCTGCTCGAGCCATGGCTTTCTTATTTAATTACCTCTACACTTCTATATCCTTAACCTTGCTATCTTTACACCGGTGTTGTCAGACCCCACTTTCCTAGTAGTACTAGCACATCCAAGGAAGGGATCCCTTTCATGCAGACGACGATCGCTGGGTACCTACAAAATATACCTAGTACCGTCTCCCCCAGCGGTCCAGTCTACCTCTTTCCAGTTCACACTCGCCTTTGGGGTCTGGACAGTTTTTGCCAACCCTCAGATACCGAGTGTAAACTCGTGGTCATTCCAAGACCACGTAAAACTACCTATAATACCTAGCCTGTACCTATTCTCCTGAACTCTTTTAGTGCACTGCCGGGGCACACCTTCTAAGATCTATGGGTCCAATGGTACCCCGGTCTTCCCAGGGCTCTAAGAAATTGTAACAGTTTGGACTTGAGGAAATTTGATCTTCATTTTAAAAATTTCTAAACTCCAAAAAATTGATTTATTTTTAGCACTTTGTAGCTTGATTATTGTTAAATTTAGAAAAATAACTTTAGTACAAAAGTTGTAGTAAACTTTGTGTACTTCAATATTTAATAGAGACATGTTTGAGCTATGTCACTTAGGAAAACAGATATTTAGCTAAAACCAAAAAAGTATGCATGTTTTTGCGAATTTCCATGAAATTACCCATTTTCAAAGCTCTGTAGCCAAGCTGCTGTTAGGTTTAAAAAAAACGTTTTCCACAAAAATGTTAACTAATTGTAAGCGGTTTAAAATTGAATATGACCATTTTTTATAGCACAAGTCTTTCAATGTTCAATGCTGAAAACTTGAATTTTTTATATTCACCATACACCTAACAATATAAAAAAAATTTGAATTACCCGACCTTATGCAAGGTAACATGTCTAATTTGACTGGGGTACCTTAATTTATGCTATTATACCATCTTTATTAAAAGAAAAAACTAAACAATTAAGACAACACTAAATTAAACTTTTTTATGTTACTTATCTACTATTTACATATACTTAAGACCTATTTACAATGTTGTGCATCCTCGTCTCTAACTAAATCTAACCTAACATTTATTTACGTACTTAAAACTAACTTATTTATGTATGTACAGTGCCTCCACTCCATCTTGGTACAACAATGCCTTCTTGATGAGCCTCCCCATGATCACAGTTACTCATCCTTCATCGTCCTCCTGAAGATAGTGAAGTAGCCCGGCCCCCATAGCTCCTTCCACTTCTAGACAAACTGTTGAACACTGTTGAATCTTTTCAAAAAATATAACATAACTTTTCCATTGTCAAAAAATTTAGAAAGCAGTAATGTAAAATTATAACAAATGTTAGTTTTATTTTTTAAAGGTCGTAATAATATGCCTTTATGTCTAAACCAAAATTACTGATACTACTTATTAAAATTTCTGTTATAGTCTAACATAACACTATTTTACAATAAATTTGGACTACATTACCATCAATTGATATTCACCAAGTTTTATTTTAAAATAATTTGTATGGTTAGTTTTATTATAATCATTGAAGTGGAAATTATCTTGGCTTAATGGTTCTCTGAAGTGGCTTGTAATTACATTATAAATTCTTATATGTATAATCAGTAGGTATCTTAATAGAAGGTGAGATAGGAGCATTATTGCTTAGTGACCGAGGTTTAGCATAGTGCTAATGTTTCATTAGGCTATTTAGATCTTGAAGAATGTTTTATCTCAATTTTATTGTATGAAGCATATCCTGGAGATACTGTAAAGAAAGCTGGACACCAGGTAAGCATTTTGCTTTTGTTTTTTTACTTTTAAACCATTAATATACTATCTTGTGCAATTTTAACTATTAAGCAGCTATTATCTGATATTGTATAGTCAGTGCTCCATATTCTCTTTTATATAGTTTTCTGTAATCAGGGGAAGGATGGGTATTCTTTATTAGCAGAATATTTTTGTTAAGACATCAATGTACATATTGTTAATTTAATAGAATGGAAAAATTTAGGTTCAATTACGAAACTCCCATTCATTATTGAGGACCAGATCTTAGGCATTAAAACTTAAGTTTATAGCTAAATAATAAAGTTAAAATCCGTACAGTTGTTAATAATTGGGTTTGTGTCTAAAAATAGACAAACAAAGCAAGACAGTGGTAGTCAGGCTGACTACCAAAAGTTGTTGGGACTGTTTTTTTAATCCCAAATCTTTTTACCTTAATTTCTGTTCTCCAGCACATGGTGGGGAAAGAAAAGTGTTGTTGCTTACAATTAAATTAGTCAATAAGGTGTGATAGATTGTCCAATAGCTGCTATCTGTAGGAAAAATACAGTAAAAACTCAACTGTAGAAACTAATAGGGTATCTCACACCCTATATAGTTATCTCCAAATTATTAATAGGAGTCTGTCTAGATATGCTGAGATATTGTCACGGGGAAAGCCAGTATGGTTTCAGGACAGAGAGGTTGAAACAATTCATGATTGGGTAATATGATACACACGGTAATAACTGAATATTAAGAATCTGTAGTATTTTTAAATGATAAAAAGTAATTTAAAAAAAAAACTAGGTTGTTTCATTGAGAACTTTGTTTTAGACTTTGAAAAAAACAAAATAATTTTGGCTATTGCTTAGTTTTACCGATGAATTATAGTCCTGTTCTTGTTGATTCAGAGATAACAGCTGAACAGTGCTGATTCTCTTTAAAGAATAGATGTTTGCATTTTTGTTTTTGACACGCCATGAACTGGCTCTGTTTCAGAATCTTTATTACTGATCTGATATCAGTATATGTCTGAATCAGTTCTTGGTGTCCCCAAATGCATCATAAATGGAAAGCTTCTTCTTCCTCTTCAATGAAAAACATCTTTTAGCTCTGAATCAACAGGAACTGGACTATTGGTCATAGAATTTATTTGTAAAACTAAATGCAAAACGCAAAAGATATGCAATAGCCTAAAAACTTTGAGATAATATAGTTCCATGTTTCATACCTCTCTTCTTGATATCAAAATGTAATTATTTTACATTTCTTGACTTAAATTATAATTTTAGCTTTATTTTTTATGGTAAAATAAACAAAGAGAGTCTAATTCAATACTTTGCCTAAGCATCCTTAGGAATAATATAGAATACACTTAGTCAGATGATGATCCGGGTGCAGTTCTGAAGTTGTTTTTGAATGATCTATTTTCAAGATGTTTTGAGCCGTTAAATATCCTTGCTGCATTTCATTATTTATCGGTTCACTGTCATTGATGCTTTGAGACATCCCTGGTGCAGAATGTTATTCGAAGATGTATTTCAAGGAGGCATGCTTGTCCAGGATAGATAAGAGATTGAAAGTGTAGAAGTCAACCATTGGGTTGATGGAATTGAAGGAGAAATTATTGTCCTAGTGAGGAGTCGAGGTCTGTTTAAAGAATTTCAAAGGAGAGTATGGTGATAGGTGATATATCTGGGAGTATAAGGGTGGAGACACATGTAAGTTAGTGCTATTAGATCATGGGTGGTACTGGAAATTTAGATGATGAGGAAAAATTGTTAGAGGAATCGATAATATATGGACATCAAGCTTAGTGTGGTGAGTGGGAGAATATAGAATGTTGTAGAGATTAGGTGAGTGTCGAGAAATCTTTTGTCTACAGAGGAGGTGAGGTCAGAGTTAAGGTCGCCAGCTAGGATTACATTACTCATGAAAATCAGGATTTAAGAGAGTTATAGATCTAGAGGCCAAACCCTATGCTGGTGCAATCTTGCAGAAGGAGACTGTAATTGGATTACGACAGTTGAGGAGGGGATATAAGGTTTGAGCCAGGATCCTGATACTATGCAATGATGTAATAAAAGCTATTGAGGAAGAACTGGATGAATTTATCGAAGTGGGCTTGAAGGTATTGTGCATCCTGGGCACAGTGAGAATGATATTTATTAATGGATGGGATAAGGGAAGAGAAAAGATAAGATGTACATATAGAATGTCCTGATGATAAAATTAAAATGATTTAAACAAATCTAAACCTTTTTTTAAAAAAAATAGTTATGGAATAGGTGGTGTTAGTACTACTATCTTAAGATGAAGAATAGCTGTAGTTTAAAGAAATGTGGTGAGACCCTCATCATAGGTGTATTGTATGACCTTGCCATTCACAAGAGTTAGGTTCCAGGAAATCTTTGTGTGTGGTGAAAGCTAAAGTCAACCAATCCTTAATCAAATCAAATGTAGGAGAAGAACTTTCAAGTAATCCAACAAAGACCGGAATAGTACATATGTAAATCAAAACATCTATTTAGAAGTTGTTTTAAAAATGTGGTAATTACACTTTTCTTTTGAATGAATCAAATCATACTTCTTTGTTATAATTTGTCTAATTTTTTTAATGTTTGTTATGGGATAGTTTTAAGGGGAAAAACAGGGTACTTATTAGTCCTTAACCATATCACAAAACCTACTGAAATAAAATGGAATTCTAGAGGCATAAGAATAGCTATTTCATGATAATGGTTGTAATGAAAAGTTTTCCGATAAGTGTTCACGTGAACAATTAGGGAGACTAAATACTAAGAAATGTAAGCATAACACATGGTAATTAGTGAGTACAAAGAAAACTTTACCTTTCATTGGTGAAATTGCAAAAACTCTAAAATGCCGTTTTAAAGGCCATGCCAATTCAATATTTCTTGATTATATTTCCTGATTTGTCCATAATAAGTGCAAATTTGGGATTGTGCACGTTTTTTTCCATTTTGAGCGATTCGTTTTGCTCTTTGTCAATTCGTATATATATTTTATTTTTCTTGGAATTGGATTTCTTTATTGTAATTTTATTTATCAAGTATTATGGGTTTAATCTGTTGATGAGCAAGCGGAAGTTATAACTAATGTTGCAAGGAAGTGATATGGATTCCTACGTTAGTTATGGCCTTTTTGAAATTCATATTAGTTGCCACTCTTGCTCCCTTTTCAGTCCATAAAATTGATTGATTTCTCATTTCAGTCTCTGTTATGAATTTGTGTGCGTGAGTAATACTCTCCAAATATTCAGGCATCTCCTTTATTTTGTTCTGATTACCAACAAAACTGACCAACACATCATTCACGTATCTTATCCAATATTTGAATTTTGGGATAAATGCATTATTTTTGACATTATATAGTAATGTTTCAACTTGTCTAAATATAGTTAGGATAGCAACTGAGATTAAGAATTAACCATCACCAGCTCTTTAAAACTATATTTTTAAACTCTTTATTAAATTTAGTGCAGTTCTATCGAAGATATAGTCTTGACTAATGTTAGTTTCCTAGTTTACCATTGATAAGTGACTTGTATCTAATAAAATCCTCAGTGAGATTGACCTCGTGTCCATTTGTAGTTTTTAATTTGTGCTCCCCCCCCCCCCCCAATGCAGAAGCGGCCCCATCCCTTTGAGTAGCTGGGTTATAACCCACCACCTCTTTTCCGAGTGTAAAGTTCTTCTCAGGGAAGGTGGTTCTGTTGTGATTACGATTCATGCCCTTAGTGTCAGAGTAAATGCACTGCCCTTCGTATGTATAAGCTAATTCTTGGCGATTGGTGATCCCTCCTTGCTAAGATCATCAGCTAACTCCGTGTGGGTCATACTTTAGATAAACAAATGTATTAATTTAACTTTTACAGAATGAAATTTTCCATTTTAAATTACTTAAAAAAATAATCAAAGATATTTTGTAATATAATGATATACTTTTGTTTGTTTAATGACTCTTTTGCTCCCTTTTTATTATCATATAGCTTTTTAAAAAGACATATTACTATCAATATATAAAGGCACTGTACACTTTTCATCAAAAGTATTGCAACACCTAGATGTTTTTTAAATATTTATCTCTAATTAGAATTCTCGCTTTTTTCTGTGCCTGTTATGCAATAATGTTCAATAAAAAATGGATAGCAAATAAATTTTTAGTTTCAAAGCACGATTAATAACTTTAATGCTGAAAGCTATCGATCACTAGTCACTTCCTCTCATTAAATTCTTTCCAATTAAAATTTTTTTTTTTTTTTCTTAAAAGGGTCGGGTCCCTCTAAGGATTTATTTTTAGTAGGATGGGTCTGGTAATGGTTCAATCAGGCTTGTGAAGGAAAATGAGTAGTTACTTGAATAAATGAGTATGGTCAAAAAAACCTAGTTGTGAGATGGAAGCCTAGTATTGACTTTAGCTAATATGCCATCTAAGTTACTATGGCAGCATTTTCAGTTGGCTTTATCTCTTTATGAGTTGTTGAGTGACAGGTTTAATGGATACATATGGGCACAAAATTATGATTCTTATTTCAAATAACAGTTACAACAAACTAAGTTCCTGTTGCATGGGTGTGGTCATTTTACCCATGTAGCACTATATTTTTTATTTATATTTCAATGTTACAATTGACTGTCAAGTCTTAACCAGTATGCTGCTTAATATTATATTGTTGCAGATATTGTAGAGAAGAAGAAGTATGAAATTGCTGTTCGTGTAATTGTGACTATCAACCACAAAGAAATAATGAAAAATGTATTACTTATTGTATTTTCTTTAATTATAAAGTTTAGTGTAAATTTTATGTTAAAGAACTCTTGATTTATTATTATATTTAGTTTATAATGGATTAACAATATAATCTCAGCATCATGTTTAGACTGGTGTATTAGTTGCTATATGATTAATAATTATTAGCTAATAAATTTACTGGCAGGGTCGGAACTCGGACCAAGGACCTCCCTTTATACATATATATTGGGTACATATTATGTATACTTTATGCATCCTATATTTGTTTTGTGTATTTTTTTTTAATAAAGGCATTTTTTTTGCATATAATTATTGTTTATATTTATCCTAAGTTCATATTTATCATTTTAGTTAAGTTTTATCTCATTGTCTAAATTAGGGTTTTTCATTCGCCTTGAAAAATTTCTCACATTGAAAAATTATAATGTATTATCCTATAAATTAAATTGCAGTGTAATTTTCTTTAGAATAATGTTAGTTAAACATTGGTACTTTTTTTTAAACTACTTTTTTCTAGAGCACACTTAATATCAATACAAAAATCAGAATTTTATTTTTGAGACAACAGAGGGGAAAAAATACGATTTAATTTTCATTTATTTTACCAGTTTTACCCGAAAAGATTACATACATATGATCAAAATAAACTGCTAACAGTTTATTTTGATCACATCATGTATTATGACTAGTGGTCGATTGAAATTTTTAAAAACATCCGTTTCTCTGCTGATTTAATCTAGTAGGTTTTAGTATTTAGATTTTAGAGGAGAGTGTTAGTCTGGCTAAATGCATATCTCTGACAACCTAGATAGAACTAATGAATTTTACTATCACGCAATCATTGCTGTGTTGATCTATTATAATTGATTAACCTGATTACTGTAATTGATTAACCTGGAACAAATACTTAAAATCTTGTAAGATTGGTACAACAGTTAACCAGACCTTACAGCAATAAACCTTGGCTTATAACGTTATTAGGTAAATGTAATAAGTAGTATTTTTCTACTTCTATTTTTCTACCATCCAAATTAAGAGAGATATTATTATTAGGTTTTTGTTTGATCCTGTGTAAAGAAATACTATAATCTTATATGACAACACATTTCGCCTGTAAAGGTTGCTTCTTGATTAAATAAAACTATGCTCGAATCAACAAAGCCCTATAACTATATTTTTAAATTTATTAACCATACATTCCTATAGAAGAGTGCAGTTCAATATCACACACAGATAAAATTAAATTTATTAATTTTGGCTTTCCTTGAAGATGAAGTTTTTTTGTCATCTACAGTGGTGCCTTACAATGGCGTGACTTCATAATACTTTTCATGGTTTTCATAACTCTACTCCTCTCAGAGTATGGGGTCGAAATTTATATATATGTGGGCGGCAGATATGACCAACTAGCAGGTGTGGATGCAACGACCATGGCCAAAGAGTCTTCTAGTGGAACATCCTGAAACTACTTAATGGAACGACCGCATCCAGGTCATTTTGTAGTGGTGACCTGTAGTGCTGGTACAGTACAGTTTGAAGTATTGAGGGGGCCCGCTTCCTTGCTCACATACTCTGTATTTGTATTGTGCATTCGTAGCCAGATCGGGATCCATAATGGAAAGCACAAGATTTAGATAACTGTTTAATGAATTACATAACAAAGTAGGTGAGCAAGGAAGTGGGCTCCCTCAATACTTCGAACTGTACTGTACCAGTCACCACTACAAAATGACCTGGATGAGGTCATTCCGTTAGATATTTTCAGGGTGCTCCACTAGAAGACGCTTTTGGTGTAGTCCTTGCATCCACACCTGTTGGTAGGTCATATCTGCAGCCCACACACATATATATATTATTCCTAGTCATTTCACCTTTTTCATATGTGCAATCTTTGGAAATCATTAAGGAGGAAGAGATTTTAGTTAAATATAATTATATGAC
Organism: Acanthosoma haemorrhoidale; assembly: GCA_930367205.1. Taxonomy (NCBI): domain Eukaryota; kingdom Metazoa; phylum Arthropoda; class Insecta; order Hemiptera; family Acanthosomatidae; genus Acanthosoma; species Acanthosoma haemorrhoidale. Next base: position 116,899,033 of record OV884009.1, read on the forward strand.
TATTTATTGTCATTTTTATTCTCTCCCTTATGATTCAACAATCATCCATTTTCTTTTTATTTCAATCAAAGGACATCTCTTACATATTTCCTTCTCTTTTTCAATTGCAGAAAATTTTCTAGAATGACAAAAAAACTAAATCTCAAGTTTTTCTTTCAATGAACATAACATCCGTCACCTTTATTTCACAAAAATTAAATAAATCCATGATGCAATAATTGTGAGGAAGTTAGGACGAACAAAGGTTGTTACTATAGTTGGCAGGTGGTACTGAAGTGATATTGTGGTTTTAATATTAAATTCAGGTTTCCTTAACGAGATTCGCTACTTCTTTATTCAAGTAACTACTTGTTTATCCTCATGAGCCTGAGACCAGATCAATCTCCCAATTGAAAAATCCTTTGTGAAGTCAGGGATTGAACCAGGGTTTCCACAGCTAAAAGTCAGCATGATAACCAAGCACTAGGCTACCTTTATTTAATAAACTACACAAAATAAATCTCTTATATTTATTTTCAAATGTTTTTTTGTATTTAAATTTTTATTTCATTTATGTTGTTTTATTCATAATCACTCTTAGTAAAGAACTTATTTATTAGTAATAAATCACATAACCATACCGGTGTGTAAAACATGCACACTCACTATGTCAACAAAACCCACCGAATAACCTCTACTTTTTCTTAGTAGTCAGTGTTACTGCTGTACAACATCCTTTCTTATCCATATAAAAATACTGACTTCACTGCACTCATACGCATACCGCTCTTTATACAATGCCTAATATATGAACTGAATAAAATGTCACAGATCAAGCTGTTTTGGTTTGCTATTCCTTCTTCCAAAGCTACTACCCTAACCCTTTTATTTCACCTTACTTCTTTCCAACGACTGTTCTGGTTGATGATTCTGTTCTCTTTCTTCTGATGTATTTTTCTCCTCTCGCTTTTCTGGTTGATTCACTTTCTCTGTTTTCAACTCCTCCTGTTCCACTTCTTCCACTGTGTTTCTGTTTCATACATATCTCCTCCAGCTAATTCTACTCTGATATCCACTTTTCATAAGCCTCTTCTTCCTTGGCACTTTCTGTCTCTATCTTTCTCTATACTCTGTTGTAAATAAATTAAATAGTTGGTCAAAGGGTTAGTGGCCTCACCTGCTTTTTTATTTTATTTTTCATTATATTTTAAAGATTAATTTTTTTAGCTTACTAAAATTTGATTTCATAAATTAAGAACTAAACTGTATTTATTTTAAATATAAATAGATATCCCAAAATAAAAATAGAACCAAATTAAAGGATATAGAATCTGAAAAAAAATTATTGGGATAGCCTGGTTGAATACAAACCAAGAATGGTTGTTAGTGTAATTTTCTCGCATATTAATCAAATGATCTTAAAAAAAAAAAAACATGACACTTTCAACCCAAAATGCTTGGTTTTACATGTTAAACCACCTCAGTCACTGAAAAATAACATATTAAAATAAAATAGGCTCAGGGAGCAAGTAGTAGTGTACCTAGGGGGTGGCTGTCCACCCCTGCTTTCAGTCAGGTATTTCGTCATCACTGTATGTGTGTATGTTTCACGATTGAGTTGAACTATGTTTTGTCAAAATACAGTACGTAATGTAGGACAAATAAATTAAGACTACTTAAGAATAAGAAGCCTTATCTTATGAACTATTTAAGATTTAAAGTTTTGATTATGAATAATGACGGTAATAGAAAAAAAAAATTCTATTAATGAAAATGTTAAAAACCAATGGTATAAACCGCCTGCCTATTCGGTTCATTTCAAGCCAGTTTAAAAAAGGTATTTTAATGTCAATACTTAAGTGGTGAAACTTTTGATGTTATTTGAACAGTTGAGTTTCCTTATTACCAATATAGTTTAACATTCATATTCTGTCCAAAATATCAAATTCTTCTAACAACTCTCTATATTGTTTTACTTCACTTTCTGATCTATATTTTTCTTGTATATATATATACAATAATTATCAATGTAATAGGGAAAAAAATGGTGAGGCAACTAGTTCAACAATGATCCGAAATAACATAACTCAGAAGTTGAGGAGCTCTCAAGGGAATAGGACATTGAGGACTCTACCTGTCCATGAAACAAACAATACTCATTATTTACACCTCCCCTTCAGTGGAGATGATTTGTAGAGAAGCCAATAATATTATGAATACTAAAGAGCTATGCTATTATTCCTATGTAATGACGGATAATCATGAACTGCAAAATTCTTCCATTAATTCAAAGCCCTCTCCATCAACGCAACCATCTCTCTAAATTCAAATGAAGCCGTGCCCAGTATTGCAGGCAGGTAAAGCTAGCTGTGCCCTTCTTCTCTTGTTTTTACAGCCTACAAAAGTCTTTATTTTTTCTTATTCCAGATAAACATTTCAATCTACACTATGAAAAATAAGTAACCTTTTTTCATGTTCATGAACAGTGAAGTAGAGTGTATGTAAGGCGTGTACGTTCACTCTATTGTGGTCTATTTCTGACACACACACGTCGGGTTGCATTGGAGTCATAGTTATATCTGTTACTACTGTTTGTAAACTAAAAATAATAATGAGATGCATTTATTATGCCTGGCCAAAAGGATTAAATCCCAAATTATAGATCAATAATCAACACACACAACAGTTAAGTGATGTATACAATATCGTCCAAAACAAAACTTTGAAAAACAAATTGCCAAAAAAAGAAACTCACTCACTCTTGAACTGTACACTGCTCTTGCTGCTCTGCTATACTCAAACTATGGTCTTTTTATTTTCTTACCTTTTCAGTTCTTTACTTTATGAGCCCGCTAGCGCTGATGGTCTCCACACCCCTCCCAGTGGATAGTCCCATCTTCTGCTCATTAGACTAGCACTCCTGGAAGAGATCCCATCGACGTAGACAAAGTCTTCAGTGACAACACAACCTGCCTAGTAGCATTTCCACAGTGGTCTAGTCTGCTTTACCTTCATACTTGCCTTTCCAGCAAATCGGGATCCAGTCAGTTTTTGCCTACCCTTAGATATCATCTTGATCATTCCAAGACTACACTGACTGACTTCACCTCTTCTCCTAATCACAGTGCATTGTCAGGGAATACCTTCTTCAATATTGAGTCAGATCAAACAAACAAGGTCTTAGATCAACGCTTATCTCTTCTCTTTCCACGAGGTCTATAGAGACATACATCTATACATGTAGTTTGAGACCTCCCGTGGTGGTTTGCCTGACATGGGTATTTTTGAAATTTCAAAATATTCAAATTCAAACATCGTCAGGACTTCACATGTTGCATAGATATTACATTGTAAAATATTCTGTCTTAAAACACAACAAGAATATAGTCAAATCTTTACAATCATTAAATTGTCAATTGATTCTACCTTGTAATTGGTAACTCTTTATTTTAAAATTATGTTACATTTTTAATTGTATAAATTTATGCTGTCCATAATGATCAAGTTACAGAGGATTTGACTGTTCTACGGATATAATAGCTTTAGTGGGAGAAAAACTCCCATATAATAATATTTTTAAAGATTTTAACTCAAGACTAGAATATTTTATTCTTGAATTTTTGTCACATGTGGAGTCTTGATGATGCCTGAATTTGGCAAAATATTGACTTAATAATTATATACAGAAGAGAACCAAGGCTTCAGTTTGAATATTATTTCAAATATACCTATTAAGAAAGATGTTGTCGGGTTGCCCCCAAGGGGAAAGGACGCCCGCCGCGGGCTAGGGTCTCTATGACCCGATCGCTGTCCAGCAAGAAAGAGATAAAATGGGTAGACCTGTGTTTTTTGACCTTTTCTGGCAGCCTAGTCGGGGGGCAGTTTTATTTATATTGATCTGACTCCATAAGAGTTTAAAAGGTGTGCCCCAACAGTGCACTATGTTCAGGAGAAGAGGAACATAGTAGGTATTATAGGTAGTTTATGTGGTCTTGGAATGACCACAAATTCACACTCGGTATCTAAGGGTAGGCAAAAACTGCCCGGATCCCAAAGGCGAGTGTGAACTGGAGAGAGGCAGACTGGATCGCTGGGGGAGACGCTACTAGGTAAAGTTTTTAGGGCCCCAGAAGACCATCGTCTGCATGGAAGAGATCTCTTCCAAGGAGGTGCTAGTTTTAGCGAGACGAAGAGAGAATCCCACTAGGAAGGTGTGGGGTCTGACAACGCTGGACTAAAGCACATAGCGAGGTCAGGAAAGAGAGACGCAGAGGTAGTTGAATAAGAAAGCCGTGGTTCGAGTAGAGCAGCAAGCGCCAGTGCAGAGAGAAAGAGCAGTGTTCACTTCAGGTGCCGGGTTCCAAGAGTATATGACAATTTGAACCTAGGTACTTCAGTTGACGGTAGATGTTAAGTAACACTGATACAGCACAAGTTAAGGGAAACAGATTCAAGAATGGATTATCTGGCAAATTTTTAATAAATATTAAAAATAACAGTATAAAGGGTGAAAGGTTTAATACTGTTAATGTGTTAAAATTGAAGACATACTGACCTGTCTATTGACTACTGGTTATTCATTTAAGAGTTTATCATTATTCTCATTTCTCCACTTGAGCAAATTAAAGAAATGAATTATTAATGTGTTGTATGAATGCTAAATTTATACTCACTTGGTCTCCAATTTATAGTATCTTTAAAAGCTACAACCAATAAAAAGATTATTTCTCTAATTTTTTTCCACTTTGAAATTAATATGTAAAAATGTATTTTTTTTTTTTTTTTTTTTTTACAGTAATATTCAGGAAGACAAACCAGCCGATCAAGCATCTAGGTGGTCTTCTGATTCAAATAATCCTCCTCAGGTAAACCATTTTTTAAAACTTATTATTAGAGTTTTTAACTTTGCCACAAAATACCAAATGCAAATCCACTTGCTTGGAAAAAATAAATATTAACCACTTTAATTTTATGCTATTTATAGTGTGTTTTTTAAAATAGAGCTTCCTAAGATGTCTCTATTGGTGGAAGATTCCAAAACCATCCCTCGAAAGATACCAAATAAACAAAACTTGCAGAAATTTTGATGTTTCATGTTATTTTTCTGTACTTATCTATAGGGGGCAATTGTTTCTTCTTATCTCCATTTGAAGCTCAAACCATGGTCCACTATCTGAATCAATGTTCATTAATTGCTCAGCAAGACTTTTTTTCAAAACCTAGACGGGGTATAAGCAGCAATGGCTAACAACTTTTTTCTTCATAACATAATTGTTGAAACAAGGCCCTTCACCTAGAATTAAAGAGCCGGGAGACCTGCTACTCTTGTGCATCTCACCCTTTACTAAAATTATGAATTTCATGAATAATGATAGAGAATTTATTGGGTTTGAAGTAACTATATTTTATATAGCATGCACAGTCGATAGCCAAATCGAACAAGGCGTTTTTTTTCATCAAAAGGTACGAGGGTGGTCTGAAAAGTTTCCGACCTAACAAAGCTTTTATTTCACTAGCTTTTATTTATTTTATTATCATCTTCATGTTGAGGTCGGAAACTTTTCAGACCACCTGTGTAATTATCAATATGACTCCTCCAAGCCAACTGGTCTTTTTCCTTGTTCAGTTATTCTTTATTGACAAAATATACACAATTCTTTGCTGCTGATTATTTTTTCATTAGGCAGTAGCCTGTTTGATAATATGGCAAGCACCAAACCTTGAAATAAAATTTAAAAAATAATTTATTCTGGGACATTGTCATCTAAAAATAACAAAATAGGTACATTGTATGTATCTAGCTAACAAAAAAAAAAGAAAAAATACATAAAATTAAACTATTAAGATAAGCTTATAAATAATAAAGGGCCTATGTACATTTGAGATTACTACAATGAACCAACATCAAATGATTGAAACAAACAAGAAATGAGTAGAGGTGGAAAAAGTAAAGAAAAAAGTATTTTTTAAGGGATTAAGAATGTGAAAGGTTGCTGGATTGGGTTGTATTAAATTATTTATTAAATGAGGTTGTAAAGCTAATCCCAGGTTCCTACAGGGTGCGAATCACAAAAGTGAGTATTATTGATAAACTTAACACAGATAAAGGAAATAAATTTGGTTTTTAAACATTTTTGTAAATTGTGTCTTGGCATTGTGAAATGCCAAATTTTGTTATTATAATTAATTTCCTTAATCCATATTAAGTCTATTAATAATACTCACTATCATGATTCATGCCCCATGGAAACCCGGCATAAGGAGGATTTTTAGCCACAATAGTACTAAAGAAGAGAGATCTTAGGAAGAATTGGAGACGGGCAGAAAAGTACAGCCTTCCTAACTCGGAGTAGTACTGCAAAATGCAACAGTCTCTGAGGATCACAACCCCCCAAACCCTAACTTGTTCTTTGTAGTTTTATTTCAAATAACTCAATAAGAACCTATTTTTCATCATCATTGGGGATTTATTTTAAAATGAAATTGGCATTTAACATATAAAAGATGCCTAAAAAAGAAAGATATTTCAAGTTTAAGGACCAAACAATGCTGTAATCTTTTTGTGAAACCTTGGATAGTAAATATGCATATAACAAGAGATTATTGTACTTTTAAGTTAACTTGTAGTTATTTCATTTTTTTTCTTTATTTCTTTTAGTATTTGATGTTGAAACTGACTAAATTCGCAATTTTGCACACAATCCGATTTGGAAAATATGAGAAAACTCATGTTTGCAATTTAAAAAGATTTAAGGTTTATGGAGGGCTAGAAGAGGAAAACATGTTAGAGCTGCTAGAAGCGTAAGTAAAACAAAATTATGAAAATATTTCTGAATATCATTTGTATTGCTTTAAAAAATACTTACATTGAACTATCTCATCATTTTTTATAGTTTTACTAGTTTGTTTGTGGTTCTTTTATTTATCATTGCCACAAAAAAAAACCTAAATTACATTACAGGGATAATAACAATAAATAAACAATACAACTTTTCCATCTATATGCCTCTCACTCAAGAGGTGTCCGCTGCTCACCCAGATGTGTCAGAACACCTGGAGGGTCAGCCAGATACCAGAAAATGCCACAGACAAGGAAAACCATCTCACACCCTAGGGAGGTTTGAGGCGACACCTCCGAACCAACTCAATTTGCCTTGTGTATATGGCTTAGAATTATGGACAATGTCAAAATCCAGGACTCTGTAAGGGGTTGTAGCACCGCAGAAATTAAAATAAGGATTATTTATTATTATTAGCCTGGAAAAAAATACCCTGGCAGGATTAGGAATCGGATATGAGATGAAAATTCACAATATAAAAACGATGTATTTAAATGTGTTATATTTTTATTTAAAATTGTAGCAAAGGCAAACTAGCTCTCGGTAAACTAAATTAGGGGACCCATCGTGTCCCCCGATTTAGCCTTGCCTACTATATACAGGCCTGACTAACAACATGAGTTTGACCAAAGAAAATTCTTATTGGAAAGACCCTCACTCCTGCAAGTTAGCTCAGTTCGTAGAGTCCCCGGAACTATTGGGTCCCAGGTTCTAGTCCCGATCCTGCCAGTATATTTTTTCTTTGGCTTATAATTATTAAACTATTGGGATCCATATCATAATAAATATTCAGAATAAAGTACGGATCTCAAGCTGATATATAATAAAAGTGCTCAGTCCTCCTCATCTCAGAATCTAGGGCTATAAGAAAAATTGTCGGTGACAGGACACCTATTTCACTCCCGACTGATTCTTGATATATTTAGTGAGTTATCCCTCATTTTGGGCCAAAGCCTGAATTCATGCCTATTCATAAATATCTTGTGAGCTCCCAATATTCATGAAACTATTCTTTGATTTATTTAACCTGAAGCCCTCCAATAAATGAATCCCGGCATGTTTATTCCTGTAAGTGTCAGCAGTGAGTGCTTTGAAATTTGAATCCTGAGAAAACACCAGTTTATCAATTCCTTCATTAAAAATTGCTTCCTTTTTTTTTTGTAGGCAGCCAGTGCTATTAAATTAATTGAAAGGTAAAATTTTTCTACTGAGATAGTAGAGTGAGGAAGTGATTCAATAATGTTCTGTGCCAATGAGTGTTAATTTACATTTTAATTAAACCTTAATTTAGAGTATTCCTATCGCCTAGTTCATTTTTAAATTTAATTGAACAATTGTTTTGTAGTATTAACACGACCAACAAATACATATAATTTCATAGGTAAGTTACAATTGGTTAACTGTTACATACAAATAGTATATTATGTGTACGGTTCTAATTTACTACACAGATTATGATTCATTCAAACCTCCCTTGGTGTAGCACTTCTGGTGCCTTATGACACAGGACAGTAACTAAGTTCATGTAGTGAACTTTGGTGTTAATCCATGCTACATTGTCATATAGTTATGATGTGTTTCCCCAATAAGTTGTTCACTTATTATATTATATTATAGCCTTAAGAGTGTATTATAATAGGCATATGAATATAACATATTTGAAAAATCACCAGTTCAGATTGTTGAACAATGAAAACTAAGTTTATGAACTATAATATAAGGGATAAATATGTATATTTTAAAAAATCTTAACAAGTCTGCATATTAACTATAAGATTGTTTTGTTTTTTAACAAAAGGATTATATTTTGTTGCAGTGGTTTGAGAAATGATAACAAACCAGAAACATTTTGCCTTCGTCATAAAGTTGGAGGAAAGTCATTTGCTTGTCGTTTTTTGAAAATAGTCCCCTTACAATCATGGGGCTCAAGCTTTAATTTCACAGTATGGTATGTTGAGCTATGTGGGAACACACATTGGAATGAAGTTCATGATGCCATTCATTGGCTTTCTAAGGTAAGGCATAATTTGTTTTCAATAATATATCATATAAATGGTTCTATTATACATTTGATATATGCATATATATAAAACCATTCTATTATGACTGATGATCATCTGATATCATTGACTGTCTTAAAAATAATTACTCTTGGCACTCCATACTCGCAAATTCCTTATTTCAAAATGTTCCATATTACATTTTTATGGATTGATTGCCCTCATTTCATAGCAGTAAATATTTTCAGCATAGGCATAATTAAAAAAAAAAAAAGTATCCTTAGAGCATCTCATGAATAGATAAGTCTACCGAACGTTGTCGCCATGACTGGTAAGTGCCACTGAGGCACTAGCTTGTTGTGCTGATACATTATTACTGTTATTATACATTATTATTGTTGTGCTTACATTGTCTCTCAACCTTTAATTTTATTTTCCATATTGGGTTGGCTACTTCTTAGTTTAAGTAGCTACTCAGTTATCCTCATGAGACTGGGTTAAACCCTGACCTTACCCATTTCCCAAAGAAAAAATCTTTGGATGAGCCAGTATAATTTAAAATCAATATTGCACAATAATGAAACAATACATATAAACGGAAATTATGTAGAAGGAAAGGTCTAGGATGAAAGTTAAATGCATGGTGGAATTTGTTTGATGAAAGACCTCTAGAGCTTGTTGAAGGTCATGCATTATCACTTTAAAATTACATGCTTGCATTAAGCAGTCATAACTAGGCAATAACGTGGACCAGATCGATGGCAGTTGCCCAAATGATTTTTAATTTTTGGTTATTTTGTCATTTCCGTTTTTATAATATAATATATATTTTTTAACTATAACTGTTTATTTTACCATTTAATTAATTTTTGTTTTTAAATTAATTATTATCCCAAAAAAACATTTTGATCGAACACATTATGCTATTTGTATGGTACAAAAAAGCCATCCAGAGATGTGATTATATTTGAAGATATCCTTTGGTGCTACTGTTTGTTACTTTTAAAACTCATGAGAAAACAGAGTATATTGTCACTTAGGTAGTCCTCCGCCACTTTAAGCTGACTGAAGTATGTATTTGTTAGGTTTTTAACAAATCTGACCCTAGAAAAAATTAGCTATTTATAGTTATTACACATACAAGATTATAATTTATCAAAATAGAAATGGTTGAATAGGTAACAGAGTGGCGAGTAGTAAGAAGGATTTAGCAAGGTTGCAATGCTACCCAAGCATTTAAAAAGTGGTGACTGGCTTTCATGTTGCCGGGTATCATGATCTACCCATCTAAATCAGTGCCAAAATTGCAAATGAGTTACACTAATTCTCCTTTGAAAATCATATTGGCAGAATGCTAAAAAAAAAGTAGACAGAAGTAAAAAAACAATTGATCCTAAAATATTTAACCAATTATTTATTAATTTTTTTCTAATTATAACTTTGTTTTATGTTATTAATGTTTTAGTATAAAGAAAATGAAACAGTGAGATTTTGTTTGAAGTTTTTAAGACAGATGAAATATACAGAAGCATTTAATTCTTTAAAGCAGGAGACTAATGTAACATTAGAGCATCCTGCTTTATCAGAACTGTTTGGCATTGTTAGTTCTGGTGATTACATACAAACTGAACAATTTTTGGACAATGCAGTTGAAAGTTAGTAACAGTTTCTATTACCTCATGTTTTATGGTGACTGTATATTAATTAACATTAGTATTGATCAGTAGATATTAATTTTTTTTTTTCAAAATTTTGTTAGTAATTGAACATACTGTTAATATATGCAACTTGTTATAACATTGTATTACCATTTCTTAGAATTTGATTCTTTTGGGGATTTCTCTTCCTCACTGCTGCGGTTTTGTGGCCTCTATCTTTCGCTTTAGTCCTATTATCATAAATAGCTAGCTGATCATTAGCAGTTTGTGCTATTGGACAGCTGTTCTTTTTCTCCTCCTTGTTTTTTTTCTCAAGTATAAATAAGTTAATAGCTCTGCTCGTAGAATTTTTTCTTGCCCGTGGTAGCCACAGCTAGTGAGAATTAATGAAACCCCCTCCTTTTAAGCCTACTATATTCCCAAACCCTGTACTAAGATTATCCAAACTGTACTTATAGGAACAACATAATATCTACTTAATGGATTCCAAACTAAATACTTGCTACATTTTATCTTAGTGCAGAATGGGAACTTGGCAACAACTTCTCCCACAACTGGTAACTTACGAAATAGACAAGAAATGAGATGGGGGGGGTCGATGAATTTTAAATAAAGAGATATACACTTGCTATAGCTATGACGATCACCACCAATACATTTGGAACTGGGTTTGTAGTAATCAACAATTTATCACAACAATAAATCAGATCAAGAGATACTCTATGGTTTGACAAAGGTCGCAGAGGTTTGACAAATGAAAAAAAATTCCACAAATTGCCTTATGGTCCAGAAGAGGGGCATGTGGAACTCCGTTGAAAATTATCAGACTAAAATAAGGACTATAAAACTGTTCCACCCAAAGAAAAAAATAGAAGTGGAAAAAAAGGTGCTTTAAGACATTGAAACTTTGAGTAGTCCCAACATAATAAGGAAATTCTCCAAAAAGTGAACAGGACAAAAAATCTTTCAAACCTTGTGTTCCCACCTGCAAAGATGAACCTATGCTCTATAGCCTTACTCACTGAAAAGCACAGTAGTCTGGATTGCTGGGAAATATGTTTCTACAATTTGTTGAATGGGTATTCCACTGGGTTCAACCTCATCAGGAGATGAGAATGTTGAGTTTAAATTAGGTAGAGTCGTCCTAGTTTTCAATCAATCCAAGATCAAATATATTGTTATGATATTTTTGTGGTTAATACATACTAAAAATAAATTGATTATTTTTTATTTGTATCTTATGAACATTATAAACAGTTAGTTTTAAATAGAACTAAACTAGAAAGAATATACCCAGGGTAGACGAAGGGCCCTAGCTTTTTTTCATCGGGTATATCCATTGACCTACAGAGAACAAAGGAATAGGACTAGAAGAGGATAGGCAAGGATTCATTCAACATCCTGTGATGAGTTTGCAGACTTAACCAGATCTATTTCACGGCCCAGCTTGAGGGTAAAACCATCTTTTCCACTCTTGAAATTGTGCTAGCTTACTATCACATACCCATCTCAGAAAAATATGTGGAGACGACCGCTTTCATCACTCCTTTAGGTCTGTTTGAATACCTCAGGATGACATTCGGACTAAGGAATGTAGCTCAGACCTTTCAATGCTTTGTCCTTCCATTTGTTTTCCCCTCTTTGTATGACTACATCGCGAGATCATCAAACATGGAAGAACATTAATATCATCTCTGGCAAATTTTCAAGTGCCACGAAGAGTATGGGCTTATCTGGAATGTCCACAAGTGCGTGTTTTTACAGCCTGAAGTTGATTTCGTTGGTTTTAAAGTCGACCCCAGTGGAATCACGCCTCTTCCATCATCTAAAATCCAGAGCATCTTGGAGTTTCCATGGCCTCAAAACATTCACAAACTGAGAAATTATCTGAGCAGGCTTAATTTCTACCCCCTCTGCATTCCCGAATAACTAGTCATTCCATATCCACCTGAACTAAAATTTCTTCTGGTCTATCTCAGTATCTTGATGTGATACTAACATGCCTTATGAACTTCCCTCAATTTATTATTTATTTTCAGCATCCCGAGGAACTCATGCATTTCGCATCATAAATTGGCTATACCCGTTCACCAGATGGCAATTCAATGGAACCTTCTGATATGTAACTGTATCTATTATCTCAATAGGCTGTCCAAAATCACTTGACCTACATAGGATTGTTCTGATAGGAAATAAATCACTGACTAACCGACTACAAAACGTGGCCAATTTCAAGATCAATTCAGTCGAAGTTTCTTACCCATTTAGAGTTAAATATCTAGGACTTTTGATCAGCAACACTTTTGACTTGGAATGGTCATACAGCCATTTCAAGAAAACTTGTCTCCTTGATGCAACCAAAGAAACCTACAACTTTCTCCCTCCCTCTGTCCATAGTTCTCTTATTTCCTCCCTCACTTAAGACTATTGTTCCCTTACATACGATGAACTTGGAGTAATAATTATAATAATATTTATTATTACTTTCCCCCAAAACCCCGTCATACATATATAATCTGATCTTAAATTTTAACAGGACACAAGATCTCACCTAATGGACATCTACACCCACCCTCCCACCCACAGATCTGCGCCTCTAATCTTTGGAGCTACAGTAGAACCTCACTAATCCAACCTCGACAGCCAAAAGGTCGGATTAAGCGGATATAAAACAAATACGTGTTTTACATATTTTATTTTTATTAATTAAAATTCTTTATTACATGCTTCTTGCTTTACAGGATATTATACAATTTAATATATAATATAATATAATAAATCAAAATAATATATAAAACTTAAACTACTAAACTGCCCCACAAAAAAAGTAGTCCACTAAGAAAATTTATTATAAAAGTTATTAAAAAATAATCGCACAATAAAAACTTCATTTTTTAATAAAAAGAATATTCAAAAATAATTTTTGATGGAACGTGTCTTGTTTTCTTTTCATTTAAGGCTTTTTTTACCATTTATAATCTTTTATGTTATTGTGTAAACAAAAACTAAAACTTATATCATCATTCACTATTGTGATTTTTTGTGTAACTGATCTCTAAAAATTTACCAAAAGGTTTTTTTTTTTTTAATTTTAATTTCAAAAATGGTCATGACAGTCGAGCAAGCTGCCCGTGTTGTTGCTTTGCTGGAAGATGGTTGAACCCAAAGATATACAGCTCATGCATTGGGTTTTCCTGAAACTACTGTTCGGAGAGCAATTACATGATTCTGTGAGACAGGTTTGTGCACAGGCAGACCTGGTTCAGGTCAGCTACAAGTGACAGAGCCAAGAGATAACCGGTTTATTGTACTACACACGCTTGGGAATCGTTTTTCAACTGCTACTGAGACTGCTCAACTTCTTTGTACAACTCGGGGTGTAGCAACATTTGCATAAACTGTTAGGAGAAGACTTGCTGAAGTGAATTTAAACCCTCAGAGACCAACATCAGGGTCATTGTTGACCAGAGAACATCATAGAGCTCGTTTGGAATTTACTTGGGAACACCTTAGATGGACTGAAAACAAATAGAGCAACATACTGTTTTCAGATGAGTTATGCATCTCTCTTTATATACCAGATGGGCGGATGAGAGTTTACCGAAGGCCTGGTGAGCACTACACTGAGTATAATGTCACTGGGAGAGTTCAATGCCAGTGATGGTGTGTGGTGGAATTTCTTCATTGGTGAACTCAGAGCTTCACGTGTTCCACAGGCTTTAATGCCGCTTTGTATGTGAGGGAAATTATCCAGGAGTACATGATGCCTTTTGCACCATTTATTGGCGAAAATTTCATTTTCATGCAGGATATTGCGTGACCACATGTGGCAAGGTTTGTTTTACAATACCTCAATGATGTGGTATAGGAATTTGAGGTGATCAGATCATAGCTCGGATTTAAATCCTATAGAGAACATGTAGGATAGGATGAGTTTGGCAGACATGTAAGACGGCAGGTCAACCCTCCCCCCCTTTAACTTACACAAGTTAAGAACTTCTTTAGTTTAAATGTGGGAGGAATCAAGTGATTGCAGAAATTTTTTGAATATTAATTGGGTTTTTCTTTTATATTTATAACATCACTGGAAACGTATAATATTAATTAGAAAAGAATTAAAAGCCAAAATAATTTTATTAGGAAGAAAATATTTGAATTTTGCTTAGTGGGCCACTTTTTTTGTGGAGCTGTTTACATGGTCTTGAAACTGTCGGTTGAGTTGGCTAAACATTTTATTTTATTTATTGTTATTTTTATTTGTTATACATATAAAAAATATATGTAAATAAATAGTAGCTAACAAAATTAGATACATAAAACAAATGAAATAGTATATAATATGTTATGTACATGAATATAGTTCTTGAAAAAACTATGTATGTAATGATAAAATTTAATTTAATAATAAGAAAAAATTAATTATGAAAAACCACCTTTTTTTCTTTTGTTTTTACGTAATCTTCATTCTGGGGCTCTTTCTGGTTTTTCTTATCATCTCTGAAGTATCAAAATATCACCAGTTGATGATTCTTCGTATTCTTTTACATATTTTAACACAGTCTCAAAAGCTTCCATTCGTGATTTCAAAAAAGTTCGAAACTGAAATAACTGTGCCTGAAATGATAGGAGAGGGTTTGAATTTCATTAAAATTCTCAAATTGAATTAAAAAGTTTCAGAGAAATTCTCATTGTGAATTCGCCGGTTCGGTCGCCCTGAGTTCCGGGAATATTGAGTACACACTGGGGTCCACAAGATGGTTTAACTACCCAGAGAGTCAGGCTAGCTATCAGACTATATTTATAGTTTAGGCTAAGATTAGCGAGGTTCTACTGTATATAGCTATTTGGCAATATATTCCTACTGTTTACACCTACTTGTTACTCTTCTTCCCTCCTAGTTTTCAAACTCCTTTTTTTAATTTCATCTTTTCTCTCACCCTGCCAATGTTTGTCTTGCTAATTTGAGCGCTATCCCATATTATTAGCAACTCTACTGAAAATATTTAGTTTGTTATAAATAGTTATTTTTTTATTTATTTTATTGTTCTTACTAATTAAGCATCATTTTTCTTTTATTTTATCACTTACCTTGGCCAGATTGTGGCCATATATTTGATAGTATTATATGTTACTTATTTATACGTTATTTTCAGAGGTTATATGCTTTAGAATAACTTTTTTGTTTTATTAATATTTTTTCATCAAAGTGATGTTTTAATTTGGTTTGCTTTTATAAGAAGAACCATTTGAATGTGTCTGTCTAATTTTGTGCAATTTGAATCTGTCAGGTTTATGGGTTTCAACTTTGTAAGAATACTTTAAAAGTATTGTATGAAATTCGGAGAAGATTCTATTAGCAATGTTGCTACATAGAACACTTTTGTAGTGATTAATTGTTTGAGGATACACTACCCCAAGGACATATCTCCATAATCCTAAAGGAATATAATTTATTCAAATCTCTACATTTTTACTATTTATAAACAGTCTTCTAACATTTTGGCTGCCCCAAATTGTACACCTATTTGAAATATAATACTAGAATTTGAAAATGTTGCTTGTTTGTTTCATGTTCATATTTTGATGATACATGTTTCAGGTGGAATGTTGAACAGTTATATATCGAAATTGGACTACAAACCATCTTGGAGGAGTATACATGCTGACAGACCACGCCCTGGAATGCGTGGAGGACATCAAATGTGTTTAGATACATATTCTGATACCATATTTTTGTTAGGTGGATGGGATGGCCATCATGACTTAAGTGATTTTTGGTCATACCATGTAGCTAGCAATACTTGGACACCGCTGTCATCAGATACCAAATCTGATGTTAGTCAAACCTTTTTATGTCCATTATTTCTGTAACTAAACATTTGCTACTAATAGAATACAATCTTTCATAAAATAATTGAAAAAAAAGCCAAATTTTAACCAGTTTCAATTTCAAAACACTGCTCCCCCTATAATGCAGAACATGCATTCTATGCAAGTATAGTGAATTTAAATAACAATTATAGGTAGTCCTGTGCAAAAAAGATCCATTACAAAATAAAGTAATATTGATAGTATTACTTGGAATAACATGTCATTATTTCATAAAAATAATTAGAATCTGCTCAATCAAAGCGATGAGTTATTGTGATACAATAAAAGATCTCATTGAAGCCATATTTACAAAATTGCCTCCACACTGTCTTGTGTACAATATTTACAATATATAAGCATACAGTATAATTACTAATATTATCTAATAAATAAATATGCTTATTTATAATTACTGAACTATGCATTGAGGCTTTGGATAATTTTAGAGTTTTTTTTGTTTGTTTTTCTGAATTCCCCTTATGGTCTTATTCATGCTATGAATTTAAAACAAATTTCTAATCCTGTATAATGTGTTGAAAAAAAACCTAATTCCCAAACCTTTCCCAGTGTTGTCCCAACTTTTACTATTTACTTACTTCCTTGTTACTACGGTTTTGAAATGACCTTACACTCTTCCAGAAGTTTCCTTCAGCCATGTCAATCTGGATCTTTCTCCATATCTCCTTCCTTGAGGTTTGCTATATAGCATTCCTCTTGGGAATCGTTTAAGAGGAAACATCTGGACTTGACCTAACCATCTAAGTCTTCCGCTTTTGACAAAAGCAACCAAATTTGGGTAGTCATACAGTTGCCTTGATTCTTGGCATTCTCTGATTCCCCATTGACCCTCGTCACCGACTGGTCTACAGGTTTGGTTAGCAGCCAGTTCTCACTCCCTTAAGTAACCAGCAGCTCCACTAATGTCTTATAGATTATTTCGCTGGTTCTCCTAGGCAGTCCTCTAAAGCAAAAGGTTAAATACCTGCTGCAATCTTTATGGTAAACCCAGATATTTGAAATGCCCCCTTACTTGGAATTCATACTCATCCAGGCTAAAATACTTCAACCCTTGTTGTGTAGTAGCTTCATGTGAATTTTGCAAGTTAACTGACACCTCCTCAATTATTTGAACATTATTGAGAGAAGTTGAACAATGTAGGCTTATGTCTTAATCCGTTATTTACCTTAAATTGTCTTATTATCATTGGCTATAGTAGTTAACTATTCAACTGGATCCAGCCATTGTCATTCATACTAATTTGATCAGTTTTATTAGTGCTCCAAAATACAGCAGTTCCTTTAACTACATACCTCTGTCCATGGAGTCAAATATCTGCTTGGAGTCGATAAAAAAGGTGGTGCAGCTCAATGTGAAATTTCCCTTATTTTCTCCAACAATTAATGCATCAAAAATTGACCTTCCTTGTTTGATTGAGTATTGACCTTCTTTGTCTGTAACCATACTGATTTATAATGACCTCTCTCTCTCTCCATGTACTGCTTCAGCTTTTTGCTATTTGTAACTAGTTGAGCTTGTCTCCTTTTTTGTAAATAGAGCAGGCAGCAGTTATCACTCCTCCAACATGTTCTCTGTTTTATATGTCCTATATCAGCCTGGTCACCGCTGAAAAGAACAGATATTACACTTTGGTACAGATTTAATTATTAAAAGCCTAGAAAAACGTTGAGAAACTATGACAGGTACAACAAGCATATGAGTGAAAATATGGACAGTTTTGAGATGAGATTGGCAGCAATTCTCTTAGTCCTATCATACAAATATGACCATCTGTTGTCTGGGAACTGCTTATTTTTTTCCAGTTTGATACTATTTAGCCCTAATGTAGTTACATGGGCATATATACGGGCACAGTTGTTACCCATAGCTAACAATCCAATGATAACTTCTACAGCAGTTGATTGCATAGTGGGCCCAGTCCTACTTAATCCTGTCACAATTAATCTTATTTTTAAGAGCTATTAACTGCAAAAATCAGTTATGTATTATTATTTTTTGGCTCTAGGTTCTATTTTTTCTTCTACCCTGTCTTGAAAATGTAGTCATTTATGTATATATCATTTAATTTTTATTTCTACATACTATATTGATGTACTTCACTGACATTTCTTTTACATGTTTAAAATCTATTAATATCAACATTATTTATTAACATGATTTCTTCTTCTGTAAAATCATTCAGTTGTTTGATTTGTGTTTAGGGTGGACCTTCAGCAAGATCTTGTCACAAAGTTTGCGTTGATACAGAAAGAAGACAAATTTTTGTGTTAGGGCGATATCTTGATGTACAATATCGGTCACCTGGTTCACTTAAGGTAAAATAATTTTCTAAAAACTTGTGATAGTAATTAGTGTTCTTTAATAGCTATTTGGCCAAACATGAAATTATGAAGAAGAGAAGAATATTCAAAGAAAACAATCGGTCAATATGTGACAATAAGACACCTAAATAGAGAGAAGAAAGGAAAGCAAAATCTGTTTACTCGTATGTGTCTCAATTAAAAAAATTATACTAATGTGAGATTTCATAACAAAATTTTTAATTTTAAAGGTGATAAACTTGACATCGATCAGTTTGATAACATGCTGAACTTCACAAGTAAAGACCAATTTTAAGCTAAAAAATAAGGCTGTAAACATATGGGTTACTGAGAACAACTGAAATTTCTACTTTAAGGCATAACACCTACAATCACAGCAAATTAATTATATGGACATTACAAAGATTTTCACCATTATTCTATGTTCATTCATTATTATTATTACGTAAACTTTTTTTGTTATTCATAGGGGACGAGGTCCCAGAATATCGAGTTTTTAGTTTCATTTCATTATTGTTGGCTTTAACAATAATAATATAAATACAATAGGTATACAGAGATGATCAGGTTGTTGGTCAGACATTATTTGTAAGCAAGGGAAATTTAATTTGATTCCATCCCTTACTAATCATATATATGTTTCTTAATGTATTTTTCTTTTGCTTAATCTTATGTTATACAATTACTACACTTAACCTTCATTTCTATATACCAGTCGACGACTTCATTGGTCTATTTAGGAACTACTGACTAGGATAACATATCTGCCATCATATTTTCTCTACCAGTTTCACAATCATAATAGTATAATCATAATAATAAGCAAGAGCAGAAACCATGTAACTAGATGCCTTGATGGATTTTGGAAGAGAATAGTGATCAATCAAAACCATAAAATATCCATAAGTGTCCTATGTAGGATCGACATTTTTCCACAGCATGTATAAATAAACTATTGTTATTACTAGTTAAATATATGTGAGTGAAAGGAGGGAGGGAAGGTATTATGTCAATAGGAAAGTAGAAGGCCTGTTATTATTATTGAAAAGGCTGGCAATTAGCATTGCTACTGTATCAATAATAATCTCTACTCCACTATTTATACAAAATATAGGCCAACTATCCATATGTTCTAAGCTCTCTGCATTTTAACTAAAAATTATACCAATTTCTTGGGGTTTTGAAAAGTTCAGAATGGGAGTCAATATGTTGGAATGAAAAAGTTGATGGAGCTAGGATCTCAACTTCATCTCAAACTGGTAAATTGTTTTTATATTGCTTAGGGCTACTGAAAGCCATCATGGGGTATCATGTCAATGCTGTAACTATAATAACTACTTTTGCCTCTTGTTCAAAATCTCTTAGAAATACTGATTCAAGCTGAAAAATTAATTATGTTGCTGTGAGCTGTAATCCTGGGGTCGTTTTGATCTCTAGGAACACATTTTTTCCTTTGAAATATGTCCTTGCCTAGAAACTTTAGGTCTTCTGTTGCCTCTAGTATCAAATTTTTGTCTCTTCTCATAATAAAAAATGAATAATTCAGCTCAATTATATTTTTACATTTGAAAGTTTTCATTTTTTTGTTTTAGAGCGACTTTTACGTTTATAACATAGAATCAAATGAATGGACAAAAATTACAGACGACACTAGTGCAATGGGAGGACCAAAGCTAATTTTTGATCATCAAATGTGCATAGATGCAAAGAAAAGGATTATTTATGTATTTGGAGGCCGTGAATTACAACCTGCACCAGTGTAAGACCTTTAACAAGTATAATTAAACTTTTAATTTTTTTAATTTGAATTATAAATAATGGAAATCAAATGCACAGTTATTCATGGATATAAATATACATAATGATTTATAAAGAGTCTGGAATCAGTTGTCTTGCTCTTTATTTTTACATATTAACTCTGTGACAGCACCTTCAAAATACAAGACCGACCAAGGTTGCCACCTTTGATGGTAGTTTGCACTACTTCTCAATGCTTATAGCGATGTTCGGAACTGGATTTGCACCATATTTATTCAATTAGCTACTCATTTTCCCTCACTAAAATTCTTTGCAGGAATTGAGTACGCTCAGGTCATATAAATGTTTTGTATGTCTTCTAAAAGTAAACAGCAATTGTGTGGTCAATTGTTTATTCACGATCACTCCGTTGTTGTAGAGAATTAAAGCCAATTTTGAACTTTCAGCGTATTGTGGCCAATCCTGAGGGAAAATATCAGGGTCTGTTCTCTGCTGGTGAGTGAGTAGTGTGCATCTGAAGGATTATGATTGAGATGCTCATTTCTCCACTGTACCAGTTATTTTCCCTTTGCTTCCTTCAGTCTGGGAACAGAATTTATTTGAGACAATGTTACACCTTACTAGCCTGATTGTAACTAGACTCTTTATATGCACTCTTATAATGACCAGGAATCCACTGCAGTGCAACTTAATGGTAGTGAAGAATTAGGTTTTCTAGCTCACTTGTCTGGGTGACCAACCCCTTTTCCATTTTTCCCTTAGTCTGGAATACCAATGTTGCATCAGTAAAACATACAGTTATTAATTTTAGATATCATCTGATATATTTTAACGTCCTGATCCCTCAAAAATAGTATTTTGACCAAAGCTGACATTTTAATAGGGTTTGTTCCCCATCTGTTATAATTCTATGGTTAAAAGACTACAAGATATGATGAACCTAAGGCTAGGATGTGCTAGTTTGAAGCTGTGTGTTTAATTTTTTTTTTTTAGTTTTAATAGTTTATGATAAACATCAGTCTTAAGTACATTACTCTCTAGGCTACAGTTCAAATTTTCCCAAACAGCATTGTGAACACTTGGCTTAATAATGAAAGTTTAGTTACAAACCACTTTTTCACGTGTGGATATATTAATTTTAATGCGCCATTACTTTATTGTAATGTATCATTTTAAAGTCCAATGTTTTTTATTACTTTCAGGCCAGGTGAAGTTTCTTCTCATCAAGAACCTATTTACTCAGGGCTATATACATACCATGTGTCTACTAATACATGGAATTTAATAAGTGCAGAACATGACACGTTAATCAGGTCTAGGGTTGGTCATTCCATGCTATTTCATCCGGTAAGTTTCCTTAATTGATCACTTACAAGTTATATTCAATTAATTATCCCTCTAATTAAATTAACCGTTTAAAGAAAAACTGTAAAATGTATCTTATTTTGTGTTTAAATTTTCTAAGCTTAAATTTTAATAGTTACTGGCCTTTAGTACTAATTTTATTAAAAATTATTTCATTATATTATTTATTATTTAATAATATATAACATGACATTTAATTTAGCAAATAAATTTCTTGGATTGGAACTTACATAGATAGGTAAGAGCTAGCAAAATTTAAAGAAAATAATAGCACAACCTAAACACTTAGCGTACCCAAAAATACCAATAAACCTATATGGTTTGTGCTGGTTGTGGATGGATATAAATCAAATAACAAATCTTCCGTTTCTCCATAATATTGTTTATTCAACAAAAACAAAAACGTTTTTGACATCTCTAAGCAGTCATTGGCAACTGAACCAATTGATGGTATAAAAAATGTACATGTTATTCTTATTCTGAAGCAACTCTTTCAACAGTTGCTTTAGAACAAAAATAAAATAAAAATTAATTGTTGAATAAACAATATTATGGAGATACGGGAGATTTGTTGCTCTAACCAATCATAAAATGATTTGTAGAAATTATAATAACCTCACAATTCAAGACTGTGGCATTAAAAAAAATACCAATCACTATATTGTTGTGATATTTTGATGTGACTTTTAAATGTGTTTCTGTTATTAACTCAGAATTAGCGGGCATGAGTGATCGATACACTCCTCCTGGATCACAGTTCATTTATGTTTTGAACACTATTGTTGCGTTATGTCCAAGAGTAATAGTTAACAAATAAGAAAAATTATCAGGAATTAAAATACAAATGATTTATTATTGTATTGTTAAATTAAATCAAGAACAGTTCATCGTATATATTCAGCATATATGAGACAAAGGACATTGGAGGGCAAAAGATATCAATATGGCGGAGATGGTAGTATAAAGGGCTGAGTTCGAGCCAGACTCGGCCTCATTCAATTTTGACCTACACGAGGAGGAGACGCTACCGGAAGAGGGCCATGCTCGACACCAACCAAGCCGACAACGAGACGTATTAGACCACGCGCTGCAGCTTAGAAGACGCTGATCCGAATCACTAAAGAACGCACCACGAAGAGTCAACCAAGAAATGCTGGCCAGCCGCGAATAATTATAAGGTACCATTTTAATGTTAGATTTATTAGTATTCTTTTATTACGTACGTATTTAATTTGTATATTAATTTTAATGAACATATGTGTAATAAACAATTATTCCTTTACCAGAAGTTTCCTAATTTTTATTAACAGAACCTTGAGATAACGTAAAAGTTAAATATAAAGTTATAAATTATATGAAAAAATATATAATTAAAATAAATATAGAAATAATAAATATTTGAATAATATATTACAAAAAAGCTCGATAATACAGTAAATTATCAGATGAGTTAAATATAAACTTGTTATGCAGATACAGTAAACAATTTTAACTTTTAAATTGCTAATTAAGCAGAGTGAAAGCATTGAGTAAACCCTTGGTGAATAGTCCGACATGCAAACCTTTCCCTCAATGAGGTTTATGTGTTCTTTTATTTCCTTGTTAAATAATCAACATGCAGGAGTCCTATTATTTACAAAACAGATCTGTGAGATTCTTTAAGTAAAAATATGTGTTGCCATATTTAATTCTGACCCTTGAGTGGGTGATGAGTAATTTACTACTAGTAATAATAATTCACTTAATTAATAATTCCTAATTACCGCTAAATTAAAACTTGATCTTTTGATCAAAAGATGCACTATTATAGGGATGTTTCATATAAAACTTTCCTTAGTCTCCTGGGAATTATACTGCTGGGTAATTATCTCTTGAAGAATTAACTGCAAGGTTCATAAGGAACAGGAATTATACTTAAAAGAGATGTCACCTCGAGATTAGGTAATTGAGTTATTACCACTAAACTTACACTTTGATCGTTGTAAAATAAAGCATTCATCTCAAATTCATAAAATTTAAATCAAATTGACGCCTCTTTTGTACCTTTAGATAAAAGTCTAATTGAGGTATTTACTCATTAACCCCTTGACATACAATGAGGTCTGGGAGATGTCATTCATTTCATGTGTGATTGTAGACTTTGACGTCTCCGTGACGGTAAGAAATTTCTTTGGCGAACGCTGCACAATATACTATTAGGTTCTTTAACTGCTGCAGTCATATGCCGTAGTACTTATTAAAAATTAGAAATAGTCCTCCCAACATGTCTCAGTTGGATGTACTATATGAAAGTGACAATGGAAGTGTATTAGATTACTGTAGTGATGTTAGTGAGATTGAAAATGGTCATCAAAGTATTTATACTGTTGAGTATTCAAGTGAAGCTTTTCTATTCGACAAAATGTGCGTAAACGTGCAAGACCTATTTCAAGCAGTGACAAATCTGATGTACCAGAGGATGAATGTAATTGGAAAGAAAAAGAAAATATTGTCAATATAAAACAATTTACTGAAACTGCAGGCATGAACAACTGCTCTGTTCTACGAAGATCGCGTACAAATGCAACACCTCTGTGTGTTTTCAAACAAGTTTTATGTGATGACTTTTTTGAAATGATAGTCAGAGAAACGAAAGATATGCAGCACAAATAAAAATGGAACAGAATACAAAAGTGAACAAGGACTGGTATCCACTAACAAATAATGAAGTTAGAGACTCTAAGGAAGTATTTCCCCTCAGTCAGGGGTAGGGTGAGGGTCAACTGGGTCTCCCCTGACTACTGTAGTTCACTAGTACTAACAGGCACACTAGACAAGGCAGATTTTGATCCTAACTGTATGAATGCAAAAGAGCTGAAGACCCACACTGCGGAGAAGAGGACACAGCGTAGCATGTTGTGGCCTCCTGTCGAGTCCTGCAACCAACGAGAGCATGACTGCTCCAATCGCTCAGAAAGTACAGCTTAGACAAGTCCAACCTGATGTTGCTGGTCTATACAGAAAAGAACTTCAAGCCCTTTCTTCTCTTCGTCCAAAAGTAGAAGGAGCTGTAGGGGCTAGGCCACTTCACCATCTCAAGGTAGATGGTCTCACGGATAAGCAGCAGTGATTTCGGAAACAGTCATCAAGAAGATATCGTTGTATGGGATGGGTTAGAGACACTGCATATATGGAATAAGTTAGGATTAGGTTGTAAATATGTAGATTAAGTTAGGTTTAGGTAAAGAAGAGGATGCACTATTTGTAAATAGTTTATAGTTAGTTTGTAAGTATCCTTGTAAATAGTATATAAGGAATATTTTATTTATCTAAATAAAGACGATTTCAAAGAGCAAACTAAAGTTGAAGTTGTGCTGACTGGTGCAACTATCCCAATTGCACTGAAATACAAACACCACAGGCTACGAACTGCTCATCGGCTCGTGGGAAAACCCTGGGATATCAATCCCCGGAAAAAAAAAAAAAAAGTAACTGTTAGTTTTTGTTTTTCAATATTGATATGAATGTCACCTGTTATTAGCTAGTGTAAATTGTGTAGAGTAGCTGGAACAGCAACCTGTTTGGAAAGGATCAAGAAGTTTGGAGTCTTCTAGGAAATTGAAGATTTGGATTTGCATTGGTTTGGAGAGATTAGAAAGAAACATTTTGAAGGGGAACATTGTATAAATGGAGAAGCACAGACAGGATAACTGGAAGGCATACTTTTATTAACTTTACAGGAATTCTGTTAGGACCAGTGTGTGCTCTCATTACAGAGGTAATAAGGTATGTGTGAAAGAGGTAGTTGAAATAAAAATCATTGCCATTAAATGAGGACTCTCAAAAAATATAGGTTGAGGGAGGTGGTGAAATGGTTGAGGAGGCAGATACAAGATATCAATTTAGTTCATCAGGAGGAAGCACCAGAGGAGTCACAAAGGGAACGTTTTCAGAGGAGTTTCCATTTGGATTTGGAATCAGGAGCAGAGGAGAGGGCTTTATGAAAGTACTTGGACTTTGCTGCCGGACTGTCGCTTGAGTCATGTTGTGGAGTACCCTGAATGCCTCATAATCATTTACAAGCCTTGTGTGTCTGAAGCATCTTCAGGCAACCTCAAGCCTTCTTTGCGAGTCCCTGATATATCCGGGTATCCCTTCAAGTTAATAAATATTCAGATGATTTTTATAGTGTGTTGTGTAAAAGCAAGAGCATGCTAAATTAAATCAAATTTCTAGGTAGGGAAAGAAGAAATATATATCGAAGCGAGCCATCTCCCATAACAAAATATTAAATGAAGGATGGGATAAAGTTTTACAATAATAAAATCCAACACAAGGGAATACGTTCCAGTATAGCAAACAAAGCCAAGACAGGAGCGGTTTACTATATATTAACCTAACTCTATTGATGGCAAATGACCGGTCTATAAAAAGAGGAAAATAGGAAAGGCCTTAGGTAAAAGGTTTTCCCCTTAGGGATATCAGGAAAGTGATTCATTGTCACACCACTGAAACCTGCTTCAGGACTATACTGGGAAATCCACGAAAACCATAAACCAATAGACAAAACAGGTATGGGGATGACTGTGTAGACCTGAGCTTGTCTGGCTGTTCTACTTGTCTCTGTCTGATTCTGTTCCTGCAGTACTAGCTGATTACCTCATGGGGTCTCTGGTGGCCCTGGACATCCAGTTAGGTAAATAAAATCTATGAGCTCATTAAATTAACCATTGAGCTGCAGTATAGTATTATATAATGCCAGTTAAGTCACCCTATTTCAATTTCATTTTACATAAAAGATTGTTTCCTTTAAAATATTAATAAAACATTCCCTGATAAAACAAATTTATGGCTTATTTTATTATTTCACGCCCAGGCATGTAGAACAAATATTATGTAAAATAAATAAACATTCATTGTTATTAATTAATTGATGTTAGCTTTGTCAAATTCGTCTTCCCAAAAAGCACTTATTATTTCATTATATTAACTATTAAATTAGATATAATTATGCTACATCAAAAGAACCCCCCCCCCCCCTCCCAAACAGCACAGATCATTTTAATTTTTTCAAAAATGTCCAGGAGATTGCATAAAACATTCATTATTAAAATTATTTGTTCACAGTTGCACAAAAAACATTTTCCTGTAATGACAGCCTGAAGACCTGAATCCTTGACCTCCCCCCCCCCCCCCCATCAGGCCATCCACACATCGAGTTCCTCATCCTCGAGATTACCTGCAACTGATGTCCTATATACTGTACTTCCTCTATATATCCTTTGAACCAATTTTTGAGTCAAACCTTATTACTAGTTAGTTATTTTATGATACTTGGTTGTTTTTAGTAAAATTTTTCAGCTTCTTCTCAGTTAATAGAAACATTGCTAACAAACTTTGTTTAGTAATTTTTATTATTGTGTATTTTTATTTTTTAGATCTATAGAAAACTTTTTATTTTTGCTGGACAGCGAAACAAGGATTATCTGAATGATTTTTTCTCGTATGACGTTGATACTGGTGCTGTTGAACAAATTTCTGAAGGGTTTAGTAGAGATTGTGCAAATCTTCCGGCAGCTGGTTTCACACATCGTTCCACAATTGATCCTGATTTAGATGAAATTTATGTGTTATCAGTAAGCATATAATTTTAATTGCAAAGTAGAAGTAAAAGTAGAACAACTGCATGCTCTCTTAAGTTAGTGGATGTTTTATGGAACTGCAGATTGGGATATATGAATAAAAAACAATTAAAAAGACCCATGTGATAGTTTTCTAGGAAACAATGTTCTGATTAATACAAATTTGTGTAAGCTCCATCAGATGACTGACTCAGTTTTTCTCTATGTATTAAATTTTTGTAAAAGTCCAACTCGGTTTTGATCACCTTTTTTTATTTGATCCTTTAAACATTTTTGTATCGTCAAATCCACGTTCAAAATAAAATTTATTCATCAGATATTATTGCAAATGTTTTAGTGGATGAAGTTGTCTTCCTGATTTTTTATGAATATATTTTAATGTATTTTGTGGATATTGCTTTAAATTTATTCTAGTCCTTGGGAAAAAAATTAAAACTTTTTACACTAAATAGCTTCTATGCTAACAGTTGAAAAATTTCATAATTAAAAAAGCTAGCCCAAATATTTTTCATGCTTTTATCTCTTAATTTCCACTATTCTTTCTTAACATACTGTTATGTAATACAGTCTCAAAATTGACTGATTATCTCCATCTGATAATCTGACTGAGTTTCCAGTACAACAGATAATAATAATAAAGCCGGTTTTGAAGTTAGACATACCCCTTCAGGCCTGGCAACTAATAAAATTAAAATTAACCATCCCCATAGCATAGTTTTTAGGATGTTAATATCTAACTCCCGGAGACCTGAGTTCTATACCCGGCTTCCCTCTTAAAGATTAGTTCTTTTGGGGATGGGCCTAGTTGGAGTTCGTTCAATCAGTTTCTCAAGGAAAAATGAGTAGCTACTTGAAACAGAATTAGTGAATCCAGTTCAGAATACTGTAATAAGGTTGAATGTTAACAGGCATTACCTAACAGCTACAGTGATAACCTGGGTTGGCCTTACATCTTCATGAAGTGGTCAACCATATTAATTTTTAATTGAATTTTTTTGGTTTAAATTTAGTGAAAAATGACTTCATTATTGAAAATAGTAGTACATAATAGTATCTTTTTTATGTTTAACTTGTTATAATATAAGAACCATAAATTTAAATTGTATAATTATTTTGTGTAATAAAGAATAGTTTTTTTCAATGATATTCATGATATTTTTTCAGGGTCTTAGTAAAGATAAAGATAAGCGTGATGATCAGGTTCAAAACTCCTTTTGGGTTTATTACATTCAACAAAATAAGTGGTGAGATAGTTTATATAATACCATGTTTTCATTTATAAACATTTTTTCATTCTATATTTATAAAGGATAAATCAATATTTGTTTCTATTTTTTTATGCTGTTACAGTTGTTTCTGCTTTCTGTTAGATTAAGGTTAACTAATAAGCAGTGGTACAAATAAATGTTTATTATCAAAAGTAATACAAAGTTATTTAGTGAGAGAGCACTTATCATAACAACGAGCAACGACAGCAGAAAAACAGGGCGGACAAAAAAAAAAAACCTCCCTCTTATCTAGGCAGTGTTGCCTTACAAATTTACAATTAATTATTGTAGAATTGAACACCAACACCCTCTCCCAATTCTACAAATCATAAAAAAAAAAATTAAAAATAAATACAAAGTTAAACATTTATTAGGTTCAATTTATTACGAAAATAAACAAGTTTATTTAAAGACAATGCCTTAGTCATTAAGTCACCCAACTGTTCATGAGACTCTATATAGATTAATTTTATTCTACCCCTAGAAATTAAGTCTTTAACAAAATGAAATCTAACATCACAATGTTTAGATCTCTTGGTTTCCATAGTTTGGGCAATCTTAATGGTTCCTTGGTTGTCTTCAAAAACTATAATAGAATTTCTAATATTAAACAATTCAAATACCAACTCTTCCAGAAAAATGGATTCCAATAAACTGAAAGCAAGAGCATAATATTCTGCTTCACAAGAACTAAGAGCAACCAAGGATTGCTTCTTAGAACACCAACAAATTGCATTATCATTAATTTTAATTACATAACCTGAAAGCTTTTCCTATCATTAACATCAAATGCATAATCAGCATCTACAAAAACATAAATATCGAAAGTGTTACTCTCAGATTTTTTAAAATTTAAACCTATACATAAAGTATACTTGAAGTATCTAATTATATGTTTCAAATGCTTCCAATGGCTTACATCATAACAGTTTTGGAATCTTCCAAAATAAGAAACGCAAAAACATAGATCAGGGCGGGTGCATAACATAAGATACATTAAACTTCCAACTAATTCTTTATAAGGGACTTTAAAATTTACATCAATATTATTAGATTTGGTCAAATTGAGTTTAGGTTGAATTGGTATCTTACTAGGCTTACAGTGGGTCATATTAAATCTTGAAATAATTTTCTGAATAAGAGCGGTTTGACTAAGCATAATACTTCCATTTTTATTCCTAAGAATTTTTATACCCAAGAATTGCAATTCTTCAGATGAAGTTAGATCCCTAACATCAATAACAGCAATTAAATGAGATTTAAGACTTTGAAGATCATTTAATGACTCAGATACTAAAAGGAAATCATCAACCCATACTAAAATAAATGTTGATCCCTTATTTTGCAAGCCTTCTCGAAGAGGGAGACTTAAGGCTCATAGCCATGATAGACTTCAGGTTGCCTCTCCATCTCCTTTATTCTGCCTCTCATTTTTTTAACATCTTGCAGCGAGGGAGAAGACTAGCTCAGAAAGTCCATCAGAGCATCTTGTCCTCAATTGGCGGTCCTTCGCTTTCTTCTGTATCTGACTTCTTCCTAACCTATTGAGAAGGATGTAAGACCGACAAAAAAATATATATATAATAATGGGACCTAATTTTCCTGCTGGAAAGAAAACAAATGGAACATAACTATAAAAATATGGCACTAAGTCTAAAACTAAATTGCACTCATAATACTGA
Source organism: Acanthosoma haemorrhoidale (assembly GCA_930367205.1). NCBI lineage: Eukaryota > Metazoa > Arthropoda > Insecta > Hemiptera > Acanthosomatidae > Acanthosoma > Acanthosoma haemorrhoidale. The sequence goes on from OV884009.1 coordinate 116,929,414, forward strand.
AAGTATTTCAAGTTTTTTATTTTTTTTTGGCCTGTTTTAACCTCCGAAAGTCCAAGAAATGGAAAGTTAAAGAAAATATGAAGTTAAACTTAAGAGAGAAAAAATTAAGTTGAAGAATTACAGAACTAAAATTACAATGAAAAATAAATGTTGTTTCTTAAAGTCCACTAATTCCTGTGGGTGGGGAATCTTAGAAGGAATCTCCCCCCCCCCCCACCTGCTTTCAATGTAATCCTATCGGGGGCAATGATAATGACTGCTGCGATTGAAAGCTGTTAAACCAAGCTAACGACCCTCTCGGAAAAACACTAATAACTCCCATTAAAATTATGATTTTCAAAAACACATTTCCAATGTTACTCTATTGTTAATTTACACAGTATACAAAAAAAAAAAGTCTTAGCAAACCAAAATAATTATAGTAAAAAAATCTGAATGGATCAGTGGTGTTTTCCTTGATAGTATCCAATCCTCTCCTCTCCTCCCTCCTAGAGCTGACTTATGAAATATATGTGCAGGCTGGAATACACACTGAAGTATCCTACCACTCCACGATGTACTTCCTACCTGTACTTCCCATATTATAAATCTGCTTCTTTTGACTGTTCTTTTCTCATCCATGGCACAAACTTTGGAACTCTATTCCCTTCAATATTTGTCAATCATCAACTCCCCTCATCTCTAAATCTATACTTTACCATCTCCCTTCAATCTAACAATTCATAATTCACCCTTATTATTCTTTTTATTTATTTATTTTTTGTTAATTTTACTTATTTCCTATTTTAATACACCCCAGCTACCTCCATGCTCTTCTTCCTCTTGTAATAATTCCATTTTCTTTATGTTTTTCACTTTCAATTGTCAGGGAATATCATTCACCTCTATTCATACAAAGTTTTTTGTTTCAATTTTATGTTGGTTCATACGTGCATAGCCCCTTATTTATTAGGTAATCACATCATTATAATGCTGTCAGCTAGGCATTTTTACTGATACATATTTGTTATTCTTAGGGGAAAATGCCCCAAAATAAAGTGTGTTGTTTTCATTCATTCATATAGTGGCTGGAGGTCTCATATTCCTCACTGCATGAGAATCGTTTGCTACATCTAGCATATGCTAGTGATGATTCGGTTTATGGTTAAGATTCCTTTGAGGTGACTGATACATTGTCTACTATCAGTAAATTGTCAAAAGATATAAGTAAAGAAATAAACAATAAGAAAGATACTATATGTTAATTCACAAATAAAACATGTATGTTATAGAAGTACTAAGTGCTTTAAATGACATGAGTTCTGATTCTTAAAACTATAACATCATATATGATGCTCAGCTAGTGTGCATACACATTGTACCTGCAAGATAAGTGTACACACCCTGCAGATAACACTACAACAACATTTCCAGTGAATCAGACAATCTTTAACTTACTGACTGTCCTCTCGGCCAGTCAGTAAGGACAAGGATCCCTGGAGTGATTTCTTTACTGAAGTGGTTGTTTCCAACCCAATCTGTGGGGAAAACAATCATGTTTCATCTTTTCACCTAAATTTACTCATCTTCGGCATATTGGTATATGAAGCAAACAGTGGTAACAAAAAAACACTAGTCATTTCCTTCTCTTTGACCCTTCCAAGTCCTCCAGCAACGACAACAAGGCTGGAACTGATTAAGGTGAAGATTGGCACTTGAGTGGACTCCTCTTTAAAGCCTTGTTTTACCTTAATCACCAAATAGTGTAGGCTGATCATCATCATCATTAACCATTTATAATTTATGTATGTATTAGTATACACTGCTAGATTAAAATTAAAGGACCTTAGGATTGAACCAATGCCTTATCCTTACACTTGAGTGTGTGTTTGTTCCAATGCATGAAGTAGCTATCCAAAACAAATTTAGCCACCAAATTTCTTGTTCTTCCTATTTTTTTTTTGGCTTCTTCTTGATTGTCAATTGTTGATATCTTATCAACCCTGCTTGGATTTTTCAACCTATGAAGGTTCTTCCAGCTCATGACTTAATCTGAGCTAAAATAATTTCCAAACTACACTTTGCTATTTATTTTTTAACTCCACCACACTGATTTACTAAAAGTAATTTTTTCCTAATAATGTCTAATAATCTCCGCATAATGTCATATTGTTTTTATTTTTAGGGTTTGTGTTTACAAAAGTGAAATTCCCACTTTTCAGCATTGGAATAAAATTCAGACCATAGAGCCTTGTCCTAGGTTTGCTCACCAGGTTGTATATGATCCTCTCCGCAAGGTAATGTTTTAAAATAAGCATTTTTATTCGTGCATACTGTTTTTAATTTTTTGTTTAAAGCCGTAGGTTCTATTTTTACGATTATTTTTTTTTTTGTACCATTAAAACCTAACAGTAGATTTTAGCATGCCATAGGAGATTACATAACATTGAAGGTTATGTTCTAACCATTGCTATTTTCGTCTTTTAATTGTTGTGTCCACATCCCCTTGGTTGGTATTCATCCACAATTCCTTATTTGTGAATGTTTCAGGCCATCAAATTTATAATATATTACTCTGAATACGTTATCATCTCCCGGCTGTAGACGATCAAAAAAAAGAATGAATAAAGAGGTTAAGAATACAACGCAATGGTTTGGTTTATAACTGGCTTTATTCTCCTCCTGATCCTCTATATACAAATTACGGGTTTGTTTACCTTAGGCTATGTGGTATTAGGCTTAACATTTCCGTACTACTAGCCATAACTTATAAACATATATATATATGATAGGTTGGCCAAAAAGTCCGTTCGGTTTTTTAAGCGAAAATAAGACACAACTTTTAAACACAAAGTGATTTATTCAATCAATGATATAATTGCCGTTTTGTTCCAGTATCTTCTACCATCTCATGGGCAGATTCATAATTCCATGGTCAAAGAATTTCCTGTCTTTACTGGCAAAAAAATTTTCCAAGTGGATTTTTACATCTTCCTCAGAGTTGAAGGTCTGTCCATTCAATGAATTTTGAAGAGACCGAAACAGGTGGAAATTTGAAGGTACAAGGTCGGGCGAATATGGAGGGTGCGGCAAAACTTCCCAACCAAGCTCCTGTAACTTCTGCCGCGTCTGCAAAGAAGTGTGTGGTCTGGCATTGTCATGATGGAAGACAATCCCCTTACGGTTGGCTAGTTCTGGACGCTTCTGTTGGATCGCTGCATTTAATTTGTCCAGCTGGTCACAGTACACATCCGAATTGATGCTCCTGTTCATGGGAAGAAGTTTGTAAAAGACAACACCTCTCCAATCCCACCAAATCAAGAGCATAACCTTCTTTGGGTGAAGTCCTGCTTTGGGGGTTGTTTTTTGGTAATTCGCCGTGCTTCCCCCATGAGCGTTTGCGCTCCACATTGTTATAGACGATCCACTTTTCGTCCAAGCTGGCAAAAGCTGCAAGCTGCAAATATCCAAGCTGGCAAAAGCTGAGGGAACACTTATTGTCCCTTTCTAATCCTAGTGGTGAAATATTCTTTAGTCCCTCTATCTGCCATCCCACTTCCTAAATACTATAACAGTTAGTTTGGAAGTAATGAGTACCGGTCTGACCTAAAGGTGAGAAGGGGTAAAACTTCTTTTATAGCTCCATCAACCATTTCATTCTCTATGATAATTATGTGTCCAGTGCCTATATGAAGTGTCTGTCTTATCTATTTCAGTCAGCATTGTTAAATATTTGTAAATTGAAGGGATTCGATTAAAATATATGCAATCTGGTTTTTGAGGTGTACTTAACAAATCTGATATTAATGTTTATATAACAAGTGTTAATACAAGGGATACACTGATAAAGACCCAATGCTATTGTGTTCATTTCAGTTCAGCTTGTAGACACTGAAGAAGTGGTGGAATTTACTTGTCTGGATGAAAACATCATGACAGCAGAAGCATTAAATTTTAATTAAAGATTTTCTGCAATAATTGCTGATTTACTTATAGGATTTCCTTTAATTAATCAAATCTAAATAATTTAGCTAAACATTTTGGGCTATAGCTTTGTCACATATACTTTTAACATGAAAAGCCATCATATTCCACTAAGCATGAAGAAATGGACATCCAGAGGGAAAAGTAGTTTAACCTGGGTTAAGGAGATGAAGCATATAGGAACAGCATGCGGAGGCAGTACTTGGAGCAGGGTTCCTAATGAAGTGAGGAATGGAAAAGACTAGGGCATTTTCATTGTCTAGTTTGGCTGGAAGAGTGAATAATAACAAGTGACTCAATATTTTGTGTGAAATATATTTGTAAATACTGAATGAATGCTGGTTGTTAAAAATGTCTAAACACAGGTAGAAAGTCATCATCAAAAATACTAACTAATTTTCCATATTCACTCTCACTTTGACTGAGAATGCCAGCTCCAATCCCTGTAAATGAAATTCATGAGAAGAGTTAAACGGAATGCTGTAAGATGTCCCGGTACTTAACACCAGCTTAAGGAAAAAATTTCCTGCTAAGGTGATATTAGTATCAGTGTTCAATCATCTCTTGCATGGTGAAATATGAAATGGAATCGGATAGGCCTTTGACATAAATGGCATGAAAATGCAGAATGGAAAGCAGCCGGCTCGAGACTCTAATGATTGTCTTGTTAGTTCAGCATACTGCTCAGCAGGTTAAAAGGATCTAACTACATATCATAGGGTTACAAGTGAACCCCACATCAAAATTACTGATTTTTGGATTTGGGGGGGGGGAAGGTATTTTGACTGGCGAAACCCATTAAGTTATATCTTTATTTTATTTTTCAAAATTTTGTTATCACAATAATTACTCTAGCCTAATAGTTTGTACTGGTATCTATCATGACAATACTAATATAAAATAAGCCATGTGAGAGCCAAGACTAGTTCATGGTTAGCAAAAAAACACCAGTGCTATAACTTAATTTGATAAAATTATATTAGTACCAAAGAAGTTAAGAGGAAAAATCATTGATCAGTGTTTTCTCGAAATCATGTTTTTTGACTAGGTGTGTTTTACTTGTTAACCCCATGAAATAAACTATTATTGTAATTGTTCAAGGTTCATTACCAGATAATATTTTTGATTTCATTTTAAAAGCTGCTTGTTATGTCTTTTGCACATTTGGTATCAACCATTTTCTTAATGAGTTTGTATGTGTCATGTATGGAACTAAAAAGTAATTCAATTTACTATAAAAGTACTGTAGTGTTATAAAAAAAAACTTTTAACTAGCACATTGTGAAATAATTTTACTACTGATTTATTTGCAAGAAAACATAATTATTTTGAATGAAACTTTTCTTAGTGAATATGTTCATTTCAGGCTCATTATTTGTTTGGTGGAAACCCTGGAATGTCTTGTTTGCCAAAAGTGCGTCTGGATGACTTTTGGAAACTTACTTTGTTGAGACCTTCAAATCCTCAGTTGATTCGCCAGTGCAAAATTCTTATAAGGAAATACAAGTAATTGAATTTTATGTTTATAATAATGTATTAATTTAATTATCTATCTCTCCCTCCCCCTCCCACTTTCCAAAATACTGTTAAGGTTGTTTTTTCTTCTCTTCACAAGTACAATTTTTTTTCATTTTTGAGCTTTAGACTTGCCGGGCGGGCAAATACCCAAATTATTGAGGATTATATTTTACATAAGTTTTTTTATTTTGCAATATTTTAACATAATTTAAATGCTAATGCATTCATGAATTACTAGAATTTTCTATTAACTGCATTACAACATTGAACACTAACATCACAAAAAATTATTCAATTTATAGCCAAAGAGTGACACTTTCAATGTATGGGTGATTCCTAAGTGCAATAATAAATATCTCTGTTACATTTAGTGACAACCAGTTTTCTTTACAAACACTGACTTTGTTTCATGTTATAAAAGTACAAAATTTTAAAGCAAAACGTTCTATTATGGTTCTTCTCTATAACTAAGTAGCATTCAACAATAATTTTTTTACGGTTGTGCATTGTATTGTGGTAAAGTTGCGGCTTCATTGTTTTTCTAAAGATTGAGGTAAATGTTAGCCTTAAACATCTGGCACTGTAAACGATGATCAAACAAATGCTGGCTGGAAGGAGTGATGAGTCTATCTTCACAGGTTCACATCATGTTTTTACACAAGCAGAGATATGCTGAATGATGCCTCAACCACAACCCTTCACATAACTGATTCCACAGTTGGTTCTTGTTAATTCTAAAAACTTATTAAAGTAAAGTTATAATTAATTTCTGACTAAAAGTAACTCCTACTGGTGATGTTGTAAAGTAATATAAGAAATTTAGTTAGTTGTTTATTCTTTGAAATTTAATTTTTGTTCTTACTTTTTTTTTTCTAGATTTAAGGAATTAGCATTTACTAACATGCTGGACGCCATGATTTATCTTCAGACATCTTTGTCTGAAGTCATTGATCATAGTCATCCTGTTGAGAGTGCAGAGGTAAAGATCTTTTGTTTGTGATTGGATACTATTCAATTAGCTTTTCTGTCATGTTTTTATTAAGTCAACTTGAGTCAGATAGCAGAAGTGTAATGAACTGCAAATAGTTTAGTACAATTTATGTTTTGTTAATCTGGTTTTAGTGTTTTTTCTAGTGGAGACTAGGATCTAAAAGTGATTAGATTATTTAATCCTATTTGAAGAAATTATAATTTAAGGGCTTATTATTTGCTTTCATAATATGACAAACTACTCTCTGTTCACTTAGAGAATTCCTATCCATGACGATTGCCCAAATATCCTCTACATCTTACCCCCAATCCCCTTATTAACTCATTGTGTACCGATGTCACCAATTTTTTGACTCGTGACTTTTCTTCTTCCAAAGTTCAATCGCAGTTCAGCTTCAACGGCATTCTCGTAGTGAACGAACTGTAGTATAGTAGTAGCTTTTTTTAGAGGGAGAAACGTGGAAATTTTCATATGTAAAAGACAGGATAACAAGCTTCATTTAGTTCATGTGCTTCAATCTTGTTTTAAAAAAATAAAAACATTAAAAATATAACTGATTAGAATAAAAATATGCAGATGTTATGTTATTCTCTGAAGTAAAAAAGGTCTCCATAGCCACTCAGGCAATAATGACAGTTTAATATTTTTGTCTAAGGTAATATAACCTGCTTACATTAAAACTACTCACTCTGGGCCACCTTTAAAAGTGCTAAAACTATGAAAACAGGAATTATTGAAAGTGTTAATATCAAAACCAGCAATCCCCACTTTATTTTTAAAAAAACTGTATTGCACACATTATTTGATTTTGGCTACAAAATATATTATTTCACTTGATATAATATGTGGATTTTATCGAGGTAATGACTAATCGTTGAAGATATTCCTGTGTGACTTCATTTGTGTAATCCCTCCTCCATAAACTTGAAAAGTTGGACTCTCGGAAACATTTTCCATGAAATGAATTTTTATGCAGGCTATTAAAGTTTGGGATTGAACTCAGAGCTTCGCAGTTGGAAGCCAGTATGGTAACCACTTGACTACGGATACACACAGCTTTTAAATAAAGGTGATTCCGGCTGACTCAAGGATTTTTTTCTTTGGGGGACGGGTCTCGTTAGGGTTGACTCAGCCTTGTGTAGCTAAATGAGCAGCTACTTTCATAAAGATGTTGCGAATTCGGTCTAAAAAAATGAATTTCAGGTTAATTATTGGTTACTGCTAACCACACTAGCACCTCAGGGCTACCTATGGCAACAAAGTTCGGTCAGTCCTACCTCTTCATGAGGCATTTACTTATTTATGTGTTAAATATTTGATACATATTGTACCATAAAAATTATAAATGTTTTAAACATCCCTGAAGAAAAAAATGAGATTGTTCTCAGAAGCAATGGATGTGAGCTGAATGAGAAAGTATGAAGAGAAGGGGACTCAGAGACAATGGCTGGATTGTCAGAGGGTTATATAATCAAGCCATTTTGAGGATTTAACTTGTGTTGTCAAAATAATTAGAATGTTTTCTTTAATGCCATGTCCTGGTCTCCACACTACGAACTCTGCAATGCTCCCTCAATTTTACTAAAATTTCTGGTTAGCAATAACAGTGCCTGATGTTTTGTACAGGATCCAAACTGTCCTTTAGACTGTCAGCTAGACTTTGCAACTGGGAGAAGGAAGCTCAAAGAGTACTGCTTAACCCCAGGATGTATATTATTAAGGCCCCGACTGCTTGAAAGGCAGGACTTTATCATTAAGCTCTCCATTGGATTGTCAAAAAATGGGCAGCTGTTGTATTTATGGGTGAGTCCAGATACAATCACTACTCAAAAGGCCGAGGCATTTTTCCCAAAGTACTCCTTGCTATACTCTTTGTAGTATTACTCTTTGTGTGACTCAGTCATTTCAAAACCAATCATTTAGGGTTTGGGGCAAAAATCATTTTCATGCTCTGACCAAACAAATTGTCATTTATAACCACTTTTAATGCATAAAGATACTCATAAGGAACTGTACTAGAGGGGTATTTATAGTATGTCATCTTATTGCAAGAACTGTCACACTATACGTGGATAAAGTTGGCATTACAGCCAATAACTGCTCTTGATCTGCTGGTACAAATACAATAGAACATTTATGGAATAGTGTAGGAAAACTTCTTCTGTAACTCCACCTCATGGTCATTTAAATAAGCTCCAAATTGTTGATTGCAAAGAATTGAATTTTACTTCACTACGCTAAATCCTGCTCTAACCTATTTGATACCCAATAGTGTTCAATCTATCTATATCAGCAGAGTATGAGTCACACTTGCTACTAGGATATTTAAATCATAAATGTAAATAAACACCTCTATGGGTAGCTGTTCTGCAAAGTTCCTGGGGCTTTACTCCTTATTCCTTAGTTTTGGGTCACCTTTCCTAGAAAGCCGATGGGGAGCAGGTCAGGACGCAGCCCCTCTCTCTACCTCAGGGCCAGTGGGCCGATAACATTCTCCCCTTTAACCATTTTCATCAGGAAAGCTCTACAAAAATTAGCCAGACTAATTCAATGGAAACAACCTAACATACGTCATTTGGACTGCTTTTCAGCCTCTTAGAATGTTTTGCCCCCATCCAAAAATCAAGTAGATCAGACAAGGTAGCTTTAAGAAAGGGTAATTCACTATAGGCTATAGTTGTGAAGGCCACCTCCATTTGTTTGGGACAGGATTTGTTGTTGGATCCAAGTTCTGGCAGCACAACAGCTGTGTTAATCTAAGCCCATCGGCTCAAGATTATGTGTACTTTGTTTTAAAGCAAATATTTACAATTACATTATCATATGTGTTCATGCCCCAACTTAAGTAGTTGACTATGGTGAAAAGGATGTATTTTTTTTTGGACATGCTGGAAAAATCCTTTAATGAATGCCCAAAATATGAAAGGAAACAGCTGGAGAATACAATACAATGTATAAAGCTCCCAATCTGAAATCAGGAGGTCATAGATTCAATTCCAGGCCCTGTCATTATTTTTTTTCTTTGGATAATAATTCTTAAAAGTGTAAGATTGAATACTATAATTAATGATTATTGATGTTGATTTTTATATAAATATATAGTAAATATAAATATATTATTTAATAATGGCATATTCAACAAATCGTTACAAAAATCTCTTGCACATCTCCATAGAACAACTGTAAAAGACACAAAATATATATATATATATTAAATTTGTGTGTGTGTGTACACAAAGGTAACTATTATTTTCAATAGAGGTAACTGTTACTTTTTAAAAAAAAGTTGTAAAATTATTAGGAATTTTTCCTGTGTATATTTTCTTGTAAATAAATAACTTATTATGTTTCCAGTTTGCAAAGCTTGCTACTGTAATATTCGAAGCTAATAGTTCAAGAAAACTCCATGGCCTCGATCATGAAATATATTTACATAGAACAAGATTGTTTGACGAATTATCCACATTTTTTCCTGAATCAATGACCCAGCCTGTAACAAATCTTTCTGACATTGTTCCTTTGTGAATCTATTTACTTACCTTTTTCTTTAATTTATGAGATCAAAACTGTTTGTTGAATATCTAAACTATTTCCAAATTCAATGCAGAACCAGTACTGAAGTTTAATAATATTGCTCCTTTCTAAATGTATTCCAATGTGCCGCTTACCCTCTCTCTTAGATGTAATTGAAAGATTCCGTGTTCATAATTTCAACCACACCTAAATTATTGTTTTATTTAAAATAATTTCCTATTTGTAAAAAATCATGGAGTTTTGTAAAAATAAAGCTCAATTTTTGCTAATGTAATATAATTAGTAATATTTATATTGTGCACATCTCATTTGGTTTAATGTAATAAACTAATATATATATATATATAATAAATTGTTTTATTAAGCATTTATTTGAGGTATTTAGCTGATCAGGTGTTTTCAAGAAATTTAAAGACTCCTTGCTATCTAAGTAATTAAAATTACCTATTACAATAATGAAAAAGAGCCTTTTCTGATTGTAGTTCTTATTCACATTTGTGAAGAAAAGTATATATGTATGTATGTAATATTTGTTATATAATTAAATTATTTTTAACTGTTGACTTCTCTTATTCATTTTTATTAATTGTTTGCGTGAACTTTTGCAAAGTTCACATTTAATTGTTTATATCTTGTTGCATGTATGTATAACTTTTTAGATTATTTTTTTATATGTATTTTATAAATGTAAATTCCTGTAATATATGTACATTTCCTAAATATATATATATATATAATTGTTTTTAATTGTTTACTTATTACATCCTATTATACATTTAGAAATTATATTATATCCTATTTCTTATAGTCTATTTTATTTTAAGTACATGTGATTGAATATTGGTGTTTTTTTGAAGAAGTGTATCATAATCCTTAATTAATAATAATAATTAATTAATAAGCTGTTATACACGTGATAAAAAATAGCATTATCGTTTGAATGTTAATATTTACAAATATATACTAAAAATTAACTTGTGAGAGTTTCAACTTGAGACTGTATTTTAGAATAGATTTATAACTATTAGTTCATGAGTGCAGACTGTTAATATTTCTATTTTTTCAATTGAAAACTGCCCTATATATTTTTGAAATTGGTTTGTAAGTGAGATTCCCACTAGTCTCATTTCTTCCTTTTCTGGGTCATGTCACTGAGAAGCTGTGGAGCAATTTTTAGTTTTGAGATGAAGAGTCTCATGATACTTTAGACATCTTTTTAAAGGGAAGCATCCCTTTCCTGTTCGGTCAGAGATAAAGAGGCAGGTTGATGTGACTGCCCCGGCAATAGTTTCTGATAGATTGCCTGATTAGTTATTTGTTGATTTGGTGGTCTGCAACAGCATAGCTGTACCTTGATAGTAAAAGCAGACCGTCAAGTCTCTGGATGTAAACTAGTAGTTTCTGTAATTTTTTTAAGTTTACCAACTAAACTTATTTATGTAAATTACTCCCTCTGAGGACTACAGTACAGGTTCCAGTAGACCTATAGGAAGGACACGGTAGCATTGTAGAAAAAGAAATGAAATAAACTACCATAGAACAGAATTGTTCGGGTAGCACATAAACAGTACAACTAAGCGTATGATGGCCAGGAGGCAAATGGTATCATGTTTATAAGGTTTCTTTTACATTGCGTGTTTCAACGAGTATATAGAACAAAAAACAGGAATATCATTGGTCACTTATTTAGTTCAGGTGTACTATGGTTTTCTTCAATGCATTTGTCTGTAATCCTATTCTACAACAACAAGATTGTCACTCATTTTATGATTAATCATGTTAATGACACATTATCGAGAAAAGCGCTAAACCTGTGTATGCTGTCGAATTTGTGCTGTATGAAATGGAGTAGAACAAAAACGGTAAGGACTATATTTATGATAATAAATTATTAGGCCATATGAATGAACAGCTGTTTGGCCTCAACCTCAGTTGCAGTTCACGACTTGTGGACGTTGGTTCTATTGTACTTGTCCAATTGCTGTAAAAGTTTGACATTTTGTTTCTCATTTTCTACTAATTGCGTAGGTATTCTGATGGATTGAATTCAGATGCTGTGGGCCAGGAAATGTTTAGGGTCTAGTATGGTGTCTTGTTTTAAAAGTACTGCAGTTGAGACGGGATGTGTCAGATCCCCAGGCTGCATTGAAACTAGGTGGTGACATTACACAGATCTAGGAGCTGGTAGAAGCTCATGTTCTACCAACCTTTTCACCATGGACAACATTAGGTTATTCTATATTTTGTCTGATATATCAATGTAAATATTGTAATGTACTAATGTAAACCAAAGAAAGTGTAAATAAATAGCAAGTTGCAGACTAGTTGACAGGCTGCCGCTAAGATCTCAACCGCAGATTGACAAAGAGAAGCCAGAGCCTGATTGGCCCAAATAAAAGCCCTCATGATTGGCCAGAATAAACCACTTTCTCTTTGGCTATACATACCCCTGTGTCTGAACTGACGATACAGTGGAGCTTATGTTTCTAACTACTGTTTTTTCATTTCACTATTTTATCTCTATCTAGCTAGATTAGCACTGTCAGCCTCCACACCTTTCCCAGTTGTATTTCCTGCTTTAAACTCCCCCAAACTAGCATATCCTTGGACAACGTTTTCTGTGGCTCTTCCCCAGCGGTCCATTTAGCTTCTTTCCGGTTCACACCTTTGGGGATGACTTTCGCCTACCCTTAGATTCCAAGTGTGAACTCATGACATTCCAAGACCACGTAAATTACCTCCAACCTCATCTCCTGAACTCAGTGCATTGTCGGGGCACTTCATAGGTAAAGCCCAAAGGAAGAAAACTTTGGGGCAAGACAAGAGAAACTTGAGGGGAAAGAACAGTTCTACCGCAGAATAATGGAGTGACCCAAGCTTAGAACCGTTATTAGATTCTTTTCTCTCAAGTTTTTCTTCACTTACCTCTCTTCCATGGGTGTTTGTCTTTGCTAGGCTCTGTCTGTCAGCTTTTGGATCCATATGACATTGGTATCTTGTTCTGAAGCGATTTAAGGAAGTCATGTACTCATCTCAGCAGCATTATTTAAAGCACATAACACAAATGAGTATTTTTTAGCTCGGAACATGATTTTCATCCTCACAGGTTCAATCAGGAGACTTGTTTCTGTTGGTTGGCTTGGTCTAGACTAAGTTGGAATGGTCTGGTATAGCCTAATCTACTATCTGGTCTGGTCTGGTCTGCTCTTGCTTGGCAGCAATAAAGGGATTCAATTAGGAGATTAGTTGCACTGACAGCTATGTTCATATATTACTAAATTAAGATAGGGTCTTGTTGACATCCTTTTGGAACAGAGGCAAAATGATGTCCATTACTGACACTGTGGGTATGGAAAAATTTTTTTTCATTTAATTTGCCCTACATTGCAACCTTAAGCTTCCCCATACCCCTTGACCTAGTCAAAGCACCCTGGCCTTTACTTTTCTAAATTAATAATTTTTTATTGAAATGGAGACCCCTGTCATAGAGTAACGAAAAGGTACAGTGGGGGCACTGGAAGGGGAGGGGGGATAGCCAGTACAAGACCAGCAGCAGTGATCTAGGAGAGACTGCTCATCCAGAAGACACCTCTGAACGAAAATTTTTTGTGATCTACAAAGAGAAATGGTATTTTTCATGTTAGTTTCATTTAATAACCCAAAATACCATTAAAATAGAGCTCTCATTTTTAACTTATACCGTTATAAATAATGAAGACATTTTGCACAGTAGTTTCATTTAATGCCTTGATGATGCTCAAAAATAAAAATGCACCAAGATAAATTACAACGTGCCATAATTAATTACTTAATAATTTGACCAAATTAAGTCTTCCCACCTGCCTGCCGGCATTGCCACCTCCCTTAATGCTTACATGCATTCCTGCCTGAATGCCTACCTCTTAGAGATGACCGATTGCCACAATTGATTGAGGATTCATGTGTACTATCGATTGGCTAGCAACTATTTTTCAAACAATCGAATATTTGTGCACGCACTTTTCAAGAGGTACCTCCCACCCAACACTGAACCCCCCTCCCACTCAGTTCCAATTTGTGGGGCTAAGAAATCGTCGTTTGCAAAATGTCCGCAGGTGATTCTTCAAGGAAGGTTTAACCATTAATGATTTGACTTTTTTGCCTACCGTAGTGGGATCCAAATCAAGTTTCTACCAAACTTCTTTTATTGAATCAAAGCTATTGCAGTAGTTTTACCTGCCCCTAAAGATGTGCCTCATCTTGTAACTACTGGTTGAAGTAGCAAGCAAAGGTCAGGATAGTGTTCCTTCAAATCGGCACTGGGTTTGAGTTCATCTCAGATTTGAATGAAGGTCTCCATGTAAATACTTTGTAATTAGTTTTTCCTTACAATGCTTTGGTCAGTTATTTTTCAACCAGTATACTTTTTCAAGAAATCCTTGAAATGATAGTTGTTAATTTCATGAAAGGGGATAGCGCCCATAACTAAAACATGGAACAAGTCTATATTCAGCTGTAGGTTTTTTGTTTAGTTCTTTTCCTACATGTAAATAAGGATATATTAACTAACTATTTCATTATTATTAGTTAACTGCTTATTCTGGTTGTGGTTTAGAGGAGCTCTGGCATCTGGCAACTATATTATAAATATAACGTAACTTTTAAACAAAATAAAGAGAGTTATTGAGAAAAAGAATGTCAATATTAAAAGTTGGCTCACTCGATGTGGAATCACTTGAAGATGCGTCAAGAAAGTTTGTTGAAACCTTGACTTTCTTTCCTTTTTTCTTTATGTTTTGCTGTAACAATCGACGAACAACATGAAAATGTTCGGAATTGGAAAATGGTTTATCACAGCACGAGCAATAAAAAATTCCCTCGTCTCAATTAAATGTTTCGACAATAAACTCTGGAATGTACTTGGAAACTAGGCCTTTTGTTTTCGCCGGTAGTTTTGGCATTATTAACCGACCAATTTTTCCGTTTAAACTATAAACTCACAACTTGAATTGGAGGGATAGATCGCTAGAAATTATGAGCTTGGAGGTAACGGAGTAAGTGATTACGTAAATTTAGAAAAACAAATCATTCTCAAATTATCAAAGAAAACCGAGAATCCGACAAGCATTTTATCATTTCTCCAAAACTGCAGCATCTTTCAAAGTGAACAACTTTCAGTCTGATTATAAAAATAAATAAGGTCACCTGTTCCAAGAATAAAACATGCACTTTGTCATTTCTCCGAAATTCTCATCTTTCAATTTTAATTTTAAAAAAGTATGTATAGATCCCCAAAAAATGTTTAAAAAATATGTAAAATAAAATTAACCTAAATTTACTTAAAATGCCTTAGAAAGTGTAGTTATGGATGGTGCAGCCAATGTCTTGCTCTGGGGAAAATATTCAAATACATATAAATCTCCTTGACATAGTGACCCCATCCCTAGCTATAAGTGTAGCTTTCCTATAATTTTTGTTTTATCCACAGCGTACATCAAAGATGAACGATGGAAGAAGTTGGCCTCCAAATGGATTCTTATACTGACCGCGGACTTTTATTTTAGTTGTATTTTTAATGGTACGGTTCTCAAAGATATTGTATTTTGTGTACTAGAAGGATTACAGCAGTTGAATGATCTGTTATAATTGTTCTGGCATCTGTCTCCAAAGTTGTTTTGCCTTTGATGGTGGAATTTTTGATCATGGTTTCTGATTATCTTACTGATTAAATTGTCTAGTCTGTTCAGAAAAAATATTTGTAGTGGTTGTCGGGGATAGTAGTTGTATACTTGACCAGGCCCGTGTCTGGGTTTTGATAATGTTTCAATCCTTACTGTGAACTTACAGATCCAAAATTTAACGTATTAAGTAAGATACTGCAACCATTTTGGAGAACTTTGTGAACGTGGTATAAGTTGTTCGGTCACATAATTTGTAAATCTGAGCCTAACACTGGATGCACTTCGAGAATCTTAGAGATTTGTAGTACTACGAGTAATTCAGTGAGGAGTCTACATTATTGCTTTCATACTAAATACTAGCCCAATATATTTTTTTAAATTCTAGCTATAATAAGATATAGATAATTTTATATTCAATGTTATTTTCAAATCGTTTTTAGTCATTTGTAGAACACATCCATATTATACACGGTTAAAAATGCAGTCATATGTGTTGATGAATAAATTGGCGAGGATGTTGATCTTTGAATTTGTTAGTTTAGAAAAGTTTATTTTTATATAAATAATATCAAAAATAAATTTGAAGAGGGTAACTTTAAAGACACTATCGTGTTTTGGGCGACAGACAACACTGATACTGAACTGGCCTATGCTTATCATGGGGTCAGTATCGGCTAACGTTGTGATGTAGTTAGTGTATGTACTTTTGTGCTTCCCTTGTTCTTTTCTGTTTACTTTCGTTTTGGTGTATTTTTTTCATCCCATGGTTTGAAATTGAACTCTAAATCAATCATCAATCATTTATAGCTATGGTCGATAGACTGGGTACGTATATAATTATAGATTTCATGAGAGGTAAAATGAAAATATTCATGTGAATGTCTTAACTTAATATTTACATTTGCCTGTTTTAAAACGTGTCCTAGTATCTTGATACCCATTTTTTCTTTAGATTTTGTTTGGTTTCACTTGTCAATCTAGTGTGTATGATAAATCTATTGACATCTATCTTTCAATTCTTTTGTTATTGTTTGAATGAATAATTTGTAATTAACAGATATAGATGCTGCATATTTTGCTAACATTTAATTTTGTTTGTAATATCATGTAAGATGTGTTTTACTAACTGTCATTCATTAATTTTTTAATTTTAAATATTCAAATTACACATAAATCATTATTTTTTAATAGCTGGTTTATGGTGCCTATAACCTGATAAACATCATGCTGAATGATAATTGATCTTTCAGCAGAATTATCATTTATGTTAGATTATCACTCACCTTTAGGGATAATTAAATTAAGATTATGGTTAATTCCTGTTATATTATTGTTTTGTGTATATGTACAAGTGATGTATGATTTGGTAGCTTGTACTTTTTTGCAATGCCTAAATGTTAATTAAATAAAATGCTATTACTGCTGGCTGCATTTTCAGTGGTTAATATTGTGTTTAGACTGTTGAAGGTTAAACTAGGCCAGCCACTCTTATTATGTGCGATTTGTGCATAGTTTTATTTTCTTTACTGTTTATAGTAATGCTTAATATAAACTTCTTAAAAAACTCAGACCTGTGGGTTCAATCCTCATATGATTGTTAACTACATTGTTTCAGTTACAGGCAATTAAAAATGTGAAAAAATTAGTAGATGTAATCGAACAAACTTTTGTGTTAAATTAATAAAAGGAATAGAAGAATCTTCGCTTCCAGAATAAATAAGTGTATTCAATCAAGTTATTCACAATTATAATGTTCATTGCTTTAGCCACTGGTATAGTTTGTAACAAAACCCTGTATATCTCAAAATTATTAAAATTATAAATATTTCTTATGAGTTGATTTCTGTATTTATGTTAGTTGTTTAGTATGAAATGTATGCTATTCAAAATTTTACCTACATCCGCCTTCAACTTGCAAGTTATAAAAAAATTCACTGTATTTGGATAAAAATAAGTTAACCTTTATCATCTGGTTTAGAATAATAGGAAAGTTCCAGTAAGAAATATTATCAACTTCTCAAATAGAGCATGCCTACTTCCCCTAATTTTATTTAAAGGTGACTTAACCTTAAACTTACTTAACTTAAAAGTTTTACTGTGGATGTATAAATTTTAATTTTTAATTCTTCAGTTAGTGCCCCACCAGTTTAAATAACAGTTCCACCAGGCTCAAAGTGAACTAATTGTTTATTTGTCCAAACTACCATTGTGATTGTTATTAGTAAATTTTAGCACGAAATTCTTTTGTGTCATTCCACTCTTAAAATTTGATAACAAATAGCTTTTGTTTAATAATAATAATAATTGAATTTTGTGTAAGATTCTGATATGTGTTTTATTCAGTTTGTTTGCTGCTTATGGTTTAGGTATAACTTTAGTTGCTATTATTGATATCCAAAACTAATAGTATTCAGTCTGTAATTATCAGCTTGTACGTGAGAACTAACTCAGTATTTAGGTAAAATCAGTAAATAAAGCTCAAAATATTGAACTTACCTGTGCCAATGGTTAGATTTAAAAAAAATTTAATTCATGGACACAACACTTCATGAAGATGTAGAGGGCCGACTGAGGTTATTACTGTGGTTGGTGCTTAGATGATAGCGTGGCTGGTGGTAGGTTGTTACCTCTTAAGCCCAGAAATTTTAAAATAATTCCATGATATATGCATTGTTGTCTATAGTAATTGATTCAAATCAGAATGAGAATAAAACAATGACCCTTATTTTCCCTATAGTTAATCATTGAAAATGAATGATTGCTTCACTTCTATAGACTAGAGGAGTATCTTGTCCAAAACATACTAAGGATCACAATCAACACATTTCACATCTTCCATAATATTTAACCCACTATTCCTACTATTGCTGAGCTGGAAGAGAGAGGCTCTACTTTCTCAAGTTTTTAAGGTTCTCATGTTTTCCCTGTGGTTAAGGATAGATAAAAGACAATATCACAAAAGGCACTTCAAATATATTAAAAAATAATAAGAGTTTTTAAAGGCAGCAATAGAAATTGCTTGTTTTTGTACATTCTATGCTGTTTACATTTTTTTCATTTGTTAAAAGGACAATTATTAGTGACTGGAATGTTTTAACAAATAATAAAAGCGATGCCCACACACAGTTACTTGCCTCTGCAAATCTGATTGTTGCAGACAATTCATTGCATGTGGAAGTTCCAGTCCAAACATCACAACAAATCTTGTTCAATTTACCTGGTTTTTGCGTATGAAAACTATCAGATTAGGTACTGTTTAATTATGGAAGATCTTCATCAATATACAAGTTTCTTTCGGAGTTCATTGGTTGATATAATCACATTCCGTACTTATGGTGTGTTAAATCAAAAGAATGTAGTTTAAAAAGAATCACACCTGTGACGCTTGACGGTTTGTTGCTAAAGTGCAAGCATTCGTCAAGCAGCAAACAGAAAAACAACCAATTGCTAGGAATTTTGAGGTTACAAACAGTCTCATGTGGTGAAATATCCAAATTAAAACTTATTACGACAAAAGTACACAACGAAGAATTTGTTATTGGTGAGCGGGAAGAAGCAGTTGGAATATCTCCAGTAGTGGGCACATGTTCAGTATTTTCTGTTATATCAGGTTGGCCATAAAGTCCGTTCGGTTTTTTAAGCGAAAATAAGACACAAACTTTTAACACAAAGCGATTTATTCAATCAATGATATAATTGCCGTTTTGTTCCAGTATCTTCTGCCATCTCATGGGGAGATTCATAATTCCATGCTCAAAGAATTTCCTGTCTTTACTGGCAAAAAAAGTTTCCAAGTGGCTTTTTACATCTTCTTCAGAGTTGAAGGTCTGTTCATTCAATGAATTTTGAAGAGACCGAAACAGGAGGAAATCTAAAAGTGCAATGTCGGGCGAATATGGAGGGTGCAGCATAACTTCCCAGCCAAGCTCCAGTAACTTCTGCCGCATCTGCAAAGAAGTGTGTGGTCTGGCATTGTCGTGATGGAAGACAATCCCCTTACTAGTTCTGGACGGTACTGGTGGATCGCTGCATTTAATTTGTCCAGCTGGTCACAGTACACATGCGAATTGATGGTCCTGTTTGTGGGAAGAAATTCGTAAAAGACAACACCTCTCCAATCCCACCAAATCGAGAGCATAACCTTCTTTGGGTGAAGTCCTGCTGTGTGGGTTGTTTGTGATAATTTGCCGTGCTTCCCCCATGAGCGTTAGCGCTCCACATTGTTCTAGGCGATCAACTTTTCGTCCCCTGTCATCATTCTCTTAAAAAAAGGATCTTTTTCTTCACGTTTGCGCAACGAATCGCATATGGAAATCCTTTGGGTGAGGTTAGCCTCACTAAGTTGATGGGGAACCAAAACATCGAGCCTGGTCACGTAGCCAAGTTGATGCAGATGGTTTTCAACACTCGATTTGGATATTTTGAGGATAACTGCGATCTCCCTAGTTGTATAACGGGGATTGGTGTCGACTAATTCCTTCACTTTGTCGCTGTTAATCTCAGTTGGCCGGCCAGAGCGAGGTGCGTCTTGAACCGAAAAATTTCCCGATCGAAATCTTGAATACCACTTCTGGCACACACGCTCTATAACAGCATCCTCTCCGTATACAGTGCATATCTTCCTGCAAGTTTCCACTGCTTTCTTGACTTTTTTAAAATAAAAAATCATGAGTTGTCGATAATGTTTGTTTTGGTTTTCCATTTTCAGTTTGATCCTAAACACACAAAATACAATCAGTCTTGTCGGAATTTTGTGTCAAACTACGTTAAAGTGTCTAGTATCTGACGAGAGTGCACTCGCAAGCGACGGACTGGAGTTAGCTACATATTAGACTGCTTGAAGTTTCGTGACGACAAAAACCGAACGGACTTTTTGGCCAACCCTTTAGATCGGGCTAGTCAACAGCGAATTTTTTTATAGAACCCTCTTGCAGTAGGCTTTAATGAAAAGCCATTGGTACCGGAACTAAGATTTCATATTGTTTAAAATATAGCATTTTTTGTGGATTCAGATTGTTACTGTATCTTATTATTTAGTCTTTAGTATTTAATGACATCGAAAAAACAGAATGGAGCCTAAGAAAAACTGTCAATAATTAAATACACCCTTTATATTAAAATATTTACTAGTTGTTTATTCTTAATTAATGATAAATATTATCTATTTTTTAAATCCTATGATTTTTTTTTTTCATGTGGTTGCTCTTATTTTTAGCATAAAATAGGTCATCAAATGGAACTACCATACAAAATATTATGAATCTGAAAAATCAAGTGTTTGAGTTAGGGTTGCAAACAGAATGTTAATGAAAGTTTAAATTAATTTTTGTGATTATAGTTTTTAAAAACAACACAAACTACATGTTGTCGAGATCTTTCTTTAATTTGATTATACCTGTTATACCTGTACCTGTATTACCTGTATACCTGTATTATACCTGTACGACCAGGGTATGTACTTTTATTTTAGAAAATAGCCACCATATTAGCTGAAACTTTATGAATATTGAACAATTCAAATTAAATATAATGTTAACAGCTCTTTCAGAAAACTCTCATAATTGCCCAAAAACTTTTAACAAGCTTTAAAATAGTGTACTCACATAGCAATTCTGATTTGAATTGAAGGAAAAATGTAATTAAGAATGCAAAAAAATGTTAGGCACCTTCAAAGATAGAACATATATCAGAAAAAACAACAAGTAATAACTTCTTATATCCATTCCACCTTAACATAACATCTTGAAAAATGTTAAACCTCCTAAAAACATACATTTTATGAGATTTCTAACGGTATATTAGAAACCTTCAACAAGATGAGCCATTTCAGTTCCAACAGGAAGTTGAAAAACATAATCAGGGACATATCTTAGGAGTTAAATGCATTGGCCAGGAGTTGATCATGCATGTAAAGTAGTAAATTAGCATGTACATTCTGAAAATCCCCATCATGAAGAGGCTTATTGGAGGAACCTCTATTTAATAAACTGGTGTAGTCATACAAACATCTTTATAGAGGGCTCATGTCTATCTTGATACGTAATCCGATACTCCCGCTGTGGAGCAAGCACAAAATCCGTACCACAACAATATCTAGTGTACTAACATCTACCAGTAAACTTAAAGACTAACAATGAAATGATAAATTCAGCCCCAACCTTTAGATTATTAGAACAGGAAGAAGCATGATAAACAAATAAATTCCAGGACTAAAACAGAGGATAATAATTTCAAATTTCACCCTTCACATTCTCACTGTAACTTTTACTGGCATCAGTTTCCTCCTGGCATCCTCAAACCTTCCAAATCTTTAGTTGTAGATAAAAGACAACTATCCACAAAAATCGGCTGCAATTCTGGTTAATGAAATGTTGAAAGATTTTGTAGTAAAGCTGTTTTAATACAAAAGGCCTTTTTGAAAACTTAGCATTGATTAAAATTTATTTAATATTTTTAAAAAATTTCCCTTAAGGTGATTTATTCCATGTAATAAAATTTTTATTTTTATTTTTTAGTTAATAGTGAAGCGAATGCTAGAAGAATTAGTATGGTGGAAAGCTGTTTTGGAAGCTCAGGGCAGGTACACTAAATAGATTGCTTATTTTGAATTAACTTATGTCATGTTTTGTGAAAAAGTACTTTTTAAATAATGTAATCCTATGTTAATATATTTAAGAAAATATTATAAGCTTAAAAACAATAAAATAATTTAATTCAAGTGTGGTTAATATTTATTCACTGTATCATATTGAATGAGAAATAAGGAATCTGGTTTGGAGAACTGAAATAAAGGCTGTGAGCATAAGAATAGCTCTGTATCTGCCAACCATCAACACCTGCTGGTTTGCCATGATTAAGGCAGCCTTGGTAGCCCTTGTTTCTTCCAGAGATTTAGCACATATATTATTATTATTTTTTTATAATTTATAAATAAATAAATCCTAAATACCCAGCTTTGATTTAGTTGTAAAAATGTATTTATTATCAGAAGTCAATGTAAAAGAAAATTTAAAAATCTTTGTTTCTGTTGATTTATTGAAAAAAAAAAATACTTTACTTTATAACTAATTGAATAATCTTGTTTGGAGGATGCGAGTTTTTCATTTAATGATGTCATCTATGCGGACGATAGGAGTAACAATTGTAGGTTGTGGATTGAAAGATCTGTTATACAGTTGTTGTTTTGCCAGGGGTAGTTCTGAGCAATGAGAGCTCTTAATTTGGCTTATCTATATTGAGAGGCAAAAAAAGTGGCCACCCTGCCGTACCTATTTGTCACTGACTTCCAATCAATTTGTTATTAATGTCTCTACATACTTTTAGAATAAATAACGGGCCTTATGAAACATATAAGGAATATTAAAACTATAAATTAAATAAGACCAGGGTGGCCTGAAAAGTTTCCGACCTAACAAAGCTTTTATTTCACTAGCTTTAATTTATTTTATTATCATCTCCATGTTGAGGTCGGAAACTTTTCAGACCACCTGTGTATCTAAAAAAATAATTTTTATTAAGTAATTTGAAATTAAGGAAATTTTAAATTAATATGGTGTATTTACGCAGCTTATATTTATTACTATGGCTTGCATTTGATGGAGCATTGATCTAATAAGGTTTTGAAGAAATTCCCGAGGAATATTTTCGTATTGTTCTGTTAGGGCAACCCATAACTCCTGAGGCGAATCTGGTAAAGTTGGATGTCTCTTTATTAGTCTTCACAACTCATCCCTTAGATGTTCAATAGGGGTTCAATCTGAACTACATGCTGGCCATTCTAAACATTGGATTTAAACATTTTCTAGTTATTGAGAAACAATTTTTGCTGTATTGGGCCATGCATTATCTTGCATAAACAAAAATTCATCTCCGATTTATGGGGCAAATTTGACAACAACCTCCAAAAGAATGTTCTTTATATAGCCAGCAGCTGTTTGAGACACCTCTATACAAATTAATTCAGTCAGAGCTTTCAAATTAATCCCAGCCCAAATCATAACTCCTCCTCCACCATAGCTCCTTCTTTGTGAAAAGAAAGTGGCCGTATACGGCCAAACTCTCCCTCTCCCGGCTGCCAGGTGATCACAGACAAAACCATGATTCATTTGAAAAGAGAACTTTTACCCAATACTCCATGGTCCAGTTAATGTGTTGTAACAAACCAGTTATTCAGGCTAAAATCGACAAAAACAAAAAAATGGAAGGTAAAAAGTGTAGATTAACTGGACTACAAGGAAACAATTCAATTTGTGTTCATTGTGTAAATAATTTTCATGTTTTAAGTTATTACTGTATTACATATGTAAAAAACAGCATTTGCCTTTTAGAGGCTACAGTTATTTGTTATATCTATGGGGTTGAATAACAACTTGATACAAAAGATGATCATCAAACTGCTTAAATTTTGGAACAAAAAAATAATATAGGATTAAATATCACATTTGTGCTCAAATCCTTCTGAATCGATTTTTATTATATTTTCATAGAATAATTGTGATGTTTCGGGTGTCCATCATCCAGCCATCAGAAGACAATACTGATATAATCAAAATTAGTAAAATCTACTTTGATACTAAAACAATGATGTTTCAATAATTAAAAATTTTTGTTTGAAAACTAACTTCTGTACTCACATGTTATGTTGTTCCAATTAAGTAAAAAATAATAAAAATCTCATCACCACCCCTCCCACATTGATGGCGACAGACTGTCAGGGAAAAATTATGTATTTAAGTTAGTTTTAAGTTTGATCACAAAGGTGAGTCCCATTACCTTTATTAGTCAGTTCAGTCCAATCATGTATAATTATACTTGTTTATTCCATTATATATTTTTTATAAAATAGCAAAACCTGTGTATAATGTAGCGACACTACAGGAAATACAAAAATAATGTGTAAATAGATTTGCCTGAGGATCTATAATGGTATATAATTATCTGTGAATTTAAAGAGGCTATGGGGAAAAAAAAAAAAAAAAAAAGCTCATTAAATAATTGCTAGTATATAAAAATATATTTTTGGAATGGTTCTATCCATCAGTTGACCCTATCTATCTCTAGCATTAGTTGTAACTGCAGGTTGGTGTATGTTTTTAGTTCAAAATTCTATTTCATTTGTACAATCTGGTCTGTCTACTTGTCAGCTTTATAATAAAAATAAATTTAGAAATTTAACTTATTAATTATGTAGTGCATCCTGTTACTTTTACATCTGTTTTAGAGTTTCTGGTATTTTTAATATATATCTTAATGCCAATTGATTCTAAAAGTTTATGAGATCTGTTATATACTTTCCCAATAATTTTTGGGGAGACAAAGTCAAAAGCATGTTTTTAAATAATACTGTGATTTTTACAATTGATGATCTATTTAAAGCTTTACTAATTTTGATTGTATTAGTATTTTTCTTTTGATTGTGTGCTATTCGTTAATGATAGACCAAATGAGTCCAAATGTCGCAATTATTGCATGAATTTATGATAAAAATCAATACAGAAGAACGATATTGTTCATGATTGTGATATTTAATATATATATATACATCCTTCTAAAATAACAAATATTACTAAAACATAGGATTTGCCTAACCTTGTTCTGTATGCACCCTTATCGATCAATTTCCTAAATATATGCAGTGATCCTAAACAAACCAGTTTTTTAGTGTAAAATATTTAGTTTAGAACCTTTTTTGTCTAATTCAAATCTGATTATTGAACTGATAGAAGCTTGTTGATATAAATTTTGTTTTTTGTATTCAATATAGCTCTCATGACAATCTTATTCAAAATTTGTCAGATTCCATTGGCATTCAAGAGCACACTTAGTTGAATTCACCTTTTAGCAGGAGAAATGATAGGATTCAGATATTGTTTTTTTCATTTCGCACTGTATTCCTCAGTTTATAGCAAATGACAAATATAGCGATCATTTACATGATTTGTAGGTTCCCTTGATACTAAGTGAGCTCACCATTTGGCACAGACTGCCTATTTCCAATTTTCTAAGAAGATCTTTAAACATCAGTGAGTCAGTTTTTGTAGAGCCCATGGTTTGTCTTAATCTTCAAGTTTAACTCTGAAGTGAGTAAAATTTTTTTTTTTACACACACAATGTTATGCCTTTATTTCAATACCACATAACGTCCACAAATATAACAAAATGTGTCTAGATTATTTACAAACTCGCACCAATGATCACTCATTGCTCTCACATTGATCACTGCATGTCTTTGACAGTGAGTTTGTGCTTGTTATTTTAAGCATAAAACTAAGGGGAAAAAAAATATAAAACAGCTAGAAAAATAAAGCTACTTAAACGACATGAGAAAACTTATTGATGATCCTAATCTCTCCTGACCTACATTGTGGTTATTTCACAGCAAATTTTATTATAGCCCTGGACTGAGACTATACACAGGGATATCTCCTCTGTACAGGGATGAAATATACTCTTATCTGTTTGTCTTGTGAATATAATAATAATACAATGGATACTTCATACTCAGTAATTTGTGAACCCTTCTCCATTGAAGCTTCACCAGGCAAGTCTCATTAGAAAGCTATTTTCAATATCTGTTGCACTGTGTATGATAAAATGGGTTTAATCACAAGTAATTTAATTGGACAAAAAAAACAAAATAAAATAAAGGATCAAAATTTGGAAATCTTCAAAAAAATCTTTATTTTGATGCTGAGCATTGTATATTGAAAATTTCATGTTATTAATTTATCTACGTTTCGATTAATATATTTTAAGTTTCTTCTCCTAGTTAATAAATCTATGTGATAAATAGAGACTTCAGAGTGGTAAGTATATTTTGTGAGACATATTTATATATATATATTTATTTATATATATTTATATTAACAGAGTTATAATTCTTTTAACGAATACTGATAATTTGTTGCTGGCTGGAAAAGATTCCTTTTATAAGTTTTGTGAGTAAGACTGTCTAGCTTCTCCAAAATATTTCTTTATTTTACAAGCACTTATCATCTTCATGCTCAGCAATGAGTGTACCCTGCTCACTGAAGTGTATAATTTCTGAAGATGACAATGTAGAGTTATCAAAAGACCTCGTAAAATAAAAAAAATATTTTGTGGAGGCAAGGAAGCATTATTCACAAAACCTATGAATAGTGATAAAAGCCTTTTTATTTAATTTTTGTTAAACATCTTAATACATAATTGTTGAGTTAAATGTTCTGAATAATTATGCTCATTTGAAAACTGCTAATATGCTGTGTAATTAACCCAGTGTCAAGAAGTTTGGTCTATTGACATGTATATATAAATAATGCTTTATATATAATTTAAGGATCTGGTACTTTCAGTATATAATGTACAAATTTACATTAAATAGTTTTACTTCATTATTACTTTCTATTTATCGTAGAAAAATGAAGAAAATCTGTAATTAGTCTCTTTGTCCTATCCTAGTACTAAGCTCGAGATGGTTCTTTGACCTGAGCTCTTATACCGGGATGTTCCCGAACCACCTTGGATGCCTTATACTCATAAAAACTGTAGTGCTATAATTTTTTTTTTTTCACATTAGTTTGAAACTGGTATACTGGTGGATAACATGATGTAGTAAGGCACCATGCTATGATCCTGTTCTTGGTTCATGGCATGCTCTTCAGAAAATTAATTTTTTTATCTATTCTTCCATTTATTAGTTCTGATATTGGAATTACCCTCCTGAGGCATACTTAACCTTAATGTGGTCTACTGGTATTTCACTGGACTTACTTAATATGTCGTAGCGATTATGCGACAAGTCCTGGACTCATCCACCTACTTCCTCCAATTTCTTACACTAACCAAATTCTGAGTGTTGGATGCTACACTATTATTTCATCCTAGTTTCAGCCTTCCTTGCTATTTGTTCCTCTATAAAAGTTCTAGCAACAGCTTTAGTATTTGTTTATTGGTCATCTTGGTGTGTTCTACCCACCTTACTCATTCTAGTTTCATAATCTGAATCGCATCAGATTTTGCGCACACATTGAAACATATCTTGTGGAGGTCTTACTTTGTAAGCCTTTGACACTCCTTGCAAATGCACTTATTTAGGAATTTGATGAAGGATCTCTTCTTGGATCTCCTACTAATAGGGCCAGCTGTCAAAAACAAATTATATTCGCACCATAAAATGTGAATGCCATGACAAGGTTTTATATAATGTGGCTAAGAATAACTAATGTATTTAAATTGTTGTTTGTTTTCAGCCTTTGGCTGTTCCTGGGCGTGTTCTAGTTGGAGAGGGTGTTTTAACCAAAATGTGCAGAAAAAAACCAAAAGCCAGGCAGTTCTTCTTATTTAATGATATTCTTGTTTATGGCAATATTATCATAAATAAAAAAAAGGTAACTTAATGTAAAACCATTTTTTAGTTTGTTCTGGTCATATAATTATTGTTTACTATTACACATGTATTTATAGGAATTAATAGAATCTCAATAAATTGATGCATAATGTTTTTCTAACAAGACTAGGAAGTTTTGCAGATATAAGTTGTCCTCTAGTTTTGACATCAAGGTCTCCAATTAATACTAACTTTTCTTATCTATTTTCATTCAATGTTTTTTTCAAATTATTAAAATTTACATTCCATTATTTGTTCTTAAATATGTAAGCGCTAGGCTAACTTGTTTATTCATGCATCATTTAATTATAACATTGTTATCGGCATTTAAAATATTAACCAAATAAGGAACCTGCTTCAAGTCCTACCATCTGTACATCATGTAAAGCATGTTATAAAGTGAAAGTGTACATCACTGTTAGCACTGATTCCAACAATCTTAAATTATAATAAAATAACATTAAAATCAAATAATATATCCATTCAATGACAAATAACATAACATACTCTTCTTAAAATTAGGATTTGTATTATGAGTAAAAAATTATTTTCAATGAAAATTACTTTATACTTTTTAAATCAGCCACATTGCTTCAGCACCAAGTATGATAATATTTTGTTTATGAAACTAGTTTAGTTCATATATATATATTAACATACACACACACCCACATATCACACAATATATTAATTTGATGTTTTTTTCTTTACCATTTTGTTGAGACCTGGTGGTAGTAGCCAGATAATTTCTATAAGTTGGCCATCATTTTATTTCAGCAAGATCAAGAATAAACGCTTACAACTATATAATTGTTAACTAAACGACTGCTTCTTTTAATATATTTATCTTGTCTTTATTTAATGTTTCTTTTCTCATGAAATTATGTTTTGTTCTGATCTGTATTATAACTTATAACCCCTGATGAATTCTTAAACCATTACATCTTAATTTAGATGTGTCCATAAGAATTTTTAAAAATATCTTGTTGGTGCTGGTTATGGATTTAATCTTTTATTAGTGAATAAATAAACAAATATCTTCTCACAGCAAATTGTATATTATTATGGTCTATCAGCAGGAATAGTTATAATTTTAATTTCTCTAAAATATTGAACATGAATCAATATTTAACAACACACTACAATTTAGTAAAATGTTAAGTTAAAATTCCAGTTAAAGTGTTTATATTATGTTTTTATTTAAGTTGATTAATTTTAATTTAATCTGAGATTTATAGGTTTTTGTTAATATAAAAAGAAAACTCTGGCAAAAGGAAAATCAGATTAAAAAAATTCACCCTCATTTTATTTCAATACACTATCACGTCTATGATACAAAACTACAAATTATCAACAAATTTTATAATTTACCTTAACATTATTAACTCTTGAATGGCCAGATTTACTAGTTTGTATATATTCTTCTTCTTGTTACTTCACTTTAACTTGGTTGGCCATGCTGTCAGTAATATCCAATTCTATTTCTTCAATCTTTCTCTGGATAAAATTATTCTTCCTACTAATGTTCTTCCACATTACAAATCACTATTAAATAAAAATTGTTCATTTTTCTTAAATTTTCACTATCTTTGCCTCATACTCTCACCAATGGAATAACGCTAACCTTCATCCTTTTATCAAAACAGGACAACTAAACTCTCCCTCCTTTTTTAAAAAACCCTCTCTTGTTATACACTGGTTCTTTGCCGCCCTTTTATGCCCGCTAATTTTTCAAATTCAAATTTCACAAGCTCATTCATTTAAAATGCTAAAGTGTAATTTTCTGATATCATAAAATATATAAATTTATACATTAAATAAATAAATAATAAAAACAGTTAATATAGAAACATTTTTATAAGTTTTCTGAAATACAGTGGGGCAAATTACTAATACTGCTTATTTCCCCCCCCTTAATCTGTTTGGGAGGAATCGTATAAGGCACTTATGGCGGCACGCCATGCTCAGACCAGTATGGCTGGAAGCATTGTCATGATGAAGCAGAGATCTCCTTTCGACACGAAGGACCCTTTTTCTCAATCTTTCAAGAACATCCATGTAGTATGCAGTGTTGTCGGTCTGCTCTGGAGGTACGAACTCTTTGTTGACCACACTCTTAGTGTAACAGACAACTAGCATTGTTTTCACTTTTGAATTGCTTGTTCTTGCCTTCTTTTGTTTCGGGGACACTGGGATATGCCATTCGACACTCTATCTCCAGGCCGTACTCAAATGCCCATGTTTCGCCTCCAGTAATAACATTGTTTATAAAATCAGACTCAATTTGGACACATCCCAAAAGTTCATCTGTGATTGGCCTTTTTCTCGCCCGTTAACACTTTAGGGACGAGCTTGGCGCACACCAGTTAAGATCATCTATAAGGATGGTGTGTACAGTGGCTATTTGAAATTTCAGTGTCTGTGCCATTATCCTAACACTTATTTGATGGCCTGAGTTCAACAAATCACAGACATGAGTCACATTTTCCTCAGTGTAGCTGGTTGATGACCATCCAGAGCAGGGGTTGTCATTCACCTCTTCTTGGTGCTTCTTAAACATCTTCAACCGCCTTGATACTTGTGAAGCCGATAGAGCAGAGTCCCCGTAGGCTTGTTGGATCAATTGATTGGTATCCATATAACTTTTGCCGAGTTGGCACTGAACTTGATTGCATAGTGTTGTTTAATTTAATGGTTTACTCCATCACGAACGTGGCACGGGCTTTGAGACGAGTCTCACTAAGTCAATGATCTGACACAACAACTGCTCGGAGCAGGCCGAGTTTGGGCACTTAGTGAAGTCAAGTTTCCCCCCTCTAGCCCAAACTTGCTGCAATGTACAGTCACTTCACAATAAATAACTTGCATTACATTATGAACACACCCCTTATGTAATGACACCTTTTTCTTGGCCTGATCCTAAATCAGATCTCCCAGAGAGTGGCTACGACACTTTTCTCCCCATGTGGTTCTTCTATGAGGTCTAGTATCATCAACTCTTCTAAGGAGTCTTTCTTGTCCCATTTGTTGGACATTCCGTAACTAAGTGACCTCTTGACATTCGCAAGGATTGGTGTGGTATGATTTATCCACTAGCATTTTGTTTATAGTGAGCCATGTGTGATGAAGTGACAAGTTAAGTCATTTTGGCTAAAGAGCTTTTCCTCCCAAGTAGTAAAGAGTTAAAAACTTAAGGCTAATAATATAAACTTAACCAGTTATTGAGGAGCATATTTACTTGAATGACTGTCGACACCCATCTGGCACTGCTCAGGCTGTTGGTTATAAAAGGTATAGTTTTAAAACAAACAAAACACCGTAGAGTTGTAAATAAATTAAGAGGACTTAAAATAAAACTGGAAACAAATGATCTCTCTGATTTTAATATAACAGATGTGATTCCCGATAATCACTCGCAGACGTCCCTCCCCCCGACACTAAGTTTCAGACAGAGGTCGACAGCCATGCAAGTGTGCCTTTGACTATACGGTAATTTATATAATATTAATTTTATCTTGTTAGTTAGTTGTTACTTGTATGCATATATATTAATTGGTTTTATTATTAATATTATGTATATGTTTTATTCCATTATATACCACTAGAGAATGAAACTTAGCATTTTAAATGATATTTTAACTGAATTTTTAAAGTTTAACTTATTTATTGACTTTATTAGTGTTGTTTAATATTTATCCTTGTATATGTAGGTATTGAGTGTTGTTATTATCAACATTTTTTGCATTTGAATAAAGAACTAGAATATTTAATACGATTTGTTTTGAACTGATTTGGAATTACAGTGCCTAAGTTTGCAATTATTTAGATTATCTAATATATGTTAAGATTCTAAATTTATTTTTGATATAGTATCAGGTGTGTTGTCAAGTTTATTACTAAAACTATTTTAAATGTGTAATAACTATGTTTAATGCATATTATAATAATATGTTGACCCCAACATTAATGGTATTAACCAATATCTATCATTATAACTATTATTCTATGCTATAGTTGTTTTTGGCCTACACCAGACTGGACTGGTGAGTTTGAATGATGTTGCCTGTAGTTAAGGGGATCAGAATTACTTTGAAATTCTGTTTAACTTTTCCTCAAAAATGCAATGGAAAATATATTCAACTGAACTAAAATATTATAATTTTTCATGTCTGATAAGATGATGTAGGTAGGTATAAATGAGAAAGTTTCTTGATTCCCCTTTTTTTTATATTTAAATTACTTTAAAATCTAAAGTTTCCTCATTTAGGTTTTGTATGAATTTGTCTCAAGCAATTTTAGGAATGATTGCACCTATCGGTATTTAAAGTAATTTAAATGAAAAATAAAAAAAATCACTATCCAGTTGTTTCTCTCATCTTTGAGGGTACAGGTGTAGATAGCACTATAGTTTATTGGTAAATTATAGATATTACCACTTATGTAATAACAACCGTGTAATTTATAGTCATGTGCAATAATACATCAGTATTAAGTGTTGTGTCGCAATATTTGGACTGAGTAGTTAAAATTAAATGATGCCCAGGTTATTTAGCCTAAACTTATTTTAAAATTTACCTAGTGAACATTTAATTGATTCAATATAGCTCTAGATAACCATGGCAAATAAACATTTTCATAGGATTTGAAAGAGGATCCAAACTATTCCTAGTTGTGATAGAAAATATATTGTCTTTAAGAATATTTTTTCCCCTTAAGTCTGAGGCACCATTAACTGATCCGAAAATGCCCCCGATAGATTAGGCAATATTAACTTTAAATCAGTGAAAAGAAGTTGCCTGTAGACAGTTGTAATGTCTTGAATTCATCTTAAGTTATAGTAAGACCTCTATTTTGGTTTTCTAAACCGGATTCACTACTTCTTTACTCAAGTAGCTATTCATTTTCCCTCACGAGGCTGAGGGAAGCTAATACAAACACTTCCCTCTCAAAAATCCTTTTGGGGAAGCTGGAAATCGAACCTGGGTTTTCTTAGTTAATAGTCGAGCATGCTAAGGAAATAACCACTAATCATGCAAATAAGGTAGAAAATTATCAAATTAAATTTTTTTGTTGCTATTAAAAGTTATTATTACTAAGCTAATTATTACTTTTTTTTCAGTATAACAAACAACATGTTATTCCATTAGAAGAAATTAAATTAGAATCTCTAGAAGATGTAGTGCGTAAGTTATTTTTTAAATATTTTATAGAAATTTTATTTTCTAATATTTTGTAATCTTAACTTAACTATTAATGTATGTGAAATATTATTTGATTTTCATTATTTTTTTTTAAATAAAAATTATTCATGAAATTTATAAACTTTTAGTAATTATGATGTAAACTGAACTAAAATAATCATTTACAACTTCAATTAGAATAAATGGCCCTTGATAAATGAATTAGAATATAAGAATGACTGTTGATGGTGAATATAAAATAAAATTTATAAATGTATGAGTGAGTATTGGTTTTAATAGATTGGAGAGGATGGAGATGGGATGATAGTCATTTGGAGTGTTGGGGTTGGACACCTTATTTAGAGGGTAGATAATGAATTTGTTTCAGGAGGTGGGGCAAGGAAGTATTAAAGCTGCTGATATTTTATAAGATTATGGATACATTTATGAGAGGAGAAAGTTGCCTATAATTGTTATCATCTATGAGGCGTCTATTTCCATTCTTTGTGGGGTTTCTGTCATATTTTCCAAGAACTTAGTGTGCTATCTTGTGGTCCCAATGGACCCAGAAGTTTCCTGTAATGATTATTTATCTATTTGTATTGGCACTTCTAGAGATGACTCACCCCATGTCTTATTAGAAATGTTCCTTATCCAGAATGACAACATTCTGAGCAGTTGCTTAAACATTTATGATGATCGATTTTCCAATTAAAAGGCTTACCCTCATTCTAATTAACCTGGATGATATGAGATCCCAATTTTTCACTTTATTCACTATCTCCACTATATATATAATTAATCTGTTTACAGTTGATAATTGTAAAAATTTGTACTTGTTATTATATTGTCCAGTACTTTCTAAAATGTATTATATAATATATTAACATATATTGTGACTGGCCACAGTTGGCAGGAATTATATTGTGTCCTCCCATGGTGGCTGTGATTGATTGATTCCTGCCCTGGGGGCTGATTTTATTTCATGATGCATGAATATTAGAATAGGGTAGCATACTGTATATAGCTAACCCCTGAGTAAGTTGGTCCACTTAAACAAGTAAGAAATATCAAGTGGCCCTTGAAAAGCCTGAATCGCTAATAGTCTATAAAGGTAGCCATTTAAAAAAATGAAAATTTTGGGCCACATATTAGGCATGGTTGAATAGATTTTATTAGTTATCCTGCTGAAACATGTAACCACAAGAAGTGAAAAACTTGTATCCCAAGAAATGAGCTACTTGCAACATTGTTGTATATCTATACTTGAAGATTTACTAACAAGCATGGCAGGGGATTACCATCGAAAGACCTTATTGAGATAAAGTAGTGTTATTGGTATGGTCATTTGATAATGATTTCAGGTAAGCCTTTTTGACCAAGCATTTTTTGCTCTTCCCTTTTACAGCTTCACAGAAGAGTTGTTTTTGTATTCAAAATCTTCTCGCTGAAATTAATTATTGTATTGATGTTTTATTATTTTTTTAGAACTTCGAAATGGATGGCTTATTAGAACCACTTCAAAATCATTTGCTGTTTATGCTGCTACATCCACAGAAAAACAAGAATGGATGGCACATATCAATAAATGTATCGAAGATCTATTACGTAAAAGTAAGCATAATGCTATTTTATTATTTACTTCTGTTTTTTCTTGATTAGTTATTATGTTAGTAGGCTTATTGGAATGCATACTTAGCATATTAATGCCAATGTTGTTGAAAGATTTAACATGTTGCTTGTGTTGAGGATGGATAGAAACGTTATGTAGGCAGTTTTAACTAATTTAATTTTTTTGGTAGATGTCTGGTTTATGGGGTGTAAATTATTGGATTAAATCAATTTTGCTTTCTCAAGATTGAGATTCTCAATTGCCTGGCAGTTCATTCTCATTTCCTAAAAGCTTAGCCTTGTTCTAGATGTTGTTTGATTGGCATTCATATTGTTGGTGTGTTACCGGTGTAGAGTGTTTATTAATAGTCATCACAATCCTATGCCTAAAAAAAAAAACCAGATTTTACAATCAAGCATCAAAGCATTGCAATGCTCATAAATAAATCCAGGTTTGCTCCATGTTTCCCTGATGACCATCTGAGCCATCTATGCTTGCCTGAAAGTAGTCTCCCTGCAGTGAGAGACCCTTAAAAAACACCACATGTCTTTAGTTTCCTGAAGTGAACAAAGCACTGCACGAACAGTGATCTCGTTGATATTCATTTTATAGAAATATTGTTGGCAATTTCGAGTCCATAAGTTTATCAATTTCTATTCCGATTATTTTCAACCCAAGGATTATAACTGTGATTCAGAATAGATCTACCAACTTGTTATAACTTTGACGGGAGGAAATAAAACATTGTTATACAGAACAGTATTATTCTGATGGAGAAAACTAATGCACCACTTAATTTTTTTTAGTTAAAATTAAATAAATTATCTTCCACTTTTATTTTGATTAACTATTAGTATTTAAGTGATATCAGTGTAAATGTACATTGTGAATAATGTTTTGTTTACTCTTATATATCTTTTTCACAAACAGTAGCATTTGAGCTATCCAATCTCCACATCATAAAATTTGTTCTCACCCATTCTTTCTCTTCATAAATTATTTGTAAACGTTTTTAGTTTTGTTTATTGGCCCCAGTAAGGCATTTAAGTAAATACGATCGTGTTAGGGCCGTGACAGAGGCTTAAGTAGCCGTTATTGAGTATGTTTCTTTAAAAAAATATTTTCCAAATTTCTCTTTTTTTACTATATTTTTTCTTTTACTCATTATGTACACTTGATTATCTGAGTAAAATACAATTTCGTGTTCAAATGACTTATTTTTTTAACCTAAAATATTTTGGAAGTATAAAATTTGCACAAATAGGAAATCTTTCAAATCTTGTCCATCAGTGTAGTTTATTCATACTACGTATTACACTGATGAACTCTTTTGTTTGCAACTTAACTAATGTACACACTTTACAACAATCTTTATAAAACATTTAACACTTTAGGCAGATAACCAACTGCATAAGATACCCAATAATAATCTACTTGAATATGCATGAAATACAACTCCTATGGTGACTTTGTTTGATCTTATCTCTTCATGAGGTTTTTTTGCCATGCATCTAATTCTAAATTTAAGAATATTAGGAAAGTGGAGATTAGAAATGGGCTACCGGAAGAGAAAGAGAGAGGGAGAAGATGAGTTTTACACAAACATATCGCATGTCCAGCTGGTGGGAAACAAAATTATGTAAAATTTTAAATTAGTTGTAAATTGGAAAATCTCTAAAAAAAATTCATGACAAAAATTATTACTATTACTGAACTAGATAAAATTGTAAACAATTTTTTCCCCTCATAATATGTCCTCTCTAAGCCCTCTTCTTAACATCTCTGTTCCTTTGATACATGCTTAACAGATTTTTTATGGGCTAGTTACATAATAAAGTCGTTTTGTTGCTGACCCTCATTCTATAACTACTAAGAAAGCCATTTTGTCTCTATGGTATTGGAAGGATATTAGCCTCTTAGTTCAGTATCTCTTATATTGCAGAGTTAAGGCTGTGTTCCAGGGTGGAGATCAAGGTAATATTTAAGATGCAAATACTTTTACAGAAATTCCCATACATCCATACATCCCATTGTGTCTGAAATTCGAAACCTCTTTTTAGAAAATAGAAGGCAATCATTTGTTATTTAATAATACAATTTTGTTTTTAGGTGGTAAGAAGGCTGCAGCAGTCCATGCTGCTGTTTGGGTGCCTGATTCTGAAGCTCAGATTTGTATGCACTGCAAGAAAAATCCATTTACTGTTCTTAACAGAAGGGTACATCATATTTTGTTTATAATTTAAACCATGTTTAATAATAATATATGATAGAATTATGTAACTTATAATTCACTAATTATTTACTTGAGACCCTTAACATGTCGACTACCACACGCATTCACTATCTGGCCATGTAATATTTCTTCTTTTATATTAATTCTGTAACAATTAAATAATCTTATTATATTATGTGGAATATCTTTCCAAATACCTACTAAAAGCTTTTGTAAAGCATCACCCGAATATGTATGACACTGTCTGATTACATATTTTGCTGTCACCCGAATATGTGTGACGCCGCAGTGAATGTGTTAAAATTGTCAATGAACTATATTTCTAGTTATTATCAATATTTAACAGTGATATTCTTATTTGTTGTGCAAAAGCTAATATGCGTTCTTTGGCTTACGTGAGTGTTAAAATTGTTAATTGAATTTGGTATACTTAATTTTAAGTCTGAAGCTAATTTTTACTATTCATGGCTTTAATCTAATACTAAAAAAATTAATAAATACTCAGGAAGTATTTACTATGTTTATGCTTGCCCCATGTTCGCTGATTGTAAAATATATTTTTTATTTTTTTGTGTTTTATGATGTGTTAAATTTTAACAGATAATCTTATGTTTGTTACAGCATCATTGTAGAAACTGCGGTGATGTAGTATGCGGGCCTTGCTCAAATAAGAAATTTTTACTTCCTAATCAGTCCTCCAAACCACTAAGGGTTTGCTTAAATTGCTTTGATACACTATCAAAAGCAAAACTACAAAACAATTTTCAATATTGTTTGTCATCCAGACCTGGTATGTGAATGTATATAATTTTTTTTACCATTTGCAATTATCAGTAAGAGAATGTGGTTTTAAAAGCATATGTGCTAGGATGCCAATAATTCTAACTACTGTGTTTTACTGGTCTAAAATAATTGACTAAATAAAAAGGTCGGATGAAAAAAATACATGTTTTATATATTATTTTTATTGAAAGTCTTTATTACATTCTTCTTGCTTTACTGGATAATATACAATTGAATTAAACAAATTAATGTATAACCTAAACAACTGCATGGTTTTGAGACCGTCCATGGAGTCGGCTAAACATTTTATTTTATTTATTATTATTGTTATT
This sequence comes from Acanthosoma haemorrhoidale, assembly GCA_930367205.1. Taxonomy (NCBI): domain Eukaryota; kingdom Metazoa; phylum Arthropoda; class Insecta; order Hemiptera; family Acanthosomatidae; genus Acanthosoma; species Acanthosoma haemorrhoidale. Next base: position 116,967,587 of record OV884009.1, read on the forward strand.
TGGTTTACATATGAAGTTTGTGATCCCCACTCGCATTTCTGCACAAAGCCAATAGTCAGGTGTTCTTTCAATGGTTAATACCCTGAAATTTTTTATTTTTTTGATCTTTTGCTAATGTTTTACTGGGGAGCAGTTTATTATTAGGCAGGTTTTGTCAATGTTATAAACTTGCTTCGGAAGAAAGTTATTTTTTATTGCAAGTTTCTAAAACTTACCGATGAATACTTCTGCCCCAGCAAAGTCAGATGAAAGCTTTTTACTCGAAATCGAAAATTGTCGAAATCCATGGTGATTCCACCGTTGAAACAACCTTTCTGCCGTATCAGTTAAAGAATTCTGCTTACTTATTTTTTCATGTAAGGCGATTGCTTTCTCCTGAATTATTGGCCCTGATAATGAAGTCATATTTTTCTGTCTTGGTTAAACCAAATGCATACCGTGTGATCTAATATTTCATTAAAAATTATTTTAATTCCTTCCTTTTACGGCAGTCGTAGCAATATTTTCAGAGAAATTCTCATTGTGCACTGACTAGTTCAGTTGCCCGGTGTTCCGAAAATAATGAGTACTAAGTGGGGGCCACGATATGGATCAGATTACCAGGAGTCAGAGTAGCAGAAGTCAGATTACTGAGGTTCTCTGTAATAACAGTATACTATTGAACTGACTGTGGTGTAAGGAATAGACCCATTAAGTATCTTATGCTAAACTAATAATACCCTAACTCTTTAGTTTTAGCTGAGACTAAATCACCTCAGACTATTTGCAAAGATTATGTCTATACATTTCAGACACTCATCATCTTCTAACTGTATCGACATACAGAAATTACTATACTGGAGCAGCTTGGCCTCTGTTAGAGATATCTTTACTAAATTCAAGGTATTCTTTGCTACTTCCTGAATGTTTGGAAATAATCATCCATCTATATCATCATATAGGGTTCTCATGGCAAGTTGATGCAGCATGGCCTTATTAATAAGGCAGTATTATTATTAAATGTAAAAAAAGAAATACAGTGAATTTAATATAAGTATCTCTAATGGTGGCCTTCTGCTGCACCCTGTTACCAGACGCAATACTCCTATTGATGATTCCCCTAGCTCTAATATGTGTATAAAAAAAAAAAGTTGCATGAATTTTATGAAAATAACTAATTGTAGATATGCTGCTAGTTATACTGTGCTATAAGTTGTTAATGTTCCTCCTGTATACACTGTGGTATCAGGAATTTCCTTCTCACTCATTTTTATGTACTGTGTTATAAATTCTAATCATCATATCTAACTATTTTATGTTGTATATTTAACAAGTATAATTTGTTAATTAAATTTTCAATCAAATCAAAATCTGATTTACTTTTAACTAAAAGTTAAAATGCCTTACTCTACTTCCAAATCAATACTGCTATCAAGTTTTCACACATTGATACATTAATTTTTCTTAATTATTGAAATTTGTTTATTCATGTATTGTATTAATTTTTAGATACGAAAGATCGTACTGGATCTGCTGACTCTTCTTGGGAAGAAGATTCAGATGAAGATGAAGATAATTTAAACCGTTCCTATCAAGAACCAGATAAGGTTTGTGTTAAGAAAACTACTTTTGTTCTGATGCATTTATAGTCTCAAATTTGCTCATATAGTCTTGTCCATAGTATTGGCCATGAAATGAAGAACAAATAGGCCAGTTTTATGGTCTATACTGATACATTGCAGCTACTGTGAATGAGAAATATTCTGAACTTTTAAATAAAAATAGAGACAAGTTATCACCCTGTATAACACCTTGTATTAAACCATTACATGAAATTATATAAGACTTTCCCTGTGGGGTGTTAGTATCCATTTCTTATTAACATCGCATTCAATAGATTTCTTCCATAATGATTGATGATTAATAAAACCAAATGCTTTTTTAAGGTGAATAAATAAATCATAAACCTATAGACCCTTTTTTTTTTTTTTTAAGGTTGATACAATTTTACAATAGAAGGTTTACAGATGTAACCAGTTGTACTGTTGATAATTAATAACTTGAGTGATACTTTTGGTGACACAATTTATTAAAAATCATCATAACTATTGATCTAATAATTCAAATTAGACTGGACTTTTATTGTGAACAAACTAGTTCATACATTTGTTTATGCAGATTATAGGTGATTGTAAATAAGTGATCCAGATTGAGCCGAAAAATTATAATTGTGGGCTGTGTATAAGGAGGTTCATAAATTAAATACATTACACTGTCATTAATCCAGAATGAAATATATTCTCAAATAAAATAAATAATAATACCAGAAAAAAGTGGCCACCCTGCGAGAACAGCTAATATTAATAACATATTAAGTACTATGAAAATAATTACAACCATGACCAATGGATCCAAATAAAATGAATTCTTCAACATTCAACATCTAATAATTGGCTAATTCAAATGAATAAAGTATATTGGATAAAATTAAAATATCTGCCCTAAAGCTTTCGTCCTGAGTTGTGTGTGCAACTTCGTCTCCATCTGGAGATATTTGTCCCACGGCAGATAGAAACTGGTTCATCCGACTGTTGATTGTCAGAGATATGTTGACATTAATTGATCCACCAACCAAGCGGAGTCATCAATGCTGAGATGCTCTCTGTAGGGCTGTCTAGCATGGACTCACTCCATATGAGGCTAGAAGGGATTTGGGACAAGGAAGTTAATACTTACTTCCCAAGCGCGGGAGTACAATTTTTGTTCCAAGCACGAACTATTACAATATTCTCGCACACATACAAATAAAACAGAAATACAAAATAATTATAAATTCTAAACATAAAGAAATTATGGGAGTCATCGACATCATTTATTCCCATAAATTAATGATATAGATCTGTACATTAGATATTCGGTAATCCTAACCAATTAAAAACACCATGGTTTGGAGTAGTTTTGATGACCGAATACAACAAAACAAAGGTGGTATTTTTTTTGTATTTGCATAAAAAAAAAAGTTTACTATAATATAACTCTTGATGATATTTGTGAGAAGTATTCAGAATTTTTTTTTCAATTTGCCATGTTATAATCATAAGGATCTTACAAAGATGGGATAATATATTTCCTTTTTAAATCACACATTTCAAACCTTTGTTAACACTCAAAATGTACTGGTTTACTATAGCAGTGTTTCTACTGTAGTGGGAATTAAGAAAAAGCCTAAATAGTATACATTCTATTGTTAAAGAAATATTGTGGGTTCTCACTGTTACTTCATTTTCATCATAGCTGAAGCCTATGATAACTGTATAGTTAATTATTATTAAGATTTAAATATTTTCATTAAAAGAATTGTTCATTTTTCTGTTTTTTGGTTATAGATTGTCAATAAAAATATTTCTTTACTCTATATGAAGATAATTTTGAATAAGGCCTTCACTTTAGTGACACTAAATTGGTGTCATTGGTTCCTTAAATTATTATCTATATGTTTTGTAATTAATTTTAACAAAAAATATGATGAAATTATAATCTTTTATACCCTTTTTCAGTCACAATTTTATGGATCGTCTAACGCTGAAGTAACTGAAGAAACTGCGATTTCAAGTGACCAAAAAAAAAAAAATTAGGTGTAAACTAAGTATGAGACTGTCCAGATTAAAGACTGACAAAATATTTTGGTCAATTCAGACAGAAATACAAGATTCAATTTCCTTAATAAAATGTATATAATAGTAATGTCCATAATCAATCAACTTTAAAATTTAAAAAAATTGTTTCCTATACCTTTTAAAACGTTAATGAAAAGTTCAAATGTTTCCTCAAATATTTTACAAAACCATATTTTTAAAAGCCTGCAGCTGAAAAGCTATGATATCTCTCTTTGATCTGGGTGGCATCTTATATTATAACTGCCTTAAATTATTCTAATTTGTGAATAAGATCTTAATATGTTATGAATTTCGAGATTTTATTTTGCTATGCCCTTTGTTTTTTTTTTTTTCAATTTAATTATTGCTTTCATTTAAAATCCTGAATCTTATAATTTCAAAATATAATGTCTTTCAAGTTATTGTTATGAATAAAATTGTTTAATTAATGTACATTTTATTGTATTACAATTATTGTTTATATATAGTGATTTCTTTGTGTTTTCTTTCATACCTCTTGTACATATACCTGTTTTGCTTATAAAATTGTTATACTATGTTACAAATTCTATTTTAAATTAGATATTTCATCATATTTTTAACTATTGACATAGGAGAATGAAGTATTTTAATGACTGAGTAGCTTCATAAATTATTTTTCAAAATAAATTTTGATATTCTGTTGTTTTGTGAAAGCTTAGTTTCTTATGTACATAATAGTATGGTGTGTGCATATAAATGGCTATTAAATAACGAGACTGGAGGAAAATGTATTGCTTGTGATTATAATATTTACTTTCATTTCTGATCCCTTAAATACACACATACAAAGTTTTCATTTTTAGAAGAAATGCCTGCATGTCTTCATGTGTCATCTCCTTCAACAATACTATCATATTTTGCCTTCACCACCACTTGATGTCAAAAATTCTGTCACCTTTGACTAGCTCATTATTTTATTTTCATTCTTGGGTAGGTTTCCAGCGGATCAATTATCCCATTGTTTATTAAAGTCACTTTGAGATTTTTTTGTTTTTACAGGATATTTTAGATTAATCGCTTCCAGAATGTAACAATAGTTAAGGCGAAACTGCATTTGATTTTCCATTCCCATGTAAACTGACTGATTACAAGCAACTGAGTTCCTTGGATAGCTCATCTGCTTCCATATGCTTAAATTAACAGTGGATATGCCACCCTCAAAAATACACTAATTACACTTACAGAGCACCCAATCTCGTTATTAAATAATCACAGTAGAATAAGTTTATTTGTTAATAAGGTAAACTAAAACATTTCTAATCAAAGGTGTTATTCTATACTAATAAATTCAGTATTTTGTAAATAACAACAGTGTTTTATAATAAAATATAGTAATTTATTTGATATACTATACCTGCTTATCAATTCATGATGCAAATCGATAGATAAATATATTTTTAATTATATTTTAGATATTAAAATCTTTTTCATATATTACGTATGAATATAAATAATAATGCACTGATTATTTAATTTGAAATTGAAACCTTGTAGCTGTTCAAGATCTGAAGAAGAAAATATGTGATCGTAATTATTTTTGTCTTTTAAATTGTTTTGATATTTACTTACAATCATAGTAAGTAGTGCCAAATGAAGAAAAAAGTTTTGTTGATATATATTATGATTTAAATATATTTATTTAGTTAAGTTTACTATTTATATTCACTCAAGTTTGTAGTATAAAAAACTGATTGTTTCTTAAATATTATGTGAATATTCTCAAAACAATTATGAAAATATTACTTATTTGTAATAAAATTGTCTGATATCCTTATTTTCTTCTTTTAATTTATTATATTGTCCCCCTGATCCAGAATTTAGTTTTAACATGAAAAATATATTTTATTATTAAAATAAGCTGATAATCTTTTTGGAATATGGTTTAATTTACATTAAATTTTAGTAAAAGCAATAAATAAATATGAAATAATTAAACAAGACATAATAGAAATGACTTATGGGTCAGAAGTAGTCTATAAATTGAGATTATAAATGTCTTGGTTAGTTTATAATTTATGCCAGTAAAACTTCCCAAAATATTCAAAAAGGAATGTACCAAAAATAAAATATTGGATGAACATAAAGAAAAATTAGCCAACTGCTTTGGAACAATATGCTAAACATTTTAAGCATACTTTTGATTATGATAAGGCACAAATTATCCCAAGGGAATGTGACACATCTAAGAGAAAAGTGGTAGAGGCCACACCATATATCTAAAACGTATAATATGCAGTGATTTTATTTCAAAACTGACAGCAGAAATTTAAATTGTTTTCATGTTGAAACAAAATTTAAAAATAATATGACAAGAATGTTTTTTAGATTTGATTTTTTAAATTTAATCTTGAAACATGATTGAATTCAACAAGTTGCTTTAATGGAAATAGTTATTTAATTATTATTTCTGTACCAGTAATAACATCACATTTTATTTAATCTGGTCCATCTTCCTTAATATGTTATTTCCCTGTATGTACAACTGATTGATTTCTCATTCACAATTACTATTTTTACTTTGCTTTTACTGATATGTTTTTAACAATACTTTCAGGCTGTTACAGATTGGTTATCAATTCTGCGTTTAATACATTTTTTAAATTAATCATTTTTTATAAGTTGCTTTTTTTCTGAGATAAGTGAATTGTTTTTAAATTATTCCATTTTGAGGTGCTATTTGGTGGTATTACAGTTGTTCTTGTTAAATTTTTAGAATAAAGGATGTCTGAATAGGCAAAACGTCATCTGGAATATTTTATTATTATAACTAAAGTAAGGGTAGTAAAATAAAGTGAAGAAACATAAGGCCTATTTTTTGGTAAATATGCCTATTCTGCCTATTTTTTTTGTTTCTGTGTTTCCTATATATAAATAAGTAATTATACTTTTTAGTTATAGTTTTAGGTGAGAGGAACTCTGCTATCTGACAACCATGTAAATTAAATAAATTCATATAACATAAAATTAGTTTAAAAAAATGAGTTAACTTATGTTGTTATGTATATTAACTATGGTTAATAAGTTATATATTGATAGTTCTAACAGAGTAAAGTTAGAAATATAGTTTTTGAAACATGAAACCATTTATAGTCACATATCTATTTTGGTAAATAATTACATTGAGCCAAAATAAACTTTCTAATAATTGCCTAATAACTAATGAAAAAGTTATGCAAATTTGATCTTATTCTACTCTTTGTTTACTGTTTTTTCCACAGAATTTAAATAATCATAAATGGCCAATTTATTACTAGGGACTGTTTTATAAAACAACTATACCATAAAATAAAACTGCTATTATGAGTAATAAGAACACTACATAACGATAAATATAATACAACCTTTATTTTTACAGTCAGCATATATGAATAAATACATTCTTAGAAATACTATTGCTTCATAAGACATTTTATACTGTACGACAGAGTAAATTTGTAAGTAATAAGCCTTAAAAAAAGTAATAAATTATTGCCTCTGCTAAGCGAAACCGGAAATCATGACTTGGTATTAAAAATATAAGATGAGTGCAGTATGAGGCCAGAATATATACATGGGCTTAGTAAAAAAATAATTTTATGATTTATATATTAACATAATATTAGCCATCAGTTAAAAAATTTTCTGTAATTATAATATTGTACAAAAATGATATATATATATTTTTTTTTCAAAAAGATGACTCATAGCTTTGTATTTACTGGGGTCTCTATGTTTTCTTCTGACATATCAAAACCCTCATTTGTTTTTACTTCATGAACTAATGTTTCACTGATTAATGGATCCTTTTTTTGTAAATAATAAAGGTACCTAAAACACAAATGAAAGTTTATTTGGTAACAATTATCCCAATATAATAAGGTAATATTTAATATGTCAAGATAATAGGTTGACTTATTAGAAATGATATATTTGACTGGATGATAATTGAAATATACACATAATACCACTTACAATCTAGTATAGCTCAAAATTCATTTTTAAAAATCATTTGTATATAAATCAATAACATATGAGGTAAACATTTTTAAATATGTGAGCTTTACAAGATTCTGTTTAGATTGACATAGTTTGTATATTTTTCTTATAGCTACTATTTTAATATTTTGGGGTTTAATAATTTTTATATGACTTATTTTTGTAAAATATTGTAATTAATAAGTTTCTCCAAATTCCGAAGAGTGCTGTGATTCAAGGGGCCTTAAGCAGGACACCCCGAGAGCTTGCATATTTGGTGAGTCCACTTAGTCCCCTAGAAACGAAGCGATAATACTATACCATGCAGATCTGAACTACTTGATGTTATGATCAATGTTCAGCTGTGCTAACACCTGACACACTTCCACTCAATTTGGACAAGAGGAGCAATGCCCTGCCTCTGCACAAGAAAATTAGAGTGTAGAAAACCCTTTTTAGACTCATCCTCACATAGGGCTGTGAATGCTTTAAAAAAGTTTACATACATAGAATCAGAAAAGGTCTAATAAATTTAATCTAACAGCTTTCTTTTCAACCGAATTTACGGCTATCTATGAACTCCTAGTATAATATTATCACATAATAATAATAATTAAATTTACTGGATGATAATTGAAATGTGCACATAATAAGACCGCTTACAATCTAGTATAGCTCAGAATTCATTTTTTAAAAACTCATTGTATATCAATCAATAATATATAAGGTGAAAAATTCTAACTGTTGAAGTAGTTGTATTAATAATAATGGGAATACTTACAGAAAAATGAAAACTGTTGGCAGAGTTAAGATACCACCCACTAGAAAAAAAGCACCTGGTAGAAAATCTATGGTGTGATTGTAAACAAAACTGTACATAGGCTGATAAATAAGTGGCACCACTGCCTCACACACACCAAACAGAGAGTTAACTTTACCTAAAATAAATAGAAAAAAGGAAGTATGAACTACATACTGTATTATCGTTTTATTTTGTATTGATTAAAACTTAAGTAAGATATAAAATGTATAGAATAATCATTAACTCTAATAAAAGTTTCTATGTTTAATGATACCCATGCCCGATCTAAGGCATTCTTTGTTAATTAGCCACATTGAGAGTAATTCTATTAAAAGATATGGAAACAATAATATCATCAACTATTATTCTAGGAAAAAAAGTATAAAGTGTTTGACCAAATGAAAAATAAACTAAGAAGAACTGGATGTGTGCAGGAAATTTTTAGTATTTAAGAGAAATATTAAGTTAAAATTTTTATAATGATTGATAGTAATGTATTGCTATTTATAATAATGATTACAATATCAATTTTATAATGACTGCTACTATTTAATTGTCATACAGAATTTTGTGGTTCCAAGAAAAATCACCAGCCTAAGTTATATGAGCAATATTAGATGTTCACATTGACTTGTTCATGGAGGAAAGCTTTCTGATCCAACCTGTATTTAAATAGGGATAAATAAGGGAGTATTCCATATAATTTCCCTAATGCTTTTGGATTTTTTTTAATTGACGTTTAAAAAAGCTTCCACTGTAATTTAAATCACAAAAGAATTTTTCTTCCTCAAAGTCAGCAAATCTGGTAGCAGTTGAGACGAAACTTTTTAGAAAGATTTAAAATTTTTCTTGGTCAGGATTTACTTCAGTTTGACCATCTCTCCTTGCATATAAGGGAATTGACAGTCGGGTTTCAGAAACATCTGTCACATAAAGAGCAACCTTTGTCCCGAACGATTCAACGCGAGACATCGGTATTGCAAATGATTAGATTAACCTTGCAATCTAGTGTTCAATAAGTACAGATGTGAAGTCATGGAAAAGATTAAAGTGAGTTCCCAAAGTCATTCATCGTCTTCAAGGAGGGGAGAGATGTGAGAAAGTCACTTTCTTTTAGGTAAGTTGAGACCAGTGCTTAGTTTCCAGAACCTTTCCGAAGACTTTTATCTTGAGAATCAACGAATATCGCAATGGAGAACTAGTACCTACTACATTTTCCTTAATGTCTTTTTCAAACATTTTCCGCGATTGAGGGCACGAGTCTGTATTTTGTTGATACAGTCGACCACTGGTTTTTGCACAGCAGATAATTCCAGTGCCTTGGCATAAAGAGCTTCCTGGTGAATGATGCAGTGGTCTTTAGAAGAGGTCTTTTCAAATACGTGTCCAATAGTGCAATACAGTCCTTGTCTTTACCCACCATGGCAAGAGCCCCATAAGTGCAAACGCTGCTTTATTTTTGCCAGTCCAAGTATTTTTCTTCAACAGTGATTTTTAGCTCTTCAAACACATCTCCTGTAGTCGTTCCTCGTAGTCGACGGAAGTCAAGGAGTTCTTCAGATGTTTTAAGATTCTCGTTGACCATAAGAACGTAAAAACACAGCTAGCAGATGATTCGTTGTCGCAACTTTCGCCCAAAGCCAAAGAAAAATATTTGGAATTCAAAAGCTTAGGAATTGCCTACGAGTTCACATATTTGGCCATCTCGCCGATCCACCGCATTACAGGGACAGACAGATCTATTTCGTGGACTAGTTTAGAAAATTTTGGATCGTTTTTCTGTTTTACAAAGATTTTTAAGTTGGGCTTTCAAACTTGCTCTCCATTTCCGTATGGTTTCATTTGTGGTGACAGTAGCAAAAGGATTTCATAGGAAGCTGTTACCCTGGAAGAAAGCTCATTACGCCGGTTTTTAATATTAATATCCATCCGCATTACGAATTTTTCTTTTTTTCAATGAAATCCGATCTGAAGACTAAACCAACCGGATAATTGCAATCAAAATAAGCATGATTCTTCGTGAAATGTCTTTATAAATTGTATTTTTTAGGCACTGAAACATTTCCACCACAACACACTATTTAACACTCTCGTTTCAAAGTCCTTTAATAAAAAAGGAGGGTGGGAGAAGCTGGAATTTTTGGTAAAAAATGTAAAATCCACGTGCCTGTTGGTTTTCAGAAAACATCAGAAAATTCACATCCACTGTCTTTTGCCAACTGGATCATTCGCATTGAAAGATCAAAAAGAGGGGGGGGGGGTACCACCCTTCGTTATGAAACCGCCCCTACCCCATTAGCACTTCCTGACATTTGTAGGTTTACCAAATCACACTGTGGGCCTATTGTGTGCCAAATTACTGATCATTCCCTTTTTTACTATTTTCAATTATTAAAAAATTAATAATTATATTTAAAATACTTGTAAAAGTTGATTAGACAAACTTAAAAAAAAATTCCCGGACGAGTAGGCCGTGAGCCACCCCAAAAAGCGTGACGGGCCGTGGGTTGAGCACCCTTGCTATAGAGCGTGGCATCGTGTACACTGAATGATGGATCGTTTCGTTTGTGGATCTTCAATTCCGACTGAAGTATAAAATATTCTATTTATATTTATTGTATGAAAAAGGTCCGGCTATATTTCTCACTTCATAGCTCTTCGCTTCGGTTTGGGAGCGATGTAATGTAGTCCTTTAAAGACCACGCATCGTGTTCTTTCGTTGGGTAGCAATGTATGTGTGGAAATCAGCCTTTACGTTTTACAGGTAATTTACAATTTTCCTGTGTGTTGCTGGAGTCTTTGGATGAATAAACATTTTCAATAATCAATTTTAAATCGTACGTTGTTTTGAAACTTATCCGAACTTTTGAAACTTTTTGTACATGAAGAAATAAGTTAGTTTTAAGTATGTAAATGTAGGTTATGATAGATTCAATTATACAAAAGACTGGAAAACTTTGGTGAATAGGTCTTAAGTTTTTGTAGTTTGTAAGTCGTAGATATCATAAGAAAACGCATGTATATTTTCTTTTAATTTAAAATAAAAATGGTTTAAGAGTATAAATCAAGGTGTGTGGACCAGTGCAGCAATGTCTGCTGGTGATGAAATACCCCATGGCCCCATTATGTGGACCAATGGGGAAACTCCGTATGGGATGAGGATCCCAAGGAGGTTTTTTTTTGTTCATATCCTGTTGTTATACGAGGACGTATGTTGACAATGAATCTATTTACAATGGGCCATTATATGTCCTGTAAATTGTCTACATTTTACACAATTTTTAATATGTTAACATTGTGATTGGTTAAATCCAATGTACATTATACATTGTCTATACACATTTAAAAAAGGAGATGGGGCTCACCTTCTGGATCACCAGGAAGGAGAAAAAGAAAAAAATACTTATAATAAAAGCTTGGATCATCTCCCGCATGTACATAATGACAAATGTAATGTACATAAATGATGGACATAAATATTTCATACTGTATTTACGTGTCTCTTAGGTATTTAGGAGTTTGGGCCTACCGTGTCTTACTTTAACATGCTTCGAGGTAGAGGTACCATGGTGGTACTATTAATTATGGAATTGTCGAGCTACCAACAAATGGTGCTCAGTTCGACAGAGAGCGCACTCCTCTGCATACCCTTACCATATTCACCATAACACAACGGTCCTGCTGAAACAGATGCTGAGGAGAGGGACATTACAACTCAGCAACATATACAATTATTTTATAAGGTTCCTGATCCGTGAAAGCATACCTTCTTGTTTCCACTACTGAAGCCAGTCAAGAGCGAAGATTACCATACCAACTAAACTCCCGATTTTTGATTCTCAAAAAATGCTGTGTAGAAAACGACATCGTCCCACCGGAGCAGAAGAGATTCCATACCTGCCTCAGTATAGAACATTCCTTTGGGAAACTACAGTCAGAACCAAGGCAGGACATCAAAAAGAACATAGTTACTGCTATGAGCTGGATATACTGCACGCTGGTTTTTGACTCGGTGTCTTAATAACCGATCACTTCATGTGGAGTTCTTATGGAGCAGTGTTTTCACCAATGATTGTCAACGTGTACACGTATGAAATCGTTAGAGCCTGGTACAACAACACAACAGTAGCTTCTGTCAATGACGATATCGCCCTTCCCTGATGCCGGCGAAGGATTGCCTGGAGCTGCTATAGATATACACACATTTAGTTATAATATTGAACTATATTAAGTTTTGATGAATTTGTTTAAACTAGGCCTTACAGGACCAGTAATAAGTAATCTAAGAAATCTTGATTTTAGTTTTCTAGAGAAAATTTGCAACTTCATTATTCATAGATCTACTCAGTTCCCCTTACGAAGTTAGGCTATCCAGACACACCCCTATCATACATTCACAAACCAAAACAATATAGATACGATTTTTTCATGTCAACATTATTAGCAAGTTATGTAATCAAATATAATAATTGATTAGCTTACCTAATTCTTCTGATGGCACTAGTTTAGAAGCAATTGATCTCAGCGCAATTACAGAAGTCCCTCCAACCATGTCAAGTAATGTAGCTAAAATTTACATAAAACAATTATATAGGATAAATATATACAAAAATACATTATTCAATTTACTGTCCAATTTCTTCAAGATCATTAGGTAGACGAAATTATCATTGATGGAAACTTATATTTTGAAATTCACATATAGGCACTATTTCTCAAATAAATTAATATTTTTTGGGAGTGAAGCTTTACTCTTCATTCCTTTTTTATTGGTATTCGTCTTTAATACAATTACATTATTATGATGAATACCTCACTAACATGGCATATTTAAAAAGTGTTCAATTGAAAATGTCAAATCACCTTTTGTTGGATTTATATTTATACTTAATAGTTTCTTAACCAAACTATTAAACTCACCCAAATAGAATTGTTTTGTGTTTTCAGCAAGGGCATAAAACACGCTTGCAATAATCTTGCTGGTGCACGCTATGATTCCAAGCATTGCATCGTCCATTTTCATTAGATGAGTAAATAGGCCCATCGCCAATGAAGTTCCTAAAAATAAAAATCGAAAATTGATGCTTTCTTTAAGTTTTATACAATTAAAAAATGTACTGTTTGTTTATCCAAATTAATAACTGTATAAAATTTCACTAGTGGGACATGATGAAGTGGAATGAACACGAAATAACAAATTGAACCTGTAATACATTACACAATTAAGGAGTTTTAATAGGCCGGCCTCTATGTCAAGCGCGAGTTGTTTGCGAAAACAAGCTTATTCAAAGTTTTAAAGAATGTAATAACTAATAGTAGGCTACTTAATCCCAAACATAATACATATTATTAATCAAGACGTTAGTTGCAACTGTCCCTGTCTCTAGTTAGTTGATAAGCAATAGTTTTGTTTAATAATTAGTTCATCAATTCAATCAAGATGGAACACTTGAAACGCTGATTTCCAAAAGGTGCTAAATCGATTTTTTGAAGTTTTACAGGAAACACAAAATTCTCTCCCAAATTTGTTATTGGACCACTTCATCTGATCCTTTTTTCTGAAAAATCTAGAATTTTTTTTCATTTTTAATATTTTTTTGGTTCAGTTTATTATAATAATCAGCTTATATAAAATCAAGATAGTACTTTTTGGAAATAAATGTGGATACTGTACTTTACTGTTAATTTTGGGAAAAACTAAATAGAATAAAGTATTTTTTGAAATAATACTTCTTTGATTTTAACTACGATGGTACTTACCTACGTATGCTCATTATGCTTTTTGTTTTCAGTAAACATAGGACTTATTGAATTTAAACACCTTATAATATTATTCCCAGAAAGATATTTCATTTATTTATGGTATATAAACAAATAGGTATATAATGATATTATAATTATGTTAGTAGTCATTAAATTTATTTATTTGACGGTTTTTGGAGATCCAAAACCGAGGTTAAATCTGTATATATCAAAAATAAAATTTGTTTAGTGTATCAATCAGCAAAAAATAAAAATAAAATAGATAAATAAATAAAAATATTTTTGTTTAAGTAGTTCATTTTATTGTAACTATCATAAATCCTATTACTTACCTTGAATTAAAAACCTTTTCTATTTTGTTTCAAAAATTTAAATCGAGCGGGGATACTTTCTGAAATGCAATGAAGTATAAATTTCCGCTCTTCCATTGCGTTACCAGTATTTTTCAAGAAAATTTGTCAATTCATTTTCATTTAAATTCTTAAAATTTTTTTTTATATATAATTCTTTATAGTGCTAAAATTACAATATGCCTTATTAGGCAATAAGTAATTGCGATAAATGTTCTCATTCATACCATATTTACAATTCATCATTCACTCGCTCATTCACAGTATTTACAAACACCCCAGAGGCCTCCCAAATCCACATGGTTGTCACCTCCCTCGCATGCGAAAGAGGGGTCTCGGGAAGTCCCCCACGCTCCACCGTCAGCCGCGTCACCGGATACGACCGGATTTTTTTCACTCACGTAATTATAACGATTAATTTTATTTTATTTGTTAAAAGAAAAAAACAAGATTGTAATATTTTGTTGTATTGAAATGTATAATTAGGAATTAAGGTTGTTTACGTCTAAGCAAGTGATAAAGTGACCTCTAATGCGATCAGCATCGACTTTGTTTTGGCATTGCGGATCAACTCCGATCGTCATCGAATTACTGGCTCAGTTCCCCGAAAGTTGCGAACGAAGAAGGACCCTTGGAAATTTTTGATTGATGATGACCCCACATTCACACTGCTTCTTCATCGCTGAATTTACACCGGATATCCACCACCCAACCCACGCTACCGATTGTTTGGATAGTGAACATCGAGAAGAATTTTTCTTCTCCACTTTGGGATCTCCGGTAAGAGGTTATTTTGCTATTACACACACCAGTTATCTCCGGATTCAGCTCACACCATCCTTTTACTTGCAAGAATAGAAGGTTATTGACTTTTGGTGATTGACACTATTAAATTTAGTAAATAGGATTTAATTCATTTTTATTTATATTAAAGCGTAAAGACATTTATATTTTTGTTATCTATAATTTTTTTCATTTTATTTTTAGATTACTAACCCAGTTACTAACATTACTTTTTTTTGTTTATATATACGATTATTACATATGTATTGTCATTTTACAATTTTAGTTTTTTTGTATCATCTTTCCTCGATTATATTTTGTGTACACAATCTTGTTTTTTTTTTTCTCTCTCTCTCTCTAGATAACCAATAGTTTTTTTTTTTATTTTCCTTTTGTTTTTTGTTGTTTTTCTGGTAAATGCAGGCACCCATTCTTGAACTTTTTTGCTGAATTTCACAGCCGGTAATTTGCAAGGGACAGAAGTTCGGCGACGTAATTTTACTAGCCCCTTCTTCCACATCTTTTGGTCCTCCGTGTTCGGATATTGTGATTCAGAAAAAAGTAATTGTATTTACAACATTCCGTCTTGATCCTTTTATATAATCATCTTCCCACTCACAAGATTTGTTAATTTAATTGGTATTTTATTTGTTTATTGCTAAATTCTGCCATCAACATGCCTCCTAAAGTTAACCAGGATGATTCGGAAGAGCAAATGGATGCTCTTAGCGATGAATTCAAGGACTTAGCTGACGATATTAATGAAACTAAGACTGTTGGGTTATCAATGGGAACTGACTCAACCAAACAAAAAATCTTCGCTGCTCGCATTTCTCGACTAGACAGTGCTTATGAGAAGTTTTCAGCGTGTTATTCGAACTAGAGAAGGGTAGTAAAAAGGTTGAAGAGCCAAGAAGCTATTACGAAGCGATAGCATTGGGATTTTCTATTGCCCCTAAGGAATCGGAATCCACTGGAAATAGATCACTGGTTGAAAGAGGCGAAGAATATTCGCAATTACGCCTTCCCACAATTAATATTCCTACTTTTTCAGGCAATATTTCAGATTGGCCTTCGTTTAAGGATACTTTTTCTTCCATGATTCATGATAATACGGATTTGAATCCCATTCAAAAATTCCATTATTTGAAGTCCTCCCTAAAAGGTGGAGCGGCTCAAATTATCACGGCTATTAATGTCACTCTTGACGGCTACGATCAAGCTTGGGCAGCTTTAACTAAAAGGTATGACAGCCAACGATTACAAGCCACCCACCATCTGATGAATATATATTAATTTTCCACCACTTCAAAAATGTTCCCTCGCAACTCTTGATCACTTTTCGTCAGTAATTCTTGAAAGCGCTGCAGCCTTTAATAGATTGAACTTAGTTGATCCCGTAGGCTTTATATTGTATTCGTTTGCCGTCAGGCTGTTAGATGCCAAAACTCGAGAGCGTTTCGAAAACGAATTTGGTTCCAGATCCAAAACTCCGACTTGGAAGGAATTTTCGGATTTTATCTACCAATTAATCATTTAGCTTCAAGCAAATACTATGACGTCAAATCAAAAAGCCACTCCAGCTAACACTGACTATAAATATACTCGCCAGGCAAAAAAGGTGTTGATGTCTTCCGGAGCAGTCACCGAGCAATTTAAATGCCCCGTCTGTATGGAAAATCATAGAATTTATGATTGTCCTAAGTTTCGATCACTCGCTCTCAGACAAAGATTTGAAAAAATCAAATTGTTAAACCGTTGCCTCAACTGTTTTGCTTCAGGTCATTCAGCTTCAAAATGCCCCTCTACCCATTGTTACAAGCAGTGTCATTTACGGCACCATTCTCTTTTACATTTTCCGAAAAGTTCTGACACCCACTCCATATCAAATCGTAATCAAGGTCATTCCGTTTCTAGTGTACACTCATCACTGCGAACTCATTAGTCTGAAAACTCTACAAGGAAATCTCACAATATACCCACACACTCCGAGTCTTCACAAATAACAACCAATAGTCCCAACCCCCCAGCCGTACAAACATCCGTGTTGTCGTCGGCTTCGACAGAACAAATAAATGTTCTTCTGGGTACGGCTCTATTAAAGATTAAAGACTCCTTCGGTTGTTTCCAGTTGGTGTGAGCTCTAATTGATAGTGGGTCTCAACGCTCCTTTATCACCTCACAATGTGCAAAGCGATTACGTTTGCAACTTATTCCAAATGATCATAATTTGGTTGGTTTCGGGAGCCATCCTATTTCTGGTTGTAAGCACCAAGTTTATTGCAGTATTTCTTCCACTAAGGTAGAATCGCCAGCGCATCACACATACGCAGTTGTGATTGACTGTGTTAACAACGAGATGCCCTGCGAAATCATCATGGATACGGTAGTCCAACATTATCAACATTTAGATCTTGCAGATCCAATGTTCAATCAGCCAGGGCCCATAGAATTTCTTGTTGGTGCTGATCTATTTGGGGAAATCTTGGAAGGAGAGGTAGTAAAATCAGCTCATGGGTTTCCCAATGCCATAAAAACCACACTTGGTTGGATTTTATTAGGACCCATTACAACGGCAAATCCATTTCTCTGCAGCACTACCTTGCTCGCTAATTCTACACCTTCATCTGAACTTCAGGAGTTAACTCAGGTGATGACTCGTTTTTGGGAAGTCGAGGAAATAAATGATGTTCCGAGAATCAATCCACTTGATATAAAAAGTGAGGATCATTTTAAAAGGACGCACTCTCGAACACCCTCCGGTAGATACATGGTCCTTTTACCCTTTAGAACGCAACATCTCAACTTAGAAAGCTCCAGGTTCATGGCCTTAAAACGTTTTAAAAACTTGGAAACGAAATTTGAACGAGAACCATCCCTAAAATTGGAATATGGAAAGGTTTTCGAAGAATATTTCAAAAAATGTTATTTATCGCCCAGTTCTCAAACGGGGAAATATTTTCTTCCACACCACTGTGTATTAAAAAAGAGCACAAGTACCAAATTGCGTATAGTTTTTGATGGTTCGGCTACTACCGTTAATGGATCCCTCAATGACTACCTACTTTGTGGTCCTAAACTGCAACCTGAGATCACAGATGTATTGTTGAAATTTCGATTACCGCAAATAGTTATGACAGCCGATATCTGTCAAATGTATTTGCAGATTTTGATTGCCCCAGAGGATCGTTCCTATCTTCATTTATTTTTTAGAGCTGAAAGTTTCGATCAACTAGCCGAATTCGAATTTAATTGTTTACCGTTCGGACTTTCATGTTCTCCCTTTTTAGCAATTCGAGTAATACAACAACTCGTAGCAGATGATGGAAACAAGTTTCCTAATGCGTCTCGAGCATTGTTAGAGGAAATGTATGTTGACGATTTATTGACTGGTGCTGATACGTTGGAAGAGGCACAGACACTTCAAAGAGAACTCGTAGCCTTGATGAGTCGAGGAGGTTTTCAATTGAAAAAGTGGTGCAGCAATGCAATGGAGCTTTTAGAACCAGTTTTGGTAAATGAGCCGAAACCCATGATCTCCTTATCTAGTTTGGAAGATAACGTGGTGAAAATACTCGTAATACAGTGGGATCCTCAACAGGATAATTTTACCTATCGAATACACTCAAGAGATTTGGTTTTAAATAAACGAGGCATCCTTTCAACTATTGCCAGGATGTATGATCCTTTAGGATATTGCGCCCCAGTTATCTTCAAAGCAAAGGCGATTCTTCTACTATTATGGTCAGAGAAACTCGATTGGGATGAACCAATTCCACCTGCTATTTCCAAGCCCTGGGAAATACTTTTTAAAGATCTGGCGCAATTAGAAGCTATTAAGATTCCCCGTGGTCTTAAACCACGCTCCCCAGCAGACATGTCTGTTGTGGGATTCGCTGACGCATCTTCTTTAGGTTATGCGGCAGTTCTCTATCTTCGTTCTCAGGATCAATTGGAAAGGGTAGACACCCATCTAATGATCGCTAAAACCCGATTAGCTCCATTAAAAACCCTCTCAATTCCAAGGCTTGAACTATGCGCTGCTCTACTTCTTGTCAACCTTTTGCGATCTGTTCAACTCATTATACAACGATTAAAACCAACCTCTATTTTCTTGTTGTCTGATTCTTCCACCGTTTTATCGTGGTTAAATACACCTGTTCATCAACTGAAAACATTCGTGGCCAATCGAATAGTGAAAATTTTAGATAACTCTTTTCTCCCTAATTGGCATCACATTCGTTCAGAAGATAATGCCGTCGACATTGCGTCTCGGGGAACTTCTCCGTCAGACTTGGTCAATCATTCAGTTTGGTGGAAGGGACCTGACTGGATGAAGAAACCATTGTTGGAATGGCCATTAACTAAGACAACAAAATCATCGAATTGTTCAGACTTACCTGAGACAAAACCAGTTTGTACTATCTTGGCTACCACAACCAATGCATTGTCTTTATTTGAAGTTATTGAAAAATTCTCATCCTATTCCAAATTAATTAGGGTACTTGCATATGTCCAACGCTTTATCGTAAATTCTCGCCCTCATTCAATCAAGAAAAAATGTCAATTATGCTTAGAGGAACTTCGTCAAGCTACTCACACCTTGGTGAAAATAGTTCAAAGACATCATTTCCCCTCTGTAAGCTCCAAACCTTCTCTTATAACATCGCTAAAATCATTATCCGTTTTCATCGATTCTCGTGGAGTGTACAGGGTGGGCGGTCACCTCAGTAATGCCCCTATAAATTATGATGCTAAACATCCCATGTTGTTACCCTCTAAATCACGTTTTGTGGAACTACTTGTCGACCACTACCATATTGTTTATTTACATGCTGGACATCAGCTCCTCCATTCAATACTACGTCATCATTATTGGATTATTTCAGCAAGACGTCTGATACGCACTCGAATTCACCGATGTTTGAAATGCCATCGCCTAAAAGTAAGACCTTACACACCTTACATGGGAAATTTGCCAATATCAAGATTCGAGCAAGGCTGACCCTTTATCAATGTCGGGATTGATTTACCTGGTCCATTCTCAATCCGTGAATCCTCTCGCCGTAAGGCTGCCCTCGGCAAAGCGTATGCCTGCTTATTTATGTGCATGAGCACAAAGGCGTTGCACATTGAGATCGTGTCGCAATTGACAACAGTAGCTTTCTTAGCCTGTTTAGACAGACTTATATCTCAAAGAGGACTACCCAGCAGAATGTGCTCCGATAATGGAACAAATTTTGTAGGAGCGTCACGACATTTAAAAGAGCTATACTCCTGGTGGAATACCTACTCCCTGAAAAAGGACATCGAAAACTACTTCGTAAATCGAGAAATGAAATGGAGTTTTATCCCTCCATTCGCACCTCATTTCGGTGGTTTGTGGGAGGCTGGTGTGAAGTCGTTTAAGTACCACCTTAGGAGAGTAATGGATTGCCAACCCCTTACATTTGAAGAACTCTCCACCATCGCAAATCGCATAGAAGCGATTTTGAATTCTCGACCCATGCATCCTATGTCATCATCACCAGAAGACTTGGATGTCTTGACGCCGGGTCACTTCCTGATTGGTGCCCCTCTAGTTGCTCTGCCAGAACCAGAGTCAATCGAGCCATCGCGCCATCCAATCTCGAGATGGAATCTCATTCATCGCTGCATAGGCAATATTTGGAAACAATGACCACGGGACTACTTACATTGCCTACAGCAACGTAGTAAATGGACTACTGAATTGGCAAATGTAAATATCGGCACACTTGTGCTTCTTATTGACCCTAATGTACCTCCCCTCAGTTGGCCTGTAGGGCGCATTAAAGAGGTTTTTCCTAGACAAGACGGGATTGTCAGGGTAGTAAATGTGAAAACCTCTACAAACGAGTATACCCGTTCCGTTTCACGCCTAGCTCCATTGTTACCTCCATAGTGGGTTGATCTACCTGGAAATTTTCTACGCAAATTTGGTGGGCAGTATGTTGGGTCCCAACTATTTTTTTAATTACTGGCTCAGTTCCCCGAAAGTTGCGAACGAAGAAGGACCCTTGGAAATTTTTGATTGATGATGACCCCACATTCACACTGCTTCTTCATCGCTGAATTTACACCGGATATCCACCACCCAACCCACGCTACCGATTGTTTGGATAGTGAACATCGAGAAGAATTTTTCTTCCACAGGGGTCGTTATGAAGGGTTTTGTTGCTGGTGTAATAAGGGGCATTTACTATTATTCTCAGGACTTTTGATTGAAAGGAAATTACGCTTGATGTTCGACTTTTTTGCTGTCCCCCATAGCTCTATTCCGTATGTCCAGATTGGCTTAAGTATAACATTGTAGATTAGTAATTTATTTTCTATTGAGAGATGGGATGTCCTTTGAAGTAGTCTGTACAGTTGTCCAAAGCGTCTGTTTAGTTCTTGTCTTTTTAGCCTCGTATTTGGGTTCCAGGTCAGTCGTTTGTCAAGATGGAAGCCCAAGTACCGTACTGTCTTGGATACTGCGAGGAGTAAGTTTAAGTTTGAGTAAGTTAGTTTGAGAATTTGAGGAGTAAGGAGATCATATCCAGGGGATTTTCGGTAAGGTTAGTTTTTCAGAAGGCATTTGACCTCAGAGGGGTTAACGGCTTTTGGTGGAAGTGAGATCATCAACAGTTGTGCCATGAGTATGGCTTTGATGAGAAAGATGAGGTGTGAAAGTGTGGGTAAGATGTAGAGCAAATTCCTCCGACCTATCCCCATCCGAAGCCGCCCAATTCTTAACAATAGAAAATAACTTCACGTTATGCGTTATCAAAGTTTATATTATTTTTTTTGTAGTATTTTCAGGTTTATCGAATTTTTTTTTTTCGATTTGGACGGATTATATTATAATATTATATTGAATTGAGAAAGGCTGCTACATAATATAAAATATTTGTAAGAGTATCTTTTATTAGCTTATTAGTAGTTTTAAATCATATTATCTGCTTAGACAACATCATTAATTGTGATCTAAGAGTCCATTGATTCAGTCCATGCAATGCCATTTACTGAATATCTGTGTATGTCATACCTAAGACCTGCGCGCATTATTTGCGAGCATAAAGCGCGAGTCGTGTATGTTGGCGTTGACTCTGCTGAAGCAGACACAATTGCCAAGAGCATCTGCTTGTCATATAACATAACGATTGATAAAGAAGGGGACCAGCTCAGCTTGTAGCTTTCTTTGATGATCAGCCAACTCATCATCAATGGGAAAACAGATTTGCTTCCCTTGGTGAAGGCAGGGCTTTCAATGAAGCATATGATGTCAGAGAAACCTTTAAAACATTATTTTGTACGCAAGAAAATATTTACGATATAGCCATAGCTCATACCAACTGAGTAAAAAAACAACCACCATCAATTTAAAAGTTAATTTGTTGAGAAAAGCAAGCGAAATTGTTCAAGCCTGGCTTGAGTTTTCAGGTAATTTTAATTGTTTTTATATTGTGTTAAAAAAAGAAGAAAAAAAATTAATTTAAAAATAATAATAATAATTGCCATTATAAATTTATAGTTCACCATATCATAAATCTGACAAGGAGTACTGAATTATCAAATAATTGATTCAAATGTACTTAGCCTCAATATGACTGTTAAATACAGAGATTGCATCTAGGCCATGTTAATAAAAATTACATAATGTGTATTGTTAATTATTACCATTATATGCAACTCAAATATTACTTTATGATTATAATTTACATTAAGTATATTTCTTTCTAAAATTACGTGATAGAACGTATCTTTACCTAAACTAATCATTGAAAGATTTCTAAATTTTTTTTCAGAGAAATAAGCAGTAATATTTAAGAAGTTTCTCCTTACTGTTATTTAAAGAGAAAAATAAATCAGTACAACAATCGTATTTTGTAGAAATATGTTAATTATAATTACCCATTTCTTTGAAATAGAGATGGTGCCTACAATTGCGACGGTGTAAAAGTGAATTTGAAGGAAAGAAAATCATTTCTAGTAATTATTTTCATATTAAATAAACTTATTACTCAATGATGGACGAAGGGTTGTTAAACCTGTGAAATTGTTTTCAATTTGATCCCATCAAAACAAAATTTTCATGATGTAATTGAGTGCTTTGTAATTTGAACTCTATTTTTGTCTCTCAAACTGTCAATATTAAAAAAAAAATTATAAACTGTGGTCATGGAGATGTTACAACACTTGTTTTATTGTAATACTAATAAATATTCATAAGGTGTAATAATGTTAAAAGGTTTCTATTAACTTACCTACCCAATATACGCTTGCTCACAGTTTCCTCTGTACGTCCTTACAGTGGTAATTTTTGTTACGCATATCCCGAAAGGGAGAGTGTTCTTGAACGGCAATAATTAGCTTTTCGGCGTCCATGGGGAAACAAATAAGAAAAGTAACTCAAATCGTTGCACGTAACAGGACTTGTCGCACCGTTCCGCCGATTGCCACCGGAGAATCCCATCTCAATTGCATCGGGCGTCTTCCTGCGTAAACGGGCGAATAGGAAGTATGCAGTGGACGAGTTCCAATGGTTTCTTTCCTTGTTGGATCATGGCTGTTTCAGGCCTTAGACGGCAGGGCGAGTATTCTCGGCCCTTCACGGTTGGACGGCCGGACTAAGGCAAGTTCGCTTAATGTCTATAACTTCACATTCATACTACATTCTTATCAACTTTAAAAGTTAAAATATCAAAAACAAAATTATTAGTACTAGTTTCCATGAGTTAGCTTACCTAAAAGGTTTATCACTATCCCATATGTACCATAAATACTGAAATCTACTTCATTCCACTTGAAACGGTACCTTGTAAATAGGTAGCCTACTGCGATTTCACCTGCAAAAAAACAAAAAACAAACAGCAATGTTAAAACGAACAAAAATTTAATTATTATAGGTATTTTTTAATGAATCTAGTGACCTAGTTTGATCAAAGAGTAGTTATTCACAGAACATTGCATAAATTCACCTACCTATGATTTTCTTGGTCTGTCTTGTTAAACCTATATTGTAATAAAAATGGTTACTACGTTGCAACAATTACTTGTAACATGCCAGCAAATGAGTAATAATACTTTATACAGGGTCAAAGAATGATGTTAATTAAATTCGATTCGAGGGGGTATAAAGGGTACAAAAAAGAAGCTCTGAATTCGGCGATTGAAAAGGAGGTAAATAGGGAAAAATGTCGAGGGAGAAAAAAATAGATGGAGATTGAGGATGATGTTCTATAGCAGTCGAAACCTCATGATGGTGGCTAAAAACAGCATACAGCTAATGCCTACGAATGATTCTGGTTCCCACATAGTGACGTGAGATGGTTTTGATAAAGGAACAGACGGAAGGTGAAGCCTGGTGATGATGGAATAAGCTGGTAAGCACGGATTATAGTGACTCATACAGGGATAAGGAGAGAGGAGCAGACTCAAGTTGCCACGAAGCCAGCACATGGAAGAATGAACGAGCATGGACCAAACTCTCTGCGCTGAGGGACGGTGCATCGTGAGTTGACGTCACAGCTCCCAGTGACGATGAGATTATAAATAAAGAAAAAGAGTTCTTAGGAGGAATTAGAAAATATTTCAATTAAAAATGTTAAAATAAAATGTTCGGGTACTTTCTAGTTACGTAGATGCAAATGACCAGTTATTTTGACTGGTTCTGGTAGAAATAGCTTTGTCTGAACTAGTGGTAGTTCTGGTGCTAAAATCATTAGTTTATTTGAGCCAGTAAGTAAATTATATCTTAGAAACCATCCCATGAGTATTTTACTATGTAAATCATATATAAGTTAAGGCATGGGTTAATAAAATGTCACGAATCAAAATGAATAATGTGAGTTAAATTTTCATAAGATTTTTTAGTGTAAGTTCGACATAATATGGATATCTGCATAAATGACATCTGAATGGTTGTGAACGCTATTGATCCAGTCCCTAGTATATCACTATATTTATAGGAAATAGCCACTTTGTATTAGTAGTCCATATTAAAGTTATGACATTTTCCCTCTTGTTTATTTAGGTGTGAAATTTTACGTGAGTTAATGGTTCGTTTAGAATAGACTTTTATTGATTATTGGACAACATTTTTCATTAAATGTCTGACTTCGGTCATTCCGAGAGAGGAGTTAGGAGTTAAACGGGGCTTAACTTAAATGATTTAAAGGGTTGAGGGTGCAAAATATCATTTGATGACCCCAATCATACTTAAAATAATCACATCCCTGTAACCAATAAATAATTACGCCTCATTAATTATTTTAATATTTTATTTTTTATGTAAATGAGTAGGAAAATATATTAAAGGTAAGAAAATAAGTAGATGTCAAAATGAGTTTAGTTAATGAAGAATTGTTTGTAAATTATTTTTGAGTTAATGGTAAATGTGTTTAATGAGAGAGTAAAATTTGAACGTGAGGATTATTTAAGATAAATATTGCCAATGGGATTTCGGATGGTTGTGGGGAGACCAGTAGAGGGTGGGAATTTACTAGATGAGTTGGATCCTATTAGTAAAAAAACATACAGTTCTTTTTTCACCATCATTATGATGCCATTAATGGTGATTATGATTGCATCGTGAGCTGAAGAAAGGGGGTCATCAGTGGCTGTAATTCTTTTTCCGTACCGCGTATCTGTAGCTCAACATTACTACCGAATTTTGAGAAATGACTTAAAGATAATGACAAGTGAGAAACTAAGCTTTCACTGAATATATCCCACAGGTTTTTGAGAAACAGCGAGGGCTGATGAATTGAATATGGAACTGAAGCTTTTTCAAGGGAATGAATGAAGCCCGTGGACAATTATTTATAACGGATAACTCGTTTCATATATCAGATCGCCTCGCAAAATACGATATTTTTATTATAGAATATTAACTAATTATTATTATTATGTTGAGCCCGTTAATTATCCTTGAGTTGATTTTATTATAGTGAATATGTCCCTTGTGGAATTCACCGTTTTTTTCCCATCCTATTTATATTTGAAGTTTTAAGTAGCACCTAATACCCGAATATGTATTGTTGGTGTGTCCAAATTTTATTAAACCATACATATTAATTAAAACTTATTAAATTATCTATAAAAATACCCGTGAGCAGATAAGACCTTCCATTGTAAAGTGACGCCATAGTTACGAAAAATATTTTAATTGAAAATTCAACAAACATTTGATTAAAAGTGAAAAGTTTATAAATAATAATAAAGACAGCTCTTCCGCATAATAATAATTGTAAATTAGGCAATAAAAATAATTTGCACACCCATAAATTTTCATTTTTTTCTAAGATTATTTAATTTTTTTTTATAATAATTTTTTCTAGTTAGTCAATTGAATAAAATAAAAAGAAATATCCAAAAATTACCCAGCCAAAATATTAACACGATTATTACCAAAATTGAAACATAAAAGGTATTTGCACAATTTATGTTATTATTTAAAAGCAGTATAAACAAGTACTGCAGTTATGGTATTGAAAATTGGTATTTTTCTTTTTCTGTGAGGTTTCACCTAAAAATACTTTGATTCAAGTCGTTTATTTTTAGAGAAATAAGAATGAAAACTTCATTATCTTTGAGGCAAATTATTGGTATACAGTAATGTTTTAGATTTTTCATAGTTAGTTTGTTGTTAAGAAATAAAATGCAAACAATAACTGTGGAAGATAAGCCTCGAAAAGGACGTCCATGACGCTCCCCTCAAGAAAAATACGACAAATTGTGAAATCAGTCAAATCCCAAAGGCAGTGTACAAAATATGGATTGTCGCTTAACATCTTAAAATAAGATTGTTTTGTTAAAATCTATTTATATATCATGTATTAGAATTAGATAAAACGTAATTGGAAGAATCACTTTTTGACGAAACCCTTTAGAATATAATAGAATAGAAAAAAAATTATACCGGAACAAAGCTCCCTGTAATAACTTTAATGTTCAGATTACAAATTTAAATTTATTATAATATTGGCAAATCAAAAAAACTATTATATCATAATAGGAAAAAACCAAAAACAATGACAATGTGAAATAACATATAAACCTCTGTAGGAAAGATAATAATAATTATGAAATAAAATAATAATTGTTGGACTGATTTTAGTAAATAAAGTCATAGACGGATCCACCATTAAGGAACACAAAAAAAATAAAAATAATATCCAGAAGTCTGTACCATTCTATATGACATTAAATAAAAGTCATTAAATTAATACAAAATAAAAAAAAAAAAAGTGACATATAAACTGACAGCCAACATCTATCTAAATATAGTAAACAATTTAATAAAAATATGAAATACAAAAATATAAGTAATATAATGAACGAATCGTTCCCAGGGTAACGAGCGTCTCTTTGGATGGGGAGGAGGTGTTGGAATAAGAGAGCTTTAAAGGTTCGCAAGAATGAAACATGGTGGATATTAGGAGTTAGAGAATTCCAGAGGGCAGTAGAGTGAGCAAGGAAGCACCGATCGTATGCTGCAGTTTGGTGAGCAGGAGTATAAAGGTCAGAGAGACGGGATCTTGTTTTCCAGGAGGTGACTGTAAAATATTGTACTCGTATATATAAGGGACAATGTGAAGGAATTATCGTGTACGGAAGGAGGAAAAGAGCCACCCTAACGCGGCGTGAGGTGAAATACATGGGAGGGCCGCAGAGTCCCAAAGACAAATCTAATAAAGAAATTCATGATTTGCTTCAACATGTCCTCGAGTCTCATCAAGAGACCCCCATACACCACACAGCTATAGTCAAAGTGAGGGAAAATGAAGGATGATACAAGGAGTTCACATGGGGGCTTGGGAAGCAGATGATGAAAGCGATGGAACAGTTTTAGGGTACCTATTGACTGACGGGAAAATTGGGAGATATGTTCTTTCTAAGAGAGTTCTGGGAGAGAGGTTTTGTCAATGGTTATCCGAAGGTTTTTAACAGTGGAGCAGGAAGTGATGGGGTAGTTACTAAGGGTAAAGCCGAAAGTATCAGCAAAGGATCTGAGGAGGAAACTTGAGCATATGACAATAGCCTGGGTTATCGCTGCGATTAACCTTCAGACAGGAAAGGTTGGAGGTTTCTAACATTTATAAATATAAACCTCCTTATAAATGGGGCTTTAGAATCGAAACATATTATCTATTAAATGTATATTCAAAGTTTCTAAATACGCGCCCTGAGTGCAACTATTCCCTTAGAACAGTAAATCTTGGAGGTGGTAACATTATGGAAGGCGATGCCTGGCATATAATGGTGGGGGCAACTAGTGACTCTTCGTGAAGAATCAGTTCCATCAAACCGGGGTCATGTAATCATTCCTTCGTTCAAAATGACAAAGACACTACCTAAACATCATATCTAACTACGAACCTTACAACTAAAGAATGCCGTCTCTATACTCACCTGCAAGATTTTTTGATTCACCTGGAAAATGAAAATGATGGGGGAAATTATTTAGGTAAGCGCCTAGGGAATGACTGTAACTGAAACCTTAATGGAATCAGGCCTCAGGGGATAGAAAAGGTGTTTAAGGATTTTAGTAATTATTAATTGCCAAAAATATAAAAAATAATATATTACTATTAAAAATCCAACATGATTTCAGTGTGAAAAGAAGTAGAAGTATGTTTGAGTTTTTAATTAAGAACACTTAAGAAATAAATTTAGTAACTCCTCAACCACGTATTTGCTGGACTTTTTGCATTAATGGGTTTTTTAAATTCTTAGAAAAAATATATAATAACCTATAGAAATTTATGTTGGTATGTTATCGCATCAAATTCGATTGGAAAAAAATATGAATCACTAGATATACAAATGTAACCATTGCTTGTTGACAAGTATTAATAATAAATTTATGAAAACTTTAACTACAGAATTACTCATTTGTTCTAATAGCAGACTACTAGATATAAGCTAGTTGTGTTGTTAGCAGCAGTCAGTGAGTATGTTGTGTAGCTCACGTGAGACCTCTAACAGGGACAGCAACACCATCCTGGGCCTTGGCCTTTTAAAGAACGTCTTTTGAATTTTTCACGTCTCGAATCAAGGCCGTTTCCTCGAGTGGTATCTAATTTTAATTAAGCTGCCACAAATGCATAGAATGTTATACGTATACAATATACGTTACTCAAACTACGAAAAAAAGGAATTAAACGAGGAAAAGACCGTTTCACTAAGGTTGGTAACAGCGTACTTTTGACTACGCTAGCTCGCCTGTGTCCACTAATTCTGGATCTGCCTCATTGGGTTCACTTTATGTATTTGAAAAAAAATATAATTTGGCTTTTCATGAATGGTGGGATTTAGTTCCAACCGAAGACTTGAACCTTTTAATACACAATACATTTTCATCTTCCGGTGCCACGCCTGTTAAAATAATATTTCAGTTTTGTGACCAGACAGTTTGCCATTTAGGCAAAGGTTTCGGATAACGTTCTTCATATTCCTCAGACAATTTAATATAACCAAGAGCGAAATTCTGAAGAAAATGTGGAACACAGTGCCTTTTTATTTATGAATCGTAAATTATCTAATGAAATCTTGCTAAATGATAATTTCAAATATTCTATCAATCGACAACATCCTTCTGCTGTAACCTTTGTAACGATATTAATTAAACTATTCAGACACATATTCATGAATATTTACATAGTAGACGTTGCTTGTAAGCTACGATTTAGTATTCAGAAGTTTTTATTCCACTTCATTTCCATGGAACGTGATGAATAAATGAACATATATATAAGTTAATGATCGTCAACGAAAAACTTAAAGAAAAAGAAAAGATGTTGAATGAAATCACAGATCGAAAGTTGTCACAAGACTGTTTATTGAGCCTTTTAAAGCCTCTCTATATACATTCGGGATGTTTACATCCCGATGACTTGAGGATTAGGATGGCTACCTACGATGTCCGAACCTTAACTCCCCCCTGCCAGTTTACGCATATCTCTTCATAAACTCCAAGGTCCGGTGTACGCAGCACACAGCCTGTAATCCCTTACATCACGCTTACGGTCGAATATATTTATAGTCCACAGAGCTCTCTGGCTCGACAATAAATAACCAAACAACAGAACTCAAAGAAAAAGAGATAATAAAGAAATAAAATAAGATTAATAAATGACCTAATAATAATAACCGAATAAATGACCTATCCACTCCAAGTTGTTCCGTTCACCAGAGTCTTTGAATCTTCCCCCAAATAGTGGCATTCCCTACAAATAAATGATGGGTTTCCTGGTTCCAAGGCATCTTTCAATGCACGGCAAATTTGGTTGTTCTTAACCCCCAGTGGTGACCAAATCGTCGCGATTTTACTTCTCCTATAGTTGTCATATGCGATCTGCAGCAGCCCTCAAGTCTGGGATTTCCAAATTATCTGCCGTCTTTTGTCGTTCCCGATCCCCTCTATTACTTCCATGCCAACTAGTCTTTCTGTTGCGGAACCTTTCTCTTCAATAGTATCCTCACCCTCACTATCTCCACGTGTACCGCGGCTTCCATCCTCCCCGGGTGTCCATTCCCTGAGAAACTGTCAGATTTCCCCGGATGGTTCCCTTTCTTCCAACGCATTCACGGTAATGGCTCAGCCAGTCTGCCACTACGTTCTCTTTCCCGGGTTTATATAAGATCTCCATATTATACTGGGACAAAAACTCTTTCCACCTCGTGACCCGTGCTGAGGACTCCTTTAAGTTTCCTACCCATTGTAGGGGTCTGTGGTCGGCGTGAACTCAGAATTTTCTGCCGAAGACATATGGGCGGAAATGGTCTATAGCCCAGACGATACCTAGGAGCTCCCTCTCTAGGGAATTATACCGAGCTTCCGTTTCTGTGAGCCGTCGACTAGCGTACGCCACCGGGCGCTCCCCACCGTCTCTCTCTTGCGACAACACTACCCCCAGTGCATATTCGCTGGCATCAGTGGTGATTGTAAAGGGTTGTTGGAAATCAGGGAATGCTAAAATTGGTTTCTCCTGTAAGGTAGACACACATTTCCGGATGCTCTGCTCCATGATTGGGGTAATTACCACCCTCGCCCCCTTTTGCAGTAAATTATTAATAGACACCAGGTATGCTGCCATGTCCGGCACAAATCTTCTGTAATAATTGAGCGTCCCCAGAAGTCGCCGGATCCCCTTTACATCTGTGGGCACCACCATCCTTCTAATCGCCTCGACCTTCGTAGAGTCTGGCTCAACCACTATTGAGATGGTGTGGCCCAAAAAATTGATTCTTTCCTTTCCCAATAGAGACTTCTCCATGGATAATTTTAATCCGAATTCGCGGACTCTTTGAAATACACTTCTTAGGTGCTCAACGTGCTTTGCCTCCATTCTGCTGAAAATTAACAGATCGTCCTTGTAGACCTGACTTACCGCCTCGTCTATTCCCCTCAGAAATTTATCCATTAGGCGTTGAAAGGTAATCGGGGGGTTTTTCAGTCCAAATGGCATCCTGGTAAATTGATAATGCCCCCTCTCAAATGTAATGGCCGTTTTGTCTTGGTCGTTCGCGCTCATCTTGATCTGGTGATAGCCTGCCTTTGGATCTTGGATACTAAATATTGTCACCCCGTTCAATCTGTCTAATATGTCCTCAAATCGGGGAATAGGATACTTCTCGTTCGTCGTGTTCTCGTTTAACTTCCGATAGTCGATAACTACCCTGTATTTCTCCGTCTCGTCCCCAGGTCTATTTCTTCCTCACTGCCCATAGAGGACTGTTGTATGGCAAAGTGCTATTAATTACAATCCCTTGCCGTTTGAGACTCTCTAGCTCCTCTCTAATATGCCTACGCAACGCCTGCGGATATCGTCTCTCTTTCACGTATGTCACGCGGTCTTGGTTTAACTGGATCTCATGGACCGTCTTCACAGTCACTCCTAACGTGTCTCCCTCTGTAGGCCTTCCATCCAGCCCTCTGTCTTAATAACCACCCCTATCCGCGCTCTTCCGTCTCATGTAGTCCCTTGACATTTATATTCTACTTTCCCCATTTTAATGTTCCATTTTCCCCCGTTAGTGCCCTCTCTCCACCATACAGCCTCTCCAGCACTCCGCGGGACAAGGTTTTGGTGCTTCCCGTGTCCACCAGACTCCTCCCTTTGACCCTAATTATTGGCAACGCACACATCCTCTCCCAAATCGCATTACATTTCAGGATGCGGTCGCCTCTCTGCCGACACGCTCCTCAGGCTTAAGCACGTTGCTCCCATCTGCGTCACGTGTCCTTCAGTCCCGTATGTTTCCTGTTTCTGCTGCGCCTCGCTTCTTCTCCTTCAGTTCCCGACATCCCTGATGACTCATCTCCTGTTGATCCACTCTCCCCAGGTGTCGTGCTCTGTCCCTCTCTTACTTCTTGAGTCTTTACCTCCATCGGTTCTGATCGTTGGTATTCTCTCCTCCGGAAGATATACGGCCAATGCCTCGCAATGTGCCCTTCCTTCGCCACAATCAAAACATTTCGTGCGAGGACACTGTGCCACTAAATGTCCTGCTTTCCCACATCCGTGGCATTTTCTTTCTTCTCTGGGCGGAGGATACCTCGGTCTCGTTCCTCTGAATCTCCTTTCTCCTGTCGTTCCCCTGTCTCTGCCGACAACGGACGTTTCTGGTCTCCTCCACGCTGGTTTCAGGGTCCGGGTTCTTTTATATGCAACTCGGTTCCACTCATTGTCGACGTCTTGCACCCTCACTTCTTCCTCCTTGGCACTAGCGTCGATCATTGTTTGTGCACACTCCGAGAACGAACGCTCATCAGAGAATCCTTCCTGTCTCCTTGGCCAGTTGCACCTTTAGAATTGTGGATAAAAATTCTACCCTCCACCTCTTCTGCGCTAATCTACTTTCTCATCTTCTCCGTTATCTTATTGAAACAGACTAGCAACCCCACAGCATATTGCCCGTTACTTTGTCTTGGGGACTTCGTCTCCCTAAACATTTGGAATATGTCCTCCTCGGGAGTCCATCGTCCTCCTCCGTACGCCTTCTTCAATCTCATCTTAATTACTTCCCACGGGGTTTCTTCGTCTGCCTGAATTTGATTAAGTATGCTCCTCTTGACCCGACATATCAGGGCCGCCTTCAACGATTCCGCGTCTCTGGGATCTATCAAATTGTCTTCCACTTTAGCTCCAATTAAAGCTGTGAGACGGCCTCCTCCTTTCTAAAAATGGTTCAGTTCACCGAGTTCCCCAGTGAATCTCTCCAGCTCCAAAATCGCCTTACTCAGATCTTGGGTATTCATCGCTTTTACCCTCATCAGCGCGAGCACCGTGGCATGTGCTTCTGGTATAGTTCCTACTCTTCTAATGTCTGGTCCCTCTAGAAGATTCAAGACGGGCTGTCTCAACATTCCTCCTTCAGTCATCTACGATTATAATCTGTATGTAATCTCTCTTTTGCGTAGAGAAAAAAAAAAAATTATGCCCGCACTCTATAACTCTCTTTCGGCACCAGTTAATGTTTATCGAACAAAAACTCAGCAAAAAAGGAAAAAGGTTGGTAATACGAACAGTTAGAACGTTATTACAAGACTGCTTTATTCACTTCAATAATCCTCTATCTATCTGTTTTGGATGTAAACATATGTACATATATCATGTGTTTGGGGATTAAGGCTGGGCACAAGCGGTGCTCGGACTTAACTTATATATATGTATATATTCGAGCAGGTCGAACATTAACATAATGGTTATCTTTGAATTAGGTTGAGTTTTATTTTTTATAAAACCTAAAACGTTTTCTGATCGAATGGTAAGTCACACATTGGCTGTCTTTTTAATGAATGAGGTTCATTCATATAAATGTGTGACTTCATCACTATTAGGTATATGTATGTAATATAAAAGAATATTATTTACTTAAATGATCTGATTGGTAACCGTTCGTCTGGATCTGGGACTGCTGTAATTTCCTTCAGAACAAGTGTTAACCTTAAGTACTTCAAATTAAAATTAAAAGAAATAGATTTCAAGATGTCCTTAACATGATCATTCCATATTGGGTACTAGAACCTTTCTCGATCCAACAAATAGCTGAATTATCACTGCATTAACAAAGGAACATTTAAAATTGAACTAAAAAATGTATGTCAGGAATCCAAAAGACAAATTCTAGCATTCTATCAGGCTTTATGGCCTGCATCATAAAGTTTTTCATTGAGTTTCCATCATCATATGAAGCCGAAAGATGATCTTGTCACCAATTTACTAACAAAGGAAAGAAAAAGATTGATGATCGTGGATCACAGCGATTTAAGATATGATAAATATTGGACCAAATATTGAAAAATTATTGAATGTACAAAGGCTCAGTCTTCTCACTAATTATATATTATTTTTTTCAATATATATTTGTTAATCAAACTTCAAGCAATACACTAATATTGTTAATATGTTTCAATAAAGTAATTAAAAAAATCTGTCCTTGATTTTCAAAATATACTTCACCTAAGAGGGCGCTGTTTGATCAAAATGGGCTACGACTCTAAAAAGTTGGAATACTTCGGGTTACATTTTTGATTTCAATGCAGAGGGTGTTTTTTTTGTTCTGAAAAGGTGTGGTGTGCCAAAAAATGTTGGAAACTTTCTATTAGACAGTACATGTATGATTAAATAAAGAGGCTAATTTTTTTCACGTATTCGTTAACAAACAAGTTGATTGGTGCTATAATGATTTTTATATAACTAACATGACGTATATGCATTCCATAAACTACGTATAAACAAATTGTAAAACCTAAATAAAATATTTAGAGTTATTTATTAACAATATTACTGTTGCAGATAAATATTACTTTTGATAAATCGAAATCTTTATGTGTTTTGTAAAAAAAAAAAAATCTTAAGGAATGTGGAACATTCCACTTCCTCCTCTACTTTTGGCAAGCAGGTGAGCTTAATATGCCCTCATTCACCAATACTTTTCATTTCATTTATTAGCAGAAGTTTATAAACAAATCATATAGTGAGTTTAATTGATTGATTAATTAATTTTTTGTAAAATGTTTAAAATCTCTATTAATATGCTTTTGTATTTATTTATAATCTATTGATACTGAATAATATTAAACGCATATAACAAAAAGTAATAATAACATATCCTATAACAATCTTGATGCTTGCTTGATCTCTGTCAATATTATGAACCAGAACTATAAAGTAATACATTTCTGGATATAACTTATGGCAAATAACAAACTTGTAATAACATTGACCAACAAAAAGCGCTATACTTTAATCTCTATTAAGATTCTTTACCAGAACTATAAAATGATAAATTTCTGGTAGTAAAATTATAGACTCTCAGTGTTACTAGGGACATAAATTAATCTTTAATAAATCTAACAATAAAGTAACACAAAATAAACAGTTACTATCATAAATAACAAAACCCACTAGAATGAAAAATAGTTTCTGTTTTTCTAAAGACGAAAGTAATTCTGGTGCCAGGGCCCTGTGCCAGTGCACGTTTACATAACTAGAAAGTGCAAGATCTCGGTTATCCGTACCACCGGCCATTTCCTACATTTGGTGTTAGTTTAAACTCGATAAGTGTAAGTGAACACACCAATGCGGGTTTGAAGGCTCAATCAGATTGATAGTGGCAATTTTGTTTTCTGTTGCAACAGAGCTTAATTTCTGCTGACTGTATTTCATCAATTATGAGCTAAATTTTATTTTTGAGGTACTATAAACAAAATAAGGGACGTACAAAGTGAAGTGGAAAATCGGAAGATGGTCCACGTGAGTTTATTCTTGATTGAAAAACATTTTATTTCATTTGTTAAAATACATTGGTCTCTAGTTATCGGCTTTTTTAAAATATCAAAATAATTCTCAATAGCAAAAAACGTTCTATTGAAATGGGGTCAGGTGCTTATTCTTCAAACTTTATTTTAAGAAGTATTTTTGAATTTATTTTTGCATTAGTGTCTTAATGCAAAAATGAATTCTGAGCAAAAAACTCAAATCTTTAGATGATTAATAGCTACGACATGAGATAGCTTATGTGTGTGATTCGATGGACTTATTTTTTTTTTCGCAAAGATTGACTTTCGTTACCTTCTTTCATTTCAAGGCTCGTTCGTTCTTCAAAATCAATCGTATGTGTCCTGTCCATAACCAGAGGTGCTCTTCAAATTTCGATTAGAGGGTTCAGCCAACTTTTCCGTGATCTTTTATTATTTCATGTATTT
Organism: Acanthosoma haemorrhoidale; assembly: GCA_930367205.1. Lineage (NCBI taxonomy): Eukaryota > Metazoa > Arthropoda > Insecta > Hemiptera > Acanthosomatidae > Acanthosoma > Acanthosoma haemorrhoidale. The sequence goes on from OV884009.1 coordinate 117,004,136, forward strand.
GAATTTGGAAACATTTTCTCCGCAAATAAGTCATTGTTACTGTTTTCATTTGATTATTTACTTGTTTCCCTTGTCCGTCAAACAAGCTCTCTAGACTTGGATTAATGCATTTCTTAGATAATAAATGGGTGCATTTCGATCAAATGGCACAGGTAACATCCCTCATAAAAAATTGTGCACTGAAGACCACACGGTACAGCAAGTGAAAACAATGTCGGCTAACGCACAATTTTTAAAACGATGCTGGTGAATTCACATTTTAATTTTTACAAAATAATTTTTATCCTGTCTTGTACTCTCACGCCAATTCGTCCCAGTAAAAATTACACAACAACCTTGAAAACCTAGAAAATTCAAAAAGTTTTTTTTATGCAGAATCATTAATCTCTAACTTCACTAGTTAGACATTTTTTTTTTTCAATTGAGTTGTTATATTATTATAGCATAGGAAAAATAGGTAATAATGATTTAGCGTCATAATATGACCATGACCTCGGATGGGGCAAGCCAAAGAAACAACCAATCCAAGCACCCAAGCTGAAAGACTTCCGTGTGAGCAGTACCAGCCTTGGGAAAGAGTTGTGATGGTTAAACGATGCTCGCGCATCACGAAAATACCCAATGCGCATTTATTATTGCAATCGTGCACCACAATAATTTATCTGGCTAAGCATCATTCGGCTTTATAAACTATAGCCCCTCATTATACATTATTTCAGGCCGCATAATCATATGTTACTTCAAGGGGGTAAGATGAGCTTCCAACCTTGGGAGTTGGAATTTGTGATTTGAGTGGGATAATACCGCTCTTCTATTATCTTTAATTATTTTGTTAACATTTTGTTTTTGAAGACTAACTGCTGTCGCAATTATTATCACTACATCTCATCAGAAGGTGGGACACTCAAGCATTATTGAATCATGGATTATACTATTGTACATATGCGACTATATCCCCTAATAAGTTGAACCAGGAATCAGTAGCCTCACCATATTTTTTTCACCATTTAAAATGATTATGAACTGAATTGTATTTTATAAATGAATGTATATAAAGTGAATAAATGATACAGAATGTGTAAAGAAACAATATGGAGATATACTGGGGATACTCAGCCTCAGTTCCTTAGAATCTTATAAAGTGTTGTAAAAAGCTACTCACCAAATCTTAGTAGCATTACTTCGTTAATTTCCTTATTGGTTTCTTACTGTATAGTTGAATAGTTACACTACGCTAAAGTAAAAACAAAAACATTGAAAGCTTGCTGAACACGGTGGACTTGTTAAAATTAATTTTTGTTGATAGTATTTGTTTGCCGTAACTAGTGGTATGTTTGTTGAAGGCCAATGTATTTTTTGTTCAATGAAGCGTGAAAGCTAATTGATAATAAATTTAATATTATATAATAAATAAAGCTAATAAATGTTATTTATATACTAGCAATAACATTTATGACTGCTGAAGTAAAAAACCATTACATTTCATCTCAAGCGGTATTAAAATAAAATATACTGTCAAACTACAATATATGGTTAATATTAAACAAGCTGAATCATAGAATGAGTTACTCACTGTTGTTGTCTACAAAGATCAATAAACACATAATAGTAAACCAATAATGGATGCAAAACGTAATTTAAAAATACCTCTAGGGTTTTTTTTCTGTGGGGAATCGGTTCACTCAGCATTGTGAGGGAAAAAGAGTTAGTACTCTAATAAAAAAGTAGCAAATCTCATTCCTTCGAGGTGTTGCGCCGGGGATTTACATTTTTAGTTTAATTTGCTTCTTTAATTTGGAAAAAAAAAGAAAAGATTTTTATCTTAAATAGCTTTTGTCCTCTCCCTGTGTCTGAGACAGTACGGTATTTAGGCTTCCATCTCGACAAAAGACTGACATGGAACCCACACACGAGGCTAAAAAGACAAGAACTAAACAGACGCTTTGGACAACTGTACAGACTACTTCAAAGGACATCCCATCTCTCAATAGAAAATAAACTACTTATTTACAATGTCATACTTAAGCCAATCTGGACATACGGAATAGAGCTATAGGGGACAGCAAAAAAGTCGAACATCAAGCGTATCCAACCCTTTCAATCCAAAGTCCTGAGAACAATAGTAAATGCCACTTATTACGTCAGCAACAAAACCCTTCATAATGATCTGAATATACCCTACATTCTTGAGCTGATCCCTTCCAAGTTCATAAAATTCCATAGTAACCTATCCAACCACCCTAATTCCTTAGCACAGTCATTGCACTGCACCACTCATCCCCATAATCCTCCTCGGAGACTGAAACGGCAGAGGCCTCGTGACCTGCTATAAATAAGTGACAGTGGGAGTCCTGGCAATGACCAGCAGTCCTCACTATTGACATACATCCATACAGCTGGGGAGCCGACATACTGCCAAATACTCCATGTATTTGTTACGGAGTCTTATTCTAATCATTCATACGTGGCTTTGGTCCCTCAAGGGGATTATTACTAAAAAAAAGGCTTGATAGTAATGGATGGGAGCAGAGGTTTCCTTGTTCCTGGCTGAGGCAAAGATCAAAGAGGGAGGGGGTGAGACAAGACCTGACTGCTGAGCTCATATCTGCATTCTTGCAAGTGTTGCGTGCCAACATTCGCTTATAAATTTAGAGATTTGCCATCTACGTCTGCGAAAACCCTGACCTCCCAAGTGTTTAATTCAACGTATGAGCTAAATTAATTCAAAACAAGCCTTTTCTTCGCATATCATTCCCGATACATAACCTGTCCAATGCTGCATGGAAATATTGATTGTTCCTCTTAGGGTTTCATAAAAATGACATTTAAACATTAGGTGGTTTCGTTGGAGCCCCACATTTAATGTATTTATGCCTTTGGGTATTCTCCTTACGTATAAAAAATTACATATACAAATATAATTATTAAATGTTTTTTTGTTTTTTTTCCCCATAGCTCTCAAACTTATAGAAAATAGGATGTGGGAAAAATAAAAGGAAAATTATTTTGGATTGATGGGTGCCTTTCACTAAGGGGAGTCCCATTTGAAGGATGTATGAGAAGGATATGGGGTGTGGGATGCCTAAAGGAGGCGGGTGGGTTCGGAAAGGTAGTATTTTTTTTTTAACGAATGTTTAACGATGGTGGAACACGTACTGCAAACTACGCATTTATTATTGCCAAGATAATAGGAAGAAACATTACTCTCAAACAGGTACCGTTACTATCTTCAGTCTCTCTGCCTAAACTTTTAATAGTATTTCCTGCAAAGTTTATTAACGAACCTTTTAATCTTGAGCAATTCAAGATTCAATTAAAGTTCTGACTTTTTCCCTGTGGTCATGAAAATATTAAAGAGGTTCACTCAAAAAGAAATTCTACAATATTTCAAAAAAATAAATGTATAAGGAGTACTGACAATATTCATCTCGTATTTAATTATTTATATGCATTTGCATATTTTTTTTTCCTCAAGGTAATGTATTATTAATTATTTGTAAAGGTGATGCAGGTTCCTTTCCTCATCCCCACCATCTATGGATGTTCTTCCAACTTGTAAGTAATTTATTTAATTTACTAGAATATCCTTGATTTTCATCGGTAAATAGAGAAACAAATAAAATTTTCAATATTAAAAATGACGAAGTTACTGGTCCTTGAATACTTACTATCAACTGTAACCCGACACAGAGTTGGGCACAATTGAAATTTAATTACATTTCTAATTAAAATTACATTGAGATTGTAAGTAAATGAATTACAATTACACTGTAATTTGTAATTATGTTAATAACTACCATTATAATATCAAAAGAAAGGGATTGTAATGTGAAGTTAGTAATTAAAGTGAAATTACATTGTAAATGTGATGCTATTATTTAAAATTATTAATTAAGTTGTAACTTAAATAATTATTTTAGTCAGCAATCACATTTTTAATATATCTTTTAATACGTAATGACGAATTATATTTTATAAACTTTCTTTGGTCCAACAAAAGAGAAGTGTGCTAAACCTCCCATACTTGAGAAGCTACCTCCCCCATTCTTGTTGTTAAAATATTACAGAGGAAAAATAGAAAATAACGTGATATAAAATTTTTTTCGGCAAATAATATAAACGTTCGGGGAAATTTTGTTGTGGCCCGATTTTGATCGATACATATAGAAGAAGAGATGACGGAAAGTGGCGTATTAAGACAGCCCGTCTTAAATATCGTTGATGGGACGGAACCTAGGAGAGTGGGCCTGCTACCGGAGACTCACGCAAATGCACTCGCCCTGATGAGGGTGAAGGCTATGAACACCCAGGATCTAAGAAAAGCTATTTCGGATCTGGAGAAGTTTACAGGTGTGCTGGGTGAACTTAATCACTTTTTAAAGGGAGGAGACCGCCTCACAGCGTTAATCGGGACAAAGGTGGAAGGCAATTGGCTGGACCTCAGGGACGCGGAATCACTGAGATCGGCTTTGATATGTCGAGTAAAAAGAAGCATCCTGAATCAGATCCAAGCTGACGAGGAAACCCCATGGGAAGTGGTAAAGGCGCGACTGAAGAAAGCGTATGGAGGGGGGCGTTGGACCCCTGAGGAAGATATTTGCCAGATGTTTCGGGAAACGAGGTATCCGAGACAGAGTAACGGACAGTATGCCACAGGTCTGGTAGTCCGTTACAATCAGGTTGCGGAAAAGATGAGAGAGACGTTTAGCGCTGAAGAAGTAGAAGGCCGGATGGGCTTCCTGTCAACAATATTGAAGGTGCAGCTGTCCAAGGAAACGGGAAGGAAAGAGGGATTCGCTCACGAACGGTCGTTTCTAGAGTGCGCGCAGATGATGATCGACGCCAGCGCTAGGGAAGCAGAATTGCGCATCCGAGAAGACGAGAGTGACTGGAGCCGGGTCGTTTATAAAAAAATCAGGACCCCAAAGACCGTATGGAAGAAACCCGAAACAGCGTTTACGGGTAAAGATAGTAGGGTGACAGGAGAAAAGAAATTCAGAGGAGCAAGGCCTAGATATGTGCCTCGTAGAGAAGAGAGGAGGTGCCACGGATGTGGTAAGACGGGTCACTTGGTGGCACAGTGCCCTAGAACGAAATGTTTCGAGTGCGGTGAGGAAGGGCATATCGCAAGACAGTGCCCGTACGTAGACAGAAGAAGGGAATTCGATAAGGCAGAACCTATGGAGGTCAACACCCAAGAAGTTCGTGAGAGGCGTAGAACAACCCCCAGAGACACAGGATCGTCAGCTTATGATTCATCGGGAACATCGGAAACTGAGTGAGACGAGCCAGGGCACCACAGGAGCGGAGAACAGGAAAAGCAGAAGAATAAATCGCGAAGATGGGAGCGGCGCGTAGAAGCCTGAGGAGAATGGCAGCAGAGAGGCGACCACATCCTAATATTTAATACGGTGAGGAAAGGGATGTGCGAGTTGCCAATTATTCAGTTCGAGAAGGGGGAGAGGTGCTTAATAGACACAGGTAGCACCAATACGATAGTGTCGCATAGTGCACTAGAGAGGCTTTGTGGAGGTGCGAGTACACACCAGATTAAGGTATGTGATTGTAAACTACTCACTCTGGGAGGACCCTGCGAAGTGATGGGGGAGGCGGTGGCAGGACTAAAAAAATGGGCGAATGTAGGAGGGGAAATAACGGTGCACGTCGTGGAGGAGATGACGCGTGACTATCAAATAATTGTGGAATGCGATTTTTTAGGACGGGTAGGCGCGCGCATAATGAACGAAGAGAAGAACTGGAGGATTAGATTAGGGGATTTAACGTATCGGAGTCAGGGGACAGTACGGGGTGGAAAGGTACGAATTGGGGTGGTAAAGAGAGTAGAGGATTGGAGGGAGAGGCTGAGTGACGAATTAAGAGACATTTGTTTCGGAGAGGGAGATCTGTTAGGAGCAACGGGGAAGACAGAGCACGAGATACCTCTAAAAGTAGAGCGCGTAACATACGTTAAAGAAAGGCGATATCCTCAAGCACTTCGTCAACACACCCGGAGGGAAATCGACGAATTAAAGCGTCAAGGGATTATCAGAAATATCACTTCGCCGTACAATAGTCCCCTGTGGACGGTGAAAAAAAAAATAGACCAGGCCAGGAAGAAGATCATTAAAGAATAGTTATAGACTTTAGAAAGCTCAATGAGAACACTCTAGACGAGAAATATCCGATTCCACGCTTTGAGGATATACTGGATAGGCTGAGTGGTGAGCGAAAATCTTCAGTACGTTAGATCTGAAAGCGGGATATCACCAGATTAGACTGAATGCGAATGATCAGCATAAGACGGCGTTTTTATTCGAACGAGGTCATTACGAGTTTACAAGGATGCCGTTCGGTTTAAAAAACGCCCCGATAACATTCCAGTGGCTAATGGATGAACTCCTGAGGGGAATTGATGAGAACATCTGTCAGACCTATATGGACGACCTCTTAGTCTTCAGCCGTACCGAATCGGAACATATAGAGCACCTTCGGAGTGCCTTTAAGAGGTTAAAGGAATTTGGGCTGAAATTATCGATAGAAAAGTCGTCCCTGGGTCAGGAGACCATTAGTTATCTGGGACACACCACATCTCGGCAGGGAGTCCAACCGGACTCCATGAAAATAGATGCGATCCGGAGAATGGCGGTGCCAAAAGATGCTAAAGGCATTCGGCCGTTGTTGGGGACGCTAAATTATTATCACCGATTCGTGCCGGATATGGCAGAATTCTTGGTCCCTATTAGTAATTTATTACGCAAAGGGGCGCGAGTGATAATCACGCCACTCATTGAGAAAAATATCCAGAAATATATGGAACGGTTGCAAGAAGCACCTATCTTGGCGTTTCCAAATTTTGAGAAGGCGTTTACTGTTACAACGGACGCAAGTGAGTACGCCTCGGGAGCGGTATTGTCCCAGGAGGGAATCGACGGGGAGAGGCCGGTAGCATATGCGAGTAGAAGGTTGACTGACACGGAGGCGAGGTACAGTGCCCTCGAACGAGAACTACTGGGTATCATCTGGGCCATCGGTCACTTCCGCCCATACGTATTTGGGAGAAAATTTAAAGTCCATACCGATCACAGACCGCTGCAATGGGTGGGGGAAATTAAAGGAATCATCCGCACGCGTGACACGGTGGATGGATTTTCTGTCACAATACAATATGGAGATTGTGTATAAGCCAGGGAAGAATAATGTCGTGGCTGACTGGCTGTCGGGTGCCATTATGACGAATGCTATTGAGGACGGCGAGAAATCAGGGGGTAGTCGACAATTCCTTGCGGAGTGGACGCCAGGAGAAGCAGGAAGTACCGATCTGCGGGAAGATGGTGGCGCGAGAGATAGCCCCACATCAGAAGAGTCTGTTGGAGAAAGACCACGAGACATGGAAACGTCTGAGGAGATTATCAGCGACAAACGTCACCAAATCATTTGGAAGACAAAAACTTTGGGCCTGATGACGGTGACGTACGACGAATACGGTCGAAGCACAATTTCGACGATCTGGTCGGAGCCGGGAGTGAGGCGAGAGCAAATTTGCCAGGCACTGAAGGATGCCTCCAAACCGGGGAAAACGTACCACCTATTTGTCGGTAACGCGACGATTTGGGAGAAAATTAGAAGATTGTGGCAGAGCGAGCAATTAGGAATCGACCGCACGTTTATCAGGTGCCTATAAGTGGTTCAGACGTTGCGTGACGTGGAGCAACAGCGGAAGGTCACACTTGCGTACCACCAGGGGAAGACGAATCACCGTGGCGTGCAAGAGACAACGCAGGCACTACAGCGGAGATATTTTTGGCGGGGGGTGCGGCAGACCATCCAGGAGATCATAGGGGCTTGTGAAATCTGCGTGAAAACCAAATATGACCGCCATCCACCACAGGGATGACAGGAGGAGACACCCACAACAGAGTCGCCACTGATCGATTTACAAATCGACACGTTTACGTGGCGTGGATTCAAATGGGTCACTACAATCGACACATTTAGTAAGGTGGCTATGGCATACGAGGTGCGGGACAAATCTTCAGACGCTATTCTGCAAGCCGTCAACTTGTGGTTCCAATTTTATGGCATCCCCGAGCGCATTTAGTCGGATGGCGGGAGAGAGTTCGACAACGCCAAAGTTCGCGCTGAGATGAAAAATAGAGACGTGGTATGGCATATTAATACCCCGGGACATCCCAAAAGTAGAGGAAACGTTGAGCGCCTGCACAGCACCATCAGCGATCACCTGCGGGTATACCAGGTCGATAAGGGGCTGTCAGCTAATGTTGCGATGCCAATGCCGGTGGCGGCGTATAACCACTCGATTATGACCACTGTGATCCGAGAACACAATCTTGTAACTATCGAGAGTGTGGACCACCCAAGGTAACAGTGGACGGTTCATATTGAACAACTTAAACTCCCACTCTAGGGGGGGGGGGAGCGGGAGTAAACTGGTGTGTCCTCAATCCGACATGAAGCAAGTAATTGTGTTGTTATAGGGCACGTTTTTAATTTATGTGACATTCAGACGGAGAGTTCTGTTCTTAGTTTTTATAGTATTATTATTTTATAGGAGGTATTATTATTTTGTTTTGTACATTTATATTTTATTTGTCTTGTTTAAATGTGTCTTTAGTAGTGTGATGGATTATATATTGTGTATTGGGTGCGCTGGCCTTGGCCCTTGAGAACCCGAGCCACCTGATTGTACACTCGGGTTGGACTTAGAGTTTACGAGGGAGTGTGCGTAAACTGGTCGGGGGGAGTTAGGGCCTGGGCACTGTTGGTACACAGTCTTAATACCAAAACATCGGGATGTAAACATTCCAAGTATATGTGTATGGGATTAAGAGCTATGAATAAAGCAGTCTTATACTATCGTTTGCCCTAGTCATTTATATTTCCTCTTTATCGATCTTTTTTACTGTTCTAGTTATCACGAACGTTAACTTGGGTTCAACGAAGGTTGGGTGAATAAACTGAAATCAGTTTCTCTGTAAACAAAGTTAGAAATTTTATTCACTATATATTACACTTTTTTTATTCCCTGATTCCACATCTTCTACATTCTTTCTCAAACATCTCTAGCCACTGTTTAGCATTTGAGTGTTTACATGTAAACATCTCAACCATGAACTTCTCTGCTATATGTTTTAAATTTAACTCATTCTCTTTATTTTGTGTGGATTCAACTATCTTATCTTTATTCACTACTTGTTCTAAATATAAATTATCAAACATTACATTACCTTCTTCATTAAAATATATTGTTTTCATTTTCTCGGTTAATGTAATCCACACTCTCTTCTCTTGACCTCTTTGAGTAAAACTGTTTCTCAATCTTTTATAAATAAGTGTCTTAAACAATTCTTCATGATCACTCATAAAGCTTTTCTCTTAGGGCAAAGCATATTGTTAGTTTTCTTCTGTTTTAATTGAGGCTATTGAGAGAACATTTGTCTTCTTATCCTTCGGTGATCCCACAAAGTTAAAGATGAATTGCAGTCTTTTCGCCATTGTAACTCCTATTGTCGTTTTGTAAGACAATTATTGAAGGTGGGGTGAATAAACTGAAATCAGTTTCTCTGTAAACAAAGTTAGCAATTTTATTCACTATATGAATGAAGAACTGAATGAGCGAGTGAATGATGAAATGTAAATATGGTATGAATGATAGTATATCTTAATTACTTATTGCCTAGCAAGGCAGATTGTAATTTTAGCGCAATAAAGGAATTATAGATTGAAATCTTTATTGAAAAAATTACAATTTGCCTTTTCCAGCATTAATAATTGTGCTGAGAGATCATTCATACCTTATATACAATTCCATTCATACCTATATACAGTCCATTCATACCTATATACATACAGATTCAGCTCAGGAGCCCCCCCGCCCCCGAAGCCAATCCCCCAGCAAGCTGGCGGAAAGGCCGGAAGCAGCGAAGCTCCCCCCGCCCCCTCTCTGGCCGTGGCGCCATCCGGCGCAGGCCACAGAGAGGGCAAGAGAGCCACAAACGCTCAGGACATGAGTGGGGATGATGGCCAGTGCCAGGACCCCATGACATAGAATGTCTATTTATAATAGGTCGCGAGGCCACCGCCGTTTTAGGCGTCGAGGAGGATTGTAAGGATGAATGTTACTGGATAAGGAGTCGACCAAAGGATTCGGATGTGCGGAAAGGTTTTGGTGAAATTTGGAAAATCTTGAGGGTATAAGGTCGAGGACAGTTGGTACATGGAGATCTCTGTGAAGGGATGAGTTTTTAATATAAAAGGGTGCGTTGACTATGGTTCTGAGGACTTTGGATTGGAATGTTTGGATACGTTTGATGTTCGATGGTTTGGCTGTCCCCCATAACTCTATTCCGTAAGTCCAAATTGGTTTTAATAACTGTTTGTATACGTGGAGTTTGTTTTCTAGTGTGAGGTTAGAGTTTCTGTTCAGTAGTCTGTATAACTGTCCAAACCGTCTGTTCGATTCTTGTCTTTTAAGTCGTGTGTGAGGGTTCCAAGTCAGTCTTTTGTCTAGATGAAAACCTAGATATCTAACTGTATTGGACATGGGAAGTGGAATTGAATTGAAGGTTACGGACGGGCAGGATCCTCGACGGAGAGTAAATGTGGTGTGAACGCATTTGCCTTCATTGACCTTGATGCGCCAGATGTTGCACCACTTCTCTATCTTAGTGAGGTGATTTTGGAGGTTGTAGGATGCCGTTGACGGATTGGGATGTGACGAAAGAATTGCTGTGTCGTCAGCAAAAGTTGCAAGGAAGGTGCTAGGACTTAACGGAATGTCAGCAGTGAAAAGGGTATACAGGATAGGGCCAAGGACGCTGCCTTGAGGAACTCCTGCTTCTATGGGGTAATAATCGGAGTATTCTGAACCACAACGGACCCGAAAGAACCTGTTAGACAGATATGATTGAAGGATTAGATAAAGGGTCTGTGGTAAGGAGATTTTTAGTTTGTAAAGCAAACCTGGGTGCCATACCCGGTCAAAAGCCTGAGCTACGTCCAAGAAGGCACCCGTGCAGTAGTGTTTGCTTTCAAGTGCGGAGGATATATGGTCAACAACGCGAAGGCCTTGTTGAGCAGTGGAGTGTCTGAAGCGAAAGCCAAATTGATGGTTAGGAAGAAGGTTTTTGGATTCAACTATAGGCAAAAGGCGTTTGAGTAGGATTCTTTCAAAAACTTTTGAAAGGATTGGAAGTAGACTGATTGGGTGGTAAGATGAGGGATCATTTGGGGACTTTCCAGGTTTTTGAAAGAGAACGATAATGGAATATTTCCAGAGAAGTGGGTAGTGGGTGGTTCTAAGGATACAATTAAATATATAGGTGAGGAAAATTATTGCTTTGGGTGGGAGTTGTCGAAGGATCTGAGCAGTGAGAAGATCGTATCCAGGAGATTTACGGAGTGGTAGGTTTTTTAAGTGGTATTGGACCTCGGAGGGATTGACTGCCTTTGGAGGAAGTGAAAGAGGAATCGGAGAAATAAGGAAATCTTCGACCTTCGTATCGTGGGATGGATTATGCTGGTTGGGATGAGGTGTGAAAGTATGTGAGAGGTGCTGTGCGAGTGCTTCAGATCTCTCTCCATCTGACGCAGCCCAGGACCCAACGCCACGACGAAGTGGATGTGATACATAATGGTATTTTAGGATATTTTGGGTAGCTCTCCAGAGAGAGTTGTCCTGAGTGGATAAAGAGGATAGGTAAGAATTAAATGTTTGGGATCGGAAGGTTGCCAACTCTCGCTTTAACAATTTACAGTTTTGATTGTAACAGCGGCGATCGGCAGGGTGTCGGGTTCTTTGCCATAAGGCTTTGGAGCGGCGTTTGATGTGGATAAGGGCGAGTAGGTTTTTAGGTAAAGAAGTTTTGTTCTGGGCATACGGGGAAGGTCGAGGCTTTGAAGTATTCCATGCACATTGTTGGATTAAGGTAGTAAGGGAATGTACGGCATGGTCTAGATCATGAGGTGTTTTTAGGGTAACTTTGAGGTCAATGGAATTAGTTAGAAGTTCACGGAAGTGGTCCCAGTCGACTGGACCTCTGATGAATGAGGGAGGAGGTAGTTTGGGGATTGGGTGTAACGAAAGAGTGAGGAGTAGAGGGCTATGGTCGGACGACAGGTCATCGAGCCGTGTAGTGGACGAATTTATCGATTCTATTCCATGGTGGATGAAGAAATCAAGGATGTCAAGGAATTATAAAAAAAAAAAAAATATATTACATTATAACAATTATTAATATTGATTTACACAATCTTACCTGTAAACAAATACGCGACAATTACAGCTTATAACTATCACCTCTCTATTTACATATTCTGTTACCTAACATAACCTTCTCTATATGATGGCTGCCACCAGATGGAGCAGCCAGTGGAAGCAGCGCGGCAAATTCAAATTAAAGAGAGAACACTTTCATTACATATATATATGTATATTATTTATTATTTTATAGATATCTTGTTACATAGTAATATCAATGCAGTCATATTTAAGAGAAAGAAAACGCTTTATTTATTAACCTGCGCCTGCAGCAAGTCAATCAACTGACAATAGTTTGGAAAAGATAAAAACAATTTATGATGAGCAAACCTTTGTGGAAAATCAATAAATAATGATGATATTGTGTTTGCATATATGTGTATGTATGGAATAGTTGTCATAGGCACCCTAACGATGAGGTTTTTTTCAATTTCCCAAAGCAAGAGTGGACTACGCCTGGTGATTGCCTCGGAAGTCGAGAAATAAGTGTGGTTTCTGGTTAAGCAAGATTACAGTACATTCCATCTCCAACCACACTTGTCCTTCCCCTCATCAATTACCATAGTCCAAGCAATTCGCCTTATGATGACGTTTTGCAATTTTAAAATTTAGCTAGGGGTCCACATACGATCAATATATACATGTTGTCTGTGCAACATCGCCAATATTGTGACATATGTGAAATATTTGGCAGTATTTGTTGCTTGAAAAATGAATTTATGAAATTATATATCTACTAAAATCCATAAAAATTGGCATTGATGATACCCTATTAAACGTCATTTACAGGCATTAGATAGTAAAGTACTAAAAATCTCGAAGTCCTAAGTTGTACTTTTTAATGTCCTTTTATTACTGGAGGTTAACTCAACATGTCCACAGATAAATAAAAATTTAATTTGTTGATAAAATGTTGTTGTTTATCGTATATTACATTTTTTTTGGCTGTGCGTAATCCATTAAAGCATTCATTTTAAATTTTATTATAAATATCACAGATGCAGTGAGTGTGACATGTTTGTTGAAAGGTAATAGAAGTAATTAGCAAATATTCCAAAAACTACCATTCGAAGTTCATTTCACCTCGAGTCAGAGCTTTTGCAAAAGATTTGGATCTGGTCGAAAGGAATACACAACAAACAGATTTGACAGTTTTCTTGTGTAAACTATTTAATAAGTAAATGTCAAAATGCCACAGCATACAAATAGCTAGATGGCGCTGTCGAACGAGGACTAGCCTCAAGAAGCCAAGGACCGGAACTTATACAGGGCCAAACGAATAATCGATTGATATTTACCAGAGGGGCTTAAACCGAATACTTCTACAGCTCAGGGGAAGGTTGGAGCAAAGTCTTATTTTCTGATGACTACCGCTTTGGAGAGGGTTTGGAGAAGAAACAATCAGCGCTAAACTTTAGCAACATTCTTTAAGATGAGCTATGGTGATGGTGAGTTTTAGGTTTTTTCTGTGATTAATTTGAATGATGGTTCGCATACAGACCTGATAATCGTGAAGGGTCTTTAACAGGTAGTAGATATATAGTAGTTGCAGGTCTCCCACTAAAGGAAAAGGTTTCAGAATGTAACCCTCATTTAAATCCCATCGAATTTGTAGTCAAAATGTTGAAACATTACAGGAGCTGAGGAGGAGAAATATAAGAGAATCCGAAACCTCGTCCGAGGTCAGTGCGGATGAAGAAAATATATTTTATTAATGTTCATTTATTTCTTATTAAATTCTATAGCTTAATTAATGGAATTGTGTATAGTTAGAAATTTGATATTATATCAACATTAAGTATTTACTAAGTACTGTAGATTTACATTTCAAATATTTTTGTGCAGTGTCAAATTCTCTTCCAGGTGAATTTTATTTTAATGTTTTTTATCGTCAGCGATATGTTATTTGCACTCTTATCCATTCTCTCTCCTCATCCACCTACCTATTGGCCTGCAGATCCATATCGAAACCCCGACATCCTTGATTTCTTCATCCACCATGGAGTATGTATCTAGCATAGGAACTTTAAATTCGTCCACTACATGGCTCGATGAACTGCCGTCCAACCATAGCCCCTTGCACGTCACTCTTTCGATACACCCCCAAACTACCTCTCCATTAGGGGCCCAGTCGACTGCCACCTCTTCCGTGAACTTTTAACCAATTCCAATGACCTTGAAGTTAATAAAAAACACTCAACGATCTAGACAATGCAGTATATTGTTTTATTACCTCAATCCAGCAATATGCATGGAATGCTTCAAAGCCTCGACCCTATCTGAAAGTCTAGAACAAAACTTCTTTACCACAAAACCTACTCGACCTTATCAACAGTAAATAACGATCCAAAGCCTAATAGCGAAGAACCGGATATCCTGCTGATCGCCGCTGTTACAATCAAAACTGTAAATGGCTAAAGCGATGCTTGGGAAACGTTTAATTCTTACTTCTCATATTTATTCATTATAGACAATTCTCTTTGGAGAGCTAGCCGAAATATCCTAAAATAGCATTATTCATCGCATCCACTCCGTCGTGGCGATGGGTCCTCATCCTAAAGAGTGAAATGCATCACATGCAACTAACGCTGAAGATTTCCATATTTCTAAGAGTCCTCTTTCGTTCCTTCCAAAGGCACTCAATCCCTCTGAGGTCAAATATTTCTTAAGGAACTGCTACGTTCGGCGAACGGTGGGTTTCTTTTATCAGCAATTTTTATTTACGGATACTCTGTACGTACCGATACCATATATCTATCTGGTACACAACTGTATCCGGATACATACAACTCTAAGGCAATAAATAAAGGCTGTATCTTTTCTAAGGATTCCGATTTTTCTAATGTAATTAATTAATTGATGACACAAATTCGTATTTTAGAGATTTTTTTCTTCTTTTTTCATTTCTTAAGAGTATCAAATCGGAATTTCGTCAAATTTCATTTCTGTGGATTGAACAGAAAATGCATAAATCAGTACAGACAGGCCTATCTTATCAGTCACTTATCCCTAAATTATTGTTAAGAAGAAAAAGGAATTACATAAAAGAATTGGGCCATTTTTTCTTGTATTCAACAGTGATGTTCATTTCCAGCCGAGAGCGGAGCCACAGAGATGAACTCCCATGGAGAAAGGCCAGTAGAATTTCCAATACTTGCCGTCTATCGAGAAATAAAAAGTAAATCATTTCAGCTATACACTTAGAGGGACTACACTGAAAACCCCTTTATTCCCTTGTTGTCGATCCGACCCCCAAACGAAGAAAATATCAACGCGCCCGTTTTTGCGGGTATCTTTTTTGTTTAATAATAATAATAATATTGGCTTCTACATCCATATTAAACAAACATAGAAACTAGAAATGACAATTACTTTATTAGATTAAAATCAATATTACCACCACAATAAGCACCATTAACGTGCGAGTTGGCTTTTGTTTATTTTTTTCCTTCTCATTTGCTTTCGCGTAATTTAATTAAAGGAAGTAATGGTGGACTTGCGGCCGGCAGCGTTTGAAGTTCCACAGTTACCTAAAGAAACCATGGCTGAAGCCCATGCGAACTCGCTGGCATGGATGAAGGTGCGGGCAGTGACGTCGCAGGACATAAGGAATCATTTTCTCAAAGGTGGAGATAGAATTATGGAGAGGATACAAGCCAAGATGGACGAAGGGCTACTCGACCCAGGTGACACTAAGTCAATAAAGGCTGACCTGGTGTGCAGGGTAAAAAGGAAGGTGCTGTACCTGATACAGGTGGACGAGGAAACCCCATGGGAGATAGTAAAGACGAGACTGAAGAAAGCATATGGGGGGGGGGGGACGATGTACCCCAGAGGAGGATATCTTCCAAATGTTTCGAGAAACTAAATCTCCGAGACAAAATAGTGGACAGTATGCTGCAGTCCTGGTAGTCCGCTACAATAAAATAAATGAGAAAATGAGGGAGACAACTAGCGCCAAGGAAGTGGAGGGCAGGATGGGGTCTCCTGTCTACGATCTTAAAGGTGCAATTAGCTTAGGAGACGGAAAGGAAGGAAGGGTTCCCTAATGAGCGATCGTTACTAGAATGCGCCCAGGCGATGATAGATGCTAGCGCAAGAGAGGAAGAAGTGAAAATGAACGAAGATGACAACGGTTAGGAGAAACGTATAGGAGAAACAGGACCCCAAAATCGGTGTGGAAGAGACAGGAAACGCCGTTTGCCAGTAGAGACAGGGAAGGGACGGGAGAGAGAAGATTGGGAGTGACGAGGCCTAGGTACGCACCTCAGAAAGAAGATAGGAAATGTCATGGCTGTAGAAAGATGGGCCATCTGGTAGCTCAGTGCCCTCGCACTAAGTGCTTTGAGTGCGGGATTGAAGGACACATAGCAAGACAATGTCCATACGTGTTTCGTAGAAAGGAAATTCACAGAGAAGAACCAATGGAGGTAAATAACCAGGAAATCCGGGAGAGGTGGAGCGCGACACCAAGAGAAAATGGATCATCGGGCCACGAGTCGTCAGGGACGTCGGAGACAGACGGAGAGGAGTCGAAGCGCAGCGGGAGCAGAAGACGAGAGTGGCAGAAGAATCCCTCGCGCAGATGGGAGCGGCGTACGGAGGCCTGAGGAGAGTGGCAGCAGAGAGGCGACCGCATCCTAAGGTGCAATACAGTGCGGGAAAGGATGTGTGGGTTGCCAATTATTGAGTTCGGGAAGGGGGAGAGGTGCCTCATTGATACTGGCAGCACCAATACAATAATGTCTCGTGGTGCGTTAGTGAGGTTGCGTGGAGGAGAGAGGGCACACCAGATCAAGGTATGTAAATGTAAATTACTTACTCTTGGGGGACCCTGCGAAGTAATGGGAGAAGCGGTCGTGGGGCTGGACGGATGGGCGAAAGTAATGGGTGACATAAAAGTACACGTCGTGGAAGACATGTCGCGGGAATACCAGATAATAGTGAGGTGTGATTTACTGGGAAAAGTAGGCGCGCGCATCGAAAACGAGGGTGAGAACTGGAGGATCAAAATAGGGAAGCGAACCTATCGAAGCCGGGGGGGGGGGGACGTAAGGGGTGAAACGGAGCAAATAGGAGCAGTTAAGAGAGTGGAGGATTGGAGGGAGAGTCTGCGGAGCGAGTTTAGGGATATTTTTTTCGCTGAAGGGGACACGCTAGGAGCAGCGGGGAAAACGCTACAAGAGATCCCGTTAAAAGTAGAGCGGGTGACGGGAGAGACCGCGTGATATGGAGACGACGGATGAAATTATCAATGATAAGCGGAGGCAGATCATTTGGAAAACTCAAACATCGGGTACTCTGAAAATACTCCATAGTACGTACGGCAGGAGTCAGATCGCGACGATTTGGTCACCACCGGGAGTTCGAGGAGATCAAATTTGTCAGGCTCTCAAGGACGTGTCAAAACCTGCCAAAACACACCATTTATTCGTGGGCAATACGACTGTGTGGGAAAAAATTAAAAAGCTGTGGCAGAAAGAGCTGTTGGGGGTGGATCGCTCGTTTATTCGGTGTCTTTCCGCGGTCCAGACCCTGCGTGATGAGGAGCAGCAACGCGAGGTAACACTGGCGTATCACCAAGGGAAAGCCAACCACCGCGGTGGGCAGGAGACGGCACAAGCACTACGAAGGCGCTATTTTTGATGGGGGATGCAGCGGACTATTCAGGAGGTAATTGGAGCATGCGAAGTTTGCAGGAAGACAAAATATGATAGACATCCCCCGCAGGGACTCCAGGAAGAATCACGCTCGGCAGAAGCGCCATTGACGGATATTCAAGTGGACACCTTCATGTGGGGGAGGGTTTAAGTGGGTCACTATCATCGACCCATTTAGCAAAGTGGCTATGGCCTATGTGGTGGGGGACAAGTCATCAGATTTAAATATTACAAGCCCTCAACACATGGTTTCAATTCTACGGCATACCGGAGAGGATCTCGTCGGACGTGGGACGGGAGTTTGATAATGCAACCGTGAGAGCCGAAATGCAAAAACGTGATGTGGCATGGCATTTTAATACCCCCGGGCATCCCAAGAGCAGGGGAACCATCGAAAGGTTACACAGCACCCTCAGCGACCACTTACGCGTGTACCAGGTGGATAAAGGCCTGTCGGCGAACGTAGCGATGCCCATGGCGGTGGCGGCATACAACCACTCGATACACGCCACGACGGGGTTAGCACCCTTCGAAATTTTGTTCGGATTACGAGTGAGACCGAGGAACTGGCCAGAGACGGTGGCGGATGAGGGAATGGTACAGCTCCATAACACCCACATACAGCTAGGAAAGATGTGGTACAAAGTACGCGATAAGATTATGCGCGAAAAATCCAAGCGCGTGGTGCGGGCAAATTTGAAGGTGCGGGATCGCATAGGGGCAATATCGATTGGGACCGTTGTGTACAGAAAAGTCGTATCAAATCGTAGTAAGGAACTGGTTCGGTACGAGGGGCCCTTTAAGGTCATCATAATTTGGGAACATAATCTCGTGACCATCGAGAGTATGACCACCCCAAAGAAGAGGCGAACCGTTCACATTAAACAGTTGTAACTCCCACCACAGGGGGGAGGGTGTTGAATATGCGTAAGATGGTGTGCCCTCGATCCGATACGGAGCAACTGATCCGGAATCATATACACTTCACATGTAAAGCTCAGAGAGAGTTTTTGTTTTCATTATTTATATTGTGGCTAAGTTCCATTTTTTTGTTTTCACCTGACAGCCGCCGGGTCAAGGGCGAATGTATTATATTTTATTATTATTATTGTTTTATTTCTGTATTATCTCTTTTCTTTGTGTCCTGTTGTTTTGTGTGGACTATGAATATATTAGATCGTAAACGTGATGTAAGGGATTACAGGCTGTGTGCTGCGTGCGCCGGGCGGATGTAAACATCCCGAATGTATTTAGAGAGGCTTTAAAAGGCTCAAATAAAAACAGTCTTGTGACAACTCTAGTTCTGTAACTACATTCAACCTCTTTCTTTTTTCTTCACGTTTTCGTTGACGATCATTAACGTATATATATATATATATATATATATATATATATATATATATATATATATATATATATGCATGAATGAAACAACAGAATAACACTGGAACAAAGAACATATAAGGCCAATGGCATTCGCTAAAAACTGTAGCTAGTAACGCAAGGAAAAGTACATGTGAAGAAAATGAAGGGGAAAACACGTGGAAAAATTCAGTTGGTTTATTGTAAAAAATAATCTGAAATTGGCAAGGGATATCGCGTCTGTGCGTATTTTGGTTCGTCCTAGTGAAATATATTTTAAGCATTTGTCAACAGTTTTTATACTAAGTGAGGGGCAAGTAATCCCAAAATGTATCGACCACCACCCTATTCTCCGGTAACATTTTATTATTCTCCACTTTCAGAAAGCTGGAAAGTCGCCTAATGATCCCTCATCTTACCATTTACTTCAGAAACTCTACTGCTCAACCAAGCTTCCGCTTTGTTGGTCAAATACCCTCTGCACTTGATAGGAAACAAACACTACTACTGAGTACTTTTTTGGGCGTAGCTCAGGCTTTCCAACGGGTATGACACAGATGTGTGTTTTACAAGCTAAAAATCTCCTTGCCGCAGACCCTAGTACCTAATCTTCAATTCTATCTGTCAATCGGGTTCTTTCGGGTCCATTGTGGTTCAGGACTTCTTCAAGGCCGCGCCATCAGTCCTATCCTGCATATCCTGTACACTGCTGACATATCCTGAGTCCTAGTACATTCCTTACAACTATTGCTGACAACACAACAACCTCACGGAGATAGAGGTGTGGTGCAAAATACAGCGCATCAAGACAAATGCGTTCACAGCAATTTTACTCTCAATCCCTGTCCGTCCGTTTTCAATTCAATACAGCTTAACTCCTTATCCTGTAACACTCATGGCGGTGGCGTCGCGATCTATTGTAAATAGATATGCAGGTCATCATAGGGTCCTGGCGCTTTCCATTATCCCTACTCATGTCCTGAGCGTCTATGGTTCTCTTGCCCGCTCTCTGGCGTTTGCCAGACGGTGAAACAGTTGGGGCGAGAGCCGAAGGGAGCTCCGTTGCTTCCGGTCCTTCCATCAGTTTGTTGGGGAATTCCCTCCGGGGGGGGGGGGGGTGGGCTCCACCTCACCTGGGCAGAATTTGTATATATATTGTATGAATGGAATTGTACATAGGTAAGAATGGATTCTTACATTACAATTAATAATTCCATGAAAGAAAATTGTAATTTCCTAATAAATCTAACATTTCTCTTTCATTTACTTAAGGTGACAACCCAACAAATACATCAATCCAGTCATATATTCATGGATAAATATGAACGCCCGATATAATATAAAGAAAATTTAATTCAGAATAAGTGGATATTAAAAGTTTTTTTCTATGGCTCATAGATCAAAATTTACAAGTTTTTTCTCCAAACACCGATTTGAAACTACTGTGTTCCATGATTGCGGATGATTTTGCTCATCCGTCACCCGAGGCTGGGAACTGCGGAAACAGGCTTTGCCAATTGGCGAAATGTTTGCAGCTGCGCCATTTTTTATTGTTAAAAATGCCAAAAATTTACTAAACAAGCTATAGATAAGTCAAATAAGGTCTACTATAACCTTGGAAGATAACTATGTGAAGATTGTTGCTGCTAAATATTTAGTATGAGAACTATGAAGGCTATCACCTTATGGTCCTAATATTTACGTTCTTCCTTTGTATAATTAATAGTCATAAGCTGGTAAATATCAGATAAAACATTTTAATGAAAGACATTCTTACCTATCTAACAAGGTTGGAAAGAATTACAGGTACATTGTAAAGTATGGCTCTCTTTTGGTGAAACCGGATCTTTAAAAATCGAAAATTGATAATAACAAGTAATTATTTGAAGGAATCGGATTAACAAATATCATAATGATATTCTTTCCTGAGAAGCATCACAAACCGGTTGGATTGAGTTTTATTTTTATTTACTGATGTCTTGTTTACTTCATCAAGGACGTTCTGCTATAAATGAACAACAAAATCACATGAACCCAGCAGTAATATATTTGACCGGTTTTTCGAAACAAGTAACCGTCATGTTTTCGCTTCAATGTATGTCTGCCGACTCGTTTGACCTAGAAACATAAAATCGCGGAGGTTCCACGCGGTAACTAAGTACTCAAGTATGGTATGAAAAAGACCATTTATCGCGATTACCTATTGGCCTTTAAGGACTGATTGTAATGTCCTTCAAATAAAGATTGTTTTAAATATAAACGGCTATAAGACAACTAACAAAATTTATGGGATTCAACTTATTTGTTGTATTGAATGGCAGATCTCCTTTGATTAAGATGCACTTATTCTCTGCATTCAAACTCTGTATCTGCAGTTTATAATGTATTTAAACTGGAATGTGAGGTTCGTATTAAAACAAGATTTTGACGTCAGAGAAATAATATCCCTCATCATTTCCCTGTAGATCTAAAGACGTACTTTGTGATGAGTTCCATTAAGCGAAAACAAGCAACTACTACTGAAACAGAAAAAGTTAAACAAATGTTAAAAATAGTAAATTTTTGTTTTTAATGGGGTTTTTTTTTACAGTTTTTCTGTTGCTGAAATCCTCCCAAAAATCCCTTGTGAACTACAATTATATCAGTATTCTTGTTCTTTGCTGTATTTGAACTGTGATTAGAATGTCATAAGAAAATAAATTACTATATATCGAACTATTAAACCCAATGATCTGTTGTTTCCAATGGGTTTTTTTTTCTTATTACATCAATACAGTCTATTTTTTTTACCAACTAAAATGTTGTTACATCAATTATAAGCTATTTTTTTTAAAATTATTAATATTTATTTTTCTAGATGTATGTGCGAAATAAAGAACGTAGAAAAACAGTAGTAAGGTAGCGTGTGTGGGTACATCGTTTTATTTGTTTAAATATATAAAGCACTGAAAATGGCCTTTTTGACAAGTAAAAACAAAAATTGTAAATAACTAATATATTGGGCGAACCTATCAAATCTATGAACCTATCAAACCTATTGGCTCAACCGGATATTTAGTACGAGATTATATTGCTAACTACCAACAATCTGTTTTTATTATTTAAAATTTATTTTTGCGTTATTGTGTCCTTAACCAAGAGTAGACAACAGAACGGTTTCTAAACTATGACTTCAAATCCAACTGTTCACCATGAATGAAAACATACAAATTGCCTGGAGTTCTACGTTACGTTGAAAATATCGCAAACTTTTGATATCTCCAAACTACTTCTTAACACTGGTAACGGATTCCAGCCGGTAAATATAAAAAATGAGTTCATTCATTAATCGAGTTAACAGTGTTAGCATCCCACTTTTTGCAAGAGAAACGCGTTGATATTTTATTTGTTCTTGTAAAAGTACAAATTATTTTATCGTGAGAATTGCAGCTTTTAGTATAGATTTTCAAATATAAATTGTATAATTTATTTTGTTTTTCCTAGTTTTAATAGTATAGATTAGTTAGTTAGTGCCACCTGTTAATGCAGGTTTTAAATTGATTGGGACGGTGCTTGGTTTTTTTTTTTTAAACGTTTCCCTAATTACATGCACGATTTTACTAGGCTAAGTACAAAAAACTTTGGTTATATGTAATTTTGCAAATAAAATACTTTCCATCTATCTAACACATAAAAATTGAATCAGGATGATGCTGAAGTGATTATGGTGTCAGATTTGGGTTATTCGGCCCATTAAGTATAACACACACTGTAAAAATACGAGACTGGTAGCATATACTTCTAGACACTGATTAGTTCCCACCTGTTTGAAAGCCTCTCCCTTCGGCCTGAGCAATTATATTTTTTCTGAAAACAACAAAAAGTTTTGCCGATATAGATTCTTGTGGGATTTCCTGGCTTTGATATACACAGCTGATATACACGCCACTGATTCCAAACCAATCGTCAAATGGGAAATGGGCTTGTTGACAAGGCGAATACCTGTTTGATAAAATAACAATTGGTATGTGCTAGATGGGTCGGCAGTTTTCTTTCGACGCTAAAACAGCAGACAATAACAGTATAATAACTCATCGTCATTTGGAATTGAGGGAGCATTAGGAATGCCGACAGTGCGCTCTAGTTAAGGGGACATTGCTCCAAACACATGTCATTTGGGAGTTGCTAGATGGAGGAAACTCAATTCTACTTAATCATGGTCTCTTAGTTAAAAAATTCTAATTGTTTAATTTTAAGGGCGTTGGAAAGCAGCAGAACCAGTTCCCACCGATGGTTCCCGTCCTTGTATCATGCCTGTTAAACCCATACAATTGTACATGTAATTATTAACTATTCTGTGCAACGAGAAATTACTACTATTACTATTACTAGTTGGTTCATAGATTCGGGCTCGGCAAAGTCATTAAACTACACTCACTGCTCTGCACATTACCGTTGACTAAAGTTGGGGGTAGGTATTAAAGGATCAGTAGCCTCGTTATTTTTTTTATATATTTTTTTAAAATAAATTATAATCAATGTTGTGTTTTGCTGAGTTTCTGTGATGATTGGTTTATTATTAAAGTGCTTACTAATGTTTTGGTTGATTTTTCATTTCAATGAATACACCCTGGAATTTTACTTGTATACTATACAGGTTACCATAATGTGTATGTATGATTACCGGCATAGCTTGTTATCATTGAATCATGTTTAAATCTAGGTATGTATGTATTTGCATATTTATATGTGAAAAAGTGTTATTTTATTTTCAAGAATTATTTCTTATTGTATTATTTTCTAGAAACACATGTTTGTATGATTTTATTTATGTTATTTACATATATGTAATCATTTTTACAGAAGTAATATAAGAACCTATTACACGAACGGGAGACAAGCATAAGACAACAGCACCCCGAATGAAAGTATTTGGCTTGGCCATTTAAAATTTCTTAATTTATTAATTTTAATAGTGAAGAAATCTTGTTGTTTCCTTTCCATGCGCATATTAGTTGGGATTGACAGGAGAGGAATATGCGTACAGTAACTCAATTCGTTGAGTGGAATATGTTATAGTTTAAACGATATGCAATAGGTTGATGGCACTTTAGGCGTATGTATTTCCTTCTTACATCTTCCTTACATATGTGTGAGTAACATACGAATATGTTTTAGGATGAATATGAAGATTACTGAGGCTACTCTGGTGAACACCAGTATATTCGAGCAGTATGTCTATACAGAGGGATTACTTTTTACCAAGTGTATAATTCAATACTTTTCCCTTAATACACTCGTGTTATTTCCTTAATTTTAATAAATAGTAGTTTCCGAGTTTTTCCTTGCGAAGAAAAATATGCAATTGGTGGTTTACGGGACTCCCCAGTCAGTCTCAATCAAAGAGAATAAAACGGATTCTAGCTAATTATTTAAACAACTACCTCTACGAATTGCACGCATTTTTTAACAATTTTTATAATAAAGTTTCAAACGTTTACATGACTATGCGCTATATAGCCACATGCACATGTTATTCTCCCTAAATTGTTATTAATATAGGAACAACACTGGAAGATTTTTTTAAAAAATATCTCAACCATGAGAATCTCCTTCAGAGTTGAATATAAAAATGTTAACATGATTGTGGCGTGTCGTGTGACCTGACAAGTACCGACAAATATATTTTTTTTTTTTTAATACCAATTAAATTCCACTACAAGTTGGTATCAAAAAAGGTTTTGTGACTTAAAAGGAGCATTCTACGAGCATTCATTGTGTACGTTGTGTCACACAACTGTAGCTAGCAAGTTCTTAATTGTTGAAGTTGAGCAAAGCCTTTTTGATTCAAACATTATTGCAATTGTTATTAACAAGGATCGCAAATCTAACGTTTCCTGGACCTTCTGAGTAATTGTTGATTAATAATAACGATGAATAAATAATAATATTGATAATGAATAAATAATGAAATAAAAAACAGGGAGCTCG
The DNA here is from genome assembly GCA_930367205.1 of Acanthosoma haemorrhoidale. Taxonomy (NCBI): domain Eukaryota; kingdom Metazoa; phylum Arthropoda; class Insecta; order Hemiptera; family Acanthosomatidae; genus Acanthosoma; species Acanthosoma haemorrhoidale. The sequence continues at coordinate 117,029,405 of OV884009.1, forward strand.
ATGATGTGCTCGAGAGAACACCAGTTGATGACTTCATCTAACAAGGACATGTATAGTTCTTATGCGGGTATCATTGACCCTTGTGGTTGACATATCCTAAAAAACGTCAGTTACAAACCCAGTGTTTAACGCCACTGGGTAGTGGGGTCACCTCGGGCAAAAGGCTGTCAGGATAGCCTAGGCATAAGTCGCTTTTAGTTATCCAGCAGGTTAGTTTTAAGTATCCTTTTAACCCAAGGCTTAACCCCATCATTTTTGCTTTTACCTAATCCTTCTTAGCATGTAGAAATCTCAACTAATCATTTTATCTTTTAACTCCTCCATACAAACCTATCACAATATAATATATATATTACCATGGTCTATGTAAAGTTGTACGTTTATTTCTATATGGATATATACTTTTATATATTGCTTTTCTTAATAAAAATCCAGAAATAAAATGAAACCTTTGTCTTATCAGTTAATTTACCTAATTCACCCAAAAATTTTAGGTAACAAAATCTAAAATTTGGATCAGGAGAGGAAGTAATAATAAATTGTGGAAATTCAAATTGATAAACGTTGTTTTTAGAAATAATAAATGTTTTTATCTTTAAATTACATTAGGATGTTATCTTTTTTAGAGTTTGCTTGGTTCTAAACCACTAGCCCGTGTGTTACGTTTATTCCTGCCTGCCAATATTTTCTCATCTTCCTGATTCATCTGTTTAAAATAATAGGATATTAAGAAAAAATTAGGATGGAGAAATATTCCATTGGAAAGACGTGAAATTTACTCCATAAAACATGAAAAATGTCATTAATTAAATAGTTGGGAATAAAAAAAAACAACGTATTTCTATATAATATTGAGTAGAATATCAAATTAAAGATGTCGACAACCTATATGCAATTGGTATTTAGTTATTTTAAATTATAATTACTTATATTTATTAAAACTGCCATTACCGTAATGTTCGCTATTTTAACTCTCACAGTGGTTGTTTTTTTAAAGGCATAATATTATATTTCACATGGTGCTAAAAATAAAAGCAACTACATTATTAATTATAAGTCATTAATAAATTAATTAGTAGTAAACAAATATTTTTCTAACACACTGAGTAGGGTATGAAATTAAAGATAAAATTAAAAAAAAAAAAGAATTAAAATTTAGATTTGTAATATATATCATATGTTGGAACTTTAATGGTTACAAAAAAATTTATTAAAACAGTCATCAAAATTAAATTGAGTTCTCGATTTTTTCGTAACCTTTGTTTCATATAGAGGAGTGATATTTTGCTAGAGGGCTTGACTTGACATCCCAGAGATGATAAAAATAAAAGCCCCATCAAAAGTAACAAATGTTCAACTATGGATCAATATTTTCTATCATACTATATAGGGTTTCAAATTCAAATATCTACATCCGCATTAATACCAAAGTAATATGTGTTGTAAGTGTAGTGGACTATATCACAAAAAGTCATTAAAAATCGTTCTTATTGTTTGCGCAGCCGTAAAGAAACCTTTAATTCTCTGTTGTGTTGATTCTTTCTTCATATTTTAGGGCTTCAAATATTTCATATTTATAAAATGAGCTATATGCAAATCAATGTTTGGAATTTATTTAGAACCATAACAATAAAGTTTATTATATTATATTCCCTTCTCAGTAGGTCAAGAAACGGTACTCATTTAGAACTGGAAAAACCAGTGGTAAGGAACATCGTCATATCTGTATTGATGAAAGTTTATCCATATCGCTAAAAAGATGTTTTGATTAAAATGTTTTAAATTACAAATAGGAAGGTAAATGGTACAGGTGTACTGGACCTATAAGACAGGATAACTGGCAGGTACAAATAGGAAGGTAAATGGTACAGGTGTACTGGACCTATAAGACAGGATAACTGGCAGGTACAAATAGGAAGGTAAATGGTACAGGTGTACTGGACCTATAAGACAGGATAACTGGCAGGTACAAATAGGAAGGTAAATGGTACAGGTGTACTGGACCTATAAGACAGGATAACTGGCAGGTACAAATAGGAAGGTAAATGGTACAGGTGTACTGGACCTATAAGTCAGGATAACTGGCAGGTACAAATAGGAAGGTAAATGGTACAGGTGTACTGGACCTATAAGAAAGGATAACTGGCAGGTACAAATAGGAAGGTAAATGGTACAGGTGTACTGGACCTATAAGACAGGATAACTGGCAGGTACAAATAGGAAGGTAAATGGTACAGGTGTACTGGACCTATAAGACAGGATAACTGGCAGGTACAAATAGGAAGGTAAATGGTACAGGTGTACTGGACCTATAAGACAGGATAACTGGCAGGTACAAATAGGAAGGTAAATGGTACAGGTGTACTGGACCTATAAGACAGGATAACTGGCAGGTACAAATAGGAAGGTAAATGGTACAGGTGTACTGGACCTATAAGTCAGGATAACTGGCAGGTACAAATAGGAAGGTAAATGGTACAGGTGTACTGGACCTATAAGACAGGATAACTGGCAGGTACAAATAAACAAATAAAACACCTTCTGTCTCTCGACACCTTTTCATTTTCACCCCAACCTTTTCGACAGACTAAGGCGTCATTCTTGACGGTTCCAGCTCATAGTCGTCCGGGTAATGAATAAGTACAAATAAAGGTGTCTAAAGTTTAAATTGTACGTAATTTGGAACCTCCTACGTTATTATTGACTATCTGTCACATTTTATCACAGTGATCTGCTGATGTCATTTTTATCTCGGAAGAGTCAATGATGATAACCTTGCTAATCCTATTTAGAATGTTTATCCTACATCTGTTTTATCAGCCATGATTCAATAGTTAACGCTTCTAACTATCAAACGTGCCTGTGCGTGTAATTAACTATTGCCCTGGTTTTCGTAACTATAAAAACCACAGTGCTGGTAGGTAAATAGAGTATTTATTGGTAATTATTTTTGATTTTTTTTTTTTTTATAAATTAATATAAGTGGGAAATGAGTATGAGTATTGAATGGAGGAAGTCGTGGATCCGCCGGTTCTTGTCAGTCTGGTATCTGCCCGCGCAGGCTAGAGAAACGTCAGTTAAACCCATGATAGGAGCCCCAAAGTAAATATTTGATTACATATACAAATATACGATTTACATGACTTGAAATGTATCAAAGTTTATTTAAAAATTGTTTATCCAAGAATAAGCAGCCTAGCCATTTTTAACATCCATCTTATTATATATTTTTTAAATATATATAAACGAGATAAAATGCAGAAAAAGTTATGAAACAATATCGATAGATCCTGTCGTGACCACACGTGTGTTACTGAAACAGATTAAATGATTGCGATAAAACTCCTTAATATTTTTGACCAAATATACTTCATTTTAATTTTTAAAGCTCGCTTACTGAAAATTTCATAATCTAAGAAGAATGCATAAAAGTTAGCGAAACTGGACCGTATTATATACATCGACTGTATTATATACTCCCGACTGTATTATATACTCCCGACTGTATTATATACTCCCGACTGTATTATATACTCCCGACCGTAGTATATACCCCCGACTGTATAATGTACTCCCGACTGTATAATGTACTCCCGACTGTATTATATACTACCGACTGTATCATATACTCCCGACCGTATTATATACTCCCGACTGTATTATATACTCCCGACTGTATTATATACTCCCGACTGTATAATGTACTCCCGACTGTATTATATACTCCCGACTGTATTATATACTCCCGACTGTTAGATTTTAAACAAATATGTAACTTGTATATCCCGAGTTGTTGTGGGGTATATATTTGAAGTAGCAGGCCCATTGAATCATTTTCTGAGCTATTGGGCAACAACACATAGATAAAACAAATAAAATGTTCTGGCTTACTTACCCTAGTTTAAAAGTCAGTAGTTACTTTCTCACGTCTTAATTCACCAAGCTATTTAAGATTCATAAATTAAAATAATCTATTACTTTTTATTACATATCATGTGATTGTTCACACATATAATGAGTGTTAGTATGAATAACGTATCTTAGTATATTCTTTGCTTCATCTGCAAATTACAAAATAACGAAATAAAGTATACGAAAACTGTAATTAAGGTTAATGTTAATTGTTGAGTGTTTTAAAGGGTGTAGACTTCATTTTATTGTTATATAATAACATTTTCGATTATAAGGTTTAATTCGTGTTGTAACTTCTATTAAACGCTTTTAAAATACTTTACTTGAGGAAAATTTTGAAGTTTGACTAGTAAGTTTGGGATACATTGTCTTGGGAAAACAGCCTTAAGTGAAGTTTTTGATCGATGTCCCCTTAGTTATAACCATCTGCTGCGTTGACTACAAGTATCCGTACATATCAAAAGAATTTATATTTAAATTGTGATTTCGTAAGTAAAATGTTATAATTTATCTGTCGTTTGGTAAGCCTTGTTTCACTTGTCCACTGTAAAGTTTCACAGGGTTGGAAAATACTGTGTTTAGGAATAGAAATTCTCTATGTATTTATTGCTTCTTTTTACATTCTTGTTTGTTATTCGTTGTAATGTGTATTTGTTTGTTGATTATGTGGTCTTTAAATTGTTTTTAAAAGTAGCGATGGGAGTTCTGTTGCTGCAGTGTGTTCAAGACCACCAGGCAAGGAGTGCTTATATATGTATATATAAGATTAAAATGTTACTATTTTAATTCTCTAGAAATAAATCTAGTAATTATATTTGCTTATTTATATATTTTTTTTATCTTTATCTCGTTTATTTGTTTTTACAAGAAATTATGATGTTTAATTGTTAACATGTTTATCACCGTTATTTTGAAATTAACTTCCAACCCTATCTGTATGGGCTAATGTGCATGTGAACATACTATATTTATTACTAAAAATTATCAAAAAATTTAGCAATATTCCTCACTGCCTGTAAATTTTTCCAAATTGCGAAATTCCTACCGGTCAATAAACATGCCTGCCAGAAAAACCGCCCCGCTACCTATCGTAAGCTATCCTTTCTAGGCATAAAATGACAACAACGTTGTTCACTCATGCTATGTCTGAAGCTGTTCACAAGTTATTCCTAAACTAAACTAGACATTTGACAATGCTAAACTTGGGAAATGATACTAGTTAAATTCTCACCGCGAGTGAGGAACATGTGTAAAATAGGAGTGAGATGATAAAGTTGGTCCTTGACAAACAAGCAGAAAAAAAGGCAAAAATACACTAATTGCAATAATCTTCATAGGACGAATTAATGGGCCAAAGCGGAATTGGAGCGGAAGGAGGGAATGAATGGAGTACACTGTCGTCGATATCTACACATCCAGCCTCTTTCTTCTTCCACCATTCACTGTGTTCTCTCTTCCCTACCCACTTCCCGATAATAATACATCTACCTAGCAGGGCCTAGTCCATACCAAAACAACTTAGAATTCACAGCTAATAATTTTTTAGCCCAGTTCGAAAATTACAGTGTTAAAGGGATTGGCTGGGGTAAGAGTTTCCTTTGTGAGATGATTAGTCATCTCACTAGTTTCCTTTCATGATAGGAAAGTTTATTTTATTTTTTTACCACCTAATATTTGTATTTAATATTTATTTAATTTACTTTAAAAGTATAAATGACTAACATGGTGTTTTGACGTAATGGTTTATCCATCCTTGGTTCTTCCGCTCTTCTTGGTGTTCTCGGTTCCTTCTTATTTTGATATATTCTCGTCTAATGTTTTGGTACATGATGTACCTTCACGAAAAGTGTCATGGATGCGATAATTTATAACTAACAGTGAATATGAAGAGAAACTGAGAAAAGCTCGTGGAGGAACCGATGTCAGCAACAGCCCAGAGGGAAAAGCCGAAAATACCACCAATAGAACAAAAAATGCATTCATGAGCTAGGGAATGTAACATCTATTTATATAAGCAATTTCGTTTAGTAATCTATCTAGATGTGTTTCTACATTTTACAAATCCTTATTTTATGTAATTTTGTTTATTTTTAATGCGTTGTATTTCTTCTTCATAGTGAATTTCTTAAAAGTATTTAAAATAATATTTCTAAAACCGTCTTCCCCCAATAGATTTGGAATGGACAATATTTCACCTAGTTTAATAAAAAGAAAATAATATTTTCGTATTATTACAAATGCACTGAAACGTTAGGTAATATATATGTATAGACAGAAGCATTGAATAATTTATTCACCACTTGGCTCGTCATGTATCTTCCAATATAACTTTAAGATAAATATCTTTCAGTACAACTTATTTGCCATATTTTTAAAATAATAATAATTTCAATAAATTAGAAAAAATAAAATGGCGTATACAAGTGTCACATTTTCGATCGGGGCTTAATGTTTGTTTTTTTTCATATTCGATTGATTCAAAGCAATTTTTATAACCGTAAATACTATTTAAAAATTATTATTTTCGTTAAGTCCTAGAAATATAGTTTTGTGTGAATGAAATGATATAATGAACTTTGTATATGACAGTTATAAAGTGGTAGGTATTTCAGGGCACTATACATTGAAATGATAATTAATTCACATAAATGTTGACCGAATTTAGACTTTTTTTTGAAAAGACAGTTCATTGAAGACTTTTATTTTTTGTTAATGTTTTCCTTATAATTACTGCTTTGAGATCAGAGATGAATTAGAAACTAATCTATTGGTGCTCACCAATGGTCTATAAACTGACAATAAGTTTTCATAAGATCCACGCCATAATCTGATGGGGTAAACATTCCTGATTTAAACTCATATCATGTTAGTTATAAAAAAAAAATAATTATCTTTAAAACTTACCATGTAATGGGCCATAAATCGTGAAGGAGAGAATCATCACAAGAATAATACGCAGCCTTAGATTGCCTTGTCGGCTCTTGAAGGCTACACGGAATGTTTCGATAACGTGCTTGGGGTTCAGTAATTCCCTAACAATGTTGTGTTTCAGCTTCTTAGGGGCCCTGATCTCCTTGAGCCTGATAGCTCCGTAGACCAGGCCCAAGACGTACATGACGGTCACTATGGTGAAGACACCGAGGAAGTCGACAGCTTGGAGAAGATAGCCACTGCCGAGCATGCCGACCGGAGCCGCCAGCTGGACAAAGATGTTGATGATCCCAAGGCGGACAGTTCTGCTCTCGACAGAAGTGATGTCGCCCATGTAGCTGTAGCCTGCCATGAACATAGTCGTCCAGCCACCGGTCAGAGCCGGGAAGATAGCCTCGATCACCCCGGCTACTTCCATCGGCCACGTTGTGTAGATGGTGCAAAGGATGAGTCCGACGGAAGTGAAAAGCTCACCACTGATCGGGAGCAGCATGAACGGCTTCCGGCGCCCACTCCTATCACTAAACGACCCCAAGAAAAGGATGAGGATGGCCGGAAGGGTACTCCTCAGAAAGGACTGCCAGTAAGTCATGCTCACCACCAGCATCTGCACTTCCTGTTCGTACTTCTCAATGGACGCATCGGTGAAGTTCCGAGCAGTGATCATGTCACATACCTCCTTGGTAATGTTTTCGCTCTTCAAATTGACTCTACACGCTTTTTCCAGATTTAGATTCTGGGTTGCTAGGGCTGCGACCACGTTGGGTAGTATGTAGAAGGTGAGTATCGGCTCCACTGTGATATTTCGGATGAGAAACATACACTTCTCTCCTACCCGCATGTCCTTCCATTGCTTCCCTTCGGGTTCGGTAGGTGTCTCCATAGTTGCATGTATCTGTGGTAGTAGCCGGAGGAGGTAGGGACTGGGCCAGCGCCGGCTGAAGACTGAGCTGCCACTTGGGTACCATCAACAAATGTGACCTTCACCAGCCAGGAACCGGTAAAAAAAAACCAGGCGCAGAGAGACGAGGGGGAAGTGAAATCCGCCTAGTAACACCAACCGCAGCTTCCCCCCCATATACCCCCCTCCCCCCACTCTTCGCAACTACCCATAATTCCCAGTGTCTCTTCTGTTGGTATTGCTGGAATCCATTGAATTACATTTTTCGTCTATACACTCGTGTCTTAGGGCAGCCGGCCTCACTGCGATGTATCCATGTAATATATTCCAACTAAAATCAATATTTTATAATGAAACAATTCTTTTCATTCACCCTAAACATATATTTCAACTACACACTTTAGTTTTTTTTGTTATTGCTAGTTTAATTTTAATTTTCATTATATAGTATATCTATTTCACAAAATATATTGCAAAAAAATGATCTTGTTACTTTTAGAATATTAATTTATAGCATAGAGTATCTTATACGACTAAGATGCATTATAATACACTCTACCGTGTTAGATCTTACTCTAAACAATATATATGCTAAACCTGAGGCCATTATTTACATAATTTAGAGTGATACATGACCCCAGTATCATTTATATTGGAAATAGAAACAAATAACTCTTCAAGGAATTTGTTTCTGATTGTACGAGACGAATGCTAGGCCTGTGTAAGAAATCATCTCTTCCCACCCTTCAAAAAATTGTTACAATCTTGTGAATGTTTTTTTCTGTAAAGACCTAAAATAATTCTTATTTACTTCAATTAATCCTGTAATTTAAACCTTCAATGTCACCTTTAGCTACCATAACCACACTAATGACATTTTCCTCGTAAAGAAAATATTTAGGATGAAAAGAAAACTAAATTTGTGCATAAAAAATAAAAGTTTAAACGATACGTTTGATACCTCAGGTTATTATTTGTATTGTAAAAAATAATATTTTCATTAATAATAATCACTGTTTTCTTTTAACTAATTCAATAAACAACTGGTTTCTATAATTCTAATAGTCCCCTAACCGAAGAGACGGAATCCAATTTCAGTCTTGTTGATCCAAGGACCAACAACCTTCCATTTTTCCTCTTTCAAAAATGATTTTAAAAATTTATTTAGGTGGATTATAATTAGTTAACATCCATTGCGTGATAAACTATATTTTCCTAAATATATATAAACGAAATTAATATATTTATAAAACGTGAATTTTTTTTTTCAAAACCTCAAACAAAATAATACAATGTACAAAAAATAATAAAATAATTGGAATAGAACAAAAAATAATAAAAAGTGAAAAAAACATGAAGACATACATGACTGCGGTATTGATCGGAAGGCGAGAGTGAGTTCTTCAATAGGTTATTTTTTGCAATTTCGAGGAGACTCTTTTTGCACTACCGTATTTAATAAACCCTCAACACTGCTGTGGATGGAGCCACTATCAAAGGACTTACAGACATCAAACTGAATTTGTTTGCTCCGTGTCTGAACGGAATTAGAGCCTCTCCTGCCGGGCTCGGTCATATACGTATATGTTTTCTTGGTTTTTCTTTTTCTTAATTTTTTTACACAAATCCTCATGCTATGTGTAAGTTATATTACATACTTAATTGAGATTGTTTGTCTATCTCTGTAAATAATCCTTACTATTCTCTTTTCAGTTTATGATACTTTTCTTGATTTTATACAGAAAAAAGTTAGTCCCGATATCGTGAGGGTCTTACATACAATTTCTAAATTATTTTTAACAAATTACTTATTTGCGTTTTGTGATACATTGTCTGAGCAGCTTTCTAGAGCATATTTGTGTTCGTAGGTGTACCCTTAGTGTTAGTCTACTGTTTGAAATGGTATTGCGAATATTGAAATGTTTAGATGCTACTAGAATATCAGTATATGCCGTCATGTTAGTTTTTTGTGAAAAATTCTCATTAGCCAAAACTACTCAACTTGTCACTTTAGAAATCACCACAGAGCTCGCTACAAACAAAAGGCTTGTTGGTATGGAGGTGGTAACGAGGCCACCGCCGCCTTAGGCATCGCTCTGGTTTGCCGTGGATGATGTTGGAGTTTAGAACATTAGTGTAGGGATGAGGGTGGCCAGGGAGGCTGGAATGGAAGCTCTAGCAGCGGGAAGTGCCTAGATGGCATTTTGAGAACAGTGTGAAGGGCACAGTTGTTGATATAGAACAGAGCAATGGGTATCTTACGGACGATTCTGTTTTGCAGGAACTGGATGCGAAGAATATTGAAGGGCTTAGCACTCCCCCAGACTTCTATTACGTAGAACCAGGTAGCTTGTAGTATAATTGTGTAGATCACTCCCTTGTTTTCTATTGTTCTTGTAGAGCGATGGTCCATGAGGCAAAGAAGTAGTCTGTTAGTTTATTGTCGTTTGGACTTCACTTGTCTGGTATAAGTTCTAGGTAGGAGGTCTGGGATTTAGCATGAATGGGATGTTTGAAAAGCAAAACTGGCCCACAAGATTGGCGACGGAGAGTGAATGTGAGATGAGAGATAACTATTAAGCATTCAGTTGGATTGTCCATTTGGAGAGCTATGTTCTGGAAGGTTGTTTCAGCAAAGATGGCGTCAGGATTGGGAGAGAGGATGGCTGTGTCGTCAGCGAATTCTTTGACGGAGGTTCAAGGATGAGAAGACATATCGAACGAGCGCAAAACAAAAAAAAAACAGTTGAGTGCCTCATTTTTTTCATAGGCTTCATGTACTTCATTTTTTTTATTATTAAAAAAATTTCATTTCTACCTACTAAGTTATATATCATAAACTAAATTATATTTTGTTAAAAACTTATATAGATACTAACGCTTATTAAATTATGACAAACATTTCTTCGTAGTTTTCATGCCACAAATAATGAACTTCAAATTCCAAGACCATATTTCCGAATAATTCCAAAAACATAAAAAATTATCTAACCATTCGGTCACTTTGAAGCATAAACCACCCTTACATTCCTTCTTGGAGACTGAAGCGGAAGTAGGACCGTGATCTTTTGTAAAAATATTTATACTTGGAGTTTGGTACTCTTGTTTTTCAGGTACACTATGGCTATACACCATGATAAATTCCTTAAATATTAAGTTGTCCACATTATTTTTTCTGATAGTTTGAATTTTATACAATAAATAGGTTCCTATCAATCTAACATTGTGGTTTTTGAATTTCCTCTTCCTATTGTATTGAATATGCATAGAAAATATAAGCTGTTCAATGTGTAAATTAAATTTTTAAGATGGGGGGGTGTTGGCCTGCCGAGTTTGTGGAATTATGAATTTGGCTCGCGACCGAAAACGATTAGCCACTCCCTCCCCTACACAATGTAATGTATGAAAAAAATGGTTCAATGCACAGTTACTAACTGATTACTCAAAATTTCTATTTTGAATAGGATTACTTTGATTTTAAGCATCATTAGGGCATTTGGAACTACCATTCAAAACAACACTGATTGTGTTACCGTGGTGAACACGATTTTAATGACAGTTTTGAGGACATTGAGTAATTACAGCTCAAAAAATACGTTATTTGATATCCGACTCAATATGATAGGAAACTATTTTATTTTGTGTTACCAAGTAATAGATTATTATGAGACGTTGTAATTTACCGTGGGGTAGGTTTTATTTTTAGCACCTTCTGAGCATTAAGTGAAACTAGCATCCAAAATATCACATCCCTTAATATAAAGAAACTAATATTTTTGTTGTTGTGCGTATTATTATATTTGTACGCAGAAGCGATTCCCCACTCGACACGATACATCAAAGAAATCTAGAAAAAACTGTGAGATATATAAGTTGAATGAAGAGATGTTGGGGATCCGGAATGTTGAGTAAGCTTTAGTAGCATAGCTTGGCTTAATGGAATGTTTGTAGTCAAATAAACATTTATTACCGTTTGATGCATTTACTTTTTTTAATCCAATGGGTATAAAGGTGATAAAAATACTAAGATAAATATTATTTGCTCAAAACCACACTTTTTTTAATCACGCAAATCTAGTGCCATTATAAATCTTATTTTTTGATTGAAACTATTCAATGCCTAAATACACGAGCAAAAATGATTTGCGGGGGAAAAATAAGACAAGAAGATAAATTTTACCCAGTGACCTTCGACCTGGTGTGAGTCTTAAATTATATTCATCTCCGTGTAAAGCCAATTTAAATGCAAAAGTATCCCGGAAATATCTACAAGAAAAGACGTGATGTAGATAAAGAATAAAGGAATAACAAAGAATTCTTCACACCAAAAAATAACAAAAGACTGCTTAAACTAAGAAGTTAGTTTTATTTATAGCTAATATATATACAGTTAGTACTAGTTTATTGCGCTTCCCATATAGTTGCCTTTTGTAGATGGATCACTCTATTTATTTTCATAAGGGAGTGATTGTAAAATAAATTTATATTATACTTACTAGTTGTTATTTACTTATAACAAATTTATTTTCTTCGGTTGTCATTGTGATTTGAGTGATTGATTGTTCACTAAATATTTGCTAGCTATGATATCGGTTATACCTAATGATTCCCATTCCTGTGACTCAGGAGTATTCAGTAATTTCCAGTTCATTAACGATTTTATTAAGTATCTGACTCTTAACTGTCTATAAAGTGTCCAACTACCTTTTAGATATCTGTCTACTCTATATCAAGTATTTTTCCGAGTCGGATTAAGAGTGTTCGCGCCGTTAGGAATCGAAATGTTTATAGACTAGTAAAATTGTTAGTTAACCTAGGAGTAATTGTACTATAATTTCTGCCAATCGATTTATTTTTAAGAAAATTCTGAAAAAACGAGGGCTATTACTCCCTCGTGGTACGTAGACCTAATATGGCAAAATTTTCAAAATGGCTGACGTATATTTTTAGGTTAAGTTAATAATCCCTAATAATAACGCTAATAATAATAATGAAGTATTACAAATAGCTTAACTAGTAAAATTAAAAAATAAATAAATTGCCCAAGTTTTAGCTTGTAACAAGTATTTTTAGTTACATTTTATTAAGAAAAAATAGTTCTTAAACAATTGTAATCTATTTTTGCTATTTGGGAAAATTTAGTTTCATGGATTTTAAGTTGGGAGTATTGGTTGTTTTGTACCAGCTGACAGTTTTGTGTGATATCAATTAGTTTTAATATTTAAACTTGTCTAGGTTACGTTTGAGTTCAGCAGTAATGTTGTTAATGGAATTTAAGTGTGTTAAAAAAATGTTTTGCATTGTGTCTTTTAATCCACCTGATAACTAAATAAACATGGACACTGTCATATGGTATGGTTATCTCTATTAAATGAAAAAAGCCGGCTGACAATATTAAGCTAACCTATATATAACTTGTGATCTAATGTACTTAATTTGTGGTTAATAAATTATTACTTATATTCTATCAACCCATGTCTTTCATTCTGACATGGCGCAGTCGGTAGGACATGTGAATTTGAAAACGCCAGAACAATTTATTTTCGAAGGAAATATAGCAGAAGCATGGAAAAGGTGGTATAGAAAGTTTAATCATTACTTGTCGGCTATCGAAGCACAAGATAAAAAAGATGAAGTAAAAGTCGGTATACTGTTGAACGTATTAGGAGAAGATGCACAAGATAAATATGAAACCTTCAATTTAACGGCAGAAGAACAGAAGGAATACGCAATTGTAGTTAAAGCTTTTGAAGATTATTGCATACCTAAAAAAAACGAGACGGTGGCAAGATTTAATTTTTTTCAACGTAAACAGAGAAAGGGTTTATTCGATGATTTCATTACAGATTTGAAAAAGTTAAGTGTTGATTGTGCATTTGAAACATTGAAGGATAGCCTTATAAAAGATCAAATTGTAAGTGGTATACAGGATGAACAAGTGAAAGATAGATTGTTGCGGGAAGATGATCTAACACTAGATAAATGTACTAATTTATGTAAAGTGGCGGAGTTAGCAAAACAAAGAATAGAGACGTTGCGAGGTACAGAAGAAGAGGAAATAAATATAGTACAGCAAAGGAGCAGAACCAAAGCAGCGACGAGTAATCTGAGAGTGAGTATGCAGCCGTGGACGGCGAAAACCAAGTACCAGCGATAGCAGCAAGACATCACTGCAACAAGAGCAGCAATATGGAAGCCAGCAGCGATTGAGGTGCAATAGATGCGGCAACGTCCATGGGTATAGAAATTGCCCAGCCTACGGTAAAATTTGTATTAAATGTAATCGGATAAATCATTTTGCAAAAATGTGTAGAATAACTCGAAATATAAATAATGTAAGTATGATTGAGGGAGAGGATGCTGAAATGTACACTTTAGGGAGAATTCTAAAAATAAATAATTTTTAAAAGGGTTGGGAATTATCTATAAATATATTGGAAAGCAAAACTTCACTTTCAGTCAAGCTCGATACAGGGGCGGAATGCAATGTTTTAAAAAAAAGCGACTATCAAAATTTGAAAATTAAAGAGAAAATAAATAAAACTGATAACAAATTGGCAAATTACAGTGGTTCTGAAATACCGGTTATAGGAACTGTTATATTAGATTGTGTAATCAAGGGTAAAATAGAACCAATAAAATTTTATTTAGTAAACTGTAATAGCTCAAGCTCTGTTTTGGGATTAGATACAATTAAAAAACTGAAATTAATTACCAGAGTTGGAAATATAAATATGAATACAAATAATGGTCTCACGAAATTGCTTAGCAGATATAAAGAACTATTCGAAGGTATAGGAAAAATCTCAAAAATATATGATTTCAAATTAAAAGAAGGATATGAAGGAAAAATTGAACCATGTCGTAGAATACCTTTTAAATTATTAGATCTTTTCAAAGAAACATTATACAGAATGAAAGACAATAAAATTGTTACAGAGGTTAACGAACCTACTGAATTTATGAACCCAATCGTAATCACCAGTAAACCTGATAAATCATTACGTATTTGTTTAGACTCACAGCATCTTAACACTTGTTTACTAAGAGAACATTGTCCTTTACCTACATTTGAGGAAATATCTAGTAAAATGGCGGGGGCAAAAATGTTTGCAGTTCTAGACGCATCAAACGGGTTTTGGCATTTAGAACTTACACATAGGAGTTCGTTAATGACGGCTTTTCAAACGCCATATGGTCCATTTAGATTTTTAAGAATGCCTTTCGGGGTTAGTATTGCACCAGAAGTGTTCCATAAAACTTATTCAGAGATTTTTGAAGGTATAAAAAACGTAGCTGTGTATATCGATGATATAATGATATGGGCAGAAAATGAAAAAGAATTATTAGAAATTTTAGAATTAGTAATGAAAAGAGCTTATGAGCATGGGATTAAATTTAATAAAAACAAATGTAAATTTAAAGAAGAAAGAATTAAATTTTTAGGTCATTACTTCAGTAGCAAAGGGATAGAAATTGATGATGACAACGTCAAAGCAATTAGTGAAATGGAAAGACCAAAAGATGTTAAAGCAGTAGAACGATTATTAGGATTGATAACCCTACGTGGGTAAATTTGTAGAAAACTCAGCTCAGTTAACGGAACCATTGCGTAATCTAATTAAAAAAGGTACAATTTTCAACTGGACAAGTGAACATGAAAATTGTTTTAAAAAGATAAAAATATGTTTAAGCAAAACTACTATTCTACAATTATACGATGTAAATAAGGAGTGCAAAATTAGTGTAGACGCTAGTAGTACCGGAGTAGGGGCAGTTCTGTTACAAAATGATTTGCCAGTAGCATATGCATCACAAGCATTCACTGAATGTCAAAAATCGTGGGCTCAAATAGAGAAAGAATTATATGCCATAGTGTTTGGATGTGAGCGTTTCAGACAGTATGTAATCGGTAAATCTTTTGGAGTAGAATCAGATCATAAACCGCTGATCCCTATTTTAAGACGAAAGATAACTGATATACCAATGAGACTACAAAAAATGCGAATGCGGTTACAACCATATGATATTAAAGTAACTTATACAAGTGGTAAAAATTTAATAATAGCAGATTTACTATCGAGAGCTCATTTAAAAGAAACTAAACAGGATGGAGATTCCAGAATGTATATATTAGAACTTACGTTAGCAAGCGAGATGAGTAATCAAAAGAAACAAAAATATATAGAAGCAACAAAAAATGACATAGAATTGCAGACATTGAAAAATACAATAAAAAAAGGTTGGCCAAAAGAAATAAAAGATGTACCAAATTTAGTTGAATATTATCATACTTACCATGCCGACATTTATGAATATGATGACTTACTGTTTAAAAATAATTGTGTAATAGTACCAAACAAATTAAGAGAAGAAGTTTTGAGTAAGTTACATTATAATCATTTAGGCATTGAAAAAACAAAAGCTAGAGCGAGAGAAATAGTATTTTGGCCCAATATGAATAAAGATATAGAAAACAAAATAAACAACTGTAAAACGTGCTTAACGTTCCAACGATCAAATCAGAAAGAAAGTCTAATACCAACATTAATACCAGATAAAACATGGGCAACAGTAGGAGCTGATATTTTTTACATTGATAGAAAACCAAACATGTTAGTTGTGGATTATTTTTCTAAATATGTAGATGTTTTACCATTGAAGGATGAAACTAGTGTAACAGTTATAAAAGCATTAAAGTCTTGTTTTGTACACTGGGGTATACCAGAAGAATTCAGATCAGATAATGGCCCACAATTTTCGAGTTTTCTATTTAAAACGTTTACAAGAGAATGGAAATTTAAGCATGTTACGTCGAGTCCATCATATCCACAAAGTAACGGAATGGTGGAGCGGCACATAAAAACTGTGAAAAATGTAATTAGAAAAGCTCATTTTGATAAAAAAGATGTGTACTTAGCAATACTAGAATTCAACAACACACCAATATCTAATACAATACCTTCTCCAAATGTGATAATGCAAGGTAAAAATGTGAATGGTGTTCAATATGATATACCAAAGTTTAAAAGTGAAGAAAATTCATATATAAAAGGCTAATTGTTACAAAGACAAAGGAAACAAAAAATTTTTCATGATCAACGAGCCAAAGATTTGAAAAAATACGAAAAAGGAGAAAATGTTAGAGTTAGAAACAAACAAGGAATGTGGGATCGGGCTGTAATAATAGATAGAAACATAAACAATAGGGCTTATCAAATTAAGACAGAGGGAGGCTCCTTATTGACGCGTAATAGAATACACTTAAGAAATGATACTAGCCTACCATTCGAAATAGAAAGTAACGAATATAGACTTGATGAAAATATTAAACCACAAATTTCGGAAAATTCAAATAATAATGGTAAGGTTAATAATACAGCCGATCCAGCAGATCAGCAATTAATGAACCAAAGCCAGAGCGAAGATATCAATAATGACAATGACACATATGTAACTCGTAGTGGACGAATCAGACGTCAGCCAGCATATCTAAAAGAAAACTATGTATTACAATAAAAAAAAAAAAAAAAAAGAAAAAAAGGAGATGTCATATGGTTTGGTAATCTCTATTAAATGAACAAAGCCGGCTGACAATATTAAGCTAACCTATATATAACTTGTGATCTAATGTACTTAATTTGTGGTTAATAAATTATTACTTATATTCAATCAACCCATGTCTTTCATTCTGACAGACACCGAAATTTGTACTATTTCTGAAAGAATTATACGTGGCAGTTGTGAGGTGCCGTTTCTAACTGAAAAAGGAGTTGAAGGAATAGACAGAACATGTTAAGTATGAAAAATAGCAGAATTTGATGTGTGTGTTGTGGTGGACAAAAAAAGTTCATAAGAAGCGTAGAGCTAAGTTTATTAATTAGAAGTTTCCATTTAAAAACAGGAGAATGAACCAAGTTATTCCCGTTCGACACGGAACTGATATTGGGGTTAGTATGAACTAATAATATCTAGCTGGTATTAACTAACTTTGCTAGTGCTAATTCGTGGTAATTATGATTCCTCACTATTGCGATCCCTAGCAAAACGTACGTCTGACCCGAAGCAGAAATAGAAAATATGGCATTTCTTGAAAAGGTAGCATTCGATGGTTTGTTGAATGTGGCCGAGGGGTATCTGAGTATCTGAGTTGGTAGCGAGGTCCGGCCTTAAACAAGAATGAGATGGAGTAGGCTTCGGGCGTGATAACTTGGACTTTGGGAGACTCCCGAGGGAAGGAATATAAAAGGGAGTGATGTCTTCTACCGCAGTGCCAGCAAGATACCCAAGATGGACATTGTTTACGCTGAACTACCCGTGGAGTATTATATACTTCCAAGTGGTAATTCAAAACAGGTTGGTTCATTAGCATGAGCTAGTGGACTGTAAATGAATGAAAATAAGAGTTGATGCCAATTCACAATACATTTATTCTAAAATTAAACAGAATATTATAAAAATTTCATAAAAAAAAAATGAGGAGCAAAATAAAGTACCCAGGCCTGGTTAATAATAATAAAATTTTCCAATGTAAGACAGACTGGTTTCAAAATAAAAAAATGCCTTTTTCCTTAATAATTAAAGGAATTAACCAAATTC
The DNA here is from genome assembly GCA_930367205.1 of Acanthosoma haemorrhoidale. Lineage (NCBI taxonomy): Eukaryota > Metazoa > Arthropoda > Insecta > Hemiptera > Acanthosomatidae > Acanthosoma > Acanthosoma haemorrhoidale. The sequence goes on from OV884009.1 coordinate 117,047,748, forward strand.
TCGTCACTTGTAATTAAATTGTCAATAAACTCATCCAAGTTAAACATAATGCCATTTAAACAAAATAAATACTCAAAAGGCAACCAGCAACAAATCAATTACGGAGTTGATTAGGAAATGAAACAAGTGTATATTCACGCAGCGGCAGGTTGCAGTTCAAGCGCTCTCGCGGGTGCAGGCTACAAACAAAACGTAGAGCTGTCGTGGTCAGGTTGAGGCTCAAAAAAAAATCCAACCGCAGGGCGGCGATTCCAAGCTCCAAGGGGAACGTTAAATATCATAGAGGTATGATTTTGGCCAAATTGCCAATTAAGTCTGAGATCGGTACACCTTAACTGTTCAGACGTTACCTCAACACTGACGTAAATGGGCTTGGGCCCACAAGTTCCCCTACCAAAAGTCCAAAGTGCCACTGTCCTAGGTATGGAATTCTCCTTTAAGTATTTAACTTAGATTACAATTTAATCTTACGAAATATAATGAACAGAAATTACACAATCATATTTTACATGAACAATAAAAAAAAATGACGATTTTTATTTACAGTTTTTTACGTCAGTAACGAAAATAATAAATAATTAAATCTAACAAACAAATTAATTTTTTTAAATAAAGATAAAAAAATTAATTCAATTTACTTCACTTTTCCAACAAAACAAAAACTTTATCTGGCCTTAACATACCGCCCACCAAATTTTCGTTGAAAATTTCAAAGTTTAACATGAATTTATTGTGGCCATATTAGTTGGCCCCTGTTTGTGGTAGCAATGGTACCAATCTGGAAACAGCCCGCGTGTACTCTCCTTTAGGAGTTTTAACTTTTACAACCCTAACCATCCCACCTTTCCCAGGATAGATTTCAATTATTCGACCGGTGGGCCAATTTTGCACTGATACGTTGGGTTCTTTTAGTAAAACTAATGTTCCAACAGTCAAATCTGGCTTTGAGGAAGTCCACTTCGTCCGTTGTTGTAGACTGTTTGGGTAGTCGTAACGCCATCTTGTCCAGATGTCTTGAATGCAACGCTGTACAATTTGCCACCTCGTTAATCTGTTTTCTGGTACGTCTGTCAAGTTAGGTGTAGGCAAAGACAACAAGGGGGCCCCAATTAAAAAATGACCAGGTGACAGCACATCATATTCACTAGGAGAGGAGGAAATGGGGTACAATGGTCGAGAGTTGAGGACGGCCTCAATGTTAGCCACAAGAGTACTCAGCTCTTCAAACGTCAACGTGTATCCACTCACAATTCGACTAAAATTATATTTAAAGGATTTTACCCCTGCCTTCCAGATACCACCAAAATGTGGTGCATAAGGAGGGCTAAAGGACCATTGAATTCCTCGGTTATTGAGGTGGTATTCCACAGCATCTTGGGTATTTTTGTCGTTGAACCATGTAAATAACTCCTTTAAGTGTCGGCTTGCACCAACAAAATTAGTTGCGCAGTCTGAAAATATTTGGTTGGGTAAACCTCTCCGTGAAATAAAGCGTTCTAGAGCTGCTAGAAACATTTCAGTGGAAAGCTGAGATACTACTTCGAGGTGGACTGCCTTTGTGCTCATACAAACAAATAAACAGACATAGGCTTTTTCCACCTTTGCCTTTCGACGTTTTGATTCCTTAATTAGAAAAGGACCTGCCAAGTCAATTCCCGTATTAATAAATGCTCTTCCTTGCTCAAAGCGTGAAGGTGGTAAATCGGCCATTTTCGGACTGTAATTTTGCACTCTAAATCGGTGGCACCGGAAACATTTATGAATTCGAGAACGAATCAACTTTCTTCCTGAAATTATCCAAAATTTTCGTTGAAGCATTGATTGAAGTAGTTGTGGACCTGCATGGAGGTATGTTAGGTGGTAGTGATCTATGATAAGGACACTAAGATGCGATTTGTGAGGTAGCAAAATAGGGTGTTTATTTTCGTATTTTAGCGGAGCGTTTGTTAGACGACCGCCCACCCTAAGAATCCCTCGGCTATCAATAAAGGGCGATAGAGACTCCAAAGTGGAAGATTTGGGGCTCGGGTTAGAAAATTCTACATCAAAGAAAAACTGTTGAGTCACTTTTATAATTTTCTCCAAGGCAAGATGCAGTTCAGTAACTGTTGGGTGTCCTATTGTCCTTTTCGATGTACTTGACCGTGAATTATGAAAGAATCTTAGAACATAAGCGAATACTCTCAAAAGTTTGGCATAAGATGAAAATTTTTCGATGATATTGGTGATGACATAGTGATCTCTTGGTGGAGCACTTAAAATAACGGCATTTGTCTTTAATTCCAGAAGGTCTGCGTTACAATCTTTATTGAAATGATTACTGATCGGCCAGGTTTCGAACTGGTCTTTCAGCCATTCTGGACCTTCCCACCAACTACTTTCCTTCAGAAAAGAACTAGGTGTTAATCCTCTAGAGGCTATATCGGCTGCATTATGATCTGTCTGTACATGATACCAGTCCCTTACGGAGGATTGATCCAAAATTGCCGTAACGCGATTGGCAACAAACGTCTTGAGGTTGTAAGTAGGGATTTTGAGCCAAGAAAGAGTAGTAGACGAATCTGAAAAATAATATGTGGCCTCTACCTCCAATTGTGACAAAAAAGCTTTCAAAGACTTATGTAATTTTACTAACAATAATGCGGCACATAGTTCAAGGCGCGGAATAGTTACAAGCTTTAAAGGATCAAGCCTAGTTTTGGCAAGAATCAAACGAACTTCCACTCTCCCATCCTCATATTCAGCTCGTAAATATTGAACAGCTGCATATCCTAAAGTAGATGCATCTGCGAATCCGACAATCGTTACTCGTTTTTTAGCATCTGAAAACAAGCACCGAGATATGTTGAGTGATTTTAGCAAACACAATTCATTAAAGAAACGATCCCATTCAAGCAATAAATCAGGTGGTAGAGGAGAGTCCCATTCTAGCCGCAGCTTCCATAGTTGTTGCAATACAGACTTAGCTTTAAAAATCACGGGTGCTAGGTAACCTAGAGGGTCATACATCCTTGCTATGGTAGACATTACTCCCCGTTTAGTATTTATGCAATCGAGCTGTTGCACATTATATGATATACTATCTTGTACAGGATTCCACTGCATCCCCAGTAATTTGACGGAAGAATCATCAAAGTCGGATAAGGATATGGTAGACTCACAAGACTCATGTGGCACGGTGTTAAGTAGCAATGAACTATCACTGGCCCATTTTCTTAGGGTGAAACCTCCTTTTCCTAAAATATTAATGAGCTCTTGCTGCAATTGTATAGCCGTATCAATGTAGTCTGATCCCGTCAGGACATCATCAATATAAATTTCATTTGATAGGGATGCAGACGCTAAAGGATATTCCTGGCCTTCGTCAGCTACTAATTGTTTGATAACACGTAAGGCCAAATAAGGAGAACAGGTCAGGCCAAAGGGTAGTCTATTTAATTGGTAAGCTTGTATAGACTCTGTTGGGTCGAAACGATATAGAAATTGTTGATAGCAACGGTCATCAGGATGAACGATTATCTGTAAAAGCATTTGCTTTATATCAGCAGCCATTACATAAGTGTGTAACCTAAAGTTGAGCATAACATCTCGAATTTCAAGTTGGAGTTTGGGCCCTTTAAAAAGATTTTCATTCAACGACCCACCATCAGTTCTTGCCGATGCGTCGAAAACTATACGTAACTTTGTTAATGAACTATTTTTGAAAACACCACGATGTGGAAGAAAATATCTCCCACCCTCAATTGCAGGTGAAATGATATCATTATCCAAATAATCTTGCAAAACTGCTAAATATTCTTTTCGTTTAAGCGGATGATTATTAAAATCAAATTCCAAACGTTGAAATCTTTTTTGAGCCACGTTACGAGAATTGTTAAAATATATAGAACGTTCGTCCCTGAGGGGCAAGTGTACAATATAGCGCCCACTTTCATCGCGAGAGTGTGTCTTCGAAAAGTGGGATTCACATTTAACGAAACTGAAAATATTTGGTTGGGTAAACCTCTCCGTGAAATAAAGCGTTCTAGAGCTGCTAGAAACATTTCAGTGGAAAGCTGAGATACTACTTCGAGGTGGACTGCCTTTGTGCTCATACAAACAAATAAACAGACATAGGCTTTTTCCACCTTTGCCTTTCGACGTTTTGATTCCTTAATTAGAAAAGGACCTGCCAAGTCAATTCCCGTATTAATAAATGCTCTTCCTTGCTCAAAGCGTGAAGGTGGTAAATCGGCCATTTTCGGACTGTAATTTTGCACTCTAAATCGGTGGCACCGGAAACATTTATGAATTCGAGAACGAATCAACTTTCTTCCTGAAATTATCCAAAATTTTCGTTGAAGCATTGATTGAAGTAGTTGTGGACCTGCATGGAGGTATGTTAGGTGGTAGTGATCTATGATAAGGACACTAAGATGCGATTTGTGAGGTAGCAAAATAGGGTGTTTATTTTCGTATTTTAGCGGAGCGTTTGTTAGACGACCGCCCACCCTAAGAATCCCTCGGCTATCAATAAAGGGCGATAGAGACTCCAAAGTGGAAGATTTGGGGCTCGGGTTAGAAAATTCTACATCAAAGAAAAACTGTTGAGTCACTTTTATAATTTTCTCCAAGGTGAGATGCAGATCAGTAACTGTTGGGTGTCCTGCAGTAGTAACTGCAGAGTTCCAACCATTTACACATCGAGTTCCTTATCGTTGAGATAACCTGTAACCTACGTTCTGTCCTATATGATGTAGTGTATCACCTTCAACGTGTACCTTTTGAACCAAATTTTTAGTCAACCATCTACAATTTCGTTCATCTCTACTCCAATATTTCATTCCACATCTCCGGTGACCAAAATACCAACGTCACATCGGATTCCCACGAAAAGTGCTTTCTAGAGGACCTGTTTTTTCCCCTCTATCTGTTCCTTATCTACTTCACTGCTACTCATCACACTTGTAAGTCCGATACCTGACTAGATCTCCACATCATAGACTCGTTTTCATCCCGGTTACTCCACACAATCTGCACTAGCTAATATGATTAGTCGTAGTAATGGATAATATTCATCATGCTACTATTGATCAACAAACAGTAACAGTCCTAATAAGATCATTTCTACAAAGCATTTGATTGACCACCTAGTTCTTCATTTCATGTTAAATCATCAGATTCTCCGATTCTATTTACTCGTTTTTACCATTTCTTTACAACCGTTCACATTAGTTACTATCTCCAATCAATCCATATCTGCTTCCCTCAGGTGTAGCCCTGGGATCAAGCATGTCTTTCCTTTTTTTAGTTGTTGCATAAACCATCTCCCTAACTCTATTCATCAGCCGTTAAGGTGATAGGTACAATTCACCTTAAAGACTGACGACTCCCAAATCTATTTCTCCCCCCCTCCGATTTTTTAGCTACGTTTGCCAAGATTCAGGGCACCTGGACCTAGATAAGACCTAGGGCAAATCTAAATAAACTGAGGTTCAACGCAACAAAAACCCAGGCAATTGTCACATGCTCCAGTTTCCTCCTTAGATCGTTTGCCAATATTCCCACATAACCATTAATAACCATCCTATCACTTTCTGCTTCATCTTCAAAAATCTAGAGATAAATATTGACCAAACCCTCCCTTGAGAACCAACATATCCCCCAAATTTCCCATCGGTCAATAGGTACCCTAAAACTATTCCATCAACCTCACCATCTCCATCGCTCTCCCTGCCGACACGTCAACTCCTTGTATCCTCTCTCATGTTCCCACACATTGACTATGGCTGTGGTGTATGGAGGTCTCTCGGTGGGACTCGAGGACAAGTAGAAGTGAATCATGAATTGGTTTGTTAGTTTTGTCTTTGGGACTCCGTGGCGATCACCTCCCACCGAGTTAGGGTGGCTCTTCCCCTCCTTCCGTGCACAATATTTCCTCGGTTTATTCCTTTTTTAAACCATCAATTCTCATCACCCCTCAGTCCACTCCTGGAAAACAATATCCCGTCTCTGACCTTTATACTCTTGCCCACAAAACTGCAGCATAACATCGGCCCTTCCTTGCTCACTCTACTGCCCTCTGGAATTCACTACCTCCTAATATCCGCCATGTTTCATTCTTACGAACCTTTAAACTCTCCTATTCCAACACCTCCTCACCATTCAAAGACACGCTAGTTAGTCTGGTATTATGCCAACTTCTTCACCACGAATAAATAGAAGTTACCCTCTTGTCGGACCATAAAACACCCCCCTACCTTTCCATATTTTATCAATAAATCCTCGGCGTATTTTATTATGATTTTTTATTAGTTCTTTTTATTTGGTAGATGTGAATTATCATCTGAGCACTAATGTTACTTCGGGAACTTTGTTTCGGAATAAATTATTTTTTCTATTCTTTCCCAGCTTCCTTTTCGTTTGGTGGGGATGGATTATTTATTAGGATTATATAGGGTTATGTGTAAATATATATTTATCCGTATTTTATGGAAGAGAGAGTGAATGTGGATCTGTAAATATGGTATGAATAAAACTAATATATTTGGGCAAATTGAACGTCAGTGCCCCTAGTGAGCTCTTACGGTGGTGGGAACGTGAACTAGTCTAGTCTCTCCCCCTCTACTGACGCGTTAGATATTTTTATTTATTAAATTAATAAAAGTTAGTCGGGTATTTTCAGATCCGTGGAGAGGTTGGCCTATCTTTGTATTGGCAGTGGCGAAGTCGTTACAAAAAATTCAATGTAACAAATACAAAATGGTTAGTTTTTTTATACATAGATACTGTTATTTTTTCTTTTTCTTTTTTATAACGCCCTTCCTCTTTTGGAAATTTACCTTTGTGCTATTTCAGGCAAGAATATGTGTACCTCTTTTAGTTTTGCATCTATTGATTAATCTGCGTCACACTAGTGTGGATTCGTGGCCTACAGTAGACTGGTGGGTAGGATCTTACCCAAGAGAAAGTGGGATAGCCAGAACCGTACAGCACAGAGATGGTGGCCAGCCATCAAAGTACTGACTGAGCTCGACCTTGCTAGTTAGGATTATCAATTGGCCCATACTCTTTTGGTGGTGGACCTATTCTTCGTTAAAAAGTCGCAGAAAGGAATCACCGCACGACTTTTCCTTGGGTTCATGCCTTGGTCGGTTGTCTTCCATAAGCAATTTCTTATTGCTAATTGTTTCATTTGGACTAGTTTTTGATTTCTGACCAGTATAATAACTCAATATAATTTGAAGAGTACTTGGTCAGGTGTAGATTTAGCGGTATTGTTGATTTATCAACACATTAATTATTTCTTTAATCAAGTCTTCATTCGTTACAGTAAATCTAAACCAGGGTCTGAATTCACATAACTTTTTATAGGAAAACTCACATCCCGGACGATTTATATGTATATTGTTCTCTTTGAACCTATCAAGTAACCGCCAAATTTTCACATCGTTCTTCTATTGTCACCTCATACACTGTAATCTATTCGTAATATTTGGTGACACTAGGATCTCCAAAGTGAACAGTTTTAGCTAGAATGTGGCGAAATTTGTGCATTTTTTATTTCGAAATTGAATCAGTTAACTTTAAAAGTATGTAGAAGAGCGAGATCCCGAGCGAACTAAGCCTCGCCTGCTGGTAGCTCGACAATTTCATGAGCAACCGTGCAACCACTACCTCTAACTATCTCCAAAGGTGTTAAAGTAAGCCACGGTAGGATAAAACTCTTTAATAATGCCAGACAATATTATACAACTATGATAACAACAGAAGGAATAGAAAGAAAAATAAACAACGAATTTATAAATGGACTATCCTACAGGAGTTAACTCTGAAAAAACCACATTCAAAGCCTTGTTAATTGTCATAACAGTATGTAATACAAAATGTACTTTTTGATTCAACCGCACTGGCTTGATTTGACTTCTTTATATATCTTTGCAAGAAGCAGTTCCTACAGATCGATACTCCAACAGCTGATTGTGTTGGTCTTTGCGGTTTAGGTTTTAGCGTTAATGTAGTATTTATATATATGTACAATTAGGTGGATTTAAGTGTGCATAGACGAATTTACCAAACGAAATGGCCAACGATTTCTCTACAGGAAAGTCTATTTTTGTTTTAGCGGTTGTTGCAGGTTGTTTTGCTTTACTTTGGCCCAATGTATTTTACCCAATGATTCAGGGCCCATCTTCCCAAAAGGATCCTGTTTCAACTGCACAAGGTATTGTTTTCTGACCTTACTTAATCATTATGATTTAATTCATCTGGATTGTGTTCTTAGTGTTTCCTCTCTTGTTTTATTATCTTATTTAAAAACGGCAGTAAATAAAGTTTGATTTACTTTTATTTAATTTGTATGTATCTCAATTATATTTTAAATTACAGGATGTTGTGACGTCATGTTTGATAGCGATGTAAATGCAATTAAAGTTATGATTGAAATCTGTGAAAAGATATTGATGAGGCAATCTGATTTTGATAGTAAACTGATATTTGCCTTTGACCAAGGAAAACTTACTAAGAATATTGTTGATAGATGCCAGAAAACAGTTTTTGATAGTTGTGGTGTTGATATAACACAATTTCTTATGGACAAGGTTAGATTAGGAAGAACTTATAAACAGATTTTAGATGAAATTCGATCTCTCAATAGTTCGCTGTGCTTAAAACAATCCTTTGGTGTTTCTCTTGGGGGAATCGGTCTTCCTAGAAGAATTCGTGTTTGGGGACTGAACAGATCAAGTAAGGACTTATCAAAAGGCGAAGCAAATTTATTTGTATCAGTTTAACACTAAATTTGTGTGTTTTTTGTTCATCACTACTAATATAGTTTAGTTAATTAATAGTAAAGTTTTGGCTTCAATTTTGTTGACTAACTGTTTCTAAGGGTGGTTTCGTTTGATGTTTGTGGGCTTTTATTCTTTTTAAATGAATTTATCTATTAATTGTGATTTTAATTTTGTTATTTTCTTATTACAGAACACTTGCGACAAGAAAGACCTCCACACCTTCGACCAGAGTTTTTACATCCCGCTTTGAGAGAAAAAGGCAGAGCTATTCCACATAGTCATGTAGTACCCAAAATAAACATTCAGGATGGCAGGGTAATTTTATTATTTCATTGGTTTTGGAATCTATTTTTCTTAAAAATTAAAGATTAACAGAGCTACTCTATAAATAGAACAGTTGCACCTGTGTCTATTTTTATAATTGATGCCAGTTTGTTTATTTTGATGCATTCAAAATTTAAAGCTATATATTTTTATTAACTCATTTGTTTATTTATGACAATAATTTTTCATAATATAAATTTATATATATACTATACGTATGGTAACTATTTCTTGGAACATAGTTTTTGAAATTCAACAAATATCAATTAATTTGTTCTGAAAAAATACTTTATAGTTATTACCTCAAATACTTAATTTTATTTGTTATTTATGTTATTGCTTTTATTATAAGTAACCATGTTAAGAATATTTGATTACATGCTTACTGCGTTACATATTCCTGGCTCAAACTAGAGTTATTTTGTGAATGGTTCATCGATATCTCTGACAATATCTGTTCTTTCATGAGTGATGGGGCCAAGCAAAGTTGATGGTATAGTTAATGTTTGGACAATTTCAAACCAGCTGTTGAACTCTAGTAAACATTGAGATTTGAAAATGTAGATATAGATTTGTCGTTGATATATATAGACATAGATTTTTTAAAATATAAATTGGATTTTAATTATACTGGACCAGATGTACAGATATGTCTTGGGGTCAGCTAAAGCATAAAATAGAAACCCTTCATTGTTGGAAAGTCCCATCAATAATTTTTTTTTCTTTGTAATTTGATTTCATTTAAATATTAGCCTTATTTATTTCATCTAAGTAACTAATTACATAGAATACAATATTGTATTTTCAATATATCTGTCTCCATAGTTTCTTGGGTTTTTGTGGATTGTTTGTTACTGATTTATTCTTGATACTTTTATAATTATAAGGGGCTATAAATATGCAGGAAAACCCCAATAAATATCCAAGAAAATTATTTTAATAATATTATACGGAAAATTCTGATCACAAAATAAAAATTCTGATAAAAAAAAAATATTTTAGTACCGGATAATTCCTCCTCAGGCTTAAATCATAGGTTCAAGTCTTTGAGGCATGCTTCTAATCAAGTTTGCTGCAACCTCTTGTTTCCTATCCTCCCACGACTCTACTAAAGATGTTCTTAACTCATGTAAGTTCAAAGGGGGGGGGGTTGACCTGCTGTCTTACACGTCTGCCAAGCTCATCCCACATGTAATAGAGATAGCTATGTAATGTAGGATAGATGGTGTCAATATCAGAAGATATGATTGATCGCAAGCAGTTTCTGTATGAAGTATAATAAAAAGTGACTTTTAAATAGTATACCTGCTTCCTTTTTAAAGTTATATTTACAATTAAACAAAGGTATCAGGCCATTTGTCAATTTACCAATAGATGAGCACAAAAAAAAATAATCTGCACTCAAAGATATAAACCACACTAAAATAAAATGTAAATGTAAAGATAATTTATATTTATTTATTTAATAGTTCATTAGTTTTTATTTGATAATATATAATTGCTGTTTTAGTAACACCACCTAAAAACACTGTTTTTTGTGGTAAATAAAGTTTCACAAGCATTTAAATAAACATTAATTCAATTGAATTTCCAATAAAGGTTAATTGTGAAAAAAAATAATTTCATTGCAGTCTTCTCCAGTGCCGGGAATCAGGCCACCCATGGGAGGACCAGGACAAGTCGTTCCTCCTCCTAAAACTAGTGGAACTATGGGAATAGTTATGCCAATGTACACAATTGGTATAATTGTTTTCTTTTTATACACCATGATGAAGGTAAAAATATTAGTTTTCTTACAATTGAAAAATAATATCTATAAGGTTTAAAAATTAAGTAATTTACTAGGCGGTATTCTTCCCAATCATAATCCCTTGATAAACATTTCAGTAGATTCAGCAACATGAGAAAAATATGTAAGGATTGTGTTCAAAATAAAATTATTTGAGATGAATTAAACAGCGTGCCAATATAAGCAAAAGTAGAAGGGGAGGATGCCAAGGGGTAGAAAAGTGAAATAATATCCAGGTGTCAAACCAGTGAGAAGAAGACCAGTTAGCTGGCCACACATGTAACCAACCATTAAAAAATGAGTGTGCCTTTTGTGTTCATTTCATTATTTAACTTATCTAGTGTTTTATTATTTTTAAATAATAAATAAATAAATTTGTAAAAATACATCTAAAATGAGACATTTTCAGTTATAAGGTAAATATTATTGTGTGCTGTCCTCTGTTGCTTATATCTTATGTGCATCTTTCCGATGTGTTATCAATTAAGTCATTGGTTGTTTCAATAAAAACTTCATCCCAGAGTCTTAGTAAGCCTTTAGCACTGTTAAAGATCCATGATAACTAAGTTCTTCTTTGCAAACACACTTCATCCCACACGTGTCTACTTGATTGAGATCTAGATATAATTGAGCAAAAAACAGATGACGTATACTTTTTTGAGAAATGTTTCGTGAACCTATCCTGCCATTGTGAATTGTCATTAGAGCTCTGTTCCAACCAGATACATGTCATGGAATATCCTACTTTATGTCTTCAACATAAAGGACTGTATTGAGCTTATTCCCACCCAGACCATAACTCTGCCGCCTCCTGGAAAACACCAGCAGGGAAGAAAGTTACTAATTTATAGGAAAGAATGTTGAAATTGGGCAGTGGGTCAAGCGCTACACTAAGAGGCACAAAGAACTTGAGTAAGATGAAGTTAAATGCAATAATTTTTTTTATATAAAAATTACATAAAAAAACCTTTAAAAATAGCTTGGCAGTGGTTTAAGATAGAAAACTCCATTTTGTGGCATTTTACTCCATTTTTTATGTAGTTTCATAAGGAAAATTGTTTAACATGATGAGTCAAGCCTTTGTAGTACTGACTGTATGGTGTTATCCAGAACAGCGTGCATTTGTTATTACTTGTAGGTACAGTATAACTCGCTTATAAGAAACATGAGGGGACCGATTAAATTTGTTTCTAATGTCCAAGTTTTCTTATAGCCCAGTGGAATTCCCCCCCTCAATATTGGGATGTATAGTACATAATTGGAGGTTTGAATATCATAAAATCTAAACGACCACTTGTAAACAACTGTGTTTATTATATTCAACATTTGAAATACATAGATATCTACATATGAATTTATTTATTTTAAAAAGCAAGGGTTTTTATTGCACTTTTTTCTTTTCTTGCATTTGGTGGGAAATGTATTCTAGTTCATGAATCTTTTGGAAAAAAATTTCTTGAAGACTGATGGTCAAATTATAATTCTCCAGAGTTTCGAAGGAGATGGTGGTATCCCTGAGGCTACCTGGTTTTAGTATTGGTTCCTCTTCTTCAACTTCATCGCTATTGTCGTCATTGTTGTTGTTTGTTGACAGGATATTCGGAACAATGTCAGTATCATTTGGGATTTCGTTTGTTGCAACAGTAGAGTCTACCAGAATGTAATCGCTCAGGCTTCCTTCTTCCCCATCTTTACAACCGTCTAGTAAACCATCCATTGTCAGTATTCAATGCAAGCCCTGCATGTCTTAACAAATTTGTTACGGTCCCTTCAGACACACATATCCACACATCATAGAAATTTAGAATGGTGTCCAGAACATACATTTTTTTTCTCCTTCTCCTGAGTCAATAGACTGAACAATTTGTTCCATCACTTTCTTCCTGAAGTTGGACTTGAATGACCAGATCACTCCTTAGTCTATCGGCTACAAACATGATGTTGTGTTTGGTGGTAGAGATGTATGAGTTGGATATTCATCAAATTGATCTTTGGGTCAGCCGTGCATTTGTTGACCAGAAGATTTTTTTCATCTCTTTACATGAGTTTGTCATTCCATTGCCTGAGATTTATCGTAAATATCTCAGCAGTTGTCCAGGGGTACTTGTTATCTTTCTATTTTGCCAGTATATTTTTGATGTTCTTGAAGCAACCAAGGCTTGCCTTTTGTAGGTTCCCGTCATGTTGGCATAAATTAATACAGTGAGGCAGTCTTATAATTTTTTCATGCCGATCTTTTCTCTTCCTTGAAAGGCAAGGGTTGAATTGGGGCAGAGTTAAAAAAAAAACTGACTCATCTGCATTGTAAATTTGCTGGTCTTCATAGCCCCTTTGGATATCTGGTCAATCACTGCAAACACTCTCATTCACAGAAACCGCTTTTCCTGACTCCTTGAAACAGTCAAGCCACCTGTTGCTACAGTGGCCTAGTTTTACAGCAAGTTTGTCAGCTTTCATTTTTATTAATGCTCTCCAGTTAGTGGAGTTTTTAATGTTCAGTGCATTTAAAACCACTTGAGCTATGTCAACATCGAATTTTTTTCATTTTCAATTGATTTTTATAAAGGCCTCAAGGATGTCTTTTTTCTTCGCGATAATGTCCGTTACACTTGATGGAGGCTTATTGAATTTTCAAGACACTTAAACGTTATTCGAACCCCTTTAATTTTTCTAAGTACTGTGACTTTGTCATCGATGGAGTAAACCTTTCTCTTCAACATTTTAAACTTTTTGCACTGAAGCATGCAAGAACGATATCAGAATTGAGAACGACTGAATAAGTTTCTCAGCTCAAAAAGAAAGACTGAGGAGAAGAGGGGAATAAAAATGTAGGTACCTATCCTTGGGCATGTTTCCAGGGAATTCTCGGTCTACCTTCCACTTTTATTGTTGAAAAAAAACTGAAAACCTTATAACTGGGTGAATACAACCTTGTACAACTAATCTTTCCTCTTAAGGCTGGCCCTTATATGTGAGGTTTCCTTATAAGCAGGTTATACTGTACTAGAATAGCATACTACTGTTATATTCTGCAGTGGTTTAAATCAGGAATAATTCAAATGTTCAATTTATTAAAGACATTCAATAATAAATTTGCTCTTTTCTTCTTTCACCATCATGTAATGGCAACTTTAATTATGTTTCATTATAACAGTTTTGTAAAATTGTGCTGATCTTCATAAATAAAACATTCCTGATATTTATAAAATTTATCTTTTTTAGCTATTGTTTAAAAAATCGGATTCTTCAGAATCCTTGGAGTGCTTTGTGTCTGACCCTGATTTTCATAAAGCTGTTTTTAAGGATAACGACTACTCTAGCATTCAGGATAATCCAGAAGATGGCACCAAAATAGGTAACCAAGCACAATAATCTATATAACTGAGTCTCCTTTTATAATTTGATATTATATTATGCAAATTTTTCTCAATTATTATATTAAACATATATATCTTGCAGCCTCATTGAAGTATTGGCCCTGGGTGAAATGTTTCGAACAGTGGAATAAATGATTAGACTAGTGTATTGACTCCAATGGAGAGTACTTTGGAAGGAGATTAAAGGTTTTTTTGTAAAGAAAATTAAATAAATCACTTTATACAAAAATATTAATAGTTAAATTTCTTTTGGATGCACTCTTCGTATATGGAGCTCTCAGGATGTTTGATGATAGAGGTCAGTCAGGGTTCATCTAGGTGATGGATTGTTTATTTTTATTTCCGGCAATCATGGAGACCGATAAGGAAATTCTAAATTCAAAGGATCACAACTCCTCTTTGTAGGCTTTGTCAATGTTTGAGATTTGTTGTTGAGCTAGTTGGCAAAACACTTGAAACGGTGAGTGAAGTACTTAAGACTGCATTAACAATAGTAGGGGTCATGCTTAACGTGGAAACCACTAAATCCTTTTTTTACAAATATCCAGAAAAAAACATTCTTCAGAGATGAAGATCTATAAATCCCTGATCAGACCTGTCTTATCATATGATTTGTATACCTAGAACCTTACTAGGAACCTAGAAATACAGAAAATACCTCAGAATAATAAATATCTCAAATGTGCACAATATCCTTCTGTATTGATTTTTATCATATATTCCTAAAATAATTGTGATGTTTCAGGCTCATTCAGTCCATTAAACAATCCTTACACAATCAGATGAAAAATACTGATACAATAAAAATTAGTGAAATCCACTTTTATATTAAAACAATAATGCTTCGACGATTTTAAAAACAAACTTTCTTACTCACATATCGTGTTATTCTAAATTAAATTAAAAAAAATTAAAATAATCAATAAATAATTGGCTGTATTTAAAAATATTTTTTTGGAATGGTTGTTCGTATCAGTCAGTCCTATCTATATTTGGTGTCAGCTGTATGTCTGTGTTGTCAGTTTACAGTTCTATTTCATCTGTGCAATCTGATCTGTATAAATGTTGTCAGCTATTATTATAAAAATAAAAATAAATTAAAAAATTTAATTTATTACTTCGGTCAACTAGTGCAAACCTACATCTGTTTTATATTCAACTGTATTTTTTATGTTCGGTTTTGTGAATGGATTCGAAAAGGATACTGTAAGTCTCAGTTTTTTATTTGGTTTATTAAGTTTAATGAGACCATGTATTCTAGAATACATGCATAGAGTACAATAGAATTATTAGCAGCCTGTCTGGTTTTGTAATTTTATCAATATAGTCAGAATTATAGAGTTTTTCAACATATTTATTTATATTTGTGGACAAATCTGGACCTGGATTATTTCTAATTATTCGATATCTGATTTTATCATTAATAGTATTCATCGTTCTGATATCATAATCTTCTTTTAGCAAAAATGCAACTTTTTCCGTTTTCTCAGATTTGATTATGGTTTTTTAGTATTATTTTTAAGCAATTTTTTGTTTATTAGTGGAGTTTTTTATTAATGTAACTGTTAATTAAATTGACAATTCTGGTTATTGTTCCATTAATGTGGCTTTCAGAGGAATCTATATTATAATATATTTATTTTTGATCAGTAATTCATTTTATAATTTCTTTGTCTTTGTTAGGATAATCTATACAAGAGTTTTTTCCTAAAAATAGTATTTTTATAATATTCTGTGGATGGTAATGTTAGTTAAATTTTCTTTTTATTTAATTTATTAATGTTATGTTTATGTAATGGGTAACTGTGGCTGTGTTTTGTTATACCTAATGGTATATTTTATCAATGTATATTAGGTTAGTTGATTTCAATGAGGATTTATTGTTGTTTATGGTTTTTATTTGTTGTTTTTTATTACCTAAAGTATTTACATGTCTTCAATTTTTTGTCTAAATTAATTTTTTTATCACTGAAAATTCAATCAATGGTATCCTTAACAAGTTTGAATGTCACATGAACATTAGGGTCAGAATTGATGTGACATGATTTAATTTTACTGATAATTTCAAAAATGTTGGCATTGATTTTATTTCTAATCCAAAATACCTAACTCCTCTAAAGTTAATTAATTTTAATTAAGGTCATTGAAAAAATGTATATGTTTAGCTTTTAAAAAATCATTGTTACACAAGTTATCCAGCATTTTCAAATATCTGTATGCATGTTTAGGCACTAACTTCAAGTCAAATAACTGAGTTAGTAGTCACTAATTTATAGATCCATTTACTCAATAATTTTGCTTCCACAACATGCTTGTTTACTACATTTTAAATAGCATAATCTTCTGCTGTATACTCCATTCCTCTTCATGGACTCTTGCAGTATCCATAGTAATTAAGTAATATTTGTTATTTTGAAGGATTTCCTTAATAAGTATCACAAATGTGAACCATATCCTTTTGTATCGATTATTATTATGTATTAATACAATAATTAAGATGTTTCGGACTCATTCAGTCCATCATCAGGCAATCCCTACACAATCAGGAGAAAAAATATTGTTACAATCAAAATTAGCAAAATCCCATTTTATATCAAAACAACAATGTTTCAAAAATTAATTTTTTTTTTAATTTTTGCGCCATGTTGACATAATTAATAAGTTGAATTTTTGAATTTATTTTTATAATTGTTTTTACAAGTAGACAAATCAGATTGCACAGATGAAATATAACTTTGAACTGATAACACATAGCTGACGCCAGAGATAGATAGGACTGACAAATACAACCTTTCTAAATAAGTATTTTTACATACAGCCAATTATTTATTAATCATTTCAATTTGGAGTAACACGACATGTGAGTATGAAAGTAAAAAATTTTATGAAAATGTTAAATTATTGTTTTATTATTAAAATAGATTTCACTAATTTTTATTGTATCAGTATTTTTCTTCTGATTGTGTAGGGATTGCTTGATAGACTGAATGAGTCCGAAATGTCACAATTATTGTATGAATATATAATAAAAATCAATACAGAAGAGTATTGTCCACTTTTTTTTATATTTATTATACCTAAAGACATCCTTCCAAATAACAAATAATACCTCAGAACAATTGTTGATGCTATCACAACTTAAAATGCATAATAATGAAGGCTATGGTTCACTAAATAGGCCTCGTCTCCAAATTGTAATTATAATAGGACACTAACTGGTGCTTTATATGAGATAATTAATGTGGCTCTTAAAACACACTTGTAAATTGTAAGTTTAGCTGTCAGCAGCAGTGAAAACAGGTTACACTAAAATCCTGTTTAATAAAATAAAATTTGGGCAGGCAGGCTCATTCTACTATTATTCATAACAAATTTTATTTTTTTGTAATAAAGAAGAAGTGAGAAAAATTATGTAAAGGTTTATGTGCTATTCCGACATTAAAAATCTATAGAATTTCACCCATACCCAGTTATGCTAACTTTCCTTTCCATAATATTGGTTTTTAAGGAAAAAAAAGTAGCAAATCCAATTATAAAAGCTGAATTTAGGTTGAGAGATTACAACACATAGTGCTAACCACACTAGAACCACTTTGCCACCTACAAACTGGTGACAACTTTCAACTTTTAGTGGGTTATAAGATGTGTTACACCATGGATTTTTTTGGCTTATATTTTTTTTTGCCTCTTCCAATTACCTAATTAACATGGCAACTTGACTCTTCGCTGAACAACATAATACCAAAGTCATACTATTGGATTTATACACTGACCTACACAAAATTATAATTAAAATATTTGCATTATTAATCTTTATATAAATCAGCATATGACATGTGACTGCCAAATAATAGTTTTTACCTGTTTTTCTCTTACAGGGTGGAGAGAAAGAGATACCAGTAAGTTTTTTGTAATAATTGAAATAAAAACATTTTTATATAAACTTTTTCATTATTTAATTCATATTGATCTGTATTATTTTTGTATTTTGTAATTCTCTATATTATCATAGTAAGATATATTTTTTTTTATTAATATGCAGTAGATTCGGTTACAACGATGCCGCGTATTGCGATATGCTGGGTTTAACAATGGAAAGTACAATTTAAGTTTGGTTTCTAATGCTACACTGTGTAAACCAGTCCGGAAATAACGGTACCACTTATTACGATATTCCGATATAAAAATTAAAGACAACAGTCACTTGTATGCTGTTAATAGCAATGTTTTAACAAAAACTGCCAGAGTATAATTTTCAAAACTTCAGAACGTAATTTTCCTAGAAACTCTAATGCCCCTTGTAGAGCAGGGAACACTCCGTTCTTTTTTAATGATGTGACAGTTTCCCGTAACTCTTTTGTGTGTTCTTCTTGATAATCCTCCTTAATTTATTGATGGAGTTAGTCGTTAAAACGAAACAGTTCAGTTTTCGCAGGTGCTTCGTAATATCAAAATGCTGTGGTGCTTCAAGAATGTCAAAACTTTACCTCTGTGGATTCCAAAAACAATAAGAAAGCGTGGATGACGTGACATTTTTACAGAGTGGTTGAGACAATGGGATTAGAAACTCGGAAAAGAAAATCAGAAAATTTTACTAATTGCTTACAACTGTCAATTGCATCCAGCCTTACCGAATCTAAAAAATGTTCAGCTTCAATTTCTTCCTCCAAATGTGACCAATGTACTACAACTTATGGACCAAGGAATAATCAGAACACTCAAAGCTAAATTTTGGAAAATGCATGTGATGAAAATTTAAGACTAGGACAAAATAAAAAAACAAAAAGATCAGTCCATGATGCAATTTTGATGCTGGAAGATGCCTGGAGCGACGTGTCAGAAAAAATCTATTGGAAACTGTATTCATAATACTGGTTTCAATAAAAATAATTCACTAACACTTGAGATTCCAGACTTACGTACTTTAGGATGTAAAATTTACAGGAATTAGGGATCATTTTTATGCTTCCTTACATACGTGAACAAATGGTTGATTTCGCGATTGTGGACAATGATGTTGTTACTAGTAATTATGATGTTCTATCTTATGAGAAAAGATAGAATATCAACACCTTAGCAAACGTGGACAAGAAGGAGCAGCTGATGAATGGGAAATCCAATTGGCGACTATGTCTGAAGTCGAACAATCATTAGAACAAGCTCGAGTGTTTGTGTCAACTACAGAAGGATTTAACCAACCTGAAATTTCAATGGTGTTAAAAAAAATTGAAAACCATGTTCACAAAGCTTAGCTAGCTGAAAAATCAAAGCTAACAAAAATTACTGATTTTTTTCTTAAAATATGAATAAATTTGCAAAAATATTTTACCCTAATAAGTATGTATGGACATTTTATATTTTAGTTGTGCCAATAAAGCTTGTTTAAATGCTTGAAAAGACACACGCTTCATGTATTTTGATTTTCCCTTATTCCGGGTATAGTGATGTCTGCTCGTAATGATCTATATTTAAGAGTGCCTGGAACATTGTATAATCAGAATATACTGCATTTTGTTTTAGAAATTTTAAACCCCTATAATTTTTTAGAAATACTTAGTTATGTTAATGTATCCAAGCATAACAACACCCTTGTAATGGCAAGAATAGATATATTAATATACACTATGTTTAAAACCTTTTTTGTATTTATTTGATAACAAATGATTTTTATATTATTTTCTTGAAGTTGAGAGTTCAAAATCACACTGATTTTGTGGCTTGAAATTGTATGATTTTATTGCAGATGTTTTAATTTATTCATTGTAAGTTTCTTTATTTGATCTTTTTCTTATAAATGTTTCTTTATCTGGTAACATAAATCTAATAATTAAAATTATAGACTATAACATTGTAATTTAATTGAAAAAAAATATATATCTGGCCATATTCCAACTGATAGTGATAGTTAGGATTGTTGTAATCAGAAAGTTTATATTTTTTCGTTTAAAAATTAATAAAATGGACCGTAGTACAGATATTTTCCAAGATATTGACCATTAGTTAAAAGTACTTTGCAGATTTGAAATATTTGTTTCAACAACAAATATAAAGCTATTGACCCTTTAATTGCCACAGTCTGATATACTAAGCCAAGCCCTCTCTCCAATGCTGGCTGATACCTACCTGCAGGGCTGATGAATATATTTCCCAAATTAACCTTTTCATTTAGTAATTTTGTTTGCTTTTTTTTATAAAATTAATCATTCTAATTTTTCATACTTTAGCTTTTTTTCGCATTCCTGCCATTGCCCAAAGAAAAATTTAATTTTTATTCTATTTAATTTTAAATAGACATTTTCCTTTGTTACCGAGATATCAAATCATATATAAAAGAAAGATGTGTTCATATCATGATTAATACATTTCAAAAAGTACTGGTATTTATTATATTAGATCGAAGCTGAAAGAGGCAAACAATGAGCTCCCCAGTAGAATATATAAATTAAATGATAATATAGTAAAAACCCGGCTATCTGGCATTAATGGGGTTTGACATTGGGATAAATGCCAATTCTGAGGGGTGATGGTTTAATTTCAAATAGGTATGAAGGAATTGTCTGACTATGTATTTTATTTCATGGCAGTATAAAAATGTCCCAATGAATATGAAATTATAGAAATATATTTCATAACATATTATTATAATGAATGAATCCATTTTGGGCAAAATAAATTTATGAGAAGTATGAGAGAAAAAAAAATTTTTGATGTGATAAAAATTGGTTCTGTTTCTCTTAACTAACCCATTTTATTTATGGTTTCTCAAATCACAATTCGAAGATTTAACATATAAAGCTGTTGTTTTTCTTTCCAATGGTTATGGTACGGGCGTGTTAAATACAGTAACACAAAATTAAATTTAAGGATATTGAAAAAACTAAAGTTTAAGAGTCGACCATAGAAATAACTCTGTCTGATTATACTAGCCATTTTTTTTCCTTTATCAATATTTTACCGGTTTTTATTTTTTTAACAATTTTCATTGAGATGTTTTAACATATAAAACCATGTATTTTTGATTGATAATAGTGAGTGGATATTTCACAATCAGTTGATTAATACACTGAAAATTATTTCAGTGCATAATTGATGTAACAATATTTTAGTTAATAAAAAAGAGAAGAAAAATTAATATTGTTCAATTAACCAAGGCTTTAATATTGATAAATATTTAATGTCTAACTCATTGAAATATATTTATGTTGCCTCAGTTCTGGGAAGGTAGCTTGCCATATGAACTTACAGAAAATAAAATGCCTTAAAAGAAAACTTACTACAATGCAATTAATAGTGACACCATACTACAAAAACTTGACTACAATACTATACTACTGCCACATAACATAAATAAGTATCTCTCTATTGGCTGCCTATGTAGTGGGGATGATATGTATTCTTTTGAATTACGTTATCTAAATAAATTTTTATTTGATGTTAAAAATGTATAAATACTTTTTGAGCCCAGGTTTGAATATTTAAAACATTTAGTGGTGTACATGAAAACTGTATAATATGATATTATCAATGCCAATTATAGAGAATAAAAAAAGATACCAGATCAAATCGAAGTATATTTTCAAAGATTTTAATACTAACTAAAACTTATATCACCTGTATTTCAGAATTGATCAAGGAAGCTGTTATTAAAGGAGTGAGTGTTGCTAGTAGGGTGGGACAGTTTTAAGTATGTGCATCCCTAGATGAACGAAACACCTCTTAGCCATTAGCCCTATTTCTCCTAACAACTTCAATTCCCATTTGTCCGTAAACCCCACCTCTCCCTTCCTAATGACTTCCATTCTATATCATTACTCTCATATCTTCTAAAAACCTCTCAAAAGACTAGTATAATTTATGGGTCAAAAGCCTTGGTTTGGTCTTAGGCCAAAATCAATCCTGGAAAGACCATATTTTCCAAATTACCCATCAATTCATGCCCACCCACAAACTGCTCAATTGTTCTTGTCATCTCCTTCAATTACAAATGTGCCAACTTCTAGTCACCTCTCTTTTCTTCCCCCATTTTGACTATGGTTGTGTGGTATATGCTGGGCTCTCTGAGGATCTAAAGGCTCAGTTAAAATACCTGAAAAATTGTTTTGGTTTAGTAAAAAATTTGAAAATGAATATACTCAGGATCCCTGTCACATTTGGCAGTGCGACGCTGAGTTGGGATGGTTGTACTCTTTTACCTGTCACCAGTACTTCCTTGGATCCTTTATTTACTGTACCATCATGACTAAAATGACACACCCATCTGACCTGAATCTCCCTTTCCATAGATCGGCCTCCTTTGATAGTTTTTCATTTTCTATACAGCAAACCTGTGGAACTCCATTTCATTCATTATTCATCACTCCCCAGCACTACCAATCTTTAAATCTAGATTTTATTATTACTTTATCTCCCTTAAATCTAATAATTCACAATTATTCATTAGTATTACTACTATTCATCATTTTTTCTTCATTACTATTATTCATTCCCTGTACATGCAACCTTTCATTCCCTCGGCAATAATCCCTATTTTTTTTTAATCATATTTTTCTGGTTTCAATTGTTACAGAATGTTATTTACTTTTATGCATTTATGTAAATTGTTGTTGGTTCTTTTTAATTCTCCTCATGTACATAGGCCCAGTATTATTTATAGTCTAATCACAGCAAATAACTTTATTTTATAATTTTAGCCAGCTAGAAATATTTGTTTGTTAGTACCCTTTTGTTATTTTTAGGGGACAATGTTGACTTTGTTTTCATGTATTTATTTCCTTTCATAGAATTTTGTTGAACTTAAAATTCAACAGCCCAAACACTAAATTCGCTGATTAATTCATGGACAACGAATCCTGGTCAACTTACGAATGAATCTAAGTAAACCTTAATAATCCAGCTTGCCCAATTATAATTTGTCTAATACAAACAAGGCTTATAAAAATAAAATATGTGATAGTTGCATGTTTAAATATTCCTGATGGTGATAAATTCTTTTATACACTTGATGCTAACTATAGTGCAAGAAAGTAATAGGAAACATCTCTTAATAAAAAAGAGGGTGAATACCACTACCATTGCATTCTAGTGGTTGGAAACTCCAAGCACTCCCCTTTACTCTACTCTTGGTCAATGCATTAATTTGTTATTACATGGCCCTGGAATGGGGAGGGTGGTACTTTATTTATTCGGTTATTTTTTTTTTTTCAACATGGGCCATTCAGTACAGTTCAATGGACTGAAAGTGCTATATAATCTGAATAAAACTCATTACCAGACTTTTAGGTCAGTCTTTATTTATGAAAATTACTCTGTAATTTAGAGTATGTATATATTCCTTAGATGCCAGAATTAGTTATTATATTTATATAATCTGGAACGTGTAAATGATAATTGATCAACTAATATTTAATAATTTTAAGTAACAGAAACAGTAGAATTATTTTCATCATTATAATTAAAATATTTCATTCAGGGTATGGTTATAGCTAAGGGAAATTTTATGAAGTTATAGCTTTGTATTCTATAATTCGCTCATTTAATCTCTGTATTTATTAGTTTTAGCTTTTATACAGCTTTTTTTTTTCATTTCGTAATTTATTTCTTTGTAATTTCTTAGGTTTTTGTCTCTTCCATATTAAAAATAATAGTATTTATCATTAATAATAACTAATATTTTTCTATGTTATTTTATATAATAGACCTTCTATATTGTTTTAAATTATATGTCATTAGTATTTTAATGTTTGTATATTATGTAGTAAATGTTAATGTGATGATTTATCATGATTAGTTAACTATTATATAATGATTCACTATGGTTATTAACTACTTTGTTGCTGATCCCTGAGCATACCTACTTAATTGGTAAACACACAATTAAACTTTTAAATAAAAGGTAGCAAAAGCCTTTGAAAATTAATGTTTTACTTTTTAAACTTTTTTTGATTAATAGTATTCACACAAATAATTTTATTTAGTATAAAGCTATCTTCACACTACTTGATACCTTATCTGTGGATTTCTTTATTGACATCTGATTTGTGGATATACTTTAGAATTCCATATTACTAAATTTGTTTTTAAATCTGTATTAGCAATTTTTTTTTCAATTCTTAATCAATAAGTATATTTATATTTATTTAGATCAATACATTAGCATGTCAGGCATTTTTTTTTTTTAACAAGCACTGTCAAACTATGGGGTGACTATTGCTCATGAGGTGAAAATTGTCAGAATACTGTCTGTTTGATGGTAGATAAATTAATAATAAATAAATAGGATTCAAAGGTCTTGATACATTCTTGGCCTGAGTCTGCTGGATAGGTTGGGCTGGGTGACAGGAGACTGCCCCTGAAGATAGTTGCAGACATTCATAGTATCTCTTTCACTTAAGCAGTTCTTTATGTTGTGATATTGGGGGTATTCCCAATTCTAAATGAATAAAAATTGGGTACTCCTGATGATCCAGATAGCTCCCAGTGCTAACCAGAGTATTTTGTTCTGAAGGTTTGCTGTCTTGTGCTAGAGGACTGACTTGTGCAGTATTATAAAGGACAGGCCTAAGTCCTTCTTTTAACTTTAAAAAAGAAGTTAATATTAAATTTTTACATAATAACATCATATCTCTATGTAAAACACGGGTTCAGTTAAACTGGTGGACACAAATTTAGTGATAGTTCCAATGACTTTTTGTAATTAATGTCCATTAAGCCCCAACATGATACATGTTATTAATCAGGACATCAAGCTCTTTAATTTGATACTATACTCAATGGGATAAGAAAATATTTATTTTTTAATTACTAAATAATGCACCATCAAGCCATTAAAAAATGCATATCATTACAATGGGAAAAAAAACCAAAAAAAAAAAACCTGTTTCAGTTAATGTTTTAAAAGCTAAGATATTTGACAATTTTATTGATTTTTTGTACTTACTGTTTGAAAAGCAAAACACAAAATCCATATTGTTAATCAGGACATCGTGGAATTTAATTTGATATCCTACTCAAAATTGTAGAAAAATAATTTTTCTTAATATTAATTAATTACTTAATCATAATGATGGCTATATTTTTTTATTAGTATAGGGGCATACTTGATGAAACCACCCTGTGGAAAATTTGATGATGAAATTGTGGGGTCCAATTTTAATACATTCCTCATACCCTCCACAATCATGCCTTACTCTAGGTTTTTTGCTTGAATTTGTGGCAGACAGCCTTTATGGTGTCATGTATCCAAGATAGCGATTGCAGCTCTGTCATTCTATCAAAAACAGCGACATAGTAGGATTTTCATATTCAGAGACTGACTGTTATATTTGTGTCCACCTAAGCATTAAACAATGAAGTTTGTATATTATAAACTTTTGGAGGCTCTTGCTCTTTCTAAGATATTCATTAGTTTAGATTTATTTGTGGTCAACTTCATTGATCCATCCAGATTAATCATGGGCAACGGAACTGCCGAGAATTTATAGTTACACAATGATTTTTTTAAGTCAATGTCAGTATGGCTTCTCTATATGACTAGCAAGCATGTGAATAACGATCGATTAGCTTTTAATTGTACTACAGTGTTATCTAACTTAGTTGTAACTGTCTTGCGTGCAGTTTTTCCTTTTACATGGGGGCCCGGAAATTCATACTGTCCATTTCAATTCGATCATTTTTCATGCCAATGTATAAGGTTGGCCAAAAAGTCCGTTCGGTTTTTTTAAGCAAAACTAAGACACAACTTTTAAACACAAAGTGATTTATTCAATCAATGATATAATTGCCATTTTGTTCCAGTATCTTCTGCCATCTCATGGGCAGATTCATAATTCCATGCTCAAAGAATTTCCTGTCTTTACTGGCAAAAACATTTTCCAAGTGGATTTTTACATCTTCAGAGTTGAAGGTCTGCCCAATCAATGAATTTTGAAGAGACCGAAACAGGTGGAAATCTGAAGATGCAAAGTCGGGTGATTATGGAGGGTGCGGCATAACTTCCCAGCCAAGGTCCAGTAACTTCTGCCGCGTCTTCAAAGAAGTTTGCGGTCTGGTATTGTCGTTCTGGAGGCTTCTGGTGCATTTAATTTGTCCAGCTGGTCACAGTACACATCCGAATTGATAGTCCTGTTTGTGGGAAGAAGTTTGTAAAAGACAACACCCCTTCAATCCCACCAAATCGAGAGCATAACCTTCTTTGGGCGAAGTCCTGCTTTGGGGGTTGTTGTGGTAATTCCCCGCACTTCCCCCATGAGCGTTTGCGCTCCACATTGTTATTGACGATCCACTTTTCGTCCCCTGTCATCATTCTCTTAAAAAAAGGATCGTTTTCTTCACGTTTCCGCAACAAATCGCAAATGGAAATCCTTTGGGCGAGGTTAGCCTCACTAAGTTGATGGAGAACCCAAACATCAAGCCTGCTCACGTAGCCAAGTCGATGCAGATGGTTTTCAACACTCAATTTGGATATTTTGAGGATAACTGCGATCTCCTTAGTTGTATAACGGGGATTGGTGTCGACTAATTCCTTCACTTTGTCGCTGTTAATCTCAGTTGGCCGGCCAGAGCGAGGTGCATCTTGAACCGAAAAATTTCCCGATCGAAATCTTGAAAACCACTTCTGGCACGTTCTGTAACAGCATCCTCTCCGTATACAGCGCATATCTTCCTGCAAGTTTCCACTGCTTTCTTGCCTTTTTTTAAATAAAAAAGCATGTGGTGTCGATAATGTTCGTTTTGGTTTTTCATTTTCAGGATGATCCTAAACACACAAAATACAATCAGTCTCTTCGGAATTCCGCGTCAAACTACATTGAAGTGTCTAGTATCTGACGAGAGAGCACTCGCAAGGGACGGACTGAAGTTAGCTACATATTAGACTGCTTGAAGTTTCGTGACGACAAAAACCGAACGGACTTTTTGGCCAACCCTTTATTTTCACAACCCTTATCTAAAATGCATAACGTATCAACCATACAAAAGTATGGTTTTGTGAAATACAGACTATGTTACTATATTCATCAGTCACTGCCTTCATATGGGTCGGTCAATGTTCTGATTGATTAATTGTTATATATACAGTGCTCATCTTCATGTTGTCACTTCCCTCTGGATCCTTTCAAATTATGATGTTTTGTATTCTCTTCATCTGAAATTCCTTTCATTGCTTTGGTTTCGTCAAAAAGTCTCAGCTCAAAAGAGCTAGAAAATAATTTAATTCAAGTATTTTTCTTTTGTGTTATGTTTACGAGCCCTCCAAGTACTTTCATTCTACTGTTGTCTTGTTCTTGGGGTTCATCAGAGTCCAAAGCACAAAATGGAACTTTTGAATTGAAAATGGGAAAATTGGGACAAAATGGAAAAAAATTTAACAAACATTTTTAACTGGCTATAACTGATTACTGCTGGTTTATGTCGCAAAAATGGTTATACCCTTTTTATATTAACATCTTATTTAGAACAAAAAAGATTCTGTAAAACATTTTTTGGGATGGCCCAATAAGGGGTTATAATCAAAAATTCCTGACGAAGTCCAGGTGGTCGCCATCTTGGATGTCTGACGTCATTATTATTTTGGAATTATCACCTTTTATCTCAATATACCATATTATTTTAATGATCTTTCATAGATTTCGTAATATTTATTAACATTTACTTCTCATGTATTTATACTTTCATATAATAATCATGATAATGATTTAAGAATTTAAATATAAAATTTAACCATTACTAAAATTGACAATTAAACTATTACTTTTACTTGTTTCGTTATTAATTCAGAATTTATTAATAAATTATCCTGAAGGTTGTTTAGTAATTTATCTCCACTTTTTTAGTATCCTAGTCTTAGTTTGTGTAAGTTTTGAAAACATGGTTGGTTAGGGTTAAAAATTACAGGAGATTTGGAACTGGATTTTTTGAAGAAACGTCTTCAGGAAACCGAAAAAGCAATGGAACGTATTGTTGCTAAGATGATGACTCTGCCCGACAACTCTCCCTTGGAGGTATCCTTATTCCTAGTCTCTTTCCTGTCATATAAGTGTTTTATTTTTTCTGTAGAATTTTCATGCTTTTTTGTTTTATAGAGTAGTGTTTTAGCATTTGGCGTTAAAATTTATATATGTGTGCTCATATGACATTTCACACAATTTTGATATAGATTTTTAAATATTTATGCATGAGTTACTTTCTATATTTTTGGTTGTATTTGGAAAAGAGTAGCTCTTATAGTTCTGAAGTGGATATAGATAATCCATATTTTTCAAAGGAAAAATGTATTTTTATATTATTTGCAGACTTTATTAATGAAATTTACAAAGCTTTCTTGTTCAAGTTTTGTTATTTATGGGTGTTAGCATTTGGTTCTTTGAATTAGTCATTGGTTTGCTTATGAAAAAGATTAGACTGCAAGTTTTTACTAATTGAATTTGAAATTAGTATTTCATTCATCTAATGACATGAAAACAAACATGATTACTTCACAAAAAAGAAATACCCTGTTATCACTTATAGGTTCCAAATATTGGCATGCAAAACTAGGAAGATAATCAGTCATCTAATTCAAGAGCTTTATACCAAGTAGATTCATTATTCAAGTAGAAGACTCATTGAGAAGGAAAACAAGGAACTCCCAATAGTTTTTCATTACATAAGAACATTGATGTTGCAAAATTTATAAAGACCAGAAATCTCACTAGAATTAACAGATGTGAGAATTGAAGCAAATGCTGCACCAACTAAATAAATGATCGGAGTACAGGCAAACAAGTGTAAACTCTTGAATACCCTTAATTGGATGATGTCTTCTGCTTAAAACCGAGTTGACTGGCAGGAGCTTGTAGAGAATGCTTAGATCCAGTAATGGATTGTTCCAATACATATATATATATATATGTATGTATGTATGTTTCTAAATAATAACTAACTAATTTAAATAATTTGCTCACTTCACTATTTTTATTTCATGACTATTTGCCACAAAGTTTTGAAAAATATCTATTACTTTTGTTGTCTTTATGAAATGCTGACAACTGTTTTTGGATAACTGATTTCAAGTTGATGAATTTATTAATACTGCTTCAAACGATCAAGTTTAGATGACACATATGCGATGGAATTAGTATAAGTTTTGGATCAAGTGCTTAAATTAACTGGATCAGTATCTTTACATAGTCGGGTCATCTTCAAGTCCACCTATTCTTTCTTTTGACACTCATTCTCCGTTCAAATAGGAGATTTGGTATCAAGGAATGTACATGACTCATGAAAAGATGTAACAAAAATCAACTAGAATCCATAAGATTATAAATATAACAAACAATTAAAAATCAAATTGTGGTACTTACAAAAACGTAACATGAACTCTATGAGAAAATCTCACAGTAATATAATGTAATGATTGAGGAGGATGATAATCTTGTAAACTAAGGATGTTAACTCAGCTAGATGGCCTGATATACCCACTACCCTCACTTCTGGATTATCAGTGATTTTCTTCGAACGTGAGACAAAATTTCGTGGTAAGAGTTCTGCCAGGTTAAGAATGGCCAGCATCTCAGACTGATGGTTTAAGTATTCTGGACACCACATTAGTACTTCTTAACCCAAACCACCAAGTACAACAGAGCCAAAAGCCTTCTCTTTGCTCCTATCTGTAAAGATATTTGTTGCTTTACAGGCAAAGACGCCATCCTCATTTACCTTAGAAATATTAAGAGCATTATTGTGGTGTAATCAGTCTTTAATTTTCAAAGATTGGTTGATTTCTTTCCCTTCCCATTCCTGTACTGATTCATTTTTTATTAAGATTTAAATTTTTTTATTAGTTCTTCTGCCTTTAGAACGATAGGTACTACTTATTTGGCAATAAGCATGCAGCTTCATCCAAGTCCGTCCTGTAGCCATGAATAAAAGTTTCTCTAGACCCTTTTTCTTTGTACATTTATATTTTGTTAAAGTTCACCAATTTTTTTTCAAAATTCAAAAAAACAAAATCTTCTAAAATCAAAACGTTTTTTTCAGGGAAGTTCGTCCTGCAATTAGCAATTATCATTCACTTATCCTATCATATAAGAATATACATCATCAAACCATCTCTAGGTAGCAATTACTCATTGACTGGTGCTGGTGCCTAGGATATTAGTAACTGGTACCTATGAGAGACAGGAGGAACTACTTTGGTCCTATCCTTCTCAGCTCTCTGTCCTATGCCCTTGAATACAGAGACTGGAGACTGGACAGGCTCATCAGGTTGTAGCTTAATAGACATTGAATACTCAAAATCATTAGTGAGTAAAACCACTTCATTCAAGCAGAGGAAGAGAGCGAAGAAATGGGTTGGACAACCACTGCATTTATCAGTCATCAAGTTAAGAACATTACTAACCTGGATGTAATCAAAAATAATTCATATCAACCAACCTCAAGTCTTCAATTGCACCACTGTTCATCATTCATTATTTATATGCATTTTACTTTATAATTCATTCAAAACCGATAGGCAAAATTCACTCAGAAACTAACAATATTGTACCCGGATTTGGCTCATAAATCCCCCCTTTTTTTTTTAACCATTAGTATGTTATCAGTGAATATATATATATATATATATATATATATCATTTTTCATCCTCAATATCATTTTAGTATTCCTTTATGTCATTTATTTATATACATTACTTACCAGTGCATATGGAGTGCGCAACATTTATGATGTTATTATCTGCACTCATTAGGTGATAATAACTCAGAATACCATCATAACAAAACATGTTAATTTTTTTCAATTCAATGTTTA
The DNA here is from genome assembly GCA_930367205.1 of Acanthosoma haemorrhoidale. Lineage (NCBI taxonomy): Eukaryota > Metazoa > Arthropoda > Insecta > Hemiptera > Acanthosomatidae > Acanthosoma > Acanthosoma haemorrhoidale. The sequence goes on from OV884009.1 coordinate 117,078,798, forward strand.
AACTTTTATTATCTTCTGACTGTTTGAAAAATAAACAAATTGATATACTTCTGTCCATATGATTTGTTAAAGGTTATGTTTAATTTTAAATTATTTATTGGCTTTGTGTTAATTAATTAATGCAGGGTGAAAAACTTGTTTCTTTTTTGTCAATAAAATTGATTCAATTCAAATAAAATATAATGAAATAGACAAATAAAATTTAATTCTATCATAAAATATATCATTTGGTGGAATTTTTATGGTAATCTAAGCTATCTTTGCTGTTTTGATATTGAGGTATTTCTTATAATTTTTCTTATATAATTATTTGCTTTTCATATGCATGATTTATTAATTTTTACATTATAAGTGTTCTGTTTACATTTGTATCAATTTATCTTATAATGCTTTTATTATATTACATTCTTTTCTGTACATAACTAAATACTTATTTTATTAGTTTATGATATCAAAAATTAGTTTTATGTGCATATCCATCTAAATGCATGCTAAGTTATCTTGAAAATAAAGGAAAACTAATTGTACTTCAGTCCAAAAGCAATATATAAACAAATGTACATTATATGTTCTCTGCATTAAAGCAATTGTCATTCAAATTACAAAAAAATGTTCGTAGATATTATAGCATTTATAGTTATTGCTTGCATTAGCACAATATTATCTGTTAAATTATTTTGTTTTTTTCTGCAATGTATCAAGTATTGGCAAAATGTGCATTCTCTCTTCTTTTTTTTTTTCATCTGGTATGGTCTGTTAAGTCTAACTAAAATTCCACGTTATGCGTATTTGGACATTAATTACGTACATGATATTAACATTGAAATAACGTATGTTAATAATACACTACAAAAACTTAAAATTGTTTTGTTTTTTAAATTTTATTTGAGAGGTGTAGTGGACTTACTCATTAATTTTAACATAGGTGATGTGAAATTAATATACATGAAATTGAAATTTAAAATTGCTCCAGTGAGGTCAGCGAAAAGACTTTGGTTAATTACTTTAAGACTCTCCCCTTCAAGCGAGGCAGTGAAAAGTTAGGAGGTTGTTTTTGAAAATAAATTAAAGGCAATATGGCAATGCTAGTTAGGATCTTATATAATCCCTTTCAATATGTTGAGCCCTTACTTGATTATATCTTCCTTTAAGGGCAACCTCAAATAAAGTTTCTTTTATTTGTAAGTATTATTACTGAGAGCCATAGAAAAAAATATCGGAAAAATTAGGAAGTTCTATTTACATCAAAATTTTGTTTTGTGAGAAAACAAAAAGAATAAATCAAATTGATTCTGTTTTATATGGTCACTTTTTGATCACATAATTAAAACTGCTATGGATAAGTATGTGTCAGTATTGACTCGATAAGTCTTCTGTGTCTGTCTTAACAGGTTAGACTAACCCCTGATCTACTGGCCAGAAACTAATTAGGAGTTGTCAATATTGCTATCACTAAGTTTTACAAAATGCAAAGAAAAATAACTTATTTTCTTAAAATCCTGTTAACAACTCCAAAAATTAAATTAATGTAAAAAAAAAAGTGAGGAAATTATAATCAAGATTCAAGATATTTTAAATATTTAAATCTTGTAAAAATACAAATACTTAAATTATAGAACTTAAAATATTAAAAACAGTTCTTATCTGAAATAAGACATCATTAATAGTTTTCTTGATTATCATGTTCAAATTTTAGTAACATAAAAATGAAGTGAATGTTTATTGCGATTTATTCGTTATGACCATTTATTATGAAGGATTTAAACAATAGGTTGATATGAGACTGGATAAATAAGAAGCATTAGTTTCTTCATTTCAAGCCTCAGAACATGCATTTACCCTAAATGTGCCTGAATCTTTGGCTTAAGACCACTTAATTACTAAAAATTAAGTGTACAGTAAGAAAAATTGGCTTTGATCAATCTATAATAAATGGAATTCAAAAAAGATGCTTCAGAACTACTAATACCATTATAACCAACCTTCAAAACTGAGACAACATAAATTAAAAACATCTGATAATTAATAATTACTCTATGTTGAAGCCTCAACAAGTAACAAATGACATCCAATCAAAAATTTATCGCAAATAATTATTTAATTGTGGTTCTACTTCATTTATTTTCTTTGATTGCATCTCATCTTTTGAAATAACCTATTTGATAAATGTCGGTCGTACGATTGAATTTTGGAGTTTTATATCCAAGAAATCTTGGATGTATTATCAAAGGAAGCTCTGATGGGTAAAGTACTGAGGTAGAAATGTAGAGGTCCTGTTTTCATTTTAACACCTTCGTAATAATAGCAATGAAACTTCATCTAGCACCTCTTTATTCTTTATATAAAGACAGTTTTCTTACATTCGTCTTATCAATATTGATTTTTTGAAGTCATTAAATCTCATAAAATAAGGTATTTCGAGATATCATATTATTATCAGCTATAAATAAATGTTTAAAAATGCATAGTTAGTTTTTTGGCTAGTATGATATTTACTATACTGCATAATTTATTAATGTTTTTTTTGTGGCAATTATCTTTTAAATAATAATTTGTAATAATAATACTTATTACTATTATCTCCATTTTTATTCTGTCATTGTCGTTGTCATGATGCATGATGATTGTCATTTATATGAAAATTGTAATTAGTCGATTCTTCAAATTTTCACATGCAATGCTTTAATTATTGTTGAATTTACATAGTTAGGTTTATTGTTTTTTTTTTTAACTTATACCATGAATTTTAATAAACTATGGTTGTTAATAATTAGTGTGCACAAGAGTCTCTTATAAGGATTAGACGAGACCCTTATAGAAAAACAAGATTATTTTAAATATATTTATTTATAGAGCTGGAGTGATTGTTTAGTTGTTTTTTTCTTCTAAACTTGTATTTTTATATCTTTGTTCATTCATCAAAGCATCTACTTTTTTCTGGATGGTTTTGACTAAGAAGTTTCTTTAAATGAAAAAAAAAAATTACAAGTTTTGTGTATAACTTTTTCCTCAAAGTATAAATCTGTTGGATGCAGCAGCACTGCAGAATCATCACTTTAACCTTTTCTTGTTTAGTGTGGTTTTAATATTCTACTGGAAAGTATTTAAACCCATTTTTATATTGTTTCTCAGGCTTAATTATTACTATTTTGGGAGGAGGCTGTCATGTTATAGCATTTGTTTGATCATTATAGCAACTTTTGCATACTGAACAAAGTTTCACTATGGCATACTTAACTCTTGATATTATGTGTAATCTTCAGATAAATGCAAAACACTCCATGACCCTGTTACAAACTGGGTCTGTAATTAGCACTGGCAGTATAGATGGCATTAATGAAAACTGCCTTTTAATATAATTTCATTTTATGCTTGTAGATCAATACATCTCCCACGATGGCAAAAACTGATTCTGTATTGTTCTATTTATATTGTTGTAACTGTAAGAATGACTTAATTAAATTGAGAATGAGGGTGTTAATAAGAACGACCGACTTCATGGAATGTTAGAACAGAACTGTCTTGTAACAGCAAACAAAGGGTTAGAACAGAACTGTCTTGTAACAGCAAACAAAGGTTACATGTATTATACAAGGCATAGACAAACTAATTCAAGTGACGTCATCGTTTGCCTGCTGACAGTAACTGCTTATAAATCAGCTGAATGCATTTTTCTTAATATTTCAGCATTAAACAAAACAATAAGTATCTTTCTCTCAACAAACCTTAAGTAGGTATATCCAAACCGAATCTAGACTATATTTTCACATTGAGTGTTTAATTTTATAATCTGTCCAGTATTGAATTTTTATGGCCAAGGTGATTTATTATTGTCCTGTGTTTTAACTTTGATTTAAAACAATATTTATTAGCATATACATCACCATTGTAGTAGCATTACTATCATGATTCCTATTTGTGTTCATTGTGTTGCTGTTTTTAGTTTATAGTATTTATTTCAGAACTTGTCATACCTTTACATTGTTGCACTGTAATTCTGTTTTTCTTGTAACTTTTGAAGTTATGTAAGTGATGCCATTCTATCTGATTTATTTTTTCAAATATCTTTCTATTCAGAATATCTTTTAGAATCTACTAAATAAATTAACTGAAAGTAATCAAAACAAAGCTTCATTGTACATCTGCAGCAATGTTTAGTATAATATGTTTTGCCTAGTCGTTTCGGCAATCTCTGGGCTTGTAGAGGAAGTCAACAGACAAATACGCTCTGATCAGGCACTTCATTCCTCAGTTGAGAAGGTATTATGTGTTATGTTATGGGAAAAAAAAATGAGTAACAACTTGTAAATAATAATTCATTAATCAATACACCTCATTATAGTTTATTGTGTACACCACACATTAACATACAAGGTGTTTCAAGTGAGTTTTTGAATTATTCCTGAGCAATTTTTGCTGCTTCAAGCAAGCTGGGGTATTTCTTTCTGGGAGTGACACTTAGTTTTGCGGTGTGATAGAAAAGGTGGTAACCCATATATATATTGTCTGTTTTTTCTGCTTTATGTCCTAAGCAGTACATATGAGCATTAAACACAAGCATACAAACTAAATTATCTTATTTAAATATGTAGACATGTTATAGAAGAAATATCTCATGAGTTTTGTATTTGACCTTAGCTGCCAGTAATTATTCATTTTTGTCATATAAAAATGCTATCGTGAGTTACCAATACACATCACTGGCATTAAATATATCCTACAAATTTATTTGTTAAAAGTGAGTATTTTAAGCAAGTAAATTGATTTGATTTACTTTGATGTTAAAATGTACTAAAAGTGTAATATTAGTAATACTTGAAAATAAGACATTACATCATAGTCAGCTGTAGTAAACTTGGTAGTAAAATAATATTACAAATAAAATGGCATCTTTAATTGAAGTTCACTATTATTTGAAGTTCTAATTACTATTCATATTGTTAGTAGATTTTCGTATAAGCAATAAGTTTAAATGCACGTTGTTGAGATTTTGTTGTTTTCCTGTTTACTCTTGAAAAATGATAAGTTAAAACAAAAGTTTGGCGATAGAGTAATCCCCTTTTATTATTACTTATGGTGTTTGATTTATATGTTGTAGAGTTCTGGTCATCCGGATCGATTCGATAGTTAGGAAATTAGGATAATTGGGACAAAAGCTCGAAAAAACATCACACTCGTTTAAAAATTGATTTGGATAAATAATTGTTAATCAGTTATTGAGAGTTTGTTCCAATTGTTTAAGTTTGACACCTTGTATTGTAATGTGTGTTTTGGACATAATTAGTTAAAATTACTAACGATATCTATAACTAATTATAGTATAAAATGTTTCTTGTTTTTTATTAAAAGAATATTGTTATATAAGTTTGCTTTTGCATGTCATTTGTATTTGTATATAAATATTATGTAATTATCAAAAGGTTATTTATCGCTCAACTTTTTTCATTTGGAAAAATGTAATCAAAATTTCTATACTCTTAAATTAAATTTGAATGTTTTGACATTTATTTTAAATTACAGTGTACACATCTACTAATATTAGTTAAAATTATTACAATAATAAAATGTTGTTTGTGTAAATTCAACTTTTTAAATTTTAGATTGGGATTAATAATTAGTTTTAGTAATTGTAATGATTACTTTCTACTTTCCAAAAATAAATTGAGAATCTGATGTGATAATTAAATATAATTCTTTTTTACTCGGATGGTTGATGAAAACTACTTAATTAGGTTAACATACTAATTGATTTTTTTCAAGTACTATTTTCAATTATTCCTGTTAACACTAAAAATTAATTTGTCTAATTTTCTTTTCTTTCATTTTCACTCCCCTAATAAAAAATCTGAGACCTACTGTATAGTTGTAGCCATCATTATTATTTCTATACAGTCCCTATTTCTATTTTTAATTTAAAACACCAACTTTTCTAACATAGTTTATGACATCTGTTCATTAGGATATATGTTTTTTCTAATAGATGAGTTATTACACGTATTGTATTGAATCTAAAATTATATTGCTTTTTTTTGTTTTCTTATTTTTTACTATCAGTCAAAATACATTACATTAAGAAATATTAAAAACAAGATTAAGTAGGTTCGTTGGCTGTTTTATGAAGTTTTAGCCATTCTATATTTTAATTTTTATTAGCATTAATTCTTCACCAATTTTATCTTAATTTTAGATGTTGTGCCGTCCATTTTATTTGTATTTGTTTTTTTTTTTAATTTGTTGTATAATATGTCCATTTACCTTTTCCAAGTTTTATTTTCAAAGATTATTATTAATTCTTTAAGAACTTTCATCTGATAGTGGAATATTAATTCTTTGAGAACTTTCATCATCTGCTTGTGGAATATGGAAACTGCTGTTTTTATTTGCATATTTAGTAACAACATCCATGAAACTCATAATCAAATTCTATTAAACACTTAATATTATCTTTTCTTTCACGCCAAAGAATAATTTTATTTTTTAATTGTTTACATTTATCTCCATTGTTAAACTGATAAAAAATGAATTACTCAACATTAATAATTATGCTTTCTGTAGTATTAAAACCCATAAAAAAATAAAAAAAATTTCTCAGTTTCTTCTAATGTGAATTCTTATTGCACTGTATTTTTAAGAAATGTATCCCTCTCGTTATAGAAGGGAGCATTGCATGTATTATGCATGGCTATAATTCTGTACCTCGGCAAAGAACATGATTTATTTTTTTAACTGTTTTTTGAATTTCTGTAGCAACATTTTGTCAATAAATGTTAAGGAAATGAAATGTATAAAAAATATAACCTGTTAAAACTGTTCTTCTGTTAAGGTAGGGAAATGTGACATGGTGTTCTATACCTCCGAGGTACAGAATTAACAAAGTTGTATTTATTTTTTAGTTTTTATTTCCTCTTCTCGGGCTGTAAAACTATTATAAGTCAAAGAGAATATTATTTAGTGAATTTGGGGTTAATAGATACATTTTTTTAACAACTATTTCCTGGTTTTGCTGGAATGCCATTTCTAATGAAAGTAATTTTTGATTCTCAGCTATAACTTTTTTTCCATAATGATACTACAAAATTTTCTAGGCATAACTTATCACCAATTAAATGATTTTGAAGTGATGATACGTATTACTTTTTAACCGTAGAATGCTTGATAAATGAGAATATTATGTTTTAGTGTGTAATTCTGTTTAAGAAAATTTGATTTGCTGATTAGATTATAGACTTTTAGAAATCTATTGTTTTTATCAGTTTATTATGAAAAATATTGTTAACTGATTAAAGAGAAGTACAATAAATTAGTTGGTATTAAGATCAACTGCCATCAGTTTAAAACTGCCTGAAAATTCACCGTAAACCGTTTAAAACTCTACGTTCATATTATTAATATAAGTATAAAGTTAAAATAATAGAAAATTGGTATGGAAAAATATTGCTGTAAAAAAACTAAAAAATACTTTCCTACTGATACTTATTCTTTTTTCTGCATTTTAAGTTAGCTAATGATATAATCAAATATATTAAAACTTTATGAATACTTTTATCATGACAGTATATGATAAATTTTTTTCATTGACTATTATGTCAGGATAGTTTAATTTATGATCTATTTCAAAATAACTCACCCATCATATTTTTAAATTATTGGATTTTCCAATAAATATTGTAGTCAAATAACTTTTATTTTTTTTAGTAATTGTTAATATTCTATGTATGACAACCCCTAATTGTGAACTTTTATCTGAAATATTTTTCCATATTTGTGCTGTACTATTTTGTTAATCGTTCTTTCCTTAAAAGTAAATTGTAAATAACTTTTATCAAATTATAGCTATCAAAAAATTATGTTCAGGTCCTGCTAACATTTTTATTCAGATTTATGATGCCCTTAATTCAATTTATATTATAATTACATTGGTTTTGTTTTAAATTGAATATTATAAAAAAAGTTACTTTATGTCATTATATTCTTTAGTTATAGGTTGATTTTCTCATTAATAATTACAGGTATTGAAGTGTAATTACAAACAACATATAAATATTAATGTGTCAACAACATTTCGCTCAATAACAACTTACATTTGATACATTGGTAACAACTACAACTGTAAAAACATGATATTTTGGCTTGTGACTTAATAGTTCATAACTTGAAATTGTTTAAACTGTAGTTTTTTATTTTTTCATGTAGAGTTTTATGTGACAATTTTTACTTTTTAATTGTTTGCTGCTTTTGTTTGCACTTTTAGTGCTAATTATTTTGAGCATGTTTTGTTTAGCTACTTTTTAAGTAATATTAAATGTTGAAAAACTCCTTCATTCATTACATCTTTTTACAGGAAACTGAAAGTTCCGATCAGAATAACACAGAACCACAACTTCCTGACAATCAAATTGTTGATGAAGAAACAAAAGTCACAGAAGAATGCGAAACTGATGAAAAAAACATAATTAAAGTATTGGGAATGGAAATGACTGAAAGTTGTGAACATGGTGGTAAATGGAGTCGACCCCCCACTCCTTTGAGCAGACCATCTACTCCACAAAATATATTCATATCAGGTTCTTTACCATCAAAATCACAGCTACTTGTAAGTGATTCCCACACTGAAACTGACCCTTCACAGGATGATGCTGTTGTTTTGACAGGAAAAGTTACTCTGTCACTTATCGGTCTTACAGAAAATGTAAGTTAATTTTTATTGGCATAATATTAAATATAATATAAACTTGCTCACAATTATACTGTACACTTTTGGATGAAACACTTCAACTGTTATTTGGATAAATTCTGCCAATACATTATTGAAATAGTTCACATGGTGTTCACTTTAGAAATTTAAAAAAGTGGTTTGTTAAAGGGATAGGAAAGAAGAGTTTTCTCTCATGTTAGTTGCAAGTATGTCATTGAAGTACATTGTTTTACATCTATTTTTGGTATATATAAAACTTTAGTAAACATGGCAAAGCAGCTTTATAATGTTACTAGCTTTTGAGTTTTCGCTATTTCATATAATGAGGATTAGATTATCCAACCCCAACATAATTATTTCAGTTAATTAAACAATAAAATCTGTCATCAGGGAAACTTGGAAATGCCATGAAGTACCAGATAATCATCAAGAACATCTCAACCAATGGAACCAGCCCTGTCTCTGCCCATTCCAACAGATCAAACCGTTTAAGAGTGAAAAGTTGTGCGCTTATCAGCCACGTATATAAAGAAAAACCTTTTATAACATGCCACAGTCAGTTATGTTGCCCTGTGTTAAATAGCACTCTCATTATAATGCGACACAGTAGAACCTCGCTATTCTCGGTTTTGCTTTTTGTGACAAATTATATGGTTTGCGGAACACAGCTTCGCTTATTAGTAATTGCTGATGAAAAGTGATTTCTTTTATCCCTCCACCATAAAATTAAGCCTCAGATTTCTTTACTCAAGACTTTGATCATTTGTGGATCCAGTTAATAGTTTTTTTTTCAACTCAGTAATGCATGCTATGCTCTTTTTTTTTATATTTATTGGTGTCTTGGTTTTTTTTCTTGATATTAACACCATTTGTAATATATCTTATCACAAATATATTGTAAAATAACCAATTTTATGCATCTAGAATTATATTTTCTTTTAGTTAACTTAGCAGTATGTGTGCTATATGTACAGTGGTATGTTCTTTCGCTCAAGAATTGCTTGTATTAAAGATATTTCTAAGGAAGAAAGAAAAGTATTGATACTGTCTTAAAAGATTCCCTTGTTAGACTATTAAAAGATACACTGGCAATAAGTACTTCTAGTTTAGGGAAGAACTACGACGTTTGATCAAAAAGTAATGGGAATTTTATAATTTCGCGGGCATTATGAATGATGGTAAAAAAAAATTCTATCATGTTGGTACACATGTCTCTGAAATACGTCAAAATTTTCAGGTGTTTTAATATTTACTTATTTAGTAGCCGTCACTAAGGTTATACGTGTTTTGGTGTTCTCCGCGATTTTTAGTTTCGAAAGAAAGGGATCAAAGAATTTGTTTTGATTTCAATGGTGTATTGTATCATGAGTTCCTGCCAAAAGGTCGTATGGTCAATAAAGTATGTTACTTGGAAGTAACACGCCGTTTACGTGAAGTGATCCGATGAAAACGACCAGAATTGTGGCAAAACAATTCGTAGAAATTGCATCACAATAACACTCCCGCTCACCTCACTGATTGTTCGTAATTTTTTAGCAAAAAAAACAACACTGTTGTGTTGCCTTAGCCACTGTATTCACCAGACATGGCACCCTGCGACTTCTTTTTGTTCCCGAAGTTGAAAAAAACCTTAAAAGGATGACGTTTTGACACTATTGATGAGATAAAAGAAGAATCACTGAAGGAACCAAGAGCTAAATCGAAAAGTTAGTTTGAAATGTGCTTCGAAGATTAGAAAAAGTGCTGACACAAGTGTATTATATCTGAGGGGATTACTTGGAAGGGGACAAAATTGCTATCAAATAATAAATGAAAAAATTTTAAGATTAACAAACTTTTAATTATCAATTGTTGAATTCACCCAGCTGAATAATATGATGAGGGGTGGGAAGCGTTCATCAAGGCCCTATCTCTCTCCTAACAAGGAAAACTGGAACTAATCCAAATTATATGATAAAATTTCTGTTGTTCTAAATTAGTTAGCTTTTATTGGCATTTCAGTGTATGATGGATGGACTTCTGTGTTTAAAGGTTCTTTTTTAATTACCCTATATTTATATAACTTCAAAGTAAAAATTTGTTGTTTTTTATTGAAAAGAAGATTTTTTCAAGAAGAATAATTTTTAAATTAAACTATCAGGTTGGCCAAAAAGTCCTTTCGGTTTTTGTCGTCACGAAACTTCAAGCAGTCTAATATGTAGCTAACTTCAGTCCGTCCCTTGCGAGTGCACTCTCGTCAGATATTACACACTTCAACGTAGTTTGACATGAAATTCCGACGAGACTGATTGTATTTTGTGTGTTTAGGATCATCTTAAAAATGGAAAACCCAAAACGAACATTATCGACACCTAATGCTTTTTTATTTTATAAAAGGCAAGAAAGCAGTGGAAACTTGCAGGAAGATATGCGCTGTATACGGAGAGGATGCTGTTACAGAACGTGTGTGCCAGAAGTGGTTTTCAAGATTTCGATCAGGAAATTTTTCGGTTCAAGATGAACCTCGCTCTGGCCGGCCAACTGAGATTAACAGCGACAAAGTGAAGGAATTAGTCGACACCAATCCCCGTTATACAACTAAGGAGATCGCAGTTATCCTCAAAATATCCAAATCGAGTGTTGAAAACCATCTGCATCGACTTGGCTACGTGAGCAGGCTCAATGTTTGGGTTCCCCATCAACTAACTTAGTGAGGCTAACCTCGCCCAAAGGATTTCCATCTGCGATTTGTTGCGGAAACGTGAAGAAAACGATCCTTTTTCTAAGCGAATGATGACAGGGGACGAAAAGTGGATCGTCTGTAACAATGTGGAGTGCAAACGCTCATGGGGGAAGTGCGGGGAATTACCACAACAACCCCCAAAGCAGGACTTCGCCCAAAGAAGGTTATGCTCTCGATTTGGTGGGATTGGAGGGGTGTTGTCTTTTACAAACTTCTTCCCACAAACAGGACTATCAATTCGGATGTGTACTGTGACCAGCTGGACAAATTAAATGCAGCAATCCACCAGAAGCCACCAGAACGACAATACCAGACCGCACACTTCTTTGAAGACGCGGCAGAAGTTACTGGACCTTGGCTGGGAAGTTTTGCCGCACCCTCCATAATCACCCGACCTTGCATCTTCAGATTTCCACCTGTTTCGGTCTCTTCAAAATTCATTGATTGGGCAGACCTTCAACTCTGAAGATGTAAAAATCCACTTGGAAAATGTTTTTGCCAGTAAAGACAGGAAATTCTTTGAGCATGGAATTATGAATCTGTCCATGAGATGGCAGAAGATACTGGAACAAAACGGCAATTATATCATTGATTGAATAATTTGCTTTGTGTTTAAAAGTTGTGTCTTATTTTCGCTTCAAAAACCGAACGGACTTTTTGGCCAACCCTTTATAATAAAAGCTTGTATGTGGAGTGCTTGTATGAAAGCAACTTTACTGTTGTTAACAAATAGGTTGTTTTTTTCAGAATACTGGTGCAGCTGAGAATAAATTAACAGAATCTGATCATGAATCTGAATTAGAAGGTAATATCTTTTGTTTGTAATAACTTTTAGATCCATAGAGAATTATAAATAATATGTTTGAAGGTATTTTAATTAAATTATTAATTAATTATGTTTTCAGAGATAATTCCTAAAGTCACTTCTTTAGACAATGGAAGTGATGACCTAGAAGAAACCAAAGAGCTCAAATTGTTTGGTAAATTGAAATAATATTTATTCTGTTGTAGCTCATATCAAAAGTTTTACATAATACTGTTAATTATGCATTAAACATGAGTTGAAAATAAATTGATGCTTTATTTGATAAATAAATTTTTTTAAATGTATGTGTTGAGCAAGTTAAGAATAATTTTCCTAAGAAATAATAAGGAATCAAACCTTATTTTGATATATTGCCTGTTCAATGGCACTCCTGAGACATAATGAATGTAATTTTAGTCTCAGCTGAAGCAACCAAACTTTAGAGTAACCTTGTCAACATTTGTAAAGAAAGAACTAAACAAGACTGGTGCTTTGTTGTCTAATTAGTTTCTTGGGCCAATTATCAATTTCTGGTGTGTTTGTTTAAGCAATTACAAAAACAATCCTAACTAACTTGAAGCTAAATGTAAAAACTGAGATAGGAAAAAAGCATTATGCCTAGCTGTTTTTCTCAGTATGCTCTTATTTAGTGTTAGATCGATTCGGTGACAATCTTAGGTGAAAACTGTCACCTTACCTACTAATTCTAACTAACTTAAAGCAAGATACTAAAACCTGAGATGTGAAAAAGGCCTCAATGCATTCTCAACACTTATATCCGGCGTAACATTGATTCGGTATGTACCGAATGTTTGAAAACCAACTTCTTGACACTTTAAAGTTATAACAGTCCTTAGTAAACGTAAACCACGAATTATTATTAAATAGTGAAAGATCCTTATTAATACAAGATATTTTGAAGCGTGCCTTCTACAACAATATCCAACAAATTCATAAAACAATTTTATATAACAAAAAATAGACAGATATCAATGTTGTTTAGCCAAGAAGACTACATTTCACTGCAAAGGGAAATATAAACTTACCAATGAAAAAATAATTTATATCATATAAGCAGACAACCAAATTATAAGCAATTTAGTATGCTAACTCACCTAGCCTAAAATCTACAGTTCTCAGTAGTCAGTAATATTGCAGATCCAATTATTTAACTTCATAATAATCTAATGAAGAATAGTAGTAATAAACCTAAACGAGCAATGCACTCTTTTCAATAAACAAGAAGACAACCTCTTACATTTTCTAATAATTTGTCTTAAAAATAATCATTATATGTTAGTGCACTTCCCAAAATGCAGCCACATAACAATCTTGGAGCTTACTTGGTTATATAAGATTCAGCTAATATCAACCTTTAAAATTTGCTAATGAAGTATTTTTTTGTTTTTAGAAAGCAATGGATTTAAAACTGATAGTTTAGAAGACTATAGTGAAGAGAAGGTATGGTTTTGTATTAATTTCATTAGGTTATATTCATTTTATACTCAATATTAATCAGTCTGTGGACTTTTTTGTTACTACATTGGGTTAGGTATGTATTTTTGTAGTTTAAGATACAGGTTTTCATTTAAATTAATTAAAATGCGATTCAGTGTTTTAGTTATACCCATGTTTTTATGAATGCATGTTGGTTTATCAATCTGATGATTCTGACAAAATTTAAGTCCTTAAATTTTAAAATTTAAGTCCTTTCCTTAAAGTATGTCCTTAAATTTAAGGAGATATTTAAGTCATGAACTAGGACCATCGGTACCCTTAACTTGTGAGAACATAATCTAACTGTACTTATATCAATTGCCTGTGCAGCCTTGTTTGTAGGAAGGGAATCGTAGTTCACTTGCCCACACCCGATGTGGTGATTGTCTTTGTCACACTCCTGTAACTTAATCATTCTTAATGCAGATGTGAACTTGTGCTTGTTCCTCCTGGTGATGTGGCTTCATTTTTTATTTAGTATTGCTATTATCGTTTTTTTTTTTTAGTCAGAACCCAAACAATTTTAAAGACATTATGAAGCTCAGCAATATCTACACATACAGTAATAACACGAGCCATGTGTACAGTAGAAGGGGTGTTGTCATGGATGAGGCTGTGATCAGCGGATCGAGGCAACATAGGGCTTGGGAGGATGCAAGGTGCAGCCACACAACTCAGAATAGCCCGACAGTGTCACTGACGGAGATTTTTGACATGGCTTCCACTTCTAATGTCCTTGCTCCCCAAAATAAAGACGACTCTCCATTAGTTCGTGATCTTCAGCTCGACAGAAGAAAAGCCTTGTAGATTCAATTGTTAAAACCATATGGTCCTAAATTTCTTTCAGTTAGGATGGTGTTAAGCTTTTATGTATTTGTGGTGTCATAGTTCTGTTCTGTAAACTGTAAGTTAGGATATTCCCTTTATCTTTAATAAAAATGTTATAGTCCTGGTTCACTATAATTTGAAATAGTTATTTGTCAAGCTTAAGTATTCAAACTAATAAAGCCTAGAAGAAGGTAAGGTTAAAGTTCTGATTCCTAATTGTGGATATTTACTACCTACTTTTTTTTATCTATCTGACATGAATTACCTTTGGTGAACGAAGGTGGGCTAAATTATCAATCCTAAAAGTATTTCCTTTTGATTTAACTTTGAATCTATTACCAAATTTTATTAAGGGCTGAATGCTAGTGGGGCTAAGTAAGGGTCAGCTGGCAGGCAATATTGATGCCCTTGGGATCATAGGTACCTTTATGACAATAGGGGTTTGGCCCTGAAGTCACATATCACAGTTATAACACTAACAAAATACTTTTTTTCACATCTCTATCTTTATCAGTACAGGAACTAGAACAATTTTATAGACCTTTTCAAGTCAAATAAATATTTTGTTTTGTTTACAATTATTAAATTGAAAGACATATTAAACATTAATGATTTAAATATCATGTGTTAGTTTAGTATGATGAATTTTGTTATATATAAAACAAGTTACTAGTATCTGTATATTTACATACATATTTTGAAATTGTGTCATAATAATATTTGCAAGGATATTCGCTGGTTGGGAATCTTTAGGTGCATATATTTTTGCTCCACCATGCTGGCTGCATATTTGCAATTTTCATTTCCATTCCGGGCTCTAGGGACTTCTTTATGAAAAGCTTTGCTTTTTTTTTATTTTTGTTAACAATATGTAACTGAATAGGATGTGCAGCAGTTTTGTGTATTTTAGGATACTCCCTGCAGAGGTCAAAATATAAGTAAATCAGTATTATTAATTGCTTTTTTCTAAAATTTAACAATTTGACCTTGAAAGTGATTTTATCATTAGCCATGTATGTTTTATGCAATGTAGTATATGAAACTTTAGTGCACCATCTCACTCAATATTAATTCTTTGATTCAGCCCACTATGCTGAATTTTGATGCTATGGCTGTTCAAATTTTAATTAAAGGAATCACTTCTGTAGCTGCTGCCTTCCCTCTATATAGCATTATCATATATATCATTTTTGGATTCACTAGTGAATGTGCAGTTTTTAGACTCCTAAAATCTTTATTCATTTAAAAATAATTTATTAATATAATTGTTTTACCACATGTAAATTCTTCTATAACTAACATTTTACTTACTGAATTTTAGAAAGAAAAGGATAAGTTGACACAAGATATTCTTAATATTGGAGAATATGGTGAGAAGCAGCACATTGAAGAAGAAAAGTGAAATATGATTAAAATTGTATTATGTCAATGTATGTCTTTAATTATAAACTTATTTTAAAACTTTTTTTTTGTAAATATAATTATTGAAGTCACTCATTAAGTATTATTTTGCATTTTAGATCTGTTAGATTTAATCTTTGTTTCAGAAGAATCTTTATGCTAAGGTGTATTGATTTTTTTGTTTAAAGGGAATCCATTTAATTATAACCTATCAGTGTAATTTTTTTTTAAATAAAGGATTGTGATTTGCTTGTTGTCCATTGTAAAAACTATCTAGTCATGGTGCCAAATGTGTAAAATGATGTTTAAATTATATTAGCTTGTAATATGTGTTATTTAAAATATAATATGATGAATCTTAAAGTTTATTTATTACCTTAAAGATCAAAAGTTTTAGAATTATTTTAAGATTTTATACTGGCAATATACTTTTCAAAAAGTGTTGAACCAACCCCTGAGATTTAAGATAAACTCTAAAAACTTCAATATTTCTACTTTTTGTCTAAATATATTGTTTATATATATATATATATACATTTTTATTTTGAATTTTTTCTTTTTTTAAAATAATTAAAAAAGTGAAATCGAGATATTTTATGTAACATTGTTACGATATTTTTATTTTAAAATGTAGACCTAGAAATAGTGTTTAGATCTCAGATGTAAAAGCAGGTAGTTTAAAGATCGATTAATTGACACTGTTTTTTTTTTAATGGCATGTCAACCACAAGGGTTTGAGATCTTTGTTTCATACTGTTTTGTTTACACCACTTTCCTATTACAAGACCTTTCACTTATAAATATTGAATAATATAATTAAATAACATACCCACAAATGTTCTTCATGGCGGAATTTTATTGCATGTTTCATTTAATATCTTATTATATGAGATGGGCTGCTCCGGTATATATATATATATAAAAGTTTTCTCTCTTTCATTTGAATTTTCCGTGCTGCTTCCACTGGCTGCCACCAGATGGAGCAGCAGTTATCAGATAGAGAAGGTTATAGGCTAGGAATAGTGTGAATAGAGAATTGATAGTTATAAACTGTAATTGTCGTTTCTTTGTTTACAGAGAAACTGATTTCAGTTTATTCACCCCACCTTCTATAATTGTCCTACAATACGACAATTACAGTTACAATGGCGAAAAGACTGCAATTCACCTTTAACTTTGTGGGATCACCGAAGGATAAGAAGACAAATGTTCTCTCAATTACCACAATTAAAACAGAGGAAAACGAAGAATATGTGTTGCCCCTAGAGAAAATCTTTATGAGTGATCATGAAGAATTGACTAAGACACTTATTTATAAAAGATTGAGGAACAGTTTTACTCAAAGAGGTCAACAGAAGAGAGTGTGGATTACATTAACCGAGAAAATGAAAACAATATATTTTGATGAAGAAGGTACTGTAATGTTTGATAATTTATATTTAGAACAAGTAGTGAATAAAGATAAGATTGTTGAATCCACACAAAATAAAGAGAATGAGCTAAATTTAAAACATATAGCAGAGAAGTTTACATGTAAACACTCAAATGCTAAACAGTGGCTAGAGATGTTTGAGAAAGAATGTAGAAGATGTGTAATCAGCGAAGACAGTAATAAGATTGAGATATTAAGGTTGTTTATGGAAAAATCATGCTTAGACTGGTACTCAGCAACCCTAACAATATTAACAATGGACTCTGTGTGGTCTGAATGGAAAAAATTTTTTTTGGAAACTTGAAGACCAAGGATGGAGTACAGGAATGCATGCTACATCATATAGGTATAAAGAAGGTCTACTGATGGAATACGCCGTGAAAAAAGAGAAATTATTGTTAGATATGGATGAGAATATTAGTTCACAGACTTTAGTGATGTTTATAGCTGCAGGCTTACCTGAGTTCATTAGAAATAAGTTAGATAAGGAAAAATGTGAGAATTCAACCAAATTATTTCATGAAATTAGAAAATGTGAGGGTCTAGCGAACAAAAATAATTTTATGAAAAAGAAAGATGAAAAACTTTTTAGTAAAAACAAATTTCAAGAGAAAAAGCCATGCAATAATTGTGAACAGTTAAACAAAGGCATCAGATATCATCCAGAAGCTTCATGCTGGTTTAAAAAGAGAGACAAATATGAAACTAGAATACTAGGAAGCAACTCAGTATTAGAAGTAGATCTAAATACAGAACAAAAAAACGAATAATCATACCATTGATTAAAGTAAAAATATTATTAGATGTGAAGTTACAGGTAAATGGGACATATGATCCAGGATCCCAAGTCTCTCTAATAAATACAAAATTAATTAAGATAAAGAAAAAAACAGAAGACGTTAATAAGATATATTTAAAAACAGTCAATGGTGTGACACAAACAAAAGGTTTAGTAACCATAAACTAAGGGGGGGTAAATGGGTAGGGTAATGGAAAGACTAGAGAGGGAGACAGGTGCGGGGGTCTCCTGTACTCGTAGTGGAGGAATCAAGCAATAGTGCCCTACTCACTGCTTGTGAACTCCCAGTCTGACCTATCCCTACCAACGCCTACTGTCACCTCCAAGTGGTACCCCCTGGGGAGTCCGATGGACTCGCGGACGACAGAGGCGGGATCTCCCCATGAAATCCATGTGGAGATGTCCTTAACACCCAAGCCAAGTGTAGAGGAGCTCGAGCTGTGGCCGAATGGCAGGGGGTGTATAAAAATGCACTGTCTTTAATCGACCCCCTTGGGGCACCAGGCGCACCCCATTGTATTAAATGCCCTCTGCAGGGAGAGGGGGCAGTACCTGCAGAGTAACTTCCCCCGCTTTCGTGGGAACAAAATATGAGTACTACAACAACTAATAATGAAGACATGGAGGAGCTGGTCAGCTTGATCAGCGGAGAGGACTCAGCCCAGGGGCCTTCAATGGGCCTTGGCGCTGAGGTAGTGGACGACGAAGCCTCTATGAGCTCGCTTGCGACGCTTGTAGAGGAGGTAAGCGGACTGGTAATGGAGCCAGAGAGCTTGGCGCCTGGTAGGGACGCTGCATCCAAGAATGCAGGCGAGACCTCCAAGCACAAGTTCTCTGGAGCCCAGAGAAAGAAGTGGAGGAGGGCAATGTTGGCTGGAGGGCCACCTGAGGATCCGGCCGGACTTCCAGGACCTTCGGGGTCCGGGAATACGGCAGGGTCGGGGTGCGCTCCAGAGAAAAGGATTAGGTCCTCACCCGGTACCTCTGCGCCTACGGCAAAGAGGCATAGGGGTGGGGATGCTAGTATTGCATCCTACGCGATTGCTGCCGGAGGAAGCAGGGTGGCGATTATCCTTGGATATCCGTCCACTCAGCTGACGAAGGAGAATTGCGAGGAAATGAAGGGCCAGCTGATGAAATTTGTCGATCAGCTGGAAGAAGAGAAAGGGAAACAGGCTGAATTCAGCGGAATTTACCCACATGTGGGAGCCTGTGTCATAATCTGCGACAACCAGGAGACCAAGGACTGGTTGTCGATTATAGTACCCAATTTTAACATCAGTGGGGATCTGGAGCTCCGTGTAGGAAAGGTGGAGGAGCTTCATAAAACCGTGAAGGTAGGAACCTTCATTACAGGAGAAATGCCTCTGGAAGAACATTTCATGAAGAGGATCAGGACCCAAAACTCTAGGGTACCTGATATTGGATTATGGAGACTCCTGGGCACCAAGGTGGAGAAGCATGGCTTCTTTGCGATCCTGTCTGCCCCAGAGACTAGCATGGAATACCTTGAGAAGCGGAAGCTTAAGCTGAACTATGGGTTCACTAAGGTCGCTCTCAGGGTATTGGATAAGAAGAAGCCGCCGAAAGTAGTACAGGAGAGGAAGCCGGCTGATAAGGTGGAGGAGGCAAGGAGCGATCCTGAGGTGGTGGAGTCGAAGGGGATCGCTACAACGAATTTGCCAACTCCAAAGGATGGCCCCAAGGCGATGACTATGGCGGCTGCGGGGGGTGGCCCCGTGGCGGGGGCTGGGGGGCGCGCTGGGTCTCGGCCCTCTGTGATGGGGAGGCCTGGGTTTGGCGCTGTCTCCCGGCGTCCGCCTAGGGGTGGCCCTCCGGGGGCCGGCGGGCACTGATCATGGTGGTGAGGCTGCTGCAAATTAATCTACACCACTGTATTGCAGCATGTGGTGTTCTGCGGCAGTATGTGAGAGGTAAGGATATTGATATTATTCTAATACAAGAACCTTACCTGTATAAGGGCAGGATGGGGGGGCTGGCGATGCGTGGGTATGAGATTATTTCTGTACCCGAGCGTGCCAGAGCCTGTATCCTGCATAAGAGCAGTCTTAAAATGCTGCCTCTATGGCAATATTGTTCTAGAGATTTAGCAGCAGCTCAAATGGCCCTCAACGAGGGAAATCAAGGTGGGAGGTTGACGATTGCATCGGTCTACCTCCCATATGAAGAAAGAGTCCCGACCGAGGCACTTAGTAAGCTAACGGAAGGGACTGGCTTAAGGGGCGAGCTTATAGCATCGCTTGACGCGAACGCTCACCATCAGCTCTGGGGGAGCAAGAACAACAACCAGAGAGGTGAGTGTTCAGTAGAGTACATAACTAGTAATGACCTAGACATTCTAAACAGAGGCAATATTGCCACTTTTAACAACAGAATCAGATCTGAGGTCATTGACATAACCCTTAGCACACGTACTATAAGCCTAAGGGTTAAAGGCTGGCACGTCTCTGAAGAAGAGTCATGCTCAGATCATAGATACATTAGATTTGATCTAAGTGGTAACATCACGTCCGAAGCTGTGTATAGGAATCCCAAACTTACAAACTGGGAAACCTACTATACACAGCTTGAGGAGGAGGTCAAATGCTGTCCTAGAGTGGTGAGTAGCAACTGGCATTTGGAACATTTAAACTCAACATTGACTGAGGCAATGATTAAGTCATACACTGATAATAACACTGTATGTAATGTTAGATCCAACAGGAACTGTCCCTGGTGGAACAATGAACTTGGCAAGTTAAGAGCTCTTACACGTAAACTCTTAAACGCGGCCAAAAGATCAGGCAGATGGGACACTTATAAACGTGCACTCACTGATTATCACAAAGAAGTCAGAAAGGCTAAAAGAAGGGCGTGGAAGAAATTTTGTAGCGAAATAAAAGATACAACTTCCATGTTTAGAGTAAATAGGATCTTATCCAAGCAGTCTGACAGGGGAGTATTGGCCTCCGTCAGGGTGGGAGGGGGCTATACGGATTCTGAGGAAGAAACCCTCGGTGCCCTGGCGCGCGCACATTTTCCTGGCTGCGGACTGATGGATACGATTAATAATGACCCTACCAACTGTGAACACACTAGTTGCAAGGGTAACTGGGCAGAAGCAAATAAAATTGTCAATTCTGCAAGAGTGGAGTGGGCAATTAATTATTTTGCTCCTTTCAAATCACCTGGTACTGATGGGATATTCCCAGCCATGCTACAAAAAGGCCTACCAGTAATTAGGCCCCTTATACTTACCTTGTTAAGGGGAATCTTGGCACTGAGCTATATTCCAGTAAGCTGGAGGATGGCAAAAGTGTGTTACATACCAAAACCTGGGAAAAAGTCCTATGACGAACCCAAGTCTTACAGACCAATATGTCTGACTTCATTTTTAATGAAGACCTTGGAAAAGGTCATAGACAGACATATTAGGGATGGAATACTGGTAGAACGACCGCTCCATAGCACTCAATTCGCATACCAGGCAGGAAAATCCTGTGAAATTGCTCTCCACCACCTGGTTTCCAGGATAGAGAGATCCCTAGTTCATAAAGAAATAATGGCAGGCATCTTTGTTGATATAAAAGGTGCCTTTGATCGCACACCCTATAACACTATGGCATCAGCCTTAGAAAGAAAGGGGATTAGTTCCTTAGCCTCTAGCTGGATAAACACCATGCTAGAGAATAGGATTTTACAATCACAATTGGGACAAACCAAACTGTGGATGAAGCCAGTGGGAGGATGTCCACAGGGAGGGGTGTTATCTCCATTACTGTGGTGTTTGGTCGTTGACTCATTGTTAACAAACCTAAACTCTGCAGGGTTCTACGCACAGGGATATGCTGATGACATTGCTGTGCTCATAGGGGGCAAGTTCTCAGAAACCATTTCTGAGTTGCTTTCCGCATCGATGGATCTTTTGAGGGATTGGTGTGAAAAGAATGGTTTAGGAATCAATCCCCAGAAGATAAATCTCTGTATCTTCACTAACAAAAGAAATGCTATAGTTAGACCACCCTATATAGGGGGGACACAGGTAAGCATTTGTAGTGAGGTAAAGCATCTAGGGGTTACTCTGGATAAAAAATTGGACTGGTCTAAACACATTAGGAATACTACTATGAAGGCACTTCGATGCCTCTATGCATGTAAAAGGGCTGTGGATAGGACCTGGGGACTACAACCCAGAATGTTATTCTGGCTATATACCGCAGCAGTTAGACCAATGGTGCTCTATGCCTCTATGGTGTGGTGGCACAGAGGTAGTATTAGTAAAAATAGAACTTTGCTTGGCAAATTACAGAGGCTTTCATGTCTCATGATCACTGGTGCCATGAGTACAACTCCTACTGCTGCAATGGAAGTCTTATTGAACTTGAATCCACTGCACATAGAAGTAGAAGCGCAAGCCTTGAACGTGGCTTACAGACTTGCGAAATCAGGAACAAGATCCAAAGTCATGACTCACATGGGACATGGGAACTTGTTCAGAAGAATTGATGAGGACGAGGTGCTGTCAATGCACTCTGACCTACAAGTTAAGAAACACACAGACGTTTTATACTGTGCGGAAAACACAAAGACCAAACCACATAAACTGTGTAATGGGATTAATTGCTATACAGACAGCTCACTAACAGAAAACGGATCAGGGGCCGGCATATGGAGGAAAGATAAACCAGAATCTGGGATTTCTATTCCTTTAGGTAGACACACCTCGGTCTTTCAGGCCGAAGTAATGGCGATCAATGTCTGTAGCCAAACCTTAATTGGGGAGGGTGTAAGAAACAGACTGATCACAATTTTCACGGATAGCCAGGCAGCCAATGGCGCCCTGAGAAGCTATACGACCAGATCTTATTTGGTTGAGGAGTGTAAAAACAACTTAAACACACTCTCGCTAGCCAATAAGGTTAGAATCGACTGGGTGCCAGGACACACAGGCATCACAGGCAATGAGAAGGCAGATGGCCTTGCAAGGGTGGGCTCAGAACAGACACCTCTTGCACCTGAACCCATATGTGGTATCAGCCTCAGCTACGCTAAAAGGCGTATAAAATTAGCTTTAGAGGACAAGGCAAGACTTTCTTGGAGAGAAACTAAGAAACAGGAACACTCGAAACTGTTTCTTAATGGACCCTGTAAGAGAAGAAGCTCAGCACTTCTATCAATGGACAGGTGGACACTCAAAAGTGTGACAGGACTCTATACAGGTCACTGTCGGTTAAATAAACACCTCTTTAATTTGGGGATAGTGGGATCACCAATCTGCAGATTCTGCAAGAAAGAGGGAGAAACGGCACTTCATATAATATGTGACTGTGATAACTTAGCTAGAAGGCGATACCTTCACTTTGGTAGTGATCGCATTGTAGACCCCAAACTATGTGAACTGATCGATCCATTCAGTATCCTCAGATTTGCAAAGGCCGTGGGCCTGTCACATATATAGGACAGGGACATGGACGGCGCACAATAGGTCTCAGTGAGGCCGCGGTGCACAAATGCCGGAACAAATAATAATAATAACCATAAAAGTGAAAATTTTTGACATAGAAAAATATGTTGATGTGTTCATTGTAGAGAGAGATGATTTTGAAGATTTTCTTATAGGATTAGATATTATCAAAAAATTTAGATTAATTCAAAATGAGAATCTACAAATATTACAGAAAAAAGAAGATGAAACAGGAAATACTGAGAAAAAGAAAGAAAAAAATGAAGAAGTTAAAGTGAATTTTAATGAACATATCAAAGAAGACGGGTTCAAAATAAAATTAGATCACTTAGATAATATGAAAAAGATTACGATAGAAAAGTACAGTACAGTATTTGCCTGGAACAAATATGATGTGGGCACGGTTAAGGATTACGAAGCTAGAATTGACTTACTGGTGGACAGATTCTGCAGCAAAAGGCCGTATAGATGCACTATAGCAGATAAGAAGGAAATAGAAGATCAGGTGGCAAAATTATTACAAAATGATTTAATTGAAGAGTCTTATAGTCCATTCGCAGCCCCCGTGACCCTAGCATTCAAAAGAGATGAAAACAAGCGATCAAGATTATGTATAGATTTTCGTGAATTGAACAAACTAGTTATACCACAAGCTCAACCATTCCCATTAATAGATGATTTAATAATACAAACAAGAAACTGCAAATACTTCACCACACTAGATATAAATTCCGCTTTTTGGTCAATTCCATTAAGCATTGAAGATAGACAGAAAACAGGATTTGTCACACAAGAAGGGCACTTCCAATGGACATGCCTACCCTACGGTTTAAAGACATCACCAGCTATTTTCCAAAGAATTTTATCTAACATCTTAAGAAAGCACAATTTAAAAGACTTTTCAGAAAATTATATAGATGACATCTTAATTTTTTTCGAAATCATTCACAGAACATATAGAACATATAGAAAAAGTAATAAAAGCAATAGTCAATGAAGGTTTCCGATTAAAATTTAAAAAATGTACATTTGCAGCAGAATCAGCAAAATACCTTGGACACATAATACAACACAATACAGTCAGACCAATAAAGGACAACTTAATTTCAATAAAAAACTTTCCAACTCCAAAAACCCAAAAGAACATCAGACAATTTTTAGGAAAAATTAATTTTCATCACGAGTATACACCAAAAAGCTCGATATTGCTAGATCCACTGCATAAATTATTAAGGAAAAATGAAAAATTCTTATGGACGGAAGAGTGTGAAAAATCCTTTGCAGAAGTAAAGATATTGCTATGTTCCCAACCAGTGTTAGAAATATTTGATTATGATTTACCAATAAGAATTTATACAGATGCATCTCTAGAAGGTATTGGTGCAGTTTTGAAACAAGTACAAAACAATGGAAAAGAAAAGCCAGTAGCATACTTTTCAAAAAAATTAAGCGAACCGCAAAAAAAGAAAAAAGCAATTTATTTAGAGTGTTTGGCAATCAAGAGGCATTAAAAAATTGGCAATACTGGTTAATTGGAAGAAAATTCACTGTATTTTCAGATCACAAACCATTAGAAAATTTAAACATAAGAGCAAGAATGGATGAAGAACTTGGTGAATTAACTTACCATTTGTCACAATACAATTTTGAAATTAAATACATTCCGGGAAAGGATAATACCGAAGCAGATAGTTTGAGCAGAAACCCGGTATTAGAACCAATTGAAAATAAAGAAGAAATCCTAAAAATAGTTAATTGATAAAAATACAAGAAATTAAAAAAGATCAAGAGGAAAATAGAATATTACAAAACAACAAAACAAAATTAATAGAAAAAGATGGAGTATTCTATAAAAAAGTAAGAAATAAAGAAAAGATAATTTTATCTGAAAACTTAAGTTTAGAATTCATTAAAGAAATACATTCTGAATGGTGCCATATAGGAATTAAAGAAATGATGAATAGGGTATGCCCTGATTATACAGCAAAAAATATAACTGCAAATATAAAAAAAGTATGTAAAACCTGTGAAATATGTATTAAAAACAAATCCAGAGGGCAAGAAAAATATGGGCTAGTGTCACAACTAGGGCCAGCAACAAAACCATTCGAAATAATGTCAATCGACACTATTGGAGGTTTTGGAGGACAACGATCAACAAAAAGATACCTCCACCTGCTTATTGACCACTTCACAAGATATGCATTTATTTCAACATCAAAAACTCAGAGTGCCACTGACTTCATCAAGTTAGTAAATAATGTGCTGGAAACAGACAAAATAGGAATAATACTTACAGATCAATACCCAGGAATCAACTCAAGAGAATTCAAAGATTTCCTAAGGGAAAAGGAGGTTCGATTGATATTTACAGCAGTTAATGCACCCTTTTCCAATGGTTTAATGAGAGACTAAATCAAACTCTAGTCAATAAAATCAGATGTAAAATGAACGAATAAGGGAAGAAAGGAGCCTGGACAACAGTCGCTAAAGAATGTGTGGATAAATATAATGAAACAGAACATACAGTAACTGGTTTTCCACCTAAGTATTTATTAGATGGCACAGATCCAAGCATTTTACCTGAAGAATTAAAAAAAGGAAACAATAAAGAAAACTGGATGAATGACAGTAAATTAGCCTTAGAAAGAACAAAAAAGTCTCATAAATATAACAAGAAAATATTTGATAAATCAAGAAAACATTGGGAATTTAACACAGGAGATACAGTATATATAGAAAATGGCAACAAATTAAACAGGAATAAACTAGATGAATTAAAAATTGGCCCCTTTGAAATAACAGAAAATATATCAAATTCAATATATAAAATAAAAACCGGAAGAGGAAAGCAAGAAACTGGATTTTTTCACATAACAAAATTACTTCCGATATTACGAGACTGAAAATTTTCAAAGAATTTTCACCTCAGAGAGGGGAGATGTAATGAAAGTGTTCTCTCTTTCATTTGAATTTGCCGTGCTGCTTCCACTGGCTGCCACTAGATGGAGCAGCAGTTATCAGATAGAGAAGGTTATGTGAGGTAACAGAACATGTAAATAGTGTGTAAAATGAAATAGTGTGAATAGAGAATTGATAGTTATAAACTGTAATTGTCGTTTCTTTGTTTACAGAGAAACTGATTTCAGTTTATTCACCCCACCTTCAATAATTGTCTTACATATATATATATATATATAGGTTTGATTTTACTGACAAAATCTCAACACTACATTGCACATAATATAGATACAATAATACTTTTTCACGCATTAAATAGAAAATAATTTGTCAATTGTTCCTGATAACTTGAACAAATGCTTTATCACATCTTTCCTAGCAACAAGAAATACTATTTCAGCACTACCACTGATATTACCCATTTGGATTTTTTTTTTTTTTTTTTTACACAATCTTTGCTGAATAAACAATATGGCACAAAGTGAGGAATCTCCGTAGATTTGCAACTGGAAGGCAGTGACACATGAGCAATCCCACTGATTATTGCCAAGGTGCAAGTGCCCGGGATGAAGATACAATGCCACTGAGTAGGCGAAAAAAAATGTAATTAAACAGATATAATATTGTAGTCCATATGTCTCCTCCAAAAATTTTCTGGTGGGTGGATCAACATTTCCCCGAAAGGTAGATCAATCTTCTCTGGACAGACAGATTACCAGTACAAAGACTGCTTTTGACCCTACAAGATGTATTCTAAGTCAGAAGGGAGAGGCTTTACTTTTAAGCAAGGACCAAGGAAATGTGCTTTGTCTGTTTAGCATAACGGACATAAAATTGATCAAACCTATGTGAAATTTTAAAATTTATTCCGCAGAAGTTTTTTTTTTAATTTTGTTTTGCGTTACTGTTTAAGTGTGCCCTTAGCTGCGAGAAAAAAATCAGAAGATTAGCTCTGAGTAAATATCTGTCCGATTTTTTCAAAACACATTATTATTTTTGAATCATAGGCATTGTGAACGCGGATAAATTAGCTGTGAGATCTTCAATATTCAATTTTAGGTCAGAATTAGAACGAACGAGTTTTCAAGTTATTTCTCTGATAGAGAACCAACAGTGGACTGTGATATCAAATAACGACGACAAATACTGAAATCGAGTAAAACATAACAACAAATTATATTAATAATAAATAATTTTAGATTCGATCAATTCCAAACTTACCACCAATAGCAGAATCCCGTCGCCGCTGACCCGTCTCTCTGTAAGGGAAAAGGGGTGGTTTTCGGGATCGGATAGATCGAAATTGAAAGGAAAATTTTAGGAATCAATCCCCTTTTACCTTTCCGGCGATCGGTCCAGCCTCGGGCAGGAGCTTCTGACCTAATGAATGATTTGTTACTGCTTTCCTCGATTTCAGGCGAAAGATACAAAAAACTACCGAACCATGTATCTGTTATGACTATCATTAGATTAAAACCGATAACTTAGGATTCGACAAATTAATCTCACCAGTTACTTTCGGCACTCGACAAATTCTGATGCTACTACAACTAAGCTAGGATCCATAGTGACTGGTCTCGACAAACTCCAGAACCGGTGTCCAACGCGCGAGGTCGTTCCTGCTGTATCTCATAGGTAGCAGTAGCAGCGATAGCCAGAAATAATTTTCTTCTTTTTTTAACATAAAGTTTTCTGTTATTAAATTTTAGATTGGCTCAAACAGGCATAGTCTGAGGTGTACTGGAATATAACTTTTTGGTCAATCGGAACATTTTTTGGAAGACTAAGGTAGCTGTGTATATGGAAACTGTGCCATAAGAGACAATTTCCATTGATATGCTTAAGGTTATGCCTCCCCCTCCAATCTCTGTAATAAAATAGGCTCTGTGACGTCTGAAAAAATAAGCACCGTATATATAATCAATGCATTAGTTGAATTGTAATTTTCACTAGAAGTGCAATATAGATTATATTTCTTGAGTAACAGGAGAAAGATAAAGTCGTGAAACTCTGCAGGTAATAACCCGGTTTTTATTATTTTTTAATGTTCTGCTCTTACTGACCATTATTTGAGTTGAAGCGAACGGAAATTAAACGAAAACGATTCATTTAATAGTTTCAGTGAAAACTTTAGTCATAGTAACTATCCATTATTTTGAAACTATGTCATATTTTCTCTAATGCCTTACCTACATTTGATGAAAAGTGAAAAACGGAAAGTTGAGTTCAGAAGAGGGTGTAACTATTCATTAAACAGTTCTGGTTTCTAGTTTGTTAACAATGAATCACTCTTAATAGAACTGGAGGCAAATTGGTTATTGTTATCTGATAAAGTAACAATAGGAGAATTTTTAATTCGGTTCCCCCTCCATCTGGTATCCAAAGCTTTGTTATTACATAGTGATTCCTAACGCACCCTACATGCGTCTTCTTGCTTTAGAAATCAGCTCGGCATGCTGTCCGCTTTTAAGGAAGATATGTAACGAAATATTTAGATTATCCCCCCCAAAATGCATTTTCTTCTTCCCGAGGCGTGTTTTGGTTAAATAATAATAAAACCCTAGGGTGGAAATAACCTCGTACTCCAACTGCGAGGTATCCACGTACGCGGACGATATAGGTGTCTACAGCAATCCATCCAGAGCCCTGAAATTCGCTGAGAGCGCCAGTCAACAAATCGCCGAGAAACTCGATGCCGTCTACATTAAAGTCAATCCGGCCAAGACGCAAGGAATAATATTTAGTTACAAATCCGGAAAAAAGAAGCTCCCGAAATCCTTCGTGTTAGACGGCAAAGAATGCCCTGTAAGCAACAAGCTGTGCTATCTCGGAATTACCCTCGGTAGGCACTTGTCGTTCACAACGCACCTCGGAAAGAAGTTAAAGAGTGTTAGGAAGAAATTCTTTAGCCTCGGACACCTACTTCACAGCCCGGCTCTATCAGTACGCCTCAAGCTGCTGATATACCAGAGCGTCCTAAGACCTGCATTGATGTATGGAACCCCTCTCTACAAGTATTTGACTCCCAACACTCTCCTAAAGCTCCAGCAATTTCAGAATAGAGTTCTCCGCACCTCCCTCAAACACACCCCTTTCGACCAAATGAAGGCAGACGAAATCCACAAAAAATTCGAAGTGCTCACTATCCAAGATTTTATCAAGAGAAGGCACATCAAATTTTTTGACTCCCTAAGACATAGCCACAACCCACTATTCTCCGACCTTCAGCCACCACCAATGCCCGTCAGATGGAAGCACTGCTGGACCGCCGAAGCTTGGCGAATGAAAGACATCATAGAACCAGAGGACTGACGGTCCTACACCCAGCCGAGAGATCGAGGCCGATCTCCCGCCCGACTCAACCGACGCCACATTACCCCATCTACCTGTGTAAGCAGGGTTGATCTTCCGGCCGATTAGGCCGACTCACTCAGGCCCCTGGCGGGGCGGCCGGCCAGGCTTCGCCTGGCCTACAACAAACCATCGCCTAGGCACCCCTAGGCTTAATCCTTGGTAGACTCTCACTACCTTCCTGACTCCATCCGCCTTTCTAGGCATTCCACACCCCATATCCTTCTCATACATCCTTCAAATAGGGGTCTCCCCTTAGTGAAAGGCACTTTCCAGCCCAAAATAATTTTCCTTATTTTTCCCACATTCCTATTTTTTATGAGTTTGAGCTTAGAAAAAAAAAAAAAGTTCCAAGGCCTTTTCATCTCTAGGCTTAGAAAATGAAAGGGTCAAGATTAAATAATTATCTTAAGAAAACGTTCTGTAAATAAATCATAATTTAATAAATCTTTTTTTGCTTTGTTGGTATTTTTATTAGATTTATCTTATTAATTTTTAGTTTTTGGCTGAGAACGGGAAAAAAACACGTAACAAAATAAACTTCATTGTTCTTTTTTAAAAAATATCACACATACTGTTAGGGACAAATTGATGGACACACGCTCATATTTCTTAACTTTTTTCTAACTTTATTCAAATTAAAAATATGTTTTCACATGAAATTATAAAATAAAATATTAAAAAATATCTTCCCAAAATATAAAATAAATATTACTTTGACGTGGGACAAAATTATAGACACAGTTATTAATTTTGAGAATTGATATAGTTTTTAATTCTTAATTGTGTATTATCTGTTTCTAATCAGCTTGAACATCTGTTCGGCAGGCTTTTGTAGAGATATTCTCCGATCCGAGAGTTCTTTCGGCCGATTTCATCCTATGTCAACAAAATACTTTTTCAATACTGACCTCGGCAATTCTACTAGCTAACATTTTCAATGATGTTGTGGTCAGGGAAAATCGCAGACCAAACAAGAATTTGAATATCGTTATTCGTCACCTTTGTGAATAGAAAGAAACTTCACTCTACTTAAAAATTACATGTAACATTATAATCCCAAGAAATAGTTTTTCTCCCGTTCTAATACATTTTTGTAAACTTCAGCGCTAACCCTATGAGTTAAAATGTGATTTTTCCTTTACTTCTAAAGACTATTGGTACCATAACCACCGCACATTAGCCTCTACGAGAAAAATCTCCTTTTTATGAAATAATGAAAACATTGCTTAAATCTATCCTCCATTATAAACGCCTTGCTATGCTGCTACACTTTTCCCATTTTTTAAAATAATTCCCATTACAAAAACTTGCTATTATAACCCATTAGAAGATTGTTGAAATGTATATTTATAAGGGGAACAATAGATCTAATTAAGGATTTGGTCATACAAATTAACATAAAGACATCTGCGTATGTATTTTTTCCCATATTAAAATGTTTAACAGTTTAAAAATGTTTATTTAACTTATTGAATTCAACGCCAGAGTATGTATCTCACCGAGACTCGACCCTAATTATAATAAAATGTACTATAGAGCATAAGGCTATAAGTCCATAACAAGTGAAATATTTAATCTTTTTTTTTGTATTTCCACCTTCATTTGGGATTTATCCTTTGGAATATTCAGTAGACTATTGTGGTCCATTTCATATTTGGATGGGTCACACTCTTGATAGTTTGCCTCCTGAGGACTGACAGGACCCAGCTTGTCCTGGGAAGTGCCAGAACTTTAGAGCTCACCCTGGCTTAGCTTGTCTTTTGTATTAGACCGTTCGCTAGCACAGTTGGTTAAGCGCTCCAATAATTTAATAACACCTTTACTGATATTAATTAATTCTTAAGGTACTATTTTTATTTTATTTTTAACAGCCTACTATAATATAATAATTCTGGCAGTGGTGAAAACTGCAAATAATGAGTTTACCGGCCAGTTTTTAATCACACAATGACAGTAACAAAACATTCCAATGGACAGATAAAAAATATCGTGTGATAAACTTAGCAAGGGACAAACGCCGAAAACATCGAACGACTACGATTCACTTATTATCAAGTCATCACACCCTTCTACATGATGTCGAGCAATAAAAAAAAATGTTGTCAAGCAAATAACAGAATAGCAAAAAATATTTTTTTAGATAAAAAGCCAGCCCATCATGTATGTAATATAATTTTTGTAATTCTTTTCATTAAACTCAATTTTTGCAATAACCCCATCAAAACAACCTAACTGTCTATGCTATTAAAAAAAATATTTCATTTCCTTGAATGTCATTTTTGGCTTGCTAAATGAAATTTCGAAAACTAGAAATCAATTAGAATTTTAATTTTAGCAATGTTTCCTACAAATCGAGTGTTGTTTGTTTTCTTCAAAAATGATCAATATAAAACTGTAATAAGTGAATTTTCCAAAACTGGACTGCGAACCTGCAAACAAATAGGATGTACACTACTGACTAATAAATACGAAATAATGCAACGATGAATCCGATAGTTTAGGAAGCTATTCAAAACACTCATATGTATGGACTAAGTTAAAGATATTATTTGTTTCCAGGTGGCCAATAGTATTATTTTGATAGTCTGCCATAAATAATAAACAACTCTATGAAAAGTTAATATGATGAAATTAAATGATAAACTTTATACTGGGGCATTTGTCCGCTAATAATTGCCATAAGGTGAAAGAAGTAGCCATTTTGACCACTGTAAATCTCATTTTGGGATCTCAAAAATAAAGCCCAAGAACAGTTTATTGGTATAATTCCGCATTTGTATTATTAGTTGTTTTATATGATTTATATTTAGTTGTAACGATAAGGGCGGCACTGTTGCGTTTTGGTGATCAGGTTGGCATGTGCCTCATGGATTCCTATTGTGACCGGTCCATGAGTGTGAGTACTGTCCGTATGTATCCAAATAAATCTGTGCTCTTCTTCGTTTACCTTGCATTTATACTTTATTTCCCTGCACCTTAAAAGGTTATGACAGGCTATCTCGTTGGCAAACGGTATGTAATTAAACTTCACCTTCTTAAGGAAGAAGCAAATGTTGTTGGTGCATGTAACAGTCTAATGCATCGAAGGATGGGGCATAGTGCATTATATCCTGTTGGAATTTGTTTAAAGGGGAAGCAAACTAAGTTATCATTCATGAAGAGCAACGAACCTAAGCACATCATTGTATCTCCAGAAGAATGCATTCCTGAAGATCAGAGTAAATCTCCCACACCTCAGGACAAATGTAAGTCTCCCATACCTGGACCGAGTGATGTTATAGAAGATATTGCAGGTGATTCTGATTCAGAAAGTATTTTCCGTGGTTTTCCTGACGAAACGACTGGTTATCCCAAGAAAGAACGAAAATCAACAAGGAAAAAGGTAAAACCAAAGCATTTGGATGATTTTGTTATTAATTTTGCCTTAAATGAAATGGCTTTGTCCACTAATGCCGAAATAGATGTTCCCAAGACATTTTCAGATGCGAATCACGATCCCGATTGGCAGCAAGCCATTAACGAAGAATTAACCTTATTAGAAAGTAATAAGACTTGGGAAGAGGTAGATGTTCCACCGGATTTGACCCCCATTGACTGTAAGTGGGTTTTCACCATAAAGACTTCCAACGGTGAATCTAAGAAGAAGGCGCGCTTAGTGGCTAGTGGTTTTCAACATCTATGCACCGGTTGCCCGTTTCACGACACTTCAAGTACTTCTTTCTACGGCTGCAGAGAAGGATCTATTAATTGATCAGCTTGATGTTCGGAGTGCGTTTCTTAAAAGTGATCTAAAGGTGCCAGTTTATATAAAGGCACCGGAAGGCTATAAAAGTGCTAAAGTGTTAAAATTGAAAAAGGCTTTATATGGTCTCAAACAAAGTCCAAAAGTGTGGAATGACCATTGTGAAATGATAGATTATTGAAATTTGGATTTTGTAGATCTAATGTAGACCCATGTTTATAGTTTGATGACAGTGTTTATATTCTTGTATGGGTTGATGATTTTCTATTGATAGCTAATTCTAAATCTAAATTGGAAAATGTTAAGAAATTATTAATGACAGATTTAGAATGTAAAGATTATGATAATAATGGAAATTTAGAATTTTTAGGGTTGAATATTTTCAGAAATAAACTAGGGAATATTCTAATTAAACAGGAAAATCTTATTAAGAAAATATTTCATAAGTTTAATATGTCAGATGCTAAATCTAAACGAATACCTATTGAGCCTAAGCTTAATCTCGAAAAAGGAGATCCGAATAATTGTCCTAAGCTACCTTATAAAGAACTTTTAGGAAGCTTAATGTATTTGATGGTCGCTTCTCGACCAGATCTAACTTATGCAATTTCATATTTTGGTAGATTTCCTTTATTGTGCAATATTTACAATCTGCCTTTATAGGGCAATAAGTAATTAAGATATATGCTCTCATTCATACAATATTTACAGTTCATCATTCACTCGCTCATTCATACAATATTTACAGACAGCCCAGAGACCCCCCAAATCCACCGCAAAGAGAAAGCGGAGTCTTGGGAAGTCCCCCACGCTCCTCCGTCAGCCGCGTCACCGGATACTAGCCAGTGGATGCTGACCAAGAGCGCGAGAGCCACAGACGCTCAGGACATGATTGGAGAGACTGGCCATTGCCAGGACTCCCACTGTCACGCGTTTATAGCAGGTCACGAGGCCACTGCCGTTTCAGTCTCCGAGGAGGATTATAGGGATGAGTGGCGCAGTGCATTGACTGTGCTACAGGATTAGGGTGGTTGGAAAGGCTACTGTGGAATTTCGTAAACTTGGAAGGGATGAGTTCTAGAATGTAGGGTATATTAAGGTCGTTATGAAGGGTTTTGTTGCTGACATAATAAGGGGCATTTACTATTGTTCTCAGGACTTTTGATTGAAAGGATTGGATACGCTTGATGTTAGACTTTTTTGCTGTCCCCCATAGCTCTATTCCGTATGTCCAGATTGGTTTAAGTATAACTTTGTAGATTAGTAGTTTATTTTCTATTGAGAGATGGGATGTCCTTTGAAGTAGTCTGTACAGTTGTCCAAAGCGTCTGTTTAGTTCTTGTCTTTTTAGTCTCGTATGTGGGTTCCAGGTCAGTCGTTTGTCAAGATGGAAGCCTAAGTACCGTACTGTCTCGGATACAGGGAGAGGAATAGAATTAAAATAAACTAGTGGACCAGACTTGCGACAAAGGGTGAAGGTAATGTGGGAGCATTTTGCTTCATTAACTTTGATCCGCCATTGATTGCACCAATACTCGATCTCGTCAAGGTGTTTTTGAAGGTTATGGGATGCTATGTCGGGGTCTGGATGGGAGTTGGTAGATTTCAAAACTGTTTTACTGTAACTCATTGGAAGCACTTGAAAAATGTTGTAAGATACTTGAAACATAGTCCTGACATGGCTCTTAGCTTTGACAAATCTAACTCTAGTGATGTTCATATAAATGCATATGTTGATGCAGACTTTGCATTTGACAAAAATGACAGAAAAAGTGTATCTGGTTACGTTATCAAGGTAAATAATAATGTTGTTTCATGGGGATCCAGGAAAAAAGGTGTAGTTGCTTTAAGTAGCTGTGAAGCCGAATATTATGCACTAGGTGACTGTATTAAAGAGGTGCTATTTTTGAACAAATTATTAAATGAGAGTTTTAACTTTAAAGGTAAAATTAATATTTTTGAAGACAACCAGGGCACTATTAAAATTGCAAGTACCTGTGAGACCAAAAGGTCCAAACATTTTGATGTAAAGTTTAATTTCGTAAAAGATATTGTTGATAAAAATATAGTTAAATTGCATTATGTTGATTCTTCTAATCAAATAGCGGATTTGATGACCAAATCCTTAGCATTTAGTAAATTCTCGATTTTTGTTGAACATTTAAACTTAATAGATTGTAAGTAATGCGAAATTAGAAGGGTGTATTGGTATAATTCCGCATTTGTATTATTAGTTGTTTTATATGATTTATATTTAGTTGTAACGATAAGGGCGGCCTGTTGCGTTTTGGTGATCAGGTTGGCATGTGCCTCATGGATTCCTATTGTGACCGGTCCATGAGTGTGAGTACTGTCCGTATGTATCCAAATAAATCTGTGCTCTTCTTCGTTTAACTTGCATTTATACTTTATTTCCCTGCACCTTAAAACAGTTGATCCCTAAAGGGATCTCTCTCTCTCTCTCTCTCTCTCTCTCTCTCTCTCTCTCTCTCTCTCTCTCTCTCTCTCTCTCTCTCTCTCTCTCTCTCTCTCTCTCTCTCTCTCTCTCTCTCTCTCTCTCTATCTCTATCTCTATCTCTATCTCTCTCTCTCTTTCTCTCTCTCTCTCTCTCTCTCTCTCTCTCTCTCTCTCTCTCTCTCTCTCTCTCTCTCTCTCTCCCTATCTCTCCCAATCTCACCCTATCTCTCTATCTATCATTATCTCTCTCTCTCTCCCTATCTCTCACTAGCTCTCCCTATCTTTCCCAATTTCTCCCTATCTCTCCCTATCTCTCTCCGTCTCTAAAAGTATTAGCGCATCTTTAAAGATTATAAAAATAAGAAATGGCTTGTAGATACTTGTTCCTAGAAGAATTATTTAACCCAACATAGTACCTGCCAAATGAAATTATATTTAAATACAATTTTATTGTAAGAACTCCCAATGGTGAACGATTTGGAAATGAATACGGAATTTTAGATGTCAGGAAAGTCTTCACAAAAAAAACCATTTAAAATTTGATATTTTTCATTTTTTTAGGGTACGAGACCCTTAGCAATTAAAAGATAGAATACATTTGAATAATCACTCACTTGAAAGTGAGAATAATAATAAAAACTTATTATTTAACATTGCCAATACAAAGTTTTTACTAAAACCAAAAGAAAACATAATCCAAGTTTCTATTATGTCAATTCCCAATAAAGATGGATTAGTGACATATGTGGTTAGTTGAAGAAAATATACATATTTAGAACACTTGACTTTATTAAATTACACCAGCAGAACTACAATTAAAAAGGTATGAGAGGTCGAGGTTAAGAAAGTAAACAATAAAGTATAGAGGTAGGTTACAGTAATGGTTGCAATGTTACATCACAACCCCACCACATACTTCCTACCCAGTGACACCGGTCAGGTACTTGGATGGAAAGTGGACTCTTCGTCCAGATCGGGTGTGTTGAGATACTGGTGGTGGATGATAGTTGAAGCAATTGAAAGATCCCACAGAGCTATCAGCAGCCGTGGGGGCATCATCAGATGTTGTTGATGAAAGTGGAGAACTTCCATGGGGGTGGGATTGGTCACATCAGGGTCCTATAGAAGGAACGCCGGCTCAAGTATATTTATGGATATGGATTCATGGCCACGAGGAAGAGAGACAACAAAATGTTTGTGATTTCTTGAAACAACAGGAAAAGGTCCATAATTAGACATCTGCAACGATTTCTTGGAAGAATCATGAGGCACAAAAACATGAATAGCTGTTGGAAAATAACGATAGGTGAAGAGAGGCTTGCAGTGAACTGGAACTCTACGGAGATGCCTCATTGACTCCCGAAGATCCTGGATGAAACGAGACCGATCATCCATATCCGTGGTGGAGTCCAAAAGAATATCAGCAGGAAGGTAAATGGTGGAACCACCATATGTCAATTCAGCGGGGGTGGATTCAACTTTGGGTAAGATTGTTGTAAGTAAGTTGCTGAGTAGCTGCAGAACCGGGAAGTGAACGCCTATAATAGTTGATGAAACCAAGAAACATGCCTAGTTAGTCAATAGTTTTTGGCCGAGGAAACTTCTAGATCACTTTCAACTCGGTCAGGAAGTGGGAAATTTCAGATTGATTTACTTCATAACCTAGGAAGTCAATTTCTGTTAACCCAAAAACACGTTTAAAAAAGTTAATGTTCATACCAAATTGACAAAGTCGGTAAAATAATAAATTGGATTTATTTTTCTAACTCTGGGACAACTATTATGGGAACAAATGTGTTTTCGAGTTAACAAAAATGGACTTCCTAGGTTATAAAGTAAATCAATCTGAAATTTCCCACTTCCTGACCGAGTTGAAATTGATCCAGAAGTTTCCTCAGCCAAAAACTATTGACTAACTAGGCAAGTTGCTTGGTTTCATCAAAAGGTAGATCACGTAAGAAAGCGTGGAATAATCTCTGGAACGACTGTGCAGCTTTTCTCAAACCAAATAGAAGTTCGGCAAATTTAAATTATCCGAATGGTTTTATCACCGTCGTTTTTGATGTCTTCTGGTGCATCAGGGATATGATGGAATCCACGTGCTACTTTGGTGAAGATAATATTGTTGTACAGTTGGGAGTTGATGTTCAGTTCATTTCGTTACACATTCAGATTGTGTATCTCAAAAGTTAAAGGACTGGCCCCACTCGAAATAAAGGATATATCCACATAAATGAAGAAATAATACGGAGAGATGTTTACATGACTTTCTTAGAAACTTACTAACTTATTGTTATAACACCCGGTTTTTTGATCAAAAATAAATAAACCTAATACTCGCCTTTTTAACAAAAAAAAATTTGAATACACAAAACATAAAATAAGGAATTTCTATTTGTTGCTTTATTTTGTTAGTATATTTTTTTGCGCTTCCGTATTATTCAATTCATCGTCTTTCTTTTCTTATATACGATGTTCTACAGTTATCGATCCAAACGCTTTATTTATACAAACAATGGCCAGCTTGGTATAAAGCAAAGAAGTAACTTTGGGCGATAAGCTCGCTGTCCGCAACTCCTCTATGCTGCTTAAGTAGGGATGTAGATTCGGGGATCCGGGGAGGCATCTAGGCCTAGCAGGGCTCAACTCTACGCCAGGTATCAATCCCAACCGCCTTCCAAATACCTACTAAGTAGCAAACAAGTGGTTTCTACCCTCAGCCTGTACTTAAGGTAAAATCAAATAGGTCCTATTTAAACACTGTAGATCACTGACCTAGCACTTGCTTTTACAACACCTCACCCTCTTCATACTTATCTCTCTCCATTTTACACAGTCACCATTTCTGTATTAATAGTTTTTAGTATAAATTATAAATTATTGTTAGTAGTTTTTATCACTAAAATGTTTTCCAGTCTTTACTGCTGTGAGATCGTTAATTCTATGATAGCGATCGTTATAATAATGTAAATTGGAATTGGGTTTTAGTAAAAAAGGAAAGTATGGGTAAAAAATATTAGAACAGAAATACGTCAGGCTCGTTACGCTAACATTTAAGATTTCTCAAGTCCCAATTAAAATAGTATTTAAGAAGTAAAGTTCTGCTTTTTTTCAACATGTTTAAAGAAATATTAAAGACCGTAGCATGAAAATAATTCAAATATATCCCCAAAAATAAAGCTTTTTTAGAGCCACCGATAGAAATAACTAAACCGGTTGTAATGTTTTTATGTCAATATTTTAGCAATTTTCAGTGTTAAGCGTGGATCAACAAGTAAAATGAAGTATTTTCAGTTTAAATTATTACTTTTTTTTAGAATAATTTAAGAAGATTTGAAGAAATTGACGAGGGAAATCTGCCCAGAACATCAAGAAATCGTTCATTTAGTATATTTTAAATATGATTAAATTTAGTTCATAATTGCCACTAACCATTTTGAGTCACTAAATAAAATATCTTGGAAATAATTTCCGGACTATCATTCCCTTACCCAGAGGTGTTGTTCACAGATCTTCCATCTCTCCAACTTTATTCTGCTTATACGTCGATCAATTCCTGAAACAATGTTTTTTTATGCCTATGCCGACAACACAATTATACCTTTCCTACCATCCTTCAGGCCACCTAGGTATTAAGGGAATCAACTTAATATCCAGGAAGACCTGAATTGAATTAGTTGTTGGGCCAGGGTCAATGTACTGAATTATTGAAAAGTCAAAATTTATCATCATAGGCTGAAATACCCTTTGTTGACGAAACGATCTACCTCTGATGGATACAGAACTAGGTAGACCTTTGTACACCAATTATTGCAGGTTTAATTACAGCTGAGCTCCTCAACCCTCAACCCTGTGGATTGATTCGCGTAAGCGTTAAATAGTTAAGGGAAAATATTCCAAGTGGGTTTAGATACCGGTCTCAAGTCTCAGTTACATGTTTAGTCTGTCTACAAATTATATTTTTAGAATTAAATGGAGAAAATAAATCAAATTACACGTGCATATTTGTGAGGCATTGTCAGACATATCTCTAATGTGACCCACTTGTAAATGCCACTGTTACCTTCTCAGTGTAGAAAAAATGAATTCTTGTGATAGTATAGCTAAATTCGGTGTCGGGTTGCCACTAGGGAAGTGCCTAATCACTCTAGCCCTAGTGACAAGTGCGGTTTGTTGTAGTTTATAACATGGACCATGTTCTATGTCGGCGTTAATATCTGACTCCATTTTTATGATAGGGATGTGTCCCGACAATACACTGTGTTCAGGAGGAGAGGTACAGAGGTTTCATAAAGAATAAGACCAGTTTTCAGAGTTTGGGTGGGAGACCGGCAGCGTAATACATACAAGTCGTCAGAGGGTCTGCTAGGAGGCTGAGTGACAGGGTGACAGGCCCATAGGTGCTGCAGAGAGAGTAGACTAGTAGAAGACTGAGTGGACTTACTTCCAGAGCCCCGGGGCCCTGGCGTAAAGCAACCGAGTTTTAGCGGCTGTGGAGATGAGGAGACTGAGAAAGAGTAGTCCTACAGGGCGAAACCCCCTGGTTTAAATATTATTTCCCCTTCCTACCGGAAGGCGGAGCATGTTTATGATGTCACACCTGCCCCGCGGTACGTGACCCATCGTCCCCTAAAGGACTGTTTTATGGCATGGCTTTTAGATTTTATGACCACCTAGAGGTGACCCTAGGTCTGCCCGGTTCTGTTTTATGACAGTCAGGTGCCGGTAACCCCTCTGTTACCTGCCTTGCTACAACCGAACTTCTCGTGCAGATGTATAGTGGTGGCGTGTAGGCCCGAGGTAGTGATGTGGCTGCGGCAGTCGCGTTTCCGGCTCCCCCAGTTTGTAGCGCCAATCCGGATGAGCTCGTTCGCAGGGTTGTTGGGTATTGTGTCGATTAGTCTTGAGTTGTCTCGTCTTGTCGTTGTGTCATCTCCCGGGTGTCGCGGGTCGTCTCTATGCAGTGAGTAGATCCCCGGGGTTGCGTGTGTCCTGTTGAAGTCGATTAGCAGGCGTCCGGGCAGGTTTGAGCTAGTGGATGAACTCGAGGCACTTCGAAGAGATGATGGTCGTTTTACGGTCGTTTCAGCCAGTTTTAGAATGCGACAGCTACGGTGTACCTGTGAAATTATGCCCCCTCCCTACCGGAAGGCGGAGCCTGGCTTGAAAGGGGTATGTTTATGATGTCACACCTGAACCAAGGTACGTGACCCCTCGTCCCCTAAAGGACTATTTTATGATGTGGCTTTTAGATTTTATGACCACCGGAAGGTGACTTTAGGTCTACCGGGTCTGTTTTATGACGGGCAGGTGGCTTACCTTCTCAGGTTTATTGCTGACGACCTTCGACCCTCTTGTGACTTGTTTTACGACTACCGGCCCCTCATTGATTTATTGCTTAAAACTTTAAACATGATTTACATTAATTACAATATATTATATATGCACCAGAGTATAGGGTGATTTAACACTTATGTAGTTAGGATCGCTACATTCGGTTTTAAAGTTCGCACTGAAGTAGTAGTGTTTGTTATGAACTATAGAAACTAAAAGTTAATTACAACTTTTTATTTATATAAAACAACACCTAAATATTTATATTGTCAAGCTATTGTACATTTATTCCGTTTCGTTCATTCAGTAGTTCTTTACAACACCCTTATCTCCTGGACTTTCGCATTTTATTATCGATTTCCGACCTATCCAACACACTTCTGTACTAAGTAGATCTAATAATCTCAAAGTAATATGTATTTCAAATTACTAAACGAGCCATATCCACCCTAAAACTATTCAACTGCTCATATTACTTTTTCCACAATACACCCATTTTGTACAAAGTCTTTGATTCCTTTTTTGTCCTTCATTTTGGGCACTACTGCAGTTGAAGGATTAAAGCCGTAAAAAGTGGCTTAAAAAAATTTTATTGTGCCAAACACAAATATAATACAGAGAAACGTCACATACCTGAGCCTGGCCGTGAGGTAAGAGAGTGAGTAAGAGGATTAGTCGCAGGGGTACAAATAGTATTTCTGGCTTGGCTTAGTAAGGTGCTGCTTCATTAAAGCCGCAACAAGTGGCTTAAAAAAAATTTAGTGTGCTAAACACAAATATAATACAGAGAAACGTCACATACCTTAGCCTGGCCGTGAGGTAAGAGAGTGAGTAAGAGGATTAGTCGCAGGGATATAAATAGTATTTTTGGCTTGGCTTAGTAAGGTGCTGCTTCATTAAAGCAATAACAAGTGGCTTAAAGAAACTTTATTGTGCTAAACACAAATATAATACAGAGAAACGTCAAATACCTGAGCCTGGCCGTAAGGTAAGAGAGTGAGTAAGAGGATTAGTCGCAGGGGTATAAATAGTATTTCTGGCTTGGCTTAGTAAGATGCTGCTTCATTAAAGCCGTAACAAGTGGCTTAAAAAAACTTTATTGTGCTAAACACAAATATAATACAGTGAAACGTCACATACCTGAGCCTGGCCGTAAGGTAAGAGAGTAAGTAAGAGGATTAGTCGCAGGGGTATAAATAGTATTTCTTGCTTGGCTTAGTAAGATGCTGCTTCATAAAGCCGTACCAAGTGGCTTAAAAAAACTTTATTGTGCTAAACACAAATATAATACAGTGAAACGTCACATACCTGAGCCTGGCCGTAAGGTAAGAGAGTGAG
This sequence comes from Acanthosoma haemorrhoidale, assembly GCA_930367205.1. Taxonomy (NCBI): domain Eukaryota; kingdom Metazoa; phylum Arthropoda; class Insecta; order Hemiptera; family Acanthosomatidae; genus Acanthosoma; species Acanthosoma haemorrhoidale. The sequence continues at coordinate 117,121,628 of OV884009.1, forward strand.
TAAGAGGATTAGTCGCAGGGGTATAAATAGTATTTCTGGCTTGGCTTAGTAAGATGCTGCTTCAATAAAGCCGTACCAAGTGGCTTAAAAAAACTTTATTGTGCTAAACACAAATATAATACAGTGAAACGTCAAATACCTGAGCCTGGCCGTAAGGTAAGAGAGTGAGTAAGAGGATTAGTCGCAGGGGTATAAATAGGATTTCTGGCTTGGCTTAGTAAGATGCTGCTTCATTAAAGCCGTAACAAGTGGCTTAAAAAAACTTTATTGTGCTAAACACAAATATAATACAGTGAAACGTCACATACCTGAGCCTGGCCGTAAGGTAAGAGAGTGAGTAAGAGGATTAGTCGCAGGGGTATAAATAGTATTTCTGGCTTGGCTTAGTAAGATGCTGCTTCATTAAAGCCGTACCAAGTGGCTTAAAAAAACTTTATTGTGCTAAACACAAATATAATACAGAGAAACGTCACATACCTGAGCCTGGCCGTAAGGTAAGAGAGTGAGTAAGAGGATTAGTCGCAGGGGTATAAATAGTATTTCTGGCTTGGCTTAGTAAGGTGATGCTTCATTAAAGCCGTAACAAGTGGTTTAAAAAAACTTTATTGTGCTAATCACAAATATAATACAGAGAAACGTCACATGTCTGAGCCTGGCCGTGAGGTAAGAGAGTGAGTAAGAGGATTAGTCGCAGGGGTATAAATAGTATTTCTGGCTTGGCTTAGTAAGGTGATGCTTCATTAAAGCCGTAACAAGTGGTTTAAAAAAACTTTATTGTGTTAAACACAAATATAATACAGAGAAATTTCACATACCTGAGCCTGGTTGTGAGATAAGAGGGTGAGTAAGAGGATTAGTCGCAGGGGTATAAATAGTATCTCTGGCTTGGCTTAGTAAGGTGCTGCTTCATTAAAGCCGTAACAAGTAGCTTAAAAAAACTTTATTGTGCTAAACACAAATATAATACAGTGAAACGTCACATACCTGAGCCTGGCCGTAAGGTAAGAGAGTGAGTAAGAGGATTAGTCGCAGGGGTATAAATAGTATTTCTGGCTTGGCTTAGTAAGATGCTGCTTCAATAAAGCCGTACCAAGTGGCTTAAAAAAACTTTATTGTGCTAAACACAAATATAATACAGTGAAACGTCAAATACCTGAGCCTGGCCGTAAGGTAAGAGAGTGAGTAAGAGGATTAGTCGCAGGGGTATAAATAGTATTTCTGGCTTGGCTTAGTAAGATGCTGCTTCATTAAAGCCGTAACAAGTGGCTTAAAAAAACTTTATTGTGCTAAACACAAATATAATACAGTGAAACGTCACATACCTGAGCCTGGCCGTAAGGTAAGAGAGTGAGTAAGAGGATTAGTCGCAGGGGTATAAATAGTATTTCTGGCTTGGCTTAGTAAGATGCTGCTTCATTAAAGCCGTACCAAGTGGCTTAAAAAAACTTTATTGTGCTAAACACAAATATAATACAGAGAAACGTCACATACCTGAGCCTGGCCGTAAGGTAAGAGAGTGAGTAAGAGGATTAGTCGCAGGGGTATAAATAGTATTTCTGGCTTGGCTTAGTAAGGTGCTGCTTCATTAAAGCCGTAACAAGTGGCTTAAAAAAACTTTATTGTGCTAAACACAAATATAATACAGAGAAACGTCACATACCTGAGCCTGGCCGTGAGGTAAGAGAGTGAGTAAGAGGATTAGTCGAAGGGGTATAAATAGTATTTCTGGCTTGGCTTAGTAAGGTGCTGCTTCATTAAAGCCGTAACAAGTGGCTTAAAAAAACTTTATTGTGCTAATCACAAATATAATACAGAGAAACGTCACATGCCTGAGCCTGGCCGTGAGGTAAGAGAGTGAGTAAGAGGATTAGTCGCAGGGGTATAAATAGTATTTCTGGCTTGGCTTAGTAAGGTGATGCTTCATTAAAGCCGTACCAAGTGGCTTAAAAAAACTTTATTGTGCTAATCACAAATATAATACAGAGAAACGTCACATGCCTGAGCCTGGCCGTGAGGTAAGAGAGTGAGTAAGAGGATTAGTCGCAGGGGTATAAATAGTATTTCTGGCTTGGCTTAGTAAGGTGATGCTTCATTAAAGCCGTACCAAGTGGCTTAAAAAAACTTTATTGTGCTAATCACAAATATAATACAGAGAAACGTCACATGCCTGAGCCTGGCCGTGAGGTAAGAGAGTGAGTAAGAGTATTAGTCGCAGGGGTATAAATAGTATTTCTGGCTTGGCTTAGTAAGGTGATGCTTCATTAAAGCCGTACCAAGTGGCTTAAAAAAACTTTATTGTGCTAATCACAAATATAATACAGAGAAACGTCACATGCCTGAGCCTGGCCGTGAGGTAAGAGAGTGAGTAAGAGTATTAGTCGCAGGGGTATAAATAGTATTTCTGGCTTGGCTTAGTAAGGTGATGCTTCATTAAAGCCGTACCAAGTGGCTTAAAAAAACTTTATTGTGCTAATCACAAATATAATACAGAGAAACGTCACATGCCTGAGCCTGGCCGTGAGGTAAGAGAGTGAGTAAGAGTATTAGTCGCAGGGGTATAAATAGTATTTCTGGCTTGGCTTAGTAAGGTGATGCTTCATTAAAGCCGTACCAAGTGGCTTAAAAAAACTTTATTGTGCTAATCACAAATATAATACAGAGAAACGTCACATGCCTGAGCCTGGCCGTGAGGTAAGAGAGTGAGTAAGAGGATTAGTCGCAGGGGTATAAATAGTATTTCTGGCTTGGCTTAGTAAGGTGATGCTTCATTAAAGCCGTACCAAGTGGCTTAAAAAAACTTTATTGTGCTAATCACAAATATAATACAGAGAAACGTCACATTCCTGAGCCTGGCCGTGAGGTAAGAGAGTGAGTAAGAGTATTAGTCGCAGGGGTATAAATAGTATTTCTGGCTTGGCTTAGTAAGGTGATGCTTCATTAAAGCCGTAACAAGTGGTTTAAAAAAACTTTATTGTGCTAATCACAAATATAATACAGAGAAACGTCACATGTCTGAGCCTGGCCGTGAGGTAAGAGAGTGAGTAAGAGGATTAGTCGCAGGGGTATAAATAGTATTTCTGGCTTGGCTTAGTAAGGTGATGCTTCATTAAAGCCGGAGCTCATGAAGATGTTACTTACTTTTGTTAATAGTTTTTTCATGTGTACCATACGACGCGCACAAGTTTTCCCAAAGTACTGGTCTATAAATAAGTTATTTTTTCGTTGATCTTTAGCTCCATGGTAAATTTGGTGAGTGGTGGGATTTCTTTACGGAGGCCAGTGAAACATGTGAGAGTGTCGTCAACATATCTTGATGTTGATTTAGGCCTTCTCCTTAGGGCACCTAAGACTAAGTCTGCATTTCGGATGTCCCATGGTCTGGAACCCATTTGCGATTCATACGTATATTAATTAATCGCAATAGCACTTTTTAAACCAACATATTACGTTTTTTAGATTTGGAACCTCCTAGTCGTATGTCGTGTGTTAGAGACTAAAGTGGCAGTGGCCTCGTGACCTGCTATAAATACGAGTATGTGCCAGTGGGAGTCCTGGTAATGGCCCGTTTCTCCGATCATGACATGAGCCTCTGTGGCTCTCGCGCTCTTGGTTAGCCTCCAGTGACGCAGCTGACAAAGTAGGGTGGGGGACTTTCCAAGACACCACTTCCTTTTTCGCATGCGGGGGAGATGACAACCATGTAGATTTGGGAGGACTCTGGGCTGTTTGTAAATATTGTATGAATGAGCGAGTGAATGAAAATTGTAAATATGGTATGAATGAGAACATTTATCACAATTACTTGTTGCCCAATAAGGCAGATTGTAATTTTATCACAATAAAGAAGTTTCTATATCCTCTATACTAATGCTGTTTATATAGATTTCAAAAAATACAATTTAGTTCTTAATTTGTTTAGAAAAAACTTTGACCTTGAGTAAAACGACAAGGTCCTTGGATCATGCAGAATTTATGATGTTAACGCCCTAGTTATGCCTTTTCTAATAAATTATTTTCCTACTTTGGGTACGACTCTGGGGAAGCTAACACATTTATGCTTAGATGGTTGAAGAATTGTGCTGTAGTTACTTTTTTTTCTACCATTCCTAGCCCAACAAAATCAGAAATTCTTCACTTACATACATATTATCAATATGCTGAGGAAACACCTTATTTAATACTTTAATTCTTATAAGTAATTATAAAAAAATGGCTTGGCTACCGATCTATGGATCAACTAGTAACTCGCAAAGCGCAGTATTTCAGGTTTTGTTTAACTTGCAGATATGAGACTTACACAAAAGAAAAATAATGTTTCGTGGTGATGATTTGTATGGAAATTTGCTGAGATTATGCATTTTTTTTTTCGTTTGTTTGTATATGGTGTGGAAGAGGGACAATATTGACAGTAGGTGAAAAAGGAGGGGTGGGGGTAGTTGGGAGGAGTGGCTGCCAGTCTCCAGCCCGCAACTCAGCAGGATGGAACCCTTCTCGCGGCGTCTCCTAACCATCTTGCTGCTCATCGCAACATCTTCAGCAGCTCAAGGTATCTATCGTGCCTACATCTATCACCTCTATCCCTGCCTCTGTTCATCTAGTCATTAGCATGCTCATTGCATATTATTTTCTCTCTATCTACCAACCTACCATAATTTAGCTTAGTAGAAGATGTATGTTGTTGTGAATGGTGGTATCAGAACTTTGACAAGCACTACTGTCCGTACATTTGTCTTCAATCATGCTTGTTTTCATATCAAACTAAGTATTACATTAACGTAACATTCATTTGGTATCTTATCCTTCTAAGTTCCGAAATAAAAAAAGTCATAGAGTCCGAGCCTGTATGAAAAAAGTACTTATCTTTGGAACCAGTGCTCGTTCTTAAATATCTTTACACCGTTGTCACTTTACGACGGCCATTAACGCCCAGGGTGACAACAGTTCGGCCGATGTCCCGCTTCCCAATGAATACTAAGATACAGACAGCAGTGTTTCTCCAGGTATCAATACCCCCCGGCGGTGTTATGAACTCTGGGATTTCTAATTGTAGTCGTGGTATTCACCTAGTTCCTTGTGAGAATTTCATTTCAGGATCCGCTTCCATCTATCGAAACATGAGCTCCTTATGATAAACTAATCATTCATAATATTAGCTGACCATAATAAGTTTATATTAAATGTGTGCATTCTCAACAATTCCTGATTTTATATAAGAATGTAAGAAAGTCCTGGATCACAAACTGACGTACTAAAATTGTTAGTGAAATGTTACTCCAGTGAACGAACGAACAGTTTCTAATACGAGTTCTTGAAACGAATACCTTCGTAACATTTAAGTGGTTTTAAAAACCAGTAATTAGGTCAGGACGACATTGTAAAACCACTCAAAAACTCTAAGTGTTTTATTAATTATTGATGATCTAAACACAATCGATATTTCTAGTTATCCGTTCCTAACCATTTCTATCTTTCAAATTAGATTTTATTCATACGATACAATTAAGAAAGAGAATTTTGAGAAATAGTTATGTTGACGTTTTTGACCGTTGGCAAATTAAATTAACCCTGTGATGCTGGGAAAGGGGAAAGATTTGAACGAGTGGTTAGAGAAGAAGGTTGTAGCCTCCTTCCTGGATGTTTTACCCTACTTAAGGTTTCCACAATTTCTCTATACAAATTTTAAGTTAAAATTTGCCTAGGTGAACAAGCAATTTGGTTATTTTTTTTATTATTCAAAAACTTTGTTACGATAACATTAGAATCTACCTTATTGGGCAATAAGTAATTGTGATAAATGATCTCATTCATACCATCAATTTGGTTATTATATATATACAAATAAATTACGTATGGTCACAGTCAAGTACTTGGTATAGGAATCGAAATCGAACTCGAAATCGAAACAAACATCATACTTGTGCAATCATGTAATTATTATGTCAACTTACGTATCTTTGTATAACATAAATTTCATAGCCACTTTAATTCTCATCATGAGAAACTAATAGTACAGTTATTAGTTGATTAAAGTTTAATTAAATTATGTCAGTTTAAAATATTCAATTTGTTGGAATTTCAAAAGACAAGCATTGGTTCTAGATGAATTTAAGTAACTGAACATACCTTTACAGTACATTAAATCATTCAGTTTTTATTCTTTTTCGTTACCTAGACATTTCTATTTTGTTATTATTAGGGAAGAATCTCCTAGAATAAAGTGTTTTTTCATTTCATTTCAATCATCCATAAATTTTTGAAATTATGTTCTTGACAAATTTTTAATGAATAGTGTTGTGAATCATAATATAAACAGAGTTGCATTTGTATACCAGTAAAAATAAAGCATTATCTTAAATATTTCCCAGACAATCTTCAAGTGAAGTATATAATAAGAAAAAATGTAATACCCTCGGAAATTTGACCATGACTACCCATCAAGAAGATGGGAGGAAAAAAAGCCCCAGCAAGAAGTGGTAGAGGAAGAACCGGTCGGAACAGCACCCCTGCGGATTAAAGGATACGTCTGTATTAAAGTCATTGGAAATATACCAATATTTTAAAAAGTTTTCTGTGCGAAATAAACACGAAAATGTCTTGGGAGATCAGGATGTGAACCGGCGTTCTATTATTATCTAAGAAGACTAGGCCGTGCCGTTACTTCATAAGCCTAAATGTTAATTAAATAATTATAAAAAAAATTGGGTATTTTTCCTTATTCATTTTATTAGTTAGAACTAAGTTGCTAAAGATATGGAGTGAAAAATATATATGTTATAATCACTGCAGAAAAGTGATAAATCTCACTCTCAAAAATGTTTTTTTTTGTAAATATCTTAAAATATATTTTTGAGATATCGTCATTAAGTTGCAAAGATTAGAAAACAAAACCAATCGTTTTATTTCATATAGCTTCTGATTTGAAAGATAAGGGGCATTTTAAAGATCCGGTTCAAACTAAAGCCTCTCCTTCATGGCTCAGCAAAAACTAAATAAATAAATTAAAACCGAAATGGAAGAGGTCGTGCATGGAATTGGAGAAATTTCCATAATTTGTCAGTACTTGTTGGTAGGCCAGTACCCACCGCCTCAATAGGGAAAGAGAGAGGGAGAAAGCTGCCCTCTCAACACCATCTCTCTTTTAATTATCCACTTGGTTTTTTCTTATTTTTATTTAATCCTATCCCTATAGTTTAATATCGAAACCTACAATATATGTTCGATGTTTGGGGGGAAAACAAAAATGAAGAATATGGTTTCAAGCATGGAAGCATTGCACCTGTGAACAGATCCTTTCTATGCCCCTTGACGACTTGACAATTGACATTGATAATCTCAACAGAGCAGTGATGATGCTTGAATGAGTATTATAGCCGTTGAAACGCTGAAGTTGGATTTAATTCATTGTACTATTCTGTGAGAGCTTTCCGAATAAGCAACAGGGCGAAGATGGCTTCATCGGTTGAGATGCGGATTCTGAGTGGAGCTACAATGGCATGAAGATACAATAGCTTGTGTAACAGAAGAGAGCCATAAAACCGGCTGACTCACAGTAAGGTTATCAAGCTCTGTCAATGGCCTCACACATACCACTTCTCCATAAAGCCAAGTGGATGCACATGCAAGCAATGCACAATCGGTTCATGGTCTGTATACTTCCGAAGCAAGACTTTTTAGAGTTAGAGAGAATGAGGTTTTAACTCATGTCTAAATATGCCAGTCTGTCCTGGGATTTGGGCATAGTAATATGAGATCAAGTAATTGGCAATTAACGATGAGAGGCATATTATTTATTTACCGACAACGCTTTGACGTATCAAGTATGTATCCATCCGGTTCTGCTAAAGAGACATCACGAGTCTCTATTTTTTTACAGATTCAATGAAGTATACTTAAATAGTACAATACGCAGCTTTATCAAGCTTACACAAGAATTATGTCACAACAATCATTATGAACATATCTAAATTATTCTCGAGATAGATTATGTCCTAGATAAGACTGAAACATTAGGTTTTTAATTACTCCCATAAGTTTGTCTTAATTGTAATCTTCTATGTAAAATTTAAAATTTATACAATTTGACTGATTTAAGTTGTAAATGCAATTGCTGGAGCATTTACTACTATTTATTTTTTTATTCCGATAAGGGTATTTTGTCTGTATATATGTTTTACCATAATTGTAATATGGATTCAATCTATCTCAAGTTTTTAAAGTATATCACATAGCAACTCGAAATGTGCTAATTAGTGGTTGGATAAAACTCTATACTCTATACTGTACTTGGATAATTATAAAGTTCCGAATTTTCTCTCATGGTTAAGGAAAGACACATAAAGACGGTAACGTGATAAGAATTTGAATGGAATGAAAATTACAAAAGTAAAGTTTTGAGAGCCAGTAGGTGTATTTCAATAGGTCTTGTTGTATTAAAGTTTTGGATTTGTAAAGGTCATTCTTAGACCGTCTAATAAATAAAATTAGGTATTTTTAGTCATAAATATCGAGTAGACTTTTCTAAATCATTTCACAAGTTTTTAAGAAACCCAAGCAAAGTCCTGTGACAGTATCTCTCCATATTCTTTCTTGACTTCCAACGAGCTTTATTTCTTTAAAAGCAATAAAATAAAATTTGTTGAACAGATTTGAATACTAGGGTACTAGGAACTGTGAAGACGTAAATAGCGGTCGGAGATACTGTTAGAGCCCCGTCTGTGCATTGCCCCTGTCACGGGCGGCGGCCATAGGAAAGTATTTTCTGTTCCTTTTACCAAGGGCAGCCTTGGCCGACATTAGCCGGACAGTCATCGCAACTTCCGCTCCCACATCTCCGATCTTCGGCAAACCACCACCAGGGAGAACAGCGCAATGATAATTAGGGCGCTCTGAGAGCTCATGTTATTTATTCACTCGGTTGTTGATCATCCCTTAAAAATCCCAGCAAAATCTGGTGTACCTCGAATCTACTGTAGCTAAAAATTAACCAGGGGCCCTCCTTCTCTGTGTCGGGCAGAGTAAAACAGGAAATTCTTTATAACAAGCGTATCATCCATTTAAAGTGTTAAGTGGTCATAACCGAAATTAAATTAATCTGTAGAAGCAATTTGTTTCTCGCGAAATTCTGATAACCAGAATGAGACGTTTAAAGAAAGTTCTTCTCTAGCTCGAGCAGACCTCCATTTTAATCATCATAACAGCAATTTTTATTGTTTTAAAGATAGCGGGATATTGTCCTATATAAATAAAATAGTTTACTCTGCATCTACTAGAAAGCCAATAGGACTGTATCTAACAGTACCTAATCAACATTGATATACTTTGAGATGTCTAAAGTGACAAAGAAACCCAAATAGGATTTATTTTGTCAGGAAAATGTCTTTTAAGGTGGACCCACAAGCAAAGCGAAAATTGAATAGGATCAAGAAGACACTGGAAAACCTGCCAATATTCTAGGTACAATTCGATTAATTATTTTCGTGTAAATTAATCATTTTTAACATTTCCAACGTAAGACCATTCCCCGGCTTGTAGTGGATCTTATGACACCAGTCGACAATTCATAAGTATTAAACTATATCAGTAGGTTATAACTCTTGTTGATTAAGTAGAAGTGTGAATGTGTCACCCGTAGCATTAGATTTCTTAGGAAACTAAAATTCTTGAAAGATGTTCAAGAACATTGTCAAACAAGCAACCGTTGTTACTCAACAAACATAAATGTCAAACAATAGACTTGGATTCAATGTTGAACAAAAGATTTCAGTATCTAGGAGCTAATGTTTTATGGTTTACGTACAATCACGATTCACTATATTTAAACTTTCTTAAATTACAGCTCCAAATTTGATTAAGATTAATAATTATGATCCATATTTAAGGCACTTAACAGGCGGTAAAAATATGTTTGGAGCATACATTAGAATTCGTGCATTAATGTCGTTCCAGCCAATGTCAATAAGTAAAAAGCGATTTTCAATAACCGAGATGATTAAACATACCAAGTTGTTGTTTTTTAAATAATATAATTTATTTAAGAGTTAAAGAATTTCTGGGAATTTCTCCTTCAGTGTATACGCCTGTTTTCATTAGTCTATAATGCAAAAAACCAAAATTTAGTTCAGTATTAAAGTTGTAGTTTTTCAATTGCAAGAACAAGTACCTAAAACGGTTTTACTGTAGGACGGCACAGAGAGAAGCGACCGCGGTGACTATCCCAGCAAGAACACGCGTGATGGTTTACGACGTGCGGAGATACGGAGCTGTTCCTTAATACAGTTCCACGTGTTGGCTGCCCAACCAGCGGAACCTTACCTGCACCAGCACAGCGTGTGCATCTTCCCTCCTACTTCCAGTATTCGGCTATTACAGAACCGAGTAACGGTACCCCACCATGTCCTTGTGGGACACCTTAGCACACCTGACGTACGTAGCAGGCTACGGTTTTCAGCTTCGCCTTGCAGATTATACTGAATAGTACCGCAATGACTCATGACGACGGATCATCAACCCCGAACGATCAGCTCGGATTTCTGCCCAATATCGGTCATTACCCCGACTATTCACACACACACGGACAAGTATGTTCCGACTATGCTTTATAATATTCAATATGGCAACGACGATTGTGTAAACAGGTCAGATGGGTTGCTAAAGATCACTTGGGGACCTTCGACGTGAATCCAGTCAGTACACGGCTGTTCCACGAGAATCTTAACTGGTTGCTTCAACCCGTGGGTTGAATTTAACACTCTTTTACTAACTAAACAAATAGTTATTATGACCTACCACTATTATTATCAATTTCTCTATCCATACCCGGATGGAGTCTGTATAAGTTAGAAACAGATCTGTAGGAGAGAAATATGAACTAGACGTACGCAATCGTAACAGTTCAACTTATTGTAAGTTAGGCTGTTCTATAGCCCCTTGTTACGAATATAGATTGCACAAACGAATCTACAGTTAGACTGTTAATATCAGGCGATAATTTATTTACAGGATAACACAAACAATCCATTTACTGGAGAATGTGGGCGAATGTGTTATTGGAAATCGACGTAACTATGGCTGACTATGAAATCACAGTATAATTTATTTTAGGAAAATTACCATATAGGGAAATGTTCATAATAGGACAATGAGCGATTGTAATTATAAGTGTCTCATTCATAACGTAGTGGAATAATACAGTGGAATATCTTGTTTTTAGAGTTGAAAGCTCTTATACAATGGATTGCATTCAACTTGTCTATGTTACTGCTGTTTTAAAAGAGAAGCAATATTAAAGCCCTGAAATTTATTAGAAATAAACATGTATTTTTTCAAATTTTTTTATGCCTGGAATGGCTGAATGGTTAACCGTTAGACTGGAAGGGTTACGTCAACATTATGTCTATATCAAGTTGCAGCTAACTTTCTCTTTCCACTCTTGCAACGATCCCTTACTGCAGCTGTTTAGAAACATTTCTGATGTACATGGCAATCTATTGGTGGTGATGGAAACTTACAGCTAGTTTTCTACTCACCAATGGTAGCACCTAGCCTCATTGAGATGGGTATGAGACGTTATCCATACAATGGATATTCGGCGGTTCTCGGGGTTTTCCAACTACTGTTGACAATGAATGGCGAGTATTTTATACGTGTGAGGTGTAAGTATCTCCCAGATAACATAAGACCCTCGTTAATGTAAAGTTCTTAGGCCAACGTGGAGTTTTTTTTTGCTAGTTGCTACTCTTGAGAAATCTCGTGATGTTCACAGGAAACCGTTTATAAAATCTCACATAATTCATCATTACATAAATTAGAAAGTTTATGTATTCCATTTAATGCATAATAGTGTTACTAGAGGTGAGGTTTTCCACTGAATATGCCTGGTCATCATCGATGATATCTTAAACCACCCTAAAAATAAACACTTCAAAGGCTCATTACATAACATTTCAAATCTAGAAGTGTACTGTCAAATTTAAAATTGATAAATTTACTGTAGTAGTGAAGTATACATAACATAAAGCAAGGAAGCTTGGTGGAATACACTGGAATGGATGTTTCATCCATGTCAATATAGAATAGTTTACATCGTAATGACTCGATAGCTCCAACTGCGAATGCCCAACTACTGAGTGGAGAGTTTCCATGCTGGCGGTAAGGCTCGAACCTCGGACTTTTCCACTCCTCCTCTCGACGGCCCTCCACGAACACAAGCCTTGTCAATATCAAATATGGTTTATATTTATATATAAATCTTAGCTTTCCTCTGGGCGCATTATTACTAACTCATAATATGTGCATGTAAATTCACGTGTCTAAATGATTGGGATAATACAAATGAATATAACACATACAATATTCATTCCGATTTATTATTAGGTACTGTCAAGCATTCTAGGTTCGCTCTTTGATTTAAAAATAAAAACTAATGAGTTGAAATGAATAAGGTTAATAGCGTCATTTCTGTCAGTGGTTTAACTTTTTTTTTTTGCAATGAAATCTTAGCTACACTCCAAAAAAATTTTCATCTTATAATAATAATAATCGAATATTGGCAGGAAAACTTACATTAGTTTGATAAAAAAGAGAAAAAAAACATATTTTGCGTAGTTAAAAAATGATCCGGAATTTCGTTGAAAAGAATTAGTACAATGTATCAACAGATTCTGGTTTGTTTATGCTTATAAAACTTTTTTGGCAAGCATAAATATCTTTAAAAAAATCGTATTAGTTAGTTTTTCTGAGCTGGAAAGTAACATTAAAATCACTAGTTTAACTAATTTATATTCCTTGGTAAACACATTAGATGTAAACGAGGCAACGAAAAAAATGATATCTTGTTTAATTGTTTTTTCATTCTGTTTAATCCATGGGCGTTCATTTGTAAATGAATTACAATTAAACGTAACCCTTTTTCGACATCAAAACTGCAACTTATGATAACGAGGTACTTAAAATGAAGTAATAATACCTTATTGTGCTTTGTTTGACAACGTTTCTCGTAATATGAATGCACACAGTTTTTGAGGAATCAAATTAATCTAAAGCTTTATGGCTATTGGTTATCATTAATTATTATTTCATTGCTTTTATAAAACAAATATACTGACATTGATTAAAACCAAGAAATACATCTCATATATGACTCGTAATGAATTTAATAACGCTTGACAAATCTTATGTAGGTTATCTAATGCAGAATAATATCTCATCAAAAGTTTCGACGAGTGAAGCTAGCTAGCTATGTTTGGAGGGGTTGTGAGCAGTACATACATTTTGTACCCTGTGGAGAAATATTGGATAAGTTACTGCCCCACTTGGAGCGTCCCAGAGGGGCAGAAGGCAGGTGGTTTGGCCTCTCCTAAAGTTCGTGAGGCCTAGGCAAATCGAGGCTGGATAGGAGCAACTCAAGTTCGTCGACCCCGCTGCCCGATCCTAGCAGCTTTCTGTTGTCGCTCTTTCCATCTTACGCCAGTTGCTAATCCTAATTCGTCAACTTTCTTCCAGTAAATACCCACAACGGCACTAATACACATTGGATATCCCTCTTTCACTCATAGTAATATCTTATTTTTAATAATAATTTCTTATTTAATTGTTTATTGAGGGGAAAAAGTACTTAAACTTTTAACGGAGCTGTATATAAGGTCTTTAAGGGGACTTGTTACATCGATAAAAGTAAAATAGCATTTTCAGCTTAAGGGTATTCTCTGTATATCTCATTGTTGTATAGCCCTGTGAGAGGCACGTACTAATTAAGTCCACGTCATGTCAGATGAGATGAGTGATAAAAAATATATATCTGACCGGTTGTGTATTGGTTATCATGCTGACATTTAACTGCTGAAACCCGTCATCCATCTCAGACTAGCCCTAGGAGTTTTTCTTTTGGTGAAGGATTTTGGTCTGGGTTAGCCTCGTCAGGATAAATGAGTAGTAAAAGTGGTGAGTTAGATTACAAAAAATGAATTGAAGGTTGAACACCTGGTCCTAATCACACTGCCACCTCAGCGCCACCTACCAACCCTTGGTTGGCTTCATGAGGGGTAACTTTTTCTATCATCTATATATCTTATATCCTTGTTTTAGTATCGAGGCACTCCAGTATTTGGCAACTCTATACAGATATTTTATGTAACATGATATAAAATAAAGTAGACAAGAAATCATCTTAATTTTCTATCTGGAATCCACAACAGTTTTACAAATAGTTCTGCAATGGGTAATATACAAATAAATGAAAACATCATAATCGGATATAGTGTTTCGGTTTGTAACGGTACTAAAGTGTTCAAGTAATTTATAACCAAGATACAGGTTTTTTTCATCACAACGCTATATTTGAAATACATTTTTCTTGTAAATCTAAGAACTGTGCATTCATCGATAAACTGTAGTGTTGCATTTGTTTTGTTTTTTTGTTATTCGTTTAAAAATTATTGTTTAGCTTAGAACTACACTCCAATAATACACCTTTGGATAGATTTATGCCCTAACAAATAGAAACATAAAAAACCGAGAGGAGTTAATGGGTTGATTTCCCCTAAAATCATGCATAAATAAGATAGGTGTATTTACAAATGGTGTGAAATATATTGTATTGTATTATAAAACAAAGAACCCCCCCCCCTTAACTTAAAATCCGACGATTTAAAAGAAATGACTGGGTACACCCCTGACAAGCACGCGAACCACTGAAGCTTCAAGACTATTTGTATTGATTTGGTGTCATTTACTTACAATTTCTAGTTTTACAATCATTGCCAGGTACCAATTAAAGAAGTCTGAAATCTGTCAAGCATTTTTACTGAAGGATAGGCATGCACCAGGGACAATAAAAGAAAATTACTTTCTATACTGATTGACATTTGAGTATATCGGTTATTGAATGAGGATTTAATTTATTCTACTTGTATTGGCTGGTGAAGAGTATTTTAATACGATGCAGAGGTATTTTGCTGTTAGAAAGTTTCAGACTTTCATTGAGCTTTGCGAATGTTTGAATACCGCACTTCTCAATCATTACTTTCTTCAATTTGATAAGCATTCACCTTCTCTCAGCTGAAGTACTCTCCGTATGAAGACATGACAACGCTGAAAATGACGATAGAAATTTTATTGCTGAGCCCAGAGTACATTGAATCAGGCACAGGCAGAATCTTTTCATGTGTCTTTATATTCCATGACAGTGGCCGTAAAATAATCCAATCGATCTGATATTGAATAGCTTTACTCAGCAATCTGATATCCTGACTAATGCTGATAGGAGCTGACTGATTCAATGATAGGAAGTACGATAAGAAAATTAAACATGAAAAAACTCTGCTGATTTCGATCATTTTAAAGATTTATCAGCTATTGGCGCCGATACTGTTTAACATTTAAAGTTTTGATTTTGTGGTGTCTAAAAAATAATTTCAAGGATAACCTAAATAAGTATCCTTCGAGTTTGTTTATTTGACTACTATGTACTCTGTTTCGCTCATATTTTTCCTTTTATGCGATTAATTCGTAATAATTTTAAAAAAAAAATCTTTTATTAATTGAATACGAATTTGCGATACTCATTTATGACAGTTCATTAAAACTTCACGTATCAATAGTCCACTTAAGCCCAAACACATAATATATTTTATTAATCAGTGCTCAATTTCATAGAAAAAACATTAATTTTTTTGTCACTACCTCATTTATTAACGACCTTTCATTATTTTTTACGGAGCTGGTTTTGTTTTTAGCATCATTAAAGCATTAAATGACAATAATTTGAAACATAGCATGCCTCTAAAAAAAAACACTGTTGATTTTAAGTTGCTAACATGATGACATTAACAGTTAATGACTTTTTGTAATTAAAACTTGAAAATTACATATTATTAATAAGGACGTCAACATTTTTGATTTGTTTCCATACTCAAAAATATATTTGTTTTTGTAATACCAACTAACATCATGACACATACACATGTTTTATTACGTACATACGTGTTTTATTTTCTTGTCTTCCTTATATTAAATGGGATTTGTAACGTATCCTTGACTTAAGCTTGAATATGTGACTCCACAACCAGGCAGACGGACACACGGGTTAATACACAAGGGATTGTGATAAAAAAAAAAATCAAAGATAACATAAGGGTGAGTCTACTGGTCCTTGGATCAACTAGAATAATTAGAGAATAGAGAAAAACTATAATCCTCTGACGGCTTTGATTGTGTTGCTCTTCATAAAAGAAAGGTGAAATAGTACGTAGTTTACTCTTCGGCTATATTTCTTCCCTATTCATCCATAGCTTCCTATTTATTAATTCATGCTTGCCATATAGTTCGTGAGCCATCTCCACGGTCTAGTGGTTAGTGCATCTGCCAACCACGAGGCACCCCGTGGGATTCCAGCATCCCCTCAAGATACTCTACGTAAAGACTGGTAGATTAGTAGTAATTCTCTTATGCGTTGATACATAATATTTGCAATGTTATGTATCAATCTATTCACTGCTAATTGATTCAGGTAGTAGCTTCGTCACATTATTATTTAGTCATAGGTTTTAAATTCCAAGTAGATCAAGTCATTATTAAGATGGCAATTACATGGCGAATGATGTTGGCAAAACATTTCCATTAATTGGATAAGGTTATGTGAGATTGCGCAAGGCCGTTTGTGAGTATGATCCTGATTGGAGAATCCGAGACCTCCATGAGGCGACAAGGAGCCGTAGCGTTGCCTGCCGGTGGCCGAGGTTACCGCTAGACACTCCCCTCTCACTCCACGTCCAGACAAAAACTATCATCATCACATACCTGGCCTCCCTCGCCAGCCATCCTCCACTTAATCGCCCTTCCTTTTCACCTACAATTAGCCTGCCTCTCTTCGTCGGACCAGTAGCTCTTAGTGCACATCTATGGAGATCAATGATACAGCCATAATGTCCTGTGTCAACAAAACTACTAGACATTATACCAGATTAGTTAATCCAACGAAGAGTAGCCTTGCCATTCCTACCAGTAGTTGTTTTAATATACATAAACGAAGTGAAAGTGAGGAAATGCTATACAAAGAAACTGAATTTAATCTGTCTTTGACAATCAGGGAAAAATCAGAAGTATTTAGTATCTTCTGTGCAGAGGCTTAAGAAATCTCAAAAGTTAGCAAATGTTACCGACGTTTTTTAACTAATATTTTTTTCTCTCCTTCCGGTTATCTTAACCAAAACCTATTCAGCATATCTCGTACTGTGATGGGATTCGGCTTTAAAACTTGAGACTAATTGAATCGTTTTATCTACCACTGTCCTAGAGAAATTTAGGACGATAGACCAGTTACGGCGTACTTTTCATAATTGCCGAACAATCGTACACTGTTAAGTGCCTATAAAAATGGTAAAATCCGATGATCCAATTTTAAAGGTGTAATGAACGTGAATAAAGTTGGCTTCGTTATAGCGGCTTTTAAGATTCCTCAAGTGGCAGCTCAAAAGTTATTTGAGCTTTAAAGTTCTAATTGTTTTCTCGTGTGGTCCCCAGGGTATATACACCTCGGGGGGGGGGGGTAACTTTTTTTAAGCAGTCCCTTAAAGTCCCAGAGTCCCCGACCTATATTCCTGTACCATCGGCTATTGTTCTTTGGCTGTCTAAGTCCTTCATGTTGTTTATATTTAATTCGGAAATTCAAAGTTTGTTCATGATTGATCTAACAAAATTTTAGTTGGTGCATATAATTTTTGATTTAAAGAAAAATGGACACTGATGTTTAGATCAAATAGTTATAAGTGTTTTAGTTAACCAGTAAGGGTTTCCGTAAAGAAACGTAGAGGATTTTGGTTTAGTGTCATTTTCTATCAAATGCTATAGTGTAGTTTACCTAAACATTGACAAGTATATTTTTGACGTGATGTAACAAGTAGTGATGTTTCACTGTTTGTGGGAGCTGCTAGTTATCAATATCCATACCATATAACAGGCGTGGAGTAGATATTTCCGCAAAGGTGAGAGACAGGCAAACGCGTATGGTCCTAGATTTCCTAAACCTCAAAGGAATCTTGGAACGAGCTAGCCTTTGGTTTAAATGGGAATAGTGGCAGCCGGGATTTAGTCTTTACCTTTCTCTTCTTGTTGAAATCGACCTGAGGATGATGCAGTAGAATTCAATTCAGGGAGTATTGCAGTCACAGTGGTTGTGCATTTCTATAGTTAATCTTATTAACAATTTCAAACTCATTGATCATTAAATTGTTACCTTGGCCTATAATATTAGTTTTACGCAATGCAGGTACGTTTAACTACATGCGAACTAGAAAACATGCGCAAAAAAATTATCAAAGAGTTGACACATGTAATATTGGTGTTTTATCGTTAATTTTCTGCTTAAAATACATTAAAAAAAAGGATAAACAAAACAGTAGAGTAAAAGAATAAAGAATATACGTGGTTGGAACCAGGAAACAATGGTAGGATATATATATATATACAACTAAGGTAATGAAGCAGGCGTTGCCACATCCCTTTGAGATAGGCAAGAGCTGGCAGTATTGTGTTAGTGTCATACTTATCATTGCAACATTTGTTTAAATTATCTTGACTCTATGCGCTACTTACAATAAGTAGGTACTCAGGCTCCCTCACGTGGCCAATTTACCTCTACTGACCACTTCGCGGCCACAGTAGGACGAAACACTACTATACTATTACCAAGTCCAATAGATATACTTCCAAAAATTAAACCCATGTTTCGGATTCAGGTTTCCGATCAGCTTGTTGTGAATGGTGCTGATAATTAGGCGTCAACACGACGATCGATCATTTTAGCTATATAGCGAAGTACTGATTACCACTTCCGGTTTGGTGAAATTAGTTTCGAATCAACAGAAGTAATCGATTTAATCAACTTCTGCTGAATCCGGAATAATTAGCAATGTGCAAGACAACTCTTGTCTGCTTTTCCAAAATTACCGGTGGGTATATACGTATGGTATACCTAGCAGTGGGTATATCAATTTTGTTTACACAATAAACATACTGTGTAGTCTCGTTAATCCAGCCCGGTACGTCTATTATCTGGTGCTGGCTGAAATCATACTCTTCCGGCAAGCGGGCCCAAAGGCAGGAATTTCTTTATATGGTACAAACAATTCCGTGACAATGAATAAATAAAGTCATATTTTTTTCTCTTATTTAAACGGGAAGGAAATTTAGGCAGGCAAAGGAAAAAAACTTGCTGATTTGTTTTAATTGATCCCTCAAGTCTCAGCTGGCTACGTCTTTATTAAATCAGCTGCTCCTTTAACCTCACTAGGCTGAATTAACCCATACCAGATCCCCCAAAGCAGAAATCCTCCCGGGATCGTACCCGGGTGTCCACAGTTAGAAATCAGTGTGCTGATACCAGACTAACGACTTTCTACATCCTTTATTTGTATAGATATGCACATCACATTTTGCCGGATAAATTAACGAAAAAAAATCTGAAAAGTTGACTGTTCATCACTATAGTTATTTATAGTTAAATTAAGAAACTTCCATTACACCCTTAAACTGTACCGGTCGGGGGTTTCAGGACCACAAGGTAGTGAATGACGAAGTGAGGACCGAGCAGCATATGGCACCATGGCACCATTGTTAGGTGTCGGCCTAGCGGTCATCCGAAC
The DNA here is from genome assembly GCA_930367205.1 of Acanthosoma haemorrhoidale. Classification (NCBI taxonomy): domain Eukaryota; kingdom Metazoa; phylum Arthropoda; class Insecta; order Hemiptera; family Acanthosomatidae; genus Acanthosoma; species Acanthosoma haemorrhoidale. The sequence continues at coordinate 117,141,265 of OV884009.1, forward strand.
GGGATCCCAACTTCATCTGGGTCAGCATCTCCCAGGGTGCCGACGTCTTGAGAATTGTAGCTGAGGGAGGATAACCGCCGAGTTACCGAGATTTGTTCCAGGCAACACCAGTGCCATTGTACAGTCACTTCTCTAACATCCCAACAGGACTGTCCCACTTAAGCTCATCAACTTCTGCACCAACTGAGCACAGAACCTCAACTTCCCGTCTATAAATTACATTGTTTTTCATTAATCAATTAACGAAAACATTTGTTTAATGATTGTGTAGAAACTGTTACATATTTTCGCCCAAATATGCTTCATTATGTTCTATGTTTTAAGTAATATCGATCAATGAAAAAGGCCTTTCGATTTATTTTTGTTTTTAAAAAAATCTTTATTAAAAAAAATTACAATCTGCCTTAATGAGGTAATGGATAAGTGTAATAAATATATAATAATAAATTCACTCCCTCATTTATATTATTTACAATTTTACCCTATTATATAGTATTTACAATATATGCAGATACAGCAACCGTATGTGCGAATCCCAAGAATACAAATATACCAAAATCCTACCTAGCACAGGAGAAGGAAACAGGGATCAGGGAGATCCCCGCGCTGCTCCTGCATCCAATAAGAGCGATACAAATAACAGGGTAGACACCAGAAAAAAAAACTTCAAAATAATCTAATACAAAAAATTGTGCTCTTGTTTCATTAGCTGAGACTGACAAGTCCGAAGGGGAGGATCCTAGGATGTCTGACTATATCAACAAAGCGGGAAATTCAAACAAACTAAATTCTTTTAATTATTTTCCACAGCACCTCAAAATACTGTGATTAGGTGTTGATAATAAAATCGTATCTTTTAAAAATATACCCATAAAACAAAGGAGGTGGAAAGTGAAGAGATACCCTTCAGACTCAGCATGAGTAGACGGGATTGATTAAATACAGGAAGTAGGGGAGAATGGGCCCGTTTCACTAAATTTTAAAATTTCGCAAGTAGACCAGAACCTATTTAAGATGTTCTAGGATGCACGACACAAAAGGCGAATTTCAGTGACCACAGTTCAGACTCGCTTTTATTTCGCAACTATTTAATAAGATCTCCTTAAAAACCTGGATATGAGCAATGTATGAAGTTTTAATTTGTGCATCAAATAGATACGATTTCTTGTTTGATTCACATAACTTGTTTTGAGATCCAACAATAGAAATTTCCAATAAGGTAGAACATATTAAATAAACTTTTTTGGGTCGAGCATACTAGGAGATTGTTTTCATAGTGCTAATTGTATCACTGATGATATTGAAGGGGTTATTTTGTTGCAAAAGTGGGTTACTACCGCCTGTTTGGTTGACTGTGACTAAGCCAAAAGTCCTAAGGAGTATGGGGGTGAATCATCCGATTTCCCCACATTTTGCAACCGACCTACACCGGCAGCCCACATTCGAAAACGGTACATCCCCGTTCTATATCTATCATAAATTCTAAGACAAAATCTTATCGATATTATTACTGTTTTAAAAACTGATTAATAAATTATTGTTCGGTACTCACATTGACGGCGGTAGCACCATAGTTTTAAATTCTTAAAAATGTTGTTTCAAGCGCTACGTCGCTCATAAAAAAATGTCATCACATCATTTCATCTTCATTTCACTTTACTGTCATTTTCTGCTAAATATCAACCATGTAACAGGAGTGAAAACATTCAACGAAAATTTGACCTAGCCCATCGTGAAGTATTCATTGTCAGTATAAATGAGGCTCACATTGTTCATTCAATATAACAATTGTAAATAGCAAATATTTTTAAAAAAAAGTAAGTGATATGAGTCAATAAAGATGGAAGTTGGGAGTTTAAATGAGCTTACCTGCTACTCAATACTGTGATTTCTCAAACTAGATTTTGGATTTGGGCTGTCTTATCTTTAGAGTGAAATGGCTCAATTCTTTGTCGATCTCTCTTACCTTTTTTCTCGTTTCTCAAATGCTACAAAAAGCATTCATTACTTTTAATGGCTACTTTATTTTGTTTTAAATAATCATTGAAGAGCTCAAAGGACTGTTAACTTGAATAAGAAGGAAGTTATAAGAGAAGATCCATTTGAAGCCTAAAAGCAGTTCTTTGGGATATAATACTTGAAGTGAAACATCTGTTGGAGAGTAAATATGGTGAGTGGGAGGGGAATGTGAGATGGGAGACTGCCTGAGGATGAGTAAGAAGGGAAGGCTCCTCACTTCTATTGACAGCTGAATGGGCGGAGCCTATCTTTGCTCTTCACCTATCAGTGCTAACCATCTAATGCTAACGAACAGCAGTCATTTTCACCGCTACAACTTTACGATATAAGTAATTAAACATTACAGCAATTTTTTATAGCATTACACATCGAAATTCTTAAAGGAAAATTAAAGTTGATATTAAACATTGATATGAATAAATCTCTAATCCATGAATTAACAGGTAAGCTACTTCAATCAATTCTTATATGGACAATTTTAAATCCTTCAGTTGTGACTAGGATTTTTCTATAATCTAATAATATAATGTTCGATAAACTTATCATAATACAGCTGGCATTGGTAAGGTGTCTCTTCTAAACATACAACTTTTCAGCATACATACGGCTCCATTTTGTTATGTATATTAAGCTCAACCTGTCATTTTCTAACCACAATTTTTTTTTTTTCCTCATCCTTCGTTTCTAGTTATTGGATACATGAGTTAATAAGTAAGCATGAAACTGTAAACAAAATATAAATTCGGAGTCCGTCATATAGGTCATACAGGCTCTCAGGTGATTTTTCCAAATATTTGTATCATTATGAAGAAAAAACTAATGAGTATTTTATGCCATAAATATCTCATGTATGATGTTCTCAGTCTTTTTTAACTTAAGGAAATTATTTCATTATTTTTTGTTAAATAGTTTTTAGATAACTCTTAAAAAAGTTTAGAAGTTGGAGTATGGAGCCTGTATTTGTCACAATTAAAAAAAAAAAAAATTGGTTATATCTTTTACCAGATCCTACCATCCACATTTCGTTTTTTTTTTAATTTCAGGTAGATATGGTATAGGAGCGCTATCGAAGGTACACAGTATTAGTTTATGTTAAGCCTCTTCCTTAAGGCCCTGTAATAATTAGGTTATAACATATGAATTTGGGTTTTGTTGAAGCATCTCCATTGGCAAACGAACTTTCTAAAAAGAGCTATGACCCCTGGGGTTAGATCCGGCGGTGAAAGAAGGCTGGAGTTGCGGTTGACAGGCGCTATAACCGATCGCAAGAACTGGACAGAGGACAGGCCGGTTGGCGGGTGAAAGCAACAACTGCCCAACACCGTTGGTAATGTTTTGCCTTGCTGATGACGAATTGATTGGAAAGCGGCGGCGTACTTGAAACCGCCCTCCTCACAACATCAGTTTCTCCGGCTCCAGTCAGTGACTTTAATGCCACGTTCAAATCTCCTTGCACTATACCTACTCCTATACATCCCGTCAACCGTCCTAAATCAAGTACATTCCTTCAAAATGTTTACTGTACACCATAAATACACAGACACGCACTTATCCTCTTATCCATATATTACCATTTAAATAAGTCAATCTAAGGTATTAAAGGTTACCACCTATGATTTCATTTTTTATTTTTACATCAACCATGAAGTAGATGTTAAGTAGATATTCCTGTACAGCCTTAATAACTGGGTTATAATAATTCATTCATACTTATATACAAATCACATTCATAGCAACATTTTTATAATAATTATAAATAAATTGGATGTTTCAATATGCATAAAACGACGAATAAAATGAGCGACACTTTTAGGACTCAATGTGAGTTACTCAAACACAGTTAAATGTTCAAATTCATTAGAACTGTTGATTCATCGTCTTGCTGTTTCGATCAAAAATATATACTTAGTGCAATTATTTGAAATCATCTCCTTCAACTTACCGTCTTATCACTCTCCTCGACGACCTGGTTCTTAACAATTCATTAAATGATTCTGAAAAACTATTTGGTATTGTTGTTCAAAAATAATTTTATTTGATAACCTTATTTGTAACTTAATATCGCAATTTTCAAAGGTTAACATATCCATAACGCCATTAAAATCGGCCCTTAGTATATTATTGGTTAAACCTCTATAATTGTCAAATAAATCTTAAATAAAAGAATTTTCGATATACTTATAATATAATAGCATAGTGGTCAAATTTACTTATTCTTACATTTTACTTCAATTTTTAAAACCTTGTTAATTGGTTGTAAATAAAATAATTGGTATTTTTTGTCAAAAATACTTTTTTTTTTTGGATTTAAATTTTTTTATTAAAACTTTTTCATGTCAAATTTTGAATAAATAAGTCACAAAAAACATTTGTTTGTAAGTTTAGAAAACAAATTATTATTTAACTATCTCGAATCTGAATGTTTTAAAGGTTTTGAAGTTGACTTTTTACCTGTTAATAAATGAGGTAAAAATGTACTGTACATTTAGTTCATAAAATACCTTATTCTGAGCTGTCCATAACAAGAAAATCGAATGGGCCTGTTTTAAACATAATTTGACGTATCAGACATTCTATTCTGAGATATTTTAATTAATTTAATAGTATTCTTAGTTCTTCGACAACATTTGGTTCTAATTTTTTTTTTATAAATTCAGAAGTAAAAATATTTCTTATTTTTTAATTTATAAAACTCTATTGTTATTATATAATACTTCATTTTTATAAAAATAAAAAATGAAGCAAACAAGAGAAAGATTATATACAGAAATATTTTTTTACTTACGTAAAAATTGGTGAATAAGATTATTATTAGCCAATTTGAGAGAAATATTATGGACGAAAATGGACTCAAATTTGATAAATTAATAATTATAATATCGTAACTAAAAGAAAATTATTTTTAAAAAGACTATTAAAATATATGAAATTGTTTCCTCGTAATAGCATGATCATGACCACGATGATAATCATTATGTCATCATGTTTAATAAATCTTTCTACATGAAGTTGGACTGACGATAAATAAGAATTTATCAACAACTTTGAAAAGAAAATGCCGGATGTTTTGTATTCAAATGTTACTATAGTGAGCCTGGCGTGTTCAATTAAAAAAGGTGCGTGAGTAAAACTTGCCGTCCTTCTGCTCTGCCAGCCTTTTGACCTTGCAAAAATACGAGATAAAATCCTGCTGCCCTCACTGTTTCGTTGTCTTCTGCTCTGCCAGCCTTTTGACCTTGCAAAAATACGAGATAAAATCCTGCTGCCCTCACTGTTTCGTTGTCTTCTGCTCTGCCAGCCTTTTGACCTTGCAAAAATACGAGATAAAATCCTGCTGCCCTCACTGTTTCGTTGTCTTCTGCTCTGCCAGCCTTTTGACCTTGCAAAAATACGAGATAAAATCCTGCTGCCCTCACTGTTTCGTTGTCTTCTGCTCTGCCAGCCTTTTGACCTTGCAAAAATACGAGATAAAATCCTGCTGCCCTCACTGTTTCGTTGTCTTCTGCTCTGCCAGCCTTTTGACCTTGCAAAAATACGAGATAAAATCCTGCTGCCCTCACTGTTTCGTTGTCTTCTGCTCTGCCAGCCTTTTGACCTTGCAAAAATACGAGATAAAATCCTGCTGCCCTCACTGTTTCGTTGTCTTCTGCTCTGCCAGCCTTTTGACCTTGCAAAAATACGAGATAAAATCCTGCTGCCCTCACTGTTTCGTTGTCTTCTGCTCTGCCAGCCTTTTGACCTTGCAAAAATACGAGATAAAATCCTGCTGCCCTCACTGTTTCGTTGTCTTCTGCTCTGCCAGCCTTTTGACCTTGCAAAAATACGAGATAAAATCCTGCTGCCCTCACTGTTTCGTTGTCTTCTGCTCTGCCAGCCTTTTGACCTTGCAAAAATACGAGATGAAATCCTGGTGCCCTCACTGTTTCGTTGTCTTCTGCTCTGCCAGCCTTTTGACCTTGCAAAAATACGAGATAAAATCCTGCTGCCCTCACTGTTTCGTTGTCTTCTGCTCTGCCAGCCTTTTGACCTTGCAAAAATACGAGATAAAATCCTGCTGCCCTCACTGTTTCGTTGTCTTCTGCTCTGCCAGCCTTTTGACCTTGCAAAAATACGAGATAAAATCCTGCTGCCCTCACTGTTTCGTTGTCTTCTGCTCTGCCAGCCTTTTGACCTTGCAAAAATACGAGATAAAATCCTGCTGCCCTCACTGTTTCGTTGTCTTCTGCTCTGCCAGCCTTTTGACCTTGCAAAAATATGAGATAAAATCCTGCTGCCCTCACTGTTTCGTTGTCTTCTGCTCTGCCAGCCTTTTGACCTTGCAAAAATACGGGATGAAATCCTGTTGCCCTCACTGTTTCGTTGTCTTCTGCTCTGCCAGCCTTTTGACCTTGCAAAAATACGAGATAAAATCCTGCTGCCCTCACTGTTTCGTTGTCTTCTGCTCTGCCAGCCTTTTGACCTTGCAAAAATACGAGATAAAATCCTGCTGCCCTCACTGTTTCGTTGTCTTCTGCTCTGCCAGCCTTTTGACCTTGCAAAAATACGAGATAAAATCCTGCTGCCCTCACTGTTTCGTTGTCTTCTGCTCTGCCAGCCTTTTGACCTTGCAAAAATACGAGATAAAATCCTGCTGCCCTCACTGTTTCGTTGTCTTCTGCTCTGCCAGCCTTTTGACCTTGCAAAAATACGAGATCAAATCCTGCTGCCCTCACTGTTTCGTTGTCTTCTGCTCTGCCAGCCTTTTGACCTTGCAAAAATACGAGATAAAATCCTGCTGCCCTCACTGTTTCGTTGTCTTCTGCTCTGCCAGCCTTTTGACCTTGCAAAAATACGAGATAAAATCCTGCTGCCCTCACTGTTTCGTTGTCTTCTGCTCTGCCAGCCTTTTGACCTTGCAAAAATACGAGATAAAATCCTGCTGCCCTCACTGTTTCGTTGTCTTCTGCTCTGCCAGCCTTTTGACCTTGCAAAAATACGAGATAAAATCCTGCTGCCCTCACTGTTTCGTTGTCTTCTGCTCTGCCAGCCTTTTGACCTTGCAAAAATACGAGATAAAATCCTGCTGCCCTCACTGTTTCGTTGTCTTCTGCTCTGCCAGCCTTTTGACCTTGCAAAAATACGGGATGAAATCCTGTTGCCCTCACTGTTTCGTTGTCTTCTGCTCTGCCAGCCTTTTGACCTTGCAAAAATACGAGATAAAATCCTGCTGCCCTCACTGTTTCGTTGTCTTCTGCTCTGCCAGCCTTTTGACCTTGCAAAAATACGAGATAAAATCCTGCTGCCCTCACTGTTTCGTTGTCTTCTGCTCTGCCAGCCTTTTGACCTTGCAAAAATACGAGATAAAATCCTGCTGCCCTCACTGTTTCGTTGTCTTCTGCTCTGCCAGCCTTTTGACCTTGCAAAAATACGAGATAAAATCCTGCTGCCCTCACTGTTTCGTTGTCTTCTGCTCTGCCAGCCTTTTGACCTTGCAAAAATACGAGATAAAATCCTGCTGCCCTCACTGTTTCGTTGTCTTCTGCTCTGCCAGCCTTTTGACCTTGCAAAAATACGAGATAAAATCCTGCTGCCCTCACTGTTTCGTTGTCTTCTGCTCTGCCAGCCTTTTGACCTTGCAAAAATACGAGATAAAATCCTGCTGCCCTCACTGTTTCGTTGTCTTCTGCTCTGCCAGCCTTTTGACCTTGCAAAAATACGAGATGAAATCCTGTTGCCCTCACTGTTTCGTTGTCTTCTGCTCTGCCAGCCTTTTGACCTTGCAAAAATACGAGATAAAATCCTGCTGCCCTCACTGTTTCGTTGTCTTCTGCTCTGCCAGCCTTTTGACCTTGCAAAAATACGAGATAAAATCCTGCTGCCCTCACTGTTTCGTTGTCTTCTGCTCTGCCAGCCTTTTGACCTTGCAAAAATACGAGATAAAATCCTGCTGCCCTCACTGTTTCGTTGTCTTCTGCTCTGCCAGCCTTTTGACCTTGCAAAAATACGAGATGAAATCCTGTTGCCCTCACTGTTTCGTTGTCTTCTGCTCTGCCAGCCTTTTGACCTTGCAAAAATACGAGATTAAATCCTGCTGCCCTCACTGTTTCGTTGTCTTCTGCTCTGCCAGCCTTTTGACCTTGCAATAATACGAGATGAAATCCTGTTGCCCTCACTGTTTCGTTGTCTTCTGCTCTGCCAGCCTTTTGACCTTGCAAAAATACGAGATGAAATCCTGTTGCCCTCACTGTTTCGTTGTCTTCTGCGTGTCCATATACTCCTTCTATTCGTTCAATGGTGGTTTTTGGAAACATTTGCCAGCTCATTTTATTCACGAATACAATGGTTCCCTCCTACTCAACCATGGATTCAAATTATAGGAGCAGTTTTATGTTAGTAAAGCAGTATTTCATTATAACAAGCCTCACTCTTCAAATACATTTGCCTTTACTCTCGTGAAATTGAATAATCAACGTTGTGCCTTTTTTAAAACACTGTTCACGTTTAGGAAGGACTGGTAAAATAAAATTGTAAACGAACTGAGTAATGGATTTGGCCTGAGGCAATGCAAGAAATTCAATAGTGATACCGCGGTTAGTAAGTAATGATTTCGTCAAGTAAACCTGTTGGCTGAGGATGGATATTGAAAAACACTGACCACAACTTTCTCCTTTCTATTAATCTCATCCGAGTAAAAGCACCGGCCTCAACTCATGGCTCATCGCTGTATTCGCCACAGGTTGTCAGCTCAAATAGAGTTTTTTATCTGTTTCCGAAATCAAAAAATATATTAAGAAAGGCCTTAGGAACGGTTAAAGAATAGAAATTAATTTTAGAACTGTAAGCGTAGAAGGACTGTAACCGTAGATAGTTTACAAGCATGGTGAAAAGAATAATTTGCGAGAAAAAAGATTTGCTAAATCAATAATTATTGGCAAATTAAAAAACAAAATGGAGGAATTTTAACTGTCACTTGAAAAACGAATGGATTCTTCAAGAATTTTGTACACCACACAATCCAGGGTTTCGAATTATTGATGTCGAATTATTGAAGTCCCAAAACGTAACATATATTATTAATGAGGACGACATGACTTATATCCTGCTCGTAATATTCATTTATTATTATAAATTAATGACCCTTAGTTTTATTTTTGTAGGGACTGCTTTTATTTTTAACGTCATCCAGATATCAAATGTAACTTGCACATAAAATAACATGACAAACGCCGCTTGGTAAAACCCAATTTTAATGACAGTATTATTGACTTTTTGGAGCTCCCCGAATATGATGGGACCCTTTGAGCTTACAGGTGAGAAACCACCAACCAAGTGAGAAGCAAAAGAGGGTAAAGGGCCCTTTCCTTCCAACAGACATTGTATGCAAGTAGTTTGGTAGACTAGATCAAGGAAAGTAAAAACTTGGTTTGACGGGTGGTCCGATCAGGCATAAAATTTTTTTTTTTAAATTTTTCCAAGGCAACGCAACACCCTAGATAACTCTACCTCAATCAAAGGTATTGGTGCAATGCAATGGATATGCATATAAGAACGGCATTATGTGCGTCGAACATTTAACATAACTTAATTTTTACTAGTCGTGGTATATACCCCCAACGGTATAATTACTAGCCAAAGAAGTATGATATTGACTTCGAACCCTTAACTTACTCGATTTCCTATCTCTTTATCCACTTATAAATTTTTATAAAACAATGTGACTCGAAACCCTGTGATTTTTTTTCCTTCCACAACTAATTATGAAACCATTAGGGTTACGAACCACAACTAGTAATTATTAATATCTTGCTTACTCAACACTTTGATCATTGAGTATCCAAATAACGACATGATAACTTTCTAATGGTTGAACAGTTGGATGTTGGCCATTATAAGAGCCGATGACTATAGACTAAAATGGCTCCTCGGGGCCATTAGCGTAGATGTAGGGCAGATTGGATTTGCCAGATACGCCTCTGCTTCTCCATAGCCAGTTGCCCTGCTGACCTTATTTTTGTATTAAATGTTTTAATCTCTCTTATTTTACTTCATAACATATAATATACATATAAAGATTTATATTCCATGTTAGCCTTGCATACACTGGTATGGATGGTTCATAAAGGGTCATTTATAAGAGCTATGGATTAATAAGATAAATCAGGCAAACTGTGGAATTATTTGGTTAGAAGGCCTAAAGACTAAACTGTTTGAGCATCTGGAAGTGGCGTTAATGGAGTGGAAATGCCGGAGAATGTAAGCTTTCCAATCCGTTTCAGATCGCGAAGGAATGTAGCATCGTCACCTGCCATTCACTGTGCTTCATCAGCGGAGTACACAGGAACGCTCTCTACCAATTAACATTATTCCTTTAATAAATAAACAAACAAGAAATATTTTAATAGAATAGAAATAAATGGACATAAACCATCCTGGCGTAAATGGGGAAATCCGCATGAGCACAAATTGTTGCCTCATTTCCTCAACGCCGTTGTTTGTGTATTAAAACCCAATTGGGGAGTTCACCGATGAGGGCCCGAGATACCACAAATAATAATAAAATATTAGAATTTCTTCTTAGTATGGTTAATCTATAAATAGTTTCGCTTCTTTCAAATACCTTTGGTATACATCCTAGTTTATGGAACTCACAAAAAAATATAATTTAACGTCTTACTTGTGAGGGTAATCAAAGCCAAAACTTGCAAGCAATAGATCGGGTAACTTACCGCTTTGATATTATTTTTCCAAATAACAAAATCCCACATGACGAGCTTAGTACAGAAATGAAAGCAACTTTGATGTTGATCAATTTTATTCTTCTTCTGATGCATAGGCTATACTCTATCCCATCTCTATTTGTACTCACTTTCGCTGGTGGGGATTACCAAACCTACAGTAAAAAATACACTCAATCATACTCAGTTCACAAAATCTGTGTGTTGAGACTTCACAGTCTGTCTTGAATTATATATATCCACGACTGAAAACATTCGCATGGTGTCACTCAAAGAATATGTTGCTATAGATACTAAACCCCGATGTCTGCGGTAAGAAACGAAATAAAAGACTTCATGAATAAAATGAACGAACAATATCCCCAGCTATCTAAATATTTATTAAAGGGTTGTGAAAAAAAAACCATTGGTATGTTTTAATAAAAATTATTTCGTATAATTTGTTAAACAATCTAACGAAGTATTGACAAAAAACAACTACAATTTAAATGGATTCAAACCACATTAAATACGCGATTACAATTGTAGAAACCCAAAACATAAAGTTTTGGAGTACCTTAAAAAAAATGTTTGGGCTATCGTATTTAACATGTTGTTAACAATAGTGGGATGAGAGTCACCTTAAAACCTAGAGAGAAGCTCATTCAATAAAATTCAATCAATTTGCGACTGTTTTTTATCACGTGAATTTTATTTTTTGTATCGTGCTTATTATACCTTCAACCAAAACGTGTCCAGCGTAAATATGGGTTTTGCTAACTGTACCTTCAAAATGAGTTTTGTCATTTGTACTTAGAAAACACAAATAAACAGAGTGGCAGACAGTATAAAGATTACCCTATACCTTTTTAAAAGTAAAACTTCTTCTGTCGGGCTGGGCACTTAGGATAAAATGGTATGGCAATGTTGGTCTTCGAACACAAACACCAAACCCCTGGGCTCCTCAAGTAATGACGAGTATGGATGCTTGGATGACAGGTTTATAGGTCAGGTCCGGAAATAAGAGTACATGACCACCGACTCATGCCTCATCTGCCGTACACGGCCCACTCTCAAGGTATTCTGTCGGCTATATCATTTCACTCGGCATGACACAGCAGTTCTCCCATGCCTTTTGTAATCATTGACGAATCGGTGTCTTCTAATCCTGTTTGAATGAGATTATTGATATCTTAGGCTAACAGCGCTTTTTTTGTTTAATTAATTACGTTTAGTTGTATTCGATATATGGGCCCCATCAATAATTATTATTAATGTTCGGACTTGGTCAAAAATGTCTCAGTGGCCTCAGACAGGTGGTAGAGAACATTCAGCCACGATAATATCACATATTGTTATTTTAATATAAACTAAATAGCTAACACAGTATCCACTGATAAACAATACTATATCTTATAGTCAACAGGAAGAATGTTTTTTTTTATTATAATAATGATAAAACGAAGATTCGAAGGACTTGTAAATGCAGAATAATTTAATAAAATTAATGCAAAAACAAATAAATAAAGGATTGCGTTGCAATAGTCGTGACTTTGAATAAATTGTAAGAATAAAAAAAAATGCCAATTACTGTATAGTAAAATAGTATGCAATCACCCAAAGTTGCTTCTTAGGCATTATTGACTCAACTTACTGTTAGTATCATGCACCAAGACGTGCAAGTACAATCTTAAAGCTGTGCAAATAGCCTATATAAAATATCAGTCTCTCATACAGAACTATTACTAATAAATGTAAATATACCTACAATATATATTGGGTTTCACCGACAGTAGATACCTCTCGATATTGTGCCTATAGAGTAGTTGTTCAATGCAACAAGCTGCATGAGATGAGCTACCACCATATCGGCCGACTGATAGAAGTTTTCCGTGATCGTACAGTAGTGTAACAATGTTGTCCCCTTTCGTAGTGACGTTAGACCTGAAAGCTAGTGGCGTGCAGTACAGGTTAATTTAATTTAAGTTTTGGTTTAAAAAATATAATTTTATTCATCACAGAACTCCGCCTTTGTATAATGAACAAAAATGGAAATGCTAGTGAAGTTTGGCTCAACTAATTCTAAGTATTGAACTAAGAAGAGATACTGGATGGCTGTGTAGCACTAGCGCACACTCATTATGTGCCTCTGATTACCATTGAATAGCTGGCCGGCCCTCAGCGCTCCTAGTCAAATCTCGCCCCGACCCTCTCCCTACACATTGCCTCTTCATAATCCCCTGCTTCACCTGTTCCAAAGTCTTCCTTATTTCAGTTGTCTACCACCTAAGCTACCATTGGTGCCTATTTCCTTCTCCCTGCAATTTTGGAGCAGCATTCACTATATCAAGTGACAATGTACCCCGTAAATACATTGGACCACGTTAACTGAAAGGGAATTGTGTCAGCTGTCAGCCTGTTTTTGTTCTCCCAATTCTCTCCAACATTTTCGAGAACATCCTTGTTAAACGTCTTCCCATTTTTGAATCCCACAATGTTCTATCGGCACAGTAGTTTGGCATCCGCTCCCAACATTGCACAGTGCAGCAGGGACCTCTCGTAGCCGACCACATTTCTCCAGCCCTCGAGAGCAAGCATTCGGCAGGGTTTGGCATCCAACAATACTCTTCAAACTGAAATCTATCCTCCCTGAGACATATTTCCGTATTATTCGCTCCAACCTATCAAAGCAATACTTCCAAGTCCGATGTTAGCTCAAAATACTCAAACCACTTTGGAGTCGAAGCTGGAGTTCGCCAATGTAGTGATCTTAGCCCTCTTCTCTATACTATTTATACCACTGACATTCCTACCGTTGCAGACTCTTTTCTTGCCGCCTTTGGTGATGACACAGAAAATCCCATCAAGACCCCGAGATATCATCTCATAACCTACAAATTCACCTCTCCGAAATTGAGCATTCGTACAGCCGATGGAGGACAAAAGTCAACGAAGGAAAATGTACCAACATTACATTTACCCTACTAGGTGGATCTTCCCCACCAGTCCTCTTTAACGGTACCATTTCAGACACAGTGCGATACCTTCAATTCCACCTTAACAAAAGATTAACCTGGAACTTAAAAGACAGGAACTCAACAGAAGGTTTGGACAGCTGTATAATCTTAGTTGAGCAGATTACCAGTCTAGACATACGGACTTGAACTATGGGGATCAGCAATGCCTTCAAACATCAAGCGCATCCAATCCTTTCAATCTAACGTTCTAAGAGTATTAGTTAATGCACATTTTTATGTCACGAATAAAACCCTCCGTAATGACCTTAAAATTATCACTGTCCAAGATCCTATTTCTTAAACTTCTTAAAGTACAACCAGAAATTATCTGGCCATCCAAATCCACTAGTAAGATCACTCACAAAAAACATCCCCTCCAAAAATATCAATTAAGCCTGAAAGTAAGATAGATACAATTGATCATATATATTTGAAAAAAAAACCAAAGAAAGTATAACCCCGAGTTATGTATTCCATTTATGTTGATTAATGCCATTGAAACTATTATGGCACAACGTTGGTTGAAATTTATATAGCATATAAAGTATACAGTATACACTTTCTAACCTTTTCGGTTATGATGAATTCTTCTCCTAAACAATTGCAGCTAAAACCCCAAGTACATAACCTTTTTCCCAGAATTAATTTCCATATTTTATTTTAAAAAATAATAGGGTGGTATACACCAATATATACACTAATATAATCAAATCGCAATGCAAAATAAAGGCGATATTACACCAATCGTCATCCGCGAATCATTGAATTATGGACGATAGAGGACACGAATATTATAATCAATAGCAGGAGATATAGCTGCCGTCCTAGCGATATTTAGAAATTGGAATGAAAGAATGTTTATATGCCAAGCGGCAGTTTAGAGCTACCTGGAAGAGGAGAAATACCAGGCAGTCCATGACTCATGTTCACAAGTTCTGACCAATGTGTCATATATTCCGACTCAAATGCTCAGACTTAAAACTGTGAACCGTCTTTTTACAGTTTAGGTGACTTCTTTGTCTTTCAGTTGCCTATTGGAACTTGAATCAAAATCACGTAGAAATCCCATTTCACGTTGTGCTAAAAAAAAAAATACTGTTATCTCCCTAAGCAGTTAATAACTTTGTAAATAAATATATATATATGTTTCTATATCATATCAATCAGTGAATCAAACAAAAGAGTTGGACGTCCTCATTAATAAATTTACATTTAGTTCGTGTCTTGAATTTTAAAACTACAATTAGAAAAATTCATTATTCATTCTAGTTCCAACTTTTACTCACCCAAGTTTGAATTATAGACCATAATTTAGGTTAAGTGACATGATAATTGAAAAATAAATATTTTGCTATTATAGTATTAAGTATGGTTTCAAATAAAATACCTCGACGTATTGATGAACAAGATATATAATATGTCTTGGGACTTATAGGGGTTATATTAGAAAAAAACATTAAAATTGTGTTCGCAGCTTAAGCGCAACGAAACTTGACTTGAATTTTTTTCACTTGCAACCTCAGGGATTGATATTAGAAAACAACAGAACCACATGAGACCATAGATGAGATAATTATGATTCAATATTTCTGGAAATGCTGTCGTAAAATCTTCATTGACCGCAAAGGGTTAGAAAATGCTGGGGAAAAAAAAAAAAAAATACGACGATACTGCGTCTCTCTCGATGGGAATTATTCACCGCCACAATCTCCTTATGTCTTTTGGTTCATTTTGAAATTGAAACTTAGTATCCAACCCTGGCTAGTTTGCGTTTTATGTCAACCATTCTGGGACACAATAGTCATCTAAAACATATCTTAAAATCATCTAGAAAAACATTGATTTTCTAACAGATGTAAATGTTCCATCTCAAAATATATTGTGTAAAGCGTGCACTAATCATAATCTGACTATAGTTAATAGTTCAGGCATTCAAAGTTTCGCGTTGACTTCAAAGGCTCATTTAATAACAATATTTAAGGAGAGATATTAAGCTTTATTCCGAAAATTAAAAGTTCTGCAAGCTCCTGAAATTTAGTTTGAACTATTCATAACTTGATTAGTTAATTTTTAGAGGAATAACATTTTTCAGAAGTAGCAGGAAATCGATTTGGAATTGGGTGTTTCATAGTTGCTGAAAAGGGTACTTTTGTTTTAAAAGAAAGAGTACTTTTGCCGAATGCTGACCAGAACCTCTTAAAGGATATTGGAAATGGATTGGTGCTATAGTAATAGGTTTTGCTAGGTAGCTGTGTCGCCATCAACGCCATGTTTTTCCAGCCGATTTAAATAGTTTTTTATATTAGTGTTGAACTTATTTAAAAATTTAAAATAAATGGTATTCGCTTATATAAAATCAGCAACATGTACTAACGTCCCCATGATACTTTAAACTAGTTCTGATGGTTCATCTATTAAATGTCAAATATGCTGGAAAGAACAGGTAAAGACATCGTCCATGATTGATATTAAGAAAATTGTAAATTGTTTGTTGAAAAAGTCTAAAATTAGTTGTTTTTCCCACCATATTAAGAAAAATTAAACATGGTAAAAAAACGATTTTCAGTAACCGGTTAAGAGATTCAGTAAAAAGGTTTTTAACGAATAAAAAAGGTATTTGTGCTCGAAAATTTTTCGCATAGTTGAACTGGATAGGGTCTCAGTTTGCGTCCGGACACTGACTAAACACGTATTTTTTAACCCCGTTATAAGTAATATTTTAAATTAGGGATAGCATTGTTGTTAACACTTCCAAACATTTTGACAAGATAGAATTTTTGCCCTGTTGAATTTTCACCGTGAAACCTTGTGCGTAAAATTTAACTGAAACCTAAACTATGATATCGATTTGATTCCACCTTTGACCTACAAAAAGTCAATAGGTCAATAGTTTAGGGATTACCGCCTGCTATTTGCAACCTTGAAGTGTTTATGTTTGGCAGGGCTCCATTTCACTTGTTTCTTCAAAATTTTACCTATTTGCAATTGACCGTGAGACTTCAAAAACATTATGAGTTTTTTTTTTTGAAAATCAAAACGCTTAGTAGAAATGGATTCTTATTGTACTCTAAATAATGTATTTTTTGCCAAGGCCGAAGGAGGGGCTCCACTTTCGTACATCGTCTACCTGTGGTGATTATTTTTCATATAGCTGTGTGTTATAGTTAGTTGATGGAGGTGGTAAAAATGATCCAATATATAAGAAATTGTACAGTTCAATTCAGCAACTCCCCGCTCTACCCAAGCCTACGTAGGCTTTATTAAGATACAATAGCAGAATGTAAATAGAAAAAATATCCAGGAATTTAGGTCGGTAAAAAAAAAAGGCTTTTGATCTAATGAGGAAAAACTGGAGGGCAGCTGATCCTCAAATCGATTATTTTATTTTATTTTTATGTAACATTCCTAATTCCAATCATATGTACCTATACTAAGCAGTGCGTAAAATATAAATTATCATTATTATCCACGACAATTGAATGTCAACAGTTACAATGAATAGGAATACGATTTATATGGGTTTATGTAAAGAATCAGCTATTAGGAGGGACACATACATATCTTAATAAAGCATCGATAATACAATAAAGCACGGATTTCTTACACGGGAAATTTTTTACGCTATTGTATAATTCGTGATTGGGTGTAAAAAAAAAATCCCTGTTCGTCAGGAAATTCCCACCGATTGGCCCCGGGTTGAAGGGGAGACAGAAGGCTTTGTTGCTGACTCGGCCTCCGATCGGGCTTGGCTCCTCCGCCACTTAATTGCATCTCCCACTAGATCCTTTTTATTTCAATACCAACAACGTTTTTTTATCTGACAGGTAGTAGATAACAGCCAGTTATCTCACCATAGTTTCACTGTCACCTTTATATATTTAGTACAATTATAGAAATACAGTAGAATACAAGTTGATCCGAGGATAAGTGGCCTTTTGTTATTATGTTTTTTGTCAATAATCTAGCTATAAACAAATAAGTATTATTTTCTTACAAATGTCCTTGTGCGTTGCTGACGCTGAAATACGGCTTCGCAATTCCTTCAATGTTGGCAATGAATGCCAGTTTTGAGAAGAGTACGCCTTGATCATGTCACCCCTTGTTGTCGATGATGATCATTACTGTAAAGTGTAAGCCAGCATTCGTATGTCACGAAATGAGGATAGCAGGTGAAATAGCTGCTTCTAATGCTGCCTTGCTATCCACTAGTGCTATTGTAACATTGCGACCTAGTAACCATTGTATTTAGTTTATCATTTACCACTTTAAAAGAACATCTGGAGTAACATATGTATCTTTCGATATCGTTTCGTCACCTTATAGATATAAAAAATGAAAACAATTTGATTAATAATTAATTTTTCAGTATAAATAATAAAAATTACGTTATATCCCTTGCCCGTTTGTGATTGGCAAGCGTAGAGGGGAGGTTCAACTTTGAAACAGGTAAGGAGAAATAATAACCTTCTTCTAGTCTGTGTGTGACGACATCAGTGGTAAGATTGGTCTAACCTATTTCAAATGTTAAAGTTGCACTAACAACAACCGAATTTACACTTTATATAAAGGTTAACAAGAATAATCACGATAAATATTGGGGGAAAAAAATGAAACGTCGAAAAAGTCTGCCTGATACCTATTAACTAGCCTGTTTCCCCCAGGCGTTCAAACTTTCTCGTTACAGCTCAGATGCTATTTTAGGTTCAAAGTTATTTTTTATCCCCAGCTATTAAGGGCAATAAGGTGAAATTCGAATAGATTTTTTTCGTTCTATATTTCAGATAGTTTACAACAGTTTTAACTTCAAAAATCAACTAGTATTGGTGTAATATAACTCAACAATTCGATCTGGACAAAATACTTCATAGTTCTGACCGGATGTATTCAGGAAAGACAGTTCTGGCTACTCAAAACTCAGGTTATGTAGTACTTACCATTAGAGGCTTACCGAGGACGCAATATCAATAAACCAATTAAAGAAAATATAACTTTAATCTCTAGAATAACAAAAACATTTTAATGGAAGTGAGAGTGGTTAATACTGATGGGATTGGAACACACTTGTGGCGTGGAGGAGGGATGACTGACTAGGTCCAGTCAGTCGGAAGGGGTGGATTAGGTGGTATAATTGAATAACCTCCTTTGCATATATAATTATGAGGGTTTTTGGGTTGAGTAGTTGGTACTACAAAGAAGGATTCGAAGAACTATTGTCGATCGGCTGAAGGGTATAACCCTTCTCGGTGTAGCGATAGGAATACCGAGGACGGATCTCAGAAGGAAATTCATAAGTCGGGCCTCATGATCCCCATTAGGATAGGACCATACATACAACGTAATCGTAATGGGGATGGATTAGAAAGGAAATCAGGAGTGGATGTGTTTGTTGTGGCCGGATGTGACCGGAGCGATCGAGCTCTTCGAGAGAGGAAATGGGTTTGTGATGTACGTATGATCTTTCAGGGATCCGGTTTTGACGAATAATAGGCCAAAAGAGAGAATTTAGGAAATCATTTTTTAAGGGAACTTGAATTAATGACTATGATTTTGGATTTATCTGCATACCGTAGTAATAGTGTGAGGCGTAAGTCTGTAGGTTTATTCGTTTTAGATTTTCTTGGATAAGTAGGCAGACATATGAGCGCAGAGGAGGGAAAGAATCCACAGATATAGGCATCATTGGGATATATTATGAGTACTAGTGTTGGATTAATGTTTAATCTATTTGAGGTTAATTAGCTTCTACGGTCCATTGTCTACATCGTATGGTATGATACCATTCCTGATGACAAGGCTAGTAGGCAGGAAAGGGTTGATCTGGAACAAGACCACAGGTTTATTCCTATCTCTTCCTGACGACCACCGGGCAGTGGTTCGGTCAACGAGACCTCCCCCAGCTGACGCTCCCACCACCCTCTTATGATTCAAATTTTACTAGTTGATCCATGAATTAGGTATCTCACCATTTTTTAGCGATGAATTGTAAATATGGTATGAATGAGAGCATTTATCTTAATTACTTATTGCCTAATAAAAAAAGGCAGATTGCAATTTTAGCACAATAAAGGATTAATAACAAAAAAAAAAAAAAACACTCGTACTTTCAAACCAAAGATAGCTTAATTTATTTTTTAACTCATTTTAGACTGAGAATCACTTTTTCAGATAGTATTTAGCGCATAATCAATTCAAACATGTTTTAACCGAATAAAAATCTTTTTTTATATTAAAACTTCTTTATTGTGATAAAATTACAATCTGCCCTATTGGGCAATAAGTAATTGTGATAAATGTAAAAATCTTTTAAAAACAAAAATATAGCGGTGGCATTGATCTATGGATCGACTAGTTTAACTGCGAATTGTCGTGAATAGTAGACTTTGCGTAATAAACTCGTTGAGTAAAGTCACATTCGCGTCAACAGTCAATTTAGATTCTATAGATTATTATATTGAATATAATATAGAATAGGCTATAGGCTGCAGAACTATATTGCTCTAACAAGAACACACGTGTGTTTCTTGGAGCCTAGCCACCACAGATGGACTTTTCACCCCGCTACCAGCTCATATAAATATTTTATCCATACTGCGCAATACTTTTTATTGATTTTAGGTACACAAAGTACAGAAATCAGATCCGAGAAAATTAATTGCGAATAAAAACTCATTTCACTTCAAAAAATTTTACAATTAAATTAATATATTAGGAGTTCGATATTTGCTGAAATTTATTTTCTTAATTTTTTTGTAAAATAAACTGCATGGGTGCAGGAGCCCATAGAAAAAAACTTATGTCAAAAACCTATAACACATTTAATAGAAACATCTAAATTGGAATTTAGACTATATATGACCCATTAGATCGTATGAAATTATAGTAAAATTAACCCCAAATGGTAATATTTTCGAAAAATTCATCCCAGATCCCAAAATTCCAAAAGTCTTGTTTTTATAGGGACACTGCACCAAATGTTTCTTAAAATGGGGACTCGAGTGGTAAAGTTTGAGTCTCTCTTGGCCACATTGATATTCAAACGGTACGAACCACCGGCGTGTGAGGAATGTGACTCCCATCAACAGGAAAATAAAAAATTCAACAATGTCTGTACGGTTCATTCGATTCTGAAAAATAAAATGGAATCTCAATTATCTTTTGGGATAACAAAAACAAATTATTGATGTGTCTATGAATTAATGTTTATACCTCAAATTTCCGTGTTCAGACTATTTTTCTTTAACAGGTATATAATTAATTACAAAATTGAAACATAGAATAAAGTAGCTCTGATAACCTTTATTGTGGGTGAAAGATTTTCCTTAGTCTGGGCTCACCAGGTCTTTTATTAATTTGTTTCCGCGACGAAATTACATTGAATTCGAGCTGCAACCCTTTTATTTATGGCTTGTATTTCTCCTAAACAAGAATTTATTTGTGAATCCCAACTTGTTTAATAATGTCGTTGCGTGTATATCAATAATATCTATGCGAATGAAATTAGAAGGTTAATTCTCCAAATCATGTCTTTATTGCCGATCCTGAAGGGAGTGGCTCTACTTCTCTCGTCTTCTTGTCTGTCTGTATGTTCTACAATAATGGCTGTAAAAATGATCCCATCGACCACAAATTCTAAAGGTATGTTTAGAAATACTCCGGGATATATTTTGTACGTTTTGGCAAATATAAAATATCAGGATGTAGGCGAAACAAAATTAAATGTCCTATATCTATTACCTAACATGTTAACTATTATGTTTTGGTATGGATCCCACTATTATTAATAATTAACAGCCAAAGACAACAGTAGTTAGTTAGTAGTAGTAGGAGATAGGAGTGGGGAGTCCGGCTAGCTCTCAGTACACTCTATTCAGGCTCCTTGCAACGTCGCAAGCTCTTAACACAAATACCTGCGTTTAAGGCTACATTATATTGAATATTTATTCAATTAAAAATTATTTACTATTCTATAAAGTTCCGCTGAATATGAAACATGCGTTTCTATCAACAGGTTACATCAGAAAATAAGAAAAAACGCTCAAGATCATTGGGACCTACGCCCACTATGTCACCAGTCAAATGTAAGCCGCGGCGATCTAATCGAAATATCCAAGTAAATTCTTCAGCACCCAGCAGCTCTTTGGAAGAGATACCATCACAACCCAGCACATCAAAACAAACAACAATAACTCATGAGTCTCCCTTTTTCACACATAATAGTTACGAGGTGTTGAAAAATATTGAGGTAGAGGACATGGACTCTACAACAACACCCACACAACCCAAGCCACCAGCGATATTCGTTTGCAACATTAGTAATTTCAAATTACTATGTACTCAATTGAGCAAAATTGTAGGTACAGGCAAATACACTTGCCTCAATCGATCTCGGGACACAAAAGTTTCTCCGGACACTCCCGACACATACCGAGCAATTATAAAATACTTAGAAGAAACCAAGGCTGACTTTCATACCTACCAACTAAAGCAAGAAAGATCGCTGCGGGTGGTGATTAGAAACCTGCATCCCACAACACCAGCGGACGAGATAGAAAATGAGCTGATAAGTTTAGGATACAAGGTTCGCCAAATTACGAATGTCCTCCGTGAGGAAAGACAAGAAAATGATACAAGTATCAAGACACCACTGCCCTTATTCTTTGTGGATCTAGGGCGAACAGCTGGAGTGGAGAAAATCTACGAGCTTAACCACTTATACTACACAAGAGTACAGGTCGAAAAGCCTTACCCGAAACGAGACATCGTCCAATGCCATAATTGTCAGGCATATGGGCACACAAAATCATACTGCTACCACCCTCCCAGGTGTGTAAAGTGCAGTGGGCAGCACAAAAGTGAATTGTGCAAGAAGCCCCTAAAATCACCTGCTGTATGCGTGCTCTGTCAGCAAGGCCACCCGGCAAACTATAAAGGCTGTGAGGCTTATAAAATTATGAAGTCCAGGAGCGAGCAACTTCGCCGGCCTGAAGAAGAAACGCCCCCGCCAGAAGTTTGAGGCCTTCAGTCTCTTATGCTGACGCAGATCGGAACAGAGAGCAGTCACAGGCATTGCCCATTCCTCCTCCGCAAGTTCTTCTTTCCCAGCACTCCACTCATCCCAGCAACCGGCAAACTCAATCCCATCCTCAACCACACATCTCGCATATCCCACCACCTTCAAGCTCTTCAGATCTCACCAGCCTTTTAACTTCATTCCTTACAGAGTTCAGAACCCTAATTACCCCTCTCATTTCCCTTCTTACAAATCTTGTCTCCTACCTTATCCCCGTTAAACAAAATCCATATGTGGATCCTTCGGACTCCTTATCCATTCTCCTTTGGAATGCGAATGGTGTTCGCACCCACACTAACGAACTGGCAGCACTACTCCATGACAAAAACATCGATGTAGCTCTTATTACTGAAACAAGACTTACAAGTAAACGACCATTTTTTACCGTTCGACAGTACCAGACATATCGAACTGATCACCCAGATGGAAGAGCTCATGTAGGTACCGCTGACATTGTCCATATCCCATCACATAGTTCCTTTGGTAGCACATGATTTCCTTCAATCCGCTGCAGTGTCAATCACCACCCTCACTTTTCCCCTTACTCTAGCATCAATGTACTGCCCTCCCAATAAATCCATTCCCGATTCCCAATTCATCTCCTTTCTAGACTCCATCGGGCATCGTTTCCTTGTGGGTGGGGACTTTAACGCAATGCACCAACACTGGGGCTCAAGATCCACAAATACACGAGGACGTGCTTTGTTGTCTGCACTCACACGGAGACATTGCTCCACTATCTCTCCTTACACAGCCACCTATTGGCCATCGGATCCCAACCGAAATACAGATCTCCTTGACTTTTTCTTCTACAATAGTTTAGGAACACTAAACTATTCACTCAAGCGCCTCGATGACCTCTCCTCCGACCATAGCCCCTTATTATTAACCATTTCCCTAAATCCAAATCACAAACTGCCTCTTCCTTCATTTATTAGGGGCCCAGTTGACTGGGACCACTTCCGCCAGATTCTTACACACTCTGTAGACCTCAAAGTACCTCTGAAAACATCCCAAGACCTAGATGATGCAGTGCATTCCTTCACTACTCTGATCTAGGGGTCGGCTTGGGAGGCATCGTCACCCCATCGTCCCCCAAAAATCCACAATCATAATCGTTTACCTCAGCATCTCAAAGATCTAATCAAATCCAAACGCCGCTCTAGAACAGTGTGGCAAAGATCCTGGCATCCTGCTGATCGCCGCTCGTACAATCAGTACTGCCGATTGGTAAAGCCTTACCTTCTTATAAGTAATACCTTCTTGGCCACATTTGCAGATGACACTGCAGTCTTGTCATACCACCCAGACCCCGACATAGCATCCCATAACCTTCAAAAACACCTTGACGAGATCGGGTATTGGTGCAATCAATGGTGGATCAAAGTTAATGAAGCAAAATGCTCCCACATTACCTTCACCCTTTGTCGCAAGACTTGTCCACTAGTTTATTTTAATTCTATTCCTCTCCCTGTAACCGAGACAGTACGGTACTTAGGCTTCCATATCGACAAACGACTGACCTGGAACCCACATACGAGACTAAAAAGACAAGAACTAAACAGACGCTTTAGACAACTGTACAGACTACTTCAAAGGACATCCCATCTCTCAATAGAAAATAAACTACTAATCTACAAAGTTATACTTAAACCAATCTGGACATACGGAATAGAGCTATGGGAGACAGCAAAAAAGTCGAACATCAAGCGTATTTAATCCTTTCAATCCAAAGTCTTGAGAACAATAGTAAATGCCCCTTATTATGTCAGCAACAAAACCCTTCATAACGACCTTAATATACCCTACATTCTAGAACTCATCCCTTCCAAGTTTATGAAATTCCACAGTAGCCTTTCCAACCACCCTAATCCTGTAGCACAGTCATTGCACTGCGCCACTATAATCCCTATAATCCTCCTTGGAGACTGAAATGGCAGTGGCCTCGTGACCTGCTATAATCGCGTGACAGTAGGAGTCCTGGCAATGGCCAGTTTCTCCAATCATGTCCTGAGCGTCTGTGGCTCTCGCGCTCTTGGTCAGCCTCCACTGGCTAGTACCCGGTGACGCGGCTGATGGAGGAGCGTGGGGGACTCCCCAAGACTCCGCTTCCTCCTTCGCATGTGAGGGAGGTGACAACCTTGTGGACTTGGGGGGCCTCTGGGCTGTTTGTATATATTGTATGAATGAGCGAGTGAATGATGAATTGTAAATATGGTATGAATGATAACTTTTATCTCAATTACTCATTGCCTAATAAAAGGCAGATTGTAATTTTATCTTAATAAAATTGAATATACCAAAGACAACACATACTGGCAAGATCGAGATCATACAACTCGTACCTAGGACCTCCCAATCCCACAACTCTTCTGAGTTGTCACTGCGAGGGCTTAGCCAAAGAAGAGTCAGATTGGGGAGATCCCCCACTCGAGCCGCTCAGGGAGTTTGAATGTTAATACTTAATTAAGATGCTTTCTCATAAAATTCACGCATTCTTAACTTAAATTCTTGTAGTTTTATAGTTTTGTTTTTCTTTACGATCAAGGAAACATGAGATACACAAAAATAAATTCATATTTGTAAAATAGGATTTTGAGTGAGGAAATGGTTTGATAAATATATTATTATTGATATATAAAGTATAATTAGCCAAACACTGTGAGTAGTTGTACACTATCATTTAATAACTGTTTGAGTCTTCATATATCTCTCAATAGTGTGTATTCACATTCAGACAGTTTACTTCATGATGATGTAAAAAAAAAAAAAACAATTAGTTCCTAAAATTATTTGTTCTTTTTAAATGATAAAAAAAAGGGCAAGACTGACCTCTGGCTCAACTAATATTTAATTTATGTCCCTTACAGCCCTATTATCCAATAACCATTTATTTTATCTCCGTCCGTATGCATGACTCAATCAACGTGCTCACATTCTCTTTTCCACTTCTCTAAGCCATACCTTTTTTTTTTTTTTGGATTACACCTGGAAGTATCGCTTTTGGGACAAAAATATGTGGCCTCATTCAGTGGTCATTTTGATTTTTCATCGCCATTCGCTGCTTCCTCCCTATACTTTTGGGATCTGAAAAGAATTCTCGGCTGGAATCTCTCTTGGTTGGAGTTGGGGTCATTGTGTAACTGGTAGCAGAAATGAAGAGTTACGAAACACTAAACGGGACCTCGTTGGTTGCTGACTGCAAACCCCTGCGGATTCTCCATTCAACCAAGGCTAACTGAATTAGTATTTTTACCACACAGTCCATGGATGGCAGATATAAGTCACGTGTGTCTTGGTTTCCGCACAGGAACTGACATCATGACTTATTTCCCGTTAGTTTTAACTTGGCTCACCTCTACGGTCCTCAGGCACCAAACTGTTTGGTTCACACTTAATTGATTAGTGGTGAAGTGAGATGGAATGAATAAAAAATCATTATACTGGGACATTTTCCCCTAGGGACAACAAAAAATACTAATAAATAAATATATCTATCTGACAAAATAAAAATAAAATAAATTTTTCAGGGGTGATTAGATTATAAATAATATTTTCCCTAAGTACGCACGAGAAATATTTACAAAAAATCAAAAGCAAAATATTAGACAAACAAAACACATAAATGCAAAATGATTCCTTCCATATCGACAAATGTCTGACCTGGAACCCACACACGAGGCTAAAAAGACAAGAACTAAACAGAAGCTTTGGACAACTGTACAGACTACTTCAAAGGACATTCCATCTCTCAGTAGAAAACAAATTACTAATTTACAAAGTTATACTCAAGTCAATTTGGACATACGCAACAGAGCTAGGGGGGACAACAAGTCCTGAGAACAATAGAAAATGTCACTTATTATGTCAGCAACAAAACCCTTCATAACGATCTTAATATACCTTAAATTCTCGAACTCATCCCTTCCAAGTTCATGAAATTCCATAGTAACCTATCCAACCACCCCAATTCCCTAGCATAGTCATTACTGCGCCACTCATCCCTATAATCATCCTCGGAGACTAAAACGG
Organism: Acanthosoma haemorrhoidale; assembly: GCA_930367205.1. Lineage (NCBI taxonomy): Eukaryota > Metazoa > Arthropoda > Insecta > Hemiptera > Acanthosomatidae > Acanthosoma > Acanthosoma haemorrhoidale. The sequence goes on from OV884009.1 coordinate 117,168,096, forward strand.
TAGTGGTCTCGTGACCTGCTATAAATGCATAACAGTTGGAGTTCTGGCAATGGCCAGTTTCTTCAATCATGTCCTGAGCGTATGTGGCTCTCGCGCTCTTCGTCAGCCTCCACTGGCTCGTATCCGGCGTCGCGGCTGATGGAGGAGCGTGGAGGACTTCTCAAGACTCCGCTTCCTCTTTCGCATACGAGGGAGGTGACAACCTTGTGGATTTCGGAGGTCTCTGGGCTGTCTGTTAATACTGTATGAATGAAAATAGTAAATATGGTATGAATAAAAACATTTATCACAATTACTTATTGCCTAATAAGGCAGATTATAATTTTAGCACAATAAAGAAGTTTCAATATAAAAAAAAAATGCATAATGGTGAATAACGTCCGTTAATAATTGTAACCAGAAACATAATGCAAATATAAAATTTGTAGCTCGGACTTGGGGTATTGTGCACCCTTCTGTACTGCACACGCGTGTCACCCTTAAGCAACATGCTAACTTATTGTGACCGATATTTTTCGTTATATATGCTAACAATTTACGCTTATTTAAGCATGGTTTATGCTCTCACTCTATTTTGTTCTCAGAAATAAAAACATGTTATCACTTTATTTAATATGCAACGCCATTAAATTTAATGAAATGGTTTAGGCCTGAGTGTCAAAAAGAAATATAATTCATCCGATAATTTGTACTCCTAATTTTTCTACAGGGCTTTAGTTATCACATTATAATGATTAGCAAGTTTTTTAATATTTAACAAGTATTATTTCAGATTGTTTATAGTATAATTTTCCAAACTAATTTGATTTCTTTTTTCAGGTAATTTCTCATCTTTATTTGATACACCTAAACGTAAGTTTCCTCATTTTGTTTTGAAATATTTCTATGTTAAGATAATAATGGAATTACCTAATACTAATTATTACATAAATTAAATTTCTTTGCGTGACTAACTAACTCAACTTAACTCTTTTATTATGAAAATTCGCATTTTTCATACCATGTGTACATTCGAGGTGATTACATGATTTGTCATAACGATAGGATATCTCAGAGATGTACAGCGCATATCTTCCTGCAGGTTTCCACTGCTTTCTTGCCTTTTTTAAAATAAAAAAGCATGAGGTGTCGATAATGTTCGTTTTGGTTTTCCATTTTCAGGATGATCCTAAACACACAAAATACAATCAGTCTCGTCGGAATTTTGCGTCAAACTACATTAAAGTGTCTAGTATCTGACGAGAGTGCACTCGCAAGGGACGGACTGAAGTTAGCTACATATTAGACGGCTTGAAGTTTCTGAAACGACAAAAACCGAACGGACTTTTTGGCCAAGCCTTTATTTACTATTTTTACTACATAAATGAAATTGTTGAATTAATCACATTTGTTCCGTTTTGTTTTTTTTAGGAGTGCTACGTTCGCTGACCGAGGCAAATATATTTTTCATACATAAAAAATATTAGTATGTATCCACATTCATTATCCGAATAAAACTTTTCAAAAAATAAAACTACCCCCACGTTCGATGTCAGCTACAACAGAATTAACATATTTAGTTTGATAATACTTTGCAAGAAATTATTTGACATTAACTTTTTGCAGTGGCGTGAATTTGCTCAACGATTGGTGTTGAATTTGGTGTTGCGGCCCTAAACGAATTTCACTTCTAAGATTGCGATTTGAGATAACGAGTAATCCAGATGTTGGAACGAGTTCGATTTAGTCACACCATTTTAGATAGACCTCCACGCTTCATCGAAATGTTCACTGGTGAAGCTGAGTGATCGGAAAGATCCAGGTTACCCTTAACCCCAATAGCCATCAAATATCTAGTAAGCAATATAATTAAATTAGCATGGTATAATGGTTGGTGTCGTAAGTCCTTTGTTCGGTGGGCGATCTCTTCAACCTATCGGCTACTATGTTCACTGTTGATTCAAGGATAGAATCATCGCTACGATCCGATTGCTTAACGGCGGTGCTATGCTGGATCCGAGCAGCTTCTGTACAGACGCTAATTAAACACTGCCTCCTGTGTTAGAAGGTGCGATGTATCAATAGGTGGCTAATCAAGATGGCTGGTGAGAAATCTATCAGGCGCAATTATCATAGAACAAAGGCATACCTTTATGGCTGAAGAGCCGTTGGCTAAAGCGTCAGTTAAATAATCTTGTTCGAGGATAGTATTTTAGAAAACTTTATTATGAATAACATTCAAAACACTGGTATATATACAAATATTAATGAATTACATCACTAGAACATTCCTTGACGAAGGTTTAAGGAGAAGTGTTGGATCTTTGCCGGAGGCAGGTAGCAAAGGGTTAGGTTGTAGAAGAGGGACAAATACAAAGGAAGGGTTGACCTTCCTTGACTGAAGTACACATTTTTAGCTAAAAAGGAATATTACATAACTGTCGAAATGTCTACGGCTTTAGCAAACAGTAATTTTTAACAGTATCTGATTGGAAATAGTGCTTTGAACAGCCTCTGATAGCAAACAGTGTTTTTGAACAGCCTCTGATAGCAAACAGTGTTTTTGAACAGTATCTAATAGCATACATTGCAGCACTACTGTGAGTACTATTACAGACACACTGTTCCAAACCAGGCCACAAATATACCTCTTCATTCTATCTTAGTGATTATCTACTATTGTGACAATATAGGTAGTAGTCAGTCCCATTTAAACAGTTTATTCCGATACTGAGAAGGTTAAAAAAATTAAATTAAATACGTTTTTAAAAAAATACAGATTAGTCACAATATTTTAATAAGCTTTAAGCTCACTGAGTCCCACGAGTTTCTCTCGATATTGTTTCTTCCCTTCTTACTCCGTTTATTTGGTTTATATATATATTTAACATAAAATTTAGTTCATAATTGATGTTAATCATAATATTTAAATAATTATAAAATATATATATATATATGGTGAGGCCGATGATATATGAATCAACTAGTAGGAAAAATTCGCTTAAGCTTTAACAAACATTACATATTTATGACCAATACCTTTGAAATTTGATACAAACTGGACCATTTTTACGATCGCTATTGTAAATCATTAACACACAAACAGTCAAAACACGAGCACCAAGTACCTGAATGAAAGTAGGGAGGACACCTTCGGGCTCGGCAATATTAAAAATAAGGAACAAATATTTTAAAATGAGCGAATGAAATTGCAGTAGAAATTTTTTTTTTATTTTATACTGCACATATTTGTACCATCGAGCAGATGTTAGGAGTCTCACAACTATATAAATTAAACTCATGTAACATAAAATGAGATAAAGAAAAATTATAAAATGTAAAGGTTGGCAACCTCTGCTGTGACAAAGTGAGAGCCACTCCCTCCATCGGGTAAAATCGGCCCTTGACCAATTATAAGTGAGGGAAAGTGCTCCCTCCGAACCGTACAAATAAACCATCAGTCACTTTCAATTAGTCTGGAAAATGTTTTTGACATTGTTTTCTCTCCCCTGCTGGCAGTTTGTAGAATTGTTAATACTTAGCATAGTTTTCAGTAGCCAGATAAATGTCCTTTTTCCCGTTCCTGGAGTAGATTCATAACGTTAATTCAAGTCATGTGTAATCCATCAAACAATTAAGGGATTTTAAACGACAGCAAAAACGATTTTAATATATGTTTGAATAGTCCCGCCAAATGAACACGTTAATGAATTTTTAAAATCGTAGTTTAAAAAAAAAATTACATATTGTTTATCAGGAAGCATGTCACGTTAGTTTGATACCCTAAATTGTTGTCAAACAGACACAGGAATGAAAAAACAACATCAAAGGATTATGACAACAAATGATGTCTTCTTAATCATTTGAAAAAAAACAACATAGCTTTTGTGCTATGAGTTGAGAATTCATAAAAGTTAAGCAAAACTGTTAAACGGCAGACTCCCGGGCATATTCCCTATTTTTATATTTGAACTAAACATGTACAACCTAATCCAGTGTGATTTTGAACAAGAGTTTTAAAATTTTAGATACCTGTACAAGATGGGCTTCGCTAGTTGAAATAGCTCACAACCTTTAAATAAATAATTTTCTTTAAGTACATCCTAAGGGTTCGGCGTGCTATCTTATCGTTTTGTCGGCCAAAAATAATAAGGGTTGCAGTTTTTTATTTTTTTTTTTTTTCAACTAGTTCTATTAAAGCGGCAGAATCAACATCAAGTTTTGATACATATTATTAAAACTGATACGGAAAGTTAATCAAAAACAACAACGCTGGATCCGCAATAATTCACCCTATGGATCACAGAGGGTCGCTGTTGGAGACAATCCTTAAGTCCATCTTCCTTAAATTTATATATAACATACGTGACATAAAAGAAAGCCTTATTGTTCAATATTCTCTGTAATTGGGCCCATTACGTTGTTTAATTGACTCATTGTTATTGAATAATAAAAGAAATTAAACAGCTAAAAATCCTGAGTGAACTGATATATTATAATAGCATGTGAAATAAATTCAAAACAGTTAAATCTAGCTGATAAAAGACAATAGTAAAGTGATAAACAAATGAGTAAATTCTTATAGATCCACTCACCCATTAGAGAAGCCAACTGTGAAATCTGTCTATATTCCTCTCTTAAGAAAGTTTTATCAAGATGAGCTTAATGCAGAGTGAAGGAAAAAGGTTTCTCACTGTTTGCTGTCTCTTTTTATAGCTTTTTTTTTACCATGCGAGGCCATTTCCCCCCGTAAAGTGGGCTTATCTTTCACTATACTGTCCCAGTCAGGTGAAAAAACGACAAGGGCGGCACTTCCACAACTATTGTACCCAATTACAGACCTCAGACCAATTCTTAATATTATCGTAGTTTTTGCGCATGCGCTACATCCTGAAACACCTCTCAACTTCGCTCGTCCTTCGAACACTTTATTCTACCGTTTTTAGGCCACAGTACATAAAAAAAAATTGTTCTACCAGGCAACTTACGTGAGCTGGTCACGAGGAAGCCCTCAACACGTGAGTGAATAGCTTATTACATTTGTGCAGAACAAAAGTGAAGTGAAATCGGAGGAGAAGTCGGCCATTTTGCCATTAGACATTAGCACCATTCGGATCGTTCACTAATGTCCAATTCAATTGTTTCTGAGCCAGTCGTTCTTGTGGCTCAGAGCCAAGACCCGTGACTCGCCACTGGAGGTTGTGAGCTTGATTCCCACCGGCGCTACGTACTTTTTTCCTTACAAACAAAAAACCGTTGTTACGATAAAATGAAATTTTATCAACAAGTAATTTCTCAAAATAAAAAAAAAAGATCTAGATCACTAGGTCCAACCCCGACAACGTCGCCTGTAAAGCGTAAACCGAGACGATCAACCAGGAATGTACAAATAACCTCTTCTGCGGCTAGTTCCATGGAAGAGATACCTCCACAGGCCAGCACATCCAATAATGATCCCGCCATAGAGTCACCTTTCTTCACGCCAAACACCTTTGAGGCGTTGAAAAATATCCCAGCAGAAGAAATGGAAGTCAACAAAACTCCAACACAGCCCCAGCCGCCTCCTATATTTGTACGCAACATTAGCAACTTTAAATTACTATGCTCACAAATGAGCAAAATTGTTGGTACCGGAAAATATACGTGCCTAAATCGCTCTCGGGACACGAAAATATCTCCGGACACTCCCGATACTTATCGGGCAATTATCAAATATTTGGACGAAACCAATGCTGACTTTTCACACCTATCAGCTGAAACAAGAACGCTCGCTCCGAGTAGTAATTAGAAACTTGCACCCGACCACACAAGGCTGACGAAATCGAAGATGAACTCTTTGCTCTTGGATTCAAAGTTCGTCAAATAACGAACGTGTTACGTGAGGATAAACAACAAGAGGGATCAATAAAAACGGCGTTACCACTGTTCTTCGTCGATCTCGAGCGAACACCTGGAGTAGTGAAGATTTATGAACTAACACACCTGTACTATACAAGGGTACAGGTTGAAAAACCGTTCCCCAAACGAGACATCGTCCAGTGCCATAATTGTCAGGCATATGGGCACACGAAATCTTACTGCCACCACCCTCCCAGATGTGTAAAGTGTAGTGGGCAGCACAAAAGCGATTTGTGCAAAAAGCCCCTACAATCGCCTGCGGTATACGTACTTTGCAAGCAAGGCCATCCGGCCAACTACAAGGGCTGCGAGGGTTACAGAACGCTGAAGTCGAGGACCGAACAACGCCGTCAGCCAGAAGTGGGAAAACTTGCAGCAAGAAGCGGCCCAGCCAGAAACTTGAGGCCTACTGTCTCTTTCGACGATGCCGTTCGCAACAGAGAGCAGTCACAGGCACCACCCACCCCCTGTAAACAAGATCACCTTTCCCAGCATTCCGTTCATCCCGTCAACCCACAAACTCTATCCCATCCTCAGCCACACATCTCGTACATTCCTCCACCTTCAAGTTCTTCGGATCTCACTAGCCTTTTAACCTCATTTGAGTTCAGAACCCTAATTACTCCTCTCATTTCCCTACTTACAAATCTGGTCTCCTACCTTATCCCCGTTAAACAAAATCCATAAGTGGATCCTTCCGACTCCTTATCCATTCTCCTTTGGAATGCGAATGGTGTTCGCACCCACACTAACGAACTGACAGCACTACTCCACGACAAGAACATCGACGTAGCTCTCATTACTGAAACAAGACTTACGAGTAAACGACCATTTACGGTTCGACAGTACCATACTTACCGAACTGATCACCCAGATGGAACAGCTCATGCAGGTACCGCTGTCATTGTCCATAACTCTATATCCCACCACATAGTTCCTTTGGTAGCACATGATTTCCTTCAATCCACTGCAGTGTCAATCAGCACCTTCCCTTTCCCCCTTACTCTAGCATCAGTGTACTGCCCTCCCAATAAATCCATTTCCGATTCCCAATTCATCTCCTTTCTAGACTCCATAGGACATTGTTTCCTTGTGGGTGGGGACTTTAATGCGAAGCACCAACACTGGGGGCCTAGATCCACAAATACACGAGGACGTGCTTTGCTGTCTGCACTCACACGGAAACATTGCTCCGCTATCACTCCTGACACAGCCACCTATTGGCCATCGGATCCCAACCGAAATCCTGATCTCCTTGACTTATTTTTTTACAATAGTTTAGGAACACTAAACTACTCATTCACGCGCCTTGATGACCTCTCCTCTGATCACAGTCCTTTATTATTAACCATTTCCCTAAGACCAATTCACAAACTGCCTCCTCCTTCATTTATTAGGGGCCCAGTTAACTTGGACCACTTCCGCCAGCTTCTTAAAGAGTCCGTAAACCTAAAATTGTCCCTGAAAACATCCCAAGACCTAGACGATGCAGTGCATTCTTTCACTACTCTGGTCCAGAGGTCGGCTTGGGAGGCATCGTCACCCCATCGTCACCCAAAAATTCATAATCATAATAGTTTACCTCAGCATCTCAAAGATCTAATCCTATCCAAACGCCACTCCAGAACAGTGTGGCAAAGATCCCGGCATCCTGCCGATCGCCGCTCGTACAATCAGTACTGCCGATTGGTAAAGCGGCGATTGGCATCCTTCCGTTCCGATTCTTTCAATTCCTACCTCTCCTCTCTGTCTACCAGGGATAACTCCTTGTGGAATGTAACCAAAAAAATCCTAAAGTATCAACCTGTTTCACATCCGCTCCGTCGTGATGATGGGTCCTGGGCGGCTTCGGATGGGGATAGGTCGGAGGAATTTGCTCTGCATCTTACCCATACTTTCACACCTAACCTTTCTCATCAAAGCCACACTCACAGCACAACTGTGGAAGATTTCCTCACTTCACCTATTCCTCTCTCTCTTCCACCAAAAGCCGTTAATCCCTCTGAGGTCAAATACCTTCTGAAAAACTTACCTTACCGAAAATCCCCTGGATATGATCTCCTTACTCCTCAAATTCTCAAACAACTTCCTCCTAAAGCCATAATCTTCCTAACCTATATATATAATTGAATTATCCGAACGACGCACTTTCCACTCCTCTGGAAACATTCCATTATTGTCCTATTCGCCAAACCCGGTAAACCACCCAATGACGCCTCATCTTACCGTCCAATAAGCCTACTCCCTATCCTCTCAAAAATATTTGAGAAACTTCTACTAAAACGTCTACTTCCAATTATTGAATCCAAAAACCTTTTTCCTACACACCAGTTTGGTTTCCGCCAACGGCATTCCACTGCTCAACAAGGCCTTCGCGTTGTTGATCACATCTCCGCAGCCCTTGAAACCAAACAGTATTGCACTGCTGCCTTTCTTGATATAGCTCAAGCTTTTGACAGGGTTTGGCACGCAGGTTTACTCTACAAGCTCAAAAGATATTTACCACAGACCCTTTTCCTAATCCTACAGTCCTACCTTTCAAACCGCTTCATCCAAGTCCGCTGTGGTTTAGAATATTCAAACTACTATCCTATAAATGCAGGAGTTCCACAGGGCAGTGTCCTGGGCCCCATCCTCTACAACCTATACACCGCTGATGTCCCCTCTACTCCTAATACCTTCTTGGCCACATTTGCAGATGACACTGCAGTCTTGTCATCTAACCCAGACCCCGACATAGCATCCCATAACCTTCAAAAACACCTTGACGAGATTGAGTATTGGTGCAACCAATGGCGGATCAAAGTTAATGAAGCAAAATGTTCCCACATTACCTTCACCCTTTGTCGCAAGTCTTGTCCACCAGTTTATTTTAATTCTATTCCTCTCCCTGTATCCGAGACAGTACGGTATTTAGGCTTCCATCTGGACTGACCTGGAACCCACATACGAGACTAAAAAGACAAGAACTAAACAGACGCTTTGGACAACTATACAGACTACTTCAAAGGACATCCCATCTCTCAATAGAAAATAAACTACTAATCTACAAAGTTATACTTAAACCAATCTGGACATACGGAATAGAGCTATGGGGGACAGCAAAAAAGTCGCACATCAAGCGTATCCAATCCTTTCAATCAAAAGTCCTGAGAACAGTAGTAAATGCCCCTTATTATGTCAGCAACAAAACCCTTCATAACGACCTTAATATACCCTACATTCTAGAACTCATCCCTTCCAAGTTTACGAAATTCCACAGTAGCCTTTCCAACCACCCTAATCCTGTAGCACAGTCACTGCACTGCGTCACTCATCCCTATAATCCTCCTCGGAGACTGAAACGGCAGTGGCCTCGTGACCTGCTATAATCAAGTGACAGTGGGAGTCCTGGCAATGGCCAGTTTCTCCAATCATGTCCTGAATGAATGAGCGAGTGAATGACGAAATGTAAATATGGTATGAATGATCGTATATCTTAATTACTTATTGCCTAGCAAGGCAGATTGTAATTTTAGCACAATAAAGGAATTTTATTATTATTATTATTAATATTATCGTAATCTTCAAATCCTGTCTATTTTGCTCTTGAGCAAATGTGAAAAATAATATTCATAACTTACAACTAGGGGAGTGGTATAGATCATGTTTTAATACACTTTTATAGACATTTGAAATTAAACACAGAGTCAATGAGTTAATCCTAATGGCAGTGGTCTTGTAATTTCTTTTTATAAACTAAATAAATGAAGTAAAAATATCGAGAGATGTTAGATATCAGGCCGACGGTTTTAATAAGTGATTGATAATAAGTAATGAATGATAGCTTCATTTAAATCTCGGTCTCGATAAACCGCTTAGAAAGAAAATTTTAAATGGTTAAAACACTTGCATAACACTATTTGACCTACTCCATAGAGTAAATGCCCCATTTCTAGTTTTTAAATACAAAACTTTATTTGTATGTAAATCTTTTATATTATTTAAGCGTTATCGTCTGTAATTTGAAAAAAAATACAAGTTGAAGTTGTCATTAATGAGAACAGCTCTTGTGCGAAATATGCAGCGACTCGCAAATTCGTTCACACCAATAAAAATATTTTCAATGTTTTAAACTGTCAAAAAAGCAGTATTTATCAATCTATCCAAACAACAAACATGGACAAGTTATTAGTAATCAAAATTTTATTACCAGCCCCCTCTTTATGTGTTTAGCTCTTTAAACAGAAGGCAGGCTTATTAAACTAGTCATGCGTACAGCTTTGTGAAGATCATGTTGCAGATCTTTGGTCAGTTTTAACGACAAATCCTACTTTTTTTATTATCTTTTTTATCAGGTATGTCTTTTTGTTAGTGGCAAAATCAAAAGAAAAAAATTAAGATGCTTTCAAATATAACACACATATTTTGTTCAGATGAATAAATTTGATAATTCTTTTAATAAATAATGTATAAATATAAATTAGTTTTTAATAATATTTAGACTGCATTAAAGATTAAGAAACAAACTAGGCATTATTTTTCGCATAGCCCTAGTTCATGATATAAATTATAAGACGGTGGATTTGTGAATGACGGTATATTTCAGATCCAAAACGAAAAAAACCTCGTGTGACAATAGATTAACTAATACACGAGGGTTTTATGTTGTTAGAAAACAGGAGACTAACGAGTGACATAATCTACTTTGAATTAAATGGCTTACTCAATCCTATCGACTGTAACCAAATCTACCCACCAGATCAGATTTCTTCTTGCTCATCAAATGAAATACACCTTTATCTAAGATTTGAAAATATTCAGTAGTTGCCATCTGAGCTTTTATTTTAATTACTGATCATTCGTAACAGATATAAAACCAAAGAGGAGACTGTCTGTTCAATTTAAAACGTAGATAATAATTAAACTGTGAGTTCATGCATTAGTTGCCCATGGTTTTTCCCTTATCGACCTAAAACGCAGGGTTTTATTATTTTAAACAGGAGATAAAGCCCGGCTTTATCGGTAAAAATATCTTTAAGTGTCTATACTTTCTATTTCTTTAACACGAGTGGCTTCGTTGGGAATCAGCTTAACTTAATGAAACAAAATTTTAGATTTTCATCACGTTTATTAACGGACGTTTCATCATAGTATATGTCTGCATCCTGATAATAAGTAAAAAAAAAGAAGGAGAGTGTAAAAATTGTTTCTTAGAAAAAGTAATGCACACATGTGAGCATAAATAAGAATCGAAAGTAAATACCGAAGCATGAGTGAAAATGAGAAATAGAAAATTGATGTGAGATGTGTTTGCTAACTGAAAATATTCATCGATAGTGTAATAATGAAAAATCAATCATTAGTCAAAGTATGTTACCATAAAATAAAACCAATAACAAACAAAGTGTGTTATATTACTCATGGATCGAGGTATATTACAAGCCTTATCAAAGCCAAATAAAATTATTCACAGACCAAGTAGCAATATCATGTTAATAATTAATTAGGTTGTCACAGTAATCAATCAACAGAGCCAGTAACAACCTTGGTAAAAACTTACTCGTTCTATCTCTAAGGTTTTTTTTAAATTTGTCGGTGACTTCCTCCTGCTGTGGACAAAGTGTTTGGTGATATTCATGTCGATAAACATATCCAATCCAACACGATACATCTTAGCTGCCTATTTAGAACTAATAAGGGTTTCTATGAAGTCTTAATAACCACGAGTAACATTCCTTCCAAGTAGACTGGAGTTATCATGTTTAAGTAACAAATACTATTTACTAAAGGGGGGCTACTTTCAAAGGCAAGAGACGTGCTTCCTTAGAACGTGGACGCTCCTCATCCATTAACCAACACGCTTTTCTTTACTTTTATCCTTTCTCTCATCTAATCTCAGAAGGAATTGAGATTTAATGCTTTTTTTTTTTTTTATGTTTCTTTCGTTTATACTTATGGACGCCGCGCAGTGGCCGAAACCTTAGTTACCCGGAAAAAAAATCTCAGAGTCAATTGGGGTATTAGCTTCTAATTATTCAATGGTCGAAAATGGAATGGAACTGTCTCCAAATGGATACCTTTGCTCGTTCTGCCGCTGACACATTTCCCCCGGTACCATGGTCATTAGAACTTGATGAGGGACGCTGCCTTGTTTATCAAGTCCTGAGGCTGGGATGCTTCAACACTGCCAACTTTACTCCTCACACTCCTTTGGCCACAAACTTCGAAATTTTTAGTTGCCCTTCCGTGACAAGTGTGCCACTGAGAAACTAGACAAATGTTTATTTTCCATCCAATCCCTGAACGTTTTACGGAAAAAATTTCTGTCTCTATGTACTGATTTCAATTTTATATTGAAATGCACAAAACTTTTTTAATGACTCAACACGCGTGACAGTGGGAGTCCTGGCAATGACCAGTTTCTCCAATCATGTCCTGAGCGTCTGTGGCTCTCGATCCGACTCCGCTTTCTTTTCGCGTGTGGATTTGGGAGGTCTCTGGGCTGTCTGTAAATATTGTATGAATGAGCGAGTGAATGATGAATTGTAAATATGGTATGAATGAGAGCATTTATCTTAATTACTTATTGCCTTATAATGCAGATTGTAATTATAGCACAATAAAGGAAAATTTAAAAAAAAAAAAAAATGACTCAACAAATAAACATATACGAACCTCATCAATGTTCAAACATTTCAAAAAACATTCACAGAGATTACAATATTTTATCCTTATGGATTCCGTTTCGGACACACAACGTAAACAGTGAAACTGTCAATGATAATCCTATACGTGAGGCCAGTTGAGTTAACAATCGTTCAGGTCAAATATGACTTGTCAATATTTATGTGTGTTCTTCAACACTATGTTGCGATCACATAGGTAGGAATAGACAGCTAAAATTTACAAGGCTATTACATGACATTATGTAAAAGATAAATAAACCATTCCAAAGGCGGAGGATGTTAGAGTATTTTTTGTAGGCTTAAGAATGTGGGGTAACTACGGAAAATAGTTAATATTTGCTCAAAATAACATTTCAATACGATTTATTGTCCAACCAGTGCATATATTAGCTACTCAAGTACATATACAAAAACAATATTACGATAAATAATTTTAGAAACGAACCTCGATGGGTTAAGCGAATTTTCGAAAAAATTATGTAATTTTAATAAAACATACGATTTCTCACATTTAAGTGGGGTTAGCACACCCTAAAAATTTTTGTTAACACAAAATCATTATGATACCAAAATCCAAGTGTCAAAAACAAGCACCAGCCTATCAAAAATTACACTTTCGGAAAATTATTTTTGTCCACCTCTACCCCACAGTGCGCCGTATCTTAGTCAGTTGTTACATATCCTAGCATTGTTACTCTGTTAAGAGTCCAGGTTTTTTCTTCCGGTCAGCCATGGGGAATCCTCTCCCGATTTCTTCCACTTTCTACCTGGCTGGAGTCTAAGCCCGCTGAAGGTGGATATCCTTTTCATTAAGATGTTTCTTTTCCCCCCTCTGTAACCATGTTTTTATGCGATACCGACCGACTCGATTTGCGGGGAGCAGTAATCCACTAGTAGGAAGAAAGAGAGGGATTAGAAAGGCGAACAGACCACATGCTATACATTTCTCCTAATAAGCTCCGACCGGGGAAATGATTAGCAAGTCTCAGTGTTGGCTTCCATGTGGCCAACTTTCCCGCCTGCTATGCACAACTGATTTTACTAATTGTGCTCTTGTTTGGCCCATACCTAACTTTCGCTGGAGAATCTTCCACTGCTACACATGTACACAGAACATGAGTGAGGCTAGTATTTTTCTCAAGGCTCTCCATAATATTTTTAAATACTCATTTGTTCATATGAAATATATAAGAACCAAATTAACAATATGAAAAGTGAAGGAACTAAACCGAGATACGCTTTAAAAACTTATTAAATGGTTACATTTTAACCAAAAACTAATTAGCCTATATCGATGTACAGGAATATATCTTTAACATTCCAGATTTGTTGACTCGTTTTCAAGACCGCTATCGTATAGCAAACTGACAGACAGGAAAATAAACAGATAGATTCAAGACGTGCCTGAATGTCTTCTCCTTCAAGCATTCACGAGTAAGTGTAGCAGAATAGAAAGCATTCATATGTGTTTAGAAATTTGATGAAAATATATCTTTTATTGATCAACTTAAGCCTGTTTCCAACATATACATTCCTTTATATTTCAGCCTCACAGTTTCACAAATATATTTATATTGTTAGTTGATAACCGGGTTAAACTATACTAGGAAACTGATAGTTGTAATGTATTTCTTCCCGATGTATTTTAGAAGAGGCCTTACGCAGAGCTTTATTTTCTAAGCCCTATCTTGTGGGAACAATGTCATTTCTACGACCATAAAATTGATATTTAGTCGCGCTCCTACACGTCTGCTGTATAGCTGGCCCACCGTCCTATCGCTACAATCGATTGCTAAAAGCCTCAGCAGAAAAAAAATCTGAGCCCATGAAAATGTTCTGTATTTCATACGGGTTTCCAAATAACTCTCTCGATTAAGACTTTTTTAAAGCGATGGAATCTGGCTTAGTCTAGTGGAATAATGGCCGCAAACCAGGAGGTAATTGCTGAGAAATTGCTACCATTTAATTGGAAATGATTAATCAGATTAATTAACTGATTGGTGGGATTTATACCGTTCCCCGAGACCACATTTCCTGTCTGTGCTAATATTTGCTAATGTAACGTTGACATACTTAATGACGAAGAATCGACCTAGTATTCCTTTTCAAACCACTTGGGGAATCGGCGCTGAGCTGGAACAGTTCTACCATGAGTAATAGGTAAGGTATTAACACACCAACCATATAATTATTAATTAGTTAGAAACTCGTCGTAGCTCAGGTTATTCAGTCCGACACATTACGATCGTCGAATATTGCTTTGAAGTAAAATTGTTTTCCAAATATTAACTTACTATAGTGTACCTATTAGTATGTTAATATCAATTATAGTAATTATCAGTGCTTTTAATCTGGAAAAGATCTTGTAAAGTTACTAACAGTATTGTAAAAATATACTTAAAAAATAATGGAGCCTCTGCAATGGGAAGACTTGAGGGTACTTGGAGGTGCTTGGCAGATCCGCTGCCCTCGAAGTCCGAAATGATTTGGCTGACAAATGGGACAAAAGGTTAAAATTTTCGAAATAAATTACAGGCTAGTTTTATTTTATCAAAATGGAGTAAGTATCTTTCAATTTCTATTTCCTTAATTTCCTTTATTATATTTACAAATATACAATTTAGTTCATAATTATAGGGCATAAAAGTTGGTCAATGAAAAAAAAAATGACCAACAAGTATCACTAAACGCCAGGAATTCCTAAATCACATTTCTTTATAACTCGTAATGGATAAGACCTAACCACTTTATATTTATAATTATATTGCATGACATTCAGGTGTTGAGGAGAATGAACGTGTTTACTTGGTAGCTAACCAGCCCACGAATAATACAACTTTAGCCTACATTTGATCCAAACAAATTATAATCGTTAAAAATAAATTAGGCTTATAGTAATTTAATTGATATTGAAGAAATTGTGTTGTACTATGTTTTATGAGAAAGGGATTTCTCATAGACCATACGGCTGCTGCACATAACGACTTGTTCGAACCTATTGGATGGGTCGACTTATGGGGAGGTAGGTAATAGTACTTGTAAACATTTCTTGATTTAGAAAGGAGGGTAAAGACTGCTCTATTTTGAGGAAGTGTTATTGGTAAAAATGAGGCAAGGGCAGCCAAATAACTGGTAAACCAATTACAGTCCCCCATGGGACAGTCAAGCAACAAACCAGAAATACAAAAAAAAACTTTCCATTCATGCGCTGATTTAGTTCATAAAAGTTTGGGAGAACTCACGTTCAGACCAAATATACTCTTCATTAAGCAGCCTATATCACTACAGGAATATGTTTTTTTTTCATTTTGTGGACATATAGTTTTCATGACACTTTTTTGTAATCTCGGTTTGCTAAGGGGACATATTGACTACAAATTATAATATTCACTGTTATATACATTCATGTATGTATTATTATCATCTGTAATTTGCATGTAATTTTAATGTAGTAGTCAATGTCTCTTGTTATCCTTAAAAAACAGATAATTATTAGATTTTTTATTATATATTATTTAATCTTGCCTTATATAAATATTTATTACCTACATTGTTCTGATATAATTTAATTCTACATATATAATGTGCTATTATATTACACAAGGCATATTCATAATTACTTTTACTGTATATTGTAACTATGATAGAGGTTTTTTAATTTCTTTGATGTTTTCTATAAATTTAAAATATTTAACTTTTTATCTTATGTAAAAGCAAATAAAAAGAAATTGAATAGTGTATTTAATTTGTTCTGATCATTATTCATAGATTTATGTAAAGAATTTAGCAATAAATATCTTTCTCTAAATATATAAAACTTTTGTTTGCGATTTTTTCATAACTCAAGTTTCATGTATGGTTGTGATATTTTAGACGGATGCTCCAGAGATACTAAACACGAAATCCCATAGAAAATAAGAAAGGGTCATTAATTTATTTACTTTGTAATTATAAAATAAATATTTCCCAACCATATCAAGTAGGGTATCAAAATAAAGTTCTTGACATGTTGATTAATAATACCTTTTATGTGTCGATGTTAGTAGAATATAACTGCCATTTGTAGTTATGCCATTGAATAGTATTCCGCTGACGTATCAAAACTTGACTTGAGTTTTTTATTAATCAAGTGTGGACCAGATCGAGAAGAGAATGTGGCGAGCTAGTGTTGGAGTTCTCAGTGTTCAAAGGCTCCAGAGAAGGCTTGGGATCAAATGTGCTCCTATAAGGAAATGGGCGGAGGGCCTGGGAAAGGGAGCAGGGACACGGAGATGAAAGGCTTAATGGCCGCCCTCAAACGAAAATAGCCAACAGCTAACGGTAAGGCTTTTCCTCTTCCCCGCCACTGCCTTCCAGAGGCTATTCTTTCAAACAGCTACGGCTTGTCTGTCTCAGGGTATAGGCTGCGATAACGGTGGTAAAATTGTTTCCATCTCAAATTTCATAGGCACATTTATCAATACCCACATGTTTTCCTTAACAATAGAATAAGAGAACTTTATAAGCATTTCTACTTGTTACTAAACTTTTATTACATGTTTCGTTATCCTTCCGAATATAGTTAATAATTATATATATAATTTATTTTTCCTCCTATTTAAAAAATGTGTGTACATATATTGTAAAACACCTCGTTTCTTATTTTTCTTTTCTTGGTCGTAGGTATGTCTGTCAGGACGTCACTAGGGGGGTACCTGGTCACCCTAGCCCTGGTGACAAGTGCGGATTGTTCGAGTTTATAACCTGGACAATCGTTTCATGACGGCGTTACTATCTGACTCCATTTTTGATAAGTATGTGCCCCGACAATGCACTATGTTCAAGAGAAGAGGTACAGAGGTTTTTCATAAAGAATTAGTCAAGTTTTCAGAGTTCGAGCGGAAACCAAGCGTCAACGAGTAAAGGTCACGAGAGACTAATTAACAGGGCCAGGAGCCCGCCTTAAGTACCCTCTCTACTGGAAGGGCTGAAAGGGCCTAGGCCGGCGGTTGGTTCCCACGCATGTGGTGAAGAACCGCGACCCCCGCCTGATTACCCGACCAGCCTTGTCCCCTGGAGGTAGAGGGCTGTAAAAGGGTTGTTTATGTTATTGCCCCGCGGGTACCCTCACACATAAAGTTAGGTACCTGACTGACAGCTGATGACCCTTCTCGTGTGACTTGCTTGGCCCCCGTCTTTTATTGCTTAACACATTTACAATGATTTATATTTGTTCATGTTATTTACATTTGTCTATAATACATTTAGTTCATGTTATTTTACTTTTGCATACAATATATATGCAATAGAGTATATGGTGATTTATCTTATGTAGTTAGCGGTCGCTACAATGTCCAATGATCCTTCAAAGTAGTTGCTTTTTCTTGAAACGCCCCCCACCCCTCACCACTATGTTAATAGCAGAAATATTCATTATTCTTTAGTAGAATAGTTCTTTAATAACTTTACAATAACCGATAACTATGAACGGGAGTATGTCTTTCACTCAATGCTAGGCGTAAACTAACCTTTTCCTCCTCAACGCCACCTGGCTCACTCTCATTGGCCAAAGGAGAGGTCACGTGTTCCACACCCCAAATCAAAAAAATTTAAAAATATCAAGTGGTAGCCCATGGAAAATCAAAAATCATACAGGTAAAATAAAATGGTTAAGATATAATGACGAATCAAATGGCCCGTATCTATTAACTGGCCGCTTCTTTTTCCTTCAAACATATCTCAAGTCAAAAGACCGTTTGAGTTACTATTGAGGAGTCTGAAACATAACATTTTAATTTCTGGCGACCATTCTTGTAGGACGGTGAGGAACATCATCGCTGACGCCAGAATCTTAACCCATAACAGCTACTGTTGTAGAATTTCCTGGTACCTTGATGTGGTGTAGATGTGACTCTGGTCATCATGTCGGCCTTCTTATTTTTCTGCACCTTCTTATGGAGCCCCAGCTGTGCATTCTCGGCGGGAGGGCACATATGGTCCATTATATGCACTAATTCACTCCATTGCGTTGGTCTTTATTGCACTGGGTTGAGTACAATCCCAGATACTCGGCAGAGCATCGCACGCATACCAGTTTCCTACCGCAGTGATTTCTAGTGTGCGTAAACTGCTGGCAATGGAAACACTGAGGTATACCTCGATGTAGTGACCGCTAACTATATATGTAAATTACCCTACACTCTGGTTCATAATGTATTATAATAGAAATGCAAATCTGTGTAAACTTCTGGTAATAAATCATAGAGAGGTCGGAAGTCGTAGACAAGTAACCCAGAGGGCCCCACCATAAAACCTAGGGCAAGCACACCTGCCCCTAATAAAATAGACCTTCAGTCACGTTCCCACGGTCAATAAATCATGCTAGGAACAGCTTAGGAACCCTTTCGGACCCATGGGATAATAGAACAGACCACCTATAGGCGGTCAAATAACCCAAGTGGGTGAGGCCCTAGCAGCCACCAAAACACACCCTTTTACCCCAACGGTCAATAAACTAAAAGGAAATGACCACCTGTGTATTGTAAAACATACCCCTGCAGACAGTCTCCCCCTTCCACGAGGGAGGGGGTTATCATATTTATATCAGTAAATTTCGCCCTGAAACACACACTCTGTTTCCTAGTCTCCTGAGCCACACTACTTGTAACTTGACACCAGGGGCACTTGGCCCCTGGTAGGCCCGCGCTTCACTCTTTTCTAGTCTCTACATACCGATAGCCGCTATCACCGTCGCGATATGCCTACTCAGCCTTCCGCTAATCTACTCCCGCTAGGCTGACCTCTACGACGGCACTTTGCCACTCAGCCTATAGCAGACCTCTGACGACTTGTACTTATTACGCTGCCGATCTCTCGCCCGAACTCTGAAAACTGGTCTTATTCTTTATGAACCTCTGAACCTCATCCTGAACACAGTGTCTTGTCGGGACACATTCCTAATCATAAATGGAGTCAGATATTAACGCCTACATGGAACATGGTCCATGTATTAACTACAACAATCCGACAATTGTTTACCTCCGACAATTGTTCACCTCTTCCGACAATTGTTCACCTCCGACAATTGTTCAACAATATCCCGACACTCGATATTATTTGTATGTCCACGGGAAAGATCACGTGGATAACTACCCTGATCTCCTCCAGGGAGTTGATCTTTATTGAACAAGTTTACTGAACAAAGTAGTTTTGATCAAGACAGGCGAAATATCTATTTTTATTCCTTTGTCATCCATCTTTCGACGAACGTCTGCTTTCTTTCCTTCAAGCCAATTTAATCTCATTAGTAGTCATTTCTTATTTTTTTCAATTCTAGTGGCACGAAATGTTTATGCCATCATCGACTATCCTTCTTAGTTTAAATTTTGTGCTAATGTTTCTCAGCAGCGCCTGAGCTACTTACGGTCATAGCGACAACTACTGATTCTTTTGAAACCTATCCTGAGGGAGAGAGTTTTTAGACGCCATTGAGACAGCCTGGACTGTTTTGTGAAACTTTCTTTGTGGCTGTCAGAAATGCTGGCCTGGTGATTGTAAGCAACCCGTATTAATATTTCATACCTCCGCTACTATTTATTCCTTGTAATAAAGTATTAGTTTATATAATCTGATTCATCGTCCACGTTCATATGTTTTCCCTATTATATTATTAATAATATATTTGTTTCGGTTACCATTATTCTGCGTTGCAACACTAGTGCATGTGAGTATACATATGAATTGAAAATTCCCCTATCCACGGTGCCAAAAAAAGCACATCTATTACCGAGCTCCATCGTTTTTAACACTTTCTTGTTCTTTTTTTTTTTTTGGGCCACTATAGGTCTGAATTGTATGCATAAAGTATTGTATCAGTGTGTGGGAATAATGTTTATATGGTCAGTTGTAGCGATTCTAACTACATAAGTTAAATCACCCTATACTCTATTGTATATATATTGTAAGCAAAGTAAAATAACATGAACTAAATTATTATAAATGTATTAGCAATAAAAAAAAAGGCAGAAGCAAAGTAACACTAGACAGGTCAACATCTGTCAGTCATAAATCTTACAGAGAGACCCTTACAGCCTCCAGGGGTTATTTATGGCCAGCAGGGTACTCCTTAACACATGGAGAAACCGCAGGTACTAAGTGATCCCGTCAGCCGCCAGACTGATTACTTAAGACCGGCAGGGTACTCTTTAACACATGCTAGGATCTCGCAGGCACTAAGCAACCTTTTCGGCCTCTTCTAGGAGGCTGGTTAGATATTTAACGGAGGCGCCTAGCCCGGGCAAACCAGTCTTTCGCGACCGTTGCTCAGCGATACTTTGCTTCTGTTCGAACTCTGAAAATTTGACTTATTCTTTATGAAACCTCCGTAACTTTTCTCTTGAACATAGTGCATTGTCGGGGCGCACACCTATCAGAAATGGAGTCAGATATTAACGCCGACATGGAACGATTTTCCAGGTTATAAACTTGAACAATCCGCACTTGTCACCTGGGCTAGGGTGATTAGGCACTCCCCTAGTGACAAGCCCGACATCAGTATTTACTGAATAGCCTGTAGAACAGGTTTTCCCCTTCATTACAAGTCTTTAGCTTAATTAGGCCAGTGTAGTTATCATTTGTTTTCACTGGCAGTGTTTCCCTGAGGTAATACTATATAATTCCATGTTTGCTCTTCACTTGTGTTATGGTTAGCCATCTTATCTTCATCCTTATTTCTCCAGTATTTGCGCGATTAATATTCGCTCATTAATTATCGAATTGTAAAGACTGATTGAGCATGTGTTTTCTCATCATTATGTGGTCATTGTCTTTAAAAGATTCATGAAAATTTAGTTTCAAATCCTTGGAACACTTCATATGTCGTTTTGTTGATCAGAGATAGAAGTAGAAACAGCTATTTTACTGATTGAGTTTCGTAGACTGCTCTGTTGGAACCAAACCGCTCCCCTGCCAGCAAATCATTTGCCCTCAGTGTAGAGAAATCTTTGGCTTGCCCCTTTATACTCAGACTATCTACTTTGCTACGACCCATTGGAGGAATATAGTCTTCTAAGATCAGCTCCTTTCTGATCATTTATATGGGGATCGTTTTTTTAATGAGTTATTGCCCCAGTTGAGTTTCTTACACCATCGCTGGAGTCAATGGAATTTTCAGGGCCTCGGTTGGTAACTAACACTATTGAACATTCATGTATTTGGGTGATAGAGGCTCAGTAATAATTAATTAATAATCTTAGTCAATCTAATAAAAACAAGTTTTTATTTCATGATTAAATCGATCGTTTATTAACGGGGATTGTTTCCCTTTGGTGTTCGTGATTCTCCTTCTCGAGTGAATTTGACTCACTTAAGACACTCGCCAGTAAGAACGTCCTGTTTACTAAAAATAAGCTCAGAGAATGTAAACAATTAAAGCTAGAAAAACAATGGTTAAAATATTTAAATCCGAGGTAGTAGTCAAATGAGACCTGTTCTTAAGTATAGAGACAAAAGCAAGGTGCAAGGGACGTAATAACATTGGCTTGTAAATTGCTCGTTAACGAGCCGACTACAATAACACACGGGCATGGAGGGGATATGTTGCAGAACGCGTGTAAATTGCTCATTAACGAGCATACTACAATAACACGCGGACATGGAGGAGATATGTTGCAGAACGCGTGTAAATTTAATGGCGAAAAAGAGAGTGAAGGGTAACCTTGAAGTGGATTGCGGGATCGTTCCATGTTTGTAAACAGATTGTTCAAGCTTTTCTAGCGTCAACTTTCTTAAAGCTCCAGCTAATTTGTTTAATTGTTGCAGTCAGCGACACAGCCTTTCCTTCTCTAATAACAACCGACTCTAATTCTCTAACTCTAAACCGACACCTCTTACTTTCTTAACCTTACTATAATCTTAACCAAAGTATTGGTATTAATTAATAACTAATTAATTTTCCCAAGGTAGTTAAGCTAAGGAGGTTGGTGGGGATGAGATCGCCGTCAATAGAAGAAGCTAGGAAGTGAATAGCAAGGTTACAGGCAGGAGGCGCTGCAGCTGTAGTCTGTAACCAATCGTTCCGTTAGCAGAGCTGCTGGGGTCTGGGGTCAGTCTCTTAAGTAACAACATAGCTCCGTGCTATACAACTAAACATTGTTTATTACTTTGTTTACAATAAGTTATACTAGATGATCCTAGATGATTTTTGTTTTTTTACTTTATAAATTATGAACTAACTTCTATTTCGTATAAGTGTATAAAAATGAAATAAAATACGTAGAAATAGCATTAGAATCCACGTAAATTTCGTAAATGATTCTGAAAAATAGTGTAGTTTATCTTTCTACTTACAAAATGGCAGGAAATCTAATGAGAGCCAAAATAGTGTGAGTAGCCTATACATCATCCCCACTTTGAAAATACTACCCCACTTACATTGATTTGTAAATTATGGGCTGGACAAAATATTTAGGGAAAGAGGACCTCACGATCTTCAGGTCGGTGCACTACCACTCAGCTATCTCTCGCAAACCTTGGAAAACATCGACACCATGGGTGTAGTCCGGCAGACAAGGCGTGAAGCCCTTTTTCTTTGTTCTATTCTTTGTTAGCATTTACTAATAGTTGTTTAGTAAGTAAACAGATTTTTATAAATATAATGTCAGCGTATGCTCAATATTTAATATTAGAACGTAGGTGGCCATACCCTACGCAACGTTGTCGCTCATGTCATCCAAGTGACAAGCACCCTTTTTTTTTTAACATTTATCTCAATTATTTATTGCCTATTAAGTATTAAGGCAGATTGTAATTTCATCATAATAAAGTTGTTTATACATAAAAAAAAAAGAAAAAAGAAAGTAGGTAGGTAAGCAAACACTTGGAACGTTTTAACGATTGGACTACTTAGTAGCCCTCTCTCTCCACTTATCGGACTACACCGTTGGTACTCTTCTTTTAAAATGTTCGTGACAGCATTGGCAAAGAGACTTTATATTGGCGAGGCTGGCGACCACATGGGGATAGCTCAGTGAAAGCGCTATTAAAATAATGGGATCTACATCACAACCAATGCTTATTAATATATTAATTATTTATATTAAATATTCAAGGAGTATGAAAGGTCCCTACTTTGAGGGAGGCTAACCACCTTTTTATATTAACCTTAAAGTCTCCTTTAGAATGCTTCCAATAGAAAGCTTGCTTGATATTCTTCTAGTATTGATGACATAAATTCAGGGGTTACGGTTGGCAAACATTATTAAAACCATCTAAAAGAAAAGTTGTAGAACCCTGCTAGAAGATACTGCTGAAAATATTTGTATAGAAGCAATTAGTTTTATGGATCGTTGTGTACTTATGCTCTCCGGGCTTAATAAGTATACAATGTTAGGCAAGCTCGAACCCAAATATGTCTTCTTTGAATTGAGATACGGAGAAAGTTGAGACGAGGGTCTTTCGTTTGTGAATTGGCGTTGTGAAGACAAAGCTGGCTCGGTCATTATTCTTATCTCGATGAGCAACAGTCGAGTGGTCTCTTGCCCCCATTCCACACATCCTCTTCTTCCACAGTCAGTTAGTGGCCTGGAAGTAATGTAGCCTCCACTTCTCAAGAAAAACCTATCAACCTTGAAATGCTAACGAAAAATTGAAACAATTCGTAAAAGACTTTACATTTTAAAAGAATAAACTATGCACCTTTACTAGATCGTGCTATAGTAAGTAGCCAAAAGTTTTATTTTATAATTGTATAATAATTTGCAATGGTGCTGACACAACAGTGAATAAAATTCTTAAGTAATAAAACTCCCAGAGTCGAGCAAGACCTAAATGTGGTCGATAGGATAAACCCTTGACTTGTGGTGTTTTCTTCTTTAGTTTAATGAAGTAGGTCTTGACTCCCAGAGCACCATAACTCAGCAGTGATTTTCCGAAAGTGTCTCATAAAAAAAATTGCCATTCATCAAAGGTTTTTCTTTTTGAGCTGGCTGGATCATTCAACGGAGAATTTATTGACCTATGTGTTGTTTGGTTAAAAGGTTTTTTTTGTTACGGTATGTTTTATTTCAGATATTTAAGAAAAACATGTTTGTTTCTGTTTTTTTAATTCTATCATCATCATTTTTACCCCCTGACCATGGGCACAGTGGTGATCATTTCTTACGAGATTCTTTAGAGAGAGTTGAAGATATTTACTTTTAGTTGCCATCGTATATATTTTACAAAGCTATTTTATTTATATTTTTTTGCCTATTCAGATATGTGATTTACTTAATAAAGGTTACCCTATAATATAATATTATATTTCAAAATCGTAACCTCAGCATAGACAATTTCTCCATTTATTAGGAAATTTTAAAATTTATTCAAGTAGGATCTTATATGCCCGACTTTTTATGTCTCCTGACATTCCTCAAAAATGTTTATCTACCACATTTAAACAACTCAATCATTATAAAACCAAATCTATTATTATTATAAAATGTTCCAAGTGTTTGCTTACCTATCTACTTTCTAATATTAAATATTGAAACTCGCCGACTTTATATTTATAAAAATCTGTTGATGTACCGATCCCATTATTTTAAACAACTATTAGTAAATGTTAAAAAGGAATTGGTAATTGATCATAAATTCAGTCTGTACCAAGTTTTAGAAATAACTGTAATCAATCTCGGGTCAGGGTATCGTAATTTTAAACATGAAATGAAAATTTACTTCAGAATCGTGTCCAGCGCCTTCTAATTTACCTGATACCTGATTACCTAGTAAAACAGGACTTAATTTGAAGCTATTGTAGCGATCTGAATGAAGATAAGTATTTTAGCACTGTCAGATCTTCCCTCAATGTTCTTCTTTTCGTTTCATTTACAATTATATATTGCAACGAGAATGGTGGTTCCTGGTCATTTAAGACACTAATAGGGAAAAGGATTGCGTGTGAAGGCAGCACTTTGGTTCAAACACTTTAAGATGAACCTCGATCAGGTCTTCCTTCAATTCTCGATGATGATAAATTACTCGAGAATGTATGGCAGGATTTGTGAACAACAACAGGATTATTAGAGAGTACGAAAATAGGGACTTCAAATGCCACTGGAACCATATTTATTTTTGAAATACTAGTCTTATGCCCTACAACTTTCAACGACACCACTATTGCAATATTAATAAGATGTACGTGTGAAGAGGCCTAAGCAGTTAACCAACTTTTAACACCTCATAAAAGTATGCCATGCAATGAAAAAGGTTTGAAATGACGGAGAGGCCCAGAAATATGTAAAGGATACTTTGTAGGGCAAATAAGCGGGCCACCTGCAGGAACCGGTTTTAATTATTGGCCGGATCCTTTTCCTGTGATCCTTAGTCCTCAAGGCTAGCGGGTAAAGGCCCTTCTTTTATGCTCGTCCTTTGCTTCCTTTAGTAATAGTTTATCTTTTCTTTTTCCCTGTCCTTAAATAATTACTCAATTTGATGTAATGATGTGAATTTAACATTTTTGCCTAGGAAAGTCTTCCTGTTCCCCCGCACACTGCTGTTTGCTAATGATGTATTCAAGGAGTGAAAATGACATTTAAAGAAGCCAAGACATCTATCAAATGTAAACACTAGAATTACATACCAGTCACTGATCTATCTCGGTCACTAAAATAGCCTTTTCAAGAAAAACAAATAAATAGCTAAAATATTTACTAATAACAAGCAATTAAAAAGTATTAAATACGTGATTATTATTTTTGGCTGTGAAATCTTTATTTTTTGGAAAATCCTTAAAAATACTTTTTTCGTTACCGTCTTTAATTTGCCTGTCACTAGGGAGGGGGGAGGTGAAAACTAAGGTTTCACCTTAAATATTTTTGGTCAAGGTTTAGAGAAATCTTAAAAGTAAGCTAAATGTGTCCGAATTTTGTATCATTTAATTCTTTATCCGAACTTTCCAATATTGATTTTTTTTTTAATATATTTAAAGGTATATATTTTTTATACTCTTAAGTAGATCAACTAATTTTTACGACCACTATCATAGAACTGACAGGCGAAAGACGAACCAGAAGGAATGTAGAGACTTTCGGCAATTACTATGAGTGAAATAACTACATATAATTCTTCTTTCTGGTACCGATATAATGAAAATGTTTAAAATAGCAAGCCGACGGATAAAGGTTCTACTTCTAAAGTAGGGCACAATCGCTCTGTCAGTGCGTCTGTGTGGCCTATAAAAGAGGTTGTAAAAATGGTGAAATATACCTGTACGTCATTCTAGGTCAAGGTCACATTCCACCTGGTGGGTGGGTAGAGTGGGGATGACTAACCTAATCCAGGTCGGAGTCACCTGTGAGTACTCATCTTGTCCGTGTAATAAAATCTCATTAATGATATGTATCGGGAGCTTTACTCGCGAAGTATTGTTTTTCCCGTTCGCTTACCTTGTTATTATAGAACATGAAGGTGGTGTCAAGCGATGGTATGCTGAGCGCCACAACGAGAAGTAAAGAGGAACATTATTGGCAGAGGTACTGGTCCAGGTAAGTGTATTCTTTCTCTGTCTCCCCAGTGTGGAAAGAGTGTGGTAATCCATATTATACTGTCCACTTATTGCGGTATTTGGTATTTCGGCGTGTACAATACATGAGATTTTAAACAAATAAATGTTTTCCTAGCATTTCGTGTTGAGTATCTTATTAATGATCACGACTTCTTGATCAATATAATAATGGATTGGGACGGATGAAAGACATAGTTGCTAGGGTATGAGGCAAATAAAAGAAAGAACAAAGTTATTTTTATTCAAAATAACTTCCGTTAACTTCAATATATTTCTCCCAACGCCCGAAAAGGTAGTTTTATCCCTCGTTCAAGGAACCTTTTTGGAACCTTTGAATCAATAAATTCGGAAAATTACCCAGAAATTTTGTTTCGGAATATTTCGTTTTTTTCGAGAGAAATATACAAATGCTCTGAAAAAATGACAGTCAGTTGGCGACAAGTCTGGTGAATACGGTGGATGTGGTAAAACTTATGTTTTTTAGAGTTTTTTTTAAGTTAACAGACCAACATGTGGTCGGGCATCTTCATGAAGAAGTGTAGGTCCTATCCTGTTGACAAGGGGTGGAGCTTTTTATTTCAATTTCTCATCAAATTTGTCTATTTCCGAACAGTAAGAGGCCCCTGTAACAGTCTCACCAGTTTTTAATTTTAATAGATAAATTTCATAAAAATAAATAAACCTGGCACTTCATCCGTTCCAACCCAATAGAATACGTGTTGGAACTTTAATGAACTATAATCTCAAAACGAAACCAAAGATTGAATGGTACATGGTACTTCACTTGAGTTATAACTTATAAGGGTGTCTACTTGAGATTTGAGGATGGTGAAGAAATAAAATACTTCGCTTGCCATCAGGAAGAAAACCAAATAGAAGAATATCCACTCCTGCTAGTGGCGACAAAAGCGTGGAGTAATGCTACTGAGAAAGGTTAGATGTGAGGTGCTTCCTAATAGATATCTCTTTTGCATAATGAGCTGTTGAACAAGGATTCAATCTGTAAGACAACAGGTGAGGGGAAGTTGCAGCCTCCTCTAGTGTCTAGTATTATTTAGTACCTATTGTTTCTAGCTCAGTTGTCAATTAACTATGAGCCAATAGTCCTGTAGGATGCTGGTGTCTTCGGCTGGCTCTTCCCAACTAATCCTGCATCACAATCGGCCCATCTTCCAACGAAAATATTTTTCTTGTTGAAATATTGTTTTTAATTATTCATTAGTTACTAGTATTTTACTTTGGAGAAGTTATTATTAGTCGATGTGATTACTATTTCTATGTTATTGTATTATATATATTTCTACATATGAATTGATTTATAGCCTATTCCTTTCATTCGGGTCAACAGCGATCGCCTTTATCAACATCAGTGTTCGCAAAAATGCTTTAATCAACTTTAAATGTCAAAAGTACATTCCACGATACCTCAAAGTATCCACTGTAACACAAAAAGAATTTCAAATAATATGCTGCAAAAAATATTGTTTTGTGAGCCAACAATAGAAATTGGGTGTTGGATCGAGACATATTAATCTACACTGGTTTTAATATTTTTGTATGGCATTTTTGAGCTAGTTGCATCATTGTCTGTTGTAAAGTTCATTTAAGGGTTGGAGTTACTTTTACAAGTAAAATGAAAAAACTTAAAAAGAATTTTTAGTCAAACTTAGTTGATTTTTCACAATCACTTATAACTTAAAAAAAAAGCTAATGTTTAAATTAAAAAAAAACCTTTAACCTAACGGGGGGAGGATGCTGAGGCCACTGATTCACTGACTGATGTTTATGGAACTACAGTGGTGCCTCACACAACGAACGCCTCGCACAGCGAACTTCCTATTTGTTCATTTCATGATTCATACAACGAACGCCTCGCACAGCGAACTTCCTATTCGTTCATTTCATGATTCATACAACGAACTTCGCTTCACACAACGAAGTCGCCCGAGCTTCCACGATTGCCAGGACACAAAGCCATGAAGGACAGACTTACCCTTATGTTTTCGTCTAATGCCAGCGGAGACCTCAAGATCAAACCTCTATTGGTTTATCACTTTGAAAATCCAAGAATTTTTAAGCAAAATAACGTTATTAAGTCCAAACTGCCCGTCCATTGGAAGTCCAATCAAAAAGCCTGGGTGACCCAAGTTATCTTCAACGAATGGATTCTGGAAACCTTTGCTCCTGCCGTGAAGAAATTCTTGCTGGAAAAAGAACTGCCGCTCAAAGCCCTTCTGATACTTGACAATGCCCCTTCTCACCCAAAAGACCTAGAGGAAATATTGCAGGAAAATTATCCATTTATCAGGGTGCAGTATTTGCCACCAAACACCACATCCATTCTTCAGCCAATGGACCAGCAAGTTATTGCGAACTTTAAAAAACTCTACACTAGAGCCCTCTTTAATAAGGTGTTTGAAGAATGCGAGTTTGGTGGAGACAATATGACTGTCCGTAAGTTTTGGAAGAAGAAATTTGATATCCTTGTGGCAATACGATTTATACAGAAGGCCTGGGAAGAAGTGTCACAAAGGACCCTCATTTCTGCTTGGAAGATGCTTGTGCCTTCGTGGACCCAGGAAGAAGCAGTTGTTGATGACACAGAAGTGGTGAAGGACATCATCACAGTGGCCCAAAGGCTGGAATTAGAGGTAGAGGAAGAGGATGTAGAGGAGCTTATTGAGGAACACGAAGCAGAGCTGACAACTGAAGAGCTCCAAGCACTTCTGGTCCTGCAACAGGACAATGCTCAAAGGGAAGCGTCATCTGATAACGAGGATCAACAATCAACCAATCCCAACTGCTGACATCAAGAACATCCTGGTCAAATGGAAAGCAGTTCAGGAGTTTACCAATGCCCACTATCCGGATTCAGCTGAAGCAAACAGGATCAACGATCTTTACTCCGATACTCTTGTCCGTTATTTCCGGCAGATGTTAAAGAAAAGAGAAAAACAAACGACTATGGACAGGTTTTTCATGAAACCATCGGCCAAAAAGCAGAAAATGGATGAAGATGTGCAAGATTCGTTAGACTCTACTTAGTCTGTCTTAAAATTAAAAAAATTATGTTTTTAGATGTATGTATCTAAATAAAAATAATAACAAAAAATTTATGTTTTTTTATGTCATCTTAGCATATTTTAGGCTACAGAACGAATTATTTTTTTTAACATGTATTTATATAGGAAAACGCGTTTCACATAACGAACTTTTCGCATTACGAACTTGCTCCTGGAACGAATTAAGTTCGTTGTGTGAGGCACCACTGTAATTAGTGTGTTTTGTTTTTTTATTAATGCTTTGATTGAGTCAAATTTTACGATAAAAAAAGTTCGGAGCTGTTACCCAATTGGCAACGTCACTTTTTATAACTACTCTAGCATCAGTGTACTGCCCTCCCAATAAATCCATTTCCGATTCCCAATTCATCTCCTTTCTAGACTCCATCGGGCATCGTTTCCTTGTGGGTGGGGACTTTAACGCAAAGCACCAACATTGGAGCTCAAGATCCACAAATACACGAGGACGTGCTTTGTTGTCTGCACTCACACGGAGACATTGCTCCACTATCTCTCCTGACACAGCCACTTATTGGCCATTAGATCCCAACCGAAATCCAGATCTCCTTAACGTTTTCTTCTACAATAGTTTAGGAACACTAAACTATTCACTCAAGCGCCTCGATGACCTCTCCTCCGACCATAGCCCCTTATTATTAACCATTTCCCTAAATCCAATTCACAAACTGCCTCCTCCTTCATTTATTAGGGGCATAGTTGACTGGGACCACTTCCGCCAGATTCTTACAGGCTCTGTAGACCTCAAAGTACCTCTGAAAACATCCCAAGACCTAGATGATGCGGTGCATTCCTTCACTACTCTAATCCAATGGTCGGCCTGGGAGGCATCGTCACCCCACCGTCACCTGAAAATTCACAATCAAAATCCTTTACCTCAGTATCTCAAAGACCTAATCCAATCCAAACGCGACTCGAGAACAGTGTGGCAAAGATCCCGGCATCCTAATGATCGTCGCTCATACAATCAGTACTGCAGGCTGGTAAAGTGGCAATTGGCATCCTTCCGTTCCGATTCTTTTAATTCCTATCTCTCCTCTCTGTCTACCAGGGATAACTCCTTGTGGAATGTAACTAAGAAAATCCTAAAATATCATCCTGTTTCACACCCACTCCGTCGTGATGACGGATCCTGGGCTGCTTCGGATGGCGAGAGGGCGGAGGAATTCGCACTGCATCTTTCCCGTGCTTTCACTCCTCATCTTACTTCCCAAAACAATAATCATCGCCCAACTGTTGATGATTTCCTCACTTCACCTATCCTTCTCTCACTGCCACCAAAAGCCGTTAACCCCTCTGAGGTCAAATATATTCTAAAAAATTACCTTACCGAAAATCTCCAGGATATAATCTCCTTACTCCTCGAATCCTCCAACAACTTCCTCCTAAAGCCATAATCTTCCTAACCTGCATTTATAACTGGATTATCCTCTCCTCTGGAAACACTCCATTATAGTGCTATTCACCAAGCCCGGTAAACCGCCCAATGACGCCTCATCTTACCGTCCAATTAGCCTACTCCCTACCCTCTCGAAAATATATGAAAACTCCTATTAAAACGCCTACTTCCAATTGTTGAATCCAAAAACCTTTATCCTACTCACCAGTTTGGTTCCCGCCAACGACATTCCACCGCTCAACAAGGCCTTCGCGTTGTTGTTCACATATCCTCAGCCCTTGAAGCCAAACAATATTGCACTGCTTGCTGCCTTTCTGGACATAGCTCAAGCTTTTGACAGGGTCTGGCACGCAGGTTTGCTTTACAAGCTCAAAAGATATTCTAACTACTATCCTATTAAAGCAGGAGTTCCACAGGGCAGCGTCCTGGGTCCAATCTTCTATAATCTATACACCGCTGATAGATAGGGCTATACACCCTCTACCACCAATACCTTCTTGGCAACATTCACAGACGACACTGCAGTCCTGTCAACCCATCCAGACCCTTATATAGCATCCCAAAACCTTCAAAAACACCTTGATGAGATCGAGTATTGGTGCAACCAATGGCGAATCAAAGTCAATGAAGCAAAATGTTCCCACATAACCTTTACCCTCTGCCGCAAGTCCAGTCCACCAGTCTTTTTAAATTCGATTCCTCTCCCTGTGTCTGAGACAGTACGGTATTTAGGCTTCCATCTCGACAAAAGACTGACATGGAACCCACACACGAGGCTAAAAAGACAAGAACTAAACAGACGCTTTGGACAACTGAACAGACT
This sequence comes from Acanthosoma haemorrhoidale, assembly GCA_930367205.1. Lineage (NCBI taxonomy): Eukaryota > Metazoa > Arthropoda > Insecta > Hemiptera > Acanthosomatidae > Acanthosoma > Acanthosoma haemorrhoidale. The sequence goes on from OV884009.1 coordinate 117,200,464, forward strand.
ACTTCGAAGGACATCCCATCTCTCAATAGAAAATAAACTATTTATTTACAATGTCATACTTAAGCCAATCTGGACATACGGAATAGAGCTGTGGGGGACAGCAAAAAAGTCGAACATCAAGCGCATCCAATCCTTTCAATCACAAGTCCTGAGAACAATAGTAAATGCCGCTTATTACGTCAGCAACAAAACCCTTCACAATGATCTGAATATACCCTATATTCTTGAACTCATCCCTTCCAAGTTCATAAAATTCTATAGTAACCTATCCAACCACCCTAATTCCCTAGCACATTGCATTGCACCACTCATCCCTATAATCCTCTTCGGAGATTAAAACTGAAATGGCCTCGTGACCTGCTATAATTAAGTGATAGTGGGAGTCCTGGCAATGGACAGTTTCTCTAATCATATCCTGAGCGCCTGTGGCTCTCGCGCTCTTGGTCAGCCTCCGCTGGCTCTTATCCAGTGACGCGGCTGACGTAGGAGCGTGGGGGACTTCCCAAGACTCCGCTTCCTGCTTCGCATGCGAGGGGGGGTGACTACCTTGTGGACTTAAATATGTTATGAATGATAACATTTATCTCAATTACTTATTGTCTAATAAGGCAGATTGTAATTTTACCTTAATAAAATTGTTGAATCAGAAAATTATATATATATAAGTTAATGTTTATTGAATTACAAGCTAAGAAAGGTTGGTAATAAGAACACGTAGAACGTTATAACAAGACTGCTTTATTTAGACCAAGATCTATAGGTATTACCTGTAAACATATACAGATAACATATGTTTGGGGATTAAGGCTGGGCACTAGCGGCGCCTGGACTTTACTCCCCCCCACCAGTTTACGAACACCCATTCGCAAACTTTGAAGTCCAACACTCGGACGTCTTAGTCCATTCAAATAATGCTCCGCTAATGTTACAAAGGAGCAAAGGCCAGCCCCGCCCGTACACAGCCTGTAATCCCTCACATTAAGCTCTAAACCTATAAAACGTAAAAACCAACTGTCACTTGTAAAAAAAAACATAAAAGAAAACTTTGACTTTGAAAAAAAAAACAATACTTCTGTGGGAAAAATCACATAACTATACTTATTTACAATGTTCCTCGCGTGTATGCTGCGAGGACACTCCAGCTCATTCCTGATCTACAACCTCCCCCCCTGGTGGAAGCTTTAACTGTTCTATGTGGACATTTCGCCGCTTCTTAGGGGGTCGTATACTCTCAATTGTCACGACGTTGTGTTCCCTAATCACGACCACTTTAAATGGGCCCTCATATCTCACCAGCTCTTTGCTCCTATATGACCCTAGTTTTTTATAGACGATAGTCCCGATTTTAAGTTCCCCCATTCGATCCCGGACTTTGAGGTTTTCCCGTTCCACTCGTCTCACTTTGTCCCTTGTTAGCCTTTCTCGGACTTTGTCACATATTTTCCTCAAACCGACAGTATTACTCGCCATTTTCTCCGCCATTCCCTCGTCTGCTACCGTCTCTGCCCCATTTCTCCGTCTTTCGCGCAGCCCAAAGAGGATCTCGAACGGGGAGAACCCCGTCGCGGTGTGGATCGAATGATTGTAAGCGGCCACCGCCTTCGGCATTGCCTCATTCGCCGGCAGACCCTTTTCCGCGTGTTATACCCGCAGGTGGTCACTCAGGGTGCTGTGCAATCTTTCTATCCCTCCTCTACTCTTAGGGTGCCCTGGGGTATTAAGATGCCAAGAGACATCGAGAGTCTTCATTTCTTTTCGGATGTTGGCATTGTCAAATTCTCTGCCCCCATCCGACGAGATCCGGTCTGGTACTCCGTAAAACTGGAACCAGGTATTTAATGCCAGCATTACCGCGTCTGATGACCGATCTTGCACCGGGTGCGCCATGGCCACTTTGCTAAAGCTGTCGATTGTGGTAACCCACTTATACCCCCTCCAAGTGAAGGTATCCACTTGTAAGTCACTCAACGGTGTCTCGGCGGTGGGCGATTCTTCTTGTCGCCCCCGTGGCGGATGTCTGTCATACTTCGTAGTGAGACAAACTGCACATGCCCCTATCATTTCTTGTATGCTCTTTTTCATTCCCCACCAAAAGTACCTCCGCCGCAACGCTTGCAACGTTTCCTGAACTCCACGGTGGTTCGTTTTTCCTTGGTGATAGGCCAGCGTCACTTCCAGCTGCTGTTCTCTGTCTTTGAGTGTTTCCACCATCGACGTGCACCGAATAAATATCCTATCCACTCCAAGTTGTTCCGTTCGCCAGAGTCTACGAATTTTCTCCCAAATAGTGGCATTCCCTACAAATACATGATGGGTCTTTCCGGGTTCCGAGGCATCTTTCAATGCACGGCAAATTTGGTCGTTCCTAACCCCTGGTGGCGACCAAATCGTCGCGATTTTACTTCTCCCATAACTGTCATATGCTATCTGCAGCCGCCCTGAGGTCTTGGATTTCCAAATGATCTGCCGTCTTTTGTCGTTCACGATCCCTTCTGTTACTTCCATTTCAACAGGTCTTTCGGCGGCGGAACCTTCCTCTTCAAGGGTTTCCTCACCTTCGCTATCTCCTCGCGTACCGAGGCTTCCATCCTCCCCGGGTGTCCATTCCCGGAGAAACTGTTGGTTTTCCCCGGATGGTTCCCCTTCTTCCAATGCATTCACAGTAATGGCTCTGGACAGCCAGTCTGCCACTACGTTCTCTTTCCCGGGTTTATATATGATCTCCATATTGTACTGGGACAAAAACTCTTTCCACCTCGTGACCCGCGCCGAGGACTCCTTTAACTTTCCTACCCATTGTAGGGGTCTGTGGTCGGTGTGAACACGGAATTTTCTGCCGAAGACATATGGGCGGAAATGGTCTATAGCCCAGACGATACCTAGGAGCTCTCTCTCTAGAGCACTATACCGCGCTTCCGTTTCTGTGAGCCGTCGACTAGCGTACGCCACCAGGCGCTCCCCACCGTCTCTCTCCTGCGACAACACTGCCCCCAGTGCGTATTCGCTGGCATCAGTGGTGATTGTGAAGGGATGTTGGAAATCGGGAAATGCTAATATTGGTTCCTCTTGTAAGCTAGACATACATTTCCGGATGTTCTGCTCCATGATTGGGGTAATTACCACCCTCGCTCCCTTTCGCAGTAAATTATTAATAGGCACCAGGTAGGCCGCCGATATGCCGTATTTCTCCGTCTCGTCCCCAGGTCTATTTTTCTTCCTCACTGCCCATAGAGGACTGTTATATGGCGAAGTGCTATCAATTATAATCCCTTGCCGTTTGAGACTCTCTAGCTCCTCTCTAATATGCCTACGTAGTGCCTGCGGATATCGTCTCTCTTTCACGTATGTGACGCGTTCTTTCTTTAACTGGATCTCGTGGACCGTCTTCCCAGTCGCTCCTAGCGTGTCTCCCTCTACGTAAAAAATATCCTCAAACTCCCTCTGTAAGCCTTCCCTCCAGCCCTCTATTTTATTAACCGCCCCTATCCGCGCTCTTCCGTCCCATATAGTCCCTTGACATTTATATTCCACTTTCCCCAACTTAATGTTCCATTTTTCCCCGATATTCTCCACACGCGCGCCTACCTTCCCCAACATGTCGCACCCAACTATCACCTGGTACTCCCGCGGCATGTTTCCTACGATATGTATCTTTAGATCTCCCCCTTTCTTCGCCCACCTATTTAGCCCTATGACTAACTCTCCCACTACCTCGCAAGGGCCTCCCAGGGTGATTAAACTACAATTACATACCTGAATCTGGAGTGCCCTCTCTTCGCCATACAGCCTCTCCAGCGCTCCGCGGGACATAATGGTGTTGGTGCTTCCCGTGTCCACCAGACACATCTCTCCTCCTTTGACCCTAATTATTGGCAACGCACAGATCCTCTCCCGAATTGCATTACATCTCAGGATGCGGTCGCCTCTCTGCCAACACGCTCCTCAGGCTTCATCACGTTGCTCCCATCTACGTGACTCGACCTTTTGCCCTGTCTGTCTCCTGTTTCTGCTGCGCCTCGCTTCTTCTCCTTCAGTTCCCGAAGTCCCTGATGACTCATCTTCTGATGATCCACTCTCCCCATGTGTCATGCTCCGTCTCTCTCTTACTTCTTGAGTGTTTACCTCCATTGGTTCTGGTCGTTGGTATTCTCTCCTCCGGAAGATATACGGGCAATGCCTCGCGATGTGTCCTTCCTCGCCACACTCAAAACATTTTGTTCGAGGACACTGTGCCACTAAATGTCCTGCCTTCCTACATCCGTGGCATTTTCTTTCTTCCCTGGGCGGGGCATACCTCGGTCTCGTTCCTCTAAATCTTCTTTCTCCTGTCGTTCCCTTGTCTCTGCCAATAACGGACGTTTCTGGCCTCCTCCAGGTTGGTTTCAGGGTCCGGGTTCTTTTGTATGCAACTCGGCTCCACTCATTGTCGACGTCTTGCACCCTCACTTCTTCCTCCTTGGCACTAGTGTCGATCATTAATTGTGCACACTCCGAGAACGAGCGCTCATCAGAGAATCCTTCCTTTCTTCCTGTCTCCTTGGCCAGTTGCACTTTTAGAATTGTGGATAAGAATCCCATTCTACCCTCCACCTCTTCTACGCTAATCGACTCTCTCATCTTCTCCGTTATCTTATTGAAACGGACTACTAAATTTTCTTCTGCTTTAGCTCCAATTAAAGCTGTGAGACGGTCTCCTCCTTTTAGGAAATGGTTTAGCTCACCCAGTTCCCCAGTGAATCTCTCCAGCTCCGCAACAGCCTTCCTCAGATCCTGGGTATTCATCGCTTTTACCCTCATCAGCGCGAGCGCCGTGGCATGAACTTCTGGCATAGTTCCCACTCTTCTAATATCTGCTCCCTCTACGAGATTCAAGACGGGCTGTCTCAAAACTCCTCCTTCAGTCATCTTCTCTCTTTCGCGTATAGAAGAAAAAAAAACAAAAAAAAAAATTACGCTCGCACTCGATAACTCTCTTTCTCCACGGTTCCCGGGTTTCGGCACCAGTTAATGTTTATTGAATTACAAGCTAAGAAAGGTTGGTAATAAGAACACGTAGAACGTTATAACAAGACTGCTTTATTTAGACCAAGATACCTCTATCTATAGGTATTACCTGTAAACATATACAGATAACATATGTTTGGGGATTAAGGCTGGGCACTAGCGGCGCCTGGACTTAACTTATATATATATATATTGGGGTTTCCAAAATGTTGGGGTCTGGTTGTAATTGAGTGGGACAAGTGATGTTCCGATCCAGAAAGATAACCTTAAAATATAACTGGTTTTTCGCTCTTAACCAAAACATATTGTAATTTAAAAATTATTCTTTTAGCATTAGCTCCCATTTGATCAATCACTGTGCCAACTTTGGTCTCGATCACGGGTAGGGCGTGCGTAGTGAACAGCTACGGCTTGGACGAATACAAATGAACTCACAGATGCATACAGATTATCCCATTACAGGCACACAAATTTAGCGTGTAAAATTAAATTGTATCTACAGAGGGTGGATGTTTTGCGCAGCTACATGGAGTTTAACGACCCCCGAGCTCCTGAGTAATGTGCAAACCATGCATACACAGGAAAGTACACTACGCATGTAAATCAGTGTCAATGAGTTAATTGATTGGCACGTATCACAGGTAAGTTTACCATGTTGAAAAATTAGCAAAGAACAATGGATATACAAGAACAAAGTGGACATTGACTTTGATGGGCTAGGGGTTTCACGCCAAAATAAAATCAACTAACAAAACGGAAAGCAGACTTTAATAAGAGGGTGGTGTTTTTGGGAATAGGGACTCCTGATTGTTTTTCATCATTTCTCTAGTCTATTATCTGTAAATGAAAGGTTCGGGGGAAGTGCTTAGTAAAAGATGTTTGAGTGTTTGAATATATTTATTCTGGTGGCCGAAAATTTACAATGTCATTTATTAATTGATTGAACAAATTATTACCACTATTTCTGTTACACCATAAAAATTCACACAAATATGAGTCTATCAAACTTGTTCTTGAGCCAAGTTCTTTTTTGTTGCTTGCCTTCGCTTGTGCATATAACAATTCAATTCGTTGTGCATGACTATCTGTGGTAGGCTCTACGAAATTATCCCTTCAGGATCACAAAATTAAACTGAAATATTATCAGGTACCAAGGTTCACTAAGACAGGTGAAACTAAACATAAATATAGATAAAAACAGAACACATTACAGAAAAGGTCAAAGGCAGTAAAATAACAAAAATAATGCTGGATATGAGTGGGGTCCCTATTCCCAAAAAGGCCCTAAGAGGGATTAAACTAAGTGTTGAGGGATCATTCACTTTCCCAAGAACACATCTTGTAGATCAAGTGCCTACACTAAGAAGAGAAAAACCATCTGTCGGGCTCAGATACGTGAGTCCCCAAGGTGGGGAGGAGACGCCTGCCACGGGCTAGGGTCACTCACTACAACCTCTAGCCGCAGTCCGGCGAGCGCCTAGAAAGAGATAAGGCGGGCGGACCCGTGGTCTTTCACCCTGGCTGCCGGCCTAGTCGACGGGCAGCCTAATTCGTTTTCATCTGACTCCATAAGATCTTAGAAGGTGTGCCCTGACAAAGCACTATGTTCAGGAGAAGAGAAACAGGGTAGGTTTATAGGTAGTTTGTGTGGTCTTGGAATGACCACGAATTCACACTCGGTGTCTAAGGGTAGGCGAAAACCGTCCGGATCCCAAAGGTGAGTGTGAACCGGAGTGAAGCAGACTGGATTGCCGTGGTAGACGCTACTCGGTAAGTTTGTAGGGCCACGGCCACCGTCGTCCGCGAGGGAGAGGTCTCTCCTAAGGAGGTGCTAGTTTTAGCGAGACGAAGGCAGAGATTCCCACTCAGAAGGTGTGATGTCTGACAACGCTGGACTAAAACATGCAGAGAGAGATGCATAGGTAGTTGAATGAGAAGACCATGGTTTTGAGTAGAGCAGCAAGCGTCAGTGCAGAGAGAGAGAAGTGTTCAAGGTGCCAGTTTGTTTCTTTCTGGCGTCTGTTTTTTTTTTTTTTTTTTTTTCAAAATCTTTTTATTGATAATATATATATACAATGACAAAAATAAATAAATAAATTTGGAATTACAGCTGTCTCCTCGTGCTGCATTCGCAGATGCATATTAAGGAATGCATACTTATAGCTATATGCAAATATGCAAATATAATACTTTCAGATTGTTGTTAATAAGTCCAATACACATACACTCACTAGGTTATGAGGCTCACCTTCAGCTTGTGACCGTGGAAAACACTAACACTAAAACCTAAACCTAGAACCTAAGACTAAAGCGTTCCGGCCGCGACAGAGTCCTGCCATCGATGGGGGAACGGAGCGGGGGTGATCGTGTTAAACACCGAGTTTGTCAAATATTGCAGGGAGTTAAAAAATTTGATATGTCTACGTTGGATGAACTCATCCACCGTAGGCAGATCAAAGATCTTGTGAAGCTCACTGTTGCTCCGCTGCTCGAATGAAGTACCTCTGACCACTTTCATTAGTATACCGTTTTGGAATTGTTGGAGTCGCCGAGCTGTTGTATACGTCAGATAGCGAAAAGGCGGTGCACCATACAGCAGAGTAGGCCTGAGTATACTCTTGTAGATCAGTAGCTTGAGACGCAGTGATAGATTGGGGGAGGTCAGTAAATGCGTAAGCCGGTAAGACTTCGTGCGGGTTTGCTTCAACTTCCTCGCGAAATGGTTACTAAAATGGAGGTGTCTGTCCATTTTAATTCCCAGATATACCAGGTTGTTAGCTGGTGAATTTTCCTCCGTTCCTAGTATGTAACTAGTAGGTAGTGGGCTTTTTCCCTTTTACGCAGTCAGTCTTACCCGCGTTTACAGAGATATTGAGTCTCCCCAATCTCTCACTGATCTGGTTACAGGCTACTTCAGCCTGTCTTGGAGCTACCTTGGCACAGAGGACCTGGCGTCTGTCTTAGGACGCGTGGTTTATATAGGCAGGCCAGCCGTGGTGGGGATGGCTCCCCACCTGCGGCTGTTTCCCCCACTAGCTTACCTCCCCTCTCCACCTGACGTCATAAGGTTTATTTGTACAAATATGGAAACAGATATTTTCTAGGCCGAGATGAGGGTAACTTTTGATTATTCGTAATTGAGAGGTGGCCACAACACCATCTAAGAAGAGCAATCTGGGGACAGCCTCACGAACTACTTTACCCCCTCCTTGCACGACTAAGCAGATTTCTCTCTGAGCCAGAAGCAATCACAGTGTATGCACTTATGGAGTTTACATCCTTTTTTTCTCTACTGTACTCTTCACTGTGAGTGAGTTGATTTCATTCAACCTCCAGGCGAAGGAGAGAAGAACAGAATGCAGAAACATCAAAACAATATCCACCATGAACTAACCACTTTTCTCTACATCTCAACTCCAAGTAAGTCCGCCTAAACTTCAATCAAATTCAACCCTGGCTTGATCCATCACTACATATTCATCTATTCTTCAGTCACTCTGTATATCTCCTTATTTTTATTTCAAATCATTGTTGTCCTAAAATGTTCCTATTTTGGCCAACCCCACTTTAATCATGTATTTTACAGCATTATATTACTTTATTACCTTCTATTTCAGTTCAGTAGTTCAGTAGTTCTCTTCATGTCTTCCAGTTACAGTCTAATTAAACTTTAATAAAAAGTCCACTCAATCTTTAATTTCAATTCTCATTATTGTAACTTACCAGCTCCTAAAACTCATTTTTTTAGATCTTTGGCTAATATTTAGCTCCATCTAAATCACCGAAATCAAACACTAGGACAAGTGGTTGGATGATTGTGTTATAACGCAGACAACAATTTAAATAAACAGCTGTGAAATGTTTTTAAAAATATATGTTTTCTGTGTTTATAAAACAAAATATATAACCTATATCTAAAACTATCGTACAATTTAGCAAATGCGAGGATAGGAGGGCCAAATGCAAATATAATAAAATTATACCGACACTTATTGGACAACAATGCAAATCCGTGGATTAGACGACCAAACGTGGCCGCAACTGGGTTTCGAGGTTAAAATGCACGGGTTGCTCATCTCACAAGAGATGGCAAGGTTTAATGTTGTACGAACTATAAGAACAAAGATATCTATGATGGTTACATAATATAAAAAAAAATAGGAAAAGTATGTCCTTATCTAACTATCTACTCTATATAGTATACATCCATATACATATGTATAACTTAATATATAACACCATAATATGAACTGAAATATATCTAAATGTAGAGCAACATGTTGCAGTTTGCAATTAAGGTTTTTGAAATGGCGTTTGGATGCCTCCAAGATGTTCGATGGACGCAACATCCAAAAGATGCACAACATACAAAAGAAAGACAGGATAGTGTGAGCGGTAGGAAATTAAGTGATCTCTCACGAAACGTATACATTATTTGAAGCATTTAAAACCTATTTATACTTAACGTGATCATGGAAAATAATAAAAATATACATTTATACATACAATTGCATGATAGGGCTGCGACATATTTCTTATTTTAAACTTAACAATATTTTCATTCAGAGAACTTTTGTAACAAGCTAGTATTGTCTTATTGTCGTATTTGACTTGTCACGCTTCATTTTCTAATAAATTTTGAAATAAAATTATTTTATTTACTCTATGTTAGTAGTCGAAAATTAAGAAAGTCCAACGTTTTATTGAATAAACTTATCACTATACCATTTAAAAGTGGCTATTATCAGTTGATCATTTCATTGCATTGCGTTCCTCCTAATATATATTAACATAAATTTATTTTTCAGATATACAGTCGAATGCTTCAACTATCGCGAATCCTACACAAGCTTTGGGTAAATATATTTGTTTTATTTATATACTATAACATGTTTCTAGGAAATTAACAGTGTTTAGATATAATAAAATTTTTATGTATAAGAGACCAACTATTTACCAATGAGTTATTTTATTAGTGAACTATAGAACCAACTGCGAACATACAAGGATAAGTTCTAGGAAATGAGCTAGCCAATGAAGGAGTAAAAGCAGGAGTTTATAATAAAACCTTGCCGATACTATTAGTGAGTGGTTTAAATTATACTGAAGGCAGAACAGAATAAAAAAATAGGCGATATCCACAAATGATAGGCAGGCATCACAATTCATTCACACTTTACGAGAATCAAACTTAAAAAGTGAAAAACTCAACCAAATATCTTCTGGGCAGACATACTTATAGAAGAGCCTTCAAGAAAAAAGCTGATCAAAAAGAACTAAACCGAATTTCATACAATTTTCGACACCATTTACTACTTGGCTTTGGAGTAAAATACCATCATTAAATAGTTATATATTATTCTCCTATTTTCTTATTTTCTGTTTTTGAATAAATTCTGTTTTGGTATCCAATAAGTAGCCTATTATGTAATATTTATTATATCCTTATTGTTCGTTTATTGCTCTTCTTCTTCACTTGTTATTTTACAACCTCATCAATACCATTAACCGTGGAGTAGCAGGCTCATATTTTCTATTGATTACGGTATACTATGTCGATTTCATAATCATTCTACATGAGCATGGCTCTGCATTCTGATTGATGACCAGAACTGCTTTTATTAGTCTTACCTCTTGATCTTACCTTATTTAATTCCCAAATTCCACTTGCACCATTGCTACCAAATAAATAGGAACTTTCCCGTCTTCGCATGTAATATTTTATGTTTGTTCGGTAAACCGATGTCGCGTGATATCAACCACATTTTAAATGAGTTTTTCTTTAATTAAATCCAAAGTTTTGCGATAGATAGCTCGCAAATAGCATGTATTGTCTGGAGGTGCCACTGCTTGTTCGTATGGCAAGACTCCTGCCACACAACAAATAACGCATTTATATTTACAATTGAAGAAACATTATGGTTCCTCCCAGTTGGTAGTAATTGCTAGATTGGTTTATTTCTTTTGCATGCTTCACTCATTTTGTGATTAAAATAAGTAAGTATTTAAAAATATTGAAGCAAGATACGCCGTGAATAAACATTTGGGCATTTAACTAATATGTAGTGAATAATCAACTAAATACGTCGAATTTTTACACAAACTACATTATGTTTCACTACCAGCTCCCACCACTCACGTTAATTGTTAATATTAAGTTTTATAATGCTAAGAACAAGTAGAAGGGGTATGAGCAGAACTGTACACCTGCCTCGTGACTTCATGGAAGTTACTGATGGTTCCCTCTTATTTTTAAGTAAGCAACCGCATCCCTCCAAGACCTCCCTACTTCAAAGAATGTTATCCTTTTCTTTTACATATATGTCTCAGCTTTAGTCCCAGACCCCACTTGTTCCTAGACCTTCCACCCAGTATGTAGTAACGTAACTCGCAATATTTTTATATACCAGTGTTGTGATTGTACTTCATAATAAAGCTTTTCTTTTTTTTTCTCTTAAAAGACTCTCCTTTACAAAGATTATTTAACTATTATATACAGTGGAACAGTTTGGCAGCACTGTCAAACAATATTTTTCAGTTTGTAAACCACGGTGTGGTGTGTTAAAGATTGATAGAAGAAATATTATTAAAATGTTATAATATAAATAAATAATTATTTTCAAACAAATGCGCCTTGATTACTAAATATTTAAAAAAAATGCATTACATTTTAATGAAAACTTAATTTATTACTTAGTATTTTCGTGGTTGGCAAACGTAAAACGGTTTGTGGGGCCATGGTCCCCCTGCCCTAATTAATTGGACTGGAAATGATTTTAATTACCAAGTAATTTATGTTTCTTCGTTATTTATTGTAGGACGTTTTTATTAGTTTAATATAGTACATCTAACACAAACTACAAAATTACATATTACTCAGGGCGTCGATAAATTCAATTTGATGCACTTCTCAACATAATAGAAAATATTTGTTATTTTATTATCAATTAACATATTATTAAATGATACTTAATCATGTTTTATACAGTTGGCAGTATTTTATAAACTCTGGAGTAGACTTTGAGTGAAACAATATATTTGTGCTTAAAAATGAATTTTCTGATCGTGGTTTTGTTCTAAAATACAATTTACGTTATATGTGTTGTTGGTGTTAATTTTCTTTTCTTTCATTTTCAGAAAAACGAAATATGTCAGCAGTTCTACCAACTCCAATTCCAGGTAAGACCTAAATATCTGCATTTGAAGTATGCATAACCTACATTAAAATCAGGTAATAGGTAAACAGGTTATGTGGTCTACATAAAACTTTTTTTTTTTCATTTGTATTTCATGTAGGTATTTTCATTGTTAGTAATGAAATATTTCTACGAATAACCTAATAGTGGGGTTAACATGGAGCATTTGTTTCTACTGATTTCCTTACGGTTACAATAAAAAAATAGTAATAAAACAGCATCAGCATCAACTTAATATAAAAGTCATAGCGTTCAAAATTTACCTTTGCTCATTGATAACTTTTACAGTTTTTTTTTTTTCTTAGGGCATGTCATAGATCCCCTTTGAACTCTAAGGTCATTGATACCCAACAAATCGATTACTTTAAATTATCAAATTACTAATTTATTATACTTACAATCAACAACAAATGCAGCTACATGCATATTATAATTTTTGTGTGGAGTGCTCAGATTAATTTTGTTTATTTTACATGTTCTAACGGGAACCATATCCTCTACATTTAATCAGACGTAAACAAAAAAGATAAATCCCTCTTGTTAAATCATGGTAATCTGTGGAGAGCAGATAATACCACAATTAATATGACTTTACAATTAATAGTTTTATGTAAGGGCTAGTGGACAGTATGTCAAAATAATGTTTAAAAAAAATTCTGAGCCTGAAACATGGAATCATATTAAAAAATAAATATTATATAATTAAGCAAGCTTCTGGTAAAATGGGGGTCAGTGACCAAAATCAGGGTCCAATATTTGATTAGTGTGGGTTGGTTATAAATAAATCCTAAAATAAAATAATAATTAGTACAGAAGGAATGGTTTGTGGATATGCAAATTATAAAGCAGAAGGCTTATGAGTTGGGGCGATTCTGCTCATGGTTAATTAAATTCTCTAATGGTAGTTTACTTGATGATATGTGTTGGTTGGCCAACTCATCTCCTCTCCTCTCTCCCACAGCTTGGCTGATGTAATGTTCTACTTACTCATGGTGTGCAGCAGGGACATAAAACATAGGATACTGCTAAGCTGGTCAAAGGTCAGTAGCCTCTTTGGGCTTAGGGCTTGAGCAGTTGTGGCAGGCAACATCTATTAATTGCCGGCAAATGTATGGTTTCTCACAACGGAAATCCGAAGCTTGATGTGAATCTGGAAACCGACAAGTGGCACGAATGACTTCGCAGCACGAACGGCGATCACAGAAAGCTTTAGAAGACCATAAAGAATAAGACCTTTACTCTCCACTTCTTTCACACACACAATTCTTGTATCAGGTTGCGGTACTTTCCTGGCACTTAGGAACAAGCCATATTGATCTCACTACTCCCAATCTACCTATTACCACACATAGGGAAGATTTTAGAGAAAATTATTTTGTGTTATCTCAAAGCGCGGACAACGATATCAGTTTGTCAGAGCAGATAGGATTTCAAGCCAGGCTTAGCACAGAACCTCCCCTTGTGAAACTACAGTCAGAAGCTAGCCAGAACCTCGACTCTCATATATTCTACCCAAATATACATTCAAATAGCCTAACGATTATACTTTGATTACATCGCTGATAGAAAATGTATGGGGGGGATATATATATTTCCTTTATGTGATATGGTGGAGTTCCCTGTGAGTTATTTCGAAAGTTAAGTTGTTTTTCAAGGTTTGCTGAGATTTCTTAAATTCGAATATTTATTTAAGGAGAATCATTCAGCAGTCCTGGCTTATCAGTTTAAATTATCTTTTTAGGATGGTTTTTTAGTTTAAATAATATCGGAAAATGGGAAATGTTACTAAACCATCACCTGTAGTCCTTACTCGTTGATTAAGCTCATTAAAATAACGTATCCACAATCTATTTGATGTTTTTAATATTTTTATGTTATAATTTTTTATTTGTCTTAACTTTACAGAAATCCAGCCAAACTCCTCCACTCCAACTCTAATAACAGGTAAATCAATATTATTTCGAATATATATTTTTAGGTCGCCTGAGTATATTTATTTTACTTTTAGAACAGATTTTAATGCAATCTTGAGTTTCAACATTAACGATTGAGTGAAATATCCAAAATATTAAAACTTTTTTTGGTAAACTTCCGAATGTATAACACAATCTATTTGTGAGTTCAAGCTTCAAGAATTTGACAGGTGCAATAGAAAACAGCAGTATACTATAAAATTAAGAAAATATTTTTTGATATACGATATACGATTCCAATTGGATATACGGGATAGATATGATGGGGCCTCATGGCGTATTCATCACCCTTCCAAATGGTTCTTATGCGATTCTAGGTCACCGTCTTGTCACCGAAGGCTGTTTCGGGTACTTCTAGCCCAAGCCTCTCACCTATATACTTTGCACAAGGTTTTAGCCAAAAAAAAAAGAAAACACTTCACACTGTGAAACTCTTTATTCTCCATTCAGTTTTTCTCACTATAACCTCCTCACTCACTCATCTCAATCGATATATTTAATCATTGATAAATCGATATTTTTACTAATAGTTATTAATTTTATTGCTATTCTATTGTTACCCTACATTACTCCTCTCCCAGTAACATGAAGGATGTTACGATATTAATTACACAAAACTATATTAATCACTAGAGGCACATTTCACATTTGATCACTGTAGGTAACGCTGGGGAAACCTGACTCTTCTACCAGTTCTTGTTGTTACCTCATCTCTGGACGCTGAAGCTGGAAGATCCTGACTAGTCATTAAGGGCTGTGGCTTCATAGGCATTGTCAATAATCTTGGTTGTTGATCCATCCTACATGTTGGGTCATCAGGGTCCAAAATGTAAGCAGGCTTCAACCGATCTAATGAAATATTCACCTGTTTCCTTTGATCTGAAGGGTGATGTACTTTTCTTGCCTTGATATTATAAGGTATGGTCCTTCATAAGCTGGCTCAAAGGGCTTCTTTAATCTATCTACTCTTACAAAAACATGGGTGCACACTTTGAGATCTTTGTGTATAAATACACTTCTTGAATTCTTCTTTTCTGACTTTATTGGTTTAAGGGCATTCATCTGATCTTGTAACCGAGAGAGAAAAGTGCCGTGTTCCATGCGAGATGTCTTCTCTTGAAAAAATTCACTTGGCAGTTGAAGAGGTTTTCCATATACCATGTGAGCAACCGAATGATTGCCATCATCTCGGAGCGCCGCACGTAAGCCAAGCAAGACTGTAGGCAAGGTTTCTGTCCACTTCGGAGAATTTTGAGCTTTAATAGCAGCTTTTAGAGTCCTATGTAGGCGCTCGATTTTGCCATTACATTGTGGATGGTATGGGGAACTCCTCTGAAGCTTTATACCGCAAACGCTAGCCAGGTTTCTAAATAACTCCGATTCAAATTTTCGGCCTTGGTCAGTAATAACTTTAACAGGTGTGCCAAATCTGCAAATCCAATATTTGTAGAACGCTTGAGCCACCGACTCAGCTGTTATGGTCCGCAATGGTATGACTTCCATCCAAGATGTAAACCGATCAATCGCAGTGAGGCAGTATATCTTGTCGTCAGATGGTGGAAGAGGGCCGATTATATCCAAATGTATTACACTGAATCGATCGTCTGGCTCTTCATATTTTCCTATTGGTGTTTTTGTATGACGTATTACCTTGTTGCTCTGGCAACCAATACAAGCCTGAGCCCATTCCTTAATATCTTTGTATACCGGGCCATATAAATTTTGCTGTTACTTGTCGGACTGTGGACTTAATCCCTGGATGAGACAACGAGTGTACACTGTTGAAAACTTGTTGTCTATATTGTTTAGGAATATAGGGTCTAATTGTTGAAGTTGAAATGTCACACCAAAGAACTTGTCCATTCGGAAGGGGGTGTTGTTTCAAAGTTAAGGAAGTATCAGATTCACGTAGCAGTTTAAGGTCTTGATCATCTTTTTGACTAGCTGCAATTTTGTCATAATCTATAACAGTCATGGCATCAAGTCGTGATAATGTATCAGCCACACTATTGTCGTTTCCACTGACGTGTCTGATCTTGGTTGAAAACTGGGATATATATTGTAGATGACGCTGCTGTCTCGGAGATGCTTTCTCATTTTTCTGTTTAAACGCAAAAATTAAGGGTTTGTGATCGGTATAAATAGTAATGTCACTTCCTTCGATCATATGTCTAAAATGTTTTATAGATAGATAAATAAAGCACCAACACTGGGGCTCAAGATCCACAAATACACGAGGACGTGCTTTGCTGTCTGCACTCACACGGAGACATTGCTCCACTATCTCTCCTGACACAGCCACCTATTGGCCATCAGATCCCAACCGAAATCCAGATCTCCTTGACTTTTTCTTCTACAATAGTTTAGGAACACTAAACTATTCACTCAAGCGCCTCGATGACCTCTCCTCTGATCATAGTCCTTTATTATTAACCATTTCCCTAAGACCAATTCACAAACTGCCTCCCCCTTCATTTATTAGGGGCCCAGTTGACTGGGACCACTTCCGTCAGCTTCTTACAGAGTCCGTAAACCTCAAATTATCCCTGAAAACATCCCAAGACCTAGACGATGCAGTGCATTCTTTCACTACTCTGGTCCAGAGGTCGGCTTGGGAGGCATCGTCACCCCATCGTCACCCAAGAATCCACAATCATAATCGTTTACCTCAACATCTCAAAGATCTAATCAAATCCAAACGCCGCTCTAGAACAGTGTGGCAAAGATCCCGGCATCCTGCTGATCGCCGCTCGTACAATCAGTACTGCCGATTGGTAAAGCGGCGATTGGCATCCTTCCGTTCTGATTCTTTCAATTCCTACCTCTCCTCTCTGTCTACCAGGGATAACTCCTTGTGGAATGTAACCAAAAAAATCCTAAAGTATCAACCTGTTTCACATCCACTCCGTCGTGATGATGGGTCCTGGGCGGCCTCGGATGGAGATAGGTCGGAGGAATTTGCTCTGCATCTTACCCATACTTTCACACCTCACCTTTCTCATCAAAGCCATACTCACAGCAAAACTGTGGAAGATTTCCTCACTTCACCTATTCCTCTCTCTCTTCCACCAAAAGCCGTTAATCCATCTGAGGTCAAATACCTTCTGAAAAACTTACCTTACAGAAAATCCCCTGGATATGATCTCCTAACTCCTCAAATTCTCAAACAACTTCCTCCTAAAGCCATAACCTTCCTGACCTACATATATAATTGCATTATCCGAACGACACACTTTCCTCTCCTCTGGAAACATTCCATTATTGTCCTATTCGCCAAACCCGGTAAACCACCCAATGACGCCTCATCTTACCGTCCAATTAGCCTACTCCCTATCCTCTCAAAAATATTTGAGAAACTCCTACTAAAACGTCTACTTCCAATTGTTGAATCCAAAAACCTTTTTCCCACACACCAGTTTGGTTTCCGCCAACGACATTCCACTGCTCAACAAGGCCTTCGCGTTGTTGATCACATCTCCTCAGCCCTTGAAACCAAAAAGTATTGCACTGCTGCCTTTCTCGATATAGCTCAAGCTTTTGACAGGGTTTGGCACGCAGGTTTGCTCTACAAGCTCAAAAGACATTTACCACAGACCCTTTTCCTAATCCTACAGTCCTACCTTTCAAACCGCTTCTTCCAAGTCCGCTGTGGCTTAGAATACTCTAACTACTATCCCATAAATGCAGGAGTTCCACAGGGCAGTGTCCTAGGCCCCATCCTCTATAACCTATACACCGCTGATGTCCCTTCTACTTCCAACACCTTCTTGGCTACATTTGCAGATGACACTGCAGTCTTGTCATCCCACCCAGACCCCGACATAGCATCCCATAACCTTCAAAAACACCTTGACGAGATCGAGTATTGGTGCAATCAATGGCGGATCAAAGTTAATGAAGCAAAATGCTCCCACATTACCTTCACCCTTTGTCGCAAGACTTGTCCATTAGTTTATTTTAATTCTATTCCTCTCCCAGTAACCGAGACAGTACGGTACTTAGGCTTCCATCTCGACAAACGACCTGGAACCCACATACGAGACTAAAAAGACAAGAACTAAACAGACGCTTTGGACAACTGTACAGACTACTTCAAAGGACATCCCATCTCTCAATAGAAAATAAACTACTAATCTACAAAGTTATACTTAAACCAATCTGGACATACGGAATAGAGCTATGGGGGACAGCAAAAAAGTCGAACATCAAGCGTATCCAATCCTTTCAATCCAAAGTCCTGAGAACAATAGTAAATGCCCCTTATTATGTCAGCAACAAAACCCTTCATAACGACCTTAATATACCCTACATTCTAGAACTCATCCCTTCCAAGTTTATGAAATTCCACAGTAGCCTTTCCAACCACCCTAATCCTGTAGCACAGTCTTTGCACTGCGCCACTCATCCCTATAATCCTCCTCGGAGACTGAAACGGCAGTGGCCTCGTGACCTGCTATAATCGCGTGACAGTGGGAGTCCTGGCAATGGCCAATTTCTCCAATCATGTCCTAGTATGAATGAGCGAGTGAATGATGACTGTAAATATGGTATGAATGAGATCATTTATCTGTATTATTATTGCCTTATAAAAGGCAGATTGTAATTATTTCACAATAAAGTTCTGATTTGTTGTTATTTCAGATAGATAAATACTCAATAGCTCTCTATCATAAGTGCTATAATTTCTCTGAGCTGGGTTGAGCTTTTTTGAAAAAAAAGCTATAGGCTTCCAGCCTTGATTTTTGAACTGTTGCAGTACAGAGCCAATTGCAAAATCCGAAGCATCCGTAAATAATGCAATAGGAAGATTTGCATTAGGTATGGCAAGCAAAGCTGCGTCTGCTAGGTCTTCCTTACACTGTTCAAACTGTTTAACGGCTTCTTCTGACCAATCTATTTTTGTGCGATCGTTCTTCTTTGCTCCTTTTAAATATTCGTTCAGCATAGCTTGAGTCTTACTGGCATCTTTCAGGTATGGCCTATAAAAATTTACCATTCCAAGAAATGCACGGAGTTTATGTACAGTCTCTGGAAGTTTTATGTCCATGATCGACTTAACTTTTTCTGGGTCAGGTTTTGTACCTTGTGCTGTAATCTGATAGCCTAAGAATGTGATCTCAGCAACACCGAATATAGACTTAGACATGTTTACACGCAAGCCAAACCTGTGCAGCCTCTCTAGTACCGCCTTAAGGTGATCTCTATGCTCTTCTTCAGATTGTGAAGCTATCAACACATCGTCTAAAAAAGAAAAACAGAAAGGTAAATCTTGAAGCACCTGATTGATAAATCTCTGAAATGTAGAAGGAGCGTTACGTAGCCCAAATGGCATGAAATTAAACTGGAACAAGCCAAACGGCGTTATTATTGACGTTTTTTCTTTATCTTCATCTGCTATTGGTATATGGTAATAAGCTTGAATCAAGTCGATTTTTGTAAAAATTCGCTTACCTTCGAGAACAGAACTCACATCGTCTATTCTAGGGATAGGGTAGCGATCAGGAACTGTGATGGCGTTTAATCGCCTATAATCTCCACATATGCGCCAGGTTCCATTTTTCTTGGCTACTAAATGCAACGGACTGGCCCATTGTAACTTAGATGGTGATATAATACCTTCGTTAATCAGTATCTGAAATTCTTGTTTTGCGATCCTCATCGCCTCTGGTCCTAGTCTCCTAGATTTTGAGAACACTGGAGTGCTTTCCCTTGTATTTATATAATGTCTGACTTCATGTTTCACAGGTGGTGGAAAATATGCCGGTTTTGTAATTTCCGGATACATGGACAATAGTCGGAAAAATTTATTATTGCTCTGCAAAGTGCTGACAGTATCTGCAACTGAAACTGCTGCAATTTCTCCATTTACGGACATCTTTGTATTAATATCTATTAGTTTTTTATTTTTCAGATCAATTAATAAGCCAAATTTATGGAGAAAGTCCGCGCCAAGTATACCTTTTGTTGTTTGAGCTATAACAAATGGCCATTGAAATTGTCGTTTAAGCCCAAGGTCAATCTCGAGGAGTTGTGAACCGTATGTGAAAATTTCTGTCCCGTTGGCTGCAAATAATTTAAAATCAGAACCCTTTTCTTTCCTGTTGTTTTTGGCGGGAATGACTGACACATCAGCTCCACTATCCACCAAAAAGGTCTGTTTGCTGTTTCGATCCGTGATAAACAGTCTGTATGTGCGGCCAAAAGGAATTTCAGCAACAGTTGTGGTCGCTACATCTGCTGCTGCTTGTAGTTTCCCTGCTTTTCAGATTTTCCGTGGTCTGTTTCCCACTGGCATGGAGTTTTACATTTATCTGATTGACATTTTGGTCCAAATCTAAAGTGAAAATAGCAATATTTTCCACCATCTCTATACCTACCTCGGCTTTGACTCCTTCGATTTCGGTGAGGTGCTGTACTGGTATCTCGAGACCTACCGAGACGTTTGATCTCTTGATCCATAGCCTCTAACTTAGCAATCAATTGAGGACACGAAAAAGGGTCTGGAGCGTTGGGTTTTGATTCACGAACCTCTTCCATCATATTCTGTGGTCGGATCTCCCAAATTCGGTCTCCAATATCCGCCAGTTTATCTAAATCTCCGTCAGTAATAGTTAAAATGCTTCTGATTTAACTCGGAAGCTTATCAAGCCAGAGAGTTTTAATCAATTTATCAGAAACTTCCGACGTAGCTAGCCCTTTCATTTTTCTAAGAAGCTGACTTGGTTTCATGTCACCAATGTCCAAGCCACTGATTAATTTGCGGATCTGAAGATCTTCACTTTCTCTATAAATATTGAGTAATCTTTCTTTGGCTTTTGTATACTTGTCTTTTTCCTCCGATTTTACTAAGTCCCAAATATTTTCAACTGTTTTTAAATCCAACTGAGCTATCAAGTAATTAAATTTTGTCTCTTCCCGGGTTACATTTGAAAGCTCAAACTGGGCCTCGGCTTGGCAAAACCATATTTCGGGCCTTTCCACCCAGAACGGGGGCAATTTTATAGCTACCCTGTCTACATGTAAATTGGGTTTGTTCACTATGTTCTTACCTTTGCCGTCATCATCACCATTTTCGCTTCCGTTCTGCGACATCGTGAACGTCGGGGTCACCAATTGTTGCTGCCTTTATACTTTGCACAAGGTTTTAGCCAAAATAAAAAGAAAACACTTCACACTGTGAAACTCTTTATTCTCCATTCAGTTTTTCTCACTATAACCTCCTCACTCACTCATCTCAATCGATATATTTAATCATTGATAAATCGATATTTTTACTAATAGTTATTAATTTTATTGCTATTCTATTGTTACCCTACAGATTCAGTGAAATATCCAAAATATTAAAACTTTTTTTGGTAAACTTCCGAATGTATAACACAATCTATTTGTAACGATTATACTTTGATTACATCGCTGATAGAAAATGTATGGGGGGATATATATATATTTCCTTTATGTGATATGGTGGAGTTCCCTGTGAGTTATTTCGAAAGTTAAGTTGTTTTTCAAGGTTTGCTGAGATTTCTTAAATTCGAATATTTATTTAAGGAGAATCATTCAGCAGTCCTGGCTTATCAGTTTAAATTATCTTTTTAGGATGGTTTTTTAGTTTAAATAATATCGGAAAATGGGAAATGTTACTAAACCATCACCTGTAGTCCTTACTCGTTGATTAAGCTCATTAAAATAACGTATCCACAATCTATTTGATGTTTTTAATATTTTTATGTTATAATTTTTTATTTGTCTTAACTTTACAGAAATCCAGCCAAACTCCTCCACTCCAACTCTAATAACAGGTAAATCAATATTATTTCGAATATATATTTTTAGTTCGCCTAAGTATATTTATTTTACTTTTAGAACAGATTTTAATGCAATCTTGAGTTTTAACATTAACGATTGATTGAAATATCCAAAATATTAAAACTTTTTTTGGTAAACTTCCGAATGTATAACACAATCTATTTGTGAGTTCAAGCTTCAAGAATTTGACAGGTGCAATAGAAAACAGCAGTATACTATAAAATTAAGAAAATATTTTTTGAGTATACGATATACGATTCCAATTGGATATACGGGATAGATATTATGGGGCCTCATGGCGTATTCATCACCCTTCCAAATGGTTCTTATGCGATTCTAGGTCACCGTCTTGTCACCGAAGGCTGTTTCGGGTACTTCTAGCCCAAGCCTCTCACCATAATCAAGCCACCTCATTTGAGGACCTTTTGCAATGTGCAGTGGTTTACTCTTCGTATTCGTAGTAATTCGTCTAGTTAGGGTATGTCACCTACCTCTCCTGGGTTTGCCTGCCACGTAGGGTAGAAATCTATTTCTAATCCCTCCAGCTTGTTTTTGTGCTTGATTGTAAAAGCTGGTAGTAAAAATACATAAAGCTCAAAAAATGTTTTCGTCTCTATGTATGCTCCCCTTACATTTAATTATGAATATTAGAGGTTCAGGTACACAATTGTGTACCTAAGTAATAATAGTGGCTCACTAAATTAAAGTTTCCCCACTACTATTACATGTCAATAGAGGTTCGGTAAAGTCGAACCACAAGGATTTATTTGGATCTGGAGTCTAAGACTTCGAGTTAATCAATTACTAATGAAATCCAAACAATCAGCATTACATCAATTTATCAGGACATCATTCTTGACTTTTGCCTCACCTCAATCAACCTTGGAGAAATCCTATTTTAGCGTGAAATATTAAAAATATCTTTACTATCCTGGGACTGTATCCCTTAAGAAGAAGCGAGGTAGAGGCTCACTCCAAATATTTTGTACCATAGCTGACAACTTCATCACAAGTGTTTATTATTAACCAAAACACATTTTTGTTAGAAGTTTCTGGCTTATAATATAGTATCAGTAGGATGAGGTTCCATCAGTTCCGTGTAGACCCTGCGAACATTTTTGAGCCACTCAATAGATTTAATTTAAAGTTATTTCTAGGTTATTAGTTATTTGTTTATCAATTATCACCCAGCTATTCGTCACTAAATGGCCGAGGTTAAAGACCACTATCAAAAGTTTAGTTCAGACAGGACAGTTTTTATGTAAGCAAAACTAAGGCAATGTGGCTTCTTGAACTTATTATTGCAGAAAGTAACATAATTAATTGAACCCATAACATACGACCAACCAGAGGAGATTGCAGAAGGAAGTTCTTCGACATAAAATTTGCCACACAGATTATTCCCAAGGACCTTTGAATTATTATAACAGGGTGTTATGATCTGCCAATTTCTTTGGGTCTGGTGAGTCTGACAATGCTCACGCCGGTTGACAGTATGGTTTCACGGATGTTGGCAGGTATGTAGTGAACGCCAGCGGTTGTTACATCCCAACCTTAAATTCTGTTGTCTTAATGGAATTCGCATTTTTTCTTAACTAGCTATTCTTTTATCTTTTATCTCAAGAGGCTGAGTCGACCCCGACCAGCCCGATCCCCTAAATACAAAGCCTTGAACCAGCCGGGAATCGAAGCTGGATCTCGCAGTTAATATAAGTGGTTATACTAAAAACTAGAAAACTAGACTAAGACTACTGTGCGGGCAATGACATCATTTCGACAGAGCACACTGGATTTCAATCCAGCTTTACCACAGAACATTTCCTAGTGAAGCTACAGTCAGAAGCTAGCCGAAACCTGAACAGAACCATAGCCACGGCTATGATTTCGCTAGACTGCACGCAGGCCTTTGGACTCTGGCGAATGTTTTGCGACTTCCTGAAGAGGCTTTATACAATGATAACTAGGTTCATTAACAACCGATCGCAGTGGGTGCGGGTAGGTGATAGCTTCTCCAATCCTGGCTTGTGGGTTCTCTTTGACATGTGTAGTACCTCAAGGGTCCATGCTTTCCCCTGTACTTTACAACGGGTATAGGTCTGAAATTGTCGGGTACAGTAGCAGCAAGAGCGCCTAGAGAGCTCTCTGACAGACAGATTCAGCTTGTAACGATCAATGATAGATTAGGGGAACACAATATTACTGTGAAAGAAGGTAAGACTGGCTGCGTATTATTCTCCTTACAGAAGATAAAGAAGCCACTGCCTATTTCTTACACTGTACGAAAACAGCAGAACTCACCAACGAATAGCCTCGTATATTTAGGAATATAAATGGACAAACACCTCCGTTTTTGTGCCCATTTTGAGAGGTTAAACAAACACGCACGAAGTCTTACCTGCTCTCACACCTGCTGACTTCCCCCAATCTATCTCAGCGCCTCAAGCTCATGATTTACAAGACCATACTCAGGTCGGCTCTGCTGTATGGTGTACCACTTTTTATTCATCTAACGGAAGAGACAGTGAAGCGACTCCACTAATTTAAAAACTGGATACTTATGAAAGTAGTCCGACATACTTCATTCTTGCAGCGGAGAAACAGTGAGCTTCACGAAGATTCTGAGCTGCATACGGTGGATGAGTTCATTTGTCATAAGCATATCAAATTATTTGATTCGTTGCAATATTAACAAATTTCGTGTTTAACACGGTTTCCCCATCGATGGCAGCTATATATACAATACAAAAAAAAAGCAGTCGAGGCGAGAACGCTCTAAGATTAAGTTAATATGTAAATTAGTTTTACGATAGTTTTAAGTCCCCATATACAGTCGGAAGGTGACCCCCATCACCTAGTCCACATTTAGAGTGTTTAATTCTAATCACAGAGATGTTTTTGAAAACAGGAACTGCTTGAAATGCAAATTATGCTTTATAAGGTGCCAATCTCAGCTCATTATTATATCATTGTATGTATTGAATCTACAAAGTTATACTTAAGCCAATCTGGACATATGAGATAGAGCTATGTGGGATAGCAAAAAAGTCGAACATCAAGTGCATACAATCCTTTCAATCAAAAGTCCTGAGAACAATAGTAAATGCCCCTTATTACGTCAGCAACAAAACCCTTCACAATGATCTGAATATACCCTATATTCTTGAACTCATCCCTTCCAAGTTCATAAAATTCCATAGTAACCTATCCAGCCACCCTAATACCCTTGCACAGTCATTGCACTGCACCACTCATCCCTATAATCCTCCTCGGATACTAAAACGGCAGTGGCCTCGTGACCTGCTATAAATACGTGACAGTGGGAGTCATGGCAATGGCCAGTTTCTCTAATCATGCCCTGAGCCTCTGTGGCTCTCGCGCACTTGGTCAGCCTCTACTACTCTACTACTACTCGCTCTTATCCAGTGACGCGGCTGACGTAGGAGCGTGGGGGACTTCCTAAGACTCCGCTTCCCCTTCGCACGTGAGGGAGGTGACAGCCATGTAGACTTGGGGGGGTCTCTGGGCTGTTTGTATATATTGTATGAATGAACGAGTGAATGAAAATTGTAAATTTGGTATGAATGAGATCATTTATCACAATTACTTATTGCCCAATGAGGCAGATTGTAATTTTATCATAATAAAGTTGTTGTTGTATGTATTGAATTATAAGCAATTCATGTCATATAGCAGGTCACGAGCCTACTGCCCTTTTATTCTCCAAGGAGGATTGTAGGGATGAGTGGTGCAGTGCAATAACGCATGACAAAGAGGAACCGGAGTCTGGGGAAGGGAAGTACCCCACGCTCCTCCGTCAGCCACGTCACCGGATACAAGCCAGTGGAGGTTGATGACGAGTGCGAAAGCCACATACGCTCAGAACATAATTGGAGAAACTAGCAAGTGGCAGGACCCCCACTGTCATGTATTTGTAGCAGGTCACGAGGACACTGCCGCTTTAGTCGGTGCTATAGCATAAGAGTGGTTGGATTGGTTTCGACGGAATTTCATAAACTTGGAAAGGATGAGTTCAAGAATGTAAAGTATATTAAGATCGTTATGAAGGGTTTTCTTGATCGTAATACCGGCTATTAATTATTGTTTTCAAGTCTTGCTGTCCCCCATAGCTCTATTGCGTATGTCCAGATTAGCTTAAGTATAACTTTGTAGATAAGTAATTTATTTTCTATTGAGAGATGGAATGTCCTTTAAAGTAGTTATTAGCAATGAACAAATTAATTAGGGGTTAAGCAAACAAAAAACAAAGCATACCCACCGAACTGTGTTGCCGTGATCAATAAGATGGTTCCTCTAGTGAGAGGCTCTAGCATTCCACTTGGACCCCTACGAATACCCCAGATCGGAGTATCAGGAACATTTAACTTGTGGTAGTCGAGACTGCGTACGCACCGTCCCGTAATAAATACTAATCTCACAAGTTTTTGCATATGTGAGAGTAACTATTGCAAACCTCCATGGAGGTATTTTACTAAATACAGCAACGATGTAATTTCTAGCCAATGAATAATTTCTCACAGTTAATCAGAAAACGCACAATGAAACCTCGTTCGTTTGAAGAAAAACACTATGTAGTTATATTTTAACCAGCAAGTGTGTATTAGGAAAGCTTTTTAGGTTAAATTAGATGTAAACGGTTAACTATCTCATCTGCAAACCTTTTTATGTTCAATAATTTAGTTCCCTTCTCTAAATTTATTTATTCTACCTATACAACTATTTGGAATCTCATGAGTAAGAGTACGGTGTACATAAAATTCTCATCATCGTGTAATTTCCAATTATTATTTTCCTTAAAAGTAAATTATTACAGATGGTTAGCTCAATAGAGTTACTGACGAAGAAAATATAGGGATAGAAGTATTAGCAAGAATATAAAGATTTTTTATGGTCAGTTATTCTTCAGCTTTCTGATAAGTTACAGAGTCATGCCATTATTTCGACTTACAGCTAGAGTCAACGCCTCAATCAAAATCCCATAGATCCGATAGATTAATATTAATCTATACAGTTGTTATAATCGATAAAATTATGATTATTAAGTGTATCCCCAAAATAAGCACCAACAGCTAAGAATTTTAATTGATTCCAAAACTTCTTGGAAGAAGTCTTACCTATACGAAATTAAATTAGGATTAATATTTTTATTAATCACTACTATAAAACCTCTTGGTCGGTTTATAGCGACACTGGAATGAAAATCTTTAATATTTTATTTTATAAAACTAAAAACAGTTGAGAGTTTGATTGTCATAAAAATAATTGGAGGCCAGAGGACAGTATCGTATGAAGCTGCATGCGTATTGGGTAATATTGTACCTGTCAAAATAAAAGTAACAAAGGATAAACAAACTTTTTGAGTTAGAGTGAACAAATGAACCTGTACTTGAAGGGGAAAGGAATGAAATGGAGAAATGTTTGAAAATTAAATCCGGCACGACAAACATCTTTATATTTTCGACGTAAATTGGTGTCTTATAGAGCATCATTACATATGACAGTAAAGAGAATGACAGCTTAGCATTTGCCTTTGTTGTACTTGATCGTTCCAACTTAGGTAGAGCTTTGGACGTTTTATGATATGCCTTTCTGAAATTAGTAGTATGTTCTTCCATCCTGAGTTTTTCCCCAGTACGTTTAATTTTCAGTTCAATTTCACTCCAACTTCTCCCGGCAAACTCATAGTTTTTAAATGGCACAATAGCGATCCTATCAATTAATGACACGCTCTGACTCGTTAATTTTGTTTGTGTGGGGTTAAGAAAACGTCGTTTACCGAAATGTACAGCACGTGATTCCTTGGGGTAGTTGAATACATCAATGATTGGGTTTTTCTTTTGGTTTAGGTTCTTGGGTTTGAGAATTTAAAATCAAGTTTTGAGGAAACGTCTATTGTTAAATCAAAGCTCTTGCAGCAATATTCAGTTTCCTCTACCCGGGGCACATGGGTTGGAGTGGCAATAAGTCAGTGTTCTTTCAAATCGGCCTTGTTTGGGGATCATGTCGGAAGTATTATGCTATTGTTTTTTGTATGATCTATTCTTGTGTTTTCTTTTTATTTCTTATAAAAGTACTTTTCTTGATTTTTATTTCCAAATTTTAAATATGTGTTTTGCCAACTTCACCATGGGCCAATAGAAGTTTGGATGCGCGCATAAATCGACCTGCCTATAATGCTGAAATTCCGAGTTTTTTTTATCCAGTCGGAATCAGACACTTGAAGTGAACATTGCTTGATCTCTCTCTGCACTGGTGCTTGCTGCTTTACTCCAACCATGGTTTTTTTATTTAACTACCTCTGCTCCTCTCTTTCCACACCCACTAGATTTAGTCAAGGTGCTGCCTCCACATCCTTCTCAGTGGAGTTTCCTGGCCCCTGCCTGCTAAACTACCATATCCTTGTAAGGGACCCATTCCATGCCAACGATGGCTTCTGGGGCCCTACAAAATGTACCTCGTACTGTCTCCCGCAGCGCTCCAGTCCGCCTCTTTTCGGTCCACGTTCACCTTTGTGATCCGGACGGTTTTCGCCTACCCTCTCACATACTTAGTTTGAACTCTTGGTCATTCCTTACTATCTATCTACATATAATGCCTAACTCGTACCTCTTTTCCTGGGACAAAGTGCACTGTCCGGGGCAAACCTTCTAAGATCTTAAGGAGTTAGATCAATAAACAAACACCAATTGAGCTTCCCGCCGACCAGGCCGACAGCAAAAGTCAATACCACAGGTTTACCTCTTTCTGACACCTAGATCTACGAGACCACCCCCGGTGGGTATGCCCGATAATATGTTGCAATTATCATACCTGTATTATCTAATAGATGTAATATTTAGTTCTAATAAAGGTATTAAAAATCAAGAAATTAATAATTTTAATTTTAACTAACACTGATTTCGTATTTTCTTCAGCTAATTTTAGTGTCTACAATGTTATCACGGAGTTTGTTTTTTTAATATTTTTCTTATATTATTATGATACAATAGATTTTTGTTAGATTCACAGACTAATTTTTCTAATTTTATTTTAATGTAATTTTAATTGTACTCGTGCTTATCAATAAATTCTATTTACTATCAATAAATGTTTTTTTAACATTATCGTGGTGGCTGAAATCATAGCACTTTTCTAACCACTTATAACACCTATTTCTGCACTATTACATAGGACGGCTGGTGCATAAGCCAAAATAACCATTATTCCATTATTTACGAGACCATAGAAAAATGACCAAACGCTCTTTATTGAATGTAGGTCTATATTGTTGAAACAGGGTTGTGTACTTTTGAAGGCTGGCATAATTTTTAGAATGAGAATTCCATCAAATATGTCCCCCATACGTTTAAGTTCTCTATGTTTCATGATGCATCGTCATTCTAATATACTCCGTGCAGTACCGGAGTACAGTATATATTCAATGCTTTCCAGTAACACGTTTTAAATATGAGATTCCAATTGTAACTATTGAAGGGAGCATCCTTTATGGTGGGGGGACACCCCAGAAGCTGCATAGACCAAAATAAAAGGATAATTGCCAAGTTCGAAAGGTCAGTCGATTCGTCTGTATGTATGTTCTACGATTCTGGTCTTAAAAATTAAATTTAACGGTAACACCTCGACATATCCTGGTTAATTAACCGACCTAATACATTACCACGTATTTATAGCAGGCACAAGGCCATTGCCGCTTTAGTCTCCAAGGATGTTTATAGGGATGAATGATTATAGGGATGTGTGGCGCAGTGCAATAACGGTGCTAGGGGATTAGGGTGGTTGGATTGGTTTCGATGGAATTTCATGAACTTGGAAAGGATGTATTCAAGAATGTAAGGTATATTAAGATCGTTATGAAGGGTTTTGTTGCTGGCGTAATACGGTCTATTACCTATTGTTCTCAGGTCTTGCTGTCCCCCATAGCTCTATTCAGATTGGCTTAAGTATAACTTTGTAGATTAGTAATTTATTTTCTATTGAGAGATGAGATGTTCTTTGAAGTAGTTATTAGCAATGAATAAATTAAAATTAAAAAAAACTAGTGGACAAGACTTGCAACAGAGGTACTGTAGGAACATTTTGCTTCATTAGCTTTGATCCACCATCAGTTGCACCAATACTCGATCACATCAAGGTATTTTTGAAGGTTAAGGGATGCTATATTGGGGTCTGGGTGGGATGATAGGACTGGGGTGTATAGGTTATAGGAGAGGGGACCCAGGACAATTCCATGTGGAGCTCCTACTTTTATGGGATAGTAGTTAGAATATTCTAAATCACAGCAAACTTGAAGAGGTTTGAAAGTTAGGGCTGTTGGATTAGGAAAAGGGTGTGTGGTAAATATCTTTTGAGCTTGTAAAGCAAACCTGCGTACCAAACCCTGTCAAAAGCTTGAACTATGTCCAGAAAGGCAGCATACTGTTTGGTTTCAAGGGCTGAGGATATGTGGTAAACAAGGCGAAAGTATTTTTCAGCATCTCAAAACTGTTAGGCGTGAAAAACAGATACTCGTTGATTGTTTCGTCTGTCTCTTTAGATTTGCGTACGTGCGGTGGTATGTCTTCCATCGAGGTAGCTGCACACGAATTTATTGGTCACAATCCTATTTGAACGCCATGGCTTTCAAGGAAAATGGTCTGTGTTAAATATTTTTTAAGATTGTAAAGCATCCCTACGAGCCAGACCCTGTCAAAACTTGAACTAAGTCCTGAAACGCAGCAGTGCAATACTGTTTGGTTTCAAGGGCGAGGATATGTGATCAAAGACGCGAAGGCCTTGTTGAGCAGTGGAATGTCGAAGACAGAAACCAAAATGATGAGCAGTAAAAAGGTTTTTGGATTCAACAATTGGAAGTAGTGGTTTTAATAGGAGTTTTTAAAATATTTTTGAGAGGATAGGGAGTAGGCGTCATTGGGTGGTTTGCCGGGTTTATTCTCCAAACCAAATAGGATCTTTGCCACACTGTTGTCGCTTAGTGTTTGGATTGGATTAGATATTTGAGATGCTGAGGTAAAGGATTTTCGTTGCGAATTTTTGGATGACGGCGGGGTGACGATCCCTCCCAAGCCGAGCACTGGATCATAGTAGTGAAAGAATGCACTGCATCGTCTAGGTGTTGGGATGTTATCATGGTCACTTTAAGATTTACAGAATCTGTAAGAAGCTGGCGGAAGTGTTCCCACTTAACTGGGCCATAATAAATGAAGGAGGAGGTGGTTTGTGAATTGGTCTTAGGGAAATGGTGAGAATCAAAGGGCTATGATCGGAGGAGAGGTCATTGAGGTGCGTAAGTTAATAGTTTAGTTTATTTTAGTTGAATTGATAAAAGTCAATTCAAGACGCACTTATATTATATTATAAAGTACACACAAATGAGTGTATATTAATTAAAATGATTTTATAAATTTTAGATCAGTATTGTTTATTTTCAGTTGAACGCGCTCATTTTTCTAAATGATCTTTTGGCTCACACAAAACATATCAAGAATTAGCATAAATTCAAATTTTGAGTAAAAAAAGAGAAAAGGAAATATATACTTCCAATAATGTTTTCGTTGCTTTCATAACTATAAATAATATAAAACCCAGTGTGATTGAGAGCTTATCACAAGGTCATCTCATTTTGTAACAATTTATGAGTAAGTAGCTGACTGTACGAAATTTTTTTTTTTGCTAGAAACAAAGTTGATATTCGTTTTTAGCACCACAAAAACCCTTGTAGAAAATTAAGAAATACAATTTGTTTGCTCAAAATTTTCACATTCCGAAACGAAACCGGGAGAAAAGAAAGGGGGCGCCTTCTCCCCCCACCCGCCAGCGGATGTGTACAGCTGGATGTGCCAAATGGCATGGAATGGACACAGCAATGGTGATCTCTCCTTTCAAGAGTTCTCCTCCACATACACGTCCACCATCGTTGAAGGTTTTCCGAAACATCCTGTTTCCAGCGTATTGAATTCATCTCTCGCCTTCAGTGATTCGGATGTGAAGTATCGCCTTAATCTCGTTGCCCATAGGTCATCCATGTAAAGTCACGGAACGTAAATTACGTCGCCTTACTACAACTTCAGTCAACTTTCGGCCATCTGTTGTAAGTTGCTGGTACCCTCACACATACCTCACTAGTCTGAACCAAGGTTCAAAATTCCGGAGAGATAGTGTCGAGACCACGCGAGAGAATAGACCACTTTTGGGTTGGAGCCCGTTCTTTATCATCAGTGTTCGGGCCCTTAGGCAGTAAATAGGTTTTCATTAAACTTAATTTTTTTATTTGAGAAGATTTTTTTTATGATCGTAATTATTTTTAAATTATAAATTTATTTTCTTTCCTTTTATGATTGTTTCGGCTGGAGGCAATTAGTATGTAAATATTGTATACATCAACAGACAGAGGAAATAGTTCGAAGGATTATACAGCTCGAAAAAGTAAACAAACACGTCTTTGCGTATTAGAGGACAAGGCTTTAGGAGGCCTGAGCCTGTTTTAAGTCAGTGATGAAGATAACTCCATACCGGACGGTTCCCCTGCGAAGTCGCTGTTTCTACCACTGAACTTCTCGGCCTTTCTGCCTGTTAATCTCTCCATGCACATTGCCGCCCTGCGGTTGCTATCCGAAGATCACCGTCCTGCGGCTGCTATCCGAACATCCAGCGTATCGTGACTATAAACTTTTTCGTAATTTTCATACGTTAATTATACTAACAATTATTTATACTAATATTCAGGCCTGGTTAAGTTGCTGATCAGTAATTTTTTTTTTGTTTTGTTTTTTAATAAAATGAATTGTTATTTCTTTAATATTTTTGACTTTGTTTATTGTATATGCCTTATTTTTGGCAAGTTTGTGAGCTAGCCGAAACAATCAAACCTCTAGCTTCTCAAGACGTAACCGGCGCAATTTTCTGGCGTTTGGGGACTTCTTAATTTTTAAGAGCCCTAGCGCAAACAATCAGGGAAATCATTTTCTTAGGGTTACCTACCTACCTGGACGGTGATAAGACGAAGAAACTGATCTAAAGTTACCTGAACTAAATTGGGTACCAATCATTACTCAATAACTTAGTATTATTACTACTACCATAACTTTTAATGTATTATAGAATAGAATAGAATAGAAAAAAAATATCCCGGAACTAAGTAACCTATGAATAACATTAATGTTCAAATGACAAATTCACATCTGGCAAATAAAATAAAGTATAACATCATAATAAAAAAATAAAACAAAAGCAAAATAGTAATAACAACGTAAAATAAAGTGTAAACCTCTGTATGAATACTATTAATAATTATGAAATACAAATAAAAATTGTTTAACTGCTTTTAATAAATAAATTCCATAAGATCCAACTATAAAAAACCAAAAAAAAATAAGAAATAACCCACAACAATATGCTGAAGTCTGTACAGTGAGACATTAGATAAAAAACAGTAAAAGTAATACAAAATAAAACCAGAAAGGGAGATACGAAATTACAGCCAACATTTATCTATATATAGTAAACAATTGAATAAAAATAATTAATATAAAAATAAAAGTTAGGAAATATAAAATAATGAATGACTGAATCGTTCCCAGACTAACAAGCGTCTCTCTGGATGGTGAGAATGTTTTGGAATAGAAGAGCTTTGAAGGTTGGTAGGGATGCACCATGGTGGATATTAGGAGGTCGATAATTTCATAGGGTAATAGAGTGAGCAAGAAATAACCGATTGAATGATGCAGTTTTGTGGCCGGGAGTACAAAGCTCAGATAGACGGGGTTTTGTATTCCGAGAGCGGACTGAGGTTTTGAACTGTAAAATATTGTTTATATCTTGGGGGGGGGGAGTAACGCGAATAGATGGTTTGAAAACGGAATAAACTGAGGAAATATTATCCACGGAAGGAGGGGAACAGCCACCCTAACTCGGATGTGGAGGTGAGAGACATAAGAGCGCCGCGGAGTACCAAAAACGAATCTAACGAAGAAATTCGCTTCAACTTACCCCCGAATCCCACCAAGAGACCCACATAAACAACACAGCCATATTCAAGGTGAGGGAAATCGAGGGAGGAAACAAGGAGTTCACGAATAGGCTGGGGCAGCAGATGGCGAGAGCGAAGGAATAGTTTAAGGGTACCTATTGACCGACGGGAAATTTAAGAGATATGTTGGTTCCAAGAAAGGGTTTGGTCAATGGTTACCTCTAGGTTTTCGGCGGTAGATTTAGACAAAATTTATTGGAAAGTTATTAAGGGTTAAAGCGGGAATATCGGATAAGAATCTGAGGAGGAAACTGGAGCCTATGACAATTGCCTGCATTTTCGATTCATTTAACCTCAGTTTAATCAGGTTTTCCCAGGTACTTCCGATCTAGTTTTCTTGAATTTGGGCAAACACAGCTAAAAAATAGATTTGGGAGTCGTCAGCGTAAAGGTGATAGGAACAGTGATGTATAGAGTTAGACAGACCATTTATGTAACAGCTAAAAACAAGGGGAGACGTGCTTGATCCCTGTGCTACACCCGAGGAAAGAATGAGGGCAGTAGATAGGGGTTGATTGGGAATATCAACAATATTTAATACTTGTGAACGGTGAAATGATCGAAACCATTGAATACAGGTATCGGAGAAGGTTTATGATTTTAACTTGGAAAGAAGGGTTGTGTAATTTATGGTATCAAATGCTTTGAAGAAATTTAGGACAATCAGGACTGTTCGTTTATCTTGATCAATAACAGTAAGAATGTCAGTGATGATATTAGCTAGTGCAGATTGTGTAGAGTAACCGGGATGGAAATCAGATTAGTAATGTTGGTAATGTTCAAGGAAATGGGAGATTTGGGATTGAACTAGTCTTTCAAGAGGTTTGGAGAGGCTGGAAAGGAGATTGGCTGATAGTCGTTTGATGATGTGGGCTTACAATCTTTTTTAAGGGTTGGACTACAGCTGTTTTTCCAAAAAGTTGGGAAAACTGAGTTTTGAAGGGAAAACTTGTAAATATGGAGAACAGGCAGGATGACTGGAAGGCATAATTTCGTTAGCTTCACGGGGATTTCGACAGGACCAGTAGTGTTAGTAAGTGATCTCATTATGGAGGTTCTATGGAATGAGGGAGAAACATATTTAAAGTAAAAATCATAACTATTCAATGAGGACTCGCAAGGACTATAAGCTGACGAAGATGGTGAAGTGGTCGAGGAGCCAGACACAAAATATGAGTTTAGCTCATCAGGTGAAGCGGGAAATGCCTGTTAGGAGGACGCCCCAGTGGAGTCACAGAGGGAAAGTTTTCGAAGGATGATTTGGATTTGAATTTGTAATAAGGAGCAGGGAAGAAGGCTGAAAATACTTGAACATATTGACATACATGGACTCCCCCTGCCGGACGGTCGCCTCGGTCAAGTTGTGGAGTACCCTGAATGCCTGATCTCCTGGCATATCCCCGGAGTAGGTTGGTGACGAAAGGTAAAGGGTTTTAGAGGTTCATGGGTCATACGGATATTAAGGATTCAGTACATGTAGTAAAATAATTTTTGACCCCGTAGAGGCATAAACTTCAACATTTTTCATTTATTATTGATTTATAGAGAAACAGTTAACTTTACAAAGATCTTTTTTATAGAAAATATGATAAATGAACAATTTTAGACCAATTTCATTTCTTTAAAACCAATAATAAGTTTATAAGCCCACAACCACGCTCCTCAGCACCATCTACAAAGCTACTGCGGAAATTTCCTTTGGCCTTACCTCTCCATAAAGAGGTAGTGACATAGATTTATTTTTACAAATATAATTATGATTCAATCGTAGTTGGTATAAAATAGTTGATTTAAAATGTGAAGGCGGGTGAGTGCAGGTCTGCAAGTCAGAAAGAAGGTGACATTGGGGGAAATTGTGATCCTTTCATCCTAAACCAACTTCCCACGGGGCGTGAATCACGAAAGATATTATTAGTATAACTCAAATATATCGAAATAGAAGTATAGGCGTTGTATCATCGATGATTTTATCGGGACAACTATGTAAAATTCTCATCCATCGGTCCACTCCAAGGGATGGGGAAAAAAGTAAAATATGATCTATCAATATTTATGGCATGATATCGATGTTGATAAACAGTCTAAAACATCGATGTTTTGTAAGTATCGATATTTTATTAATATTTAATAAATTTACTGTCACGCAATGCTATGAATAAATGGAAATTACAGGAATGAAGATAGGGAGCCATCCACAGTAGTTTACGGAGCTTCAAAATAAAAAATTAAAACACTTGTGTACAAGATAAGTGGCATAGAACTTTAGATAATATTGTGACTAGATAATATATCTTCGATATATCAATCAATCAATTCATTCGATCAATCAATGCATAACTGCGATATCTATACCAAATTAACTTAAATCAATATTTTATCAAAAATTGTCAATACCTTAATATATAGAAGTTAATGCTTACCGGCTTTAGAATTAAAAAACAAAGGGAAAAAAGGTAGAGAAACAACACGCTTGAAAGTTAGAACTAGACTGTTTATTTCGAGTCTATAACCGTGTATATTTAGATTCGGGATGTTTACATCCCGACGTTCGGGGATTAAGGTTGAGTACTGATGCTGCCCGGAGCTTAACTCCCCCCTGCCAGTTTACGCACATCTCCTCGTAAACTATGAAGTCTAAGTCTAAATTGAGGACGACTTAGGCGATATTACGATCACTCTCCTAATCGTACTAAGGGAGCGAAGGCCAGCCCAAACAGTACACAACCTGTAATCCCTTACATTCGGTCGTATTTATAAGACACTTATAGTCCAAATAAAACGCTGCCTCTAACACTGCAGCCACTAGTGACAAAATAAAAAAAAACAAAAAAAAATTACATGGCTCATTACTTACAGAAAACAATGGCATCTTACACGCTACGCAAAGTCGATATTTCTACACAGCCTGTGTACATTCTAAAAAAACAACAAAAGGAATTACAAAAAAAAAATCTTCTACAAATGGTACAAAGTGTACGTATGTATACCATACCAAATTTGGCTACGTGCAGAAGCGAGGACACTCCAACTCACTCATGGCCTGCACCCTCCCCCCCTGGTGGGAGTTTTAACTGTTCGACGTGGACGGTCCTCCGTTTCGTCGGAGGTCTTGTACTCTCGATGGTGACGATGTTATGCTCCCTGATCACCACCACCTTGAATGGACCCTCGTATCTGACCGACTCTTTGCTCCGATTAGAGCCAATTTTACGATATACAATCGTCCCAATTTTAAGGTCCCCCATTCGACCCCGGACTTTGAGGTTTACCCGAGCAACTCTCTTGACCTTCTCCCTCACGATTTTGTCACGAACTTTGCCCCAAAGTTTTCCGAGCTCTAAGTGAGCACTTAACATTTGCTCCGCCATTCCCTCGTCCACCACCGTCTCTGTCCCGTTCCGGCGCCTCGCGCGTAGTCCAAAGAGGATCTCGAACGGCGTAAACCCCGTGGTGGAGTGGATGGAATGATTGTATGCCGCCACTGCCTTCGGCATCGCCTCGTTCGCCTGTAGACCCTTTTCTACCTGATACACCCGCAGGTGGTCACTCAAGGTACTGTGCAACCTTTCGATGCCTCCGCGACTCTTAGGATGTCCTGGGGTGTTGAGATGCCACACGATATCAAGATTTTTCATCTCCGTCCAAACGTTTGCATTATCGAACTCCCTACCCCCATCCGACGAGATTCGGTCCGGTACCCCATAAAACTGGAACCACGTTCGTAATGCCTGTAAGACGGCGTTGGATGATTTGTCTTTTACAGCATACGCCATAGCTACCTTACTGAAGGTATCTATTGTCGTAACCCTCTTATATCCCTTCCAAGTGAACGTGTCAATCTGTAGTTCACTAAGTGGCGTCTCTGCTGTGGGTGTTTCCTCCTGTTGTCCCTGTGGTGGGTGTCGATCATATTTAGTCTTAAGACATATATCGCACGTTCCTATAATCTCTTGGATCGTCTTTTTCATATCCCACCAGAAGTACCGTCGCTGTAATGCTTGCAAAGTCTCCTGCGCACCGCGGTGGTTCGTCTTCCCTTGATGGTAGGCAAGCGTTACTTCCCGCTGCCGTTCCTCATCACGCAGTGTCTGGACCATAGACAGACAACGAACAAACGATCGATCAATACCCAGTTGTTCTGTTCTCCATAATTTCTTGATCAGATCCCACACTGTCGCGTTGCCGACAAATAGATGGTAGGTCTTCCCTGGTCTGGATGCATCTTTCAATGCCTGGCAAATTTGGTCACCCTTGACACCCGGTTGGGACCAGATTGTCGTAATACTATTCTTGCCATAGTTTTCATGAGTAGCTCGCATCAGGCCGGTCGTTTGCGTCTTCCAAATAATTTGTCGCCGTTTATCGTTAATGATACCCTCGATCGTCTCCATTTCTACCGGACGTTCTCCGGCAGATTCTTCCGCTTCTTGGTGTTCGCTCCCATCGCTATCGTCCCGCGTACCGCGACTTCCATCTTCCCCGGGCGCCCATTCCTGGATAAATTGTCTGTGATCCCCGGACGTTTCCCCTTCCTCGACTGCATTCACGGTAATCGCTCGAGATAGCCAGTCCGCCACTACATTGTCCTTCCCTGGTTTGTATATAATTTCCAGGTTGTATTGGGACAAAAACTCCTTCCAGCGTGTCACCCTGGCTGATGATTCCTTAAGCTTCCCCACCCATTGAAGAGGTCTGTGGTCCGTATGTACTCTGAATCTCCGCCCGAAGACGTATGGACGAAAATGATCAATAGCCCATATGATGCCAAGAAGTTCACGCTCGAGGGCACTGTACCGCGCCTCCGTGTCGGTCAGTCTTCGACTCGCGTACGCCACTGGTCGTTCCCCCCCATCTCCCTCCTGCGACAGCACCGCTCCCAATGCATACTCACTTGCGTCGGTGGTGATAGTAAATAGCTTCTCAAAATCGGGAAACGCCAGGATTGGTTCCTCTTGCAGTCGAGCCATGCATTTTCGAAGGTTTTGCTCCATAATAGGTGTAATCGCTATCCGCGCCCCCTTCCGCAGCAGGTTACTGATGGGTACGAGATACTCTGCCATGTCTGGCACAAAACGCCGATAGTAATTTAGCGTACCTAAAAGTCGCCGAATGCCCTTGACGTTTTTCGGCACCGCTATCTTTCGAATTGCGTCGACTTTTGCAGAATCCGGCTGGACTCCCTCCCTCGAGATGGTATGCCCTAAGAAGTTGATCCGATCCTCTCCCAGCGATGATTTTTCCATCGACAATTTTAACCCGAATTCACGCAAACGTCGAAATACCCTCCGGAGATCTTCGATGTGTTCGGATTCTGTTCGGCTGAAGATCAACAGATCGTCCATATAAATCTGGCATACCGCCTCGTCTATCCCCCTCAGGATTTCGTCCATCAATCTCTGGAAAGTAATCGGAGCTTCTTCAATTCTTCAAACCAAATGGCATCCGAGTGAACTCATAGTGCCCCCTCTCGAAAGTAAACGCTGTTTTGTGTTGATCGGTAGCGCTCATTTTGATTTGATGGTACCCTGCTTTCAAATCCAAAGTGCTAAAGATTGTGGCTCCATTCAGTCTGTCGAGAATGTCCTCAAAACGGGGAATCGAATACTTCTCATCCGTTGTGTTTTCATTTAATTTTCTAAAATCGACGACGACTCTATATCTCTCCCCCTCCTCTCCCGGTTTACTCTTCTTTCGTACTGCCCACAGAGGACTATTATAAGGGGATGTGCTATCAACGATTATACCCTGTCGTCTTAAGCTGTCGATTTCTGTCCGGATATGTTGGCGGAGTGCCTGCGGATATCGTCTCTCCTTCACGTACGTTATTCGGTCAGATTTTAATGGGATTTCATGTACTGTCTTCCCCGTTGCCCCAAGCATATCACCCTCCACGTAAAAAATATCTCCGAACTCCCTACGTAAGCTTTCCCTCCAGTCCACAACTTTCTTGACTGCCCCTATCCGCGCACTCCCACCTCTTACGGTCCCCTGACATTGATAAGTAACCCCCCCCCCCAACTTGATCCGCCACTCCTTTCCCTTGTTCTCTACAAGCGCGCCTACCCGACCCAATAAGTCACACCCCACTATTATTTCATACTCGCGCGGCATGTACTCCACAATATGTACGTTAATATCGCCCTTTTTTTTCGCCCATTTCTCTAAATTCACGACCGCCTCTCCCGCTACTTTACAGGGCCCGCCCAGGGTAATTAACTTGCACTTACATACCTTGACCTGGAGTGCCCTCTCTCTGCCATATAGCCGCTCCAACGCACCGCGTGACATTATGGTATTGGTGCTTCCTGTATCCACCAAGCACCTCTCTCCCCCCTCGACTCTGATTATTGGCAACTCGCACAGTATCCCTCTCACTGTATTACACTTTAGGGTGCGGTCGCCACTCTGCTGCCACCCTCCTCAGGCTGCCACACGCCGCTCCCATCTTCTCGAAGTAGTCTTCTTTCGCTCATGCTCTCGGCTCCTGTCGCGAGCCGGCTCTTCTTCCGTTTCCGACGTTCCTGACGCTCCTGAAGATTCCTCAGCTGAAGATCCATTACCCCTGGGTGATATATTTCTGCTTTCCCGCATCGTTTGCGTATTCACATCCATGGGTTCTGCCCTGTGAACATCTCTCCTCCGATACACGTAAGGGCAATGCCTAGCGATATGCCCCTCCTCACTGCACTCGAAACATTTTGTGCGGGGGCACTGTGCCACTAAATGACTAGTCTTCCCGCACCTATGGCATTTTCTCTCTTCTCTGCGGGGTCCGTACCTGGGTCTCGCCACCCTGAACCTCCTTTCGCCTGCCGCTCCCCTGTCCCTACCGGTTGGTGTTTCGACTTTTTTCCAATTTGATTTAGGGACCCTGGTTCTCCTGTACAATATCCGGCTCCATTCTCCCTCATCCTCCTGTATCCTCGATTCCTCCTCCCTGGCGCTGGTGTCAATCATGACTTGGGCACATTCGAGGAATGAGCGCTCATTAGGGAATACCTCTTTTCTCCCTGTTTCCTTCGCCAACTGTACCTTCAGTATAGTAGACAGAAATCCCATTCTGCCCTCTACCTCTTCGATGCTCATTGTCTCTCTCATTTTCTCCATTATTTGATTATAACGGGTTAGAAGAACTGCGGCATATTGGCCGCTACTCTGCCTTGATGATTTTGTTTCCCGAAACATCTGGAAAATATCTTCTTCGGGCGTCCATCGCCCTCCTCCATATGCTTTCTTTAGCCGCATCTTCACCGTTTCCCACGACGTCTCCTCATCCGCTTGGATCTGGTTGAGAATCCTTCTCTTGACCCGACATATCAGGGCCGCTCTTAGTGACTCTGCATCCCTGGGGTCCAGAAGATTTTCCTCCGATTTTGCTAGGATTAAGGCAGTGAGGCGATCTCCTCCCTTCAGAAAGTGGTTGAGTTCTCCTAATTCGCCAGTGAACCATTCCAGCTCTGAAATTGCATTTCTCAGATCTTGAGTGTTCATTGCTTTCACTCTCATCAACGCAAGAGCGGTAGCATGAGCTTCTGGCAAAACGCCCACCCTTCTCGTTGCTACATGTTCCGCGCCATCCGCTAAGTTCAGAACAGGTGGTCGTAGCACGCCTCCTTCCGCCATTCTTTCTTCAATTTTTTATTTAACACGGCAAAAAGGAGAAGAGAAAAAAAAAAAAAAATCGAACAGACGTCGCTTACTTTTCTTTCCACACCACGAGTTCACGGGTTTCGGCACCAGTTAATGCTTACCGGCTTTAGAATTAAAAAACAAAGGGAAAAAAGGTACAGAGAAACAACACGCTTGAAAGTTAGAACTAGACTGTTTATTTCGAGTCTATAACCGTGTATATTTACATTCGGGATGTTTACATCCCGACGTTTGGGGATTAAGGTTGGATACTGATGCTGCCCGGAGCTTAACTTAGACATCTAAACTCCCAAACAAAATCAGCGCATCACTTTGTACTTTATATTTGTTTGTTTATATATTCATTACAATAAAAAGAAATTACTCTAACTAGTACTGTCCTCATGGACTGAGGATTAGAGATAATCCTCCAATGTAATCACCGTTGAGAGAATAAATGAATGGCTAGGTATATTGTACACTTCCGACTGTGTTCCTTCCTGTTATTAAGTGATTACTTTTTTTTCATTTTCCAGTGTTTATTGTATGTTCTTTTTGAGTTCCGAGTTTCCTGGAGCTTTAATATGGATAAGTCTGAAGAAATCGCAGTTTGGGGGTAGGGTTATCCCTAATAAGGCAAATGGCCATAGACTTGAATTTAAACCAAGTAGATGGTTTAAAGAGACCTAAGATGAGTAGGTTAGCCTACTCAGTCACTAAGGGAGACAGTCAGCAACTGTAGGATACCCAGGCAAGGTCGGCTAAGGACAACATCAGCCAGAGATAACCATTCCATACCACTCTTGGCCTTAAAACAGAGAATCCAGAAGTCTTTAACTTCACAATGAACTTCATTCGGTCAGAAATGTGGTGGTTTTATACCGAACAATAAGACGGTGTGTCCGCGAAGCGAATCAGACTCCCTGCCTCTAGTCCACTTTTCACCAGAAAGCATCAAGAAGTCAGACATAAATTTTCACGGAAGTATGCAAATTGGGTAATCGCTGATTGGAGAGTGGTTTCGTTCAGTGACGTGTCAAGGCTTGTCCTACATTCTCCAGATGGTCGGATAAGATTTCGTGAAGAGTAGCGTTTGGAGATGGTTGTGTAACGGTGAGCGCTGGCATAAGTTTGGTAGTCCACACAGTTACTCATAATAAACATGGGCTCAGTCAATTAATTTAATTTGAATCAAATTAATAGTGTATATACACATACGCATTGTTTTGGTGCACTCATGTTTCTCTCGTCTTGAATTTTCACCTGTTTTCTCACTGTTCCTCCTACTTCCAGGAAGTAGTAGGCATTAAGCTTCCGCCTCTTCCTGCAAGAAGTCCGGACCTTAATCTGATAGAGCACTTGTGGGATATGCTGAAGATGCGTATCAGAGCTAGCAATCATACACCAACGACACTTGTTCAACTTCAAAACGCATTATTGGAAGCTTGGGAAAACATTGGCCGTGTCATCCAGTCAATACCGAGATGACTGGGACCTGTAAGACAAGAAAGAGGAGGTGATACTAGATACTAACAATGTGAACATTTCTAACTAATTCCGTCGTTGCGATTTTCTCATATTTAAACTTTTTGTGATATTTTCCTTGTTTTTTTTCTTAGTTATCCTTAATTTTTATCATGTTACATAGTCTTCATTAGAAATATCTAAACAAAAATATGAGTGGTTTTTGTTTTTCTATCGCATGCTAAGAAAAATGAAGTGATGTGCTAATTTTGTCCATGAGTTTATATATCTAAATATACATATTATGAAAATAATAAATAATATCCATTTACATAAAATAACATCGTTCTCCAGAAAGAAGAAATCAATACTTTAACACATATATAAATGGTTTGAAAAAATATTTAATCAATAGATTTAGATAGAGATGTTGCTCATCTTCAACGGCCTTTCTTCCCTACTCGGTTGACCAATACTATGATCTGGGATTGGCTGTTGAGTAACGCTTGGTCGAGTGTATGTGGACTTGCTCATTTTAAGGAATCTGCATGTAGTTGAAGAATGACAAAAATAGCTGCATTGTTCAAAAAGATATCAATCTTCATCTATTGAAAAAATATCCAATAAAAACATACCGAACGGCAGAAAAACACGGCTCGAATGTGTGAAAAAAACCAATGCTAATGAGAAACGGTGAGAAAATAGGTGAGAATTCAAGAATTGAGAAACATGAGTGTGCCAAAACAAATATAAGTTAAGGTTCGGACGTCGTAGGCAGCCAGCCTAATCCTTAAGTCATCGGGATGTAAACATCCCGAATGTATTTAGAGAGGCTTTAAAAGCTCAAATAAAAACAGTCTTGTGACAACTCTCGTTCAGTAACTACATTCAACCTCTTTCCTTTTTCTTCTCGTTTTTCGTTGACGATCGTTAACTGGTGCCGAAACCCGGGAGCGGAGTGGGTTCGAGTCATTAACGTGCGAGTTGGTTTTTGTTTTTTTTTCCTTCTTATTCACTTTCGTGTGATTTAATTAAAGTAGGTAATGGTGGAATTGCGGCCGGCAGCGTTTGAAGTTCCACAGTTACCTAAAGAAACCATGGCTGAAGCCCATGCGAACACACTGGCGTGGATGAAGGTGCGGGCAGTGACGTCACAGGACATGAGGAAAATGATCTCAGACCTCGAAAAATTTTCTGGGGAAATAGGTGAGTTAAATCATTTTCTCAAAGGTGGAGATAGGATTATGGAGAGGATACAAGCCAAGATGGACGAAGGGTTACTCGACCCA
Source organism: Acanthosoma haemorrhoidale (assembly GCA_930367205.1). Lineage (NCBI taxonomy): Eukaryota > Metazoa > Arthropoda > Insecta > Hemiptera > Acanthosomatidae > Acanthosoma > Acanthosoma haemorrhoidale. Next base: position 117,244,868 of record OV884009.1, read on the forward strand.
GGTGACGCTAAGTCAATAAAGGCAGACCTGGTGTGCAGGGTGAAAAGGAAGGTGCTGAACCTGATACAGGCGGACGAGGAAACCCCGTGGGAGATAGTAAAGACGAGACTGAAAAAAGCATATGGGGGGGGACGATGGACCCCAGAGGAGGATATATTCCAAATGTTTCGAGAAATGAAATCTCCGAGACAGAATAATGGACAGTATGCTGCAGTCCTGGTTGTCCGCTACAATAAAATAAATGAGAAAATGAGGGAGACAACTAGCGCCGATGAAGTGGAGGGCAGGATGGGATTCCTGTCAACAATCTTAAAGGTACAATTAGCGAAGGAGACGGGAAGGAAGGAAGGGTTCCCTAATGAGCGATCGTTCCTCGAATGCGCCCAGGCGATGATAGATGCTAGCGCAAGGGAAGAAGAAGTAAAAATGAACGAAGATGACAACGATTGGAGCCAGATCCCATATAGGAGAAACAGGACCCCAAAAGCAGTGTGGAGGAGACAGGAAACGCCGTTTGCCGGTAGAGACAGGGGAGCGACAAGAGAGAGAAGATTGGGAGTGACGAGGCCTAGGTACGCACCTCGGAAAGAAGAAAGGAAATGTCATGGTTGTGGAAAGACGGGCCATCTGGTAGCTCAGTGCCCTCGCACTAAGTGCTTTGAGTGTGGGGAAGAAGGACACATAGCAAGACAATGTCCATACCTGTTTCGTAGAAGGGAATTTCACAAAGCAGAACCAATGGAGGTGAACAACCAGGAAATCCGGGAGAGGCGGAGCGCGACACCAAGAGAAATTGGATCATCGGGCGACGAGTCATCAGGGACGTCGGAGACAGACGGAGAGGAGTCGAAGCGCAGCGGGAGCAGACGACGAGAGTGGCAGAAGAATCCCTCGCGCAGATGGGAGCGGCGTACGGAGGCCTGAGGAGAGTGGCAGCAGAGAGGCGACCACATCCTAAGGTGCAATACAGTGCGGGAAAGGATGTGTGGTTTGCCAATTATCGAGTTCGGGAAGGGGGAGAGGTGCCTCATTGATACTGGCAGCACCAATACAATAATATCTCGTGGTGCGTTAGAGAGGTTGCGTAGAGGAGAGAGGGCACACCAGATCAAGGTATGTAAGTGTAAATTACTTACTCTTGGGGGACCCTGCGAAGTAATGGGAGAAGCGGTCGTGGGGCTGGAAGAATGGGCGAAAGTAATGGGTGACATAAAAGTACACGTCGTGGAAGACATGCCACGGGAATACCAGATAATAGTGGGGTGTGATTTACTGGGAAAAGTAGGCGCGCGCATCGAAAACGAGGGGGAGAACTGGAGGATCAAAATAGGGAAGCGAACCTATCGAAGCCGGGGGGGCGTAAGGGGCGAAACGGAGCAAATAGGAGCGGTTAAGAGAGTGGAGGATTGGAGGGAGAGTCTGAGGAGCGAGTTTAGGGATATTTTTTTCGCAGAAGGGGACAAGCTAGGAGCAACGGGGAAAACGCTACATGAGATCCCGTTAAAAATAGAGCGGGTGACGTATGTGAAGGAGAGGCGGTATCCGCAAGCGCTCAGACAACACATTAGAAAGGAGATCGAGGATCTCAAGCGCCAAGGTATTATCAGAGATAGCACGTCTCCGTATAATAGCCCTTTGTGGGCAGTGAAAAAGAAAAGTCGACCGGGAGAATGTGAGGAAAAATACCGAGTCGTGGTGGATTTTCGGAAACTTAACGATAATACCCTGGACGAAAAATATCCGATCCCGCGGTTCGAAGACATCCTAGACAGACTAAACGGTGCAAAAATTTTTAGCACATTGGACCTAAAAGCAGGGTACCATCAGATCAAACTAGCTGCGCATGACCAACATAAAACGGCGTTTTCGTTTGAAAGAGGGCATTTTGAGTTCACGAGAATGCCGTTCGGTCACAAAAATGCTCCAATAACCTTTCAGCGTCTCATGGACGAACTTCTGAGAGGAATGGACGAAAATATGTGCCAAATTTACATGGATGACCTGCTGATCTTCAGCCGAACGGAATCGGAACATATTCAACACCTCCGGAACGTATTTGAGAGATTAAGGGATTTCGGGTTGAAACTGTCAATAGACAAATCGTCACTGGGGCAGGAGCAGATTAGTTTTTTAGGGCACACAATCTCACAGGAAGGGGTTCAACCAGACTCGACGAAAGTAGAAGCGATCCAGAGAATGGAGGTGCCAAAAGATGTAAAAGGGATTCGGAGATTACTGGGCACGCTCAATTACTACCGCCGTTTCGTGCCGGACATGGCAGAATATATGGTACCCATTAACAATTTACTACGGAAAGGAGCACGGATAATGATCACGCCGCTGATAGAGCAGAATATCCGCAAATGCTTGGCACGTTTGCAGGAGGCGCCGATTTTGGCTTTCCCTAACTTTGAGAAGGATTTCACGATCACCACCGACGCAAGCGACTATGCCTTGGGGGCAGTATTGTCACAGGAAGGCGAAGACGGGGAAAGACCGGTGGCTTACGCGAGCAGACGCCTGACGGACACGGAGGCGCGGTACAGCGCTCTGGAACGAGAACTCCTCGGGATAGTGTGGGCCATTGGGCACTTCCGTCCGTATGTATTTGGCAGAAGGTTTCGAATACATACGGATCACCGACCTCTTCAATGGGTCGGAAAACTCAAAGAATCCTCCTCAAGGGTAACAAGGTGGAAGGAATTCTTAGCCCAATACAATCTGGATATTGTATATAAGCCAGGCAAAGACAACGTCGTGGCAGATTGGCTGTCGCGCGCTATTATGGTGAACGCCATAGAAGAAGGGGAAACATCGAGCGGTATGAGGCAGTTCATTGAGGAATGGACGCCTGGAGAAGCGGGCAGGAGCAGCACGCGGAAAGATAGTGACAGGAGTGCGGACACACCATCAGACGAGTCTATAGGAGAGAGACCGCGTGATATGGAGACGACGGACGAAATTATCAATGATAAGCGGAGACAGATCATTTGGAAAACTCAAACATCGGGTGCTCTGAAAATACTCCATAGTACGTACGGTAGGAGTCAGATCGCGACGATTTGGTCACCACCGGGAGTTCGAGGAGATCAAATTTGTCAGGCTCTCAAGGACGTGTCCAAACCCGGCAAAACACACCATTTATTCGTGGGCAACGAGACTGTGTGGGACAAAATTAAAAAGCTGTGGCAGAAAGAGCTGTTGGGGGTGGATCGCTCGTTCATTCGGTGTCTTTCCGTGGTCCAAACCCTGCGGGACGAGGAGCAGCAACGCGAGGTAACACTGGCGTATCACCAAGGAAAAACCAACCACCGCGGTGGGCAGGAGACGGCACAAGCACTACGAAGGCGCTATTTTTGGTGGGGGATGCAGCGGACTATTCAGGAGGTAATCGGAGCATGCGAAGTTTGTCAGAAGACGAAATATGATAGAAATCCCCCGCAGGGACTCCAGGAGGAATCACCCACGGCAGAAGCACCACTGACGGAGATTCAAGTGGACACCTTCACGTGGCGGGGTTTTAAGTGGGTCACTATGATCGACCCATTTAGCAAAGTGGCTATGGCCTACGCGGTGGGAGACAAGTCATCAGATTCCATATTACAAGCCCTCAACACATGGTTTCAGTTCTACGGCATACCAGAGAGGATCTCGTCGGACGGGGGACGGGAGTTTGACAATGCAACCGTGAGAGCCGAAATGCAAAAACGGGATGTGGTATGGCATTTTAATACCCCCGGGCATCCCAAGAGCAGGGGAACCATCGAAAAGTTACACAGCACCCTCAGCGACCACTTACGCGTGTACCAGGTGGATAAAGGCCTGTCGGCGAACGTAGCGATGCCAATGGCGGTGGCGGCATACAACCACTCGATACATGCCACGACGGGGTTAGCACCCTTCGAAATTTTGTTTGGATTACGAGTGAGACCGAGGAACTGGCCAGAGACGGTGGCGGATGAGGGAATGGTGGCACAGCTCCATAACACCCACATACAGCTCGGAAAGATGTGGTACAAAGTACGCGATAAGATTATGCGCGAAAAATCCAAGCGCGTGGCACGGGCAAATTTGAAGGTGCGGGATCGCATAGGAGCAATATCGATTGGGACCGTTGTGTACAGAAAAGTCGTGTCAAATCGTAGTAAGGAACTTGTTCGGTATGAGGGGCCCTTTAAGGTCATCATAATTCGGGAACATAATCTCGTGACCATCGAGAGTATGACCACCCCAAAGAAGAGGCGAACCGTTCACATTGAACAGTTGAAACTCCCAACACAGGGGGGAGGGTGTTGAATGTGCGTAAGATGGTGTGCCCTCGATCCGATACGGAGCAACTGATCCGGAATCATATGTTTCACATAAGCTGCTCAGAGAGAGTTTTTGTTTTCATTATTTATATTGTGGATGTTCCATTTTTTTTTTACCTGGCAGCCACCGGGTCCAGGGCGAATGTATTATTTTTTGTTATTATTATTTTTGTTTTATTTCTGTATTATCTCTTTTCTTTGTTTTTTTGTGAGGACTATGAATATATTAGACCGTAAACGTGATGTAAGGGATTACAGGCTGTGTGCTGAGTGCGGCGGACCTTGGAGTTTACGAAGAGATATGCGTAAACTGGCAGGGGGGAGTTAAGGTTCGGACGTCGTAGGCAGCCAGCCTAATCCTTAAGTCATCGGGATGTAAACATCCCGAATGTATTTAGAGAGGCTTTAAAAGCTCAAATAAAAACAGTCTTGTGACAACTCTCGTTCAGTAACTACATTCAACCTCTTTCCTTTTTCTTCTCGTTTTTCGTTGACGATCGTTAACTTATATATAAATATGTATGAAAGTTTCGAATTCAGAAACTTAAGGGGAGGTGGAGGTTCTCAGGTTATAAATCGAACACTTGCAGATGCAGTTTAGAACTGTAATATTAAACATATGTACACATTAGCTAGCGCCACAAATATAACAATAAACCAATAAAACTTATAACTAACCTGAATCAATACAATTGTCGACAATAGGTGTTGACCATGTCTTAACAAGAGTACCCATATTCAGGAGGTTACAACTCAGAGCATCTTCGATCTATCTTAGCGCGCTCTGTAGGGACCTCACATATGTGCCGAAGTTTGGCGGTAGCGTTCAAACTTACATCCCCCATTTTAAGACAGAGGGTAAAGCCCTTTGGAATAAGGCACGAGCTTACTAGCATGAAATAAGTTTGACTCCTTTTTACGAAATCTACTATCTATTAAAAATATTACCTCTGAGATTTTCTGTTTTATTTTGAAAGGTCCTACTCTCAAACTCTTGGAAACTTCGTATTCAAACTTTTAACATTTTCATCATAATACTTTTTATTTTGGTTATGCGTCTTTTCTGAGTTTTTATAAGCTACTTCCCTATTATTTTCTAAATTTGTAATTTTATTTTCATTTAGTTCGTCAGGTACAAATGATGCATCTATTCCAGTTAATAAGTAATAAGGGGTAAACCCAGTAGAACTATGTATCGTGTTATTGTATTCCTTGATACACTTTTATGCTACTATTGGCCACGATTTATCTCTATTTTCATGAATTTTGCACCTTACTCTGATAACCAGTGTTTGATTTGTCCTTTAATTTAATCCATTAGAAAATGCGCAATCTACTGCTGTAAAAATTAATGTTATCTTTTGTTTATTTACATATTGTTTAAATTGTGCTGAATTTATACCAGGATATTGATCAGTTAATAATGTTTTTATATTTCCAGCTTTTTCTACTTTCTTGATTAGATTAATAAAATCTTTTGCAATTTGCGTTTTCGAAGTGCTGATATATGCGTATCTTGTGAAATGATCTACTACCAAGAGTAGATATTTTGTTGTACTTTTATTCCCTTTAAATCCTCCTATTGTATCTAAAGATATTATATCTAGTGGTTCTTTTGCTGGACCAAGTTAAGACAAGGGAGCCTTAAAGCAACCTATTCTTGACTTATTTTTAATACATGTTTCACAAGATCTGCAAATCAATCTTATATTTTCATATATATTTTTAAAATAAAATTTTTTTCCTATTGTTAAAATTAATTGTTTCATTCCTATATGACCTTGATCTTTATGTACACTTTCAATAGGTGAAATACCAAATTCTTCTGTTATCCATATTTTCTCACTCTTATTCAGTATTTTGTAAATTATATTATCTTTAATTATGCATTTGTCGTCCAATTTTATTAGCTTTTGATTTTCTTTTAAATCTTCCAGTTTTAATAAATTTGATGTTTTAATCGCAGAGTTATCATCTGTTTCTTCATTTGATTCTAAAACTGGATTTCTGGATAGACAATCTGCCTCCAGATTTTCTTTACCTGGATTATATACAATCTCAAAGTCTAATTGTGAGATATAGTTTAAAATTTGTAGTAGTTCTGGATCATTACTTTTCTTCACATTAAAATTTTCTAATGGTCTGTGGTCTGTAAATACCACAAATTTTTTTCCTATCAGATAACATTGCCAGTAAAGTATAGCTTCTTTAATAGCTAAACATTCTATAAATATTGCTTTTTTTGTTTTCTGAGCGTTTGTCAATTTTTTTGAAAAGAAAAATACTGACTTTAGAGATTTGTCTTCTTGTGGTTGTTTTAGAATTGCTCCAACTCCTTCAATACTTGCATCAGTGAATATGTATGTTGGAGCTTCTGGATCAAATATTGCTAGCGCAGGAGCTGAGCATAAGTATTTTTTTGTTGTCTCGAAACAATCTTTACATTGTTTTGACCAGTGAAAATCTACATTTTTTCTTAATAAATTTCTTAAGGGATCTAGCAAAATAGTATGTTTTGGTATATACTCCAAATAGAAGTTTATTTTTCCTAAAAATAGTCTAACCTGTTTCTTTGTTTGAGGTACAGGAAACTTTTTAATTGCTGTGAGATTGTCATTCATTGGTTTTATACAATTATTTCTTATTTCATGACCCAGATAAGTTATCTTGTTTTGCGCAAACTGACACTTTGATTCATTTAATTTAAATCCTTGTTCCTGTAGTGGTTTTAACACTAATTCTACATGTTTTACATCGTCCTCATAATTCTTCGAATGAATCAATACATCATCTATGTAGTTTACAGCAAACTTATCTAGGTTATTTCTTCTTATCACACTTGACAAGACTCTTTGAAATATAGCCGGAGCAGACTTCAAACCATATGGCAAGCAATTCCATTGCAAATGACCATGATGGGTTACGAAAGCCAATTTATATTTATACTTTTCACGCACTGGTATCGACCAAAACGCCGAATTTACATCCAATTTTGAAAAATTTTTACAGTTTCTGGCGCGTACTGTCAGATCATCAATCCGAGGAAACGGTTGACTTTCTGGCACAATTATTTTACTTAGTTCCTTAAAGTCAATACAAAAGCGTGATCTTTTTCCTTCTTCATTCTTAAATACCATAGTAACAGGGGCTGCATAAGGGCTGCTTGATTCTTCAATTAAACCAGCTTTTAATAATTCATCCACTTGCGTTTCAATTTCAATTTTGTCTTGAAATGAGCATCTGTATGGTTTCTTCGAAATATATCTATTTTGTATTAATTTTACTGTTGCTTCATAACCTTTTATTTTTCCTATGTCGAATTTTGACTTAGCAAAAATTTCCTTATTTTTTCGTATAGTATTTTCTATCTTGTTTCTATCTGATATTTTAGTCTTATTAATTTGCCGATCTTTTTGTTTTGTTATCTCTTTTTGTGTTATAATTAAGTTTTCATCTTGACATAGTTTGAATTTTTTTATTAAATCTAATCCTAATAGAAAATCATCTTTACAATTAATACTTTTCACAATAAAAAACTGAAAATATTCTTCCATATTACCAATTTTCATTCTTAATACAACCGTACCCTCTGTTTTTGCTACTCCTGTTACCCCTTTTATATTATCTCTCCCACTTATTATTTTTTTAATATCTTTATTATTATTTAAAAATTCATAATTTATCAAAGAAATATTAGATCCAGAGTCACAAAGACCAATAGCTGGATTTCGATTAGCGAGAAATTTTATTTTAATAAGTGGGAGGACTACTCGTTTTTTGCCCCTTCAGAGCTTGCTATCATATCTTGAACTTCTCCATTATTTGTAACCTTAATATTCTCATTTTTTATTTTTTTCAATTGTTTATCTTTTAAGCGACACAAACTCTCTAAATGAAATCTATTTTGAAAACTAATTTTTCACATATTGTGCATGGTTTTTTCTCGCTTGAACATTTTTGTTTTTCTTTCTCTTTTTTTCTTTCATTTAACTTACCAAATTGTTTTAATTTTGCCATTAAATTTTCCATGCTTACAATTGACTTTCTTCCTAATTTATTTTGTATAAAATTTGGTAAGTTAATTACAATCAGATTAATTTGAGTATTCAGTGAGATACTTTCATCTATTTCTAACAATAAACTTCTTTTCTTTAACGCATATTCTAACAGGGAACCATTTAAATATTTAAAATTATATGCATATGCTATATCGGTCCAGGACTGTGCAGAGAAGGTTTCAATAAAGGAATTATTCCAAGCTTCCCAATTAAACATTGAGTTCTGTTTCCAGAATATATTATACCAATCTAATGCAGACTTTTCTAAGAATAATCTTAGAGCTTCTGCATATTTGTCTTGAGTAATCCCCCCTCTAGCACACTCCTGAACGAATAAATTTAGCCATACATTAGCATTTAAATTTTCACCATTAAATTTTTCTATAACCATATCTTTAACCCGAGAACACATATGCTTTTCTACGGTACCTGTTATAGCATTGTTTATGTTAGGTATAACCTCTTCTAAATATTCATCATAAAATGTTACATTACCTTCTACATCCAAATAAATCTTGCTGAGCTCATCAGTCATTGTTATCACTATTTTTCGAAATTTGTTTCGAATTCTCAAACTCTTCACCACATTCTTCACTACTGTAGTATCGAAGAGTTGTTTGTGCTGAGCGCTAGACTGTTTATCTTTTGGAAATACAAAAATTTCCGTTTGGTCAACCAGCTGAATCGTCGTAACTTTCACTACAGTGCTTCTGGAATCTTCACCAGCTTCTGAGATGAAATGAAATTTCGCCTTTGTCTCCATTGTATTGATTTGTAAGTTTCGAGTTCAGAAACTTAAGGAGGTGGAGGTTCTCAGGTTATAAATCGAACACTTGCAGATGCAGTTTATAACTGTAATATTAAACATATGTACACATTAGCTAGCGCTACAAATATAACAATAAACCAATAAAACTTATAACTAACCTTTCAAGAAGAATATTACCTTTGAAAGTGTGAAGACGTTGGTGAAGAAAAGAGGAAGTCTTCTTTTTCTCTCGAAGAGCAAAGCAGTTAAGAAAACAACTTCACCGGAACGACAAAGCCTATATCACCCACATAAATTAACGCTAGCCAGAAATAACCTGAAGTTGCAGTACAACCCCTTTGCTAAAATTTCCTCTAAACTGGATATCCATGAATAGTCCAAACCCAGGACAACCCTTTTTGTGATAACTGCAGCAGTCGCGGCATCGCCAAAAAATATTGCCCGAACTGTAAGCCAAAGGTAAACTTACAAAGGCCTGTATAAGGGGGGGGTTAATAATGACCTTGTTACCTTTTTCAAATACCCCAATTCTCAGGAACTAACCTTACTTTACCGTGTCATTGGCTGATGACAGGTTCTTCGTTGCACTCAATGTAGGATTCAACCTTCCAACGCTTATTGACACAAGGGCCAATCATATGTACATCAGTTCCTCAGTTCCAGACTCTCATCCTTGCTTCAAGAACACATCACGCTGACATCTATGACCTCCTACCCTGAGGCTAATATACAAGGTGAGGCTGTTAATAAAGCTGTCCCCATTCTAGCCATCTTAAACGGTCGTCAAATTCAAATATATTTTTACATCCTTTCGAATTTCAGTTCCTTGTCTTCCAGGATTGGATGCCATGAAATCACTAGGAATAATAATAGAGTACGTGTAATTGTCTTGGTGGTTTAAATATATGCCTTTTAGTCGCACTGCCTTCGCTTAGGGAGCTTTGTCCTGTCAAGAGCAAATCGATGGAATTAGAAGTGTTGAACGAAAAGAGGCCAAAACGTTGGATATAGCGTTGAAGAAAGAATTGATAAACACCGATGACACTATTGGACAAATTTCACCGAGCATCACTTCTATATCGGAAAGACCCTACCCGTCAAACAAAGGACATACCCCGTCTCTCTCATAATTCAAGAAGCTTTTAACATGGAGGTGGACCAAATGCTCCAGCAAGACATTATCGATCCATCTCATTGTTCGTGGGCTATTTCCGTGGTGATGACCACAAAGCCTATTTTATTTTAAACGACTTTCCTTTGCACTGGGGCTCCACCGACATTCCAGTGGCTATTAGATAAAATCATCACATCCAATCTCGCTCCAGCTTGCTGCGCATATCTAGATGGCATTGTCATCGCCAAGTCAACATTGATAGAGCATCTACACTATCTCAGACTAGTCCTGAAACTTTGATAAGCTGGCCTAAAACTTAATCTTGACAAGAGCAATATGGATGAAACGGAAATCAATATGTTGGCTTCATAGTTAATTAGAAATACAATAGGTTGACCCTGGAACAGTAGAATCACTTCTACAACATTCTTCGTCTAAAAATGCGATCGGAGTAAGAAAATTAATTAGTATGGCCTCTTGTTACCGCAGGTTTGTTACTAATTTTTAATAGGTCAAAGGAGTTTCGGAATACAGGGAAATTAGTCTTAATTTTTCGAGTCTTCAGCAGGGCTTTGGTACGTCAGATCAATGACTACAACCCCCAGCGGAAGAAAGCAACCTTCAAATCAGAAAATCTAATTCATACTCCGACACAAGTTCACCCTCTCTCATCTGCCAAACGAGGGCTTACAAGCAAACTTGCTCCAAAATTCGACTGCAGAAATTCTGAGCTTGAAGTGATCTTTTTGTGATTGAACCAGGCACTTGAAGTGATCTCCCTCTCCCTCTCCCTCTCTCTCTCTCTCTCTCTCTCTCTCTCTCTCTCTCTCTCTCTCTCTCTCTCTCTCTCTCTCTCTCTCTCTCTCTCTCTCTCTCTCTCTCCCTCTTGTAATATTTAAATACTGGTGGCCACCCACCACCCTAAAAAGTATTTCGTACTCGATTCAACCTCAAGATTTTAACGTGCGCACCCTAATACTCTACAAAAATGTTATGAATCCCGTAGATCTACCTAAAATAAGTCATTAATAAAAAATTGTCGCGTCATTCTATCGACCTTTATGTTCTTAATTCTTAATGACCGGAAGTAAAATAGAGGGCTATTGGTTTTACACTATGTTTATACATTTTAATGTAATTATCACTGCATTACATGTAATCGATTTATCATACAATCATTTTTACTGTAACACTATCATCATAAAATATTCTAGTCTTAGGTTAGTTATTGCTGTATATCAAAAATTCAGCTTGTTACTAATTACCTCTAGGTATATCCCTATACTGTTTCATAACATATGGAAATGGATCCATATGAAATAAGAAATAAAGTGAATAAATTTGTTATTTATTCCAGGAGTAAAAGAAGGAAGATCTCTTTCCAACCTTACCGAATCGGCACTGGATGATGTTTCAATGGACGAAGAAGCCCCTTGCCAGGAAGGACATGATAATGACCATGGTTGCGATGAGGTAAGGCTTCGATTTAAAGACAAGGATTAACCAAAAAAGCGTATTTCATTGCATGTTGGTACGGTCGCCCCAAAAATTGTGTTGAAATTGTTGTTTAGTTATTCAATTATAAAGCTTTTCCTATGATGTGGAGGACAGGACATTTCAGGTGAATGTGGTAAGTCAAAATACACGCCAGCTACTTATGCCAATTGTGCCCTGCTAATTAACTACAAGAGATGCCAGTTCTATCAGAACCTGGAATATGCGAGAAGAGATACCATTGTCAGCCACGGACGCACTGTATTCAACCATCAGCTCCACCGGCCGATGAAGCAACCAGCTTGGGCGCCAACCTCTGCCTTCGCCCAGCAGGAACATCTGATGACTCAACGGCAGCCACTCGGTAGACCATATCAGCAGGTACCTGGCATATAAGCAGAGGACTCCACCACGCTCAGTCTACTGGTATATCGTCCCCTCTAAGTAATCTCATGGCAGATATTAAAAATCTATTCCAACCTGAGACTTTTTGCTTAAAGTATGGACTACAATATATTTACTGTTGGCTCCATAACATACATACTTTGGAATGCTGCTAATGGACTGCAACGACGAAGGACCGGACTGTACTTACTCTTACACGATCGATGAATTGATATTGCATTGATTGCAGAGACTCAGTTAACACACACTTTTTTCACTTAATTCCAAAATTCATGAACTTTCATCAAGGGTGACAAAATACATATAAACAGACCAGCCAGACAACAGAGGCCACGGAGCATCAGCAATCATTAGTCCGTTCTACATTATGTATAATGTTCTGTATAATAAACCTATTATTCTGTGGTCAACTTAATAAATGTTTAAGATCTTTAATCATGTGGTACAAAGTCAAAAGACTTGCCACAATCTATCCAGGCTATGGCTATATTAAGAGATCTTTTAGTTACTTGCTGTTTGAGATCCCCTAAAATAGTGGGCAGAATGAAGAAAGGGAAATTATCAAAAGTAGGGATTTCATTATTTGATCCAAATTCAATCTCAAATTGTTCTCGCATTTTTACTAACAGAAAGTGAACAAAATAAAGCCTGAAGGGTAACAGAAGCTTCATATTTTGGAAAGCAGCTGCACTTTCCAAAACAACCGCTGAAAAATATTCCAACGAACGGAAATCAAATTGGTTAAAGGCTTAAAATTGAAAATACTGGCAAGAGATTATCATATTTCTGCAGTAATGTAGAGCATGCCTGTTCTAACCATCAAAGCTTATTGCGACCCCCTAAGGCCAACTTTAGATTTTCACTATCTTGTGTATATTACTCAAATTTAACTTGTTATGAATCGATGACAAAAAAGTGTCTTTGAATAATACCCAACTTGAAATATTATATATGCACGTTAATTTCCAGTTTACAGGTGTATCCACTTACGACGCCGTTATTTATCGTCAATATTTACATAGGGAGGGGCAATTTATACGACGTACAATCAAAATAAATTAAAAAAATCAAATCAAAATGTGGATCGAATAAATGTCATGTGATCCGTTGCCGGAGGACCAGATTTTATGTTTGAGTTTCTGCAAAATAGTTGGACCTTTCGATGTAACGCTCAAGTGCTTATCCCCCCCCCCCCAAGGTGCTAAATCGATTGCATAGACAGAAAAAACTCAAATTTATCCCGATCACATGCCATTTATTCAGTAAACGAAATCAATAAAACATAAAAAGAGACAATGAACAAGTCAAAGATCTAATAAAATCTATCATAAAAACGTGAAACAAATAATAACTAACAAATCAATAAAACTATGTCTAAGTTTATAATATTAATAATGAGCAAGTCTATGATGATAATAATATTAGTGAAAAAGTCACTAAAACCCTTATCTATTTGCGTGACCGGTCCTCTTGAGGTCTCTCATTGAACGGAGCAGTGCAACGTAGTAGTAGACGCACATTTTGACATAAAATAACGTAACAATGGTATAATAATGTTACTATAGTAATATTATGTGGAATTTATTAATAGTAATCATATAGTAGGTAATAATATTAGTAGTACTAATATAAATATAATATATAATATATTAATAGTAAATTATAATAATAGTAATATAATATTGCAATGGTTTAATAATATATCTATAATAATATTTTATGAAATTATGCAACAATATCTTTATTCATAGTCTGAATCCCTTCTGAAATCATCAGAATGTAAATTTTTTTTCAAATCAATGTCTATTTTATTGTCAATGGTATCCTGTATTATATATTTATCAAATTCTGGACTAATTTTGCTTTGCCGTTTTACATGTTTTTCTCCATAGAGCAAGAACTGGGTCAGATATCAGAACAAAATTGGTATTATTATATTCTTAAATTGAATCTTAATTAAAAATTGAATAGGCAAATTAAATTTCCCTCAATACTTGAGGTAAACTTTATGCTCTAAAAAACTTGGCAAGGTGATTGGGTAGTTTTTTTGTTTTATTTTTTATGGTCCATCAAAATTGTGATCTTAAAAAAAAATATCAGACATAATAAAGAATATTATAGAATATAAGAAATATTTACTTGAATAAGTTTTATTGTGCAATAATTACAATCTGCCTTTTATAAGGCAATAATAATACAGATAAATGATCTCATTCATACCATATTTACAGTTCATCATTCACTCGCTCATTCATACAATAGGACATGATTGGAGAAACTGGCCATTACCAGGACTCCCACTGTCACGTGATTATAGCAGGTCACGAGGCCACTCCCGTTTCAGTCTCCGAGGAGGATTATAGGGTTGAGTGGTGCAGTGCAATGACTGTGCTACAGGATTAGGGTGGTTGGAAAGGCTACTGTGGGATTTCATAAACTTGGAAGGGATGAGTTCTAGAATGTAGGGAATATTAAGGTCGTTAATTGGTTTCTTCTAAGTATTCTATAATTGCTCGGTATGTGTCGGAGAAACTTTTGTGTCCCGAGATCGATTGAGGCAAGTGTATTTGCCTGTACCTACAATTTTGCTCAATTGAGTACATAGTAATTTGAAATTACTAATGTTGCGAACGAATATCGCTGGTGGCTTGGGTTTTGTGGGTGTTGTTGTAGAGTCCATGTCCTCTACCTCAATGTTTTTCAACACCTCGTAACTATTGGGTGTGAAAAAGGGAGACTCATGAGTTATTGTTGTTTCTTTTGATGTGCTGGGTTGTGATGGTATCTCTTCCATAGAGCTGCTGGGTGCTGAAGAATTTACTGGGATATTTCGATTAGATCGCCGCGGCTTACGTTTGACTGGTGACATAGTGGGCGTAGGTCCCAATGATCTTGAGCGTTTTTTCTTATTTTCTGATATTACCTGTTGATAGAAACGCTTGTTTCATATTCAGTGGCACTTTTCAGAATAGTAAATAATTTTTAATTGAATAAAAAAATTCAATATAATGTAGCCTCGAACGCAGGTATTTGTGTTAAGAGTTTGCGACGTTGCAAGGGGCCTGAATAGAGTGTACTGAGGGCCAGCTGGACTCCCCACTCTCACCACAGCTACTGCCGTCGCAATATGGCCACCCTCTGTATGAATTGTGAGATGAAAAACTTACGTTGGCAGTAATGCCCATAAGAAATATAAGAAAATAATAAGAAAGTACTTACTCAGAATCAATTGTTATTATTTTTAAAAGGGAATGAATTGTTTATTGTTTTTATACGATTCTAATTCCTAGCATAGTTTATTAATGTAACTAGAGGGTTAAACATTAAATATAAAAAAAAATAAAAATTCAGGTATTTTCCATTTTTTGTTACACTGTGGGAAAGGCCGGCCGGAGTTCGGTCTCGTCGAAATTATCAAAAATTGCAAGTGGGCTGCCATAAGGACGCCTGCATCTTAATCCTTAAAGGACGTAAACAAACCTAATCCGATAATGTGATCGCTCATAATAATAGTTCTCCAATAGAACTTTACAAAATGTTAATAATACAAAATCTCCAATAAAAGAAATACAAAAAAATACGACTAATCTGTTTATGAAACTACAACTATTTAATAAAAGAATATAATATTTAACATAAAATAATAATAAAGAAAGCTTGGTATGAAACATCTAGAGGAATAAACTGTGATAGAACACAAAATGATTTAAAAAAATAAACAGTAAATCACAATGAAACAAAATTATTATCTATAACTTAAGTATTAAATTAAAATTCAATATTAACCTTAAATATTATTAACGCAAATGTTGAGTGTTAACACTTGTAACAGAACCATAAAAGTATGAATTACCAAGAGTTCTTTCCATTCTCTCGATTTTTCCAATTTTCTAGCTGTTCTATGGCCATAATCAAATGTTTGAGCAAATGAAATGATTAATTGTATTATTATTATTGTATTTCTTATTCTTGATTATAATAAGGCTGTTCGGAATAGAGAGCAGTCACGGGCATTGCACTCTCCTCGTCTGCAAGTTCCCCAGCATTCCGTTCATCCAGGTAACCAGCAAACCCAATCACATCCTCAACCACACATTTCGCATATTCCTACACCTTCAAGCTCATCAGATCTCACTAGCCTATTAACTTCATTCCTTGTAGAGTTCAGAACCCTAATTATCCCTCTCATTCCCCTTCTTACAAATCTTGTCTCCTACCTTATCCCCGTTAAACAAAATCCATAAGTGGGTCCTTCCGACTCCTTATCCATTCTTCTTTGGAATGCGAATGGTGTTCGCACCCACACTAACGAACTGACAGCACTACTCCACCACAAGAACATCGACGTATCTCTCATTACTGAAACAAGACTTACGAGTAAAGTAAAGTACCTCAAAGTGTCCATGAAAACATCCTAAGACCTAGACGTTGCTGTGCATTATTTCACTACTCTGATCCTAAGGTCGGCTTGGGAGGCATCGTCACCCCACCGTCATCCGAAAATTCACAACCAAAATCCTTTACCTCAGCATCTCAAAGACCTAATTCAATCCAAAGGCCACCCGAGAACAGTGTGGCAAAGATCCTGACATCCTGCTCATCGTCGCTCGTACAATCATTAGTGCAGATTTGTAAAGCGGCATTTAGCATCCTTCCTATCCGATTCTTTTGATTCCCACCTCTCGTCTCTGTCTACCAGGGATAACTCCCTGTGGAAATGATAATATTTGTTTAGTTTTAAAAAAAAACTACAAAGATTTTTTTATTCCAGGTTTGCCAATGTCATGGTGGCCGGATGGAGTGCAAACCTCGATGTACAGGACCATTAGTTAAGTCAACACTATCTAGCCCTGATCCAAATTGTTTTTTAAAACAAGAAGATGAGTGCTGTTCAAAACTAATCTGTTCTCACTTAAGTGATAAAAGTAAGATGTTGCTTAAGAAATACTAAGTTAAATGCATTTACAACTTATAATATCAAAATAGTCCTCTAAAATGTTTGATGGTTCGCTTGTTTCCCTTGAGCAACACTTTTCTTGTCAACAGCATACCTAAACAATTCGTGCAGTGAAACATTTTCACTACATGAATGTTTATTTTCGGGCACAAGACTAACTTTTACTTTATCAGGATCGCAAGAAATATATATCCCAAAAGTTTCTACTACTTCAGCTGCCATTTTAGTTTTTATTGCACCCGGGTCAGTTCTATTCCAGAACTTTCTATGTCCATATTAGTTCATTTTGAAACAGTGATAATAATTGTATCATTGTACTCTTATACTGACCCACATTTTTCCAGTTTGGTTGTTATTATATATATAATTTTTATGTATAATAATTGACCTCATAAATACTAATAAGAAAAGAGTGGTGGGTTCATAGTATTAAACACTGGGTTTGTAAGGTGCCGGGACGAGTAAAAAAAACTTGATGTGTCTCCGGTGGACGAACTCATCCACCAATGGCACACCAAGCAACGGGTGCAGGTCGGCGTTCTTTAACCTCTCGAGAGAGGTATGTCTGACCACTTTTCTCATGATCCCATTCTGAAATTGCTGGAATCTTTTAGCTGTATTGTCAGTCAAGTGTGTATATAGTGGGGCACCGAATATCAGAAGACACAGCATCAGTTTAAAACACAGTGACAAATTGGGTGAAGTAAGCAAGTGTGAAAGCCGGTAAAGGTGAGTTCTCTTACCCACCTATAGTACAGGATTTTGGCGAGGCTTACCCAGTCTGTCACTGATTACGTTAGAAACTGACTAAGCCTGTGTAAGAGTTCTTTGTGCACTCAAGCTGCGGCTGTAAACCGCAATGTCATCAGCAAAAGCCATCACTGTTGCTTTCTTGTAGTTTGTTCCAACAATCTTAGACGTTTACATGCTAAAAATCACCGGAGACAAAACCACTCCTTGAGGAACTCCACAAGTTAGGGGGAATGGGTTCGAGAGGCAATCACCCACCCGTACCCTCACCGTTCTGTCCTTCAGGAAGAAAACCACCATAGTATATAACTGCTCTGTGCATTGCCAATCACAAAGCTGTCGGCACAGCACCCGTGGAACACTTAGTCGAAAGCCTGCGTGCAGTTCAACGAGATCATAGTAGTTGCTGTGTTCCTGTTGATACCAATGGTGTCTTCCGTCTCT
The DNA here is from genome assembly GCA_930367205.1 of Acanthosoma haemorrhoidale. Lineage (NCBI taxonomy): Eukaryota > Metazoa > Arthropoda > Insecta > Hemiptera > Acanthosomatidae > Acanthosoma > Acanthosoma haemorrhoidale. The sequence goes on from OV884009.1 coordinate 117,263,169, forward strand.
ACCTTCACTAGCAAATGTTCTGTACTCAGATAAGCCTGAAAGTCTGCTTGCTATTGTAAAAATCTTTTTACAGATCGGCCAACAAAGAGAGTCTAGCGGTCGATTTGTGGATAGCGCCGTTCTGTGCCTTTAATATGTTCCAATAAATCCTATTATAAATACGCTTGAGCGGTGAACTTCCAAATATCATAGTTTTTACGGCCTCTGAGCTTTTCTAGAGGGAATTGAAACTATATTGTTCGACAGAAACGTTAGTCCGAAGTAAGCTCTAAAAACACGACAATCACGAGACAATTCCTTTAGTAGACTCCACCAAATTGAAGCCAGCAAGGAAATTTAAGCATGCTGCAGCCTCTGTCATAGCAAAATGGATTCCTAATGCTTGGAAAATATACAGTTTATCCCTGCTAAAGATAAACCTTGAAACAATTACGGCATTCCCAGTACAACCATAATTCTAAATGGCTATTTGTTTACATAGCCAGAAGTTTATGAGTTGATTAATTATCTTCTTTATTTTTGAGTGCAGCCAAAAAATAATATGGAACAAAAATCATATAAAAAGGAGGCTTTTATCTCTTTTAATAATTCGCAAAACCATCTTATTAATTTGTTCATACTTTATGCAAATTATTTAATATGTGTTTCAGATGAACCAGTTATGTTCACCTGTGAGTATAAAAACCAAACATATCAGAGAGGGGAAACATTTGATGTTGAGTGTACCCTTTGTGAATGCATGGAGAATGGTGAAGTGTTGTGTAAACCAAGGTAATATTTTACGAGTCATTGTTTCATTAGCTGCATATTTAATAATATTGCGTATAATTTTTATTTTTATTATTTTCATTCTGATTATTTTAATCAATTAAATTTATTTATTAATATTTATAAAATTGTATTCAGTATTTATGTAATTATAAATTTCTGAATAATTTCATATAATAATATTTTTCATGTCTTATGGATTGGTATTTCAGAGTCATGTAAATACTTGGACTATATTTTGGGGCAGGGGGGGGGGGTTCATGTTTTTGGTTAAAAGTGATTGTACAGTCATAAATGTTGGCATGCACGTGTGTATTAGAATCAGGAGTGTAACTGTAAGTTACAGAAGAATAAGTAAAAGTAACAGTTTCAATGACATTATAGTGACATTACTGATCAAAGTCTGGTAACTGCATTTAGTCTTGAGAGCATGTACATGTATTAATACAGTTTATTAGCTCAATATCTGAATTTCCTATTTCAATATTTTTTTTTTAATGGAAATCATAAAAGAAGGAATTATAAATTTGAAAGCTTGAAAAATTATATACAGAAATAAAAACAAATGCAAACTTCTTTTCTAAACTCTTGTGAGAGAGAGAGAGAGAGAGAGAGAGAGAGAGAGAGAGAGAGAGAGAGAGAGAGAGAGAGAGAGAGAGAGAGAGAGAGAGAGAGAGAGAGAGAGAGAGAGAGATAAGTTAACGTTCGTGAGAACTAGAACACTAAAAAAAATCGAGAAAAAGGTAATAGAAATGAATAGGGCATACGATAGTATAAGACTGCTTTATTCATAGCTCTTAATCCTATACACATACACTCGGAATGTTTACATCCCGATGTTTTGGTATTAAGACTGTGCACCAACAGTGCCCAGGCCTTAACTCCCCCCCGCCAGGTTACGCACACTCCCTCGTAAACTCTAAGTCCGACCCGAGTGTACAATCAGGTGGCTCGGGTTCTCAAGGGCCAAGGCCAGCGCACCCAATACACTATAATCCATCACACTACTAAAAACACATTTAAACAAGACAAATAAAATATAAATGTAGAAAACAAAATAATAATACTATAAAAACTAAGAACAGAACTCTCTGTCTGAATGTCACATATATTAAAAATGTGACCTATAACAACACAATTACTTGCTTCGTGTTGGATCGAGGACACACCAGTTTACTCACGCCCCCCCCCCCTTTAGAGTGGGAGTTTAAGTTGTTCAATATGAACCGTCCGCCGTTTCCTTGGGTGGTCCACATTCTCGATAGTTACAAGATTGTGTTCTCGGATCACAACAACCTTGAAAGGGCCTTCATATCGGACCGGCTCTTTACTCCGGTTGGAACCTAATTTCCTATAAACGACGGTCCCGATCGTAATCGATCCCATTCTTTCCCGGACTTTCATATTTGCCCTCGCAACGCGTTTGGTTTTTTCCCCCGATATACGATCACGCACAGCCGCATGTGGGTGTTCACGAGCTGCTCAATGCTCCCTTCATCCGCCACCGTCTCTGCCCACTTTCGCGGTCTCACGCGTAACCCAAAGATAATTTCAAACGGCGCGAATCCCGTGGTGGTGTGAATCGAGTGGTTATACGCCGCCACCGCCATTGGCATCGCAACATTAGCTGACAGCCCCTTATCGACCTGGTATACCCGCAGGTGATCGCTGAGGGTGCTGTGCAGGCGCTCAACGTTTCCTCTACTTTTGGGATGTCCCGGGGTATTAATATGCCATACCACGTCTCTATTTTTCATCTCAGCGCGAACTTTGGCGTTGTCGAACTCTCTCCCACCATCCGACGAAATGCGCTCGGGGAAGGCATTAAATTGGAACCACATGCCATAAAATTGGAACCACAAGTTGACGGCTTGCAGAATAGCGTCTGACGATTTGTCCCACACCTCGTATGCCATAGCCACCTTACTAAATGTGCCGATTGTAGTGACCCATTTGAATCCACGCCACGTAAACGTGTCGATTTGTAAATCTATTGTATTGACTATTGTACGGCGAAGTGCTATTTCTGATAATCCCTTGACGCTTTAATTCGTCGATTTCCCTCCGGATGTGTTGACGAAGTGCTTGAGGATATCGCCTTTCTTTAACGTATGTTACGCGCTCTACTTTTAAAGGTATCTCGTGCTCTGTCTTCCCCGTTGCTCCTAACAGATCTCCCTCTACGAAAAAAATATCTCTAAATTCGTCACGCAGCCTCTCCCTCCAATCCTCTACTCTCTTTACCGCCCCAATTCGTACCTTCCCACCCCGTACTGTCCCCTGACTCCGATACGTTAAATCCCCTAATCTAATCCTCCAGTTCTTCTCTTCGTTCATTATGCGCGCGCCTACCCGTCCTAACAAATCGCATCCCACAATTATTTGATAGTCACGCGTCATCTCCTCCACGACGTGCACCGTTATTTCCCCTCCTACATTCGCCCATTTTTTTAGTCCTACCACCGCCTCCCCCATCACTTCGCAGGGTCCCCCCAGAGTTAGTAGTTTACAATCACATACCTTAATCTGGTGTGTACTCACTCCTCCACACAGCCTCTCTAGTGCACTATGCGACACTATCGTATTGGTGCTACCTGTGTCTATTAAGCACCTCTCCCCCTTCTCAAACTGAATAATTGGCAACTCGCACATCCCTTTCCGCACCGTATTACATATTAGGATGTGGTCGCCTCTCTGCTGCCACTCTCCTCAGGCTTCTACGCGCCGCTCCCATCTTCGCGATTTATTCTTCTGCTTCTCCTGTTCTCCGCTCCTGTGGCGCCTTGGCTCGTCTCACTCAGTTTCCGATGTGCCCGATGAATCATCAGCTGACGATCCTGTGTCTCTGGGGGTTGTTCTACGCCTCTCACGAACTTCTTGGGCGTTGACCTCCATAGGTTCTGCCTTATCGAATTCCCTTCTTCTGTATACGTACGGGCACTGTCTTGCGATATGCCCTTCCTCACCGCTCTCAGTGATTCCGCGTCCCTGAGGTCAAGCCAATTGCCTTCCACCTTTGTCCCGATTAACGCTGTGAGGCGGTCTCCTCCCTTTAAAAAGTGATTAAGTTCACCCAGCTCACCTGTAAACTTCTCCAGATCCGAAATCGCTTTTCTTAGATCCTGGGTGTTCATAGCCTTCACCCTCATCAGAACGAGTGCATTTGCGTGAGTCTCCGGTAGCAGGCCCACTTTCCTAGGTTCCGTCCCATCAACGATATTTAAGACGGGCTGTCTTAATACGCCACTTTCCGTCATCTCCTCTTCTATGTGTATCGATCAAAATCGGGCCACAACAAAATTTCCCCGAACTGTGTTCCTTAATTCTTCACTATCTTCGCGGTTCCCGGGTTTCGGCACCAGTTAACGTTCGTGAGAACTAGAACAGTAATAGAAAAAAAGATCGAGAAAGAGGTGATAGAAATGAATAGGGCAAACGATAGTATAAGACTACTTTATTCATAGCTCTTAATCCCAAACACATACACTCGGAATGTTTACATCCCGATCTTTTGGTATTAAGACTGTGTACCAACAGTGCCCAGGCCTTAACTTATATATATACAGAGGGGTCCAAAAAAATGTATCCACTGGTTAACAGTCCATAACTTGCAAACTAATTGACGGAGTTGTCTCATTTTTGTTGAAAGTGTAGCTTAAAGTCCAACTTAAAGATATCACTGTAGGTGTTCGAAATGGTCACCATTAACATCCACACACAAACGATGCCGCCAAACTGCAGCACGAACTACTGACTGCAACGTGTTCAGTTGGATATTTGCACATGAATGTACGATGGATTCTCGAAGTTCATCCAATGTGCGTGGCTTTTGTCGATAAACGACGTCCTTTAGTGTTCCCCACAGGTAAAAGTCCAGAGGAGTTAAGTCTGGGGAACGTGGTGGATACTCTACAGCACCTCTATGGCCTATCCATCTTCCTGGTAGATTTTCGTCGAGATAAGCCCTAACATGATTGTGGTAGTGGGCTGGGGCACCATCTTGTTGAAAGTAAAATCTTCCGTCTCCATACAAGTCTTGGATAGCAGGTAAAATGGATGTTTGAAGCTTCTGAAGGTACACCTCACCGGTAACTGTGCCGTCAAAGAAGAATGGCCCAATCAAGCCCCGGTAAGACAACCCACACCACACATTTACTCCTGACAAATTCACGGCTTTGTCTACATGGACGTTTGGATTTTCGGCGGCCCAGTAGATGCAATTGTGGCGATTTACTGTACCATTGAGTTTGAACTGTGCCTCATCAGACCACACAATCATCTCTGCAAACTCTTCATCGTTGCGCACCATGTTATTAAACCACTCGCTGTACTCCAATCTACCATTCTTGGTCGTCCTCGTTCATTGCGTGTAGCAATCTTGGGATGTAGCACTTCCACTTTGCTGTCTTCAAAGTTCGCCGAACACTTGAGTGACTCACTACAGTTTCATGGGCACACTGTCTCACAGACTTCTGTGGTGAGCGAGTGAATTGTTGTAACACAAGATGGGAGTTAAATGGACTTGTTACTGTTACAGGTCGTCCAGATCGTTGTTTGTGTACATCTTTAACACAGCCTTTGGCTTCAAATTTGTCTCGAATGCGACGAATCGTTAAACGTGTCGGTGGCTCTGTTTGATACACATTTCGCCATTGCCGTTGAACCTCATTAATGTTTTCGTACTTAAAATACCACTTTAAAACAGACTTCCTTTCACCAAATGTAAGCCTATCGCCAGCCATGTTTACTCGAGTAACAAGTACAACTAACAATAAAACACTAACTAATCTGGCGACTGTCATCTGACAAAACAAAACAACGCTTGTATGGCGATTGCCGGAACTACAAACTATTACACTACCAAAAATGAGACAACTCCGTCAATTAGTTTGCAAGTTATGGACTTTTAAACAGTGGATACATTTTTCGTTATATCGTTATGTCAACTCGTCAAGAATTCTCAAAACATCCAACACAACTAACTACCCACTCAGGGACGAGCAAAGAATGGATTCAGAAATCCAGTTACAAAATTATTAGCAAATAAGCGTATTCATGTGGTTTGCAGGTACCAAGATATCATAATAGGTCAAGGAGCCTTTATGGCTGGTGGGAGACTAATAATACAAGTAAACAGACCTCAATAAAAATTTCAGGACAAGCACTGATCTGAAATTTTCCTCTTGGTTTAGGAGCTGAAATTAAACGAGATATTCAGGCCTCACCCTGTCTATGAGATGTGGTTATGGCTACCAAGAGATATTCTTAACCCTTCCTCTCCCAATATCAAACTTTCAGACAACATGCTGAACATCTTCAAAGTGTGGCAGAAACTAGAATCAACAGCAGCACCAACTTCCCATACTACCACTAAGTTTTTTCTTTGCCTCGAACTCAACAAATGGAGCAATATCATTCTTCAGAATAAATGTACATCTCTAGTGTTTACTATATGACCTATACCTATTCCATTACTAGGTCAGAACTTCACTGTACCTTGAGACTCTTTGAACCTACTAATTCCCAATTTTTTTTAACAAAAGAGGTAAATCGATAGTGATTGATTATTTTATATAATCTTATCTGTTGGAAAAATATTTATTTTAAATTAAAAATTTTTTTGTGAAACTTCGTGCAACAAAATTAATTATTTAATTATTTTCGATTAAAAATTCACCAAAATTAATTATTTTTTTAATTTGTAGGTGTCCTCCCACAAACAATACAAATTCAGACTCAGATAGATGTTTAACTGTAAAAGACAAGAAAAACCCATGCTGTACAATATTATACTGTGATGTCAATGAAAGTGAAGATAGTGGTATGATCATTATTTATCCCTTATTCATTCTTTTCTTACTAGCTTAATTATTTACTTATATTTCTGACATAAAATTATTTTATAATAGAAAATCTTGAAAGTAAATTTGTTTTTTTTAATTCAAAAGAAATATTAAGCTCCTTTATGTGATTAATTGGTGGCTGTATAAAATTGTAAATATACTGTACCTCTTGTATGTCACTATAGTGAAGATGTGTTTTTGTGATTATATTAATCATTTTTTCATGATTGTAATGTTTTTGTTATAAAAGTGAGAGTTTGTTGTGTCAAGAGATTGTTGTAGTTTTCTGTTTTATTTTTTTTATGGGCATCAAGTAAACGACCCATGAAAAATTTCATACCTCTCTATGAAACTAAGATTACTCCAAAATTACAAACCTAGTTTCTATGACAGTTGTACGAGAAGCGTCACCCTAATTTGATATAAAGCTGTTTGGCTGTTGTCAACTGTTAGATAAGGATAATGACTTCAATTTGGAAAGAAAGGATAACTGGTTTATTGTTCTTTCATTTAATGATATCCAGGAGAAATATGACTGATTTGTAGCTGATCTCCTTTTGCTGATCGTTGGAGACATGGATGTCACTAGCAATTGATGTTATTAACTAGCATCGAAACCACTTAAAAAGGATTCCAGAAGTTTAGACTTCAAATCTCCGATTATATGGTATTGCAACAATCTTTTAAGAGATTTTGATAATTTAGAAAAGATTGAGATTCAGCAGAAATCATTCTATCATTTAGGGTTTATGAATTGTGAATTCCTGCTAAGGGTAGGACTGCACTTTTTTCCCAGGAAACTGGAAAAAATGAATTCCTTCTGAAGGGAGGATTGTATATGTAAAGGATAGAAATAATAACTGGAAGGTATAGTTTTTTGTTGATAATGTAAGAGATACATTCTATACATTATAATGTACAAGAAATTCCACCGGAATTAGAAGAATTGCTATTGATCTCATTACCAAGGCTTCAAGGTCTAGTCACGTTGCTGAGCATCCAGAATGTTAGTAGAGCTTTACAGTGGGGCATGGGCATCTAGGATACCAATGAGGTTGAAGATGAGGATTTCGACCTTGGAGTCAATTGTGGAAGCCACTTGAGAATTATCATTTTTTTTAATAACACCCACTTTTTTTTCCATTTTGCTTTTGGACTTTCCAAAGGATGAAGTGTGACCCTTTGTCACATTTGGTCACCTATTAGATGGGCGGGTCGCACTACCCTGATGAGTTGCCTCCTGTAAGCTGTAAATTCCTGTCCCATCCACCCTCCTTAGTAATGAACCTGCTATTCTATGCTTACATTTGTTTATATACTGGCCCACTCCCTAGCCAGCTGGAAACACATTCCCTAGCTACAACAGTGATGGCTGAGGGCCAAAGAAAAATATCATTTGAAAAAAGTGCAATATGTTTATTATGACTTTTAATTATGTATTAAAATGTATACCTGATTTTTGGTTACCATGAAATATACTATAATCATGTTGTAAAACATTACCTTTCAATTTTGCAGGATTAGATGAAGAAACAGATGACGACTTTATTGAATTAAATTTAGTTTCTGCCGTACCAGCTAACAATTCAGCAGTAATCTTGAATTTTGATAGCTTGACCGTACCAGATCAAATCCGAGCAGAAATGAGCCAAGACAAGGTTTCTTGGCTGGTCGCAAAAACATCCGGGCATGTTGTACAAGACTTGGAGCCAGGAAATACTTATTATTTTCGAGTAATATCACGTTCTGGTAAATCAAATATTGTTTCTAGCACTCTACCAAAACTAAGTGTAAATTCAACACTTTGTGAATACAAAGGAAAAACATACAAAAAAGGTAATTAAATCCCCATGTATTTCTAGCTTAAAAAACTTAATAAATTTTCTAATCTACTATTTTATTTATGCTTGTTTTTCTCAAAATCTGTTTGATTAAGTAAGAAATTATTTGAAACCAAAAGTTCAAAAGTCTGCTTATTTAAACCAGCTTGTTTTATGTCAACATTTTATATATAATCATAATTTACTTATAGCATTGCAGAAACAACTTTAAAGCATTTTATAATTTATTAACAGATATTAAAATTACATTTTGTCTATATTATAGGTGTTGAATTCCATGACAGTTGTACAGCCTACTGTATATGTGCAGAAGAAGGTGTGGAATGTGCAGCAATTGAATGTCCAACTGACTTTGGCTTAGATGTTTTAGATCCACAGTGCTTGAAGTGGGAAAATAGACCAGTTGATTTCAAACCAAACCCACCACACTGCTGCGCAGATTCAGTTGTTTGTGTTAATAATGGATCTTGCACATATAAGGGAGAATTGTGAGGATAACATCTAATTTTTTCTCTTTTTATCTTACATAGGGTATATATTAGTAATGGACACCTTTGTATTATTTTTGGAAAAAAAAAAAAACTTTCTAAAAAGGGTTTGTAAATCTCTTGAATGTGAGGGATTTACTTTTTGATCCTTCTAGTCACACCCTACCCCTGAACTCTTCTGTTCATGAAGTCAGGTCTACTCAATTACATTTCTATTGCAAGAGTACATTCAATCTAGTCAATTCCTTAGTATACGGATTAGAGAAATGTATTGGTTTTAATTGGTTACAGTGACTCCTCTATATTCCAACAGAATCAGGACTTTTTTGGTACCTGTCCATTGATTCTTTATTTTATCATCTATTCGACGGAAATATTTTTGATCAAAGAACATTTTCTATTAAATTTTGTTTGATATTTTAAAGCGTTTTTGGGGTAATTGTTAATAAAATTTTAATTGAATTCCCTGCCACCCTTTCGGGGTTGATAAGTACAACACCAGAGCGAGTCTTAAATGCTTTACCCTATTTTTGGTGGGGAATAGAGTGAGTCAGCTGTTTGCTGTGGTCGGGGACAGAGCTCATATTAGGTAGGCCACTTTTTTGAGAGCTAATTCTTTTTCACAGTCATGGGCGCTGTGTTTATATTCTTGTACAGCTTGTGTAAGGAGTCCTTTGTTAGACAAATTGAGTTGTTTTGTTTTCTTGTAAGTGGCCAGTTGGTTGCTTTATACCCCTTAAGGCCAAGGCACTCCTGAACCGATCCTGACAATCTCAGTTTTTGGTTTCACTTGAGGTGCGAATGGAGAACTCTTTATTGGAAAGATCCATGTCATACAGCCCAAATCCTCATAACCTTGTTTCCTTTCTTGTTTTTTTTTTTTTACATAAATGATATTTGCTGTCTACAGTCATAAAGGTAAAAGTCATTAGGAGTACAATCCATTAGTGATCACCAGATGTTTCCCATTTATACATTTAACTTGTTTTATGTTTATAATTCCTTGTAAGTTAGTTAATGTGTCAATTGTTGTCTCTCTGCCTATTTTAATTTAAGTTCATCACCTGAACATACACTTCCAAAGGGCCTCTATTTCTGTTTGATTAAATATCTGTCATTACCTCAAGCCTATATATCCTTTAATCCATGTACATATATTTTAATGCATGTTCCCCATAAATCTGGGTGGTGGCTAGGTTCTCTAGTTTTTATGATGAGTTCAGGAGAAGGGAAGGGAAACCAATGCATTAAATGGTGTTCTTATGCTCATTTATCCTGGAGCTGATATGTGGAAGTCAGACTTGATGTAAAATTGGCTCAAGAACTGTATAGTATCTTTATTATCCTGGCACTATGTCCCTTAAAAACAAATATTTATTTTACATGAGTTAGGTTCTTTGTTAGTATCAGCTCCCCTAAAATTTACCATGTATTTGTACAGAAATAAAATATTTTAAAAAATAAACAAAATGAAATAACAAAAGATATAATAAAAAATGTAGTATATATATACAAGTTAAGCTCTGGGCAGCATCAATATCCAAACTTAATCCTCAAACTTTGGGACGTAAACATCCCGAATGTAAATATACAGGATTATAGACTTGAAATAAACAGTCTAGGTCTAACTTTCATGCGTATTGTTTCTTAGTACCTTTTTTCCTTTTCCTTTTTTTTAATTCAAAAGCCGATAAACATTAATTTACATACATACATACATACATAAAAGAAACAAACTCTTCTCGAATTTAAATTTACCATGTTTAAATTTTAACAAATACCATAAGTATATGTGTACTAATGCATAATAATACCCTACATAATAAAATAAGAGAGTATGGGTATTATGACATTACCCTCATTCCCAGATAGCAATGGTTCGTTTTGATTCTCTTCTTCAACCTTTCTGTCACTTCTTGTCCTGCTACGGGACTTCTCCCATTGTACCTCCTTCTCGGTGTCTTTCATTGGGCCTTTTGATCCTGGAGTCTTCCTTTTATGAATAGAAACAGACAAAACATAAAATAACAAATATAGCAGATTTTACTTACAACCATACCAGTTATTGCAAGTTGTAATATAACAACACAGAATACTTCCTTTTGAATCCTGAATCCAAATGGTGGACGTAAATATCATACAATATAAGGATCAGCCCAAAAATATTTATGAAAATTATAATTAATTTAGAAATAAATGATTATTAATGTAAATAGAAACATCAAACAGAATATGTGAAAAATCATGGAAAAAAAAATCTCGATTCCTAATTCAACAATACCTTTTAATAGTGATCATCAAAAAACAAAATCTTTCCTCAACTTAATTCTCTCATTGGGATCAATTCAATCTTTAATTTAATTTACTCACTTTGATCCCATCCTCTTTGTGGTTGTTGCTGTAATGATATCCCCCCATAAGGATGTCATTACAATGCTTATTAATATCTGTCAATTCAGATATAATAAAGGAATGCCACCCCATGATTTTATATAACAGCCATTTATTTTTAAAATGGTCAATTTTAGGACATCTAAGTGTGCAAGAAAATATCAAATTATCATTACTTCACCTTTTATCCTCTTTTTTCTCTAAAGTGTCTACATGTTGATCTTGGCATGTTAAATTATATATCTTTCTTAAAAAATGAATTAGAATTATGGATATAAATGTTAGATGGATTGAAAATGGTTGTAAGAAAATAAAAAAATTATTATATTTTAACAATTAAAAAGAAAATTATTCGTAAAAAACAAAACAAAAACATGTTAGTTTGCTGCTTTGTTAACAAAAAGCTATTTGAGTAGATTTTGCTGTTTCTTTTTTCTACTAATTCCACTTTGTAAATAATAAAATAGATTAAAAAAAATTTCTGTACCCAAACTTGTTGATCCTTTGAATGGTATCCGGAACATGTATACATATGGCTATTAGTTCTGTACAGTAAATATATAAATAAAAATCTTTAAATATGAATTTGTAAGGAAAAAAAATGTAAACTAAGTTTTATTTCATCTTTTATCTGTCTACAAAAAACTTACAAGGGTGCAAAATATAATTAATAATTCTTACAACATGGAAGTTCACTGGTATGTCATTACCAAAAGCATCTGGAATCATTATATTAATTAAGAAACAATAAAACAAACAAACAAATAAATTGTCTCTAAAATCCTATTTGGTATGCATAAAATAAATAAATTAATCTACAACCAAAAATTTTAATTTAATATATGACCAAGGCTAGTTAGAGACCAAGATGGTGCTATAATTTATTTATTTTATAAACTAAACTAAACAAATAAACTAAAATCTAACAATTAGAAGAGTCAAAATCCCATTTGACAATGAAAATATTCTTAACTGTCCCTATAACTAGTAATTTCCCCTATATAAAACACTTAATTAAAGACTAATCTTTTTTTTTTTAGATTTGAAAATTGGTCTGATATACCCACAAAACTTAGTGGTTGTGAAATGAAATGCTACTGCCAAGCTGGCAATGTTACTTGTATGCCAAGATGCCCTCCAATACCTGCTACCCCCCCTCAGGATATGGATTGTGCTTCTAATGTTGTTCCAATAGTAGCACATCCTCTTGATGATGATTGCTGCTTACATTGGATGTGTCCTGTTACAAATGGTAAGTAAAGATGGTTTTCCATTTCTTCTCAGATCCTCCATTTATTTAATTATATTATATTACTACTTTTAAATATTGTCTTCAAAATTTTAACTATTACGTAAAAATTATAATCTTACATATGTGTTATTTGAAATCATTGTTAAGTTGAAGATTTGTGTGTGGATTGATAATAAATTGTATTATTTTTATCAAACAGCTACCCTTTGCTTTCTGCCTTTGGGCTCTTTGATAACCCTAAGTATGACATATCAACACCTAAAGTCCAAAACCTTGTAACTCAAATTTTGGCCACTTTTCTTTTTTTTCTCTTATTGTGGTGGAAGTCAAGAGCTATTGACTTGGATTTGTGAAATTAAATTATTCTTACGAGAAATATTGGATTATCAATGCCAATACCTCGTAACTCAGGCAGTACAATAAGGGTTTTTTAAGTTCCTTGATTTAAATGAAGTTCTTATATTATATTGTTTTGTTTTATTTTTATAAAGAATTGTGATTTCATGTCTGTGGTAACAAAAAAGAAAAGACTAACCTAATAACAAAAAGCTAAGTTTAAAAGCAAATTTTTTTTTTTAAACAATCATTTTATTGTTTATTATCTCAATGTTGTATACATTTTAAAAAAATTCATAACATTAGTATATTCCCAATGAAAATAGTTTTTTCCTTCTCCTGAAAAGTTATGGTTTTGTCAGTAACGAGGTTTTGGACCTTAAGTGGCGATATACAATTAGAGCTCCTATTGGGATCCATGATGGGTAGCCTCCAATAGGATGACTTGTCTTATTTTATAAAGGAGAGGGCCAAAGCACCCAATGCTCTTAATCAAGGAGGGTTGTCAACCATCAAGGTTTACATTGATCAAGCTTAACATGTAGTAATTTAAGATTGCTATGGTACCTGCAAATTGGTTTCTTTATTCTACTAAAAACCATTTTCAACATCAGGTACTTTAAACTTTTATAGGTTTTTTTGTATTATTTCTTGAATAAATGAACAACTCTTTTAATAAACCTCTCATACTTGATCAGCCATCAATACATACATACATACAATACAATATACATAAATATGCATTCATACACACATATCACTTACCATGAGGTATAATTCCTAAGCATAATTATTCCTCAGCAATAATACAATATCAAAGTTATGGTTTATCATGTCTATCTAATATCTATTATCAGAAGTTGTATCTAACAGTTCTACCTATTTATGTATGAAAATTTATAACAGGATAGAATATATATCAAATGAGTAAAAATAGTTATTTTTTATTAAATGTTGATTGTATCCTCTCATAAAATATACTACAATGACATTTATTATGTATGTTCAAAATAATAATATTAATAGGGAATATTCACCTATTTACTTCTTGTTACAATAAGTTTATGATTTTCTTTCCAATATTAACGACAAACAAATGTATATATAATATTCAAAAAGAATATATTAAATTTTTTTAGACTAAATATAACTTAGCATTGTAATGTATATTTGTGATCTTTGTAAATGTCTTTAACTAATTGATATTTACCAATTAATTTGGATCCAACACAAAAATAGTTTAACTTACAAATATCCAGTCATACAAAAATGTTTAAAACATGTAAACAAATGTTTTCAACCCTGGATTCAAATTAACATATAATCTATTCTACTTTTTATTAAAAGTTACTATATGACCCTTAAAAGTATTAGTTAACTATATGTTTCATTAATTTATTAGTTAGTATAGCTTAGTTTATTTGTATGAAGCCGTATTCATAATTTTTCTTATTTTATTATTATATATTTAATTTATTCTACTCTTTCAGGAAGTGACAAAAATGAATTGAGAATGACAATTAATAACACTCTACAAAAACATGTGAAAGAGATACCACCTTTTGAACCTTTCCTGGGCCCATATAATCCTAATTATTTATTGAATAAAATTAAATCTACAACAGAAAATAAAACACACAATTCTATGAAACATGACTTAATTAATAAAGTAAGCGACATCATCATTAACAATGAAAAAATAAACAATTTTGACTACAAAAGAAATCATGTATCTACCAATGAGTCTCATTTCCAAACTTTCCCTATTGGAGTAAGTGTTCCTGCCAGGTTCAATAATGACAAAGGAACACTAGGAAAACTGTCTACTATTGAAACCCCTTTTGTTAATTATAAAGACACGCAACTGCATAAACCTCAATTTAAAAGTACAAATAATTTTGAAACGCATATAAATGAACAATTTGGACATGTCGGCCCCAAGCCTCCACTACATTTTGTGCATTCTGAACATCCTATTCAGCAAAAAAGTCTATTAAATATCCCCCCATTTGAAATTAATAAGAACATTCACAATCAAAATGACTACACAGATTATGAAGTACTTTTACCCCATCATGAAAATGATCCACAGCACATTCTGAGCGTAATTGGAGGAATACAACAACAAGTTTTCCATAACCCTAAACCATTTACCCAAATCCCTCTTTCAAGTTCACAATCAACAGAAAAACTTAACTTGTACCAAGATAAACTACAACCAATGACTGAACCAAATGAGCATTCATACTTCACTGCATTTCCCACAAACAGCTACAGGAATGACGCTCCTTATATTCATGAACACTTATCAACAATGGGACTGAGACTAGAGGACATGATTGATAACATCAAACACGGTGACTCACAATCTAAAGATACTCATGTATTGCTGATATCCTCACCTTCAAATTTTGGGCAAGGTTTGTCTAATATATTACTTTACAACTAGAAATGTATTGTTTAGCAAATGCTAAATCCAGAAGGGAAACCCTTATAGTACTTTTTAAGACTATTAAATAACATTCTATTTCCCGATATGGGGGAAACTATTTTAGGGTAATTTAAATTTCCATTCCTTATTGTAAACTATTGTTATTGCTTTATGATAATCATATTAACACTTTACTGTCCTCATAAATTTACTAAGCAATTTAACCAGTAGCTGGCATATTTTAACACACTAGACTTGAAAGTGTGAAAAATAAATTGATAATTTTAATACTAGAATATTAAAAGAATTTCATTATTAAACTGGGAGATCATAATTAGCTGTGAGTTTAAATATGAGTGGATTAATTGTTGTGGTGTTGGCTGCAGTTGAGGAAAAAGAGGTGTTAGACTTTCTTTAAACTTATAAATGTAAAATCTTTCAACAAACTATTAATTTCTGCATTAGAACCTTGTGAAAGAAGCTGGAAAGGAATATATTATATATATATTCCGGAGTATATATATATATATATATATATATATATATTATTACGTTCTTCAAATATATTAGTTTTATTGTTAACTTTTACTTTAAATTTATTTTATTTATTATTAGGTTCTATTAACAAAAATAATTCTGGCAAAAAGATGAATTTAATTTTACAAACATAAAAAAAAAATAAACTTATATTAATTATATAAATACTTGTCTATAAATTTGATTCCTTTTCTTCTTTAATTCTCTTCATTCTTTAAACAAAATTAATACTTCTTCTCTTTGTGCTATTTCTCTTCCGTTCTGCTTTAAGTCAATAACCACTAACCAACAAAGTTTTTAAGTTTTTCTTACTCACAATCTCAAGCTAATAACATGTATTACGGGCTGATCCCAAAACTAGATGAGTATAATTCTCTGTGTGTTTTCATTATCACAACCACAACTATACTAATTATAACTGGCTAAAACTAGAGAGTAATTCTGTGTGTGTTTCTTATGATACAACAACAACTATACTCCCTTTTGTTTTTATTTTGCCTTCTTGATAAGTTGGATTAATATATATAACTCCACAATATCTAATATCACAACTATATATATATATATATATATATATAATACGGACAAACACAAGTGCTTTTAACGTTTTCTATAAGTTGGGGGATTTGTCAGAAAATTAAATGGCATATAATGATAACATGATAAAGTATATCTTTTATTTTTATAATTAGGGTTAAATAACCATTTCAAAATGCACAGACTTTTGACTCCCCCTAGTGTTATCAATTTACATTTTTTACCCAAAACCTATGAGAACAACTATACACTTAAAAAGTTTAAAAATATATCTACTAATTATTTGTTTCTGTCCTAATTATTTTTTTCTTATTACTTTTTTGTTTCAGGTATCAGTCAGCAATATCGTCCTAAAGATTTTGCTAATCATCCATCTCATGAGAAAAGTAAGTAAAGTTATATTTCAATTAATAACTGTTTATTTTTGGATGATTATATATATTAGATGTAGCTACTTGTGGGTGACTAGTCATTTGGTGTATAGATATTTCAGTAATAAAATTATGGTAATTAAATGAAATACTGGTGAAATTTGTGGAGTGTCATAATATTTCAAGGATTGAAATAAGAAAATTTTTTTTCTGCCCTCATGAAATTATATATGTATAATATATATTATTAAATTTTCACATTCTAGAACGTTATGGATAAATTATACAAGACTTTATTTATGAATTAAAGTTATTAACAGTCCTGATTATGGCGAAGCGTTGACTGTAGATCTAGAATGATATATTATCAATAAAAAGAATCTTTTGGAGGAACTGTTTACAACCCAAAGTGTAAATCCATATATAAACATCTCTTTGTATGTATTAATACCTTGAAAAGTAATATTAAAATACTATATTCTTTACTTTAAGGGTGATTGATACTAATGCATTAATGGGTTCTATGCTCCTCAAGTAGCTTTCACCAGTTTGTTTTGTGACTGCAGCAACACAATACAATGCTTTCAAATTGCAAACATCCGCCAAGTCATATATAGCTTACACCTTCCTCCTATTCAAGCTCTTCTGGCAGTAAAGATCTTCTTCAAAACTTTTTCTTCAGGAATCTTGAATCATGCATTCACATTTATTACACTCTTCCCATATGATCTATCCAACCAACTTCTAGTCACCTAACTACATCTACATCTCTATTCACTAGGATTAACTCTTGATTTAGTCTCCTTCTCCAGGCTTTTCATACCTGGAAGGACAAAAAACCTTCGGCTTCACATATACAATAGGTCTATTGCTATCAGCAACAATTTCCTCCAGACTAGCTAATCCTGTTAGCCATGTGAAAAGGTGCTGTTTCAGTCCTATTTCTTCAGATCTGCACATTGCAGTCAAGGTCATAACCAAGATCTGCGCATTGCAGTCAAGACTATAACCAAGACAGGCTCAGAGCAAAATGGCCTGGCCATTGGAACTTCTATTTGCACACTATTTGGAACAGCCTAAAAAATACAACAAACCTAACAAACAAACACGTTCAATATTATTTAACAACTCTTCTAACAGCTCGGTTGTATTGTTCTATGTTATCTGATTCCAACTGACAACCTCCGCAGTCAATTATTACAGACAAAGTTTAATTTACATATTGGTTCTTGTCCATAATACGTGTCGACTTCCCTTTATCTGCTTTTACTGACCAGGTTGTGTTCCTTACATTTATCCTTAATGCATTTTATAGTGGCAATGTCCCTGTTTGCAACACTGATACTAGTAGGCAATTTATCCAGGTACTTGTTTACGCCAACTTTACACTCAGTGAGAACTCCGTTATCATCAATACCAGAGCCTACAGCTGCCATCAGATTAATTATAATTTATAATAACCAGACAATTATAATAGATCTGTTATTGTGTAGTCAACTTTATAGATTTTTAAGATCTTCATGAGCCAATCATGAGGTATCATCAAAAGCCTTGCGATAATCTATCTATGTTATAAGCTATCTATTGGCTATATTGCAAGTTCTTTTGGTTACCTGGGAGGTAATGAAAGTATCAATGACCAAGTGTTCATTGTATCCTCTGGAATTTTTCTTCTTAACTAGCTGCGCTTTGGCCATTATCTTGTTTGCAGAAAGGTGCTTATTATTGAGGGGAAAATTTTATACACAGAGCTGAGACATGTTATAGGTCTATGGTCCTCCAGTCCAAGTGTTTCTTTGCTTCCCTTAGGTATCAGGCAATGTTTTCCAATTCTTCATTCACTTTTACACATTTGCTACATCTTCTTATACTGCAGCTTCTTACTTCATTGCTTGAGAGGTCTGATACACCAGACATTATATTTGCTAACCATTATGGATCTCTCTTGTAGAACTCCTCTTTTTACCAGATCTTTTCCAAATATTCCTGAGCCTCATTTGTTGTTGGATAACTTTTCAGCTGGCTTATATGATTTGATCCTATCTGTTTCTAAAGAAATTTCTGATTCGAATTTAACAATTTCATGGTGGGGCGTTCATTTTGTACATTAGTGTATATAATGACATTGATGAAAAATAACCCAGGCAATGCCATACTAAGCATAAAGCTGTTTGATAGTAAATATATTGTTTACACAGCTATTAAAGATTTAAAGCTTAGTGAAATTCCCTATTCATTTTTAGCAGTTTATAAGTTTATATGACACCAAATAATTTAATTTCAATTATGATTATGTTTTAGATTCCATTACAGTTCATACTTTGGAAGCAATTGATGAAAATACAGTCCGATTGGTTTTTTCTGTCCCAATGATTTTGGTTGGACTTCATGGTCGAGTTGAACTGAGATATACTGCAGACAACAAGTACGAATTATCTTTAAAAGTTATCTGTATAAGCATTACAAATGTTTCAAATTTTCATTATTATTATTAAAGCATATTTGAAAAAGTAGGATATTAATGAAATAATTCTGGAGTTGTTCACATTTAAATGTTTAGGAAGTTTGATTGTTTTGTTTTTCCAAGGAATTTAAGATTAATTTCACCGTAAACAGAATCTAATGCAAACAATCATATTGATTCAAAAATTTATTGTATTAAATAAAACTGCTTAGTCTCTTCACACAGTTATTTATTTAATATTAATGTTTTGGACCACTCTAAGCTAACATCACTTGGTACTAAAATATCATGTGATAAGTAATACATTAACATTGTTTATGTAAATAAATAAAATGAATTAGCAAGTTTACATGGTAAAAATTGGTATCATAATTATCAAAACGAACATACTTAATTTACTTTATGTGGCACTAATACTCTTCTCGGATTCCTAGCCTCCAAACTCATTTGTCTCAGTACTCCTTATATTACACAGCTGCTTTCCAGTTCTGGATTTCTAGCATAACCTGGCATCATGAGCCACCCCATCTTGTCATCTTAATTTGGGTCTTCCCACTCACCATACTACATACATCTCTTAGGATCTCCTTTGGAATACTACCAATATTATCCATTCTGGTATTCCATTCCATTTTCAGAATAGAGAGTAGGGAATGCAAAAAACCTCATGTTGGAAAAACCATTATAAATTATTTATAAGGTTGAAATAACATCGTAACAGAAGAGAAGCCAGTTCTACAAAAATTTACAAAAAGAAAGACACCTGGTTGCCTCAAATTAAGAAACATTGCCACGCAATAACTACATAACTAATAATTTATCTATGTTATGACATCCACCATCTCCATTCCTGCTAAATACTGTTTGTCATCACCTTAAGTCAGAAGCATGTAATAAAGTTTTTTATGTTTTACTTGAATTCTATTGTTAGATGAATATATAAAAATGAGTGGAAGAGCTTGTTTGGATATCAGTTAAGGTTGATGAAAGATAGAAGTTAGGTTTTCATCAAATTTATTAATGGATAATGTTTCAACATTCTATTTAATAGTATGTATATATTACTTGCACATCATATTATAACATAGTAAGTCAAAACTTTCACCGATAATCAATTTGATGAAAATCTAACATCTCTCTTTCATCAGCCTAAGTTGATATCCTAACAAACTCATCCACTCACGTTTTCATATTTTGATCATATTATAAGATTAACATACTTTCACAAATATGTTCGTAATTTCATTGTACTTATAAAAATGTGACCGATAGACTTTTATAGCCAATGTAAATTAGCGATTGTTTACGCCTGTAATTCGTTTATTTTAGTTATTGAAGGAAAAAATTATCAGTCATTGTTTAAGCCGAATAAGGGGTCTTGCGCTGACAAGTAATTATCTAACAAAGTACCCTCGTAAAATTTATGATTAAAAAAAAAAAAAAAAAAAAGTGTAAATTAGAGATAAATATTTTTTTTTGTATTTGGTTAGTTTTATATAAAGAATTAATAATTATTGATAATATTATAAATGTTCTAAGAATATCTTTGTGTTTCAAATGTGAGTGTATTGATTTTGTTTTATGGGAAATATGCTGGAAAGTAAACAAACCAAATAACGGTGCGGGACGCCTCCGAGGCCCCGTAAGACCCTACATCCTTTATAGAGGATTAAAAGGACGGAGCACCGGGATCAGTCGCTTGCAGTCAGTGTGTGTATCCAGAGCTGGGTTGGCCAACACCCGCCGGAGCACCCCCCCCCCCTCATCTCACCACCTTATCGGCCTATGGTTTATGGGGAGCACCTCTGGTTGGAGATTTGACTTGGAACTAGTATGGATATGAGCATATCGATCATCGACTCACCGATTCCATCCACCTGGAACCTCACAGCTGATTGACTAATCCACTATCTAGCTACGACAGGTAACCTCGTTGGACGTAGCTTCCACGTACCGAGGGTTTATGTTGTTTGTTTACGTCGTTCATCAGTTTACACCAAATAACACCAAACTATGCATACGTATAGATAAACACGGACAGTGATGTATTTATTTTGTTCTCATTCTTCGATCAGCAAACTTTAAGTTAATAAAACTCTGGTTTACAAGTTTCAAGTTTAGTAAAGTTTAAGTATTTTTTCTGTCCAATAGTTTAAGTAATTTTTTTATCAAATAGTTTAATTATTTTTTTTATCAAATAGTTTAAGTATTTTTTTTTTATCAAATAGCTTAAGGATTTTTTTTTGTTTTTTTTATCAAATGCTATTTGTTTATTATCATTTAATAAATGTCGGTCATCTAAATGTCTTCCCCTAGATATGTCAATTCCCTGTAATATTTCAGGTTCCCCTGTCCTTGGGTAATGCCCTCTCCTGGCATTAATATTTTCCCCCAGATTCCTGTAAACATTTAGGGGGAGGAGGAAGAGAGAGAAAGTCGGGGTTTACAAGTGGTGTCAGGTGTGGGGTGGATTGCAAGAAAATCCACTAATCCGGGATAAACTTTTATTTCGAAAAAAAAAAAAAAATTTTTTTGATAAATCCCTTTTAAAATGTCGGTTGAAAGTAACCTCCGACAGAGGATAGAAGAATTAGAGAAGGCTAACCTGGCTTTGGCCCAGTCGGAAGAAAAGTTGAAAAATGAACTCGAAGCTAGCCGGACAGAGATAAAGGAAGGAGGGACACCTAAGCCACCAAGGAAGGATTTGTCCTTGCAAGGTCTGATCAAGACGTGGGGAGGGGAGGCGAGTGCCAGGCCGGTTGACGAATTCCTAGAGTATGTGGAGGAAGTAGCAGCTTGTGGAGCTTGGGAGGACGTTGACCGAGTTCGGATTTGTAGGCTCAAGTTGCAGGGCCCGGCAGCCGCCTTTGTCAGAGGAAATGAGGAATTAAAGGGTATTGTCAGCTTTAAGAAGTTTGCAGACGCACTGCGAGAAAGGTTTGGAGATCCACATACTTTTGAATATTATGGAAGAATTTTGCAGGAGACGAGTCAACAGCCAAAAGAGAGGATCCAAGAATTTTCGGACAGATGCATTTCCTTGGGGGGGAAAATGACCAGGTCCGATCTATCTGGGAATGAAGCAAAGTGGTGGGCGCGGGAAGTAGAGAGAAAAGTGCTAGAAGCGTTCATGAGGGGACTCTCGGGTGAGGTGGGAAAACAGGTGTTGTTCGGACGCCCAGATACACTGAAGAATGCAGTGAGATTGGCGTTAGATGTAGAACAAGCCTTGCAAGAGCATCAACGGGGAAAGAACGTATATGTGTTGGAAGAGGCAGGGGGCAGGTCCGGCCCCTGCCATGAGCAGCAACGAGAGAGTGAGAGAAATAGGTATAGAAGCTCAGTGGATCCTATCGCCAGAAACGAGGACCAGGCCTCGGCACGGGGAGCGGGAGCGGTGTTTAGCTTAAGGGAACAGATCGAAGACGCTTGTATCAGCGCGATTCAAAAGGCGCTTCCTTCGAGACTAGGGAAATCCGATTCTCAGCGTTGCTATCGGTGTGGAGAGTTAGGACATTACGCAAGGGGATGCAGAATGCCACCACCGGCTAAAGGAGTAAGCAATAACCCGGGCCCCAGAGAAAGGGTAACTTGCTACAGGTGTGGACGGCAAGGGCATATAGCGAACCAGTGCAGATCCCAGCAGCTGCCCGCCGAAAAGAAATTGAACCCCGTGCAGGGGCCCCCCAAATGCTTAAGGCCCGACGGTCACCCCCCGTCTGGGCCGGAGAAACCCAAGCCTGTGGATGAGAAATGGCTTACAGGGGTGGGAGCCGGAGTAGGTAAATTGATAAAACTGGACATGCTAATTGGGGGATATCTCCACCACATGATAGTAGACACGGGGGCCGAAGTGACGCTAATTCGCACGGCGCTTCCGGGAGTTCAATTAAGGCCCGCCAGTGTCCGAGCTAGAGGAGTAACAGGACAGGCTCTGCGTATTTTGGGGGTACAAGAGTTGATGTGCCAAGTAGACGGCCTGGAAGTGAAACATCAGGTGATGATAATCAGCGTGAACTTGCCCGGAGACGGAATCATAGGTTTGGATTTGCTAGAAAAGCTAGGAGCCAAACTGGATATTCGTAACCGGGAGGTGATAGTGACGCCGCCTGACGCTGGCCTGAGTTTTGAGAAGCAACCAGTCAACGTACATCCCCTTCACCAGTTGGGAGTGGCAATAAATTCCCTAGAAGCGAAAGGGAGAAGTACAAGGGAAACGACGCAGGAGGAGCCAATTCCAAAGGATGGATCCTCGTCCGACCTAATCCATGCCCAAGAAAGAAAGCACCAACAGAAGAGGGAAAAGAGGGCCAAACGCGGAAACCAGCAGGCCGCGAACAAAGCAGTAGAGACCCCGGGATCCCGTGAACAACCCGACAAGCACGATGAGACCAAGGGGCTAGAAATTACCAGCCCTGCTCGAATCGCAATCCCTTCGTGTAGTGAGAAACTCATTAGAGCAACGATCCACCAGAGAGAGAAGGCAGTGGTGGTTGTCGAACCGGTACCATTGAAACAAGGTAGCTTAAGAGTAGGGCGAAGTATTGGGCTCGTAGAACACGGGGAGATGGATCCAACTTATGAACTCGGGGCCGGTGGATACCTACCTCGATAAAGGGCAATTATTGGGAATAGGCGCGGAATGGCATACGGAGGAAAGAAATGAAAGGGACGTTCGGATACACCGAGTAGAGGGTAGCGAGAATGCTCTGGAAAAGGGGGCTCAACTATGGAATGTAGACCACCTCGGTGAGTCGGATAAGGGTGTAGTCGAGTCGCTGCTAGAAGAGTTTAAAGATCTATTCGAAGAACCGGGAAAGGAAGGCTGCTCTACTGGGGTGAAGCATAGAATACCAACAGGGGAAGCTCCCCCGGTGATCAAGCGCCCGTATCGAGTGCCCTTCAACCAACGAGCGGTAGTAGACGAACACTTGGAAGAAATGTTACGCAAGGGAGTGATAGCTCCTTCCGACAGTGCTTGGGCTGCACCTGTCGTGTTGGTACCCAAACGAAGTGAAGACGGAAGGACCCAGTATAGATTCTGCACTGATTTCCGGGGGCTGAATACAGTAACGCAGGTGGATGCTTACCCCCTACCATTGATTCAGGAAACATTAGAGATGTTGGGACAGAGTAGGCTTTTCACAACATTAGACCTTGCTAGCGGCTACCACCAAATACCGGTGGCCGAGGAAGATCGACCGAAAACTGCCTTCACCACCCTAGGGGGGCACTACGAGTACCATAAAATGCCGTTCGGGCTTGCTGGGGCCCCAGCCACATTCCAGCGAACTATGGACCAGGTACTGATGGGAGTTAAGGGGACTGACTGCTATGTTTATTTAGATGACATTATCATCTTCAGTGGTGATATGGATGAGCACTGCACTCGATTAAGAAGGGTGCTGGAGCGACTGCGGGGTGCTAATCTGAAGTTGAAAGGACCAAAATGTAAGTTTGTGGTCAGGCAGGTAAAATACCTTGGCCACTTGGTAACCAGTGAAGGGGTGAAACCTGACCCAGAAAAGATCACGGCGGTGACAGAATTTCCAAAACCCGGTTCGGCTCGGGAAGTGAGAGGCTTCCTGGGTCTCCAAGGCGTACCTCAGTTCGCCGAAATTGCCAAGCCCCTCACCCAGTTGACAGGGAAGGGAATGTCATTTCACTGGGGGAAAGAACAAGACGAGGCGTTTACCGCTCTACAGGAGATATTGTGTTCTGACCGAGTGCTGATTTATCCTGATTTCCGGGACCCTTTCATTCTGGCGACCGATGCCTCTGGAGTGGCAGTAGGGGCCGTCCTCTCACAACTCCGAAACGGACAAGAAAGGCCTATCGCCTTTGCCAGTCGACAGCTACACCCAGCGGAACAAAATTATTTGGCTACCGAAAGAGAGCTACTTTCGGTAGTCTGGGCAACCAAGCATTTTAGGTGCTATCTGTTGGGTCGAAAGTTTACACTTGTCACTGACCACGCTGCACTTAAATGGATGCTGTCCCTAAGAGACCCGTCCTCACGCTTGATGAGGTGGGCTCTCAGACTCGAGGAATTCGAGTATCAGGTCGTCCACAAACCAGGGAAGAAGCATACCAACGCGGACTCCCTGAGTAGGGCCGTAGCGGGTATAAGGACGTTCGACGAAGGAGCCCAACGGGTTCTTTGGAAAAGAGGGCAGGAACAGGACGAAGAATGCCAGAGATGGGTCAAAAATAACCCACGAGGGTTACGGACGGGGGCGGATGGTATAATACACTACGGAATAAGTGATGACCCAAATCAATGGAAAATTTTGGTTCCACTAGATCGCCGGCAACAGATCATGGAGGAACACCATAGTCGGCCATGGGCGGGACATCCGGGAAGAGAACGTACCCAGGAATTGATAAAGAATAAGTACTATTGGCCCTCGATGGGGAAAGATATAGAAGAGTTCGTTAAGGGGTGCCACTCGTGTGCTCAGAGAAAGACCCCCCCTGGGTTAACAGCTCCTCTAGAGGCCCCCTTCTTTCCCAAGGAGCCATTCGAAATGGTTTCCCTGGATATCGTGGGGCCGTTCCCAAAGAGTAGCCGCGGGAATAAATATTTGTTAACTTTTATAGACCACTTCAGCCGATACACTGAAGCTGAACCTATAAGAGAACAGACGGCGGACGAGACCGCTCGGGTTTTTGTCGAGCGTATAATCACCAGACATGGGACTCCAAAGAAACTACTGACTGATCAAGGCAGGAAATTCGTGTCGGCGTTGTTCAAATCCGTGTGCAAGGGCTTAGGCATACAAAAACTCCAAACCACCCCCTACCATCCCCAGAGTAATGGAATGCTGGAACGCTTTCATCGTACACTGGGAGATTCCATGGCTCACTTTGCCAGAAAAGATGGGCGAGATTGGGACCGGTGGGTCCCCTATTCACTAATGGCTTATCGCTCCATACCACATTCTGCCACGGGATTTTCGCCGAACTTCCTGTTATATGGCAGAGAGCTCCGCACTCCGGAAGGGGAATGGATAGAGCCTGTGGAAGCGTTGGAAAACGCCTTAACACAAGATGAAGCTGCAAGGATTAGGGTTCGTGTAGAACAGGCCTACGAAGAAGCCCGTGAAAGGATTAAGAAAACTTGGGCTCGCAGAACCGCGGCGGTTAACCAAGATAGGAGATCCCGAACTTTCACCGAGGGCGACGCGGTATACCTACATGTACCCGCGGTAAAACCAGGAAATTTAAAAAATTTCATTGCCCTTGGACGGGACCATGGATAATAGTCAAGAAATGCAGTGCGGTAACCTATGCAATCAGAAATGAAACCGGCGGGACCCAGGTAGTTCACGTGAACCGCTTGAAACCGGCTTTTAACAGTGGTCTCGAAACGGAGTATCCAAAGGAGCAACAGTCTGAATCGGAAGATGACGATGACGAAGTAAGGGATAAGGAAAGAGACCAGGAGGACTTCTGGCCGATCCCCCTAACCGACTCTGACGAGGAGGGAGAGCCCCATCCTAGAGAAAGGGCCATTGGGAACGATTCCCTATTGGCCACTAGCTCGCCAAGGAGGGATGTAGTGGCTCCAAGCATGTGGCCTGAGGGCGAAGCGGAGGGGCGACCGAGTATTATCCGTACGGAGGAAGATGTTTCATCGAGCGAAAAGGAGCCCACCCGCCCGGTTACCCCGTTGGTGAACACATCGGAGGTCTCGGGAGAGACCTCGGTGGAAGATGACAGTACCAACTATCGAGACCCGACTTGGGAGGCGGATAGTACAGAGGCACCGATGTTGCCGCGCAGTCCCTACTTATTGAGAAATAATCGCCGGTCTAGCCGGGGAGGGAGAAACAAAGAGTGAGGGTGTCAGTGCGTGTCACGAGAAAGAAAAGTGTTGACCTAGGGTCAACACTTTTGGAAAACGGGGAGTGTTGTGACCGATAGACTTTTATAGCCAATGTAAATTAGCGATTGTTTACGCCTGTAATTCGTTTATTTTAGTTATTGAAGGAAAAAATTATCAGTCATTGTTTAAGCCGAATAAGGGGTCTTGCGCTGACAAGTAATTATCTAACAAAGTACCCTCGTAAAATTTATGATTAAAAATAAAAAAAAAAAAAAAAAAAAAAAAAAAAAAAAAAAAAAAAAAAGTGTAAATTAGAGATAAATATTTTTTTTTGTATTTGGTTAGTTTTATATAAAGAATTAATAATTATTGATAATATTATAAATGTTCTAAGAATATCTTTGTGTTTCAAATGTGAGTGTATTGATTTTGTTTTATGGGAAATATGCTGGAAAGTAAACAAACCAAATAACGGTGCGGGACGCCTCCGAGGCCCCGTAAGACCCTACATCCTTTATAGAGGATTAAAAGGACGGAGCACCGGGATCAGTCGCTTGCAGTCAGTGTGTGTATCCAGAGCTGGGTTGGCCAACACCCGCCGGAGCACCCCCCCCCCTCATCTCACCACCTTATCGGCCTATGGTTTATGGGGAGCACCTCTGGTTGGAGATTTGACTTGGAACTAGTATGGATATGAGCATATCGATCATCGACTCACCGATTCCATCCACCTGGAACCTCACAGCTGATTGACTAATCCACTATCTAGCTACGACAGGTAACCTCGTTGGACGTAGCTTCCACGTACCGAGGGTTTATGTTGTTTGTTTACGTCGTTCATCAGTTTACACCAAATAACACCAAACTATGCATACGTATAGATAAACACGGACAGTGATGTATTTATTTTGTTCTCATTCTTCGATCAGCAAACTTTAAGTTAATAAAACTCTGGTTTACAAGTTTCAAGTTTAGTAAAGTTTAAGTATTTTTTCTGTCCAATAGTTTAAGTAATTTTTTTATCAAATAGTTTAATTATTTTTTTTATCAAATAGTTTAAGTATTTTTTTTTTATCAAATAGCTTAAGGATTTTTTTTTGTTTTTTTTATCAAATGCTATTTGTTTATTATCATTTAATAAATGTCGGTCATCTAAATGTCTTCCCCTAGATATGTCAATTCCCTGTAATATTTCAGGTTCCCCTGTCCTTGGGTAATGCCCTCTCCTGGCATTAATATTTTCCCCCAGATTCCTGTAAACATTTAGGGGGAGGAGGAAGAGAGAGAAAGTCGGGGTTTACAAGTGGTGTCAGGTGTGGGGTGGATTGCAAGAAAATCCACTAATCCGGGATAAACTTTTATTTCGAAAAAAAAAAAAAAATTTTTTTGATAAATCCCTTTTAAAATGTCGGTTGAAAGTAACCTCCGACAGAGGATAGAAGAATTAGAGAAGGCTAACCTGGCTTTGGCCCAGTCGGAAGAAAAGTTGAAAAATGAACTCGAAGCTAGCCTTACTAGCCCTAGAATATAAGTACTTATATTCAATTGAATTAATCTAAAACCATCTAAATATCATTTATTCATTCTTTATTGGTAGAGAAAGAAAAATAATTATTTGGAGAACAATTCCAATAAAAAAATGGAGATATAACAGACATGTTTTTTGGACCACATAGTCAAACAGGCTAGAAAGCTGTAAGTATTGTTAAGTCTAAGCAAGCTAGAGGTCTGAAAGTAAAAATACCTCCCTCATTTTGATTGCCCTGATATCTGTGCTCAGCCCCTCCAGGTATATGTTGTAATTTATGGTGGATCTTCACTTTAACAAGCTCAAAAGTTACCAAACAAAGTTTTTGAACATCCCATTAATGGCAATTAACAATTTGCTAAGAAGTCCTCAAACATTCCTAGGGTACTCAAGGAGGCCAATCTTGAGAAAATACTTATCAACTATCAGTCAAATCTGAACCTGGCCATCACATCTATTCATGTTCTATTTTGTTCTTTCTCCATTCTGTGCCACATATCTGTTGTGTCAGTCTAGTGCAAATGTAAAGAGTGACTTATGAGAGGGACTTGAATAAAAGCCACTACTAGCACAATAGTGGCTCAAATTACGGAATTTCCTGCTTAAGGGAGCAATTTGATTCTTGATAAAACTGTCTATATGAATAAAACCTAGCCAGTTTTTAAAAAAAACCTTACAATTTGACACAATGAAAAGTGACTAACGTATCATTGCATTAGAAAATAAACTGTTTTTAGTTATACTTAATATCACGACTATAAGTTATAACATTGAGTACTGAATGTCGTATTGTAAATAGTAGTGATATGGTTCATCTGTGAAATTAAAAAGAAAGATCTTAGTGATGAAGAAAAGAGAAGTTAATTAAACATAAAGAAGTGGTCCTCTCAACTAGAAATAAACAAAAAGAAGTCTAGCAAGACAGAAAAAAGGAATTCTTGAATTCACTTTTACGCAACAGAGTATCTAAAGAGGGCTCAGAAAAGAAATGAAATGCAGAGAAGTAAAGAAAAACAAAGCAATATTATTTTTGAAAATTGATGTACACCAGTGGTTATCAACCTTTTTTGATTCATCATTCACTTTCAGGTACTTAGTCCATCACTCCTCTCCTTTGTCAACTTTGCCCAGCTTTCACAACCTCGATTGGAATAATTGTTACTGATATATTTCCATTTTCAGGAGTTATTAGGTAATACAAAAAAATGAACCCTTACACAAGAGTTTAATTCCAAACACAGGTAAAACCTGTCAAAATTAAAAAGTCTTCTTCCTGGTTTTCACTAAGTAAGGTAATATCAATTGAAACAGATATCTGGGCCAGTCTTAGATCACCTCCTCAATCAATCTATAAATATATTTATGTCGACTAATACATTAGTATTTTACACACATTTTTAAACAAGGAAAAAAATGAATTATAATTTAAAACAAAAAAAGTAATATATAAAATGTTACAATTCAAAGGAAATGACACAATCTTGGCTTGAGTATCTGCTGGATAAGCTGGCCTAGATGGAAGGAGATAGTCCCTGAAGATAATTGCAGACGCTCACAATATCTCTTTGTAAGCTTTTCTATTTGAGATACTGTAGTTGTTGGGAAGACAATTCCTGTTGTGTATGCCGCCAGGAGAGGTCTCGATAACCTACCCACTGCCTGGGGAGCACCAGAAAGGAAATAAACCTGTGGTCTTTTCCGTATAGGTGGTCCAGTTGGTGGGCAGCTTAATTCATGTTTATTTATTGACCTGACTCCATAAGATCACTGAAAGTATCTATCTGATCTGAGAGGGTATGCAAAAACGGGAAGTGTGAACAAGAGAGAGTCAGACTGGACCTCCCGCTAGGGGAGACAGTCCTAGGTACATTTTGAAGGCCTCCAGTAGTCATCGTCTGTATGGAAGAGGACCATTCCAAGGCAATGCTTATTTAGCAGGCAGAAACCAGGAATCTCCATTGGGAAGGGTGTGAAGGCTGACAGTGCCAATACAAAATCTATTGGGTGAGGAATAAAGAGGTGCAGAGGTAATTAAATAAGAAAGCCATGGTTATTGTAAACCAACCCTATGTAAGGAAATATCCTCTGGAAGGGGAAAAAAAAAAGTTATTGTAAAGCAGCAAGTGCCAAGAGAGAGAAAGCAGTTTTCACTTCAAGTGTTTCATTCTGACTGAATATAAAAACTTGGAATTTCTGCCTTATATAGGCAGGTAGATATCTGCATGTAGCCAATGAGAAGCCAGCTTATTCAAACTAATCAGGAAGCCTGTTATTCTGACCACTCAAGTAATACTACACTAGCGCCTCCAGCAAGCGCTGCAATGTCAGGATCATGAACTAGTCCAATTTGGATGATATTGTCTTTCAAAAATGATTTTATGATTTGTGAAGATGATTCGGAGGTTTGGTAGTAGACAACTTATATAACAGGCCAGATGTTGTTGAATGCTGATGCTATTATGTCTAGGAAACTCCAATATGCTGTCTATTTCCGAACCCCTTGTTAATAGATTCAGCCAATCAGTGTATTGAACTGGTGGTGGAAAGACAACTTTTAAAGTATAACTGGTGCGTTGGAATATTATTGTCATTGAGGTATCCCTCCAAGCGAGTTTTGATGGATTTTTCTTATAACTTTGAGCTTGTGTTGAGCAAGCTGTTCGGTCAATAGCTTGAAGGATTGTCTTTTGGTTTCCCTGGCTTGTGAAAAACAGTAACAATGGCATTTTTCTATTTGTTCAGAAAATATCCCAGTCTCAAGCATGCTTTAAACACACTTACAAAGGGGGTGATGCTTTTCCCTACTAGTTTATTGGAGTAAGGGCTTTCTGGTGTCTGGTGTGACATAAACAAAAAGTAAGAAATTCTTCAACCTAGGAATTAAGAAATCCAATCAACTGCTAAGCAGCGCCTATAGAAGTTGCGAACCTATGTGAAGAAGTGGACAATAAATGAGGCCATTTATGGTTAACTTTATGTCATCCATCATTAAATGGACAATGTTTCTTCCAGACAAGTTTCCAGAAATTCAGAAAATTTGACATGAAGATTGAAACAGAATAAAATACCAGTAACAGATAAATAGTTATAATATCTATGTTTATGGTCACAAAACATTCTAGGACTATATGTACCTGTTTCTTTTTTTTTCAGAAACAGTGATCCAGATACATGGGAGCAACAAGTATTAGCACCACCTAATGATATTATTGCTACGCCTGAACTTGAATTCAAACTTGAAGACCTACTACCAGACACTGAATATAAAATAAAAATAACAGTTGTGATGAGAGGTCTTCAAAATTTACCTGCCAGTCAGATATTGACTGTTAAAACACCACCAGCAGGTATGAATATTTCTTGAACCAATTTTTGCATCAAAATAAATTTTAAATATCAACATTTAACATTTATTATATTTTACAGCATTTGCAACACATACATTACCCCCAGCAATTCCTGTTGATCCTGAGTTACACATGGTTAATGTGAATTCAACCTCTGCTACACTTTCATGGAGAAAGTTTACAGAGAAGGAACTTCAGTTTATTGATGGTGTTCAGTTAAGATATAAAGAAATTGAAGGAAAAGTAAGGCATCTCCATAGTCATAGTCATAGCCCATTTCATCGTTAGTTTATTATGTATTAAAACAATATCTTATCTTTACTAAAATGTTAATTGCTTATTTATTTATAAGGAAAAAAGGAATATTATAAAAAGTTTATAGTGAATATTAATTTATTTTATTAAGTTTCATCTATGATGATCTTAGTGTATTGGTTCTATATGTATGGTTCTAGAGCATATTTTTGGTTATTTGAATATTTATATATAAGTAAAATAATATTTCCCAATTATTATTACTAACAATTATATATAAATAAGAGCATATATTCTGGACTAGTGCTTTAAAGATCTATTTAACTTCTAGTAATCTCTTGTCTCTCTTTTCACTACTTACTTCCAACTCACTGTGTTACAGCCCAGGGCTAAATGAACTTCTGTCTGCTCTTGAAACACTCACCCCCCCCCCCTCTCTCTGCATCGATCCTTTATTCTTTCAGGTCAATTCACCCCTTGCTACTCTGGTTTATATAAACTAGATATTCATACAGATTCTTTCTACGTATATGTTTTCCACAAAAATTCATCTACCGAAAACTTAATTCTAACAAATAAATTTACTTGATAATATAAATAAGGTTACAGTATGAATATATATAAATGAGTAAAAAAAGGACATTTTTTTAAAGTAAAAAAATAATCTCAGTAACTAACCTTGCAGGATATAAAGTATATCCTCGTGATTCTTGTATTAAAAGAGTTATAGAAAGATTTTAAATCAATTCTTATTGGATTAAGGGGGAGTGATAAGGAATTTTGTTATATATAATGTGATAATGTAATATCGTACCAGTCCCTTATATATTGGTATTGATATAGTGATATTGTTATGTGTGTAAGAAGTCAGCCACTGCACTGGTTTTTCATGTACTTGTACCCACGTTTCTTATTCACTTAAGTCCGCTTAATAAAATATCTGCCACACTGCATGTTATTTATTAACCTGGCAGGATTTCATTATGGATAAAATAATGATCGGTGGGAAGTATGTTGGGAAACAAGTTATTTTGATCAAAAAGTTAGAAGATGTAGATGATAAAGAAGCTGATACTGTTACAAAAGAGGATTTAAGGTATTTGGAAGAGATGTGACGGATTGGAGGAGTGCCAAGTTTATTAGAGAGAATTTTTTTTGGTTTGAAAATCAGGTGCTGAGGATAAAGAACTGAGGGAAAAATGGTATTGAGGCATCTTTAGATAGGTGAGATTACACATGGTGTCTTTTATGGGATTCATCTTCAGGGTGTTAAATTTGAATATACCTTATCCTAGCCATGTTCCAGTGACCTAAGATCATTTATTTTGTGGTCATCAACGGAGCTGGGGGACAACAGGCTCAGGTGTATTTGTGTGGAGGATGTTTATGGGGTCAGTAGTGAGATAGTTAACCTTGATGGGAGTGGATTATTAGATGAAATCCTATTGTACCACTTCAAGGTCAGATTGGAAGTTTTCATAAGTTTTGGAATTGAAGTGGGAGTAGAAGTAGATACTCTTAATGCTCCCTGTGGGGACAAACCTGCCGAATGGACCTTGATAACCCAACCCACCTAAGCTCTTTATTTCCCCACCTATTATATTAAAAGAAATTATGCCCTACCTGAATCTCATCCACCCTGACTTTATTCCTATTATGTCCCTACATCCTGCGCAGCTCACTAAGACCCAAGGGGCCATTTGTCTAAAGTAAATGGGGCCTCCTGCAATGGGCAATTAGCCATCTTGAGTACCACTTATTTATAGGAAATATGTCAGCCTGACCCATGGGCTTAGCAGCAATATGGAGTTTGTGAAAAAATAATTGAGGTTACAGTAGGTGAAGCCTTATGAGCGTGAAGTGGCATATGGAAATCCAATTCTGGGCTGACAAGATTGGTATAAGGAACTGAAAGGATGAAATCAGATTTTGAGAAATTTTGAGAAGTCCATAACATATAACCAAAAATCTTAAATATTAGCATGATGGGTGGACAACAAAGCAATTGAGAGAGTGAAGAGATAACTAAACAGGTTCTCTGGGTCAGTTTTTCCCAGAATGTTGAGGAAGGTGCCAGCTGGTGAGAGAAGCACCCATGGCTGTCAGAAAAACCAAGGAAATGAGGGGGGTTTTGAACATTAAATTGTACGTGTTTATTTAAAGAATTTAATAATTGTAACTTAAAATTTTGGTTTGCTTGCAATTAGTTCACGCATACTAATTATTACTAACCTTTAAACAAACTTATTTCATTACGTAACTTTTTTAAATCAATATGTATACATATTTATATACTCGTGTTTCGTGTTTTATCATTATGAAGTGTATTTTACAATCACTTCATATTTAAATTCCACTTTCGACTAGCTTGATTTTTCTCCTTGTTACCTTTTACTTTGATTATTTCAGGTTGCATAAAATATTTTGTTGCTATTATTGCTTTGATATTCATCTGCACACTATCTAGTCAACGTTTAATGTTTATCACTAGCTTATGATGAAATGTTTTATGGGACTGCTAACTCTTGTTAAGACCCCCACTGATGTTACATTTACCCTAAAAGAATCAACCATAGAAGGGGAGATAGCTTCAAGCAAGTTAGAGAAAACACCATTAACAGTAAATAAGGGGACCCTGGACATGAAATCCAGCCCCAATCACAGATCCCATCTGTAAATTTTAAAATTATAAATCCCCAGGGTATGACAGAAGTCTGTGGAGTTATGTAAAGGGGAACATAGAAAATACTACTAATGTATAATAGTGACCACCCAATGTCCACTATTATACCCAAAAGACACGGAAAAAGTATTTTACACCTGTGCAAGATATTTATGAGACCAGATATTCCTGTCAAATGTTGAACCTTAGCACCTTGTCTCTTGTCAAGATCTATCAAAAAATTTCTGGAGTGGCACGAGTCTGGCATAAATGTATGATAGGCACAAACCAGGGACTTTGCTGGGAGTCATGAAGTAAGGCAGACTGAGATGGGCTGGGGATGCCCCCTGGATGAGGGATTAGCATTACTGATCAAAGATCCAATTCATACTATATTTACAATATATATTATTTATTTGAAAAATCAAGAATTTCAAAAAACAAATAAACTATAATATACTATAGTTTACACAGTGATGTTAGCAACATTGATTTATCATTTATTCATAACATTACGATAGTTAATCAATTTTACTTCCAGGGTAAAAATATTTTTTATAATTTTAGGTTTTTATTCATATTTGTGTTTTACATTTGTAGGTATACCAAGCCACACCTTTAATTCACAGAGCTGTCACTAGTTATACGATCGAAGACTTGAAACCTGAATCGCAATATGAAATTGGTATTCTTCTTATACCATTTCCTGGACAAATTACTGAGCTACAAGCACAGAAAACTGTAAAAATATCAACTTCTATGGAGATTGGTATGGCTCTAGTAAAGTAGAAGTAAAATGTAAATTATGTTTTAGAAATTTTTGTTATTTTATGACGGGTAGAAGTTTTTCTATAAACAACTAGTTTTTTGCACCCAGCTTTGCCTGTGATGACTATTTAAGGAACAGTCTATTTTTATTGTGGCCATCTTCAAGTTTAAGTTCACTACAAAACCCCTAAAAGAATATGCATGAAAGTACATAGCCTAAATATTAAAGGATAGTCCAAGGAACATGCATCAGGAGTT
Organism: Acanthosoma haemorrhoidale; assembly: GCA_930367205.1. Taxonomy (NCBI): domain Eukaryota; kingdom Metazoa; phylum Arthropoda; class Insecta; order Hemiptera; family Acanthosomatidae; genus Acanthosoma; species Acanthosoma haemorrhoidale. The sequence goes on from OV884009.1 coordinate 117,299,074, forward strand.
ACTGAGTTTATCTCATCCAAACCAACAAACATTATATAACCCGGCATTGCCAGGGTATTTATTTATCCCAATCATCTATTACTCAAAAATTTTATTTACATGCAATTAAGAGTAAGTAGACTATAAAAAGCATAATAAAAATAAAATCTTTTTCAAATTGAATAAAATATTAATTTAACTCTAACCATAAACAAAATTGTTAGATTTTACCTCTGGGAGCAGAAATAAATAAATTCTTGGGTGAAGCCACCCTTGAGCAAGCAACATGCAGAGGCATGTGGGAGAAACATGGCAATCTCAAGTCTACTTTGTGGCTTCTATTTGACTAAACTTGGGGTTAGATGTAATCGGAACGTCACCAATCAGCTGATCATGAAAAATATGGATTTGCCACTAATCTCGGTCATTTTGAACACTTTATTTTTTACCCTTCCATGCCTACATGCTGATGGAGGCTGAACTTGGACTTAAACGTCATCAGGGTTGTCACTATTCATCTCAGTGACCCTAAAAACTGTGGATTCATGGACTAAAATAGGTTGTTTCAGATTATTTTTACATTTCATCACAAGTAAAAACATTAGTATAATATGTAATATACTTAAAAAGGGGTGGTACTATATTTGGAATTGGTTTGAGCTAACAAAAGTTCTTTAACAAAGGATTTTAATTTCTGAATAAATCTTTACTATTATTATTAATTACTACTAGTAATTGAATGAAGCTTATTCATTCTTTGAATTTCCTGGCATTTAAAAATAATTGAATATAATGAAAAATTAAAAAAGTTGTAATAGTAAATGTCAAATATTTTTTCCACCCATGTGATCTTCTGAGGAATGATTTATGTGCCCATGCTTGCAATTTTTAATAACTTATCTCAAATTTTACTTATGTTTTTTTCTTTATAGATCCCTATAAATTTGAGTTAGTTTTGGAAATGCACCACATTAAAAGTACATCGGTCGAAGTTACTTGGAATGGTGTACCTTACCCTGAAGATAAATATGTTAATATTTTTAGAGCAATTTATCAGTATGACGGAGGGAGAGAGGATATGAACTCATTTAAAGTAGCCAAAAGAGATTCACCATCTGGGACATTGATCCAAGAACTTAAACCTAACACAAGGTAACAATTTAAAAAAGTAATATGAATTACTGTTTTAAAAGTATAATGATCCCTAATTTATTTTAAAGCTTAGTATTTTTTGAGCGAATAACCTATCTGCTCATCAAAATATTATAGTCAACTCTTCTTAATGCAGTAACACTCATCCATGCAATCCTCTTTGTAGCCTAAAGTGGTGGTGGCCTCACCTTTTATTATAAATAGACAAATATGTGAAGGACTTGTGCCACTGGCCATCATTCCCACTCATATCCTGAGTGTTTGTGGGTCTATTGCCCTCTATCTGGTCTCTGCCATATAGCAAAACAGTCAGAGTGTATGTGAGGGGGGGACACTTAATTCCCAATTAAGTTGCCATAATTTTTCACTAGATCACTGAGGGCTTGAGGACTCCTGGGGCAGAATGTGTATGTGTATATTGAATGAAAGTTAATATGAGTATGAACTGTACATATTTAGTGAGTGGAATAGTGTATAGAGTATAAATGAGCTCTTAAATCACAATTATTAATGATGGATAAGCAAATTGTAATTTCACAAATAAAGTTATTTAAAAAATATATATATTCCTTATTTTTTGTCATTGTATCTTTAATAGTTAAAAAAATAAGACTTGTTTTGTTGATCAAACACTTCTTAAATCTAGGTAAGATGTGGCACATCAGTCTAAAAGAGGAAACGTATCAAGGGTAACCCGCCAATATTTCCAGTGGGTTAAAACAAATAAAAATGGGTCATTTTTATTCCTTGCAGAGCCCAATAGCAGAATTCTAGATTTGTCAGAAATTAAGATTTGTAAAAAAAACAAAAAACTTTTTAAATTGTCCATTCTTATTAAGGACTCAGTAACATACCAGTCAAATTAATAAATACACAAGCACCTCGTTTATCCGGCCCTCGATAATCTGGATCAGATTAGTAGACTTGGCTCACCAGCTTTTGTTATTATTACAATTTATAATTTTAATTTTAACTTTGATTTCTCGTTACATATTTAATTGTATGTGTACATATTTTTTTTTGTTTATTATTAAACTGTTTGTAAGTGTATTGCAGTGTGCAAGTTTAAAATGGGATTGAAGCAAAAGAAGGTATCAATGCAAGAAAAGTTTGACTGAAGTTAGCTGCTGATATGGGAGTTAGAACTACAACAGTGTGTGACTAGAAGAAGAAAAGAATAGAAATTTAAGATTTTTGTTGGAAAATGGTATTTAAAGACAATTTGGAAGGCAGAAGAATGGCAATAAAAGCAAGTAATGAAACTTTAGACGACACACTGTCATTTGATTTGGTACAGTGCTCAGTGAGAACATGGTTTGCCTATATCTGGACCAATCTTGGTCCAAAAAGTTTTGCCCTTAAACAAAAAGAATCCTGACCTAAAATTCACTGCTAGTCAAGGGGCTAGAGTGTATGGAAAACCGTCACAGTATTTGCCAACTTACTCTGAATGGAGAAAGATTGTCTAGTGATGTTGCTAGTGCTGAAAAATTTAAAAGGGCCTCGAACAATTTGTATTATCAGAAGAATTGACACCCGACCAAATTTATAATGCTGACAAAACTGGGCTTTTTTACCAGATGCTTCCAAGCAAAACGTTAGCATCAAAGCTTGAAGATTCCAAATATTCTAAGAACTACAAGAAAAGCAAAGATAATCCTATGAATTGTTCCAATGCAGCAGGGAAACATAAGTTTCCTCATGTCATTGTAGGGAAATCCGAGAATCTCCGAGCGCTAAAAAATGTGAACCACAATTTGTTGCCAGTGGTTTACAGAGCCCAAAAAAATATTTGTATGTTTAAGAGCTGGTTTTTTTATAGTTATCCGGATCGGGCTTGATCCCAACCTTTTTGCACTGAAGTACAAACCCTCTTAAAACAACTTTAATCTGGCTTTCAACCAGGGCACTCCACAGAGTCTTCTCAAAATTTCACATGACCTACAATCTACCAGAAAAGTGAAAAGAAAAAAGTAAAACTATTTCTAAAATTTGTCAAGGTTTTGGGGTGAATGTTCAGTCATAGGGGTAAATGAAACTGAATTAATGTGCTGAGAAGAGATCTATCTGTATCAGTGTTCGTCTGACTAGAGTTTGACAGTGAGGTAGAGAGGTGAGAGAGCACTACTAGCCCAACATTCTTTCCGTCAATCTCCTCCACTCATGCTCCCCCTCCTACATTAACAACTCTAAACACGTGGAAACCCCTCCTCTTATTTCAATTCAATAAAATAGTTTGCTGAAGGAAAATTATAATAATAAAAATACGGGAATAAAGTTTGTTCCAGTACAAAAGATTTCAAGTTCCCGGTAAAACTATGGAGGGGGGACTTGAGTGAGGGGAGGCTGTGCGAGCTCCTTTCCCCTCCCCCCAAACACAACTTAGACAGACTCTACCACTTTAACATACACTTTTTACTCTGGCAATCGACCACACATACAAAGGACTATGTGACCCTAAATTCTCCAAAGAATATGGATGTAACACTGTTCAAGACTTGAACAGGATGGAGCTAACTGGTTTACCAGCTGACAAAGCCATATCAGCTTGGAATGAAAAAGAAAGAATTTTCAGGGAAATAGGACTGTTCAGATCTGAGAAAAGTACCTCAATAAATCTGGTTAAAAGCAGATTCTGAGGAAGCAAGATTGTTTTTGGAATCAGTGGACTCATCAAGGAATCTCACTCAATCATAGGGGTAAATGAAACTGAATTAATGTCCTGAGAAGAGATCTATATGGATCAGTGTTCGTCTAACTTGAGTTTGACAGTGAAGTAGAGAGGTGAGAGAGGGCAGAAGTGCTAGTAAGCCTAACATTCTTTCCAAACATCAAGGAATAAATCACTAACAAGTGTCTGGCAGGTTTCTTCTCAGGTGAACTGGAGTGCAACAGTGCTGTTAAATGATCCTGCAAACTCGATAAAATTATAACCTCTAATCTGTTTAAACTAAACCATAAACTCTAATTGCAGATGGCAAAAGGTATGTGAGCTCTAAAAAACAAAAAAACTAAAGATTAGCCTGATTGCATGCAACAGAAAATTACTCAATGGATCTGAATGAACCAATACCATGTAAATTATTTTGAAAATTTTTTTTTTTTTTTTCCCCTTAGCTCTTAAACTTATAAAAATAGGATGTGGGAAAAATAAAGGAAAATTATTTCGGGCTAATGAGTGCCTTTCACTAAGGGGACTCCCCCATTTGAAGGATGTATGAGAAGGATATAGGGTGTGGAATGCCTAAAGGAGGCGGGTGGAATCGGGAAGGTAGTGAGAGTCTACCGAGGGTGGAGCCTAGGGGTACCTAGGCAATGGTTTGTAGTCAGCCAGGTCAAGCCTGGCCCGCCCCGGCAGGGGCCTGAAATAAGTCGGCCTCTCGGCCGGAAGGTTGACCCTGCTTAAACAGGTAGATGGGGTCTTGTAGCTTCGGTTGAGTCGGCCGGGAGATCGGCCTCGATCTCTCGGCTGGGTGTAGATCTTCAGTCTCCGTCAGGGGGCTAGGGTTCGATCACGTCCATCTGTCTCCAGGCTTCGGCGGTCCAGCAGTGCTTCCATCTGACGGGCATTGGTGGTGGTTGAAGGTCGGAGAATAGTGGGTTGTGGCTGTCTCGGAGTGAGTCGAAAAATTTGATGTGCCTTCTCTTGATGAAATCTTGAATGGTGAGCACTTCAAATTTTTTATGCATCTCGTCTGCCTTCATTCGGTCGAACGGGGTATGTTTGAGGGAGGTGCGGAGAACACTGTTCTGAAATTGCTGGAGCGTTTTGAGAGTGTTAGGAGTCTCTGGACGCTCTGGTATATCAGCAGCTTGAGGCGTACCGATAAAGCCGGGCTGTGAAGTAGGTGTCCGAGGCTGAGGAATTTCTTCCTAACACTCTTTAACTTCTTGCCGAGATGTGTTGTGAACGACAAGTGTCTACCGAGGGTAATCCCAAGGTAGCATAGTTTGTTGCTTACAGGGCACTCTTTGCCGTCTAAGACGAAGGATTTCGGGAGCTTCTTTCTTCCGGATTTATAGCTGAATATAATTCCTTGCGTCTTAGCCGGGTTGACTTTAATGTGGACGGCATCGAGTTTCTCGGCGATCTGTTGACTGGCGCTCTCAGCAAAATAAAGATATTTAACAAAATTATTTTGAATATCTTTATTTATAAAATTACATTAAGCTTGTACAGCATTATTAATTGGGATGTAAGAATTCGTTCATACTTTTGTACCATTAACATTCATACAATACACAGTGTGTAACGTAAATGATGTCCAAAACTTAAAAAAGGTGATAGTAGACCTAAAATGCAACAGAAAAGATAATAGTTTATTTGAGCTATGGTCCAATTCCAACCAGGGAATGAGTAAATTTTGTGTTTTTTTTAATGTTGTAACATTTTTTGGTTGAATAGTGATTACTAAAAAACTATTTAAGTTAGCAAATTCCCATTTGCAGCATTGTAAACTATACAAAATTTTCTTCTAAAAGAAGTAGAATTTGTCTTTGTTAAAAACATTTGAGGAGGGCTTTTAAGCAGCTGAATTACGCAAAGTTCTGTTTTTCATAAAATAATGGATTATTAGTGATTTATTTTATTAGCCTCCTACTGGACTATAGCTTCCCCGCTTTTAGAAAAACTTCCTTATTTAATAAGCTTCAAGTCCATGTTAATTAAGTTGAGGTCTGTTTCAGAATAAGCTGCGATTCGCCTTCTCAGTTCTGTAAAACAATTATGTAATGTGAACTTTGTCTCCTCAAAGTATATGTAAATGATGTCTGGGGGAAGTGATAGTAGACCTCAAATTCAATAGAAAAATTCATTTGGGGTATGGTCCAATTCCAAACAAGGAAGTAGTAAATTAAAATTTTGCTCACAGTGGCCGAGCAGGAGTGACTGTGTGGCTTGATAGGCAATTCCACCAGCTAACTTCCATTTCACCCAATTCCCCAGCACCGGAAACAGTGGAGCAAAGATCAGAGGGCAAGAGGGCCACAGACCCTCAGGATGATGGATGGGATGATGGCCAGTGTCAGGACCCCATGACATTAATTTCTATTTATAATAGATCACGAGGTCACTGCCATTTTAGGTGACAAGGAGTATTGTTGATTGAGAATAAGTGTTACTGGTTAAGGAGTTGACAATCAGATTTGTATGAGCAGATAGGTTTCTATGGAATTTGGTAAATCTTGAGGGATGAGTTTGTAATGTAGAAGGGAGCATTGACTCCAGTTCTGAGGACTTTGGATTGGAATATATGGATTTATTTGATGTTCAAAGGTATGGCTGCCTCCCACAGTTCTAGTCCATAAGTCCAATTGGTTAATTAATATTAATAATGGGGCTCTACTGTGGTAGAGCTCTTAGCTGGATATTGGGAAGGTCTCATGTTCAAGTCCCGATCCTACTGGTATATTTTTTGTTGAGCTAATAATAATTAATAGTATTAATAACCATAATGTAACTGTTGTGTTTGCTGAGCTTTCAACTAATTAATGTATTTGATCATTCACAATTATTTTTTAAATAATTTTATTTTTTCCCTACTGTGATGAAATTTCAATTAGGTATCAATGTTTCTCAAAGCACTAATTTTGATCAAGAATATATATTTGCATTTTTTTATTTTTTTTTTAACAGATCTTAACAATAATTTTGTTATTTCTGTTTGAGCTCACAAAAAATATTAGATTTTTTTGAAATGAAGCTCAAAGGCTGATGCCCATAAGACATCAACTAGTGCTGGGTCAAAATGAGTTAACAAAATAATTTATTAAATGATGGAAAATATAAATAAAATTAGGTAAATCAGAACCCAAAATTATCCAGATTTATTGAACCAATTGGTTCATATTTACAGAAGTTAACGTGATCAGGAAATAAAACCATCATTAATGCTCAAATAAAATAATGAATGAAAAGTCAGAACTCTGATAAAAAAAAAACTTGAATTACTACTCTTATTGCTATAACTTATAATAAATAATAAACAAATAAAACCCTTTCTAAATTTACTATGCAATAAAACTAGTAAAATAAGTCCCTAAAAGCGTTTGTTTAATTATGTGATCAAAGCTTGTGAGGTCTCATTAGGGGGAGCGGTGTATTGTATAATACTGGCATGCCTGACCTACGTACAAGGTAGAGTGGCGCTTGATCTGATTTGAACTCTCCAGGTTTATTACTCTTAACACAAACGTTAAGTGTTAACAAAATCTGTGTTTACATAATCAACCCGCAAAGAATTTTGTATTCTTGGCTCCACTGCAACTATTTATTGCTGTCACCTTTTTTACTGGAAGTATGTAACACTGTAGCAATGGTTATTGGAGGCTTATTTAATTGTATTTGTACCTCTTAATTTAAATATTTAGAGCAGTTTTTAATATATGAATAGAGAATGTCTTGGATGATTATGACTTACTGTGGGGAATAAGTATGGATAAAAGGTTTATTCATTACATGAAAGCTATGAAGGGAAGATTGCTGATGGCAATACATTAAACGTAGGCTTAAGAGACTAAATATTACAATTTCGGGTGAGTGATATTTCTTTGAAATCAACAAATATTGTATAATTTATTTCGGAACTTCATGAGATGGTTGCATCTTCCATTTTTACCTTATTTGTAATTAATGTTTAGGTATCGATTATGGATTGAAGCTTATTTAACTAATGGTAAAATCAAGAAAAGCAATGTTAAAGACTTCATAACTAAGAAAGGACCGGGCTCATCTTTGAATGTTAATCAAGGTGACAGTTTACTGCTTTATTATGATTTTTGTAATTAATTTCATTAACTTACTAATTTTATACTCTTTATAGGATACAAATTAGACACCAATTTTCAAAATCAAAATTTAAAAGATTAAAATACTAAGATTACATTGCCATTTACAATTAAATTAGATCATATAGAAGTACAAAAATTAAAATTAAAACCATGAAATGAAGGTTAAAATATTATTAATAATTAAAATTACAATACAATATTAACAATAAAATAATAAAAAAGTTAAAATTTAAAACAGTTATAATCACAATAAGTAAACCTCAAAAGTTAACTTTTAAGAAATACTTAAGATTTTGATTTTCAAAATTAGTGATTAATTTGTATGTATCTATGTTTCTCATACAGTAACTGAAGACGATGATTTAACCCATTCAAAATATTTGCTTTTTATAAACACTGTGGGCACATATAAATATATTCATTTAATTATTAAGGTTCAACTCACAACCAGCAAATGTTTCAAAGCAAATTTTATTTATATCATCCAATTCTGATACACATCCAAATTAGACATACCTAGGTGGGTGCTAGTGGATAGATGAGAAAACATATGTCCCTCTGTCGCAAATAGAACAAATAGAGTCTGAAACACCAGCCCAACTTCCTCTTTTTGTATGTACTTCTCAGAAGATTTAAAATACTTTAGGGGCTTAGGAGCTATGAATATCAAAGTTGAAACATGGGACATTGAATATCTGACTGGTAAAGAGATTAAATAGTAGAATAAATGAAATGGGCCATGGACCCTACACAAGATGAGCCTAGTAACAAGTGAGGTGGAAAGAAAAAGGAATGGAAGAATGAAGATAGGGGAAAATCATCCAGATTAATTAAAGAGAGAGAGAGAGAGAGAGAGAGAGAGATCTTTGTTTACCACACACCAATCGAAGGTTGGGAAAATAAGGGAAGATTAGGCTGGAGAAGGATATGGCCAGGATAATGGTATAGTATAAGGACACCTATTGACCATAAAGAGATATGGGGTTTCCCATAGCGGGAATAATCAATGGAGGAGGGTACTGGAGCCTATAAGAATAATTAACACTATCACCCTCTGAAAAAGGAAGAAATACATAGAAAAATATATTAGAGCTGAACTTGTAACCATGGGAGCATGGAAATTACCTGCCACATTTCTTGTGAATTGAAGAAATCACCATCTTATACCATCCTGATGTCAACGTTTTCAGTCCATAATGTCACAGTTATATTATGAAGAGCCTTAACAATATCGCTGCCACCATGCTTAAACAGCTCACAGAAAACCTTTCATACTTTGTTTCTCTTCTTCATTTCCATATCTCTTTGTACTTTTAAGCATAGGGATGCCTCTTCCAACCTAGCCAGTCATCTAGGTCTCCCTCGAGAGTGGGTACCAGTGTTCCTTGTCTCCATTAGTTTGCTGGGTTATTGATTTTCATCTATTTGACAGATATGCCTAAACCACTTTTTGTAAACTCCTTTTAGACCAGCAATCAGTATGTCATTTTTTATCATTTCATTCCTTAGATGATCCTGCTTAAGTCTTTCCAGCTACTCACCGAAGGTAATACATTTCATCTGCAGTCAATCTTTGTGTGTCTAGAACGACCCAGCTCTCTGTTTGATATAGAAAAGTTGGGAGGTACACCGCCTTAAAATTACGGAGTTTGAAATCTTTTTTACCAACCTCTCTCTCTCCCACATCTGAGTTTCATATCTGATAGTATATCTGGTTTGCCTTTTTAATCATGTTAATCAGTTCTAGGCTAAGTATACCTGGCCTGCTTATTACTGATCTTCTGTTGTCTCCATTTCTATACCGTTACATGAAATAAGTAACTGTTTCGGCTCCCAACCAGCCTGAAGCACTTTGCTCTTATTACCATTGATTGTCACCCCTTTACTCTCTCCCGTTCAGCTTCTTGTAATTTTTGTTGTGAGTTGCAGCTTTTCCCAATTTTATTTTCTCATCCATGACTTCTTCTTCCTTACTTGCTGGTTGTGGAGTTAAAAATTTAAGAAATAAAATGTCTTGTCTTTCCTCAAACTTTGTGAAGTTTATTTCTTAATCTTCTTCTTTCCATATAACTTCAATATATTCCTCTACTCTATAATCTTCTACTCTATAATAAGGCCTGTCTGCAGCAAATACAGTGTCTGGACTATCTGTTGATAATATTTGTTGGTTCTGTTAAGATACTCTCACATTCATCTTTGACATTCCTTATTTATTTGCAGTTTTTATCTTTAAGACCCTTTATCTTCCTCCGAAACAGCTTGCAATTCTCATGATAATCCTTATTGTCATTTAGACTCTGTCCAAGCTCTACCCCAAATTTGTCTCTTTTCCTCTCCCACAATTGCCTTTGTCAAATTTCTTTTTGCCACATGCATTTCCCAGAGTGCTCTGCTTTTATTGGATATGTATTTCTTACAGGTATTTTTATTTGGTCTGTTCTCTTATCACACCCTGATGCTTAATTCTTTTACAATCGGCTTTTAGCATCGGTGTGCTCGTGTCAGATTGTTCCGAATATTCTCCTTCTGCACTTGGTGGATCTCTGTCATACTTTGGCCATTCAAAAGATCCTCAAACTACCTTCGCCATTCAATAATTGGGCAGGATTAAGAAACAAAGATTTTAATTATAGATCAAAACTAAAAATCATGTGTGATGAACAGCACTGTGCCACAATATTCACACCATGCCATCTAACTGGAATCATCTGGGCTGCATCATACAACCTGGAGACTTTACAAAATATTGAATTTTTAAAATTTTAAGTCAAATAATAAAAGATTTGGCAAAAAAAAACATTTTTCGGTTTTTAATTATACCAGAGTATCTCAAACCAGCTAAAACTCCTATGTTGAGGTTATTAGGAGCTCAAAAAAAATATTGATAGCTAGGATAATATCATGTCAATTTACTTTGTTATCACATTTGTGGTTAATGTTACTAATGGTATTCATGCATGTGACATATAAGTTTTATGTTAGTTGTTTTTTTTTGTTACTATTGCATTATCAAAAGACTTAAAGAAAGCCTATAAATTTGTTTTCTTAAACCAGCTGCCAGAAATATAGTATATAATATACAAAAACTTAAAGTATTTAACTTCATCAATGAGAAGGAAAAAATATAATTATTGCTAATTTTTAGTAAAATAAAAACTACTTAAGGGATTCTGTACTAGTACAAACACAAGTAACACTGGGCTAAACCCATAATTTTAATAATATGTAGCTGGTTGTATAAATATTGTACAATTTATGCTTTTTAGCATGGTTTTTGTTTGAACTAAATATATTCAAAAACAAAGAAGCTACAGAGTTTAATGCAAACCTCTGTAAAATGCAAAATAGGCTGACACACTAATACAAAATGACCGTTCACAAAAAAACTGTATGTCTAAAAAATTAATGAATATCTGTTTTCAACTCTCTGAAAATATTACAAACATAAGTAAAAAAATAAAAAATTAAATAAACTTTGTCACCAACCTTTTCAAATTAAATTGGTTGATATGATACAGATTGACACCTTTCTAAATAGTAACCCCATAAATTATCATTTTGTAATCCAAAATCTTTGGATAATTTTTCATCAAACTTAACCTTGGAAAGACAGTCTATACTGGACTTCTTGTTGTACCTTATCCACGTTAAAAGGCTTCAATTTTCTTTGTTACCTCCTCTTGTTTGATATCCACAGACTCCTAGTTATTTTCTTAATTTATCTCCAGTTTGATTACAGTTGCACTGTGTATGGGGGTATCTGTTGTGATCTCTAAGTTAAACTCAAATGTTTGATAAACTATTTTTTACAATTTATCTTTATAATCCCTAGGTATATTGCAATTTCTCGGATCTACGCTGAGTTGAAATCGCTCTATCCTTCTTATCTTCACCAGTATCTTTCCTCTACCAAGTTATATAATCCCACCCAATCTATCAATCGATTCAAATCATCTGTTCACTCTTCATACCCTTGAGACCTGTTAATTATCATCATCTTGCTGCAGCTCTTAATTGATTTTCCTTGATTAGATCACTATCCCTTTGAAACTCTATTCTTCCTAAAATCAGGCATACACATACCCTTGCCAAATGCAAAGCAGTTTTTTAATCATTTCCTGTCTATATCCAGTCCTTCTAATATAGTTCTAATATCCCATACCCAATACTGTACAGTTTTTAATTTTATTTTATTTCATTTATTATTGTAATTTAAAGCCCAATTATTAACCTTTTGACTTATGCTAAGGGAACAGTAGTCCCAGAATAAATTAAAATTATTATTGTGTTCATCAGAATTTTATTTATCATACTTTTAACAGTATATAAAACCAATTTTTATAACTAAAAAGATCTCACTTTTATCATTTATAAATTAAATATATATTAAACATTAAATAAAAATTATATTAAATTTTGTAATTTATAGGAAAGTTGGAAGGTGCTTCTTTAGCAGAAGTTAATGATTACTATGGTCCATTTGTTGGTGTTACTATTTTGGCAGCAATATCTATTTTAGCATCAATTGGTTTGTTAGTAATCCTTGCAAGGAAGCATGGGCACAACAAAGCTCCAATCACAACAGCAGTACAAAGAAAACCACTACCTCATACAGCTGCATATGACAATCCATCATATAAGGTAGAAATGCAACATGAAACAATGGGTATGCTTATCAAATGATGGTATATTTTGTTTGAAATAGTAGTCTTATAACTTTTTATTTATTTATATTTTATAAAGACTAATTTATGTATAGATATTTGTTTGTATAATATCATTGAGCAGAAAGTTATTAATCCTTTGAACACTGCTAATTGTCCTCCATTTATCCAATCTTTGCGATAATGTATTTCAAGGAACTGTTTGTATAGTAACTTGATGGCATAGATATTTATACACACACCCAACATTATGCGACTTCTGCTTTTAGCAGATTTAGATCTAGAATATGTAAAAATCATTGTATGTCGCTGGATAAAGCTGCTTTCAAATTGTGTCTTACTGAAACCTCAACCCGTAAAGCAGGTCATCAGTTAATAGATATGGAGCTGACTTTTTTCACATACTTCCTGTTATTATGTCTAAACCAAAACACACATATCCCAGTCCATGGTGCTGTTGAATAAAACATTAAAATTGTAGATTTATTGGATCATTTTTTCTTCTAGTATCATAGAACACACAGATAGATAAAAAAAACTATCACCCTAAATGGAAGTAGAGTCTTTCTCTTCGGGCTCAGCAAAAATTATTGATTTAGGAAACTTTATAAACAAAGTTTAAACAGGGGTAGAAAACAAATAGCAAGAAACAGTATATAGTTTGAGTTTATTATTTGTTGTGGTATTGATTCCATTACATTAATAATTTATACCAAATAAAAACTATTGTGACAGTGGCTCAAGCCTAGGTCCTTCCCAATCTCAGGTCTGCATGAACTACCAGAGAATCTGATGGTCTGTCAATTTTAAATATCTATCCCTGAAAAAAAATATTTAGAAAGGGCCAGTTTAGAAATGCGCACTTGTGACCATCAATTTTTAGAAACATAACTGATAGACAATCAATAATAAACCCCGATTGGTCAATTGAAGGTACATAACAATCAATCTATTTTTACAATCGTCAATTTGTCACCCTAGTGTACAGTCATCTTTATTACCATCAGACCACCAGCCCTTCTGTGACTTCATGTGATGAATATTAGACAAGCGAGCTCATCTCACTCCCACTATGAAGTTTTTGTATATTAAATTCCTTCATTCTTGCAAGCATTGCTGAGGACAGAAAATGCAGTTGGTAGTTGGCTCTTTCGTACAGAAAGGAGGAACCTATGTTACATGGCACTCTATTATATGTTAACTATTATTTTTATGTTTATTATTATTAGTAATCCATGTACCCTAGCAGTCAGCAAGCTGACTTTTAACTGGGTTTGATCCCCGGCTTTTCCTTTGCAGGATGTGTCTGGTCAGTGTTAACTCTGTCCCATGAGAGAGAATAAATCAGTAGTACTTGAATTAAGAATTAGCATATCCAGTTAAGAAAACCTAAATTAAGGTCGAGAGGTAACAAGCCTTGATAGATAGAAGGCTCAATTGGAAATTACATGCTTGAAGTCAATTACGAAATGTTGTATTCCCAACCACAAACCTACTATATACTAGGTATTGTCGGTCATGAAAACTATAATATACAGTGTAGCAATTCTTAGAGAGCTGTCTAGTTCATTTAAGAGTTTTTCAAACTGATATAAAGATGAAGTTGTAGATGTCACTATGTTCGTGATACAGATAGATCAATTTTAGTCTATAAGATAGACCTTTATTCATTAGTCTAGAATCAGATGTTGATTTTTTTTGTACTATTACGTCCTTTCTTTCGCTGCCGAGGACAGTAATATATAAATAAGACAACCAAAGGTTGTACTTGGGCATACAATGAAAAATTGTAATAGTACAAAAAAATCATGATAGTACTGGAATAGATTTGTGTAGTTGAGTTGCCCCGAGTATCAACAAAGATTGTCCCTCTCTACTCTGCCACTCTAGAAAGCCACACCTCCTCAACCCACCTGTTACTTGATGCCAATGCCTATAAAATATACTCTAGACGCCTTTCATACTTAGTGTTAACTGCCTCAAGATCAACTTGCTTTTTTTCTTGTTGAACAGTAGTTATAGTTATTCAGGTTCGGGAGGAGGCCACATGGGCAAAGCCTATGTCCCCATCGCTCATGTTAGTACTCTCGTCGTCCTGAGTATAGTCATTGGAGAATCGTTGAAAATGAGCAAGCACATCAGTTATCAAAAGAAGGTTACCCCCTACCACAGCCCAAGATACAGTTATCTTCCACAAATCAGTAGTAGCAATCAAGTATGCTATAAAGAGCTTGCTTCGTCTTTGAAAAGAAAAATTAAGTGAAAGAAAAGTGCTGAGAGCTCCTAATAAGACAAACTTACCTAGGAAAGTGTATATAGCTAATTTTTGTCTCATAACCTGCTATAAAACCTCAGGAAACACCTTAAAGGGAAAAACTGATTTATTCACCAAATAAATACACGGACTGGACTAATTCTTGTAAAGCAACATAATGCCTCAAATTATGATTAAATACTGATAAAATGGCAAAAATATATTGAATAATGAAGCAGAATGAATTCACTTCTTCTATATGCAACAAGCATAAGATTAAAGAAAAAATTGTTATAGCAATTAGCTTTTGACTTCTTATCAATGGTTCTTGAGTGTTAACATCAATATTAAGCCTATTCTGATCTCCCTACTCCTGAGTCTATGGGAGTTTTACATAACTTTTTAACACATATACAAATGAAAATAACATTTAAAAAGTTTCTTTTATTTATAATTGTTATAATAAATTATTTTTTTACAGACTTGTGAGAGTGGCTCATCAAATGGTGGAAGGAGCTCCCATGCATTTGAAAATGCCTAGTTGTAGTTTTTGACACTAGTCCAATTAGACGGTTCACTATTAGACTTTAAGGAAATTTATAATCGTGTAGTTTGTACAGTAACTCTAATAGAGAGAGTATTTGTACTTATAATGTGAATACTATTAACTACTTGATTTAAGTTTGAATTAAATGTGAATTCTTCAAAAGTATTATATTGTAAGTTATAGAATATATTAAATTCAAGATTCATCACCAAAGAATGTACATTTTACACCAATGTGTACAAAACTTATGTTATGCTTTAATACTACCCATCTTTTGTGCATAATAATTAATTCTACATTAAATAGTTTATTCAAACTTTTTAATGAATACTTGATGAAAAGTTTAGAATAAGAAATATTTTCTTCAATGTAAATAGGTAAATATTAATATTGATAATTTCAAAGCCTGAAAGTAAAATCTACAGAAAATGTTAAATAGTAATATTACTTTATAAAAAATAGTCCCATCTAAGGGCTAGTTAAAGTTATTTTATTTTAAAATGTTACATTATAAAAAAAATATGCTAAAATTATTATTATAATACACAGGTGGTCTGAAAAGTTTCCGACCTCAACATGAAGATGATAATAAAATAAATAAAAGTTAGTGAAATAAAAGCTTTGTTAGGTCGGAAACTTTTCAGACCACCCGTTAACCTTAATTAACAATGTAAGAATGTCAATTTAATTTACAATATATTTCTATTGGATGGCATTTTCCTCCAGGGATATGTGAGGTTCTTATTTTTCAGTCTAATGGCCTATTATAACTTGATGGCTTAATATGAAGAAATTTCCAAGTTAAGCTATCATAATCATTAGATGATAGCACTATTAAAGAAAATTGACATTATCTCATTAGTGAAAAGGAGGTTTCCTTCTGGGCTGAAAAATATCTCAAGAGAAAAAAATATCAACTAATACTAATCCAAAGAGCTGCTATGGACAGTAAGAGAGAGGAATGATCTACATACAACAGCTATTAATGCAATTTTAAGCAAATAATTTAGATTGTGGTCATGTTCAGGAGTATTTTTGATGTAACTAAATGCATGTATAAATTTGTGTATAAAACACTGAAATTGTGTTACTTTCCAACATCACTGAATATATAGATTTACTTTCAGAATATGTGAATAGTTTTCTGTGTAATATTTGTTTTATAGTGTGTGAATGATTTATCAAGTTTCCATAATTTGATTGTTTATTGTGTATATTTGTGTATTTGATGATGATAATTAATTTGTATGGGTTGTGTAAAAAAAAAATGGTATTTTACTCTTAAAAGGTTTTATAAATTCTAGTGTAGCTGAGCATAATAGAATAATTCTACAAAATAAAATTGTTAATATTTTTACTATTGTATAATTTGTTTTATAAGGTATGAATGAAATTCATTGCGATATTATAGGATATTTATTGAAACTATTACCTTCACATTTTTTTTAATATGTAAGTTCTAAATTTGAGCGTATGTAAGATTTGTTTGACACACATTGTTTTGAATATTAGGTGAAACCAATTTCATTCAATATGCTTGGACGTCTTGTAAATTCTGTTTAAAAATTTAAAATAAATTATTTAATGTTACTTTTTTTTATTATAATTTTGCTCATTTTGATACTGTTATAATTTATTAATATAATAAATATAATTAATATAATAAGTTATAATTTATATTAATTTAAACAAATTAATTAGGAGTGCATAGGGAAACTAGTACATCTCAAATAAAAGACTATTAGCCAAATTTGAATTTCCTCCTAGATAAATTAATTTTTTGGCATAGTCCCCTACAGGAGAGAGATCTATCATATTAATGTTGACGGATAAAGAAAGGTAATGGTCAACTACAATACTGCCAAGAGAGATGTCGGCTTCTTGCCTGCGGACCCTTGCCCTTGGCAAAGTTTAAGGGCCGCTCGAGTTTTCCCAATTCGGTAGGCAGTGAGATTTTTCCCGATGGGGCGGATTTCAACCTGCCATGCTCTTTACACATTGGACAAACTAACATATACTATGCATATAACTATATTAATTCAAAAGAATTAAACCATATTCATACAATATCATCATGTTTCAATACTAAAAATTAATTCTTAATATACACTGCCCCACAAAAAAAGTGGGGCACACTTAGAAAAATTCGAATATTTGCTTCTTAATAGAATTATTTCAACTTTTAATTATTTTTTAATTACCATTAAATGTATTAAGTTGTAAGGGGCTATAAATATGAAGGAAAACCCCAATAATTAGTTTTTTATATTATTTTTATTTTAATTCAAAAAATGGTTTTGACGATCAAGCAAGTAGTTGTGTTACTGCTTTTGTGGAAGACGGCCGAAGTCAAAGATATGCTGTCCGTGCATTGGGTTTCCCTAAAACTGCTGTTCGGAGAGCAATCCGATGTTTCTGCGAGACATGTTTGTGCAATCGCACTCAGATCATGTCAGCCACGAGTGACTGGTTTATTGTACTGCACATGCTTCAGAATTGGTTTTCAACTGCTAAACTTCTTCATACAACTCGGGAAGTAGCAATATGTGCAGAAACTGTTAGAAGACGGGGCTATTATTGTCCAGAGAAAATTGTAGAGCTTGTTTGTAATTTGCTTGAGGACACCATTTGTGGACTGAAAACAAATGGAGCAAGGTGCTGTTTTCAGATGAGTCAGGCTTCCCTCTTTATACACCAGGATGGATGGATGAGGTCTGGGACGGAATTTCTTCAACAGGGAACAAAACTATACATTCTTATATAAGAATATGGAAAACTTGTATTCTTTATTTAATTTCTCTCTCTTATATTAATGAATCAGCAAACCTAATTTGGTGACTAAACTGACTTAAAACCTTTTGGGATGAAATATCATGAATTCTTTAATGAAACAAATCATGAAAGCAAATAACCATCGAATGAACAGTTCAGTGAAATTACTACCTCTATTGGTTGCACAAGTGTTGGGGTCAAGTCAATCTTCCACTCTAATCTACTAAGAATGTTTTTTAGCACTAAATAATCAGGCAAAAAACAAGGTTAAATTAATGTGGGTGTCAGGGCATATGGTTATAAAATCAAATTAAAGGGAGATGCTCTCTTGCGGAAACATGTTCATAGGGCTAGCTAGAACCTTTCTGTCTGCCCTTCCGTTAGCTTGTATGGGGAATTTCCTTGGGAGTGGGAGGGGGGCTCCTGGGCAGAATCTCAGCAAAGATTGATGGAATGGATTGAAAAAGTTAGAAGGATGACTTATTAAAATACCATATCATTAAGATACCACATCAAAACTGGGCCTTGTTAAACAGGATGCTCTTAATATTAATGACAACATAAAATATTTATGATGGATTTTTATTACTGGTTATGGTGAGAAATAAATTTAGCAGCTTATTTAAAAACCCAAAGGCTAATTAAAAGAAAAGAAATTTAAACTAAAAGATGAAATTATAATATAAAGTTTAAAGTTGGAGTGTCATCTGTTGATTTAAATAAAGAATGCGAACTCACAGAACTAGAATTTCTGATTTTATTTCTTAACAATTAAAAACATAAATTACAGAATCAAATATCAGGAACTTACAAAAAAACTTAATTATTATTGGCTTCACAGTTAAATGACTCATTTAAAACTGAATACTGCGTTCTTAAACTAATTAAATATCATCGAAACCCGTATATCAAGACAAAGTCGTCAATTATAGAAAGAGTCAAAAGACATTAATGACTTAGAAAATTATTATAATTCAATAATTGAATTCTTTAAATTACAATTGTGTATGTATACAAATTAAGGCATTCAAAGGTAAGTCACACATGATAGTTTTATTCTTGTAAACAACCTAAATAATATGATTCAAAAATTACAAAAGTGCAGAAAATTTAAAACTAAATCTACTATTGAAGATACATAAAAAATAATGTATTAGTTTTCTATTCATGCTAAAACATATGTCTTGAACATAATTTGACAATAAGTTTTGCAATGTAACAATACATAAAAAGATAAAATAGCGACTGAATTTACTTTAAACAAAAGTTGCTGATATTTAAAAAAATATTATATACTAAACTAAATAGTATAACTTTAAAATGGGTTGATTTTCATTCAACAATTTTCTTTATATTACAATATAAATGTATTGACCATTGTATGGTCATCACATATTATGTAGACAAAAAAGTAAACAATTGTATTGCTTACAGATTATATTGTCGATGGATAATTGTCGAAATGTTCAAATGACATAGTAAAACTGAAAATGATTATATTTTAAAATTATTGTCTTTTTAAACTAGATACCAACAAAATATATAAAAAATATATATGTGCATAGTATATACACATTTATAAAGTTATATTAAGATGAAAAAAAAAATTAAAACAATTTAAGTTATTCAAAGGTAACAAATAATAAGGTAAAAGATTACTGGCAATCTTTTTAGGATTTAAATTTTCATAGCACCATTTGTTGTTAAAAAACAAAGAAATCACAGATATTTAAAAATAAATTTTACTACAAAAAACAAACAAATGTATAAGTTTGTACATTGTACAAATGTATACTGTTGTTTATATATACATATCTCAAGAGATGTTTATATATACAGTTGTTTATATATGCATATCTCAGGAGATGTTTGACTAATCAACATTTATGATTGATTCTCTTCCTTTTCCAACACCAATCCATTTAACTAAAAGGAAAAAAATAAATATATATATATATATATATATATATAAACATATTTCAATGCATGCAAATCATACACAAAATGAATATAATTATGTAAAATCACTTGGAAAAAAAATGACCCAACAGGAAAAATGTACCCCCCCCCCCAGATCTTCACCTTAAGTTTTCCATCCATTAAAGGTATGTAGGATCAAATCGGGGGGGGGGGGGGGGGGGAATGACCGATTAGGGAAAATTTACTAAATTACTAAGCAATTTCTTATTAAAACGCTTCCTTGCATCTGTAATTCCTGCATATTCTGCAACCGATCATACGAATGTTTCAGATTTCCGGATAGATATTTTTATCATGGACTCCCTTGTGAATCTAGATTCCTCCTTTCAACTTCCAGTAACTTTCCTTTCTTCCTCTCTCCACAATCTCATTTCCCTATCATACTATCTGGATGTCACTCTTCCCTCCCACAGGAATATCAACTACCATAACCTCAATTCTTTGACATTCGAGAACATCCAATCTGATCTGGAAACAACTCAATGAGACCTGTTATATTCTTTCCTATCTTTCCAAACCAGCCGTCCTCCCAGCTCCATGGTAGACTCAGGAAATTAAAGAATTAATGAGATTTGGAACGAAGCAAGAATTATCCTTACCAGGCACCCAAAAGATGATTCCCTCTTTAAAACCCTTCCCAACCTCACTCAGTCTGAAATCCGCCTTGCTCAATCAAAATTCTTTCACAAGTCATTATCTTTTCCAACAGACTTTCGTTCCAAATGGGACCTCCTCTGCTAATTTTCTCTCATTAAATCAAATACCTGTCCTGTTTACCATATTTCTCCCGATGACCTTGACTCTTACTTTCTGTCCACCCTAACGTCTTCATCGCAAATCTTTCCTTCCAGTCCAATCAACAATACTTGTGAATTCCAACCAGGCAAGTTCTTTTTCTCATACATCTCTCCTTTAGATCTTATTTCCTCAATTATGAAATCAAGAACGAATTCAGTAGGTCCAGATACTACTCCCATGAAATTCATACTCTGCCCCCCTACAATTCTTCCCCTCTATTGCTTCACATTAATAATTTTTCCCTCCGAAATTCCACATTACCCTCTTCCAAGAATAGAGCAAATATCCCTGAACCCACCTCCCCCAAAGACTATTGTCCTATATCAATTCTCTCCAACCTTTCCAAACCCCTCAAAAGATTAGTTCAATTTTAAATATCCTCATTTCTACAAACCCGCTAAAATATCCTACAGTCCGACTTCAAACCAGGATTGGGAATCCCCCCCCCCCCGAATCTCCTCACCAAAATCAGGCAAGACTTCCAATCCGCCATTGACCAACAACACATATCTATCCTTATCGTTTAAATCATTCATCTCTAGTCGCTCCCAGGAAGTTCTCATCCCTGATCAACCTACACCCTTTTCATTGTCTTCCAGCTCAGGTTTCATTTATTTCACCATTACATTTCTGTATCTACATCAACAACCTCCATAATATATCCATGACTGCACATTCCAACTTTATGCTGACTACACCCAAATTTACCTAATCTTCCCTCGTAGTCAGCTCTAATCTGCCTCCCTATTGATTCAGAAAGACCTGGAATAAATCAAAGCCTGGTTACCCCTCCTTAATCTTCGTTTGAATGCAGAGAAATCCAAGGCAATCATCATTGGTTCACGTCACCTCCTCAAAACCCTAAATGATAATCCCACCATCACCATTGATGCTCGAACTATTCAATTTGTTTCTTCAGTCAAAAATCTAGGTTTGGTCATTGACGAAACTCTATCCTGGAAAGACCACATTTCTCAAATCGACCGCTGATCCATTTCCAACCTTTAACTGCTCAATCGATCCCAACAATTTCTTCCCATTATATCTCACCAACTCCTAGTTTACTCTCTTGTCTTCCCTCATTTTAACTATGGATATGTGATGTACGGTGGTCTCTCAGAGGATCTTGAGGTTCGGATAAAACGACTGACGAATTGTTTTCTTAGATTTATACTCGGGATGGTTGGGATGATAATGTCATACCAGTGTTCAGAAGAAGCAAGTTCTTACTTCTTACAACTTTTAGTCTAATTGCTTAGCTGTTGCCTTTGTCTTTGTATCTTAGTCAGTCAAGTTGTGAGTTAAGGTGGCCAACAGCCACATGAGTCAGGGTGTGGGAAATAAAACAATGTGCTAGACAAGGGAAGCCAGAATAGATGGAAGAAAGAAAGAATGAATCCAACTCATCATCCAATAGTGAAGAATATTCATGACATTATAGTTATATTTGTGGTAACTATTATTTTTAGCTATATAAAATTCTCAAACCATCTATTTAAATATGAAACTGTTATGTATAATTAAAACTAATAACTATTTAATATAATTTTAATCCTTATCATGTAACCATTTTTTGTAACCTTGATGTAACCTTCATATAAATATACTTCATGTTCTCGCTCCAAGCCACGTGTACCTTATCAATTATGTTATTACCGTTTTTATTTCCCTATGATTTATCTAATCATAACAATTGGCGACGAGAAAAAACTGATTAAACTATCCAAGTTTCCAGTTCGCGACGTGTTACACGGACATTGCGGACAGTTCGTATTCCTTGTATACGCGGTAAGTCATAATTTTTACCGCGAGTGCTTTTCGTTGTACTTTTTCGCTGATTTATCCGTTTTCTGTTTATTTATCTTTCGAATTAATTATCAAGATCATCAAGAATGGATGCAAAACAATTTCAAGAATTCATGAGTGTGCTTACATCAATTCTAAGCTCTCAAACATCAAGTAAACAAGACCCCAAGCCAGACACAAACAACCTCGCGAATGTTGAGTATTTTTGAAAACTTTGATTCAAAAAAAGAGAAATTTTCATGTTATATGGAACGTTTCGAGAATTATTGCACAATGAAAAATTTAGACGATCCCACAAAGAAAGCTCAGCTCTTGTGTGGTTCTGTGGGTAGTATACATTACAATGCACTCACCGTATTCCTTGGACCAGAAAAACCTGTCACGTCCCTTGAGTATAAGACACTTGTTTCTAATCTCATGACCATGCTGACCCCTAAACGTAGCGCAATTGTGACCCAACACTATTTCTTGAACATTACCCAGAAAGAAAATCAGTCGATTTCCGAATTTGTTGCTGTGTTACAGCGAGACATAGGAGATTGTGAATTCAAAGTAGAATGTAATTCCGACTCGTGTAAAAATTCAGAGGGGAAGAAAACAAGTATCTCGGTGAATGATATTTTCCTCAGAGCTCAGTTCATTCGAGGATTACGTCATAACTGGATAAGGGAACAGCTTCTGCAGTCAACTGTGACTGGTTTTGATCAAATTTTAGCCAAAGCCACTGCACTAGAGGCCGCTCATATTGAGAGTGCGGAATTTTCAAAGCGGTCTAATACAGGTACTTCATCTTTCTCTAGTGACACGTATCACTTATCTGGGTCATCAAATTATCCACAAAGGGATAGGAAGTATCAATTTCGAAGAAAATCGCAAGACCGTTTGTCCAACCGCCCTGATTCTCGTAATAAATTTCATTCATCAGGAGCCAAATATAGATCCCACAGCCGAAATAGAATAGATTATAAAGCATTAGGGATTCAAGACCTATGTACAAGGTGTGCTAGAAATAATCATAGACTAGCAGACTGTCGCGTTGATTATGATAAAGTTCATTGCACGTCATGTAACCGTAAGGGACACGTTTCACGAGTTTGTATCACCACCCTGTCACAAAATAAAAAACCTAGTTACGCATCATCTTCAAATGCAATTTCTCACGTCAACGCTGAACATCAATACGGCATTTCATATCTTGTAGACCTTTTCGAACTAAACCCCGACTCCGATAAATATATCGTTACCGTCCAAATCAATGGAAACCCCCAGCTCATGGAGGTCGATTCAGGAGCAAGATTTTCTCTTCTAAACGAGGATGATTTTAGGAAATTGAATTTGGGACTAGAAATCCAACCAACAAATACCATTTTTCGAGCGTACTCAGGCAACGAAATTCTTCCGAGAGGAAAAGTTGAGGTAACCGCCACATATAAGGGTAGGAATGCGTGTGGTGACCTGTATATTGTTCCGTCTGGCCATACAGCATTGCTTGGGCGTCAATGGATTAGAGATTTAATGATTGAATTGAGAGAAATTGATACCACCAAAAACCATATGTCAAGTGTACTTGCGGTGGGCTGTGTCGCTGCGCCTGGTGAGATAATAGCTGAGTTCCCAACTGTCTTTACCGAGGAAGTTGGCTGCATTCCAGATTATGAAGTTAAGTTACAGCTACGACAAGGGGCAAAACCTAGTTTCACAAGAGAACGCCATTTACCTTATGCTCTACGAGAACGTGTTGAAAAAGAATTGGATTCCCTGGATGCCTTGTTACCAACCAAACCACACTCTTCTCAGTCAACGCGAGTTACCAGAAGATTTTTTCATGTGGGGGAGAGAGTGCAAATCCGTGTTTTCAAAAATAACAAACCAAAGTGGGAGTTTGGTGAGGTGACGCAAAGGTTGGGTCAACAACATTACCTTGTCCGCCTGGACGAATCAAGGAGAATTTTCAAGCGTCACATAAATCAACTGAGAAACACCCTTGTACAAGCAAAAAAGACTGTTTCATTTGGCCCTTCTCGGTCTTATGAAATTCCTCGAGCTCCAGGTCCACCTCAGGAACCTCACACTCAATTTGCACCTCATGATCTTCCAGATTCATCTTCAACCAAGCCTTTTCTTCAGGCTCATCTATGTCCTATCAACAGACCTGTTCGTCAGAGAAGACTCCCAGAAAGGTTTCGAGATCCTAACATATCACTTCAGTATTGATGTCCCCTCACAAGACATATACTTTTTGATTCATGCTACTATTTTTAATGTTAATAATTCTTGAATAGTGGGGGAGACTGTTATGTATAATTAAAACTAATAACTATTTAATATAATTTTAATCCTTATCATGTAACCATTTTTTGTAACCTTGATGTAACCTTCATATAAATATACTTCATGTTCTCGCTCCAAGCCACGTGTACCTTATCAATTATGTTATTACCGTTTTTATTTCCCTATATATCTAATTTAAAATAGTAGTGTTATAAGCTACCACCCCATTGAACCCTCAGATAATATTAACTGAATTAAAATCATTCAATAAACTGTTTTTCTTAATAAATTCTTATAATGATCTTTTACCTTTTATAATAAGAAAGTATAAATATATTTTAAAATAAAGCAGAATCGCTACCAGTTGTGTGGTATATGGTAACCTCTCTGAAGATCTCAAGGCATAGTTTAAGCGGCTGATGAATTGTTTCCTTAGATTTATTCTAGGGATCCCCAGAAACTGTCGCATTTCACAGCACTATTCCCAGAATTGGGATGGCTATACCCTTCTATTTCTATTGGGCTAATGCCAATACATCTTTGGATCCCTCTTCTTCAGTACTATCATGACTATAAAACCTCCTCCAATTCAAATCTGCGTTCAAATCCCACCCTTCTGATCTGTATTTCCTTTCTCACAAGTCTGCTTCCATTCCAATTAACACTTTATTATGGAACATTGCGCCCTTAAGAATAACAATTAGGAACAAAATAGGAATGACTAACAGACAAAAAAAAAAAATATATATATATATATAACATTACACAGGGTTAATAAGCTGATAGAAAAAAGTCTGTGGTAGAGACTTTTAGCTTGTAAAATAAGCCTTCATGCCATACCCAGTCACAGGCCTGAGCTACATCTAGAAAAGCAATAGTGTTTGCGTTTAAGTGCAGAGAATATGTGATCAATAACATGGAGGCCTTGTTAAGCAATATAGTGTCTGGAATGGAATCCAAATTAATTGCTGGAAAGGAGGATAGATTCAAACAAGGGCATTTGAGGTGTTTGAGTATGATTCTTTAAAAAAATGTTGAGGATTAAGAGTAGGGTGATATGATGGTTCATCGGGTGATTTACCAGGTTTCAGAATGTGGACAATGATGGAATATATTCCATAGTAAGTAGATAGTGGGTGGTTCTAATGATTTTGTTGATTGATGAAAAAGATGTCATATTTATCATGTGAAAACTATTTAGAGGTTCCATGGGAAGTTTGCAAATCAGCAAAACTTAAATCGAATATATGGCATTCAAGACTAGCAACAACCTCCCACTTCCCTTAGAGGAATGGGATTTAGTGGCATCTAATGATAATAAATATTTAGACTGATGGTTATCTGCAGAGAGCAGCTGCACCAAAAAAAATAATTCAGGAAATAAACTGTCAAAACCCCTGACCATTGCTTTGTGTAGCAATGAGAGTGGGGATCACAAACTTCCCTGTTTGTGATCAGAAAATCTAAAAAACCGAGAACATTTAAAAATTTGAATATGGACACCCAGGAGTATATGAGCCAGAAATAGGCCTGGAGGGACATATTCGTTTCATCTGTGGGTTAATTCCTTTTTTAGCCATTCTGATGTACCCTCTGATCCCGTCCAGGTCAAATTAGCAAGGTTCTAATGTATAGGAAATATGATACATCGAACAGAAGAATGGTGTAAATTATGGTATTCTAGTGATTTAACAGAATGACAGAGGATCGCTGGCCACAAAGACTCCTTCAGCCTTGAGTTCTTTCCACTGGAAAGCCAGCATAGAGATGGATATATGGTCTGGAGGAAGCTATGGCAGCAAGAGGGGTTTGTGAAGAAGATTGGCTAGACAGGAGGACATGACCGTCTGGAATAATGGAAAATGGTAATGACATACATATTGTAATAAAAACTATTTATACATATAATACAGTAATATAAACAAACCTGGTACACCAATTAAATCTTGAATTTTTAAAACGTAGTCTCTTGCTTCTTTTGGTAAACTATTGAAGTTTCTAATGTTTTCAATACTAGTTTTCCAGCCAGGCATCTTGAGATATACTGTCTGCAATAATTAAAATATTATGAACTAAAAAAATTAACAATTACTAATTAAATAGTTTATAGAGTTCTCAGTGAAAATGACCCAACATAAAAGAGTGTAGAATTTACATGTTAAGTTTTAAATATTTGCTATGATACTAAACGGAAATACCAAGAAATATTTTGGATATCTGCATATATTAACTAAAAAAAAAAAAAAAAATACCTCAACAGAAGCAAGTTCATCAGAACTAGATGGAAAATAAGAAATGATTGAGCCATCTTTTTTATAAGAAACACACATTTCCACTTCCTCCAAAGTATCTAATATGTCCAACTTAGTAATACATATACTAAAAAATAAAACAATATAGTTTATTAATATTGCAATGAATTTGTAATTTTTATGATAAGATAGTTAAATAATAAAACATACAAAGCTATCAATCACAATTTTAAGAACAAATGATCATGAATAATATAAAAAGGAAACAAAGATGTCATTCGTTAATCATTTAACCATTGATTGGATAGTTGTCTTTAGAGAGTTCAAGAATCAATATTTTTAGTGGTAATTTAAAAAACAATATAAATGGGAAAATATAAAGGGGGAAACATTAGATTAGCTGTACCTAAGCATCAAAAGTAAGTTTACATTTCTACTATTTAAATTAATGTGTAAATAAAATGTACTATAGGAGTTTAAAAATATAACTATAACAATATGAACCCTAATTGTATATGGCAGATTTTTATTAAATTCTCAATGCCCACACCCTTTCTGGGATTTTGCCTTTAAGCTTGTCAAGTCATGAACTGTGACACATTTACAATTTTTGTAACTGATCGCTGGGTTGCCAATAGTAGGCCCTGTTCTAAGTAAAGGTGTGCCATTGCATCAAAAGAGGGCAGTAACCATTTTTGTACTGGCTGAGCAGATCATGGCTTAACAACATGCCCAGCTAATCAGTCTGTTCGGCTATGGGTTTTCAGAATATTGACCTAAAATACCCACAATTTCAGGATCAATGTTTCAATAGGGATTATGATTGTTACTTTTATTTATCTTTCCCTTGGGAGGTCTTTATCATTTGAAACTTCTTAGTAAGGCTTGCCTTAAAATATTGAACATGTCTAAAAACCTTTGAGGGGTTGGGGTTGAATTCTCACATTCCAAATTCATAAATTTTTCCTACAGCTAACCAGAAATATGCCAACTGCACCAAGATTTTGAATCTCGCTCAAATAAAACAAATTTGAACCCAGCAACTTCAAACCTACAGCAACCCAGCAGTTTCAAAGATTACATCAATTTGCTGCATGGAGTATGGTTCCCTTTCATGCTTAATGGACTAATCACACTTTGTTTCATCTTTCCAGATGGACAAATAAGTTTGATGAGAGATTTGTTTGGGTTATCTTCACTTGGGTATGTCAGAAATAACAAAAAATATTGCTGACAGAAATAGTTTTGATAAAAACCTACATTCAAGATGATGGTGGCAAACAATTACTCATTAAATCACAATCACTTCTTAGTGCTTATGGTACAACATGACCATGGTGCTGAGGCTTTATGTTTTTTGGTATTCTGAATGTGTTATACCAGAGAGAGGGAATCATGCACGGGAATAGTATGGAAGGAAGAAGCCAGGAATAAAATCTATATTCACTAACCATGAAGAATGTATTCATGTAATTAAATTTCATTTTTTGTCATTTGGTAACTATTATTTAAATTATATATAAAATCCAATAACCAATTATGTTAATATGAAATATTTCATATAGACAGAATTATTAACCATATAGAATGCCGAGATAATATTAATTGAAATGTATAAATTTCTTTTTATTCCTTATAAATAAGCAAGTAAAAATTGAGTAAAGACGAGCTATCGTTACAATATAAATATATATAGATGGTATGGGAAGAATAATGCAGTGACATGAATAGTTAGGATAAAATGAAGGGCCAATCCAGAGCTTTAAAATCTCATTAAATGGTTTTAAATGTAAGGGAGTCTAAATTGCAGAAAGTTAGAGAAATGCTGGAGTATATATAGAAGTAATGAGTTACTTGGATTAACTCATGAGAAGACAGAAATGTAAAAGGAAGCTCCGAAGAGGATGGAAGATAGAATAAATAAATGTGGCTAGTAAGAGCAAAAGGTACAATAAATAAATGGATAAAAAGAACTAAGCTTTGGTGAAATTGGGAAATTATTCTATTGAAAGCTTAACATAGCCGCATGTCAAAGAAAAAACTTTAAAAGAAAATATTTAGAAAACTAGAAAACATTCATTTTCAAGACAGAACCTCAAGGCATATTTATCAAGGACATTAAATACACCTCAACTATTTATTCCCATTATTTAATAATACTTACGCAGTATACCCATTAACCATCGATGTGTATTGTAACACAGGAATGTCTAACCATCCTATACGCCGTTTTCTTTTTGTAGTAACTCCAAATTCATGTCCTCTTTCTGAAAGGAGTTCTCCGATGTCCTTAAAAAAAAATAGTCATGTTAGTAGTTATTTTGATTGTTTAGTTACACACGATTAATGGTTTGATGATCTTATTAATTGCTCCCTATTCTTTGATTTTGTAAGTTCTATTGAATTATATTTATTAGCACACATTCAAAATCAGTTGCTCTAACATGTCTCATTGATTGTTACTGTACATGGAAATTTGTGAGCACAGACATATTTTTTGTTGTATCTATAGTCTATTAAACCTCCAAACATACTGTTGTGCCAACTTCTTCACCATGGACAAATAAAAGTTACCCCCTTCGCAGGCCAGAAAACACCCATCTACCTTTCCATATTTTATGTCAATAAATCTTTTGCTACAGTGTAGAGAGATGGGACTGGTTCATGGTTCCAACAAGAAGAGTTTACTGGGGGGCACTGCCATAGTAGCCTCTCCCCAGGTTGACCAAAATAATAATCTTATGATTGACCGAAATAAATCGTGCTCACATTTGTTGAGCCCAGGAATGACCTGCCTATATAAGGCAAAAATTCTGAGCTTTTGAATACAGAAGGACATGCCCTGTTGATTCAGATAATCCGCATCAGATTTGCAGACTCAACTCACCAGCTATAAATAACTCTGGGAGTGTGTTGAGCTTGATCCCTACCCATTACTTGGGAGAGCAAAAAGGTCTGCGGACCCCCCCCCCCAGAGTAGGCAAGCCAAAATTATTATATTTTCATGCTTGTATTTTTTTTTTCACTTTTGTTAATTTTGCTGGTATGTATTTTTCTCTTCTGTTTTTTTCCCCTTTTGTATCAACCTAATGGTTTGCATATATTGTTGTTGTTTTTTATTGTTATTATTATTATAATTTTTTCTTGGAGAGGCTCACACTTTATTTCACTTGTGTTTTATATATATACGTTTTATTTTTTATATTATATTGTAATTTGCCACACATAAACCGGTTATCTGAGCACTATCGTTATTCAAAGGGGACTTTGTCCCGGAATCATTTTTTTGCTTCTATTCAATTCTATCACTGTTTGTATTAACTATTAATATTACTATATACTGAGGATATTAAATGAAACGTTATAAAATAAACTGTTATTCATGATGAACTTTTTATAAAATGTACTCCTTATAAATAAACAAAGTCAAGATATCGTGATAATACATATATTAAAGAATATATATATATATATATATATTCTTTTGACCCTTCCATACATCTTTAATCTGGAAGTTTTAAATTAAATTCAAGGTGCAAAGGTTTTTTTTTTTTTTTTTTACTCGAGTGTAGATTATTTTTAGAAATTTCATTGTTATAGCTTTATCACATAAATATGCTCTAAAATTAAAACTAATAATCTTACATTATTAAGCTCAGTAGGAAATGGTCCATCTCCAACACGAGTAGTGTAAGCTTTAACCACTCCAACAACATCACCAATTGTAGATGGTGGTAATCCCAAGCCAGTACATACACCACCAATGCTGCAATTTGATGAGGTAACGTATGGATAAGTTCCTGTAAGTAACAAAATAAAATCCAATGCAAAATGTTGATTAGGACTCAATACACATAAAGATTATATAACATATAACAAGTGGTACACATCATTCATTCATTGATCCACTTATATATCAAACCACAAAAAAAATCTATAATTAACTTTTAATTTTGGTATTGATCTCATAATTTTTAGTAATTATTAGCCAAAGAAAAAAGATTTTGACGAGACTGGAGCTTAAAATGGGATATTCCACTCTCCGGTCCGCTGCTTTACCTCTGCTGACTACATTGTAGCTCCCTCTGCTGTACTTCACGTAATAATAGTGAGATGAGAGTCTTGCATGGTTGTGAGCTAATGCTAAAGCTAATTAGACTTTATATTGACTGGGCTAGTGCGTTTGTGCGAGGAAGTTCAGAGGTAGAGTAACCAACCAGAATAAACTGAGGCCTGGGTTCGAGCCCTCACCCATTCGAAATAATTTTCCTTTAGCTAATATAATTATTAAAAAATAGTGTAAAAATTAATAATATAATGACAATATATGTCCAATACTTAGTATTATACATAACTACATGGTAGTCCTCTTTTTCATACTCCACCCACCACTGTTGCAGATATATCAAGGTTGTCAGAGTCCAGCCAAAGAGAACTGATATTATCACTTTTTTTTATCATACGAGGATAGCTCCTGACTGGAGATTGATGAAGTACCGGATTCAAAGCCCCGGTCCTGTCGACAATTTTTCTTTTAGCTAATAATTTTAGATTTGTTATGCAACTAGTGACTTTCAGTCCAAAATTCCATTACAAAATATCACTCAAAATGACAGCCTATAACCCTAGGATAAGGGTTTTTCTTAAAAAAGGAAAAACTCAAAAACCTGTAGTCTTAAAAACCATTTAATATTCTTTTGTTCAATACAATGCTTTAATCTGGTAGATAGTTTGCTGACAATTGCACAAAACCCAAATTAAAACGAAGTAATACATTTTTAGAGGCAATTTTCTAGATAAACCTCAGACAGAACATCTAAAGCAGGGGTGGCCAACAAAGAGGCCCCATCGCCGTTGTTTTTTTTAAGTTTGTCTAATTAACTTTTATTATAATTATGATTATTAATGTTTTAATGATTGAAAATTGCTATTAATAGAATGACTGGTAATGTAGCCCAAAATAGATGCACGATTTGGTAAACGTATAGGAAACTTGGTAAGTGCTAAAGGGGATGGGGTGATTTGATAACAATGGGCAGGCTTCGTTTTTCTTGATCTCTAGGCGCACATAATCCAGGCAGCAAAGAAAGAAAGAGCATCGTCTGATGTTTCATGAAAATCAACCCGTTTAAAAGGCCAATAACTAGTGAAATGAGCAAGGGGAAATACGAAAAGGACATTAAAACAAGCGTGTTCTGCAGTATTGAGAAGAACGATTTCTGTTAACAGATGCAAACTTATCAAAACCAGTAAGCTTAATCTGTGGAAGAAATTTTTCAAAGCCTAAAATATACAATTTGGAAAGACACTTGACGAAGAATCATTTCAATCAAAAATTCCAAAGCAGGGAGCAATTAATATTAAACAAACAAAGTAATGAACTTTCTTCAATGATAACAGTTTCCTACAAAATCTCTTTACTAATGACCCAATAAATAAAACCATACGAAAATGGAAAGCCCAAGTTGAAAGTTATTTTGAATGATACTCAAGTCGACTTAAGTTATCAAGCCCAACTTAAAAAATTCTTTGCAAAGCAGACAATTTCTAACTAGAAAATTTCTAAACTAGAGGATGAATAGCTCGATAGCTCTGTCCCTGAATATCGTAGTTTGGTGGATTGACGAGATGGCAGAAAATGTGAGCTCGCAGATACTTCTAAGATTTTGAGTGGCAAGTATTTTTTTTTTGGCTTTGAACAAAAGTTGTGACAACAAATCATCTGCTCAGCTGTATATCCATGTTTTTATGGTCTACAAGACTCTTGAAACATCTTTAGAGCTCCTTGATCTCCATTAGCTACAAACAACGGCCATAGGAGAAAGAGGGTTTGGAGAGCTAAAAATCACTGTTGAAGGAAAAATTAAGGTAAGATCTCATTTCCATAACTTTACTTCTTATTTCTATGGGTTTCGCTAATTTTTCGTCATGAGCCTGCTGTTTGTAGAAAATGTGACTTTGAAATAGTTCTGCTCCAATAGTTCAATGCACTCAACATTAAAAACTCCACTAACCGGAGCATTACTAAAAACGAAACCTGAAGAACTTGCTATCAAACTGGGCCACCGTGATTTCTGTAGTAGCAACAGGTGGCTCGATCCTTTCAAGGCCCACTACAACATTTCGAGCCAGAAAATCAGGAGCAGCTTCTGTGCACGAGTGTGAACTCTGACGTCGCAACAAGTGAAATCCCGAACAATAGTGACATCATTCAGAATATCCTGCCAACAAACAACAACAATGACGACAATGATGAATTTGAGGAAGAGGAACCAAAACTAAAACCAGTTAGCCACAGAGGCCACTGTCGCCTTCAAAACTCTAAAGAATTATTATTTGACCAACAGTCTTCAAGAAGTATATATCCAAAATATTCATGAACTAGAACACATTTCCTACCAAATGCAAGAGAAGAAAAAAGTGCAATAATAGATTATCTGTTTTATAAAATAAATAAATGAATTCATACATAAATATGAATGTTGAGTTTATTATATTCAAACCTCCCTCCAATTATGTACTATGTATTTACCATCCAAACATCAGGAGGAGGAGTATACTCGGTTATAAACAAACCCAATATTAGAAACAAATTCACTTGTTCCCCTCATGTTTCTTATAAGCAAGTTATACTGTAAAATAATTGATCTTAAATAAAATTGTTGGTGTGGTTAAGATGATAAGTACATCTATCCGTTTATGAATTAAAATACAGTTTACATAAAGACACCACTGTATTTTAAATAATGAAAATGTTTCTGTTAGTAAATTACACAAACTCCGATTCTAAAGAAAATTCAACCTCTGTAATGTTTTAATTAGTGCAATTCCTACCTTTTTAAAACTGCAAAATGCAAATTAAGTATCCAGTCAGGGACAATAAACAGTAATAACACCCTAATTGAATGTGCCATTGACTTGAATCCATTTTGCCATTGATTTTTGTGATCCATACTCTATTTAATAGCTCATTAACAATCTTAAAAATGAAGTGTTTTCCTCTCTTTAGTGAAATATGTTGGCCTTGTCCTCAAATCTTTTCTTAATATGAACACTACATTTCCAAGTAACCGAAATGTACCCTAAGGGAGCCAATGCGATCCTTGCCATCTACTGTCACAATGATATAATATACAGCCTGGAGAAATGCATCACTTTATGTGATCTCACTATTTACATAATGGAGTTGCTCATTGAAATTGTTTATTATCATGATTATAACTTTTTCAAGATGGAAAAATTGAAATTCGTAATTAGTACTCCAAAAACATAAAGAAGCAACA
The DNA here is from genome assembly GCA_930367205.1 of Acanthosoma haemorrhoidale. Taxonomy (NCBI): domain Eukaryota; kingdom Metazoa; phylum Arthropoda; class Insecta; order Hemiptera; family Acanthosomatidae; genus Acanthosoma; species Acanthosoma haemorrhoidale. Next base: position 117,333,621 of record OV884009.1, read on the forward strand.
AAACAGATCTAAAACATTTCCATGTAGAAACTATTTTAAGTACTAAATAACTGGACTAGTAAATGTAAGTCTCTTATCAAGTATTAATATAATATTAAATAATACATTCCAAACCAATTCATCCCATTCTCAGGTATGCTGATTATTAATTATCAAGTGTTATACTTGTCTTCTAATAGTAAATATTAAAACTTTAGTATTGTAGAGGTTTACGGTTATTACCCACTAGTTTAAATATTTACTACCCATCTTAAAAGCTGCTTGCAAGTTATAATATTATTATTATAGCTAATTATACCTATTATAAAAAACTCAATGTAAAGTTCTGTAGTCCACAATGAAAGCTTTACATTAGCTGGTTTCAGTATGGTTACTTAGCTTGAACTTCAATACAAGGTAATTAAACATACTTTTTTTTTTTTTTTACATTTTTCATTGAGTAAACCTACATATATTAAAAAACAAATCAAAAGTCAATTATATATTCCTCTCATATGTATAGAAGACACAACTTACCAAAGTCAATATCTAGCATAGCTGCATTAGCTCCCTCGACTAAAATTTTCTTGCCTTCTCGTAATGCTGAGTGCAAATAAGAAACAGTCTCAACAACTAACGGACGGATCAGTTCTGCATACTTTTTATAACGCTGAAGCTCTGAGTCAACATCAACAGCCAAATCAGGGAAAGTTTTTGTGTAAGTGTTGGCTAGACATGTAAATCTGTAAAAAATAATAAACCATAAGCTCAAAATAAAATAATTCAATTATGACTACATTATTTACATTTTATTAAGATTATAACTTCAAATTATTGATTCAATTTGCACACAAACAGAGGTTTTATCTGCCTTTTGACTGACAACTTCTAATAGGTGGACAGGTGGATCAAAAATCCTATCTAATTCCACGAACTGAACATATACTGTTGATCTGTAGCATACAATGAACCATTTTTTTTTTTCCAAATTCATCAGTTTTGAGTGAGTTTCTAGCTTCTCCCAGATGGCATCTCCCTAGTGGATATTTCCATTTCAGTCTGCTTTTCTCATTCAAAGTGTGAACGAGAAAAAAAAATCATCTGAAAGTAAAGGTCTTATAGTAAAAGATATGCAAAAATTAAGTGCCTGCAACCTCGCTAAGAGATTTAAATAGGGTAAAAAATGAGACATAGAAACCATAGGTACCCTTTTAGTTATACCTAAGAAGAACAATCCGAGAATGGAAAAAGTGTTCTATCAGATCGGATTGATTTCATTTCTGTTTAGAGGACACGTACAGACAGACATACAGATCCAATCGAACAGGCCCACCGAAAGGAGTACAGTGATGAGTGCCAGGGTTCCTTGACAATTAGCGGACTTTCTCTTCCATTCTTATTACTAACCGGATCTCTCAAATACACCACCTTCTTATAAATATCTCTAAATACCTGTTCATACGTCTGCCTTCTAGGTCTTTGTGGGTCAGCCAGCTGCTTCTAAAGTACCAGTTGCTTGCAGAGAGGAAGGTTTAAGGAAAAGCACTCACTTGTAAGCCCAGCCAATGAGTTATTCGAGTAATTTTTCCAGCAATATTGTTCTTGCCTATTGAGATAATGCTTTAAAATCAAACAAGTGTGTCACTCCCGAGTGGTGGTTTTCCAAATTGGAAGTCACCAACAAGAGCTCATTTTTAGCACCATCAAGGCTAATGAAACTAACATGCAAAATATCACCTCTCTTAAAAAAACTCAAAATGAGTTAAAACTACGAAGACAATTGTAATACCAGTAATAAATCAGTCAGCAGCTGTATTAGAACTAACCTACATCATTATTTTTTGTTCCCTCACCCTTCTCTTCTTTTCTCATTATGATTACTTTTTTGTCCCTCCACCCTCTCTCATTTCTTCCCACAAGCGGACAGGATTAAATTTCCCAATGGTGTCCGATTGTGAGAAGTTTGATTGATACATATATATATATTGTAACATTCATGATATTTGAGAATATCATGGCCTGCAACCCTTCCAGCTGGTCAGCATCATCCCTTTGTGCTCTTAGGAGTGGGGATGAGATGAAGGGCGAGTCTTAGTCAGTCTTAGCCTAACAGCCAGAGAGCCAAGCAGAGCAAGCTCCTGTTCCGTTGACGGTCAACAACACACGAAGAGGAGAAGAAGAAGAAGAAGAAGAAGAAGAAGAAGAAGAAGAAGAAGAAGAAGAAGAAGAAGAAGAAGAAGAAGAAGAAGAAGAAGAAGAGGTCAAAAGTAACGTTGATTGGATTACACGGATATCATCGATTGGGTGATATTGATATTGTTTTTTTTTACTATGGATCCATTAAAAGGGATTGAGCTCAATTTTCAATTTTCATGTATTTTTTTATGTAATTAGTAGTAGTAACTATCCTTGTTCAAAAGGAATTGAATATATTTTTTTAATATAATTAATGTCAGCACTCTATATAATTATAATTATTTGTTATAACCATTTTATTTGTATACATATATTTCACAATTCCCAGTTTCTAAATTTATTAATAACTACGACATTAGCCTTGAGATCGGGCGATTCAATCGGGATAATTTCCTATGTCGAAGACATAAAAACAATTTGAATTAAAGATCTCATGACGGACCTACCAAATTAGTTAAGGTAAATTGATCAAATAAATTAGAAAAATAAATGGTAAAAAATGAGGTAGGTTCCAATATATATATATATATATAAAACAGACATAATATATATGTATACATTAATACATATAATTTTATATTATATATACGTATAAAAATGTATTCTATATTATTTTTCTTCAGTTCATTTCAGATTAGAATAGTACCACAACATGATGGTATCAACATCAAGGAATATGAATAATATATATTCAGTTTAAAATACAACATGTCATCTGTGTAATGTTAATATATGAAGCAATTTTCACACATACTTGTCTGTGAACAAATCAAAATTTCCTAGTAAATCCGCTATTCGTAATCCATTTCGTGTTGCTTTTGAAGAATAGGCTGGACCAATGCCTTTCTTTGTTGTTCCGAGTGATTTTCTTCCTTTTTCCAGTTCTTGAAGCCCATCAACTTTCTAAAAAATAGGACTTACATTGAAAAATCTAATAGAACATAGATTGTAACAACAATAAAAAATTTCTTTTTTGTTTGAAGCTGATTCACAATAAAACACATCTCATATCTAATTCAATGGCTAACTATGAACTCACTTATTAAATAAAGTTCCTTTGTCGCAAGACTTGCGAGGAGTAAATTTTAGTTTTGATTCACAAATTTAAGTCTATTGGTTGTGGATTCCTTTTAATTGGGAAAAGAATTCAAAGGTTTGAATGATTTGTCCATTGATTGATGAAGTGTGTACTAAGTCTATCTATTGCAATGGGGCAGCATAACCTTTACTATGTTAATAGCGTTTTTCTTTCCCATTTAAAACACATCAACAATAAATTTCCATTTCAAAAGGCAGGGAACATGGTCACTTTAAAGGAGGTTGGCTGGGGACTATAGTCTTTGTTTTAATTGCTGAAAGCACTTAAGATCAAAATAAAAATCCAATCAAAACAAAGATTCTGACTTCAAAACTTTGTAATATTTAAAAATTCCTTGATATGACATTTTCCTCAATACAAATTTTACAGTTTTAACCTTTTTTTCTTGACATAACGTTGACGTTTTCTTGAGGATGAGTAATCTAATTGACAGAAAACAAATTAGAGAAATACATTTCCTTTAGGAATTTATAAAAAATATTTCAGTAAAAGGATTCATCAGTCGGGAGTTAGACTTGCATGAATTCTATTCCACCTCATTTTCTCCTGTCATTTCTCAGTTCGGTATTGATTCTCATTCTGGACAGAAGCTGTTTGGTCAAGCTTTGTTACAACAATGAAATTAAATTGTGAAATTCTCAACAGAAATAAGTAATCTATTGAAGAAAACATTCAGATCTATGAAGATGAGAAAAGACCACCTACATTAACTAAGTTTTATATTGCAAAAGGATTCTTTTTTTTTTTTTTTTTTTTTTTTTAGAAAACACTCATGTTCTACGAGTAATTTGTATAAAAAAATAATAAATCATTCATAAGTAGTAGTCCAGTCAATGGGGAGCTAAAATGCTTGCAAAAGGTCAGGTAGAAGGTTTTTTTGGCTCTACTTGCATTTAATGACATGGTATATGTTTATTCCATTTCTAATGGATGGTAATCGTTTTTTCCAGTTGTTAAGCCATGTTTACACTGGAGTAGCATATACTTTTTGACAAAAATGTTAACGTTTTAAAAAAAGCACTAATTTTATCATCGACATCTCATATCAACTACACATTTGATGTTTCCGCATTAGGAGTCAGTGAAGATAATTTCCTTCCATTCACCCACTCTCAAACCTCCCCTCCCTCCTTCATTATTTTCAGTTGTAGTTCCATCTTTAAAGTGTTATTGTAGTATCGTTTTTAAATTTATTGAACAAGTCAGTATGTGCCACAAGCTGGATCAACTGGTGAACAGAACTGTGATTCTAACATGGACAGGACACAGTGAGAGGACAGTTATCATAAGCCAGGACCTTCAAAATACCAAAAGGTTGAGGAGGACAAAAACCCATATTCTTCTTACTACCACTAACATCTATAAGATAAAAAAAAACCTTCTATATGACCTTCTGCAAAGTAAAAGTACCCAGTGATACAAGCAACCTGAGGGATCACCTCACTAGGAAACATAAGAATAAATATTTGGCTTAACACAATACTACTGAAACCTGTTTTGTCAAATAATTGGATCTGCGATATTTATTGTCAAATAGAAAAACAATTTTTAATTCCAAGTTACCAGATTTGAATATGTGTAGCAAAATCAAGAACTATTTTTTCTTAGAATAGGATTTAAATTCCACAGTTTTATCCACTATTCTTAGCACACTGCCATGAATATCGCGGAAGCTATCAATTCAATTTTGGATGAATATACTATTACACTTCTTTGAACAGAATAGTTTGTTTGGTAACAATGCAAGCTTCTTCATGTATGAAAGAATTCTGGAAATGGGTGACACGACCCGCTCATAATAGCAATATCAAAATTTGAAAATAGTTAAATGTCATATTTTACAGCAGGTGAGATATTAGTGTTGAAATAGTACTGATACTTTTACTTGCAATTCTTAAGGTAGTGAAAACGAAAATTTTGGGTCAGGATCATACTACTTTATCACTGATAATTCCGCTTGTAACTGATAAAACCTGGACAAAGTACCATTTGCACTTGTCTTACTAAAGACCTCCACAGGTAAAAAGGTATATGAAATGCTGGTATTGATAATTGCCTTGCCCCTTATGTAAGGTGAGCAATAAAGCAGATAGCAACAATCCTGGATCCTTGGAAAAAAAGGCCTTTCATTAAACAAAATAATGCCAAACCAGCCCTTAAAAGCACGATCAAGCACTACATGAAAAAATTGGGTGACCGAAACAATGACATTGTTAATGAGACACAAACATTGCAATTGAAGAAATGTCCAAAAGTATTCAAAATTATTTCACACCTGCAACCAAAAGTTACATGTCAGTTTTCAATGGACTCAGATGGCTCCTATTTTCGCTGATTATCTCTCCGACTTCAGAAAACATTCTCTCGGGTGGGGCCAAGGTTCCGAATGTAGAAATATTTTTTGGCGATGGAGCCTATGGGCAAATATTTATATTTGCTCTGTCGCCAACATTCTAGTATTTTCAATTGTTTTGGTAATGTTAGTTCCTTGATGTAGTATTTGGCAGTAATGACACTGTCTACAATTGTGGTTCACACAATTTTTTCTGGTTCTTTTTTACCTTTAGCTTGTGGAAAAAATACTTCTTTTCGTCTGGGTCATCCTACTTATACTTGTTACTGATTAGGCAAGCTCAAATTGCAATGTTTGTGACTCATTAACAATGCCATTGTTTCAGTCACCCCCTTTTTGCATGTAGTGCAGTGCATAACTGTGGACTAGACCCTGGACCTGTGGAAATGACAGCAACAAAACATGACATCTGACTTCATTGCTAAAAACTATGCCGGATTACAAAGTAATTGAGGTATAATTCGTCAGTCCCGTCTTCTTCTAAGTAGAAGGAAGCCTCGAAGTCTTGCCTTTAACACTGTTAAGTTTTTCTTATTAATACTTTTTAAATAGTTTACTGATTTTTGTGTCATTTTAAACACATTTTAGATTTTTTAAGCATCAATTAATTATGAATTTTTACCATTTGCAATGTTTCTGTTTAATGTTTATTTAATTTAATATCTTTAAAGGTTTCAATACATGTAACATATTCAATATATAAACAGGTCAAACAAATATATACTGGTGGACAAAATTAACGATCTTTTTTTAATCAAGTATCTTAAACATATCTAATTTAAATGAGGCCTGTTGTCAACAGCGAATGAACTTCAGTACCTCTCTTAATTGTCAATATCAATTTGCCTTCTTTTACACACACTCACATGCTAAGTGTCGTTTTAAACCGGTTTTATTTTAATGCTTTGAATCAGGAAATTCAGTGAGCACGATGTTGTAAGGGCTCTTACACTATTAGAAGAAAAGTACAGAGAGCGAATGGACACCAAGAAGCTGGGTGTTCACTACATGGCAATTGCCCGGACTCTGCATTGTTATCAGGAGACAGGCTCAAGGGTAACCATAGTCAACAAATGACAGGTTGATTCGGAATCAGGAAATAACAAATCGACGTGTGGTCGGGTATATGAACTCACATTTCTAGCTGAATAGTAAGGAGGAAACTGTCTGAAGCGTCACTCCTGTGGTCTATGGCACACCCAGACTCACAAAAGAGTTCAACTTCAATTTGCACAGGAACATGTTGGTTGGAGTTTGGAGGACTGGAAGCAAGTTATTTTTTCTGATAAAGTGAGAGTTGGTCTAGTCATCAGATGATCAAACTTTTGTATGGAGACATCCATGAGAACAATACACCAAATGCACCTATATACATATGGGTTTACATATGTTTATTTATCTATATATTGTTGTGATATTAGATATTGTGGAGTTTGTATATAAATATTTAATCTAACCTTGAATCAAGAAGGCAAACAAAAACAAAGGAGAGTGGATGAAAAAAACAAAAGATAGTATAGTTGTGGTTGTATCATGATGAACACACACAGAATTACTCTCTAGTTTTGGCCCGTGATATATGTGTAGTTTTTGTTTTATGAGAACACAGAATTATTCTCTTTCTAGTTTTGGATCAGCCTGTGATATATGTGTCTGAGTCAAGTGATGAAGTAAAAAGTTCTGTAAGTTATTTGTTGTTGGCCTGGAAGCGGAACAGAAGAGAAGTTGCACCAGGAAAAAGAGTTAATTTGATTAATAAAGAAGACCATTGAAGAAAAAAAAATATAGACAAGTATAATTAGTATAAGTTTCTTTTTGTTTATTTGTAATTAAATATAATCTTTTGCCAAAATTATTTTGTTTAAAAGAACCTTAAACAGCAGTTAATCACTAATAAAATAAATTTAAAATTAAAAATAAAATTACGTTATCTTTTAAAAGAACGTAAATATTTTAATAATATATATATAATAATAATAATAATACAATATATTTGCTTCCTACATCAGAGGAAGATTCCCCTCCTAATTCACTATAATGCTCCACCACACAATGCACAATTTGTGAATAAGTACCTCGAGGAGGTTGATATCCTATGGTGGCCACCACGGAACCAGGACCTGAATCCCATCATGCATGTTTGCGACCAGCTTGTAAGAAACGCTGCAACTCCATGTCAATGACTCTCTGGGAGTTGGAAACAGCAGTTATCGAAGAGTGGGGCAACCTCCCACAGGATTGCATTCTAAACCTCACTGAGGTCATGGAAAGACGATTAATCTCGGTTATTCATTTAAGAAGTGCAAACACAAAGTACTGAACTCATTTTCAATCTGAATGGTTTTCAATTCTATTCGAATTCAAAATGAGTTAAGTTGGCTGTATCATTTATATTTTGTGAGTTTTAATTGTCTTCTTAATTAAATTGCTTTTGTTTTTTTTATTTTCCTTTTATTAATTCCTTTAATCAGTGTTTGTTAAATCACATAAACCCTTATTTAAATTAATTAGGTTTAAGATACTTATATTAAAGAATTTCATGATGGTGCCTTACTTATGTCCACAAGTCTATTAATAATAGTGTGATTATTTTTGTTTTATTATTTTAAATATACATTATTTAAGTGTTCATTAAATAAGCTAAACTAATAAACAATTAAACTACTAAGCCATATACAAGAACTTCTTCAATTCTGACCACTCTTTTCCTTATTTAGTTTGAACTAATGAAATTTTACCATAATAGTTATCAAATATCAAGGGAACACATTACCTGATGAAAATCAAAAACCAAATGAGCTCTGTCTGAAATGAGCAATCTATCTCTCCAGCCAACCAAACCTTTACTCTCATTTTTTTCAAGTTCCTCGAATAGGTCAGGTAAGTGAACTACCACTCCATTGCCTTAAAATCATTAAAAATGTATGTGTATGAAACAATGAATATGAATATGAAACATTAATACATAAAAATTATAACAAATAAAAAGAATATAATGTACCTAACTTAATAGTTATAAACATAACTATCATAAAATACAATGATTTAAACAAATTACATTCATGGTGATATTTATAAATAACATATTTAACTAAATTGGTTGACAATTATGATGTCTTGTACATTCAACTAGGACTAATACTATTTCTATTAGTCCAAAAAATCCAGTTGCATATGAGCATAAACAAACAAATTGTGGGTAATATTTCAAAATCTCAATTTTATTTAATACTGGTGTCTTTAATATGAAAATATAATAAACATACCTATAATTGATTTGCATTTAGGATTTATTATTCCACTAGGCAACAGGTGAAAATCATATTCTTGCTGTTCAACAACAACTGTATGTCCAGCGTTGTTTCCTCCCTGAAATTATCAAAAAATAAAGTAAATTATAGTGTAAAATAATAAAGATGGGCCAACATAACGACCCATTCAGTTACTATATTATAAATTAAATTTTTATATAAAAAAACAAACCATTATACTCTCATAACCCTTGTCATACATTCAGTTGTATATCAAATTCTTAGTCTGCTCCCTGAATAAATTACCACCTCTTCAGACTGTCCTTTTCTTCCTTGCTCCACCACTCTCCTGAATTCCCTCTTTGCTCAAATTCCAGTGTCAGTATTTTTTTCTCAATGAAGCAAAGAGAGTATTAATGGTGATTTAAATATTTTATACCCCATCTTTAGTTAAGTTTTTTTTTAATGTTTTGGACGCCCAGTAGACAGATTAAATCCACACCTTGGATTTTTTTGTTATAAACAAAAATTACAGTCTGTTACTTAATAAAAGTAAGAAAAATGCAAATTCTTCACTTAATGTATTTTACTTTCCCTACAGATTAACTTAAACTAATTTATTTGTATTATTTAAGAGCTAAGAAGAAGAATTAACAACGTGGGGTATGACCTGCAGCACCAAAAGATCTTGTGTGTTAAATACACGTTACTATATGCCAGTAGACACCTATAACTGACTATTTATTTCAACCCTTTGAGGGATGGCCCGTAACCAGAATTCCATTCAAAAATAAAATTAATCATTTCTTAAATAATGAAAAAAAATAAAATCGTGAAGCCATTGATCCCTGGAATTACATATCTATAACAAGTTTAGTCACTGGAACATTTGTAATGGTAAACCATAATTGTTTTGAACACATATTCTTAATTTCTATACACACATAATTATCTGTAATTGTCTACATTCAATGACTTGAGTATCATTCCTGTCATTCTTAAAGAACTTAACAACCATGTTATCTCCTAATTTACCTTAATTTTGCCCACTATAAAACTCCTGAATTATCAAACATATGTAACATCAATAGACTAAGTTTACTTCTTTGTAGCACTTCATGCTCGCTAAAACAAGCAAAACACTGCTTTGCTGGATTGTTATTAAATTGTCAACATAGGAAATATGACTTGTGTACAATGGTAATATGTTTTAAAATATGAACGAATACTAGTACTTTATAAGAACAAATTATGTACATATTACTTACTTGGCAACGACAAACCAGGTCAGCAGATATCGCAAGCATATCTGCTACTTTTCCTTTACCCTCATCACCCCATTGTGCACCCAGAACAACAGTGACTCTGTTAGGACTAGTTGTGAGTGACTCCCCATTCATTTTTTATGTGTAATCTAAACAAACGAATATACAGTATATTGGCTAGGACGTAATGCAAAACATTATCATACAAAGAGAAGTAGTAGTAGCTTTACTTTTGTGATACTAGTTCAGATGAAAAAAAATAACTGAAAACAGAAAATAAAAATGTCACATTTACTACATTATAAAACTAAAAGGGGGAAAAAAAATATTGCTCGAAGCACAAAACCATAATAATATACCTACAAGAACTACAGACACTACAATCAACAAAATGGCCGACAGTGTTCTCTACCTAGAAACCAAAACACTATTTGGTTTCAAAACTTATGACGTCATTAATGTTCATCCATTTTTTTTAATTTTAAAAGAAAATTAGTAATACTGAATAGGTCCTCAGCGTCAACAATACCAAACTTTCCAAAATATATATTAAATAAAAAAGAATCATTTCTTATGGACTTACTAGAAAAGATGCATTTCACTCACATACCTGACTGAAGGAAACTATTTAATCAGCATACATTACAAATAACTACAGAAAGACAATCAAGAACTTGACCCCCTTATTTATGATATTATATACCAAAACATACTATAACGGTATGTGGTATACAATTAAACATGTACGAAAAATGAATTGAAAATTAACTGAGCGTACGTATTGGATACAACTTAGTTAATGCTTGATCTATTCGAATTTAACAATCAAATCTGTACCTAAGGGTCAACTTTGATGTAGATAAACCAGAAACCGAGATGTGTGAAATGTAGACGAGGTGTGTTTTACAAAGGTGTGTTTAAAAGCTAATGAAACTAGTCTTCTGCATCCCGCGAGTAGAGGATGAGGCTGTTGGGGTCCGGTGATGGAAACGTAAGATCTAGAGCCACCTAGTGATGTACTGGCCTTGTGGCTTTAACTATGCTTGTTGTGCCTTAGTGTTTGATTTCGGTGGTAATTGATATATATCAACTTATGACACTAATCAAATAGCAAATAAATATCCGGAAACAAAGATTTAACAAGTGACAACTGGCAATGGTATAGAATTACCAGAAATATACCTTTCGTGTAATCCCCCTCGATCCCATAGGGATCATTTCGAGTGCCAAAATCTCTTAAGGACACGATTGTATAGGGGTAAACTATGATACACTGTGAGCATAGTGGGGTAGTAATATTCTTTATATAAGTGATATAGCTAATACAATAGAAGTGTTTATATTGTAGCACCACTTCGGGTACCCTTTGCTACGAATAAACAATGGTCGCCTTTATCGTTTATCTGTGTTCCAACATAAACGCTCCCAAAACTGAGCTTAGTCTTCCCAATTTAATACTTTCGGTATTCATTGTTTAAAAAATCAAAATTATGAACATGTTAGTTGTATCACAGAATGGACTAAACTACATTAAATTGATAGTGGAAAGACACTGAGTCAACTTGGTAAACAAAGGCTCAAATTTAGCAAATAATTTAAAGGATATTTCAATTTTGACATGAGGTACATAAAGACATCCTTGGTAAAAATATGTACAGTTTCAAAAAATGTAACTTATACAACGCGTCCATTAACTAGTATAATTAATTATACATTAATTGAAAAAACTTTAAACTGGTCATGTATTAAGTATCAAATATCATAATTTACTCCTTGGTTGCATTACTCGGTTGTCGCATTACTAGAATTTTTTATTTTTGCAGCTTATTTCGGTTTAAAACCCTTAAGTCATCAACTCCATTGATTTTATATTTATACTCTATTTGGGAGCCCCTCGTTACGAATCTGAGAGAGTACTAGAACAAGAACTGAGCCTAGGCTCCATGGAGCCGGCCGGGGCCCAGAAGGCACCCCTGTCTCACATGTTAGCTGGTGGTTATAGATAGTGTTTTATAGGATACGAGCTATAAACGGATTAGATCCTTAAAGCCACAGTTATGTATTCCATTTCCATTGAATTTCTCTTAATTTAATCATAGAATAACCGTAAGTTGACCTAATTATTACTCATTAGCTCCAATTTGAAATTTGTCCAAGTTAAAGCCTTTGCCTATACCAGAAAAAATGTAATTATGTATACATTCTAGGTCATCAAATTAGCTAGGTTACTCGATTATTTTTGAAATTTATACTAATATTGGGGTGGTAGACATTTGATCATAACTATAGATCAGACAGGCAGAAATCTGAAGTCCCCCCCCCTTCTTTACTGTTTGATGGACCTAATGATTCTCTTTTTGGTATAATGATATTAGTTCTGTAAACTAAAGACCGATTTGATATATGTATATGTATACATATTCATGTATAAAGTTAAACATGGAAAGCTTATTGATTTGTAAATTAAGATTACTAATATTATTTCTTTAAAACTTTATTTAACATATGTGGATATTTTTTATTTAAACTTTTTTTTAACTGTATGAAAAATAGTTTATTTAAAGATTAATTTTTTTTTAAAAATTTCTTTACCATGTTTCAAGTTTACTATTTCAAAGTTCGTTCAAACCTCCTTCAAGTGGCAGTGAATCACAGCTTCGATGCCAGAAGTAGGGGAGAGTGAATCAGAATTTAGAGTCCTTTATGATTTTGTTGTTTTGATTACTGACTTCTTAGTTGTTTTATTTGAAGGTTAATTTCAGTGTTTTTAGTTTATATTTATATATCTATATTTCATATAGATATATACGTATATAACCAAAATGTGTGACGAAAGTAACCCAACAACGTTATATGTTGGAAATCTAGACCATTCAGTTTCTGAAGAGTTATTGTGTACATTATTTTCTCAAATTGGACAAATTAAAGGTTGTAAAGTAATTAGAGAACCTGGAAATGATCCCTACGCATTTGTTGACTTTGCAAACCATCAAGGAGCTGCAACCGCTTTAGCTGCTATGAATAAACGTGTGTTTTTGGAAAAAGAAATGAAAGTTAATTGGGCTACTTCTCCAGGTAATCAACCTAAATTAGATACTAGTAATCATCATCATATATTTGTAGGAGATTTAAGTCCTGAGATTGAAACACAAACTTTAAGAGATGCATTTGCACCTTTTGGTGAAATTTCAAATTGTAGAATAGTTCGTGATCCCCAAACTCTCAAGTCTAAAGGCTATGCCTTTGTCTCATTTGTCAAAAAAGCCGAAGCAGAAAATGCGATTCTAGCCATGAATGGTCAATGGCTTGGGAGTAGAAGCATCAGGACGAATTGGTCAACTCGAAAACCACCACCACCCAGGGATAGTAGGAATAGGCAGAATAATGCAAAAGCTCCCACATTTGATGAAGTTTACAACCAGTCTAGCCCCACCAATTGTACTGTTTATTGTGGTGGTTTTGTAAGTGGTATTTCTGATGAATTGATGCAAAAAGTGTTTTCCCCTTTTGGAACAATTCAAGACATAAGATGCTTTAAAGACAAAGGTTACGCTTTCATCAAATTTACCACAAAAGAAGCAGCAACACATGCTATAGAATCAGTTCATAACACAGAAATTAATGGACAAGTTGTGAAATGTTTTTGGGGTAAAGAAACGGCTGATCCGAATGCTTCATTGAATAACACTAGCAATGCTAATCAAGTTGGTGCTGCTCAGTGGTCTTATATGTATGGTAACATGAGTGGAGGTTACTGGTATCCACAGGGATACTCGACACCGCAGATGCAACAACAGTATTTGCAAGGTATGCAGGGATACCCATATGGTCAGTTTGGATATCAGCAAAATTATGTTGGAAGAATGGGTATGCAGATGCCTGCTGGTTCATGGCCAGTTATTGGAGCACCTTCGGGAAGTGCACAGGGAAATCAGCAAATGGCGCAAGCTTCAGGTATGCAACCTCCAAACAATATGATGGCCTATACTATGCAACAGTTTCAAACACAGTGACGAAATCCGTTTTTTGTAAATATATATTGTTTATTTAAAAGGTGCGCTACCACGGAAGTAAATAGTTACAAGTTAACCTCGAAGTGATTTGAATGTAGACATGCCTTCTTTTTCTATGTAAATTTGTCCATTTGGCGTATGGGGGGAGGGTGGTAATAAAAACTATGTTGGTCATTTGTAAACAAATGACAGGTTCAATATATAGATATTATGCAATGTCTGACATAAAATGTACTCAAAAGCTATGTATTGCATATGTGACTTACTGTGCAGGTATGTCAATTCATCATTTTTTGAGTTTATGTTTAATTTTATCTTCATTTCTTTGACTTTTTTTGAACCATTAATCGCCTGTTAATTCAGTTACATGTCATTTAATTTAATCGGTTATGAAGTATACGATAAATCATCAATAAGGTTATCTGCGTATTTCATCATTGGTGGATTTGTTTTAAATATATTATTATATAATATATACATCATAATATTAATACACAGCATCTTTCAAAATATGGGCATGTATTTATTTATATGCACATTTTATATTAATTTTTTTGAACCTGTCATTTTGTATCATTAAAGTTGTATTTTCAGTACCACGAAAGATTAAAAATAAATCACTGTAAGATAAAAATAGTGATATACCCAAATTAATAAAATTAAATTTTTTTTATTTTGTTTGTTAACTTAAACATAATTGATTTTTTTGAAGGTTCGATGTGAAATCTTTTTTTAGTTTCATAGAACTATTTTTTTAAACAAATAACTTATCAGTGATTATTGGCGGGACATGCACTACTCTAAAAGTTGCTACACCAAAATGTAGAAAATTTGTTGAGTATACATATTTTTAATTCAAGCATGTTAATGCTTAAAAATTAAAAAAATGGTTTTAAGTTTACAATTAAAATAATTAAATATTTGATTATTGACAAAATTTATAAAACTACCATGAACATAAGCAAAATTATCAAGAGGACAGAGGGCAAGGGTTACATCTTATGACACATGATACTTGTGTGTGTATGTATGTATATACTAAAAAAAGGTATTCATTAAGTTAAAAACAAAAATGTACAAATTCACATATATTTTTTCTAAATAATTAATCATCATTTGTAGAATTTTACTGACTACCTATAGTTATATTTATGGCTTTTGTTAGTTCGATTTATATTTGTATTGGGCAGGGGTGAAATTAATGTATCTCAGTTTTAATAATTTTATAATTACATATATAGTTTAGGAGGTGTAACATATTTAATATTTTTGAGGTAGTATGACTGGCTCTAATTAATCCATTTTTTCAAATAATAAGTTATAAATTTAGAACATTCATGTATGTTATACTTTCGCACTGCCCATAAATGCACTATTTCTGGCAGTAGTTCATGGATATTGAATATGATCATATGTAAAATGATTGTACATATTTATATGTACCAATTTTTATAACAAATATGGTTTACGGTTGTTAATGTTAACCGTTGTCATTGTAAAAAGTTTTCATTTTATGATTCTGATGGCATTAATGTGATAATTGTAATTGAGACAAGTGATTTCTTAGTTTTATCAAATAAACAAGCGTATATATCCCATTGGATCACTTTTTTTACCACTTTACTTTACAACATTTAATGGTTTTTACATATTATTTTATTATGATGTTTGTTCACCTAATATGTTTTTATAAGTAATGTAATACACATTATATTCTTGATTATTTGGGCGAATAGTTAAAGCAAAATCAAGGTTAATCTAAATAGGTAAGAGAATAAATTGAGGTTTTTGTATTAAATTTAGTAAGGGTGGGCAGAAACTTAATTAAGTTAGTTATTCTAATATGGCAAAGTTATATCTTTAAAAAAAAAAAAAAACTAAACATAAATTTTTTAAGCAAAATTAAAGGGTTTTTTTTATCCTTTGCCTATTTCATAATTGGCTTCTGTCATTCAATCTTGTGAAACAATATAGTCTGATTTGAAAGTTTTCCTCAATCATATCTCCTGCAAAGCGAGGCATTACTCTAAATAACCTGCACCTATACTCCATATTGGTATTGCAGAGGGTTGGGTTGTTTAGAAAAGCCACAAGTCTTGTTTTGTGTTTATAGTTTGACCATAAATCATGGCTGGTTAACTACGTAAAGTCAGCCATGAAATTTTGGTTATGGTCAGCCAATATTCTCTCATCAGTGTTATAAAGTCTTGACCGTATACTACAAACCTTGTAAAATTATTAATAAATCATTAAGTTACGTCTAGAATTATTCTCTCCTATTTTCATCAAAATTAATTATGACAGAGTTTTTTTCCTTTTTTTTTTTTTTTTTAATGTTAATGATTAAAAGTAAGATCTAGAATTTTTTTATTTTCTCTTTATTCTGCCACAGAGAAACTTGTTTGTACTTAAACTCTCAGTTTAGCTGGAACCCTGTTAATTTAGCCCCAGCTAATTGGATGGGAGTTGAGAGAACTTCCTGTAGCAATTATTAATTGACCACTTCTTCGAAATATAGGATTATACACTTACAAATTTATCTCTATTGCTAAAAGCCCATTTTAAGCTTCAAATAATAATTTTTTATGAACTACTACTGTTTCTAAATTTATTCATTTATAATTATTAAAAAGGTAAAGGAATGCTCAGCCTTCTTAACAGATGATTGATAACTTCCTTATATTAGTAGTATAGCCTAATTTGTTACAATTTACGACTATATTACAGTTAAGGATTAAACATTTAAAGTAATAATCTTTCCAAGTCGAGACATTCGCTATCCTGAGATTTTGTTTGTACCTTTTTATAGCTAGGTGGTCTCTAAATAAGACAGAAAAATTATGAAAATATTTTATACCAAAACATAGCAGAATACTTATTTCGTGGTAAAGTTTGATGACACTTTTTTTGTTCTCACTAAAAATCCGTGTGCTCTTATTTAAAAACTGCAACTTGAATTAATGGTGAACTAATTTTTAATTTTTTCTTGTTTTTAATAATAGTTCCCGCGTTTTAGTTATATAAAAGATGTTTTAAGAAATATCCACAACTTCTAATGATTCATTTTGTTAACTAAGCAAATTATGTGAACAAATTGATCTGGATGATAACATGGTAGGCATTATAAATGACAGTATTAGTGTTGTAAGTAATTATACAAATGTTCAATATAATCTATTGAGATATCAAAATGATAGAAAATTGAATTAATAATGTTTTAATTACTACACTCTGGGTATTAAAATACTATAATTTAAATAAATTTGTATTTTGGAGTTATACTATAAAAAATATGTCTGTTTTCTTTTTTTTGGTATAGGCAAGTAGAACTTTAAATACATTCAATGAAATTCTTACAGCTTACATCGTAAATTTTGAGGAAGACGTGAACTAGTGAGAGTTTTAAATAATATAACCCTTTTTCTGGTGACCAAGAATTTTAAATCGTGCTGAAAACCTTCTTTTGATCATTAATTAATAAATTTGTATCAATAATAAAATATTCTAGTTTCATTAATGATTATATTACTTATTAACTCCGATTATCCGTTTTATTAAAATCGTGTATATTTCACATTTTAAATATTCCATAAATATTCAATTGTTGATCCTCACAAGTTTTTTTTATAGCTATTTTAATATGTTTGTACTTATATTTTGCATCAATTAATTAATTTTATATAAAAATATGTCAAGATTTTCAATCATAGTCCTTTTTAGTTTACTTTTATTAATATATGCTTTAGATTGTGTTGTAGTCCATTAAGGATTTCTATCATGTCAAAATAACTATTACATTGTTTTGGTTACAATAAAATTAAGGGTCCTTGCAACTGTCCTGTACCTTTCTTTTGCTACATCTTATTCTATCTGGGTTACAGTACAATATGTATAGGAATATTTAACTTGAATATTCTAAACATTTGTCATGAAGAAATTGTTAACCTTTTGAAGTTATTTATAACACAACTATAAAATATAAAAAAAACTTGTAACTTAGCTTTTTGAACATTCCAGTAGCTTGTAAAAAAGAGTTGTTCTTATTTATGCCTGCTTCTTAAAGCATCTATAATATATACGGGTTAAGTATTAATTATACACGTATAGTTGTCAATCAAAAGAGAGAATTGATTCAATAATTTTTGTTTCTCTTAGAAAACATTGAGTTAATAGTGATATAAGATTAATTTATCTTAACTTCTTAAAATGTACCTACTAAAATTTGTTTTCTTTTTTATTACATTCTAAACTTTCTAACTAATATAATTTTTTAACCGTGGACAAAATATAGAAGTAAACAGTGAGCTCAAGGTTTTTCAAATATTTTGTTATATGTTAAAATGAAAATTTCCTAGATTCATTTTTAATAATATTGTTTTTATGTACTTTTTATATATATATAAATATAAAATGGCCTAATCAGTGTATTTCATATTTATGTTTTTAGAAATAGTTATAAAATTGAATTAGTAACATATGACGGCCCATTCGCATCCTTTACCTCTTTAATAACCAGACATTTTTGTTCAGGTCAGATGAACATTTTATTAAGGCAATACTTTTAGCACCATGGAATAAAATATTAAAATAAATAAGCTTTTCTATAAGCCATACTACAAAAATAATTATATATGTATATGTACTGTAAACTATTATCAGTTTCTGATAATTGTATTCTTATACAATGTTGTAATCTCAAAAAGAATAGTTTTGCCATGATTAAGGATTATTTAATTTCATCTGTTTTTACTTGTCTTCATATTTAATGACTACATTTTTTTTTTTTTTACTATCTAATTATTATTGATTTTAATAGCCATATTGGTTTTAAAATTTAGTGAAAGGGAGTATTAGAAAGTAAACTATTACATAATATTATCCCCCTGAAAATGGATACTAGTGAGGTGTACTGTTTATATATATATATATATATATATATTATTTTTAGATTTTGTTTGGTTACAAGATAAGACATTGTTCTCTTTATCTTCCATTGTGGTCATCAAGTATTAGTATTAATGGCTTATCAATTCATTTTTATATTTTTAATATCATTTAATTCAGTGGTCATATTTCAGCTTTTCTAATGCAGGAAGTACTTTCAATGTCCCTTATTGATGGTACCCACACTAATTTTTTATGGTGATAGTGGGATGGCTATAGTAGATTCCTCAAAAATCAATCACTTTTCAATAATTGGTTCTAAAAACATTTCAATATTTACAAAACTAACATGATCAGTCTTGGTTTTAAATTAAATCATACCTAATCTTGAAGTAAATATAAACTTAAAGTTAGGAAAAACATATTTATTAAGTAATATCTTGTTTGTTTTGTGAGCTATAGTAATATTAATTTCTACAATATTCATAACAGTGACATATTATTATTGTTTTAAATGTTTCTATGTTGTTGATACCGAGATCACATCCTGCTTTAGGCTGTTTTGAAAGCAGTAAATGTAATGCAATTTTGCATTTTGTTAATCAGCACAGGTATCCTAGCTTTCATTTATTAGGTTGTGATTGGAAATTAACTAAGAACTACGTTATTTATTTCAAAATATAATTACTTAGTTCTGTTTACTAAAAATTATTAATTATGTTAATCATAGTAACATGTATATACATGTTATAATAAACAATTTTATTATATAAATTCATTGAATCAAATCTTGCTTTATGATGTTTGAAATGAGTTAAATTAATGCCATATATATCATAGCTGTTATTTATTAGGTTGTGACTGACTCATTAGATATACTATTTTTTTATTTCAAAATATAATTACTTTGTTCTGTTTCTAAAACGTAATAACTACTGTAAATTTGAAGTCAAACATACTTTACATATTTTTACTGTTGAGGTAAAACCAAGAGAGTTTGTTTTAATGTTCGTACATATTTTCTATTACAGGAATTTGTACTAATAGTGTATATATTTTTTATCATTCTATAAAAAAAATGATTTTGAAAATAAAATCAATATTTTTATTTAATTTTTAAATGTAAATATTTCATTAGAAGGGTTACTTAATGTAAACTGATATATTATATCACAGCAAAATATTTGTATCAAACAAAATTGTTTATAATTTATTCCCAGATGGTCAGTTTTATTAATAATTTTTTTTTTCCAAGTCAAAGTTATTTATTTTATTTTCTCTATTTCACTTAAAGTTATGATTTATTTTATTTAATTTTTGCAGAAATATTTATTTTGTTCAACTTGGATCTCATTTATTATTTTTGTTTCCTTATTTACTGAAAAAAAATATAATCCTGTTTCATGGTTTCAGTTATTATATCTGTAAAAATCCTTAGAGGTGTATATTCATTGAATAAAAACAGTAAAGTGAGTCGTTTGCCTTGGTTTTTTTTGTTTATTAATATGCTCTTCTAATTCCCAATTATATATTAAACCTCATTTATCAAATGCATTGTATATTAACCAGATTAGCATATATTTTTATGAGTTTTTAAAATTTATTTTAGTTCAATTTAGATATTAAAAAAAATAAATATTGTAAAATCACTGATTTGTTCCATAAGTAATATATCGGTGTGTACAGCCCATACATGGGAAATGGCCGTAATACCATCAGTGTATCCCATTTTTTTGTGGCGAAACTGAAATACTATTGTAATACATTTGTACTTAACTTACCCATTGTTAGAAAGTTATATAATTAAGAATGCAAAAATTGAAATATTTAGAACATTTCTGAAATTATTCCATTATTTTTTTTGGAAGCAGTGTTGCCTTCGTTATAACACACATTGTCTTTTTTTTTTTTTTTTGAGCTTCAAAAGACTCACTCTTGGATTTTAATTCTCTTGAATTGAAATATGATGGAAAAGATAACTTGACATAGACATAGGAAAAAATATTGCGGGTATAGGTTGGATAGGCGGCATGGTAGTGTAGAGGAAGTATTGTTGACGGGCATGAATGGCAACTATTTTAACTTGGTGTAGTGAGATATGCAACAATCCCTAGAGGTTCGGAGAACAAATCTCGGAAGGCAATTCTTAAGTCGTTAAAGTCATCCCTTGAAATCCTCAGAGAGGCCAACACTACACATCCAAAGTAAAGGTGATAGAGATTTTGGTTTGGTTAGGAGTTTTGGCTGAAAATGACATCAGCGATAGAGCTCAAAGTCAAAATGGGTCATTGGATAAGTTGTAAAATATGATCTTTCTTGCATTGGATTTGTAATCTAAGGATAGAACATGAGCTATTTTCCAGGTATATAGAGTTTTGTAGAGAGAAATTGAGCAAGAGTATTGAAAATACAAAGCTTTAGTATTTCAGTCTTAATTGATATATCTTGTATTGGATTTCATGGCAGAAGAAATGAGATTGGTAGGAGATATGTGAAGGATAAAAAAGTTATCTTGATCAAAATTTGAGTTATTTGTCCTAAAAGAAGAGGATTGTGGTGCAGTAGTGCAGACTAGGAAATTTATACTTATCACCAGGTAAACCATGAGTTGAATTACTATTTTACCTTGACCTATTTCTACTAGAGATCAAAATGATATTTTCGGTTTTTAATTGAAAAATATTACTAGGCCTATTATATAGTTGAAATATCAAAAGAAGAACTTCAAATATAATTTTATTTTCAAATTCATTGAAATGATAACAATAATTATAGCATATGCCAAATTCAAATTACATGACATAATACTATTTAGTTTTCATTACAGATTTTTGATATGTCATAACGCTAACATTCTTCACAAACTATTATAACCTCTCTCTATAGAAGACCCACATTCGTATTTTTTACAATTTCCGCGGCTAACATAGGTTTTATTTTTATTATAAAGGCCTAATTGACACTTTCTTATTCCCTAACTCTCAATTGTCACCATTAAGAGCTCATTTACAGTATATTTTGGAGCAAAATATAAATTACATAAATAATCTAATAGCTCTTTTTCATCCAGGTAAGTATAAACTATTTTCAAATGTAGAAATATTTATTGTGGAATTGGTCGTACAATTATTATTAATTGAAAATATTTTCGTTTTCACTAGGACGGTTTATCTCTCTTAAATTCAATGAATCCATTGAAAAAACTGATCAAAATTGCTTCCTTCATTTTTTTCTTACCAATCTACATTTATTATGTTCAATATTCTAATCTTTTCTTTTTTTTTTTTTTATGCCGGCCAAATAGTTAAGTTGACTAGTCAAAATGACCGCTTTGGTAAAAGTAGGAATCCTACATATGTATGTATTATTTAAAACCAGAAGATAAAATAATGGTGAATTAGTAATTAAATAGATACAAATGAGATAAGCTATCGCTCCCTGGGACGAAACCAACCATTAAGTCCAACTTTTTTTTTTTTCTTACTTTTAAGAATAATTTAACTTTTCACACAGGCCTCAAAATTCCTTACGTTCACGACTGCATTAGAACATTAAACAGAACCTTTCACGACAAACTGCACGGATACCCAAAAGCCAGTGATACAAGGACTGTCTACACCTAACATTCAACGAAGACTAAAGAGATCTTCTAAATTAATAAAAATAAAATATCTCCGAACTTAGCTTTAACAGTATGGGGTATCACTGGATACCTCATACCCTTTTTTATTTTTATTTTCATATTTACAGCACATTCGCTTGTTGAGAATTAATAAATATGTCACAATAATTTAAAAAAAAACCTATAATTCAGCTTTGGTAGCAATCTGTTTGGAGTTTCTAACGTTTTGTTTTACCTTAATTAATTACAACTTTTTTGCAATGATCACGTAAATATACTAAAAAAAAATATTGTTGGTGTTTTAATCTGTTTTTGTGCCACAACTTTTATAGCATTTTCCTTTTTAACGTATTTATTTAGCTTTACCATAATAATTCAGAACCTTTTTTTTATATCTTTGAAAAAAACTGTCAGTCGAGGAGAAAGTTGTAACCTAGTATTTTCTTGAATAACTTGTTTTCTTCAAAATCGAGCATTGTCCACAAAACTAATCATTTCTTTTTCATTTATATGTGCTTCTCTTTCTGATGGTAAATTCCGATCTTGCGCTTTTGCGAGATTTTTTATTATAAATAAGCTCCAATTGTTTTGTTACACCATCCTGACCACTTCCAATAATTTTAGTAACATTTTCTTAAGATTATTCGCCATGAATAGATGACGAGTAGCGTGTAACAGCAGCTAGGGTTTCACAGAAACCCTGACTAAAATATCCATTTCATCATATCCTGTTTCGTATATTTTATTTTAAAAAAACTAATAATAAATTCAGAAGCCCCCTATAATTCCCCAACAAATTGAACCCAGTCTTGGCTTTCCGAAAATTAAGTTAACAATGACCATCTAGAACCACCAAACTCACATAACTAAAAGTATTAAAATGTTTAAATGATGTACAAAAAAATTATTATGTCACCAATCGGGTTCCAGACATACAACTACACTACCTTTCTTTTCTGTCAGTCTTCCTGAGTGACTAGGTCTGTCTTGCTCGCAAAAGAACCTGGTTCACGTGCCCACAAAAAACATGAGCAGGTGCAAATCACCAGTCCGGCAAATTGTTCTGAATACCTGTTTCTTCTTCTTTTAATTTGTGTACTTATTTCACAGCAAGAAAATACACGATGAACCTCTCTCCTCAATCTTTAACTGACTTCGGAGAAACCCAAGGCAATCATTATTGGCTCAGGTCCCCTCCTCAAAACCCTAACCGACATTCCTCCCTTCACCATCCACTCTCGTCATATCTACTTCTTTGCATCAATCAAAAACCTCGGTTTGGTCTTCGACCAAACTCTATCCCGGAAAGGTCACGTTCCTTAAATCACTTGCCAATCCATTTCCACCCACAAACTGTTCAGTCAGTCCCGTAATCTCCTTCCACTGTAAACTCACAAACACCTAGTCTCCTTGTCCTCCATCTTTTTGACTACGGTTACACGGTATAAGGTGGCCAATCTGAGAATCCCAAGGCACAGTTAAAGCCCCTGATAAATTATTTCCCAGCATTTATACTCGGGATCCCTAGAGACTGTTGCATTTTGGGTTGGGTTGGCTGTACACGTCTCCTGGTCCCCAATACTTCTTTGGATCCCTTCTCTTCAGTACTATCATGACCAAAAGGCCTTGTTACCTTTACAACCTCTTTTAATTCAAAACAGCAACCAAATATTTATGAAACCTGTATCTCCCTTTCCACAGTTCTGCCTTTGCCCATTTTGTTATCGGTGTCACAAATCTTTATAACTCTATTCAATCAATGTTCTCAAACTCTCCTAATCTTGTTTTTATATGTATTTATTTATTGAAATCGATACAGTAGCATTTTAAGCTGTGTTCAGAACTTCAGTTTATACGGTTTTGTTACTTCTTGGGAGGAAACGGCTAATTTGCCAAAATGACTTCACTTGTCACTTTAGTACTCTTCACAGAATCACTTATTAACAAAATGTTAGTTGGCTTAGAGGTGATCACGGGGGCAACTCTAGCTTAGGCGTCGTTTGTTGCCGGGGGTGAGATGGGAGTACAGAGTATTAGAATACCAATTAGGATGGCCAAGGGGGCAGGAATGAAAGTTCTGGTTGCGGGAGATGGCTAAAGCTTGAATTAATGGAATGTTGAGGGGTATGGTTGTTGGATTAGATTGGATGGACGAATATACAAGGGAGGATTGGCTATCTTGTGGAGGACCCTAGATTGCAAGAACTA
Organism: Acanthosoma haemorrhoidale; assembly: GCA_930367205.1. Classification (NCBI taxonomy): domain Eukaryota; kingdom Metazoa; phylum Arthropoda; class Insecta; order Hemiptera; family Acanthosomatidae; genus Acanthosoma; species Acanthosoma haemorrhoidale. Next base: position 117,358,491 of record OV884009.1, read on the forward strand.
TATAAGTTGATTATTGGAGAATTCCGTAGGACCAGGTAGGTTGGAGTAACGTTGTGTGTAGACCAGTCTCTTATTTTCTATAGTTATTTTATAACGATTGTCCGGAATATTTTAGAATGATTGAGGAATTGGCCGGGCCGATTTTGATGCTCAAGTGCTCTAAATTCAAGTTAATGCGTTAATGTTATTATACCTCCTGTAATAATCCCTTATGTTCCTGGCTACAATTGTTAGTTAACGCCATTCAATTCGATTCATATTTGTTTTGTTTTATATTTTAATATTATGCTGTTGGTTCAGTGAAGTAACCATGTATGTCATAGGCTCATTATTCTTTATAAGCTAATATTTTGTTTAACAGATATACATACTGATTTGTGCCTTATTGTTATTCTTAGGGGATTATGACCCAGAATAAAGTTTTTTTTTTATTCCTTAATTTATTTTATTATATTACCGTCAGGTAACGTGTCTTTTTTTGGACCGAGAAAGTTCAATGAATGGTTAAATCATTATTACGTGAAATGAGATTATTATGTATAAAAATAAATTAATTACTGCTTATGAAAATACATTATATGTCAAAAGTATGTATTTTTGTTGATAGTGAGATAATCGATTGTAGTTATACTTCGGAAACGCTTCTTGAGGATGATCTATGAATTAATTGAATCATCCAGTAAACATTGCTTTGAGTTACCTCAGTTCAGTCGCGAATACTTCAGTTGAATTAGTAAATCATAATTTTATTATTAGTTAAGGTATCTTGGGTGTAAATTTTAACAATTATAAGTTAAAGGCAAAGAAACTGACGTGCTGTTTCCAAGCTTCCAATTAAGCCATCCTGTAGTAGTGATTGTTCAGTTGCAACGAGCACCTAAATGGTAATTAAAAGTTTGTGGGTTTGAATCCCAGAGCACTGCCTCTAATTTTGTTCTTTAATCAATAATAATTATTGTATTGGAAATTCTAAGAAATGTGAATGTTATGCTAAGCATGTTATACTTTCAAACTATTACCTCTTTGGTGAACGGCAGTAGCGGTTATGTAATTTCAAGTTAAAATGGTCAATTGTAAAATTTTAGTTTTTATATTTTGCCTTATATTGTTAGGTTTATTTATCTTTTTTATCAAGTTAAATAATGTAGAAATTCTTGAAGAACATTTTTTATTTGATGTCTTTGTTAATAATTACAATAAAAGTTATAAAATTGGTAGTGAAGAATATGAATCTCGATTCCAAAAATTCCAGGTTACTTATTAAATGTTTTTTTAGTCAATTATGCTCTCTACAAGACTCTTTCTACCTTATTCATTTGTTATACATTTAATATTTTATAATGTTGGAATCCAATTTTGTATAATATATTATTATAATATTTATCTTACTTCTGGTTATTATAATGGCCTGACCATTAAGTAGATTCTTTTCAAATGTCACAGATATCTTACTTAGGTAAATTTTGTTTGTATGTTCTGATTTGAAATTAAATCATTTAGTTTATATAAAAATCACATGTAATTATGGACAGTCTTTGAATCGTGTAATATCAGTTCAATAAATCAGAAATTAAATTCATGAGACAACACCTTATGGTGATATTAATATTATAGTGATATAAGGCCGACCGAGGTTGTTGCATATTTAGTAGAGCGTTAAGGAGCCATCGGTTTGGCGCTAGGCTATTACCTCTCAACTAATTTTGGTTTTCTGAACTATATTTGATACTTATGTGTTATAGTAGGTTAGGTATGTAAGAGTTAGAGTGAAACCCAACCAGAACTAGGACCCACAGAAAAAATTCTTTTGGGGGAAACTGTGCTGGCTCTTAAATCACAAGACCATGGGAATGGATCTCATCAGTTTAATATTGTTCATTTATTTTTGGCCCGTGAATACTAATATTGCTTGTTGGCTGTATCAAGGATTGTTCTGTTCATTTTACAAACTGAACGCTCTATTTGCAATGTATGATCCAGTTAAACGCCTAAATATTATATTGAATTGTGTAATCATCTGATTTAACCCTTGAGTTTAATTAGGATCCAGTGGCATTAAGTATTAATAGTGGGATTAAGCGGCCAGTAACTAAGCTCTTGAAAAGACAGACACTTCTCAACCTTGCAACTATTTCCTAATTATGTGCTATTGAGTACTTTCATTCCTTACCCATCATTCTACCTCTTACACCTAAATCACATATTAAATAAATATATATATTAGGTTATAGTTTAATTTGTTTGCACTTGGTACTGTTACTTCAGGATTTTTCCATTTTAGTCAACTTCTGCCTTTCTATGAGAGATGAGGAATCAACCTATAAAATGCCAATCATGTCTTCAGGACCTAGAGTTTGGTGGCAGTGAATCTCCTTAGTTTAGTGAACTTGTTTGCTTTTTCATTCTCATCAACTCTCGCGTTTGCCTGGAACCCATTCATTTCTAGGATCCTGTGGTAATCCTACAAATAATGTGCTTTTTTCTTGGCCTGAGACAATACTTTGAGGGTGAATTCTCAATACAAAAGAAGGGAGATTTTTATTTTATGGGCTTGAGTGTGTCTTTGGCCGCTCTGCTGCCACTGCAGATTTTAACGTAGTTTACTTATCTAGTTTGTGTGGCTGGTTGGAAGATTGCTAAGTTTATGGCATACACTTTACACCTGACAGTTCTAGCTTGGAAGACTGTATCATAATGCCCTAGGGGGTAGTTCTCGTCCACATTGCAGTTTGGGGAACCTATAGTTTGCAAAGGGCCACCCACAAACCTGGCTACTCTCAGGGAACTCCACATCACTGTCTATCCATTGGTCCAATATGCAGGCCATGATGGATGAATGTTATAGACTTTTTATTAGATACTCCATAGAGGAGAATGAGGAGCTTTAGCTCTATTATTATCAGGCGATTCTATCTGTGGTTGCTCTTCTTTTTATCCTGCAGAGTCCAAAGCAGTACCTTTATACAACCACTGATTGTAGCTGGAAGTCTTATGAAGGGTGCAGATATTTGGTGGTTTGGGATAATGCTAAATTATTCACAATTATAAGTTTCTTGAAATTATGTCTTTAAGCCATATTCTGACACTTCTTCATATTAAAAAAATATGTCTAGCTCAACTGAATATTATAATATGTAACAAAAGGGAATGCATATTACTTTTTGTTTTACCTTTAAGAAAGTTCCATGTGTGGAATGACACACCAAATCAACCAATAAAAAAATACATCATGAAATTTGGCCCATACGAACTAATAACATGTATATGTAAAATATTTTTTTTTTTCAAAAAACTTAATAATTTCGTTTTTATGTTTTGAAAACTTTTTGGAAATTCAAGTAAGATATCAAATTAAAGCCCCTCAAATTCTGAAAAGAATGGCACTATTTTCAGCTTTCTAGGTCAAATAAATTTGGAGCTTTCAAAAAACAGAATTGTTTTTTATTTACTACTCAAAAATTAAAAATGGGGAAAATCTGAAACTGATAGTACTACATATGTACAAAAAATCATTTATTTCTGAGACTTCAAGTTCCAAACAGTTTCTCCGGAAACAGAAAACCCAAAGTTAGTGGCAGAAAATGGAAGAGTACTTTAATCTCCTATAGGTAAGCTTTACTTGCAGATCAATTGTGATTGATAGTGAACCTTTGGTAGGAGAATCAGAGGGTTAATTCTGAAGAACTGCATCTAAAAAGAACAAAACAATTATTGCCAAATATTGACAATCATTTTCTACTGAGAAAAATGAAAATTCTCATTTAAATAATTCCAATATGTCTTATTTTTAGGATTCTCTACTTCAAATCAATTATTTAAATAGCATAGAAAATAATGAAACAAAAACTGCCTTTTATGGAATAACCAAATTCTCCGATATATCAAGCATTGAATTTGATGACCAGTATCTAACATATGACCATAAAGAAAATTCTCACTTGAGGAAGCGAGTAAAATTACAAAACATTGCTCACCGAATAAAGAGATCTGCTAACCTACCTAGAAAAATAGATTGGTTAGTATTGACTGGTTGTAGTTATTAATTTATTTTTCCTTTGGCTGCATGGTGTTATAAATAAAATCATGTGCTTATTAGTTAATGAAATTATTATATTAAGTAATAAGTTTGGATATACTATAGAAATTACATCTGTTGATCCAATGGTTGACTTTATCTCTGCAAACCTCCTCACTATTCTTAATAAGAATGCTCCTCTTTATGTTGGAAAGTATCCAGAAGAAGGTTTATTTGCACCAGATATCCTCAAGATGTATCTCTCGTTAAAATATTGCACAACCTCACCTGATCAAAAATCTGACAATCTAAATCCAAGAGCTTTTTCCATTAGCAATATACCCTCCTCCACAAATTATCCTTAATAAACACCTCATCAGATTGATATATTTCACTCAATGATCTTATTTCCCATTGGTTATCTATTTCCATTTCTTCCTCATCACCAGATCATACCTTTAGCCCAATCAGCACTATCAATAGTATTGCCTCCCTATTGATTCAGGAAGACCTGGATGAAATTTGAGCCAGGGCCCATCTCCATAATCTTTAATTAAATGCAGAGAAATCCAAGATAATCCTCAAAACCATAAATGATATTCACACTTTCACCATTGATGCTCGACCTATCCAATTCTTTACATCTATCCTGGTAAAACCACATTTCCCAAGTTACCCGCCAATCCATTCCCACTCCTTAAACTGCTCAATCGGTCCTCACATCTCCCATTTCATATGCGTCAACTCCTGGTTTCCTTTTTTGTCTTTCCTCATTTTGTTTATGGTTGCCTCCTTGAGGATCTCGAAGCATGGTTAAAGTCCCTGATAAATTATTTATACTTGATATCCCCAGACAGTTGCATTTTTCAGCACTACTCTGAGTTGGGATAGCTGTACCCTTCTGCCTCTCGCCAATACTTCTTTGGATCCCTTTTCGTCAGTAATATCATGACCAAAAAGCCTGTTTACCTTCACAATCTTCTCTGACAAATCCCACCCTTCCGACCTGTATTTCCCTTTTCACAAATCTGCTTCCACGACTGTTCTTTTTTAATATGCGCCACAAACCTTTGGAACTCTATTCCCATCGATATTCATTATTCATCAACTCTCCCAATCCTTAAATCTAGACTTTTAGATTTAACTAGATAAACCTGTTCTTTATCTCCTTCCAATCTATCAGTTCATAATTCATCATTATTATTCTGTTTATTTATTTTTCATTCATCCCAGCAACCTTCCCTCCTTTTTTTTGTCATCTAGACATTCCTAACTTGTTCCTTCCTGTTATTTTTATGGGACAATATCCCAGAGTAAAGTGTTTTTTCATTTTATTTCAATAATTCTCCTGACATCATTTACTCTATCATTAAATCGAGAAAAAAATATGTTTGTCCTAATGGCATCCCTGTAAAATTTGTAAAGGTGGGGGCTTCCTGCAATTCTTCTTATACATTTATAATTTATCTACAAGATTAAATTGTCAATTTTTTACTCTCCACTTTCAATTGAAATATTCTTCCGGAAGCAAATCACATGCTGACCTATCTTATTCAAAAATCAATTTTTTTTTCAAATGCACAAATATTTTAAGATGTAATACTTGCTCAATTAATATAACATTTATATAATTACTAATTACTGATAACACAGGCCTACAAGAAAAAAAAAATTATTTTTGGTGCCTAGGATTTTAGATCTGATTTTAGCTATATTTGGGGCACTGAATCTAAATATGCAATCAGTTTTGAATCAGTGTGATACTAATAAAGATGATATTGATTATGAAGGCATGTCATCAATTCCTCAACGTTTCAACCGGGATGAGTTAAATGACCATACCAGACATCTCAACCTGTCAAAAGAAGCTTCTTAATTCCTGGCTTCCAGGTTGAAGGACAAAAATTTGCTAAAACAAGGAACCAAAATTACCTTACAAAAGAAAAGGGTCTGCTACTTTTCTTCTCTCAAGAAGACAATCTTGTATTTTGTCATGGAATTAGAGGTCTCCTGGAAAAAAATGGGTCTTTTTGACTATTTTCCAGATGATTGGTGCCTTCTTATTGACAGCTCAAAGTGGAGTTTGAAATTTGTCCTTCTACACAATGGTAATAAATATGGTTAAATACCAATCGACAAAAATGAAAGAAGAATATGACACCATTGCTTTGGTCTTGGAGAAGTATCATGAACATCAATGGGTGATTTGTATGGACTTGTTGATGTGTGTTGAAAATTGGTAAAGTTTTTCCTTAGACAGCAAAGTGGTCACACCATATATCCTTGATTCTTGTGCCTCTGGGATAGCAGAAACAAAACAAACCACTGGGTTAGAAAACAGTGGCCTAAAAGACAAAACATGGACATTGGGGAAAAAAAATGTTATTAAAACCCCTTAGTCTACTATGTTGAACTGGTAAACAAGATGCTTACTTAACAGTTTCAAATCCCTTGGGTGTAACTATTTACACAGCCTTAGACAGTTTTCTTGAAAATTTAGGAGACACCAATGAGGAACAAGCAAAAAGATTTCACCAGGATGCTAAAACTGTGAAGGCCCACTACCAAGGAAAATGGGATATGCACATGATGGCAGATTACTGCTGGAGTTTATAAAGGTAGTTTTCCAAAATGTATTTAAGAATGTCACGGTAATGAAGCTTCCGAAGTGCTCAGTGACTAGCTGGTTTCATTGATGACTTTTTTCTATCTTTGTATCTAATAATATAATAATGAAAATTCCGTCTTTAGTTTTTTTATTTGATCCATGGATTTAACTTAAAATAGTGTGACGTATATTTCACTAAAATATTACATCTTAGAAATTTGAGCTCCTAGGCAAAAACTAATGCCATATTTGAATGCAGGGCATCCAATTCATATGAAATCAGCTCCAAATACTCTGGCATCAAAACTGTTGGCCTGTGTAATCTGTTTATCTAATCATTTTTATGCTCTTTTCTCTTTATGTTTTGGTCTATAAAATTAATAAGAATTTCTTTTATTTTTATACTGGCTATATATGAAGCGTCAATATTTTATTTGATGCCCTGAAAGATATATTTATTTATTCTTTAATTTGCGCAGTTTAGTAATCATTCATATCTATGTATATATATATGAATTGTATTATTACCATTCTTATAAATTTTTAAGACAATATGTCATCACAAATGAATACAAATTATGTGATTATTCTAGCACCTAATTTAACAAACTTCTTTAAATTTAGTATCTATAAACTTATCTTGAGTGCAGTTAATATTGTGAAATGTTTTTGATACAACTGTTTCATGTTTATTTTTTTACTTTTGAAGGAGAGCAAAACGATCTGTAACACCAGTCAAAAATCAATATGCATGTGGAGCATGTTGGGCATTTAGTGCGATTGAAACTGTTGAATCTATGGTTGCTATTAACACTGGAGTGTTAAAGAAATTCAGTGTTCAGGAGGTAATCACTTTATGAATGTAATTGTTAGCTAAACAAAGCATGAATCATGAACAATTCACACAAGAATATAGACCGACAAAATAATGAATTGAACTCTAACGTCTCAAGCAATCAATCACTTATTTCAGAGTTAAGATATGTAAAGGCATCATTTAAATACTTCATATCCCTAACATTTTAAAAAGTTTTATTAATTATTTGTTTATTGTTTGTGTATGTGCTACAAAGGGAAGGGGACAGTTCTTTGTACTGCCTGGGACTTTTTGAGAAGGAAGGGAACTTACTAAGATGACTTAGGTCAAACAATGATCCAAACAGTACTGGGTAGGGTAATGGGGTTTACCTTTGGGTTTCAATAAGGTACCTATAGCTAACTTATAAACTAACCTTAACCTAACAACTAGAAGACATGTGAATAAGGGTTGGAGGCTTGGGCAGACAGGGTTGGGATCTGATCCGCCATAGTTGTGATTGAGGTCACAAGCTGGCCCAGGAATGTTATAAAAGCCTCCATCCAAGGTGGGGCTGTAACGAGAAGCCGTTTTTGCTCTTCAGGTATAAAAAGGTGACAGAGGTCCCAAGTCGTTTTCCGAAGGGTTGGTGACTGCTCAGGAAGGCTGATGTGGTTCCAGTGGGCTCTGTTCTCTGCAAGTGCTGGCTCCATTCTGTGGAGTGTGCTTAGTGCTGGATAGGTCAAATTGGAGGCTTGTTGTTTGATTACTTTCTTCCTGAATGAACAGTTAAGGAGCAGTGCCATATGTAGTCTCTAGTAGTTTTCATACTTATATCACAACTGAATCGTGAGGCATTAGGCTCTTATGAGCATCTCCTACACCCCTGCCGCTTACCACTATTGTTGCAGGTATGTCCGAACTCCTCCTGGCACTAATAGCATTCAGGTATACCTCACCCCGCTTGGAAGACAACCAAGCCAAGAATCATGCATTTGACCACCCAGACATTCTTCTGGGAGTTTGCTGTTACTAGTGGTGACTATGATGGCAGACATCTCTGTCATGTGGCCAGCTGTGTCCGTTCTTAGCATACTTAGGAAATAGAGAATTCCCTTGATATTGCTGAAGGCATTTTGAATTTCTTTGATGACCTGGGCTTCTCGCTCCATCAGGAGCAATTTCTTATTCCTTTTTCCACCACATAGGGTGTATGTGTAGTGGGGAATTTGTGGTGATCTTAGTAAGACCAGGATTTTTGCTGGGTCCTCTTTGGTGGTTGGATAGACCATGATCCCCTCCCTGGGAGGGTGAATTTTGTAATTCCTGTGGCTAGTAGCAATAGGGTGACCTCTCACAATGTGATCTGAGTGACAATGTGAGGGTGAAATCTCTTTGGAGATGGCAATCGGTGGTATCTTTGTGGGTGGGTGTTGCCCACCATAACCCTAGCAAATTTGTGTAGGGCTCTGGAATTTCCATGTCTTGGACATGTATTCCTGTGGAGACACATCTGTTGGTGACGCGGTCACTGAGATGGCCAGAGCCATATGGCAAGCATCCTTGTTTCTTCTTTGGTTTGTTAACAGGTAGGATTTCTTCTTCGAAGAACATGGGGTGGGCTGAATTGTTACAACATTGGGCGGTGAAACTAGAGGGACACTCACTGTCAACAAATACCTCCGATAACCTATCCTTTTTTTTAGTAGCTGGCGTTGGCACTGTACAACAGATTCAAAGGTTATTAAAGGTATCAAAAACTTTATTTGATCATGACTGATGGTCTGAATGGAAGCTTGGATAAATTTAGATTAATTGGAGGACAATGGATGTCATAAGTATTTTAACTGAAGTTAAATGCAGCAAAAACCCAGGCAATTGTCATTGGCTCTAGTTTAATTAATGTTATTCATAGGTTACTTAGTCCCGGAATAATTTTTTTTTTCTATTCTATTCTAAATAATAGGACATATAATACTACTATATAATAGACACTAATAAATTTGATGAAAATCTAGCATCTCTCTTTTATCGTCTTAAGCTGATATCCCAGCACTCCTCTCAGATTAAAAAAAATCTAATTTATGAATAAATTATCTAATTTTCCCAAGTGTAAGTGGGGATATATTGTAATAATAAAGAAGTTTAAATTCAAATAAGTGGGGGGCCAGTCGGCCGTTACAAGGAAGTGTATCACCATGCAAGAAGACTGTTAAAATCTTTGAAGTTAGTTGGCGCCAGTTGTGTAGAGAGGCCTAAAGGAGAGTTAAGGGGTTGGTAAAAGATGTTGGACATGAGAGCTATCCCACTTTATATTTTTTTAACCATCATATCACACAGAACTTGAAGAAAATCATGCGACAGGTATTATTATATGAAGGATGCACACAACTTCAAAGAAACTGGCTAAGTAGCATTTGGAATTTCAAGATCAACAAAAGACTTCGTTTCAACTGGAACAAGTCCTAATTGAATAATAAAAATTATGATAATTAGTATTATATGTTTAATTTGTAAATGTCTTTGGTTGTCAAGACCCTACCCTGAGAATAAAAATAAATTGTAAAGTCAATGTCAATTAATGTCAATTCTTCATTAGTTTATTTTACTATTTTACAAAAACCTGTGTATAAAAGACTTTATTTCCTATTATAAACAAGATCATCATTATATATATATATATACGCTTTAGGTTAATATATAATTAAAGCAACTATAAAGCAGTAGAACTTTTTAAAAAGAACTTTATTGATTTACACTACACTAAGTTGAAATAAAATATTAAATGGCTAAGCTGCTAAATGAATGTACTGAATGGAATCACAGAAGGGGATCGCTTATCTCTAAGCGAGGAGCTCATATATAGGATAGGAAAGGACAGTGGTCAGCAATGCGATAGTGAGCTGATAGCAAACTGTGTCAGCATTTAACTCCTCCCTAGGGAAAATTTGACATTACTCCTGGAATGGGATCGCTAGGAGTAGAGAATTTGTAAGGATTAGTCATGGATAATAATGGTATAAAAGGGGGTGTTGTAGGAATAGGTTCCTGGAATTTCTTACTTTTACATTTAAGATAGATAATAATTCCTAGAATACAACTTATTATGGCTAAATTAATTATAATACCTCCATGAATAAAAGGAAAATCAAAGGTATCTTCTATTTCAATAAATTGGGGTACAGTTTGGTTAATAGTTTCAATATTCGTTAGTTGGGTTATATTCATGAATTTATACATTGGTAAAAATACTGAATTATAATTATGGGTGTATGTCTTGTTTAGAATACAATCTTTTTTAGTAGTATTAACTAATGCTATGTTGGGTAGAAATATACTTTCGTTATTACAATTGGTTAGTTTAGTTTGATTAAAAATAATATAAACTTTTAAATAATCGTTAAATCTAATGTTAGTTGAAATTTCTTTATGAGTACATCCCTTCATAGTTGAATTTATAATAATATTATTTATACAATTGTTGTTAATAATTTCTAAATTTTTACAATAGTAATAGTAATCAAGGATACAATTCCCTGTATTATCTTTCTTAATAATTAATTTATTTACAATGCTTATTTCCTTATAAGTTTTATTAACAATAATAGGTGTGGGTACAATGAGGTGAGGTATTCTGTATAGGATTGTTCGTGAATAGGTAGCTTTAAAATTACATGAAATGAAGTGTTTTGGTATGAACAATAAATTTTTGTATTTTCCCAGATAATAGTATTGTCATTAGAAATTAACGTTACATTGTTTGATATTCCTTCAAGGATATCATTTAATAATTTAGAATGTATTATTCCAATCTTGCAAAATTCCATAGTTAAAATGAGTTCAAAAATGTTTTTTTTCTAATAGCTGCATATGAGTAATAAACGAATAGGCTTTTTCTTCTATGTTTACTGTTCTCATGTTAGATTGGGTTTCTCTAAAATTCGTATTGATTTGTCCTATGTCATTATTAAATTTGTCGATGATCTGTTTGTTTGTATTAAAAATGTTTAGTTCGTTAATATCAGCCTGCCTGTTTGCTAGTGCTAGTTTTTCAATCACTGAGTCATAATGTTCTTTGTCTTTTGCGTCCATGTTTCCGTGATCCATGAAATTGCTTCACATAATCCGTTTATTATTCCCCGTTTCTGTCTCTTAGAATGAAATTTTATTAAATTTTCTTGATTGATCAATAAGTTGTTATATTTTTTAATTATTTCATAGATACTAGACTTGCTGTATTTGTATATTACTTCATTAATTTCGTTAACAAGTATCGTGGTGTTATAGTAATGGTACGTTTCGTAGTATTTATCTATTATTCGGATATTGTTTATTTTATATTGTAGTACTCCGTTATTATTTGTTAGATCTTGTATGTTAATTGCTGTATATAACAGCTACTAGGACCTGGATCAAGATGAGTGTCAGTGTCATTGTCATTGTCATTTTCTGTAACAAAATATTTTTTTCTTTGTTTATTAGGTCTTTTAATGTTTTTTATGTGCGTGTTGCCTATTTTTATTTTATTGTATGATAAATTGTTATTAGGTTTGATTCTAGGTGTTTTAACAAATTCTTCTGAGTTAAGCTCAGGAGGTTCCTCACGATTTTGATTGAGTTTTTCGTTTCGAGTTTCTTTGATGAATTCTATTTTTTGTTTAACTGTGTTATGCAAATCTTTTAATTGTTGAAAATAATTATTAACGTGCGTTTATTGTATGTCGTTAGTTTCATAAGTATCTTTCGTTTTTCCGAATGTGATTTCATTTGGAGTTAATTTTAAATTTTGATTAAGAGTATTATTATATGCTATCGTACTTGTTTGTACAATTCTTTCAAATTTAATGTTTTTATTTTGATTGATATTTATTCTCATTATTTCATTAAAAGTGGCATGACATTTATTTAGTATGCCTAAGGAATTTGAATAGTTTTTGCTAGTGTAATGTATTTCGATATTAGCTGCTTTGCAAAATTGTTGTATTAATAAACATATTAATACAACAATTTTAATAACCATGATCAGATATAATTCTTTCTGGAATTGGATATAAACTTATGTATTCTTCTAAAACTTGGCAAATAGTTAGGGCATTTTTGTTATTTAATATTTGTGTGTATAGTCTTTTGGAAAATGTGTCAATGGATGTAAATATGATTTTTTTGTCATAAAATATTAAGTCAATCATGATTTCTTGAAATGGTTTGTCAGGTGTAGGAGTTGTTACAAATTTGTTTTTTATTGGTTTCCTGTCATATTTAGTTACTTTGCAGGTTTCACATTTATTTATTAATTCAGTTATTTTATCTTTCATGTTAGGAAAGTAAATTTTTCGTTTTAGTTTATCGTATGTTTCTAGAATTCCGCGATGACATGTTTTACCGTAATGATACTCTAGAATTGCCTGTTGTTGGTCACTTAATTCTGTAATGTCCTCACATAATAAAAAGTATCTTTTAAGTCTTCTTGTTTTATAGTCTTTTTCAATTAGTTTTTGTATTTGTTTGTAATAGTCCTCGTAAATTTCATTTAAAGTTTCAAAATTTGTTTGGCAATAAATTCCATATGTTTTATTATGATCTAAGAATTCTAATAATAGTTCATTTATTAATTCAATATTATTTATGAAAATAGTGTACCTATGTTTTTCAAATATTTTCTCATAAGTTACTTTATTTTCTCCGCGTTAAACTATTATTTGATTTTTTTCCACATTTAAACATTTATCTTTTTCTACTAGCCATACTTGTCCGTTGTTACTGTCTTGTGAGTGTTGAGTTATTAGACTTTCTAAATCTTTGTTGGTCAGTATTGGTGAATCCTCTATTGTTTCTAAAATTTCGTCATTATCTGAAGTTTCGTCATTATTTAATTCTAATAATTGGTCTATAAGGGCCTCGTATTCTGACGTATTGTCTTCTGGTATGGGTAAATTTACTTCTATGTCTTCCAAGGCATTCATTTCATTTCGTCTAGACAAGCAGTCTGCTACTTGATTTGTTTTTCCCCGAAATGTGTTTAATTTCAAATTCAAATTCTTGAAGCTTCCAGATCCATTTTATGATTCTACTGTTTTCATTTTTCATAGTAAATACCCACGTTAATGGTTTGTGGTCTGTAAGTAATAAAAATTTTGTTCCGTATAGGTAGGGTTTAAAATGTTGGGTAAAATATACTATAGATAATAGTTCTTTTTCTATTGTACTATAGTTTTCTTCCATTTTTGATAGTACTCTCGAAGCAAATGCTATCAGATGTTCTCTGTTATCAATTATTTGACTGAGTACTGTGCCTATAGCTTGATTACTTGCGTCTGTTGTTAGAATAAATTGTTTGTTCTAGTCGGGGTAAGCTAGAATTGGTGTGTTAGTCTTTTGTTTAATTAATTGTTGGAAACTATCTTCAAATTCTTTTGATTTATAATTTTTTGAATTAATAGCTGCACTGAGAGGTCTAGTTATTTTCGCGTAGTTTTTTATAAATTTCCTATATCTCGTCATTCCTAAAAATTGTCTAAGGGATTTTTCATCATTGGGTTGTTTAAATTCTGAAATTGTTTTTATTTTATTTGGGTCCGTTTTTAACCCGTTTTGTGTCACTATATAACCTAAAAATTTTAGTTCCGTTTTAAAAAATTCTGTTTTGTCTAATTGTGTACTTAAATTGTTTCTTTTTAATGTTTGTAGCACCCTTTCGATGTCTTTCAAGTGTTCTTCCTCGTTTTTCGAATAAATTATTATATCGTCAATATACGCCATGGTTCTGGGCAAATTCTCAATAGCCATATTAATCATTCTTTGAAATGTAGGTGGTGCGTTACACAAACCAAACGGCATTCTTACGAATTCATAATGCTCGTCGTCTGTGCTAAAGGCTGTTTTAGGTACTGATTCTTCTTCCATGGGTATTTGATGGAAACCTGAAGTTAGATCGATGGTTGTAAAATATTTGGCTCCTTTTAATTTATTGAGTACATCTTCTATGTTTGGTAAGGGGAATTTATCATTGGTGGTTTCTGAATTAAGTTTGCGGTAGTCTATGACCATTCTCACTTTCTTAATTCCACTAGCATCCATCTTTTTCGGCACTATCCATAGTGGCGAGTTATAAGGTGAATTGCTTTTTCTGATTATTCCATCCCTTACCAATTTTTGTACTTCATCTTTTATCTGATTTTTAAATTGCTCGGGGTACCGATAATTCCTTGTATAAATTGGGTCATTATTTTTGGTATTTATCCGATGCTTTATTAAATTGGTTGCTTGGAGTTTTTCATTCTCGTTTTCCTTTTTTATTATGTCCCCATTGTCGGAAATTATTTTTATTAGTTTATTAGATAATTCTTTTGTTATATGTTCCGTTCTTAATGCATTTTTTATTTCCTGTTCGTTATCCATTAAGTTTATTTCGTTTTTTGAGTCTTTAAATTTGAATATATTGTTTCCGATCACTATGTGATTTTCCGTACAATTTACATTCATTTTTAAATTCCTCATTGTTTCGAAGCCTAACAAGATGTCAAACCTATTGGAAAATGGGTAAACTAAAAATTCAGTCAGTTGGTCTATACCCAATGCATTTTTAATATTTACTATAACGCTTGAATGACCGTCGTCGTACCCTGTAAGTGTTTTAATAGAAAATTCTTTTTTTATTAATGTAAAGTAATGTTTTTTACTATGTCTGGGTGTATATACTTTTTTGTCGCACCCGTATCTATTAACCACTTGTTATTCTTAAAATCTATTATGTACGGTAAGTCATTTGTATAATGCAGTTCTTCACATTGTTTATTCACCGTATTTTGTTTATTATTTCCTAATTTATTTTCCGAGTTTGTTTGGTCTCTTTTATTTTCCGAGTATGTTTGGTCTCTATTTTCCGAGTATGTTTGGTCTCTATTTTCCGAGTATGTTTGGTCTCTTTTATTTTTATTTTCTAAAATTGGTCCTGCTCCTTTAAAGGAGGTGGATTGTTTTATTATTATTTAAGATTGGTCCTGCTCCTATAAGGGAGTTGGATTGTTTTGTTATTTTATGATTATTTAAACTTTTATTATTATTTAAAATATTATTATTTAAAATTGTTCCTTCTCCTCTAAGGGAGGCGGATCGGTCTGTATCTGTCCCGAGTCTAAAAAATGGTTTTCCACGCGTTCTAGTCTCTCTTGTAGTTCTAGAATTATTTTGTCCTTGTCGTTTTCAATGTGATGTGCTCTGTCACTAACGGTACGCATTGAAACTGTCTGTGGGTAAGCTTGATTAATTACCGGTTGATTCTGTACTTGATTTTGTTGCGGTTGATTAAAATAGTTATGTTGTGCCTGCGGATTCCACTGTTGTTGGTAATTGTATCATTGCTGTTGTTGTTGTTGTTGTGGTTGCGGTTGTTGCGAATTTTTATAATTATTATTATAGCGCGGTTGGTATTGTTGTCTTTGGAAATTAGGGTTAAAGTTATTGCCTTTATATCCCTGGTAATTATTATGTGGTCTTTGTTGGTATTGTTGTTGTGGTCTTTTAAATTGTTTATTGTTATAATGTTGTTGTCGAGGTTTTTCTTCGGTCACGTCTTTATTGAATATTCGGTTCCCGTGTACTTGCTCTACCACAAATGAAGCTTCTTTTCTTAAAATATTATAAACGTCATTTAAATTTCTGTATTGTATGTGTTGTAAAAATAT
Source organism: Acanthosoma haemorrhoidale (assembly GCA_930367205.1). Classification (NCBI taxonomy): domain Eukaryota; kingdom Metazoa; phylum Arthropoda; class Insecta; order Hemiptera; family Acanthosomatidae; genus Acanthosoma; species Acanthosoma haemorrhoidale. The sequence goes on from OV884009.1 coordinate 117,374,594, forward strand.
TGCTATAGTCAGATGTAAGTTTTTAACGGCTTCTTGACTAATGTCATTGTCGTAACGCACGATTTCCTGATCTTTGTCACGTATTTCGTTGTCTGTGTAGATTCTAGAGTATAAGTCGCATCTTTTTAGTTGTAGTCGTTCAATGTATTCAATTGGGTTTTCATTTTGTCAGGGTTTCGTATTGGAAATTTCCCGTGCTAATGGCAAATGGACAGATTGTCTTGGTAATGTCGTCTAAGAAATTCAAGTAAGTCTAATGCTGAGGTAAATTGTTTGTCAAATGTCGCGATTTTAGCGTTCACTTCTAATTTTGTTTTGGCACACATAAGAATAAGCTCTTCATTTCTTACTCTATTTGGATTATCAGCTTGACAAATTCTTGCTAATAAGTAAGTTACGTTATTTATGTACAGTATTAAATTTTCAGTTTTCCCATTGTAAACCGGAATGAGTGTGCAATCACTGTTTTTAATTTTTTTGTGTTCCATTTCTACGTTTGTTTTGTTTGAATTAATATTTCTAATAGAGTTAAGTCTATCGACTAAAGACATATATAATATAAAAAATAAAAATTAAATTTAATACAAGGTTGTTTTCATACCCTGGTGTAGAGTTCTTCTCCTAAGAGGTTCCTTCTAAGGCTTCTTACAGCTCTGTTGGTTGCCAATGTTTCTTGACCTGAGCGTTGTATATTTTAAAAATATCGGCAGTTCCTCCTTAAAGTCAGTTTGTTGAGACTTGCTCCACAGTGACATCCTTCTCGCAAGAGTAAAGACAGTCGAGTTTTATTGGATTGTCTATAATCGAATAAAATCTTCAGTTGTCTGAAAAGCCCTCAGGTCCCTGTTCGGGCGCCAATTAAAGCAACTATAAAGCAGTAGAACTTTTTAAAAAGAACTTTATTGATTTACACTACACTAAGTTGAAATAAAATATTAAATGGCTAAGCTGCTAAATGAATGTACTGAATGGAATCACAGAAGGGGATTGCTTATCTCTAAGCGAGGAGCTCATATATAGGATAGGAAAGGACAGTGGTCAGCAATGCAATAGTGAGCTGATAGCGAACTGTGTCAGCATTTAACTATATTGTTAAATTTTCTGTTTTAGATAATATAATTGTGCATTTATAGTTCCTATTTTGTATACAATTATTTACTTTTTGTTTCCTCAACATGTTCATTTGGAATAGTTAATAGTATATCTTCTGTTATGATCTTCTTTCTTCTTCACGTATCCTTGCACTATTTATATTCCACAATAATGTATTAATATTTTTGAAGGATGCAAAATTTAATCTATAATAATAATTGTGCAATATAATATAATATCTGTGTTAATTTCATTCCTAGAATGATTCTTCTTTTTGAACATCCTTTTAGTGCTTTTCAGCATTGAGGTTTGTTGTCAACCCAGGATTCCCATCTTTCTCTATCCTTCTCATATCTATATCTTTCTATATCTTTCTCTATCTTCTCATCTGGGCTAATACTTTCCTATTCCCTTTCCCTGTCCTAAACTGGAAATATAGCTCTCAAGGTTAGTCAGTGGTCTTCCATGAGGCCTTGTTCCTATTGGTCTTGCCCTAGAATCAATCTTCATAACAAACAAATTTTCACAATACTGTTAATTTTAAAGGTGTTAAAGGAATAGGACTACATTATCTTAATATTGTCAATAAATTAACATTTTGTATTCAAATAAAGCAATAATCAAAAACTTCAAGAATTCTCTATCACTTCTGCTATTATAAACTGAACCACTTGTTATTGGGATAATATAATTGTCTGAAAAACTATAACTTAATAATTTTCCTGGGCAGAGAAAGATAGTTTAAATATTATAAATAAAATATGTGTGAAAATCAAATTTTTCAAAAAAGATTTTCAATCTCTCCAAAAATCTTTTATTTATTGTTATATTATGTTTAAATTCAATTTTTCCACTGAAGTGGTAACTTTTCCAAGATTTAAAACAACAAAAAAGTTTCAATGGAAAAACGCACTTCTTCATAAGGCTTAAAGCTTTTTTGAAAAAAAATATTTTCAAAGTGTGTAAATATTAAAACACAGATGTTTCTTTGGATAAAATTTACAAAAAAGGTATTTTGCACAATATTTATCATTCATTATAAAAGCTTTTGTGAATACTTTCTCTGATTAAATTTTAACACACTTTAGTTCTCACATCTATCTCCATTTCCCTTAGATATTGACTACTATAGATATGTTCATTATATGTATATATATGTAAAGAACATGTCTTCAGTCATCGTATTTATTAATTTTAAGATTCTCCGCACACTGATGATCTGTGCGGCGGCAATACAGTAGAGGAGACAACTGAATGTCACTGACAAGAAGTTATAGGGAGAGGAGTGAAGTGTAAAGTGAAATGTTGTTAAAGTAGAGTGAGAAATTAAAGAGTTATGAAAGAACAATATTTGAAATAAAGGCTTTAAATGTAGTTTCTTTTGTTTACAGAGAAATGCAATTGAGTCTTTGTTCACAGGAAAAACATTACCTGCATCAACGGATTATCCAGACAGATATAATCATATTATAAAACAACAGTAGACCTCTAATTACAATCTATTTTATATTTATAGTGTTAATAATACCTGTATCATCATTCACAGTTCATATTCTTTAAATACAAACTGATCAACTATTTGCTAACTTATGTTACATTTACACCTACTTCCTATTTGTATTTATCCTTTTGTTAATTACTATTTTTAGTAAATATTGTCACTGCATGTTTAACATCTACCTTTCTTTTCTTGTCAAATCTGATGCAGACATGTATTGTATATTGAAATGTCCACAAACAAATTTAATCAAAATCTACCATCTTTCTTTCATCAAACTAAGCCAGAATCCCAACAAACAATCCACTCATATCTAAATTCACAGTTAACAATGAATTCCCAGTTTAGTTACAATAGAATTATAAACTATAATAGGTAAGAATCTAACCTATAATATGGTAATAACCATAATAAAACATAGTAATATTATGTATAACCAACAATAAGTTACCTATAGAAATGTAAGTCAATAGGAATTTTCCATTCCACCTCCAGTCATTAAATCTTCATCAACTCCTAAACAGGACATAATGAGGTTTGATTATTACTATTATTATATATATTACTACTATTATTTGATTGTTACTATTATTATTATAACGGTTGCCATGTCATCAAAGTTCAGAACTTCCTGGTATATTTCCTAAAAGCCTGAAATATTCAAAAATTGAATTATTTCATGAGGTGAACTCCTGATGAACATGTAAAGGGGGGATTAAAAGAATGTAGTGTTCGTTATCTTTTGTTAAATACATTGTTCCTCAACTGCGATGTTTCAGTTGTAATTGAATTTGCTTTATTTTAAGTTTATAGACTGTGCTCAAAATGGAAATATGGGTTGTGATGGAGGAGATACATGTAATCTTTTGCAGTGGATTGTGGATAATAATGTTGGTATTAAAGAAGAGCGAGAATATCCATTGGTACTTAAAACTGAAAGATGCAAACTGAAAGAGTAAGCTTCTTAAAATTTATTTAACCCATAAACTTAAGTATTAATTAGCCATACAATTATTGCCCTTTTTAAAAAATTATATTTTTACACCATTTATCACAGACTCATTTGTCCCATTATTAAGTTTAATTTGCGTCAGTTAGTTTAAGTTTTACTTGTTAACATCCTTTGATATTGTTGTTATGGTCAAAATGTTTTTTTATGGAGTAGTTTCTAAATATTTATGCAGGATCTTTCTGAACTACTAATAAAATATTTGTAGAAAAATAAAATATAAAGTCACAACTTCAAAAGAAGTATAAATTTATGTAAGATATTGATCATTGATTTTAGCAAACATATTAACATAACTTTTTTATCACAATTATCGTTATGGTATTTCTTACACCCCTCAAAGCCTAAAATTAAAATTAATCACCTTCAGTGTCACCTTCTGTATTTTCCTTAGTGTGTGTTAACTAAATATTCCTTGCAGCTAAGATGAAATTATGGTCTATAATGGTCACTTTAATAATGTCCATAACCTGTTCAACATCTGGTACTAAGTTTGTGGATCTTTAACAGTAATGATTATTTATAAATTGAAGTTGTTAAACATAAATTAAACCTTCAACCCGGAGGACCAAGAGTTTTTATATCAAGGATTCTCATCCCCTAGAAGTGCATGCCTTTTACAGTATACCTTCAGCTTTGCAATATAGGTTTCAGTGCAAGGAGTGTTAAAATGAACCTTGCTGATGCTATTTGTCTGAACCTAGAAGGTTTGTTATTGGGTCTTCTTGAAAACCCTTGAAAGCTGCCTCCACTAAAGCAAGGGAGTGAGTAGTCAATAGGCAAGTAATAATCCTGCACCATTGGATAAGTTAAGAGATTTTCTTCTAAAGATAAGTATAGTTTATTTTGATTTTCTCGATCCTGCCAATTTTTTTTGTTAATTATTAGTAATGCTAAAAATAAACTTTACCGATGAAGGATGGCTCATTTCTGGCAGTCCTATTAATAATCCTGGTAATCTTATTCATTTTCTTTGCAAGTACATATTTTCATATTCCCTTGCAGCCTACCAAAAAAGCCATTTTTTTAACTATAGCTTGTACGTTTGGGTCTCTGGGATATTTGTGACTGGTATGTTTTATGCCGTATATTGGGGGGCAGTCGTAGGTTTGAGTTCCCATCCTCCCAGTATATTTTTCATTGGCTAATAATTATTTATTACATAAATAGTACAATACTAAGTAGAAGTTTTGCCTACAAACTAATCAATGAAGTTCCATTTTCTTAGGGGAGGCAGACTACATTTATTTTATTCAGCTAGCTACTCAAATTAAATAAGATCAAAGTCTACCCGTGAAAAAACCAGTCAATTTTCACGTTCTAAAATGGAGACTTAATATGCATCTTCTTTATCCCTGTCAGCATCGAGGTTTGTTGTCAACCCATTCCTTTATTCTCTATCTCTGGCAAGGGCTCTCATCTATCCCATATAGTTTCCTCTCATCTTTTGCAATGTCTAATGAATGTCTATGAAGCTACTATGGTTAATCTGTGGTTTTTCTCGAGATCTTGCTCTAGCGGGTCTTGCTTCCATGAATTCCTTTGCCTCACAGTCAGGACCCATTTTGCAGACATGTACCCACCACTTCAGTTGCCTTCTTTAAAGACATCCATCCTTCATATGCTGGAATGTTTAATTATTCTCAGATTATCTTGTTTAACTTACGGTTCTTTCTGATTTTGCCTACCACACTCATCAGAGATATTTCATCTCTGCTGCCAAAACTCGGTTCCATGCCTCTCCAGAGGCACCCAGCTCCCTGCACCATAAAGGAGAATGGACTTGTAAACTCTCTTAAATATCCGGTGATAAGCATTTCTTTCCTTCCTCTAATTCTGCACATCTTCATTCATAAAATATAAAAAAAAATGTATACCAGGACAGAATCTCCTATGAATAGCAATAGTTTTCAGATAACAGATTTATGACTGTCAAATAAAAAGATATATTAAATTATAAAAAGTGAAACATAAAAAAAATGGCAATGTAAAATTAAGTGTGAGCTTCTGTATGAAAAAAAGTAATAATAATAATGAGTTCTGCACATGCGCTATTATTAGATAACCACCTATTACTATCGCTCTCCATACACACCCATTACTACCGTTCATTGACCTTATTTCAGCTTTAAAACTGTCTCACACACGGACAGCTTACGTAAGCTGTTCACGAGGGAGCCCTCAATGAGTGAGTGAATTAATGACTATACTCCTTCAGTGTGTGTCATAGATAATATCACACAGAAAAGAGTGCCCCTGCCGGATCACCGATAACACAAGGCAATAGGCTAAACCATCATTGTAGCACCGCCATCTTTGATCCACACCTTCGTGAGTTCGTTAATCCCGACCAACAACTTTTTTTTTTAATAAAAAATAATTTATATTACTGATAAATATTGTTGACAATGAAACCATGCATTTCTATCAACAATGAATGTCACAAAATAAAAAAACGGTAAGGTCTCTGAGGATAACACCTACTCCATCACCAATTAAACAAAATTCACACCGTTCAAGTAGGAATGTGCAGATAAATTCATCTGCAGCCAGCTCAATGGAAGACATACCGCCACAAGCAAGCACATGTTAAGAGACCATTAACGAGTCCCCATTCTTCATGTCTAGTAGTTTCAAGGTGTTTTTTTAATGATTTTTTTTTATTTTTCAGATTTGGGGAAGGAATCCATATTGCTTCTAATTATTCATGTGACTAGTAAGTAATGTAGTTATTTAATAATAGGTTAGGGTATTTATCTTTTTTCAAGCATTTTGCTGGAATTAATTTTAAATTTTATTTATATGCTTTTATTATTTAATAGCTATCTATTGCTGATACAAAAGCAATCATGTAGCCATAAGAGCCATTAGATAAGCCATGGTGAATGTGTAAAGTACTTGAATAGGTGGCTGTCCTCCATGTGTGGGCCAGAGCTCGGGCACTCTCCTGGGTAAGATAGGAAGGACCCTTTAGCCTACAGGAGGTAGCGTTTATGGCAGTTTTATCAGACCATCTAATGCCTAGAATAACAAATATGACACCCACCCCATCGAATATCCTAAAGACGTGGGCTTTAAATTTAAAAAAACAAGAAATTCATATATTTTAAATGTATTGTATTTAAATTATGTTGCTGTACACACCTCTTTATGTAAAACTTATATGCTAGTAGTGTTTAATGTAATATTACAAGTATATCTAATGCAGATGACGGTGTAAACAATATAAAGGTTCCAGCTGGTTATGTACAAGGTCGAACCTAATTAAATGACTATATTTTAGAGCTATATGATCAGCAGTCAGAACTGGCCAGCACAAGGAGTTTTACAAATTAGTGGTGCTAAAACAATAAATAGAAATAATGACGAAGACTTCTCATATATATATATATATATATATAGAGTTTGTCATTATCTACAATGAGAGTATTTTACTACTGCTTGCTATTTGGTAGTGGTACTCGATCATCATGCATTGCCAATCATACCATAAATAGGGTACAGATTTTTATTACTTATTGAGACATAACACTCGTCCACACAGCTAACCTAAGAAAGGCATTCTTCAAGCTAGTAATGTTAAACTGTCCTGGCCATTCTCATGAGTTATATCCCATTAAACATTTATTCACCTCCCAAGGTTATCCCGTTATCCCTTGGGAGGTGAATAAAAGATGATGAAGAGTTTTAGCCAAGATGACTAGAAACTGCAATCAATAATTATATAAAAGGAAATTATGTGGAAGGATTACAAAATTAAATAAAAAAGTTTTTCCATTTTTAGTATTTTTTTAATAATTTTTGTATTGATTCCCAGCGCTTTTACTCATTTTTTAATTCATTTAACTTTAGTAAGTTAAACAAAAAAAATGAATATATCATTAACCTTTTACTTAATATTAGTGAAATACCCAAATATGGAGCGATAATAGTGTAATGATGAGAATAATGTATTAAGCTGCTACTTCATCATGATTTATATTGAGGTCTTATTTTTGTAATAAGTTAAACCTATTATGTTATAGTTTGGTTGGAGAAGAAGATATTTTACTTGCATTAATAGCATTCCATGGACCTGTCGCTGTTGCTGTTAATGCATTAACATGGCAGTACTATCTTGGAGGTATTATTCAATTCCATTGTGATGGGTCTCTTGAAAATTTAAATCATGCTGTGCAGATTGTTGGATATGATCTTGATTCTAATCCACCTTACTACTTAGTGCGAAATTCTTGGGGAGAAGACTTTGGAGAGAAAGGCTATTTAAAGATAGCTGTTGGGTCTAATGTTTGTGGTAGGTATTGGTTTTCAATGTTTTGGTACTATATGATTAATAAAAATATTAATGTATGAGGATTTTTCACAATTGGGGCTCAGTTAAAATATTACAGGAAAAACGCCATTAATGGTAATAGATTGTCTAATTTTTGATCTATTACATTTCTTAATGAAATTAATTACTTATTTCTAAGGCTTAAATTTATATTTATTTACATATTTTCCCCCAGCGCATAGCATTTGCTGTACCATCAACTACCACACTTTCTAAGGAATTTTAAGTAAATTTAGGTTAATTTTATTTATGTATATTACTTACTTTTACCTATTTCAGTGAAATCACATTTTTTTAAAATATTTAAGTACTCTTGCATGTTTTTTTGCATATTTCTGTAGAAGTTATAGATACTTTTTTTAAATTAAAATTAATTTATCACTTTCAATTGAAAGTTCTCTGAAGAATAGAATTTGGGATGGTAACTTGCATGTTGGATTCCTGGAACAGGTGGCCTTATTTATTTGAATTATTAGACAGAGAATTGTATACTTTGAAATTGCAGTTTTAAAGAAATAATAATTAGTCTGAGAATTGTTTACTTTTCTAAATTCGCAGAATCCCTTACACCTCTTAACTTCACTCTAATAATTTTTATTGATCTGTCTCCTTAGTTGAAGTTGTGATTTTATACAGTAAAATAAAAATGTGGTTGGTGAACAAGGCATTATTTTGGCAAAAAAAAGGGACCTAGTTGTCAAGTAGATACATTCGACAGTTTCCCGATGAAACATTTAATAGTGATGCGGGAATTTTATATCGTTCATGTTGTGATAAACCAGTTTCCACTTTCCAATGTTTCCAAACATATTGGTACAGCAAAACATTTTGAAAATAAGGAAGGAAATTCAAGATTTCAACAAACATTCTTAAGTGCATCTTCAAGTGATAGATTCCACATCTATTGGGTCAACTTTCAATACATAAAATTTTGAACACTTGTCTTATGGTAACTGCATTTATGTGAAAATAAATAAAAATATATATATGTATACATTTTGCTTATGTTATTACACTTAAAACCTTATGCAGCACTAAAAACACTCTTTACAATACATTAGGGTTAGTATTATTTACTTCAGGCAGGGGGCTCTGCATTTCTACTCAAAGTAAATGCGCAGATAATGGAAATATATTGTACTATCTTGATAATCTGGCTTTGCCTCCAGTGTCTCTTCAAACAATATTACTTTGTTTAACAAGTGTACGTACATTGCCGATGAATCGGAAATGTGTGACTTTAACTTTGGGTCAAAATCTGGAGATTATTAATAAACTGGACAAAAGAGGAACCTTGATAAACCTGGCACAAACTCATTTCAATAAGGTGTTAAAGTTTTCCACAGGAATCTTTTGTCCCAATTGTATTTTTTGGATTTGCAGATACATTATTTGTAACATAGTTTGGTTGTATATATTAAAGAATAATTTACTTTTCATTTTGTAAATATGTTTATTTAATTTGTAAAGATGGTTATTTTTTACTTGAATTTTTATTTTGTAATTGATTAGATTTTTATTTATTTCTCCTACTATTAGATAGTTTTTGTAAATATATCAATGAACGTGCTGTACAAAGTATAACATGAAGAAGAACACCAAAACATTTAAAATGGGCAGATATAAAAAGACCAGCCAGTTACCCAATTTCCCACTAGAACAGAGAACTCAAAATTCATGATCCGCTCCATGATGGTCACTAATTTGATGTTAGATATGATGACAAAACACCATATGATAAAATATAAGATTAATTAGGAGTCTAATTGGCCATTATCTTTTTGTATCTGCCCATCTTACACAAGAAGTCTCAACACATAATTAACAAACGTGAAAACATTTAAACAAAATATGCAATTCTGAAAGAATTTTTAAGAAAAATGTAAATCTAAATTTTTTTTTTATCTATCTCAGCTTATGATAAAAAAGACAAGCTATGTTATAAGAAAAGTGTTAGTCATGTGTAGAATGGGGAATGGGAGTTGACATAAATAAAACAGAATAGGTGGCTTTTAAGGCAAATGAGAATTCTATGGTTGCTAAAAAAAAAAAAGCAATGAATTATGAAAGTATAATGAGTGGTAAACACAGATAAGAATGCCACAGGAATGCTAAGCAAGGATGAGGAGTTGCTGTTTACAAGTGTTACATTATATTTATGCATTAAGAATAAGTATGTATTATTCGGAAGATGATTGGGATAAAATAAAGGAAGAGAGAGAGAGTAAATATCCCTTCACTGATTAGATATATTGCATTCAATGATAAATACTGCATACAGAATTTTCGCTCACCAATGGGAGGTAGACTCAACTACATGAGTGAAGAGGTTAAAAATAAAATACTGATACATTAGAAAAAGCCTACTATAATTTTTACGGCCAGATAGACTTTAAGAACTATAAAAAATTCAAGAGCACATACAAAAAGAAATAACACTGACTGCCTGCCTTCAACCATAAAAAAATTGTCCTAAAATTATCATTAATAGCTAGATGTAATAGCAACCGAATTAATCTGGAAATGGGAATAAAGAATATGGTAAGGAATAATTAATACAAATGTACCAATTCATAACAAGCAATTATAAATTCAAAATCCGTACAATATTGAATAGCCTAATTTGACATAGAAAAAGGATAAATAATGTAACGATTTTCTTCATTGTTTACAATATTTTAACTCAATTATTTTTAAAACATAAAGTAAAGGGACATTCATAGAACTTCATAAAGAATACCAGTTTATTTTGTAATGTTTCAATGGTTTTTTTCTCAGGGTTCAATGTGGTCCTAGTGCCCACTGCTACTATTTCAAATGTTTATTATTTACATAAATAGTTCGAGTTTTCTATGGTTAAAAATAATAATTAACAAAATATAACAATATTAACATGAATATTCTTTGATATTGGGTGGTTGTGTTCAATCTTATTGGTGGCAATCCTCCGGTCAGATGTGTCCTCTCTTCCATACCCAATCTCATGGTCATCATGGAACCAGTATGCAGTAATGTAAAAATGAATATTGATAGTAATTTTTTTGTGATTTCCTTCTAGGTCTTGCTTCAGAAGTTGCTTCTATTGATGTATTGTGATAAAAAAACTACTTTTTGCAAGCATTCCACTTATTATTTAGAAACAAATTATGTAAGTTTAATATATCATAGCTGCTGGCCAATTTAACTGAGTGAATATGGAAAACAGTTTTCTAATTACACAATGGACAGAGCAGGTGATATATTAAATACATACCACCATAGAAGCATTTTTTGATGGACAAGATAGAAAACCTTTATGTTTATTTGTGAAGATAATATGGAAATCGGTGAAATACAATTCTGTTTTTTAATTTGTATTTGAAATATTGTTTTATTTAAGTTATAAAAAATTGTAATTTAAATCCTATTTTAGTCATACCCCCACTTTCTGTAAAAATACTATTAATTGAAGTATCTAAGGTACTGGACCCAAGAAAAAGGGAATTCCACAAAAAATAAGATCAGTGAAGGGTAAATATTATTGTAATATTAAACTTTATAATCTGGAGTAAATATGTTAGCCTTAGGAAGAAGCCTATACCTCTGATCTGGAAGTTCACTGTCTTTAGCAATGCTTCTTAGTGTCTTTTCACCCATCTTTCTTATTGATGACCCCTCTACTAATGGAATTTAAAAAACAACAATTGTATTCTCTCCCCAATTGGTGTGTAGATGACTCTGAGCTTGGTAATGGTCAAACTTTTCCACGTTTATTCTCCTATTATGCACAGAATATTTGCCAATCCTGAGGACTTTCGTTTTATCGATCAGCATATTTATCTCCCTGTAACACTCATAGGTTGCCATTATTCATTGAAATCAATTTATCTCCTTCAAGAGTCATGGTAGTTTTCCAAAAGTAAGTATACTAAAAAAAATGAATCTAATAAAACATATGCCTCATCTGCATGATTTTATTAAATGTTATAGCCAATCAATTTAATTTTATTTTGGAAACTTTTATTTTTCACTTCAAAACTATATAATGCACTTTATTTGTGTAATAATTTACATAAAAATGAATATTGATAATAATTTTTTTGTGATTTCCTTCTAGGTCTTGCTTCAGAAGTTGCTTCTATTGATGTATTGTGATCAAAAGGCTACTTTTTGCAAGCATTCCACTTATTACTTAGAAAAAAATTATGTAAGTTTAGTAATTAATGGATTTATAGCCATTGATATTGTGCCAAGCATTTAATTATAGCATTTAAAACATTTTATTCAATAAAAAAAAAAAAAAAAATGATTTGTGCCTTTTATCATCTCTATTAATCTGTGATATTTTATACATTTTTGTTCAACCAATAAAGTACATATATTAATTATATTTATGTATTCTATGAAGAAGCCCTATTAATATTAACCATCCCTGTAAGTCTTTTACATTTTTATTGAAATGTGAAGTGCTTTATTTTCAGTATGTGTAAACGTTATATATGTTCTTAGCTTAACATACTACTAGGTGAAGGTTCCGGACTCCCACACTAATGCTTTGGGATATGGTTATGTTTATGATACAAGAATACAAACTTAAATGAAATAGTTTTACTGCAGTATTTAACCACTAAAAATTAAAATATAATAAACATAAACTGTACAAAGAAATAAGGGAAATCATAGCCATAGTCCACTCAGAACCTGGTCCTCCCCTAAATCTTCTTCCACTGCTCTTAATCTGAAAATTTCACTCTTCGGTTCTTCAAAGTAGGGTTTGTCCCCTTCTGCAAGCACTGGCAGGTTTTCCATAAAAACTATGTTTTGGCAGTCTGGCCCATGGCCCAGGAAATAAAGACTTAATCCTCACATCACCATACTTACTGATTGTCAACTCTAGAATATTCAAATTCCCTTGTAACTGGAATGCTCATTTATGTGTAAAGAATCAGCGGGTTTGATGGAGTCCTAGCTAAATATAGAGAGGAAGTTACTCTGTACTGCCTATTGCCATTAACAATAGAATTGGTCAAGCTCAATCCAAACGCTCACTGTTGGCAACCTCTACAAAGACACAAGTGCTGGGGTCATGTAGAGATAAATTTCGAACCAATCGCGCACTGTTGGGAAGCGTTACAACCTAGTACTAGCTCTAGATGACACCAAGTGCTCTCTAGCTCAATGAAGGGAAATTAATCTACGGTAAAACCGAGCTTATTAAATATCTTTAAACATACTATATACCTAAATACAGTGTATATAACTATGGTGAACAGATTAGTGAGCAAGCACGTTGTAAAATATTTATGTTCATCATTTGAATACGCTGTATTTATAATTGTATACACGAGAGGCATGGTTTGACTGTGACGTAGACTTCGAACGTACGTCAGAGGACTATATCTTGTACTCCCATGGAACTTGATGAAGCATTCCTCAAACGGATTTAGTTTGAATTCTCACAAATAATTGGCGAAAGCCGCTCAAATTACATCACCACCACCAAGTATCCTAATGAGTAATTAGTTCTTACCATTGGCTGCAACACCCACTGAAAGAACGGGTCCAGTACAGACAGTGGGACCAAGCCTAGCGAACGGACGCACGCTGAAAAAAAATAAAATAATAGTGGTTATATCAGTAATAAAGATCCCACCCCCTACCGCCAGAGCGAAACTAACGAACATTGGGACCAAAGCGTATAAAAACCTTTAAAAGTGGTTAAGAGTCTTAGCCGACGAAGGAATTTACCAGCAAACCTCATCAAAATCCTTAACGAAGAAAATGATCCTCACCATACCTATACCTCAAGAAGATGCAAAAAGAATACAAAATTCCTCGTCATAGGGAAAGACAATGCCGGAAAGAAAATTAAATAAATTATTTTATCAATTCTGGGCTATCCTAAATCATATATTTTCTGATCTGAGGAGCAATATTGTGAAAACCTTTATAAAGAGATAGCGGATTACACTCCCATCAGGCAATTTTCATGTTAGATTACCTCATAAGATGGGTTAAAAAAGGCTGCTTGGTGATTCGTACGACACTTATGTCAAAATGATTACTATATATAAATAACCATGTTCTTATTCTATATATGTAAAGACCCTAATTTCTGGATATTCCTTGCTCATTAAACATCAACTGTTTCCGAATTCAACTGCATGGATTTCCTGAAGCCTTAACCTTTGGTTATGCTTGCAGTTTGTATATGGGTGTGCAACATGACAGCAAAAAAAGGTGCCACTTGTTTGCCTACAAGATCTGCTGAATTAACCTTGTCTATTCATTTAATCTTGTAATGTTAGCCGGTGATCTAAACAATAATTTACTTCAGATTATTTAGACAAAAGGTTCCTAAAAGACTTTACCACTTACCTGCATCTTATAGTCTTCCTATATTCTGCCACTCATAATCCGAATATTTCGGATTCCTGGATAGCTCTTTTTATTATAGACTCTCCCGAGAATTTAATTTCCTCCTTTCAAGTTCCGGTACCTTTCCTTTCGGCTCACGATCTTATTTCCCTTTATAAAATTTTGATGTCTCTCTTCCCTTCCTCGTACGAGAATTTACAACTACCTTGGCTTAACGGTCTTTTGTTAGGTACTATTTATTCTTCAAATTATTGCGCAAAGCATTGAAAGAATGTACTCTGTCGCCGGCATCTGTCTATACTTTTGGATGGCGATGTCAATCGACTATCAGTCAAAGTCAATTAGCGACTTTAGTCACTTCCACGACTTCTTGGGTACGGATGGATAACTGGCTATGGTAAATTTAATGGTCTGTCTTAATTAATGGTTTGTCTTTTATAGGCAGGTACCGACTTTTGCAAGCAAATCAGGTTCATCTGAACCAATCAAGCTTGGCCCTGTTAGCTTGAGTTAGCACTGTTGGTGCTAGCTTATAAACTCTGTCTCTCCCATACCAGTGATAATATCTACGCTGATTCATTTATTTTAATTATTTACAACGGTACTCCTACGCGTACATTATAAAAAATAATCTGGATGTTCAGATTAGAGTAGAGGATAGCTTTTCATGGTCACCGCTCCCAGGAGAAACTCATCTTGGTCGGGACATCGTCGCTGTGTGGTGACG
Organism: Acanthosoma haemorrhoidale; assembly: GCA_930367205.1. Lineage (NCBI taxonomy): Eukaryota > Metazoa > Arthropoda > Insecta > Hemiptera > Acanthosomatidae > Acanthosoma > Acanthosoma haemorrhoidale. Next base: position 117,389,610 of record OV884009.1, read on the forward strand.
TAAGTCAGTAAATTCATCTCCACAATATACCTCAATTCCCAATGTTATACCCAATCTGCTCTTACCAAAATCAAGCAAGACCTTCAATCCGCCACTGACTAACAACAAATATCTATCCCCATTCTTTTAAACTTTATGAAGGCAATCAACACCCTTGATACTCTATCCTCTAACTATTATAGATGTCATTTTCTTTTAGTGCCGTCAGCTAGTTTAAATCATTCATCTCTAATGGCCCCCAGGTAGTGCTCATCCTAGATAAACCTCCACCCCAACCCCTCTCATAGTCTTCTGGTGTAGCTCTGGGTACATTAATTTCGCCATTACTTTTTTTTGTCTACATAAACAACCTCCATACATCTATCCAACACAATCTCTTACCTTCTAGCGAGTTCCAATCCACTGACTTGGGGGGGGGGGGCCTGCGGCATTCTCCACAATTTTCAATTGAATGCGGATAAATCCAAGGGAATCACAATTGGTTCACATCCCCCTCCTCAAACCCTAAATTATATTCCCACATTCACCATCGACACTGGACCTATCCCATTCTTCGCATCAGTCAATACCAAACTCTATCCTGGTAAGACCACATTTCCGAAATCACTTGCCAATCCATTTCCACTGTTTAACTGCTCGATCGGTTCCGTTATATCCTCCCATTACATACGTACCAACTCCTGGTTGCCTCGCTTGTCTTCCTCCAGTTTGACTACGGTTGAGTGGTGTACAGTGGTCTCTTTAAAGATCACTAGGCTCAGTTAAAACAGCAGATAAACTGTTTCCTAAGTGGCAACTCGTAGCACTCACTAATCCCAATTGAGATGGCTGAACTCATTTGTCTGCCACATACTTTCTTGGATCCATCCACTTCAGTACTATCATGACTAAAAGGCCCTCCTCGAATTCAAATCCCGCCCTTTTGACCTACTTATTCATTTGTTTCAATCTTTTGCTGTTGGTTCATTCTAGTCATCACATATGTACATAGACCCTTTATTATTTATGGGTTTATCACATTAGTGTAATGTTATGTACTTTTGCCTTTATTTTTGTCAGCTAGACAAAGGAATTCTGTTTTTCTTATGGTATAATGTCCTACAATAAATTGGTTTTTTTTAATTTCACAATTTTCATTAAACAAATTGAATTTATGGAAATATATCTAAACAAAAAATTAAGAAGTAGAAAGACAATATCTAGAGATGTTTTGAGTTTAGGCCGGGGACTTTGCGTCAGTTTCTTAAGACCTTGATGCATACCTACATAATGCTTGAAAATACTATTTGGTAATTTGTATAAAAAATAACTGATTCTAACTTCATGATTATTAACTCACTTTCTCAACTTGTAAGAAAAAGATTAATCTAAAAAAACAAACAATTTAAATGTATTAAATAAGTGATTTCTATTACTTATTGGCTTCCAAAACTTTATTTGTGGGATCTTTCAAATTATTTTTTTCTTCTTCACAGTGTCTTTAGTTATAGAGAAAAAAAAAAATCATAACTTCAAATCTTGAATGGATTCTGAGCTAGGACTTGAGAAATCTTCAAATTTAGCAAACAAGAATATATTTTTTTACATTTAATTTTTAGTACAGACTTCGCATTATTTTAATGTACCTAAAAACGATTCAGCAGAATATACATTTAATATTTCAGATCAATTTAGCTTCTTAGCTGGGGCTTGAAAAATCTTATATGTTTAATTTTTTATTTGTCTTCCTGTTATTGTATTTTGTAATATATAATAAACATTTTAGATCAATTGACTAATTTTTATGATCACCATGCTAAATAGCTGTTATTGTATGCATCATATCAAATATTATTCTTAAAAACCTATTTACATTATTTGAAGTTTAATGATATTGGCATGACTGATTAGGCTTCAACTACGTGCCACATAAGGTAATATGGGTTTTACTCTAATTATATAAAATAAATTTTGCTTACTTATTAAGTCTTGATTGTCAAATGGGAAGAAGTTAAAACCAGTGGTTCAAATATTGTTTTTAAAAAGAGAAAGTGATGCCATGGACTAGATTAACACCCAGGCATGTAACAATAAGTTGTCACTATATTCGTTTGTTCATAAACAGAATACTAATTACTTTTTTCTTCTTCCTTTTGGTGAAAAATAAGGCTCCTGTTTTGTCACCATTAGTATTAATCTTCAATTTCAATTTAAAGAGATACTTTTGAAAGTTATATAGTGAAGCATATGCATTAATGTTTTGTTACCATTAATATTAATCATCAATTTCAATTTAAAGAAATACTTTTGAAAGTTACATAGTGAAGCATAAAGAATTATTAAAATTGTAACATACCTCTATAATGACATAAATAATGTTGTGTTATCCACCAAAAGACCTAGCTGGACCAATTTGATTATAGGAATGTCATTGACAAGAGTATTAAACAGTATCTGAGATAAGACATACCCTTGCATTAACCATCTGTTTACAACACTGATTTAAATGATAAATTGTAATATTGAAGTTTTTAACAAATAAATAGAGCTTATTATTTTTATTATAGGCTTAGGAAACAAAAAACAAAACATTAAAAAAATCAGACAAAGCTGAACATTGCCAAACACATTTTTTAGGCCTGGTAGAGCCATGCCTGTATGCCCTGCAACGTCCATGGCAGATTTAGTATTTATATCATCATTTATAGGTTTCCTTTAGCATATTATCAATAGTTTGTTTTTTGCCCTCTCTGCCTCTATAAAAATGCTAACTTTTTCATTCGAATAATAGCGAAAGGTATTATGTTGAAAAAATAAAACTAGGGTAGGCAAGAAGAGTGTTATTCATCAAAAGGTACTCTACCATAAGCCTATAACACATTTCCTCATTAGATTCTTGAGTCTGGGAGACACCAATTAGTCTTTAACAGATGTTTGTTTGTTGACGAAGTCCATGGTAGAGACTGGTATTGTCATGACTAATGTGGACTGTATTGCTTAGATTAACAGCATTCGGCGGTCTGTAGGTAAAGGGAGTTGGGAAAGAAAGGTTGAGGCTGCTTGTGGTGCCCATGACTATGCATCCCTTCACTTGGGCCCTTACAAGAAAATGTACTATTGAGATGAACATAAGGTTATTTATTAAAATCTTAGGTGTGTGTGTGTATATATATATATATATATATATATATATATATAATATTAGACCATAGATCGATTTATTTAAAAAATAAAATTATTTTTTTAATATCACAAATATAGCTTTAAAATTAACAAGATAATAATAGCTTTACAAATCTAGGTTGTTAACAAATTTAGTATTATAAATGTAATTCATTATTTATTATGAAAAAAAAGACAAATATATCATGATTGTAAAGAAAATATGTAAAACCACTATAGCTGCAGCAATTGTATAATTCTCTTTGCTAACCATAGGCTGCATTGTCGAAATCAGAACAATAACTGATGAAGTTGCACCACAAATCAACAAAATCCATTGTAAATCACGCACAATCCAACTAAGAGAAAGAGGAATATAAATAACTATGGCATAACCATATGTACAAATAAGTTCCAGTGCTGAAATGTTCACCTAAAAAAAATTCATAGATTAATACAATTGCATTATTCATAATTAAGAATAAAACATTAATTTGCCTGTCATAACATTTCTTAAAAATCATAAAAGCTAACCTAGTATTCAGGATTTAATTATAAAATTAAAATTAAGGGTCTTGAAATGTTCTTTCAGGATTATTGTTTTGTATCCCACGATGTACTCTGAGTAAACGCATAGAACTTCAATTCTCTTTGGCTCATGTTCCCTTTTCAAAACCCTATTTAGTCTTCTGATTATAATATTCCATTCGTGACTATTAATTATTCAACCTTTGTTAAAAAATCTTGCCTTTACCATTGACTAAAACTTATTCTGGAACGAATACTTATCTTGATACATCTGTTGCTCAATTTTCACTATCAAATAACTCCACCATAGCCGTCATATCTTCCTGAAGCAAACCCACCACCTAATTTCTTCCTTATTTTAACTGTATGGACTTATGTATACTGCGAGATGTATAGCATAAATCAGCCCTGGCAACAGGGTAGCCTCTCTACGGATCTCAATTGAAACAACTTATACTGTGACTTCCAAGATTTCTCCCTGGGATCCCGGGCTGGTAAAATTTGCACTGCTAATCCTAGTTGGGATGGATGATCCCTCTTACTATCACCAATACTTCATTGGGCCATTCTTCAATAACATCATATCCACCAAAGAGCCCTTCTATTTATACTCATTTTTGTAATTCAAATTCAGTTAAATATTGTGATATGGAGAACCCCACTTATCAGACTTGTACTGCCTCTTTCCCCTAGAATTAGTAATTTTCATAGATGTCCCATTCTCATGATACTATATTTTTAATTATATTTACAGGATAAGTAATTTAAATGAGTTAAAATCAAATTTTGTAAATAGTGAAAATTTGAATAATGACAAAAAGAAACGACACAATTGTGTTAATGTTTACTTTTATGATTTAATCCTTCATCGCATCTATTAATCCTTGTATGAACATAAAAGACATGGACGTTTTCTATTGAGGTATAATATGTATTCGCTATAAATCTATTTTAAATCATGGGGAAAGGAAAAAAAAATTAAGATTAATTATCACACTGAAGCAACATATTGCATTGGAATATAATACTTATATTAAATTAGTTTAAGTTTCAGCCTCTATTGCTTATGTTTATATCTGCCTAACAACGAAAAATATAATAAGGGGTTTAGGATTCAGTCTGTCCTATAGTTCTGGATTTTGGGTGGATTATTGCTGATACCCTCAAAAAGCCTAAGTCATGTATTATATCTATAGTTGTATAGCCTGGTTGACTAATATATGAGTAGTTTTTTCCACTTTCATTTATTGAACAATAGCGGCATAAATGTCACTAATGACATTAGCTAGTGCAATTGTGTGCAGTAGTTGAGATGTAAACCAGATTGGAAAAGATCGAGAAGTTTGGACTCTTCCAGGAAAATGAAGAATTGAGATGGGACTAGTCTTTCAAAAAGATCTTCTCTTGAATTCTAGAGGCCAGAGATGGTTAGAAAAGATGGAGATTGTGAAATTGTCTTTTGGTAATGTAGGCTTAGGGTCTTATTTGCGCAGACAAGTTTTTTTTCTAACAAAATGCTCTAGGAAAGCTCTATTTTGAAGAGAAAATTGTACATATGAAAAAGAGCTTGCAGCATAACTGGAAGGCATAGTTTTACTAACTCCAACAGGACCAGTGGCATTAGTTTGCCCTCCACTTGCAGAGGTAATAAGGTCTGTGGGTGGGAGAGATGTAGTTAAAATAAAAGTAAAAAACCAAATGAGGGCTTGAAAGAAATAGGATGAGGCATGTAGTAAAATAGTAGAGGAGGCAGATACAAAATATGTATTTAGTTCATCAGGTGAGCCCCGGAGAAGCATCAGTGGCGCCAGAGAGGGAACATATTTGAAAGAGTTGGTATCAAGATGTCATTGCATGATCAAATGAAACTGTCATGTCTCTAAGTTGACCAGGTTACTAAATAGTCAGAACTACAGAGAAACGAAAACACAAGGAAAAAAAAAAAAAAAAATACTAACCCTTCTCTGTCACTATTATATTGGCTTCGGATAACCCTAAAATTATTGAGATTAAGCGTGCAGTTGATGACTACATTCACAATGAACTGTCCCTTTATTGCACACATCATTTCTTGGACTTACCTCTACAAAATTTCCCTTACCCAAAAACTTTTTTACCAATTACCATATTCAACATCAAAGCAGACTACTTTACAGTTTTTGTTGTCTACAAGTCACATTTGTTAAGAACAGTATATGGCATTGCACGGAATATTCCATTACCAGATACTGTAATATTCACAAATTACAAATAAGACAATGATAAAATGAGTAAAAAGTTGCTAATAATGTGTGTTAGACCTAATCAATAAAAAAAAAACATTAGTGACATCAGAGCACTAACACTTATAAAACACTCACAACAATAATATAGGAAGGTCAAAGACAATCAATGCTGCCTAGGAACAACAATCAAGTATGATAGTTTTTCTAAATATTAATGCAAGGCTTAAAATAGTAAACATAATTTCAAATAAGATTTAAGGTAAAAAATAATTATACTAAATTAAATAGTTCATACCTGTGAAGATAAGTACCATTTTAACATACTCCATAATACTACAGGTATTATCCATGAATATACAAATACAACTAACAAAGCTTTAGTAATTACATGGAACCCATATTTCCAATGATTACGTGCATCTCTGCTAGTTGTAAGATAATCTAGCATATTTGAACCTATAGCTATTGCGAATGCTAAAGTAAGGCATATCCATACAGGACCATATAAATCTGGCCTGCCCTTAATTAGGTTTTCATAATAATTTGCCTTTAAACTAGGTAGTAATGAACCTTTTAGTCTCTTCAAAACATCTTCAGTGTTTACATTAAAAAATTGCTGATAGTATGATAAAGAAAAAATCGTAGGGTTTAATAATCTTTGGCCATTTACATTGCTAGTATCTTCATCTCTTGTTAAATTAGAGTCTTGTTCTGGACTTTGGTAGCCTTCCTGAAACTCCAATAGAATGGCTTCTCTATCCTTAGTGTTGCTCATATTATCGTCGTTGAACATTCCATTCGTTTCTTCTAGAATGTTAAATTTAAAGAGAACATATCAACATAAAATCAGTCACTATCAAACACTGAGTTGTTCCTGAACGAACTAGTTCAAATAAAATTTAGCTAAGAGGAATATATAGAATAGTTTGTCTGCGAACGACACCTTGATAGATTATCAACATAATCCCCCTAGTTCCAATTGCAGGCAAACATTCTCTGCTCGTACAAGTCTTCCCGAGAAATGAATACCACGCTAATAAGATCGTCCCGTAATCTCCGCTTAATAATTATTTATCTACCTGACTGAAATAATAAAAAAAAATGTGCGTATAAGTAATAAGTATTCATACTTGTGAAACTTTATTAAATATATGAACTAATAGACATAACATTCTCCTCTTTTACCGTCGTAGCTATAGCATGAAGATCCTTACAGAACTTCTGTCGCCAAAAACAAGCACGCTTCTCCTGCTCCAGTCCATTTCTTTGGTGTAGAACGACTCCTTAAAATTCATTCCTTTTCTCTAGGTTACTGAGGTCTTCCTTCTGTTTGCGTCTCGAGAGTCACTCTGGGCAGTCTCCCCATATTCATTCTACCAACATTAAGCCACCACGGACTTGGGACCGTCAAGTCAAGGTTGTTTTAAATTCTCTTACAATGCTAATTGGTACAAATTTGGAAGACAGCAATGTTAATATTATGCTGGATACAGTTCCGGCTTGGACTGACTACTATCTAAAACTCACCTCCCCTGCTGGAACGGGACAGAACTACAGGTTAATTTATTCACTCAAGGTGATTTTTCGCCGGTCACCACCAGGGCCAAGAACCAAGCACTAGGGCACGACGCGATACGAACGGTTCTGCTAAAACAGATGCCAAGGAGAGGGATAGTACAACTCACCAAGGTGTACAATTCTTGTATCAAATATTGATCCCACTACTGAAGTCAGTCCGTACTCTACCAATTCTGCTCACTGCCAACCTATCAGCCAATTACAGCGCAAGGGAAAGATGTTCGAGGAAATTCTTCTGAATTATCTCAAAAAATACTACCGACGAACGGGATTCTGTGTTGGTTAGCGAGGAGTAAGCTCTCACCCGATGACATAGATTTGGTGCAGAGGAATCGGATACGATCACTCATTTGTCCGTCAGTCTGTTCTAAACGAGCTTATCCGTCTCCATAAATCGAAGTGGGGCTTCTACAATAGACATCTTAACTGAAACGATGACTCAAACATTCATCTGGGCGAAGATATTTCTGGGGAACCAGTTTAAGTTTTGGTTGGTGATTCAAATTTGTCCTCCCATCCAGTTTCCTTACTGTATTTTCCACTTAATCTGGTCTTACCAAAATTACACAAGACCTCCAACCCACCATTGAGCAACAATTAGACATATGAATTGTTATTAATGTAACAATACTTAATCTATTCCTATCCTCTTAGACTTTACAAAAGCATTTGGTTGGTACCTTTGATCACTCCATCCGTCAATCAAAACTACTATTGATCTATTATTCTCACAGTTCTATCAGTTGGTTTAAATCATTCATCTCTGCTCACTGTTGTCTTCCGGTGTGCCGCATGGTTTGACAATTTCTCCATTAGGTTTCTATGTCTATATCAACGACATCCATACAGCTTATACGTCGAAGACACCTATAATTTACCAACCCTTTCTTCTTCGTGAGCTCCAAACCCATGAATATTTAGATTTCTCATCTCATAAATATACATACTTTGTTCGTTTTTCTCTAACAGTGCTACATACCTTTGGAATTCTATTCCCATTGACATCCATCGTTAATCAACTTTCCAAATCTTTAAATCTAGACTTCACTAGTTCTTTATCTCATTCCAATCCAATTTATTATGCCTTGGGACTAGAATCACAGCTGACACAATCTCCAAAGCAACTTTAGCCTAAATGAACCTCCAGAAAACTATTGAAGATCTGCAATCAAATGCTCAAGACTCACATTTCTTTTTAAATACTCTTCTGGTGAACTTCACCAGTCTTAGTTGTCATTCAGGCTCTGTCAGTACAGCTAGCAGTTAATCGGGAAGTGTTCTATGGGCCTGGTTTTGCGGGTAAACGACCATTAGAGAGTTGAAAGGGAGGGCCTTGGTTTCCTCAGTGAATGGGTGTAAGAAGGTCCGAGAAATGAAGACCACGCTGACGAAGCAGGTGGGGATTGCTTTTGAAAACACCGCCCATTTGAAAGAGCTGTAGCAGAACAATTATTAGGGGTATAAGATTTTAAAAAACATTCAGTGCAGTAATTATTAAAATAATCTTAAACAAGAAAAGATGTGGCATGTCATACAACTAATAACAAACAAAAAAATAAAAGGTATTTTTTTTAAATAAAAATATTTGATGTTAGAAAATAAAAAACAAACTTTTATTATACATATATAAAAGCATGTATAATTTTTTTTAATGACTATACAAAAACAGCATGGTATTTTGCACAATAACTAAATGTTATAACAATACAATATTTTATCAAATAAGCTTAAAAATTATAGATAATCATAATTATAGATAGCTATAATCTGTACTTATATGTTTAAATATTTATTTTAAGTTTTTAAAGTAAAAAAGAAAGGAAGCGACTCACACAAGTACATTTATAGAATATTTGTTTAATACTTTATAAATATACCTAACATAAATTAATGGAAGACTTTTAATTACTGTACAATTTCTGTTTATTAACAAATCATTGGCTATTGATTCTATATAAATAATGATTTATAAAACAATATTAGGAAAATAAATCATGAAAAAATAAGCTTCTTTAACAACATTTAAAAATAAATTGATTAAAAAAACAAAACAAATTTAAAAGTTTAGATGGAAAAATAAATCAACAACGAATGTATAAGCAGATGGCATTCAATATAAAACTAATTGATATGTACATGATGGCTACAGAAATCACTTGCTGTTTGCTCTAAGCTTCTTAATTAAGAAAAGTTGGAATATTGAAAAAAATATTAAATAAATATAAATCACATTTCGATATTAAACTGGAATTTTCTATAAACTTTAATTAAAGAACATAATACTAATAAATACATCCAATTAAAACAGGTGAAAATTGGTAAGACTATCCTGAAAAAAAGAAATTTTTGCTTTATAACGCAAAATACAAATTCTTAATATGGAAGTAATACAGAGCTCCAAAATTATTCCAACTAAACAGTATTTTGTTTTTAATAGGCACACTTCATAAATATCACTGATATACAATAATACAGTTTAGATTGTTAAGATTTCTAAAAGGCACTCTGACGCCATATTTTGTCTAACAGTTCAATGTATGGAAAACACACATATAAAAAATACTTTTACTAGTACAAAAGATGAAAGCTATAACTATAAAGTATTACTGAGATGTACACTAATCCAGTAACTTTTATTACACCCATTCTGTTATATGCTGAAACAGTACAAATATAAATTCATATTATTTAATAAATATCTTCACCATAGCTGAACTACATCTTATAGGTATATTTAATATAACTAAACCTAAAATAATTTATTTTAACCATTTCCAGCAGTATGGTTATTTTATATGAAAGTTCAGACACAATTAATCAACATGCCTTAAAAAAAAAATACACATCTCTTTGATTAAGAAGCTTCTGTGATTGGAAGAGTAAATTTTAAGACTACTTAAAAAAAAAATTGTAACAGTCACAACAAAAAATAGAGAAAGTTTTATTTAAAAAAATCATGTAAAATTAAGATTCTTAAACTCAATAGTCATGCATTATTTGTAACTATAATTTGAATATAACAGTAAAATAAAAATCATTAATATTACTTTTACAAATATATAATAACTGAAGCCATTACATATTGAGACAAAAGCTTTTCTATGATGACGAGTGAATATTATAATAATATCCAAGGTAATCAATAGACATCACCAGGCCCGAGGGGAAAACCCCCCCCATAGCTTTAAGGATTTATTACCGCAGAGCATTTCCCCCCTTGTGGACAACCATGATCATTTAAAATTGGACCAAACGCAAACAGTGTGGGGTTAAATTTTTTTTTAAACCAAATAATAAACAGAAATAATTACATAACTCTACATACACACTTTGTAAATCAGTCTTAGTTATTCGAGCCAAACATATCTGAAAATGAAATAAATATTTGCATTAATTACTTTAAAATACAATATATATTCAGAAGACAGATTTCGATAACTCATTAAAGGCAGCAGATTCATTTGTATGAAAATAAGTGAAATATAATACTTAATTTTGATAAAATATGGATAGTATAATTTAACTTTTAAAATTGTGACTTTTTTTATAAAATATACTTTAATAGCTTTATTTAAAAGTTCCTACACCATTATGCAAATCATCTTTAAAATTAAATACAGTTTAAAATGTTCAAACAGAAACCCTAACTGATCGAGTCTGCTAATTGATAGGATAGCTTGATTTAATTTTAGCCTTAATCTTAATTTGAGAATAAGAATTCCTTTTGTCTAAGTCCTTTTAAAATATCAGAAATCAACCATGTCTTTGAATCTAGAATTAATAGATCTTTGAAATTATTATTATATATATGTTATTTTGTTTCGTTACCAATGTCAATCTAGCAACAATTTACACTAATATTCTAGGTTTCCAGTTTTTTTCTCTTATGTCCAAAATAAATTTCCTGAAATGAACTGTGCATTGAATTTACAATTTAATCTGTTTTTATTTGTTGACGCAACATTGAATGAACAATTGATGCAGAATTTATTGAACTTTCCATAATTTCCACTAACCAAAAAAGCCCTATGAGAAGACAATTGTTGAGCTAACAGGAAAAGTATAAATATAATAGAATATTATTAAAAACCCCTTAATTCTTTCTAATTTGTCCCTCTATTTTTTTCAATGACTATAAAATTGATCATAAAATATAATAATAACTGATAAAACTGCAAATAGGATTTTTTGTGTTAAAAAAATTAATTAAAATTTAAAAAAAAAATGTTTATTTGGGTTAAATACCCTACTTCTTAGGGCAGGAAAGGCGGGTTATCTATAGGTTACCACCCTTTTCTAGTCAGTGTTAATGCTGGTTTTATTTAGTGGGTTTACAAGGAAATTAAATCTGCTCTCCCAGTTAGGAAGCAAACTTCAACCATTCCAGGGCTGATGCAGATAAACGAGTGATTATCCATTAAGTTACCATGAAGATATTAAATTATATGTATATATATAATTTTACAAATAAATTGTTTAGATGCATTCAAAATTGTATACAAGCTGTTATTAAATCAAATAGATTTGTAAGAATATAATAAACAATAATATTTACAAAGATAATGCTTATGTATTAAGATATAAACAAATAACTATTTACACCAGTATGATATATTTACAATACACTAGGTTAACAATATTGTAGTTTTTGATCGTGTTATATCATTTTAAATAAGTTTTTATTCCTAAGAAAGCTAAATATAATTGATGGCTGAAATTGACATTTTATTTACTTTACAAATACTCTATTCTTAAATATCAAAAAACTTTCAAATCTCAATCGGAATCAAAATAAAACCACCAAGTTTTTAATAATTATTCTCAATACTTAAAAACATATAACAAAAATAAATAAAAAGCATTTCATAAACATATGAAGTTATGAGTGTAAGCTAGTTCTTATAATCTAGTAATATTTCTGTATAATAATTATGTAAAGTATTTTGGAATTTTAACTAAATATCTAATATCTATACATTTTTGCAAACTTTTAAATGAATATATAAACCCAGGAGGTAATAACATACTTCATTAACCAATTTTTAGAATATTTTTTCTTCTTTAAGTAATAAGCAATTGGAATAAGCCATTTTTATTGGAATTAATCAAAGACTACAAGAAGTAAATAATTTCAACTAAATTGTTAAAATGTTACAATGAAAATTTGGAAGTACTATAAAACCCCATAATACTGTAAATTAATTAATCAAAATCTTCTCAAGTAAAAAAAAAATTAAAACCAAATTATAGATTTGAAGTGAATTACAAGAAGAAGAATTAAACACTTAAATGTACCAACATCTAAATGTTTACATTAATCAGTAATGTAAAGAACATCTGTTTTATCAACATGGTTTGCTTTGACTATGAAAAGTGATACACTATATAAAAAAATCTCTTTTACATATTTATAAGTGATAATAAAGCAAAGTCAAAACAATAAGCAATGATCTAAGGGTAATTCCTGGTTTACCATGGAATTTTAATAACGAGGGCTTTTCATTGGAAATTGGTTTGATTTGATGTAAACTTAGCATTTTCTTCTCTATCACTAAACAAATACGTTAAACCTTTTAGTGTTGAACAACGATATGTATCATTGTGTATTTGATAGCACCTCGCTATTTGCATGGCAAAAGAACTCTTCACCCCAATATAAATCAATCTCCCTATGTGAGATGTTCCACAAAGTGAATAATTTGTTTATGGGTTTAATTTTTAGTTCTTTGTCTTGATAATAGTAATTTTGTTTAAAATAATTGAAAATGCAATATTTATGCTTTTTATATTTAGATTAAGAAAAAAAAAATTATATTGGGCCTGGGTCCCATATGAATAACAATATGTTATAAATGATTAAATTCAATTCTGGCTAACAAAAAATAAATAGTACATTACAAAGAGAAAAAGCTAAGTAAAAATAGAATATATATCTCAATCAGAAAAAATAAATACAATTTTCTAGATAACACTCTAGTAAATAAATACATAATTGTTACAAAAATAAAGAACAATAAAAAACTTAATTAAAAAGAAAACCACGAATTTTACAAATACCAGATACATAAACAATAGTAATAATGAGGGTATATGCATATATATATATATATATATATGATGTTGGACAAATCATAGTAGAGATAAGTAAATACTTCTCTAGCTAACAAGTATTTGATGGTGAGCGAGCAGGTTTTGAATGCCAAGAAGCCGGATATCAAAAGGAATGAAATTCTACAGAAAGGTGAAGTAGGTCAAATGAAGCAGTTCTGTGGGATGGAGTATAATGGTCAGAAAAGCGAGGTCTGGTGTTTAGGGAGTAGACTTAGGATTTAAACGGTAGGAGATCGTAAATGTAGAAGGGGTGGTAAAAATTAATGGTTTGGAAATGTTATGAACCAAAGAAATACTATCTATGGAAGGAGGGAAAGAGCCTACGTAGATAATGGGAAACACAGATCTTAGAGACAAAAAGACAAATCTTATGAAGCTACTTATAAAATTACATGTTCTACAACATTAAACTATGACTAAAAAATGATTATTCTTATTTGCAAATACTGTTTTTAAAATTAACCTGATGTTTTCTAATGATTTTGCATAAATATTATTAGTTTTCTAAACAGATTAGTTTTTTTGTCAAGGAAATTAAAATATAATTGGAATTAACTTATTATCCCTTTATTTTCTTCTTTGTTTTTATATTTTTCTCAAATCAATTAAATCAAATTTGGTATTCTTCGCTTAGGTACAATTTCAGTCGGTACAGAAAGGGATAAAGGAAAAACTGGATATCATAAATTTTCATGTTAATTAGTTGGACTTTTACATTTCCCATTATTGTTATTTTGAACAAGTTTTTCCCATATAACTATATTAAATGCAATGAATAAAAAAACAACATAAAATTGAATAAAAAGCAATGTAAATTATATTTATCCATCCAAATGGACTTCATATTTATACACAATGAGATTAAAATGGTATGTTTTAAAATAAGTGCTATAAGATTATCATCTTACTGTACTCTTCCTTATCAGAAAGAGTGGTTCAAGATTGTTTTGTCATACTTCATGTTGTTTGTTTAATTGTAACTAAAATGACTGTTTTAATTTAGGAACTTGAAGTAAAACTTTTTTCCTTTAATATACCTCACCTCTTATTATACACAATACAAATTGAAGGAACTTAAACATCTGCTTATACATTCCTACATTCATGAAAAGGGATTCACATTATAGTCAACTAAATAAACAAGTTTAAATGCTTATTAACAATATATATAAATTTTCAAATATTAAATTTATAGTAACTAAAATAATTTTAAAGACTCAATAATTCTTACCCAAAGAAAAATTAGTGTTTTGTGTCCTGGATAATGAAATTTGTGGTAACAAAGTGAAATTATCGGTACACTAACAAAAAAAAGCCTTAAAAATCCATCACATAAAAGGCATGTAACTTCATATTTCTAGGTCCTCATATCACATTTCTATAGCAATTATAAATTTACAAATTTACAGCCCATTTATATACAATGCTAAAGTAAGAAACACATAATTATAAATAAAACATATTTAAAAAAATTATATATTAGAAACAAAATAAGTTGTATTTGATTAGTAAATGTGCTGACCTGATATTTTTTACTCATCGTGACCAATAAACTCAAAGAATAGAAGGAAAATGAAACAGAAATTTTTTAAATTGATTTTAATTTTATAGTGTTGCTAAAAAATAATTAAATATATGTTTCTTTATTTACATTAAAAATGAAATATTGAAAATAATTTTAGTTATCCTCCCAAGCTATGTAATTTATTTAGTGAAGCAATACTTACTAATTAATAATGATACTACAAATTTACAATATGTAATTGTATTGCCTTGTAGAAAAACTATTAATAATCTTAAAAATTACAAATAATCAAGCTAAACAAAAAAATATTTTCAAAATACTATTAAGATTCGGTTAAAAATGAATATTTGACTGCAGTAAACAAACATAAATGGGGCAAATATCAGAGAGACCAAACCAGACAGTCCTACTTGTTATAAATGTTAGAAGTGGGAATAAAAAATTGTGAAGATGGCCAAAATTAATGAATAAATACTTAGCAATGACCCCAATACTAATCACATGATTTTGGAACAAAATACCCAAGTATAAGCTGCCTACTCAACATCAATTCTTAGACATTAAAACAGACTAACATAGTACTAAGCGATGGAAGAGAATAGTACACTAGTAATTTAGACCAACATTTTTTTATCTCCTGGATATTTAAACATTCAACAGTGGCACAACAAAGTTCTGCTACGTAGGTGCAAATTAGTTTTAGTGATTAGTTGTAAAGTGTGAACTGTTTTTTTTTTTTAGGATGTTAGTGTATAAGTCTAAAGATTAGTGTGTATAATTAGTTAAGTTGTTTTCTGTTCTTTGTTAAGTGTGACCTCTATTTGAGTCTTTTGCCCAAGTTTATAACAAGATATTGGACAGAAACAGTTGCAGGTATTATGGATAAGTTAAGACAATGAAATTGGCATGATTGATAGCATAGTGTAAAGGTTTTTACTTTTGAATGTGTGGGCTTGTTGCTCAAGTTAGTGTTCATTTAGATTCACATGCTAATATCCCACCTTCCTATCACATCCAAGGGCTCTTGAAGAGAATAAATGGGAACTAAGGGATCATTAGTACATGCAAGATAGATATGTAATCATTCCTGCTATAATCGGTAGGTAAGTTGCATCAATTTACTTTAACATTTTTCAATCATAAAATGAGCCCTCACAGATTCTACTTTTTCAACTTACAAGCTAATTATTGCACTATATTTTATAAAATAACTTGTAAGATTTTTTCTGAGAAACATAAAACAACATTTAGATTTGGAGAAGAAAAAGGAAGAAAGAAAGAAGAGGGATTTGGCATGAATATGGGAAAATACACTAAGTATTTCCCTGGCTTTGCAATGGGTTGGTGTAGGAGAACACTCTTTCATATCAAAGGAAGGAGCCCGAAAACCTGTCTACCGAAATTAATTAAGAAAATAATTGCATTATATATATATAAATAAATTACCAAGCTTTATTGTCATTCATATTAACAAAAACTGCACACTTTAACTAATCCCATCTGTTAAACCAAATGGATATTTATAAAAAGAAATTATATACAAAATTTGTTTCTTTGTAAACAAACTTCTATGTATTCTTTGAAGTTTAGCATAAGTAATAATATTGTGAATAGCATTTATAAACTGTCAAAGTAGATCCACTTGGCTCATAGTGACCAATGGCTTGGGCATGTTTTTTTTTACTTGCTTCACTGTGAGTGACACAGAGGCACACTGTACCTCCACAATGCCCCTCTGTGATGAGAATATGTATAAAAAAAACATAGGAACGAAAATCAAAAATTTTGAAAAAAAAAAATTAATCTGGTTCTCTGAAGGGACAATATTATATAGTTGGTTTAACTTCTTACTTTTCCTGATAATGAGGTTTTAATTGCTTAATGTAGGTTCCAGGTTAAGTACTTTTTAGCTTTGGAAATCGCAATGAAAAATATGGGGCTTCTGATATGAATAAAACTAAATACAATCAAACAAATCATCTACAAACTGACTGACCTTGAGTACTCTACCCTGAATAATATATGTCAATGTCTAAATGAAGAATTGACCACTTTCATTTATTTTATATGATTCTGTTTGTTTTATATATATTTATTTATTGTAATGTTCGGATATGCAGTTGAAGTGGGAATTTTAACAAACAATTCTGCCCAAAAATTGTTTTTGATGTTCATGCATTTTTGATTATTTTAAATAGAATACATTGTCAGGTTTGATTATCATGATGAAAACAGAGAGATGGCAAAAAAAAAATGTATAATGATATTCCGCAAAAGAGAAAGAACACCAACTAAGACATGAACCCAGGACAAACAAATGATTCACTGCTGACAGGACAGAATATCAGATATGTAGTTATTTAACTCATGAATAAAAAAATGTTTCTATTTTTTTTCCTTTTTGTAAGCAAGAATCAATTTTTAATTTATTATGTTTATGGGAGTACTATGTTATTGGTCCCACATTTAAGTTGATTTTATGTCAATCTTTTTTGACTTGAAAAGTTGTTAAAAGGTTAAGGGTTCATTAATAGAAATAATAAGATAGTAATGTAAAAGAAAGGCTTCAGACCAGTCCCCATCTATGGTTAGGCAAGTCTCTATAGGATCCCCAGGATCGGCTTATGTTCTTAAGGAAGGAAGAGGAACCTATATAAAGTTTGTTCCTAAACTATTGTGATAGTAAACTGTAAAGCATTGTCAGTGCATAGGAAAGTTGTTTTTTTTCTTTAAAAGACTAATTGTAAAACCTGGCTGCTTTTAAAATTCTTTTATCTGACTGAAGTAAGTAGGTACCAGATTATTGGAATCAAATTTAACCATTAGAATATGATAATTAGTGTAACCAGAAATGATCTTTCATCTTGAATTAAAATGTTATTAAGGGAGATCTGAATAAAAATAAATAATTACTTTTACTTCTTGTTTAATTTGTAGGTTAAGTATTGTATATATTTACCAATGTTTACTAGTAAACAACACATGTAATATTGTTCCATAACTGTAATTATTCAACTGTACGGATAAAACACAACACTTACTTATAAGTAAATATTAGTTTATTTTCAGAGAAGCTTTACACAATGCAATTGCAATAAGTTTATGAATCTTTGACAATATATCAGTATACTAATTCATTATTTTGAGGAAATGATTTATTATTTTAAATATTGATTTACACCGTTTAAATCTTTATATTTAAATGTTGATATACATTTCAAGAACTATTATCTAGCTCAAGATCAATATTTAGTAATTAATGATCAACCAAATTTTTAGTAATTAATATTTAAAAAAGAAGGCTACAAGATTCCTTTTATAAGTTGTATTTTGTATTATTATATGACAAACTTACACGATGAAAATAAAAAAAAAATCCTCAGAAAAAAGGATTTGATGAAAAACTTTACATATTTTATAGATATTCTCAAAAATACCAGTATCTAATATTGTAACAAATTAAATCTGAATAAATTATTTAATCAAAAAGTGACAGTGCCCAGGGTTTCCCAGGCAAGGCCAGTTAAATGAAAATATTAACATTAAGTAGATTCACCATTTAAATGAAAATAAAGTTAATAAATTATCTTTGTGTTAAATAAGTCTACCTCTTATAGCAATGTCTCAAACTACTGCTTCGTAACATTACAGTTCCTTGTCATGATTATTTTTTATACCTTAAAACATCTATATAGATAGTAATAGATGCCAGTCGTAGGTCTACTTAACCTACAAACAATAACCACGTCTTTTTAATAATCAACACTTAATTTGTTTTCCATTTCAGTGACGTAATCATGATGGGTGCATTTTGGGGATATCTCCCTAATTCTATAAACAAATTGAAAAAAAAGGTGTATTGTACTAAATTTGTAAGCATGATTGGTTTAGAACATCTTGCATTGAGTTAAAACTATTACTGATTAGGAATAAAATTCTGGTTATACCCCTACCCTCCCAGAGTAAGATTCTAAACAAATAAAAATACAAATTTATAATCTTAATATGTAAGCAGGCAAGTACTTAATAGAGAGTAGGCTAATATTTGATTGAGTGTAGACTGTAAAATAATTATTAAACAGTGGGAAATAACATAGATAATAAACAGTAGTCCACTAAAATGAATCACAGGGGTGGAGAAGTATTATATTAATAATTAAACAGTGATAATTACAGTTACCAGCGGAAACCTGTCACTTGTCACTAGTACCCAAAGCAGTGAAATTAAATTATAGTATTGTAACAAATAAAATTGAATATAAAAAAAAACATTCATCACAGAAAAAAATAAAAACAAACTGAGAAAATTGACTTCTAGCTGTAAATAATTTATATTTTTCTGTAAGTTTATACAAACCACTAGAAACCATGGGGTAGCTTTAAATTGATGAAATATTTAAGACATCTGTTTAACCATAGTGATTTTTGTTAAATATATACCCGATAAAATGAAATATCTTTTAGTTAGAAGTAAAATTGAACCAATAATGTGTTATGATATTCAAATTATCAATCAACCCATAACTATATGAGCCACTCTAGATACCAACTTTTTTTAAATTAGCGTACCAGGAGAATGCAGAGTAGAATAATGTTTTTGTATCAAACTTTTGGGTTTGTTGATTTGGCTAAAATTAATCTTACGTTTTTAGGGGTTTTTGTTTTCTAACTAGCAAATATAATCCAACAAATTAAGATTTTTAATAATTGAAAATGTCTATCCCTATTTCAAGGAACACAGAATTCCTGCTTAATAAACTAGACCTCTATATACAGCAACATTTTTTTGAGAGAAAAATTAAAGTCTAAGTAATCCTGCAGTGCAAGACCATGAACAAATGAATGCATAGACAGATACACACATAGCTAATTATGAAAGTAAGGGTGATTTTTAAGGTTACATTGTAAAACAAATAACTTGATAACTATAAGTGATTTAGTAAGAAGCTGTTTGCATTAGTTGGTGGTATATAGTAATAAATACATAATCTGCAGTATGAGATTTTTTGTTGACCTATCTTGAAAAATTAATTGTTAAAAGTTATATATATTTTCTAGTGGGTGTGGGATATGATATAGATAATCAAGGTTCTAGTGATTTTTTTTCCAACAGTAATAATTTTAAGAAATAGTGAACGAAATAAATCTCTTTGAAGCCTCACATATTTAGTTCATAGCAAAAAAAAAACATAGCGAAGTGGGGTATGATGAAATTGAAAATTATGGTATAAACTAGAACCAATATAAGAGATCCATACTGATAATAAATCAATGAAAGAAAAGCTTAAAAGGCTAAGTTATATTACTTTATGCAAATAACACATACAGTAAAACAAAAAGTATTAAACTTATAAAATCACTGTTTTGAAATGAAAAAACAAACAAAAAAAAATTCTAAATTTAAATAAATTAATATTTTAATATTTAACGTTTTTTTAAATCAAATTTAGTACAATTATCTTTCAATGTAGTTTAATATTTAACATTTTTTATGATATATATGTATATATCATAATACACATTTTCAATTCAATTTATTTTGTTTCATTAATATACATTTTTTTAAAATATGATTCACAGAAAATAATTACATTTGTATGTACATATCTCAATAATTTTTAATCACAGATATATCCTTGCTTTTCTAATGACATGCTAAAGCATATCTTTAGCACATAATATAATTTTTTTAATAGTTATATTGACCTAATTTATGATAAAATCAAGATAGTAGTATGAAGGATAATGATATGAAAAAATAATTAATTATTAAATGCATGATACTAAACTAAGGATAGACATGTGACAGAGATTAAGTTACTATTCAGCTAGATCTAACTAGACCATTTTCTGATTTATGATTTTTTTTAAAGGTTTAAAATGATCAATCAGTTGACAAAAAGGAAAACTTGGTACAGAAAAATTAATTTTACATGAGAATAATGTATCCTAGCATATATCATACAGATATATTCAATATTTTTGAACTATATGGACCATTAATTTAAATTAACAATATACCCATAAAATCTGCAAATCAAATTCAGATAATATACTCACACGTACACTCAAGCTCACACCTGCACAATAAATATTTTAATAATGTATGCTTTTTCTTTTTTCTCTGAATTTAACTACCAACCAGATGCTGTAATTAGTGTATAAATAAATTTATTAATAAAAAAACAACGGTTAACATAATGTATATACAAATATTTTACTAATTTAACAAATGCTATTATATCTTTTCATTTTTAAGTAGGCTAGAAATTGATACAATTAAATGTACCAGAGATACTAAACAATCACAATAACAAAGTGAAAATCACTTTTCAGTAAATATCAATAACAGCATGGAGCTGTTACATGGAAATCATAATTAAAAAAAAAAATAGTCAAAATTCATTTTTTTTTCTGAAACTTTGGTTAATAATTTACAAGAGAATTATGTTACAAAATTATAGTTTATGGTTCGAGGTGAGCCAAGTTAGTCCTTCATACAAACCATCTCCAGTGGTGGCACAAGATGGCTGTACATACCAATTACGGTCTCTTATACGAGTCAAACCAAGCTTCTCTTGAATTTCGTGAGGCTTCATTGCTGAAAAAAAATAAAAATAGTTAACTGAAAAGAATTAAAAAAAAAAATCATAAATTAAATGTGCAGCACATATCTTAAAGAGATAAGTCTTACTAAGATTTGGAAGAGATAATGGCACCATAGATCAGCAACTCGTACAAAACGTAAGGGGGATTCTCTACTCTCATTAAATTCAAATTATAGTTAGATATGCACAAACTTTGGATAACACATTGTTTAATATCTTCCTCAAAATATCACATGTGGAATCGAAACCTCAAAATTTTGACATTATTAGTTCCCTTAATTTCTAACTGTCATCAGATTCACAGCAACTTTTGAATTAATATTGTTTACTATATATACATTCTCTAGCTCCTAATGGAAAAAAGGTCTGCCTGCTATGGTTTTCACTACTGGTCAGCAGCCAGATTTTTCACCTCTCCTTATGTCCTACTAGTCCGCCAAATCTAATCCATCACTGATCTATTTCAAGTCCTAGTTCGTCCTCATTGTTAGAACCCAGGAACTTTCAGTCAAGTGCTTACTTCTCAATCACTCTATTGTGTTGCCTATAAGTGTGCTAATCCATTTCCATTTGCAATTTTTAATATGAACGTCAATGTGCCCTTGACCAGTCTTATTCTACTATCTCTGGCCAGCAGATTCTAAGGATTCTCAAAGCATTGATTGAATACTGTTTATTGCTTTACTAAAAATACTAAGTGGGAGGGGGTCAATTTATAGTTGGGGGTGGCCCTTGAGACCATACTCCTCTTTATCTAACAAATATTTTTTAATGTTAGATTCATAATAAAGGGTGTCCCAGAATTAACGCAAGATTTGAATTTGCCGCCATTTGTGCGATAGTGTTTGGTAGCCGCAGTTCGAAAATTTCATACAAAATATGGTCAGAATAGTTTTTTGACTTTATCAACTGGATCAGTCGGCACAGCTAAATTTATGCTAATGTGGAATCCTGATTCTAGTGTTTAAAGGACCTAAAGAAAAAAACACCACTTTACTAACTAATTGCAACTAGAAAGTAAGTAAGAATGTTTAAATGTGATGGAAGAAGTATTGGGAGCATCAGACAACTGTCAAAAATAATGTATTTATGTATTTACTAATATTAACTTTTTTTTATCATAGATTTGCTCACAGTACCACAATGTTTATGCCTTTGTTAGAAGACAAAGTTTAAAATAAAATTATTAATAATAGTGGGATTTATACCATAACAAAAATTGTTAATAATGTTAAAATAAATTATTTCAACTGCTATTTCATACATTACTGGTTTTCATGAAGTCTACATTATTTTTACACATTTTTGTAAAATTGCGGTGGCCTATATTAAGATTAAAAAATAATACAAATAAAACAATTATAATACGCTAAAATTAAAATGCAGAGGAGGAGATTGAGTATTTCATGACATCTACATAAACCATGTTTTTATTTAACTGCCATCTTAGTTTTTCTATTTACTATTAAAGCATAATCATTAAAGGATTTTACCATCGGGTAAATCCTGCTTGTTGGCAAATATGAGGATGATAGCATCTCTCATCTCTCTATCATTGATTATTCGATGAAGTTCTTGCTTTGCTTCATCTATTCTATCCCTATCAGCACAGTCAACAACAAATATTAAACCTTGAGTTCCAGTATAATAATGGCGCCAAAGTGGACGAATTTTGTCTTGACCACCAACATCCTAAAAAAAAAAAATTGAGTTATATTAATTAATTAACTATGTTATCATAAAAAACTAGTAAGCAGGCCAGCTAATTTCAACTTGACTGTCAAGGGGCAGAATGGATTAAACCCATAGAGTAAAATTATGTTCACTTATTTATAAGAATTAAAAGGACATTTATAAGAAGTTCAAAATGAATAATAGTTTATTTTATAATGCTTCATTTAATCTGATAACAGTGTTAACTATGAAGATAGATAACAATAGAAAGGAAGGATTGATGATGCTCTGAATCTCTTGATGAGTTTATTAACTGGAACTACAACAAATGTGTAAAGACTCTCACTTAAACATATACTAAGCAAAATATGAATCACTCAAGGGCTTTCCAACCATCTAAAGTTTTCAGCTTATCTACTTCACAAGGTCCCATAATGATTGTTAACTGCTCCATGAAAGTGTTGAAGAATACTGCCGCTCTGGCAAGTGGTTTTGGTATCATGAATTTAGTTAGTAGTGGATAGTAATCTCTCATCACCCCAAGGATGTAAGGACATGGTTAGGATAAGATAAGGATAGATAGGATCAGGGTAGGGACATGATTTCTCCTCACACCGATTACTAGTTCGCTAAGATCTCCTATTGCTCCCAACATTTCCTATATACTACCATCTACCGATCCCCCTGAGTAGAGTTTTAGTACCTTTTATCATGTTTTACAAACTACTCTATTAAACTTTGCACCTTCATCATATCAGCTGAAGAACTTACCTAAACAGCAATTTCTTTTCGGACTTCCTAGACAAAAGGAACAAGGGTATTCTCCAGATCCCTCACCTCCCTAAATCTTTCTTTCTCTACTTGATCCGATCTTATCAAAATCATTGTATTAAATCCGGTTTTCGTTGTTGAACATTAAAATATTACTATCTTAATTTTTAAGGATTTCAGTAAAGCTTTAGATATCTTTGACCACTCTAATCTTCTGTAAAAACTTCATAATGTTGTCAACTAGTTCCCATCTCTCATTTCAACCATTCATAAGTAGTCCTTGTAACCAGTCCACTTCCTCTGTATTCAGGGGTGGTATAAGACCCATGCATTTCCCTAATAAGAAGTTCTTATTTCCTAAATCAACAATCTTAATACAACACTTATCTACACAACATCTTCAATGAGACGATGATGTGCAGATATACATAACAAGGAAGGTGAAGTTAGTCTGGTTTGCTGACAGTACAGTTAAGTGCAGCCAGGAAAGAACCCTCCTGTTATCATTAGCAAGCTGGGTAACCTGGACATCTCTACTGGACCTCCTCTCTGCTGTTCTCTATTATATCTCTTGAACAATATTATTTGTATTTTAAATGCTCACAAATCCTTTGCTTCACCTTGAATAATGTTAACCGACCTCTCTCTACTATCCTCAACCTGCTTTTTTGTTTTCTCCCTTTTCCATTCTTTCTTCTTCATTTCTTATTACCGAACCTCTTGATATATATCATATATCTCCTCTTTGCTAAAATTATGTTCACTTATTTATAAGGATTAAAAGGACATTTATAAGAAGTTCAAAATGAATAATAGTTTATTTTATAATGCTTCATTTAATCTGATCTCAGGGTATTATTGGTTCTAATGATAATTTTGTCTATTTCAAATATTTCGTATTAACATAATTGGTTATAGAAATGTATGTATAACTTAAATGATGGTTACCTAATACAAACAATAATAACATGGATACATTCTTTCTTGTTGGGGAATGAGTGGTCTCACTCAATTTAAACAATTTGTAGGAAGAGGGTCAAATGAATTTAAGACCCAAAACGGCTGCAATAGGATCAATGCTCACCGCAGATCATTAGAAATCCTGCCTGAAGTTTGCCACAGAAAACTGTCATTGGAGTGAAAATTGAGTATTGAGTTTATTAACGAGTCTGGTTTCATTCTCCATGCCCCATATGGAGATCTTAGAGTTTATCGAAGGCCTAGGGAGTGCACCTTGAATCTGATAAGATTCAATTTGGTGGTGGCTTAATGATGGTATGTGGAAGGATTTCTTAGTATGCAAAAATGTACACTTTAAAAGATTATGTGATACCATACAGTAGTTATTTTTGTTAGATGCACAATAATGCAAGGGATTTGTAGTGGAGTATCTTCAGTAAATTGGTAGTCAAACTCTGAGAGGCTCATCAGCTCATAGCCCTGATTAAAACCCCATTGAGGACCTTTGGCATGAGCTTGGCAGATGTGCCAGACCCTGAAATTGTTGGAGCAATTCCTCTTTATATTGTAGTATTTATATATATTATATTGTTATTAGTTATTAATGTAAAGTTATCAAGTCACCATTTGTGGCAACACTGTGTTCCCCCTTCTACTGTTAAGTCAGTCGGGTTTTGTATCTTGTGACCGTATGTATAGCTGTGTTATAATAAAGTATTGTTGCTCATAAAACTGCTGGGTGTACGCTTATTTTATCACCTGTCAATAGGTTATGGGCCCAGAACAGCCCTGAAGCAGTTTGGTGAATTTGTTGAGCAAGTTTATCCGATTTGTGTCGATCGTACCATTCCGGTGTCCGTAAAGTTAGTCCGCGAGTTGTGGCGGTCGTGGCATCCGTGATCGTGTCGGTTTGTGCATATTAGTTTCGCACAATGTCTATTCCAGCATTTCAATTTACAATTAAGCCATTCAACGGCTCGGGATTTGCAAATTGGTTGTATAGAGTTAGATTATTGCTTGAGCATCATGGCGTCCTCGGGATGATCTCTACCGTCCCACCTACCAACGAGAGTGAGTTGAAAACATTCAAGAAAGAGGACGTAAAGGCCAGAAATCTAATAGTTCAAGCTTTGGCAGATAATATTTTGACAATGATTAAGGAAAAGCCTACGGCCAAAGATATTATTGATACGTTGACGGGTACGTACGAGAAAAGGGGCATGAAAAGCATTGTGGCTGCCCAGAATGCTTTTAGGAAGCTGGAATATTTGGGTGATAAGCCTCTGCAACAATTCATAGAGGAATTTGAAGCTTCAGCAGCAGAAGTGAATGCAGCTGGCGGCAAATTAGAAGAACAGGAGATAGTTTACCAGCTATTAGGTGCAATGCCATCAGAGTTTGGAGGTGTAATATCTGCATTAGACATTTTATCAGGACAGGACAAATCAGTGGTGACTATTGAATATGTGAAAAATGTGTTACTGTCAGAACAAGTAAGATTGAAGAGGGAAAATAATTTCAATTCTCCTAGTGCGTTTTCATCCTATAACAGAGGTGGTCGAAATCGTCGAAGTTTTCGAGGTAACTTTAATAATGATCGTGGCTCTTATTCTACAAGTTATTCAAGTCAAAAATTGCCGAATAACAGTTTTGGCAGTCAAAATTCTGGATTTGGCGCCAAATGCTACTACTGCAAGGGCATTTTAAGCTGGACTGCCCCAAGATAAAGTCATCGGCGCACGTAACAGCAGCTGATAATACTGATAGTGAGTACCACTTTGTAACCTCCCTGGAAGGCGAAGATGCCTGCTTTGTTGACAAACATTCTGATAACATTGTTTTCGTCATGGACAGTGGTGCAACCTGTCATCTTTTGCAAAGTGAATATAAGCATTTACTTACGGATCGTGTGAATACTACAACCAGTGTGAATTGTGCTAAAGCTGGGGAAAATGTTACCTCAACTCTAAAAGGAAAACTTTCTCTTTGGACTGAAAACAATATTAAGATAACTATAGATAATGTTTTGTGTTGTGAAGGATTAATATTTAATCTCTTGTCAGTTCGAATTTTGGAAGATAAGGGATGCACTGTTATTTTTAATGATGGGAAAGTGTTTGTTTACAAGGATGAAAAAGTTGTGTTGACAGGTTATCGAAGAGAGAAACTTTATATTGTCAAATTTAAAATTGGAGAAAGTGTCAATTTAGCTAAAGAAAATGATAAGGACATTTGGCACAGGAAAATGGGACATTCCTCAAGGTATCCACCATCAAGTGTCTGTGAGGTATGTTTAGAGGCTAAGCAAACAAGATTACCTTATTTGAAGTATATTCCTGAGGAGAGAAGAGCTAAAAGAATTTTGGAAGTGATATCTACCGACGTTTGTGGGAAGATCACTCCCCCAACGTACGATGGCAAAAATTATTTTGTTTCATTCATTGATCAATCCAGTCACTTCGTGATGGTTTATTTATTACACAGTAAAGACGAGGTCTTTGGTAAATTCAAAGAATATATTGCGAAAGTGGAAACCAAGTTTGGGACCCGTGTGCAAAATTTAAGGTGTGACAATGGAGGGGAGTACACTTCATCTGAATTCAGGAAGTTTTGCCAGGAAAAAGGTATCAACATTCAATACACAATGGCAAGAAATCCAGCGCAGAATGGGACGGCAGAACGGCTTAACAGAACATTGATGGAGAAAACAAGGTGTCTTCTTATTGATTCAGGTGTGACCAAGGACTTATGGGGTGAGGCTCTGGTTACAGCAACCTACCTTCTTAACCGTCTGGAAGCTAGAGCTTTACCAAAAGGAAAAATTCCTGCGGAAATCTGGTATGGGTCTAAACTGGATTTGAATAAAATTAAAATTTTTGGGAGTGATAGTTATGTGTTGAAAACAAAAGAGGAGAGAAAAGGCAAGCTTGACACCCATTGTTGTAAAATGAAATTAATTGGGTATTGTGATAATGGATATAGACTGTGGGATCCGGAGTTGCGAAAGGTTATGTGTGCCCGAAATGTGATATTTAAGGAAAAAATTAATTGTGAAATTAAATCCTCGAAAAGTGACAATACTGACAAAGACAAGACCTCGAATAATGAATTGAGAAGAACTATCGACAGCGACCCTGTGGAGGAACAGCAGCCTATAACTGAAAATCGAGACTCTGACTCGGAGGATTTTTACGGTTTTGAGGAATCTGATAAGAAAAAGGAAGTCGAGGTTAAGAAAGAAGAAAAATTGCGACGCTCGACAAGAACTAAACAAATACCGAAACACCTCAATGATTTTGTCAACTTCATGGCTCTCTCAATTCAGGATGGAGTGCCTGAAACCTTCGAGGAAGCCTACCATGATCCGGACTGGAGAAAGGCCATGGTCAGTGAACTAAACTCTTTGATCACTAACAATACTTGGGAATTAGTTGATCCTCTTCCTAATTGTGAAGTTATTGACTCAAGATGGGTATTTCAAGAAAAGATTTTCGAGGGACAACCCGTTAAAAAGGCACGACTTGTAGCTAGAGGATACCAGCAGTCTTCTACTGACGACGAAACATATGCACCGGTTGCCAGGATGGCTACACTGAGAGTACTTCTTTCGACTGCAGCTGAAAAGAATCTACATCTTTTGCAAGTCGACGTAAAGTCTGCATTTATAAAAAGTGTGTTGGTGGAGCCTGTGTATATGTGGTTACCTCAAGGCTTTGATTTGTGCATGAAAAATAGTCATAATGTGCCCAAAGGTGATAGTGTGAGTGCTCATGATGGTAAAAATGATATCAATTGTAAGAATAATTGTACCACCTTAAGTGGAAAAGTTTGTAAGCTTGTAAAAGCTCTTTACGGTTTAAGACAGAGTCCAAAAGCCTGGAACGATCACATCAATTCTATATTTCTGGGCTTAGGGTTTTCAAGATCAAAATCTGATCCATGTCTGTATTTCACTATTTGGACATTTATTTTAATATGGGTTGATGACTTCTTTATAGTCTCTTCTAACGAAATTGAATTAATTGATATAAAGAATAAACTTTGTGAAAAATTGGACGTTAAAGTGTATAATTCAAAAGATAAATTTCTGTTCTTAGGTTTGGAAATTTTAAAACAAGATAATTGTATCATTTTGAGTCAGAAAAATTTAGTTGACAAAGTGTTAAAAAATTTTGATATGGAAGACAGTAAAACTTCAAAAATTCCAATGCAACCAAAATTGTACTTAAGTGCTAATGAACATATTTATAATGATAAAGTCCCCTACAAACAATTGTTGGGTAGTTTGATGTACTTAATGTTAGGCTCTAGACCGGATTTATGTTATTCCATTAGTTATTTTGGTCGATTTCAAAATTGCTTTGGAAAGATTCATTGGCAAAATTTAAAAAATGTTTTAAGATATTTAAGGCATACCAAGAATATTTCTATGAAATTTCAGAAATCAAATTCCGATTCTATGTACTTGAGTGCTTATTGTGACGCGGATTATGCCTCAGACACGAATGACAGAAAGTCTGTATCCGGATATGTAATAAAATTGAATCAAAATGTAATTGCATGGGGTTCGAAGAACAGTCTAGTGTTGCTTTAAGCAGCAGTGAGGCTGAGTATTATGCTTTGTCTCAGTGTATTTCGGAATGTAATTATTTTGTAAAATTATTAAGTGAAATTAACTTTTTAACTGATAAACAAGTTATTGTGTATGAGGATAATATGTCAGCTATTAAAATGTCACAAACATATGAGACTAAGCGCTCCAGACATATTGATGTAAAATATTATCATGTAAGGGATTCTGTCATAAATGGTCAGGTAAAGCTGGAGTACATTGAGACACAAGAACAGGTGGCTGATCTCATGACTAAACCACTACCTTATCCCAAATTTGATTATTTTGTTAAGAAACTCAATCTTGAATGATAGTAGAATTGGAGGGGGGTGTTGGAGCAATTCCTCTTTATATTGTAGTATTTATATATATTATATTGTTATTAGTTATTAATGTAAAGTTATCAAGTCACCATTTGTGGCAACACTGTGTTCCCCCTTCTACTGTTAAGTCAGTCGGGTTTTGTATCTTGTGACCGTATGTATAGCTGTGTTATAATAAAGTATTGTTGCTCATAAAACTGCTGGGTGTACGCTTATTTTATCACCTGTCAATAGAAATACCCCTCTTAACACCTTACCCAAATTAAAAATGGTTTTAGGGGAAGCATGGGATGAAATTCGTCAAGATGTAGTCAGAAACTTAACTAGGAGTATGCCAAGAAGACTTGTGGAAGTTATAAGGGCAAGAAGAGGAAATAAACATTAAAAGTAAGAATACAAAAGAATTCAGTTTTTATGGAAAAAGCCCTTTTTTAATTAAACCCATCACTCAACAACGAAGAAAGTACTTAAAGGATTTCGGCACAATGAAACATTGGTTGAATTAATAACACACGTTTATTTTACTTTTAAACACAAGGTACATGTTCATAAAACAACATTCTTAATTAATCATAATAACAAAACGTAGAGGATCCAACACTGTTATCCCTCAGGTTGGACAACACAACACAATTTATCTCTCAATATCCCACATCTTTCCCCCTCTATTAAAATAAATTCTACAAAAACAATACAAGAAACAATTTTAACAAGAAACCCTTTTTTTTTTTTTTTTTTCTTTTTTCAATAAGACATTAAAGCTCATTAATTAGACATTACAGCTCCTCAATTAGACGGCGAGGAGCAGTTCGATTGCGCTGAGGTCGCCCCCCAGATTCAACAGAGAGTGGAGACCTGTCCTTGTCCTTTGACGTACTGGTCCCTGGTTTAGCCTGCTGATCATTCGGTTGTTCGGACTTTGCTGCACTGGTACTGACTCGGTGTCCAGACTTGTAACTTTGTTCTTTGGCGAGGGAGTAGGCCGTCCCAGCCAATCAGATGATTCATCGCTGTCCATGAGTTGTTGTATTCCGGAGTATCCACGTTGTCTTCCGGTCTATTAGGCCCTTGTAAAGATATTCTGAGTTGATCTATGTGACGTATCCATGTCTTATCTATATCAGGGATGTAAACTCTTCTTCTTCTGGGACCCAAGCATTTGATAACTCTTCCTTTTACCCATTTCTTCTCCCCTTTCTGAAAATTCTTCACCCAAACATCTTTTGATTCAGCAAATTTGTCTGACGGCAGTGCCTTTCCCGATTGCAATTTAATTTGTTGTTTTTGTTTTGCTTCAACTCTAGTAGCCGTTTTTGAAGGATTTGGGCGGAGGAGATCCAATCTGGTCCTCAAACTGTGACCCAGCAGAGCTTGTGCAGGTGACACATTTGTGGTGGCATGAGGAATATTCCTATACTGTAACAGAAAACTGTTCAGAGCTTTGTTGAGGTCTGTACTAGTTGATTCAGCTAATGCGGTTTTTAACAACCGTTTGATTGTTCTGACACTGTTTTCTGCCGCTCCATTTGTAGCAGGGTAATAAGGTGCCCCTCTCTTGTGTTCAATCCCATTCCTTTGCATAAAAAGTTGAAATTCTTCTGATTCAAATGATGCGTAATTATCAGACACCAATACCTCGGGGAGCCCAAATCTGGCAAAAATTTGGCGTAAAATTTTTATTGTCACTTCCGTTGACATTGATTTCGTAGGAAAAGCTTCCACCCATTTCGAATGGCTGTCCACTACTACTAGGTAATACTGACCCGCAACTGGTCCCAAGTAGTCCATATGAAGCCTTTGCCATGGTTTTGTTGGCCATTCCCATGGAATTAAAGCAGCTTTCTGGGGATTGTCCTTCACCGAATTACAGGGTATGCAAGACTTCACCGTATCCTCTATATCCGCATCAATTTTTGGCCACCACACATATGATCGTGCTATTGCCTTGCTTTTCACTATCCCCATGTGTGTCTCATGCAATTCGTGAAGCACTGAGGATCGAAGTTTTGTCGGCACAATCACTCGATTTCCCCATAGGAGTACCCCTTCCTCTTCATGGAGCTCATCACGGCGAAGCGAAAACGGGAGGAGTTCTTCCGGGATGGTATGAGGCCATCCAATTTTCAGATACGTTGATATTTTCTTCAGGATGCCATCTTTCTTTGTCCACAACAAAATGTCTTTATACTGTAGAGGTAGAGTTTCGTTTTCTTCGAATATGTAAAACAGCGCTGGGTCCAAACTTTCTCCTATTTCCGGATCCGTCTTTAGTGGTGCTCTCGATAACCAATCTGCGCTGTTTTTATTTGACTGCACCCATTCCACGTCATAGTTATAATTTGCTAGAAGTAGCGCCCAACGTTGCAAACGGTTTGCCGCACAAATTGGCACTCCCTTTTTTGGTCCAAAAATTGATAACAAGGGTCGATTGTCATTAGCCAATATCCATTTCCTTCCAAAAAGATACAAATGGAACTTTTTCACACCAAATACCAATGCAGCGCCTTCCTTATGCAATTGACTATACTTCGTTTCCGCTATAGTCA
Source organism: Acanthosoma haemorrhoidale (assembly GCA_930367205.1). Lineage (NCBI taxonomy): Eukaryota > Metazoa > Arthropoda > Insecta > Hemiptera > Acanthosomatidae > Acanthosoma > Acanthosoma haemorrhoidale. Next base: position 117,422,212 of record OV884009.1, read on the forward strand.
ACGTTCTGCTAGCAAAAGCTAACGGCTTTTCTTCTCCATTTGGATAGACTTGTGAAATTATAGCTCCCAGTCCTTGGTCCGAACCATCAACGGTTAACTTGATAGGCAAATCTGGATTATAATGTGCTAAAGAGCGATTTTCCTCGACTATCCTCTTGATTTTTGTGAAAGCGGTTTGACAACTGGCATTCCAATCCCATCGAATGTTTTTCTTCAGGAGCTGGTGAAGAGGGTGGAGGGTCGATGACAGTGCAGGTAGAAATCTCGCCAGATAGTTCACAAACCCCAAAAAAGCTTGCAGCTCTTTAATATTTTTAGGATTTGGTGCCATTACTATAGATTTTATTTTCTCATCAGTCGAATGCAAACCTGAAGCGTCAATTCTGAATCCAAGATATTCAATGGATGTTTTTCCAAATTCGCACTTTTTTGCAGAAAGGGTTAACCCCGCTTTCTTGAATCTTTCAAGAACCTCTATGACTCGTTTTCTTAATGTCCCAAAATCCGGTGCTCCAACCACAACATCATCCAGTAGGGCTACCACCCCCTCAGTTCCTGCTAACACATTGTCTACCAATTTCTGAAATTTGGAAGGTCCAACACAAATACCATAGGGCATACGGGTATATTGGAATAAGCCTTTCTGCGTGGTAATAGCTACCAGTTTGCGCGATTCGAGATCCAACTCACACTGTTGGTAAGCATGGCTCAAATCCATTTTGGCCCAAACCATATTTCCCCCCAATCTCTGGAACAAATCTTCAATTCTTGGCAATGGATAAGGATCCATTTTCAAGCAAGGGTTGAGGGTCAATTTATAATCTCCACAAATCCTAGTTTGGCCATTTCGCTTCATAACTGGAACAATAGGGGAACCAAAATCACTATACTCAATGGGCTCCAAAATTCCTTCCTGCACCAGGCGGTCAATTTCCTGATCAACCTTGTGTCTTATGGCGTACGGTACCGGCCTTTGTTTTATAAATTTTGGTTTGACTTCCGGTAAAAGATCTAATTTGATTTGTCCTTTGTTATATTTGCCAAGTTTTTCCGTAAAAACCTCTGGATACAAACTCCTCCAACTTTTCTGCCTCAATGCCATGTTCCACCTTTTGATAAAAAATTGAGTGGGCTGAATCTTCAGCAAAAATGCTGAATCCCAGAGCTTTGAACCACGATCTACCCAACAACGGTGGTCCCTCTGTTTCAACCACATAAAATATCAAATTTGGCACCTTTCTATCTTGATATTCTACGTCCACTGTGACATAGCCCACCGGAGAGATTTTTTCTTTGAGATATGTAGTAAAAGTCTTTTTACATGGAATTGGGGTGACCTGAGGGAATTGTTCATGAAATAATTGTCTCGGAACAATAGTGCTATGGCACCCAGTATCAACATCAAAACAAATAACCTGGGAATTTAGCTTAAGTTCAATTTGATACTCACTTGCGCTACCTTCAAGTATTTTATAAAGATATTCTTCATCTGAGTTTTCCTGGACGAAATGTGTTTGTTCAGTTTTGCCGGTCTTCTTATCTGGAGCAGGTAACTTGATTTTATTTGGGCAAACTTTTTGTAAATGCCCCTTTATTTTGCAAACTTTACATTTATAATCTTTGAATCGACATTTATTTGCATCATGCCATGTCGCCCCACAAACTTTACAAAGATTGGTATTTACCTGTTGATTTGGTGTTTTTTGTGCTCTAACATAATTTACGGGCTCTTTTTTGATTGGACCACTACATGAAAACTCATTTAAATCATAATTTGTGGAAGAAGCTTCTTTCGATGTTGCTATCTTGACTACATTGTCCCACTGGGCCTTTTCCGCATCCTCCTCGAATAAACGATCTCTAATCGGCCCTTTGTTCATGCCGACAACAAAACGATCTAACAAATTTCCGTCGAATCGAGCTCCAAAAGCACAGTTAGCTGCCAATGACCGCAGTCTGGCAATCCAGTCGTTGACCGTTTCCGTAGGATCTTTCGCGGCGTTATAAAATTTGTATCTGGCGGCAAAAACTGATTCCGCACCCAAAAAATGTGAATCAAATACTTTAACTAATTCAACATACGTGTTATCCTCCGGTTTCTTGGGAACCGCCAGGTTGGAAATCAGTTTATACGCTGAGTCATCCAACGAATTTAACAGAAGAGCCCTCTTTCTCTCGTCATTCTTTATCCCGTTTGCAATAAAGAAATTTTCTGTTCTCAACTTGGCGATGCCCCAATCTTTATCGAGTGTAAATTCTCTCAAAGTACCGACTAAACTTTTGGTTTCTTCTTCGGCCATTTCTGTCTTCAATTTAAATAAATTCGAGACCTTTTGAATGTCGTCCACGATGTAACGTCACCGAAAACACGAATTGTAGAAACTCAAAACTTCACTCCGTTAACGCGTAAACACGAACGAATCATGTGGACGGCAATCCCATCCTCGTCGCCACTAAAGGATTTTGGCACAATGAAACATTGGTTGAATTAATAACACACGTTTATTTTACTTTTATACACAAGGTACATGTTCATAAAACAACATTCTTAATTAATCATAATAACAAAACGTAGAGGATCCAACACTGTTATCCCTCAGGTTGGACAACACAACACAATTTATCTCTCAATATCCCACAGTACTCATGTTATATAAATCATTGTTTGTTGGTAACTATTATTTTTAACTGTAATTTTAACTATATAAAACTTGTGACCCATTTATGTTAATATGAAATCTTTGAAATAGTAACATTGTGCACTTGACATCAATGCATGCATGTAAACATACATTAATTAACTAAAAGTTATTATTGAATGTTTCCTTTTTTTATGTTTATGTTTCTAACCGAGGTGTACACCTTATTTTTTGTGAGCCAGGATTTTATTTAATTATCAGTACCATACTGTTATTCATAAAGGACATGGTCCCAGAATAAAGTTTTTTTTTCTACTCTGGGTGGCCATGATTTAAATTCACTAATCCTCACCCCTCTCTGATCTGCCTCTTACTGAAGATGACTTAAATGCAATTGGCATTTGGCCCTCAATTCAATCAGGAAAATCAAAAGTCATCAAACTAAGCTTTGTTTTTCAACAATCCCTACTCAAATAATTGATTCCCATCTGATCTAGTATTTCTCCTTTCTCAATAACCTAGGCATAATCCTATATCGAACCTTATCTAAGAAAAACCACATATCACAAATTATATTGAACTCATTTTTAATCTTTTAACAGTCTCGTCAGGTTCAAACCTGCAAGTTCTGGTCTCCCTCATTTTCACTCAATTTGACTGCAGTTTTATGGTGTATGGCGGCCTCTTAAGGCCTGACTGGAACTGTTTATGAACTATTGAAACTATTTAAGACAATGGATCCTGGGATACTATAACAAATTGCATCACTAGACAAAGTCAGGGGATAGTTATGCCCTTGTGCCTGTTTACAATACTTCCTTTTCTTTTACATTATCATAACCACAAAAAAGCTCCCTTATGTACACAAATCTAGCTAGGTTAAATTTAAATCTTTCACCCAACAGCAACACAAGATACAAAGATCCAATCTCTTTTGTCTGTTATTTCCTAGTCCATACCAAAACAGAATGGCTACAAGAGAGCGAATTTTTTAAGTAGTTTCTTATATGATTAAGGTACACACCTCAGAGGTCTGGGCATTAAAAGAACAAATGCTGGTTAGAATCAAAGGCACCAAGTTGCAAGGATAAAGAAAAGATCAGAAGCAGAAAGTACAATACCCACAAGGTCAGATAGACTCAGAAATTAAGAAGTAAGGATCTGTGGGAGAGAATAATAAACATAAGATGGAATGGTAATCAAGGAAAATAGGGCCAGAACATTGACGGAGTTGACAGATTTTCTGGGTACCCAAAAGAAAAAGAGAGAAACAACTTCTATGCTGCTTTAAACCAGTAAAGCAAATATTTCCCATAGGATGAAGGTGCCATAATAATGATTTAGTAAAAAGTTTACAACATATACATTTTTTGAAACTTAACTTAAAAATAAAATACTTTAGTTCTTAATATGTAAAGTTATATTCTTTTCCTCCCTGTCACTTTCTCTTCTCATTTGAAATGGAAATAAATAATATCTGGAATGTTTAAGTTAACATATTATCCCCAAAATACAAGGAGGGTGGTCACCCATTGAAGTACTGATCACACTTATCATGTCTTAGATAAACTTATCTACTGGCTTTCTCTCCCTCTGGCTCGTTTGGGTACCCACTTCCTTTTTGGCTTATAAATAAATTCATACATTAAAAGAAAGAAACACAAATCAAACTTACCCATACATTAAATTTAACATTTTTATATGTCACTGTTTCAACATTAAATCCTACTGTAGGTATTGTAGTAACAGACTGTCCAAGCTTCAATTTATAAAGGATAGCTAATAAATATTTATTAAGGAAAACAAAATAAGATTTAATGCACTATACTTAATAATAATATATAAACACATAAGATAATTTACAATTTTATTTTTATTAAATTATATGGTTGAATATATTTCATGGGAAAATAGTATTGACCTTTTTGCATGTTTTAACAAGAAATTAATAGAAAGTGTAATAACTGTATTGTTCCAGTAATTTCTCTATAAATTACTAGTAATGGATGTATTCTTAGACCAGGATAATGATAAAAGAAATAGATTTTACCAAAGATAATAATTTATTGAGCTACTCCATAACTGTACTGTTATATAAATTCATTAAAAAAAAAATTAATGAAATTATGTGAATTTAGGGTCGGCCACATTCTTTGATACATTGAGATTTAAGAGACGACCATAAACATCAGAAGTCGTTAATTACTATGACAATGCTATACAACAGATTTCCAATAGCTATAGGGGTCTGGTTTAGTATATTAGATAAGTAGTGAGTCACTGTGGTACATTTTTAAAATAATTAAAAACTTAAGCTTGATTTTTCATTAATAGCCTGTTTTTAGCTGAATGACTTAAGAATGCTAATTTTTACACTTCTACTGTTTCAAACAATTTTATTAAGATAAAATTACAATCTGCCTTTTATTAGGCAATGAGTAATTGAGATAAATGTCATCATTCATACTATATTTACAATTTACACTTCTATGAAAATAAATATGAACACTAATCCAAAGAAAGAGTTCAGCAATGAGCCTAAAGTATAACTTTACATTAAGTGGAAGAATATGTTTATCATTTGAAGTTTGAAAAAGCCACATTTGTTTGGCATTCATCACTTTCAAATAGAACATAACTCTTTCAGTGGGAGTCACAGGACTCAGTTTTGTCAGAAGGTCCACTACTGACACCTACATAACATCAATGTTTCTTGGATATAAGAATGACGTAGATGGCCCATATGGATGAACAAAATTTATTTGTACTTTATCAAGTTTTTCATTTTTCTGTAAAACATACATGAGCCACTAGTTTTCTCCATAGACAGCCTGATATGTCTTCCAATTTAAATTTATCTTGAGATCTGAGCACTTCCTTTTCCCTAACTAGCAAATCATCTGAAAAATTGTTCACCAATAATTTTGATGTAGTTTTGGGAATAAACAGATGGTATTGATGTGTTCCTTAGATAGTCAATGCGTGATCAAAGAACAACTCTGATATACAGTATATTCCTCTTGGGTTGAGTAAGCAAAGTCTAACAGTAGTGTTAGACACCAAAACAAAGTTGTGAGGTTTGAATTGGATTTTCATAGTATTTCAAACAACTAGCAAGAGCTGCAAGTCTCATTATTGAACCTCCTACTTCGTCACAAGACTTTTTTCCACGTGCTGTGGCTGAAAAGTGCCACTCTCCTTTCACTTTAAAATCTTCCTCATGAAAGCAGAGATTCAAAAAGTTTTTCTTATTTTTAAATTTGTATATAAAAGAGGATAAGGTTTTTTTTTTTTTTTTTTTTTTTAAATGGTGTAAACAGCACCTATATGTATAGTCCTGTAGGCAATCAGAAACAAGAACAATGAGTCATGAGACTGTTTTACTTGATCTTCTTAGCTACAAGAAAGAGATTTGGTTGGCAGGACAGTTAGAAGTCATAATTTACAAGGGAACAACGAGCAAGCAGGTTAGTTTATATCTTCTGTGATTACACATTAATTACTAAGTTAATTTACATCTCTGCTATATGAAGCGACATCTTCATTAAATAGTAGACTATTTTTTTGAAAATGGGTAATGATTGCTACTCTCTCTATTATTTTTATGCCATCCACTTCACTCAAGTGAAGGGGGTATTGGAGAATTTTCGAGAAGAAGGACAGCTTTCATTGGTATATTATCAGTCTTTAAGTGTGCCTGCCCTTTTGGGAGGAATACAAAGTTGAACCATTCTTCAAACAAATTTGAGTTCATCCAGGCTGATTTTTTGGACTGTAAAAGATCTGATACTTTTTTAGCTGACTTCTCTATCATAAAAAGAGGGATTTTATGAGTCCCAGATGTATTAGAGTAAACACCAACGGTAGTCCATTCTTTATTTTTTTTAAAACCTGGTGTGGATAATGTTTCTTGACTTATACAAAAGTTTTATCTGGCAACATCTTAAAATTAAGCCCAGTTTTGTGCGCCCATGCTGTACACCTGCTCAGACTAGGTCATCACCACTGATCAGTTCCATAAATTTTGTCAGAAATTTACCAGCAACTGATTTATTTGCTGACATTTTTTCACCACTTACATAAGCGAAACGAATCCCATGACGGTTTTTCCAACGATCAAATCATCCCTGAATAGCAAAAAAAAATGGTGCATTCGCAAACAGCCACTGATGGAGGTTCCTCTGCGACGTTCTTGAACAAACCTAATTCAAAGAGCTTTGTTGGCGATGTCACAAACTGGTTTTTCATTAGTGCACCGAACTGGAAGAATTTTTTTGGATTTAATTTATGAACACATTTCTTCAATTGATTGTCTATTTCATTGAGAATTGTTGATGGTACTTTTTCCAACCTAAAACTCATTACAGAGCTTTTTTTTACCGATGACCCGTAGTCAAGTCTTTTTTGCACTTTTAACAGTGTCAAACGAGACTATCACACGCTTCCGTTTACCAATCTCACTCATTTTTGTTTAACAGATCATAAGCGGCCAAAGGAAAGAATTAAGCTGAAAGAGAAGAAATTTTCTCACATAAAATTCGGAGTAAGGCCCTGACAAAGCAACATACAAAGAAAAAAAAACACAGAAGGCCACTATGGTAATTGATACATAGAAAAGTAGACTGGGAAGCAAGAGGGGAATCTAACTTACGCTCCCACTCCCCTTTTCTGTCCACCACAACACATACACATCTAATGTCTTGTCAAACAATCAATGTTTGAGTCACTTGCCAGCTATTATATGCTGTAAGAGAAAAAAAAAAACTCTATTCCATGGGATAGGCCGGTAGATAGGTCTTAATCCGAGACTGATTAAGAAGGGTTCTACTGTATATTTATACAAGTGTATAAAAAATTATTGCCACACTATTTTTAACATTTACCATTCTTTTCTTGGCATCAGGACCTGAACCAAACATATCATGTCAAACATCCCTTTATCTATCAATTAGATGAAAATCTAACATCTCTCATTCAGGTCCCAAAAAGTAAACCCACTCATGATATATTACAAATCATCCCAACGATCCATGGCAATAGACCCTCAAACAGTTTCAACACTGATGCCACCTTCTGTCACCACAAAACTCCTTTGCCGATTCCTGATCTAAACACCTTTAGTTGTTGTCTTCCCCCAGTTTGATTGCTGTGTTGTGTATGGGAGCCAGTCTTGGGTTCATGAGGTCCAACAAGTGAATTGCCATTTGAGATTCGTTCGCAGTCTCTCTAGAGATTGTCACATATTGTATTAATACACAAGAGTTGGGATAGTTATGCTGTTTTGTCCATCAACAATACTTCCTCATATCCTTCTTTTGTAATACCTCTTTTCCTTTTTTCTTCTCTTTTTATTTGGAATAAAAAAGGAGATAATATTGTAAATATTCGGGTTTATTATTCTAAAGAGACAATGCCTAAAAAAAATTATATTTTCATAATTTAGCTGAGGAAGTGTCACGATAACCCCAGCTTAGCAATGTAACAAGCCTTCATTTAATTGCAAGCACAAGTATAAGCAGGAGACAAAAGGCAGAAATATGGATGGACTTCTCTTTCCCAGGAGAATAAGTGACTACATAGGACCATTCAAAAAGTGAATGGTGGCTGTTTGCGAATGCACCATTTCTGTGAATATACATACCAAAGGCATGCTTTTGAAGAGAAATCTTAATTATAGAAAACATATTATTAATGCTATGGTTAAGAATATACATTACTTGATAGGCGTTTGGCTAGAAGGAAATAGACAACACATAAAGAAAAGGATACTTGTTTTACCAGCAGCATCAAGACCTAACATTAGTATGCGCATTTCCTTGTTGCCAAAAATTTTGGATAAAAGCTTTCCCATTTCTTAGGCAAGTTATACTAAAAGACAAAAAACATGAACAAAAAGATTAATTAATGACAGCTGAAACATATATAATTATTAAGCTTATTATAAAATACATTACAATTAATAATATAATAATTATAACATAAATTTAATTTATGATTTCATTTTAAAACTTCACATATTAATATTTACAATAGACACGATTAAAAAAACCTGTAGTTTGATTTCCGGCTCTCTTAACAGTTTTTCTAAAGTGGAATGGTATGGTCGGAGTTCACTAGTGAGAATAAATGATTACTACTTGAATAAAGAAGTAGCAAATCTAGATAAAAAACTGTGACCCCCTTGGGGATCTTCTTAATAAGGTTAGGTTTCCCACAAAAAATTTCATCATAGGTAAGTGGTAAACATCAAGCTTAGACTAGATAGTGCACTTCATAACAATGACAACAAATATGTTTGTAAATATATATTGTATGTATAATCAGATCTGAACATGTGAACCAGCAAAATTATAGAAAAGACAAGGTAATAGAAACAGGATATGATTATGAAGTAAATGGTAAATACACTCTAAAATAAAACATGGATATATACATATTGATTATAAAACAAATTATAGAAATATATAAATAAATACGGAATTATTAATAGTTACAATGTTATTTTATTGGATGTTTCCTCTCTTCAGTAACATGTAGATAAAATAATTCATTTGGTATAATTTATCTGACTTCTTAAATATTATCTCTTTTATGTTGTAGCTTCCATTGTTTTCTTTTATCAAACTCAACTTCCGATTAATAATAACCAATATTGGCTCTTACTCACTACCAACTGACAACTGAATATGTCTGTCTCCAGGCCGACTGGCCAGCTCTCTATGCTCATAATAACTGATAAATGTATGTCTAAGCACTTACACTTCCCAGTCTCAAATATTCAAAAGTGATGGTCTATTTCCATGGCCTCCTAAATCTTTCCAATATTACATATTATAATGAAATGTGGTGCATTTAAATATTTCTAATTTATTAATTATTTTTTATGAACTCAAAATATATATATTAATTAACATAATTAAATTTATTTATAAGAATTGGAATGATTTTAAAAAAGTGAACTTTTTGTTGTAATGATTTGTAATTGAGACAGTGTTTGAACTATCAAGGCAACTGTGGAAGAAGGGGCTAGTAAAATTACGTCGCCGAACTTCTGTCCCTTGCAAATTACCGGCTGTGAAATTCAGAAAAAAAGTACAAGAATGGATGCCTGCATTTTCCCAGAAAACCAACAAAAAACAAGATTGTTTACACAAAATATAATTGAGGAAAGATTATACAAAAAAAACTAAAATTATAAACTGGCAATACATATGTAATGATCGCATATATAAACAAAAAAAAAGTAATGTTAGTAACGGGGTTAGTAATCTAAAAATAAAATGAAAGAAACATAGATAACAAAAATATAAATGTCTTTACGCTTTAGTATAAATAAAAATTAATTAAATCCTATATTTACTAAATTTAACAGTGTCAATCACCAAAAGTCAATAGTCTTCTATTCTTTGCAATTAAAAGGATGATGTGAGCTGAATCTGGAGATAACTGGTGTGTGTACTAGCAAATAACCTCTTACCGGAGATCCCAAGTGGAGAAGAAATTCTTCTCGATGTTCACTCTCCGAACAATTGGGAGCGTGGGTGGGTGGTGGATATCCGGTGTGAAGTCAGCGATGAAGAAGTAGGGTGAATGTGGGGTCAACATCAATCAACAAATTTCCAAGCGTCCTTCTTCGTTCACAACTTTCAGGGAACTGAGCCAGTAATTAGATGACGATCGGAGTTGATCCGCCATGCCAAAACAATTGCCGATCGCATTAGAGGTCACCTTATCACTTGCTTAGACGTAAACACCCTTAATTCCTAATTATACTTATCAATACAATAAAATATTACAATCTTGTTTTTTTTTTTCTTTTAACAAATAAAATAAAATTAATCGTTATAATTACGTGAGTGAAAAAAAATAATAAAAAAATAGTTGGGACCCAACAGCAACCTTCTGCGTTTTTCCAGATATTCTGGCTGAGGGTAGGTTGACCTATAAATAACAGCTGGTAGGAAAAGATAGCATTCTTTTTCATTCAACCAGCCAGTGAGTTAAGTTGGCCAGTAGCCATGAGACCGGTGTTGAAGAGAGACCACATGTTTTAGGACGACATAGAATACCAGGAGAAACCAACCATTTCCTAACATCGAGGAATATCCACGTTACTATCATTTATATTTTGGTAACTATTATTTTTTAACTAAATATAACTCTTGAACCATTCATAATATGAAACATTTCAAATAGTAACATTATGTAGTAGGACCATATTGCACGCTGAAATAATGTTACTAGAATTTTTTGTAAAGGGCCTATCAACCACAATGGTTGTTCAAGCGATTCATCAGCTCCAAGAAGTTCGAGGTGTGCAAATTTCTGAATGTACTGCTCGGAGAAGATTAAATGAGTATCGACTAATGGCTTTTTGCCCAGTAGGAGGACCAGAACTCACAGTTACACGGCTGGCTTTAGCTTGAGAACACAGTCATTGGACTATGGACGAATGGTGTGCTGTACTTTTTACAGATGAATCTAGATTTGCTCTACGATCTCCAGACGGGCGTGAAAGGGTGTGGAGAAGAAGAAATGAAAGGTATGCAGCGTGTAATTTCACCTAGAGCCAACCTTTTCAACATGGTTCCTTATTGGTGCGGGCTGGGATTTCAAGGGAGTGCCGCACAGAATTGGTTGTTGTTCGTGGAGGGTCTTTAACGGCCACTCGCTATGTAGATGAGATTTTGGAACCTCATGTGTTGCCTATCCTCATCGAAATCAGCAATCATTCATTTCTAATGCACGTCCACATGTCGCTCGCATAGTACAGACGTTCCTTCATCAGCACAACATTGAGGTCTTAGCCTGACCAGCACATTCTCCAGATTTGAACCCTGTCGAGCATTTCTGGGATAATCTCGGAAGACGAATAAGAGCCCGTTCAGCACTTCCTGATACACTGCAGGACCTTGAAAGGGCTCTTCGGGAAGAATGGGCTAACCTCCAGCAAAGGGACATTTCCCGACAGGTGGAAAGAATGCCGAGGCGTCTTCAAGAAGTAATAAAGGCAAGAGGAGGAAATAGGCTCTATTAAATGATCCTGTCATTAATTTCTTTTGGGATAAAAATGGTTATTTTTGAATTTTTTTTTTTTATGTTCCTTAAGCAGTTCACATTTTGATTTTAAATTTTTAAACAAAGACTCATTTAATAAACATTAAAAACCTTATTAAAGGTAAAAAAGATTTTATAAATTCAATAAATAATAAGTATTACATACAATTACCATGTATTATATACAAATACAATTTTTTTACAAGTGGATGGAATTTTTGCCTGTCAGTGTATAAACAGAGACATCTTTCAATATTCTAACAAGACTGACATAGAGAACTGGGGCACAGACTTCAAATATAGACAAATGTTCACATAATTGATTAAAAGTCTTTTGTAGGGTGCTGATTTTGGATTGGGCTTATTAAGAAATTATTGACTATTAGTGATTCTTCTGATTTTGGGATCAAAATATTGATTTTGGAGGATACAAGTTTGTTAGGGTACTGAATTCAATCTTTCACTTAGTTTTTTAATAGTGAATGCACATTGAGAAATGTTTTTCTGTTCCTGATAATTCTTATCAAGCAAAGAATTCATAGTTTCTGAAAGGTGCTGATTTTTGGTTTCAACAATTTGTTTATTTCAAGTTGTTATATCTGTTAATACTGCAGTTGTCCTTAATCTTTGGGTGGTTCTTTAGGGTTACAGGGCTTTTTTGTCTTTCCACAACTGATAATTTATTTTCCTTATAATTTTTTTGTTTTATATAATACAAATTTAGGTATTAAACCTCCCTAATTTAGGTATTATCCTATTTAAATATGGAAGCCTGACAAGCTACAGCCGGAATTATAATGAATTGGCGAGTGATAAAGAAGATTTGCGAAATGATTGAGAAACCTAACTGTGGCGATTTAAAAAATTATTATCAGAAATTAAATTTGAAGGTGTGGCTAGCGAATAAAAACATATATTTTAATATAAGTTGTATAATTCCTAAATTTGTATTATATAAAACTAAAAAAGTATGAGAAAAATAAATTATCAGTTGTGGAAAGACAAAAAGCTATTATTATAATTTTATTCATTATTTTTATTTTTATTCCATATACGTGGATATTGGTATGCATAAATTTTCTAATTGGCACTTCTGAACAGGAATGTAGGTGGACTTGATTAAAAAACAGAAACATGCTGAAATTAAAATATGTTGCATTCTTATTTTTCAAATATTCTTGACCTTTTTATACTTTTCAATGGATGAAATGCACTCTTCTTAGTATAGCAAGTATAGTAAGTATAGCATTGGCCCAATAGATGTGTTACGCTAACCTAAATGGTGGGCCTCCTGTTGGGAGACAGTTCCTAACTTACCCGGAATAGTGCAGTAGCAGCTACAGCTGAACAGTGCACACAGGGTGTTAATCCAGCCAACTAATGAACAGTTCTGCGTCTGCATAACTTGGCTTATCAACAGGCCCACTCTCTAGCACCCTACTGGCTAGAGCTCCCCAAATCAAAATACTTTGTATTGTGAATTATAAAAGCATAAATTATGATTTAATAGACAACTAATACATAACGTTTGTGACATGTAAAAAACATTGGCTAACCTTTCGTCTGTAGTTCAAACTGTATGTTTTAAATCTCAGTTTATATTTGACAGTGCTGTTTTATGTTAACAGAAACATTAAGAACATAATTAAATCACAAATAACTACTTATTAATACAGCGAGTTAATTTTTAGGCATAAAAATATAAATGGGTAAAAGAGTTTGTAGGGAAATAGCATGAATTGCTTCGTTAGATTTGTCTTCAGGACACCACAGCCTGTATCTCCTAATCTATACACACACAGTTAAGGCAACTCTTCCCCTCCTTCCTAGCACAATATTTTCATAGTTCATACCTTTTCCAAACCATCAAGTCTTCGCCCTTTCTATTTATTCAATATTCTACAGTTCAAATCCTCAGTCTATTCCCGGAATACAAAAGTCCATCTCTCTGACCTCTATCCTCTGCCCACACGTAATGATATATATATATATTGTAACATTCATGATATTTGAGAATATCATGGCCTGCAACCCTTCCAGCTGGTAAGCATCATCCCTTTGTGCTCTTAGGAGTGGGGATGAGATGAAGGGCGAGTCTTAGCAGTCTTAGCCTAACAGCCAGAGGGCGAACAAGAGCAAGACCCCGACTTGGCGGTATCCAACAGAAGAAGAGGAGAAGAAGAGGAGATCAACAGTAACGTTGATTGGATTAAACGGAGATCATCGATTGGGTGATATAGATATTGTTTTTTTTTTTTATTATTATGGATCCATTAAAAAGAGATTGAGCTCAATTTTCATTTTTTTTATATAACTAATTAGTAGTAACTATCCTTGTTCAAAAGGAATTGAATTTTTTTTTATATAATTAATGTCAGCACTATTTATAATTATAATTATTTGTTATAACCATTTTACTTGTATATATTTCACAATTCCCAGTTTCTCAATTTATTAATAACTATAACATTAGCCTTGAGATCGGGCGATTCAATCGGGATAATTTCCTATGTCAAAGACATAAAAACAAGTTGAATTAAAGATCTCATGACGGACCTACCAAATTAGTTAAGGTCAATTGATATAATAAATTAGAAAATAAAATGGTAGAAAATGAGGTAGGTTCCAATATATATATGAGAGGGTGGTCTGAAAAGTTTCCGTCCTAACAAAGATACAAGACGTTTTTTCAGAATTTTTTTTTTTATTTTTCAACTAGTCTCTTTGTAACTTTACACACTTCTCCCAGCGATGCTCCCATCTCAGTAACCCATCCAAATAGTACTCGGCGTTTTTCTCTGCAAAATAATCGTTCACAAAGGTGATTGCCTCTTCATTTGACGAAAATCTCTGTCCTCTGAGCGCAATTTTTAGATGAGGAACAAAAAGAGGTCGCTTGGTTCTAGATCTGGTGAGTAAGGCGGATGGTCAAGCAGTTCAAACCGTAATTCATGGATTTTCGCCATGGCAACCGCTGAGGTGTGAGACAGTGCGTTGTCTTGGTGAAACAGGATTTTCTTTTTCTGCAAGTTCTGCCTTCAGCTTGTCAAGTAATGATGCGTAGTATGCTCCTGTAATGGTTTTTCCTTTTTGAAGATAATTGATTAAAATAACTCCATGACTATCGCAAAAAACAGTCGCCATCACTTTCCCAGCCGAAAAAACAGTTTTTGCTTTTTTTGGAGCTGGTTCCCCCCTTTGCAGTCCAGTTTGGACTGTATTTTTGTTTCGGGCGTATAATGGTGTATCCAAGTTTCATCCACAGTAATTAATCGGCGCCAAAACTCGGATTTATTGCGCCTTAACTGCGCCAACAGAGCGTAGGAAATGTTCATTCGAACACGTTTTTGGTCTAACGTGAGCAAGCGTGGCACCTAACGTGCAGACAGCTTTCTCATCTCTAAATGTTGATTTAATATGTGACAAACACGTTCTTTTGACATGTTCATAACCTCTGCTATCTCTCTCACTTTAATTCGGCAGTCGTCTAGCACCATTTGGTGAACTTTGGCGATGTTTTCGTCGATAGTTGCAGTTTTTGGACGTCCCGAACGTTCATCGTCTCCCAAGCTCTTACGACCACGTTTAAATTCAGCTGCCCAAAATTTCACATTGGTAATTGATGGTGCAGAGTCCCCATACACAGAATCCAACTCATCTTTGATTTGCATAAGTGTATTGCCTTTCAAAAACAAATATTTAATGACAGCTCGATACTCGATTTTGTCTATTTTCATAAAAACACTCACATTGACTCACTCAAACGACTGTTACACAACAACTGCACGTCCAAAATGGCTGAAACTTTGGCGAGTAACTGTCAACAGATGACCAATGAAATTCACTAGCTTTTATTTACGACTGCTCCTATCTTCATGTTGAGGTCGGAAACTTTTCAGTCCACCCTCGTATATCCTTCCTCGCTCGCTCCACTACTCTCAGGAACTGCCTCCTTCAAATATCCGCCAAGCATCATCCTTATGAACCTTCAAAATCCTCCTATCCCGACACCTCACCATCCATCCAGACAGAAGCTTGCTAGATTGGGAACGATTTATTCTATATATATTATTTGTATACTTCTGTTCCTTGCATTCATAGTTTTTTTATGTTATTTTACGGACTTCTTCATATTTTTTCCCCCTTTGTTTGTTTTATATATGCTGGTTTATCTATGACTTGATTGACTGAGTGCAGTTAAACAATCTTTTATTTCACTTTATTATTTATTTATGATATAGAGGTTTCCACTTTATTTTATTTTGTATTGTTTTTTATACTATGTAATTGTTTTTTTTTGTTTGTCAGAAGTGAATTAGTTATCTGTACTTCTTTCTTATTCATAGGGGACTTTGTCCCTGAATACAATTTGTTTTCTGTATATCGATATATATTTATACACATAGATATCTCTCTAAACTGCCTTAAATTAATTATCAACTAAAGCAAATGTCCCAACAAACTCTTCTACTTAACTATCTATTTATTTTTTCTCTGTGTAAAATTTTAATTTATTATGGGTTTGTTATTTAAAATACAATTTAAAAAAAAAAGTGATAACGACCAATAAATTCATCCTAAAATTGAGAAAATTAGTATTAAAAAGAATAAAGCAAAATATATCAAAACCAACCCACCATAAATTTACATCTATCCCATCATATCAACAACTCATTAGATGTGCAATGTGTATGTGTTGTGGCGGGAAGAACAGGGGAGGGATTAGTTTCCCCTCTTGCTTCCAAGTCTAGTTGTCTATGAATCAATTACTGTAGGAGCCTTTTGTGTTTTTTTTTTTCGTCTGTTGCTTTGTCAGTGCCTTTCTCCGAATTTCAAAGGAGAAAATTTCTTTTCTTTCAGCTTAGTTCTTGCCTTTGGCCGGTTATGGTCTGTTAAACAAAAATGAGTGAGTTTGGTAAATGGAAACGTGTGATGGTCTCGTTTGAGGCACCGTTAAAAGTGCAAAAAAGACTTGACAACAGGGCATCAGTAAAAAAGCTCTGTATTGAGAGTTTGACATTGGAAAAAGTACCATTAATGAGTGACAATAAAATAGACGATCAATTGAAGAAATGTGTTCAAAAATTGTGTATGACAAAATTATTGCATTTCGGTGCACTAATGAAAAACCAGTTTGTGACTGGCTGATCAAGAATGCACCAGTACTTTTTGCTAGTAAAGGATGGATTGACCATTGGAAAAAGTGTCAGCAAATGAATCAGTTGCTAGTGAATTTTAGACAACATTTATGGAACTGATCAATGGAAAGATGACCGCGAATGCGTAGATGATGACGACATACAGATGTGGAGGACTGGCAAGAAATAGGTCACGACAAAGCAAAAAAATCTGCAGAAATTTTATTGCAATATGTTGAGCAGCAACAAGATTCAACATCATTGGCTGTGATGAACATAGGAAAATGGAGACTTGCTTTTCAAAAAATCTTCGAAAAGTAAAAAACATATAAAAATAACTGATTTTTTTAAACGATATGTACTATAATTTTTCAAAGTTTATGTAACTTTGTATTGTTTAATTTTTTTTGTGTTTGTTTATGTATGCATGTATAAAAGTACAATAAAATGAGTTGCAATAATGTCTTATTTGCTTGTTTATTAATGACATCTGATGAAATACGTAGGTTATTATTAAAAAAAATATTGATTTTTCGCGGGAAACCTGGATCGACCGGCCAGGGCCTCAGTCCCAATCAGACCGGTTAAGAGGGGTTGTACTGTAAATCGATCCCAAGATTTGAAGAGTCACCAAAAACAGAGAATATCACATTCTAAATGCACAATTAAAAAACTAAGTGAAGAGTTGAAGTCAATTCACACTTCAAAACCAATAAATTGATATGAAGATGGGAAGAATCAGCAATATCTGAAAACATCTTATTGGCCATGGCCATTTGAAAAACTGTGCAAATAATGAAATCGATACCTTTCAAAACTTGTAATCCTTCCTGAGATTTTATTTGTTGAGTAAACATTTATTATAGATAAAAAATGATAAATAATGTTATAGTTATAATTCCTTCAGTTATAAAAAAAAAAGTAAATAATACATATAAGTCAAGGTACTTACCAGTTCATAAGAAGTTTAATAAAATACGAGAGAAAAAGATATTTGGGTATATTTAACAAATTATAGTAGCAACCTCCAAGTTGTTGACGAAATTTCAAAAATCATAAACCAAAGTATTGAAGATTCATAACACTAAAACATAATAGACATTATATTTTAAAACTAAAAATAACCATTATCAGAAAAGGATCATGATTTTTGCAATATAGCATACACTTCCAACTCTTTCTTAAAGTTACTATTTTGAATCGGACATTTAATACTGTGAAGAAATTGAGTTAAATACATGTAAGTACAAGTTTTTATCTTGAATATTTTCTGAAGGATTTTTTTTTATTTGGCTCTACAAAAGTACTTTTAGTAAAGGGGGTGATACCATTATTTCTATTTATTGGTCACAAGTTTTCTTTCAGCATGATAATGCTGCGAGAATCATAGCACCATACTTGGAATATCTGCCATAAACTGACCGGAAAAATCTATAAAAAAGAGTCTAATAGAACAGTGCAGGGACATACTCCACCTACTGGTGATTTAAATCAGCTCCGAATAGATCTTCCCAAATAGGGTGCTGCCCCACAAGAGGAGTTCTAAAACTTAACTTTGTCGATCCCAGATAAGTTTACGGATCTCAGTACCGCAAAATATTAGAGAGACTACCGTATAACACACAGCCATAATTAAAGTAGGGGAAAATGAGGGAGCATACAATAGTCCATGTTTTAGGCTGTGGAAGGATATGGTGAGAGCGATGAAATAGCTTAAGGGGATTGTGACCCTGAGGAGGGGAGGGGGGCTTAAGGTATTTCAGGACCTTATCATAGTTCTCCAATGCGACTGTTGGGAGATTTAGAAAATATAGTGTTTTCCAGTGAAGGTTTGGTCAATGGTAATGCCTAAGTTTTTGATGGACGAGCAAGAAGTAATAGGATGATCATTTAGATTTCAGGTAGCAAAATTAGATTTGGATCTGAAGAGGGAATTTTAGCTGTCAGATCGTCACTAGGGGGGTGCCTGGTCACCCTAGCCCTGGTGACAAGTGCGGATTGTTCGAGTTTATAACCTGGGCAATTGTTTCATGACGGTGTTACTGTCTGACTCCATTTTTGATAGGTATGTGCCCCGACAATGCACTATGTTCAAAAGAAGAGGTACAAAGGTTTTTTTATAAAGAATTAGTCAAGTTTTCAGAGTTCGAGTGGAAACCAAGCGTCAACGAGTAAAGGTCACGAGAGACTAATTAACAGGGCCAGGAGCCCGCCTTAAGTACCCTCTCTACTGGGGGGGGGGGGGGGCTGCAAGGAATGCCTAGGCCGGCGGTTGGTTCCCACGCATGTGGTGAGAAACCGCGACCACCGCCTAATTGCCCGGCCAGCCCCTGTCCCCTGGAGGAAGAGAGGCTGCAAAAGGGTTGTTTATGACCTGCCTCATCTGGCGCTTAGGCCCTGCGGGTACCTGACTGACAGCTGATGACCCTTCTCGTATGACTTGCTTGGCCCCCGTCTTTTATTGCTTAACACATTTACAATGATTTATATTTGTTCATGTTATTTACATTTGTCTATAATATATTTAGTTCATGTTATTTACTTTTGCTTACAATATATATGCAATAGAGTATAGGGTGATTTATCTTATGTAGTTAGCGGTCGCTACAGTAGCCTATAACAATAAAATAGGTTGAGTTTTCGCAGTATTTAACTTTAATTTCTCAACTAGGTACTTCATGAGAAAAACCAACTATTGAAATAGAAATGAGGAGAACATAAGTTTTACATTGAAACGTAACACTATGAAATAGTGATAGTTTTCCTTAGATCTAGACCAATATGACGCTGACAATTGCATCTCAATATTAATAACCGGAAAAAATAAGCTCCACCAATGTTCCATAATATTCCTTATAGAAATCTAGAAAAAATTTCAAATCTTAAGCCTAATTGAAACCAACGTTCAGTAAAATGAGAACAAAACTATTATTTTATGATTAAAATGATTATTTTATTCAGATAAAAAAAGAAATTGAAAACATTAAGTCTGTATTCATTGAAATGTCACATAATCTAAATAAAACTGAATGAAGCGCTGAAAAATACACCTCCAGAACTTCCCGTGGAATATATCACAACCAATCTTTAAACTCAGTCTGGAAATCAACAAAATTAATCAAATGGAGAAAAAAAGTCATATACATTTCAATCTTAGAAAACAATGAACCAACAGGCAAACAAAACCACAAATCGACTCAACTACTGCAGCAATGTCTTCATCAAATAAAGTTATAAGCAATGAGAAATTCAATGATGTGGCACAAAATTGTTTTAAAATCCATATGCTTGGATATTCTTGAACTACAACACAATGCATTAAAAAACAAAGATACCGAGAATTTCCGCTGAGTAAAAAGAACTTCACTATAAAAGCTTAGCCACTAATTATATCTAAGAAAAGCGACCAAGCATTTACGGCTGTACCGTTATAAAAATCTCAAAATGGCTGGCCTCAAACCCTTCCAGTCCAAAACCGATAAAAGAGATCATTTAAATTAAAAAAAAAAAATGGCTGAAGATAGTATGTAAAATATTTATTTTAATCAAAGGATTGCTTTCTCTTACAGATTAACAGACAGTAAATTATTTAAAGTATGTATACTATTTTGAGATTAAAAAATTTCTATCTATTAATGTGTATTGCTGTAGAACTTTAAAAACTTCAGTTTAACTAACTTCAGCAACGATAAGCATATGTACTGACTAATCATAACTTGCAAAACCAACAGCTTAAAGCTACCGTACACTATAAACATAAACACTGTAAGAAATACTATTTGGTTCCTTTCATTTTTTTTCTTATCATGTTTTATTTTATTTATCAAAATCTATAATTACAGAATTAACATTAATGGTATTTATTAATCAAAACTATTAAACTTATGATATTAAATAAATAAATGTGGCAAAGGAAATACACACAGCTATTGGGGAAAATTGGAAGGAGTAAGAGAAAAAGTGGCAGGAAATAGTGTTCATTCAATAACGACACCGTGGCAATAGGAAATGAAGGGGTTCTGTGGATTGGCTAATGATTTATACTGTATAAACCAAATAAATAATTTATTGATGTGTTTAATATTATTTACAGTTGTTAGCAGTGAATATAAAAAGTATCCGCTTGACATACGCATATTATTATGATGTCTACTACAAGCATTGACATATATACTATGAACTATGAAGAAGAAGTTATTACAAATGAATGTCTTTTGATAAAAATAATAATATGGAATATACTTTAGGTATAGATTGCTGGACATCACTGACAAATACTAGGTACATATCATGAACTGTCAACCTTTTTGATGTGCATACAGCACTTGATTCTTATTTCCAACATTCATCTGAGAATTTAAAGGAGGCTATATTATAATACTTTTTTTCATACTAACTGCTAGGTTACATAAGACACTATAATCATAAGCTATCTTCATTTTCACTTTTTCTTTTACTCCTTGGATACATTCTTTTGTTATCCTTAAATGTTCCCATTTATTTCACAATAGCATTGTATATTTGCCACATTATTCTATTCATCCTTACCATAGGGTAGCAATACCATAGAAGCAACCTAATTTAATGCTTTCTTTGCCCCATGTCAGTTTTTCTAATTTTTGGCATTTTATAGCACAATGTAACTGTTAATTGAGTTTAGTATTTTTTTTTGCTTATCCAGGGGGCTGGTGATCACTGAAATGAAACAAAATTGCCCACCCCTAATATATAGTGTGAACTAAAAGTAGGTGGACAGTAGAGTAAACCCCTTATGGTCAAAAGCACCTGGGCTGGCCTGTTCCCCCTTTAGAGTGGCTTCCTAGGAAAAGGAACCCTAAGGTGTGTCCTGTATGTAACTTTATAAAGGGGTTCTGTATGTTTGTAGTGAACTGTTCTGATGAGTGTGTGGTGGTGTACTGTACTCAGGAACTCGGGGATTCATAAAGCTACAGTAGTTGCGCAGAACAACTATTCATGTGAGTATTTCTCTTATACATATGTTAAAGGTTCTAATAAAAATAACTCATGATATTAAACTTGCCATGGACTAAAAGAAAGTAATAATTCTGATTCTCTTCGATTTTAGTAAAGCATTCAACACAATAAACCATAAACTCTAACTGAGTGTGCTCTCTCACTCACACAATAGCTCCCTAAAATAGCATAATTATTTCCTCCCCAGCCTTGTTCAATCTGTAGCCATTCTTCTTAATTCTCTTTAAAATAAGACAGTATATTAGTAAATAAAATATATATTTAAGCTTGCAATACTACACACATAATCTTACTAAGATCTACCTCTTGATTGATATCGTAAGTTTTATTGAATTATTTTTACTGACACAAATTCAAAAGCAGCTTATCTAACTAACCCCCCCCCCCATTGATTGGCACAGTAGCAGTCAATTTGTAACAGCTGCTTTATTTAAATATTAAAAAAAAAAATTAGTCATTCTTCTGATTTTATTTGTAATTATTGTCAACTATACCCCTAGCATATTACACATATTCTTAATTAGTACATCTAGATCTCAAATATGATACCCTACCCAGCATACGAGGAAACACAATTTGTTCATTATACAATAATTAACTAATTAATGACACATTAATTTTTACCATAATTAATGGAACAACCATGAAAAATATCATGTATCTAAAAAAATCACCCGACTGAGTTAAAGTTACAAACATAATTTTAATGACTTTGTGTAATTACAGTTCAAAAATAAAACATATAAATTACATATTATTGACCAGATCTTGGATTTGATACAATACTCAATATGACGGAAAAATATATAATGTTTTATTATCAAGCTATCAATTAATTATGACACGCAGTTAATAACCATGGGGCTTCGTTTATTTTTAGAACCATCAGGACATTTAATGAAACCATTATACAAAACATCATCTCTCTTTATAAAACACAGAATGAGTTAAAATAGTGGATACAATGTTAATGGCAGTTTTAATGACTATTTTGAAATTACAATTCAAAAACAAAAATTACATATTACTGAGGACATGGAAATTATTAAAAATATTTTTCATCTTGTCGGGTAATCATCATATGGAATCTCATGTGGAAAACACAATAGTTGATCTTGAAACAAAATAAAATGGTAATGAAGCATTTAATAAAAACCACAACTGTTAGTAAACAATACTAACTATAAATATCCACCTGGTAAATATGGACAATACAAAAACTAGAACCAAAAAAAATAATAATGCAGTAAACAAAAATAATACTAAATGAAAAGTTGGGTATTGTTACAGTGGGGGGGGGGGCTGAAAGATCTTTAAGATTATTTTTTTTAATGGGCTGGGAAATCTACAAAATTTTCTGCAATATAAATTAACGAAATCCAACAACCTTCAATGCTTGATTATACTGGATGCTGGTTTTGCTCATGCATTTCGTATTTTCTCGAGTAGATTTTACTTACCGGTGTAGATTCACAAAGTTTAATGGATGATTTATCATATACAAATAATAAAAATAAACATTAAATTATTTAGTAATCAATAAAAGCAGATTAAAACAGTCACAACTGATAACATGTAACAATTGGATAGGAAGAAAGGACCCGTATTATATCTACAACTAACACTCGCAGAAGAAATTCGAAATCATAACATTAATAAATTCCCAAGAAATAATTTGATAAATAGAAAAAGAAAATAATTTATTGTAATACATCATCGATATTAAAAATACCAATTAACTATAACAATAAATAAGGGTTTGAAACGCTTATAAACAAACAATCTTACTTATGAAATAATAACTAATTACATCTGAGTTGTATGAGTAATTAGTGCATTGTGTATGTGGCATTTAGGTGGTTCGCTAACCTGTTCATAATATGAAGGCTCTAGGTAAAAATCCTTAGACATACAGCGAATTTTTTTTTCACACGAACTTCTGTAAATTACAAGTAGTCGGCTCTTGAAAGAATAGCCCACTTTTCCTGACCTAAAAGGAAGTAAAAGTGGTTAAACGTACAAATAAAACAATGAATTATCGTTACAGTAAATCTACCTTTAAAAAAATAAATCATGCGATATACAAAAAAGAAACTACTCATATCAGGACCTTGCTGATTTCTTTCTACCATACTGTCACAGTTCCTTACACACAAGCAAGGGAACTAATACTAACAATAGAAAAATAAGTTTACTTATCTTGTTTTGCATTGACAGTTTAAAATTCTATATCATAATTTTATTTAGTCATGGCACATATACAGAACAATTCCCTGACACGAATATATACATATAAATGTATAAACATAGTATTGACGTGAATAACTATGCACTGACTAATTAATTAGTACAAAACAAGATAATGGTAAACTAAGAATTTATGACAAATAACAAATATAGACATATGTACATACAAGATTAAGTTCACCAACATATAATTGTATATGTATATAGATGCATTTAGTGTATAAGGATATATATATATATATATATATATATATATATAATTTACTCACGTACCCATAGTGGACAAATAATAATGAAGTTAGTTAACATTTCTTACTAGATAATAAAAAAATTTATTATTAATAATGCAATAAAAAAAGGATGTTTATAGTATCAATTGATAAACTTTATTTGATAGATACCAATTAATTGTATATTAGCATCTGTAATTCACATTATAATACAATAATTCTATGAAAAACACAAGAAAATCGTGAACGAAAAGCGAGAAAATATGAACGATACACAAATAGCAGCATTAGTAACATACCTATATATTTTATTTTAATTAATTTGATAAAAAATAAATAATTAACTGGGGTTGAAATTAATAAATTGAATAACAAAATAAAACGTTACATTTCAAAGAGATAAAGTTCATCTAAATAATAAAATGGTCAGGCTTACATCGATATATAGACGATTTTAGATTTTACTTCCTTGATGCACAAATGCAGCAGAACTTCTTCAACTTCATGTAAAGGCATTCATTCGGTTAGCTCCGCCTCAAACTCTAATATTAATAGAAATGAAACTACATGGCGAGCTAATTATGTTATCAAATACTTATCATTCTACTCGTGTGATTTATAGTAATAGCTGTACTTATAGGTAGCTTATTAATAAGTAATTATTAAAAACATACGATGTACGTTTTTTATTTATTTTCATAGTAGCTCCAATGATTAAAGTGTGTTATATCGATAAATAGACATTTGAAAGTAGTGGATTAACCTCAATAGAAAAAAGTATAATGGGCAATGATGGTTAAGTGCCATAAGATGAAAGCACTAATCTTGCTTTACACCCCCAAAAAATTATGTTAATATCGGTTTGGCTGGGGTTTTAATATTTTTGCTGTAGAAGAAAACCAACAGTCAATTGTTTTCTGTGTTTTCGAAGATTTTTCTGAATATGCTTCACGCGTGTTGTTTAGTAGGATAAAGTATTGATAAAAAAAATTTTACTAGCTGATAAAACTATATAATAATCTGAATATTAAAATATACTTGCAAATCAATCAATAAAATATTATAAGCGGTGATTATGCATCGTTATTACGATCTTGTTACTTTTTTGGGGGAGGAAAGATTCGTCAAATTCACTTCACTTGTCACTTTATGAGCTAACTTATACACACTATGTTAGTTGCAAAAGAACACCTCCATCTTATGGTTCGCTCTGGGTACAGGGGATGATATAAGAGAATATTCCATTCGCAAAGGTCCAGGGAGGTGGAGAGGGAAATTTTGGTAACGAGAGATGGCTAGATCTTAAATGAAAGGGATGTTGAGATCACAGTAATGTGTAAGTTTGTTGGCAATAAACAGAACATTGACAATCTTGTGGAGGGTTCTGGATTGCAGAGAGTTAATGCAAAGGATATCGGAGGGCTTGTAACTCCCCTAGACTTATATACCCTAGGTCCAGGGTAGGTTGGCGCATCGTGTAAATTAGTCTCTTGTTTTCTATTGTTATTTTAAAACGATTGTCTATGAGCCGAAGAAGTAGTTTGAATCGTTTGTTAGATTTTTTCGTTTGTACCTGATGCGATGTCAACATGTGAGTAACTTGTTTATGGTGAGTCCTAGATACGTGGTCTGAGATTTAGCAGGAATAGGCTAGTTTAATAGGAAAACAGAAGGAAAGGATGAGGGAAACAGGGTGAACATGAGAGGATTTGGCAGTAGTAACATTAAATCTCCATTTGGAGAACTATGGTTGGAAAAGGGCGAGGTATTTCTGCAATGCTTGGGAATCGAGGAAACCATCAGGTTTTGAATAGAGGATGCTTGTGTCATCAGTGAATTCATAAAGCCTGAAAAACACTCCGAAATACACCAGAAGAATAGTCTTTTTTCTAAAATGATGAGGAAAAGGAATCAGCTTTGCGATAAGATCGATGGATAGTGGAGTGCAAGGAGCGGAATCCAAACTGGCGAAGAAAAGTTTTTCAAGGATTTTTCCCATGACAGGTTGGAGAGAAATGGACCTGCCAGATACAGGAGAGTGAAGAGATTTACGTTTTTTTATGGATCATTTTGATTGACGATTATTTCTATAGGAGAGTAAAATAAGTGGTCTTGAAGATAAGGAATAAAATAATTTGCTTTGAGAAATGTTTGAGAATAATTGGAGCGATAAGATCGAAACCAGGAGCTTTTCGGGCAGGGTTTTTTTTGGATGGCTGTGGCTACTGAAGAATTGGGACGAAGAAAGAGAGACAGTGGTGTGTCCAATTGATTGCATACAAAGTAACAGTGTTCAGGGTCAAGGAAGGTTGCATGTGGACGAAAAACATTTGCTAGATCTAGAACAAAGACAGAAGTGATCGGCTTATCAGGATTCTTTTGGTAGCTGCCCACAGCAACTGGTCAGTGGGAGAGCATAGGCATGCCTGATATTCCTTATTTTATATAAATATTAGTTTCTGCGCATGCGCTACTATTAACAACCACGTACAACTATCGCTCTCCAAATCAATACCGATAACTACCGTTTATAGACCCTTTTTCGGCTTTGGGATTGTTTCAACTGGCATCTTAAGTGAGCTGGCCACGAGGGAGCCCTGAATAAGTGAGTAGATCGCTAGTTACATTGGTGTAAAGTGTAAATAGTGACATCGGACTGAGTATTCGGCCATCTTGACTGATCGGCATTAGCCGTCGTTCACGATACATAGGCGTTCTGACCCAGACCTGATAGGTGGCTCAGAGCCAAGACCGGTGACCCGCCACTGGAATCCCACCGGCGCTACGTATTTTATTTTATTTTTTTTTAACTAACAAAAATCTTAGCTAATGATAAAATGAGATTTTATCAGCAGCTAATATCACAAAATAAAAAAAAAAAGATCTAGGTCCTTAGGTCCAACTCCGACAACGTCGCCTGTAAAGCGAAAACCTAGGCGCTCAAATAGGAACATCCCTATAAATTCATCTGCTGCCAGCTCTATGGAAGATCTACCACCACTTGCCAGCACTTCAAAAGAAGAAAATGTAGCAGAATCTCCATTCTTCACACTAAATAGCTTCGAGGTACTGAGAAATAGCCAACCTGACGACATGGAAGTTATTCAAACACCAACACAGCCCAAGCCGCCTGCTATATTCGTAAGGAATATTAGCAATTTTAAACTATTATGCTCACAAATGAGCAAAGTTGTAGGTACCGGAAAATATACGTGCCTCAATCGCTCTTGGGATACAAAAATTTCCCCAGACACTCCCGATACTTATCGAGTGATCATCAAGTATTTGGAAGAAACCAATGCAGACTTCCATACATATCAGTTGAAACAAGAACGATCGCTTCGAGTAGTGATAAAAAATCTGCACCCGACCACACCAGCTGATGAAATTGAAGACGAACTATCAGCTCTGGGATTCAAAGTTCGGCAAATAACCAACGTTTTATGTGAGGACAGACAACAAAACGAATCCACCAAAACGGCATTACCGTTATTTTTTGTAGATCTCGAGCGGACACCTGGCGTGGAGAAAATTTATGACTTAACAACCCTGTATTACACAAGAATACAGGTCGAAAAACCTTACCCCAATAGAGACATCGTCCAATGCCATAATTGCCAGGCATATGGGCACACAAAATCGTACTGCCACCACCCTCCTAGGTGTGTAAAGTGTAGTGGGCAGCACAAAAGCGAATTGTGCAAAAAGCCCCTAAAATCGCCTGCTGTATGCGTGCTCTGCCAGCAAGACCATCCGGCCAACTACAAGGGCTGTGAGGCCTATAGGATCCTCAAGTCCAGGAGCGAGCAACGTCGTCGTTCAGAAGAAGAGAAGCCAGTGACAGGTAGCTCAAGAAGCGCCCCCACCAGAAGTTTGAGGCCTTCTGTCTCTTTTGCTGATGCCGTTCGGAACAGAGAGCAGTCACATGCACTGCCCACTTTTCGTCCGCAAGTATATCTTCCCCAGCATCCCGCTCATCCCGCCAACCAGCGAACCCAATCCCATCCTCAACCACACATCTCGCATATTCCTTCACCTCTATTAACATCATTCCTTACAGAATTCAGAACCCTAATTACCCCTCTCATTTCCCTTCTTACAAATCTTGTCTCCTACCTTATCTCCGTTAAACAAAATCCATATGTGGATCCTTCTGACTCCTTATCCATTCTCCTTTGGAATGCGAATGGTGTTCACTAACGAACTGACAGCACTACTTCACGACAAGAAGATTGACGTAGCTCTTATTACTAAAACAAGACTTACGAGCAAACGACCATTTACCGTTCGACAGTACCAGACTTATCGAACTGATCACCCAGATGGAACAGCTCATGCAGGTACCGCTGTCATTGTCCATAACTCCATATCCCACCACATAGTTCCTTTGGTATCACATGATTTCCTTCAATCCACTGCAGTGTCAATCACCACCTTCACTTTTCCTCTTACACTAGCATCAGCGTACTGCCCTCCCAATAAATCCATTTCCGACTCCCAATTCATCTCCTTTCTAGACTCCATCGGACATCGTTTCCTTGTGGGTGGGGACTTTAATGCGAAGCACCAACACTAGGGGCCTAGATCCACAAATACACGAGGACGTGCTTTGCTGTCTGCACTCACACGGAAACATTGCTCCGCTATCACTCCTGACACAGCCACCTATTGGCCATCGGATCCCAACCGAAATCCTGATCTCCTTGACTTATTTTTTTACAATAGTTTAGGAACACTAAACTACTCATTCACGCGCCTTGATGACCTCTCCTCTGATCACAGTCCTTTATTATTAACCATTTCCCTAAGACCAATTCACAAACTGCCTCCTCCTTCATTTATTAGGGGCCCAGTTAACTTGGACCACTTCCGCCAGCTTCTTAAAGAGTCCGTAAACCTAAAATTGTCCTTGAAAACATCCCAAGACCTAGACGATGCAGTGCATTCTTTCACTACTCTGGTCCAGAGGTCGGCTTGGGAGGCAACGTCACCCCATCGTCACCCAAAAATCCACAATTATAATTGTTTACCTCAGCATCTCAAAGATCTAATCCAATCCAAACGCCGCTCCAGAACAGTGTGGCAAAGATCCCGGCATCCTGTTGATCGCCGCACGTACAATCAGTACTGCCGATTGGTAAAGCGGCGATTGGCATCCTTCCGTTCCGATTCTTTCAATTCCTACCTCTCCTCTCTGTCCACCAGGGATAACTCCTTGTGGAATGTAACCAAAAAAAATCCTAAAGTATCAACCTGTTTCACACCCACTCCGTCGTGATGATGGGTCCTGGGCGGCTTCGGATGGGGATAGGTCGGAGGAATTTGCTCTGCATCTTACCCATACTTTCACACCTCACCTTTCTCATCAAATCCATACTCACAGCACAACTGTGGAAGATTTCCTCACTTCACCTATTCCTCTTTCTCTTCCACCAAAAGCCGTTAACCCCTCTGAGGTTAAATACCTTCTGAAAAACTTACCTTACCGAAAATCGCCTGGATATGATCTCCTTACTCCTCAAATTCTCAAACAACTTCCTCCTAAAGCCATAATCTTCCTAACCTACATATATAATTGCATAATCCGAACGACGCACTTTTCTCTCCTCTGGAAACATTCCATTATTGTCCTATTCGCCAAACCCGGTAAACCACCCAATGACGCCTCATCTTATCGTCCAATTAGCCTACTCCCTATCCTCTCAAAAATATTTGAGAAACTCCTACTAAAACGTCTACTTCCCATTGTTGAATCCAAAAACCTTTTTCCCACACACCAGTTTGGTTTCCGCCAACGACATTCCACAGCTCAACAAGGCCTTCGCGTTGTTGATCACATCTCCTTAGCCCTTGAAACCAAACAGTATTGCACTGCTGCCTTTCTCGATATAGCTCAAGCTTTTGACAGGGTTTGGCACGCAGGTTTGCTCTACAAGCTAAAAAGATATTTACCACAGACCCTTTTCCTAATCCTACAGTCCTACCTTTCAAACCGCTTCTTCCAAGTCCACTGTGGTTTAGAATACTCTAACTACTATCCCATAAGTGCAGGAGTTCCACAGGGCAGTGTCCTGGGCCCCATCCTCTATAACCTATACACCGCTGATGTCCCCTCTACTCCCAATACCTTCTTGGCCACAGTTGCAGATGACACTGCAGTCTTGTCATCCCATCCAGACCGCGACATAGCATCCCATAACCTTTAAAAAGACCTCGACGAGATCGAGTATTGGTGCAATCAATGGCGGATCAAAGTTAATAAAGCAAAATGCTTCCACATTACCTTCACCCTTTGTCGCAAGTCTTGTCCGCTAGTTTATTTTAATTCTATTCCTCTCCCAGTATCCGAGACAGTACGGTACTTAGGCTTCCATCTCGACAAACGACTGACCTGGAACCTACATACGAGACTAAAAAGACAAGAACTAAACAGACGCTTTGGACAACTGTACAGACTACTTCAAAGGACATCCCATCTCTCAATAGAAAATAAACTACTAATCTACAAAGTTATACTTAAACCAATCTGGACATACGGAATAGAGCTATGGGGGACAGCAAACAAGTCGAACATCAAGCGTATCCAATCCTTTCAATCAAAAGTCCTGAGAACAATAGTAAATTCCTCTTATTATGTCAGCAACAAAACCCTTCATAACGACCTTAATATACCCTACATTCTAGAACTCATCCCTTCCAAGTTTACGAAATTCCACAGTAGCCTTTCCAACCACCCTAATCCTGTAGCACAGTCATTGCACTGCGCCACTCATCCCTATAACCCTCCTCGGAGACTGAAACGGCAGTGGCATCGTGACCTGCTATAAACGCGCGACAGTGGGAGTCCTGGCAATGGCTAGTCTCTCCAATCATGTCCTGAGCGTCTGTGGCTCTCGCGCTCTTGGTCAGCCTCCACTGGCTAGTATCCGGTGACGCGGCTGACGGAGGAGCGTGGGGGACTTCCCAAGACTCCGCTTTCTCTTCGCGGTGGATTTGGGGGGTCTCTGGGCTGTCTGTAAATATTGTATGAATGAGCGAGTGAATGATGAACTGTAAATATGGTATGAATGAGAGCATTTATCTTAATTACTTATTGCCCTTTAAAAGGCAGATTGTAATTTTAGCACAATAAAGGAATTTAACTAACTATATAATTATTATGATTATATTTATTTTATATTGGATTACTAACTGCTTGGTTCCATTCCAAAATTAAATCCACCCTTCGCCTATTAGGTTTAGTAATTACAAAACTTCTCGGCTCTAGTTTGAGAAAACATTCCGTGTCATTTTTTTTTTTTTTTTGTTTTACGTAAAGTAAGATTAGCAAACGCTGACTAAGGGAGAAGAGCAATGACATAGCTTCCTGGCTTCGATTATTATATATTCCCAGGGAGAGAAGTAAGATCGCTGACTGAGTATTCATTACCTATTGGACCAATCACTATGTCAGTTTAGCTATAGATTATGTTGTATATGGTAGTTATTAAAAATAAATCTTTTTAAAAAGTTCTTAGTTGTTTGTAGAAAAAAAAGTGGTCCACACTCGTTAGTTAAGAATATATTTGAGGAAGTATTGAGGAAGACTCCAGTTATATTATAGACCCGGCAGAGTTTCTAGGATGTTAATGAGTTTTTTTGTTTTTTTTTCAAATATACATTAACTGCTACAAGCTTGTTTACATATCTCAAGACCCAGATATGTGGGGAATATAAAACAGCGCTTTTTTACAAAAGTTTGGTTAACTTTTAGCCCGAAGACCTGGTTCTGAACTTTAATTCTGTCAAAGATTCCTAGTCGTAGTATGTTGTGGCCACCTCTTAATCACAAATAATTATAAGTCACCCCCTTCTTGTATCAGACCTTGTATCTATATCATCAAATAATATCAGAAAATATGTAACTATTTTTCATTATGTTAATAAAGATTATGACGTCAGTGAGAGTAGGGGGAGGAGTCAGTAGAGTGGGGCCCATCCCCACTTCCCCTCTAGCCATCTGGTGGGGGGCCATCCCCTCCAGGCGAGCCGGCTATATAAGCCTGAGCCCCTGAGTCAGGCCACAGCCATAAACCAACCTTGAACACCTCTCTCTCTCTCTGCACTGGCGCCTGCTGCTCTACTCAAAACCATGGACTTCTCGTTCAACTACCTCTGCATCTCTCTCTCCTAACCTCGCTATGTTTTAGTCCAGCGTTGTCAGACCCCACACCTTCCTAGTGGGAATCTCTGCCTTCGTCTCGCTAAAACTAGCACCTCCTAGGGAGAGACCTCACCCTCGCGGACGACGGTTGCCGTGGCCCTGAAAATGTACCTAGCAGTGTCTCCCATGGCAATCAAGTCTGCCTCTCTCCGGTTCACACTCGCCTTTGGGATCCGGACGGTTTTCGACTACCCTTAGACACCGAGTGTGAATTTGTGGTCATTCCAAGACCACATAAACTACCGATAAACCTACCCTATACCTCTTCTCCTGAACATAGTGCACATCGGGACACACACCTTCTAAAAGATCTTATGGAGTCAGATCAAAGCGAATTAAAGCTGCCCGCCGAGTAGGTCGGCAGCCAGGGTGAAAGGCCACAGGTCTGCCCGCCTTATCTCTTTCTGGGCGCTCGCCGGACGGCGGCTAAGAGGTTGTAGCGACCATAGCCCGCGGCGGGCGTCTCCTCCCCACTTTGGGGATACTCAGTTAAACTGAGCCCGACCTAGTAGTTACTTGTCACTGCAGTAATACCACATAGCTCACTATGAACAAAATTCTAGTTTGATTGGAGGATAACGAGGCCACCTCCACCAAAGGTGTCGCTGTGGGTTGACGGGATGAGATGCGAGTATAGAGTATAGAGGAAGGAGGAAGGATGACAACCCTGGGGGACACCGGCCAGTTTCAATAATGAGGCGGCTGTGGAAGTGGCGTAGGATAAATATCTTTCAGCGTATGACAGGATGTTGTGGTAGTACGTGGGGGGAAGGCTGAATTTGTGTCACAGATCAAGCACTGGTGTCTTACTCGATGAAAGGCCTAAAAAACATCGAGGAATACACCAGAGCAATACTGCTTCATATAAAATGAGAAGGAAATGGAATCACCCATTAGATAGGATTGGTAGATAGAACTGGTGATAGGGAGGGGGTAAGAAGGTCGAGGGAAGCGTTTAAGGGTTTGAGGAGAAGTTTTTGAAGGAAGGATGTATGCATACACCCTATGAGGGTGATTATATACAAAGAAACAGCCTTAAAGGTCTTGGATATATGTAACCGCATATAACCTCCGGGATTGAGATATCAGTTTTCGGATTGTAGCTTGTAGCCACGTTTTACATACACTAATGTTTCTTATTGTTATTTATGAGTTTAATTATTATACATATTATATATAAATATATATATAATAATTGTATATATATATGTATAATAATTGGCGACGACGATGGGATATTATTCATGTTTGTGGATGTGATAATTATGAATAAAAATTTTATTATTCCCGAAAATGCCTACGGATGGAATGGACTTGACAGCTTAACTTGCCCAATTAGTTGGTACAGTAAAGTAGCCGGCTAAAAGCCAAGCATCTTTAATTACTTGGTTAGCAAATATCAGCACTTTAAGTACAAAAAAACTTTTTCAACAGCATTTCCCGTTTGAGGCTAACCAGTTTAAAAATAAGGAATCTATAACTTCATATTTTGACAGATTCCAGAAACATTAACTCTTAGTGGCATTGAAGACAAATATTGAGGAGATTATAGTGCATGGGTCCAGACCTTAATAGCACACATAGCGATCTGGTTTACCCTTCTTCACTCAATGACAAAACATTGAAGAGTATAATAAAAGCTCTGACAGACCATTTTATACAATCAAAAAACAAATACAATCAGGCCATAAAATTTAGAATAGAATAAAAAATACGTGAAGGGAAGGCTGAATTTGAGTTACCAACCAAGCCCTGGTGCCATACTCGATCAAAGGCCTGAAAAACATCGTGAAATACACCAGATTAAAACTGCTTCTTATAAAATAAAAAGGAAATGGAATCGCCCATGTGATGGCATTAATGGATAGTTGAGTGGGAGAAGCGGAATCCAAACTGGGGGGGGGGGGGGGCAAGAGGGTAGAGGATAGCTTTAAGCGTTTGAGGAGGAGGAAGGGTGTGTCCAATTGATTCGATATAAAGGAACAGTGTTAAGGGTCTAGGATGGTTTCATGTAGACGAAAAACTTTTTTGAGTTGGCGACCAAAGGCAGAAGTTATTTGCTCATTGGTATTTTCCTAGAAGATATCGTAGTGACGAAGTAGATGTAGAGAGTTAGGGAATTGTGGGATTCATTTGGTAGTTGTTACTATGGACTGGTCAGTAGGAGTCATTTGTTAAGTAAATTCTTAGTAGTTAAATTCCTTTATTGTGCTAAAATTACAATCTGCCTTTTATAAGGCAATAAGTAATTAAGATAAATGCTCTCATTCATACCATATTTGCAGTTCATCATTCACTCGCTCATTCATACAATATTTACAGACAGCCCAGAAACCCCCCACATCCACCGCGAAGAGAAAGCGGAGTCCTGGGAAGCCCCCCACGCTCCTCCGTCAGCCGCGTCACCGGATACTAGCCAGTGGAGGCTGACCAAGAGCACGAGAGCCACAGACGCTCAGGACATGATTGGAGAGACTAGCCATTGCCAGGACTCCCACTGTCACGCGTTTATAGCAGGTCACGAGGCCACTGCCGTTTCAGTCTCCGAGGAGGGTTATAGGGATGAGTGGCGCAGTGCAATGACTGTGCTACAGGATTAGGGTGGTTGGATAGGCTACTGTGGAATTTCGTAAACTTGGAAGGGATGAGTTCTAGAATGTAGGGTATATTAAGGTCGTTATGAAGGGTTTTGTTGCTGACATAATAAGGGGAATTTACTATTGTTCTCAGGACTTTTGATTGAAAGGATTGGATACGCTTAATGTTCGACTTCTTTGCTGTCCCCCATAGCTCTATTCCGTATGTCCAGATTGGTTTAAGTATAACTTTGTAGATTAGTAGTTTATTTTCTATTGAGAGATGGGATGTCCTTTGAAGTAGTCTGTACAGTTGTCCAAAGCGTCTGTTTAGTTCTTGTCTTTTTAGTCTCGTATGTAGGTTCCAGGTCAGTCGTTTGTCGAGATGGAAGCCTAAGTACCGTACTGTCTCGGATACAGGGAGAGGAATAGAATTAAAATAAACTAGTGGACAAGACTTGCGACAAAGGGTGAAGGTAATGTGGGAGCATTTTGCTTCATTAACTTTGATCCGCCATTGATTGCACCAATACTCGATCTCGTCAAGGTGTTTTTGAAGGTTATGGGATGCTATGTCGGGGTCTGGGTGGGAGAACAAGACTGCAGTGTCATCTGCAAATGTGGCCAAGAAGGTATTGGGAGTAGAGGGGACATCAGCGGTGTATAGGTTATAGAGGATGGGGCCCAGGACACTGCCCTGTGGAACTCCTGCACTTATGGGATAGTAGTTAGAGTATTCTAAACCACAGTGGACTTGGAAGAAGCGGTTTGAAAGGTAGGACTGTAGGATTAGGAAAAGGGTCTGTGGTAAATATCTTTTTAGCTTGTAGAGCAAACCTGCGTGCCAAACCATGTCAAAAGCTTGAGCTATATCGAGAAAGGCAGCAGTGCAATACTGTTTGGTTTCAAGGGCTGAGGAGATGTGATCAACAACGCGAAGGCCTTGTTGAGCTGTGGAATGTCGTTGGCGGAAACCAAACTGGGGTGTGGGAAAAAGGTTTTTGGATTCAACAATGGGAAGTAGACGTTTTAGTAGGAGTTTCTCAAATATTTTTGAGAGGATAGGGAGTAGGCTAATTGGACGATAAGATGAGGCGTCATTGGGTGGTTTACCGGGTTTGACGAATAGGACAATAATGGAATGTTTCCAGAGGAGACATTCTGGACAGACACTCTGGACCAGAGTAGTGATAAGTAAATTCTGTGGAAGTTTATTGAACTCCTTTTGTAGATCTTCCTGAAGTTGTCTTGTGAGTTGGTTAAGTCGTCTTTAATTCGATAAGTCACTAATTTCTTTTCCTCATTTTATTTGTCAGTAGCTAGAGTGACTGCGGTGGCAATTTTCTATTTTTCTTTTCTTAAAGTAGGACATCAGTTTAGTAGGTTTGGGCGCTCTCTAAATGTACGTATACTAATGGAAGTGGCGTCTTATTTGTTTAGTGAATAGTGTCTCATGCGTTGTCGACCTTAAATCCGACTTTTCAAGTTCCTCCTTGATCATTGTAACAGTGGAGTGGAGGTTTATGATCACCGCTCGGGATGGTATTTGTTATTCAAGTTAATAGGTAATTTGTTGATTAGGATATCTTGACGACACCACGGGGTGTCTTTTGCTCTTACACGTGAACGACTGCTCGTCAAAAACGGATGAGATTTGCTTGTATAAATCGGCAAAGTTATTGATTTTTATGAGAATTGGTGGGGGCATGGAAGGATCTTCTATTTGGTCTATCTCTGCGAGGGCTTGAAATCTATTCGGAGAAAGGTATAAATGGTTGAATTTTACCAGTGGTGGCTGTTCGTGGCCTGAAGCCTGAGGTCGTACTGCGAGGAGAGCGTGGCCAGAGAAGGTGGTCGCTTCTGCTTCTATGTCGACTTACTGAGTGCTACATTTTTGGCAGGAATTCACGAGAATGAAGTGTTGTAACCCTGATTTGTAACCGGCTAGGGAACCTACCCCTGGTTGTTGTTGTTATGTAGTTAGTAAGGTGTACTCAGTAATGGTAAGTACTTTATCGAAAACACAACAATTGGTGACGAGGTAAATAGAGGTGCGTTAAAGTGGATATAAGCCAGACTAAACAGTGACGGTTCAGGATCTATCCAGTATAAACATACTTGCTTTGAAGTCGTGTTGGACTACTGTGAGTTACAATTTTTTATTATCATACATATTACATCATTTGTTTTATTTTTTATTCTATACATCAGTCGCAATGGACGCAGATCAATTCAAGTTAATAATCGAAGCTATGAATCAAAACCAACGGGCTTTTCTCGCACAATTAGTTCTACAAAGTCGTTCTAGCCAAGACTTTCGATCATCGATTATAAATGTATCTAACGTTCCTCCTTTCGAAAACATCATAAGGAAGAGAATTTCAAATTTTACAAACAGCGGTTCGAAAATTATCTAAAAATGAAGGAAATTTTTGCGGATAAAGTAAAATGTGCTCAAATGCTCTTAAATTCTATCGGCGCACCTAATTATAACACACTGGCAGCTCTTGTTGCTCCCAAAACACCGGCAGATCTCAGTTATGAAGAATTAATAAAGGTCCTCGAACAACATTTAGCACCTACCCGAAATTCTTTAGTCGCTCAACACCATTTTTTGTCCACTTACCAAAAAGAAAATGAGACTATTTCTTATTATATCGCATCGCTACGACGTGACCTTTCTGATTGTGAGTTTAACGTAGTCTAACGTCTTTTTCAATCAATTCTACTAATCAAGCATCTACCTCCAACAGGTACAGAAGGAAAAACACAGATACTCGAAACCGAAATCAGCGTACCAGATCACAATCAAGCGGTCGTGTGGACTTAAAAAGATTAGGCTTAAATAATCATTGCTTATGGTGTGGAAAAACCAACCACTTGGTTAAGGACTGTCGACTGAAACCTTTTAAACTAACGTGTACGTCTTGTGGCAGCACTGGGCACGTAGCGGGAGTTTGCATAAAAACCCTGTTAAAAACGCAACAAGAAAGCTCCACGCATAAGGCATCAACTGACGAACCAGACACACAAACAAACTATTATGCCGACCGGAGTATGAATAAAATTGTTACTGTCAATCTTCACCCCATATCAAAGCTATCACAAGATTCGGGGAAATACCAGGTATCGATCAAAATCGAAAATACGTATCAAAGTTTTGAAATTGATACCGGCGCTGGCTACACACTCATACCTGAAACTCAATTCAAACAATTAAAAATAAAACAGCCACTTCAACCCTCAAATATCGCTTTTAAATCTTATACAGACAACGTTTTTCGACCCCTCGGCAAAACAAAAGTAAAAGTGGAATATAAGAACACTTTATCTTATGAAGACCTTTATGTGGTCCCGGATGGTTATGCCCCCTTGCTGGGACGAATGTGGATTAGACACTTGCAAATAAACTTACAAGACATAGACAAAGAGAACAAAACAGTCAACATTTCCCAGAAACCATTATCAATTAACAACTTAACGGATATTGAACACCTTTTCCCTGAAATTTTTGTCCAAAAAGTTGGATGTGTACCAGATTTTATTATCAAACTGCAACTCCGTGAAAATGCAAAACCTAGTTATACTCCAGAAAGAAATGTCCCATACGCACTGCGGGAAATGGTTAGAATCGAACTCACTCGAGGCAGCAGGCATAATATATAAAGCACCGACAAGCGATTGGGGGTCCCCCTTGGTAGTTATACCCAAAGGTGATGGCACAGTTAGACTGTGCGTAGATTATAAGGTGGGGGTAAATGACCTCTTGGTAAATACCAATTACCCAGTAAAGAAAGTTGATGAGGTGCTAAATAGCCTCCGAAACTCAAGGTATTTTTGTCGATTAGACTTGTTTAAAGCATACTTACACCTGAAAACAGACGAAAAATCCAGCATTATCCAAACCATTACCACACACTTTTAGCTCCCAATCTTTTAAGTTGGCCAATGTGTCGTTTTATTTTCCTCTCTTCATCAAGCTGTACCATGTAATGAAGGCCTCCCAACTTTTCGGTGATTGTTCCTGGGCTCCATTCCACCTTGTTGTTGATAAAATATCTCGTATTCACCCTCTCCCCTGCTTGGAGAGATCTAGTCCGTGGCAGGATTACTTGATCAGATTTTGGCTCGTAAAGGGTCGTAAGGCGTCTAATCTGGTTCTTATTTGCCGGTTCAGGTATTTCTCAGCTGGTGATGTTCCATCGGCCAGTGGCGTTGCCCGATAGTGAAGAAGCATTTTCTCTATCTTTTGTTTCATAGGTAAGTTTTCTGCGCTCATAGTTTTTAGTCGGTTCTTTAACGTCTGCACGTTGCGCTCAGCCAGAACATTTGTGGCTGGGTGCCCTGATGCCGTGAATTTTTGCTTTATGCCATTTTCTCGGCAATAATTTTTGAAGGTTTCATTAGTGAAGATAGATGCGTTATCTGATACTAGTACAAATGGATAGGGTGTAATCGCTATCTATTGACGTCAGCAATAGTTCCTGTTTGATTTTTGATAATTCTGGATCTTTTTCCGTCTCTGCCGCAATGACATCCGGGGTAAGCATTTCTGTTGATATTTCGAAGATTTGTGATGTACACAGTTGATGGACTTCTTCATTGATGAACATGTCAGACGATTTCCTGGTTAGCTGTATGGGTGACCTTGATAAACAGTCAACATTTTCGTTGTCAAACCCTTTCTTAAATTGAACTGTGTAATCAAACGCTGCTAAGAAGGAAGCATAACGCAGTAAGCGAGCAGTAGTCATTTTCGGTAACTTATTTTTTTGGTGAAAAATTCGGGTTAACGGTTGGTTATCCGTGATGAGAGTGAAACGTCACCCATAAAGGAAGTCGAAAAAATGATCAACAGCAAAAACTATGGCTAAAGCCTCTCAGTCAAGTTGCGAGTAATTCTGCTCTGCCTTCGATAACGAACGTGATGCGAATGCTATAGGTCGTTCTACTTCGTTGATAACATGGGCAAGTACAGCCGCTATTCCCGTCGGTCGTTAGTGTAACTGGTAGATATGGGTTAAATGGAATAATCACCCTGTCACTTGCTATCTCATTTTTGAGTTTTATAAATGCTGCTTCGCATTGTGAGGACCAAAAATATTTCTGATCTTTACCGAGTAACTTGCGCAGGGGGTAAGTCAAGGATGACAGGTTTGGCAAGAACCGAGAATAATATGTCACCATACCCATAAAACGCCGTAGCTCTGGTACGTTCACTGGTCTGGGCATGTCATAACTGCCTTTATTTTTGAAGAGGATTTCGATATTCGATTGTGCTCTACTACATGGCCAAGATATTCTATTGTTGTTTTGAAAAACGTGCACTTGTTTTTATTCAGATTAAATACTCTTTTAACCTCTTGAGGCAAGCAAGTAGGTTTATTTTGCATTCGTCTTCTGATTCGCCGTGTACAATGATGTCGTTGAAATATGCTATGGTTTTTGTTAAGCCTTTTAATATCTGATCTATGACCCGGTTGCGGCCGCATTCAAAGAACCTTTATTAGAACATCATAACCACAACATAGGAAAGAGACACGAATATGAGTCTCATCAGCCAAGAGCAATACCAGTACCACAGTATATACCAGAACCAGAATCTATACCAGAAGCAACACCAGAACCAGAATCTATACCAGAAGCAACACCAGAACCAGAATCTATAACCACTCCAGACTTTATACCAGAACCAGACCATGAAACACAGCTCAGAAAATCCGACAGGATTATTTAAGATACTAGTAAAATGTCTCTTAAAGATTTTATATATTTATTTATGTTTTTTTCTTGTGGGGGAGAAACTTTTGTAACCCTGATTTGTAACCGGCTAGGGAACCTACCCCTGGTTGTTGTTGTTATGTAGTTAGTGACCGTTAAAGATGAAGCATTGTGGTGTTCAATAAAAGGTGTACTCAGTAATGTGTGTTAAGTACTTTATCGAAAACCCAACATGAAGTAAGAAGTAAAAACAGCTGTTTTTTTTCAACGGGGCACAGTTGGTAGTGAGTGGAGAGGGAAGCCTATAAACGCTTTCTAATCCCGAGAACCAGCTACGAAATAATTTTATTACCAATAAAAATTTATGACTCACTATCGTTGGCCAGTGGGTCGGAAGATTAGAACTCGCTGTAACTTCAGTACATATTCCAGTAGACCAACGGGAAGGCTAATGTAAGATTGTAGAAAAAAATTGAAAAAAACAAAATATAACAGAATTGTTCAGAGAGTACAATAACGACAAGAATAAACAGTATGGTGTTCAGGTGGGGAATGCTGATTATTACAGAGCTTAGACAGCTAGCAAGGACGAAAAGAATTAAACAGATTAAGTGCAAAGGCAGAAGCGATTTGGTGATCAATCTTAAGCTCAAGAGAGGAATCAAGACCACTTTGGAATAAAACCCAATCAATTGAACTTTTAATAAGAACGGACCTATGATTGCAGTTGTAGGGATTAATATCAGTATTTGACTTAAATACAGATGGATCTGTGGTCAGAGAATAGGTCGAGTAGATAGGATATGCTGGCAGGAGCATGAATCAAACCAGAAGTTATGAAATAGTAGTCTGTGTCAGGAAGTTTTTGACGAGATGAAGGTCAGTCAATAGGTGGCTTAGGAGGGAGGAGGGCTGTGGAGCAAAGTCCAGCTCTAGATTAACCCCCTGAGTATTACGTAGGATACAGAGACAAGAGTCTTGGCCATTGAGCAAGCGGAAAAAAGAAAACTTGGGGGCTCCTCAGCACCTATGTTTAGAGAGGTGGTGGACGAGTGGGTGTCAACGACCTGCTACAACATTAACGGAAGGAGACATTTTTTTAGAAATTGCCCAATCCCTAATAATGCGAAACCGACAGCTAGGGCCTCGACTCCAAGTTCGAGGACAACAGACCCCCAGCGTCAAACGTTTCTCCCTTTTCTTGGCGTTTGAGGGCTCTTGCTTTTTTTGCGGGATACCAGGTGATAGAGGGCGGGAGTTTAGTCGACGTGCATCCGACCAGAAGGGTAACTCACTAGTCCAAGTGAGAGAGGTTAGCAAAATATCAGAGTCCCCAAGTAAACAGTCAAAGACCCAGTGACGATTCCTGATCAAGAATAGGGTTTAGCGATCAAATAAGAAACTTAAGAAGAGCTAGAGAACAAGGGTTAAGTGTCTTTATAGCTCTAAAAGCTATCCCCGGGAAACTATTAGGATAAACGGTGGTATGTTGATTGTCTATTAATTCTTGATGTTCTTCTTTGTCAAATATATCTAATAGTTTTGTTTTTTTTTGTAACGCTTTACATTTGGGTATTTATGTTCGGTTAGTTCTGATATTTTCTGGAATATTTTTTCAAATTCACTCCTGACTGTCTCTACATTAGGTTCGTAATAGATTCCGTAAGTTTTGTTGGGTTTCATGATTTCTAAAAGCACTTTGTCAAGGTTGTCTTCCCATGGAAAAGCTGTATTAATTGTGTATCTGTATTTGTTAAAAGGTAGGGGAGCGTTAATGTTTCTTTTTTCACTTTCTATGAAAATTTGATATTTTTCTACGTTTATAGATTTGCCTTCAACGATAAAGGTTTGATTCTTACTTAATTCTTGAGTGGTGTGTACTCGTGTTGTGTTGTTTTGATTCAGTTCTTTCAGAATTTCTTCGTAACTTTCTGAGGTTTGTGGTGAAAGTTCCATTGATGAGGCTTCTCTTAATTGTTTGTCCTGTTCATCTAAGTCATCTTGTTCTAGAAATTAAGTTCGATAGTCGATTCTATTTGTACTCTACTTAATGCGTCTGCAACGTAATTTGTTTTTCCTTCGACTTATTTAATAACAAATTGGACTTCCTTTCAATGAAATATCTATTTTAATATTTTTCATGGTAAACAACCATTGTAATGGTTAGTGGTCTGTTTGTAGCAGAAATTTGGTTTCATAGAAATAGGGTTTGAAGTGTTTAAATGCAAAAACAAAAGCTAACAATTCTTTTTCTATTGTAGAATAACGTTGTTCCTTTTTTGATAGTGTGTACGAGGCGTAAGAAATGGGGTGATCCTTCCCTTCTAAAAGTTGGGAAAGCACAGCCCCAACTGCAATATTACTGGCGTCCATAGTGAGTATACGGTGGACTATGTAACAGCTTAATCTGTCTTGACTGACAATACCTTTTAAACTCTTCGGAACTAAACGGTGGACCATTATCACTGACTATAATTGTTGGTAAAGAGAACCTGGCGAATAACTCATCTAACTGTGCTATGACATCTTCAGCCTTTGTTGGCTTCATTTGGAAATAATCCACCCAGAATTAGAAAACGAGTCAACCACAATCAAGAACTTTTTATTTTGAAAAAAAAAAAAAAGTACAAATGAACTCGTTCCCACGGCCCCATTCCTGAAGGCCAGGACATTCTTAATTATTTTTTAGTATTGTTAGATTCTTTTGAAAATTGTACTTTCTTCTCTATATTACAAATTCATACCTTTCCACTATACATACGACCTATCAAACATTTTTGACCTGACTATTCCTGGATGAATAGTATAGTCCCCTGTTGTATAAAATTTAAAACTCTCTTCCGGTATTACAATTTTGTCCTCTACAATGAACAAGCTTTGCGGACCCACAATTCTTGTCTGGCATTAAAAAAAAAAATTGAATTCAGGACTTTCCTCAAATTTCCAGCCCTGACTTAATTTTTCAATTACTGTTCATAAAACTTTATCCTACTGAGTAACGTCCGTTACCGTTTCATAGGGGTGTTATGGAAGAGAAAATTACACTCCTGATCTGGTAAAACAATTTGACTTGGTACACGTGACAACACATCTGCTTGAGGAATGGACATCCCCTTTTTATAGACTGT
This sequence comes from Acanthosoma haemorrhoidale, assembly GCA_930367205.1. Taxonomy (NCBI): domain Eukaryota; kingdom Metazoa; phylum Arthropoda; class Insecta; order Hemiptera; family Acanthosomatidae; genus Acanthosoma; species Acanthosoma haemorrhoidale. Next base: position 117,466,146 of record OV884009.1, read on the forward strand.
TTCATAATCGTAGCATGGCATAATAATCGCCCACCTTGTCAACCGGGATATTTGTTGACTTTGAAAATAACACTTTAAACGGTTCATGATCCATACAAATTACAAAATAACGTCCAAACAGATATTGATGAACCGACAACCAACACTTTAACGGTTTGTTTTTCACTAATATTAATAACGTTTATTACCCGACACAGCAAGAAACGACTTTGACTTATTTTTTTCGTCGTCGCCAATGTTATATTGGAAAGAGGCGGTATAGATAGTAAATGTATTCAACAACTCACGCTGTAATTAACAATTCACTCTGTACACATGGGACAGACATGGTATGAACACCCATGACCATAACAGTCCCCAACCCAATAGACCAGAGCAGTCACCTCCCCCCCCCCCATGTCCACTGTCATTACTATAGTATTTCTATATACATAACATCTATTGTCTTATCTGTGGAACCTTTTTCTAATCTGTATTTATACATAACATTGTCTAATCTGGTCGAATATTAGTTCTAGTAACTTTAAACAACTCCAAATTCTACAAAATAATTGCATGAGATTTATTGGAGTGTTTCCTAGACAATAACTCCAATAATGCACATGTATGAAGGTTTAGATATTACAACAATCCACGAATATGTTTTAAAACCCCAATCGATTTTTTCAAATTCTTATTAACACTTCAATGAAATACTAACTTACTCTTAGATAGCTTGTAGTCTCTAGGTCAAGGGCTCCCTATAAACTGGGAACACATTTAAAGACGATTTCCATATTGCCAGTTTAACGATGTTTATGTAATAATTGCGAAAACGTCAACAAAAATTGTAAGAACAGTAAGTCAGTTAAATCAAAATAAATGGGAATCTTTAACAAACCACAAAACTTAAACTACAATCAAACCTAAGATGTGATGAGCATGGAGTCGAATAAACTATGTACGTAATCAAAAGCGGAAAAAGAGGGTTCTTACCTCTTAAACTGGAACCTGTATAAACGTGTAATAATCATTGTGACCAACAGGAAAAGGTTATGAGGATAATTAGGAATTGTTACATAATGTTCTTCACAACGAAGAGTTCCTCATTTGGGCTGAGCCATAGAACACCTTGACCACAGGGTGCACTTGAATAACCCACCTCGGTTAACACCAAACATGTAAGTCGATCACGACTTATAAAAAGACGTACCATTGAGCTGTGCTATCCCACTAAGTTTGCACCAGACAACCGTTTCCGCCAAAATATTGGGAAAACGTTCAAGACAGGCCCTAATCAACCCTCATTGGGGTGACGGTTAAATAAATTACAAATAATTGCTCCCTATACACTTAAAAATACAAAAAAAAACTTATTTATGTAATAAATAATAAAAATGTAAATACTTGTAATTTGGTAGCCTAAATTATTTGAAACATAAACTGAGAGGAAGTCAAATGAAAGGGAATGAATGATAGGTAGTTATCCGACAGGGCTGTAGGAGTCAGTTGGGTAGTAAATTCTGTGAAAGTTTTATTGAGGTGCTTCTGTAATTCTTTCTAAAGTTGTAAGTTGGTTGGATGGGTAGTGAGGTGAGAAAGTCTTGGCAACTTTCTTTCCCTGATAGTAGCAGCTGTATGAGCAATGGTAAAGTTTGTCTGTACATTGGTTTAAAGTGAAATATCTGTTTGATTGGAGTACACTGGTTTGAACTGCAGTCGTGAGCTTGCAGACAGTGCCGACTATGTCATCCTAGAGGTAATGAAGGTCAAAAGAGGAATCAAGGCTATTTTGAAATGCCATCCAATCAACTGGAACAAGAGAAGGTCTTTGATTGGAGTAATAGGTATTGACGATGGGGCTGTGGTCAGAGGATAGGTCAAATAAGTTGGAAGGAACATTATTCAGACCAGAAGTGAAAACATAGGTTTCTTGGGTTACATGAAAATTTCTCTGGGTTGAAATCAGAGTTGTACTAACTATTTAAATACAGAATTTAGTTACAAATTGTAAAAATTACTTTTCATTAAGTCTAAATCATTTAAATACATTTCTGACAGCAGTGAGAGCTTTCAAAAATTAAGGCTTAATTCTCCGTCCATCTCTAAAATACTGGCTGGTTGCAACATGGTGTAGATAAATAACAATTTTTGTGGTAAAACAATTATTTAATCAATAAAAAGGTATTTTAATTCTAAAATAATGTCATTCTTAGCATTTAATAGTACAAAATAAAGATCTTCAAGTAATAATTTTGAAACAAAAAACAAACAAGTGTTTATTAGTCCTTACATTAAGCAAATAGATTGCAATAAAATTCTTCATAAAAAATAAATGGTAATAATTGGTCGAGACAAATTTGTGAATAATGTTTCAAGCTATAAATATTGAGTCCAGAGTGAAATCCTCATTTGTTGACGCACATTAAGCTAGCACTAGTTCTGCTTATGGTGATTGTCTTGGTTTCACACTCAAATGTGTAAGAGATGAAAGAAATGAAAATAAAGTTACTCACTGGAAGGAAGTTGATTATAGCAACAATGAATAGGTTGATGAGATTTCTTAATTGCAGATCCTGGGACAAATCAATGCCTTCCACTGAGGCAATGAAGCTGCCTGAAGGTGATGGTGGAGATTGAAGATGGTCGACATGTATGCTTCTCTTTTTAGGCAAATACTATAATAATTTAAACACCAATAGCCAGTAACTTGTCCACAGATGGTTTGCACATGTGTGGTGGTTGGGAGAAGGTCCAACAAACTAGAGAAATAGGGACTTAGAACTGGACACAGTAAAAACATTTCATGCCTGTCAAAATGACATCTGTTGCACAAATCATTTTATTTAAATCAACTTCTTGAGCAAATGTAGAGGAAGTAATTTCATCACAAATGTAATCACCACAAGGTGGGATTATTAATCTCAGATCAGTGCGGAGTCAAGTTTCACAACCTTTTCTCCACCTTGGATGGAGCAACAAAATCCACTGCATAATATTCAACTTTCTAATTTTTGTGCTAAAAAAAAAAAAATTACTAATAATTTAATTTACTTCCCAGTAGGATTTGGTGACCAAGGAAGTTAGACCAACACTCCCCTCGAAAGGGAATAGTGTAAAAGCAATCTATTCAGTTGCACACTACAGAATAAAGGCTTAATTATTACTATTTTAATTAATTTATTTTAATAAAATTAAAAATATTTTACTAAAATAAATATGCTTCATTATTAATATTAGCTGAAATTGGGAAGGATAAATAGTTGTGGAAAAAAATTAGATATTTTTATAAATTAACATATCTGTAATGACTAATAACATCAAAGGTGGAAATTTAACATTACTTCTAACCATGAAATCATTAGCCTATACCTTTAAATAGAAAACTAACAGTCAGCATCACAATTATTGATGAATTGTACAAAGAAGCAAACAAGAATTTTTATTTAGGTGAAATATATAAAACGGTTTACCTCTGATGATAGGTGGAGGGTCATATGTAGTTAGTGTTATTAGGAAACTAAAAACCAGTAATAAAAAAATTAACAAAATCAGTTTTACTTAATAATTTAATATTGATGCATATTTTTTTATTATTACTTGAATTTCCATCCTCAAGACTTTCCAAGTTCAGATAATGAATGCCATGGTTTACATTAAATTAGTTAAACAAAAACAGGTGGGAATGAATAAACAACAACAAAATAAATATGCTAGCATCAGCAACATTAGGTACAAAAGACATTTAGATATTCATAAATATGAACTAAATAATAAATAGTAATATTATAAAACACAAGTTATATACTGCAACACATTTTGCATAAATTAGAACTAATGAATACAAGCACTACATGAATATATATATAAAATGAGAAACACATCTAACAAAGAAAAATAATACTGATAAACATATCTTAAACAATTCATATGTACAATATTTATTTAAACATTAAAATAATTAACTAAATCAATACATGTTTAAAATATTAATACTAATTGAACTAAATGAAACATACATTTCAACTTAAACAATACTGATGAACCAAAATGATTTTATTTACCCTGTTTAACATAGAAGATTACATACATTTAATTTATAATTATTTTAGTACAAACTTATTAGTCTAATGCAGCCTTCTTAGCAAATGTTGTCAAGGCAGAAATTTCACTGGGTTCTGTATCTACACAGGAAAATTCTATTTCCTCCATTGCTGCATTCTGTTCTTCTGATTAATAAATTATTAACTTAGTAGGTGATAGTTATTTTAATATTAAAAATTTTAAAAGAAACATTATGAATTACAGTATAACTGGCTTAGAAGAAACTTGGTTATAAGGATACCTCAAATACAAGGGCCAGCATTAAGAGGAAAGGTTGGTCACCCTTGTACATTCACCTAGTTAGAAAAAATAAAAATTACCTGGGTATTTCAATTTTTTTTCGACAATATAAGTGAAAGGTGGACCGGAAATTTCCTGGAAAGGGAAATACCATGCCCTTTGATGGGCACCTACATTTTTACTCCCCTCTCTTTTTTTCCATTCTTTTTGAGCTGAGAAACTTATTCAGTCGTTTCACAATTCTGACATCATTCTTGTGTGCTTCAGTGCAAAAAGTTTAAAATGTTGAAGAGAAAGGTTTACTCTACTGAAGATGCGGTAATTAGAGAAATTTAAAGTGGTTTGAGTAACGTTCGAGTGTCTCCAAAATTCAATACGCCTCCATCAAGTGTGTGTTTGCGGCGATTGTGTTACAAACAGATATATTATTGATGGAACCCTCAATTCAGTCTGTTATATAGAAGAAATTATTGAGGACAATATCCAACTAATCCAGTGATTGACTGAACTAAAATCTCATTTCAGGGACAGACATGTAGCCTGGGAGGGAATTCTCTAAAGAGGGAGAACTTCACACCACATTATTAATGGAACCATCATTTAAGTCTTTTATATCGTAGAACTTATTGAGGAGTATATCCAAGCAATGCAGAGATTGATTGGGACCAAAATTCTATTTCCAGGACAATAATGCACTCAGGGACAGGCTAGTTCACAAAACCATTGCAAACTTAAGAATACAACATTTGTGTTTTCCTTAATTACATCAATTACTCAATCCAATTAATATTTTGAGGGATGTTCAAGCAAAGAACAATTAGGCCATCACCCAGCACCGTTAAATCTCTGTCAGAGATAGCGTATAATAATTCTGAGATGGGATTGAAATAAGCAATAACATAACTGAATCATGCCTGAAAAAAATTTGTAAGAAACAGAGGACTATATATATATATTTTTTTTTTTGTTAATTTACTGTCAAAAAAAAAAAAAATATTTTACACAATATACCTATTCATTTTTGAGTAGTTGATCACACATTATGATTTGACATGTTGTATACTATTGATATAATATATGTAGATATGTTGTATTTGATATGGTGAACATAATAAATACATAGGTTAACTAGTAGTTGTTTAGATTTGATGATATTGAAACCTTCAGAGTATAAATGCTCTATTACTCCAGGGGTTTGTGGGGCAGACTAGAAATGAGAGGTCATTCCTCAAGTGGTGGTTTTATAAGAAATAGGGTACTACAGGTCAGATAGGCAGGATCTCATATTGAGAGATTTTATGGAAAATTACATTTATAAGGTGTTTTTTTTTTGGCGGAGATGACACTGTAAAAGAAAAATCTGAGAAAGTAGTGTTCACCAATTCGATTTAGGTCATCTTGGATAAGTAGAGTTAAATTGGAGCTCAGCTAAGGATAAGGAAATCTGGAGTGTTGAATTAATAAATGGAAGTCCTTGAAGTGCAAGCTAAATAGTATTAGAGAGATAAACGCTCTTTGTAACAACCCTAAGGACAAGGTGAGTGGGTTTGTATGGGATAAGAACTACTGCTTGGGAGCTATTTGAGAAGAAGGATTGAACCCAGAGGACAGTACTAATGGAGTAAAAGTGTGGACAAAAGAATGGAGTAGGCAAGAGTCCTAGGACCTTTGTCACTAACCCTAAAACCAATGAATTTAGTAAAATAGGTTCCATATCTTCCGAACTTCCTGTTTCGACTCTAACCTCACTTGAAGCTTATTTTCCATAATTATCATCCTCCACTTAAGACCAGAACTATACACTGCTCCTTAAACATTAGTAAAAGAACTAATGAATAGATGTACATGCTTTTCCTTTAGTCAACTTTGAAATAAAACCTAATCTGCCATCCAACATACCAAATTTCATCCCTTTCATCATGCTCCTGATTCCAATTCTAAGTGAATTTATTTCTATAACTGACCATCCAAAGCCCTTTTTTCCTCAAAAATCGATCCTGTCTGTCTACTGAACAGACTAGTGAAATCAAATCTGTCTTTACCAAGTGATTTCAGTCCAATTTCACTTTTCTAAAACCTCTCCAAACCACCTAAATGACGATCACAATCTCAGCTCTCATACATCCTCGAAGAAAAGAAAAGAACATCCTAAATCCACTCCAATCTGGCTTCTTTTTTATTGAAAGTTTATCTGACACCCATCCAATCCAACATTGAAAAAAACAAAAACTTTTACAAAGTATTTAACGGCGTTGATCTCCCAACGCAATGTTTTTTTTTAATCATTCCTTTCTGACTGCACCCATTATATTACAACTCCAAATCACACACCCTTAAGATGAGGAATCTCACCCATGGTGCATTCTTATCCCCAATACAATTTGACATCCATATTGATAACCGATGTCTTTCTCTCTATCCATCACTCATAATATCACCTTCACACAGACAATTACTAAATATACCTTCCTTTCCCCCCATTTGACCTATTACAAGCCACGGAAAAGCTCCAGGAAAGATTAAAAAAATGAAAATTGTGTCTGAGCAACTGAAAACAAAATCAGGTTAAATATATAAAACTAAGGCTATTGTAATACAATTATATCTTCTTCTAAAAACTATATATTTTTTCCTGCCCTCTTTTTAAATAAAATTCACCTAAAATAACATTTAAAGTCAAAAACCTTGGTATTATTTTGACCAAACCTTAATGTTGGAAAGATTTCCGCACTTGTCCACGTTAAAACAGTTCAATAACCTTTGTTACCTTCTGTTTGATATACAGAAATTCATAATTACTCCTTAATTTGATCTCACTCCGATTAAGGATACAACACATGGATTGAATAAGGATAGCAAATAAGTATAAGAGGATGGAACACATTCCAGGATACAAAATTGTGAAATGGGATGGTTTAGTATTTCTAAACTATAATGGAAGAAGAAATCAAGTAAGATCCAGATTTCAATAAAGATCAGATGGCTGGCTGGAAGAGAAGAGTGTTAGGAGAAAGGGTGGAGCCATTATTGCAATTGAGTGAAGATAGCAAAGAACATTCTCATATATTGATGGTTCTTAAACCCCACTTTTGAAGCTTTGAATTGACCTCTGCACCCACAACTCCAATAGCATCAAGAATAAAAATGGATTTGGAGACAGAAATTAGAATTTGTTAGGAAGATAGAAAAAGTGCTGATCAAAAGAGCAGTCGATTGAAGACAATCAAGGACTACCACAGAAAGCAAGAGGTGTTAAAGAGACTAATAACTAATGAAAAACAGTCTCTGCATGTGCTTTTCCGCTGGGGTATAATGGAACTTTGAATAGTTATTTACTGGAGTCTTATTTCTGATGTATTCTTCTCATGCAGAAACGGTGTTGTTTTGATTGCCTGGGTACAAACAACATTCAGAATACAAAGGAGAATGGATAGAGAGTAGGAAGAAATCATTTTATGTGTTATGTTGTAAAGGAATGAGGTAAGAAACAAGATTTGTGAGAAGGAATTTAAGAAGATTAAATGTGACAAATTAAGTAAATAAAACAATATAGAGAATAATTACCTCTTTGAGCTGGCCAAAGTTTGTGGGAAGGTGCATACAACACCAGAAGGGCAAAAATATAAATATTCCACATTCCATATACACCAGTGAAGAATGCAGAAGCAAATTCCAAATCATGGTTATCACTCCATTTCCACTGCCCTTCAGAGACCTATTAGTAAAGAAATAATAATTAATAGGAATTTAATTAATTGGGGTATGAAAAAAAGTGGTGAATCAAGCATAAACAATGATTAAATAAACAAAATATAAAGTTCAATAATTTTTCAAAATAAGGTCTGTAATTAACATCCAGTTATATAATATTATCGTTTAAAAATTTATCATCACTCAATGAATTAAACGAGTGATCAGATTGTTATTCCTGAGCAGAATTTTAAATACATTTTTTTTTATCTTTAACACAAATAATGAAATAGATTTTTAAAAATTAAAATTTATTATATTAAATTGTACTCCTACATTTGTGAAAGATCCATCAATTAAACTTATATTTATACTAACTTTTTGTATTTTTTTATTAAATACCTGAAACCAGCATTTATTTCAGGAAAACAAAATATTTTATGACTGTGAGAGGCTGGCTAAAAAATATAAATACGTTATCACCACTGAACACAAAATAATACATTTCATTTAAAGGACAAAACTAAGTGAAACTTTGTCAACTTGTGTAATAAAAGGGAAAACAGTACTTCCTGTTAGTGCCTCACCAGTTCCAATAACTAGATGAGCCATGCAATGAAAAATGAACTAATTGATCAATTGGTTGACTGTGCTGTTTTGAAAAACAGTGAACAAAGTATTTACTTATTGTTTTATGCAAATTGACAATTACTGATAAGGAAACATATATAATTGCATAATTTAATTGGTATTTTAACCTTTAAACTTCTGTTTTGCCTCTACTTTTGTTTTGGTTAGGAAGGTTGTCTAACGACAATTAAAACGTCTTAATTTGATTTTAATGACATAGTTATCTTTCACATACGAACCGATAATTGTATACTGAATTTAAAGAAGCATAGTAAGTTTGCTATCAAACTTTACATACTTTCAGTTATACACAAAACAACTTAAATAACCAACATAAATAAAAAAACATAAAAAATCTCAACCTGTCCCAAACAAAAAGAAATTATAGTCAATGCTGCACATAAAAGGGTTGCAATCATCAAGAAATTGAATCTATAAATAATCCCAGCATAATGTAAACGACGAGCTTGAGACATTGCAGGAAGACTTGCTTTTTTAGTTCGCATATTGCAAAAAACGTTCCATATTAAATAACACAGAACCAAAAAATATCCAGTGCCACAAATGCCACCTATTATTAGAAATGCCATCTGAGAAATAAATTAAGGAAAATTACACATTATAAAATAGTAAACAATTATGAATTATAATCTAATAAGAAAATAACAGTAAGTAGATATATTTCTAATACTAATTCAAGTATGAAAAATAGATGAGTTAACGCTAAAAAATTTCAAAATAATAATATATTTTGGTGATTGACCTGAAGGCATAATAGTGGGGATTAAAATAAAATAAAAGCTTCTCTCGACTGAAACAGAAATCTCACTGGCACTCTGGTAGTAACCAGTAACCAAACCTCACTATCCATACATGGAGATGCTTAATTGAATACTTACCAAAGTTTTTAGTAGGTATTTGGAAATTTATTCCACAGAACATAATAAGATTGTGAAATTATTAAAAGGTAATATAAACACATGGTTCATTAAAAAAAATTATTTAGAACGAAAAACTTTAAAACACTGGATTCAAAGGTAAGGTTAATTAAGGTAATTTGGACAAAAAGTTGTTGTATTCTATGTTTTCTTGTGCCTTTCATCGATGTGTATGAAGTCTTTTAATTAAATAATATAATTTGTAAGCGTGTCTAATGCTTATTCCAGAAGCATTTTTTCGAACAGCAATACTACGCCGACTACGCTGAAAAAGAGATTTTATTGTATTTTCAACCAGCCCTAATAATTTTCAAAATTTATATTCTTTTTCATTGCAATTTTGTAAACGATCTAAGCGTTTACAACTAAAATCCCCAGAAGTTGAATGGCAACTTTATGGTACCATTTCATTCCTTTTCTCATTGTAGTGGCATAAGAAACCATTTGATCTGAATAATCTGTACCAATAATCTATACTTTTCCTTTTTGTGTGCAAAAATAGCTAATCATTTTAATTTATTGGATGACCGCAAGCTTGTAGAAGCAGCTCAAATGCCTTTTGTACAAAGTAGCATGATGGGAACGTATTTTGTTAATAAAATTCATAGCTCCCACTAACCTCTCCTAATCTTTTAATTGTCTTCCGGTTTATACATGATATAACTAATTCATATCTCATATAAAAGTTATCAATATACAACATTTTTACTTGGTAGAATAGTTTTTCTGCAAGTTGCAAACACACATTGTGTGCCAATCCTGTTGTTCTCTAATACTGTCAGCTGACTTACCGGAGTTAATTTTCATCGACCATGCATATCCTTCACTTGAGCATAATTTGAACAATTTTATTCTGTATTTATGTGCTTTATTTGGTATATATTGTTTAAAGATGAGTTTCCCACCCCATGGAATCAATGTTTTTCCCAGTTGTGAATATTTTTTGATATTTTTTTTTTAAGGTTGTCGAAAAGTGGAAGTATTTTTCTAATTCAATCCTCACCGGCAATATATACATATACTATTAGCTAACTGAAAGTTACCAAGTAGTAATTCAAATCTGTTTCATGGCATAAAAGTAAGTGTAAATTAAAACTATACAATGGGCTTTTCGGCCAAGAATTAGCTATAGGGTTTGCTTTTATAAACCCCATAAACAATATTAATCCCAAGAATTTTTTTTATTTTTTCAGAATTAGTTCATGTCCATTTATGCAGTTGAGAAGATGGAGCTAACTTAGAATTATATAATTTTTCCTTCTGCATATCTATTCTCATTTCTAATACAAGCAATTATTTTGCCATAAAAAAACAAAGCAAACACATCATAAGGATTTATATCACCAGTTCATTGCCTATTAAGGCCACCTGTTTCAGAAAAAGAAAATGATTTTTGCCTAAAGCTAAATTCATCTCATTTACTAAACTCAATTGTACAGTACAATCTCAGTAATTCTTACACCGTTAATTTGTAAATCCTGCATATTTGTCATATCGCATATTGTAAATCCTGCATATTGGAAAAATTGCAGTTATTCGTAAAAAAACAATGCATTTTGGACCCCTCGGTAATTCATACCAAAGACCACTTAAACTCTGTTGACAATCCCATCTATTCAACAAACTTAATCATGTTTGTTTACATTTTTTTCTCTTTACATTATATTCAATATCCTTTATTTCTATTGACTTCCCAAGCATCAAAGCATGATGTAAATTATGAGGTTTTCTCTGCTATTATGACCCTAGACAATGTAATTGACCAAGTGTGCCAACAATCCCACCGTCAGAAAAAAATAACGGATTTCTTTTTTACTTGAGGTATTTTTTTTATTAAGTACAAACATATTTCAGTATGTTGTTTTATATTTTTTATAGTGCATATATGGAATTTTAATAAAAACTGATAATTCCATTAATTAGAATTTTTTTTTTTTTTTTTAACCCTTAATAATTCATGATCCTGCTATTTCAAAAATCTTGATGATTCATCCCTCAGTCCCTTGGCATTATGAATTATCGGGATTGTACTGTACTTTCTTCAGTATCATCAAATTTTCTTTCTTGTTCAACAACCAATTCTTGTAAAATCTTATCAATAGTATCTGCATTATATTCACTACCACTATCACTCCCTACTACAAATTAAAATTATAAGCAATACAAAAGTATTGCCGTAGAAACAAATAAATCTCTAGCTAGCACGCATCTGCCTGCATGGTGAGCATGAAGAGGGTTTTGAAGGTAAGTAAGGATGGATCATCATGGATATTAATTAGGAGGATGAGGATTCCAGAGAATGGTGAAGTGGACAAGAAAGAATTAGTCGAATGTGGTTAAGTACACAAAGTGACAGTGACAGTATCCCATATTCTGGGAGAAAACTGACTATTTTAATGGTAGGAGGTTGATGAAAAGGAGTGAAGCAAGAAAAAGTTGTTTCAAGGAAGGGAAGAACCACCATAACTCGACTTCCAGATGGGAGACACGGTAATACAGTAGAGTCTCAACAACAAATATTAAGAAGCAGGGCATAACTTGCTTCAACCTGTCCCCAAGAGACTCCCTTCTACCAGACAACAAATAGGGGAAATGAGGTAGTCTACAGATAGGCTCGGGAAGGAAGCGGTGAAGAATACCTTAAAGGTACCTATGGAGTATCGAAGTTGAGAGATATATTCCTATTTCATTCCAAGAAAGGGTTTGGTTAACGGTACTGCCTAAGTTTTTAATGGAGAAAATAATAGCGTGATTATTTAGGTTTGATGTACAGAAGTCAGCATTAGACTTGAGGAGGAGATCGTATGGGCGATGTAACACTTCCGGCCCTATGTATTCGGTAGGAAGTTTCGGGTTCAAACGGATCATCGACCCCTCCAATGGGTGGGAAAACTGAAAGAGTCTTCAGTGCGGATTACCAGATGGAAGGAGTTCCTCAGTCAATACATCGACATTATTTACAAACCGGGGAAGGAGAACGTCGTGGCCGATTGGTTATCCCGCGCATTGGTTGTGAATGCGATTTAAGAGGAGATTCCGGGACCATCACGTGACATCCACCAATTCGTCCACCTGGTGAATGGTCACCTGGCGAGGAAGGTGAGCGGGAGTGATAGAAGTTCAGCGGGGGATAGGCCCTTGGACATAGAGGACGTTGACGCCATCATTAATGACAAGAGGCGCCAGATCATTTGGCTCACCAAAACTTCCAGGCTCTTCAAAATAAAATCCAAGGAATACGGCCACTGCAACATCGTCAAGATCTGGTCGACACCTGGGATCAACGACGATATGATTTGCCACGCCCTGAAGGACACATCTACTCCAGGGAAAACACACCACATGTACGTGGGAAATGCGACCATCTGGGACTGCATCAAACGCCTAAGGAGAACAAATGGGTCACCATTGTTGACAGATTAAGCAAAACAGTGATCGCCCATCTGATAGCAGACCGATCAGCGGAAGCAGTCCTAAGGGCACTACGCAAATGTGTGCCAATTTTATGGCGTACCAGAGACGATAGCTTCCGACACCGGTAGGGAGTTTGATAACGCCGAAATCAGGGCTGAGGCGGCAACCTTAGAGATCCGTTGGCATCTCAACACCCCAGGACACCCGAAGAGTCGAGGAGACGTAGAGCGGCTGCTTCTAAGAGTTTAGAACCCAACGCGGCGATGGAAAAGGCAGGTCTACTACTTTATTGTACAAATATACTATATTAATGTATCCAATCTTAATATAACCAAGATATGTTTTTGAAAGAATATACATACAAAATTAATGTATCTATAGAACTAAACTAAGCCTTGCCAACCACTCCCTCCCTGCTGCTCCCTGAACCCGTCTTCACGCTTGCTAGCAAAAGATGTGAAGGTCCTACAAATGTGTATAAACGACTTGTGTTCACAGAGGAAGGAAGATGCGTAGGCCCATGCACTTTTTTTTAATTTTATTTATTCCGCCCATGAATTTTTTTCGATGTCGATTTTTTCTTTTGTCATTTTTTACAACTTTTACTTCATAAATTTTTGAAAAAGCCCCGAAATAAAGAGTGATTCTATCCCTATTAAGTTTGTTCCTAAACTTGTGCTTAAGAAATAAGAGAAAAAGGCAGAGTCAGTCTAGGGCTTTTCCGGTAAAGAGTGTTGTGACTAAGGCAAATTGATGAAGGACTTTTAAAGGGATGGGGAGGAAGTACAGCTTGTTTTTAAAAACAAAAAATATATTGTATATAAAAAGTGCTTCCAAATTTAAAATTTTTTTGTTTGTTAGTCTTGTAATAACACATTTATGCAGAAAAATGTATTTTATAATTTTTGTCAGCTAGACATTATTTTTTATACATTATTGTTATTCTTAAGGGACAATGTCCCAGGATGAAGAACTTGTTTCATTTTTCATTTCATGTTAATTTATTGAAAAAAATCCAAACAATGTTTCCAAAGAGAGATTGATTTACTTTTTTTTTTTCAACCTACCTCTAAGACAGCCAGTAACAGAAATGACTGTTATACCAGTAGAAAGGCATTTGTGTTTTAAAATATATGATCATATATGATAAATATGATCCATAACTACATACATATGCATAATTACATAGTGGAGTCAAAGAAATTATAATTAAGTGCTAATAAAAGGATACAGCTAATTGGTAACCAAAATCTGTGGCCCATATGGAATAAAATGGATTTTTCAGTTGAATCCCTCTTTCACAAAGATCAAAAAAGAATAATGCAACACAACCAATAATCACTGAGCTCAAGTATTTCCAATAATTGAGTAAATGGTTTTTTTGACTTTCCTATTAACAAAATAAAAAATTAATGAACATAAAATGACTAAACATTGTGTGTTATTCACAATAAATATAGATTATAATTAAGAAATTTAAAGAGCTAATACCACAATTAGGAGAATAATAATATAATTAATAATTTAAAACAAGATGCATTACTGAAATGTATGATAGGCTTTCAAAATACCTAAAATAAAAACAAAAATGTAATGATGATAAACTTACTTGTATCTTGAATTTTCATCAAAAGAACAGCACATGAAAATAAAACAAACACATGAATTACAAATTATAAATTAAAGCCAAAACAAATAGTATATTGCTTATTATTAAATTTTAATTTTATAATTACACTAGCTTCCCCCCTCTCTCTTACTAACACCTTAAGTGTATTATTAAAATATGGAAACATAAGTAGATATTTTCTGGACCAAGAAGAGGGGGAACTTCTAATTATTCGTAATTAAGAACTTGCCACAACAGTTCCCTAAACATATAACGACCGGGGATAGGACATTTATCTATTTAGTGCGGTTACATATTTAGTCTAATAATAATTTGTGATCTAAAAGAAAAGCCAATTGTTGTTTTTGGTAAAGCTTCGCCAAACAATTGACAATCGTAGACAGGACATGCATTATAGATTTAGTTTGAATTGTTTAATTGATCAATAGGTGAACAATTTAAAGTTTTGATGAGTGTTAACTAGTCGATTTAATAAACTTCAGAACTTACTCTAAGGCCAAGAAACAAATACAGAAGATATCTTTCCCAAGTTTATAATGTTTGAGAAGATCACACAGGGTATAATAGGTATGGATTTAAAGATTTATAATGATTTGGTAAGTTATGGTGATTAAGAGTGTGACAGAAATTTTCGAAGTATATTCTTATTATGTTATTTCAAGGTATTATGATTCTTGTTTATCATCTTCCCTAATCGCCTCACAAAATTTCTTCTCTTAAACAGCGTCTTCTTAAATTTTGCTATTGGAAATTTCATTTTAGGATAGTTTGTTTGTATAGTTAGGAATATGAAAAACTATCTGAGCTCACTGTCCTGTTCCTTGAATGGCAGGGGTTATCATTTGAAAACTGCCTAAAATGCAGCCAGGAAAAGTTTTTTCTAGACCAAACACACCAAAGATGAAGCTTTCTTCAAGAACCTGCTTCTGCCTTCTCTATTCCACACATACAACTCAACTAAAAATAACCCATTATCAGACTTGCTGTGGACGGCAAGAAAGTAACAGTACTTTCCTCTTTGATTTCATTAAAGGTTTCGACAAAGTAGACCATAACCTTCTTCTTGAATAGACCTAGGACTTCTCATCAACAACACTTTAACTTGGAATGACACTACAGCCATCAATGTATGAATAGCAAATGTCATATAAAATTAATTATGGGTGAAGATGCTGAGCTAATCACGGAAATTTAAAGATGATGACATCAAGCGACTGGCTTCTGGCTTTGTGATGATCTATGCAGGAGGGAACATAGGAAGGAGTGGCAATTATATTTCATGATGAGCTATATAAGGTTGAAGATTTTGAAGTAGTCTCATAAAAAATATTATGGCTGAACTTTACTCTCATCTTAACAAAAGTTGATCTGATCCAAGTATATGCCGCACTGTAATAATGCTGCATGCTCTTATTTAACCTGGGAGAGATTGAGTGAACCCTGACCAGACCCACCACCCTCAGATAAAATTTATAAAAGGGCCTGGAATGGCAGTCTGTAATTAATAATCAGGCACACTACCTACTACACAGCTTGGATAATGAAATGAGTTGAACATTTTAATTTTATCAATAAAGTAAATTTTTTAATTTGCTTCGAATTTTATTGGAATAATAATAACATCTTCTATGCAAAAATGGAATTCTGGCAACTGGAAGGATCTTCTGCAATGCAAAAACTTCTGCATGCTTTGTTTATAGACAATAGAATAAACAAACAAAATTTTCAACAAAACAACTAATTAAATATGGTATGTAGATGCTTGTTGATAAATAGATAGCACAACTAGTCAGATGAGTGGTAGGTTGAGAAGAACGTAGAAATTAAAACAAGATTAGAAAACTAGGAAAGCAGAATGAGCTATCCTAAATACCAATAGCAATGTAAAATGGACGAGTCTCTTGGTATTCTGAAAACAAATCGATAAGACCAGTTCATAAGGCATTTTAGTTTGGCGATGTTGAAGTAGTCGAAATCGAGAATAATAAGAGAGGGAACATAATATTTTGCAGGTTTGGTGCAGAAGATGTTAGAAGCTGTTGAATTGGTTTAGAATGAATATGGAATGTCTAAAAATTTGGGGTACATATTTGTTTCTGGTTAGAGATTAATCTAGGATCAGGCCAAGGTTTACGACAAACGAAGATTATTGGATAGGTCGGGATCATTATCATGAGCTCAATGAGTTCAATCGCGTCAAAAGCTTAGGTAACATCAAGGAGAATAAGGATAGTGATTTTGTGGTGGTCGATGGTGGATTTATCATGTCACTGGCTATTTCGGTTAGGACAGATTGAGTGGAATAACTCTGTCAGAAGCTTGATTGAAATTAACTTGTCTGGTATAATATAAACCTGATATTATGTATATATTTCATATCAACCCTGATATTGAAAGTTTTGTTTTTAGTTTTGTTAACAAAAATTAGTAAGCTTACCATTAGATGTTCTCCAGAGAAAACTAGCCAAAATGAGAGAAGTGAAGCATAAAAAATCCCTTGTCTAATATCAGTGAAGAAAAGCATAAATGGAAGCTCAAAGTATAAAGTTAAGATTTCCAATGGCACTAAAATGGATAATAAAAAATAGTAATAGGGTAAATAATAATACATTATGCATAAGTATATGACAAATTATTTAACCTATTTAGAATTAGGTTAAATCAATTTAAAAAATAATTACTCCCTTAAGTTAGATACAAAAGAAAATGATATATTTTATATGGTGGGTTGAAGCAACTAAGTCATTGTTAGAGATACCTGTATAAAATCCACACTATGTCGTCTTCTATGTATTTTAAACTTTATCGGTCTACATCACTTTTTAGGAGTACTTGGACTGTAAATAGGATGCAGGAGCATGACCTCCATTGCAACTATCTGAACCACTACCAGCAATAGTTTGACTGTTGGGGGACTTACACACTTTCCATCTACAACATGAAAAGATAGCGACGTGGATTTTCTCAAAAAACATGGACAAGTAGCAGCTAAACAGAAAATTCAAAACATAACCCTTCACCAAAACGAATTTCAACACAAGCAAAGAAATGCAAGTTTGAAAATAAGGAAGAGTCTTTGCTAGTAATGGGTTGGATGAAATCCAGCAAAAATCGAAGTCCACTATTTGCAGTCAATTCAGGAAGTAATTACTAAAACAGGCAACTAGCTGACTCTAATTAAGAGAAACTGCTAAAAATAGAGAAAAGATGAAGAAGTTTTATTGATAATACAGCATTGGAAAATGAGATAGTGGCAAAGGAAGCCAAAGTAAGATGCTTGACCAGGAATCAAGGCGTAATGTACTCAAAATGAATGTTATATACCAACTAAACCAGATGAAAATCCTGTTCATTCAAGTAGGACTGGCATTTGGGCAGAAGCTATAGACTATGCGCATGTTCTTCCTGGGATCATAGCGAGGTTCATCAGGAACAAATTATTCGTTAGAAGAAGCTGAAGAAAACACCTGACAAGAAACCTTGGCTGGATAGAAAATCAGGTATACATGAATGAATAGTTCACAATGTATAACAAACAAAATTATGCTGAAGCAAGTTCTGTACATTAGGAGAGTAAAATAAAATATGTATGGGTGAGGCTTTAGCTCATTATGTGGTATAACTCACTCAGGTAAGTTTATCATCTGAGGGGAATTAACTTTGACGATTTGCCTATAATCCCCTACAGTTACATTTTGCATCTAACATCACAAACTGTTCATTTACAACAATATAATGCTAAGCCGGCATATATTATTATTCATTATATTTTGCCTACCTTAGGTCTGAATATATTTAATAATCAAAATACTATTAATTCTTACTAAATGTTCTATTGTGTTTCTGGAACTTGGTCATTTATATAATTGTATGTTGACACGTGTCTTGAAATTTTGATATGGGAACGCTCAATCATTGGTTACCCATTTCAATGGTTTTTTGAACTTTTTAAACAGAAATAATTTTATATTATTGGCACATCGTGAACATGGTTACTCCCTTCTCTTTCTATATATTTTTTCTATGTTCCTGATTACTTCTTCCGTAATGATCTATTGTCTCGAAGAGGGGGAGGAAGTGGTGTTTATGTTCACCAGTATCTTAACTGAAATCATTTATTTTTCACTTGATTCCATACCTCCACCAAACAGAATTTATTAAGAGATAACCTTACCAAACGACAAAGAAATGTATTGCCTTATGCACAAACCATAAAAAAAAACAGGTTTAACAGAAGAATTAAGAACAACTCTGGACAATTAAACAACCACTTACAATAATATAGGTTTGCCGATCTCACTTCTAATCTACATAAAAATTGTTTACTCGTTCTAGCCATCATTAAACCTGTACAACATCCCATACAACTCCACTTATCATTTTACACTTAGTTGCACTTGTATAAACGGTGTTCTATTATCAATTCCAAGAACAAACTACTTTCTTTAATCAACATCCAATTCCATTCCTGTCCAACTACAATCTGATTGACCTGACATCCCTCAAAGCTTCAGGCCATTTTAATCACAACATTCAGGAGGATGTTTTTTTTTTTCATGGGAAGAGAGAATCTCCCCCCACCTCTTTTTCCCCATTCCACTAAAAAGAAAATTAGAGAAAACAAAGCTACAGAACCCGTTAACAGCAAACAAACTACTTTTTTTTGTTTCAAGGAACATCAATCTCAATCATAATAATCTTTAGAGCACGCATAATAATGAGACAGTGCATATCTCGCTTACATTTCTGAAATATGCACATATTCAATAACATACATAATATCACAGGCAAACAACTGTAATTATTCTAAAATACCAAAATTATTGCTGTTGTAAAGTTTTGGCAGGTCGAGGTTCACAAGATGATTATAGTGCTAATCCACAAAAATTCCAGATGGCTGACTAAGTTCTTTTCATTTACAGAAACTTCCAGAAGGTACAACTGACAACAAACTCTATTCTTTTCTGAAATCTTTTACAGGTAGAAGGTTCGTCCTACAGTGTTCTATTCATTTCTAGAATTTTTTAGAAGGTTCCACTGACCAATTCAACTAGTTTCTCTCTCCCCCCCCCCCCAAACCGATTTCCTATACTAAAGCTACAATACGATCAGCAGGTGGAGAAGGTTTTTGAGTCGGGGATTCCATGTACTCCCCGGCGGTATTTCTAACAACGGTGAATCCGTAGTCTTGGAAAAAGAGAACAAACAAAGGACCACCCCCAGATGAAGGGGATGATTGATATATATATATATCAAATCTAAGACTGGAGGAGGGACACTTCACTTTTTGGGGAACCTTTTGGTCATTCATTGTTGGTTTTAGCCTCACCTGGGTCGTGGTAGGTTACTTATGCCAATAGTCATCATCCCATCAATTCTGTATTGCTATATTCTATTAACATAAAGTTTATTAATTATATTCAGAATACATCTATTTGAACTGTATCTAAGGTGGTTATTCTTTGTGGTATGTAGATATTTATCCAGTGAGATGGCTAGTGCTCCAATCAACATACTCGGCAGTTATCAAGTCATCAGCCCATGAGAAAGGTCCATCATACTTCTGCTTTCACTGACACTCCAGCCAGAAAAAGGAGTCAGCTGGATAAAATAGGTGTGTGTGGTAATGAGTGAAATTCTTTTATAAATACAAACTTTTATCAGACATTAGTTGCTTCATTTTAAAAATTGAACTTGGATTTATATACTTGTAATTGAACTTACTATTTAAAATCGCCAGAGTGCAAGATACCAAAATAAGCATGGATTCTAATAATAATGGTTTTTTACGTAATTGATATACTCTTTGATAAAACCACACTAAAACAGCAATTATAGTTGGAAAAAAAAAACACTTAAGTGATACCCATACTTTAGTAAATCCACCTGTCTGATTTATTAGCTGAAACAATCACATTCTATTAAAATGATAAATAAAACATCAAGTTTTATAAAATGTATATAAAAGAAATTTTATTTACAGAAACTATACTTACAAATAACCACATGTCAGCTATATGCCCTAGCCCTACATTAATTTTTTTTTTATAATCAACAGGCAATCGAATGTTAATGAGATAGAAATCATGATGTAATGATCCTAACTCAAATAAAGGTATAACGGAGCAGTTATATGGATAGCCATCTTTTTTCTGCAAAAAAAAAAAAAAAAAAGATGTAAACAAATTATTTTTACAATGTTTGAAAATTTAAAGACTTTTCCAGTCTGTGAATTTTTTTCTTAAATAGTGAGTCGATAGAATTCAAATAAGTATGGGAGATTTTCAATCAGTTTGTATCCTAATTCTCATCACATTGTAGCTTAATATATAAATATGTATAAGTTAATGTTTATTGAATTACAAGCTAAGAAAGGTTGGTAATAAGAACACGTAGAACGTTATAACAAGACTGCTTTATTTAGACCAAGATACTTCTATCTATAGGTATTACCTGTAAACATATACAGATAATATATGTTTGGGGATTAAGGCTGGGCACTAGCGGCGCCTGGACTTAACTCCCCCCCACCAGTTTACGAACACCCATTCACAAACTTTGAAGTCCAACACTTGGACGTCTTAGTCCATTCAAATAATGCTCCGCTAATGTTACAAAGGAGCAAAGGCCAGCCCCGCCCGTACACAGCCTGTAATCCCTCACATTAAGCTCTAATCCTATAAAACGTAAAAACCAACTGTCACTTGTAAACAAAAAACATGAAAGAAAACTTTGACTTTTAAAAAAAAAACAATACTTCTGTGGGAAAAATCACATAACTATAACTATTTACAATGTTCCTCGCGTATATGCTGCAAGGACACTCCAGCTCATTCCTGATCTATAACCTCCCTCCCTGGTGGAAGCTTTAACTGTTATATGTGGACATTTCGCCGCTTCTTAGGGGGTCGTATACTCTCAATTGTCACGACGTTGTGTTCCCTAATCACGACCACTTTAAATGGGCCCTCATATCTCACCAGCTCTTTGCTCCTATTTGACCCTAGTTTTTTATAGACGATAGTCCCGATTTTAAGTTCCCCCATTCGATCCCGGACTTTAAGATTTTCCCGTTCCACTCGTCTCGCTTTGTCCCTCGTTATCCTTTCTCAGACTTTGTCGCATATTTTCCTCAAACCGACAGTATTACTCGCCATTTTCTCCGCCATTCCCTTGTCTGCTACCGTCTCTGCCCCATTTCTCCGTCTTTCGCGCAGCCCAAACAGGATCTCGAACGGGGAGAACCCCGTCGCGGTGTGGATCGAATGATTGTAAGCGGCCACCGCCTTCGGCATTGCCTCATTCGCCGGCAGACCCTTTTCCGCGTGATATACCCGCAGGTGGTCACTCAGGGTGCTGTGCAATCTTTCTATCCCTCCTCTACTCTTAGGGTGCCCTGGGGTATTAAGAAGCCAAGAGACATCGAGAGTCTTCATTTCTTTTCGGATGTTGGCATTATCAAATTCTCTGCCCCCATCCGACGAGATCCGGTCTGGTACTCCGTAAAACTGGAACCAGGTATTTAATGCCAGCATTACCGCGTCTGATGACCGATCTTGCACCGGGTGCGCCATGGCCACTTTGCTAAAGCTGTCGATTGTGGTAACCCACTTATACCCCCTCCAAGTGAAGGTATCCACTTGTAAGTCACTCAACGGTGTCTCGGCGGTGGGCGATTCTTCTTGTCGCCCCCGTGGCGGATGTCTGTCATACTTCGTAGTGAGACAAACTGCACATGCCCCTATCATTTCTTGTATGCTCTTTTTCATTCCCTACCAAAAGTACCTCTGCCGCAACGCTTGCAACGTTTCCGGAACTCCACGGTGGTTCGTTTTTCCTTGGTGATAGGCCAGCGTCACTTCCCGCTGCTGTTCTCTGTCTTTGAGTGTCTCCACCATCGACGTGCACCGAATAAATATCCTATCCACTCCAAGTTGTTCCGTTCGCCAGAGTCTACGAATTTTCTCCCAAATAGTGGCATTCCCTACAAATGCATGATGGGTCTTTCCGGGTTCCGAGGCATCTTTCAATGCACGGCAAATTTGGTCGTTCCTAACCCCTGGTGGCGACCAAATCGTCGCGATTTTACTTCTCCCATAACTGTCATATGCGATCTGCAGCCGCCCTGAGGTCTTGGATTTCCAAATGATCTGCCGTCTTTTGTCGTTCACGATCCCTTCTGTTACTTCCATTTCAACAGGTCTTTCGGCGGCGGAACCTTCCTCTTCAAGGGTTTCCTCACCTTCGCTATCTCCTCGCGTACCGAGGCTTCCATCCTCCCCGGGTGTCCATTCCCGGAGAAACTGTTGGTTTTCCCCGGATGGTTCCCCTTCTTCCAATGCATTCACAGTAATGGCTCTGGACAGCCAGTCTGCCACTACGTTCTCTTTCCCGGGTTTATATATGATCTCCATATTGTACTGGGACAAAAACTCTTTCCACCTCGTGACCCGCGCCGAGGACTCCTTTAACTTTCTTACCCATTGTAGGGGTCTGTGGTCGGTGTGAACACGGAATTTTCTGCCGAAGACATATGGGCGGAAATGGTCTATAGCCCAGACGATACCTAGGAGCTCTCTCTCTAGAGCACTATACCGCGCTTCCGTTTCTGTGAGCCGTCGACTAGCGTACGCCACCGGGCGCTCCCCACCGTCTCTCTCCTGCGACAACACTGCCCCCAGTGCGTATTCGCTGGCATCAGTGGTGATTGTGAAGGGATGTTGGAAATCGGGAAATGCTAATATTGGTTCCTCTTGTAAGCTAGACATACATTTCCGGATGTTCTGCTCCATGATTGGGGTAATTACCACCCTCGCTCCCTTTCGCAGTAAATTATTAATAGGCACCAGGTATGCCGCTATGTCCGGCACAAATCTTCTGTAATAATTAAGCGTCCCCAGAAGTCGACGGATCCCCTTTACATCTGTGGGCACCACCATCCTTCTAATCGCCTCGACCTTCGTAGAGTCTGGCTTAACCCCCTCCTGTGAGATGGTGTGGCCCAAAAAATTGATTTTTTTCTTCCCCAACAGAGACTTCTCCATGGACAATTTTAATCCGAATTCGCGGACTCTTTGAAATACACTTCTTAGGTGCTCAACGTGCTCTGCCTCCGTTCTGCTGAAAACTAACAGATCGTCCATGAAGACCTGGCATACCGCTTCGTCTATTCCCCTCAAAAATTCATCCATTAGGAATTGAAAGGTAATCGGGGCGTTTTTCAGTCCAAATGGCATTCTGGTAAATTGATAATGCCCCCTCTCAAATGTAAAGGCCGTTTTGTCTTGGTCGTTCGCACTCATCTTGATCTGGTGATAGCCTGCCTTTAGATCTAGGGTACTAAATATTGTCGCCCCGTTCAATCTGTCTAATATGTCCTCAAATCGAGGAATAGGATACTTCTCGTCCGTCGTGTTCTCGTTTAACTTCCGATAATCGATAACTACCCTGTATTTCTCCGTCTCGTCCCCATGTCTATTTTTCTTCCTCACTGCCCATAGAGGACTGTTATATGGCGAAGTGCTATCAATTATAATCCCTTGCCGTTTGAGACTCTCTAGCTCCTCTCTAATATGCCTACGTAGCGCCTGCGGATATCGTCTCTCTTTCACGTATATGACGCGTTCTTTCTTTAACTGGATCTCGTGGACCGTCTTCCCAGTCGCTCCTAGCGTGTCTCCCTCTACGTAAAAAATATCCTCAAACTCCCTCTGTAGGCCTTCCCTCCAGCCCTCTATTTTATTAACCGCCCCTATCCGCGCTCTTCGGTCTCATATAGTCCCTTGACATTTATATTCCACTTTCCCCAACTTAATGTTCCATTTTTCCCCGATATTCTCCACACGCGCGCCTACCTTCCCCAACATGTCGCACCCAACTATCACCTGGTACTCCCGCGGCATGTTTCCTACGATATGTATCTTTAGATCTCCCCCTTTCTTCGCCCACCTATTTAGCCCTATGACTAACTCTCCCACTACCTCGCAAGGGCCTCCCAGGGTGATTAAACTACAATTACATACCTGAACCTGGAGTGCCCTCTCTCCGCCATACAGCCTCTCCAGCGCTCCGCGGGACATGATGGTGTTGGTGCTTCCCGTGTCCACCAGACACATCTCTCCTCCTTTGACCCTAATTATTGGCAACGCACACATCCTCTCCCGAATTGCATTACATCTCAGGATGCGGTCGCCTCTCTGCGGACACGCTCCTCAGGCTTCATCACGTTGCTCCCATCTACGTGACTCGACCTTCTGCCCTGTCTGTCTCCTGTTTCTGCTGCGCCTCGCTTCTTCTCCTTCAGTTCCCGAAGTCCCTGATGACTCATCTTCTGATGATCCACTCATGCTCCGTCTCTCTCTTACTTCTTGAGTGTTTACCTCCATTGGTTCTGGTCGTTAGTATTCTCTCCTCCGGAAGATATACGGGCAATGCCTCGCGATGTGTCCTTCCTCGCCACACTCAAAACATTTCGTTCGAGGACACTGTGCCACTAAATGTCCTGCCTTCCTACATCCGTGCCATTTTCTTTCTTCCCTGGGCGGGGCATACCTCGGTCTCGTTCCTCTAAATCTTCTTTCTCCTGTCGTTCCCTTGTCTCTGCCAATAACGGACGTTTCTGGTCTCCTCCAGGTTGGTTTCAGGGTCCGGGTTCTTTTGTATGCAACTCGGCTCCACTCATTGCCGACGTCTTGCACCCTCACTTCTTCCTCCTTGGCACTAGTGTCGATCATTGATTGTGCACACTTCGAGAACGAGCGCTCATCAGAGAATCCTTCCTTTCTTCCTGTCTCCTTGGCCAGTTGCACTTTTAGAATTGTGGATAAGAATCCCATTCTACCCTCCACCTCTTCTACGCTAATCGACTCTCTCATCTTCTCCGTTATCTTATTGAAACGGACTATTAACCCCGCAGCATATTGCCCGTTACTTTGTCTAGGGGACTTTGTCTCCCTAAACATTTGGAATATGTCCTCCTCGGGAGTCCATCGTCCTCCTCCGTACGCCTTCTTCAATCTCATCTTAATTAATTCCCACGGGGTTTCTTCATCTGCCTGAATTTGATTCAGTATACTTCTCTTGACCCGACATATCAGGGCCGCCTTCAACGATTCCGCGTCTCTGGGATCTATTAAATTTTCTTCTACTTTAGCTCCAATTAAAGCTGTGAGACGGTCTCCTCCTTTTAGGAAATGGTCCCGGGTTTCGGCACCAGTTAATGTTTATTGAATTACAAGCTAAGAAAGGTTGGTAATAAGAACACGTAGAACGTTATAACAAGACTGCTTTATTTAGACCAAGATACCTCTATCTATAGGTATTACCTGTAAACATATACAGATAATATATGTTTGGGGATTAAGGCTGGGCACTAGCGGCGCCTGGACTTAACTTATATAAATACTCGGCTTCGCTAAACAGGGGGCTCAGCCCCCCAGAATCACTTCATGTTTCACACGCGAATAGGAAAATGCATGGGCACTAAGAACAGGCAAAGATAGCTTGTTATTGTTTTTTTCATTCAAACATGTCATCTTAGTTTATCAGTAATGCATTAATAAAGAAAGTTGTTATAGATCAGTTGTAAACCCCTTTACAGTGCTACACTGAATTAATGGTTGTAAACTTTATTGCATCGACAATACTTTCCTGGGCCCCCTAATCTATTGCACCATCATGAACAAAAACCCTCTTATCTTCACAACCTTTTCCAACTCAAATCAGCTAAATCTTGTTTTATCAGATCCCACCTATCCGATTTGTGTGCCCCTTCCCTTAGATAAGCTACCTTTGATCAGTATTTTCTAATCCATGCCACAAACCAATAGAACTCCATTCAAATGAATATTTCTTTTCCCCCACCCATCTTTAAATCCAGATTGTACCAATACCTTACTTCTCTTGAGTTAATAATTCATAATCTTATTTAAGCACTATATCTTCCAATCAGTAATTTTATCCTACCTCTAATTCACTATTATTATTAATCGAACCATGCACCCTTTCTTCCAGCAATTATTCCTACTTTTCAACTTATGCTACTTTGGCACAATTATTGTAAAAATTTATCCTGTTAGTCGCCAGTATGAACTACTGGAATGATATAATACTAACCAAATGGTGATCATATAGGATTAGGAAGCTAAACCTAATGACCAAATGAGAATACATAAAAAATACTAACCAAATCAATAAATATTTAATAAAAAAAAAAAGAGAATAACTACAACTAGCTATATTAATGTAAATATGAACTACGCACAATGTTGATTTCGCATTCTAGAAGTCGTTGTTCAACTGATGAAGCATATAATTTCCAGTTATCATCATCATCATTTATGTTTCTGTAACCAATCCTTGAATGTAATGTTATGATAGTTTTTGGATCTATGGAGAAAAAAAACATTCTATTAGGTAGCCCAATCTACAAAAAAAATCACAATTTGCAGCAAACACATGTTGTTTCTCCAAATACCAACTTTTTTCTGATCTCCTTGCCTCTTATGAGTCATACAGCCTACTTCTTTTAATAGGATATCTCTCAGGATAGGAATAGGAACCCAGGACCTACCTCCCTAATATTTAGTTTGGGGCTCTACCAACCGAGGTACCCTTCCTCAAGTGACCAAGTGTATTTACCAATATTCTCTTTCAAGACTTTTGTACACAGGAACTATACTGATGCATTGGCAGAAGGGTTTGTGCTTCAAGAGGATTTTATCAAAGGTTTTGGAGAGGATTGAGAGAAGGCTGATGGGGTGATAGATGAAAGGTTTGTGGGTGGCTTATCTGGTTTAGGGTATAGAACCACTGTAGTTATTTTCAAAGAAAGGACAAGGGTGGTTTTAAGGATGATAAATTATAGCTTTTTGAGGGAATTGGCGGACGATTCAAGGAGTACAAAGATTTTTGTTTAGATAGCATATTAAGGAACTATTTTTCCTAAGAGGGGCAAGTTGCATTAGGTAATATGGATAAGAGTAATTGCTGTGGAAAGAAAACCCTCAATAACAGATAGATGGGAATGATTTTCAGGGTCTAATGTAGTTTGAAGGTGTTGGAGAAGTGACAGTCAAAAGTTCATCAGACCTATCGTCATTTTTTATTTGTCAGATAGCTCGGGATTGACGCTTGGAGCTGATGGTGAATTTGGTAGTATTGATTTTGGTTGTATTGTCATTTGGTTAAACGGCCTACCAGAAGCCTTTCTGAATGAAGTGGTAAAGGAATTTACTGTATTATCCGGTTCTAGAAGTGTATTGAGTGAGATTTAAAAAAAAAAAGATTTGATGAGGAGTAAAAAACAATTTTTTTGATGAAAGTTACTAATGCTCTACTAAATCCAAATTTTCTTTTGTCCTGCAAAAATAGTCTTATCTAAAAGGAAAAGACCTCTACCAAACTATGGTTTAGTAACTATAAGTTATGTTGATGATAAGGTGATATTTTTCAATTTCTAAAAAATTAAAATTTATGATAAAAATTGTAAAAACTAAAATATTGTGAAGATGAACATAAACTGAACAATAAAACATTTGTTTTGTCGTTTTGTTTTTCATTAGATACTGATACACATATAGAGAATAGGATATTCCACGAGATATTAGCTAGCAAAGCTGGCTGTTACACAAATAAATTTAAATGACACCTCCCATTATTGAATGAGATTAAAAAAATACATGAACACTTGCTATTAAGTTGCTCCTTTATTAACCATATTGTGTAGATAAATAAAGAAATAAAAAACTGCTTAGTTAGATTCAGTCTTTTGGTGAACAAGAAACATTGTGTCCAGCGGAGACTGCCTGCATTTGGATTCGGTTTATCTATGATGGATCTGTTCCTTATGTTTGTTTAGCTGACCAGATCTTCATGTTCCGCTCATGCGTGGATGCACATTTCTAGTACAAAACTACATTTTTTTTCATGGGTTCCACTATTTTTTATTGCTGAACTAGTGGCAACAATTATTTAGCATATTTAAGTGCAATCCGCATGTTTTAATCATACATAGTTAAAAAGTTAAAACAAAGTTCATTTTTCAAGAGTATAGACTCAACCCAAGAGTACAAAATAAACTTGTTGGATGGGCAAATAGATAGAGGGGGTACTGAATCCAGCTCAGAAATAGGAGGTATAAAACCCTCTCCCCATTCTGCAAACGAGTTAACATGGATGAGAGGCAGAGATTGGTATTTTTATTCCTGCAAACCAAAGAGTTCTAATCAAATGAAAATGAATGACTTCAACATTGATAATTACAGAACACAAACTAATTAAAAAAATTAAATCTATCTTGAAATTTTTTTTTTCTGCTCTGTAGTTTTTGACTTAAGAAAATCTTGGATTAATTAAATTATAATATATTGTTATGATTCTCATTGTTATCAAATGATGGTGGCTATGGCATTATGACAGAAGAAGAAATAGTACTGCAAGCACATCTTCCTGTAGCAGACAGTGAGGAAGAAGATGACATTAAATTGAATTAGAGTTGTCCTGAATTTAAAAAAGTAAAATTCTTAAAGATGCTTTGAATGGGAAAAGTATTTTGACCTGCCTCAAGACCCTGGCAGGTACCTACACTGAACCTTGAGTTTTCTCCAGAGGTTGCTATAAATAGCTGGGCAGGTACAGAGGGACTTCTGATGGCTAATTTTCTGTAGCAGGGGGAGCTGATTAAATATCTGAGGTGGATAAGGCTTTCGCTTGACTTTAGTCTATTCTCTTTCCCTTCTAATGGAAGCAATGGAGGTATATAATAAATGAGCCAGTGGCCATGCGGTCAGGTGTTGCCTGCATTGGGAGGTCACCACAGATTGAGATCACAGTAAACAACAAAAAGCAAAAAGATCGTTTATATTCAACTATAATTATGAAATATTTAAAGAATAAGTTTATATATGCACTAAGAATCACAACGAACCCCAAGATATTTTTAATTTAAAATAAACTGTTATTTGTCACATAATTTTCTTCCGTACCTCTTCATAAATAAAATTAAAAAAACAACATATATACACAAGGACCTCGTTTATCCGGACTGACTGGGACCAAAGGCAATCTGGACAATCCAAAATTATTAAATAAGCAGACTTACTGTTTATTACAATAAAACACTATGTTTTGTTACAAAATTACATAATGAATATGTATTTTTTACAAGACATTAAATAACTGTTCACATCGTTTCTTAGCAAAGAATTGGTTCATTGTCTTATGTTTCAAACACAGGTGGAGTTTGAATGAAGCACGATCATGCAAACACTTTTTCATTAATAGTTCAGCTGGAGTGACGTCGGGCAGACCCTCCAAGTACGCCATGATGTTTGTCAGCTGGTGGATGTGTTGTCTGATTGTTCCTTTTTCATCCATGTCATCTTCTTCCTCACTGTCTGCTACAGGAAGATGTGCTTGCGATACAATTTATTCTTTTGTCATAATGCCATAGCCACCATAATTGTTTTCTTTCAGCCACTCACTGCTGTCTTCCATATCAACATCTTAGCACCCACTTCTAAAATAATGTTCCCAACATTTGAAGAAGAACATCTGCAGCACAGGACCAAATCATCGCTTGTAATTTTGTTTGTAACACAAATAGCTGGCCAGTTTTTTCCATGACTTTTTCAAAGAGCTTTTTACGATGATACAATCCCAAATATTAGCAACCATGTAAATAAAGTCACTGATATTGATTGATTTCAACAAATCAATCACACTTTTTTCCCCTTCCTCTTCACTTATTTTACCAATCATTTCTTTTTGGTAAATTCTTTTGATGTTTTTAAAATACTCCCTGATCTCAAAACTCTAAGGGCCAAATCCTGACCTAAAATTCACTACTAGCGACTTCGAACAATTTGTATTATCAGAGGAATTGACACCTGACACCCAATGAAATTTATAATGCTGATGAACTGGGCTTTTTTACTGGTTGCTTCCGAGTAAAATGTTAGCATCAAAGCTTGAAGATTTGGCTAAGGGCTATAAGAAAAGCAAAGATAAGCTAACTTATATTGATTGTAGCAATGTATCAGGGAAACATAAGTTTCCTCTAGTCATTGTAGGGAAATCCAAGAATCCCCAAGGGCTAAAAAATGTGAACCACAATTTGTTGCCAACCACAAAACAATGTGGGGATAGACAGTTTTTGGTTTAAGAACTGTTTTTTTGAAAACTTTGCTCCTGAAGCTCAAAAATTCCTAAAAGAAAATATTTTGCCAGTAAAAGCAATGTTCCATCTCATTCGAGAGAAAAAGAACTTGTGAGTAGAGGAATTAAAGAGAAATTTCTTCTACAAAATATAACCCCACTGCTGCAGCCATTATAGTAAAAGCTCTAAGCTTTTTGGGCCAAGATTGGTCTAGAGATATGCAAAACAATCTGGTCAATCACACTTCTGGCCACATCATCGTGCTTTATGCTGGAGGACCTGTGAGCTGGAAAAGCCGCTAACTACCTGTAGTATCAACTAACAGCACTGAAGCAGAATTCATTTCAGTAGCTGAATGTTGCTAATAACTTATATATTATTGAGAAGTTCAATTTTTGGATTAACTGGTAAAAACGTACCTATAGCCTTGTTTATTGATGATATATCAGCTATTGAATTTATCAAAAAAAGTAAAACGAATACCTGCACTAAACACATAGATATCAAATACTATTTTATTAAAGAAATATACAGCGAAGGAATTATAGAAATAAAATTATTGCCCTGAAGCAAAACAAGTAACCAATATATATTCACCAAACCCATGGGCTTTATTAAATTTGTGTTATAAAAATTTATTGCCTGAAATAATTATAGCTTTATTTTTGTTTGATTTAAACTATGATAGTATGTTTTAATGCTCATGTCTTGGAAATTGATACTTCATGGTTGACATGTTAAGATTAAGGGGGTATAAAGGAATTTACAGTCAATTTCAATCATTTGAATGCATCGATACTGCTTTTGTTTATCGAATCTAGATGTATTGAGTTTATTCTGTAGTTTAATTAAAAATTTGTTGTGCAATACTTTTAAATTCTGTTTTGCTCTTATCACATTTCATTTTGTTTTAAATAAAAAGTGTTTGTATCGAAAACTATGAAAATGAAAAAGGGCTTCTTTGACCTCAATCTTGTTGAGCACCTTAAGGCATGATAAAAAAGGTTCAAAGTGATCTAATCTGTCCCATAACCCTCAGGAAACTTAAGGCAGCCATTCATTAGGAGTGGGATAATATTTTCTAGAGGTACAATTAAATTTGTAAATTTCTAATTTTTGATCATTCTTCAATATTTTAAAAAAGTCAAATGGTCAGACAGCATTGCAGTGACATGAAATAGGACAATTGTTTAATTTCAACTATCCTTAGATATATTTATAAAATGCTATGATATTTTTAATCAACACTAATATAGCCAAAATTGTTAAGATAGATGATTTTGTCAGGGATTTTTGTATTCAAACACACACATACACTTACATTGTACCACAATACCATAAATAAGTCTTACCCATTTGATTAGCATTTAATGAATGATAGTACACATCTAAATGTAAAATTCCAATTAGCATTTGTTGCCACCGAGAATAATCAAGAACAGTACCTCCTCGTGGAGTAGGGATCTACAAAAGTTGACATTTTTCATATTTAAACTGTAAATAACAAGAATATGAACAAAATAGAAGACATTAAATAACTATTGCAGATAAAAGTAGCAAGCGATTTTGCACGTAACATAGATGGATAAATAATGAATGAATGAAAAAAAAAAAAATTATTCTGGGCCATTTTCCCCTAAAAATAACAAGAAGGAACAAAGTAGGAATGTCTAGTTGACATAAAAAATACATAACATTAGACAGATTTGAAAAGCTTATAAATAATAACTACATCAGTATAATGTACATATGAGATGACTACAAAAAACCAACAGCGGAAAATTGCAACAAAAAATCAAAATAAGTAGAGATGGAAGTTGATGGGATGAATGAAAAATAGATAAACAGAATAATAATGAAGAAACATGACTTGTCAGATTGGAGGGGTATAAAGATCGGATAAAGTCTATGTTTGGAGACTGGTAGAGTTGATAAATGATGAATATCGATGAGATGAGAATAGAGTTTCAAAGATTTGGTCAAAGGAAGCAGATCTGTGAGTCAGAAGGATGGATCAAATATTGCAGTATTTGATCGCTGATTTGAATTGGAGGAAGTCGTGAAGGTAAGGGGGGTTTTAGTCATTATAGTATTGAAGAGGCGGGATCCAAGGAAAGATTGGTGACGGGTGCAGCCATCTTAACTGGGGGTAATGCTGTGAATTGCAGCAGTTTCTAGGGATCCCGCACCTCCAGATCCCCAGAGAGACAACCATACACCACAAAACCATTGTCAAAAAGGACTAAGACAAGAGAGGAAACCAGGAGTTGGTGCGTACGTAATGGGAAATGTAGTCTTTCCAAGATAGAGTTTGGTCAATGATCAAACCTAGATTATTGATTGAAGTAAAGAATTGGAATTGTATAGGTCGAGCATAGATGGTGAAGGTTGGAACATAATTTATAGTTTTGAGGAGGTTACATGAATCAATGATTGCCATGGATTTCTCTGCATTCAATCAAAGATAATGGAGAGAGGCCCAGGCTTCAATTCAGTCCAGGTATTCCTGAATCAAAAGGAAGGCGGATTGGAGCAGACTAGGAGGGAAGGGTAGGTAAATTTGGGTGTCATTGGCATATAGGTGAAATGAGCAGTGATAGACAGATGTATAGAGGTTGTTGACGTAGACACAGAAAAGTAATGGCAAAATATATGAATCCTGAGCTATACCAGAAGACAATGAAAGGTTTTTACGTGTTGTTAGTGAATGGTAGAGATATAGAGGTCATGTGTGATTTTGATCTCATAAATAATCTCATTTATCAATCTATATTATGTGTACAATTTCTTGATAATTAAAGCATTACTTATATATTATATAAACATAGGTTATGAAAGAAGAATATTTTATAAATATAAAAGATAATTACAATAACTAATATAATATTATAAATAATTTTAATATTATTACATTACGATGTGACAGGCTTCATAGTAACAAAAGGATGTATTTGGTGTGTCTGTGTACACACCATACATACTTTTTGTGGGAATGGTTTGCATACCTATTTTATGAATTAATGAATATTTATTTCTCTTACTATCTTTGAAAACTGGCAAGTCAGATTATGTGTTATTATTTATGAGATTCTGCTTGCATTTTATTTAATTCAAGTGTAATATGGATACTTCTTTGCAATTCTTAAAGGCATTTATTTTAGAATATTTGTATTTATTTGAGATTAGATTTAGATGCTAGTGTCAAAATTGGTCTGAAGGCAGCTTTATGACATTTAAGGTTGTGAGTATTTATTAAAGTATGTTCATACATTTTTGGCTAGGTTAACAATATTTCTGCAAGTTTGCTTGTAAATAAATCATTTATTTTTGTTTTGGCAACAGTTTAGAATCATTTTCATTGAGAATAATCATACAGGGAGTTCATTTTCAATTGTGAATGTATTTATAAATGAGTGGAAGTGTTTGTTGGGATATCCGCTTAGGTTGATGAAAGAGAGATGTTATATTCTCATGAACCTATGAAAGTGGTCCTAACCTTTTTATAAGAGCACATACTAGAATATCAGTAAAGCGGCAGGCACCATTTATTTTTTCAAGGTAAATTTATAGTTGGACATAGTTAATAATATGTATAACACCCAAAAATAAATATTTAATTTCAAAAATAAAGTTTTAACTTTTAAAATAAATAATTATGAAAGAATACATACTAAAGTTTGCATGATATAAAAATTCTTTAAAAAAAATATAAATATCTAAGTAAATGTGATCTTCGGCCTTGCATTTCATTGGTCATTGCTTCATAATTAGCAGGATTTAATTGATAATAATTATGATTTAACTGAGTTTGGATGTCTCTTGAAAAGGCATTTATTTATTCTTCTTGTGACAGTGTTACCTAACAGCAGTCAATCTTAAATTGCTGACATAATCTCGAGGTTTGATAGAAATCCCTCAAGTAAGCAATTGGTGCCAGTCATAATTTTTTCTTTTAACAACTCACCATCCTGGAAAGGCTTTTTCTTCTTTGCAAACACGAGAGAAATTATAATAATAATAATAGTTATAATAAAGAAGCAAGAGTGTCATTTTTAGATTATACCACAGGCCTAGTGAAAACCGACTGTTGGGCAAACAAGGTCGATTTATTTTCTTCTTTCAGATTGTGGATAGTTCATAATTAAAGTGGTATTAATTGTCTGGAAGTGACATCTAATGTTCTGTTTTTTCACCACTGCATAACTACTGCCACACAACAAACAAACACATTTATCTTTAAAATTAACAATATGATCCCTCCCAGTCAGTATTAAAACTATATGTCTGTTTTCTTTTACTTGATTCACTCATTTTGAAATAGGAACTAAGTAAGTCGAATGGACATTTAACTTTACTACTAGTTGATGTTAACCATTAAAATTACATACACTGGAACGGTTTGGCCAGCACTGTCTAAATCTTTTCTTGGCTGTATACTAAGATTCAATTAAGATTGATAGGAGAAATACTGTTAATATGTGATAATATAAATTAATAATTATTTTTAAACTAATATGCATATATTTTCCTAATTCTAATTAATTACTAAATTTGCTTTAAATTCAAAAATTTCTTACAAAACATTTTATTAACCCTTTAACTGGGCCCTCCTAAAACATTAGACAGTAAAAGCAATTAAAAAACCCTTGAAAACAATAGCTAAAAAGAAACTAATTACTGTACAAAAAACAAATTACAACACTTTAACTAACTAAAACTGATATAGCTATGTAAAAAACGTAAACGGGTTCCAATTATTATACATAATAACTAGAAACTTAAATATACCCTGAACTTGACAAACAAGATAACAAATGCTTTGAAAGTTTGTGGTGACCATACTCTAAAATTTGCCTTATAAAATAACAATAAACATAACCATAACCTATCAAAAATGAAAAACAAATAGAAATTAAGGATAATTAAAATTGTAAAAATAAATGCTACATAGGCAAAACTTCACAAACTTTGAAAAACAAATTATCAAAACACAACATAGCAGAATCTAAAGGATATAAATGACACAGCAGTAGCAAACTATAGTATAACTGAACACCATACTTTTGATTTTGATTCACCACAAATAATCAATAAAGAAGATACAAAATAAAGTGAATTTTAAAACAGATGTATATATAAGATTGCACTGCGTCGTAAACAGGTGGACTTTATAAATTTAGAAATACTTTACAACAGCTAGACAGATAGATCTGACAAGAACATTAAACAGTAAAGTGCACTGGCAACACTTAATAACCTCTAACTACACCACAGTCCCATTCCCATTGAAGTCTAGACTAGCATCACAATTAAAAAGACATTACTAAATAAAATTGGGAGGATATTATACAGCAAATATATTTTTGCTTTAGTCATATTCAAGATGATTATGTTATTTTACATTGTATAATTTAAATTAGGTTTATTTCAATGATATGTTTGCTTTCTGATTGAATTTCTTGTGATTCCTAATTTCTTATTAGCTTCCACTGCAAAATTTATTAGAACATCATATGGGGTAAATATAGGCTTACTTGCAGTATCGTTTTCTTCTGCCAATTTTGTGAAGAGATTGAATGAGGCGCTGTTGATCTCAGTTTGTTCGAGTTAAAACATCCACATTATCATTGGGTTCGTCATTATCCGTGGAACAAATCTGACTGAGGATTTTTTCATCACAAAGGAATTGCAAATTTCCCACACTTGTGCCGTGAAGCCGCCCTTTTATGTCATTGTTCGTCAGGGTAAAATCCACTCCACATTTGTAGAAAAAATCATTTTAAAATTCGGAAGACATTTCTTTTGACATTTTTCTGCCTAGGGCTTTCCTCTGAACAGTGCACAAGCTTAGGGCAGTGTTATATTATGTAAAACAGAAACCTCTTCCTATAATATGTTCTACACTGCGTGAGTTGTGTCGATGAAGTCTTAACATGGGTAAAGGGATCATATGTGGAGACACAAAATATACTTAATTACATTAATAATATAAATAAAAACATAAAATTCACTTTAGGAATTGAAAAGGAAGGACAGAGAGATTTTCTGGACTTAGGCATTACAAATCAATCTTCCACAATGGAGGTTGGCATTTATCAGACTTAGTTCTACCACAACAGCCATGTTTGTTTTTTTATATAAATAGGCTACAAAATATTAAATGAAGAAAATTATTAAAACAATAACTGAACCCAATAGAACTGATTGTGATGATAAATAGTTATTCCAAGGATACTAACGAACAAATATTATTGAAAAGAAGGTTTTTATTTATCAAGGAAATTAAAGATGATTATGACAATAAAGAATACATGCCCAGTGGCTGGAGTACACTCCCATTCTCAGGAAATATTTACAACAAATTGGGTAGAATCTTGAAGAGATTGGGTTTAAGTGTGTTGTACAAAAGCCTGATATTTCTTGCTGAAAAGCTAGATTTTCAGGACCAAAGATTCATATTCCTATCAAAGAACAATCAAGGGTTTACCAGCTTAAATGTAGGGAATAAGGGAACAGCTGTCATGTACGTGGGTAGGACTTATAGGAAACAGAGCATAAATGAAGCATTGCACCAGAAAAAATAGCACATAAATTCTTTATACATAACAATATGATAGACAGCATATAAATTCTGAAGCCCATAGAGGATACAAAATACCCCACATCGTAAGCTTCCTTAATATTGAAAACTGAAAATATACATAAAACCGATGCAAAAATTTTCAATAATATCGGTAAGCAAGAAGATTTGTGAAATACCCTGTCTCACTAATCCAGCAAATTTCAGTGAGGCAGCCATTGAGCTAATATTTTTTAAATTTTAACTTACACTTTTTGGGTTTATTTATTGTGATTTCAACTATTTATAAGATTTCTTTTCTATCCCAGAAAGAAATAAAAAAATGTTAATGGTTATAATTCCAAAAGTCTACATACTGTCTATCTAATTTTTATTTCACACCATAAGGTTGGATGAATACAATCAATGTAACTTAATATAAAATGTGGTACCTGAAAAACAAAAACAATTTCATGGTTATATTGTTGAAAATCATCCATGGAATCTATAGACTGGCAGGGATTTTTCCCTCTGACATAGAGCCATTTGTCACTATCATTACTGCTATCAACACATTTAGTAGCTAGAACGGTATCAATCCCTGCAGGCTTTGGAGCTGAAAAAAAAATATATACAATTTTAAGTACCACAAAAGAAGTTGACACTGGCTGTAGTTGAATGAGAGGAAACTATTCTCTAAACAATGACAAATCAGTGATTGATCACTGCTATTGATAATTTATTATCACTGTAAGACCAGGTAATTATAAAGGGACATACTATAGGTACTCCAGGTAACACAAAACATATTTCTGGGCTGGAATGGAGTTTGCTTTTGAAGAGGAAAAAAACAGAACACATAAACTTCAATGTCCAGTCAAACCTTTCAATATTGTGGACTGGGAGCTAAAAATACCATCACTTTTGATACAGTTGCCATTCATTTGCTAATACTTCAGAACATAGTCACCACATAAGGTAGGCTTCTAAATATTTAGGACCAAGAGATTTTGGACAGCCATTAATAATGTTTAATTGATAATTTGAAATAATTATTGTTACTATCCAGATCAAGATCATACACATGGTCAACATAATAACAGTAAACGATACTATACATCCATATATCTACTTGACTAAGAAGCAACATATCACATCAGAGTTTTATAGTTCAACCCAGGAAGGAAGGAATGACTTCATGGATAAGGCTCACTAAAAATAATACTATGATGAGGGTAATAACGCAGTACTTAGATACCCATGATATAAAACTGAAATTGTACTTAATTAAAATGTAATCCTCTCCTTAGCATGTACAATAGACATGCACTGCACATCCAAACACAAAAAGAATAAGCCAACTCACTAGTAAATATCCAAATGATGAGTAATTGTGAATACTGATTATTATTTATATGAAAATCCTGTTTTTGCTTCAAAGTAATAAATGTTACATATCACTCACTCTCTCTCTCCCTCTCTCTCTCTTATGACATTCAATGTATTGAGAACTACTTCACAGCCAGTAATAAAACATACCTATAAGTCCCCCAATTAGAAAGCACGCCACTTGACATACTGTGAAACAAATGACCAGAATAGTCAATTTTTTTCCACTCAAATTTTCCAGTACTGTACCAGACATAATGTTATAACACCGGCTAGTTGTTTATACTTGTACTGTCAAAGAATCGATAGTACTGGCGCGACTGGTTGCTCAGTTCTTAAAGGAACATTAGCTATTCCTCTTTGTGATAAACGAATGTCGGGGGAAATCGTAGGGTTGTGCTCTGGTCACTTACAGTAAAATTAAGTTACCGTGACTGTAAACATCCAAACTATCTCATTTCATTGAACAAGATTCCACTGTTATCAATGTACATAAAATTTTACTTCAGTTACAAGAATAAAAAAGGTTTCTTGAACCTAAATAACGAAAATTATCAATAAGTATAATTAGTTCATAACATAGTTCAAGTACCATGTAGGGCCTCAGTCAGTATTATCTAGATTCGACCAGTGCTATGTCAATGTACAACATGCAAACACCATTTCACCCATTCCACTAAAAAGAAAATTGAAGAAAAAAGCTCCAGAATCCCTTAACAGCAAACAATCTACTTTTTTTTTGTTTCAAGGAACATCAATCTCAATCATAATAATCTTCAGAGCACGCATAATAACGAGGCAGTGCATATCTCGCTTACATATTCTGAAATATGCACGGATTCAATAACATACATAATATCACAGGCAAACAACTATAATTATTCTAAAATACGAAAATTATTCCTGCTGTAAAGTTTTGGTGAGTCGAGGTTCCGTAATAAAATAATTGGAGATCCTGCTATTATGTCAAAGATGATATAGTGGCGATCCCCGAAAATTCCAGATGGTTGTCTGATTGAAACAAGGATTGTGCTCACACACTCGGGGAGAACCTCTTCTCTTACCAACTCTCGTCTCTCTCAAATCCACTCTCTCTGGCCTCATATGGCACGAGCGTCGACCAGAGGCCATCTCCTCATTGATGAGTCCCCTTGATCTGTGGATCAACTTCATCTCGGGACATCAGCAGTCGAGTGGACCAGTATCTATATCCATTGGGAAGCCAAACTGAACGATTACGTGAACAATAAATGCGACAAAACTAAAAACATCATCAGTAAAATATCTCCCTACTTCCACGAAAAATCAAAACTGACCTCTGAAAACAAATTAATACCACTTATGGATTCGCCCCCACAATGACACATTCTGCACTCTTTTAGTGTCACACTTGTATGCCAAATTACAGAAAATTCTGTGGTGGCCAGAAGGTGGCCACTCCTTCTGCCTTATTCTTTGTTTAATTTGTAAATATATTTGTAGTGACCGCTAACTACATAAGTTAAATCACCCTATACTCTAGTGCATATATATATTGTAAGCAAAAGTAAAATAACATGAACTAAATGTATTATAATTAAATGTAAATCATTTTAAAGTATTAAGCAATAAAACGCGGAAGCCAAACAGTCATAAACGGAAAGAGTCGCCAGCTGGCAGTCATAAACCTGAAAGGGTTAGCAGCTGGCTGTCATAAACAGTCACAGTCACAGGTACCCACCGGCCTAAGAGCCCGGTGTCATACCACGAGTCATAAACAGTCCCTTTTAGTGCCTCTCTACCGGTCACGCGCCTCCTCGCAGGTGTGCGCGGGGACCACCGCCGAATCAGACCCTCGCAGCCTCCCGGCAGGAAGGGGAAACGATATTAAAACCAGGGCTTCTGGCCCTAAAAACCAGTCTCCTATCACTCTCCTCATCCGCCTCTGAGTCTATCGCGGCCTTTACTCGGTGACGCCTTACGCCAGGGCTCCTGGCCCTGGAAGTCAGTCTCTTAGTCTCCTCGCCTGTCTCCTTGCAGACTCTCTGGCGACCTGTACCCGTGACGCTTGCTTCGCTTCCGCTCGAACTCTGAAAACTTGCCTTATTCCTTACGAAACCTCTGTACCTCTTCTCTTGAACATAGTGCATTGTCGGGGCACATACCTATCATAAATGGAGTCAGATAGTAACACCGTCATGGAACGATTGTCCCGGTTATTAACTCGAACAATCCGCACTTGTCACCAGGGCTAGGTGATCAGGCACCTCCTAGTGACGACCCGACAATATTTTATTCTGGGTTAATGGCAGTATAACGTATTCAATGCATGAGCCACTTTGTGTACAGAACATATTTAATTTTCATTTCTTTTGGCTCGAACTAGGCCGCTTGTTTACATTCACCTATAA
The DNA here is from genome assembly GCA_930367205.1 of Acanthosoma haemorrhoidale. Classification (NCBI taxonomy): domain Eukaryota; kingdom Metazoa; phylum Arthropoda; class Insecta; order Hemiptera; family Acanthosomatidae; genus Acanthosoma; species Acanthosoma haemorrhoidale. The sequence continues at coordinate 117,507,265 of OV884009.1, forward strand.
TCCTCTTTATAAACAATGTATTATTATGTTATAACTAATACAATAACATGGGAACGATACCGTAACATTTGATAACAAGTTGAATTGTAAATAATATTGTGAATTAAGTTTTCTTACCTCTCATCTGGTAATTTCCTTGTATATGCCTTCATATATTCTTCCAACTTAAGACATAGGCAAAGCCATTAATTACGCGTGACAGACGGGCATCTCAATTTTGTTAGGAGGTGACATTAATGCCCACCACACAGCATGGGGAATCACAGATAATAATTGCAGAGGAAATATCCCCATGGAACATATATACTTGCTCCAATTTATAAATATTAAATAAAGGATCAAAGGTAACTTTGGTAAGCAGGTTCAGGAAGGAAGCCCTGGATATTAGATCGCCTCCAGGGATATTGCAGATTCCATCTCTAGATAAGAGTATTATATAGATGTATGTATATAGATCAAGGGTAACTTCTCTGACCAAAGAATGATCACAATGGAACTCCCCAATGGCAGATTACCCCCTTCCAAACCAAGTTACAGGAATTCCCGTAACACAGATTGAAATCTCTACACAATATAGCTCAGCCATCCCACACTTCCTGAATTGAGAGAATTAAACAGGCTGGACGCTCTAAAACGCGAGGCAAGCAGTGAGCTCCTTTGTGCACCCTCGCTCTAGCTCCCAAGAAAAAGGATAAACGGTGGAACCTTGTCTCACTTAACTGTATAAGTGAATTGAATGGGCTCCAGGCCTGGAAATGACTCAGTGGTTTACCAACTTTTGTGCCTATCTAATTCATAGCTTTTGTCATAGCTAAAAGAGAAGTTTGATTATTTCATTAAGTACGATCATTAAATATCTTCACTATAGTTTTGAGAGCTCTTTCAGATTGCCCGGCCATTCATTTGCCCACTTCTATTCACAGTTTAGGAGTTACATCTCCCCTTGGGGAAAATTGGGTAGCAATTCGAATTTTTTTTATTTTGTAAAAAATATGTAAATGAGAAAAACACAGTTAAAAAGTTAGTGCGGATTTTGATACCATAAAAAAAAAGGTAAGAGGTCTAAAATCTTAATTTGGAAAATATGCCTCTTGACATGAGTATTAAGAATAATCACTAGTGAAACATTTTTTATGGTTTTTTTTTTGAGTATATCTTTGAAATATTAATGTATAAGTAAACAACATAAATAAACATTTTCGCTAACATCGCGAATTATATGGTTAATTTAAAACTATAATTGCATCAAAAAATGTACATGACAGCCTAAAGACCCAAATCCTTGACCCCCCACCAATCCAACCATTCACACACCGAGTTATCGTCGAGATTACCTGTACCCTACGTCCTGTAATTTGTGCTTTATTAGGGTCTCATCTTCCACGTATGCCTTTTGAGCCAACCCTCCACAATTTCATTCCTCTGTACTCAAAAACTATTATCTCCGGTGAGTTAAATACCTCCTATCGGATTCCCACGATAACCACTACCTAGAGGACCTGTTCTTTTCGCTCCATCTGTACATTGTTCCTTTCACTCCAACTCACACCTGTAGTCCGATACTTGGCTGGATCTCCACATTATAGACTTCTCTGCAAATCATGTCTGATCTTTTCAGCTGTATGTTACGTTCCTGTCCTCTCAACCCCTAATCCAAATCTCCTATAATATCCAGACCCTATCTTCCCCTCCTGAAACTACAATCTGTCGCAATCTAGATGCCCTTACCTCCAAAAACATTCTACCGGATTTTGAAGCCCTGGATTGGAATACTACTTACTCCTGCTCCACAATTGACTCCGTGGTTGACATCCTGACTGGCAACCTCCTGTATACCCATGCACCCTTTAAAACCTCTACCTTTCATCACGTACCTGCTCCGTGGATATGCCAGGAGATCAGGGATTTACAAAGAAGCCGTGAGGCTGCTTCGAAGACCCTTCAGGTGAACAAGGCTTGCAGATGACTATCAGGCGTTTAGGGTCTCGGCAACTTGACACAATTGACAATATAGAGGGCAAAGTCTAAGTATGAAGTTCTTTCCTCTCGATCCAAAACCCAAATGACAACATTTTCGAAAACTCCTCTGTGACTCACTCCTCAGAGGTATTCACAGTTTTACCTGATTAACTAAACTCTTATTTTGTACCTAACTGCCAACTCCCTCATTTCACCATCTCCTTCATCCTATAGTTGTTGTCATCCCTCATTTAGTGGCAATTATTTCGATTTTAACCAAGTCTCCCCCAGATCCTATCATCGCTGTAATAAACGCACGCACTAGCACTACTGGTCCTCACGAAATTCGTTAAAACTGTGCCTTCCAGTCATCCTGCCTGTTCTTTTCCATACATAAACTTTTTTCCTTAACCAATTTTCACTTCTTGGGAACAATCCTTATTAATCTAACCCTTAAAATAAAATCCTAACCCCACTTCACCAAATGACTATCACCCAATTGCCATCCTTTCTAACCTCTCCAATCCACTAGAAAGACTAGTTCTGCTTCCTTTACACTTTCCATGGGCATAGCCCAGGAATAGAACATTTCACACTTTCTTTTTAGCTGTAGTATAAACGATCTCCGCAACACTATTCATCATTCTTCCCATCACCTCTGTACTGACAACTCTCAATTCTATCTATCCTTCCCCTAAGATGTGTTTGCCAAGATTCAAGGAGACCTAGATCGGATCATTACCTGGGCTTACCTGAATAAACTAAGGTTAAATGTGGCAAAAACTCAGGCCATTGCTATTTGCTACAATTTCCTCTTCAGATCCTTTACTTATTTTCCGGTGTTAAATCTTGATGACCATCCTCTCACTTTCCGCTCCACTGTTGAAAACCTAGGGATAACCATTGACTAAACTCTTTCCTGGAACCAACAATTTTCCCAAATTTTCTGTCAGTCAATAAGTACCCTTAATATATTCCATCACTCCCCCAGCCTACATGTCAACTCCTTGTATCTACTCTCATTTTCCCACACTTTGACTATGGCTGTGTGGAGTATGGGGGTCTCGAGGACACATTGAGGTTAATCATGAACTGCTTCATTAGATTTGTCTTTAGAACTCTGCAGCGACCCCATATCGCCATAGACCTTCATAGTCTATGGTCCCATGGCTCTTCCCCTCTTTCCATGCATAATATTTCTTTGGTTCATCTATTTTCCAAAACCTCAATTCTCATCAACCTCCTTTTCATATATAACATATTTTACAGTTTAAATATTCAGTGTTCTCCTTGAACACAAGATCCTGTGTCTGACTTATATTCCTGCCCTCAAAACAGCAACATATGATGATCCTTCCTCCCTCGCTCCACTACCCTCTGGAATTATCTACCTCCTAATATCTGCTATGCTTCATCACTAGGAACCTTGAAAACTCTCCTACTCCAACACCTCCTCATCATCCAGACAGATGCTTGCTAGTTTGGAAATTATTTAGTTATTGTATAATACTTTCATGCTTGTTTTTTATCACTATTGTAAATTTAGGTGCTTTGTATTTTTTTTTCTTTTTTATCAACTCAGTGGTTTTCATATATTGTTTTTTTTTTGTTGTTGACATGTAGATCCATCTACAATTTCATTTACTAAATGCAATTAAATAATCGTATGTTGTTACTATTTTTTCTTACAGAGCCTGACCCTTTATTTTATATTGTCGTTTTTTTTTTTTAATAATGAAATATTTCTTTTTATTTGCTAGATATAAACCTGTTATCTGAGCACTATAGTTATTCATGTTCATCATTTATTATAAATATCTGTTACCTTTGTAATGGTATTTTATAACCCCTTTGGCTACAACCTTTTTAGAAGCAACCAATAATAATTTTTGTATGTAATTATTTACAACAATGCTTATTAAATTTCGTTTTTATTTGAGGTATGTACTCTTTACTTTATTTTTTTTTCTTTGTGATGCATTATTTATTTTTCATTAGTTAGAACTGAATTTGTTTATCTCCATCTTAAGGGATAATGTCTCAAACAAATATGCTTTTCTATTCTAGATAATTATAGATATTAAGGTAAGCCTTATAGGACTGTAGGACTAGGTGCTGACAGCACTAAGCAAATCTTCCAAAATTCTATAATACTTATCTTGAGTGTAGTCAAGACGTCTGAGATGGATGGGGCTATATTCTCAGGTATAAAGAACACCAGTACATCAAAAAGATGTTCTGACAGAAAATAAAGAAAAAATCCAGATAGATAGGTTCATTATGGTTGCATAGAATATCTAAAGTAGTCTTAACTGTTCATTTTTTAAGGTAAAACCTCACCCTTTCAGATAACCATTAAAAATAAACATGAAGATTACTAAGTATTTAGCTAACTTAAACAGCAATATTATAATATAACTAAATTTGATTCTTAGTCATAGCAGATAAATGATTTATTTACAATAAAATAATTGTTTACTAAGGTAAAAATAAAATTTATTTGTATACATTGTTATTGACATCAAATTCAATATTTAAATTAATTTCACCAAGCGATATAGGGTTCTTAAAATCAAGAGGTACTTCTTCAGTATTATAATTATCTGAAACAAGAGAAAGCAAATTATTCTTTAAAAAAATCATTTTATTTATTATTTTATCTATTAATTTGTGTCAAGGGTAATCCTGATAAAAAGTTAGCTTTGACTATAGTTTTCCTATTAGTACAACAGAAATAGATATATGATTTCGAAAATAAAAATAACGACTAAGTAAATAGGGTGATTTGGTGATGCTACTCCTGTAAATTTCATCATTTACATACAAGGAGTCACCAATTTCAGTGAAACTTATTTTGTAGTACTAGTGGAAAAAGTTTTGATAAGTGTCACCACTTTTTTGACAATGCGCCCAGGAGACAAGAAAAAAAAATTAAGTTTAAAAACTCCATTTTTTTTTATCATTGTTCTATGGGTAAAAATAGGTTATGTTGGGTTAGGATCTTCGGGAAAATAACACAAACAGGCGTCTCTTCATGCCAGAAAGATTTATTTTTGAAAGAACCTGACATTAGGTGCATTTATGTCATACCATGCTTACCTGGACTGTTTGGACTATGCCTCTTGTGACAATAATTATAAATATAGTGCATTCAAACGGTGAACATGAATATTTTACAATGTTTTTGGTCACTAATATTTTCACCTTAGTTATATACTTCGTATTTAGCTTAATTTCCAATCTTTGTGCTAGGGCGCATTTCTCTCTGTCATCGTGTGATAGTACCAGCTTGAAGGTCTTGGCAATAGAGAGCCTTTGGTTTGAGAATTGACCTTCACAGTTATTATACATCATCTGACTTGATTTGTTATGCAGAATATGAAAGAAATATGTCAGATTGTATTAGTGAGCATAGCTTATTGAAAAAACCATGAGATGCTTCAAGTTAGTAAGCAAAATAAAGTTTTTAGGAAAAAAAGAAGTTTGTATTCATTTCTGTACTCCTACAAACCGAACAAAATAAGAATTTTTGCTATAAAAAAATATTTAAAATAATTTTTGGCTAAATTCGCCAGGGGGCCAACACTTTTTTGTTAGTGTCTTTTATATAATCTTTTATAAACCATCATAACGTATCTCAATCTTTTCCAAAGCCAGCATTGTTACCACCAGTAGAAAGCTTCATTTATTCTCTTTTAGTATTAGTCAACAGCAAGCAATTAGGTTTGATCTTATACCTTTAATTTTATTTCCCTGGTTGGCATCGTGGCATGTATCAACTACAACCTCCTATTATGGGTATGCACTAGGCCTCTAGATCCTAGTAAAGTTAGGTGTGGATAGGTGAAGTATTTTAGAAGTTATCACCATTTTTGTGGTTTTAAAACAAAAAACGAAGGAAATGGAATGGGATGTGAAAATTTTAAGCCCAAAATTCAATTTTTTTTTATTTTCCCCAAAATTTGCATTCAGGGGTTTTTCAGGGTGATAAAAATTAAAATAAACTTTATTTCTTACTTGTAAAGTATTTTAACCTAATTTGCTTTGCCAGGCCGTTATTTAATCATATATTATTTCAATATGTGATGGCCATGATCATGGCTAGCTGTAAAGTGAATAACTTGTATATGGAAGTAACACTGAAAGAGTTTAGTACAGCTCAAGTAATCAGCCTGAAGACCATCCACCTGTTAATCCAAGTGAAAAAACTGAAACCTAACTTATCACCCGCTGAACTGAGATCCCTCAAGGGACAGCTAGGGGAAGCTGATAAAGATAGGGAAGTACTTACAGGAGAAACTTCACAGTCATGACACCAAGAACAATGGGAATCAATTCAATTCAAAACGAATTGTTGGATCAATACTCAGAGCATTAGTTTTTCTTTTTGGGAAGGCCACAATGTCAATAAATCTTGAAGATATTTGTGACAACTGCGGAGACCTCATCATGGAAGGAAATGATCAATGATGGTTTTCATAACTCTGTTATGGCGGGGAGTAACAAGCAGCATTTTGTTTTTTGACAATACTTGCAATCATTGCTGACATTGTCCCGATATTATGCTGGAGTTTCACTCTCCCTACTGAATCTGTGGCAGAGGAATCCAGCATATCCTGTATAGCCCACCTACTCCAGGTACTCCATGAAGAGCTATCTAGTTGATGTTTAATTTGATGATATTGGTCCACTCTAATTCCAAAAGGTTATGTTTATTTTAAATGAAGGAATGGTTGCATTTAGAGCTGCCTCAAAAGTATCAAACTCCAATTACCTGCCAACAGTACCCTAACAACTTATCAATCACTATTTCCCGAAGTTACTTTTGGACCTTCTTAACACTTCTTATAAACTCGCCTGTGGTTTTGGACATGGTTCATAGACAGCTTAAAATGAATTAAGCTCATCACAAAAAAAATAAAAATAAACACAGGCCAAATGTCCCAATGAGTAGGTCCACTAGAGCTGGCTATAAAAAATTTTTTGGTTGTCATAAACTACTGATGTAAACATGGTTCACATTTTACTAACAAAGAACTTGGTTCAGTATCTTAAATACAGCCATAATGTCCTGACGGAGAGTAAGCCAATTACAAGTCTCAAGGGAAGACACCTGGGTCATGCTCACCCTAATATTTACATAAATTAAAAAGATGAATACACACATACTCCACAATGTTTCCACAACAATAATCAACCGTGCTATTATTTGTAAAATGTCATAAATCAAACAATGGGAGGATAAGGTCATGTGGTCACTGATTTCAACGAAACTTTTTTTAGTGATACTAGGTCAAGAAATATTTGATGTGTATGCAAATGTTCTTCCCAATGAACCCTAGGAGTAAAAAAAAAATATATTTTAAGTTTAAAAATTCTATTTCTTGATTATTTGCATGTAAATTAAGGTTACTATACATTATCTTATTTGCTTTAACACACAGTAAAAGTGCTTTAACACATACTCCACAATGTTTCCACAACAATAATCAACCGTGCTATTATTTGTAAAATGTCATAAATCAAACAATGGGAGGATAAGGTCATGTGGTCACTGATTTCAACGAAACTTTTTTTAGTGATACTAGGTCAAGAAATATTTGATGTGTATGCAAATGTTCTTCCCAATGAACCCTAGGAGTAAAAAAAAAATATATTTTAAGTTTAAAAATTCTATTTCTTGATTATTTGCATGTAAATTAAGGTTACTATACATTATCTTATTTGCTTTAACACACAGTAAAAGCAGTTTACAGCACCTTTTCTATTACTCCCAGAAGCAAGTAATCCAGAGTTTGAGGATTAGTGGTGATTTAAACATTATTTAAAATATTGTCATTTATTAAAAAAACAAACATTTTAGTATTATTTGGTGATGTTGGCTCATGTTAGTCACCCAGGAGTTTATTTGTGGCTTCAATTTGCAGGTGAACAAAAGAAGGTCTAGCTCAGATACTAGGTCAACAAATATTGGACGTGTATCCCAGTGTTATTGCCGTTGCCCCCTAGGAGTCCAGAAAAAATATATTTTAAGTTTAAAAACTCTATTTCTTGATCATGTGTCCTATCTTTATTCTGCATGTAAAATAAGATTATTATACATTATCTTATATGTTTTTTACATAAAAGATAAAAAAAATATATATTGAATTGTATTAAATAAGCATAGCTTATTGAAAAGTTGTGTAAACCTGGAGACTTCCAGAAATGTAATAAAACAAAATTTTTGGAAAAAAACCAATTTGTATTCCTTTTAAGAATTTCTGTTTTAAATGTATTTACAGTATTTATGTAGATAATAGGTTTCTTAATTCCAGTAAAATTTGGTGTGGATCGGTGAAGTCGTTTTGGAGTTTTTGCCATTTTTATGGTTTTCCAACAAAAAACTAATTTTGTTTTCTGATTAAAAAACATAACCACTTACTGTTTCATTGGTCTATTATTTATTCACAAATTATTTTAATTTGTGATGAACATAATATGGTTAGCTATAAAATAATTTTTTGGTCTAAACAGGCAGGGAATTTAAAAGAATAGTAGGTACATAAATGAGATATGATTTCCTGATTCGATCAAAACAGAAGTAAAATGCATGCATTCATGAGAAAATAAACACATCTTGTGTGAATGTTATAAAATGAATTCTATTTACATCAGTCATTTAGATGATGTTTATCATAAAAACTTGATAAGGATGAATTTGTTGTGTACTCCACCTCCTTTTGATTGACCATTATACCTTTTTTTTTTGAAATAGCTGGACTAATTTGTTTCTTTTAAATATAATTTTTGATTTATAAATCACAAGGATTGTTTAAGAGGCTTCAATAACTACCAATGTCTAACCCAAACAAAGGCACTTGACTTATCAATTTAGTTACCATATTTTATATGATCTAAACATTTGGAGACCATTTTTCATCTTACATAATTTCAGAGCTTAAAAATGAGAGAGTGTGTAAGTTACATATAAATTACATGAACTTAATTTTTTTTTATCATACTTTCCAATGTTGTATCTTTACCAAAACCTCATCCGCGCTATTGATTATCTCTCTCTTTAGTCTAGCATATTTATCTAGAGCCTTCCTCCTTGATTTCTTTTCCAATACATCAAAAACTTACTTCAAAAACCCCTTCCCCACATTTACATTTTCCTTCAGTATGAATAGGTTAAAATAATCTAATTGAATGGTAAATACTTTAACTTATTACATAACTTCTAACTAAATAATACCTTCCTAATTCTGTTACAAATAAATATATTTATAAGCAATTTGTATGATGAAGTAATTAATAGTATATAATTGTAAATGTATATGTTAGCAGTGCTTAAAATTATTTTTACCTAATGGGGGGTTATAAAAAGATGTGGAATGATAAAGTGCACTCCGTTTCTTCCTGTGGAGATTGATGGAGTGTTGCACAGTTTCATGAAGTGGAGTGTTATCAGACCCGAATTCCTAAAAACAAATAATAAAAGAGTAATGTGAGCTAAACTTCTTTAGATAGGCACAGTTTTTAAAATATCAAACACTTAATTTAAAATTAGGCCTATTTAAAGCAAGTACCAGTAATATAAGAAAATGATTGAGCTCTGCATCTCCATGGTTTAGGGGCTTGACAATTAACTACCGGGGGGGGGGGGGCAGAGGATATGGTGAGAAAAGAAACATGAGTTCAATCCTAAATATCCGTTTACTTGTTATGCAGAAAGCCAAAACCAGATAGTGAGTACCATGGAAGAAAATTTTAAAATACAAAAAAAAAAAAGCGATTCTAGGTGGTAGTTTTGACGATTCACAGGTATTTTTTGCCCGATAACTATTTTTTCTAGTACAATAATCAAAAATGATGACCTTACATTGTTTGCTTTTAGTTAGATTACCTTTTAAATTGTGTGGAGAAAACTAGCACAGCAACCATAATCACATTTATAGTCCGTTTTACAATGTGCTCACCAGTAGGTACCCATATACAACCACCCAGTTCAACAATTAAAAGCTTTGACATAACTAGGACAGACCTTTGATAGAAGATTGACATGGTACCACCATTTAAAAAGAAAGAAACAGTTAATCATCAACTCACACTACTTAACACCTTACTTCAAAAATATCCAAATTATCAATCTAACAACGACAAAATAATTATAATTACCTAAACCGATCTGTACTTACAGGGCTCAAATTTATGGCTAAGTAAAAACTCAAACATAAACAGGCTACAGACTTTTCGAATCAAAAATACAGCACATAATTGCTTTAGCACCACTTTAAGTGTAAGCAACTGGACATTATATTACGACCTGAACGTCAATGCTGTAAACTCCCAGATCACACATAGTATTTTAGTGACACTTTCAAGAAAAACTTAACATCTATTAAATTCCTCTCGTACAACACGAATGCCTGAAAATCTCATTAGGAGATTAAAAAGGAGTTGGATAAGAGAATTCCTGAATATTTTCTAATTTTTTTTCTTAAGGAATGTTTATGTATATTTCTCGTTTCCTAAAGCTCAGCCAAGTATGAATATTTATAAAATAGGTCATGGAATTACTTCACAACTGGTCTGAAAAGTTTTTGGCATTTTTCATTTCAATAATAAATTAGCGACGATTTTATATTTATTAATAAATTTTAAGATATTTTCTTGTTATGAAATGATCAGGCTTGTATGCAGCTTTAAGGTCTTTGAGCGATTGGAAAAAAGTCCAATTTTGGACGTTCACCAATTCTGTTCAGCCTCATATTACAACAACAATGTTAATAATAACATTTTTTAAAAATCATTCCTTGTAAAAACTGACTGGCTTATCAGATTGTCATAAAGATTGATTGCTATCTAGTTTGATGAACCATAATCAATATTGAAATAAGTGACTAAAATTCAGTTAATAGTGACCATTAGAAAAGAAATATTAAAAATTCTCAACCCTAAAAACATAGTACACAAATAGTTTGACTCTGCAGGGCAAGGATACTTCTTAATTTAACAGATAAGGAAACCTGCCAGAATCTTTCGTGTAAATTAATGTATTAGATGTATCAAACGTACACATGCATACATATGATAATAGTAAATATTTACCAAACATCTACCACTGATGCAGAAAGCTTTTCTTGTTGGATCACCATGGCTACAGTCTGTACCAAAAGGATACCAACCATCTTCTCCATTCACTAAATAGAATCTGTGAGGAACAATTTCATCTTGACAAGCAAATCTACATGGTCGGTCACGGTCATCTAAATTAAAATTCATTAAATCCATCAACGTCATAACAATTATTATTTTTTTTAATCCATTAATATATACTCACTATACTCTACTATGAATTTTACCATTCTCTATCAAAACCTTATCCAATGCAAAACATTTTCGACAGTTGTACTTATCACCAATTTTTTTTTTCTCCAAAGAGTTAGAAGGCTTAAAAACACAATTATCTGTATTTTGTTGAGGAAATGAACATAAGGTAAGAAATGTAGTAATATTACCTTCTGTCAGAGAAAGGCATAAATTAAACACAATTGACAATTTTTTTAAGGGAATGATTAATTAAGCTTAAAATTTATTAGCCTGATCTACTATTAACATGCCATTATAATCAATTCAAGAAAAATCCCAACTTCTAACAACATAACGATAGTAGTAAGGGGCTTGACTAAGAAAAGTGTAATTAATATTGTTATTTGTTAATCGCAGTTGATTATTAAAAACATTCAATTGTTAAAAATGCTAATTGTTGATTTTTCAATTTTAAGAGTGCTAATTTTTTTTAATTTAAAAAGTCTATAAAAAATTGATGCAGTTTTTAATCTTAAGATGGATTTAAAAGCTGATTTTTTTCCAAGCTTTGATTTTTGTTTGACCATGAACATTGATAGACAAATTTCAAACTCGGGCTGTTTCCGTTGATTTTAGAATGGATTTGAAGGGGGAGGATTAAGATTCCTGGCTTATTTTTTTAATCAGGAATGATTATTGCTAAATGTTTACTATTCATGATTTTTGCAAATTGGATTGGGCATTCACATTGCTGAATTTTGAATTATTTTGTATTTTTTCAACCTTAGAATGGATTAATAGGTTTTGTAAAGGAATATCAGGTTTTCACTGTTTTTTATATTTTGCATTGCTATATGTAATACTATTACTTTTTTTCTATCTTGTGAGGGATTTATAGGTTTTGCAGGGTGCTCATTTAGTTTTATTCCTCAGTTTTTTGATTGTGTATGCACTTTGCCAAAGTTGAAACTATAGGAGATCTTCACAACTTTGGCATGGATTTATTTGTTTTAAAGGATTTCCGTTCTTCTCCCAGATTCTCAGTTGAGTATCATAAAATTATTAACAATTACTGTTTTTTTTCAATTTTTTTTATGGATTTGTCAGTTTTAAAGGGTGGATTTTTTTGATCAGTTTTTTTAGCGCACAAGAGTAGCGCAATATTTTTACTATTGCTGGTCCAATATTGAGATGGATTCGTAGATTTATAATGTTTTTTTAATGCTTAATTCACTTTTTGAAAAGCTTTTAAGTAGATTAAGTGTTGCACAACTTGGTTTAATTGGCATTTTTGTCAAAATTGTTACAATGATATAGAAATAAACTTTATTTTGAATGTATGTCCGATTTTAAACATCATCCAAGAATGGTTATTAAATTTTAAGTAGTACAGAAAATAAAGTAGGATTTCAGATTTTCTTTAGTTTGATCCTCTATATTATGAACTGTATATGTTTGAAGAATTATTCTTATATTTGAGTATCAACACTAATTAATTATCTTTCCAATTATAATCTTATTTTATCATGGTAGCTTTTTGTAACCTTTAATAATTCAATCTTTATTAAAATCGCAAGAGTGATTTTTTATTTCCTTTTATGAGTTCAAACTTGGTTAGAATGGGGCCCAAATGATCAGAAGCATCAATGTTGCCTGGGGCAATGCCAGTGAGAGTGCAACATTTAACAGTGGTTTAAAAAGAAATGGAGAGAGAGATTTTAGCCTTGAGACAAGAAGGCCTTAGAAAAACTGCTTTCATTGATGATGATCATCGGCGAACTTTGGTTGAAGAAATTTCGAGAACAACCATTTGAAAACTGGTAGAGAAACTTTCAGATTGTGAATAAAGTGGTGGTGACCACTCTGTTGTCCCCAACAATGTAGGTGAAAAAAATGAAAAATGGGTTCATCATGAATTAAATGACCACCAAAGCAATCATCGATATGAATTGCTTGGCACTAATGCCTGCAAATTATGGACATTTGGATATGAGACTGCCTCATTCCTACTTATCTCTTGGCCTCTCACCTCCTGACAACACCTTTTTTAGATATCTGGACTACTTCTTACAAGAAAAAAAAAAATATCATAAAATTATAAATGTATATTAAAAACAATTAACAAACTATTAAAAAAAAATACCGAATACATACCAACCGAAGCCGACAACTGCATACCAAGACCTGAAAGACGTTGTACTTTTTGCCTAAATTTCGTACAAATAATTGAAGCTTCATCAGTTGGATTTTTCAGTATTTTACAACTCTAAAAATTAAAGCGAATAAATAGAAAATGTGAAATTTTTACAAGTAACAACTTCTGGGAACTGCTGAAACAAAAACAGATTTTTTTTAATGTTTTTTTTTCAGTAGTCCCTAACTCTGAATTAAAAGTTAATCATAAAAATTATGAATGAAGGAATAAATTAATTTTTTTGTCTTTCCGTAGGATGAGGATTCTGGTGGAACTACAGTATCATAAAATTATATATATAAATATATATATAAGTTAAAGCCAGAGGCAAGTTTATGTTGTAAACTAATACGATCATGGGAGGTAAACAACCCATGATCCTATGTAGGTCGGATTACTAAAGACAATAAAGTAGTCTCTTTACAGAAGTTCGAGAGTGTAGTTCGTTTCCCTCTTTCCTATTATTTTTTAAAGCTTAACCTCCGACAATTAACTGGTGCCGAAACCCGGGAACCTAGTACGGCGGAGCGAAAAGTAATAATTTTCTTTTCTTTTCTTTATTTTTTTTTCGTTCTTTTGCTTCACGTTTTTTTTCTCTCTCAATAAAATGCCAGAGGGAGTATTACGACCCCCGGTGCTTAGTGCAGCAACAGATATACCGCAGTTACCTCAAACAACCCGATGGCAGCGGCTCACGCGAATACATTGGCGTGGATGAAGATCCAGGCGATTACGGCTCAGGACATGAGGAAGTCGATTTCGGATCTGGAAAGATTCACAGGCGAGACCGGGGAACTAAATCATTTCCTTAAAGGGGGCGACCGGCTGATTACGCGGATAGAGGGGAAACGGTCGGAGGACCTGATAACGGAAGGAGACGCAGAATCGCTGAGGGCAGCTCTGGTGTGCAGAGTGAAGCGGAGTGTCCTGAATATGATCCAGGCCGACGAGGAGACCTCGTGGAACGTAGTGAAGGAGCGGCTGAAGAAAGCGTTCGGTGGGGGAAGATGGACCCCGGAAGAGGACATTTTTAAACTCTTCAGGGAAACGAAGAGACACCAGCAGACGGGCAGTACGCCGGAACGATGCTGGCAAGATACAACAATATCACGGAGAAGATGCGGGAGACAGTAAGTGCTGCGGAAGTAGAAGCCAGGATGGCGTTCTTATCAACTATCCTGAAAGTACAGCTAGCGAAGGAAACTGAAAGAAAGGAGGGATTACCGAGAGAACGCACATTTCTGGAATGTGCCCAAGAAATGGTGGACACCAGTGCCAGAGAGGAAGACACCACAGTTGGCGAGGAAGAAACGGGCAGGAGAAGAGTGCAATATGGAAGGCCCAAAACCACGCCCATCGCATGGAAGAAGAAGGAGGCGGAGTACGGTGGAAGAGAAAGAGTAACGGCGAGGGAAAGGAGCCGAGGAAATGTTCACGAGGAAATGGGCGCTCCAGAAGGTGAGACGACAGGAAGTGCTATGAGTGCGGGAAAGCAGGACATTTGGTAGCACAGTGCCCACGCACTAGGTGCTTTGAATGTGGTACGGAAGGGCATGTAGTCAGGCAGTGCCCGTATATGAGCCGACGCAGAGACGGGAACAGACCTGAACCGATGGAGATAAGCGCTCAGAAGATGCGGAGGAAGGAGAGGCCGCAGCCAGAAGCGTCAGAGACCTCGGAAACTTCCGAGACAGAAGAAGAGAGGGAAGAACCAGGAAACCGAATGGACTGGAGAAGCGGCAGTGCTCGGAGGACCACTCGACGACAAACATCAGAGGAGAGGGGAGAACGTGATATCTGAGCAGAGTGGTGGCGGAGAGGCGACCGCACGATAGTAAACAATAGTGTGAAAGTCGTAGATAGCGGTCTGCCTATAAACAGAGTCGTGAGGGGAGTGAAGTGTCTAGTGGATACTGGGAGTACCAACACTATAATGTGTCGGGAGACACTAGTGAGGATGTGTGAAGGAGAGAGGATGCCCCAAATACAGGTATACTCTTCTAACTTGATCACCCTGGGGGGCCATTGTAAGGTCGAAGGGGAGGCAGTAATAGAGCTAAATAGATGGGAACGCGATAAGGAGAGTTTAAGAGTTCACGTGGTAGAAAAGATGGAGGGATAATAGGGTGCGATTTGCTAGGTAAAGTAGGAGCAAAGGTTAGGAACGAAAAGGGGCGATGGGACATTCGAATAGGTAAGGTAAGGTATAGGTGCCTGGGACTAGGGAGAGAAGTAGGGCGAGATGGGGGGGGGGGGCGCGAGTAGGAGCGCTAAGGCAAGCAGAAGATTGGAAAGGGGAGCTTAAGAGAAAATACATAGATATTTTCTTCAAGGAATGCGAGCGATTGGGGCTCACAGGTAGAACTGTACACGAGATTCCACTCAAGCAAGACAGGGTGTGCTATGTGAAGGAGCGAAGGTATCCGCAGGCTCTGAGGCACCACATTCATGAGGAGCTTGACAACCTGAAGAAGCATGGGATTATATTGGACAGTACATCGCCATATAACAGCCCCCTGTGGGCGGTCAAGAAAAAGAATGAGGAAGGTGGGGGCCCAGACAAATATAGAGTCGTAGTGGACTACAGAAAACTTAACGAGAATACGGTGGATGAAAAATATCCAATCCCCAGGTTCGACGACATTTTGGACAGGCTGAGCGGGGTGAAGATATTTAGCACTCTGGATCTTAAAGCGGGGTGTCACCAGATTCAAATGCACCCTAGAGACCGACACAAGACGGCATTCACGTTTGAGAGAGGCCACTATGAGTTTACGAGGATGCCATTTGGCCTGAAGAATGCACCCATTACGTTCCAGCGGCTCATGGATGAGTTTCTACGAGGGATAGACGATTCCGTATGCCAAATATATATGGATGACCTCTTGATATTCAGTGCAACCGAGGCACAACATGCGAATCACCTGCGGATGGTCTTCGATCGCGTGAGGCAATTTGGCTTGAAATTGTCAGACGAAAAGTCCCGTCTAGGCCAAGAGGTTATCAATTTTTTGGGGCATACGATCTCTAAGGAGGGAGTGAGACCCGATGCCGGGAAGATGGCAGCGGTTCAGAAGATGATGGTTCCGTCGGACGTTTAAGGGATCCGGCGCCTGCTGGGTACGCTTAACTATTACAGGAGATTTGTCCCCGAAATGGCGGCTTGTTTGGTACCCCTAAACAATCACCTGAAGAAAGGTCAGAAGGTGGTCATCACCCCAGATATCGAGGCGAATTTTCGGAAGTGCATGGATCGTCTCCAGGAACACCCGGTTCTGGCATTTCCCGACTTCACGAAGCAGTTCACAATCACGACGGATGCCAGTGAATACGCCTTGGGAGCGGTTCTATCACAGGCGGGGGGCACAGGGGACCGTCCCAGTAGGCGCCTCTCCGAGGTGGAAAGTAGGTATAGCGCGCTAGAGCGGGAATTATTAGGGATAGTCTGGGCGATAGACCATTTCCGGCCCTACGTGTTCGGGAGAAGGTTCCGGGTGCACACTGACCACAGACCGTTACAGTGGGTCGGTAAATTAAAAGAGTCCTCGGCGAGGGTCATGCGTTGGAAGGAGCCAATACAACTTGGAGATAATATAAAAGCCCGGTAAGGAAAACGTCGTGGCGGACTGGCTGTCCCGGGCGATGGTGGTCAACGCACCCGACCAAGATCAGGGGGAATCCTCCCGGGACAGAAGGCAGTTCTTGCGCGAATGGACGCCGGAGAGAGAAGAAGACCAACAGGAACCAGGGTCTACGGATTTGGTACCGTCAGAAGGAGGTGGGAGCTCAACGGACGACAGGCCTGCGGACATGGAAGAGCGGGAAGAAATTATCAATGATAAGCGCCACCAGATAGTCTGGAAGACGAAGACCTTCGGTCCCATGAAAATAGCACATGATAGTTCTCCACGATCGACCACCACGACCATATGGTCGGCTCCAGGGGTGAACAATGACCAAATTAGTTGTGCCCATAATAATGGTTCCACACCAGGGAACACCCATTTTCGTCTTTGGAGGGCGGAGCAGATTGGGGTTGACCGAACATTTGTACGGTGTACCATGATGGTAGAGACCATCCCGGATGAGCCAACGCAGAAGGAGATCACGCTAGCGTACCATCAGGGCAAAACAAATCACAGGGGAGAACAAGAGACGGCTCAGGCGTTGAGGTGGAAGTATTTCTGGTAGGGGATGCGAAAGACGATCCAGGAAACACTAGCTGCGTGCGAAGTTTGTCACCGAACCAAATATGACAGGCACCCACTAACCGGGCAACAAGTCGAGACTCCCACGGCGCAAACACCGCTCACTGACCTTCAAGTTGATGCCTTCACTTGGCGGGGACACAAGTGGGTCACCGTAGTTGACCTCTTTAGCAAAATGGCTATGGCATACCCTATTCGGGAAAAGTCATCGGAAGCAGTACTAGGCGCGCTGAGGCGTTGGTTTAAATTTTACGGCGTCCCAGATTGGATAGCGTCGGACGGTGGAAAGGAGTTCGATAACGTCGACGTGCGGGAAGAGATGAAGGCTCTGGACGTGATGTGGCACGTCAATACCCCAGGGCATCTAAAGAGACGAGGAGGAATTAAGCGTCTCCACAGTACCTTGGGCGATCATCTCCGCGTCTACCATGCCGACAAAGGGTTAGAGCCGGCAGAGGCAATGCCTAGGGCGGTCATTGCGTATAACCGTTCTGTTCACACGACCACCGGGTTTTCACCCTTTGAAATCCTTTTCGGACTTCGTGGGCGTCACCGAGACACGAGTAGAACGGTGGTGGGAGACGAGTCGTCCGCACAACTTACCACCAACCGCGTGGAACTGGGGAAATTATGGGGGAAGGTGTACGCGAAAATTACCGCGGAAAAATTCCAGGAGGGTGTTGAGGGAGAACGCGGGCGTCAAACCACTAGAAGGGTGCGTCGCGATAGGCACTACGGTGTATCGTAAGATCGGTTCCAATAGGATTAAGGAGGTGTCCCGTTATGAGGGTCCCTTCCGGGTGATCACGATTCGTGAACACAATTTGGTGACCATCCAAAGTGTTCATGAACCCGTGAAGAGGAGAACTGTCCATCTCGAGCAGTTAAAGCTTCCAGTGGGGAAGCCATCCAAATAGGAAATTGACTCTAATTTTCTCACTCCTGCACACATCTCTTTTGGTTTTTGGTGGCATTTGCCAGATACATGTTTTTTTTTTTATTTTATTGTTTTAACCTTGTACCACATTGGATAAAGTTATGTTCTGTTTTTATGATTATAAGACAGTGTTGTGCTGCTCTAGGCGAGATGGAAATTATTATGTCAGAACTGTATATAATTAGCATAAGTGTTAAGTTTCAGTTCCCGACGGATGGTCAGGAACTGGCAGGGGGGAGTTAAAGCCAGGCAAGTTTATGTTGTAAACTAATACGATCATGGGAGGTAAACAACCCATGATCCTATGTAGGTCGGATTACTAAAGACAATAAAGTAGTCTCTTTACAGAAGTTCGAGAGTGTAGTTCGTTTCCCTCTTTCCTATTATTTCTTAAAGCTTAACCTCCGACAATTAACTTATATATATATATAAGTGAAATATATAAGTGAAGGCCTGGGCACTGTTGGTACACAGTCTTAATACCAAAACATCGGGATGTAAACATTCAGAGTGTATGTGTATGGGATTAAGAGCTATGAATAAAGTAGTCTTTTACTATTGTTTGCCCTATTCATTTCTATTACCTGTTTCTCGATCATTTTTGCTGTTCTAGTTCTCACGAACGTTAACTGGTGCCGAAACCCGGGAACCACGAAGATAGTGAAGAATTAAGGAACACAGTTCGGGGAAATTTTGTTGTGGCCCGATTTTGATCGATACACATAGAAGAAGAGATGACGGAAAGTGGCGTATTAAGACAGCCCGTCTTAAATATCGTTGATGGGACGGAACCTAGGAGAGTGGGCCTGCTACCGGAGACTCACGCAAATGCACTCGCCCTGATGAGGGTAAAGGCTATGAACACTCAGGATCTAAGAAAAGCGATTTCGGATCTGGAGAAGTTTACAGGTGAGCTGGGTGAACTTAATCACTTCTTAAAGGGAGGAGACTGCCTCACAGCGTTAATCGGGACAAAGGCGGAAGGCAATTAGCTGGGCCTCAGGGACGCGGAATCACGGACTATCAAATCACGGGGGAGGGTAGAGCGGCTTTGATATGTCGAGTAAAAAGAAGCATCCTGAATCAGATCCAAGCTGACAAGGAAACCCTATGGGAAGTGGCAAAGGCGCGACTGAAGAAAGCGTATGGAGGGGGGCGTTGGACCCCTGAGGAAGATATTTGCCAGATGTTTCGGGAAACGAGGTCTCCGAGACAAAGTAACGGACAGTATGCCGCAGGTCTGG
This sequence comes from Acanthosoma haemorrhoidale, assembly GCA_930367205.1. Lineage (NCBI taxonomy): Eukaryota > Metazoa > Arthropoda > Insecta > Hemiptera > Acanthosomatidae > Acanthosoma > Acanthosoma haemorrhoidale. The sequence continues at coordinate 117,527,101 of OV884009.1, forward strand.
TAGTCCGTTACAATCAGGGTACTGAAAAGATGAGAGAGACGTTTAGCGCTGAAGAAGTAGAAGGCCGGATGGGCTTCCTGTCAACAATATTGAAGGTGCAGCTGGCTAAGGAAACGGGAAGGAAAGAGGGATTCGCTCACGAACGGTCGTTCCTAGAGTGCGCGCAGCCGATGATCGACGCCAGCGCTAGGGAAGCAGAATTGCGTATCCGAGAAGACGAGAGTGACTGGAGCCGGGTCGTTTATAAAAAAATCAGGACCCCAAAGACCGTATGGAAGAAACCCGAAACAGCTTTTACGGGTAGAGATATGGGGGTGACAGGAGAAAAGAAATTCAGAGGAGCAAGGCCTAGATATGTGCCTCGTGGAGAAGAGAGGAGGTGCCACGGATGTGGTAAGACGGGTCACTTGGTGGCACAGTGCCCTAGAACGAAATGTTTCGAGTGCGGTAAGGAAGGGCATATCGCAAGACAGTGCCCGTACGTATACAGAAGAAGGGAATTCGATAAGGCAGAACCTATGGAGGTCAACGTCCAAGAAGTTCGTGAGAGGCGTAGAACAACCCCCAGAGACACAGGATCGTCAGCTGATGATTCATCGGGAACATCGGAAACTGAGAGAGACCAGCCATGGCGCCACAGGAGCGGAGAACAGGAGAAGCAGAAGAATAAATCGTGTAGATGGGAGCGGCTCGTAGAAGCCTGAGGAGAGTGGCAGCAGAGAGGCGACCACATCCTAATATGTAATACGGTGCGGAAAGGGATGTGCGAGTTGCCAATTATTCAGTTCGAGAAGGGGGAGAGGTGCTTAATAGACACAGGTAGCACCAACACGATAGTGTTGCGTAGTGCACTAGAGAGGCTGTGTGGAGGAGCAAGTACGCGCCAGATTAAGGTATGTGATTGTAAACTACTCACTCTGGGGGGACCCTGCGAAGTGTTGGGGGAGGCGGTGGTAGGACGAAAAAATGGTAAAAAATGGGCGAATGCAGGAGGGGAAATAACGGTGCACGTCGTAGAGGAGATGACGCGTTACTATCAAATAATTGTGGGATGCGATTTGTTAGGACGGGTAGGCGCGCGCCTTAAGAAGGCAGGGGATCATTGAGGACAGCACGTCACCGTACAATAGCCCTTTGTGGGCAGTCAAGAAGAAGAGTGCTGAAGACGGGGGACCCGAAAAATATAGAGTTGTCGTAGACTATAGGCGACTCAACGACAACACAGTGGACGAGAAATACCCGATCCCCAGATTCGATGACATCTTAGACCGACTGAGTGGGGCGCACATCTTTAGCACGTTAGACCTCAAAGTGGAGTACCACCAAATACAGATGGACCTAAAGGATCGCCACAAAACAGCCTTCACCTTCGAACGAGGGCATTATGAATTCACACGGATGCCATTCGGTCTCAAAAACGCACCTATCACGTTCCAGAGACTTATGGACGAGTTACTCAGGGGTATCGATGAGTCCATGTACCAAATTTATATGGGCGACCTCCTAGTATTTAGCGTGGATGAGGCCCAACACGAAGTGCACCTGAAAACTGTGTTCAACCGAGTGAGGCAATTCGGATTGAAATTGTCAGAGGAAAAGTCCTGGTTAGGCCAGGAAGTTATTACCTTCTTGGGACACACGATCTCCAAGGAGGGAGTGCGACCAGATGCTGGGAAGATAGCAGCCATCCAAAAGATGGCGGTCCCGTCCGATGTCAAGGGAATCCGACGCCTTCCAGGAACGCTAAATTTCTATAGAAGATTTGTCCCCGAAATGGCGGCGTATCTAGTCCCTCTCAATGACCTCCTGAAAAAGGGACGGAAGGTGATCATCACTCCCGATATAGAGGCGAACATCCGAAAGTGCATGAGCCGTTTGCAGGAACAACAGGTATTGGCATTTCCCGATTTTAATAAGAAGTTCGGTGCTAGCGAATACGCGTTGGGAGCGGTCCTATCGCAGGCGGGAGACAAAGAAGACCGACCAGTAGCGTATGCCAGTAGACGCCTAACGGAGGCCGAAAGCCGATACAGCGCACTAGAACAGGAGTTGCTAGGGATCGTCTGGGCAATTGACTATTTTCGGCCCTATGTATTCGGGAGAAGATTCCGAGTCCACACAGATCACCGTCCGTTACAATGGGTAGGGAAACTGAAGGAGTCATCGGCAAGGGTCACGAGGTGGAAGGAATTCCTTAGCCAGTACAACATGGAGATTGTATATAAGCCCGGCAAGGAAAATGTCGTTGCGGACTGGCTGTCACGGGCGATAACAGTCAACGCCATAGAACCAGAACAAGGGGAATCATCCAGAGATGACCGGCAGTTCCTCCAGGAATGGATGTCAGAGGAGGAGGGTGACCAAAGAGAATCTGGTTCCGCGGAGGATGGGCAGTCGACAGGAGGAGGGAGCTCGGGAGGTGACAGATATGCGGAGATGAGAGAGCTACAGGAAATAGTCAACGATAAACGCCGTCAGATAATCTGGAAGACGCGAACAGCGGGACTGACGAAGATTGCTTGCAGCGATTACAACAGATCCACAACAACGACCATCTGGTCGCAGCCTGGAGTAAAACTAGACCAGATCTGCCGCCTACTCAACGAAGCTTCCAAGCCGGGGAAAACACACTATATCTATGTAGGGAACGGGACCATTTGGGAGAAAATTAAGAGGTTATGGCGAGCGGAGCGGATCGAGATTGACCAGACGTTCGTGCGATGCACGATGATGGTGGAAACGGTCACGGATGATACCATGAAAAAAGAAATTACGCTTGCATACCACCAAGGTAAAACGAATCATCGGGGGGAACAGGAAACAGCGCAGGCATTGAAGCGCAGGTATTTATGGTGGGGAATGCGCAAAACCATCCAGGAGATGATAGGAGCGTGCGAGATCTGTCATCGCACGAAGTACGATCGACACCCACCGATAGGACCGCAAGAAGAGACCCCCACGGCACAGACACCCCTGACCGACCTGCAAACGGACACTTTTACTTGGAAGGGCCACAAGTGGGTAACCGTCGTTGATCTATTCAGTAAGGTGGCCATGGCATACCCCGTCCGCGAAAAGTCGTCAGAGGCCGTATTAGGAGCACTGCGCAGGTGGTTTCAATTTTATGGTGTCCCCGATCGAATAGCATCAGATGGTGGCAGGGAATTTGACAACGCCGACATAAGAGAGCAGATGAAGTTGCTGAGTGTCAGATGGCATGTCAACACCCCGGGACACCCAAAGAGCAGGGGCGGAATTGAGCGTCTCCACAGTACCCTGGGGGATCATCTCCGCGTCTATCATACCGAAAAGGGGTTGGAGCCGGCTGAGGCTATGCCACTAGCGGTGGTAGCTTACAATCACTCGATACACACGGCTACAGGGTTCTCACCGTTCGAGATTCTTTTTGGCCAGTGGGGACGTCACCGAGACACCAGAGGAACGGGAGAGGGAGACGAGACGGCCACACTCCGCGTCAACATCCGCGCGGAGTTGGGGAAGCTCTGGGGGAAGGCCTACGCGAGAATTACGGCCGAAAAACGTAGGAGAGTGGCGAGGGAGAACGTGGGCGTCAAACCCATCGAAGGTAGCGTCACAATAGGGACCACCGTATACCGCAAGATTGCATCGAACCGGGGTAAAGAGCTGATCCGTTACGAGGGCCCCTTTAGGGTGGTCGCGATTCGCGAACACAATATCGTAACCATACAGAGTGTTCGCGAACCGCGGAAGCGCAGGAACGTGCATGTAGAGCAGCTGAAGATACCAGCGGGGACATCCTCCCAGCGAAAGTCTCGGGTAACGCCCTCACCCCCATACACTCCTCACTCCAGATCGTAAATCTGTATCAGCGAATGTATTTTTCTTTTGTTTGTTTGTTTTAGTTTTTACTATTTTTATCCTGTGTATGAAGTTTCTGTTTTTTTTATTTTTATTTTATATTGTATTGTCCGCTAAGAGTATCGGGGTACGATACTCTATCAATTGTACATAGTCCGCTGTTAAGTTCCCGACGGATGGTCGGGAACTGGCAGGGGGGAGTTAAAGTCAGAGGTAGCTCTGTATTGTAAACTAATGTGATCATGGGACGTAAACATCCCATGATCCCGTATATGTCGGATTACAAAGAGAAATAAAGACAGTCTATTTCGAGAATTGAAGTTAGTCTTACGTTCCTGTTTTCCTTCTCTTTATCACATTCTACCCGGTGGCGAATAACTTTTATATATATATATATATATAAGTTAAGGTTCGGACGTCGTAGGCAGCCAGCCTAATCCTTAAGTCATCGGGATGTAAACATCCCGAATGTATTTAGAGAGGCTTTAAAAGGCTCAAATAAAAACAGTCTTGTGACAACTCTCGTTCAGTAACTACATTCAACCTCTTTCCTTTTTCTTCTCGTTTTTCGTTGACGATCGTTAACTGGTGCCGAAACCCGGGAGCGGAGTGGGTTCGAGTCATTAACGTGCGAGTTGGCTTTTGTTTTTTTTTCCTTCTCATTCACTTCCGTGTGATTTAATTAAAGTAGGTAATGGTGGAATTGCGGCCGGCAGCGTTTGAAGTTCCACAGTTACCTAAAGAAACCATGGCTGAAGCCCATGCGAACTCACTGGCATGGATGAAGGTGCGGGCAGTGACGTCACAGGACATGAGGAAAATGATCTCAGACCTCGAAAAATTTTCTGGGGAAATAGGTGAGTTAAATCATTTTCTCAAAGGTGGAGATAGGATTATGCAGAGGATACAAGCCAAGATGGACGAAGGGTTACTCGACCCAGGTGACGCTAAGTCAATAAAGGCAGACCTGGTGTGCAGGGTGAAAAGGAAGGTGCTGAACTTGATACAGGCGGACGAGGAAACCCCATGGGAGATAGTAAAGACGAGACTGAAAAAAGCATATGGGGGGGGGGACGATGGACCCCAGAGGAGGATATATTCCAAATGTTTCGAGAAATGAAATCTCCGAGACAGAATATTGGACAGTATGCTGCAGTCCTGGTTGTCCGCTACAATAAAATAAATGAGAAAATGAGGGAGACAGCTAGCGTCGATGAAGTGGAGGGCAGGGATTCCTGTCTACAATCTTAAAGGTACAATTAGCGAAGGAGACGGGAAGGAAGGAAGGGTTCCCTAATGAGCGATCGTTCCTCGAATGCGCCCAGGCGATGATAGATGCTAGCGCAAGGGAAGAAGAAGTAAAAATGAACGAAGATGACAACGATTGGAGCCAGATCCCATATAGGAGAAACAGGACCCCAAAAGCAGTGTGGAAGAGACAGGAAACGCCGTTTGCCGGTAGAGACAGGGGAGCGACAAGAGAGAGAAGATTGGGAGTGACGAGGCCTAGGTACGCACCTCGGAAAGAAGAAAGGAAATGTCATGGTTGTGGAGAGACGGGCCATCTGGTAGCTCAGTGCCCTCGCACTAAGTGCTTTGAGTGTGGGGAAGAAGGACACATAGCAAGACAATGTCCATACTTGTTTCGTAGAAGGGAATTTCACAAAGTAGAACCAATGGAGGTGAATAACCAGGAAATCCGGGAGAGGCGGAGCGCGACACCAAGAAAAATTAGATCATCGGGCGACGAGTCATCAGGGACGTCGGAGACAGACGGAGAGGAGTCGAAGCGCAGCGGGAGCAGACGACGAGAGTGGCAGAAGAATCCCTCGCGCAGATGGGAGCGGCGTACGGAGGCCTGAGGAGAGTGGCAGCAGAGAGGCGACCGCATCCTAAGGTGCAATACAGTGCGGGAAAGGATGTGTGGTTTGCCAATTATCGAGTTCGGGAAGGGGGAGAGGTGCCTTATTGATACTGGCAGCACCAATACAATAATATCTCGTGGTGCGTTAGAGAGGTTGCGTGGTGGAGAGAGGGCACACCAGATCAAGGTATGTAAGTGTAAATTACTTACTCTTGGGGGACCCTGCGAAGTAATGGGAGAAGCGGTCGTGGGGCTGGAAGAATGGGCGAAAGTAACGGGTGACATAAAAGTACACGTCGTGGAAGACATGCCACGGGAATACCAGATAATAGTGGGGTGTGATTTACTGGGAAAAGTAGGCGCGCGCATCGAAAACGAGGGTGAGAACTGGAGGATCAAAATAGGGAAGCGAACCTATCGAAGCCGGGGGGGGGGGCGTAAGAGGCACAACGGAGCAAATAGGAGCGGTTAAGAGAGTGGAGGATTGGAGGGAGAGTCTGCGGAGCGAGTTTAGGGATATTTTTTTCGCTGAAGGGGACAAGCTAGGAGCAACGGGGAAAACGCTACATGAGATCCCGTTAAAAGTAGAGCGGGTGACGTATGTGAAGGAGAGGCGGTATCCGCAAGCGCTCAGACAACACATTAGAAAGGAGATCGAGGATCTCAAGCGCCAAGGTATTATCAGAGATAGCACGTCTCCGTATAATAGCCCTTTGTGGGCAGTGAAAAAGAAAAGTCGACCGGTAGAATGTGAGGAAAAATACCGAGTCGTGGTGGATTTTCGGAAACTTAACGATAATACCCTGGACGAAAAATATCCGATCCCGCGGTTCGAAGACATCCTAGACAGACTAAACGGTGCAAAATTTTTTAGCACATTGGACCTAAAAGCAGGGTACCATCAGATCAAACTAGCTGCGCATGACCAACATAAAACGGCGTTTTCGTTTGAAAGAGGACATTTTGAGTTCACGAGAATGCCGTTCGGTCTCAAAAATGCTCCAATAACCTTTCAGCGTATCATGGACGAATTTCTGAGAGGAATGGACGAAAATATGTGCCAAATTTATATGGATGACCTGCTGATCTTCAGCCGAACGGAATCGGAACATATTCAACACCTCCGGAACGTATTTAAGAGATTAAGGGATTTCGGGTTGAAACTGTCAATAGACAAATCGTCACTGGGGCAGGAGCAGATTAGTTTTTTAGGGCACACAATCTCACAGGAAGGGGTTCAACCAGACTCGACGAAAGTAGAAGCGATCCAGAAAATGGAGGTGCCAAAAGACGTAAAAGGGATTCGGAGATTACTGGGCACGCTCAATTACTACCGCCGTTTCGTGCCGGACATGGCAGAATATATGGTACCCATTAACAATTTACTACGGAAAGGAGCACGGATAATGATCACGCCGCTGATAGAGCAGAATATCCGCAAATGCTTGGCACGTTTGCAGGAGGCGCCGATTTTGGCTTTCCCTAACTTCGAGAAGGACTTCACGATCACCACCGACGCAAGCGACTATGCCTTGGAGGCAGTATTGTCACAGGAAGGCGAAGACGGGGAAAGACCGGTGGCTTACGCCAGCAGACGCCTGACGGACACGGAGGCGCGGTACAGCGCTCTGGAACGAGAACTCCTCGGGATAGTGTGGGCCATTGAGCACTTCCGTCCGTATGTATTTGGCAGAAGGTTTCGAATACATACGGATCACCGACCTCTTCAATGGGTCGGAAAACTCAAAGAATCCTCCTCAAGGGTAACGAGGTGGAAGGAATTCTTAGCGCAATACAATCTGGATATCGTGTATAAGCCAGGGAAAGACAACGTCGTGGCAGACTGGCTGTCGCGCGCTATTATGGTGAACGCCATAGAGGAAGGGGAAACATCGAGCGGTATGAGGCAATTTATTGGGGAATGGACGCCTGGAGAAGCGGGCAGGAGAAGCACGAGGGAAGATAGTGACAGGAGTGCGGATCCACCATCAGACGAGTCTATAGGGGAGAGACCGCGTGATATGGAGACGACGGATGAAATCATCAATGATAAGCGGAGGCAGATCATTTGGAAAACTCAAACATCGGGTGCTCTGAAAATACTCCATAGTACGTACGGCAGGAGTCAGATCGCGACGATTTGGTCACCACCGGGAGTTCGAGGAGATCAAATTTGTCAGGCTCTCAAGGACGTGTCCAAACCCGGCAAAACACACCATTTATTCGTGGGCAACGCGACTGTGTGGGACAAAATTAAAAAGCTGTGGCAGAAAGAGCTGTTGGGGGTGGATCGCTCGTTCATTCGGTGTCTTTCCGTGGTCCAAACCCTGCGGGACGAGGAGCAGCAACGCGAGGTAACACTGGCGTATCACCAAGGAAAAACCAACCACCGCGGTGGGCAGGAGACGGCACAAGCACTACGAAGGCGCTATTTTTGGTGGGGGATGCAGCGGACTATTCAGGAGGTAATCGGAGCATGCGAAGTTTGTCAGAAGACGAAATATGATAGACATCCCCCGCAGGGACTCCAGGAGGAATCACCCACGGCAGAAGCACCATTGACGGAGATTCAAGTGGACACCTTCACGTGGCGGGGTTTTAAGTGGGTTACTATCATCGACCCATTTAGCAAAGTGGCTATGGCCTACGCGGTGGGGGACAAGTCATCAGATTCCATATTACAAGCCCTCAACACATGGTTTCAATTCTACGGCATACCAGAGAGGATCTCGTCGGACGGGGGACGGGAGTTTGACAATGCAACCGTGAGAGCCGAAATGCAAAAACGGGATGTGGCATGGCATTTTAATACCCCCGGGCATCCCAAGAGCAGGGGAACCATCGAAAGGTTACACATCACCCTCAGCGACCACTTACGCGTGTACCAGGTGGATAAAGGCCTGTCGGCGAACGTAGCGATGCCAATGGCGGTGGCGGCATACAACCACTCGATACATGCCACGACGGGGTTAGCACCCTTCGAAATTTTGTTCGGATTACGAGTGAGACCGAGGAACTGGCCAGAGACGGTGGCGGATGAGGGAATGGTGGCACAGCTCATTAACACCCACATGCAGCTCGGAAAGATGTGGTACAGAGAACGCGATAAGATTATGCGCGAAAAATCCAAGCGCGTGGCACGGGCAAATTTGAAGGTGCGGGATCGCATAGGAGCAATATCGATTGGGACCGTTGTGTACAGAAAAGTCGTGTCAAATCGTAGTAAGGAACTTGTTCGGTATGAGGGGCCCTTTAAGGTCATCATAATTCGGGAACATAATCTCGTGACCATCGAGAGTATGACCACCCCAAAGAAGAGGCGAACCGTTCACATTGAACAGTTGAAACTCCCAACACAGGGGGGAGGGTGTTGAATGTGCGTAAGATGGTGTGCCCTCATCCAATACGGAGCAACTGATCCGGAATCATATACTTCACATGTGCGGCTCAGAGAGAGTTTTTGTTTTCATTATTTATATTGTGGATGTTCCATTTTTTTTTACCTGGCAGCCACCGGGTCCAGGGCGAATGTATTATTTGTTGTTATTATTATTTTTGTTTTATTTCTGTATTATCTCTTTTCTTTGTGTCCTGTTTTTTTGTGTGGACTATGAATATATTAGACCGTAAACGTGATGTAAGGGATTACAGGCTGTGTGCTGCGTGCGGCGGACCTTGGAGTTTACGAAGAGATATGCGTAAACTGGCAGGGGGGAGTTAAGGTTCGGACGTCGTAGGCAGCCAGCCTAATCCTTAAGTCATCGGGATGTAAACATCCCGAATTTATTTAGAGAGGCTTTAAAAGGCTCAAATAAAAACAGTCTTGTGACAACTCTCGTTCAGTAACTACATTCAACCTCTTTCCTTTTTCTTCTCGTTTTTCGTTGACGATCGTTAACTTATATATATATATTATATATATATATGGCACACTTATATATATATATATATATATATAAGTTAACGATCGTCAACGAAAAACGAGAAGAAAAAGGAAAGAGGTTGAATGTAGTTACTGAACGAGAGTTGTCACAAGACTGTTTTTATTTGAGCCTTTTAAAGCCTCTCTAAATAAATTCGGGATGTTTATATATATATATATATATTGTAACATTCATGATATTTGAGGATGAAGATCATGACCCTCACATATGGTAAGGGTCATTTTTTTTCCCCCCTTATACTCCTAGGAGTGGGGATGAGCGGGAAACCAGTCTTAGCACAACCGTTGAGAAGAACGCAGTTAGCAAGCTCCCGAATCGGCGGTTACCATACAGGAGGAGAGAAGAACCAACAGCAGAAAATAACGTTGATTGGATTACAGGAAGATCATCGATCGGGTGATATTAATATTGTTTCTTATTATGGATCCATTAAAAGAAATTGAGCTCAAATTCATGTTTGTAATAAGTAGTAATTATCCTAATTTAAAAGGAATTGAATATTTTTTTATACTTTTGTCAGTACTCTATTTTAATTATAATTATTTGTTATAACCATTTTATTTGAATATATTTCACAATTCCTAGTTTCTCAATTTATTAATAACTACAACATTAGCCTTGAGATCGGGCGATTTAATCGGGATAAATTCCTATGTCAAAGACATAAAACAATTTGAATTAAAGATCTCATGACGGGCCTGCCAAATTAGTTATGTTAAAGTGATCAAATAAAATGAAAAGAGAAATGGTAAAAAATGAGGTAGGTTTCAATATATAAATGTAAAATATATATATATAACTGTAAAATATATATATATATATACACATAAGCAAGCAACACATGCCAATTAAAATATAAAAATGACTCTCATGTTCACAGCACAGTTCTTTTGGTAGTAAAAAAAATATTTCCTGCTGTATAATCTAATACAGAAAACATAAAATACTTGTGATTGTACGTTAATTACTAAAATATTTGTTCAAAAAAAAACATCAAAGCCAATACTTATTAATTAGTTGTGCCTGATTGCTTACTTTAGAACTACTGTTACATAGTTGCACGCTAGTCGTTATATTGCAGTAACGGCAAGGTCGTTTTTCAACTAGCCTTATTCCAGAACCTGGAGATATACAATTATTGTAACAGTTGCTGATTGGGACCCATATGCCAACTGCAACTTCACGTCTTTTATCACGGGAATATAAATTGGAAGAACACATCTGCTTTGGGATCACAAATATTTCATCAATACTTGAGGAACACCTAAATTCCTGTAACATAATAATAGAATATCATTTGGATTATTTATTTTTGTTTAGTTTGTAATAAAATTAAGTGTTCTTAAATAAATGAACATGCGAATGCCAAGCCACCACAATAGATAGAAAGAAAAAATTAAATGTTTCTTCAAGAAGTAAATTTGCAAATAATTATTAGCCAGAGAAAAAAGATAATGATCAGACTGGGATTAAAACTTGAGACATCCTAATCTCCAACCAGGTAGGTCACTCTTTCCTCATCATTGCAACAGTGATGATTTTGTCAATATCAATTCTCCTTGGGTAAACTCATGAAATATTTAAGGATGTTTATGAATATAAAGAAATATTTATGAATTTTACTAAGGATTTCTCCAATATTTGGTATGGCATATGCTTTATATGATTTGATAATTTAAAAATGAGTCGTTCATAATTTAGATTTTGGGTGTTAACTATTTTATAATTTGTTTCTTTAGAACTATTTTTATATTGCTATATTGTAATCACAACTTAATATTATTTGTATACCTATTACTATATCATTACTTAGTTTTATTTCTTGATCATTACTAGATGTTGTATTTTGTTTATTTCCATAAAAAAAATATTTTCCTGATTAATTTTATTTCATTTATAGTGACACACTAATGCATACAATGTATTGTATCACATCACATATGAAAAAGTAAATAAATGGGGTACACCTCACATAAGAAAATATAAGTGGTTATTCCTTTACAAGGTTGTAGCTATGGGTTTATTAATATATTTACAGTCCAACCAGAAAAGTTTAACCATACTATAAAGTCAAATAATAGATAAACATAATAAATAAAAAAAACAAAATTTTATGTGTATAAAAAGTAAAGAATAATAGTATTCAATGAATACATAATTCCTAGCTTAGATACCATCTGTCTGGGTTGGAAGGAGGTGTTGGAATAGAACAGTTTTGAAAGTATTTAAGGATAAAGCTGAAGCAAAATGTTCCCACATTACCTTCACCCTTTGTCGCAAGACTTGTCCACTAGTTTATTTTAATTCTATTCCTCTCCCTGTATTCGAGACAGTACGGTACTTAGGCTTCCATCTCGACAAACGACTGACCTGGAACCCACATACGAGACTAAAAAGACAAGAACTAAACAGACGCTTTGGACAACTGTACAGACTACTTCAAAGGACATCCCATCTCTCAATAGAAAATAAACTACTAATCTACAAAGTTATACTTAAACCAATCTGGACATACAGAATAGAGCTATGGGGGACAGCAAAAAAGTCGAACATCAAGCGTATCCAATCCTTTCAATCAAAAGTCCTGAGAACAATAGTAAATGCCCCTTATTATGTCAGCAACAAAACCCTTCATAACGACCTTAATATACCCTACATTCTAGAACTCATCCGTTCCAAGTTTATGAAATTCCACAGTAGCCTTTCCAACCACCCTAATCCTGTAGCACAGTCATTGCACTGCGCCACTCATCCCTATAATCCTCCTCGGAGACTGAAACGGTAGTGGCCTCGTGACCTGCTATAAACACGTGACAGTGGGGGCCCTGGCAATGGCCAGTTACTCCAATCATGTCCTGAGAGTCTGTGGCTCTCGCACTCTCATCGCCCCCACTGGCTAGTATCTGGTGACGCGGCTGGCGGAGGAGCGTGGGGGACTTCCCAAGACTCCGCTTTCTCTTCGCGTGTGGATTTGGGAGGTCTCTGGGCTGTCTGTAAATATTGTATGAATGAGCGAGTGAAGGATGAATTGTAAATATGGTATGAATGAGAGCGTTTATCTTAATTATTTATTGCCTTATAAAAGGCAGATTGTAATTATAGCCCAATAAAGAGTATATGAAAAAGGATAAAGCATGGTGGATAGTAATAGGGAGAGAATTCTAGAGAGTGGTGGAGAAGGCAAGAAAGGATTGAATTTTGACCTTGAGAAAGTAACCTTGAAGAAGGGTGCTGACATTTTGTGGGAAGGGGTGTCAGAACGATAAGATCTTATGTTGAGGGTGTAGACTGAGGATTTAAACTGCAGGTGTTAATGACTTTCCTAATTCATATTTGTTTATTTATTAAGTTATTGAGGTTATCTTCTAAACATGCTTGGAACAAGTGTTGCGCTCGGGGAGAACCTCTCTCACCTACTTCCCCCTTCCCAAATCTTCTCTCTCTATCCTCAAATAGCATGATTCTATGCTTGTATGTCCTCGAGAGCAGATCTCAGCATTGATGAGCCCCTTTGGTTGGTGGAACACAGTGGGTGGATCAACTTTATCTTAAGGTAGTCGGATACAACAGTATCTATCTCCATGGGGAGACAAAACAAACAGTTGGACAAGTATTTCTAGAGCGAGAGAAATTTGAACCATAAGTTGTAACTCCGGATGGCAGCTTCGTGACAGATATGTTCCATAATATACTTCATTTATTTGATCTTGCCAATTGATAGACGTTAAATTTTAATAATTCATTTTATTTGAACTCGTTGGTTGTAGTTGTAATTATTGTCATTAATTTTTATTATATGTTGCTTTCATTTATTTTATTTGTGAATATATTTCAATTTTGATTAATACCAGTGTAACATATTCAATTTATGAATGACCTTACATACACACCACATTTAATTTCTATTCCTTTTGGCTAAAACTGGGCTGCTTGTTGTTTACATTCATCTATAAACCTCTTCACAAACATTTTGGTCTGATCCCTGTCACATAAGTGATTCCTTTGTTTTCTACACCAAAGGGTTATAGACAACATAGTTGTTTACTATCTGTCATTATCCTTAATATTCATCATTCCTTCGTGTTTCAATTTTTATATTTCTTTCATTTATGTTATATTGTGTTGTTATCGTATATTTTTTGTACGCGTATGTATTGTTTATACTACCTGTGTATAAACAACATTGTGAGTTTTTTTTTATATTAATTTAAAGGTTTAATATTAGTTTTGTTTGCTTTTTCTGATTATTACTGTTTAGAGTGTGAGAGTGGTACTCAAGTTAATACGCTGGGATATTAGTCAAATATTCAATGTCTGCCAATCTGTTGTTGACAATGGGGATAGTAGTTTATTTCCATTGAATGTGTTTGTTCATGTCAACCATCTCATCAGTTATATGACAGTACTGTCTCCCAAAAGAATACCCTTAGCGGACGCAAATCATTTCTAAAGGGAAACTTAGCCTGTTTTAATTGTCCATGACTTGACTAACTATCCTTTGGCTAGCCGGAGTAGAATTTGTCAAGGGAAGCATCGTACTCTTCTGCACAACAGTAACTCCAAACGTTCTTCTACCCATCCGGCACCAGTCAGTACTGAACTAAAAGCACAAGTTTGAGCATCAAATAGCCAATGTTCAGAGGAAACTAGCTCTCTCAGTGCAAGCTAAACGGAGCCATCGGAAGTACTTCTGGAGACAGAAGTTGCGAGTATGCTTAATAAGGATGATGACCTACAATCTATTTACATCTAGTAGATTGTGGGTCTCTTTACATTACGTTACATTACGTCTGAGTAGTTTGGTCACTGCAGACTGCACTTGACTGTCTGAGACTTAGCTGGAGTCCAAGTCGCCATAAGCACATTGGGGCAGGTGAAACTCCTTTGCCTAAGGTCAAATGTCAACTCCACTGTACTACACAATCTAGAGCTTACCCAGAGCAAATTTTAAAGGTCAATACTCTGGTAGTTACAATTATCACTAATCACTTACCTACCTCATCTTATATACCCATCCAACATAATAATATTCATATTAGTCTCCTAGCAGATCCCAGGTTTTGGGAACTTAAACTGAGCGAGTCGCTATTAGGAGGCGACTTTTTCATGAAGATCTTGACTGGATGTCCTGCTTGGTTAGATGAAAATTATGAAGACATTTCCACCAAATTTGGTTTAGTTGTGATGAGGAATGTTCGGCTTGGGTCGAAGGCCCAAGTAATGTCACAGGGGTCTGATTGAGCCTCAGAATACTACATTTTCACTGTATGACCGAGCCTTCTATTTCAGATGACATCCCCACCAAGTTTTGGAAAACTGAAGATGTTTCTCCTGCACATCTATAGAGGCTCAATCAGACCCCTGTGACATTACTGAGATGTTATATTATGTTATATGGTAGCAGTACCATTGAAGTAGTCGCCTGACAGTTTGGAGGAATAAAATTTCTAGTGGTCCAGCAGTTCAAGACTTTACAGATCAGGATTAACACGAATCCAGCATTTAAATTAAAATATAATTAATGGCTGAATACCATCAACTAGGTCATATGCCTCCCCCTATGTCACCTTCTCTTTTGCTCTAGGGATAGTAATTTTAAAATCAGCCGCTATTTAATGCTTCAGCTTGCACAATCTAGAGGCTGTTTAAATGACAGAACTCTTACTGGACTTAAGCTGCAAACAGACCTAGCATTGGTTATTCGGCAGCTTTAGAAGCCACCTCTTATGGTAGGTGGGGCCTAGTTGTCTTCATTACCTAGACTGGTCTCCAATGCCTCCTTCTGAGCACACAAAGGACCTTCCTGATATGAGATGCAATTGCATGGTTTTGGGACTGCCATATTAGGAATATTTGAGTCATGGATCTCTTCATTTTCCGATCACAAGAAATTTGTTCGCATTATGGAATATTCACATCACATTCTAAACAACTGTAGAACCAGCCTGTCTCGTTCTTACCTTATCCATAGAGGAACTGAAAAGGTCCTTGATTAAAATAAGCAGCACTACCAATTCCATGAAGGATTCTCCTGGTCAAAAAATTAACCAAAATCAAAGAGATTACTTGTCTTAAACTCAAACGCTTATGGAGACGAGGAAGGGATTTTAAGGGTGGAAGGCCGTTTGATGAATACAGACCTTCCAGTAGCTACAAAGTTTCCTATCATCCTCTATCTCTTGTCATGATATCTGATTATTTATCTGAATGAGATTCATTTTCATAAGGGTCATCAAGCGTTAAAGGCTTTATTTCACTGAATATTTATTCACTGGGTATTTTTATTTAACTAAAAACACCCATCTTTCAAAGTGCTTACCATGTTTCAAATCCCATGCCCCTTCAGAAGTACCCCAAATGGGTAGCCTCCCTTACAGTAGAGTTATTCCCAGCCAATCCTTTTCTCATCGCGGAGTAGATTATGGGGGTCTCTTTTCAGTAAAGATTAGCACCCGCCAAAATTCTCTTCCAAAGCTTACCTATGCATCATCATTCGCATAGTTACTAGAACTGTATATCTAGAAGTAGTCTTTTTTCTGACAATGGAAGCCTTCTTTGCCTCACTGGATCAATTAGTCGCTCCAAGAGGAAGACCAAATGCCATTTACTTGGATAACAGTACTAACTTTGTTGGTACTGCTTGTCATTTGCAAGGACTATTTTCATGGCTGAAAAGCAACAACACTTAAGACAGTACTCCTCATCAAGCTGCAGAAGTTGACTTTCAATGAGTTTTCAACCCTCCTCGCGCCCCTCATTTTGGCAGTAAATGGAAAGTTACTGCGAAGTCTGTGAAGTCTCATCTATACTGAGTAATAGGTGAAAGAGCATTCTACTTAGAGGAATTGATCACTCTTTTTGCAAAAATAGACAGGATTCTTAACTCTAGGGCTCTATGTCTCATGAATGACCCAACATCTTGAGATGTCTTAACATGTAGACATTTTCTCATTGGTGCAAATAAAAATTTAGAGAAAGTAAACTTAACTTTTTCTATATAAGATTCAAGAATAAGAAGAAATGCACACAATATTGCACCTGAAAGACATCTTAAAACTGATAGGAGTGGGAGCTCTACTTCAACGCTGCCTTTTCAATCCAGCTAAGCAGTAGAGGCCACAGTTTTTGATTGTTACAGGTGCCTCTATTTAATTTTTATCACATGAATCCGAAATTCATCGAACAAATTCAGTGTACACTATCACAAAGGTGAATAATTTCTCAATCTAGCGAAAAGCATTTACTTTGATCAAGGGTTGCAGTGGGAGTATTCTTGGATGATATTGGTTGATGGAAGGAAGGTTAGTATAGAACAGATGTTCTCTTGCATCCTGACCTAATGTCAGATGCCCATCAGCAGTACACAGGATTGCTCCAGTGACAAATAAGGCCAAATATCCTATGTTCAGAAAATGAAGATAAAAAGAATTTTAAAGATATTTTAAACTTAAATTTTCAAAAGTCAACAATCAAAATCGGATCTTTAATATGATTCCAGCCAGTTTTAATAAGTTTTTCCATGTCAACTACATTCCCTGTGAAAAAAAATATCGCAAAACCTATAAATCTCAAGATTTTTTTTTAGTTTTGAAGCCTAACCTATATTTTATTTTAGTTATAGTAATAGGATTAAATATTAAGCAATAATATTAGTCACTTGAGAGACATTAGGGATTATTCATATCATTATTACTCACTATTTATCAACAAACAAAGGATTAAATGTTTTTTTTGATTGATTTCAATTCCCCTTTCAGTTATTTTTTTTACCTTTTGTTTGCCCCATTCACGTATTCCTCTCTTAACTCTTTATTCTGAGTTTTATTCGTGTGATAGTGAGTCGTTTAGACAGCGATGATTCAGTAAGAATAATTACTCTTAGAAGAAGGAAAATCAGTAATCACCTTGGTTTTCATTACTCTACAGTTTCAAGGGCCATAAAAAAGTAACAGAGAGACTGGAGTCACTCAGGTCAAATTCTGGACTTCCAAAAGTTACCGATACCATTGATGACAACTTTATTAAAATGTAAGCGCTTAGGAAACGCAAATCAACAGTTTCTGGCATTAGAAACTTGGTTGCTGGTATTCGGCATTTATGAGCCTTTTTGTAAATGTAAAACCTGTTGTGCTAGTGAAATTCAAAAATTTCTAAGTGTTGCAATTTTTTTGATGGGAAGTTTATTTCAACTATTAACATTTTTTTTTATTTGTTGAAAAGATAGGGGTACATAAAAAAGGATAGAATTTAGTACTAGCATATTAAGTAGAAGATTGGTAAAATAAGACGATATGTGATTGAGACCATAATAAACTGCACAGGTATTGAAGATTTGGGCTGATAAAGGTTAGTTGTAACAAATATTTATTTGAATCATTTGTTGAAATTATTTGTTCCCAAATAATGTAATTGATGAATAATTATTGTTTTTATGATTTAAAGATTATTAAAGACTATATCCTGGAAATTTTATAAATATGAGAAAAATAGAACTTAAAAAATGAACATAACTTTGTACAACAAATGTAAAATAAAAATAAAGGGAGATTTTTAACCTGACATATTCCAGATATGCAGTAAAGAGGTCTTTGGTCCCTATATATTTGGCAAGTTGTTCCATCTGGAAAGGTCCACCCTTTAGTTTTAGCACCTCCCAACTTTTTATGACACCAAACAGTACAGGCTTCCTCAGCTAAAATTAAAGATCTTTATTTCATTAAGAAGAATGAACTGCAAATTGAAGAAATCTCATGAGATTTGGTTGTTATTTAACATATAACATATTGTAATTAAAAATAACAAAATGGTTCAAACAAAACTGAATAATTACCTACCTGATAAGGTCTAAATATAGATAGCATCTATTCAGCTAAAAAAATAATTTCAAAACCAGAAAAAAATAAAAGAAACCATCGGGAAAAGTACATTGATTAACAAAATAAAAATAAATTTTCATCATTTACAAAAATGCAACAAAATAAATGTTCTTAAAATTTTATACAACTACCTTATTAAAAAAGTACAAACACATTAATTAAAATCATTAAAAAAATAATATTGACTAATATTTTTGTGCAGATAGACAATGGACACAAAAAAAATATGTTGGATCTTGGGATTTAATCTAAAAATATAGACATTTCATACAGGGCCTAGCCACTCAGCCAGATCACCAGCTGAGTTCCACTTCTGATTACATTCTCATCTATGATTTTTCATAAATTAAGGCTGAGTGACCAACTAGAGCAAATATTTAAATAAATAAAAATGTGTTTAAAAGAGTTGTTTATATCACTGAACCTATAACTTTTATGGACTTCTCACATCCTGACTTAATGGTTTGAAAATATTATGAAAACTAGTTTTACCATGCATGTGGTGGTATGCACAAATAACACTTGGTTCACATGAAAAACACAAAACTGGGAAAATGTCCTGAATAATGGCTCTTATCTTCTCACTAGTGAAGATGGTTCATATAAATAACTGACAATGAATTTAGTTCATTACAACAGAAAAAAAGTCTCATGCAATACATCTACTTAAGCCAGTCTTGCTAAATGCTATAAATGTTGGCTAGATAACATGATTAGGCCTTAGGTTGACAAAACACACATGACTAATATGGGTTCTTACCAAATATTTGCATCTAAAAAATACTCATATGTATATGTTCCATATTTGGAATATATGAGGAATTTTTTTCCGTTCCAATGAACTAAATTAATTGTTAGTTATTTATATGAATCATTTTATACAAATGTAAAAGTGTGTGTGTGTGTGTGATACGTAGCCACCATGCTTGAATGAACCTATTACAGAAGAAAATATGAAGAATTTATGAAAAATGTAAAAATGCAGGAACCAGCTTGGGGAAAAGGGCTTCAAAATGCAAGGTTTGTGTTTCAGTGATAGAAGTGTAATACCTAGATCCATTGCCCATTTTTTTGACCTCGATTGATATCAATTTTATGAAATTAACTCCACCAGGGTATGATTGCGGTATTGTCTTAAACAAAAGAGGTAAGCGCCCTGACTCAATGTAGAGGCTAATTAAGAGCAGGCCAAGTTGAAAAAGCTCCAGTAGATAAGCTGACACCGCATCCCTGTGTGCTATGGACTTAATTTTTAGCTAGGATAGTTGTGCTTATTGAGCCACTAATGAAGGAACCCTTATCAATTTCGGAACAGGTATACTTTTAGTTGAGCAGATCTATCTGCAGTCAAGGTCATTCCACTAAGATTTTTCAATATTTGTAGTTGTTTTTTGTAGAGTGTTCTTATTTTTGTAGAGTTTAATGTCTTTACATCTTTCTCCCAGGGCAGACATCAGTAGATCAAATGTGATGTATATGGTGTAATACTGTTTCCCAGCAACATTTCTGAATACAGAGAAGACTTAGTTTTCTGATGAAGTACATATATTTGATTTTTTTGCTCCTGAAGTTACATTGTTAAATCTGTATATTATTGCCAGATCATCAGCATAAAGTTTTGCTTCAACAGAAGGTGGCAACCAAGAGTCTTGTTGATGATGCAGCCCAGTATGGTACTCTGTTCCCCTGTTATTTATATGTAAAAGTAAATATTTCCTTTTCGCACCCTGAAAAATTGTCAACACAAATTTTACTTAGTGAAGGCTAACCATGTTTAGTAAGTATGGAGCCTTAAGAATAAAGTCACCCATAAAGGGCCCATGTCACTACACCATTCACCCACAACCAGCGTAGTACATTCAACCCATACTTCCAGATAGACGGCAACTATAATACACACTCTGAGGTCTTCTTCCCTACGTAGCTGGCCTGGAGGGGGCACTGTTCTGTAAGTACAAAGTTATTAGACAATTAGCCCAGTAGAGATATTATTATGGAATGCAAAAGGTGGAGTCATTTTGATTTTCAGGTATGTTGTATGTACTGACTCCCTTGTAAAAAAAAGTTTTCGATCTCCCCTGAGGTGTTTTCCGCCATCTTGAAAAAAACACTAAGAAAAAGAACTTTTTTCAGTTTTTCCTTTGTAAATAGCTTCCAGTGCATATCAGGCAAAAAGGTGTCATTACTAATTTTAAAGATCATTAAATTTCCAGCAAGTTTCATATGTAACAAGTTGCAAAATTTGAAACAGTAACTGAGATATGGGGCCGTGACAATTTGCAAAAAGTCAGATATGTCAGTGGTTTAGGCTTAGTAACTATTTTTTAGTGAAAAATGCATAGTATCTAATCTGTATACTGAAAATATCACCCTCCGTTCAAATAAGTATTCCTGAATGTAATATCATCTTTAATCCATTAGGTATGTAATATATACATGTAGTTCATGTGATACATGTAATTTCTGAGGGAATAAGATTTTTTTTAAAAAAGAAAAACACAACTTTTCAACACATTAACAAATACTTATATTTCAACAAAATACAATTAGAAAATAGATATTTAATTTTATTTTAATGATATATAAATAATTTTAAGTTTGTTTTGGTCCAGATGTTTGATGTATATAATTTATCACTTTGAGCAATGGACAGTAGATCATCTCACTCATTTTCTTCTATGTTGAATTCAACCACTGGTGTATTACCATAGGATTTGAATCCACAACGAAGACATACAATGGAGCATCGAAGTCCCATTTTTTTGCAGGTGCATTTGTTGCCACAAGCCTTTTTTCATTGCCCCGAAATTATGTTCAGCAATGTCAGTGGAGCTAGTATTTTATTAATTGGAAATGGAATTAGCCCTCCAATATTCTTCTTCTAGCCCCAGTTGAGGGTGTCCTTTTTTATACCACATCCAAGTGTGAACTTCCAGATAAATTCTATATGCATGATATTGAACTTTACTCCTTGTTGGAGCCAGGCATGCCAAATTGAATTTGATGTTTGTAGCAGCTTTAGCAAAGGGAAGATACTGAAACTGATCTATAAAGGTGTTCAACTCTCCTCCATAAAGAGCCACAAGGGAAGTGGCAGTATCTTCCATGACCTTTTTTTCTGCAGCTGGAGCTTTGAAAATGGAAACACTTTTATTGTGGGAAGTATCACTCTCAAGTGTGGTACAAAACTTAATTTTCCCCTGCCCAGAGGTGTTATTGCAACCACTTAACATAAGGAGAAACATAATGTTTTCCACAATATCTTTGAGGATACAACATCTGAAAGGCATACATACAACACACTCCCATGTTATTTTTGGAATCTCCGGAAACATTGTACCATCAAAGAGAACATCTGCACAAGATTGTAGCATGGAACAACAAGCTCTTTCAGTGTTTTTTGAGCTTCTTTTATTTTCTTCAGTGGCGTAACCATCGAAGAGGACTACAACATTTTGACAATGA
Organism: Acanthosoma haemorrhoidale; assembly: GCA_930367205.1. Classification (NCBI taxonomy): domain Eukaryota; kingdom Metazoa; phylum Arthropoda; class Insecta; order Hemiptera; family Acanthosomatidae; genus Acanthosoma; species Acanthosoma haemorrhoidale. Next base: position 117,549,090 of record OV884009.1, read on the forward strand.
TGCCGCAGTACAAAAGTCACATATATCTTTAAAAAATCAGACAAACATTCACTCTGATTCTAGTGAACTCTGTGTAGGAGGTAGCCTCCATCTACTAAATTAACTTTTCTCTTTCCCATTTCTAAGTCAACTGGGAAGGGCGTGAAAGCAGAGGAAAATGTGGACTTAGTCCCTTTGCGAATGCCTTCCTCCGAGAAAAGTGAGAATGGAAAAGGATAAAGTTCATACTCGAAGCATTTATTCAGATGATGATCAGAATGCTTAGTGATGATCATCCTATGGAAAAGCAGAGAGTGCAGAGCTACTTTTAGTTGATTTGTTTGTGTTGGTGTAGTTAGCAACTGTTACCAGAAAAACTACTACATCTTTACATTAGACATGTAGATAGTTTATTAATGTCACTATTATCCCTGCCAATACAAGAACATCTCATGTCAGTATCTTCTTCCATAGTATACAATACAAAACTGCAGTAGCTCTCAATTTCACCACACACATTTTGTAATGCAGCTAACCCTGAGTTCAGCGAGTGACCTCGTCCACAAGTGTACCTACCAGAACTCTTCATTGTTTCCATTAGGGTTTGCTCAATTGCCATAATGAACCATATCCCAAACATAAACTTATCATCAGTGGTAAATTTTTGAAATTCTAAGGGCACCATTTCATCTTCAAGAGCTAGTATTTATAGGTGAGCACATTTGGGACTCAAAGGAGAGAGTGAAGCGCAACTGATGGGCACCAGCGACCACCCAGCCGTCAAGTTAGTAGACCTACTGCCTATGGTCCTTTCCTTAGCCTATAATTATATTCTTAGATTCCCTTTGCCTTTTAAACTTTCTGAGTCTTTTTTATGAGTTATGATGACTAAAGAGCCTGTGTGTTTACTTTAATTTCTTTCTATTGAATTCATGGAATCCCCTTTCTCTCCTTGGCCACCCATTAACACTAAAAGTATTTTCCTTTTTATCACAATCTCAGTTGCCGTTTTTGGGGGTATTCATTTCGTCTGGACAAGTTTCTGCTTGTGTTAAAAATGGCTAAAAAAGCGCCATTTTTTCGCTATTGCTGAAAAAGTAAAAATAATGAATGTTTAGAAAGTGATGTTAGATTATTAGAAATAAGTGTCAGGAGATGGAAATTAACCAATCGACAACCATATGGAAATCAAAGGACCAAATAAAAAACATATTTGAAAAGGGGGTCACATCTATCAAGAGGATACAAACATGTCGGACAGGCTGTTCTGGAATAGTTAAAAATTCAAAGATCCCAAAATATTCCAATAAACAGTCTGATACTTCAAGAAAAAGAGACCAAACTTGGTTAATTTTTTAATAAACCTGATTGTTAAATGTTCTTCTTCTTGGATTACCTGTTTTCACCAGAGACAAAACATCATTTTTGTTATCAGCAAGAGCATGATTGGTCTAGTTTGTGTGAAAATTTTACAGATTCTAAGATTTATAACAGTGATGAGACCAGATTGATATTTTGGTTTAAGCTTTTAGGGCGTGACTTGCAGGGGAGGTAAGTTGTCAAAATAATGATTTCTCATAGTGTATAATATGACTGGTTCTGACAAGAAAAACTGCCTGTGATTGGAAAATTTTAAACTCTGAAGATGCTTATAAAATGTTTAAATGACATTTATTTGGAATGGTTGAAATAATTGAGTTCTCAACTGGCAAAGGAAAAATGGCACATCCTGTTGGCTATAGACAACTGCCTGGCTCATCCTTCTGTGCAAATCCTTCAATTCAAAAGACTCATTTTTCTTCCTCTGAATATGACCTCAGCTCAGCATTCGTTATTGGGTATTGGTATGAGTTTCAGTATTGGATGCCATTTTAATGATGTAAGATGGATGGAAGTCTCTGCGACATCATGCTGGGTTCCTTGCTGCAGTAAACAGTAAAGAAAGAAAAAAACGGAAGTGCTAATAATATGGACACAGTCTGCTTTAATATTCCTGAAGAAAAAATTGAAATTTTCTGTTAAAGTTTAAACTGTTCTTTGGACCTCTGAAGAACCGAGTGATGAAGATATTTTAAATATAAATGAAGACGAAAGTGCGAAAGCTGATGATAATACTGAAGAAATTGTGTTTCTAAGTGTTGTAAATTTAGGAAGTCTTTTTTTCTATTGATCAGTTGCATACAACAGTGAAATAAATACACCAGAAGTATTGATGGCTTTAAAAAGTATTGAAAACTTTGTTATAAAATCTTATTTTTCCAATTTAAAGCAGTTATTTGCTGATTACTGATTATTTTTTGAAAACATCAGCAAATTAATTGTAATTATGTATTTAACAAAACTCATATTATATTTGTTACACTAATCTTTATCTAATGATTGGTAATAATAAATTGATTTTATGTCAAATGTACTTAAGTCTTTTAACAAAACATTTTTTCTTATATAGGTTGTTGCTTGTCTTTTTTAAATATGGATATAACAAAGTTCAGGTATAACAATCTAAATCCCCTTGAAGATCGTTAAAAACAAATTACACTGTATAATCATTTAAAAAACCTTTACTACTGATGCTCTACTAATAGGATACTATATGCGAAAATATTTTCTAATTAACAAGACAACTACATTTCTACCCTTACCAAATAGAAAAATGGGCTTTTCTAAATGACTGCTGGACAATTTAATTACATTATTATAATTTTTTATCAAATAAGTAAAATATAAATGATAACATACGATTAGAACTTATTTTTTGAAAGCCTGTCCCTGTAAGTTCACTATTCACTTCTTTTGCCCTAAGACAAACTTCTTCAGCAAAACTACGAATACTAGTCTTTGGTACTTTATTGCACTGAAACACATAATAAAATATACAATGTATTAATATAAAAATGCAAAGCTAAATCATAATATAAAAATATTTAAAGAATATATATCAATACAAATAATAATTAATACATTACATCATTTTGAACCTTTCAAGGACACAACAGATTTGATGTTTGCTTTTCATACAAAGTTGCATGGTTAATGAGTTCCTGATTATATTTACCTTTAACAGGGTATCCTATAATCTAACAAAACTAAGACAAATTTTAACAGATAAATACATAAAACATGTTAAGTCCCTGGTTTAGAAAACTGAAATAACAGTTAGAAGGTAACAGCCAAACCCCAACCACACCAGCTCCTCAATACCACCTACCAATTGCGGTGGACCTACACCTTGTACCTATCTCTTCAATGTTTTTGTTAAGTGACCAAATATTTGTTCCATCAAATTTTGAGGGTAAAAAATTATACAATCAGGAGGAAAAATCACCATCCCATATTTTTGAGCAATGATACATCAAAATTTTTTTATTTGGTCTATAGGAATAAAATCTTTGTTAAACATTAGTTATGTAATTAATATAATTGAACTGTTTTCTTTGAATGTGATATTACTTGATGGAGGAAATTGAAGAAGTCACTGAGGGTTCATTTCCCATTCCAGAGCAGAAAGAATCAGGTAATTAATATGTAAAGATAGTGAAACAGCAAACACAGATAAAAAAAACATTCTAATTTTGAATTTGAATTTATCCTTTAGGGAAAATATAATGACAATTGGGTTTTGGGTATTCATATTTTAGAACAGAAATAAAGAAGACTCCATGAACCTTAACTTGAGTCTTACATACGCAATGTTTCCTCAATAAGTATCTTTCTTTTAAATCTCCTGAAAATTACAAAAGACTGACAAAAAATGCAGTACTCAGAACAGAAAATAACTCTTTCATCATGCCTCATTCCACCATAGCCTGTCATATCTGTCCCTTGCAAGCACTTTCATCTTCTAGATACTTTCCCCCCATTTCCGTTTGAGGTTAGCAATATGGCCCTGGTAGGTTTTCCTTGGTCTCCCTCAGGCTCCAGTGGGTCATCTGATAGTATATCTGATTTGCTTTTTTAATCATGTAACTTAGTTACCGGACAAGTATACCAGTTCTGCTCATTTCTGTACCAAGATAAGTGTAATCTTCTGTGGTCTCCATTTTTTTTCTGCTAGATGAGCCTGCACATCACTATAACTCATGTTCCATTTTTCAATTGATGGGGCTGTCTTCCTTTTACATATTTTGTGTATCTCATCAATAAAACCAATAAATAGTAAAGGGTTAAGCTTTATCTCCTTCCCAAGCTTTTTTAAGGATAACTATAAGTGTACAGCTGTATGACTATAAGTCTTCTTGGCCGAAAAACTGCTTGCTGCTGTTCTAGGCCTATTTTCAACAAATTTCTTTCTAAAATAAATCAGTATAGCTTGGATGCTACATTAGAAAGGCATTTGTATCGATAATTATTACAGCCAGATTGGCTTTCTTCCTTGTAGACAAGTATGATTATATTTTTTGCTGTTCCTCGGAGACTATTTTCTCACTGCTATATATATCTTTTACAATAAAGCCTGTAAATTATGAATCATTTTCTACCTGTTTAACTTGATAAATTCAGGTATAATGTTGTGATATCCTAATTAAAATGTATTGGAAGCAATAATTCAATATCTAGGAATCACAAAAAGAAGAAGGATTTGAGAAGTAAAATTATATTTTTAGTCAAAATAAACAAAATATCAATTTAAAAGTTATAGGCATTATAATGGGCCTTTCATTGAGCACTTCCTATCTTTAAATTTAATAAAACAAAGAGTGTGTGAGATATCATCGATATTTTTTATGTGTTTGAAAGGCCTATCAATGCCATTATGTATGGAATATAGCATCATGCAAATGACCGCCGCGGCTTCGCTGCGTGGCGCGCATACAAAATGTCTAATTTTCCATGACTCTGGCGTATAAATCAGGCTGAATTTGATCAATGGCATGTGTTAAGTTGGCTTTGAGGACCGCTGTAATTTGTGGCTTATTCGCATAGACCTGCGACTTAAGAAAAATCCACTAGAAAAAGTCTAATAGGGTCAAATCGCACGATCTCGGTGGCCAGTTCATATCACCTCCACGTGAGATGACCATGCCCTCAAATCGCTCGTGCAGAATGTCCAATGTGACATGAGCTGTGTGGCATGTAGCGCCGTCCTGTTGAAACCACATGTCGTTGGTGTCCATATCATCCAGTTCACACCAAAAGAAGTAGGTGATCATCGACCTATAGCGCCCGCCGTTGATGGTGATGGCCTAGCCAACATCGTTCTCAAAGAAATATGGACCGATGACGCCGCCAGCCCAAAATCCACACCAAACAGTGACTTTTTTGTGATGCATTGGATACTCTTGGATCTCATGTGGATTGGTTTCATCCTAAATTTGACAATTTTATTTGTTGACGTACCCATTCATCCAGAAATGGGCCTTATCGCTGAAGATGATTTTTCAATGAAAATTAGGGTCAGTTTCCAACTGCTCCAGGGCCCATTCAGCGAACACACGTCGTTGTCTATGGTCGTTTACCTTCAGCTCCTGGGACAGTTGAATTTTTTATGGGCGCAGAGCCAAGTCACGACGAAAAATTCGCCTAGTTGTGGTCTGCGAAAGACTGAGTTCTTGTGAGCGACGCGAATTCGACTGCCTCGGATTCCCCTGCACACTCTCCCAGACAGCGGCGATGTTATCGGCAGATCTTGCGTTTAGTCGACGGATGGGTGTTGGTTGATTGTTTACTGAACCAATGGACACAAATTTATCCACCACACTGCAAATAGTCCTCTCGGTAGGGCGGTTATGGCGACCGTAAAATGGGCAAAGTGCGCGGAACGTTGCCCGAACAGAACGCTCATATTGATAGAACAACTTTATCATTTGCACATGTTGTTGAATGCTATATCCGTCTATGGTGATTTGGCAAAACAGACTGAATAAATAACAGCCAATTCGACAGATGCAGCTTCAACAATATAGCCGCTATCAACTGTCAAAGTTTGGAAGTCCCTATTGGAAGACGCTTTATAATACAAAAATAATGAATCCTAACATTTTATAGAGGACGTGTTCAGGGATAGGCTAGAGGAGGACTGTCTGCGTGAATGCTATGACTGACTCATATGGACATACTAGATGGATTATAGCAGCTTCGGTAGATCAGTACCCCAAATGTTCCAATGATTTATTAGCAATGATCCCAAAGCTACTATAATCCATAATAAGCCCAAACTATAATATGGTAAACAATAATAAATAAGGTCTCTAAGATGCTTAGATCAATCGATTAGATCATCAGTCCATCTATTAATGATGATCCCGAAGCTACTATAATCCATAATAAGTCCAAACTGTACTATGGTAAACAATAATAAATAATGTTTCTGAGATGCTTAGAAATCCAAATAGTATCTCCACACACACATATATATATATATAATATCACCACAATGTTGTTAAATCCAGTGGCTTTTTCCAATTTAATTTTGCCCACAGCATCCATCCATGATTTCTTTCTTCCCATACAACTCAATCATTTTCCTATCCTCCAGAATCACCTCCAGCCATTGATTGATAAGAAGTGTCTGTCTTATAGTGTCTGGACCACCTGTTCAGAATATTTTTTGTGTCTGTTGAGAATCACTATTTTCATCTTCAACATTCCTTATTTATCTATGTTTCCCTTTACGACCCTTTGTCTTCCTTCAAAACTGTTTGCAGTTCCAAGGTTATCCTCAGAACATGCATCAGGCAGTTTTGATGTTTATGAAAGTTTAAGAGCATCATGAATGATAAAATTAAAGATATAATTAAGTTAAAAGAATATTTCCAACTATATGAAATACAATACCCCAATTGCCTTTGCTTTTTATTTACTATTATGTATGTAAACGAGAATGTCCAAAGAAAAAATTGTGATTTGCAGTATTTGAAGACACTACTATTCTAACATCCATTGATTTGAGGGTTCTTTTTCTAATTTATACAAACATAATACAAGCAGAACCTGGTAGCTACCTCTCAATAATAAATGAATGGAAGGCAGGTTTTTATTAACTAATGAGTTTTTAGGATAATAAGGAACTTTAAATAAAGGAGTGGCATCGAGGAGCTTTGGTTATGTGAGTGTAAGCAATGAACTATCTATACCCCAACTTCTATTAGGGTATGAATTTTCTAGATCTTTGAGGGCACATCATACACTGTATGCTTTGTTTGAGTGTTTTAATGAAACAAATACTGAATTTAAAAGTGGTTCTTTCAAGATTGTTCACATTAATTTTTTCATTTTAATAGGTTGGCCAAAAAGACCATTCGGTTTTTCAAGAGAAAATAAGACACAACTTTTAAACCCAAAGCGATTTATTCAATCAATGATATAATTGCCGTTTTGTTCCAGTATCTTCTGCCATCTCATGGGCAGATTCATAATTCCATGCTCAAAGAATTTCCTGTCTTTACTGGCAAACAAATTTTCCTAGTGGATCTTTAGATCTTCTTCAGAGTTGATGGTCTGCCTATTCAATGAATTTTGAAGAGACCGAAACAGGTGGAAATCTGAAGGTGCAAGGTCGGGCGAATAAGGAGGGTGCGGCAAAACTTCCCAGCCAAGCTTCAGTAACTTCTGCCGGGTCTGCAAAGAAGTGTGCGGTCTGGCGTTTTCGTGATGGAAGACAATCCCCTTAGGGTTGGCTAGTTCTGGTGGATCGCTGCATTTAATTCGACCAGCTGGTCACAGTACACATCCGAATTGATGGTCCTGTTCGTGGGAAGAAGTTCGTAAAAGACAACACCCCTCCAGTCCCACCAAATCGAGAGCATAACCTTCTTTGGGTGAAGTCCTGCTTTGGGGGTTGTTTGTGGTAATACGCCGCGCTTCCCCCATGAGCGTTTGTGCTCCACATTGTTATAGACGATCCACTTTTCGTCCCCTGTCATCATTCTCTTCAAAAAAGGATTGTTTTCTTCACATTTCCGCGTCGAATCGCAGATGGAAATCCTTTGGGCGAGGTTAGCCTCACTAAGTGAGGTGTCGATAATGTTCGTTTTGGTTTTCCATTTTCAGGATGATCCTAAACACACAAAATACAATCAACTAATCAAAACAATCAAAACTATGTTGAAGTGTCTAGTATCTGACGAGAGCGTACTCGCAAGGGACGGACTGAAGTTACATATTAGACTGCTTGAAGTTTCGACGACAAAAACTGAACGGACTTTTTGGCCAACCTGATATATTACACTGAAAATTACATTTAGTAAAAATATTTGTGTATCAGTTGGGTGGTTGTGGGTTTCAATGTCCATGAAGGTTGGATATCAATGTTGAGCATACTGCACAGGGACAAGAGTTGAACACACAAGATCTCTCTGCCCAAGATGGAGGTGCCAGGGTGCATACCCAAATCCAGGTTAGTGATGTACTCAACCAACTAGTACCAAATTTTAATAGACTGATTGCTGATGTCCGAGTGTACCAGGTGTTTGTATTTTCCAGCTTACCAATGCCACTGTGGATATTTCTATAAAAACTTAAAATAAATAAGATTCATTTTACATTCTGAAGGGAGGTTTTAGTTTGTTGTATGCCAAGATTATCATATTATCTTTTTTCTAGGATTTAGTAGAGTTATTTAGTTTAAGTTCCCCTACTGACACTGTTAATATTAACCCTCATTAATTTTTTAGTTACAAGTTTCTTATTCATTGGACCAAATAAATATTTTTCTTAGCTAGTGCCACTAAGTTTGCCAATCATGTAAAAAACTTCTTTTCAGCACTCCTAACATTGAGACAAATTGGAATTTCCAAGACGGACATAAGGTAATGAAATATATGATGAAGAAAAATCAAAATGGAAATTTAACAATCAAAAATATTAAGTGGCACATTTTATTTTTATTATTTTATTTTTTTACACCTGAGTGTAATTCAAAATAAGGAAAATTAAATACTTATATTGCAGAACGTATATACCTGAGAAGGATGACAAGCCATATATTTCTTATCACTTCCTATACAAGGGTTACCACCATTTTCAGGCCTAGAAAAAAAAAACTTAAATAAATAAAGAATAATAACATAGAACTAGTCACTAGTGGCTTGACACTATTTTACTTCATGAGTTGAGCGAATCTATTCTTAAATAGCCAAGAAACATTTTTGGGTTTAACATCATTTTTAGCTTAATCCACGAGGGCTGCCAAATGATTACTGCTTCAATATACTATAATATAAGTTATATATTAAATTTTACCAACAAAATAATTTTTAAAGCTCAACTATGATCCAGGGGAAACAATTTTTAGAGCCACTTTCATTGGAAAAAAACAATTGTAAGACAATAAGGAAAGTGATTATTGTTGAGATATCTTATGATTACAATATTGGCAAAACTGCATTCAGAAGGAAGGTTTTACTAAGTTAGGTGTTATCTTTTTATCCCAGCTACATGTGTGTGTTGTCTTTCATGTGCTCAACGTTTAATCATTGTGCAATAAATGCATTATGTACTATCATACAGTGTTTTTACTTATTAGGTCGAGTCATAAGTAACTTCCCTTTTTTTTATCAGACATTTATTTATTTTCTCTCATTAAATAACAAAATTATATTAATTTATTATGTATTCACCACTATTATCTATAACCTTCTCCCATTTTCCTGGCAGTTTATCAATTCCTTCCTTGAAAAATGTGGTTGGTTTGGACTGGAAAAAGTTTTCGACAGCCTGCCTGACGAAAAAGTTTGCTTTCGGATCTGGTAGAGGTAGTTGATCCTTATCAAGCCACTGTCTTTTGCAGATTATATTGTCATAGGTAACCCATTTTTCATTGCCTGTTACAATCTTTTTTAAAAAAGGCTCAATTTTTACCCGTGAGAGCAGACTTGTGGCAATTGACATGTGATCTTCTTTATTACAATTTCGTTCACTGAGATTGTGAGGTACCCACACTTCTAACTTGCTGACTTTCCCTAATTTCTCCAGGTGGCGGTTAACAGTTGATTGTGATGTATTCAACCTTTCTGCTATACCTCTTGTTGATTGGCGTGGATTTTGCTCCAATATTGCCTTTAAAAGGCTGTCGTCAAAGTCGGAAGGATGTCCCGCCCTCGGTTCGTCTTTTAAGGTCGTATCTCCAGAACGGAATTTTATAAACCAATTTCTAACTGCCCGATCAGTTATTAGCCCTTCACCATAGACACTGCATATTTTTTCAGCTGTCACCCTAGCACTATTGCCTTGTTTAAATTCCCAAAGCATTACATGACGAATATGTACTTTTTGACTCTCCATTTCAGAGGTTAAAAAAAAACAGTTTAACGTATCGTGTATCACACAAAACAGTTGACTAACTGAAGCCTCGTCTATACAGTGAAAACAAAAACTTGTCACGGTAACTCATAGTGGGTAGATACGAACAATAGATTCTACTTAGCTGCATCAGAAGTTACTTATGACTCGACCTGATAATTACAATCCATCCGGTTATTGGCCACACCACGCTTAAAGAAAGCGTGTTGTAATTGTTGTAGTTTTTAGTGTTTGCTTCAGACTAATGTTTGTATTGAATAATGTCATTTCAACTCCCTGTGAAAAATATCAGGGGCCGTGAGTACATCCGGAAGTTTGCTGCTTATGTGTATTTAGAAGACCAGGATTTATGGGAACATGTTGAAGGTACTGAAGATAAGTATAAGAACCTGTGAATTATGTTCTGCAGTCTGCTACAGTCTGCTAAAAAAGCAAAAGAAGTCTAGTACAGTCTCGCCACTGATTATGATGATAAAGGACTTACACGGTGTGTTGGGCTACTAAGGATCACAATCAAACTGTAAAACTGTGAGTCAGTAGAAGAATGTGTTGATAAAGTTATTACCACTGCTCTGAAATTAACTAATATTGGATTGAAAGTTGATGATGAATGGGTAACCACCATACTTCCTGCAGAAAAATATACGTCCATAATTATGGGAATAGAAAGTTCTGGGATGAAATTGACTGGGGATGTAATAACAACTAAATTGTTACAACATGTTTTGCATACTAATTCAAAGTTAGAACATCCTAGTGATATTGCTATCATTGGGTCTGGATAGCCCAGATGAGGAAAATACATCCGGATTGGGTCATCCAGTTCCAAAGGGGTGACTAAAAAAAAAACAATTTCCCCAATACAAATTCAGAAAATAGTTCATCCAGAACCAAGTCAGAGGGAATAACTACTCCCAACTTTGTAGATAAGCAAAGGGGCCATGCTCCTATCGATGCAATATATAGGGACATATAGCACGAAACTGTGATGTTTCTTTTGATTGAATGCATCCAGACTAAGAAAAGAAACATAGCTTAAATAACTGCAGGGTTCACTCATTTTCCTAATGGTTTCAAGTGGTTCCACACACTAAACCATGGATGAAAATTTATTAAATAAAAAACAAAATTCTTCCCAGCTGAGTATTACTACTGTCAATGGTGAGCTAATGATCATTCACACATCTGGAAAACTGCAACTGTCCACATCTTGCGGAGAACTTCCCACAAATGTAAATTATGTGTTTTATGTTACACAATTTAAAGTTAATTTTCTCTCTGTCAGTGAAATTGTTAGCTATGGTAATTCAGTGGTTTTTACTTCAACAGGAGCAAAAAATTTTAATTGCAACAATGAACTAGTTGGAAACAGCTTCAATTGGATTTGCAGCGCAATTTCGGCTTCTCTGTTGTAACAAAAGCTAATGATAAAATTCTTTGGCATAGGATAGCTAACCAAAATATGACAGTCTAAATAACTTAAAAAATTTACTAGTGTATGGAATTCAGTTTTCCTCAAGTAACTCACCAGATGTGTGTGAAAGGGAAGGATCACAAGTTGCCTTTGTGAGTTGAGCAGCTTCAGAGTTTTAAGTCTACTTGAAGTGATCCATTCAGGTCTTGTTGGACCAAAGCAGATAAATTCATTAGCTGGTTCTAGATACATTCTCACATTTTTGGACGATTTCAGTAGAAAATCCTTTGTTTATTTTCTTGTGTCAAAAGATCAGATGGCTGAGCATTTTCAAACTTTTAAAATCATGTTGAAAGGGAAAATGGAAAGAGAATTAAAACTCTTTGTATTAATAATGGTGGTACAGGCATGTTTCTGGCATTGAACATCAGACCACTGTTCCACTTATACCAGAACAGAATGGTGATGAGCTTACCAAATGTCTTTTCATTGAGGCTAACCTCCCAAATAATTTTTGGACCGAAGCAGTCTTCACTGAAGTATACTTAATGAACCCTTCACCCAGAAAAAATGAACAAAAAAACCTACTGAATATAATAAATGAAGGCAGCCTCATAAGCCTATGCACGCCAAAAAAACCTTTGAATATAAAATGGGGTTTTCACACAAAAAGAGCTGCAAATGGGGATGTAATACAGCATAATGCTGGTCTGGAAGTGAAAGGTTGTGGTTAAAGAAAAGGTACGGATTTTGAAGAAACCTTCTCCCCTTTAGTGCTTTATAGCCTTATTCAATACTTAATGGGATTAGTGGCTGAAGGTGATCTATATATAAACCAAATGGATGGTATTTGAGCATTTATACTTGTATCAACCAAATCAATAGGATGCTGACATTGAAATAAAGAATGTCACCTAAGAAAAATCTTAAATAAATTAAAGCAAGCAAGCCATGTTTGGGACATAAAATTGAATGCATGCCTGAAGAATATTAGGTTACTGCCTTCAAGATTTGATCCATGTTTGTATGTGAGAAATGAAAATGCGACTGTTCTGATTATTGCTGTTTGGGAGGATGATTCGCTTCTTTTTCTAGTGACAAATTACTAAAATCAGCTCTAAGACAGTTTAAAAATGACTGACATCGGTGAAGTACACTATACAAGTGTATGTATATTTTGGGATTTCAGCTGACTAAAGACAGGGAAAACAAGAAGCTGTGGATAAGCCAACAAGGCTACATTGAACAGGTTCTGAAACATTGCTACATGTATGGATGCAAAAAATCTCCAAATGATCAGAAAGCCTCAGCCATGATGAAAAATATTCCATTACAAGAGGCACTTGGCAGTTTGTTATTTGTTTCTCATGTCACAAGGCCATACATCTCTTTCATGGTCAGTTTTGTGAGTCGCTTTAACAACAATCCAGGACAAGCAATATCCAGGACTATGGAAAGTACCTAAGTACTGCAGATTGGAAGTTAGAGTTTGATGACAGCGGACCATCTCCAATTGTTTGTTTCGGTGATGCTAACTGGGCTAGTGATTGTGACAAAATACGATCTGTGACTGACTACATTTTCACCAAATGTAAAGGAGCTGTTAATTAGGAACAAAAAAAAAAAACCATCTACGGCATTGTAAACAACCAAACCAAAATACATATCCATGTCTACTGCAACACAAGAGGCATTGTGGTTGAGAGGGCTGGGTCAGGAAATCTACAGTAATCCATGTTGACTACCAGGAAGCAGCAGAATTAGCTTTAAATGGGTGTTATCAAGCAAGAACAAAACACATAGATGCCGAGATTCAGTGAGACCTAGATCGGATCAGTGCCTGGCCAAACCTGAATAAATTAAGGTTAAACGCGGCAAAAACTCAGGCAATTTTCCTTAGGTCAATACCCTTAAACTATTCCATTGCTCTTGCCATCTGCACCCCGAGCCTATAACTCAACTCCTTGTATACTTCATTTTGACCATGGATGTGTGGTGTATGGGGGGGGGGGTGTCTCTTGGTGGAACTGAAAGGAAGCGATTTATGAATTGCTTTATTAGATTTGCCTTTGGGACTCCACAGTGCACCCATGTCTCCCACCTCTACACCAAGTAAGGTTGGATGGCTCTTCCCCTCCTTCCATGCACAATATTTCCTCAGTTCATTCATTTTCCAAACCATCCCTTCCTATCACCCTACTTATTTATAAAATATTCTACAGTGAAACGAATTCTTCAAAATTTAATGTATATTAATTGACTAGATCAAATGAAGAAAGTATATTATATAACATATCTGCCACAAAGCTGCAGTTCTGAGTTGCATCTTCATCTTCATCTCCATCTGGAGATATTTGTCCTGCGGCACACTTAGTCGCCCTCCAGAGATACTTCTCCAATGGCTTGCTTTATCTTCCTACTGAAGATATAAACTGGCCCATCCGGTGATTGCTGATGTCCCGAGGTATGTTGACTTTGGTTCACATACCAAAGGAAGTCATCAATGCAGAGATGCTCTCTCTAGGGTTGTCTATCATAGACTCACACCATATGAGGCTAGAGAGAGGGGAATGAAAGAGGGAGTTCTTCCCAAGCGCAGGCACACAGCACAACACTCAATTCCCGCATATATACAAATAAAACAGAAATACAAAATAATACTAAATTCTAAACATAAAGAAGTGACAAGAGTCGTCAACATTGGGAACAATTTATTCATTATGTTATTTTTTCATACTTTTATTTTTACTATAGCACATTTAGCTTGTTTGCTACTTTTTTTTTTATTAATTTCATGGGTTTGTTTAATGTTGTATTGTATTAAACTGACTTCTGCATGTTGTTGTTTTTGTTTCTTGTATGTGGATTCATCTATGACTTTATTTACTAAATGCAGTTAAACAATCTTTTGTTTTATTTCATAATTATTATAATTTTTTCTTATGGAAGTTAACACTTTATTTTACATCATATTTTTTTTATGATGTAATACTTCTTTTTATTTGCCAGATATGAATTTCTCGTCTGAACATTAATGCTTTTCATAGGGAACTTTGTGGCAGAATATATTTTATTAGTTTACATTTTGAACTCAAAGATCTGACCAGTAAAGAGGTTACCTTTTCTGAATCCAGACTGATACTTCCCCAAGTTTAACTTACTGAGAGACCATTGGCTCTTATTTTTGTTAATTAAGCTATTTCATTCAAATTGAAAACAAAAAGCATGGTATTTTGACAGAATTAATTAATATTACTAGCAAAGGTTGATACCTTGGATCATCACATAGTCTGGAAGCAACCATAACTCCTGTACTACCGTGCATAAGGCTGTGATTTTCATCAGTAAGACAACCTGATGCACATTCAGAGAAAGAACTCCATTCACTCCAGCCACCACTCACTGTTTCATAAATGGCACTGTTTACATTCCTTTTAACACATCTTCCACTACGACACCACTGTAGAAATAAAAATACTGGTTAAAAAAATAAATAATACATTAAATCCTAGACCAAATTAGTGCATCACTTCATTTTTCATAGCATGAGATAGGTAAACAACAAACTCTCTTATTTTTCTTTAGAATTTGTAATATAGACTACTTTTTGGTAACATGATCAACATTAGAAGGGAAAGTAAGAAAAAAAAACTAGGAAAATGTTACAAACAGTTTCAATGTAAGAATGAATCATAAACACGGAATTAATAAGAAAAAAATGTTTACAGTGTTAGTATCTGGTAACACCTCTTGTTTCTCTGACAGCTTCCATTCATCTTGGCATTGACTGGATGGCACAGGCAATGTCCTCTTGAGGAATGTTTTCCCATTCTTCCAAAAATTCATTTTGAAGTTCAACAAGTGTTGGTACATGATTCCGAGCTCTGATACACATTTACATACACACTCTTCAGCATATCCCACATGTATTCTATCAGATTATAGTCTGGAATTCTTGCAGGAAGGGGCAGAAGATTAATGCCTACATTCTGGAACCAGGCAGTCATGATAGCACGGGTATGTGATCTCATTTGTCTTGGAGATTATGGGAATTCTCTAAATGGCATTATATATTGCTCCAGGATATCTATCATATACCTCTCTGCAGTCAGTGAGCCCCTTTTTTATGTGTTTTATGTGTGTTAACTCTGGGCGGGGTCCCTAACTTATGACAGCCCACACCAGTACAGAACCACCTCTAAACGCCACGCTTGGAAAAATGTTGCAGGTAGCAAACCACTCTCTAGGGCATCTTAGCACTTTTATCCGACCGTCTGGAGAACGTAGGGCAAACCTTGACTCATTGAACGAATCGACCCTCTAATCAACTTGTCCAATTTGCATAATGGCGTGAAAATTCAAGTCTGTCTACTGAATGCTATCTGGTGAGAAGTGGACCAGTGGCAAGGCATCTGGAGGTAAGATTCCCTTTGTGGAGGTGTCATCTTATTGTTTAGTCTGAAATCACCATGTTTCTGGGCGAATGAAGTTCATTTTGTCGTTGAAGATTTGTTTGGAACCTTTGTCTTAAGGCCGAGAGCATTATGACATGGCCATCTTTTGCTGAAATAGCCCTTGGCCAACCTTGCCCTTCTATGGTTGCTGCCTGTCTCCCTGAATTGACGGAGTATCCATAAGCTAACCGGCTGATGATTGGTTTAGTCCCAAGCGTATGGCCACTTGCCTTTGGGACAAGCCTTCACTCAAGAGTATTAGTGCTCAAATTGAAATTTCTTTAGCCTTATCTATATTAAAGCTCCAGAAAACTCAAACTCAAAAAGAATTTACAAAAAACAATGGAAAAATAAAAAAATAATCACTCAACATCATTTTCCTTGTTTTTTTTCTTACTTACCCTTCTAATATACTACGAAAAAATAGTCTTTGTTGTATATACCTAAAGAAAAATATGTTGTTTAACTATCGCATGCTATAAAAATGAAATGATGCGCTAATTTTATATTAATCATATAATATATACATATAAATATTTAACAAATACGGACTTAATAAAAATTATTAATAAAATATGAGTGTACAAAAAAGTTATTAATTTAAGACATTGTTAGCATCCTATCATGAAGGATTTGGGCCTTGTGCTGTAAATCACACAATCAAGCTCAAATAAGGAAGACATAAATGCTAATTCATAATTTTTTGTGAAGGAATGATTTTGATTTACAATACAAAAATATGCCAGTTCATTTAGACACTGAATTCAGAACTAGCTAATTGATTACACAAGATATAATTCATTAGTAACGAACATTATCTGAAATTTTAAGCTGAAAGCTAAAGAAGGGGTTAGCATAATGGTGATATTGAAGAAACCATGAAAATTACTAAAACTGCATCCTACCAAATCTCGGTTAATGGCAACTACTGCACAAACTAGCAAATTCATGCTCCTATGTTTGCACTATGTATCACTTCAATGAACTATTGCTTTAATCAAACATTGCTTTAATCAAATATTAGACCTTGTGCAAGGTGTCTGGAATACAAGAATTTGTTAAAAATATAAATATAAATAATAGAAAAGTTGTATTCCAGGACTAAGTCCTCTATGAATAACTAATTAATGTTCATATGACAAATTAACATCTGGCAAATAAAATAAACTATAACATCATAATTAAAATGAAAAAAAAAAATAGTAATAGAAATGTGAAATAAAGTGTAAACCTCTATAGGAATGATAATAATTATGAAATAAAAATAGTTTCACTGGTTTTCCTAAATAAAGTCCATAGGATCCACCAATAAAAAACCAAAAAAAATTAAGAACAACAATAAAATCAACACAAAAGAAAACAAAAAAAGTCAGGAAATTATAAAATAATGAATGAGTCAATCGTTCCCAGACTAACGAGCATCTCTTTTGATGGCGAGAAGAGCTTTGAAGGTTTTAGGGATGAATCATGGCAGATATTAGGAGGTAGAGAATACCAGAGGTTGGTACAGGGACTAAGGAAGGACCAATTCAGTTTTTTAGGCAGGAGTATAAAGGTCAGAGAGATGAGATCTTGTGTTCTAGGGGTGGACTGAGGCTTTGAACTGTAAAATATTGTTTATATATTGACGCAATTAGATGGTTTGAAAAAGGAATCAACTGAGGAAATATTGTGCCTGGAAGGAGGGGAAGAGCCACCCTAACTCGGTGTAAAGGTAAGATATATGGGAGCACTGGAGAGTCCCAGGGACAAATCTAATGAAGCAATTCATGATTCGGTTTAACTTACCCCCGGGAGACCCCCATATACCACACAGCCATACTCAAGGTGAGGGAGAAAACAAGGAGTTGATGTGTAGGCTGTGGTGGATCAATGTAGAGCAATGAAATAGTTTCAGGGCACCTATTGACCAATGAGAAATATGCTGGTTCCAAGAGAAGGTTTGGTCAATGGTTATCCCTAGGTTTTTGTCGGTGGATGGGAAGGCTATTAAGGGTCAAAGGGGAAATATCAGCAATGGATCTGAGGAGGAAACTGGAGCCTATGACAATTTCCTGGGTTTTAGTTGCATTTAACAGTTATTTGCATCCTCTTATTTAAAGTATTGTTTTATACAAAGTAAGTCTTATCACTATATAGAGAGAAATACTCAAGTAATTTTATCTTATTTAGGATAAGTACATCTATGTTTGTGTGCGTATACATCTTATTTCTTTAATATTAATTATTTATAACTTGTTTTCAAAATTGTAGTCCTTGATAATGTCTGAACAGGCATAATGTTCAAGGTTTATAATATTGTACCAATAAACGAATTGTCAAGAGACTAAAGCTTAATGAAAAACCCATAGTACAAATATGCACATGTAAATATCTCTTTTTAAACATCAATACCCTATAAAGTAATATAAAGATTTATTGAACCTGTCTATAAAACAGGTTCACAACTTTTTTGTGAGCGTGTTTATGACAGTTCCACTTGATGCCCTAATGAAACTAAGAATAAAAGTAATACAATGAAAAATAAGGAAGGGTCAATAATTATTCAGATGGTAAATAAAAAAAAACCTATCATATTAGATATGCTGCCAAATTAAAGATATCAACATCATTATTATTAATATCTAATACACGTTGGAACTTGGGGCTATAATTAAAAAAAAAAGTGTAAAAAAGTTACGTAAAAATGTACTATGTAATTTTATTAACTAATCATCATCTTGATTTAAAATTAATTAACTATTTCAACTGAGTTAATGGCCAACTATGTATTTATATTTGAATGAATGGTTATTTAGAGTTGAGATATAAGCTTAAGTCGATGGAAGGAGTGTTACATCTTCATCAAATTCATTTATGGATAGCATTTCAATATACTATGAATATCTACAAAATAACAAGTTAAGAAGAATAAAAAGGGATATGTTCAAAACAGTTTACTAATTATTGTTGCCAATATAAGAATAAGCTGTAGATATAACTGAAACAGAAATAGTTCATGAAAGAATACATTTATAAAAATGTTGTTAAGATAGAAGTTAAAGAATAAGAAAATTTAGAAAACAGTTACTAGCACAAATATCAATAATATAACAAGAATATAAGGAAGATAATATAAATAAGGGTCCAATAGTTTGGGAGGAGTCAATAAAACAAATATATTTAATAGTTAGAAATTACATAAAATGAAAATGAGAAATTGAGACAGATGTGAAAATAAAAGTGTGCCATTAGTTTAATGAGATAGAAATAGAGTTATTCACAAAAGATGTGATATTGGTAAACTAATCATTGATCAGGTAATATTACATTACCAATTAATAAGTGTATGTTCCAAGTAGGATGGAAACGAAATACAGGTACTCATAGTTGATTAATATACTTTAATTTACATAGATGACAATAATAGGAAAGACACTGAATCAGATAATTAATAGATGTGGAAGTTTTTTTTAAAAAAAAAAACATACTTTGCCTAAGATGGTTTGAACATGGAAGTAAGAAATGAATGGCTTAAAACACTTGATGGGGAACTCGAAAGAAAGTAGGGGCTCATGGATCTTCATCCATGATTAGACATTAGGGTCAGATACAATAATGGCACATTAATCATTGATCATAGAATATTACATTAACAATTAATAAGTGTATGTTCCAAGTAAGACGGAAACAGAATACAAGTATCCTAGGTGATTAATATAGTTTAATTTACATAGAATAATTGAAGATGTTACCTGTATATGTGGTGTCTGTATACCAGTCTATGAAGTTTATTTTTAATGTTTCTTATTCGGAAAACGTTATGTTGAACATTTCTAGGGTGGGTGGGAGGTATGTAGAATACAGGGAGACGACTAAGAGGTTCTCTACATATTGTTAATGAATAGGATCTGGTTAGGAAATTCTTGGATAAAGGAATCAAGAAAGTCATTCATGATAATATTAGCTATATCAAGAGCTAATTCCAGAGTTAACAAACAATTACAGATAACAGTAAAAATACATTTTTAAAATTACGTAACACTAAACTCACCTTTCACTAAGGAAAGTTGAAAGAAAGTGATGCAAAGGTGTGAACATTGAGCCAGCATGACTCTTGCCCTGTGTTAGAATGCATGCGCCAAAGCATGCTGTGTTGAATGTGGAATTGCAGATTGAAACAAATGTTGAACAAAAAGTTTAATGAGTGAGGAAATACCTTATAGAATGTTGGACGTAGCAGAAAGCAACAGGTGGAACTGCCATCCATAAGATAGCGATGTTTCACTTTCTATATTAAAAATAATCTTGACAATTAATTTTTATATTTTTGGATAACAGCTTGATAACTCGAAATTCACTCCCAAGGACCTGAATATGTCTACAATTTATAGTATCAAAACTAGATAGTTGGAAGTAAAACTGACCAACTTTCAACTAGGAATTATCGAGTTTTTACTGTATGACATTGTGATAAGCATAATGATCAACTGTAATTTATTAGGTATATAATTCAATAAATCTAAATGTAGAAACAAAGATGTGTCCCCCGATTTACAACTTATGACTGTTAAAAAGAATAGGTAGTTTATTTTTAACTATTTTTCCTTACTTTTTGTTCACCACAATGCGTTCCTTCCAATGCTGGATGTGATGTCCAGGTATACATATCTTTTGTACATTGTAGATCTCTACAGATATCTGCAAGTGATTGCACCTGGGAGTGGTTACTTCCCCTTCCATATTTGAACATACCTGAAACCAGTTATGTCAATGCCACAACATTATGTTACTTATCATTAATAACTAAGGGATGGATTTAATAATATTTACACCTTTTGTTCTCCTAAGATTAGCATCATCATCTATTAGCTAGCCATTTTATGATATTGTGAATTGATTTACACCATATTTATTGTACATTTTTTTTTTTAGAAATTTAGATTATATTACCTAGTTTTATATATCAATAATACATATTTAACCTGTTTTGTTTAAACAATATTTTATCAAAAACAAATTTTGTATTGTTTAATTTTTGTGTCACTTAAACAAAGTAAAGGGCCAAATGAAAAAAAATAATGAAACTTATAATGAAGTTATATTTTTTTTAGGGGTGTCTAATATTCAAGGGAGCTCAGCTTTAGTATTATTTTTAGCTGCCACCCTTATAGTCCAAAGGAGTCTCTCAATTTGTTTGGAAAACTTCATATTTGACAAACACAATGACACTAGTTGAAAATAAAGCTGGAACAACCATGGCACTAAGCGAATAGGCACAGTTGAGGGAGAGCACAAAAAAAAAATATACTTGCACAAATTGGAAAACACAAAAAAAGTAGCAATCTAAAGAGTTAAATAATGACTGTCATTTCAATTAAATCAATAGAAGCAGAGCACTTTTCCATCAGACATAAATTGATTGGTAGACTTGATCAGGATGGTTTTCCCTTTGAAAACTTTTAGAAAATTATATGTAATTTTAAAGATGAATTGTATGAAGTTCTTGTCACTATTTAAATCATACAAGTATACAGTATATTTATATACATAATATAACAAGGTACTTCACATCGCTTCGGCTTGAAGGAAAACATCATTGTCAAGTGGTATCTGTTCATTCAGATCAGGAAGGTGTTTAGAGACAACACAATCTGTAGGTACTGCTATTTGCTAACTAGCAAAGTCCTGATCATCAATATTGAAAGTTTTGTTTCACAGAACGTATTTTAGGTGGTATGCTAAAGCCATATTGTGGATATTATTTATATATTAGGTTTAAATTGGTTAATTCATTTTAAAGGTTTAGTTAATTTTAAAGTTTTGGTCCAGTAAAATATTATTTCCTATTAATTTCACATCAAAAATTATAGTGCAAGAAATCTTAGTGATTTTTGTGAGAGATCAGCCATGTTCAAACATCTTTCAGAATACTCATATCTCTAGCCCTCAAAGTCTCCAACTTAAAGCGATAATGAAAGAATCAGATGAACACCATCAATCAAGGCTAAGCTTAGAAATTCTGCTGCTAAATCCAGAACTAGAATTCAACAGGGATGGCATATTGCCAGCAAACTGATCCCGACCTTTATCTCCTTCAATGATACCAAGGACGAACTGGGTGAGTTCTTCATTTCAGTCAGTACTTCCACTTTATTTCTTCTAATAAACAGAAATATCTCTAATTACAGAAGAAGAGGCCTATGTAATAACAACAGGAACCCCACTTCTGGCACTGGCTCAAATATTTTTTCTGGATCCAATACCACATTACTCTCACACAGTTAAAACTCACTTGCTGCTATTAATTTTACAGATTTCTGGAATCTGATTGGTCTTTATTAAGGTACATTCAACAATTGATAATTCATGACTTGTCAAATTTTATCCCAAATTGAGAAATGTCATTTTCTTAAATCTTGTGTCAAGGGTCCAGTACTCTCTTAAGGGTGTTCCATTCCAGAATTCAACATATGCACAGGCTTGGAATATTCTTAATGTTTCAATGTAACCATAAGAGGAATCTAGGAACCAATTACATAAAGGTTGCATCAAATTATGTACCCGTCAGGAATAAACCTACCCTAAGCAGTCTAAAACATATAATTGTGAATGGTATATGATCTTGACAGCATCATAACGTTCAAGTAAATCCAAATACTGGAAGTAGGTGACTTTATTCTCATGTACCTGGTTATTTGATGTCTTGATCCAATTATTGGGATAGAAATTTCCAGCCTTGAGTTTCCCTCTTTTGTGGTACTCACTGACTTCATTAAGTCTGATTGTAAATAACTAGATTTTCCTCCAGAAGAGTATGGGGACTAGCCTTCTTGCCGCAACAGGTCTTCTTATGCATGGGTTTTCTATGCATACTTCAAGCAGCAAGTGGTATAAAATATTTCTTTTCACAGACGAGGAAAGCTGTCCAGTAGTCAATCCAAGTTCAAGAGGAACAAGGATTATTCAAGAATCACCAATATAGCGTATACAGCTAACAACTCATGGTATTTTTGTAACTCCTTCATATGTTTTCCACGGCAAAAAAGCTTGAATAGCAGCACTATTATACTTTATGGCACCGCACTAAAATCTATGCTATACCATGGAACTCACCAATGTGAGAATCAAGCTCGAACTGTTTTGATTTAAGTGAACATTAACCTACATTTGTCCTCCCAAGTCTCTGAATTATGTGTGATTTAATAATAAAATAAAATAGTTAATACATTGCTGACTGGCAGTAAAACGTTCTCCGGGAAGTAAGCCACCACTATTATGATTTAGCTGTTCATCTGCAGTACTGTGATCCATCAAACAGTGTGACTGGGGTGTTCTAAAATAATATGGTAACGATATAGTAATTATTTTTAATCAGTTTATTTTAATATTATAAATAAATAAAAATATTACTAACTCCAGAAACTGTTCAAGATATTGGCGACTACACGAAGACCAAGTAATTTTACCACTTCCAAGAGTTGGTGACATCAAGAAACTTGCGGGATCACAATTATTATCCGCAAGAGGACCATCATGACGCATTCCCAAACTGTAACATAAAATTTTAAAAATTATAGTAAATTGCATTCAAAAATAATAATTTAGAAATAGAAATACCAATTAAAAACACGGCAACTAACAGTCTGAAAGCAACTTATAGTGAATGTAGGAGAAAGACAACTTGTTCTAAAACTTTAAAATAGCTAAAGGCGATGACTAAATCATATTATGTGACTGGAGTTTTTCTCATTTATTTATCTGTTATATTGAAGATTTACTGTCCTTTTAATAAATATATTTATTATAATAATATTCAATTGAATAATAAAATGAAGCTTAAAAGAAATAAAATAATATTGTAATGGCAGAGTTTCACAGAAACCCTCACTAGGACATATGTTACAGCATATCTAGGCGAACCTCTTATATTCCTTCACATCTGTTGATACTATGGTTGATTTTCTTACTGTCAATCTCCTCACCATCCTTAACAAGTATGCACCTCTTTAGACTTTCCTAGCTTGTCATCCTCCATCTTCTTGGTTAACTCAGGAAATTAATAATTTAATGAGGGGTTGGAACCCATCAAGGAGAAGGTTTATCCGCACCAGGTACCAAGAAGATGAATCCCTCTTTAAAACCCTTCACAACCTCACTCAGTCTAAAATCCCCCTGGCACAATCAAAATTCTTTCAGGAGTCGTTATCTTCTGCAATGGACGCTCCTCCACAAAGTTTCTCTCATTAAACGAAACACCTCTCCTGCTTGGCATATTCATTGTTGACTGATCCTATTCTTTACTTCCAAACTTAATTATTTAAAATATAGGTTTGGTCATTGACCACGCTCCTGGAAAGACTAAATTTCTCAAATCATCTACCGATCCGTTTCCATCCTCAAACTGCTCTATCATTCCTGTCATCTGTTCGCATTACTAACAAGATAACTTTTGATATTCTCTCACGTCTTCCTCCATTTTGACTACGGTTGTGTGGTGTATGGTGGCCTCTCTGAGCATCTCGAGACTCGGTGAGAGCAGCTGAAGAATTGTTTCCTTAGATTTATACACTGAATCACCAGAGGCAGTCACATTATGCAGCACTACTCCGAGATGGAAAGGCTTTCCTTGGTTCCCTGCTCTTCAGTACAATCATAAATAACAAACCTCTTTACTTTTACAAAATCCTCCAATTCAAATCAGCTATAAAATCTTGTAATACTAGATCCCACCCTTCTGACACATTCCCCTCTCACAAATCTGCTTTGTGACCTTGGGCTCATTCCCCTCTTTTAATTCCTGTTTTTTTTTATTAATTTATTTTTTCTTCCATTTCTGCTCATCTTTGTTTATTATTTTAATTTTTCTCATATGTACATAAGCCCTATCACATAGTATTAATAAGCTTATCATATTTGTGTAATGTTTTGCATTTTTTCAGCTAGAAATTCCTATTTCTTTCCTTCTTGTTACTCTTAAGAGGGGATGTCCTAGATTAAAGTTGTTTTTTCATTTCATATTTTTGTTCAAAAATTTCATTAAAAAATTCTAAACAAGAGGAAAAATTAACATGAACTGTATTAATTAGTAAATAACATTAAAAGTTCTTAATAAATAAATTAATTATTAAAAAATAAAATATTGAACACACTACTACAACTTACTAATACTACTATAGTGAAAATATTACAGAATATTTAAAAAAATTAAAATAATGACATATATCAGGGACAAGTAAAGTAAAAGGTAATAGGATGGTTCACCAGGATTTGATCCTGGAGATAAAGTCAGTTTTTGTCAAAACTTTCCACAAATAAAGTCTTGAATGATTAGCTGGAGCCACCACATCAACAGAAACCAAAATTATGAAAATATTTAAATGTATTTAAGAAAAAGTGTTACATCACCAAAACTCCAACTATTTCAGATCTCCCTTCCATCGTTGTTCCTGGACGAATTCCATAAACTGAGTTGGAGACAGTGTAAGTACAAAACAGTATGAATCTGGTTTATTTGGCAACATTAACAATGAAAATGTCCTAAATGCCCCCAGCTCTTCTCTCTCCAACAGTGAACTTGGTTTAGATATACTACTATGCACATGGTTCATCAAAGTAATGACAATTAATATAGTTCATCACAGCACACATCCAAAAAAATACAAGGGGAATGTCCTGCTTGTTACGACTAAACTGGCCTTACACTAAGTACTGTTCATCAATCATGAACTACAGACGTGAACATGATTCACCCTCAACCAACTTGGTTCATTATTAATTTTGTTTGCTGTTTATATTGCATGGGATCAATAAATTTAATTGCCAGATAGCAGAGCACATCTAAACTAATACTATAATTAAACTAAAATTAAAATATCAATTTATTAAGTGACCAAACTGTTGGCATAACCTGACAATTAACCAATTAGGTTGCACATGTGCGTAATTGTTATATTAATATTTTCTTTAGTTTATTATCCTTAATATCTTCAGTTACTATTTCATTTATCATTATTTATTTAGTTCAATATTTCCTTTCATTTTAGTACTACTAAGTTGTGTGTGTCCATATACATATATATATCAAGATATCTTTATTTATTTTCCTAACTA
The DNA here is from genome assembly GCA_930367205.1 of Acanthosoma haemorrhoidale. Taxonomy (NCBI): domain Eukaryota; kingdom Metazoa; phylum Arthropoda; class Insecta; order Hemiptera; family Acanthosomatidae; genus Acanthosoma; species Acanthosoma haemorrhoidale. Next base: position 117,575,268 of record OV884009.1, read on the forward strand.
ATTGCTGTAAATAGATGCATGTATATAGAACTTAGTTCTGTTTTATTGAAAGGAACAGTCCTATCTCCCACAGCTTATATTATCTTTATTTTATAACCAGATATTGTCACCCTAACTGTAAAACCTCCTAACTCCAAAATGTTCAATTTTTTTGTTGTTGTTGATTCTGACAGATTAAACTGCTAGGAATGCGCCTATAAAACCTTGTAACTTCAAAAAATTTAAAAATGTCTGTTTATAAAACGGCTAACTCCACTATAAATCGTTTACATAATAAAACCTTCTAACTCCAGTTGTAAGCTGTATCTTTATCAGTTGATGTAACATCACCAGTTATAATTTACTGGAAACATAATGTATGACATATACAAATTTTAAAATGATCGGCTTTAAAATAATACAGTTTTTAATCTCTCCTAGAAAGTTGACAATTTTGGAGTTACAGGTTTTACATTTAGGGTGATGATATGTGTTTTATTTATTTATATTATCATTAACTTAAGTTAATTATTAAATTAAGGCTAAATATAGCCAGGCTCTCAACAACCAGACTATCTTCAACAAATAAAATTTTCTGTCTATCTTAGGTTATATGTAAGAGAACAAAAAAACTCCTATAAATAAAAGACTAATTTTTACTGGCCCTCAAAAATAAAATGAGTGTCTTAAGGTATCTTTTTTCTAGGTGATAAATTATGTGCAACACTATTTAGTAAAATATTTTTGATACACTAAAATTTTCAAGAAAACTGCTTTCCCTCACTATGTTATAACTAAAAATGTCAGTAGTATGGAGGGGGATAAGGTAGTATGCCTAGGGGTACAAATTAGTTATTTATTATTCTTAGAAATTTATTTTTTATTCCCTGCAGTTTAAGGAAGTTAATAATACAGTTCCAGGATGGTGATGAATAAGTCTGACAAGCATTTTATAAACTGTAGCTTTGTATTTTACTGGGAGTTCAGATGTTCTACATAGGAATGGAAACGGTAATGAGATGGCATAAGGATGCCTTTTGTACCTATATAATTTAAGTGTGATGTAAAAGTTAAGCCTTCTTCTTATAACTGTTCTGGCTGTGTCATTCAAAAGATGCCAAAAACACATAATTATTCAAAAGTGTCCTAAAGTACCTCTACCTAAAAAGGTCTCATCTCATCTTGAATTTGAGACTGCATTCCCTTCCTTTTCTTTGTCTGTCCTATATTACCTGGATTGTGATTAACTCAAGGTTCTCTGAATATAACCCTGGTGGCTTATGCTGGGTAAGAGACTAAGTTCCAACTAAGGAACCCTTAAAAGATAATTTTTAATTGTAGGAAAATTTAAAGCACTAAAGAATTTTCACAAAAAAAATTGATATTTTAGAACCATTGGCCATTATAATTACAGGGAAGACTGTAAGAGAAAACCTAAGAGCATGAATACATATTTGTTTCAAACACAAACGTTTTAGAAATATTGAAGATTTTTATATTCAGGAAATTATTATTAAGTTGCAAAAAAAAAAATAATAGGGTATCATCAAAGAGAATTTAATCAATGTTTTAATATAAATCTTCATTGTAATAGAAAAACATAAATGTTTCAAGGATAGATGTTCTAATCATAATTACTAGTTGAGGAATGCTTTTGGCTTTTATGCAATCTGGCAGGAGAAAGGTGATTAGACATTCAGACCACTGAAATTCTGTCCAATAGGATTGTAGGGTATGCTGACAACATAGAAATTGCAGACACATTCCAACAAGAATTAAGAGAAGCATTAGATGGTCCAGCTAAGAAACTTGATCTTATGGTACATGAAAATAAAGCCAAGTATTTACGAGTTAAAGGAAGAGAAGAAAGCAGGAATAGCTACTTTGAAGTTGGGCAATTCAAGTTCAGCACTGCTCTACCACCTATAGGCCGACAACCCAACAATTTATCCATGTTTTCCTCCTAATGATTCACAATCTGCCTCCCTATTGATTAAAGAAGACCTACACTTACTACTAACTAATAAGACTACTTATTTGTTCCTGCTTGTTATTATTGGAGGACAATGCCCTAGAATAACGTGTTAATTCATTTCAAAACTGGTGATAAGGGTGAGGGGGGATTTGTGTTATTATATTTTTTGTCAGCTAGATATAATTATTTGTATCTTTTTGTTATTCTTATGGGACAATATAATGCCTAGCCACCACAAATGACCCCAATATATAAAACCTCATCTAATTGTAACCATAGCACTTGCCAGCTTGGGTATCAAACAATGTCTGGCATCGTGGTAGTTGTGAGAATGACAATGTTTTCCATTTTTCTAACAGTAATAATGTAGAGACAGATTTGCTGAGTTTTAGTTTTATCTGTGACTTTACTTATGTATTAATTATTCTTGTATTTTAATTGAGACCGGCATCATTTTAATCAATATTTTAATTTTTTATCTAGAGATTAGATTCTAATCTAAACAATTTAAACCATTATGGCATTAGTCAGAACGCAAGTATATATAATAAATAGTATAGTTATATTTGAGATTTTTATTTATTCTTGTATTTTAATTAAAACCTGGTATATACTTGGATAATTTTAGTCAATATCTAATGTTTTATTCAGAGATTAGCTTTTAAAACTCAAAACCGTTCTGACTTAAGTCATGACATTTCAGCATTGAGGAAAGAAATATTTGTTCCACTGTTACATTTTTAAGTTAGCTACAATTATTATTTTATATGTTTTTATTTGTAACTGGTCAGTTGATTAATCTATATACTTATTTTATTGCTGCAGGTTTTCATTAGATATTAGGTTTTAATTGTTTTAACACATTTAAACATATGTCCTTGAAAGTGTATCAAAATTGTTTGTGTATTTTACAAATGTTACAGCTCGAACCCTTGAGAATGATGGCATAATCCATCAAAAACAAGTTGATGTAATGAAAAAGGGACAGTAATAACCCTATTAAGGTAATATATGACAGTAACAAATAGCATTGAAATGAATCCTTGTGTGGATATCAGGTATGCTCAAGTAGTTACAGGAAACAATTTATATACTGTAGAAATGTCATCCATTCAGGGGATTTCAAGAACCCAATAGACGTGTACAGTATTTGACACACAATTCGGAGCAATAGATGTCATTCTTCTGAAACATTAATAGTTTTCATAAAATGTTTAAGAGTTTAGTAACTGGTACAGCTGTCAATTGAAATTGAACAGTTAAGTTAAGAGAACCTAACTGGATGTACAGACGCCCCAAATTCGATGCCTGTCACTTTATTTTTCCTTAAACAAATTTTTAGTTTGATGGTTAGTAGGATTACATATCACAACCAATAATGCTTAACATTATATGTGTTCAATTTATCACAATCTTAAAATTAGAAATTTTTCTGTTTAATGAAAAAGTAAAAATGAATAACTTACATTATTTTGGATGGATACTCAAATATTGTTACACTGTGCAGCACTGTTTTTTAAAAACTGTATTTATATTGTGATAAGATTTATAGTGTTTTTTATGAGCCAAATGTAAATGTAAACAAAACCAAATTTTGACACCACTACATTAACTAATCGGTATGTGTGTACATATATTGTAACAATGTTTATGATCAATTAAAATTAAATAACTACTTAGAAATACTGTGAAGGGAGGTCTAGGGTCTCCAACAACCAGGGGTGAAGAGATTAACTGACCTGGTCAAAGGCAGATAGAACAAATAAATCTCTATTAAAATAAAGTTATTATAACAGTCATTTTCATTGCATGTGTTGTTTAATATTCAACAAATTATATCCAAAAATTAAAAAATCCATATAAAAGAATCTGTGGCCATTTTAAACTTCTATAATAGTTAATTAGGCTATTAATATTCTGTTAGCCTACAAGTTCATGTTATGTTGAATCTCTGCGAAAAGAAGATTTATTTATAAATCTTAATGAGTGGAATGAAGTAAACATATATGAACATGATGCCTGATAAATTCACAAGTATAAATATTTGCAAATTTTATATATGCTATAAGTCACTAACTAGTCTATTTAAAATTACAAACATTTGTGTTGCAGTGCTATCATAAATTTGTTGAGTTAAGTACGATAAATTTTAAAACACATCACTTATGAATTTACTTTAATTTTAAAGTTTTGTTTTTAATTCCTCTTATGTAACTGATAACACTACTGGCAGTTGTTTTAAATGTAATATATAAGGATTGTTAGACAGCGCACATTTTAATTTGATACTTTTTTCCATTTTAATATTTTTACAAATTCTAATATAAACATGATACTTAAGTTTAAAATTATAAATACTAACAAGTAGAAGATTTCGTTGGGGGATTGGCTTAGGCTGATAAAAGAGTTGTTAGATTTTTCTCAAATTTATTAATGGAGTCTTTTGATATATGTATGTCTGCATCAGGTCCTTGTGCATGATAGAAGAGCTTATTGACTGTTTAAGACATTTTCGAGAACTGAACCTTTCTTTTTTCAACTATAAGAAAATCTCCCAACAAACTCTTCTAATCACTTATATAATCACTGCTAACAATGAATTCACAGTATAAATATAAACTTAGGAACAAATTGCATAAAAGCACAGATAAAACTTTGTAACATAAATAAGTGTAATTTCTTATTAATACAAATTTCAAAGAAAACAATAAATGAAAGCGAGGAATGTTCACCTTATTTGTTTTTTCTAAGTTTAAAGTAATTTGCTTCTCGTTTCGACTTCTTTATGTTTTCTTTCTTTTGGTTTTCAACTATTTTCACTAAACGCCATGATAATAATAATGATATCACAAACAATGGCGATAAAATTAAAAGTATAGTAGTTAGAAATTCAATCGGTTCTTGTGCAGCCCAAACAATTATTGAATTCAACCATCCTTCCCAGGTACTTCTGTCTAAGTTAAGCTCATTTATGTCCTTCATTCATAAATGTTACTAATAAGTGTCAGAAGACAAGCAGAACTATTAAATTTAAATCATACATGAATGATCCAGAAGTCACTAAAATTCCAATACGATATTATTTGTCAACTATTACAAACAAAACTGCCATATCAGCATTAATAAATTAATTAGTCTCATAGGTAAGTCTGAATGACAAATGTTATATATCAAAACAGTAACATTTAGTTGACTAGTTCGTGAACGCAAATGAAAACCGTGAGGATATATTTTTGAGAAGTAGGTATGACGAATAAAACTTTTAGCAAACATTGTAATCTATACAATTTTGATGACGTATTCAATTTATGTTAATGTTTATTGGTAAAAGAGAAAAAATATTGACACAGCCGGTATTTGAACCCGAGATCTTGTGGTTACCGCTCATATGCCCTTAGTTCTAGACTACTGTGTTTTAACCGGGGGTGCCTGCTTTTATGGGGGGTGATACAGCATTTCAGGTGTGAGAGAAGTTTATTACCAATGGCAACTACCATCTTACTGGCTGTCACAAACTAGCTAGTTATGTTGATTTTGGGAACCTCACGGCTTACTACGAGGCGTGATGTAGCTGACTTCATCACTCGACGAGGAGCCTCCTTGTTAAATAAATATGATAGACGACCTATTAAAGCGAAATTCCAAATAACTCCTACCCCAAACAACGCTTTTGAAAAATTTCAGCTATATGATTTTTATTTTAAGATCAAAAGTACTTAACCATAATTGTGACTGCTTCTCAAAAATATTATTAACATATGCTTCAGAAAGCATCAACCAGATTCAGAAATACACAGGCATTCAGAAAAACCTAGTAAATTACCTTTGAAAATATCCTAACACCATACAAATGGATAACAGCCGAGAATTTAATAATGGATGAATAAAAAACCTATTTCAATTATATAAGATTGAGCTATATTTTACATCACCTGGTCACCCAGACTTGTAAGATTTAATTGAAAGAGTTCATTCCTGCATTGTCAAAATTTGAATTGCTATTAAGATAGAGCACCCCAAGACACAACCACCAAAATGCATTTGGCTGTCTTAGCTTCCAACAACGCTCTAAATTCAACCCCAACGAAACTCACATTTTGATTTACTAACAATCCATGCTATGCAAATTTTGAATAAACGTCGATTGTAGAATCAAAAGCTAATGACTAACACAGCAGATTACAATTAATTAGTAAAAAGTACAATCTGTTAGATAGGTTATTAAAAATAGAATTATGAAAGAAATGGAAGCGGTGACCAAAAAATGAAATAGAAATCAGGAGCAAATATATAATACAATATAACCGGAGTAGTGTTTAAAAAACAATCCATCATTGAAAAGAAAATTCCAATTTTCCAATGCTGAAATAATAACCCTCGTAAAAGAGAAGAATTTCCTTGCAAGAAGAATAAAACAGAACTAGATAAGACACCAGGTGCCATTTCAATACAAATACACTGCTCTTCAATCAAGACCAACAGCTACATTAGCAATTTTGGTATTATGCACACCGGAATAATACAGTTTGATGAAGAATTTCATTTAATAAACGCAACAAATATAAAATTAATTTAAAATGAACGAAAGACACTCTGACAAGTCATAATTAAGAACAAATGGACTAAAAGAGGACTTATGAGTGACATTGGCATTAAATTGGATTACCGGAAATATTGATGCCAATGATAAGGAGAAATATGACCATCTTCTTTCTCCTCCTGCTCGCTGCTCTTCTTAATGCTCCTCATTGGTTTTCTTAATGAGATGAAAGTATTTCATCCACTTTGAGGTCCTCTCTTGTTGCGACATCATGATCAATTCCGGCATATTCTTCAATAATGCCCGAACTTACAGGGATAGGAAGATTTAAATTATTTGCCCAGCTTGCAATAGTTGAATCATTAACATCAGATTGGGCTTCAGCTGCAGACAATCCAACGTGACGAAAGCGTATGCTATCGTCGTGGACGGAGCTCCATCCCAAGCTATGTGCACTATTAGAATAGGATATAAAACGGAAATGTTGGTTACCTTGTTTTTATTCGCGTCTTGCAGGATTGTCTTGGAGGATCGGTTTTTTGCGGAAATTTAATTTCAGTTTTTGAATCCATTGGCTGCATTATAGATCTTGTGTTAGCAGGAAAAAAACTCCAACTTCAATGCATTTCAGTTATGTCAACATTATGTGAAATAGGCAGTTGTCAATTAGAAGGAGGACCTTCTTTTTTTCTCTTTGTAGATTATTGCTCCAGTTTACAAGAAATGAATTAAAAATGTCCGTATTCATCCAGGCATTTTCATTGCTGTGATAATCAATTGGAAGCTTTTTTACTCCTTTAAATCACCAAAGATTTTTAGATTTTATATCACTAGAAGCTTCTTTTTATCCAAACCTAATATGTTGGCACACACCAAAATTGTAAATCCACTTTTCCCCTTTGAAATGCAATATTTTATCAGGAGTCAATTTGTAAAACAGCCCCGTTTCATCTGCGTTGTATATTTCATTTGGGTTGTATTTTAACTGCAAACTCACCCATACTGTATTAATCCACTTGCTAGTAACTCCTTGAGGTGCTCTTCCTGCCTCTCTAGAAATCCTACGAAAAACAATATCGTTTCGGTAGCAGAATCTCTGAATCCACGATTTATATTGATCTTTCCAATTTCTGTGGCAAACATGTTGGCCATAGCAAGCGACAAAGGACGATTCAGGGGAATGTTCTGTCTCTTTTTCAACTTAAACCAAATAAGAAGGGGCGACTCGACATCGTTAAATTGGGATTTTCGAAGTTTGTTTTTAAACTGCTGGAAGAAGCCATTTGTTTGTATTCATCTTTATTTTTCCATATTGAAAAAATACTAGAATTGCTAACGTTCTGGTCCTTTGCCAAGTCCTTGTTGATCTCACCGTTGGATATTCTACTGCAATTATGAATTTTATCCTCAAGAGAGCACGATCGTCGTTTCTGAGTCATTTTTCACCAATCCCAAGGCTACAAAACTTTTGGCACACTGACAAATTACTAGAACACTCCGTAACAAAACTGAAGTTTTAACTGAACACAGACAAGAGAGTACAGGGTAGAAGGGACTAGGAAGGAAGTAGAAGTAAATGACAGGAAAACTTACATATGTTTACATTTTGAGCTGATTCCATCTTCTCTTTTCCACTACCGCGCCGTTATAACCGATGTTTTTACCTCCTAGCTAAATGAAAAAAAAACAAGTCATTATAACCGATATTTCGTTACAGATGATGTCGTTATATCCACTTAAAATTTGCATAAAATAGGGATACCAAGTTCAAAGGATCTGACTATTTATTCACTATAGCCGGTTCGTCCCGATCTCGTGCATCACCTTCTGCTCCCGAGAATCTAGCTGTGTCCTTCAGTTTGTTTAGTGGTGAGCTTTTATGTTATTTTAAATTTCGACATAATTCAATGATTAGAGTTATGTAATGACTAACCTGCAAGTAAACGCAACATGCTTCAATTAAAATGTATCCTGCTTTATTTAAGATTTGATTTAGGTACTTGTTTCTTTGTTTCAGGTAAATAAGTCACAAACGGAAAGGGCTCCAATTCGGCTGTACTTTGATAAAAGTACCACCGATTTATGGATACCGAAAGTAATTTGCAAAATTTGTGATAAATCACTTTCAGTGGGTAGCTGTGAACTGAAAAAGCTGAGTGAAACAACATTTATCTAAATTTCACGACACGAAGCGCAGAGAGGTTTAAAACGACAGTCGCAAATAGATGAAAATAAAGCTGAAGTGAATGGATTCGAAATACTCACTAGAAGTGCTGAATACCGATAAATCAACCGCATCTGGTTCAGTAGACCAATTGAAGTTTGATCACCAATCCTGAATCTGCGCAATGGCCATGATTATGAAATTTCACAGGAATGGCTATGATAATCGTCGATAAGCTGCCTTATTCTTTGGTGGAAGATAAAGCGTTCCGACAACGTAATTTCACTGTTCCCCGCGCTGATCACAAATATCGACTCAAGTCTGAAAAATGTTTTAGGACATCAATGTTGCCGCAAACCTGTGAGAAGATGAGAGCTAAAGTGAAGAATTTTATCACATGCGAGTGGTTCAGTGCTACCACCAATACATATACGAACTAACACAAGTAAAACAGGTTCACATCTCAGCTTTGAATGTTATTTCAAACTTGGCAAACCAATGATAATAAATTAAATAATATCTAGTACAACAAACATATCAGTTAAAACAACAACTGTTAGCACTATCATATAAACAAATTTACCTGAATAAGTTGGGAAAAAGATTAAGCGATTATAATGAAGTTACACATGGTGGCGTATACATTTGTTGGAAGATTAAGCCTTTGGTGGGCTCGATCTAAAGATGCACTAAACGACGATGCATCAGCAACAAAACTGGACAAAAACGAGAGAACAGGGGACCATTGGATAAGCGCGGACTATGACCTGAAAATATATAAAGAAGGCCAAACGTTGAATTAGCCCTGGTCGACTCGTCACATGAAAATCTGGAGGATAAATTCTATTGTAGGTGCATGGTATGCTAGTCAAGAGGAAACTTACAAGCCAGCTGATAGAAGAGAACATAGGTTGGCAAAAAACTATGACGCAGTTATTCTTAACCTAGACAAGATATAATAAGCAAGTGAGCACAGGAGGAATATCAATTCAAAAACTCCTCCGACTTTGTCCATAAATGAAAGATTGTTCTATCAGTGAAGCTACGATAAGATAAAATAAGATATGGCAGACGTAACACATCCATCAAAACGAGGCATTCAAAGGTAATGAGCTACGAGTAGAACAGACGATTTTCACTTACATAGTTTTCGTTATATTCCAGCCTGGTTAAGCCTTTAATCGATTTTTATAAACAAATCTTAGCAGAATATAGAAGTGTGCGAATGTTTAGTGACATTAAGATGACAAAATTATTTACTTCCATGCCAAATATTGCCATACTTATTTTATATACGTGATCACTGTTGAAAAAAAATAAAATGAAAAAATCCATACTTTTTTATTCTATTAAGCTAATAACATGTCTATATGTGAAAAGAAAATACCCTTAAGAGACTGACTTGTGGCCTATTTCATGTGCCACGACGTACACACTCTCAAAGTGCCTCCCTTCGTTTACAGTACAACTACTCGTTGCAGTACACATTCCAGCTACTGGAGCCAAACCTGAAAATTATGAAATGATAATTTATACAATTATTAAAACACATTAGTGTGTGTGTAGCGACCGCTAACTACATAAGATAAATCACCCTATACTCTATTGTATATATATATATATATATATTTGTGTACAAATATATATATTGTAAACAATAAAGACGCAGCTGCAAGTAAATTAGTTATAGGAGCTGGGTCACCCGCTACCCGTAGCAGGTAGTAAAGCGACCCAGACCTATGGCGGCCGAGAACAAAGAGCCACCGCATACTGAGCATTGGGTACAATAACACCGGAGATGATTGGCTACTTACGAAGCCAGCTGGGTATATAAGACCCGTGGTTTGGGCCTGTAAATCATTCTCCCAACGACTAGCTAACTGATGACTTGCGGCTGCACTGATGTTAAAGAACTTGGCCTTCTCATTTATGAAAACCTCTGGACCTCTCTCTTCCTAACCTCGTTATGTTTTAGTCCGGCCTTGTCAGACCCCACACTTGTGGGATTCTCTGCCTTCGCCTCGCTTAAACTAGCAGCTCCTTGGGAGAGACCTCTCCCTCGCGGACAACGGTTGTCGTGGCCCTGCAAATTTACCAAGTAGTTTCTCCCACGGCAATCAAGTCTGCCTCTCTCCAGTTCACACTCGCCTTTGGGATCCGGACGGATTTCGCCTACCCTCAGATGCCGAGTGTGAATTCGTGGTCATTCCAAGACAACGCAAACTACCTATACTACCTACCCTATTCCTCTTCTCCTGAATATAGTGCATTGTCGGGGCACATGCCTATCAAATATGGAGTCAGATAGTGATAGTAAGACCGTCATGAAACGATTGTCCAGGTCATAGCCTAATCAACCCTCACTTCATTATCAGGGCTAGGGTAACTAAGCACCCCTCTCGTGACGACCCGATAGTGTGTTTGTTTATATGTTATAAATTGTATTGTATTGTATACGGGAGAGCCCGTGAATATTCTAAGAATAACACAGGCCAACAGCTGTTTTGGTGCCGGTATATTTAGAGCTGATTTCATATAACTTTGATGCCCTGAATTTTACAACATTTTAGTGAAATATACGTCAAACTATTTTAAGCTAAATCCATGGATATAATAAAAAAAAACTAAAAACGGACTTTTTATTATTATATTATACAAATAATATTATTATATAAATATAGAGCAAAAGGTTATCTATGGGATCAAAAGGATCCTTAATGAGTAGTTTTATTTGTGGTCCGTCAAATATTCCTACATTAATTTTTTCCCCACTCAACTGAGGCATTTTCTCCCTATATATGCAAAAATAGCTGTCGTGGTCACCTCTTAATTATGAATAATTATAAGTTCCCTTCTTCTCGTATCAGACCTTGCATCTATGTCATCAAATGAATACCAGAAAATATGTATCTATGTTTCATTATGTTTAATAAAGGTTATGACGTCAGTGAGAGTGGGGGTAGGAACTGAACTAGTGGGGACCCATCCCCACCACTACTGGCTGGCCTCCTATATAAGCCCCGGCATTAGACAGAATCAGCATAACGAACCGGAGCGTCACTTGGCACACTACTCTCTCCTCTCTCTCTGCACTGGCGCTTGCTGCTCTATTCAAAACCATGGTCTTCTCATTCAACTACCCCTGCACCTCTCTCTCCTAACCTCGTTATGTTTTAGTGCGGCGTTGTCAGACCCCACACCTTCCTAGTGGGAATCTCTGCCTTCTTCTCGCTAAAACTAGCACCTCCTTGGGAGAGACCTCTAACTCGCGGACGTCGGTTGGGGTGACCCTACAACTTTTACCTAGTAGCGTTTCCCACGGCAATCCAGTCTGCTTCTCTCTGGTTCACACTCGCCTTTGGGATCCGGATGGTTTTCGCCTACCCTTAAATACCGAGTGTGAATACGTGGTCATTCCAAGACCACATAAACTACCTATAAACCTACCCTGTACCTCTTCTCCTGAACATAGTGCTTTGTCGGGGCACACACCTTCTAAAGATCTTATGGAGTCAGATCAAAGCAAAGTGAAAGACCACAGGTCCGCCCGCCTTATCTGTTTCTTGGCGCTCACCGGACGACGGTTTTTCTAACCCAGTGGTGTGTTTTATCTTTGCTATCCTAGAGTCACAAGATTCAAGGATATTTGGCCTTTATCTTCTCCAAGTCCAAAGCTATGGTGTTATATTCTTCTTTCTTTTTTGTTGAGTGAGTAATTGGTATTGAACCATATTTATAGATATAACGTATAAGGGTACATTTCAAACTTCGCTGTGAGCTTTCAATGAATAGGCGCCAATCATCCGGAAAATAGACCCATTTTTTCCGCGAGCCCACTAATTTCGAGAAAAATACAAAATGGTCATCTTGAGAGAAGAATAATACAGGAACCAATCCTTGTATATGTCATTTAGAACTGCATAGAATGGAGTTAGAAACGCACATTTCATATAAAACTGCAGGTTAAAAAAAATCTGATCTAAAAACGTAGAGCAGATAGAGAAAACCCGATTTCATATTTAGGTTCAGTGCCACAAATATAAAGTAGCAATAACCAGTTCTAAAACCTACGCACCAAAAAAAAGTACTCAATACTGAAGGTTACCACCATCCGTGCTAAACAAATTATTACGGTAGTAACGGTTCCCACAAAGAAATACTTCCATAGCTGTAATTGAGAAATTATTTAATTTTTGTTTTATTCGTATATGTATATTAATCATTTTTGTACATAAAGCTGCAACATAGAAATATTATTTTGATTATAACATATCACTAATGATAGATTTTTATAGTGACTTTGTAGTTAAAGCGTGGAAAGCATAATCAAAATGAGGTTGTGCCAGAGCTTACTGATGTATTGCTAACTTCAATAAAATGATTACACAGTTATTAATTTATATATAGGATTTTTGGTTACATGAATTTTCACTTAAACAGAATAGTGACACTCACCAACTACTTGTTTGCTGATTTTTCCATTTTTACTTAAAACATAAAGATCCAGTCCCGTCAGTATGAGGGCATGGTCCCAATGCAGAGGATTTGAGTCATCTTCTGGATTTTCTCTCTTTTGCCAAGCACAGAAATTGCCAAGAAATGTGTCAATATCATGAGAACGAATAAGTCCGGCTGGTTCGATATGAAGTATTTCAAGCCTTTTGATAACAAAATTTACTTTCCGACCAAGGGATGGATCATGGTAGAGCATTTGGACCTAAAAAAGAATCTTGTTCATTTGGTTCTGTGCTGTACAGTTGCAGACAAAAAAAAAAAAAAGAGAAGAAAACTATTTTAGATAGAGTACCTATTCCGTGTAAAATATTGGAATATAAATGGCGTTTTGAGTGTTGGTAATGTTATTGTGGCCTTATCTTTGCCGACTAGAAAGGAGTTTAATGTGTGTCCCTGTGTAGAAATGATCTTCAGATAGCTGGTTACTGTGAAATATTCACAGAGCCAGTGGAAGTTTTCCTGGTCCAAAACAAGCTGGTAGTTGGACTGGACCAAAACCCACCAATGATTGTACTCATTTGTATACGATGTCTTTAGGGCAGTTTGACTAGCAGAGCTACAGGTTAAAAAAGTATGGTAAAGCTTAGCATTTATTATATGTTGGATAAAGTATAATGGAATTTGTGGATGAATATGTGTGTAAATTAGTGTTTCTGCACTTGGATCTTGGCAGAGCATAGTATCATGTGTGCAAGTAGTTCAATTTTAATATTTCAGTGTTATTTACACAAATAAATGTTTATTAAAGATCTTAAGTACCATAAATAGTTCTAAATCTGTTATAATATTGAAAAAATTAGAAGAAGTTAAGTACCAAAGTAAATATCTCACTTGAGCGTGTTGATAAGAAATTGTGGTAGTGAAATAATTAATGAATTTACAAAATAAAAAAATAACTTACGGCGTTAACCATTGTCAGAACAAACTTAACCACTTCTCTTTCTGTATCGGCCGGGAAATTGTTTGACATGTGCAGGTAAAGATCCCTGTCTATGAATACTGCAGTTTCAACATGGACTGCACTTGGTTCACCAACAGCTCTCCTATTTCTTCGTGATGTGTATATTTCTTTAGCATTACTAGCTCTTTTTTTAATTACAATATGTGGAAGTTTGTGATATATCGAACGTTTTTTAAATATCTTTCGAAGTGGGTAGATCAAGTAATATATGCCGTTAGATTTCGATAAGATGATTCCACTCTATAAAAGAAAAAATAGTATAATAGATCACCATGTAGAAAATGGTAGTGTTGGTAGCCATCTACTTTTAGCAATAAGTAGCTAAAGTAGCTATATACCCAAACTTTAGGATTGTAATATCGAGAGCATGCTTTTTTAATAGGATTCAACTATAACTTCATTATTTTCATAAAATAAATTTTTTTGTAAAATTTGTTCTCGGGTACATTTAAGATCGCTATATGTTTTAAATAACAAACACGATAGCAATATTTCACGCTACACCAGAATTAGAAATTCTGAACGAAAATGTCCAAGTTCCCAAGTATGTAGTAACTCTTGTACACTTGATGCGCCAGACTTTTATCATTTAGTATTGGGTGTACACACTTTAGTCTGTCATCGTTGAAATTCTCAGTCTGATTAAAACTCATCATTGATCTTAACGTAAAACAATGTCTCAGAGAACTGTAATTTTTATCACTTAATTGATAGATAGATATATTGGTGGATTTAGGGTGGAACTTCGAAATAAAAGGTAGCAAGAGAGGATGAGTAGAGAGAGTCACCCGTTTTGGCAAGAAGAGCTCCGTCGACAATAGTTATACTGTTATTATTATCCGCAAATAGTTGAACACTTCTCCAAGCTCTAGTTAATCACGCGATTACATTTCACCGAGCCATGTTACGAATAACATGCAATCAGTAGAACCCAAAAACGTTATACTTCATTTGAGTAGATATATTTGTTAGGATATCAGCTTAGATTTATGAAAGAGAAATGATAGATTTTTATTGTAAGTGGACCATAAATGGTATAAGAATGATTGTACGCATGAAACTAGTTAGATGTGATAAATTAAGAATAATTTAATAAACATTAGCTACAAGAACATTGATAATATAATAGAAATATAAGGTATATGTAATATGTCAAAGGAAACGGTCTAGCCATTTATGAAGGAATGAATATATTGACTCAATATATCAATAATCAGAAAATACATAAAAAAGGAAAATTATTGGAAATGAAAAATCACGCTAAAATTTGAGAACAAACTTGTATTACAAGTTTAATGAGGGATAAATAAAAATATATGCAGAAGGGGTGATGAATGGTTAATCAGGGAATACTACATTATTAACTTATAAGTGCATATTCTAAATTTGACAAATACGATAGAAAGCACTGTTCAGGTCGCAGGCTTCCAAATAAGAAGCTAATCTGCCCTAAAAGTACATTTGCGCCGATCGTCCGTTTCCGTGCAGGTAAAAAATGGAATTCGAGATGACGCTTCCTTGCATACGCCAAACCCAACCCGAAATATCACCTACGAGTGTACAATCTCTTCAGTTGAAAATAACTTACTCTAAGCTAGTTATGGGAAATTAATAACTGTTAATATCCAGCAAGATATAAAATACTGAGTAGTGGGTTGAAGACCCAGCAAAGTACATGAGCTCAATGTAGACACAGACAGGTTCAATATAAATGAGTACAAAACATGACTTGTAACGTCATACAATTGGAATGTATATTTAAAAATTACTAAATAAAACAACCTAAACAATACATACATGATAAAAAAAAATGGGTGTGTACTAAATGAGTTGGTATAGGTTATTATGGGACTTGCTTAGCTGCAATTATCCACTCAAATTACATACCCGTAAACAAAATCAATTGTGTGGAATCTGAATTATTCCTGTAACTGCTACGCAAAACTGTGTAACTCACAGATTTGAATATTACTTTTATGTTATCTATCGGAAGGGAAGATAAAAACCGTTGAAGATGACGTCATTTTCTTTTTTTTGTCTCGGCACTCAATTTCGGAGAGGTGAATCCAGAGTTGTGGGATGCTATGTGGAAGTGTGGATGGGACGAAAGGACTGCCATGTAGGTAGAAATGAGTAAGAAGTAGTAGGAATTGCAGCGGTATGGATAGGACCTCATTCACCACCTATTATAGGCTTAGGCTATTGAATAGTCTGTTTCGGTCTTACACGGTGAACCGCTCAATGTAATGTACATAGGGATGATTTGATCATTTTTCTGCTTCATTGCACAGTGCTTTTAGTACCGTTGCTGAATATGTACAATAATCGTGAGAGCGTTACCGATATCAGAAAAATGAACAAATTGTTATCGGGTTTATTATAGGAAAATGTTCAAAGAGTGTACTAATTTGTTAGGGGTTGCTTTAACTTAAAGTTATTTGCGGTCTGTGACTTGTTATCTTTTATTATAGCTTAACAGGTATATTTTGTTATTATTAACAACTAATACTAGTGTATTCAATATTATCCACCATTTTAATCATATTTTATATTCTATTTCTGTTTTAGTCCAATAACTATTGTTTAAATATTTTCGTATTTTATATTTATTTTTTAAAATTAATATTATCTCATGTTGGGTCCGTTTTAACACTCCTGACACATACCAAGCAATTATAAAATACCTAGAAGAAACCAAGGCTGATTTTCATACCTACCAACTAAAGCAAGAAAGATCGCTGCGGGTGGTGATTAGAAACCTGCATCCCACAACACCAGCGGACGAGATAGAAAAGGAGCTGATAAGCTTAAGATAGATGGTTCACCAAATTACGAATGTCCTCCGTGAGGAAAGACAAGAAAATGATACAAATATCAAGACACCAATGCCCTTATTCTTTGTGGATCTAGAGCGAACAGCTGGAGTGGAGAAAATCTACGAACTTAACCACTTATACTACACAAGAGTACAGGTCGAAAAGACGAGACATCGTCCAATGCCATAATTGCCAGGCATATGGGCATACAAAATCATACTGCTACCACCCTCCCAGGTGTGTAAAGTGCAGTGGGCAGCACAAAAGTGAAGCAAGGCCACCCGGCAAACTATAAAGGCTGTGAGGCTTATAGAATTCTGAAGTCCAGAAGTGAACAACGTCGTCGTCCTGAAGAAGAAACACCAGCCACAGGTAGCCCAAGAAGCGAGCGCCCCCACCAGAAGTTTGAGGCCTTCAGTCTCTTTTGCTGACGCAGTTCGGAACAGAGAGCAGTCACAGGCATTGCCCACTCCTCCTCCGCAAGTTCTTCTTTCCCAGCACTCCGCTTATCCCAGCAACCAGCAAACTCAATCCCATCCTCAACCACACATCTCGCATATCCCGCCACCTTCAAGCTCTTTAGATCTCACCAGCCTTTTAACCTCATTCCTTACAGAGTTCAGAACCCTAATTACCCCTCTCATTTCCCTTCTTACCAATCTTGTCTCCTACCTTATCCCCGTTAAACAAAATCCATAAGTGGATCCTTCCGACTCCTTATCTATTCACCTTTGGAATGCGAATGGTGTTCGCACCCACACTAACGAACTGACAGCACTACTCCATGACAAAAACATCGATGTAGCTCTTATTACTGAAACAAGACTTACAAGTAAACGACCGTTTACCGTTCGACAGTACCAGACTTATCGAACTGATCACCCAGATGGAAGAGCTCATGCAGGTACCGCTGTCATTGTCCATAACTCCATATCCCATCACATAGTTCCTTTGGTAGCACATGATTTCCTTCAATCCACTGCAGTGTCAATCACCACCCTCACTTTTCCCCTTACTCTAGCATCAGTGTACTGCTCTCCCAATAAATCCATTCCCGATTCCCAATTCATCTCCTTTCTAGACTCCATCGGGCATCGTTTCCTTGTGGGTGGGGACTTTAACGCAAAGCACCAACACTGGGGCTCAAGATCCACAAATACAAGAGGACGTGCTTTGCTGTCTGCACTCACACGGAGACATTGCTCCACTATCTCTCCTGACACAGCCACCTATTGGCCATCAGATCCCAACCGAAATCCTGATCTTGACTTTTTCTTCTACAATAGTTTAGGAACACTAAACTATTCACTCAAGCGCCTCGATGACCTCTCCTCCGACCATAGCCCCTTATTATTAACCATTTCCCTAAATCCAATTCACAAACTGCCTCCTCCTTCATTCATTAGGGGCCCAGTTGACTGGGACCACTTCCGCCTGATTCTTACAGACTCTGTAGACCTCAAAGTACCTCTGAAAAACATCCCAAGACCTAGATGATGCAGTGCATTCCTTCACTACTCTGATCCAGGGGTCGGCTTGGGAGGTATCGTCACCCCATCGTCACCCAAGAATCCACAATCATAATCATTTACCTCAGCATCTCAAAGATCTAATCAAATCCAAACGCCGCTCTAGAGCAGTGTGGCAAAGATCCCGGCATCCTGCTGATCGCCGCTCGTACAATCAGTACTGCCGATTGGTAAAGCGGCGATTGGCATCCTTCCGTTCTGATTCTTTTAATTTCTACCTCTCCTCTCTGTCTACCAGGGATAACTCCCTGTGGAATGTAACTAAAAAAAATCCTAAAGTATCATCCGGTTTCACACCTACTCCGTTGTGATGATGGGTCCTGGGCGGCTTCGGATGGGAATCGGTCAGAGGAATTTGCTCTGCATCTTACCCATACTTTCACACCTCACCTTTCTCATCAAAACCATAATCACAACACAACTGTTGAAGGTTTCCTCACTTCACCTATACCTCTCTCACTTCCACCAAATACTGTTAACTCCTCTGAGGTCAAATACCTTCTGAAAAACTTACCTTACCGAAAATCCCCTGGATATGATCTCCTTACTCCTCAAATTCTCAAACAACTTCCTCCTAAAGCCATAATCTTCCTAAAACCTACATATATAATTGCATTATCCGAACGACGCACTTCCCTCTCCTCTGGAAACATTCCATTATTGTCCTATTCACCAAACCCGGTAAACCACCCAATGACGCCTCATCTTACCGTGCAATACTCCCTATCCTCTCAAAAATATTTGAGAAACTCCTACTAAAACGTCTACTTCCAATTGTTGAATCCAAAAACCTTTTTCCCACTCACCAGTTTGGTTTCCACCAACGGCATTCCACTGCTCAACAAGGCCTTCGCGTTGTTGATCACATCTCCTCAGCCCTTGAAACCAAAAAGTATTGCACTGCTGCCTTTCTTGATTTAGCTCAAGCTTTTGACAGGGTTTGGCACGCAGGTTTGCTCTACAAGCTCAAAAGACATTTACCACAGACCCTTTTCCTAATCCTACAGTCCTACCTTTCAAACCGCTTCTTCCAAGTCCGCTGTGGTTTAGAATACTCTAACTACTATCCCATAAATGCAGGAGTTCCACAGGGCAGTGTCCTAGGCCCCATCCACTATAACCTATACACCGCTGATGTCCCCTCTACTCACAATACCTTCTTAGCCACATTTGCTGATGACACTGCAGTCTTGTCATCCCACCCAGACCCCGACATAGCATCCCATAACCTTCAAAAACACCTTGACGAGATCGAGTATTGGTGCAATCAATGGCGGATCAAAGTTAATGAAGCAAAATGCTCCCACATTACCTTCACCCTTTGTCGCAAGACTTGTCCACTAGTTTATTTCAATTCTATTCCTCTCCCTGTAACCGAGACAGTACGGTACTTAGGCTTCCATCTCGACAAACGGCTGACCTGGAACCCACATACGAGACTAAAAAGACAATAACTAAACAGACGCTTTGGACAACTGTACAGACTACTTCAAAGGACATCCCATCTCTCAATAGAAAATAAACTACTAATCTACAGAGTTATACTTAAACCAATCTGGACATACGGAATAGAGCTATGGGGGACAGCAAAAAAGTCGAACATCAAGCGTATCCAATCCTTTCAATCCAAAGTCCTGAGAACAGTAGTAAATGCCCCTTATTACGTTAGCAACAAAACCCTTCATAACGACCTTAATATACCCTACATTGTAGAACTCATCCCTTCCAAGTTTATGAAATTCCACAGTAGCCTTTCCAACCACCCTAATCCTGTAGCACAGTCATTGCACTGCGCCACTCATCCCTATAATCCTCCTTGGAGACTGAAACGGCAGTGGCCTCGTGACCTGCTATAATCGCGTGACAGTTGGAGTCCTGGCAATGGCCAGTTTCTCCAATCATGTCCTATTGTATGAATGAGCGAGTGAATGATGACTGTAAATATGGTATGAATGAGATCATTTATCTGTATTATTATTGCCTTATAAAAGGCAGATTGTAATTATTGCACAATAAAGATTGAATACTGTTTATTTTGATATTAATCTGTGACATGACATACTGTTTTGAAACCCCAGCTCCAAAGTTACTAGGATATGTAAAAAAAATTTTTATAAGCAATATTATTTTCCATTTCCTTATTTTTTTTTTTAATTGACTATATTCAGATTAAAAAGTTTATTGATGTTGTTTTTTCGTACAAGCTATTAAATATTTTTTAATATTTATTAACGACTTTCTATCACACATTCACATTCTACATTCAACAAAAAGATAACTGAATATAGTGGAACCGCTACTTTTAACAGCCCTGTGGGCTTAATATCCCCCCAACTCCTCCCGAATCCCGACTTGAAAACTCTCGGAGTTTGAAGAAGGACAAGTGATTATTTTAATTAATACAGAATGTATTTATGAAGAATTATATAAACAAATTTCTGATTGGTACTTACGATCCCATGACAAAGAAAAAGTGCAGCTCTACCAGGCGCCGTGAAGTGACACGATGGCTCAGCGATGTCTGGGCTGAGCAGAAGGGTAGTGTTCTCTCTGCGAGATAAGATGACCAGATCTGGATCAAGTAGACCTTTTGTAGGAGTCAAGTTAACAGAGAGCCGTTCGCCGTGGATAGTCAAGTCCAATTGAGGCTGGTTCGATAACCGCGCATCGTGCCATAGAAATTCCACACCTTCTAATTGCCATTAATAATATTAATAAACTTATTATTAACTATTCAAATTTATTATAATAGATTTGGGAATTACCATTTTCTTCTGAACCTATGTAAGCTTTCCATTCTTCATCAGTCAGAACTTTGGTTAAATCGTCCTGTACAATAGAAAGAAAAAAATATTTATGAATTTATTTTACTTTGTAGTGTTTTATTCCATAGATATCGGCAATCATGTAAATGATATTATTTCAATTTCGAACCCTGGAAGGTAGAAAAAAAACTAAGTTCCTGTGGTTGTGGTAAAAAAATTAAAAAATATGGGAAAAATAATCAGTTTTTTTTGATAAAGGTAAAGAGTGAAAAATGGCATAATTGAATATACTTACCTACTATAATTTTTAATTAGTATTCGGGTGTTGATATCTCGTACATTTTTAATTATTTCGAAATATTCTTTTTTAAACTTTCAACATTTTGGTCATCTACTGTCAAATCGGGCCTGATTTTCAATGCACTACAAGACAATATATTTCCCTATACTGTCCAATAATTGTTAAAAATTTATCTGGAAGTTTATCTATTCCAAGAATTAGCAATGAAAAAGTAGCTTTAATTATCAATAATTACTAAGATACTAAGTTTTAAATGGGCAGTAGTTTGAAAGGATTTTCTAAGAACACACAGCAGTCAGTGCAGCTGCTGGGAAGTTTTTTCTTCACAGTGAGAATAGAATTACTTTTCTCACAGCCACAGGAAAAGATCTTCAAGAAAGATTAATGTACAGTTACACTGCCCGGCTGGAAGGGCAACGGACTAATACAGACATATTTAGCTTTGCTTGAGTTGAGAAACCATTCTCATTTCATAAGAAAATTGTTATATATATATTTTGTTTATTTTCAGATTGACTATACCACGGATTTTATAAAAATGTGCACTCAAATAAAATTATATCTTCACTTAATATATTCAATAACAATTTCAATTTATATTATACCATTTATTCTAGAATGATTTAACAAATAAAACATGCTTTATGATTTTTGAGTGCTAACAACATTATGAGCACATAAAAAGTGAAACAACAGCATTCAGTATATTTGTTAAGTGCACTTTGTGTAACACTTTTTTTCATTTACGCCTACCTCCAACCTAACCTGCACCTACCTCTTATCTTGAACTCAGTGCACTGTTGGGAGACACACCTTCTAAGATCAAATGGAGTCAGATAAATCAATGTTGGTACCCGTCCCTAAACAGTTGTCAAGGTCATAGACAGCTTAACTCATTTTCCGCCAGCAGGGTTAGGTCTGTAAGAACCCCTCGTGATGGCCGGACTACTGGTGACCCTGTCGTGATATTAAGAAGGATTTAAATCATCATGCACACGATTTTCGTCCGTCATAAGTACGGTGACATGTCTCAGACTTGCAAACTTCCAGAGTTTTATGAAGAATACCCCCGACTGTGGTTCCTATTGGCTGAGAACATGGTCTCAGCAAACCAAATTTCTTCGTCTAATGCCAAATCTAAGCACATTTATGCTCAGCTCCCCTTCAGGGGTCTGACACAAGTTCTCAAAGACCTGAGTGACCGCCCCTTTGAAGATTTAAAGGCTCGTCTGATCGAAACATACCGCCAGAGTCATGACAGGCGCCTCGTAGGGATACTAGGAAAGACTCAACTTGGAAACCAGAAGCCCTCTCATATGCTCCAACATATGGAAACACTCGCCGGCCCCTCAATGTCGCAGGATGTCATTAGAACACGCTGGTTACGTGCCTGCCAGACAGGGTCTGTTATACCCACTTGTGATGGCCCAAGACAGTGCTTATCTTACTATCTTATTACGTTTGTTTTTCACTTTGGAAAATGGTTGTAGTGTCCGCTAACTACATAAGATAAATCACCCTATACTATATAATATATATATTGTAAATTAGTTTAAACGTATAATTATTAATGTAAATAATATTACAAAACCATAAGTCATAACAGTGTAAATATTGTAAACAAGAAAAGACGCAGCTGCAAAAAACTAGCTCAGAGGCCCCTGCAGAGGGAGTCAGGCTGCTCCTGGGGCTGGGTGGTTCCTGGTCTAGAACATTCAAGTGTCATCCAACCCTGCAATGCGGTTTGTCAGAATAAAACAATGCCCTATTGGCTGGATGCGATTGGCCAGAATAAAACCACAGCACATTGGCTACTTGGGGCTATATATACCCCCTAGTTTTAGCCGATAAGTCATTCTAACTACGGCTCTCTGGACTGGCACTTGCAGCTGCACTGATGTTTGTAGATTTGGCCTTCTCATTTATGAAAACCTCTGCATCTCTCTTTCCTAACCTCGCTATATTTAGTCCGGCCTCGTCAGACCCCACACTTTCCTAGTGGGATTCTCTGCCTTCGTCTCGCTAAAACCAGGACCTCCTTGAAAGAAATTTCTTCCTTGCGGACGACGGTCACCTGGGGCCCTACGAACTTTACCTAATAGTGTCTCCCCCAGTGATCCAGACTGCCTCTCTCCGGTTCACACTCGTCTTTGGAATCCGGACGGTTTTCGCCTACCCTCAGATACCGAGTGTGAATTCCAAGACCACATAAACTACCTACAATACCTACGCTATATCTCTTCTCCTGAACATAGTGCAAAGTCGGGGCACATACCTATCAAAAAATGGAGTCAGATAGTACAGTAGTAAGACCCATATATGAAGCAATTGTCCAGGTCATAGCCTAATCAGCCCTCACTTCATCACTAGGGTTAGGGTAACTAGGCACTCCCTCGTGACGACCCGACAATGGTGATTTGTGAATTATAAACGTGTAATACGGACTGCTTTGACTTGAGAAGTGAGGGAGGATGAGGCTACTTTTACGCTACGACGAGATGGAAACACCTTTAATAGACGACAAGTTGGTGAAAGTTTGTAAACTGACAGTTTCAATGAGAGTATCAACAGGAGTTAAATTAGTTTTAACATTAATTACAGCTTGACAAAGGACTGCCGGGGCTGTATCGATCACTGGAACAGCTGATGGCTTAGTTTAGAGTTAGAATTCTATGGACTATCCACAAGTGACCTTTCTTTCTACGCGTGTGGCGTATGACACTACAAGCTAAACCGAAAATATTCGAATGCTTTGAGTTTCCGAAAGAGAGATAAGATGGTGTCAGCGCTGGGAGGCAAATGTAGATTCCGGGGGCAGAGACAGTGAAGCCGTCTACAGGTTCGCTTTCATCCCAGTCTCAGATACTGAGTTAAGGGTCAGAGTGAGGACATTACCATTCATACTTTTTTTGACAATTAGAGGTGACAAGTCTAATAAAAAATGGTGCTGAGAGGTGAAATAGTGTTTTCTAGAAGATATATTTTTATATATATATATATTTTCTATAGATAGAGTGGTTATGTGCGGTGGTAAGATACTTATAATAAAAAAGTCAAGGATAAATTCATCACTATTTTGATTCGTGACAACGAATTTAAAATTGCGATCGTAGCTTAATTACTTTAATAATTACAATCAATAAATTAATTAAATAAACATTGATCTTGCCTGATATTTGTCTCCTACTAGAATGAACAAGTCTAGCTAACAAAGTTTTTAACTGTTACGTACTATGGCTCATAAATTGAAATAACATCTTCTTAACCACAGCAACTTTCGGTATACGAGTAACACTAGGGTCTACATAATTGTTTTAAAATACAATATCAGCTAGTTAATTTCGATTTTAGCATTCTTTAATAACCTATTGATGCCCTGAACGGGGAAAGTATGAAATATCATATTTGGGTCAGCAACGAACTGATGGGGGCGCAAAAACTCTTTATTTCCTTGTTTAGTGCATTAAATTTTAGTAAATCAGACATTACAAATGGTAAGGCTTTATTGTGCTAAATAATAAAATCTTGACCCCCGGAAATAAATGTGCAAAAATTATAAATAATTAATAATACCTAAGTTATTTACATTAATCAACGTGTGTCGTGTCGCTATCTGAATCCTTCCTTCAGAATTAAACGTAAATGGGGATACAAATAGTTAACTTATACGGGCAAAATTATCTGTTTAGCATCGTTAATTACAACCATTTCTTGAAGACATTGTTGCTTAGCTTGACTTCTGGCCTGTTCAGACACTTCAGTCGAGACACCTAGGAAAGGTGGAAAGCATCTCTCACCATCCACAAGATTATTAGAATAATGTACAAATATATAATGGTTGGTATATATAATGAAACGAAATTATTTTGGTAGTGGTAAAGTATATTGAATTATGGCATGCAGATTGGTAATATGTGGTGTTGGTTAGTAGGGGCTACATTAATTGGTTGGCCTTGTGAGTACTTATCTAGTAAGTGGGTGAACTATAATTGTAAAGCATAGAAAGATAATATGAAATATAGAATAATACTGCTCCATATGCTAATATGATTCTGGTCCATGGAGCCCTCGAGCGCAGAGGTGTTCCTCGGGAGTCTGTTCCTTTCGGTTAGCGTTCGCTCATGATGCCGGTTGTAGTGACCCTAACTACATAAGTGTTAAATCACCCTATACTCTGGTGCATATATAATGTATTGTAATTAGATGTAAAACATGGTTTTCTAGTAATAAATCCTGGAGGGGCCGGTAGTCGTAAAACAAGTAACAGAGGGTCGAAGGTCCAGCAATAAACCTGAGAGGGTAAGGCACCTGACTGTCATAAAACAGAACCGGGCAGACCTAGGGTCGCCTCTAGGCGGTCATAAAACCTAAATAGGTGAGTCCCTAGCAGCCATAAAACACACCCTTTTAGACCAACAGTCATAAACCTAAGGGGGATTGGCCACCTGGGCATCATAAAACATACCTCTTTCAGCCGACTTCGCCTTCCACTAGGAAGGGGAAATAATATTTAAATCAGGGGGTTTCACCCTGTAGGACCACTCTTTCCCAGTCTCTTCATCTCCTCAGCCGCTTTACGCCAGGGTCTCTTGGCCCTGGAAGACAGACACTTAATCTCCTCATCAGCCTACTCTCTCTTCAGCGCGTCTTAGCCCGTCACCCTATTTCTCAGCCACCTGGCAGACCCTCTGGCGTCTTGACCTGTTACGCTGCCGGGCCCTCGCCCGAACTCTGATAAATTGTCTTATTCTTCATGGAACTTCTGTACCTCTTCTCTTGAACACAGTGTATTGTCGGGACACATCCCTATCATAAAAAATGGAGTCAGATATTAACGCCGACATGGAACAATGGTCCATGTTATAAACTACAACAATCCGCACTTGTCACCAGAGCTAGAGTGATTAGGCACTCCTCTAGTGGCAACCCGACACCGGTGTTTGAGTATACCTAGTGACGGGGTAACGAGAAATGTGGCGATCATAGCGTCAACGTTCTGTTCTCCCAAGTGCCACTGGCCCACATTATGGATATGCCTTGTGTTGGTGTCTATAATTTAGAGTCTTCGAAGTAGTCAGTTCTGGAACTTAAATTAATTTTTGCAGCCAGTTTTTGGGATTTCGTTCTACTACCGTCACATCTATCGAACTTGGTCACTTTCAGCCATATTATTTTTCATTGAATAATTTTAACTCCAATTTTATAATTCGGACAGTTTCAAAATTTCAACCACCCTCAGCCTCAGTTAACTTGAAATCTCTTTTGGGTATATTGCTAACATTTTTAGAGCCTAGTTTCAATTGTAAGAGTTTTCGTTTTGACGGGTATATATTCAGTGTTTAAAACACAAACAGGTACGCGATCAATTAATGTGATTCCTCTTTAAGAACAGATACTAAACATCGTATTCAAATTTCAAGCACATGTATTCTCGTTAAATGAAACGCCAAATTTTGCAACTTGAATTTAAATTTTCATGTATATAGCAACGGCTTTCGAGCGACTGACCGGAGTAGATGACGATTACCTGTTAGTTAAAAAAAGTTCTTAGTTGTATGTTCTTTCGTTGAATGGATCCGTCGCCAGCTCCTAGCCTACTCTGGTTCAGTAATTATTGATCGGGCCGTAGAGATATTGATTTTTATAACTTACTTAATATTATACGAAAATATAAACTTTCAATTATTAATTAATTGTTGTATTTCCAAATATTATTCTTTAGTTTCTCTATCCATAAACGTTTTTAATTTGTACATAATCATAAGGTAAAAATTATAACTTTAAATATTTAGTTACTTTTGACCTCTAACCTGAGAAAGCTTAATTGTTTTAAAAGAAGAGGATTTGAGAGAATTAGTTAAGAGGTAGACCTACTTCAGAGGTAGAAGGCGATACCTTCACTTTGGTAGTGATCGCATTGTAGACCCCAAACTATGTGAACTGATCGATCCATTCGGTATCCTCAGATTTGCAAGGGCCGTGGGCCTGTCACATATATAGGACAGGGACATGGACGGCGCACAATAGGTCTCACTGAGGCCGCGGTGCACAAATGCCGGAACAAAATAATAATAATAATAGACCTACTTTCTTTGTGAGTTGATTTTTTTTCTCCACATACTGTCCGTTGTTATATTTTCCCCAAAAAGGTAATCCGGAGTGTTGTACAATACACATAGCTTTAAAATACGTTGGACACGCATACAACAAACAAACGAAACACAATTGCTCAGATACCTTTTATCAAACACTATAAAAAATTCACAAGATTAACTGTTGGGAAATTTGCGATTCTAGCTGACATTAATTTATATAGTTTTGATGCGTTGAGCTCCTGCTTTACCTAAGAGTGGTTCTAAGGTTATGGTCATTAGGCTTTTGAAACACGCGGATGTATGGTCTGTACACCACATTGTTTTAGATAAAATATTCTCACGGGGTTTCCAATCCGGAATAAAATAGGTTATTGTTATTACTGATTATAAACTAATTGAGAATGTATACGTTTTGTAGCTTTGCATCACCAGCTTTTCATTTCTTTTCAGAAATGAACGTTTGAAAATTCCTCTACTCTTTTCATGGTCAGTGTCGAACTGTTCAGAAATTTCATTAAATCTCAGGAGTCTATCATGAATGAGCACTAGCGTCTAGCATTAATCATAATAATGATCTCCCCTCTCTCTCACACTCCCTCCCTCTCTTCCTCCCTAACAAATATTCCTTAAGAATGGGGAAAAGTGACCACCAAATATTAATTCTCAACAACCAGACAATCCCTTTGTTAAACACATTTTGGCTTCTCTTCCACCCACAACACCCCACTGTGCAGCGGGGTCTTCGCATTGTGGAACACATTTCTGCAACCCTGGAGAGTAAGCACTACAGCACTGGTACAATTTTTCATGTACCGAGTTCAGTATACGCGACTTATTCTCTTTAACTCTCTACCCCACCCGTCATCTGACACAGAATGTTACCTTGGATTCTACCTTGACAAAAGACTTGGGACTTGGAACCCACACACACGACTCAATAGACAATAGCTCAATCGAAGTTGCAGACAGCTACATAGGCTGCTAAACAGGAAATCCTACCCTTCAATAGAAAAATAAATACTTATTTACCATCTTAAAACCAATCTGGACTTCCGGACTTGAACTTTGCTCATCATAAAAGTTCTCAAACATCATGAGCAGCTTTATTTATCCGAAGTCCATAAAACAATACAAAATTATCTACACATTCTAATCCCACTGCCAGATCCATAACTTGGATTCTCCCTTCACCTCGTAGATTGAACCCGCAATCATCTCGAGATATATAACAATAACTGTCCAGAATCATCCACTTATGTACGGGGCGTCAGCGGCTCTCGCACTCACTCTACCTGTACTGATACTATCTAGCAGTAATGTGGCTGCAGGAGCAGTGTGGGGATCTCGCTTCCTTCTCCTTTGCTCGAGAGGTGTCAGGTGTGTTTGGGGGATTCCTAGGCTTTGTATACAAGTCTATAATGTATGTGTGTATATTGTAAATACATTATAAATGAGAAAGCGAATACAATATTGTATGCATGGTATGAACAAGATCATTTATCACAATTGCCTATTATTACAACAAATTGCAAATTGTGTTAATAAATAAAGATTAAAAAAAAAATTTAATTAGCAGAGCCTCCAACCATTTTAAATAGGATCTAGAAGGATATGGTACATGTGTTCATTAAAGTGTTTCGCACGTGAGCACGCGCTGGGAATATAAACAGTTCAATAATCTAAAAAAAGGCTAGTGAGGATGCGGAACGGCGGGCGATGCCACCATGTCCTTGTTTTATTACAATGCTCCCTCCCTGTATCCTATATAGATCTTCTCGCATGGCATCACACGTGATATGATACGGATATGCTATTTCATAATATGCATATCCTACCTGTACAGTATTCCATACCTTCTCATAATCACATCTCGTTATCATAGGGCGGATTCTTATTTTCTAACAAAAACAAAATATATATAACAGATATAGTTATTTTTATCAAATTATACAGACATTTTTATAGTGGTATTTCCCCACTAATATCTACTATAATTAATAATTAACAGGAAATGTAAAAATTACATACAAGATCAGAACTCAAATCCGGGATCTCCCTAATCTACTCGGGGGATCTACCAAACTATCCTATCTCGAGCGATGATGACTTTTCCAGTATGAATCCTCCTTTACCTAACTTTCTTGTAGATTGTACGCAGCTAACCCATTGGGCCCAGAAAATTGTAATTTTGATGAAACTTTAACCTTGTATGGTTTAAATTTGTTTAATGGTCGAAATGGTAAAAATGCTGGAAATGTTTCTTGTCTTAGTAAGCCTACTGTGAAACATAAAATTTTAGATGAAAGTCCAATTTGATATGAGGTGTTAACGCTTATCATTTGCATTATCAATATTTAAGGATAATATTGTCGTAGCGACCGCTAACTACATAAGATAAATCACCCTATACTCTATTGTATATATATTGTAAATTAATTTAAACAAATGTAAATAACATAAATAAGTAATTGTAAATGTGTAAACAATAAACATGTCACAGCTGCAAGCCGGGTACCCAACCCCTACCCTACAGCAGGTAGAAACGATCATGCTGGATCATTCCCTTCGGCTGCCTACACAAAGCCCGACGGCATACTTAGATCTTATTAGTTACAACAACGAGGGAATTGATTAGGCCTAACGAGCCACCACTAACTATAAATAGGGGCAGATCTCGGGCTGTAATTCATTCTCCTCCTAGCAAAGCTACTCGACTTGTAGCTGCGACGGTATTCAAGAATTTGGTCTTCTTCCTTATGAAAAACCTCTACATCTCTTCTCTCCTAACCTCGCTATGTTTTAGTCCGGCGTTGTCAGACCCCACACCTTCCTAGTGGGAATCTCTGCCTTCGTCTTGCTAAATCTAGCACCTCCTTGGGAGAGACCTCTCCCTAGTGGACAACGGTTGTCGCGGCCCTGCAAACTTACCCAACAGTGTCCCCCGTGACAATTCAGTCTACCTCTCTCCGGTTCACATTCACCTTTTCGATCCGGGCGGATTTCGCCTACCCTCAGATACCGAGTGTGAATTCGTGGTCATTCCAAGACCACACAAACTACCTACCTACCTACCCTATACCTCTTCTCCTGAACATAGTGCATTGTCGGGGCACATACCTATCAAAAAATGGAGTCAGATAGTAAAGCCGTCATGAAACGCTTATCCAGGTTATAAACTCAAACAACCCTCACTTGTCACCAGGGCTAGGGTAACCAGGCACCCCCCTCGTGACGACCCGACAATTGTATTTTAATATGGTATTTAAGTGACAGATAATTAATTTCGTTTCAATGGGATTTATTGTTTATTAGTTTGGATAATTTTGAGTTCTATCACGTGTAATACATCTAGCTATTTCGTACTGAGCTTTCTTTTATTTTATTAAATTTTTGATACTTTTATAAATAGATTAGTCCATTTTTTTTGTATTTATTTTATTAATAATTTTGAAGTATTAACATTTTGTGAAGTACCATTGGAGAAGATGAATAGTTCTGCAATGTGTGATCCCGGTTGCTCAAGGATTAAGAGCTGCCTACAGCGCAGTCTTCCCCTGAAGGCGTCCTAATAACTGCCCGCTTGTAAATGTCGCATTGCTCCCATCAACAAGACTTCACGAGCACCGGCCACGTAACTAGTAACCGCCTTAGAGAATCTTTCATTATTATTATCATCAGTATTAGACTTGATCATTAATAACATCATAAACTTGGACTTAGTTTTATTTATTTGTAAATTATAATAAGTTTCACATTTTTATGTCCTATCAGAGCTCTGATGTTCAATGTATATTTTTTATATTTCAAGATTTCATTTTTTTTGTTAACTAAATAAAGTTCATGTGATCAGGATAATTTTGAGCTTTGTTGTGTCTATTCATTTGACCCAGTACCTATTTTGCGGGAGATTAAACACAAAGAAGACGTGAAAAATGTAGCGATTTCCGTAAAACATATTTAAGTGTTGCTAGTTTATTAATAATTTGGTATTGAGAAAATCTTATTATTGAAATATACATGATGCTTCTATATAGTGTTAAAATTACAATCTGCCTTATTAGGGACATAGCTAATTGTGATAAATGATCTCATTCATACCATATTTACAATTTTCATTCATAGAACAGTCTAGAGACCTGCCATCGCATTTTCCCTCGCATGCGAAAGAGGAAGCGGATTCTTGGGAAGTCCTACATGCTCCTCCATCAGCCACTTCACCGGATATGAGCCAGTGAAGGCTGACCAAGAGAGCGAGACAACAGACGCTCAGGACATGATTGGAGAAACTGACCATTGCCAGGACTCCCACTGTCACGCATTTATAGCAGGTCACGAGGTCACTGCCACTATAGTCGCCGAGGAGGATCATAGGAATGAGTGGTGCAGTGCAATGACTGTGCTAGGGGATTAGGGTGGTTGGATAGGTTACTATGGAATTTCATAAACATTTACATGAGTTCAAGACTGTAGGGTGTATTAAGATCGTTATGAAATGTTTTCTTACTGACGTAATAAGGGGCATTAGTTATTATTCTCAGGATTTTTGATTGAAATAATTCGATACGCTTGATGTTCGACTTTTTTGCTGTCCCCCTAGCTCTATTCCTTATGTCTTGATTCTTGTGATTATAACTTAGTAATTTATTTTTTATTGAGAGATGGGATGTCCTTTGAATGTCTGTACAGTTGTCCAAAGCGTCTGTCTAGCCTCGTGTGTGGGTTCCATGCCAGCCTTTTGTCGAGATGGGAGCCTAAAAAACCGTACTGTCTTAGATATAGGAAGAGGGATGGAATTAAAAAATAACTACTGGGCCGGACTTGCTGCTTAAGGACTTAAGGTAGGACTGTGAGATTAGGAAAAGGGTGTGTGGTAAATATCTTTTGAGCTTGTAAAGCAAACCTGCGAGCCAAACCCTATCAAAAACTTGAGCTATGTCAAGAAAGGCTCCAGTCCAATGCTGTTTGGCTTTAAGGGCTAAGCATATGTAATCAACAACGCGAAGCAACAAGGCCTTCAGGAGTGGACTATCGTAGACAGAACCCAAACTGACGAGTAGGAAAACTTCTGGATGGACGTTTTAATAGGACTTATTCAAAGATTTTTGAGAGGATATGGAGGAAGAAATTAGACGGTAAGATGAGGTGTCATTGGGTGGTTTACCGGGTTTAGTGAATTGGACAATAATGGAATGTTTCTAGAGGAGAGGAAAGTGCGTCGTTCGGATAATACAATAGTATGTGTAGGTTAGGCAGATTATTGCTTTAGGAGGAAGTTGTTGGAGAGTTTGTGGAGTACCGAGATCATATCCGGGAGATTTTTGGCAAGCTAAGTTTATCAGAAGGTATTTGACCTCAGCGGGGCTAACGGGTTTTGTTGGAAGTGAGAGAGAGATAGGTGAAGTGAGGAACTCTTGGAGTGAAAGTACGGGAAATATGCAGAGCGAATTCTTTCTACCTTTCCTCATCAGAACCTCCCAGGAACCATCACGACGGAGTGGGTGTGAAAGAGAATGATATTTTAGGATCTTTTTAATTAAATTCCCCTTAAATTATCCCTGGTAGACAGAGAGGACACGTAGAAATTAAAAGAATCGGATCGGAAAGATCAGTAGCCGCTTTACCAATCTGCACTAATTATTGTACGATCAGCAGAATGTCGAGATCTTTGCCATACAGTCCCCGAGTGGCCTTTTGATTGGATTAGGTCTTTGAGATGCTGTGGTAAAGGATTTCCGTTGTAAAATTTTGAATGACGGCGGGATTCAATGACTCAATGACGGCGGGCCCATTTGGATACTGCATCGTCTAGGTCTTGATATGCTTATTATTGAAATAAAATTATAATATACTCTATAGGGCAATAAGTAATTTTGATCAATGATCTCATTTAGCATATATTTACAGTTCGGAATTCACTTAAACGCATGATTATCACCTCTCTCCTAGAAGAAGTGGAGGCTAGGAAGATCCTTCACGAACCTCTTTAAGGACTTCTTTCCTCACTGTTAAGAACCTCACACTTGTGTTGACCACCACCACACTTACACATTTGAGAAAGTGGTAAGTATCATGGTTTTCCCTGACACCTGACAATTGTGACATTGGTTGCCACGCTTTGGGTACTGTTTTTCTACCTGAATTATGATATAATACAGTTTATTTAGTTCGTAGATTTTGTATACCACAGGTGTTGGTTCCAGATCTAAGGAAAACGGCGGTAGCGAATTTTCACAGCTTCATCTCGTTCTCTTTCCACCCAACGTATGTTAGTGATTTGCCGAATTTTGATTTCTGGATCTGTGAGCTCACCTTAGAAGACGATGAATGATAGAAGGAAGCACTGCATGCAGTGAAGCGGGGTGCAGATTTGTGATCCTGAGTATACGTGTGGATACTTCTCACTTGTACAAGTTGAGTCGTGAGTGCACGTCGAAAATTACTAGAAGCTGTCGAACACCCTCCGCTATGGTGAAATTTGTGTAGTTTTGTCTGTTACCCTTTTGTTTTGTTTCTGTCCCTGCCAGTGCCTGTTGTGATCTGGTTTTCATATGACCCCCTCTCTGTAAGATGTATGAATAATTTCTAGCACACACACTGAATATTTAAAATCCAGTAATTCCATTTACGTCAAAAAGCCAACGAAAATGGCCCGTTAAAACAGTTTTCAACATGTTGTAGAGAATGTTGAGTGGCAGAACGATATGGAGAGGTTGTTATAATAGAATGGTAAATGCGCAGAACTCGGAGCGATAATATTAGGTACAAAGATTAGTTCGATGCAAACATCATAAACCTCTACATTTACTTCATAGTTCCTATAACCTCTTCATTATAATCTATAACCTAGATAATACGAAATCTATTTATGGGGATATTATTGAGTATTGGGTACGTAACAATTGAATACATAACAAATCAGGTGAGATAAATAGTGAAGGAAAAATATTTCTGAAGGCTGTGTCATGCAGGGATAGCACAGATATTGAACATCCAACTAGGTAGGGATGGGGGAGGTTCCGAATTAGAGCCCAAGCCGGATATTCAAAATATTATTTCTTAGGCAAGCAATTAATTTTATAATCATGGAATCAATATTGCAAAACTATCAATTACTAATCGCTTCTTCATAAAAACTAAAATATCGTCGTAAACATACTCAATTATTTCCGACCACATGATTTCTATAATTAGCACTAAACAATTTTTCAATATCATATATTTTTATGTTTTTTGCAAGTTTGCGTTATATTCCCTTAGAAGTTTAGAAAAAGGGGACAATATAGAAAGGGAAAATCGAGATACAGAATGATTTTATTTTAAAGTTTTCAGTTGACTCTCAAGATAGTTTTATACTTCAGTTGTCATATCACTGATCCTTGGATTTAACTGGCAGGCAAAAACTTAGATATAGTAATAATTTTTACATAAATTGTCCAAGAATGTACAATGAGTTTAGCGAAAGAAAAGGCGACATAACATTATTGCCAAGAGCCGTTTCCTAAGCCATTTACCACGCTTTGTCGTTACTGGACAAATAATACTGTAGAAAGGCAATATGCGGCAGTCTCCCTAAAAACATGCCTTTCAAAACCCGGAGAAAACAAAAATTAACTTTTTTTTTTTCTCTTAATAAGTGAACAAGCGGAGCTATCTTTAACAAATTATCGAAAGAGAGATTGTTTTCCAACTATAGCTGTTGATTGATAGTGCGTACGAATGCCACACGAGATACTTTTCAAGCGGTTTCAAATCAATTTTTGATTCCTTCATGAAATCACTGTATGTTTTTTACAAATGTCCAGGATTTTCGTCTTTCGTGTGTCCGTTTGTTCTACGAAAGTGGTAAACAAAATCAGTCATACGACCTAAAATACATTATTATAGATATAGGGCTGTATCACATCAAAATATGCTGATTAGTTCAGGGCTTAAAAAATGTAAGCGTAAATATAAAAAAAGTCGTAGTTTCTCTAGTCCCAGCTCAGAATCTATGTAAGATTTAAAGTTATGGTTTATGGCTTAAGATAGTAACACATATATTTTTTTTTAGAAAGTCTTTTAACTAAAATAACATTACAATCTACCCTATAAGGAAATAAGTAATTAGGGTCAATGATCCCATTCAGCTTATAGTTACAGTTCAGCATTAACTCACGCATCTATATATTATATAAAAATACAGTCATGGGACACCTCAATCCCAATCTCCAAGAAAAAGTGGAGGCTAGGAAGATCCTTCACGAACCTCCCTCCGCAGTATCACTGGATACCAGCCATTAAAAGCTAAGCAAGAGCATTAGAGCCACAGGCGCTTAGAACATGATTGGAGAAACTAAATGTTGTTATGACTCCCACTGCCATGGATTTATAGGTTATGAGTCCATTGCTACTTTAATCTCCAAGAAGAACTATAGGGATGTGTAGTGACTGTGTGATAGGGGATTAGGGTGATTTTATAAATTTTGGTGAAATTGTATGAACTTAGAAGGAATATCAATGACGTAAGGTATATTAAGATCGTTGGATTCTGTTGCTGATGGAATAAGGGGAATTAACTATTGTTCTCAGGACTTTTAATATAAAGATTTCGATGTGATTGACGAGAAATAAAGAAAGAGGAATGTACTCAAAAATAACTAACGTTCACAACTTGCGATGGTTAATGTAATGTGGACACATTTTCCTTTTTTAAGTTTGATCCGCGTTTGGTTCCGCCAATGCTCAATGTCGTTAAGGTGTCTTTGAAGGTTATGGAATGCTGTTGGTGGTTTACCAAATTTTTTGAAAAGGACAGTAATAGAGGGCATCCAAAGATTAGGAAAGTTCCTTCCTTGGACAGCAAGGAGAAATAGGAATTAAAGGATTCTGATCGGAAAGTTGAAAAATGCCGTTTTTCTAATCCCTAATGATGATTGCACTAGCGGTGATGAGCAGAATGCCGGGTTCATTGCCACACAGTTCTCGAGAAGTGTTTGGGTTGGATTAGACCTGTGAGGTTCGGAGGTTAATGCATTTCTTCGCGTATTTTGGATGACGATTCCTACCAAGCATTTGATTGATGAGAGTAGTAAAATAATGCACATCATCGTCTAGGGCAATAATGGAGCTTCCAGCCACTAGCATCATAACTCACTCAGCCCTTTATAAATATTTGTGTAGCGACCGCTAACTACATAAGTTATGTCACCCTATACTCTATTGCATATATATTGTAAGCAAAAGTAAAATAACAGGAACTAAATGTATAGTAATTAAATGTAAATCATTGTAAAAGTTTTAAGCAATAAATGCGCGGAAGCCGGCAGTCATAAACAAGTCATAAAACTAAAAGGGTCTGTAGCTGGCAGCCATAAACAGCCAGGTACCTGCCGGCCTAAAAGCCAGTTGGGCAATAGTACCACCTGGCAGTCATAAACAGTCCTTTAGGGGGCGAGGGTGTAACGTAATCGGGTGGCGGTCGCATTTCCTCACGCCAGCCTAGGCCCTCCCCCCCATAAGCAGGAACGATATTTAAACTAGGGCGTTTGGCCCTGTAAACTAGTCTCTTCTCATCCGCCTCTGAGTCTATCGCGGCCTTTACTCGATGACGCCTTACGCCAGGGCTCCTGGCCCTGGAAGTCAGTCTCTCAGTCTCCTCATCCACCTCTGAGTCTCTCACCCGTCTTTTAGTCTCCTTGCAGACTGGGGACCTGTACCCGTGACTATGCTTGTTTAGTTTCCGCTCGAACTCTGAAAACTTGCATTATTCCTTATGAAACCTCTGTACCTCTTCTCTTGAACATAGGGCATTGTCGGGGCACATACTTATCATAGAACGGAGTCAGATAGTAACGCCATCCTGGAACGATTGCCCGGGTTATTAACTCGAAAAATCTGCACTTGTCACCAGGGTTAGGGTGATCAGGCACCTCCCTAGTGACAACCCGACAATTTGTAATATTATTTATAATAAATGATAATAACTTGAAAACAAAAAGAAAATATGTTTGGTCTGGATCGATGATTTTGTCCACCTTTCGTTGTCTACAGGTATATCGTGGCAGATAGATAAAAAAACCCATTTATTTTACATCCTTAATTAATAATTAAAAACTCTAATGATACCTCTTATTAGATCTGCCTATCCACTGGCGTGATATAACATTAATATAAATAGACGTGCTTGAGAAAAAACACATATTGTGAAGAACCATTAAGAACCAGATTTTATAAAGAAAAAAAATATTATAGATTAAGAAAAATAACACAACAACAATTAGAAATATGCATGGTAGATTTAATCGTTATTCTCTACTAACAGAGAATATCAAAATGAAACTACTCTTATTACACTGAAAAAAATATTACTGGTTTATGGTAGATATATAAACAAATTTATAAATATTGAATTTCCTTCACTCAATTTTCCTTAAAAGCACTAGAATATTGAATTTAATCTGCTCTTAATATGGAGCGGGATTCACATAAATTGGTAATGGGCTATGGTACATTACTTACATGGTACAAACTCATTGTGGTTTATATGAAAACCAAGATTGTACTCTGAGGCAGGCTACAGGTCAATTTCCATCATCAATAGTCAAGCGCCATCCACATTCGTCCAAGAGACGCTAAACAAGTGGCGCGTTGTTTTCAGCTTGAGAACAGCACATGAAAGTGGCGGAAACATAGTCCCTATTAATTTGCCACATACCAGCCTCAATTATGTATATAAATCAATATATAAAGAAAAATGAACTACACGAAGGAAATTTAGTGTTATTTCCGAGCGATTTTAATGGAATTAAAAATAACTAAGGACACAACTTGCGAGGTAAATGTAATGTGGACACACACGTTACGTAGGTTAAGGTATCTTTGAAGGTTATGGAATGCTGTTTAAGAACCTTAACTATTCTTCTCAGAACTTTTAATTAAAAGGATTGGATGTGATTGATGTTCAACTGTTTCGTTGTGCCCCATAACCCTAGTTGTTACGTCCGGACCCTCTTTAGCTCTACTCACTCTGGATATCAACTATAGCTCTTCTCTCTTACTCCTGTTAGAGAAAACAAAGTAGTTTTTTTCTATGCCTTTGCTAGCTAATATGAAATACAAATAGTGTTCCTGACTTTTTCATCACCAATCCTGCACAAATAAACGATACAGAACTTTTTCAGATATTTCTCTTTACAGTAACATACATCACCGTACTTTTTCTCCGGCTGATGATGTACCTCTGTTCCAAATGTCTTTTTAAAAAACCACTCAAATTTTAAACTGCGGAAGATCGACGTTAAGTTTGTCACAACCTAATATAGCACAGAATGACTAGTTCTGTCGCTTTTATCAAAGTTGAATACTTTCAATGGAAGGAGCATTGAAAGGGAAATTGTCATATAGTGGGTCCCACTCGTACGCTGAGTGGGCTTGTTGTAAAGGGGTCACATGAGTGATCTGCTTTAGTGGGTTTTAATAGTCGGTTTGGATTGCGTGGTGGGTTTCTTAAATTCGTACAAGTATATAACTCGTGGATCACAAATTATTATAAAAAAAAGCGGTCGGAAAATGAATAAATATGACAAAAAAAACAACATTTTTTTATATATATTTGTAGATGAATTTGTTATTGTTAACGTTATAATGTTTCGCTATACAGTCAAATGATAATTTCATTCAACATTCCTTACTCATAGGTGACTGTCCTGAAATAACAGGGTGGAACCTAAAAAATCCCATGTCCACAGTACACCCGATTCAAAGTGACTTAGTCGACCTGGGGGACTGAGTCTGGTCATCCACACTTAACGGCTGAGAGGAATTATGAAGTGCAGAAGAGGAAGGAGGAGAAGAACAGCTTCTAAGCCGTGACATAAAAAGGTTTCCTAACGGGATCAACTTTTTCTACTTTTAATTTTTCTATTCAGGCTGCCCGTTATTATATTTCACGGCACATAATCAGCTTATTTCGAGGTGTTACGGGGAAATAATAATATATTAAAAATATTATACCTCGTTTCCGAGTAGTGTTTCTCGGGCTTGGGAGTTTGTGATCCCACATCACAACAGTCCTTCGGTTAATCTATAGAGCTAATGATGATTGTAGCACATTGGGCCACTCTAACGATTATGGAACAGTCATTTCGTAATCCATCCTCTTAGATCTACTTGGTGTAGTGACGTCATACCCGGTGAAAACCCGGTTTGTGTGAACTGGGCCTTAATTATTGTCTTACTATTATTAATTAGCACGTACAGGAACAAACTGTAGGACCACTAGCCCGGAATAGATCATCTAGCCACGTACTGTTGTTGGCAAAGAGGATCTTATACCACGGGAAGGCCGAAAATATGTGATAAAAGCAACTCCACTGCTACAGCGATCAAGTATAAAGCGTACATCAGCAAATTAGAATATTCCCCTACTTAAATAGGGATTAGAAATAAAAACAAATCTCTTAGATTGTGTTGAAATAGGGCGGAAACCTAGAATCCCTGCTTCCATAATCGATTCCCGATCTTGACAACTTTTTAACTTTTTCAACGGAATGTTGAGTTATGACTAACTACAACTGAATCGTTTTTTTATTAAAACATTTGTCGATCTATAATACTCAACACATGCATATAGGCAGACGAAATTCACATATTTGGTTAAGATATAATAATTGGAAATATGTGAAAAAAAGTTGAACATTTAAATATTATTATTAAATATATATCTCTGTTATTTCTTAGCAAACCAACTGGTCTTTGACTTTTCTCGAGTCACAACTAAGAGTCCAGAGTAGATTTAAAATTTTGATTTGATCTTCAATGTTAAACTTAAAGGTGGAAAGTTTCAGTGATCAAGAAAATTATAGAGATGACCATGAAAAAGGTATCAACCGGCACATCTCCAACGGGACTCAAGAGAATTGGCTTCAGGAGAGAAAAACAAAATAAAATCTAATAGGAAGAACCTGAAAAAGAAAAGAAGAAGGTGAGAATCGACACCATGGAAATAATCACCTAGTGAAAATTCGGACATCATCCAATGTGTACGCACGCGCGCTAGGAGTGCTCCCAAGTTAAAAACTGGCTCAGCGCATTCATCTCGATAATAAACGCTTGCAAACAGGATTGTTTACGAAAAAAGATCAACCCAGCTATATTTCTAAAATATCATTAAAATATATGTGACTGAGGCCTAAACACAAAGCAAGAAGTGCTATTACTACGGTAATGTGGATTCATATTTGCTAAGAGGTGGGTGAGGAACAAGGGTAGTGCCTGGGTGTCGTCCACTCTAGGGTTGTTGTATGGAGGACTTGTTCCTGTTACGAAACGTTAGTTAATTTATTGACTTTGTTTTTACAAATTAATTACACTGTCTTTTAGATATAATAATAAACTTGATTTGAGAAAAAATAAATATTTCTTTGGCCAAAATTCGGGTTTTACAACCAATGAATAAAGGGTCGTTAACAATTAATTAGTAGCAAAACCATAAAAAATCATAATGAGCAAGATATCAAATTAAATATCTAGTCGTCCCAATCAATATGATAATATGTAAAACGAGTTTGCGCTAAAGTGAACAAAAAGTCATTAAACTGTCATTAAAGTTCACAATTTTTTTGCAATCTCAGTTTTATATAGAGGGATATTTTGTGCTTGATTATCCAAAAATATTAAAAATAAAATACGTCTTAATTTCTAATACTTCTTGTCGGGGGCGTCACTAGGGGAGTGCCTGATCACTCTAGCCCTGGTGACAAGTGCGGATTGATGCAGTTTATAACATGGACCATTGTTCCATGTCGGCATTTTAATATCTGACTCCATTTATTGATAGGAATGTGTCCCGACAAGACACTATGTTCAAAAGAAAAAGGTAGAGAGGTAGCATAAATGATAATACCGGTTCAGAGTTCAAACGGGGCACGGCTGCGTAGCAGACTGAGGGCGGCAGGTGGTCGGAAGACTCGGCAGACAGCGTGACGACTCATAGGACAGCAGGGTGAGAGAGAGTAGGGTTTTCTCCTTATTCCCTCACCTTTTTATATCATCTCCCCTCCCTCGCGAGAGGTGCAGTTGCTGACAGGGGCATGTTTTATGATACGTGGTGACCACTTTGTTTATGGCCGTTGGGATAAAAAGGGTGTGTTTATGGCAGGCAGGTGGCTAATTCGTGTAGGTTTATAGCCGTACCCTTTGAGTTGCTGTCTACGACTTCCGACCTCTCTATGATTTATTACCGTCTGTCGGTGTTCGTATGTTTGCCTGTTCCTACTACGTGCCGCGACCCTGATTTATTCCAAAGAAGCTTACAAGATTTACATTATATTATAATACATTATGAACCAGAGTGTAGGGTAATTTACATATATAGTTAGCGGTCGCTATACTTCTCATTAAGCAATTTCTAGTACTTAAAAATAAATATTTTCCAATATTATGAATCAAGCAAGGCATTAAACTAAAAGACTTAACGTAATGATTAAGAACATTGATTAGGGGCTTTACTGACTATTATTACTACAAATCAATTAAACTACCATTAAAATCGTTTTCGCAACCATGATAAAGCCCGTATTGTGTGATGCATCCCGCGGCTTCGTTTATGAAAAAGGTTTCCTAATTAAGCACCATGTTAGCAAGTACGAAAGCTGCTCCTATGAAAGGATTGCGGCCAGTTCGTGAGTTTTAATACTATGTTTTCATTTAAGGCTTTGTCCCATTATGAAATGAAAAACAAACTTTTTTCTAAGAATTGAGCTAAAATAAAATAAAATTTTATATAATGTCTTTTCATAGCAAAAAAACAATTATCAAGCATGCCACCGTAAAACATCTTGGTCTGGGTTGGATAATGGTGAGTTTTTGATGGCGGGCTGGCTAGCCATTGGTCGTGTGAACTGCAAATGATGTGACTACCTGATACAACGAACGCTACCCACCGCATTTCCTTTAATCTCTCTGAAATGGACAAACACTACATACTAGATATTAATATAAGTTGTTAGTTCAAGGACCAGACGCAAGGGAGGTGACAACCATGTGGACTTGGGAGGTCTCTGGGCTGTTAGTAAATACTGTATGAATGAGCGAGTGAATGCAAATTCTAAATATGGTATGAATGAGATAATTTATCACAATTACTTATTGCCCAATGAGGCAGATTGTAATTTTATCATAATAAAATTGTTAAAATTAAAAAAAAATATATATATATATAGATCATTTCTCAAACATTGTTTTTGTTTTTTAGGGCATGTCAATCACAAGGCTCATTGATGGCCACTTCTCCATCCATCCATCCACATCTCTAATAGATTATTAAAGTGAATCTCAAAGAAAAAGGTGGTGCATATTTAGTTTTCCAGGAGATTTAGTATCTGGATACATATAGACAAGAGTATTTGTTATCTTCCTAATTTTTAAGTTTCTTTTTTTTATGTATTTTTTTAATTAATGGCTAAATTAAAGATGTAAGTAGTTCAACAAATTTATTTTTTGTTTCAGCCTATTGCAGAAACGTACTTCAATTTTCATTTATCAATTTCTACTTTTGTTTCATCTTATTTTATTTTACATTTATCTTAACTAGCAATAATACCTGCTTTTACGATGGATGAACTGATACAATATAACTCAAACAAACAAGGAAAGTTGTCTTTGAGTTTGTTTGAAAGGGTCTAGCGGATCCTTCTTGATTTAACGATATAGGTTGCAAATACCCAAACTTGCATTTTGCATTTTGCAAGGCCTCTAAAACGTCTTAATAAATGAATTTATTGTAAGTATAGTTGGTGAGAAGACATATATACATGAATCATAATGAATAAGACAAAATGTTGTTAAACTGCAAACAATTTACAGGTCAGTTTAACGTTAATGTTAAACCTCATTCTACACTCAATCACAGCAAATGTGAAATTAGGTGATCTGATCTGCAATTCATAGAAGTCCATGAAATAATATCTGAATTCAATGGAAAAAATATTGATATAAGAATCACATGAAAGAAAATTATAGTAATAGAATTGAAAAAAACTGAAGTGATCTTCCCTTGAACTAGACAAAGTAAATCATCAGAAGATTAAACATCTCTCAGATAAGTTTCTCAACAGGCTAAACTATCACTGTTGAGAATCTTACTGTATGAAAATACAGGTAAGTTCTGAGAATGTGGCATCAAGCAGAACTCATAAAATTTGGAATGGGCAGGTCTCAAATATCGACTGTTATTCTTCAGTCAATAAACGAGAGATGTGGAGCTATTTTGTTCAAAGTTTTCAAAGTTGCTTGTGGAAAGGGAGATCTACATTAAATCACCTGTTGAAAATATAGGCAGAAAACAGCTTTCCGTTGTCGACTTCGTTGTGGGCTATCGCTCGAAAGAATCCCGGGTCGTAAAATTAAAAATTCAAGAAGCAATCAATCGGATATACGTTTAGACATGAAAATCACAACTAAAATCCAATAGTGAAAAACTCCCTTTCCACTAGAATCAGTACAAAGAAGTGCAGTGCTACCTTCCAATTTTGAGGACTTACGATGGAACATGACCAGCCTGATGAAAGATCTAAGGAGATGCTCCTAATAATAATAATGCTTAGTGTCAAATGCATTAGCTCAACCACCAACCTCTTCTATTTAGGAGACACTCACATTAGCACTGTAATATGCACACAGATATGTGCTGTCCTCAAGGCGACATTCTCGAGAAACTTCCAGCTAAACACACACATCCACTTTCCTAACGAATGTCATGTTTCTCGAACTGAAAACTCTGAACTACGAACTAATATTAGTGGGATTCACCTCTATGGAGTATTTTTTACGAAATACTCAATCTAGAGGTGCCTCAACACCGTAAGTGACGATTCTGCCTTAGAAATGTTTATTTTTCATCGGCTATACAGTGTGTATTTCACAGAATCA
Organism: Acanthosoma haemorrhoidale; assembly: GCA_930367205.1. Taxonomy (NCBI): domain Eukaryota; kingdom Metazoa; phylum Arthropoda; class Insecta; order Hemiptera; family Acanthosomatidae; genus Acanthosoma; species Acanthosoma haemorrhoidale. The sequence goes on from OV884009.1 coordinate 117,619,816, forward strand.
AATGCCATTTCCTCATCACTACACCAATCAGTGACTACATCTAAACAAATATTGCTGTAGTGAACATATTTTTATCCACATCCTCCAATCATTCCTTGTCATACTACGATAACTAGCCTACACGACAAGCAGGTACTTGGGCTTCGTCCGCTCCTGGATAGGCCAATATATTTTTTGTCAACAGGAGTTAATGACGTAAAGGTTTTACTTTAAATACCGACAAACCAAAGCTTTAATAAATTTGTCATTCACTAATATCGGTTCATGGTGTTAAACAAATAAACTGTGTAATGAAACAATGGTGATTAATATTAATTTTAAAATTGTGTAAAATACTATGACAAGTTTTCCATTAACAACAGCAGGTGTTCAACATTTAATAACTTTTGTAACAAAAAATATAAAATCCCAAGTTTTGCCAATTTTATTTTTAGCTGTTTTTTTTTTTCTCCGGGCCCAAAGAATTATTGAAACTACTTTTAATATTAATGAGAAGTAAGGAAAGAAAAGACATTTTCACTCACCTGAACTAAGCGGGCAAAAGAGGTTGAAGCTAGGAAGGCAATACAGAAGGGGAGAAGCATCGTCGACTTAAAGAGCCATGACTGAGCGACCGGCTTCATACTACAGCAGCTACAAAGCTACTGATGCGCCCCCACCTGCGCTACTTCCCCCCCCCCCTACCTGCATCCCTGTCACCATTAAAGTTACGTGCTACAGTTTCCTTTCGTTGTGGCTCTTGCAATGAAACAAAGAGGCTTCTTATATCAAAAACTTGGGTTTCACATTTAGACAATATTTAAATAAGTTAACCAAGAAATATTTAAATTAATTAATTTTACTGCAATTTTAAATGCGTCTTTTCGGAAAAAACAAAACAAATAAAATATAATTATATCAGGTATATTTGAAGTCAATGGGATTCTTATCCTAAATACAACATTTCAATTAAAATTTCAATCATACGTCACCCATCAACCATATTTCAAACCATATCGCACCAAGGTCAATGGGAAAAATCATATCTGACACCTCAAGGTCAGGGGTTTTGCTCCGGCTCAACCCCCTCTTTCTATCTACTCATAGATTCTGCAATTTTTTTAGTTTAATGGATTTTTATTAATTACCTTATTAATGACTCTACTAATTATCTAATCAATTATGTAATTTCAGATTCATTTCATTGTTTTATTGATCAATTTGCGGAGTGGCCCTCAATTTGTAACGTACCTCGCTTCCTGATGAGTATGGAGGGCGTCAATAAGTGCCATAGTCCCACCAGCTACTAGGCTACTTTTAATAATAATAACTGATGAACCACCCACACCACTATATTTATAGTGAAATCAATTTATTTTTATTTGTATAATTGACAAGTTAATACAACAATCCAGTGAAACAATTAACGTTTATTAAATACGAAAAGAGATTGGGAATGGTTAATATAATCAAAATTTAATTCACTATACAATTTATTACACATAATTTATTGAAAAGCTAATTGTTAATATAAAAAAATTTACCTATTCTCTACAAAATAATCATATAAACTATTTTTATCCAAATTGAGCTCGTTATCCTTAACCTTTTGTGCCTACTCAATTCTGACGGAATTCATTCAACATTTAAATAATACTAAAGTTTATCTTTTAACTAATATTCGGTACTTTAATTGTAGTTCATTGGGAGTTTGTTGAGTTGCGGGGATGTTATGTTTCCTTTATTCTATCCATACAAATCGTTTTCATTTGTTGAGTTTCCTGGTTGAATCCTTGTTATTCCTTTAATATTTCTTCAGTGATCACACTTACTTTTTAATACCACCTGACTTTAACTTATAACTTTATTATCGTTAATAAAATGAAACAACCGTTCAACATAACACGGGATCCACCCTTCTTTGTTTGGGAAAAGACAAGGTCTTCTTCTGTTGTTTACAGAGCTACATCTTCTTATCCCCATTCTATACTGCTATAACTCAAGAGAATACCAGGAGTAGAGTTGGCCCGTTTCTTCTTGGCCGGTTTCTTCTTGGCTGGTGGTACGGTTACGGAAGGTGGTGCTGGTCCAATTGTCACGTATTTATATCAGCTCACGAGACCACTGCCGTTTTAGTCTCCGAGGAGGATTATAGGGATTAGTGGCGCAGTGTAAATGACTGTGCTTGGGGATTAGGGTGGTAGGATAGGTTACTATGGAATTTCATGAACTTGGAAGGGATGAGTTCAAGAATGTAGGGTATATTAAGATCATTATCGTTATTAGGTTTTGTTGCTGACGTAATAAGGGGCATTTACTGTTCTCAGGACTTTTGATTGAAAGGATTAGATACGCTTGATGTTCGTCTCCCATAGTTCTATCCCGTATGTCCAGATTGGCTTAAGTATAACATGTAGATTAGTAATTTATTTTCTATTGAGAGATGGGATGTCCTTTGAAGTAGTCTGTACACTTGTCCAAGGCGTCTGTTTAGTTCTTGTCTTTTTAGCCTCGTGTATGGGTTCTTTGTCAGCCTTTTGTCGAGATGGAAGCTTAAATACCTTACTGTCTCGGATAGATGAAGAGGAATGAAATTAAAAAAAAACTATTAGAGAGGACTTGCGGCAGAGGGTAAAGGTAATGTGGGAACATTTTGCCTCATCGACCTTGATCCGCCATTGGTGCCAATACATATATGGATATATGGATATCATCAAGGTGTCTCTGAAGGTTATGGGATGCTATATCGGGGTCTGGGTGGGATGAGAGGATTGCAGTGTCATCTGCAAATGTGGCCAAGAAGGTATTTAAAAAAAGTAGGTTTTGAATATTCTCGTAGATTTAAGGAGTAGCGAAAATTAGGAATACAACCTATCTTGGGCTCACAAATAGCTTTGTTTACTAATAATATTTTATTATTAGAAAAATTAAGCATATGTATTGTTTTAATAGTAGTATCATGGCTGTCAAATTCATGTAAAACAATATTGAGGTGTCTAATCCATATTCTCCCAAGGAGAGGCGTGCATTCATTGCCAACAATAAAAGGAAGTTCAGAAAAATGCTTACCTTGGTACTCTGCATTCATTTGTGCGATTCCGAGGGGGCGAAAAATTGATCCAGAGAATGAATCAAATTGAATTCCAGTAGGTTTGAGTGGCTTATGAAAATTCAGCATTTGATAATATTGTACAGGCAAGAGGGTATAACCTGCACCCAAAAGTGACTTCAAATGTTTGATATTGGCCTTCGATTTTTAATGTAACAAAATATTATTCTGAGTCTTTAGAACGTTGCGGTGTTCTACCTGAGTAGATGTCGACAACTAAGATAATACAAAAATTATCTTGAGAAATTCAATTTGTTGAATGCTCGTACATTTCAGTTTGAGAATCACTGTGAGCTGTGTGGTGGACTGCTTGGTTACGTTTCTGTTGAATGAGAGTAGTGATGCATACCTTACTTACGAGGCCAGGTTTGCTGCAAGCTAAGCAAAATAGTTTCGGATAATCGACCGGACATTGACTAGCTTTATGAGAGCTAATTCAACAGCGAATGCATAGTTATCGATTCCTAATGGTTGTAATTGTATCTGTTTTGAAGGTGTACAAGGTTAGGTGTGGAACAAGAATAATTATTGTCAGATGGTGTTCGGGCCCTTAGGCAGTAAATAAGTTTTTATTAAACTTAATTTGTTTTGTTTGAGAGGATTTTTTTTAGATCGTAATTATTTTTAAATTATAAATTTATTTTCTTTCCTTTTCTGATTGTTTCGGCTAGAGACAATTAGTATGTAAATATTGTATACATCAACAGACTGAATTATTTAATAAATAATTGAATCATTTAATATAATATTGTATACATCAACAGAGGAAATAGTTCAAAGGATTATACAGCTCGAGGAAGTAAATAAACACGTCTTTGCGTATTAGAGGACAAGGCTTTAGGCCTGAGCCTGTTTTTAGTCAGTGATGAAGATAACTCCATACCGGACTGCTCCCCTGCGAAGACGAAGTCGCTGTTTCTACAACTGAACTTTTCGGCCTTTTTGCTTGTTTATCTCTCCATGCACATCGCCACCCTGCGGTTGACTACCCAAAGATCACCGTCCTGCGGCTGCTATCCGAACATCCAGCGTATCGTGACTATAAACTTTTTCGTAATTTTTATACGTTAATTATACTAACATTTATTTATACTAATATTCAGGCCTGGTTAAGTTGCTGATCAGTAATTTTTTTTTGTTTTGTTTTTTAATAAAATGAATTGTTATTTCTTTAATATTTTTGACTTTGGTTATTGTATATGCCTTATTTTTGGCAAGTTTGTGAGCTAGCCGAAACAATCAAACCTCTAGCTTCTCAAGACGTAACCGGCGCAATTTTCTGGCGTTTGGGGACTTCTTAATTTTTAAGAGCCCTAGCGCAAACAGATGGTCTTGTTGTATTGTAGTGTATAAGTGTGAATGGTTTTTATTCTTGTTTATAAAGGTTATTGTACAACTGGTCTATAGTATTAGATTTCAACACTGCTCATTCAAATCGAGCAGCCCCTCCAATGCTATGGCTTTTTTTTTTTTTTTTTTTTTTTTAAGAATTTGGGTAAATTAATTGGTTTTTATCTGACTGTAATAGCTGCTCTCTAATTCAGTCGTCTTTTAAACCACACGTAAAACTTTTTCGTCACATTTACATGTAACGGAAAATTGACAGTTTGAATGATCTCTTTTAAGTAATGCAACGTATTACGTTATCGATTGGTTTTCTGTTTGGTATGTATTGAAGAAATGCGATACAATAAAATTATGTGGAGGGACCAACATTTGCGTGAAGTGCTTTTTTAGGTTATAATATGTTAAGCGGTTGAGTGGGTTGTCAGGTCCTAAAATGAAAGATAAATTGTTGTAACTAACAAGGCCAATAGATGCAGATAAACGTTGTGCTTTTTTTGTTTTATCAGCGACATTTCTTGTTGCCAGGTAGGTTTTGAAGCGTTCTAAATAGTTTTGAAATTTTTCTTGTTTCCTGTCAAAGCTTTTCAATGATAGTGTATTGAAGGTTATGTTTTGACTTACCGAATCGATTGATGATGTCCAACTTTGAAATGACTTAGTCGACAAGATTTTGTTGAGCCTGAGTGAAGGCGTCTAGAAATGTTTTGAACTGTGATGGATCCACATTGTTACCACTTTACTCTCGTCGCCAAATTAATGTCATAACTCAAGGGAAAGATTGATAATAATTGTAATAATAATAAAATTGATAAGAACTTTGTAATTAACACCAAGAAAGAATATGAAATAAAAAATGTAACGGGGAGGTAATCTGAAACAGTGTTCGCATTATCATAACACTCTCCCACACTTATTTTTGAAGCTAATATTAATATGATTCATTATAAACAGGGTTATACATTGAATTTAAACATTAATAGACGTTAAACAAATATTTTAGTCTAAGGTAAAGTCCTTAAGGTGTTTGAGAACTTTACGTACCCTGGTAGGTCTTGTAGGATATTGGCAAATAGAAAAATCACATGACTACTCCTGGATTTGATTGGCTAGGCGTTGTCACCCGATATGTGCCAACACTAGCGTGTGTAAGATGGCTGCACCAATTTCCTAGCGTCGTCTGAGAATCTCCAGCCAATTGACCGGAAATCGGTGTCCTGCCTATGATCGGAAGGCCTTTTTCGTCTCAAATATTCAAATGATCTCGCTGACAGATTTAAAGTTATTATTTGAATTAAACATGATTAGCTAAGATTATATTCAGTAATCTTAGTTAGTATTTATTTACTTGGATTTTGGAAAACCCAAAATTTATTTAACCACTACTTGTCTGAAAACTCTCACCAACATAAAGAAACACAAAAATAAACTTTTATGTAAACAAGCAACTCACCCAATGAATAAAATATATCTTAAAATAAAATCTTATACACCGGCACAGAAAAAAAGAGGCTAATATAGAATTATTTGGGGTTTCAATTGTTTTCAAATTAATATTAAATGTTTTCAGTAATAGGGGGGCTATAAATAAGAAGGAAAAACGTAATAAATATTGAACAAATTTCTATTTTGATTTCTTATTTAACTGATCTCAAATTAATTTACCAAACCTTTTTTTTATTTCAATTTAAAAAATGTTTTGGACGGTCGAACAAGTAGCCCCTGTTGCTGATTTAGTGGAAGACGGTAAAAGCACAAGATATGTATCCTGTGCATTGGGTTTACCTGAAACTAATGTTTGGGGAGTGTCGGGTCGTCACCAGGGGGGCTGACTATCCCCCAAAGTGGTGAGGAGACGCCCGTCGCGGGCTAGGGTCATTACAACCTCTTAGCTCCCGTCCGGCGAGCGCCCAGAAAGAGATAGAGCGGGCGGACCTATGGTCTTTCACCCTGGCCGCCGGCCTACTCGGCCGGGCAGCTTAATTCGCTTTGATCTGACTCCATAAGATCTTTTAGAAGGTGTGTGTGCCCCGACAAAGCACTGTGTTCAGGAGAAGAGGTACAGGGTAGGTTTTATAGGTAGTTTATGTGGTCTTGGAATGACCACGAATTCACACTCGGTATCTAAGGGTAGGCGAAAACCGTCCGGATCCCAAAGGCAAGTGTGAACTGGAGAGAAGCAGACTGGATTGCCATGGGAGTCCCTGCTGGTCTTATTTGCAGGGGCCAAAGCAACCGCCGTCCACGAGGGAGAGGTCTCTCCCAAGGAGGTTCTAGTTTTAGCGAGACGAAGGCAGAGAATCTCACTAGGAAGGTGTGAGGTCTGACTAAGCCGGGTTAAAACATAGCGGATTAGGAAAGAGATATGTAGAGGTAGCTGAATGAGAAGTCCATGGTTTGAGTAGAGCAGTAGGCGCCAGTGCAGAGAGAGAAAGAAGTCTTCAAGGTGCCAGTTGATTTCCGAATGAATTCTGACTCAGATCGCGAGGCTTATATAGCCGGTTCGCACTGGAGGGGGTGGCTCCCCACCAGGCAGCTAGAGAGGAAGTGGGGATGGGCCCCCTCTACTGACTCCTCCCTCTACTCTTACATTAATAACAAAATATGGACATTGTCGGGTTGCCACTAGGGGAGTGCCTAATCACTCTAGTGACAAGTGCGGTTTGTTGTAGTTTATAACATGGACCATGTTCCATGTCGGCGTTAATATCTGACTCCATTTTTTATGATAGGGATGTGTCCCGACAATACACTGTATTCAAGAAAAGAGGTAGAGAGGTTTCATGAACAATAAGACAAGTTTTCAGAGTTCGGGTGAGGGCCCGGCAGCGTAACAGGTCAAGGCGCCAGAGGGTCTGCAAGGTGGCTAAGAAATAGGGTGACGGGCTAAGACGCGCTGAAGAGAGAGTAGGCCGACGAGGAGTCTAAGTGTCTTTCTTCCAGGGCCAAGCGGCCCTGACGTAAAGCGACCGAGTAAAGCGGCTGAGGAGATGAAGAGACTGGGAAAGAGTGGTCCTACAGGGCGAAACGCCCTGATTTAAATATTATTTCCCCTTCCTAGTGGAAGGCGGAGTCGGCTGAAAGGGGTATGTTTTATGATGCCCAGGTGGCCAATCCCCCTTAGATTTATGACTGTTGGTCTAAAAGGGTGTGTTTTATGGTTGCTAAGGACTCACCTACTTAGGTTTTATGACCGCCTAGAGGCGACCCTAGGTCTGCCCGGTTCTGTTTTATGACAGTCAGGTGCCTTACCCTCTCAGGTTTATTGCTGGACCTTCGACCCTCTGTTACTTGTTTTACGACTACCGGCCCCTCCGTGATTTATTACTAGAAAACCATGTTTTACATCTAATTACAATAAATTATATATGCACCAGAGTATAGGGTGATTTAACACTTATGTAGTTAGGGTCACTACAGACATATAGATAGGTATAATATGAGAAGAGGGGAACTTTTAATTATTTGTGATCAAGAGGTGGCCACAACAGGGAGCAATTACACTTTACCGTGAGTTAGGATTGTGAAATCGCAGACCCTAATAAAGCTCAACAAATTCAATCTTAGTAATATTAGGAAATCTTGAAGGGTATCCATAGGATAAAGGAGATTGGCAGCTCTTCAGTTCCCTTGCTAATCCACCGTCACCTTCTCAACTCAAGTCACACAAACACTTATACCAAAGTCAATAAACTACCATAAAATAACAATAGTTCCATGGGTTAACAAAGAATCTAAATAAAACGTTCAAATTATAGGTGAAAAGATAGATAGTGGAGATCATTTGTGCGTTGTGTTTCGAATGACAGATGCTGAAGATGTTAAAGTATCTGATTTAGATCTGTCAGTATAAATTAGAAGATCATATGTTAAGGGTGGGTCTGGCCTCGTTCTTGTTCTCTCTCAGGGTCACATCAGTGGGCTCCCCAAATCATTTTAGTTTAAATATGCAAACATGAGTGTTGTTGGACTGTGAGTTTTACTCCAAAATAAACCCAATCATTACAATCCAATCCTATACATTCGAACATTACCCTCTCCTCGAAGAATTTGTAGATTGGGCACATAGATCGATGTAGTACATATTGTAATTCTATTAAAGAAATATTTTGAAATGTTTCCAAACCATTGCTGTTTTTTTTTGAGTTTGAATCATAAATGAAATGTAGACAGTGTTTACTACACTAAAAACCTACAATAAAAACAAAAAAAATGGTAGAGAATGCATGCAATTTTTATTACACACATTTTAATAATTGTTACCATATTACTTTAATAAAATTTCATTTCTTTTTTAAATATTGTAAGTCGATGAAAACATATTTCTGTAGTGAGTTCTTTTAATTGATTTTAAATGGTATTGTTTATACCTCTTGTAAATATTTTTATATTTATATTTTTATTATTTAAATATAAGTGTATGTAAGTTTCGAATTCAGAAACTTAAGGAGGTGGAGGTTCTCAGGTTATAAATCGAACACTTGCAGATGCAGTTTAGAACTGTAATATTAAACATATGTACACATTAGCTAGCGCTACAAATATAACAATAAACCAATAAAACTTATAACTAACCTGAATCAATACAATTGTAGATAATACGTGTTGACCATTGTCTTAACAAGCGTACCCATCTTCAGGAGGTTACAACCCAGAGCGTCCTTTGATAGTAGCGCTCTCTGTCGGGCATCTCACATATGTGCCGAAGTTTGGCGGTTACGTTCAAACTTACATCCCCCCTTTTTGAGACAGAGGGTAAAGCCCTTTGGAATAAGGCACGAGCTTACTAGCATGAAATAAGTTTGACTCCTTTTTACGAAATCTACAATCTATTAAAAATATTACCTCTGAGATTTTCTGTTTTATTTTGAAAGGTCCTACTCTGATCGCATCTAATTTATCTCTATTCAGTTTGTTACTGTTTTGTACATATACAAGGTCTCCAACTTCGTATTCAAACTTTTTAACATTTTTATCATAATACTTTTTATTTTGGTTATGTGTCTTTTCTGAGTTTTTATAAGCTATTTCCCTATTATTTTCTAAATTTGTAATTTTATTTTCATTTAGTTGATCAAGTACAAATGATGCATCTATTCCAGTTAATAAGTAATTGGGGGTAAACCCAGTAGAACTATGTATCGTGTTATTGTATTCCTTGATACACTTTTCTGCTACTATTGGCCACGATTTATCTCTATTTTCATGAATTTTGCACCTAATTTTGTTAACTAGTGTTTGATTTGTCCTTTCGTTTAATCCATTAGAAAATGCACAATCTACTGCTGTAAAAATTAATGTTATCTTTTGTTTATTTACATATTGTTTAAATTGTGCTGAATTTATACCAGGATATTGATCTGTTAATAATGTTTTTATATTTCCAGCTTTTTCGACTTTCTTGATTAGATTAATAAAATCTTTTGCTATTTGCTATTATCGAGGTGCTGATATATGCGTATCTTGTGAAGTGATCTACTACCAAGTGTAGATATTTTATTGTACTTTTATTCCCTTTAAATCCTCCTATTGTATCTAAAGATATTATATCTAGTGGTTCTTTTGCTGGACTAAGTTGAGACAAGGGAGCCTTAAAGCAACCTATTCTTGACTTATTTTTGATACATGTTTCACAAGATCTGCAAATCAATCTTATATTTTTATACATATTTTTAAAATACATTTTTTTTCCTATTGTTAAAATTGATTGTTTCATTCCTATATGACCTTGATCTTTATGTACACTTTCAATAAGTGAAATACCAAATTCTTCTGTTATCCATATTTTCTCACTCCTATTCAGTATTTTGTAAATTATATTATCTTTAATTATGCATTTGTCATCCAATTTTATTAGCTTTTGATTTTCTTTTAAATCTTCCAGTTTTAATAAATTTGATGTTTTAATCGCACAGTTATCATCTGCTTCTTCATTTGATTCTAAAACTGGATTTCTGGATAGACAATCTGCCTCCAGATTTTCTTTACCTGGATTATATACAATCTCAAAGTCAAATTGTGAGATATAGTTTAAAATTTGTAGTAGTTCTGGATCATTACTTTTCTTCACATTAAAATTTTCTAATGGTCTGTGGTCTGTAAATACCACATTTTTTTTTCCTATCAGATAATATTGCCAGTAAAGTATAGCTTCTTTAATAGCTAAACATTCTATAAATATTGCTTTTTTTGTTTTCTGAGCGTTTGTCAATTTTTTTGAAAAGAAAAATACTGACTTTAGAGATTTGTCTTCTTGTGGTTGTTTTAGAATTGCTCCAACTCCTTCAATACTTGCATCAGTGAATATGTATGTTGGAGCTTCTGGATCAAATATTGCTAGCGCAGGAGCTGAGCATAAGTATTTTTTTGTTGTCTCGAAACAATCTTTACATTGTTTTGACCAGTGAAAATCTACATTTTTTCTTAATAAATTTCTTAAGGGATCTAGCAAAATAGTATGTTTTGGTATATACTCCAAATAGAAGTTTATTTTTTCTAAAAATTGTCTAATCTGTTTCTTTGTTTGAGGTACAGGAAACTTTTTAATTGCTGTGAGATTGTCATTCATTGGTTTTATATAACCATTTCCTATTTCATGACCCAGATAAGTTATCTTGTTTTGTGCAAACTGACACTTTGATTCATTTAATTTAAATCCTTGTTCCTGTAGTGCTTTTAACACTAATTCTTACCTTTTTACCTTCTACATCTAAATAAATCTTGCTGAGCTCATCAGTCATTGTTATCACTATTTTTCGAAATTTGTTTCGAATTCTCAAACTCTTCACCACATTCTTCACTACTGTAGTATCGAAGAGTTGTTTATGCTGAGCGCTAGACTGTTTATCTTTTGGAAATAAAAATTTTTCCGTTTGGCCAACCAGCTGAATCGTCGTAACTTCCACTACCGTGCTTCTGGAATCTTCACCAGCTTCTGAGATGAAATGAAATTTCGCCTTTGTCTCCATTGTATTGATTTGTAAGTTTCGAATTCAGAAACTTAAGGAGGTGGAGGTTCTCAGGTTATAAATCGAACACTTGCAGATGCAGTTTAGAACTGTAATATTAAACATATGTACACATTAGCTAGCGCTACAAATATAACAATAAACCAATAAAACTTATAACTAACCTGAATCAATAAAATTGTCGATAATAAGTGTTGACCATTGTCTTAACAAGCGTACCCATATTCAGGAGGTTACAACTCAGAGCGTCCTTTGATAGTAGCGCTCTCCGTCGGGGCATCTCGCATATGTGCCGAAGTTTGGCGGTTACGTTCAAACTTACATGTATACATATCTGTCGTTACCTGCTTCCCTCTGTGTGTGTGTGTGTGTGATTGAGTGAGTGTGTGTGTGAAAATATATATTTATATTTCTCTTACTATAGATATCTAAATATCTTACTATGTCATTGAGCTTGATATGAGAAAAAATTTGAGGTCCCTCACCAGGATCAAAATTGGAGTGAGATTCCACCTAGGTGGGCACTATGTCTTCCTCTAACTCAAATATGGTATCAGCCATACTTTGAGGGCATCAATGGTACTGATAGCTCAGGGCTATGAAACACTGGACATATAGGTGAATTTAGGTTTGGGTAAGTTATTTTCTTTGTAATATTTGTATTAGATCTTTACTTGTTTTAGGTTTGTTTTTTTTTAATGAAATTCTGTAATTTGCCAATTATCGGTAGTACATATGAAAAAAAAACAATATGATTTCATTGACTTATTTTCCGTATATTTCAGATAAACATATAAATATGTTGCTTAGTTTCAAAAGCAGCCATCCATTTTCTATTGCTAACACTTGTTTTCCAATTTTTTTTAATGTTCCCCTAACTTTACTGATCTCTGAGCCATGTGCAAGTTAATTTTTCAAAAAGCTTTATGCCTCTCCAAGTATTGTTTATTTATGATATCACATCAACTGTATGTTGATATTTGTAGATACTTATGGCTTGTTGATATCACATCAACTGTATGTTGATATTTGTAGATACTTATGGCTTGTTGAAAAATTAACTTCCACACAGTTTAATATTAAATACAGGCTTCTCTTTTTAGAGTGTTGCTTTTTACAATATTATTTACTTATCTACTAAACAATAAAAAGTTTTAATAATAGGCCTTCTTCGATTTGAAATGATGTGGTGTTGTATAAGTAGTAATTTAAAAACAGGCGTTAATCAATTATTGATGTGTAACAATTGTTTAGCATTTAAAAGAATATTTTATCATTCATCTAAAAATTATTAATGGCATTATGCTTTACGGGCAGCAACTCAGTTTCAAAACCGGCCATCTTTAAACTTAATAACTAAATTATAAAATAATTTATGTATATATATATATCTATAGTTTTTATTACATTTTATTTGTATCTGCAGTATTCTCAGATATTTTCATTCTTAGAATTGTATTTAGTTCTTAAATAACAGTGGTATGATAGGAAACTTAATATTTCATCAATTTCTGAACACATTGTGTTTATAGGGGCGACCGAGTTTGAAACTGACCGATTCACAAATATGAGTATATAAATATATTTAATATTTTGTTTTACTGAAATCACTAATAAGTATTGGTAAACGGACAGTACTACATTGCAATTTATTAATTTTTTATAGATATTATAAAAATGAAAAGTACGTTGGTAACTTTAGGTAGGAATGATTCATGTTCATGATCATTCCGCAAAGCAATACTGTACGATGAAGTGCAGTCGTTAAATAATGAATATTGATCACATATGATTTGTTAAAACCTGTTTATATAGTAATTACAATAAAAAAAATGACCTGAGAAATACCACTGTGAAAAATAAAAGATCAACTTATCATTTATTGTTAAGAAGTAGGTTAAATATGAGTTATATATATATATTTTATAACAAAAAAGGTTAGTCATTTAGACTGATATGTTCTTAGAAAAAGTTGAATACAATTTTATTGAGTTACTGAAAACTATATCAAGCGTTATCGTTTGACAAATTTTGACAAAACAATGAACAATAAATCAAATGGATTATTTAGTTGAACAGTTGACACAGAGACACATTGTATAATTTGGTACTGATCGGAGGAGGTCAAATAATTATGAGAGATATTTATTTTTGATGGAACCAAATAACATTGGAACTCATAAATCTCATGTGAAATTCAAACAACTCATTAAATTGTTTAAAGGCAGCTGGTAGTTTATGAATGATGCAATGTATCACTGTCCTTATATCTATTATAGTAACACTCTAATTTTTACTATTATTCGCTAATGTAACAATATGCATCTACATGTAATATGTAGTTCAGAGAAAATAGTATAAAAGTGTTAGGCCTTTTTTAATACTTGTTTGTGTTATTTAATTTCCCCAATATATATGTTTGTGTTTACATATATTATAACTAATGAAGAAGTAAGTAGATAGGCCTTCAAAGAGTAGACACAGCCAATGTTTACAAATATGTTTAGCTAGATTACACCTAATCAATTAAAATAAGTATATGTACATATAATTTATTAAAATATGTTGTTAAAAACTATTAAAATTAACTTAATTTTTATTTTACATGATTGCTGAACATGTTTTCTACTTATAACTAATGCTCTCACACCATGTTTAAATAATTAGGAGCTAATAATAGTTAGTTACATTTCTCACCATTCTTGCTTAAATTTATCAATAGCCTTTTTTTTTTCGTTTTTTTTTTTTACTTAGGTAAGGCCAAAACTAGGAGGAAATAACAACATCTCGATTATATTACAAATCATACGAACCGGATACTAAATTAATCGTTTTATATCAGTTTGTAATATTGCTATGTTATCACTGTTATTAATTTGCATTATTTCTCGTATTACTGGCAATTATACTATATATCATAATTAATGTGAACATTTGAATGTATAACATTCATACGAAGGCTAGTTGCCAACTTTGAAGACGATCGAACTATTTATTTATTTAGGAATCTGACGTCTTCCCCCAGATTTGTTTAGATCCTCCTAGTTAACCTAACTGTAATCGAAACGCTAAATTAAACTAAGCTAAATTTACTCGCAGGGTCTAACATAAATCATGTCAAAAATTCAACAGCCAAATTTAGAATTTATATTTCAATTAACAGCCGTGAATACACCAAACTTATATTAGATTATATTAAAATTATTACGTTGATTGTTTATACATTGTTAGTGTCCATAGTTACATCAACGAATCTGAAAATAAATTGCTTCAAATATCTGTTACTACTATCATCGACTTAATTATTTACGGGAACGGTAAATAGCAGTTAGTTTTAGGATGGTTACAGTATTATTATCACAGAATATCGGGATCAGATAAAGATGCCAATAAAATTATACATATCGGCAGAATTGGAGAAAGCAGTGGTTTGATTAGTCGAACCTCATTTACCTTCAGTACTGGCGCAAGTATAGTTCGTCATTCCAAAGTGGTTTCAGCAATAAAATAAGGCAACCACTGTCAACAAGAGGACAAGAATAGGGGTTCTCATATCCCGTAGGGCAAGCCTCACAGCTTCACTGCAAAGGTTCTGCTTCCCAAGTCATTGAATAGAATTCTACTTTACTTCCGTATAGAGAAGTGAAAAAAAACACATTACCAAACAGAGATTTAGCATACACATTCTACCTCTCATAACCAATTTTATCAATTACATTAATTGTTTCCAAGTAGAAAAACATTCAGGTGTCTACAGCCAATTCTATAAGACTCCATAATAATTTCCAACTTATTTTGGTCTAGTATGTACAGTTGCTTTTCAGAAACGCCAAGATAAAAATCATGCACACACCATATATGAACGGTCTAATTAATATTAACTTTATTACGGAATGATAGTCATTCAGGAAAAACCTAAAGTATTGCTAAGACTTTCTCACCTCGATAACTTTAATGAAAAGAAATCAGTCACATGAAATAAAATGTAGGGATCAAATCAAATTGTGAAACGAAAAAAAAATAAGGTATTTAAAAGACAATAAACATATGTAATAAATAAACAATATTTATACAATCTTAGTGACATTATAAGCGTTTATATAGTTATAAAGTTAAGGGTTATTTTCAACTAAAACTGAAATCTGCGCCGGGACAAGATGTCAAAAGTAAACCCCCAAAACAAGAATTATAATATTATAAAACGTTCCCTAGGAACATTATTTATCGACGCTTTAAGACTCTCAGCGTATCCATAAAAACACGGACGTTTATCATCGGGATTCCAAGATAGCAGACCACAACACAATAGTGTCGTAATACCATTGTACTGAACTATTGGGAAGGACCTATTTTCTAGGTTTAATGGACTCAGTGGTGGAAAGGCTTTGGAAAAAAGAATGAGGATAATGAAATGGTTGTGGGCTAGGGAAGATTGAGTGGATAAACCTAATTAAAATGGATTGAGCTTTTTTTTTTTTAGGAAATTGGAGATTTAAGATTGGTGTAATCGCTCTAGGTGTTTAAAGATTAGAAAAAGTGATAATGCGTTGAGTGTTGTTAGTTACCTGATTCTGGGGGTGGATGATGGCTATTGTGGCCTAGAGACTTGTAGGATTTGTGATAGTTGAAATTAGGTCAGCTGACAATATTTTGATGTATACAATGTAGCGTACAAAGTTTTAGTGAAAAAAGACTTAGTCGGATAATAAACAGGGTACGGTTTCTGAACACGTTAAAGGGAAATCCGTCTTTGGGAGATTTATTCTGAATAAATATCTTTTCGGTATTTGGCTTCGTATCAGTTTGTTGATGTTTTCAGTGGGCGATATCTTAGAAAATAAAAGGAGGAACAACAACGTTGTATTATTGAGCTATCAGATTGTAGGTGGATGAAAATGGTTTTAGGGACTTACAGGGAGAGACAAATCAACAACATAAGTTGTTAGACAAATCAATAACATAAACGTCAAGTCAGGTTTACAATGATATAGAAATTAAGAGTGTCACAAAGTTCATTAAGGAATATTTTGCCCACCACGGGCGAGGGGTCAGAATTAATACCACCAGCTAGGCGAAAAAGGAGAGATAATATCAAATGGAAAATATGATGAAGTTGGAATCCTTTGGATTAGTGAAGAAATGGGTGAAGATAGAAGCAACAGTTCTAGATGAGGAGGTCTTCACTGCTGACTACTTAAGGAGCTATTCTTTTTCTATGACAAGGACTAATTTACCGTTCCAATGCATTTGGCCTTGCTACCGGAGAACTAAAAGAATGTACTCACTATATGTTCCCCTATTACACCCTTGTAGACCCTGGAATTTTTCTCCCAGTACAGGCATTGGATCGAGAGTTACCTCCTTATCTTATAGAAGCGAATCAGTTCTTTCCATAATGGCACCCCAAATGAATGTGGGAAACAATGGTGGGATCGGGGGGTCATCACCTCACCAACTTCTCCTTTATCACATCAGTGTCCTCAGGGGGAAATTCTGAGACCAAGGCCAATGGCAGTAGAGTAGACAATTACCTTTAGAATATCCCCAGCCACTGGAACTATTCATGGGGATATCTAGGGTCTTCAAAAGATCTCCATCTTCTGTGAAGTTATGTTTCCCCGGAGAGAAGG
Organism: Acanthosoma haemorrhoidale; assembly: GCA_930367205.1. NCBI lineage: Eukaryota > Metazoa > Arthropoda > Insecta > Hemiptera > Acanthosomatidae > Acanthosoma > Acanthosoma haemorrhoidale. The sequence continues at coordinate 117,636,846 of OV884009.1, forward strand.
ATTATGAATCACACATTTCTGTAGACAAAACGGTCATTTATAGTTCTATCAGATTCCATCCTTTTCAGGTGCAAGTAAGTAACAGTTGTTACAGACTGTGTAAGTAACGGTTCTCGTAGGTTTAATGATTTTTGTAGTTTCAGGTGCAACAACGTTTGCAGTACAAGCAATGGCTGTTACAGGTTTAATGCCTTCTGCAGTGTGAAGAGCGGCATTTGAAAACATTAAATTTATGAAGCGTATGTACCAGCCCTTCGAGGCATACTGCAGTTTAGGTAGTTTTAGTAACATGCATTGCACCTTTTTTAGAATATGAACTGGTCCTTGCAGGTATATCAATTTCTGCAGTGTCAAAATCTCTTCCAGCTGGTACTGCAAATTTTGCAGTGTAAGTTACTATCATTATGTGAGTAGTAACATCTTTTAATGTATGATCGAGTTATTGCAGAACCGTTCTTTCTTGCAGGTGAAGCGAGGACTATAGCGTAAATACCTGTCATTAAGAGAGTTGCTACTTCTGCATTGTTAGTATCGATCCTTACAGGTGGAGTAGCTTCTGCCGTGAAAATACCAGTTATTACAGGTGTAGCACTTTCTGCAGTGTAAAAAGAAGCCGGCCTTTGCAGGTGTATCAACTTCCAAAGCGTAATTAGTATCCCTACTATAGCAGAAACCTATGCCGTGCAGTAGTACTTGTCCATAACGATGTAGTAACATTTGCAGCCCAAGTAACAGTTTTCACAGGCGTTATAAATTCATTAGCGCAAGTAACTGCTTCTTGAGAGCGTAGCAATTTTTTCGGTTAATGTACCGGTCCAATGTTTTCATATATTTAAATGAAAAATCCATTGCTTTTTTATTTCATTTCACGTAATGTTGATTTATTCGAATTGGTTGTATTTTCATATTAAAATATATATTTTTGGTTGATATCATATCTTTCAAATGAATTTATTTCTTAGTAAAAAAAGTCTAAAATAAAAATTGTAAATATTAAAAAAATATATATATATATTACTTTATTTTTTATTGAATGTTTATTAATTGATTCTAATCATTTAATAGTATTTATAGAAGTTGGAGTTAGCTTAAAAAGGAACCTTTTACATTTTCGTATTATATTGGTGCCCAACAAGTAATACCAAAACATTTAGGAATATGTTCCTAAAATAATCTCTACAGTTGAAGTGGTTTTTATCTATGTCCAAGGATCTCTTTAAACAGTATGCTGAAAACAACCCACTTTATCTGGAAAATATTCGATTATAATTGTTCAATATATTTTGCCTCATGTGGTGCTAATAATAACTAAAAGTGACAAACTAGTTTAAAATATTTACGAAAAATTTACATTAAGTGGTTTTACTAAAGGGAAAAAATAACACTGGGTACTTATCTAGGATATTTTATGCTTCTTTTTGGTTTCAAATCTAATTCAAAAAAGCACTACTCTACCAGACTAACGATAGTAGTAAAGAAGCCAATAGTGCCCTAAAACCGAGTAAGACACTATTAAATTAAAGTAAGTACTAATTATTATTTAATGCTTACGTATTTGTTATTATTATATTTGTGATATAAAAATATAACTTTTACTAGACTGTTCAGCTGTCTGTATATATATACGTAAAAATAGAATCCCGTCCGTGTCACTATTTTGTTTATTTAGCGATAATCATTATGCGGATAAATTGCCAGCCTACACGCTGTTCGTAACTCTGGAAACATAATAATTAGTGTGTGACAGCCTCGAGTGGCTTAGTTACAGATTGTATCAGTTTCTTTTATCTCACACATAATTAATTTTTCTGTTCATGTTGTTGTTAGTTGTTCATCATAATTTTTTCAAAATGATTGCTGTTTGGTTATGCAATTAAACTAAATAAAAATATCCTGTTTTCTATGATTTAAACACCATGATTTTTAAAGAAAATATTTCCTGACATTAGGAAAAAATGATTTATAATTTAAACTATAGATATACTGAATTTACACCCTCAATATGTATTTACCTAGTTCCTTTCTTCCAATAACTGGGTTTTATCTTCAATTTTGATAACATGAAAAGGTTATTATCCGTAAACAAACTGAATTTTTATTACAATTTTTTTTATGAAGGAGGTATTTGGTCATTGATATGTTCACCTGCTGGTCGTTTTGTTGCTTCTTCGTTCATTTCGTCCTCCTCACTTATTGAAGAATGTCTTTTCTTATCCTGCCTGCAAAAAACTAAAATTTATAAATCAGTGTTTAAAAAGCATATTAGACAACTAGCTAATCATTCATCATTTTATTTTTTTTAAATCAAGGGAAATGTAATACATTGCCTGCATGTAATTCAGAGATTTTCCAGCTGGATCAAGAGATTCGTTAAAATTGTGGTTAACAATAATTGTACATATTTATTATATGTAATGATTAGATAGTTATGAGTGAAATTTTTGTTCTGCCTTTTCCTGAAAAATTAGTTTCCAAAACATCACGTCTTGAGAAATACATATTCTGATAGTGTACAAGCACTTTCTGAATTAAAATAATATTTTTCCAACTTATTAAAATTTTGTTTGCGAACAAAAACAATTTATTTACTTAAATTTACTGTTGTCCTATAAGATTACACAAACAGCCGACTGTGTGACAGGCGAATTATAATATCCAATATTATAGTTAGATAGATAGATATAATTTTTTTTTATTCTGAGACCAAGTACCCTCATGAATCATTTAAATCACAAACTCAATTCTGTACAAAAACAAATAAAAATAAAGTCCCTAATAGTAAAAATAAATAGATAATTCCCAAGCTAGCAAGTGTCTGTCTGGATGGTGTGGAGTTAAGACTTTAGAATGTTTGTCAAATGGCCTACATTAATTAATTACTATTGTCGGATGTTACATACTGCACTCACTCCTATCTCGTTAATGCTTAATCCCAAGTTAGCAAGTGTCTGTCTGAATGGTGTGGAGTTAAGACTTTAGAATGTTTGTCAAATGGCCTACATTAATTAATTACTATTGTCGGATGTTGAATGTAGACGTGTACACGTTGAATAGTACCGGGGATAAAACGGCTCCTTGGTACTCCACAGGTCAGTTGCTTCTGAGAAGCAAAGAAGAGAATCACCCACCCGCACCCGCATCGATCTGTTGTTCAGGAAGCTAGTCAGAATTGAATAGAGTTGCACTTTTTTTTTAATTGTAGCTGAGATCGTTTAAATCGACCAGATACTTTTGCATTCCTTCGTTTTTTAACCACATTGCAAACCACGTAAAAAGATATACATATTCTTATTTGTTTTTGAAATTATCCATTTTAATTCCTGATGAAAGGCAGGCCAAATAAAAACATGTAAACAAAATGATAACAAATAGGATTAATAAGTTCATTCCATGATTGCGTTGACGAGTATTTGTTGCTATTATTTTATTATTGCCCAAGATAACAGAAATAAAACGCATTAACTAAAACTAGACAGTCTTTACTTTAATTTTTAGGATATTTAAAAGCGGAAAGTTGCAAGCGAGCCTTTTTTTGTAAATTACAGTGATATTCCTGAAAAATTCATAAAGCTTCTTAACTAAACCTGGGGGTCTGAATATTATACATTAGTTTTATTTGTTTTAAAAAAGTGATATTGTGGGGAAACGTTCAGAGCGTAAATATTTATTGAGCAACGCTACATATTGTACAATATTTCTTTGTTAAAATCGCCAATTTATTTTTTTTACTGCTTACTGTTGGACGGAGCGTAAGTTTGGCAGTAATGAATTTTGAAAGTTGTATTACAGGTGTTGCAGTATAAAAATGTGTAGTACTCCAGTAAAATTCATAATGTTATTTTTTGACCAATGTCTATTATTTTCGGTCACTTGTTACAATTTTTCGCGAATGATTTATTTCTGTTCTATGATAGCGGCCGTAAAAATGATTTGATCCTAAGTGCTTTGATCCAATATAAGACGTTTATTCAAAACTTTATTTTGTCTCCACTGCGGCAGTGAAAAAGCCTAATTACAGATGGATAAAGCTGCCTGGCGGACATTTAGGCAAAGGCCGTTATCTTAGCCAGCACAGTACCCAAATTAAAGTGACAGAACAGGTTACTGATTGATAGCATCGGTATTATGTGCCATGAAATCACGCGTGTGAATGTCCAGCTTGTTTACATGGCATGAATCCAATTGAGCATGTTTGAAGTAAAACTCCAACGCCAGTTACTCACCCTAAGTTACTCACCTCGCCCAGATAACTTGGATGAACATGCAGATGCATTAATTTAGCAATGGACTTCTTTGCCACAACATTAAATTTTGAGCCTTATAAGAAATATGAAACAACGATGATAATCTTTAATTTGGAGCAGAGTAGGACCAACACCCTACTAAAGACATTTAAAAATAAGTAATAAACAATACTATTTTTTTTGAAAATAATTTAAAAATTTAGTTTTGATTTTTTCTTATAAATCTTTTCTTTCAACGCTCGTTCAGGTGTCTTTATTTTCAAACCCAACAACCTAAATGATGCTGGTAAAATAAAATAAATAATACCTAAATTTTTGGTAGTGGCTCACTTCAATTTGTGATCAGTTTATAAATAAATTCCAGGCCTACTGATTACTAATACGCTTGACAACCAATTCAGTAGAGGGTAGTAAATCGATTGTCAAAAAGTTCCAAATTGTGACGGCCCGTCCGGTTGTAAATTTGCAAAAGAGATGACCCAGAGAGAATTGTTATTGGCATCATTATACGTTAGTGGAAGTACCAATACCTAAAGTCTTTGAGAGTGAAATCGTTATGAATACTAACCTGTTGATCAAAGCTCAAAGGACGTGGAGGTTCTCACAGGATTTGGACTTGCTGTCTGAGATGCAGATTCTATGCAGCAACTCCTTGGCCATGTTGAGAGACAGGCTAGTTCGGGACGAGTGCAGTCTTCTCGTCTTCTTCTTTTCTCGAGATTCCCTTAGCCTAATCTGCTTTAGGATCCCTGTTGAGAACATGCATTTTCATCATTTCTTATCCCCTCACCTCTATAGCAAAAGGTAGCAAAAGGGTTAAATTATAAGGAAATAATTATAACTATTACATCCAGCCTCTTTATTAGTTTTCTACCTGTAAAACATTTCTTTTTAAACCCAACTATACTGTATATATTATAAACTCAACTGTATTATGGTATTATTGATACCAACTTAAGAACGTAGAACATAAACTAAACATACTAAATGGTGCTTATATGGCTCCATGAATGAAATACTATATTTTAGTTATCAAACCATCTCAGTCACTGAAATAGCACTAAAGCTATTTAACAATTAGATTTCTGGGCTCCCTCCCCCCAAAAAATAAAATAAACATATTCTTTGTTATAATGTATATAAACTAATTTATTAAAAATTTAAGATCTATGGGATCTGTAAAAAGCTGGCGGAAGTGGTCACTATCAACTGCGCCTCTAATAAATAAAGGCAGTTTGTGAATTGATCTTAGAGAAATAGTTATAAACTGTTTGTCAGTTTGTGTAGTGGGATGCAGGTTTCTGATCACCACCCGTAGCGATCTCTCTTGCTTTAGCTGATACGTATGGAACACATGTTTCATCATCAACAATATGTATTAGTATTATAAATGGTTTTAAAAAATAGAAGTGGGACTACAGCCTCGAACGCACGTCTCTCCTATGCAGCTGATACCGCGGTTCTACCACTCGGCCACGGGCAACGATAAGAGAGTTTTGCCATGTCTTGTGGTGGCATGTCAGAGCCACACACAAAGCATAGTCAATATTCCTGGCTTGTCTGTGTGATTATCTCTAACAGACACTGAATGGCTTTACTCATTAATTCATTTACTTATTAATGGCTCCCTCGTGAACAGCTCACGTAAATTGTCTGTTGAGACAGTTTTAAAACTTAAATAGTTCTTATGACCGTTAGTAAAAGGTTTTGATATGGAGAGCGATAGTAATAGGTTGTAGTCTAACAATTGCGCATGCACAGAACTCCCCGGTTCCAATTGTTAGCGAATGTCATTTATCTTTTTTTTTGTCCCATTCTGTTGGGTTATTTGTCACTACATATCTGCACAGTCCTAATATTTTTTATAAACTAGCCAGAACAGAGTTATTCATTTTATACATTTTTGTCAGTTAGACATATTAATTTCTACATTTTTGTTATTCTTATGGAACTGTGTGCCAGAAAAAAGACTTTTTTCATTGCTCAGTATACGAGATATCTACACAGCCCAGTAATACCCCAGGGTCGCTTTTACATTCAAATGTGTCAGCGCTAATAGTGATAGGTGAATTATTATATTAAGATACGTACCCTACTGTGTTATTGTATTAACCGATACTTAAAACGATAGTCCCTGTTTTAGTTCGCTTAATACTTCATACATACCTTCATGTGTATGTGAGTCAAAACTTTTAGCATTTCAAGATAAGCTCTTGAAAAATAATTATCAATTATCTAATCAAAGTATTGACAGTAAAAAAATTGGGCCATTTCGTGGAGATAACACTGACTGCAATTTTGACGGTTTCAATAGGCGAGGCGTTGTTTGTGAAAAACTGAATGTATCTCTCGGAAAAACAATGATAGAATTTAAATGGAGAGGTCACATAATTCACAACGTGATTAAAACTTTTTGTGTGTTTTCCAGCAAATATATAAGTGTATTTAATCAATGTTGATTAATGAATGCTAATATTTTATTCCAATCCATAAAATAAAATGACGATGTACGCTAATGTTGATAATGACAAGTTGATTACTCACCCACTAAGAGCTCGTCAACGTTGTGCTGTATCCCACTTGAGGTCTCTATGTACTTGCAGTCTCTGCTTGCCGCCAAAGATTTCCCTTCTGAAAACATGCAGGTGCAGTTAGTAATGGTATTTAAGTGAGCCTTTCATTGTTGTAACTTTCGCTGTATATTTATTGACACCCATCCCAACTCTTTGCTATGTTGAATGTCAGTATTTTGTTTTAACATTTAAGCGTTGAAATTTCACTCATTTGTATTTTCCCACAATTATATCACGTTTAAATGTTTTGAGTTATTTATGGGAGTTTGTTTTGACTAATTGAGTAATGTTTGTTTTTAAATTATCAATGTTAATATAAAAGGGATGTGCCAGTGGTTTAGTCACTAATGTTATTTTTAATTACAATTTTTTTTATTACGGTGACTAATGGATTTCTAATAAGGTTTTTTTTATTATTTATTCTAAATAAATAATACTTATTCTTACTTCCAACCTATATTTTCAAATTAACTTTTAAAAAAGTATATTTTGTGATACATCATAATATATTTTGGTCACAAAGTAGTCCCTAATTATTTCATATGGGGGAAGACAGGACAATTTCATAATTGATAGAGAGTAAGTTAAAGCGATTTATTGAAGTCGGCAAGTAATAATATACACATATTTCATAACTAAAAGGAAAGTATAAATACAATGTTTACCTATTTGTAATTCCACTGAGAGCTGTAAAATATTACAATTTTGAGGGTGCACGAAAATAGCTTCATGAAACCAGAATCAGTATTTTTTTGGTTACTTGTTTATTCATCATTAAATAAATAAATTAGCTCATTTTTGACTACTTTTACTCAATGGTATCAGGTGAACACTACTTGATTAATATTGTTTGTATGAAGTGCGTGTTATTTTAAAAGAAAGACCTTGGTTGGTGACAAGTCTGGCCCTAGCGAGGTCAACTTTGTTACCGACGAGAATGACGGTTTTCTCCTGAGTGTAGCTCTCTCTCCAGAGGTAATTGAGGATGTCTTCTGCAGTCTTGAGCGTTGCTCGATCCACGACAGAGTACACCACGACCGCTGCGTGAGGTTCGTATGTCGACAGGGAGTTCTCGACCTAGGCAATACTGCCGTCTTTAGTTAAGATATTCTAGCAGCTACATACCCTAAACACACATCATTACACTTACCGACATCTCAGAGCTAGGGTGGTCAATGAAAACCATTTCTGATTCTTCACCATCCAACAAAATAGACACAGTTTTTTCTCCGAATTCATCATCTGAAATGAATATTAAAACATTTAAGTATTAGCACACACAAGATGTACTTAGTCAATGTTTATGTGTTTATGAACAGCTTTCGTGCTCTCTGGGATTCACATGGGAGTAGAAAGGATGAACTATTATAAGCTGTAAATATATCGGCGACGGGTGGAGGGGAAGAGATGAAACGAGAAAGTATTGGTTACGCAAGGAGAGGTAGAGTAGGTTGGATTTTGACATAGAGTGGGAGACACGGGAGCCCCACGGTGTCCCAATACGAAGGAGTTGAGGACGTGATTGGTTCCAATATACTTATATATTATACCCTAAACTTAGTGTTGTATTTATGGTTTATAAATTAAGTCTCCTCTCATTAATACAACGTTATTAAATATAACCAAGCTTACGAGCGTAACAACACTGTCACATGTTTATTATTCCTGGAGGTTCAACCGCGGTTACAAACAGTGTTACCACATCTCCCTCCTTTTATTTAAATTCCAGATTAACAATTATGTGCAACAAAATAAAATAAATTTTCAAAATAATACCAATTTAACTATTAAAGTTCATTCTTCCACTAATCTTCTAGGTTTAATAATTTGTCTTCCATATCTAGACATAGCTTGAGGTAGAGCTGGGTTATGGGTTTCAGAGGTGACCTCAGGACTCTCTTCTGGATGTTGAGGTGATTGAGCTGGAACCAGTTGAGTCTTAGTATTCAATTAATTACTTTCGGTAATCTTATTTTCCAAAGTGGGATAATTATTTTGTTCTCCATTAATAGCAAAAGGAATTCCTGATTTCCGTAGATGGACTGAATTCCTAACTAATGTTTGACCATCCTCAGTTCTTATTATGTAGGATCTAGGCGCATTGTTAGATTTAATATTCTGGGCTGGCTCCCATCTCCTTCCTCTTCTATGGACTACACTTTCACCATCATTGAAACCTCTTCTCTGCTGTGATGTTTTATCATAGTACAGCTTAGACTTTTGCTGTTTAAGCTCCTTATCCTCCTTCACCCCAACGACATTTGGCAGAAGGTTTTCTTCAATAGTTGGGATGACTGTTCATAGCTGTCTGTTCATCATTATTTGTGCTGGACTTACTGACAATCCTGTGATTGGGCAGTTTCTATACTCCATTAATCCTAAATTGAAATCTTGTCCAGATTTGTAACATTGTATCATGAGGCTTTTGCAAATAAAAACTGCTTTCTCCACCATTCTATTTTATTGTGGATAGTGTGGGCTGGTTGGTGTTAGTTAATTTTATTTCCCATCCTTGACAAAATTTCTTGAACTGAAAGGATGAGAAAGGCATATCATCAGCCACAATTTCATCAGGTATTCCATGTGTTGCAAATATTGGTTTAATAGCCTTGATTGTTTCTGATGCTGTCTTATATGGCATCTGTACTACATCAAACCAGGCTGATAAATAATCCACAATTATTAAGTAGGAATAATTTCCTAATTGGAAGAAATCCATACCGACCTTTTGATGAGGTCTTGATGGTACCGGGTAAGGCAATAAAGGTTCCTTTATATTTTTATTCCTATAAGTTTCACATATTTTACATTTTAATACATATTCTTCAATATCGGAGTTCATTTGCGGCCAGTAAAATATTTGTCTTGCCCTTGCTTGTGTTTTGCTGACTCCTAAATGTGGGCTATGAAGCTTCTCCAAATTTTCTTTTCTCAAGGAAATAATAATATAATAAGCTCTCTCTAAAAGATTTAACGTTTCTTGCAACCTGTCCCTAATAGCTAAAGGTACTCTTCTAGGAGGTCTGATAACTGGTGCTACAGATTTATCTACTTTAATGCGACACTAAAATTTTTTTATCAGTCCAGTCCCATGAAATATGTCTTCATTTCTCTTCAAAATTTCCATTTTCTTATTATTATCAACTGTAAGATCATTTATTCTTTTAATTGAGTTTAATTTAACACAACCATCCAACCCCAGTAAGGGTTTAATTTTATTATAGTTTGCATCATTCACTACAACAAAACTAAGTTGGCAATTCCTCACATTATTGGCACTACATTTCAATTTAATAACTCCTAAAGATTTTAACTGATTGCCTCCAAATACCTCCAGCATTATTTGTCTATTATTACACATATTGTCAGTACTTACCCCCAATTTTAACAGACAGCTTATTGGCATTACATTAATCTCAGCTCCCGTATCAAGCTTGAACTCCAATTTCTTGTTATTAATATTTAAATTTTGTGACCACTGTAAACTATCAATTTTAAAACTTTTCTTTGAGCTCTCAACTAATTCACAAGAGTCAATAAGGGAATCCGCATAATCCAGTTCACTTTCATACTTGTTTTCCTGTACTAAACTTTTTTTCTAACTATTTTTCTTTTTTTTTAAACATGTTACAGTGTTGTTAAGCTCGTAAACTTGGTTATATTTAATATAGTTGTATTAGTGAGAGGATACTTAATTTACAAACCTCAAATACAACATGGTGTCAGGGCTACAGGAAAGAATATTAAGAGAACGTGAACTAGATTTACTTAATAGTGGTTGATTTTGTAAAAGCATCTGAAACTACAAAGGAACAAGTGCGAGTAATACAAGAGAATTCTGTTGAAGTACATGGATTAAAAAGAGGTAATAATAAATCTAATTATAACACAGCTAATGATAAGGGCAGGAAACTTAATAATAATCTTAGGCCTAAATACGGGAATTACAGTGGTGTGAACATATTGATGCGGTATACTATCAGTTTCGGAAGTGTGGAAATAAACATAGAGCCAATAGTTGTCCAGCATATGGAAAGTATGCAATAAGTATGCATTGTTGTTTATGCAATAAGCCAAATCATTTTGCAGTTGCATGTTTTAAAAATATAAAAGCATGATACCATTGGTATCTTATTATGGTATTTGGTATCTAAAGCTTGGTATTTTGATATCTAGTAACGCTGTGGTGAGCTAATTAGTTTAACACATAGGTTGGCTGACCGACTTGGTATTGTTTCATCCAGCAACCATGCTGTTGTGACAAGGGGCCGAATAATGAGACACATTTTCATATTTAATCGAATAACGCAATATAATTTATTTACACAATACATGAGACATAGGTATTGAAAACAGTACGCAAACGCTCAAACTGACACCATCTGAACACATGCCAGGTGTGTCGTAACACACTGTTATTTATAACAGTCAAGTAAACTTATAGTTATTTATAACGGTTTAACTACAATCTCCCCCACTTATTTATGGACAGGTCCACAAACACACGTTGGAGACATAGTCCTCGAGATACTTAGGCTTTTTCCGGCTCCTGGTAGGCATAGGCGATGGAGGCACAGACGGACCAGGCTGAACAGGTGGTGGCCTTGGATGACATGGACTAGGCAAGTCGCGCTGTGTACCTGGACTAGTCACATGTGCTGAAGGAGGAGTTGGTGGTCTAGTGGCAAGCTTGTAGTTTCAGTTTTGAATGGCACCCCCATTCTGTGCTGTGGAACCAAACGAGTGAAGGAGACTTTTTCCTTCTTGTTGTTCAACTTGTTGTGGCAAAGGGTCGAATATTGAGACTCTAGCGTGGCTAGCTCTCTCTCAACTCGCTCTCGCATTGCAAACGGAACATCCCGTTCACGGACGAAAACTGGTTTCACACCTTCTCTAAGTTGAAGCTTAACTTCGACGTTCGGAACACACCCGATCCTTTCTTCGAAAATGTCTTCGTATTTCCTGAAGATGTCTTCATATTTCCTGAAGATGTCTTCGAGCGAAGTGACTGCGTTGACATCAACTGGACGGATAGCTGAGTTTTTGTGGCTATCAATCTCATTGAGGCTGATCCCGAGACTACGAATCCAAGTAAAGCATCATGTCCTGCTGGCACTATGAATAAATCGGCTTCTATTGAATTCCCTTTGTATGCGACTAAGACGGTAACTCTACCTTTAAGCTTAATGAGGTGATCTGAGTAACAGCGGAAAGAGACTGGAGTCGGTTGCAGCGGTACGTTGAGTTCAAGTTTTTTGAAAGCAGTTTCTGAGATCAAGGAGAAACCTTCGCCTGAATCCACTTTAAACGATTGCGGCTTGTTGTTGAGAGTGACTGTGACGATGTATTTATCGGTGTCTGGTCCAACCTCATACAGATCCTCGACGGTTTCAATCCGAACGATACCATATTCGTTGTTGGGGAGATGTTCCTCTTCCTCTTGAAGATATTGAGTTGACAGCTTCTTGGTCTTCGATTTCCGGAGCAGGGTGGTGATACAAACTTTCGCGACATGACCGATTTTTCAACAAGAGTTACACTACATGGATTTACGCTCTGTTCTGCAATCACGCGATTTATGGTTTGAGCGACCAGAGTTGAGACAAAGGCCATCGAAACCTAATGATCGATAATCCACACGGCTTCTGGTGCTGCGGGACTGAGAATGAGGATGCGGACGAAAACTGGACTGACGACGATTGTCTTGAGACCCAGAACGCTGGCGACTGGGACGATTTCTTTCTTGACTACGATCAATCTTGTTTGCGTCTGTAACTTGATCCGGCGGCTTCTCAGGTAGCTTATTCAATTGACCCGACTCGAATCGAGATGCTTCCAGTGGTGTGGCCTTCGTTACGAATCCATCGAAATCCTTGAGGGTTGTGTCTTGAAGGATCTGTTCGCGTATCCAATTGTCCTTCAGGTCTCTGATGAACTGAGCGCGGAGGAATATTTGAGCTATTGAGAACCTCTTTTTACAGGTGGCACTGGGACAGGTTGTGTAAAAATCACAGTCCTTCAACTTTCCCTTCAGGGACGCGACGAAATCCGAAATTGATTGATTTGGCTGCTGAGTGATGTTGAGGAAGTAGTGCTGTGAGACAACGGTTGAGACTGATGGAGACAGCATTTTTTCGAAATGGCACTTCAAGGTTATGAAGTTGATTTCCTTGATAGGATCATCTGGTCCCAGAAAAGCGGCTAAGTTGTTATAATGTTCTTTTCCAATTGATGAACGCAAAAGTTGAAACTTTTTTGTATCATCAGTGACGTTTTTGAGATCACAATAGTTGTCAAAACGCTCCATGTATGACGAAAACTGTTCAGTTTTGGGGTCATAGTTTTCAAATGGCATTAGTGGTAATGCTCGTGTGGTTTGTTGACTTCCCAGACCAAATGACAAAACTAACATCAACTTCTCAAACTGTTTTGAATTCATTGTGACTTGATTTGCTTGTTTAAATCAGGCATACAACGATTAGCAAAAAATAAAATAAAATACCTTGGATGCTCAGCCGGTGTGAAAATCTCTGATGAATGAAAAATTTTCCCATTGTTTTGTACTTTTATCCTCGTCGCCAACTTGTTGTGACAAGGGGTCGAATAATGAGACACATTTTGATAATTAATTGAATAACGCAATATAATTTATTTACATAATACATAAGACATAGGTATTGAAAACAGTACGCATACGCTCAAACTAAAACCTTCTGAACACATGCCAGGTGTGTCGTAACACACTGTTATTTATAACATTTAACCAAACTTATAGTTATTTATAACGGTTTCACTACACATGCAGTAACTGCATTAGTTACTGGCATAAGTTTGCGGACCTGCTTGGTATTACTTGATGTGAACATCAACCGTGAGGTGAGCAGAATAGTTATAAGCATAATATTGCTGACCTGCTTGGTACTGTGTAACATCTCGATATCATTGGTGAGCAAATTAGCTTGAGGAATCCCCTGGCTTACCGCTTGTCATGTTGTCAGTGGATTAGTTACAACAATAATTTTGCAGACCTACCTGCCTGTTGCTGTTACATCCGGCAATCACTGGTGTGGGGATAAGTTCAAGGATACCTTTCCTGTCATGCTTAAGTTTGTAACATCCGCCAACCATGTAGTGAGCGGATTAGTTTGAGGCATAAATTTTCCAACCTGGTTGATATTGTAACATCCGGCAACCATGTGGTGATTGAATTAATTGCAGGATAACAAAATTTCAACACAAATGTACTGATATTTACTACAATCCCATTAGAGCTCGGAGTACCATCACAAGACATATAGTTGACTCTCCCATATCTGGACAGCCAAATTTAAAAAAAATCACTTTCATCATCCTGAAAATGAGAATTAATTATCTAATAAGGCGAAACTAAAGTGATAATTAACCTTTTAGAAATTTAAATAGACGTCATGCTTGTAATGCGCAGGCGAGACATCGTGGTTCGGGAAAGGCTGACAAAAAATACAAAACAAATAACGTTAATCAAATATTGTAATGTAAAATTGTTCGTTCTAAATATATTTAAAAAAATGTATAATTACTTCCATTTTTCCTTATTTGTATATATCCTAGTTACTTTCCTATATTCGGGTAAATCCGAATATGGGAGAGTCTACTGTAACTGCAAAAATCCAAATAATATCCGGGATATAAAAATAAAAATAATTAAGTAGTAGTAAATGGTTCTATGAAAGCTACCCATTTTGGTGTCAAAAACACTTTATTTCATTTTTAAAAGATTTCGGTCAATTAAAATTGGCTAATCAGCTAATAAAAATTATTTTATTTTTAATAACGCCTATTCTTCCCGTAATGATGTACTGTCAGGAATTTGAACAATAGGGAAATCCACCTTTCACATCAATGGGTGGTTGAATAAACCAGCAGATACAGTCAGTTATACTGGTCAGATGAAATAATTACATGTTGGTCCCTGCAGTGGAATATATTAGAGGTACTGTCAATTCATGGTGAGTGTTTCTGTAAATATTAGTTATACAATTTTTATAAATGAGTTCATATTGAAAATAGGTTACATAAGGCAAAACAAGTGGATCCCGTGTAATTTATTTGTATGAGGTAAGAGTATGTAATGTTTATCTCCATAAAAAATACCCAAATGCTAGTCCCAAGAATCTAAAAAATATATTGTTAGTTTCTTCTTTTTTTGTAATAAACAGTTTATATAGTTAGTTATTAATATCGTTTATAACTATAACAACTTGGGTCGCGAAATTAGAAGCGTGAGAACCCGCAATACATGACAAATGTTGCCGCTCCTTGCACTACTTCTCTTCTATCCACGTGATCCTTTTATTACTTCGATGATGTCAATCATTAAGCAATAAGCAAATTATTAAAGTATGCGGCAACACCGCGCCAAGTAGCCTCTTCATTCTAAGCGTCTAATTTCATGGAAGTGACTACAGGTGTGGGTACGTAATCGTATTTATGTTAAGTGCGTATATTTTTATCCTACTCTATTAAAGATCTATAGATTCTTCTGGAACCAAGTCGCTATTATTCTTTGGCTCCTTAAATCACTAGTTCATCGGATGCACACAAAATCAATATTGTAGTGCTAAGATGATCATGTGCAGCTTATGGTCTTCGATTAAGCATAAGGGTTACGATAGAACCACCCCTACCGTAGTATATATTTGTTTACCATGCGCAATTATATCTCATTTTCTCATTGAATTTATTTCGCTATCTATGGTCAATATTTAAACTAATTTCATTTTCTGTTTATTTTTTAAACAACAGAGTAGACTCTCCCATATCCGGATTAATGTGGGCGGGGGTGATCCGGATATGGGAATGTGACTAGGTTATATACGAAATAAAGAATAATAAAAGAAACATAAGAAATTATACATCTATTTTATATATTTAGAACTAATAATTTTACATCAAAATATTTTTTTAATGTTGTTTGTTTTTTTGTCAACCTTTTCCAAGCCGCGATGCCTCACCAGTGCCCTATGAGCTTGACGTCTATTTAAAATTATGAAATTTTAATTCCCGCAATAGTTTCGTGATTCGTAATTCTCATTTTTAGAATGACTAAAGTGATTTTTTTTACGTATTTGCCTGTCCGGATATGGGTGAGCTTACTGTATTCAAAATTTTCTTGGCAAATAAAAGTATTCTCCATAAAAAAGTACTGATTACTTTTTTTATATTTATTAATAATTTTATGGTATGAATGAGAACATTTATCTCAATTACTTATTGCCTAATAAGGCAGATTGTAATTTTAGCACAATAAAGAATATTATGTATAAACAATTAATAATTTTATTTTTTAAGATTCATTAAATAGTTATTGAAGTAACATATACCAAGGTACAACCCCGCACAAACACTATTCCTCGACGCTTCTTCATGTCCGTAGTTTTTACCGTTCATACATATTTTAATAAATACTATTCAGTTTATAATTATACAGTCAAACCTTGATAAGTGGTTCCTGCATAAGTGGAATACCTGTTAAGTGAGACATAACTTGTAGTCCCATTATTTATCGCCTCAAATAAACTCTTTAACTGGAATGTTTTCACCTCTATAAGTGGAATTCATTTCTGTAGATATTGCCTCTGTATGTGTGACAGTTTATATATTTACCTCTATAAGTGGAATACAAATTCCTAAGAAAATTTGAAGGTGTAGATAGGGCTTGTTTCCTTTTTACTAATCCTTAAAATGTAAACATTGAACGTATTGGTAGTCGTTAGTCTCCCTCCCTCTATTCTTCCCCCCTCTGCAAGTCAGTAAGTAAACCGCACCCAGTCACCATGGCCCGACAGTTAAAATCTTCAATATCAAGTTATATACTTCAAGTAATACAGAAAAAAACGTAATGAAGTTCCAAAGTGAAGTACAAGAAAAAATACATGGTTAGTTTCATTATTATAATTTGTATTGTTTTCTTTTTATATTAATTATGTCCATATTTCATCATGTTATGTTTCTTTTTTTTTTTTAATAAATAAATTAATAAATTACATTTTGTTTGGAAACATTTTTTAGTGGTACATGCAACCTTAAGGACCAGGATAAGTAAAATCTAGTTTAAGTGGAATTAAAATCTAGCCATGAAGGGGTTCCACAGATTCCACTTATCCAGGTTTGACTGGAATTAACAATTCAATTTAATCTTAACTCACCCAAAGATGCATCGTAGGTGTTCATATATTCAGAGGTCATGAACTGGGAAACGAGCGCGGTTTTCCCTACTCCGGATTCGCCGAGGAGAACGATGCGATACTTAGCGATGTCCACAGTCTCAGTGCTTATGTTAGTCGTCTGAGAGCAGCAGCTGCCCTGCCAAGGAGAGAGGGGACTCACTCTGGAACAGCAAGCGCTACACACATCACATCCAGCCTGCCCTAGCACACTCATGCCCTCACATTCTATACAATGTCATATTAAATTGGGGCCTAGGCTATACAGTTGTGAAAGTAAGGGTTGTATTAACTAAACGCCAATGACCACTCACTTAGATACTGTAGAACCCACGCTCCAGGGACTCACCGCTTAGTCTAGAGTCAAAACACTTGTATTACTGTGCAAATGAATAAACAAAAAGGATATGTGTTTGATCGGGATCGATATGTTTGTCTGACTTTCGTTCACGACATATCATGGCCGATAAATAAAAAAAACATTTATTCGATATCCTCAATTAATTATTAAAAACTCCAATGGTACCTCTTAATGGGTCCATCTACTGGCATGATAGGAACATTATTATGTTAATATATTAATGTTCCTATCATAGATTAATATGAATAGATGTGCTTGAGAAAAAAAAAAGTCAAGAACCATGAACTACTAAATTTTATTAAATAAAAAAAAAACATTATAGATTTAGAAAATGAACACAACATTGGCTTTAGATATATTTAGTCAATATTCATCTGCTAACAGAGAATATCAAAATGAAAATATTCTGATTACAGTAAAAAAAAAATATTTATATATGAAATTTATAAAAACCTCTTGGTCTGGACTATTGAATTTCCTTCAGAAGTATATTTAACAGAACCAGAATATTGAAATTAATTAGCCCTAAAGATAGCATCGGATTCACATAACTTTGCAACGGGCTGTGGTACATTAATAATTAATAACTCACTGTGGTTCTGAATGACTAACACCAACATTGCTCTCCCTAGGCAGGCTCCAGGCCAGCTTCCATCATCAATAGTCTACCACCGTTCTATACAAAAGATTTCTATACAAAAAATCAAAATTTCTATACAAAAAGAAATTTGAACTACACGATTCATTCAGTGTTCATATTTTTTAGAGTTTAATTACAGTTTATTTTAAATTGTTTAGTTATAACATAAAGATAAACATACGCGAAGGAAGGGAAGCGACCCCTTTAGTATCTGCCTAGATAATCCATTTGTCCCAGATTCTAGAAATATATTTCTTCATCTACCTACGGTAATTATTAACGAAACTACAAATTCATCAGTTACATAAAATAAAAATCTTTGTAAATTTTTCATAAGATATAGAGACATATACCTTGAGTTTGAGAAGAAAAAAAAAACAATTTTAGAAGTGATTAGACAAGAAAATTTCTCTGGACACTGCAGATACATATCAAGCGATAGTTAAATACTTGGAAGAAACCAATGCTGACTTCCATACTTACCAGTTAAAAAATGAGAGATCGCTACGAGTAGTGATCAGAAATCTTCACCCGACCACACCAGCTGATGAAATTTAAGAAGAACTCTCAGCTCTCGGTTTCAAAGTTCGCCAAATAACGATGTTGGTCCGTGAGGATAGGCAACACACCATTGCCCTTATTCTTTGTCGATCTAGAGCGAACACCAGGGGCAGAAAAAATCTACGAACTGACCCACCTGTATTACACAAGAGTACAGGTTAAAAAACCTTACCCCGAACGTGACATAGTCCAATGCCATAATTGCCAGGCATATGAGCACACGAAGTCATACTGTCACCAACCTCCCAGGTGTGTAAAATGCAGTGAGCAGCACAAAAGTGAATTGTGCAAGAAGCCCCTGAAATCGCCTGCTGTATGCGTGCTGTGCCAGAAAGGCCATCCGCCAACTACAAGAGCTGTGACGCTTACAAAATCCTCAAGTCCAGGAGCGAACAACGTCGTCGGCCAGAAGAAGAGAAGCCAGCCACAGGTAGCCCAAGAAGCGCCCCCGCCAGAAATTTGAGTCTTCTGTTACTTTTGCTGATGGCGTTTGCAACAGAGAGGCACAGGCACTGCCCACTACTCGTCCGCAAGATCTTCTTCCTCAGCATTCCGTTCATCCATTCAACTCCATCCCATCCTCAGCCACACATCTTGTATATTCCTCCACCTACAAGTTCTTCGGATCTCACAAGCCTTTTAATATCATTCCTTACAGAGTTCTGAACCCTAATTACCCCTCTCATTTCCCTTCTTACAAATCTTGTCTCCTACCTTATGCCCGTTAAACAAAATCCATAAGTGGATCCTTCCGACTCCTTATCCTTTCTCCTGGAATGCGAATGGTATTCACACCCATACTAACAATCTGACAGCACTACTCCACGACAAGAACATCGACGTAGCTCTTATTACTGAAACAAGACTTACGAGTAAACGACCATTTACTGTTCAACAGTATCAGACTTATCGAACTGATCACCCAGATGGAAGAGCTCATGCAGGTACCGATGTCATTGTCCATAACTCCATTTCCCATCACATAGCTCCTTTGGTAGCACATGATTTCCTTCAGTCCACTGAAGTGTCAATAACCCCCTTACTCTAGCATCAGTGTACTGCCCTCCTAATAACTCCATTTCCGATTCCCAATTCACCTCCTTTCTAGACTCCATCGGACATCGTTTCCTTGTGGGTGGGGACTTTAATGCGAAGCACAAACATTGGGGGTAAAGATCCACGAATACAAGAGGACGTGCTTTGCTGTCTGCACTCACACGGAAACATTGCTCCACTATTTTCCTGACACAGCCACCTACTGGCCATCAGATCCCAACCGAAATCCAGATCCCCTTGACTTGTTCTTCTACGATAGTTTAGGAACACTAAACTATCCATTCACGCGCCTCGATGACCTCTCCTCCGATCATAGTCCATTATTTTTAACCATTTCCCTAAGACCAATTCACAAACTGCCTCCCCCAATTGACTGGGACCACTTCCGCCAGCTTCTTACAGATTCCGTAGACTTCAAGTGTTCCTGAAAACATCCCAAGACCTAGACGATGCACTGCATTATTTCACTACTCTGGTCCAGAGGTCGGCTTGGGAGGCATCGTCGCCCCACCGTCTTCCAAAAATTCACAATCATAATCGTTTACCTCAGCATCTCCAAGATCTAATCCAATCCAAACGCCGCTTCAGAACAGTGTGGTAGAGATCCCGGCATCCTGCTGATCACCGCTCTTACAATCAGTACTGTAGATTGGTAAAGCGGCTATTGGCATCCTTCCGTTCCGATTCCTTCAATTCCCACCTCTCCTCTCTCTCTACCATGGATAACTCCCTGTGGAATGTAACTAAAAAAAATCCTAAAGTATCATCCGGTTTCACACCTACTCCGTTGTGATGATGGGTCCTGGGCGGCTTCGGATGGGAATCGGTCAGAGGAATTTGCTCTGCATCTTACCCATACTTTCACACCTCACCTTTCTCATCAAAACCATAATCACAACACAACTGTTGAAGGTTTCCTCACTTCACCTATACCTCTCTCACTTCCACCAAATACTGTTAACTCCTCTGAGGTCAAATACCTTCTGAAAAACTTACCTTACCGAAAATCCCCTGGATATGATCTCCTTACTCCTCAAATTCACAAACAACTCCCTCCTAAAACCACAATCTTCCTAACCTACATATATAATTACATTATCCGAACGACACACTTTCCTCTCCTCTGGAAACATTCCATTATTGTCCTATTAGCCAAACCCGGTAAACCACCCAATGACGCCTCATTTCACCTACCAATTAGCCTACTCCCTATCCTCTCAAAAATATTTGAGATACTCCTGTTAAAACATCTACTTCCAATTGTTGAATCCAAAAACCTTTTTCCTAGACTCCAGTTCGGTTTCCGTCAACGACAAGGCCTTCGCGTTGTTGATCACATTTCCTCAGCGCTTGAAACCAAACAGTAGTGCACAGCTGCCTTTCTGGACACAGCTCAAGCTTTTGACAGGGTTTGGCACGCAGGTTTGCTCTACAAGCTTAAAAGATGTTTACCACAGACCCTTTTCCTAATCCTGCAGTCCTACCTTTCAAACCGCTTCTTCCAAGTTCACTGTGGTTTAGAATATTCTAACTACTATCCCATAAAAGCAGGAGTTCCACGGGGCAGTGTCCTGGGTCCCATTCTCTATAACCTATACACTGCTGATGTCCCCTCTACCTCCAATACCTTCTTGTCCACATTTGCAGATGACACTGCAGTCTTGTCGTCTCACCCAGACCCCGTTATAGCATCCCATAACCTCCAAAACACCTTGATGAGATCGAGTATTGGTGCAACCAAAGGCGGATCAACGTTAATGAAGCAAAATGTTCCCACATTACCTTCACCTTCTGTCGCAACTCTGTTTGCTACTGGTTTATTTTAAATCCATTCCTCTCCCTGTATCCGAGACAGTAGTACGGTACTTAGGCTTCCATCTCGACAAACGACTGACCTGGAACCCACATACGAGACAAAGACAAGAACTAAACAGACGCTTTGGACAACTGTACAGACTACTTCAAAGGACATCCCATCTCTCAATAGAAAATAAACTACTAATCTACAGAGTTATACTTACGCAAATCTGGACATACGGAATAGAGCTATGGGGGGACAGCAAAAAAGTCGAACATCAAGCGTATCCAATCCTTTCAATCAAACGTCCTGAGATCAATAGTAAATGCCCCTTAATATGTCAGCAACAAAACCCTTCATAACGATCTTAACATACCCTACATTTTTGAACTCATCCCTTCCAAGTATATGAAATTCCATAGTATCCTCTCCAATCACCCTAATCCCGTACCACAGTCATTGCACTGCGCCACTCATCCCTATAACCTCCTCGGAGACTGAAACGGCAGTGGCCTCGTGACCTGCAATAAATGCGTGTTAGTGGGAGCCCTGGGAATGACCAGTTTCCCCAATCATGTTCTGAGTGTCTGTGACTCTCGTGCTCTTCGTCAGCCTCCACTGGCTCGTATCCGGGGACGCGGCTGATGGGCGAGCGTGGGGGACTTCCCAAGACTCCGCTTCCTGTTTCGCATGAGAGGGAGGTGACAAACATGCGGATTTGGGAGGCCTCTGGGCTTTTTGTAAATATTGTATGAATGAGAGAGTGAATGATGAAATGTAAATATGGTATGAATGAGAAAATTTATCCCAATTGCTTATTGCCTAATAAGGCAGATTCTAATTTTAGCACAATAAAGAATATTATATATATAAGAACTGATTGATTTTTGAGTAGGTTCCTTACAACTATAAACTTATCAATTATACAACACAACTTATGATAATACTAATTAGTAGTAATAGAAAATCAAACTTTTAATATTAAATTAGAAATTAGTTCATACATATCACACATAAACAAAAACAAATTTGAGTCATAAATGAACTTATGATGAAGACCGTTTTGGTCTTATTTGAAACAAAATATTGTCCTGGACACCAGGATATTGATGGTTTGTTAATTGTCCACTGGTTAAGATATTAATGATAAAAGAAACGTAAAAAAAAGTCGGTAAATAATTACTTTGTACAAAATTTTGATTCTAGCTAGAGGATGGTGGAATAGTTCATCCTATACCCCATGTTAAGGAACAGCTGCCCAATATGAAACCTTCGGCATAAGACTATTTACAATATTTAACTTCCCTCATGGAATTAATATTATTTATACAGTTATTTTCAATTTTATCACTTAATATTCCCAGCACTTTCGTGTGTGCTCTATTTTATCCAGGTAACGAGATCTTGGGTCCGCAAGGATGTCGGAAATATTCGTAAATGTGACCTGCAACAATTGGATTTATGTACTCTTCATCACTTCATCACTAAGTTGGGTAATTCCATTTGACAGCAGGCTCTGTACTTGGAATTATATCAATTTCTCTTTATGGAATCAAATAGGAAAAGGTTTAATCCTACACGGGGTTTCATCTGTTACCTTGAGGCGGTACTTATCATATGAATCTGCCACTCTCGGACTTACTTGTTCTTGCCCATCCATTTTATCTTCAATATTGCTTGCTCGAGTCGCTAGTTCTACATGTTCTCTATAGATAACTTCTTGATGCTCGCTTCCATTTCTCCTCCAATTCTTTGCCTCGTTCAACGTCAAAATCTTCAAATTCCCCCCCCCCCTCCACCTGGGTAACCCTGGTATCTAGGTTATAACTATTTTTATCCATACCTTGTAACATGATTTGATTATATTACAATTTTCCCCTTGTGCTTTTTCTTTCACATTTTCTATATAATTTCTTATATGGTTTAGACTTCTATTTGTTTTTTTGTAATTCCTCTTGTTTTTTACCGAAGGTTAGGTCTTTTGTCTGTTAAAATGTGTATCATTTGTATGGTAAATGGTCGTTGAATGATGAACTCCAGCCAATCTCAAGGGGGTGCTCACACCAGCTAGGAAATTTTCATCACCGACAGTCCTCATTACATTTGCCTCAGTATCTTCCTCCTTTGTTCACTTCTCGACTTCCTATGGTGGCACTTTAGGTCCTGGAGTAATTTTTAAACCGGACAATCAACAAGGAAAAATAATTAAAAAAAATTACGGGTAATAGAAACAATACAGAAAAGGAACAAATAATGACAGTTGTAAAAAGTTTTCACAGATATATTGGCAGGTACTAAAATGCAGAGACTTACAACGTTTTATACTTATCCATACAAACATGAAAATTTCATTTTTTTTTTTCATAATTTTGTTTTTTGAATTATATTAAATGTAATTTTCATGTGTATTAGTCGAACTAAACATTTTTATGTTTTAAGGCTAACGGACGACCTCGGCACATGTAATACCCATCCCCATGTCAATACCAGGAAAATGTTTGTGTTAGATAGTTAAAACTGATAGTTCTGGCTTTGTATTAAAAAGCAGTTGCGTACGGTGTACATATTATTTTCTAAAACTAAACAACATATCTATCTGTCTACAGTAAGGTAATTAATGTTATTGATAATGAAAGTGTCTAATTAAATGGATAGGTTATCCTAAAAATCAAATCAAGTGCGATGCATCACCATAAAAGTGCATCACCAAAATTAAAAGTTTGGTGTTAAAAGGAGTTTATGAATTTTTGAAATTATAGTTTAAAAAAAGCCCCCCTTAATCTCCTCTAGCGATCTCCCCCCCAATCCCCCTCATAAAAAAAAACCCTAGCCAAAAATTATAGAAGAATAGATTTCTTTAACTCTTGCAATTAATGACATTTATTCATGTTTAATGAAATGGATGCATTCTTATATGTATATATATCATATGGAGCTTCCATGTTTCATGTCTCTAGCACGGACAAAATCCAGAACAGATAGAGGCACATTAGTGAAATTTAAGGGTTTCTGGACTAAGAAAGCTAAGGATGTGTACTTTAAGATTGTGTGTGAATCATTTCAAAACTAAGAGCTTTGAAAAGAAAAGCTGATTTTACACTCCGTTATTGTTGAAACAAATTGATTGAAATTTGAAATTGAAAAGGCAAGGATACCCTTAAAATGAGGAATTTGCCGGACATGTGGATATGAGAGGATTTACCTGCTTGCTGTCGAGTTGATGCTTGTGTTAGATCTGCTTCTCCTATCGATTATTGAATCTCCATAATTAACCACACCTTTAGCCGTGATCGAAAAGTTTCTCAGCCGGTAAAGGTCATCTGAATACCTGCAAAAAATATAGACACTCTTCAATTAATCAAAACGTTCAATTAATAGCGTATATGCTGATTATAATATTTTTTGGAGTTTCGTTACTTTTTTAAACCAGATTTTTTAACGGTCACTCTTTTTGGTTCTTTCTTCTCAAGTGAAAAGAAATGTCCTCAATTAAAAGGCAATTATTATTTATTATTAATATGTTCTGCTCATGTATATCTCTTATTTATATATTTCATGAATGTTCAACTTGTAGCTTATTGAAGCTGAATATCGATGGGCACTAATTTCAGGATGTATACTGTTGATGGGTTATTAATACAATGTGGAATGAAAAAGCCAATTTCCTACGGTCACCCCCAAATTTTGTGTTCTCCCAGCTTTATACAAATAAAAGTAATTTTATTCTGCTCAAAAAAATATTTAGCTTGGACATCAACTAATTTAAGCTTCAGCGCAATTCAATGATGCCATATTTTTCGCTTTATAGGTCCCACATAATTTTATATTTTCACTATTCTGTTTATTTATTGAACAAAGAGTTCGCCCAATATCAACAAAATTCTTCCTACAGTATTTAATTGAATACGATTATATGTTCCAAATAAATCATTTATTTCGTTTTTTGTTCATTCTGTGGTATATTTACAAAACCTGAAGAAGTCGGTGCTCAATTCATTAAAATTTTATCTATTATTTATTACAGACAACATAATAATAATATTTTGTATGTACTTATGATTAGATGATTTACCGAGTTCACAGTTGTGCCGTGGTTTCCAACAAAACCTACTTTTTTTGGTAGTATATTAACCCCAGTATGCTTCTCCCTCCATACTACATTTTTTAGTAAAATGTTTTAGTAGTGCATGGCACTTGTTAACAAATTGGTAGCTCTACTGAAAATTGCATTTTTTAAGCAAATATTTTTTTCTAAAATTATTTGTATACACTTCTAAAAGTAAAATGCATATTGTTTAATATATAAGGAAGTGGCTTATCCAATTAATTAATTTTCACGTTTTCTGTTGTTGTGCCAACTTCTTACACATCCGCTTACGTTTCCGTATTTTATCAATAAATCTTCGGCGTCCATATAGAGAGAGGGAGGGACTAGTTCATGCGCCCGACTCGGCTGGAGCCCGCTAGGGGCGCGGGCATAGTCCGGCCTCTTGCCTGCCTATATAAAGACGCCATTCTCAGCTTTATCTGTTCAGCCTCCAGTGGACTCTAACCACGTTACCGCAACATTTCCACCTCTACCGAAGCTTCCCACACTCCTTAATTCCCTCACTCCGCCTTCAAACAGGTACTCCTTGTAAAAGGCTCCGCTTAGCCCTAATAAATCTTCCTTTATTTTTCCCTTATCCATAATCTATAAACTTTGAGAGCTGAGGGGGGAAAAAAACTTTATCTGTTCAGTCGAAACCCGGCACTTGAAGTGAACTCTTGGGGGCTAATCAGTTTGTGATTTTAAAGTAGTCATATTGTTTAATTTTTTTTAACATAATTTTCGTTTATAGTATTAATTTAGGCCATTTTCGGGCATTTGGCACCGTGTGGCCTTTCCCGGGATAGTTTATTCACACTTGATTATTTTAAACTTATTGTTTGTGTTTTATTCTTGGTTTTCATTGTAGCTAGGGATCAACTTACGATTTTCATTTCTATACAATATTAATATTGTATATGGAACCATGGAATTCCGAGTATTTATAGTGCTATTTCTATCGGTTATAATTGTATAAATATTTTATCCGAAGTTTCAAAGAGATGACTTCCATCTTCAGATTGAAATATCATTTAAACATCATTAATGTAATTATGTGAGTAAGTGGGACCAATATTGTAAGTTATATTCTATTTAAAATAGTATGCAAACATTTGTAGAGAACACCACAAAAACGATTTTAAATGACCAACACGAGGACTCATCGTGTCGTACGTATGAAGTTTTTTTTTTTCAGTAAGAAGCATTTCATGTTTAAATTCTAGTCTAAAACAATTTTTTGCTATCCCACATCCTTCTCGACCACCTAAGGAAGTGTGTGGACTTCTATAGCATTTCCCATCTCCTAAGCCAGTACATGTCTTACCTCTGGAATGGCTCTCACAGGCCCTCAATTAACATCTGAGTGACCCAGAGCCGTAAAATAACCCCAACCAGGGATACGGGTATTACACATCGAGCATATTAACAAATCGAGAAACTCAATGATTAAATAAATCATCAGTCATCAGTACGGTAAAAAACGAAATGTACTGCCACGTTCAAATGTACTGTTACGACAAAAATTAATATCATATAAAACACTCAGTAAAGTAAAATTAAAATATAGCATGCACTATCAGTATCACAGCATCATAGTAAAACCATCATTTCCCCCCCAAAATTTTTTTTCTCGATTATTATTAACATTAAGTGTACTAACTTCCATTCATCAATTCTTTTCTCACAAGGCTATGTCAAAATGCTACGTTCTATTGGTGGCTAATTTATTTTAGATGCATATAAAATAACAATATATATTTAATGGATGCGAATATATCCAATGAATGAAAATATATTAAATATATCTAAGTTAATGATCGTCAACGAAAAACGTGAAGGAAAAATGAAAGAAGTTGAACGTAATCACAGATCGAGAGTTGTCCCAAGCCTTTTAAAGCCTCTCTATATACATTCGGGATGTTTACTTCCCGATGACTTGAGGATTAGGCTGGCTGCCTACGACGTCCGAACTTTAACTCCACCCTGCCAGTTTACGCATATCTCTTCGTAAACTCCAAGGTCCGGCGCACGCAGCACACAGCCTGTAATCCGTTACATCACGTTTACGGTCTAATATATTCATAGTCCGCACCAAACAACAGAACCCAAAGAAAAGAGATAATACAGAAATAAAACAATAATAATAATAAAATATAATACATTCGCCCTTGACCCGGCGGCTGCCAGGTAAAAAAAAAACAATGGAACTTATACACAATATAAAATATGAAAACAAATATTCTCTCTGAGCTTCACATGTGAAGTATATGAATCCGGATCGGTTGCTCCATATCGGATCGAGGGCACACCATCTTACGTACATTCAACACACTCTCCCCTGTGGTGATAGTTTCAACTGTTCAATGTGAACGGTTCGCCTCCTCTTTGGGGCGGTCATGCTCTCGATGGTCACGAGATTATGTTCCCGAATTATGATGACCTTAAAGGGCCCCTAATACCGAACCAGTTCCTTACTACGATTTGATACGTCTTTTCTGTACACAACGGTCCCAATCGATATTGCTTCTATGCGATCCCGCACCTTCAAATTTGCCCGTGCCACGCGCTTGGATTTCTCGTGCATAATCATATCGCGTACCTTGTGCCACATCTTCCCGAGCTGTATGCGGGTGTTATGGAGCTGTGCCACCATTCCCTCATCTGCCACCGTCTCTGGCCAGTTCCTCGGTCTCACTCGTAATCCGAACAAAATTTCGAAGGTGCTAACCCCATCGTGGCGTGTATCGAGTGGTTGTATGCCACCACCGCCATGGGCATCGCTACGTTCGCCGACAGGCCTTTATCGACCTGATATACGTGTAAGTGGTCGCTGAGGGTGCTGTGTAACCTTTCGATGGTTCCCCTGCTCTTGGGATGCCCGGGGGTATTAAAATGCCATGCCACAACCCGTTTTTCCATTTCGGCTCTCATGGTTGCATGGTCAAACTCCCGTCCCCCGTCCGACGAGATCCTCTCCGGTATGCCGTAGAATTGAAACCATGTGTTGAGGGCTTGTAATATGAAATCTGATGACTTGTCCCCCACCACATGGGCCATAGCCACTTTGCTAAATGGGTCGATGATAGTGACCCACTTAAAACCTCGCCACGTGAAGGTGTCCACTTGAATCTCCGTCAATGGTGCTTCTACCGTGGGTGATTCTTCCTGGCGTACCTGTGGGGGGGTGTCTATCATGTTTTGTCTTCCTGCAAACTTCGCATGCTCCGATTACCTCCTGAATAGTCCGCTGCATTCCCCACCAAAAGTAGCGCCTTCGTAGTTCTTGTGCCGTCTCCTGCCCACCGCGGTAGTTGGTTTTCCCTAGGTGATACGCCAGTGTTACCTCGCGTTGCTGCTCCTCGTCACGCAGGGTCTGGACCGCGGAAAGACATCGAATGAACGAGCGATCCACTCCCAACAACTCTTTCTGTCACAGCTTTTTAATTTTGTCCCACCAATAAATGGTGTGTTTTTCCAGGTTGTGACACGTCCTTGAGAGCCTGACAAATTCGATCTCCTCGAACTCCCGGTGGTGACCAAATCGTCGTGATCTGACTCCTGCTGTACGTACTATGGAGTATTTTCAGAGCACCCGATGTTTGAGTTTTCCAAATGATCTGCCTCCGCTTATCATTAATAATTTCATCCGTCGTCTCCATATCACGCGGTCTTTCCCCTATAGACTCGTCTGATGGTGGATCCGCACTCCTGTTACTATCTTTCCACGTGCTGCTCCTGCCCGCTTCTCCAGGCGCCCATTCCTCAATAAATTGCCTCATACCGCTCGATGTTTCCCCTTGTTCTATGGCGTTCACCATAATAGCGCGCGACAGCCAATCTGCCACGACGTTGTCTTTGCCTGGCTTATATACGATATCCAGATTGTATTGCGCTAAGAATTCCTTCCACCTCGTTACCGTTGAGGAGAATTCTTTAAGTTTTCCAACCCATTGAAGAAGTTGGTGGTCCGTATGTATTCGAAACCTTCTGCGAAATACATACGGACGGAAGTGCCCAATGACCCACACTAACCCGAGGTGTTCTCGTTCCAGAGCGCTGTACCGCGCCTCCGTGTCCATCAGGCGTCTGCTCGCGTAAGCCCCCGGTCTTTCCCCGTCCCCACCTTCCTGTGACAATACTGCCCCCAAGGCATAGTCGCTTGCGTCGGTGGTGGTCGTGAAATCCTTCACGGAGTAGGGAAAGCCAAAATCGGCGCCTCCTGCAAACGTGCCAAGCATTTGCGGATATTCTGCTCTATGAGCGGTGTGATCATTATCCGTGCTCCTCTCCGTAATAAGTTATTAATGGGTACTATATATTCTGCCATGTCCGGCACGAAACGGCGGTAGTAATTAAGCGTACCCAGTAATCTCCTAATCCCTTTTACGTCATTTGGCACCTCCATTTTCTGGATCACTTCTACTTTCGTCGAGTCTGGTTGAACCCCTTCCTGCGAGATTGTGTGCCCTAAAAAACTAATCTGCTCCTGCCCCAGTGATGATTTGTCTATTGATAGTTTCAACCTGAAATCTCTTAATCTTCTAAATACGTTCCGGAGGTGTTGAATATGTTCCGATTACGTTTGGCTGAAGATCAGCAGGTCATCCATGTAAATTTGGAACATATTTTCGTCAATTTCTCTCAGAAGCTCGTCCATGAGACGCTGAAAGGTTATTGGAGCATTGTTGAGACCAGACGACATTCTCGTGAACTCGAAATGCCCTCTTTCAAACGAGAACGCCGTTTTATGTTGGTCATGTGCAGCTAGCTTGATCTGATGGTACCCTGCTTTTAGGTTTAATGTGCTAAAAATTTTCGCACCGTGGAGTCTGTCTAGGATGTCTTCGAACTGCGGTATCGGATATTTTTCGTCCAGGGTATTGTCGTTAAGTTTCCGAAAATCCACCATGACTCGGTATTTTTCCTCACTTTCTCCCGGTCGACTTTTCCTTTTCACTGCCCTTAAAGGGCTATTATACGGAGACGTGCTATCTCTGATGATATCTTGGCGCTTGAAATCCTCGATCTCCTTTCTAATGTGTTGTCTGAGCGCTTGCGGATACCGCCTCCCCTTCACATACGTCATCCGCTCTACTTTTAATGGGATTTCATGTAGAGTTTTCCCCGTTGCTCCTAGCGTGTCCCCTTCAGCGAAAAACATATCCCTAAACTCGCTCCGCAGACTCTCCTTCCAATCCTCCACTCTCCTAACCGCTCCTATTTGCTCCGTTTCGCCCCTTACGCCCCACCGGCTTCAATAGGTTCGCTTCCCTAGTTTGATCCTCCAGTTCTCACCCTCGTTTTCGATGCGCGCGCCTACTTTTCCCAGTAAATTACACCCCACTATTATCCGGTATTCCCGCGGCATGTCTTCCACGACGTGTACTTTTATGTCACCCATTACTTTCGCCCATTCGTCCAGCCCCACGACCGCTTCTCCCATTACTTCGCAAGGTCCCTGCAGAGTAAGTAATTTACACTTACATACCTTGATCTGGTGTTCCCTATCTCCTCCACACAACCTCTCTAACGCACCACGAGATATTATTGTATTGGTGCTGCCAGTATCAATTAGGAACCTCTCCCTCTTCCAAAACTCAATAATTGGCAACCCACACATCCTTTCCCGCACTGTATTGCACCTTAGGGTGCGGTCGCCTCTCTGCTGCCACTCTCCTCAGGCCTCCGTACGCCGCTCCCATCTGCGCGAGGGATTCTTCTGCCACTCTCGTCTTCTGCTCCCACTGCGCTTTGACTCCTCTCCGTCTGTCTCCAACGTCCTAGACGACTTGTCGTCCGATGATCCATTTTCTCTTGGTGTCGCGCTCCACTTCTCCCGGATTTCCTGGCTATTCACCTCCATTGGTTCTGATCTGTGAAAGTCCTTTCGACGAAACACGTATGGATATTGTCTTGCTATGTGTCCTTCTTCCCCACACTCAAAGCACTTAGTGCGAGGGCACTGAGCTACCAGATGGCCCGTCTTTCCGCAGCCATGACATTTCCTATCTTCTTTCCGAGGTGCTTACCTAGGCCTCGTCACTCCCAATCTTCTCTCTCCCGTCGCTCCCCTGTCTCTTCCACACCGCTTTTTCCTGTTTCTCCTATATGGGACCCGGCTCCAATTGTTGTCATCTTCGTTCATTTTCTCTTCTTCCTGTCTTGCGCTAGCATCTATCATCGCCTGGGCGCATTCGAGGAACGATCGCTCATTAGGGAACCCTTCCTTTCTTCCCGTCTCCTTCACTAATTACACCTTTAAGAGACAGGAAACCCATCCTGCCCTCTACGTCCTCAGCGCTAGTCGCCTCCCTCATTTTCTCATTTATTTTATTATAGCGGACTACCAGGGCTGCAGCATACTGTCCACTATTCTGTCTCGGAGAGTTCGTTTCTCGAAACATTTGGAAGATATCTTCCTCTGGGGTCCATCGCCCCCCCCCCTCCATATGCTTTCTTTAGTCTCGTCTTTACTATCTCCCATGGGGTTTCCTCGTCCGCCTGTATCAGGTTCAGCACCTTCCTATTTACCCTGCACACCAGGTCTGCCTTTATTGACTTAGCATCACCTGGGCCGAGTAGCCCTTCATCCATCTTGGCTTTTATCCTCTCCATAGCTCTATCCCTACCTTTAAGAAAATTATTCAACTCACCCAGTTCCCCAGAAAATTTTTCGAGGTCTGAGATAATTTTCCTCATGTCCTGCGACGTCACTGCCCGCACCTTCATACATCCCAGCGAGTTCGCATGGGCTTCAGCCATGGTTTCTTTAGATAAATGTGGAACTTCAAACGCTGCCGGCCGCTAGTCCACCATTACCTACTGTGGGATATTGAAAGATAAATTGTGTTGTGTTGTCCAACCTGAGGGATAACAGTGTTGGATCCTCTACGTTTTGTTATTGTTATTAATGAAGAATGTTGTTTATGAACATGTACCTTGTGTATAAAAGTAAAATAAACGTGTGTTATTAATTCAACAAATGTTTCATTGTGCCGAAATCCTTTAGTGGCGACGAGGATGGGATTGCCGTCCACATGATTCGTTCGTGTTTACGCGTTAACGGAGTGAAGTTTAGAGTTTCTACAATTCGTGTTTTCGGTGACGTTACATCGTGGAGGACATTCAAAAGGTCTCGAATTTATTTAAATTGAAGACAGAAATGGCCGAAGAAGAAACCAAGAGTTTAGTCGGAACTTTGAGAGACTTTACACTCGATAAAGATTGGGGCATCGCCAAGTCGAGAACATAAAATTTCTTTATTGCAAACGGGATAAAGAATGACGAGAGAAAGAGGGCTCTTTTGTTAAATTCGTTGGATGACTCAGCGTATAAACTGATTTCCAACCTGGCGGTTCCCAAGAAACCGGAGGATAACACGTATGTTGAATTAGTCAAATTATTTGATTCGCATTTTTTGGGTGCGGAATCAGTTTTTGCCGCTAGATACAAATTTTATAACGCCACGAAAGATCCTACGGAAACGGTTAACGACTGGATTGCCAGACTGCGGTCATTGGCAGCTAACTGTGCTTTTGGAGCTCGATTCGACGGAAATTTGTTAGATCGTTTTGTTGTCGGCATGAACAAAGGGCCGATTAGAGATCGTTTATTCGAGGAGGATGCGGAAAAGGCCCAGTGGGACAATGTAGTCAAGATAGCAACATCGAAAGAAGCTTCTTCCACAAATTATGATTTAAGTGAGTTTTCATTTAGTGGTCCAATCAAAAAAGAGCCCGTAAATTATGTTAGAGCACAAAAAACACCAAATCAACAGGTAAATACCAATCTTTGTAAAGTTTGTGGGGCGACATGGTATGATGCAAATAAATGTCGATTCAAAGATTATAAATGTAAAGTTTGCAAAATAAAGGGGCATTTACAAAAAGTTTGCCCAAATAAAATCAAGTTACCTGCTCCGGATAAGAAGACTGGCAAAACTGAACAAACACATTTCGTCCAGGAAAACTCAGATGAAGAATATCTTTATAAAATGCTTGAAGGTATTTTATCAAGATGTATTAAATTGAGCTTAAGCTAAATTCCCAGGTTATTTGTTTTGATGTTGAGACTGGGTGCCATAGCACTATTGTTCCGAGAAAATTATTTCATGAACAATTCCCTCAGGTCACCCCAATTCCATGTAAAAAGACTTTTACTACATATCTCAAAGAAAACTCTCCGGTGGGCTATGTCACAGTGGACGTAGAATATCAAGATAGAAAGGTGCCAAATTTGATATTTTATGTGGTTGAAACAGAGGTACCACCGTTGTTGGGTAGATCGTTGTTCCATTTTTGCTGAAGATTCAGCCCACTCAATTTTTTATCAAAATGTGGAACATTGAGGCAGAAAAGTTGGAGGAGGAACTCAAGAGTTTGTATCCAGAAGTTTTTACGGAAAAACTTGGAAAATATAACAAAGGACAAATCAAATTAGATCTTTTAACGGAAGTCAAACCAAAATTTATAAAACAAAGGCCGGTACCGTACGCCATAAGACACAAGGTTGATCAGGAAATTGACCGCCTGGTGCAGGAAGGAATTTTTTGGAGCCCATTGAGTATAGTGATTTTGGTTCCCCCATTGTTCCAGTTTTGAAGCGAAATGCCCAAACTAGGGAGAGATTATAAATTGACCCTCAACCCTTGCTTGAAAATGGATCCTTATCCGTTGCCTAGAATTGAAGATTTGTTCCAGAGATTGGGGGGAAATATGGTTTGGGCCAAAATGGATTTGAGCCATGCTTACCAACAGTGTGAGTTGGATCTCGAATCGCGCAAACTGGTAGCTATTACCACGCAGAAAGGCTTATTCCAGTATACCCGAATGCCCTATGGTATTTGTGTTGGACCTTCCAAATTTCAGAAATTGGTAGACAATGTGTTAGTAGGAACTGAGGGGGTGGTAGCCCTACTGGATGATGTTGTGGTTGGTGCAGCGGATTTTGGGACATTAAGAAAACGAGTCATAGAGGTTCTTGAAAGATTCAAGAAAGCGGGGTTAACCCTTTCTGCAAAAAAGTGCGAATTTGGAAAAACATCCATTGAATATCTTGGATTCAGAATTGACGCTTCAGGTTTGCATTCGACTGATGAGAAAATAAAATCTATAGTAACGGCACCAAATCCTAAAAATATTAAAGAGCTGCAAGCTTTTTTGGGGTTTGTGAACTATCTGGCGAGATTTCTACCTGCACTGTCATCGACCCTCCACCCTCTTCACCAGCTTCTGAAGAAAAACATTCGATGGGATTGGAATGCCAGTTGTCAAACCGCTTTTAGAAAAATCAAGAGGATAGTCGAGGAAAATCGCTCTTTAGCACATTATAATCCAGATTTGCCTATCAAGTTAACCGTTGATGGTTCGGACCAAGGACTGGGAGCTATAATTTCACAAGTCTATCCAAATGGAGAAGAAAAGCCATTAGCTTTTGCCAGCAGAACGTTGACTATAGCGGAAACAAAGTATAGTCAATCGCATAAGGAAGGCGCTGCATTGGTGTTTGGTGTGAAAAAGTTTCATTCGTATCTTTTTGGAAGGAAATGGATATTGGCTAATGACAATTGACCCTTGTTATCAATTTTTGGACCAAAAAAGGGAGTGCCAATTTGTGCGGCAAACCGTTTGCAACGTTGGACGCTACTTCTAGCAAATTATAACTATGACGTGGAATGGGTGCAGTCAAATAAAAACAGCGCAGATTGGTTATCGAGATCACCACTAAAGACTGATCCGGAAATAGGAGAAAGTTTGGACCCAGCGCTGTTTTACGTATTCGAAGAAAACGAAACTCTACCTCTACAGTATAAAGACATCTTGTTGTGGACAAAGAAAGATGGCATCCTGAAGAAAATATCAACGTATCTGAAAATCGGATGGCCTCATACCATCCCGAAAGAACTCCTCCCGTTTTCTCTTCGCCGTGATGAGCTCCATGAAGAGGAAGGGGTACTCCTATGGGGAAATCGAGTGATTGTGCCGACAAAACTTCGATCCTCAGTGCTTCACGAATTGCATGAGACACACATGGGGATAGTGAAGAGCAAGGCAATAGCACGATCATATGTGTGGTGACCAAAAATTGATGCGGATATAGAGGATACGGTGAAGTCTTGCATACCCTGTAATTCGGTGAAGGACAATCCCCAGAAAGCTGCTTTAATTCCATGGGAATGGCCAACAAAACCATGGTGGCAAAGGCTTCATATGGACCGGAAGACAACGTGGATACTCCGGAATACAACAACTCATCGGACAGCGATGAATCATCTGATTGGCTGGGACGGCCTACTCCCTCGCCAAAGAACAAAGTTACAAGTCTAGACACCGAGTCAGTACCAGTGCAGCAAAGTCCAGCTGAACAACCGACTGATCATCAGCAGGCTAAACCAGGGACCAGTACGTCAAAGGACAAGGACAGGTCACCACTCTCTGTTGAATCTGGGGGGCGACCTCAGCGCAATCGAACTGCTCCTCGCCGTCTAATTGAGGAGCTGTAATGTCCAATTAATGAGATTTAATGTCTTATTAAGAAAAAAAAAAAATGTTTCTTGTTTTGTTTTTGTAGAATTTATTTTAATAGATGGGGAAAGATGTGGGATATTGAAAGATAAATTGTGTTGTGTTGTCCAGCCTGAGGGATAACAGTGTTGGATCCTCTACGTTTTGTTATTGTTATTAATTAAGAATGTTGTTTATGAACATGTACCTTGTGTATAAAAGTAAAATAAACGTGTGTTATTAATTCAACAAATGTTTCATTGTGCCGAAATCCTTTACCTGCTTTAATTAAATCACACGAAAGCGAATGAGAAGGGGAAAAAAACAATAGCCAACTCGCACGTTAATGACTCGAACCCACTCTGCTCCCGGGTTTCGGCACTAGTTGATGATCGTCCACGAAAAACGTGAAGGAAATAGGAAAGAGGTTGAACGTAATCACAGATCGAGAGTTGTCACAAGACTGTTTTTATTTGAGCCTTTTAAAGCCTCTCTATATACATTCGGGATGTTTACATCCCGATGACTTGAGGATTAGGCTGGCTACCTAAGATGTCCGAACCTTAACTTCTATTTACTGGTACATATATATCTACCTCACCTGGAAAACCAAGCCTCTACGCTCCAGCCGAATAATTAAAATATTTTATTTAATTAACTTAAGATTCCATTTAATTATTCAAGCTGCTAAATTTAATTACTCTATCAAACTCTGAGAGTACACCATTAGCGTAAAGTTATAATAAACATAAGATTGTTTAATATTGATCACATTTAATCCTAGTCCCAATTAATTCTAATCCAAAGGTAATTTATCTAGTAAATTATCGCGGTGATCAATGGAAGGAATTTAGTTAATTAAATAGAATTTGCAATAAGATATCTTTTTTTATTCGTATGACTGAAATTCTGAAATGAGATTAAATTTAATAAATTTAAATTATGGATGGTTACATCGACTTATATACTAAATATTAAAATCTATTACTCACAATTACATCGGGGTCTTCATTGAGGAGGGCACATTCGAGGCCACAGTCTGCATCTTCTGGCTCGTCCCAGAAATAAGTAAGATTCAGCATATCTTTGCTTATTTTTTAAAAGGTGTTTCCACTTCATCCCCCTTCCTCCTATCACACCTACTTCCCTCCTTTTGAGCGGTCTTTCTTTGATCCTCGAAACGAAATGGGTTTTCTTGACATTTCCTCTAACCAAGCGAGCTTGTGAAATATCAAGGGCCATTTTACACACTCCTCAACTAATTTTTAAACTCTGCGGTGCTTCAAATAGTTTGGCCTAATTTCAACCTTTACTTCTGTTCCTCGGCGAAACAAAGCGTTATTCCTTGTCCATCTAGGCCCTTTTGCTAGCCACCGACAAAGACATATTTACACATTTACACACATATAACATTAGCCAATTTATATTTCTTAATTCTATTAGTTTCTATATTATTTTTACATGTCCGGTCACACACATAACAGTACATACCATATTTCTCATATTTAAAATAAATACCTAGGATTGTATCCTTTTTCAGGTAAAGAGCAGACCCTTGGCCGCTGGTGATCCGCAACTGAAAAAAACAGGAACAGTGCCATAGAACGGAACAGGTTGAATTCTTTATTTCGTACCTTGTGTTCAGACAACTCTACTCGAGTATCATTGAATACATTTATTAATGAGTAGAAGAGATTGTTAGGAAATCGGCTTAGGTTAATGTAAGAGAATTAGGTTTTCATCAAAATTATTAATGGACAACATTTGGACATCAGGTTCTAGCGCGAGATGGTAGGGGATGTTGACATTTTAGGGAACTGAAAGAGACATACACATATGTCTAAACGTTGTCCATAAATAAATTTGATGAAAACTGATTTCCCAACAATCTCTTCGACTCATTTATATATTTACTACACCACAGCAATTTATTTCCTATTCCACCAATAGTACTGCAAGTTAGCACACTCACAGGTAAGCACGCACCAGAAGATCCTATTATTAATTATATTTAATTTTTTTTGCATTAATACTCCATTTAACATCAACGAGCACAAAACGGAAGTAACGATTTTTACAAAAAGAAGATCCCAAATCTACAGCAATATTCTCATTAATATTGCCCCTACCCAGCAGTCCAGATCTGTCGTGTATCTGGCTTTAGCAATAGATTAAATATTAACATACATAATATAGTAAACAAATAAGATTATTACAAAACCTTTACCCAAAAATAAGGTAATCATCTACAAAACCGGAATCCGTTCCACTGTGAAGCACTACATGTTAATATCCAGTATGGAGTGCCATCTCCCAAATCGAACTACATAAATGTTAAAATAATTATGAGTCTCTGCGTGAGAATTATCAATACCCACGTATCACCAGAATACCTGAAATGGTTTCTGACCTTCATTTGCTAACATTACAAATACACATATACACCCCAG
Organism: Acanthosoma haemorrhoidale; assembly: GCA_930367205.1. Classification (NCBI taxonomy): domain Eukaryota; kingdom Metazoa; phylum Arthropoda; class Insecta; order Hemiptera; family Acanthosomatidae; genus Acanthosoma; species Acanthosoma haemorrhoidale. The sequence goes on from OV884009.1 coordinate 117,675,326, forward strand.
CAGAAAAATTATTTGATAACTCTCGTTTATCCGACAATCCTTTAATTGAGTAAATAGAAACTTATCATAAACTCTAACTGAGGAGGTACACACATAAGATGACTCAATATATAGTGATTCACTGAGCTTCAGACAGGATTCTTGTAGCACCACTATTTTTAAGCTATGCAAATTATTTGTAACGTAGCTTTAATGTGTGCATTAAGAAATAATTTAAATTTAATTCTGAAAATATGTTTTTTATATAATTTAAAATTTTTATTTTGTAATTGAGTAGATTTTATTTATTTTTCTTACTATTAGAACATTTTTGTAAATATAACTCCATGACAAATTATACAAAAATATAATTACCATATAAAATAACAAAGCATGGAAATGAAATATGCTATTCCCAAAAAATATATAAGTGGAACGTGAATAATGATTTTATTTATGTATCTACCCAAAATTAGATGAGATAACATTGTTGACTGGACAAGAATAAGGTGATTTACCTGGAGGCTGTAGATAGTTGGAGCGTAGAGGAGGGAGGGGAGCTATGACGGACTCCCTGGAAGCTCTCCTGGATGCCAAGTAGCCGAGTCCTCTGGGACTGCTGGGTCTTCGGGACAGCAAAGTCTCCTCGGTGAGGCCGGACAGGCCGGAGGCGGTTGTAAGGTCTGAGGTGGATCGACGGCACAGAGGTGGGAACTTGAACACGGGTGAGGCTGGAGGTGCACCTACACAATTATTCATATGGTCATGGCGATCAAAATTATCATTACTTAATAATATTTTGTGTAAGTTCGTACTAGAATAAGCTTTGTTTAATTGCAAAGGTACTATGCAGTAGGAGGATCTATCATCACCCAAATATATGACCATATTGTGATTATAAATAACCATAATAAATAATATTATTTATAGTCTATTTGTCAATAATATGTTTTCACTATGGCTTACAATGTTCTTGTAGATAATACTAGATGATTCACTCTAACAATTGAAGCAAACATAGAGACCCGACAGAGCTGTTAGAGACCCCTTTATAACAAATAATCTAGCTTACTAACTAACCCCAGCCCAAATCATCCCTAACTCCTCCTCCACCATAGCCCCTTCTTTGTGATAAAGTTGCGGCCGTATACCGGCCATTAATTCATCTCCAAACTGTCGCCAACAACTGTGATTCATCTGAAAAGAGAATTTTCCTCCCCGGTCCATTTGAAGCATTGTCTGGCAAGATTTAATCGAGCTGTCTTATGCCTTGGTAGCAATTCTCTTCCGTGGTCTTGTTCTTAAAGCAGTCTGAGAAAGTCTTCGCATTATTGTACGGAAACTAACATTGACTCCTCTCAGCGGATGCAGTGGTGCCTTGCCATCCCTCTGAGCAGCCATTCTTCCTCACTCTTCTTTGGTCTCCAGTAACGATGGAGCGCCCTTCTAACAGTAGTTCTTGGAATATTTAATACTCTTGAACCATATTCTTGGATTCTTTCTTCTTCCAACAACACAGTTATTTTGACCCCACAAGTAACACTAAAAACCATTTTTTTTAATGAACTTTAAATGTCAAAATGAATAAAATTGGAACCGAACGGATTAAATACATTTTTTTAACGGTGGCTACTTTTTTTGTCTCTCATTGTAGTTGAAATCGGCAGGAGTGCTTTGTCCGACTCGTGCTGTAAATAATTGACCACTAATAGCCATTTAGGTGTCTGGAAGAAACTGTAATGACCAATTTAATACCACATAGAGGTGATCGTTTTTGGTTTAATGTGCTAGATGTAACTTAATTAGAAACTCTTCACAAAAGAATGGTAACGTGGGCGTTATACTTTTAAAATAGTCTAGTTACTATTAATAATAATTACCAATATCAGTGGGTGAGGCGCCTGGCCTAGAATGTGCTAGATGGGAGAGGTCGCGTGGCCGCCGGCGGGGAGGTTGCACATGCTCCCCTTCTTCGATTAGCGTAGTGTGTCCCTCAGGTGACGTCACCTCACAAACTGAACCTCTTCTCTCGGACATCTTTTTCTGTCAGCTTAGATTTTTAGTTTCCTACAACTAAGTGTATTAATGAATGAATCCATTGAGCATCGTATTCACCAAATTTATTTTTATTTTGTATAGTTAGTATATTATGACAACAGTCTGGTATATAAATGATGGTAATATAAATTATTACCACAACACAAATGTTATCTCCACTCCTAGAGTAGGAGGCAGAGATGTTACTGGTAATTAGAACCTGTAGTTGCAAGAAGTGTGGAAGCCACAGACGACCTTGAGAAAACCTTGGTGTCGGGTCGTCACGAGGGGGGTGCCTGGTTACCCTAGCCCTGGTGACAAGTGAGGGTTATTTGAGCTTATAACCTGGACAATCGTTTCATGACGGCTTTACTATCTGACTCCATTATTTGATAGGTATGTGCCCCGACAGTGCACTATGTTCAGGAGAAGAGGTACAAGGTAGGTTTATAGGTAGTTTATGTGGTCTTGGAATGACCACAAATTCACACCCGGTATCTAAGGGTAGGCGAAAACCGTCCGGATCCCATGGCGAGTGTGAACCGGAGAGAGGTAGACTGGATTGCCGCAGGATTGCTGCTAGGAAAATTTGCAGGGCCACGGTAACCGTCGTCCGCGAGGGAGAGGTCTCTCCCAAGGAGGTACTAGTTTTAGCAATACGAAGGCAGAGATTCCCACTAGGAAGGTGTGGGGTCTGACAACGACGGACTAAAACATAGCGAGGTTAGGAGAGAAGAGATGCAGAGGTTTTTCATAAAGAAGCAGTCAGATTTTCAGAGTTCAAGCGGGGTAGCCACGTAGTTGCCAGGAGAGAATGATTTACAGGGTCTAGACCCCGGCTTAAATACCAATCTAGCCTTGCCCTTAGCCAATCACCATTAAGATGTGTGTAACCAATGATGTGTGGTTTCTTTGTCAGGGTTTTAGCCGAGGGTCAGGGGCCTCATCTGGCCTCATACCTGGGACTGACAGATGGTGTCCCATCTCATGTAACTACTTAGCACCCTGCATTCTTTATTGCTTAACTCATTTACAATGATTTATATTTTGTTCATGTTATTTACATTTGTCTACAATATATTTTGTTCATGTTATTTACAAGATATATACAATAGAGTATAGGGTGATTTATCTTATGTAGTTAGTGGTCACTACACCATGCTTCACTCTCCGACGATTATCTTCCTTTTTGTTATTTCTACGATATGTGGTCTAAGATAGGGGGAATACTACAATCAGTATGAAGGATTTGGCTAGTAACATAAAAATGGGTATTGACTAATATTACTAGGATTGGGTGTGGTTGATATTTTCACCAGTGGTGTATAGAAGGTGGGCCCTAGGGGCCTGTCCCCACCTGAAACGTGATGAAATTTTTTGATACGAACAATGTTTTACTTAAATTATTAACACATAAAGATTTATTAAAAATAATTGAAGTTATCTCATTATTACCAGGGGCATAGCTCCAGCCAGAGACACTAGATGTAAGTCTCTTTTATCTATGTGTCTAAGCCCCCCCCCTAAAAAATATAATCCTATGTATCCCACTGATTTCTACAATAGTGAGGTTTACGGTTTCGTAGACATTGATGTTAGAGATGTTAGTTTATTTATTGTCTGTTATGTCTTGTAAAGCGTCTTCCAATGGGGACTTTCAAACTTTGACAGTTGATAGCGGCCATATTGTTGAAGCTGCATCTATCGAATTGGCTGTTATTTATTTAGTCTGCTTTACCAAATCGATATAGGGTTCAGCAACATGTGCAAATGATAAACTTTTTTTTATCAATATGGGTGTTCTGTTCGGGCAACGTTCCGCGAACTTATCCCATTGTACGGTCATAACCGTCCTACCGAGAGGACTATTCGCAGTGTAGTAGATAAATTTGAGTCCGCTGGTTCAGTAAACCAACCAACACCCGCACGTCGACGAAACGCCAGATCTGCCGAAAACTTCGCCACTGTCCGTGAGAGTGTGCAGGAGAATCCGAGGGAGTCGATTTCGCGTCGCTCACAAGAACTCGGCCTTTCGCAGACCGCAACTTTTTTGCGTCGTGCCTGTACCCGTATAATATTCAACTGACCCAGAAGCTGAAGGTAAACGACCATAGACAACGACGTGTGTTCGCTGAATGGGCCCTGGAGCAGTTGGAAACTGACCCTTATTTTCATTGAAAAATCTTCTTCAGCGGTGAGGCCCATTTCTGGATGAATGGGTACGTCAGCAAACAAAATTATCGAATTTGGGACGATACCAATCCACATAAGATCCAAGAGTGTCCAATGCATCCCGAAAAAGTCACTGTTTGGTGTGGATTTTGAGCTGGCGGCGTCATCGGTCCATATTTCTTCGAGAACGACGTTGACCAGGCATCACCGTCAACGGCGAACGCTATAGGTCGATGATTACCAACTTCTTTTGGGCTGAATTGGATGATATGGACACCAACGACATGTGGTTTCAACAGCATGGCGCTACGTGCCACACAGCTCATGTCACATTGGACATTCTGCAGGAGTGATTTGAGGGTACAGTCATCTCACGTGGAGGTGATATGAACTGGCCACCGAGATCTTGCGATTTGACCCCGTTAGACTTTGTCTTGTGGGGTTTCCTTAAGTCACAGGTCTATGCAAATAAGCCACAAACCATAGCAGTCCTCAAAGCCAACATAACCCATGCCATCTGTCAAATTCAGCCTGATTTATGCGCCACTCATGAAAAATTGGACATTTCGGACGCGCGCCACCCAGCGAAGCCACGTCGGACATTTGCACGATGTTAATAATAATAATGGCATCAATAGGCCTTTCAAACAAATAAAAAAATTCGACGATATATCAAACACACTTTGTTTTATTTAAATGTAAAGATAGGAGGCGCTTAATGAAAGACCTTTTATATGAGTAAAGTTATTCTCTGGTTGAGGGCGAATCAAGGAATCATGGTGGACTATCTGACTAGGAAGAGAGTTCAAGAGGACTGGAGGGCATGATTTATGGTGTCTCGTGACGAAAGTAACCTCGATGTATTTCCCTCCACTAATAGTAATCTTTCATCTGTTGTCCGGGCACTTTCAATGATGGGAATTTCGAGGTTACAGGATGCGCTATCAGGGTTGGGACGATATGAGAGGACAGCTGTTTTATCAGTGAAGCTCGGAAAAAGAAGATAAAATCAGGAGAAGTGGTGCACACAATCTCGCCAGGCATTGTGGGTGGTTTAGAGAAGGTCCATAATACCGCTTTGAGTGACCCTAACTTTGAATTGATAATGGTTTCACTACTCTGGGTTCTGAGTATACGTATACAAGTAAAGGTAGGAGAGACGAGTGCATAAGAAAAGGAACATACAGGTACCACTGCACTGTAGATTGTTGGAGGTGGGAACCGGAGAGTTGGAAGGTTTTGTGATTCTAAGAGATTTTGGAGATGGCTTCGAGCACGGCAGCATTAATACTGTGAAGATATTTAGAAAATGATAGTGATCTGGTGGAGACGGTGAGAAGTAGCGATAATATTTAAAAGTTGATGTTAGATAGTGGCAAGAGAGAGACGAAGTGAAGAGATGGAAAAATTGACACTAATTCAGTGATATAGGGATAATCAATAAAAAGATTTAGAAGTACACATCAAGTGTGCAGATGCAGTGGTGAAAATGATGTATATGTTATTGATTATTATTTACCATGAAACGATGTTTTACAATAAGGATCGCCATGTGTAAAGTTCACGTATTTAAACCTTATTTCGTATTAAAATATAAGAAAGGGAATTATTAATGTTTAGGGCAAGTTCATCCTTGAATTGGGTACGAGTCGTTAGCACGTAAGGTAATATATGATATTAACCAATCGCATCATCGGTCTCCTCCCAACAACAAATCTTCTTGTGTGGCCTGTCCCTACATTTCTAACTCTAACTTATATATATGACTGGTTAATCAATCGCCTAGGCTCCTTCTCCGCGGTACTATGACCCCTTCCTAACAAAATGTGATAGTTGAATATATACTCAGTCTGATGATGGATCTCGATGTACACATTCAACTCTGATAGTGAGTAGTGGACTGTATCAATGATATTTGTAAATAGGATGAATGATATATTGAACGGATAAGCTAAATTAGTTAAACATCATCATTGAAAGAGGCTATAATGTATACAAATATGATATCATCTTTGATTCACTTCGAGTGATCAAGTAGCATCATACTGTAGGAGTGATTTCTTGCCGTCATTGACTAATCCGATGATGTCGCTTGCTCTAGAGTACTCACTTCAGGAGAAAATTCGGGAATTCGCAATAATGAAGAAAATGTAAAATCACACAAAGTTCCACAAACGCCTCACTGAGAGGGGATAATGAGGCTAAATTTATAATTTGCAGTGAAATAAAATATTAGAAAAAAGAAAATAAATAATAAAAAATATTCGTATCTACATCAAAGACACATATTTATAAAGGATTTAAAATAGAAAATGATACAAAACAATATTAATAATATAATAAAGTAACCTGCCTGATAAGTAAAAATAAAATATGTGCACATGTCCAGGTAATAGCTGTTCTTATTCAAGACCATGCCGTTACTATCGGATTGATAATTTATTTAGGTTTCAAATAATACTAGTAGCAATGCTTTATCTCTAGTACGTCATCATTTCTAATAATACAAAATATAATTCAATCTTAACTGTTTCCGCAGCATTCTTGGCTCTAAAGTTTGAAGGGAATAGAATGTTTTTCTAATTTTAAGAATCTTCAATGTCGGTGATCTTGGATGAATCTGATGGTTCGTTGAGTATTCGAGTCAGTTGATGCTGGTCTCAAGTTTTGGAATGTAGGGAGTCACGTTTTAAAGAGTACATCCTCCCAGTTCCTGAAAATTGGTGAGGAAGAGTCCAGGCACAGCTATTAGGGCACCAGTTATAGGATCTGAGCGGGAAGTACATTTAACAATCTTTATTTCTAACTACAAAATCCAATGAGGAAACTTTCTAGACACTTATTGGGTTGTCGGGTATCTGAAAATACACAAAAACACAATAATTACGGGAAATTTTGAAATTATATCTAAATAATATTATGGACAATCTTCCTACAATTTTTTTTATGTATGAGCCTGAAAATTAATGTGTAAATCACAATATTTTCCACCCCACGCCACTACGTCTATTGTGGGGCGGAAATTTGTGAAAAATGTTGTGTTGTACCAACTTCTTCACCACAAATAAATAGTTCCCCTCTTCTCGGACCAGATAACACCCGCCTACGTATCCTAACGGAATAATAAAACCTTAGCGTAGAGGGGTCTCTCTCTCTCTCTCTCTCTCTCTCTCTCTCTCTCTCTCTCTCTCTCTCTCGCTCTCTCTCTCTGTCTCTCTCTCTCTCTCGCTCTCTCTCTCTCTCTCGCTCTCTCTCTCTCTCTCTCTCTCCCTCTCCCTCTCTCTCTCTCTCTCTCTCTCCCTCCCTCCCTCGCCCTCGCCCTACTGACAAATAACTTTCATAATGAGGATTCACTACACAAATACTTAACACAACAATTTAAAGACTCCAGGACTGTGAAACAACTTAAACGTGAGTTATTGCACACATTCCCATCTAAAAATGAACATCCGGTTCAATTCATAAATCACCTGGCACCAATCAGATCCTTAATATTTTCGAGAATTCAACGACAACTTAACAACAAACAATTTTTAATAGAATACCAATGTAGGGAAATAAATGATCATATAATAGGAAATTTACACCCCCAACTAGGAGACTTTCTCACGCACATGATTCGTAGATGAATCAAAACCCTCAGCGAACACAAATTACATCATTACCGTGAACTATCGCATTTTATTGGCTTAAAAAGACAAACATGGTTAAGTGATACAATCTCAGAAATAAATTATATCAAACCAAGTTTCATAACCGACGGAACAGAAATATCTTTGGAAGAATTTAGTGAACACGCCTACCCGGTAGCAAAAACGGTCATAGAGCGATCTTCATTGATCTATCACCGCGATTAGGAGAGTCACATAAGTTATTAGTTAAGTTTAAAATATTTAATTTCAGCAACCGTTGCAATACAGTAGAATCCCGATAACTCGTATTTTCAAGGAACTGACAGTTTGGTATGAATTATCGGGAGTACAAAATTAAAAAACGTATTAATGCAAACATGTATGTATTAAGAAGTATGTACAATTTAGTAAGGATAAAAAGTATGCAATAAACACTGCTTAGTACTTAACTTAACAATACAAATATGTCTTTCCACTCGGAACAAACGTTACCTGACACAGTTGCACTTTCCCCACTAAGCTCCTTAAATTTAATGTTGTGTCTTTTTATGAATCTATCGAACCATCCATCACTTGCACGAAAGTCTTCAATTCCCATTGGTTTTGGAAAAACTCGCGCTTTTTCCCTTAAAATATTTTTTCCAACTGGTACATTTAAATTCCTTGCTTGCGCGAACCACTTTTTTAAGTTCTCTTCAAGTTGTGGGTAATCTCCAGTCTTGCAGCGTTTTACTTTCCTGCATGATGTCTGGGAAGTGATTTTGTCCTTGTTCTTCAGGATTGAAGTGATCGTGAAACGAGGGACGTCAAAACGCTTGGATACGTCAATTTGCTTAAAACTACTGGCCACGGCGTTTATGATTTGTTGTTTCTCTTTAATAGAAAGGCTAACTTTTTTCGGAGGCATGGTAACGTGTCACAACGTTAACGAAAACGAGACTGAACTGTAGATAAGAAAGAAAAGCTTAGTACAATTCCTAAAACTTTCCCTCTCTTTCTCTTCTCCTCATTTCCTTTCAGTAAAAATAGTACGAATTACATATGGGATTTCCTAGAAAACTTGTCTCTCTCACTCGCTCTCACTTTCTGTCGAAGGGATTACTTGATTTCCTAGAAAACATTTATCTCGCACTCATTCTGCTCTCTGGTCTATCACTGTATTCTTTCCTTTTATTGAAGCTGTACGAATTAACGAAGTTTTTTAGCTGGAAATACGTATTATAAGACGTTTTAAGTGACCTCGAGCATAAAAAATAATAGGAATTACCGAGGGGACTGAAATGCATTGTTTTATACCACTTACCGGGATTTTCTCTGGGGACCGGCAAATTTGTACGAATTAGCCGGAAATACGAATAATCGGGATACGAAATATCGGGATTCCACTGTATTCAATAATGGGCACAGAAACATTGAAACACATCGGTATAAAAATAAATTTCGGTGAAAAACTGAATTTGACTTTAACGGAAGAATAATAAGAAACAGTGAAATACTTTGCGATAGTAATGATACAGAATAAAAAAATGGTGAAAATAATAAAATAAATTATGAAAATGAAAACTGAAAAATTAGTGAATTAAATGTACTTTGTAAAGAGGGGTTAAATCAAATAATACGTGTCAAGCACTTAAAAGAATTTGAACAAAGGAACAAATGAAGGAACAATTGAATTGTTAAACAAATGCCCTCCAATAATAAACACGGAGCACAAACAATTGAAAAAAAAAACCTTATGGCTTAAAGGAAATCGAAGACATGGACATTGATGCTAACGAAGAACATTAAAATATTTTACATTAAGGGAGTGTAGTGACCGCTAACTACATAAGATAAATTACGCTCTACTCTATTGTATATTTTTAAATTAGTTATAATATGTTGTAAATTGAACTAAACAAATGTAAATAATATTACCAAATCACAAAGTCATATCAGTGTTAATGTTGTAAACAATAAATGACGTCGCTGCATACGAGTTCACAGGCAGCCCCTAGACCTTAGCGCAGTCCAACCGGGCCTGCAGGTATCTCCTACAAGGTGATTGGCCAAAATAAAACCCCTGCTCATTGGCTGTTTTGAAAATGTTGTCGCCCCTTATTATATATACCCCCTAGTTTTTGCCGACAATTCAATTCAAGCTACGGCTTGCCTCTGGACTGGTGCCTTGCCTGGTGGACTTGCAGCTGAACTCATGTTTCAAGATATTCCCTTCTCATTCATAAACCTTCTACACTTCTATCCTAACCTTGCTATGTTTTGGTCCGGCGTTGTCAGACTCCCCACCTTCCTAGTGGGATTCTCTGTCTTCGTCTTGCTAAAGCAAACTACCCCTTAGAAATAAAACGATCCTTTATCAATATAGAATCAACCTACCTAGAAGATACACAATCAAAGAGAAACTACTCGAAATAATCAGATCCCATATACTGCAAACCGAATGTAGAAACAGTTACAAGTGACTATGACGACTAACCACCCAACGGTTAAAATAAAACGCTATTCACTAAACATATTGACATACTATAAAAATAAGAACAACAAGAACTGATTCCAAACTATCATGTTGGAAAATCTTTTCACTGCAGTATTGTGGAAATTGTCGGCTCCCAGTATGAAAAACTAAAACGATATTACTATTCCACCCCAGTGTGAAAAACTAAAACGATATTATTATTCCACCCCAGTATGAAACATAATATAACTTTTTTCCCCCTTCCTGAGGACGAAACTCATGATTGATGATATAATCAAATTCGTTAATAAATGTGCAACATGTGCTAAAACTAAATACGAACGGAAACCAATAAAATCTAAATTTCGAATCACACAAAAACCAGGACCTTTTGAATATGTTAGGATTGACACCCTACATTACGAACAACATTTTATAATTAATATATTTTCTATGAAACTATTCGCAGAAAAAGTAAGAGCATGTAACGCGACTAATACATTTCAAGTAACAGTGAAATATTTAGTATTTTTCCTGACACCCATACAAATCTCGATGGATCAAGGTAGAGAATAAAAGAACAACTGGATTCCGAATTTATTAGACAGCTTAGGAATCGAATGTCATTACACGGTATCAAACAGCTCAAATTCTTTAGGTATACTACTTATACGTATACTTTAGTATACTCAAAAGAACTCACTTGGCCATGATCGAGCTATTACGTATAATTAAATAAGAAAATCCATCAAATTCACTAGACACATACTTAAATTTAGCCATTGTGACTTTTAGTGAATCTCTAAATAAAAATCTAAAATTAACTCCTTACAAAATAATTTTTGGTTTGATAAAAAATCCTAACAAAGAAGAAAAAAATATAAAGAAACAACTGGTACAAAACCATCACATCAAACTCAAAATAATACACAAGGCTAGACCAGAAATATGACAGGAAAAGAAAACTTGAACCAATAAATTAAACACAAATCGTGAAGACCCAGCGGACATGGAGCAAGAACCTTATGCTATTGTTAGGATTAGAAGAAACAATCAGAATATATGTAAACCTGTAAAAGAGCTGCTAGATAAGAATAAAGTAATTCAAGTACTCACAAGTGACATTAGAAAACCTTGGAGTTTCCTCCAATGTCAAAATGTCCTATGTCAGAGGTTTCTCTGACAGATCAGATAACTGACTTAACGCATGCAGGACGACTCATGACAATGAGGTTGCCTGACTATACACATGGAAAACTTAAATACCCTGATACACTATTTACACTTTGATGCTCTAGCTAAAGAAATTAATGAAGTTAAGAATGAAATGATTCTACAGAAGACACAATTTATACGTAGAGGATAAGATGAATTTATTAATAGAACCTAAACATCATGTTAAAAGAAACCTTGATGCTTCCGATAAAGAACATTATGACAAAATATTGCGAAATTTTGAACATAACGAACTATTTTTCTAAAGAATGTCTCTAAAGATTTAATAAATAATTAATAAAAACATGATAAACAAATTTAACGAGGAGATACAAATACAAAAAAAAAAACAATCAGAAAATAACAGAAGTAGTTTCATAAGGGGATAAGAACAAATAACAAATTCATCTTGAAGAACTATAATCTATTATAAATTATATAACTATCCGAATGTTGGATATAGAAAACTCATTAGTTATGTGTAGGCTTGGAATACCTCATTCCAATACACTCAAACAGACCGACCTTAAACAAGATTATTAAATTAGCGTCAACCAGTAAAATGGACTGTGCAATTAATAATACATAACATTTAACTATTCCAATAAAAGGTACCTGGTACATCATTTTATTACTTCCATAATCATTATGTAAGCTAAACTTTTATTGGAATAACACGTTTGTTAAGAATAATAATTTTGTTAATAATGTAACCTCTTATACAGATCTTTGTCCACACTTTTGTTAATAAATATTTTATTGTACATTTATTTATTTATTTTTATATATAAATTATATATGCGAATTTTGTTTTGGTTATATATCTAATAGGTAAGTATATATATTTCATTTATTCAAGTTGACTTATTTTTTTTGTTTGTAAGTTGTATTCGTTTATATATTTAAATTATGTACCTTTATGTCAAATTGTTGAATTTCATAGTTTTCGTTAGTGTAAATAGATGCCTTATTGTCCTCAGCATATTGACATTCCTGCCATGAAAAAAAGGGCCAAGTTTTAGATTAATCACAACTAATTATTTTCCATATCTAACTATTTTTACAGATTTATTTTTATACTTGCATAATTTAAAACGTACTGTTAATAGTATAACATGCCTTTAACGAAAATTGTAAAAAAAATATATATTGTTAAATAAAACTCAAGGTTCAAACTTTATGACTGGAGGAGTTATGTCATATTATGTAATTATTGCGACATTAGCAGTGAACATGACATCGCCATGACAATTTCTGCCGCAGAACTTTGGAGGATTAGTTGTTATGGAATTAAAACGAAATAAGAGACGTTCAAGTAACTGAACAGTCGGCCGGCCATATCCTGTTCTATCTACCCTCTTTCTTCCACACTAATGTTTCTTTAAATGTCGCTCCAATCCCTAAATATAAGTTTAATTTATTAAGAAGATACGGTGTGTGTGGTGTTAGAGGTAATTTGCTGTTACTCAACAATGAGTCCTTCCAAATTTTACACATATACCTAGGAAACTGTGCAATCTTTATACATTACTTATAAATGGTACGACCTCTCAGCAACTGTCCACAAAACCCTTCTGCATGGCGAATTGACAATAGAAAATGTGGAATTTGGTCGATTGGTAGTCGGTCGGAAGAAGCGAAAGAAAACGGGACTCATCGTAGCAGTGCCACAAACGAAGATCTTTTTCATATCATGTTGGTGTCTTTAGGTCTTTACGTGACAAAATTAAGACGTTTCATATTACAATGTAATTCTACAATCTAATTATTTTTATCATTATTTTGCACAGAAAACAATTTTTAATTTATTCTGTCGAAAACAATAATACTATAAATAAATATTATTGATGGATGTAAATTTGTCCTAGCGCTTCCTATAAGATCCCGAAATTTCTGTACTAAATGTATGATGATAAATTTGGGGGATATGCTGGCTCCAAAAGAGGGTTCGGTCAATGGTTATCTCAAGGTTTTGGACGGTGGAGTGGAAAGTGATGGAACGGTCATTAAAGGTGGAATATCGGCAAAGGATCTGAGGAGGAAACGGGAAACGAAGACAATTACCTGGCTTTTCCCTGCGTTTAACATTAGTTTATTCAGGTTTCCCCAGGCTCTGAAATAAGGATAAAACTTGCGCATATTAACACACAGTTTTGGTCATGATATAAATAATATTAGCAACCTTTATCCTCAGTTAACAATTATGCTATCTCGAATTTTAAAAAAACTCCTCTCTCTCTCGTCCCTGACTCACAACTGTTTTTCATTGAGCTTACAGAACAACTGAACAACTCCATGTCCAAGTAACAACTGACATCGCTCTAAATTGATAACTGCCAACTAACTGATCACTAAGCAAGGTACAGATGTCTCAAAGCCAAGCCAAGTAGTAATCTAGACCCCGAAGTATTGTCCAATGCATCGGGCATCTATATATGTCACTGTATATTTCTATGGTCTCATGAATAATTTTGATATCTATTTAAATGAAATCTATTTAATATGAATTAAAAGATCACTACAGTACATGTGCACAGATATATTAATATTGTGATTACCTGTTGCGTGCCGTGTTGTGTTCGTGCCTGCAGTCAGATGTGAGATGTGAGCACTAGGGAGAGCTCTGCGGTTGATCCATCCTCAACTATACACCACTATTCCAATGAGGTCCGGCATTACCAAACGCTGTTCTTGATTATAAACAAACAAAGTATACTTCCTCAGCTATGCAATCGTTGGAATACACAGTATTAATTATTGTATTAAACTAGTAGATCTAAGAATCAATGACCCGACCATTTCTAAGATTTCTTTGTTGTTATTTTAAGAAGCAGTGAGAAGCCATTATGTTTACCCCTGGTTATGTCTGTCGGTTCAGAGACTTCTTTGGATCCTTGTGACGGTCTTATAATAATAATATCTTAATTAGGGTTCCAAAATACCATTTTTAGTAAAAGAAAGATAGTGTTCCCTATATAATGCACAGTATATTCACATTGTCACTTGCAGATTTAATTTGATAGATAATATTTTTAATGGTGTTTACAATTTTCTTATATTAAAATGTTGAATACATTTTTTGTTCACCTCATTAAAACTTTTTAAAAATAAATTTCCTTTTGTATTTTGGTGCACCTAGGGCGTTAAGGGATTTGTTGGTAAAGAAATATATCGTCCATTTAAAGATGGAAAATCATTTTGTTGTGGATGTCTTTATTTTGCCTAAGTTTTCTTCTTTGTCTTGCTTACTCTTAATTCTATGTTTCTCATATATTGCGTACAGTTTTTACCGCTAGATAAGTTTTCGTCTCCACCATAGAAACACTTAACCTAAAAGCCGGTTGGTTTCATTCACTCTATCGTGGGGTATGAAACATCCCATTCCAAACGGATAGATTGCCCATTACAATTTATTCTAATGTCCCCATAGAAGAAACAAATATAATATTGGTGTCTGTTTCATCTTTTTTACGTTTTTCCTATTTTATCATTGAGTTGCAGACATTTTAGGTAGAGTTGACCTTTGATAGTTGATCTGTGCTGTTGAATGTGACTAGGATATTATGTATGATTCAAACTATAGTTTTGTTTTACAATAGTTTTAGTTTAAAATATTCCACTAGATGATTTAATTTTGACATCAAATTTAATTTTTAGTTTCTTCTTCTAAAGTTTGATTCATTGAATAATTTATTACATTTCCTTTTCAATGTATTGGGCATATTGGAGATTGACTCCTCTATTCACCTTGATGGGAAATAAGGAGTCTTTTTCAGAATCAATTGTCAGCGGATATTGTGACTGGCAGGACCCTTGTGTATTGCAACTTGAAACTCTGGGTTAATCCGAGCACAGGTCTTGAAAATTTTCATTATTCCGCAATAACTATATGAATGTCGTCATAGCAAGAGACATCTATCACTGTCATTAATACTTTAGCCTTATATCAGGTTTATTGTTGATGGAAGTATTATAATATTGGTTATAACAGCCTGATCGTAGTATATAGCTAAAGGATTCCTACTGGCTGATATTTATTGTCTAGGGTTGTTTGACAGCTACGATTTGATAGGACACGGGTACTGGGCCTTACAAAGATATTCCTTTCTGCCTAAAACAACGTAGAATATCTGTGCAATATTATCCAATTGTGACATGTTGAAATGCCACCACTGAAATTTTGCATAAGTACTTGTCACCTCGTCTTTACATATTTGTTTTCAACAGGAATTAATGGCTATTTCCTGTGCCTGAACAAGTTATAGGAACCCTTCTGTTTTTGTGACCAGGTACCTTAACTCCCTTTCATTTAATGCCTATGGCTTTATGCTGTATCTATCCTACATTGTCTGCGAATCCATGCTGCTCCGGTGTCTCCCATCTCTACGAGAGAGTACATCGTCCAAGCCGATTTTTAAGGGGGGCAGTAGTAGCTATTTACATTTTTTGTCTTAGTTGAAAAATATGACAAAAAATGGTGAGGGTACTACTAATTACGTTTGAAAAAAATAATTTTACTTATTTATTAATCATGGATCATCTGCCCTATTACTTCCGACCCTTCCAATCCAATGTTTTACAACATTACGCAAATCACATTTTATATTAAAATTAAATGATCCGTACTGGTCCTGACATATCAACTAACCTCGTTCACGATCTCATTCTTTAAAAAATATTTAAATCCCTATCCAAAATCAATTTCAGCATCGCCAATCGCCACAGTCCTGTTTGATGAGTAAAGCGGAAATTCCCTCAAGATCGTGGTAAACATCATTGGGAGTTCTGTCATTGACTCCTTGACTTCCGGAGCAATTGTGGTTCTTGCAAACACTTGCAATATCCACTATTTCTACTATTTAACAGTGATGTGGTTGTGCCCAATCTCCGATCCCTCATTCCACCCTGAGTTTAGACTCCTCCTGCGAAATTATGCGGATTCCTGATCTATGTATATATGTTTGTATTGTTTATAATGTAAATAGTTCATGAAAAGAAAATAGATACAAATTCGAGATTATTTATGACGTTTACTCTTAGCCATATTAGTAGGTTAGAAATATATATTTTAAGTTAGAGCGATGTTAAAGAAAGGAGGAGCTCTAAAAATGGGAAGAGTCATTCGTGTTTTGTCTACCTGTCTGTCTATCCCCGCTTGTATGTTCTACGTAAGCGTCCAAAACCAATCCATCCGAAATTTGACAGGTAACCTCAACACCTCGGTTTAAGCTGTCTATGTTTGGCTTAGATACTATCTAGATAGATAATATCAAGAAAATAATGCGTCAACAAAATTAAAGTGGGAATCATATGATAGCTCAGAATCTTTTCAAGATTTAATACTTAAATTTTTCCCATGGTTGAGGACAAATTAGAAAGGGTAAAAAAAAAACCATTTCCCAAGAGAGGGTTTTCATGTCATTTGAGCCTATTTCTGTATCATATTTAGGTACATATTTGAGCTATTGGAAGTATCTTTTGTTTTATTGTAAAGTTTAGTTTATTTGAAAAATCATAGGAAGTATTGTAGTACAAAATACCGTTTATATCTTTAAAATAATTTAATAAATATTTGGTAAACGGTTCATGCTTAGATATCTCTCGATATTGTCAATTTGTTATTTGAAGAAATAAAATTTAGCTCATAGTTGGTCAAAAGAAGTTTTAGTCACCAAAAAAAAATTGATTCAATGGGAACATGTGGAAAATGTAATCCCTAACTAACAGATCCTCGGGCGAACTACAACGATTGTTGAAATAGTAGTTTAGCATATGTTACCCGACTGTCTGTCGGTCGGTCCACAACCTTGAATTTAGTCACTGGTCCAGTGCTAGTTAGGAATAAATAAAAATATGCTTACATTATACTAAATTACATTATAAGTGAGCAATTCATTTTTTTTACTTATTTTTTTTTTTTAACGGCCTTAACCGGCACACTAACATGATAGGTCTGAGAGCCCTATGGACAACAGTCTCTCCTTCACCAGGGCCCCACTTTGAGTTCTTGGGGCCCAAAAATCCAATGATGGCCAAGTTCTTGGTGTACCTGAGCAATGATAAAAGTTCGTGAGGACCACATTAATGGAAAAAACAAAGTATCTAAATGGTTTAAATTAGCAGAAACAATGGGAACCTCAAAGATGATATAGTTGATAAAAGAGTAAAGACTCTGAGGAGTGGAGCTAATGCTTGGGTTGTACTCCAACACACCAACGAAGATATCCAAATAAAAAAAGCGGAATTTTCTGACAAGAGGAAGAAAAATAGCACTTTTAAGCCCATCCAAGCTCACGAACTTGATGGATAGCTCAGTTTTTTTATTCGTGCTGGTGCAACAAAAAATAACCATATCCCTGCAACAAAGTTATGCGATTAAACTATCTGTGGAGAAAAATACCATTCAATTTGTTTTCCATT
This sequence comes from Acanthosoma haemorrhoidale, assembly GCA_930367205.1. NCBI lineage: Eukaryota > Metazoa > Arthropoda > Insecta > Hemiptera > Acanthosomatidae > Acanthosoma > Acanthosoma haemorrhoidale. The sequence continues at coordinate 117,693,236 of OV884009.1, forward strand.
TCTATCTGCACCTCTTCGATTTGATAACGATATAACCAGGGAGGAGCAAAAATAAACCATCAAATTTGCAGATATTTTGCAAATTTGGAATATTTTCATTGATCTGTGCCAATTGAATTACGAGCCAAGTATGTGCCTAACTGTTGATGACCAATTGGTTGAATTCAGAGCCAAGGCCCTTTAAAAAATTATCTGCCTAGCAAGCCAAATATATATGAAATAAAAACTATACTTTTATGCAATCCATGATGAATGCTATACCTTATCTAGGAAAGGGCAAATGTGTCTATTTCGCCAAAAAACTGATATAGCCTGCTTTAGGAGGTAATCGAAACCTAATTGATGACAACTTGTTTACAAGTAGTCCTCTTGCTGAAGAACTTGAGAAGTGGAAGATAAAGTACATTGGAGCAATAAAAAACAAGGCACAGCTACCAATTGAGTTCACCGAGATAAAATATAAAAATCGCCAAATTGGATCGTCACTGTTTTTTTTTTTTAAATAAAGATTGAACTGCATTTACCCATACTCCCAAAAGAAACAAACTTGTAGCTTTCCTCTCTACCCTCCACGAAGACAATTCCGTCAATGAAAACCAGTAAGTAAGCTAAATTATAACCAGACCAAAGGGGAAGTTGATGCTTTTGATCAAATGAGCCAATATATGAACTGTGGAAAAAAAAAAAAAAGGTTGGTCGGTTTGCATATTTTAAGACATTCTAAATATAGCATGAATAAATGCTCTTATTGTTTACCAAATAAATTTGTTTACGCGTAACAATAATAACACAAATAGACCACTTTCACAATTGGACGTTATGCTATGGCTGTCGAAGCACCATTTATTATTGTCTGAAAATGGAGGAAGTCCAGACAGACAACGAGCTGGCCAAAAAAGAGACAAGGTACTGCTGCATCTAATGCTCATTTTTTATAGAACATCACAAACAAATGTAGCCAAATTCTGTATAAAGTTATTATTACATCTGTTCATGACTAAACATCTTTTACTCAATTTTGTTAATAAAAATATTCTTTAAACATAATTTTATTTTTCGATTAATTTATGATAAGCAATATTATTACCAAAAGAGTGAAAATTTTGACATTCAATAAATGTTTGTTTTTGAAGTTTTATTACTTATTTTCTTTGTCCAATAATAATTGAAAAAAGTGAAATGTTATATTACAACGTGAGAAAATTTTTCATTACATTGTTTGAAGTATAGAAACTTATTTAATTTTTGAATCTTATGCTCAATAGTCTTGAAAAGCCTAGCATGTCTTATAGCAATTTTAATTGAGGGTGTTACTGTCAGTGGTAATTAAGTGCGCTGATGAGATGAGGATTGAGATACATTAGTGGTATCGGTATAGAAATGTAAATGTTATTTTTTTGTTATTGAAGAAATCAAAGACGGCAGTATGAAAATAAATTGTTCGGGAGGTGTTATTAAAATATATCTATTCTCATTTTCAAAGCAATTTTCGGCGTCCAAGGGGATTTAACAAGTAAGATGGGGTATTGCAGATCGAAATCCCACAGTTTTGTTTTCACAACCACTTTATTAATGTTTATGGAAATTTCTTATTTTTTTGATTTTTAATTTGACTGAGTCAATACATAAAAATAAAAAATGCACTGGAGCCCACATTCAACTCATATATCGTTTAATTTGTACACATAGGCCACTTTGTATCCCCATATTTACTTTTTTCACATATATCTCACTCTTAAGTTTCTGCAAGGTTTAAAAGGTTTTTTGTATTTAATAATAATATGATTGATTTTTACTTTAATTTGTTTCGTAAGGGATTACAATAGATGGATTTCTACATTATACAGCCTGAATAAGAAGCACTTGTTTTGAATAAAATACAGATTAGGCCTTACTCATATGAGTTACTAATTAAACGTAGCCACACTAATTATTCAATTATATCCTACGGAAGTGTGCCAGTCACTTCACATCGTGATAAATAGTATTTTTTAATACTAAAATAGTACGCCAGCGTACTCCAAAAATGTTTTACAATATGCCATCAATCTACGTTAATGTGTAGCGTTGGTTGTCACGAGTATCATGGCAGTGTTGAACAAGAAGTTGTTCAAAAATGATAATCAGTATGCACTTGTTTCTTCTGTTTGCCTCATGGTAATTTCACCATTGGTAATTTTAAATAATCCACTTACAAGAATTGTGCTATCGGCTTGTTTGGAAAAATTGATCAAAGAAAATCAGTAGTTATCAAGCAGCCTATTGTAAGAAAAGTTGAGGATTTCATTGGGACAAGCTGCTAAGTCCAATTACGCTTACCCCTATCGCATTAAGGATCCGGCTAAATGTGAGCAACACTGTCAAGATATCAGTCCCTATCAAATGAGCAAGTGGATCCCTATCAACTTTGACTTATCTGATATGTAAAATGAGGATACGAAAACTGAGAAGTGGAGCTTTATGAGCAGATAAGCGGACAAGAGGAAGAAATGACAAGCCAAGAGAGATACTTACAGGTTACCACAGGTGGTTGGCCAGCGACTGATCATACCCGGGCTAGCTAGCTGGATCTTGGAATCTGGCCACCAGGCAGCACTTCCCTCAACGATCGATACCCATTCATAGCCCCTCTGCTCACCACTCACATCTCCCAACATCTGTTTATCAATTCCTTGCCACAATTTCATTTCTAAGCTTTCGGCAAAAAAGAGCAGCTACATCTCAATTTTTTTTTCCATGGAGAGATCAAGGTAAAATGTTCGTACACATTACGCCTAAAAAGAAAAAATATCTTAGTGGACCACAAATATTAATTTATTGAGCTTCTATTAAACATAAATTTACTACTCTTCTAGGGATTTATGCCCCCATTTTGATAAAAGGGAAAATAAAATATGCTTTACTTATTTAATTATGAATCACATTAAACTGTTTAAGAAAACACAAGACAAGAAAAAAATCTATATTTTAGATAAATTAAATATATGATTACCGAATGGCCCTACTTCTGAACAGGGGATCTATTTCTCTTTTATTATTTTAAGATAGTGACAGTAAAAGTATTAGAAAATTATGACATTTAACTATTTTTAATTGGAAAAACCTGAGACGAATTTTGACTTCCAAACTAGTATAGGTCAATCGCATTTCACCTGCTGTGTGTATGGTCTACGATTACCGTACCCATGAAGTATCATTAGCTGGGGTTGGAGAAAAGGACAATAATTGAGTGTTTCCAAAGTGTGGATAATAGAAGATGACAGATCAATATAGGTAAGGAAGATTATAGCTGAGTGAGTAGGTGAGAGCTCCTGGAGCAAGGAAATCATTTCCTGCAGATTTTTAATAAGTTAATTTTTAAATAGACCATAACGAGTGCTTTTTTTATTTTAGTTTAAGAAAGGTAGTATTTTAGTAATTCTACGTCTATAGGGTAATTATTGGGAGAGGGCAGAGAGGGGGCCTCATCCCCTCCACGAACGGGGGAAGTGTCCCCGGTCCAGGGAACCGTTCTTAGGCGCCAGGCCCATATCCTCAACTTGACTGAACCAGATCTCTTTCTAATATTTGAATGACGACTAAGAGGCACCAGTCCTTTATATCGCACGGTGGTTGTAATAAGATATCTGTCATCATGAGAGTCATCTCTGGCTTCTAGATTCGAAATTTTTCAGAGGAGATTACCTGACGATCTTGGTTGTCGTCATTTTTTGCAGGATTCATTCTTTCATACTTCTCCCGCTGAGTTTAAATGAGTTCCTTCCAGGATTTCCACCTCGTTGCCTCGACTTTTCGTAGCATGTTCTTCTTTATCCGCGATCGAAAGAAGCTAGGCGCATGCTTATACAAGCCTCAGGTGTTCTGAAAATCTCTTGCTTTGCGAAGTAGGAATAGGAAAAAAAAATTATTTCAAGAGCACGCCCTTAAGAATAATAAAAAATTAATTTCTAACTAACAAAAATAAAGAATTCATCACAAAGAAAAAACAAATTAAAGTCACTAAGAAAACAACTTTAGCTGCAATGTTTCTTCGATATGGTGAAATCGTAAAGAAAAGGCTCTCTGCAGGTTACAATTGATGGCTGGAATTGATTGGAGATGGCTGCTCCACGGGTGTCCCAGGCTGCGGTCATTATCGATACACTCGCATAAATAATTTGGGTTTTCTATGCTATTTACAGGTACTTTTCAAGACTTTGAAAAATTGTATACGGTGTCACCTTGCCATTTTGACGAGAGACCCCGAGAACGTTTCATGTTAATATCCAGGTGTGGAGATATGAACGACTAGTAACAGCAATGATAATGAAGACTATGCAAATATATAGAAAATATCCAGATATCTTTAAAGAACAAAAAACATGCCCTCCTTCTAAAGAATGCGTAGAGGTGAGATCTGACCTGAATATTTTGTTCAATACTATTGTTTCGTTAGATCGACAATAAATACGATCATAACTGTATCTAGTCGTCCATGTTCACTTTCACGCCTGCCTGTTAGCATGTAACTTCCTCGGAGCCTCTCGTCTAAATGACAAGGTAAAAAGGGCAATTTGCCGAAGCTATAAAAAGTAGCGGACAACAGGAGACAAAAGTAATATTATTTTCCAGTTTTAGAGTTTAATTAATCGTAAAATTAACACGACTTTTCACCTGTCAAGGTATTTTACAAAGGTTTGTTGTCTTATTCGCCTCTTCACTTATCAAGCCCAGATAGTCAGTGAGGGTCTGTGACTACATCTTGTCCTCCTCAACTTTTCAACTTTTCAACTCCTCAAGTGGCGGAGATGGTAAGTTGGGGATAGAAACAGAAAATGAAGAGATATCTGGTTTAAGTCCGAATCCGGAGACTGCTAATAGATGAAGAAAGAATCGACTGAATTCAACGTGATAAGCAGAGGGTGGGGGATGGACGAACATAGGTTGTAGTTAGGACACTACTCATGAGGAAGAGACAGGGTGGAACATAAAGGAAAGCGAGGAGCAGAAAGTAAAGGGCTTGAGAATAGACATAAGGAACAGAGTTAAATCAGAGCCCCCAGTCAGGCTTGATGGCCCCCTAAGCTCTGTGTAAATCTATACTGTAGCACACAACCGGAAAATTAGGTTACGACTCTCACGTGTATGATGACAATTGTGTTACCTAACACAATAGCAACTGTTAGGGTTAGGACGGTTTTCTGAAGATGAGTCATCTTAATTACAGCAGTGGGCAACAATTAATTATCTAGCGAAGCAAACAGTGGACAACCTCAATCTATCGTTTGCAATGTGCTGTAATTGTTTGAACCGTTGTCGTCGAATCTATAACTATCATACAAACTAGCGAACATACTCGAAAATATAAATTAATTTATTTAAAGTGGTCATCTATATATAGTTTTACATTGTGCATTTAATTGGCTGTCCAAATATGTGACCCCTAGGGGAGGTTTGGCGGTCTACACGGTTAGTGTGAATCTAGAGCTCAAAGGGGCCAGGTCACTTGTGCCAGTTTCCATGACTCACACTCTATGGATAGGAGGTCGCTGTCTCGTGGCCGGGGCATCCATACAAGCGTTCGCTGTTACTTGCTGTCTACAGTTACAAAAGTAAAAGTTATTTTATTAATAAAGAGCACTTTAGCTTCATCGCCCTAACCAGAATATCGATTCATATATTTCTTTTATGGTATGTGATTTATTGTAGGTTGTTGGTCTAAGTTGGATCACCTGATCTCAAGTGTCGCAGTCAATGTGGTATGTCTTTTATTTAAAGTACTTCTGATCCATACAAATTACCAGAGGGTCTATAAATTTGTTTGTGAACAAATATTCATCATTTCCAGAAGCCTAAATACCTCTATTAGGTACGCCGCAGCGTACTTACTACTGCCCGTATACACACAACCATAGGAATAAATATGTGGGTCGGGCAGGTCCACCATGGGAGGTTTTGGTGACCTAGCGTGTCTAGAGCGAGAAGGAAGAAGTAAGGGTTGCTTTGGACTTTTTGCTGGTGGCTTGGTCGGTGTTTTATTGTTTTGACTCCACACTGTCGAAGAGGATGAACACTGTAGAGGAAGAGGTTGAGTTTTGAGGCAGTTTGAGTTATCTAGGAGTGACCACGAATTCACACTCGATATCTATGGGTAGACGAAAATCAACTGGATCCAAAAGGTGAGCGTGAACCGGAGAGAAGCAGACTGAACCGTGAGGGGATCCCACTAGTTCACTAATTCACATGAGAGTAGAGGGTAGCCTCTAGTCATGGCAGCGGTGACGTCAGAGGAGAGGGTAGCTTCTAGTCATCGCAGCGGTGATGTCATCTCATCACAACAACAATGTGTTTCTTGTTTATGTTATAGAAAATTACGCTCATTGTGAGCAGGTTTAGCCACCATAGGAATTATTGAATCATCGGTTATTTTACAGGTTCTGATAATATAAAGCTTGGCAATGCTTAATAAATGCGTGGTCCTGAAAAATGCTAATTTCTTGTTGTCGGTGTGCCCAAGTGTGCGTTTTTAATAATTTGTTTGTTAATAAGTGTTGACTTTAACTATGTTTTGTTGAGTTAACATTAACGATATTGCAATCGTTATTACTTGAACTTTTAACGTTTTGTTAATTTAATCATAGCCACTACAAATTGTTATGTTGCTGTTTTATATATTAGTTTTTTCTTTGTTTAGATATTCGATACTGGTATAGCCAGTGGACTGTAATCAATTAGCAATTTTAAAAATCGATTCAAATCAATGAAATAATCAAATCTGAGAATTTCAAAACTCTATCGATCGGCTTTCCAAACGATCGAAAACCCAAAATATCTTTTCGTCCTTTCAAAACCCCCAATATCGAAAAACTGTTCACACTTACCTGGGGTTGGATAGCTTCTTTCTTGTGCGGTTCGGCTTCTAGGAGAAATATGAGGGATAGGAAAGGACAGAGAAAGTTTAGGATAAGCCCGAATCTACCTGATGACCACGCTAAGAATCCTGAAGCAGCAAACAATTTTTTCCCACAATCTTGGATTTTAGACACCCGATGAGCTACAAACGTCTGCCATCTGGACGGTGCTGCTTTAATCCAATGCAAAGCTACCGTTGAATCAGACAGTGCAACAACACGCTCAACGTGACAGCGTGTGCGAAGAGTAGAGGCTGTAGCCTGCAGCAGATTTGCCAACAAAAGGGCGGCACAAAGCTCTAAGCGGGGAATAGTCAGGACCTTGGATGGAGCTACTTTAGATTTTGCACATAATAAAGAAACCTTGACAGTTTCCTCTCCCGTCAGGCCCTTTAAATAAATCACGGCTCCATAACCCATCTCGGAAGCGTCACAAAACCCAACCAACGCAACTCGCGAACCAACCAACACTCCAATGTGTCTCGGAATAGAAAGATTCGACAAAACTACCAATTCCCCTTGGCAACGTTCCCACTGAACTTCAATAGAAGCTGGTGGAATCTGATCCCAGTCCAAACCCAAACGCCACAATACATATATACCTCCCTCATCGGCAGTTACTACTAGATGGAAGATTGGAGCACCCCCACCACTGCATACTGGAGACTCGATAGCTCAAGACTGCAAGACTCATCGGTTCACCGCACCGAGGTTTTTCTCCGCTATCGTCAGCCACACTGACCGTCACTCTCACCAGGAAGATAACCTTCGTGAACATAGACTATTCCAACATCATTTTTTTTTTAACTCATTATTTCCAACGTTTCATTTTGATATAAATCAAACAAAACATTTATTTGTAATAGATTAAGTTAGAATAGTTTATTATAGTTTCTTCCAAATTTTCGAAAGTCGACTTTTCTTTTCATTTTTTTTTTTAATTTTAATGAATAAGATTTCGTTTAAGTTTGTTTTAATATGTTTAGTTGTTATTTGATTGGTTGCTAATAAAATTATGACGAACCTGTTTGAAAATTTGGTTGGTTTTCTTTTAGCAAATCGACATATTATCATATACTGGAAAGGTTGTTGGTCATTTTTCTATTCATCTTTACGATAATTTTAAACAATTTATTACTTTAATAAATTAATTCCATAAATTTTATTGAATTAATTTAATGCAAATTTTTACTTACTTTCTTTTAATTGTGCTTAGCTTTTTTTATTGTAATTTTTCAGGTGCCCTTATCGGGTTTATTACACGCTATTTTCCCCAAACATTTGTGGGATAACTCATTTCAAGCATTTGGCGTTTTTCCTTACCATCCCCTCCTCTGCTTGCTCGTTCGCAATTACTCACCTTTGGTGGGACCGGCATTCCTTAGGGGAAGAGATTTGCCTTTCGATCACGAAAAGCCCCTCCCCCTGGGATCACCTGTTTGGTGATAAAGTCGTTCAGCATCTTGCAATGAGGGGACGGAAGTGATAAGATCGTCCATATACATATCATGTGGAATTCGATCTTTGGTAGCCGGGAAATTTTTACCTTCTTCTTCGACCAATTGACGAACAGTTCGAAGAGCCAAATAAGGTGACGAGGTGATGCCAAACACTACACAATTTAATTCGTAGATCTCCACTGGATCTTCTGACGAAAATCTCCATAATACCCGTTGGAATCTTCAGTGAGAGTCATCAATCAGAATTTGCCGATACATTTGCTTAATATCTGCCGTCAAAGCTATTGAAAATAAACGGAAGTGCAATAGTAATACGAAGATATCCGTTTGTAATTTTGGACCCACATGTAAAACGTCATTTAATGACAAATGAGCCATAGTTTTTGCACTGGCATCAAACACTATTCTTAGAGGCGTGCTCGAACTACCAGGCTTTAATATACCATGATGTGGTATGTAATAGCCATGTTTATCCATTGGATTTGTTACCAATGACATGTGCCCTTGCTGTAAATAATCCAATATTACATCGTGATATAATACTCGACAATCCGGGTAGCGATCTAAGCGCTTTTCTAGATTTATAAATCTTCGTTTGGACATCTCAAATGAATCTCCCAACCGATCGGGATGCTCCTGGAATGGCAACGACACAACAAACTGTCCTGATACCAAACGACGTACCGAAGATTTAAAGATATTTTCACATTCTGATTCCCCGGGCGAATGAGAAGTAATTAAGTTTGGAACCTCTTCAATTTCCCAAAACCGTCTCACCAAACTATCCAATGATGAATGCCAAACAGACATACAATTAATACTCTCAGATGGTAGATCAAAAACTGGGGCTTTTCCCATTAAAATGCAACCCAAAACACTATCCACTGCCATCAACTGATGAGGTTTTCCTCTGTATTGATCTTCTTTCAATAAATGAGGCACCAGCTCAGCGCCTATGATTCCATCAATATCACCCGGTAAATAAAATTTCTCATCTGCAAGTTCTAGATTTAATAGATAAGACAGCTGAGATCGATCAATTTCCCTAGCCGGCAATTTCTCGACAATCTTATCGACCACTAAAGGCTCGATCGTAAATGAAATATCTGGATTGATCTTAGAACTAAAACAACAAACTGTCTTCCCCATAACCGGATTTACTGCTCCTCCAAAACCTACTACCGATGTTTTTAAAGGTGAAATAGGCAATTTAAGTTTTCGGCATGTTTTCACCGTTAGAAAATGGCACTGACTGCCCGAATCAATCAAAACCGCGCATCATGCAGTTTCCCCCCGCCATTTTGCATAGTTACTACCGCAGTAGACAGCAAAACCATAGAAGAACGCTGGGCGGAAAAACCATCTTCACAATTCGCCATCGAACAGCAGTTGATCGAGGAATCCTGCTGACCACCCGAATTTACACGGTCTGGGGGATTCTTTGAAAACTCAAAATGTAACAGCGAATGATGGGGCTTATTACATTGCGAACATGGAGTCCCTTTTTTACAATTAGGCGCTAAATGGTTAGAAGAAAAACACTTTAAACAACATGCCTTTTGTTTAATAAAACGAAATCTATCCCAAGGAGACATTTTTAAAAATACTTTACAATCAACTAATTGATGAGATCCTTGATTGCATTTCGAGCAATTTGTAGTTTTATCAAAACCATCGCTAGTACTTCCTCCCGACTGAGCAACGAAAACCTTTGGTCTGTAATTTTATTATCGGTTTTTCCGATCTGGTCGTTGATGAGTTATATTCCCAAGGAAGGGTTTTAATTTGTTTTTCGACGAACGTTACAAAATCCTCATAAGTGGGAATATCCTTTTCGCGAACCGCGGCTTCGACCGCCCGACGGGACATGGGGTCTAAAATTTTCAAACCACGATATAAAAATATCGAATCAGCCAAATTTCCGGTGTTTAATCTTTTAAGGGCTGTTATGGGCCCACAAAATTTATCCAATACTGAGCTTAAACTCCCCCTCGATTCTGACTTTAATGGTTTGAATTCAAAAATTTGCTCTAAATAGGTATCTGCTTGAGCTCTAGGGTCATTGTAACGTTTCTGTAACGCGTCCCAAATCACTGGGTAATTTTCCGCTACTGGTGGTAGGTGTTTACAAATATTCGAGGCTTCCCCACCAAGCTTTGAGACTAAATATTGAACTCTATGTTGATCGGTCAACGATTTATTTTCATGTACTAACGATTTAAACATTTCATAAAATACTGACCATTGCGTTTGATCCCCTCTAAAACAAGGTAACTCTATTTTTGGAAGGTGTACTTCAATTTTGTTCGTCGCCAGGGTTGGTAAAAGAGTTTCAGGAACCGTGGTGGCAGCGGCCACTTTTTTCTTCGTCGCAAGGCTCGCAGCCGTCTCTTCAATGTACTCAATCATCTCCATATGGGAATCGTTGAAGGTTGGAGTATATTCCGAATCCAACTTCAACTATAATTCATTAATTCTGAATTTTACTTTGTCATATTTGGTCAAGGTTTTTGGTATTAGACGGTAAGTAGTTTCAAATTGCTGTAGAGCTTTTTTATCCGCAGTGCCTTTCGACAGATCGTAAATTCTTTGAATGCGCTGAAAAAGTTTTATTTGTTTTGCTTTATAAATTTTTTAAGACGATTCAATTGCCTTTTTCTCGCTCATTTTCAAAAATGAGTAGCAAACAAAATCAACAAAAATAAACGGTCAAATTGGATTCGTTTATATTTATATTATTATTATTATTCCTTTATTGTGCTATAATTACAATCTGCCTTTGTTTATATTATTAATTAAACCAACCTTATTGAACAATTCCCAATTGAACCAGTTCCAATAAACTATTTAAACAAATACGGAAAGAAAAATAAAATAAAAAATGAATAAAAGGAAAACCATAAATCCACTAGAGTTAGTCACCTTATGATTATTTTCTTATCAGTTGAAAAGGCAATCCGGAGAGAGAACTCCTCGGTTGGACCCTGAACCTCAAACTTGTAAACATAAAGGGGTAACGGATAGAAAAATTGTTAAAACTCTACGAGTTTGAACTGTAGCAAAATTAAAACTGTTTCAATTTATGAATCTGTTTTTCCCAACCAATATCAATTCTAACTTATCAACCATTAGCAATCTAGAATAAATAATTTCCACTTTAATTTGAGCAATAATTTTACAAAACGAAACAAACAAAAAAACGTAGAAATATAAATATCCCACCAAATCGGGATAAAATATGCCGGGCTTACGCGAAACCAAAAAAACCAGTTGATTGTCGCTAACCTTTTAAGTTCCTCCTTTCAATCAGGAACTGTATTTTAATTAATTGAAACAACGAACTTTCAATATAATCAATACATAATTAAACAACACGGAAAAGAAAAAAACAATTTTTTCCACCCAAAAATCGGTTCAAATCCGGCCTGGAGGACCAAATGGTATAGCCAGTGGACTGTAATCAATTAGCAATTTTAAAAATCGATTCAATTCAATGAAATAATCAAATCTGAGAATTTCAAAACTCTATCGATCGGCTTTCCAAACGATCGAAAACCCAAAATATCTATTCGTCCTTTCAAAACCCCCAATAACGAAAAACTGTTCACACTTACCTGGGGTTGGATAGCTTCTTTCTTGAGCGGTTCGGCTTCTAGGAGGAATATGAGGGATAGGAAAGGGCAGAGAAAGTCTAGGACAAGCCCGAATCCACCTGATGACCACGCTAAGAATCCAGAAGCAGCAAACAATTCTTTCCCAGTGGTCGGCGATGAAAGGATCGTTTTACCCATATGAAAAACTTTGATATCCAGAAATGAAATTACGAACACCAACAATCGGTAAATTTGAAAATCAAACCGGAAATAATTTTCCTTGGCTCGGGCAAACACCCCATTCGGTCGGAGTCCAGATCTAGCCTTTTCAAACTAATAAAACACAATGGCGAATTACTCCCAAAACGGTTTCTGAAATCAATTGGCTCGCTAGAGCGCAGCACCTCCCAGAGCTATTTCCCTTACAGATAAATCAAACAATCACGCGGTAATCCTCCCGCGTGAACAGATACTATTTGGTTTGAACATTTTACTTTGCAATATTCATTTTAAGGCTTATTTATGTAGGTGTTTACCTTTTTTTTTTTTGGGGAACGTGTTAATGCCAGTTTATTGCATTCGTTGTTCTTGAATTTGTTGGTGTTAGTTTTAGCGTACACATAACGACACTAGTAAATGCCCCTTATTACGTCAGCAACAAAACCCTTCATAACAATCTTAATATACCCTACATTCTTGAACTCATCCCTTTCATGTTCGTGAAATTCCACAGTAACCTATCCAACCACCCTAATCCCCTAGAACAGTCATTGCACTGCACCACTCATCCCTATAATCCTCCTCAGAGACTAAAGTGGCAGTGACCTCATGACCTGTTATAAAACGTAACAGTGGGAGTCCTAGCAATGGCCGGTTTCTCCAATCATGTCATGTGGGTCTCTCGCGCTCTCGGCCATCCTTCCCTGGATCGTATCCAGTGACGCAGGTGATGGAGGAGCGTGGAGGACTTCCCACGAATCCGCTTCCTCTTTCGCACGCGAGGGAGGTGACAAGCATGTGGACTTTGGGAGGTCTCTGGGCTGTTTGTAAATACTGAATGAATGAGCGAGTGAATGAAAATTGTAAATATGGTATGAATGAGAACATTTATCACAATTACTTATTGCCCAATAAGGCAGATTGTAATTTTATCACAATGAAGAAGTTTCATAAAGAAGGGTGCCTAATATGAACGGCTAACTACCGCATCTTACCGGCTTCAGTAGGGTTGACACGCACCAGTGTCAGGAAGGAGATTGCCACCGTACGTTCGATGTTAGTGGAGGTAGATCTCATACGGCCGGCCCAAACCTCCACGCCTGAGATGATCGAAACTTGGGAGGAATTGAAGACGATCGACGAGGCCGGGAAGGTCGACTGGGAAGTTCAAGACACTCGCCTAAGGGCGTTGATACTACAAGCCCAGGAACTGAAGGAGAAGCGACTATCCGGGAGACGGTGGTGGTGGAGCGTGCTAGGAACAGTAGTACAGAAAGGCGGGGTGAGTAAGAGCACGAAGGAGATGACCTTGAGGCGTCTCGTAGCTCGTTATCGCTTGACCTTGAGGTCATTGACCGTCCTTGCTAGGGCAGGGGGTGTCGTTTTAGGGCAAGGGGGAGTGTCCTTGGGATGTGATATGAGGTGTTGAGTGTGTCAAGAACTGATAGATGGTAGATGTGGCAACCACGCATTTGTAAATTTGTCAACAGCGCAGGGGATGTGTCCTCGTGACGTACAGGGGGGTGTGTCCTTGTGACGTAATAGCAGGTGCTGAGTGTGTCAAGTACCCAAAGATGGTCGATGTGACAACAATGCATGGTAGATGTGACAACAGCGCATGGTAGACGTGGGGTCAGCTGAAGTATGGTAGTAATGTGGGTAGGGGAAAATGTGTCTTTAATCTCAGGGCGTCTGTTCTTTCAATTAGTTCAAGATGTGTAAGCGAACAGGTTGGAGCCTGAGGTATGAGAATGATCGTCTGTCTACATTTGTTGGATGGTCTTCACCGGTGAGTGCCGTTAAGCTTGCATCAGCAGGATTTTATTTTTTGAAAAAATCAGACCGAACAAAGGTGTCCTTTTTGTGGGGTAATATTACACGAATGGTTGGTACATGATGACCCTTTTGTAGATCACAAGAAATGGGCTAAATATTGTCCGTTTATCGAGTACTTGGAACAACTAGAGAAGCTACCATTATTAATAATATATGAAGTTGATAATAAAAAATAACAGGAAAACTGCTAGCATGCGTAAGAGGTTTAAACGTTTTATTCAAGAACTTTCACATTTAAAAAACCAAATAGTTTTATATGAAATAAAAAAAAACAAGATAAATCAACTAGTAAAAAAAATAGAAAAACTTCATCTATCCCCACCTCACTGTTGAATCTTTTAGTCTCGTTGAAGCCTAGCAAGATGGAGGGTCCACGACGATTTGAACTAGTGACTGATTACCCCATCACTTGTAGTAAACTAGTCCGAGTCAGTCTTTGTGATTTTGTGCCCACTGTCGCTGTCATCGACAAGAAAACTACAGTGTATATGGATACAGAAGAATGGAAATTCATCGTCGACCAAGTTCCAAGGATGTTGTCTCTTTTGCGAAGCAGGCCCAAGAAAGTGGAGGTCGAAGACCGAGTAGGATGTAAAAATGTAAATTGCATATTTTCCAAGAGAGGGAGGAACAGGATCATGAAAATTGAACAGGTAATTCTTTGTTTCACAATGTTTAACCAGAGTCCATCAACCCTTCAGCTGAATACACCTTCGGCATGTTTCAACAAAAATGATGTGACAAAGCTTTGTAGAGAAGAAAATCAACGACTCACTGGACTTGATAACCAAGATGGCTGAACTCTATAAGAAACATGAACAAGGTGGAGAACCTGTGGAATCTACATCAATGGACTTTAATATTAATACTAATACCCTTTTTAATAATTTAAATGAACTCGAGAAAATATGTAATAATACCCACATAAATTGTAATTTGAACTATATTCAATAAATAATTGTTATGTCTATACATTTTTTGTTTTTATTATTGTTAAACTTTTCCCTAAGTAAAAAGGAGAATAAAGGTAAATAAAAAAATATATTTTAAAATTTGTATGGTTTATTTGAAATAAAACATGAATATATTATAGATATAATATTACAATTAATAATTAATATATTCATTGAGGTATGAGAGTCTTCGTTTCTGGATAAATTCCTCGTCCTCTCGCCATTCCTCAGGTAAGTTGTCCCAGATGTAGTCTAATGTGTAGACGAAAAGGTGCAAAAGTAATGATCGAGGTAAAACTCTCAATTCTTCAGTAGTTAAAGTTTCGATACCTTCCTCTCCCAAACGCCGACTCCATTCTATCCCTCATACCGATGCATCGTTTACTAGGAGGTATTTATAAATTCTCCTCCTCCTCAAACCACAAACACTGTGGACTATTTTTTTTATGGTACCTTAGAGGGTGGACTAATGATTTGCTGTCAAATACCAGTCCACAGTATACACACTTAACTCTATCCTTGACTCCTCGAATAAATCTAGCATATGAAAGCAGATGATGAGGTGAGCCAATGTTTTTAAATGTTTGCCTTCTTATCTCTTCTTTTTTTCAAATTTACAGCTTCAGAATATTTTCCGACCCATGCAGCCAGACGATGAGCTTGATTAATGGAACAAACAAAGGAAGTGTTTAAATGAAAATGACAACCGAAATCATGAAGATTATAGACTTATTTATCAATGAGTTCTTCTATAAACTTGCACTTTTCCATTCCTTTTGCCCATAATATATCATAGTCTTCTGAGCGTATATTAAGAAATACTTCATATTGTACATCGCCATAGTCCCATTCAAATCCATGAATATGTTTTTTTAACCAAAGATTTGTTTTCGACTGACTCACTTCTTCAACATCTTGAGGTGGTTTTAAAAACCAATGCTATGATGAACCATGGCTGATTGAGATGATAGATAGTTCTTTAACAATTAATGAGTTAGAAGCCGTGCGATAGCCCTGAAAATCAATAACCACCGAACGCATCTTATGGTTTACGGTCCTACGGTGAAGTGAGATTATTACAGCCGATAGAATGGCTATATATACACGTAAGCGAAATCAGTACATTTTACGGACCAAACCCGTGCCCACTTCATATTCTACTATTTTATCATGAAGAATGAGACAGTATGCCTTGGTATTAGCAGGAAAGTTCTCACTAGCCTCTAGTTGAACGCGAATATCAATAGTCGTACTCTTTATCAAGTCAGATTGTTTAGAACAATCTATATTGACTATAGGTGCTAGGATCTCAAAATCGCATCGTGACAGCAGAGGTTGAGAATGTCTATTGCCATAATAACTCGTTTGATATTCTTTATACATTTCGTAGAGGAGAGCCACTTTTCCAAGCTCGAAATCTATATTCAAATCATCATAAGGATATTTATTGCTCGCTATTCAGATAGAGTTTCAAATTTTTCAATTTGCAACTATCAAACTGACTGTTATCTTTGCTAGCGTTTCTCATTCAATTTGTCTGGAATGTGATAATAACATACCGTGGCTTTTCTAAATTTGTCGATGTTTTTACAGTCCAGTTTTCTTGCTGTGATGCAGGTAAATTAGGATATTCGTAAAGATCCCATGATCTGAATGGAATAGAGATGACCTTTTTTTTATCTACCATTTTTAACAACCTCAGCCGTTCTTGATCAGAAACACGAACATGAG
This sequence comes from Acanthosoma haemorrhoidale, assembly GCA_930367205.1. NCBI lineage: Eukaryota > Metazoa > Arthropoda > Insecta > Hemiptera > Acanthosomatidae > Acanthosoma > Acanthosoma haemorrhoidale. The sequence continues at coordinate 117,709,918 of OV884009.1, forward strand.
GCATTCTCCAAATCACTTTATCTAATTTTATTAGTACATCATCGTCACCCTTCACGCAGTTCAAGTTAGTACTCGATCTGATCAAAACGAGTTCTTGCTTAAGATTAATTAAAATTTTTCGATAGTCCTCACATATCCCTAAGAGAATATCCAGTGGCAGAATCACACTAAAAAAACAGTTTTTATCTATTGAAAGAGTTTTGTGTGCACCTGGGATTACCCATCCTGCATTTTCTAGACCTTTGACTTGATTAGGTGAAAATGACGCATGGCCTTTAAGCGTTGTAGTTATTCCTGGGTTTCTCACTCTATCAACTTCAATGCCATTCAATTCATGTCTGATCTCATCAAACAAAAACGCAAACGCGTTATTAGTCAATTTTGAAGCAGTACCATCCTTTATTGAAATTCGTCCTTCCAGATAAACAAAACTTAATTAAGGAATCGTATAAAAATCCTGTCGATGGATCGGTATTCTGATTTCATCAGACTTGTTAAGGGTGTTCCCCACATACGGTTGATGTGAATGATATTGAAATTGTGTAAGAGATTCTTCAAATTTTACGTCTGATGTAATGTTTAGCATGTTATTCATTTTTTCTTATTTTTAACCGGCAACCACACTGTTTTAAAAAGTTAGCGTTTGCAGTTGTTAACGGTCTAGTCGATATAGGTTTACTAATTCTCAACTGGGTATGACATCTCATTTTATAACGAGCTCCAACTCGCACACAACTCTCTCTGGTAAAAACAATCCCCATTCTTCTTCAAATGTATTCTCAATGTAACAGTTTCTCCCCTAAAGTCAATAAGCTCGCCGTTCTGATCCACTAAGCGAACGGTAATATTGTCAACAGTCCTCACGTTATTAGGAAAGTAAATGACAGGATTCGGGGTTCCTACTATTTTATATCCTTGTTCAACAGTCGGAAAGAATTGATGTATGCTATGATCTGGCTCCCCGTTTACGTAAGACCCTGATGCGATGTTATAATGTATCGAAATAGTGTTTACGGAAAGGATTTTTACAATTCCATCTGATTCAGTATACCGGTTCACAGCGTGTATCACACGATTTGGACTATTAAAACCCAATAGTGGGCCAATGGAATGTGGCTTATCGGGAAAGTTGAAGTAAACCGGTTTAGTTGTTCTAAGTTCCACCTTTAAAGTACTGTGATTTCCCCGCAGTACAAACCCAGCTCTCGGGTCTTGGTGCATAATTTCTTCGTAAAGAAAAGTATTTAGAGCACTGATATCATACGATCCCTCAGGTATCTGAATCGTCAGATTTCCAAAATAAAACTTATCGTTAACATGCTTCCTTACATTAGGAAGAGTATTATATGTGTCAAAAGATAATAAGCCAACGGTATAACTTGATCCTAATTCTAGCGGAGGTAAAAAGTTCGCATGAAGAACGCTACAATCGCCTGTAAGCGCTACTGTGTAGTTCATGATTATGAATGATCAAAATTTATGAGAAACGTCGGCTAAATACTTTAAGCAGAGATGTGCGCTAATCGGAGTATTCCACTTCTGATAACGACGTCTGTTGTAAGTTATTTGTAAACCTTTCAAGTAATCAAGTAGCTGTGGTGGTGGTTTCAAATTACCAAACGAATCAAAGTATTTCACAATATTATCTTTTTTTATATAACAAACCCAATGAGAACCAGGTTCTGAACTTGTATGCAAATTTACAATAGCTGTCTCATCCTTTTTTGGATATTTAGGGAGACTATCAATCATAAATACTCCGCGCAAATTTTCAATATTCAAAACTTTAGCTATATAATTTAATTCAAGATCGGTCAACGGTTTATTCGGCAGTCATATTTTTCTCGGCCTTTTTTGTCGGTTTATAAACAGACCGTAACCATTCCTATATGGTTTCAAATAAAGTCCGTTACCAACTTTCTGACCTTCTATAGCTAAATTATGCCTCTTTTGCTCATCCAATTTTAGCTTGGCTACACTTGCAGCTCCTCCTGCCAAAGAACCTACAGCGGAAAGTCCTGCCATCAAGGGTACAAGAAATTGGAGAAAGCCCCCCTCCTTTGGCCTCCCGTTGCACACAGCTTAGTCATCACTAGCATCAGCTATCTACTCCAGTCTTATATATATGGTTCGTTTCATCACACGAGCTGTCATTCACTCGTTTGCTGACGTATTACTTATTACCATATAAGTGTATTGTTCATAGCTGCTTCAGTTTTCCTTGCAGCCATTGTAAGTACGTTAGTCTTTGAATTGTTATATCATTATTCTCTTGCACCACTAAATACCTAAGCAAATAATATGATTTTTAGATGTCTCTCCTTAAAAAAGTGAATGAAATTAATCCTGTATATAAAAACATTGGTGAATTAACTATTGGACGGACATACAAGGTAATAAAACTGAGCAAAAAGGAGACAGAATATGGCCCATCTATTGAGGCCATAATAGAAGATGATGAAGAAAGAAAAGTGCGAACCTTCCTACCAAAACGATATATATATGCGTTCACTGAGGAAGAATTAGCAAGCTATAGAGGTACAGTATATTTAAATATAGTTTTTTTTTTAATTAGCTAAGTGATTATTCTCGTTTTCAGGAGAGCTGAAATTTCAATACCTCGGAAAAAAGAAAAATACATATGACATTAATTTTTTTTTTAAATAGTTGATGCATCATATTTAGGAGGTTTTTGCTATTTTTATATATTTTTATTATTTTGGTTTTGGCTTTGTATATTTTAGTGTTAAGGAGTAAAAATGAATAGTAAAAGCAACGCAAATAATTATTTATGTGATCAATGTGGATTATTAGTAGCAAATAGAAGACACAGATGTAAATGGTTGTTTTTCTATTGTCAAGGCTGTGGCAAAGAAATTAATGGAAAGTTTAATTTTGAACGTCATAAATTGACTTGTAAAGTTGCTAGTGGGGTTAGTAGGAATGATCCACCTAACGCGAGCACAATGGAGATTCCCAATAAAAAAAGAAAATATAGTATGTTTGACAGGCAGATGCGTGAGAAAGCGATTGCACAAGAAAACGGTATAATTAGAGCTTCGTTAGGAAATGCGGTTAAGGATATTTACATTCCTAACGATGATAAAAAATTATTAGCTAACGAATTTTTAAACAATAAAAAAGAAGTTTTAGTAAATTTACTAAATTCTTATGTTGACGAATGGAAAACTTTTAAAATAAATATAATGTTAGAATGCACATACATTAAGAAAAATGAAAATACTATTAGTGAAAGAACAGATTTTAATTTTAAATCGAAAGTTAGTACGATAGATGTTTCTATAAACCTCGAAAATTACATTGAAACAATTTTTAAAAAAAGTTTGAAAAAAAAGGTTCCGGTTGGATGTATACCTCTGCAAACTATATCTGCCTACATTTAACTAAATATAAACCTTTTGGAGGATCTCAATATATTGAATTACCTAAAAAAATACGGGACAAACGTTGTGTTATAAATGTAAGAAATAATACTAATGATTGCTTCCGTTTAGCTATACTTAGTGATAATATTAGATCAAATGACTTTGATGCATAAAAAAATATTCAAACTCCATTTTCCTTTGATTCTATATCGTTCCTGACTCCAATTAAGGATATCAAACGATTTGAAAATTTAAATAATCTGTCTATAAATGTTTATGGCTTAGACGAGAAAAATAATGTGTATCCGATTAGAATTAGTAAAAAGGAAAATTATGATAAAATGTTTGATTTATTGTTTACACAAAACGGGGAAAATATTCACTATTGCATGATCACAAATCTTTCACGATTAGTAAGTTCTCAAATATCTTTGCACAAATGTGCATATAACATCGTCGTAAGATAGAGAGGCCACCTGCCAGCTGCAACATTGCAAGATCAGCGCTTCATCAGCTATCCTTATCAGTCTCAGCTTCCTATATATCATTCCTCTTTTCCCCTCACGTCCACTTCCTTGCTGTACTGTTACTAGGCCCGTTACTCTGACAATTATTATCAGTTATAGTCTATGTTTGTAAAGTTTAAATAAATCTTTTTAAAAACTCCCTCTCGTCTTATCAAGATTTAACTGTAGATGAAGTCGTAGATGTCTGTCCGTATTTCCAAAGACGTATGTAAACAAGTATAGGGAATGAGCGAAAGCGTGAACATGAATTATTTTGTCGTAATCATAAACCAATTCGATCTGATTTTCCGAAAGAACATGTGGAATATACACAACCTATCCGAATTGTAGTTTATGCAGACATTGAATCTCTTTTAATACCAATTTCAGGGCATGTTCCTAATCCGTCAAGATCTTGGAACAAAGCTGTTCATAAGCATCGTGCCTTTTCTGTTTCACTTCTGGTCAAGTCTGACATGTTTGATTTGAAACCGTTTGTTTATACGGGGGGAAACTGTATGCTAGCGTTTTTAGAAAAACTCGAATCTATAGTTGTTGAAGCGGATAAAATATACGGTAATCCTCTTCCGATGGAAGAAATGAGCGAAGGTGAAAATAAAATATTTTATTCTGCTAAATACTGCATATTATGTCAATACTTTTTAGACGAACTCGATCGCGTGCGTCATCAGTGTCACTTGACAGGAAAATTTATTGGACCAGCACATAACGCATGAAATTTAAGAGCAAGAAAGCCTGATTTTATACCTGTTTTTATGCACAACTTACAAGGCTATGATTTCCATTTTATAATCCCTTTCTTGGGCCAAATGTTTGCGTAATTCCTAGTAATTCTGAAAAATATATAAGTTTCAGCATAAAATTTAAAGGATGTAGAACAAAAATACGATTTGTTGACTCGTTTAAATTTCTATCATCGAGTTTGGATACATTAGTGAACAGTTTACAAAATCAATTAACAAATATGGCTAGTATTATTAATGATGAAAACAAAATTAAATTACTTACAAGGAAAGGTGTATTTCCATACAATTATTTTAATTCGTTTGAATGTCTAAATGAAACTCAACTACCTTCTAAAAAATCATTTTTTAATGAATTATTAAAAAAAATCCATTAGCGATGCAGACTATGAGCATGCAAAAAGTGTGTGGGAAACTTTTAAAATCAAAACATTAAAAGATTATGTAGAATTATATGTAAAAACCAATGTAATTCTGTTGTGCGAAGTTTTTGAAACCTTCCGCCTTCTCTGTCTACAAATTTATCAATTGGATCCTGCATAGTTTTTTACTTTACCTCAGTTATCGTGGAATGCAATATTGAAATGTACTCAAATAAAATTAGATGTAATAAAAGATATTGATATGGTACAGTTTTTTGAAAAGGGAATCAGGGGAGGTATTTGCCAAGTCGTTTCCCGCTATGCCAAAGCTAACAATAAATATTTAAGTGAGTACGATTCTACTAAACCCATTAATTATTTATTATATGTAGATGTTAACAACCTTTATGGTTATGCAATGAACCTTCCCCTGCCATATGCCGAATTTGAGTGGACTGATGAAAAAGTAAATGTATTAGATCTGGAAAACAATTCAGAAACCGGTTATATGCTAGATGTTGATATTGAGTACCCCGTAGAAATTCATGATAATCATTCTCAACTACCTTTTTTACCTGAAAAAAATAATCCACCTAATGCAAAAACTGTTAAACTATTAACGACTTTGCTACCCAAAATACGTTATATAGCACATTATGTGAATTTAAAACAAGCTTTACAACTTGGGGTAAAAATTTCAAAAATTCACAGAGTATTAAAGTTTAAACACAAGAATTGGTTGGCACCATACATAGAAATTAATTTATAGATGAGGGCATCTGCAAAAATACATTCGAGTCAGATTTTTTACAAATTGATGAATAACAGTTGCTTTGGCAAATTTATGGAGAATGTGCGTAACAGAATCGATTTAAAAATAGTAACCAATGAAAAATCATTATTTCGTCAAGTAAACAAACCAAATTTTAAAGGCAGGATTATATTTGCAGATAATGTAGCAGCGGTCCAGTTGGAAAAAGACAGTATTATTTTTGATAAACCGTTGTACATAGGATTCTCCGTGCTAGAATTGAGCAAAGTTTTGATGTATCATTACCACTATAATGTTTTCTTGAAAAAATATGGTATAGAAAATGTTACCTTATGCTATACAGACACCGATTCATTTTTATACAATATTAGGACGGAAGATGTGTATTCTGATATATCCGGAGATTTACAAAAATATTTTGATACAAGCAATTTTCTTACTTCTCATTTCTGTCATTCTGCGAAAAAACAAAAAAGTAGTTGGTCTGTTGAAAGATGAAACCTTTGGAGATCCTATAGTGGAATTTGTCGGGTTGAGACCTAAAATGTATTCTTATATAACAAACAAAGATATAACGGTTAAAAAGTCAAAGGGAATAAAAAAATCAGCTGTTAACGATTACTTAAACACACAAGAAAGTAAATGTGTATATTCTTCATTTTATATAATTCAATCTAAAAAACATAACGTTCAAACCTCACTAATAAATAAAAAGTCATTGTGCTCATTTGATGACAAAAGGCGTACATTAAGCGATGGAGTGCAAACACTCCCTTATGGTCACTATAGCCTTGATGAATAAAAAAACAACCGTTAAATTTAATTTGTATTTTAAATGAAAAAAAGGATTTTAAATCAATTTAATGTCTAATTGTAGTATTATTATTAATTGCTTAGAATAAGCATAGGTTAAAAAGAACAACAATTTGTAAGTACTAGATTTATTTTTTAAATGTAACAATAAATATAATGTATACAGTTTTTTGTAAAAAAATAATAAATGTCTATTATAAGAGTAAGTGTTTGTTTCTTTCACAACATTATGCAATATCCTTCCTGTCAATCCAGCTACGTTCTTTTAATCCCAACCACTTTACATACAATTTATTTCCTTTTCTTTTTAAAACCCTCTCTACAAGGTATATATTTGGATATTTAACTTTTTGCAGCTCTTCTTCATAGAATGCACCACTAATCGGTTGTCCTTTCAGATCTTCCAGTAAGTAAGTGAAAGGGTATGTCTTTTGAATCTTGACTATCTTAAAAATTTCACTTGACCAATTTAAAAAATATCCTTTTGAAAATATGGATTTTTGTTTAGATATTCTGACAAAATCATCTTCTTCAAATTTCTGCTTTCGTACTACTTTTGATATAGTCAATGAAGAATAGACATTATTTTTCAAATATTTCTCTACTTTTTTATGGTCAGCATCAATTGGACTCATACCTATAGTCCTATGGAATGATGAATTTAGCGCATCAGATTCTTTCTCAAGCTCTACGTTTGATATTCTCTTACCAAGAGAGTCAACCAACTAAAGTTAAAGCAACGACCAATTCTTTGGTGACAACATCACTCCGAACTTGTTTATCGTCATGATTATACTGAAACTGATTATAAAAATATGTACATTAATATACTATATTTTCTTCTCGCAGCTCTTCAATTATCGATTCTATTTTGTTTTGATGACCTTCATAACTTGAAGACATTAACAGCCTAACAGCCTAAGACGATCGACTAGTTCGTTTGGGTCGTTCCAACACTCGTACAGAGGTTTATTGGCTCTCATAAGACCAGTTTCCCGTTTGTAAGGGTGAGAACGGAGTGAAGTTAGCCTGCTCGAAGCTGATGATGATGTGGAGGAAGGGGGGCGAGGTTTTAAAGCTTGTGGTGGAAATAACTTTGATATGATATTTCTTTATTTCTCAGACCTGTTTCCCACTATAGCCTTTTTTGTGAGCATTGGTTGAGAGTAAAATATTATTATAATTTTCCAAGTCTGACTCTGTGTAATCTTTAGGATTTTTTAAGTAGAGTAGCTCCAGCAATCCCGGGGTTCCTTCATAAACCACATCGTTAATAGACATATCATCACTGTTTGCGAAAAGCTGAACATCAGTCGAGTCACCAATTGCTAATCCCCCAGAAGGCATGACTCTAATGCCGTAACGAGAGTCATGTGTCTTATCACCTTTCAACATCTTATCCAAGTATTCTCTCTGTAGATTTCCAAATGCGGTGAGGTGCTCTTTAAATTCTGCTTCTCCCTTTGGAGTTTGAGCATATTCTTTAACTTTTTCTGATAGTGGATCATCTGTCACATACTCGCCCTCATCTACTTCTGGTGATATGAACTCATGAACAGGAACCGTTAAGTGAGATAATGGCGTTTGCACAGTACTAGTTTTTGTATCATCGGATGAAACTTATGTAGCTCTTTTTTAGTGAGACATTGTTTTTGGCAATAATGTTGATTTCCTGTAAATACTAGTAGACTCTACCTCGCTTTTATCAGGTGATTCGTCCCAAACATTAGTATCTCTCCTTTTTACTTTTCTTGGTGTCACTGTGGGGGTGGTCTGGTACAACTTTACTAATTGTTTAATGTCTTCTAGTGGATGGAGCACGGGTGTAAAAAATTCTTGTCGACCTTTTTCGACATCCTGGAGATTACGCTCGAATGACCGAAATTTGTTTTTCAAAATCTCACGAGTGACTTTTGGGTCCATGATTGTTAATGACAATTACTACCACGACTGCTCTTTATATATCCACAATGAATGTATCGATTCCTTTTCGAAAACGTCTGTTATTCAGGTCCCTACTCTTGTCAATTACAAGGTAATTAAAAGGCTCTTTCCAACATAATGAACACATCTCTTTAAAAAGTGTGAAACTTTTCTGGTGAAAAAATCCGGAGTGCTTACATGCTCCTCGTAAATATGTTTCAAATTTAATTCATCTTGAGGAAATACTATTAAAATGTTAATGTTACATCTGATAAGGTGTCTTGGGATACAAACATAACTTTGTGTTAAATAAAAACAATCAAGGTTCATATGGCGACCATAACTAAAGTATCGTTTAATTACATCTTGATTTTCCATAGTGACGTCATCAAATATACAGACCGAATTGGATTCAACTTCCTGAGGCAATTCATTTGCATCTTCAAATTCATATAATCCTATTTCAGGAACAAGATTTATGACACTCTTTAAATACTGGTATTTAGGCTGATGTAATGTTTTTCCGAAAAGATAAACATTTTTAAATTTTAAACCATTTGGATTTAATAAAAGTGCAATAATAATATTAGTATTTCCACAACCGCTAGGTCCGCAAATTGATGCTCGAATGGTGTTTGGTAATAATGCACTATGTCTCCCTTCTGAATCAACTTTAACTGGAGAAAAGTTGATAGAGGAAAAACGATCTTGTTTGACTAATTTCATTCTGAATGCAAACGACGGCATTATGCATGAATATATATATATAGAAGCATAATGCCGTAAAGCTCACAAAGGAACAGGTCTAGAAAAAACCCTGAGATTAAAGACATTTTCCCCCCACCCACATTACTACCATACTACAGCTGACCCTAAGAAAAAGGCGCGGCTGGGGGGGAACTATGAATGATAAAGAAGCTGGCCACACCTCCCTGCACGTCACAAGGACACCCCCCCCCCCATGCGATGTTGTCAAATCTACATTGCGGGGTTGCCACATCTACCATCTAGCGGCTCTTGACACACTCATCAACTCTTATCACCTCTCAAGGACACACCCCCTCCCTTCCCAATGACCTCAAGGTCACGAGATAACGCCCTACAACACCCCTTAAGGTCATCTCCTTCGTGCCCTTACTCACCCCGCGATTATGTACTACTTATGTATCCTCAATTCTATTATTGTAATTCAAGACAAGTTTAAGTACCCCTCTTGGAATAACCCCATTTTTTTATCTAAAGTTTTCTACATCATGAAGTCCAGTTTTTAAATAGGTACCTCCTCTTCAGTACTCTCATGTCTAAGAAACAATTCATAATTCGGTATCATTTTCTATTTCAATACATCCCAGTATATTTCAAGCTCTTTTCCCTCTTCTAATAATTCCTATATTTTCTCACTTACAACTGCCATTCAACTCAACTCATTTATGTAGTCATCACATATGCTTAAAGGTCCTTTAATATTTATAAGGTAATCACATGTAATAATGTATAGATTTATTTTTGCCAGCTAAACATAGTTTTTTGTTAAACTTACAGGACAATGTCCCACACTAAAGTGTTTTTTTTTCATTTAATACAAGATGTCAATTAAATATGCATGCCCAGTTAAAATACCTACTTAATAGTTTACCGTAGTTTAACAACCAAGAATAATTTACCTGAGGAGACCTGTTTGCAACTGTCGGATGGTGATCTTTTGATGATTTGTAGATGCTGTTAGATCAATACTCCTCAATATAATAAGGTGTAAAATGTGGTCGACCACGCCATAGTTCCGGTATGGAAGAGTATCCAGCTTTAGACAGGCTTATGGCTGGTACAGGACCAACGAATGCCCTCTCATTTTCTTACTATCTCTATACCTGCCCAGCGAAGAACGGAACCCAGTATAGATGCACATATTTTCTTACTAGGTCAGTTAGGACTCTCTCACCTTCACTTAATAACAGAAATTTTGGTTCGCTTGCAGTAAGGCCATTACCATTGATTTGCTACTAGCACCTAATCATATGCAGCAACACCCTCCCTGTTCGGGTTGCTGTGATGATTCCATATCTCACTGGTCATCCATGTCTGCCTGAAACACAGTGACATATTTTCCTTGCGGTTGATGTGCACTATCTCCTGTATTGTAAAGATAGTCCCCAGCACCTCATTATGATACTTTTAATGTGATAAGTCTGTATAACACATTAACATGTTGCACAAGAATTCAATTACTCCTGCATCCAACCACCCACTGGCTTGATTTTGAGAAGGATCAATATTGAAACATTAGTAACTGGGAGTTAAAATCAACCTTATAACAGTTGATATGGCTGTTATGTCATTAGTATATGGACATCCAAAATGATGTATAGCATGTAAGTGTATGCAGTTATGTAAAGAATTGTGCAATAGAATGCTTCTAGCTAAATATCTCATTGTTCAAATTTGCCTTAACTTGATTTCTCCAAGATTAACTACACATCGAATAGATCACTGTTCTGGAACTATGTCCATTCATCACTCTCCTACTCATATGATAATTAATATTAGCACAAGCTTAGGTTAGTCAATAACCTACCAAAAGTCTTGCCTATAAGATTATATACAATGAGTGGGGGAAAATTTAGCCCCAAACTATTAAGTGTCAAATTTTGTACATATAACATTATATGTAGACAGTGATACATCATCCCCAAAATAATTGGTTACTTCTTACAACTCTATAGTATCGTAATTCTTTCCCTGAAAATGTTTCAAAATAAGTTAATTTTTAGCTAAAATTATTGCTACCTCAAGCTGAAATAAAACATTAAACATTTTATGGTATTTTACAAGGGATAGAGAAAACAAATTCTTGTTTTATTTTTTATTACTAATGCTAAATAGAACAATTGATAAGTTTTGATTTCAAATAGCTGCCTCTTTGCCCAAAAATTCACAGCAATCTATGACATTCCCTCAACTATAATCCCTGAGATGAGATTTATTACAAGAGAAAGCCAAACTGAATGCTGTGAATATCCCCAAAAAACGATTTATATTTAATTTCATGACAATAAGAATAAGAACATAGAAAATGTCACAGTTAATAACAATGCTGACAATCAAGAATCCGTAGTAGTCCAAGTCATTTTTTAACTTTTTTTTAATATCTATTCCTTATAATAACAAAAATTATACTCTTTTTTTCTTTAAAATTGTAAAAAAATGTCAAAAGAATGTATAATAAAAAAAATGTTATAAAATGAAGTCTTGTTACTGTGGAATGTATAGGGTAATTTTTAAGAAGAAACAGTTTGTAGAGAAGCAACACTGATGTCCACTGCTTCATATGCATCTTCTCGGTTGGTCAGAGCTAATACATCTTGTAGCACTTTCCTGAAAAAAAAAAGAATTTCTTAAAATTTTTCGTAATGGAATACTTCAAGTGGAGTTGCTCATGTGCTAGTTAACAGTCACTATCAGTTCACCCTGCTCTAATATAAAGCCCTACCCCCAACAGAAAGTATCAGGGAGAATTATGTTCAGAAAATAGTAAGTGCAGTTGTTTCACTACAGGGGAACACATATAACATCATGTGAGTGCTGTGAGCTAATTCATCCTTACTAGGGCTTCATATGACAGCTGTGTCATTGAATACATTTTCTTTGCCACTCACCATGACAGCAGTTTATTGTCTGTCAAAAAAATCTATTTCATCCACTCATATTTGATTTTTTTCTCAACTCCATTGGGTGTCATTACCTCACGGATAGGGATTCTGATTAAAAGCAACAATACTGGGGCTCAAAACCACTAACTCACGAAGGAGTGCTTAGATTTTGACACTTATATCAAAATAATCTAGCACTCTTTTTCTTCATAATCTACTGAAATTCATCGTAACCTTGACGACTTAGATTTCTTCTCCACCACATCGCATCTTCCACAAGTGCTTTTCTGGATGTAGCTCTGGTTTTTGACAGGGAATAGTATGCCGGATTCCTTTACAAGCTTAAAACCTCTTCACCACAGACTCTTTGTAGTGAAAAGACTATATAAGATATAGAAACCAAACAAAGGTCATTATAAAGACTGTTAATGCTAAACATTGGGAAGACTTTGGAGATTCAATAGAGAATAGTCCATAAGGAGAACAAGAAAATTTTGGAGTATTGTGAAGGCAATATGTGGTAAGAAAACAAAGAAGCCAGATCAGAATAAAAGGATTCTACAGGAAACATAGCAACAGATAAAAAAGTGCTTGAAGGTATGAAGAAGCCATTATGAGAACAAGTTTTCCCGAAACATAGAACAAATAGTAGCACATTTGAACATTTCTAACTAAGGTAATTATTTTCTTACCTACTTTATTTATTCTTAATTATTTTAGATTATATACTAAAAGAGAAATGTAGTTTTATTTATTTTAGGCATCTCTCTCTCTTTGTGACTCCTAATCTAATTGATAACTTTCCAATCTGCTTATTTTAAGGTTCCACACATTGTTAGAATTGACAGTTCTTAGAATTTTTTAGTCTTACACCAATTTATTATACTAACACCTATTGGATGAGTTCATATTAAAATCGTTATTATGAAGTGGTCTCAAGAATTTTTATTCTATATGTTGTTTTTGTGTGATATGTGTATAATTATACAGTGATTGCTTATATTCTTTAAGTTTACTTTTTTAATTCATTTTTTTATTCAATTTATTTTTATACCATTTTATTTTTTTACTTGTTACTAGAATAATATTACTGCATTATTGCATTTAATTATGAAAGATATATCATAAATTATATAAAAAAAAATATAATAATACATATATAATTGTAGTTTATGTAATACATAGAAAATAAAAAGATCTAGAAGGGCAACTATTGAGTTAAGAAAAAAAATACGCCTTTTGTTCTGTTATAGTTTATTTTAGCCGTGTTTACTTTTTCATCCCTACATAAGCTTTATAATATTAGTATTATAGCATTATTATTTCCCATCACTCGTGGTTGGTTACATTTAATATTCTTACCTGCACAAAGACAGAGCTTGACTAAATAGACAAATAACACTCAATTTATTGTGGCAGACATCAGCGTTTATGTGGGGGGGGGGGAAAAAGAACTGGGAGCTTACCAAACATCTTCCGTTGCAATGTAAAATACGTTTGGTACAGGGAAGCCGTTGAATGTACTACAAACAGGCAAAGTGTAGGCACCCATGCTCTCCCAGACAAGCCAATCTCCAATCTAGAAACAAGTTTGACAAAATTAGATATTTATTTACAATTACTAGGTTTTTTTTTTTAAGTATATCAGATTAAAATATATTTGAATTTGGATTTGGTCCTATATATACATGTGTTTTTCAGGATTCATTTAAAATATAATTTTAATGAAGTTTTATTAAGCGTATTGATACATTATTAGAATAAAATATGTACATTTGTATATATTTATTTTTAATAAATATGTAATAAAAAAAAAAAAAAATTTGTTCAATATATCAGAGGGATATAAAATATTGTTAAGAATATTTTACACAAATTTATAACTAGTTAAACATTGCATCCTTATAATGTCAATTAAATAAAACTGTACTAATTTATCCACACATTTTAACATTATATCAAAGATTTTTTTTTTAATGTCAACTATGAACTAAATTGCACTATTTAAAAAAAATGTATAAACATTGACTGGATCATTTTTCACAACTGTTCCTTAAATGACAGTGGCAATACTAATCTGTATTTTTGAACGAAACTACTTCACTGCTATGAAGATAAATTGTGACAAGCTAAAATATTCTATATAAAACAAAAAACCAACCATTAAAACCAGTTTGGACTTTACTAACATCAGATTTATATTTTTGGCTCTCAATAATTTATATTTTTGGAATATCTATATCCTCCTGGGACTATTAGGAAAAAATCAGAACTTTAAATCTTCAGATATCTGTTTTAGTAAAATGAGAGAGACCTTGGTGTTTTTCACAATTCATTTTTTTTCATAACTTATTACTGCTGTTTATTTAACAGATTATCACCATGTTTTGCAAAATATATCTATAAAATTTCAATCAACTGGATCATTTTCGTGACCGCTATCTTAGAACACACAGTTAGAATAAGTAGGAAAAGGACAGACTAAACACAAGCAGATAAGCCTGACAAAAGATTGAACTCATATGTCCCAATACCGCTGAAGGTAGAGCCTCTCAACAATCAACTATCATATTAATAAAGTATACTTTATTCATTAAATTATTTTTATAAACAAAAAAAGTGACAGGACAAGGATATGAACCAGGGACCTCCCTCCTGATCTCTGGCCAGGACCTATGACCAATAACTATAAAACAGCGAGATTACAGACCACAACAGTTAATTGTCAGTTTATTTATTAAACTGTAACGTTACAGATAGCAATTCATTTTTTTTTTCTGACCATATATTTAGCTTATCTATTGCTATCTAATTAAAAATCCTATCCAGGGAAACAAAAAGATGCAGTAACAGTGCCCACTTGGATCATCTCACATTAAATATATTAATTAATTGCCATGCTACTTATGCTATTTCATAAACCCATACCTCAATATATAGTATATAACTTATAACATATTGATCATCTATAAATAGTAGTATTTTGTTTTCATTAAGTTAGCAACATACACTGATTAATATACCATTATCAAGCCACAAGTGAATACTTATATTTACTTCCCATTTAACTTGCAACATACTCTTTTCTCACATTAATATCGATTTCCCATTTTTACTAACAATTTTATGCATGTATTTTTTACACCAACTATTAGCTGTTTATTTATATCCACCACTATCAGTATTTATATCATGAAGCCTCAATTGACATGGAAATAATTTCAAATAAAACAATATGTGAGGATTAGAAAGAAGCTGCAGAGGATAATCGAGTACTAAGTTAATGGACAGAAGTTAGAGTAGGTCATAAACCTTAACTATTGAGTACACACCTCAACCAGATTCGCTATATCAAAGGGGAAAATCTGCCAGATGATTGTAGGGGTAGAAAGAATGTCCTCTTCAGAGGCCTCAACAAAAGAGAGCAAATGTGGATGGCTAATGAACATTCCTTTGCACATCTTCCCCTACTCAATAGAATCCTGAACACTCAATACAAAGCCTAAGCCAAATCTAGGCGATGATAATGGTAATAGATGGTACTTGGAGAAACTGGAAGAGAAAAATAAACAAAATACAGACATCAGGTTCAACCTTGCTGTACCAAGATGAGATTCGAGGAAGGTTTACACAGGCAAGACCCCATACAACCTGGTCAGAAGGATTACAGGAGACATTCCAGAAGAGAGGCCTTCAATAGCGCAGGAAGTGGTGGCACTTACATGAGGTGTTAAGCTATGGATTTATTATTATTTTAATGAAAAATACATTTAGGAATTAAATAAAAACACCACAACATAGACACAGAAACATAGAACCATCACATTCGGAGTAAAAAAGTTTATTGTTCGACAATCCTATAACAGCTCGACCATACATCTGTTACTAGGTAAAAAACAACCTGAAATGACTCAGGTACACAACTGATCCCGGAAAATCGGTTTCTTAAAATGAATCAGGTATCAGGCACCCCGAATCCTTAATTTTGAGTTATTTCTTCAATTTTTAGTTCTTTCCCATTAACTCAGACCACCAGCCTGAAGTTCTTGGCAACCTTCTCCTAATCATTAGTAAGGAGTTTGAAAACTAAAGCTCGGAAATAAAAAGTTTAAGACAGATGTACAATACAGTTAATTTAAGGCCAAAAAAATTTTCTTATTGTTCATATTCTTCAGAAATGAGTTCCTTACACACATTAATGAAACATGAACATATTACATCTGAGTAAAGCTGTACTATGCGAGCGACATGTGGACGTGCATTAGAAATGAATGATCGCTGATTTCGATGAGGATAATAGGCAACACATGAGGTTCCAAAATCTCATCTACATAGCAAGTGGCCATCAAAGACCCTCCATGAACAACAACCAATTCTGTGCGGCACTCCATTGAAATCCCAGCCCACACCATTAAGGAACCACGTTGAAAAGGTTGGCTCTGGGTGAAATTACAGGCTGCATACCTTTCATTTTTTCTTCTCCACACCCTTTCACGCCTGTCTGGAGATCGTAGAACAAATCTAGATTCATCTGTAAAAAGTACAGCACACCATTCGTCCATAGTCCAATGACTGTGTTCTCGAGCAAAAACCAGCCGTGTAACTCTGTGAGTTCTGGTCAATTCTGGTCCTCTTACTGGGCAAAAAGCCATTAGTCTATACTCATTTAATCCTCTCCGAGCAGTACGTTTAGAATTTTGCACACCTCAAACTTCTTGGCGCTGATAAATCGCTTGAACAACGGTAAGGTGCCGGTTTCATTAAATTCTTAAAGTAAGAAACCGGTCATCCTGTGGTTCTGTTGCCCTAGGCCGTCCAGAACCGGCCTTTCTATGGTAAGACCCAGTTTCTCGAAAACACCTGACGGCGTCTCGTAGTTTCATAGGCAACTTCGATGGCATTAGTTGCATATCTAATGGAACGTCCATCATCAATAAGTGCCACACCACGTGCAACATCCTCAGCACGAAGAGGCATTTTTAAACTTAAAATATCGAAGCCGAAAACTAAGAAATTTGCTGCAACAGAACGCAAATGACACTGAATAAACATTTTTAATTCCATGGAAAGTAAACGTTGGGAACGACAGTCCTTTAATTGAATTAAGGATTATGGGTCGATTGACATTTCTAATTGAAAACAAGTACTTATTTATTCATAAAAAATAGACCAATCCAAAGCAGAAATATTTTGAAATGAAAAAAATCAGGTGGGTGGAATTTTGTGCCTGTCAGTGTATTTAAACAAGTTGCCAAAAGTGAAATCGTAAGTGATTGGCTCTTGAAATGTTTTTTACTATACTTGTTTAACATTCATTACAATATAAAACGGGAGAAAAAACAGAAAACATGTAATTAACTATCCCTTCCAACACTGGAGTTGATCGACCAGTAATAAACACCCTTTTTACAGGAGGTTTAAAACAGGTCAAGGCAGAGGACTCAGAGTACTGGATGGGGTATCATAAAAACCGTTTACGGTACCAGAGAGTGCAGATTGAACAAAACACCTTTCTTTAAATGGGATCGGAACACAGGTAAGTTATAGGAGTGATCGAGGAGAAGGAAGATCAGTTTGAAGAAGGGGTTTGAGAGTAAGGGAGAAGGAAGACAGGGTCGGGATAGCTGAGCTCTATATACCTTCCTTTAATGATGACACTGATGTACTTACTGTGAGAGTTAATGTATATTAATATTTAGTTTACCAGTTTAATGTAATCATCCATCATTTTATTACGTTTAATTTAATTTTTCAGTCATGTAAATATATCAATTATGCTGTACCTTTAATTAATTTTATTATCTAAATTCGTTCCACTGATCAACACAAAATTTACTTATGAAAAGAATTAATCGGGAATCAAATCAATATTAATCAATTTTGTTATATAATCACTTGATACCATTACAGTATGCTTAGAGTTTTATAGAGTAATCAAATCAAGCAGTTTAAATAATTAAATAGCATCCCTAATCAATTCAATTAAATACATTATTTTAATTATTTTGAGTGAGCGTAGAGGCATGGTTCTCCGGATAAGCGAGGTGAAAATATATATGCATCGATAAATATAGATATAGATTTCCATTCATTTTTTATATATATATTATATTAGCCAGAGGACTGAATGAAACAGTTTTCCCAGGAGGCACTTATTATTTATCCCCTTCACTCCCATGAATCTGTAGCTTTATGTTTTTTCTGGTGTCATAGTTAACAGATATCAAACAAGCAATATGGTTTACAAATTTTATTCTTAAATAAGTATAGTAAAAATGTTTAAAAAAACTTTGCATTGAAAGAATAGTCATTTGAAATAATAAATGGCTGCTCTGCTCACTATTTATTTTTCTGTATAAAGGGGCCAATAGTGAAGGGAAGCAGCAGAAGGAAACCTTGACATAACCGCTTTTTTATTAGCCTGCTGGAGGTCTTCCCTGGATGCATCAAATCTTTAGGATTGAAAGGGATTTTTCTCACAGCCCATCTATTATAGCTGCATGAGAAATTTGTAATTTATTTAGTTAAAATGAGATTAAAAATACACATATGACTTTCATGAAAATTAACAAATAAAACAATAAATTGACTTACACAATTTCAAAACAGTTGAAAAGCGAAAACCATTAAATGTCAATTTAACTTGGAATTCAATTTTTTTTTTTTTGGTTGTGCTTGTTATAAGAGCAGAAACATAATAACATTGTCTGGATATCAAGGATGTTGCTGATGATGTTTTACAGGGTGTTGATAAATAAGAAGCCAGCTGGCAGAGAAAGTTTCATTTCCTTATGGACTACCGCTTGCGGCATTGATGCCATCTTCAGATACCTTTAACCACTACCGCTTGCGGCATTGATGCCATCTTCAGATACCTTTAACCATACAACAATATTGAACTTATATATATATTTAAAATTTTGAATTCATCTTCGCAAACCCAAATAAAGTCTTATACATTTAATTAAACTTTAAAACAATTGAATAAATTCAGGTTTTGCTTTGGTGCTTCCCCTAGCATCAACCAGTGTTATTGAAGCTAGTGTGACATGGGCGACTATCTACATACTGTGAAAGTACACCTGGAAACTAATCTGAGTTTTAAGTTTCTTCCCATGTTGCAAGTGCATTCAGTTATTTGACAAGAAACTTATTAAACAAAAATTAATTTATTTCCTTACCTGAAACTAACTAAATCTTTCCTTAAGTTTAGGATATCCCAAGAAGGGTAAAATTTGAAACTGTAAGATTTGTAAGCAATTGTTTAGCGCAGAGGTGACCAAACAACCATTTGTGATTGTTTTAAGTGTAAGGTTTCTTTTTTAATTGGTCTTATACTGTTGGGATACTCTGGACTAATTGTTTAAGTATTCACCAAAGTGTTTCTAAAACAGGAGAAGAGTATGAACAAAAGGCCTATTTACCAGTCATTTAGTGTAAATATTGTTAATTTAGACATAGTTCATTATTAAGTATACAGTTTCGTCTTTAGTACATACACTTTCCTGGTGAACTAGTCAATAAGGGAAATCCTTCATCCACCCTGTTTCCGCTTCTCCACTCTTCCTTCATACACCTGCCTGACACACTGCAAGAATGGAATATGAAGAGATCTCACTCATTAATGCCTCTAACTCTCAGCCATGCCTTCCGGTATATGTCTTCTTCAACCATCCCAATCCCAGTACTCCTTCCTCGCCTGGGGATCTTACAAGAATTGGCCTTATTCATTTTGCAGAAACCTTATGTCACTATTCCCCACTTCTACAAAGTTCTTATCATCGTCTGTTCCTATTTGTCCATGTTCTTATCTCTGCTATCTCTTATCTTGCCATCTGCGGAATCTAACCCTTAATAGCAAATGTAAACTTCATGCCTAATTCTATGTTATATATCTAAATAACTTTATTATTTCTTAAAATTAAAATATGACATTAAATTATATAATGATGATTATTGTTATTTATCAGATAAATTTTAATTAAGCTTTTGTTTACTTTTGCAAGTGATTTGTACTCAGTGACAGACATTCGTCATCACTTTAACATACTTGGGCTGAGTACATTAGTGCAGGGCAGTTGTGCTGCTGACAAATTTGACCCAGGATAGCTCCCAGGGTTCCTCTTCATGTTAAGTGCTAATCGAACAAAGTTTTACAGACTGCGGATAGACCATTATTACTGTTATTGATAACTGTCCCAGTCATCCATCGATTTTTAACGTATACCACCACATGAAAAACATTTTTACCACCAGCATTTATTACAGCCGCCTTGGCATAGCAACAAGCTTGGGCTAAAGAAGTGAATAAATTCAGTTAAAAATCGCCAATCTATACTTTTTTTAACATTTATTTTTCCTGAACAAGCTTTGGGTTAGGAATTAGGCAGATTGGTATCTTTCTTACACCACTAGATTCACACTTAACCTCTACCCACCACATTTGTATAGATCTCCTCAGGTCTTGACAGTGTATGGTAAGTCACAGGGAGCTAGTATGCCCATTATTATTCAATACAGGATAAGATGCTTACCTTATATCAAGTAGTAGATAAGGTAAGTAGGCAACTACTTCAATAACAGATGGGTGGGCAGTCATAAGGAGAGAAAGGTTCTGAGAGTGCCACTGAGAGTGCTGGGGAGAGGATATGCCTCCAGGAATTAGTTAAGCCTCACCCTATAGAATTAAGTGTTTAATAAGATAAGAGGGATTTGTTCCTATGGGGTACATAGATGAGCTTGAAACAACTACACTAGTGGAAGCCAATCTCATTCATGTCTGGAAAATGTGCCAAATCAGGTTTTGTAATTCAATCAGGAAGACAAAAATAAAAGGAATTGGCTGTACATCAATGAGAGACTATGCCTGAGAGACTGGAAGAGTGGGATCCAGGAAGGGTACATTCAATATATAATGCCTATATTTTTAATACAAGACATAGCATCCAATAACTGTAAGAGGATTAGGATTGTGTTTCAGGGAGAGTATACAATCATTACCACAGTCATACAGTCTGGGTGGGAGGGTACATTATTTAGCTGCAAAAGCATATGCTTTAACACCAAATCAGTGACAACATTAATTCAAGTGAACCAAAATCCCTATTAGTAAAGAAAAGCAAGATAGTCCTAACCACATAACCAAAAAGAATATCTATCTGCATTGAGTTCTTAGCAGTATGCAGAGTGTTCAAAAAGTAATGCATATGTTCTTGTAAAAAAAAATTGATTGAACATATAGTCACAAACGATTAGAAATTTTTGAAGTACTTCCCTCAGGTATCTACTAATTTTTTCCAGTAATTTTCCCAGGCATGGTACACACCCTGGAAGGTCTTGACAGGAACCCCGTTCAGACCGGGTGTCATAGCGGCTTTGATTGTCTCAATGCCGTCCAAACAGTGTCCTTTTAGTCTTAAACCTTAGAGGTGAAGACTGCTCTGAACGAGGTTCCTGTCGAGTCCTTCCAGGGCACGAATGTGCCTGGGAAAATCGCTAGAAAACATGAGTAGATCGCTCAAAGGAGTACTTTAAAGATTTCTAAATGTTTGTAACTATATCTTGCAACACTTGAATTACTTTTTTAACGCCCTCTATAGGTCTATATGACATTGAAACATCAGATGAATTAGCATGGTAGGGAGGGTATCTACCATATATTGGAATGTTAACTGTCCACTGACTTGATGAAGAGGATGTGGTTTTATCCTCTTCCATACTATAACAATGTATGTGGTCCAAAATAGATGAACAGTGAATCACCTGTGGCCATGGTAGTGTTCACATCGCCTCTGTGTTAACAATAATTTCAAGTGGTAAAAAGCTGGACTACAGTTCGTTCGCTAAGAGAATGCCATTGAAACTTCACCCAATATAACTTGGCCCCTGAAGCAGTGATGTGGGTAGGTCAGTACACGATGAGTTACGAGTAAGGTGGGTGGGAGCAAGATGAAGGGGGACGTTGCGATAGTCGTGCCTCACTACTCAGCAATCTATTGGCAAACAGAAATTAGTGTGGTGTCTGGAGGAGAAAAAAATCACTTAGACCTAAAGGATTTATACCTGATTTAAAGGGGACTCCTTATTGCTCTACTCTCATTCAATCTTTCCTTAGTGCCTAACAAACAATAATTACAGCACACTTACTTATCCTGGGGGAAATAGGTTGCATAGTAAATCATCATCTGAACAAAAACCAAAAACTGTCCAAATAAGAAATCTAAAACCCAAATAGAAATTATGTGCTGAGATAAGTAAAAGCAGTATCTCAGTCGAGAAGTTAAAAGCAATTTTAGGTATGTACTAACCTTAATGACAAGGTTTCTAATCTGATTTAAGTGAATTCTAAACAAACCTAATTAGAATGCCAAACATATTATTTTATAATATTAGAGAGTAAAAATGATACTTAAAGTTTTGTAGAAATCCTTAAAAAATTTGATATATTTTAAATTGAAATTTATGTAGAGTTAAGGCCTATCTGTATACATTGTTTGATTATCACTCTAAATTTGCAAACAGTAGGCGGGGCTTAGTAGGCTCTATAAAGTTTTACGAATGAAACCGGACGGAGCTTAAATAGTGTACTTTAAACTCCACCCATAGAATTAGTTTCGTGGAAGACATTTTCGTATAACCTAACTCGAACTTCATACAATACTAATAAATACTTTATATTTTATTTTAATGACATATTTAAATTTCTTTACTACAACTTATCCCAGTAGTCGGATGAATACTCAGTAATTATACTCAATTATGTCAGCACAAATTTATTCAACTTTTAAAATTTTTGGATGGTTTACTGATGCTACAGTTCAGCTAAACACTCGCATAAGTTTGTGCTAAATAGAATAAACTTAGGGTAGACCTAGTTGAAATTTTATTACCGAGAATTCCCATCAAGAATAGTTTAAATTTGTTGATTACCATTACAGTCAAAAAATTTAGTGAAAAAATAATTAACATAATAAAGAGATATTTCAATTAAGGAAGATGTGGAACAAATACAAATGTAATAGAAGGAAGTTCCATCCTCAGATCTAAATCCACTTTCACACTGTTTTGGTATTTTTTTCTTAAGATTTTATATTATCTATGAGTTCCCTTCATTCTACAGATGATATCTGCTGCTATAGCATACATGTATGTGTAGTGTAGACACGCTGATAATTTACAATTATTTTTAGCACATCCATTTAATCAACATTAAAAACTCAACCTTTGTGAAAATAACCCTAAATTATAAAATTTAAATAGTACTGTTTCCTCCTCGGATCCACCAAACTTAACTTTGCACACTTAATGAAGTAGTGTAGTTAGACCATAAATCTGTTTTCATATTTTACTTGGGTTAATCCTTTCATATTGTAGTAAATTGTAGACTTCTTTTAATAAATATTTCTATAGCACTACTAAAAAAGAATTTTCACTTCAAAAACAAACACGAAAAATTGTATTTTATAGCAATAAAAAGTAATATTTAATTAAATGAAGAAATTTATATTACATTTAACATACATTGATGTATTATCAAAAGTAGTGAATAGTAAAGGGATTGAGGAAACAGGGAAGTGAACAATGTGCTCAGTCAATTGTTAGAGGAAAGAAGTTCAGTTGTTCTTAAGACTCAAGAGAGTGTAATTATTAAATAAGAAGGAATGTAGTTGTCCTGAATTCATGAATTGACATGCATATTAAAGAAGGGCTAATATAAATAAGCGTGGATCAGTGCCTGGGCAAATCTGAATAAACTAAGGTAAAACACAGCGAAAACTAAGTCAATTGTGATAGGCTCCTCAGATCCCGACCCCTATAGGTTTCCTTCCTCCTCAGATCCTTAGCGGATTTTCCTGTTTTAAGTCGTAATTACCATCTTATCACTTTCTGCTCCACTGTTAAAAACCTAGGGATAACCATTGTCCAAACCCTTTCTTGGAACCAACATATAACCCAAATTTCTCATCGGTTAATAGGTACCCTTAAACTATTCAATCACTTTCGCCATCTCCTCCCCACCAGTCAACTCACTGCATCCTCTCTTATTTCCCTCTTTTTGACTGTGGGTTTATGGAGGTCTGTCAGTGGGACTCCGAGATGAGTCAACATTTATAATCATGAAATCCTTCATTAGATTTGTGTTTGGGACTCCAGGACACTCCCATGTCTCCCACCTATACACTGAGTTAGGGTGACTCTTCCCCTCTTTCTCAGCACAATATTTCCTTAGTTCATTCCTTTAACAAACCATAAATTATCATCACCCACCCTCCTTATATAAAAAATATTTTACAGTTCAAATCCACAGTCTACTTCCGGAACACAAGATCCCGTCTCTCCTACCCAAAAAACTGCAACATACGATCATTGTTCCTGCTCACTCGCTCTATTAACCTCTGGAATTATCTACCTCCCAATATCTGCCATGCTTCATTCTTACAAACCTTCAAAAGCCTCCTATCACAACACCTCCTCACCATCAAAACACTTGCTAGTTAGGGGACAAATTATTAACTATATTGTATTTCCACACTTATATTTTTGCATTCCTATTTTTATCTCATTATCAACTATATATAGATGTTTGGCTGGAACTTTTTTCTATGCTATTTTACATTTACCTAGTATGTTACATTTTTAATTTGTATTTATTTAATAGTTTTCATTTAATATCATATTGCATTGAACAGACTTCTTCATATTGGTCCCCCCCCCATCCACTTATTCCATCTACCTCGTCCATGTTAAATGGAGTTAAATATTTTTATTTTATTAATATTATTTTTTCTTACCGAGGTTTACACCTTATTTTACATTGTCAATTTTATTTACTTATTTTATCTTCTGTGATGTAATAGTTCTTTTTATTTGCCAGACTTGAATTTGTCATCGGAGCATTATTGTTATTCATAGTGGAATTTGTCCCGGAGTAAATTTTTTTTTTCAATTCTTTATGTCAGCAGAAATTGAACGTGTAGTGAGCTATCAGTTAAGATGAGCGCTACAAGCATTGTTAATGTTCAATATCCAAATTAGTGATTATTGCTCAATGTAGTCAGGCCTTCATAAGACAGATCAGTATTTGAAACACCATTTTTAATTATTTTAAAATCCATTGGAGAATAGCGGTTAAAAAATCTAACTATGCCAAAGCAAGTGGTGACTTACTGTACGGGATACATTTGAACCTAACAGCTACAGCTAGATGTGATTAATTAAATCATTACATAATTGTAAATATAAAAAGTGATAATTAAAATATCTCCATAATACCAATTTATTTAAATGAGTAGGAGGATGATTTCTGTAGCATGAAGGATTTTTTTTTCAAATAATAAATATACTTTTAAGTACATTTGTAATGGAGGAATGTAACACACACCTTGCAAATCTACAGACTATTAGTAATAAATTCACAGTACAATCCAATTACAGTTAAGAAGACTTAAGTAGATTATAAAAAGTAATCGCTAAGAAGTCATAGATTGTTAGTTTTGTGATACCAATGGCCAAGTTGTTAAACTGGAGGACACAAGAAGAAAATCTTACTTATGACAAAGAGGTGATTTGTAGTTCCTGATGTCAGTCTGGTGTTATTCAGTTACTTCAAGAATATAAATGATGAAAGGTGATGATTGAAATATTTTCGGATAATGTATCTCTTTTGTTAAAACTTGACTCTAATTCTGATAGTATAAATAGAATATACACCTGGACTAAAAAAGAAAAGTTTCCATAAAAAAACTAAGCTGGATGATTTAGTGCAAAATTTCAATAAACATTAGGTTGTCGCAATTATTGGTACACTGGAGATAATATATTTGTATAACAAGCAGCTTACCATTAACGACAAAGAAGTATGCGTAGTGCAGCCCAGAACATTTGGTATAGTGAGAATGTGACGAAGCAGGGAAAAAACCATTCACTCTATTACACTAGTCCAAAACAATGACAACACACCAAACTGCTAATTTTAAATACAAAAATATGGGTAAAACTAAAAAAAAATTTTTTTACTCATAGGTTATATAGGAGAGAACTTAAGAGAGAAAGCTATCAATCACCTAAGATGTTAAATATTGAAACAATTGTTTATCACCTCCCTAGATAGATATAAACCCTATTTCTGAATCTGTAGCCAATGCTAACTTATTCCTTGAAACCAAGGAGCTATATGAAAAAATAAGAATTAAAAAAATAAAATAAGTTCTTCAAAAGTTAAAGAACCTTAATAACAATCAGGAATAAACCGTATTCCACATGATTTTTTTTTTCAGCTTTAGCCTCATGTCTGCTGGCTCATTACATCAATGAGCTTTAATCTACATAATAGGAATATCTATCTCCAAAGTGCCACAAACCACAACCTCTATTAATCTGTACTTCAAGCAATCATGTACATCCAAGGTTCAGTAATCTGTCTATACTTGTTTGGATATATGTCCCTAGATAGGTGTTTCTTTCTGCACACTATTGAATTGAACTAAATTAATTTAAAAATGGCAAGCATTTCGGTCTGGCTGTTTGAGATTTCTTTATTAGATTAATCATGGTAAAGATGTTCATTGCATCTACATCTAAAAGGTCCATTTGAAAAAGCCAAAAAAAAAAATGCAACATTATTAACATAGCTAATTTTTTACCTCCAGCTGGGGAAGAAGAGCATTATCAGTCACCATGTCGAGAGAATCACAAGTGGGGCCCCAAATCTTGAATTTCTTCAAATCATCAGAATAAGTTTCCTGGTAGAAAAGAAAAAGAAAGTCAGCCTGATATAAAATATGAATAGTCATAACAAAATATATAACTATATGAGTCAAGACAATACAAACAACACCTGTACTGATTTTTAAATAATGAATTGCTTAGAAAACATCCCAGCTTTTTCATTATCAAGGTCTAGCACAAACTTCTCTGAGGTCAAGCAATGACTGATCTGGTCTAGAACAAGCCAAAGTGTACTCCTATCTGGTAAAGAAACATAACCTTCCACCCCCTACCCCAATCATCCTTGGTTTTCCCAGATAAATTGATACCTTTATACGTATGATAAAGGTTTCAATTTCAAAAGCCAAAATATAACTATCAATAAAATGGTTTCATACTTGAGGTCATAATAATACAAATTCTTGCTTTTTTATCTGACTAGTTATTCATTTAAAAATAAAATTCAATTTAAACATAAAAATATCGCTACATTATATATATATATATATTCTTTGCGTGATCAGAAACCAGTAAAGATAGGCGATATTTGTAATGAACTTCGTACTTGGACGCTGCTAGAGAAAAGAAAATTGTTGATGATTGCCGTTACAGTCAGTTAATAGTCTTGAATTTTAGTTTAATTTAAAATTGATATATTTAACATTGTTGTATAGTCATTACAAAAATGTGTAAGATTTCTCAATTTTGCTCAGATATATATGTCACGATTTAGTTATTTAGATGAAATCATTAAAGTAAGAATACATATCCTGTTTATAAGCGCTAACACAATGGGTATTAAATCAAGCTGTAGACATTTCTCTTTCATTTTCATGGTATATCTTTCAGTTTATTGTCAATTGTTCAAATGCTTGTGTAATTTTTAACTATTAATGGAATCTGAGCAATTACGAGTTATATTCTTGTATGAATTTAAACTTGGAAATAATACTTCCGAAGCCTGTCGAAACATCAATACGGGTTTTGGCGATGGTACAGTAAATGAAAGAACTGTATATCAGTGGTTCTCTAGGTTCAATCAGACAATACAAGTCTCCAGAATGAATCTTGTGGAAGGGCAGAAATATAATTTGATGATGAATTAAACGCCTGGTAGAGGCCAATCCACATCCAGACAAGTACAGAGCTTTCAAAAACTTTAATACCAGCCATACTTCTGTTATACGACACCTTCATACTTCTGGGAAAACAAAAATAATGGGCCAGTGGGTGCCTCGTGATCTGACTGATTGCTATAAACTTTGTTGAAATATTTGTCAGTTATCATATAAAAATGACATGATCTGAGAATAAAAGTTTTACCACAACCACCATATTCACCTGACATGTTGCCAACTATCATTTTTTTCAGAGCGTTTGACTTATTTTGAAAAAACAATAATTCAACATGAAAAAGTTTTCATTTCTCGATTTTCCAAAATATTCCTTTGAACAAGAGATCAAAAACCTTGTTGGTTGGGCGTTGGAAGAAATGTATAAAGCTAATTGAAGTTATTTTCAATAAAAACATCGTTTTGTTGTTGTTGTTTTTTCCTTTTATTTGCCTCATACCCTAGCGAGAAACTGACATTTCATGTGTTACAACCCAATACAATACAGTTCTAGTGGGTAATTACAGCAAATCCCTTTTTAAATCAATTATCTGTAGTCACCATTACTGACTTTTACTAACCAATTATTTAATCTATATCCGTTATATAAAAAGTGATTTTTTTTTTATTCCAACAAAGTTTTAAAGTATTGGACCTATTCATCTATACTCTGCTCATCATTTTATATTTTTGTTGAATATTACCAGATAACGATTGTCCATATGCCTGGTATAACATGTATTCAAGGTAAGGAATTTTAGAGGTGATACGTCATAACAGGACATAGATAACTTTGTTATAAGATATACAAGAAAACGTGAGCTTGAATTCCATTTTAACAGGGCTACTCAGAGACGGATGATTGGCATATATGCATTTTTCAGGACAGCTTCAGGTTTTTCTTATTAGAAACCATATGACCTGAACAATAATATCAACTAAAGAGTTATGTTTATAGTTTCAATATTTTAAACTATTGGGGGAAATTGTACAATGATAGATACTAGCTCTAAAAAGTTAAAAGATAATTTAAATAAACAGCATTTTTATGTTATAATGAATATATTGTAATGTTATGTTTAAGGAGGTTTCAGTTGTCATACTGGACTATAATTTGTGAATAATTGTCAGATTTAATCATATATTTTATTTTATAGCTACACCGTTTTTGTGGTTCAGAGGTTTTCATTAATTATTACACTGGATTTGTAAAGCTAGTTTACAATTGTCTGTTTATCGAATGTGACTACTAGATCTTACTAATGTGATAAGGAGTAATTTGAAAGAAGAGAGAATTAACTAATAGAAAAGTTTGTTTAATTCAAACAAGTACGGGAAAGCCTGCCTTTTGGATATAGGTTAGCCCAGCTGGCCATTACGTGAGAAAGTTTTGACAAGGACAGGAAGAGAGAAATACCGTAAGATAACAGTTGGTTGTTTGAGAACGGAGATGGAGGACACATGTTGGATCCCTATGCGAATATAAATGAGATACTTTGCGGTTGAAGATAATCAATGTATATTCGGAGCGAGTGCCCTCATAACTTATATCTAAGAAAATTACGTGAAACTGACCAGGTATCATTATTTGGAAGTTTTAGATCAACAAAATACATGGTTTCAACTGGAACAAGTTCTAATTGAATTATAAAAACTATGTTAAATAGTATTGTATGTTTAACTCGTAAATATGTTTGGTTGTCAAGAACCTACCCTGAGTGATTAGAAATAGTCAAATTAAATTATATTTAAACGGTTGATTGTTTATCATTTTTAAATAAGTTATTGAATATGAAGATAACTTTATAATGTTAAGAAATAAACTGCATAAAATAATTAGTAATAACCACAAAATATTTTACCTTAGGTGAATATGTCAAACAATTACCTTAAGGGGTGAAGGATGGGGAGTTGCATGATCATATAACACACAGTTGAAGCTGCCATAGACTCCATCGTTGATGTAATATTCCTTGCCTCTAATTCCATGTATGGCTGTAGCAAGAGTATAAGCGGAGTCTACATAGTAACGACCTGGCTCAGCTATGATCGATATACCATTTGGCACAGAATCAATGGCCGCATTCACACTTAAAGATACCTACAAATAATAGGTAGGAAATTATAGCTTTTCTAAAAAAATTAAAAGGCAAAAAAGAATTGTAATATCTAATTGAGGATAGTAATAAATTAATAAAAAACAAGGCAAAGCAGAAGTTAGAATAATTTTCTTTACATAAAAGTGAATCATTTTTAATTGACCTGAATTTAAGCATACAGGTTGCCATTATAATGGTATCAATAGAAACAAAAAATGGTTTAATTAATCCTTCAATAAAGTTAGATTTTGTACAGTAGCCCTTGATAAAACTTCTTATCATGTTTTATTCTAAAATCAAAGACCTTGCCCTCGAGAAAAAGTTTCTCCACAAGCTACTACCCAAATCATGCCATAGTGCCCTCTAGTCAATATTTAACAACTGACTTTCACTGCCAAAGAAAGCATAAAGCAGAAAATCTACCTTAATGTTTTGCTGGCACATGTTGTGGCTGGTTTTATAACAGTAATATACTTTAGATTGTCCAACGAAAATGCTTCTCAGGATTTTGAAGAGGCTATAATATACTCAGTTTCCTGCTAGATAGAACCCTCTCTCATTCTGGCTTAGGTATAGTCATTGATGTTGCCGGTGAACTTGCTGCTTTCTTCATAGTACCAGGACTTTGTTTAGCACTATTTTACAAGGGTGGTCTGAAAAGTTTCCGACCTAACAAAGATACAAGACTTTTTTTTTCAGAAATTTTTTTTATTTTTCAACATAGTCACCTTGTAACTCTGCACACTTCTCCCAGCGATGCTCCCATCTTTGTAACCCGTTTAAATAGTACTCGGCGTTTTTCTCTGCAAAATAATCGTTCACGAAGGTGATTGCTTCTTCATTTGACAAAAATCTCTGTCTTCCGAGCGCAATTTCTAGATAAGGGAACAAAAAGAAGTCGCTGGGGGCTAGATCTGGTGAGTAAGGCGAATGGTCAAGCAGTTCAAACCGTAATTCATGGGTTTTTGCCATGGCAACCCCTGAGGTGTGAGACTGTGCGTTGTCTTGGTGAAACAGGATTTTTTTTTACTGCAAATGTGGCCATTTTTCCGCAAGTTCTGCCTTCAGCTTGTCAAGTAATGATGCGTAGTATGCTCCTGTAATGGCTTTTCCTTTTTGAAGATAATCAATTAAAATAACTACATGACTATCCCAAAAAACAGTCCCCATCACTTTCCCAGCCGAAAAAACAGTTTTTGCTTTTTTTGGAGCCGGTTCCCCCTTTGCAGTCCACTGTTTGGACTGTATTTTTGTTTCGGGCGTATAATGGTGTATCCAAGTTTCATCCACAGTAATTAATCGGCGCCAAAACTCGGATTTATTGCACCTAAACTGTGCCAACAGAGCGGAAATGTTCATTCGAACACGTTTTTGGTCACGCGGCACCCAACGCGTGGACAGCTTTCTCATCTCTAAATGTTGATTTAATATGTTGCAAACACATTCTTTTGACATGTTCATAACCTCTGCTATCTCTCTCACTTTAATTCGGCGGTAATCTATCACCATTTGGTGAACTTCGGCAATGTTTTCGTCGGTAGTTGCAGTTTTTGGACGTCCCGAACGTTCATCGTCTCCCAAGCTCTTACGACCACGTTTAAATTCAGCTGCCCAAAATTTCAATGTGGTAATTGATGGTGCAGAGTCCCCATACACAGAATCCAACTTATCTTTGATTTGCGTAGGTGTATTGCCTTTCAAAAACAAAAAAATTTAATGACAGCTCAATACTCGATTTTGTCCATTTTTATAAAAAACACTATCACCGACTCACTCAAACGACTGTTACACAACAACTGCGCGTCCAAAATGGCTGAAACTTTGGTGAGTAACTGTCAACAGATGAATAACGAAATTCACTAGCTTTTATTTACGACTGCTGCTATCTTTATGTTGAGGTCGGACACTTTTCAGACCAATCACCCTTGTAAGTGCCTCTCTGTCCAGTATATTAAAACCATCCCTTACATAACACAGTGATTTTCCGATGATCACATAACCTGCCTAAGCTAAGATTTAAACCATTTTTAAATACATAGTTCCACCTTGCTCCACTTCAGATATAGCAACATAGAAAATAATGTTGATAAGAAGGGGAGGTGCAAGAGGACATCCCTGTTGTAGATAAACTATGATATCGAACGGTTTCAAGAGTCCACCAGAGATTTTAATTTTGGAGGGAGTATTCATCATAGTAGCTTCTACCAACCTTATTAGCTTTATTGGGATCCCATGCCCTTCAATAGTTGTTGATAACTCATTTCATATTACCATATCTTTAAAATACTGCATTTAAACCGACAAATGACATATAATGTTATCTCTCTCCTTTCCTGAGCGCCTTTTTTTAGAAGCAGCGTTTTCCACTACAGAATCCTAATTTTTTTCTTTTGATGTCTTTTTTTAAGGACCCTTTTTTTTTTTCTTCATCAGTTCAATTTATTTTGCTTAAGCTCTTGATAATCCTTCCAGTTCTCTCCAGTAATTTTTTCTTTTCCTGTTGCAGTCTCACACAATTGCGTCACCATAATCTTTCCTTCTTTAACACTAATGAGAAACATCCCTATGAAGTAACCCCAAGGGCACAAAGGGCGGAGTCACTGACCCACCCGAAACTCTTCCAGGCCACATTTATTTAGTGTGTCCTAATGAATAAAAATGTCTTTATTCTGGGTCATTTTCCCTTAACAATAACAAAAAGGTACAAATAATTATGTCTATTGATCTCTGGGGATCCCAAGTATATCTTAGAAAACAATACATCAGGCGCTTTAACTGAGCCCAGAGATCCTTATAGAGACCACCAATACACCCCACTACTGTATTCAAAATAGGGGAAAACAGGAGTGTTAGTTACTAAGAGTTGGTGCATTAGTAATAGGAGCAGATGACAGGGTACGATTAAGCAATTTGAGTGATGGATATGGATCAGAATCAGGATTCGGTCTTCCTGAATCAATAGGGAGAAGGGGGGCAGATGAAACTTACTGGAAAGAAAGAATAGGTAAATTTGGGTTTCTTCACCACATCAACTGGAGCTTGTTGATAAAGGTACAGAAAACAATAGCAATAGTAGGAATGGGGGTTGATCTTGGAGAAGGACAACCTGTGAGCGGGCAGAGATGAATAATTTGAACCAGTTGACAGCACTTTATTTAAGGGAAGAACATTAATTCTTAACTAGCAAAAATGAAATGTGGAATTTTAAAGAGAAATTATAGATTTGAACCAATATGGGAAGGATCATAAGAAAGAGCTTTAGGAATTTAACAAGGATGTCATCAGGAGGAACTTACTAATTTTGTTCTTGAATTCATGGTAGAGGAAATGAGGTCGGAGGGGGATATGTGAGAGAAAATAAAGTTGTTGGCCGCATAGGAGCTGAAAATCATGATATGTCTGGAAGGAAGGTAAGGTGTGACCTTTGTGAACAATAATATTTTAAGCAAATAATTATTCCAGAATTACTATATTTTATTCTCACTTTTTGAAGAGTGGATTCTTGGAAGCCTCCACCTATGTCCAATATGTACGGATCAGCACCATTGTAGACCATTTCTGCAATGGTGTCACAAGCCATCATGACACCCTCGGCAAATGCTGCTACATCTCTGCAACCAGAGCCAACATGGAAACTGACACCTGCCAACTCTAAGCCTAGCTCCAAAGCTAGCTGGATCAAAGCCTTGATGAAGTGCTTTTCTGCTCCAAACTTTGTGCCTAGAGGGCATTGAGAATCCTTAGCATCAGAACGGATCCTCAGCACTAGCCTGAGAACAATTCAAACATTAGATCCTATTTGAACAATTCAGATAAGTCTTAATTTTACAGAATAATTTGTAGTAACTGTAAATTATTTATATTTTATCAAGAAGAAAGATTAAGGGAAATACATCTTATGTACTACAAAGAAATTACCTCCATTGCTGGATAGCAACTCAGCGATTTCTGACATGTTTTAAAGAATCAGTAGTGTATTTATAGTTTTATGTTAAAGTATCTACATTTATGTTGTCTAATCTCGAGTACATATATAGCTTATGAAAAGATTTTAGTTATATGCATGATGTGGTGACTCCAGCTATGTGTCAAGATATGATTGATCTTATTGATAATGTAGTTCATATTAGTTTTTGAAACTGCCCCTCCACTGAATATTTTTATCATAAGTCTGAACAGGTTCAAAATAAGGTTGAGTGTAAAAGAAAAGTAGTGCCACAACCAAAACTTCCTGGTTTATGTCTAGGCGCTCGTATCACCTACTGATGAACACTGCTGTGCCAACTTACAAGCAGTGAAGATCGTTCTCTAGGTGTTTACAGTTTACTCCAGAAACATTGGTTGTAACAGCAGGGCTTTTAAGTAGAGGTGATACAAAACTGTCCTTAAATACAAGAATAATACTAGTACAGCCAAGGATCGTTAGCCTCACTTTTTATTTATTATGTTAATAAAAATTAATTATTTTAGTTACAAAAATATTGTGTATCAATTAATATATAATTATATATGAAGTATATAATATATAAACTTTTGATTTTTTTAAAACATATATATATATATACAAATATATATTGCCTTGAGTCATCGTATTTCTTAATTTTAAAATCTGCCACGCAGGTCATCCATGCATGGCGGAAGCACAGTAGAGTAGATGACACTGAATGTCATGACTAGAAGTTATAGAGAGAGTGGTGCGGTGTAGAAATATAAGTGCAATTTTTAGTTGAGTAAAGTTAAAGTCTTTAAATGTTGTTTCTTTCGTGTAAAGAGAAAAGCAATTGAGTCTTTGTTCGGAGAAAAAACATTATCTACATGAACTGATAATCCAGACAGACAAAATCATATTATATACATTATATAAAAATGAAGACATAATTATTCCCTCCACTCTTTGTGAAGCATATCAACCACATAGACTTCTGGACATTTAAGAGATTCTATTACTTTAATCTGTTGTCACAAATTCGATCTATACGGTCAACATAAGTTAAAATAGCAATTCTGCCTCTAACAAAAATTTAAATAATTTTCCATATTTTTGGGACTCATATGAGATTCCAAAGTATTCTCATTTATCAGGAAATACTCTGCAATTGATTATTATATGGTTTAATAATGGCTTCTTGCAGTAGACATCATTTTTATTGGGTGGAGTGAATTTTATACCTAATCTTACATCTTCCTAAATCAGGTAGCCCTAGGGTGTAAACAGGAAATGTGCTTATGTCCATATTGATATTGATGTGTGTATTTGTGAATGGAGTACTGTACTGAGGAATCCAGGGATTGTTAAACCCCAACAACTGCACTTATCAGTCACCCCTTGTGAATTTATTATTATAACATGCAAGTTGGGACGGAGCTATAATCCCACAATGAAAACAGTTCCATTTAAACCTGTAAAATATATTTTATTTTGGGCTAGCTCCCAGGATAAACTCAGCTCCCACTTTAGACACATAAGGGCTATTTATATAAGGGATAAACCCAAACAAACAAAATAAATAAATACCAACTTGGCTTTAGGGTGCAATTCCTTGATCTTGAACAGCTCAGATTGGTTGTCAAAAGTCATAAGATTAACGCCTACTTTAGCAGCATACTTGATGTGAGAAGATAGCTTAGCTGGGTTGGCAAATATTATCTTTTCAGCTGGAACCCCAAGTGACATTACTCTAGATATTTCCCCCTATCAAAGAAAAAAATATACCAATTTATTAACGCAACTAGTCTAGTTTAGACCCAAGAATGAACTCACAAAATTAAACTTTCTAACCTTAGATGCACAGTCAAATCCTGTTCCAAGAGCAGCCAACAAGCGAAGAACAACTTTGCTATCATTGCACTTCACAGCTGAAAGAAAAAAAAATATATTGACTATATTTTAATTTGATTAACATGATAACTAAAAACTTTAGTGCTAAAAATTATAAAAGATACTGAAATAATATTATTACATGTTTGTAAGAAACATAAACTCACCATAATAAGGACTGATTTTCGGAAATGTTTTAAGCCACACTTCATGTTTTCTGATAATTTCCCCTACATTCATAACATAAAATGCTTCATCTTGTTTCTACAATAAAAAGAAGAAATACAATATCTTAAACTCATTTCATTGTAGTTCATAACTTTAATTTCACTATAGTTCATCACAACTATTTTCAGCTTTACTTACACCAGCATCTGTAATTGCTCTTACTACACTTTTAGGAGTGATATTGTTTCCAATAACTCTGATATATTCCTGATCTATTTTCATTTTTGATTAAAATAATATATATTCTTGTTCTTATTGATTTTGTTCTTAATAGTTGTCAGAATTGTTTTTTGGGCCTTCGAACAAACTAAAAAAAGAAAAATTCAATAATCATTTTCAATAAATATTTAAATCCTGTTCATAACTTTGGATTTTTTAAATTTATTTCATTTGTTTACAAACTTTTTGTTCCCTATAAATAAATGTGGTCTGGGACATTCATTAAAATTTACAAAATGGTAATAAAAAAAAACCAAATCAGCATACATGTTAAAAGCACAAACAAACTTGATGACAGCAATAAAAAAAAGTAATATGGAAAGGAAAACTGAAACGTGTAATTCTCACTTGGATACGTTAAAACAAAAAAAACCCATGGCCATGAGATAACATCTCATGAGGAGGTAGGGCCAACTAAAGGTAGTCGGCATAACTAAGACACTAGTGTGGTTGGCACTAGGCATTTCCTCTTAATCTTCAATTTGTTTTTGTTTTTATACTATATTTGTAAATTCTTTTTTCAAGTAGCTACTCTTTATACTTCTGAGTCAATCCATACTAGACTCACCCTTAAAGAAAAAATGATTGGGTAAATCGAACCTATGTCTCTGCAATTATAAGTAAAATGCAAGCTAAACACTCGAATAGGGGGATGGTCTAAATACAAGAAAAATATAAATACAGTTTTGATAAATCTTTAATGGAATAGATCCCTAAAAAAATACAGAAAACATATTTAAAAAGAGAGAAGAAAATCATAATATAAAGAATTAAGATTAAGGAATAATCATAAAATACTAATTAAATATAAAAACATTCTTGATAAATACTATATAATGTTAAATAAGAAGATAAATCACATGTTTGCTCATAATATAATAAAAATAACTGAACATAGCTTAATTAGAATAATTATATACAAAATTAGTTAGTGATTAATATTAAACAGCAGATAGAAGTAAGTAGTTTCTCTGTTTAAAATACCACAAAAACAAAAAAATGTTGATTTTACATTAATAAACCTAATTAAAACATGAGAGAAAGTTGAATAACAAATATGACTAGTAGATGATGGAATTAAATTCAATTGACAACCTTATTTACAAATATAAATAAAAATGTCTAAAAAACATTTGTACATGAATAGAAAAGGTGGTAGCAGGTAGATATTTCATCATGATTCCAGTGAAGAACAGATCTAGTTCAGAAACCTAGCAACCTTACCTAAGAGAGCTCTTGATCTCCCATTCCCACATCAAAGAGGATAGATTAACTACCTATTCTCATCTTATCCTAAACCTCCACCCTACCTCCTGGGAACCTCAGAAGGCCAAGCTGTACAGAGATAACGAGATCTCTTTTACTAGGATTAATGCCTGTAAGAAAGCTTACAATTGATTCAAATAAATCAGGTCAGCCTCAGATTTGGAGAGTTACAAGTTGATGTCGAATTAGAATTTGATATTTTCTAGAGTACTGGGAGATGTGAGGGCAAAAGAGAGAGTTGGAATAATAATAAAGAATGGTGTATTTATATCATGCATAAGGAACAATTTTATGTTGATTTATTAAGGAAGGCGATAAAAAGCCAATATAATGGTAGGGAGAGAGTTACTATGGGTGACCTTAATGCTAGGACAGGTTGGAAATGCAGGCGAGCCTACTTTTTAATGGGAAAATACGGAAGGAAAAGAAATAGTCAAAGATGAATTGTCTTATGTGATGATTATGACATGTTATTAAGGAATTAATGTTTCTCTCTCTTTCCCTCTCTCTCTCTCACAACCTGTACATAAAATCACCTTATGTGTTGAAGAAAATATTAGATTAAATAAATAAGAATATCACCCTTAAGAAAGGCACTGAAGATTTCAACAAAGGGGAAACAAACGGACAGGTGGAACGACTTAGTGAAGCAAGCTCTCAAATAAAGGCGGATGAAAGGTGGCAGAAGCTAACAACAGTTAGTGAGGTCCTGGGAGACTGATAAAAAGATGATGGAATGACAGCTTTAATGGATTTTGGTGATATTAGTTCACTATTTATTTTCATTATTTGTTATATTGGGCCATTGCCTTATTTAAAGGATTCTGACTGAAATATGTCAATTACTTGACATATAGGGGCACAGAACTCAATATTAGATTTGGTCATATTACATGGTTAATATACGACAAAAATGAAACAAGGCCCAAGCATCTATAAATAATTCTTGCATACAAGCAAGGCAATAAATGAATATATAGTTTTTTTTTATCAAAATTTACGCTCTCTAAGAAATTACATCACCAACAAAAATATAAATAAATAAGATTACACAGATTATAAAATATAAGTAATACTAAGTATATCAAAATTGGGCCATTTGTTATTATCCATAACAGTTATCCCCCCCCCCCCCTATATATACACTGTGTGAAAGTTCAATTTGTCAAAAAAGCTTTTAGTCTTTCCTAATATATTTTAATTATGATATTACATCACCAGTCAACGTTTCACCCATTCGGCATTATCTGACTATGAATGATGATATTTTAAAATTTATTATGCCATTCATTAATTACATATTGTAAACCAAATTGGTAACTTTTCCATGATGTATAAAAAACTTTTTTACAAAACTTATAATAGAAAAACATTTGTACATATTTCATGGAAAAGTTACCAATTCAGTACACAATAATTAATAAATTTTAAGATAGTATCATTCAGTCCTACAGATGCCCGAATGAATAGGAAAACCTCTAACTGGTGATGTAATATCATAAATAAAAGATATTTGGAAAAACTTAAAAAGCTTTTTTGAAAATGTTAACTTACACCTAGAATAATGACGGGTTCCAACAGGTCATGAATCAAGAATGTGAGTATTATTGATACTCTTAACATGGATGAAAGAAATTAATCACATACAAATTTAACCATGCACATTATTTGGCATTTCACATGAATAGCAAAGACAAAATTAATTTTAGTGTAATTAATTTTCTTAATCTGTATTAAGTGTATCAATAATACTCACTTCATGATTCATGCACCATGGGAACCGGCATTAATATCAAAATACAGATTGGATACACTTATACACTTTTTGGAGTGTTTGCTCTTTAGAATATTATATATATATATATATATAAAATATATAATATATATAAAATATATAATATATTTATATATATAAAATTAAGAAATACTTACGAGGCAGCTTTCCGTGTTTAAGTTTAATGGTGGTTAGTGCCTAAACTAAATTATGAGTATTGCAGTTGCTAGTGAGCACAGGCCCAGGGTGGGTCAACGTTCAGCAGGATCAACCAGCTAGGCTCTAACAACAGTGTACCCTAAAAAGAATATATTATAAATATTTAGATTTACAATATTAAAATTAATTAAAGTAATAAGTTTATTTACTTACTAAAATAAGGGCAATCATTGATACAAGTATTTATAATGAAATAAAATAATTTAGAACTACTAATTAACTAAACTAAAGAAAGTGAAGTTTGTCTGGTTTGCTAACAGCAGAATCAGGTGCAAGCTAGACAGCAGCCTGCTGGTCATTGTCATTGGCAAACCTGAGGACTTGAACAACTTCACATGACTTCCCTTCAACCGTTTTCTCATATCTCAATCGTAAAAGGTTTATGTTTAGATGCCACAAATTCTGTTATCTAACCTCCCTCTACTGCGCCAGCTTCCTTCTTCCGCCAACTTACTTTTGATTTTACATTCTTCCTTCATTTCTCATTACTACAAACTAATATGATTTTTGTAAAGTTAAATTATTACTTCAATACTTTTAAATTATTTCTTCCTGTGTCCACCTAAAAACATCTAACCTTTCACCGCCTGCCTACTCTGTGGATGTAACAGCTCAGACTTGCAGAAAACACATGTGGCTGCCCTAAGAAACTTCGGATGCACAAGGCTGGCAGACGACTTATAGGTGTTTAGGGTCACAACTTGATCTGACATGGTGAAAGACAACTGCTTTTCCTTAGTCTTTTCCTATACTCCCAATTCTAAATCAAAATGGCAACTTCTTTGGAAACTTCCTCTCTGTGACTCCTGTACAACATACTAAAAGTCCTTGATGGTTGGGGTGGGGGGTGCAGTTTAAAGGTCAATTCTATTGGTTTTTTTTTTTTTTTTGTTAATAATTCGCAAGCAAAAATTACTATATATACAAAACTTAAGTATACAGAAGCTTCTAGAAAAATGTTCCTATTTAGTTTTTCTGTTGAGTCAATGGTTTAAGAAATAGTAAGCATTAAAAACCAGGAATATTCACAATTTTCGGTAAAATGGTTTATACATGAGAAAAAAAAAAAAAAAAAGGAAAAAATTAATATTGAACAAAGCAAAAGATTTTTGACCCTCTGAATACCGGGTAAAAAATTTGACACAATATACTGGGTGGGGTCCCTCAAGGACCCCAATCTTTTATTCCACTATTTTTGTCAATAAGCACAATAAATGAGTGCATTGGACCAAGGAAAGCAAGCTTGATAAATTCTAAGACATTTCAAAACATTATTTATTTAAAAAACTTTCATTTAAAAAAAAAAAAAATTAATTATTACACTCTTTGCATACAAATTTCTTGCAAGTATGGCACTTGGCATTCTTTGGACAGAAGTAACACCTCGATCTCTTCCTCAGTTAATTGGCTGGAGGTAAGGTGGTTGTTCGAAATTCTCACTTGAGACATCATAACCTTGTTCTTCCATTAGTTCCTCTGCGTTGCTCCCAACGGTTTGTAGGCATTGCTCCATTGACTCACGCAGTTCTTTTGACAGCCTGTTTATAGCACGAGTGTTATACATTCATTTTTCATCATGGGTATAGCCAGTTTATTCCAAATTCTAGTAAAAATAAGCCTCATCAGTGATTTTAGGCCTTTCTAAATCTAGATGCAGTTCATTCCATTTAAGGATTAAAGTTTACGGCAGTGAAATCAATCATATTCGCAAAGAGTGCAAATGGCCACCTTTTTTGTTTGTTACTGGGTGGTATACTCACTTATTCTCTCCATGTCAACACCTCCTTTTGTGTTGTTATAGTGTGCTATAATTTCAGGATTTTTCAGTAGGCCATCTTTCACTACGTTGTTTGTGTGATGCTCAGTTAAGACCAGTACACCACACTCACTAGAGTGAGTTATATATGACACTATTGTACCAACTTCTTCACCACAAATAAATAGAAGTTCCCCTCTTCTCGGCCCAGAAAATACGCGCCTACATTTCCATATTTTAATAATAAAAACCTTTAGCGTCAGTTAATAGAGTGGGTAACTAGTGCATGACATAGCTGAAGCTCACTAGGTGGCGAGGCGGTTGTAGCCCTGCCTATATAAGGCCAAGATTAGGGGCTTTTTCCATACTCTCGGAACCAGGGACCTGAAGTGAACACCGCTCTCTCTCGCTCTACTCAAACCATGTCTTTTTGATTCAACTACCTCTCATCTCTCTTTCCTAACCTCGCTATGTTTTAGTCCAACATTGTCAGACCCCACACCTTCCTAGTGGGATTCTCTTAGGAAAGTGGATATGAACTATCAAGGTCAAATCACAGTGATTAATGCATGGGCAATAGATACAAATTTCCTCTTGTCTTGTTCCTTTTTTTTGGCAGATAAAAGAGAATATAAGAACTCACCAAGGTATCTGGAACCATCTCTTTAGCATTGTCAAAACAATTGTCAGTTGGTGTTGGTAAACATTAGTTACAATGTCCAATACCTGCAACTGGACCTCGTCTATTATTATAGCAGTATTGCTCTGTAGAATACTCGACCACTATTCTCTTTCATCAACGAATACGATGTA
Source organism: Acanthosoma haemorrhoidale (assembly GCA_930367205.1). Lineage (NCBI taxonomy): Eukaryota > Metazoa > Arthropoda > Insecta > Hemiptera > Acanthosomatidae > Acanthosoma > Acanthosoma haemorrhoidale. The sequence continues at coordinate 117,752,101 of OV884009.1, forward strand.
TTACTCAAGATTTTTTGACCGACTTCATGAAAGCACAAAACTGTTTTTGTGTTTTTAGGTTGATGAAAATTACATGTTCACTATATTTTCCCACTACCTTGCTCTGACACTAGCCTGGGGTAGTTTTATCCTAAGATAAAATTAGCCTGGAAGGTGAACCATTGAAGGTCAAGACACAAGGGAAGAGTACTGATGTGTAAACAAAATACCTAATTCATGCCCATTTGTATATAGTAGTTACTGATGTGGTTACATGCTTCTATGTTATATGTATACAACATTTTTCACTTTAGTAGTATCAATGTATTTATTACAAATCTTTTGTTGAGTTCAATATTAATTTTTTTCTTTTTTTTTCTCACCAATAATAACCACTTAAAACAAAAATTGTGAAAATTCATATTTTTCAAACACTTGATATCTCCTAAACCATTGATTCAATGGAAAAACTGAATAGGAACACTTTGATAAGAAATTTTGTATATTAAGTATTTTTAACTTCACTATTTAGTGAGATATTTGAGAAAAAAACAAAAAAAATTGACCTTTAAACTGCTCCTACTCACCCCTTACCCTCAGCGACTTTTAGTGTGTTGTACACATAGAACATATGAATAGAGTAGAAGCGGCTAACCGTGAGGGTAGGTTGGCCCTTGCACCTTCAACTCATACCCATTCCAACACCAAAACCAAACCACCCTACCTTTATTACTCGACTCCCATTGACATTAAAATTCCCAGTTCCCTTGTAGTTGTTACACATATAATTTTTGTTTGTTAGCGATGATTTTTATATTTTAGATGTGTTTTATTGTATTCATCTCCATGCCTTGCTGTGTCGCATTTGGCAGTAGCACAAAAAAAATTGACAGGATAGTTTCTCCTAAGACATTATTTCCACTTTTCTTTCACTATCACAAGCTTTCAACCATGGATAATTTCAAACCATAAGTTAAAACATCCAAAAAACTGACTTGTTTTTACTTAGAAAAGAACAAACAAAAACATCTAGAGGATCTGTTTGAGATCACTTGTGAACAACGGTTAAATTGGTAAGCAATTGAAAGAAAAAAGTGACAAATAAAATTAACCGTCTGTAACTTCTCCAAATAATTCTGGCTAGCTAAAAAATTATGACCATAAAATGAGGCTACTTCCTCTTAAAGGATTGTAATGAGAATACTAATATAGTTTTAAATTATTGGTTGATTAGTTTTTTTTTATCGATCATCGACCTAAACATAATTTATGTAAATTTTCTCAAACATTTGAAAGAGGTTTAGTTTTGTTTACTTTCCTGGTTCTGTCATGCAAAATCACACTTAACACAACAGGTAGCTAAGCTATGGACAGATTTCCATTAGATGAGGAAGAAAAGACTTTTTTTTTTCCATTGTATTCTCTGTTAGGAACGAAGAGAAATCAAATGTCATATGCCACAAAATTCATGTTGGGCAACAAAAAAAAGGCTTAAATTAATGTTAGCTACCTCTCAATCAAACTTACGAGAAGTAGAGACACTACTTCCTGAAAAAAAAACCTGGATTTAAAGGTAGTGAAGATACTGCTATCTCAGTTGTGATGCGAGACATAGTCAAATACATATCAGGTAAACAAAATAATAATGACGACAATGATATAGAAAGAATATTGGGAAATTTTTGAAAGAAAATTGAAAATAAATTTTTATTGCAGGATTCATTGAGAAAAAATTAAACGTTATGCTTAATTGTGAAGGAGGCGTAGAAGTTATTGAAAAATACGGTATAAGATATGCCAACTTCTGCATGTTCTGCGTTCAATTTTTAGGATTTAACTACTTTCAGTGATGGGTCTCAAGGAAAATTTAATATTTTATACCAAAGTATAAATGTATATAATTAATTAGAAGTTGCGTTACTTGGTTAAAAACATAACTATCATTTGAAAACACAGAATTCAATGAAAGCTGATACTTGGTAGAAAACATCATGGAGGCTTCGGATATTAGAATGGGTTTGAAACTGGGTTGTATCTTCATTGAAATAAAAATTATTTATTTATTCCAAAGACTATATAACTGCATATAAATTTAAATGGAAATTTATCTTTGAACAAGTACAGCGAACCATTTTAAAAACTTTAATCACAAAAGCCAAAAACAGCTTAAACAATCACCATTTATCTAACCTCAACAACATGGAAAATTTACAAGATAATAAAAATACAGTGATAATGAAAACCAACTTGAATTATTATTGGGTCCAGAATGGTATTTGACTTAATTAGAATTGTCTAAAAATTGCCAAAACAACAAAAATGTGATTTTTGAGATAAAACAGGATAGTTAACTGATAGATGAATTTATTATTAGAAATAAATTGTGTATGGATACTAGGTTGGTACTTGTTTTACAATATTTTATTAGACTTGTGGCTACTTAGCAATTATCAAGGACTAACATTAGGGGGTTTATGTTTACTACATTTGGAAGATTTTTCACCAATAATGGCTTAGTACCCACTTAAAAATACATAGAAAACCTTGTTAGATTAGCGATAATTTATTATTAGGTAATTAACATCAAGAATTATTATCCTGAGGAAAATCCTATTAGCTCCTTACAGCCAGCAACGAAGGTGGGAACCTTGTTGGACCTAACCCATCATAATGTCATCAAGTAATTTGCACATTTTAAAAATATTTTGAGGGCCATTATAAAATATACAGAATGTTTGGAAGTGTTTCAATTTACAATTTGATTTAACAAAAAAACATCAATTTGATTATAAAATTGAATATGACATTAGGTTCAATATTACAACAAATTATATTATATTATATCCTTTGTAGAAACAATCCAAAATTGGAAGTCTGCGGAACAAATATAATTTAGTATACAAAGGATTACTGCTTAGTAAAATAATTGACATTTTTTTTATTTAAGGAATTTATAAATAGAGCTCTAAAAAAATGTTCAATATGGTATCATGATAAGATATGCTGCTTTAGCTTGAACAAAAGATATTTAAAAGTTAACCGTCCAAATTTACAAAACACAAATACGAAGTTTGTTTCATTGAACACATAAGAATGATAACAAAAAATAAGCAGTTTCAATCATGATATAATTTGAAAAAATAAATGTTTTTTTAAGTTAACTTCAATAATATAGAGCCATATTGAAACATTAACAGTCCAGGGATTCAAAGTTCAAATTACATAATGAGAGCATTGTTCATCAAATAACATGAAATAACAACTTTAATTCAAAGGTAAAAGGAATCTATTGTAAAAAAAAAAAAAAGTGGTTATTTCTGGTTATCACCACTTTCCACATGACGCGTTTCAAATGTCTGTCAATTGAATACTGTCTTTTATCTCAAACATAAAGGCACTTTTGTAACACTATGCGGTATAAATTGATTAGAATAAAAAGTTGTATACAGATATATGTCTGTATGATGAGAAGCCAATGGAGAGATAACATCTAACAAAAAACGTATCAGTTTACCTTTTGGGAAATCCACTGGTTAGTCTTAGTATTTCTCGGAGGAATGGTGAATGCCTTTTCGGTACAATTTTAATGAGAAATAAGTTACAAGAAGAACAGTAAACTACCAAAACTTTACAACGAATGAATCTTTATCAGTTCATGCGGCCATCTTTACTGGGAATTATCGAACAGGTCATGTGACTGCGGTAAGTGTCAAGGCTATTTAATCAAACAATGATCCTGTAGCCTTTTTTTTTTTGTTCTTTTTGAGTTTTAATTTTTTTCCAAACCTGAAAGCTTTGTTCCACGTGTTTTTCTCTCTGTATGTTTTATTGAAGCCGTTAAATGTAAATATAATGAACTTACAAAATATTCCAACTGAAATTATTTTAATAATTATTAGCCATATGAAAAAGACAGTAGCTGGAGCTCGAACTCCTGATCAGGTGGGTTCTCCCCTTATCAATAAATAATTTCTTCAGTCTCTAAGCAAGAAACAAGAACCTAAAGAACAAACTAAACATGTGTACAACATTACTGAGCAGTACGTCAGGATGAAAAGTAAATGATCATTGATATCATTCATAACAAGATGAATTAAGAAAAAATTGAATGGTCTAATAGGTTAAATGGAAATCGTGAGGATCCACTTTTAATAAATGAAGAGCAAATTTAATTAAAATCAACCTCATACAGGAAAAATACAGCGATTTCATTCCTGTAACTGTTCAATATAAAGACAGAAATAGGATAAATAAAACAAATATTAGTAGGATTAAGCATCCTAATAATAATAATAAGAAACTGAAGAAAACTGTTGTTTCAAATGACGATGAATATAAAGTAAATATGGACGCCAACGAGTAGATTGGTAATTCTTTTCATTTTTCTTACAAAAGCCTTAAAAGTTTTAACGCGTTCAGTTAAGGTTTAACTAATTCTCCTGGAAAATAAACTATGCCTTAAACAATTTTGTTTAAATAAAAAATTGTCAAATATTATCATTTTTTGAACACTTGTTTACTTGGAAAAGAGCTATTAAACAACATCATAATCAAACATTATATTATCTATTATTAGACTCAAATAAATTTAGAATTTTGTAAAATGGGAATCATTCATACTAATTTCATTATTAATGTACTACGTCGTCGGCCAGAAGAGGTGAAACTAGCAACAACAAGCGGCCCAGCCAGAAATTTGAGGCCTCCAGTCTCTTTTGCTGAAGTAGTTCGGAACTGAGAGCAGTCACAGGCGCTGCCCACTCCTCGTCTGCAAGTTCCCCAGCATTCCGTTCATCCCGGCAACCAGCAAACCCAATCCGATCTTTAACCACACATCTCGCATATTCCTCCACCTTCAAGCTCTTCAGATCTCCTTAGCCTATTAACACCATTCCTTACAGAGTTCAGAACCCTAATTACCCCTCTCATTCCCCTTCTTACAAATTGTGTCTCCTACCTTATCTCCGTTAAAAAAAATCCATAACTGAATCCTTCCGACTCCTGGTCTATTCTCCTTTGGAATGCGAATGGTGTCCGAACCCACACTAACGAACTGACAGCACTACTCCACCACAAGAACATCGATGTAGCTCTCATTACTGAAGCAAGACTTACGAGTAAACAACCATTTATTGTTCGACTAAGTACCAGACTTATCGAACGGATCACCCAGAAGGAAGAGCACATGCAGGTACAGCTGTCATTGTCCATAAATCCATTTCCCATCACATAGTTCCTTTGGTAGCACACGATTTCCTTCAGCCCACTGCAGTGTCAATCAGCACCTTCACTTTTCCTAGTATCGGTGTATTGTTCTCCTAATAAATTCGTTTCCGATTCCCAATTCATCTCCTCTCTTGACTCCATCAGGCATCGTTTTCTTGTGGGTGGGGAATTTAAGGCAAATCATCAACATTGGGGCTCAAGATCGACATATACATGAGGACACTTTGCTCTCTGCACACAGATGGAAATATTGCTCCACTATCTCTCCTGACACAGTCCCACCTATTGGCCATCTGATCCCAACCGAAACCCTGATCTCCTTGACTACTTTTTCTACAATAGTTTAGGAACACTAAACTATTCACTTACACGCCTCGATTACCTCTCCTCAGATCATAGTCCTTTGATCCTAACCATTTTTCTAAGACCAATTCACAATCTGCCTCTTCCTTCATTTATTAGGGGCCCAGTTGATTGGGACCACTTCCGCCAGGTTCTTACAGATTCCGTAGACCTCAAAGTGTCCCTGAAAACATCCCTAGACCTAGACGATGTAGTGAATTTTTTCACTAATCTGATCCGGAGATCGGCTTGGGAGGCATCGTCACCCCACCGTCGTCCAAAAATTTACTACCAAATCGTTTATCTCAGCATCTCAAAGACCTAATGCAATCAAAATGCCACTCCAGAACAGTAGGGCAAAGATCCCGACATCCTGCTGATCACCGCTCATACAATCTAAAGTAAATAAAAGTACTGCAGATTGGTAAAGCGGCAATTGCATACTTCCGTTCCGATTCTTGGGTGGAGCCAATGATGGGTCCCTGGGTGGCTTTGGATGGGGATAGGTCAGAAGGATTCGCTATGCATCTTTCCCAAACTTTCACACCTCAACGTTCTCATCAAAACCATACTCATAGCACAACTGTTGAAGATTTCCTCACTTCACCTTTATCTCTCTTACTTCCACCAAAAGCCGTTAACCCCTCCGAGGCCAAATACCTTCTGAAAAACTCACCTTACCGAAAATCCCCTGGATATGATCTCCTTACTCCTCAAATTCTCAAACAACTTCCTCCTAAAGCCACAATCTTCCTAACCTACATTTATAATTGCATTATCCGAACGACGCACTTGCCTCTCCTCTGGAAACATTTGATTATTCTCCTATTCACCAAACCCGGTAAACCAACCTGCCGGGTGGGTCGTCTCGAGGGGAGTGCCTAGTTACCCTAGCCCTGGTGACGAAGGGAAGGTAGATTAAGTTTATAACCTCGACAATCGTTTCATGACGGTCTTACTATCTGACTCCATTTTTGATAGGTATGAGCCCCGACAATGCACTATGCTCAGGAGAAGAGGTATAAGGTAGGTAGTTTGTGTGGTCTTGAAATGACCACGAATTCACACTCGGTATCTGAGGGTAGGCGAAATCCGTCCTGATCCCAAAGGCGAGTGTGAACCGGAGAGAGGCAGACTGAATCGCCGTGGGGAACACTGCTAGGTAAGCTTGCAGGGCCACGACAACCGTTGTCCACTAGGGAGAGGTCTCTCCCAACGAGGTGCTAGATTTAGTGAGACGGTTTTTGCTTCGGTAGTTGGTTTTGGTCGGTATCGCTGAGTGGACTAGTTTTCTTCTCGTCTGCTCATTGAATTGGCCAGCACGGTTACTTGTTGGGTGAGCCGTGTGATGGCTGTCTGGCAGTCACAGCTGGAGCGTGGCAGGCTGGTTTTGGGAGTCACCGTGGACTGGACTGCATGGATTGCGTTAGCTGAACTCAAGTCCATGATTTTGTCCGCTATTGTTGTCAGTTTTGACAATTTCTCCTCGTAGTGTGATGCCAGTATGTTGCTGACCCTGTCTGGCAAGGCGCGTAGCCAGAGTGTACGGATGATATCCTCCGATGTCGTGGGTACTGCCAGTGTCTGCATCTGACGCAGAAAATGTGACGGTTTCTGGTCTCCGAGGTGTGTCGGTTGTACCCAATGCCAGGTGAGTATATGGTTTTTTTTGTTCTCTGACAAAGAGATGTGTCACCGATACGTGACCCTGGTAAGGGTCTTTAGGCCTCTCGGCGGTTTTGGGTCGTTTAGTACCTGCTACTGGTATCTGGTGCCCCAGCTCATATAACTAATTGGCTCCCGGCTGCATGTTTATTGTTTACCACATTTACAATGATTTTTATTTTGGTAATGTTATTAACATTTGTTTAAATTAATTTACAATATATATACAATAGAGTATAGAGTGATTTATCTTATGTAGTTAGCGGTCACTACGCACCCAATGACAACTCTTCTTACCGTCCAATTAGCCTACTCCCTATCCTCTCAAAAATATTTGAACTCCTATAAAAACGTCTACTTCCAATTGTTGAATCCAAAAACCCTTTTCCTAGACACCAGTTCGGTTTCCATCAACGATATTCCACTGCTCAACAAGGCCTTTGCACTGTTGATCACATTTCCTCAGCGCTTGAATCCAAACAGTATTGCACTGCTGCCTTTCTGGACACAGCTCAAGCTTTTTGACAGGGTTTGGCACGCAGGTTTGCTTTACAAACTCAAAATATATTATCACAGGCCCTTTTGCTAATCCTACAGTCCTACCTTTCAAACCGCTTCTTTTAAGTCCACTGTGGTTTACAATATTTTAACCACTATCCTATAAAAGCTGGAGTTACACAGGGCAGTGTCCTGGGTCCCATCTTCTATAACCTATACACCGTTGATGTCCCCTCTACTCCCAATACCTTATTGGCAACATTCTCAGATGTCACTGCAGTCTTGTCATCCCACCCAGACCCCGATATAGCATCCCATAACCTTAAAAAAAACCATGATGAGATCCAGCATTGGTGTAACCAATGGCAGATCAAAGTTAATGAAACAAAATTTCCCCACATTACCTTCACCCTCTGCCGCAAGTCTTGTCGACTAGTTCTTTTAATTCCATTCCTCCTTCTGTATCCGAGATAGTACGGTACTTAGGCTCCCATCTTGGTGAACGGCTGACCTGGAACCCACATACGAGGCTAAAAAGACAAGAACTAAACAGGCGCTTTGGACAACTGTTCAGAATACTTCAAAGGACGTTCCATCTCTCAATAGAAAATAAATTACTAATATACAAAGTTATACTTAAGCCAATCTGGAAATACTGAATAGATCTGTGGGGGACAGCAACAAAGTCGAACATCAGGCGTATCCAATCCTTTCAATCAAAAGTCCTGAGAACAATAGTAAATGCCCCTTTATTACTTCAGAAACAAAACCCTTCATAACGATCTTAATATACCTTACATTCTTGAACACATCCCTTCCAAGTTCATGAAATTCTATAGTTACCTATACAACCACTTTAATCCCGTAGCACAGTCATTGCACTGCACCACTCATCCCTATAATTCTCCTCGGAGACTGAAACGGCAGTGACAGTAGGAGTCCTTGCAATGAATGGCCAGTTTCTCCAATCATGTCCTCAGCGTATGAGGCTCTCGGTCTCTTCGTTAGCCTCCACTCGCTAGTATTCGGTGAGGTGGCTGACGAAGGAGTGTGAGAGACTTCCCAAGACTCCGCTTCATCTTTCGAATGTGAGGGAGGTGTCAACCATGTGGATTTGGGAGGTCTCTGTGTAATTCGTAAATACTGTATGAATGAGCGAGTGAATAAAAATTGTAAATATGGTAGGAATGGGAACGTTTATCACAATTACTTATTGCCGAATAGGGTAGATTGTAATTTTAGCACCATAAAGAAGTTTAAATATATATTGATGTACTGAGACATATAGATAAAAATTTAACATCGGTAGCTAGGGTTATGGACCCTTAGCGCTTTCTAGGAAGCGATCCTTTTCCTTCCATGCAGATGACGATCTATGGGGCCCTACAAAATGTATTTAGTTGCGTCTCCCCTAGTGGTCCAGCCGACCTCTTTCTGGTGCATTGTCGAGGCAGATGCCTATCATGGAGACCGATTGCTAAATTGTATGGCCTGTCGTCAAGCACTCATTCAGGCAGGCCATAGAACTATTCAACTCTCTCTCCGTCACCAGTACTTGGACAACTAGACCTCCTCATGACGACCCGACACTCATATATATGTTATTTGTTTGCACTATTGCTGCGATTATTGTACCTTTATGTATTCATAATTATTGTAAATGTCATACGAATGATAAAAATGTATAGGAATATCTATCATAATCGTATATTATGAAATAAATTATTTCTTCTATTTCCCCTTTATCTTTACCAATTAAAGCAGTACACTCCTCTCAGGTCAAATATCTAGCAAACAATTTACATAGAAACGAATCTCCTGGATATGAATTTCTGACTACACGAATCCTCTACCCATTCTCGCACAAGTTTATAGTCTTTCTCAAACATGTATTCAACTCCATCCATCAAACTACAAACTTTCCATTTCTTTACAAGTTTTCTGTTGCGATATTATAAGTCTGGTTAATTACCTCATAGATATTCATCAAGAATCTTGAGAAAATCCTTATTACTATCCTTATTCTACTACCACATTAGTTTGGCCTCCGCTTCCAACATTTCAAAGTGCTGCAAAGATGCAGGGCTGCGATATTGCTTAAGTCCTTTAGAACAAAGACTATTTTGCACTGGCGCATTTCTTGATGTCGCTCAGGCATTTTAACGGGTTTGTACCATCCCCATAACTGCTTATTCTAAGTCCATTGCCACCCAGAAAGCTAAAAAGAAAACATTCTTTCCAGTTGAAGGCGGAGTGCCTTAACGTAGTTGTTCTGTGCCCTCCTCTTTTTACCCACTATACGACTGGGATTCCAACTACTGATGTCTCTTTTTCTTATGACATAGCTATCTTTCATTCAATCCATAACACGATATCCATCCTATAACCTCAAAATTGGGTGATGGTGAATGATAAAAGCCAATGAAATGAGGAAACCCAAACAACTATACGACCAGTCGTAAACTAGTCCTTTGCAATGATTTTTCTCACTCCATATTAGACACAGTGAGATATCCTGTATTCTACTTTGACAAAAGACTAACTTGGAACCCACATACGATACTTGAACCCACCTTACATTTGAAAAACTAAATTACTATGTACAAAGCTATGATAAAAACAATCTGGACTTAGGGTTTGACTTATAGTTCCCGAGTAAAGTCAGAAAAACAACAGGAGAACCCAATCCTTCCAATACAAAATCTTAACGTCAGTAAGTTCACTTCTTTATGGCACCCATAGAACCCCCCATAATTACCTTGAAGTTCCCACTATTCAAGATCATATTTACTCAAAAATTAATTGACCACCTACATCTCCTAGTAAGGTCACTTTCCAGCCCCACGATCCTCCTCGGAGATTAAAGCTCAAGGGGTTTCACTCCAATATATTTTTGTAAATATTGCATAATAAGGAGTTCAGGTACTGGTCAGATTTCTCTCTTTTTCCAGCCAGCGTATGTCACTCTCATACTGCCGTCATAAAAGTGATGCACTGCTGGAGTAGTGCGAGGGATCTAGCCTTTTTTTTGCCTTCTTCATAGCCGGGAAGCTGACGATATTGCATCAATGCACATAGTAAATGCTGTATGAATGAAATAGTGAATGAAGTATTGTAAATGTGGTATAAATGAGATCATTTAACACACTAATCAATTTCCCAATTAGGGCAAATTGTAATTTTCATTTTAATGTTGTGGCTCCATTATGTAATTTTAAGTATAAATGTATACAGCTATAACTTAGCTTTAAGTTTATGTCAATTTCAAGTATTTTCATTATTACTGTTGATTTGGTTGTTATAATAGGTCACCAGAGCGTGATATAGAGCTTACGTTACTTGAGATATCGGCTATGTCTAACCGGCTGCGGAACACTACATGAGTTCCTACCTCATTCAAGATCCAATGATTTTCTCATGTCTGTGCTGGTTGAAACGTGAGACACCCAGGTGAGCCAAGTCCCGATACATCAGATCGTCCACACGTCACCTCGTCGGCTCATCGCCGGGGATCAATCTACACCTGATGCAACACGGTTCCAGAATCCAATGGACCCTTAGTTATGTGAGGGCTGCTACATCTTCAATGAGTGGGTCCTTAAGTTTTTTATCTCGTGAATAGAAAATCGTAAGATAATTGTGATTTGAGTTAACCTACACATTGTATATCAGCAGAACGACTACCGCACTGCTTCTAGTCAGCTTAGGTGAAGTTTCATCGTGCTGAAATATGGAATCATGATGACTAGTTCGAATCCCATCCAACATTTTCTTCATCAGTTTCACTGAAACCCTGTCCCCGTAGCTTTAGTGTATTATCATTTAATAAGTTAAATTTAGCTTGTTATCTATTATTTAGCTTATTATTGCATTTAATAAAAATAATTTAGTTAAATAAGGATATTTAATATTTCCTTATTTTTTATATATTTATCCACATTATCAACAAATATTATAAACATTTCATTATTTTGTGTTCCATTAAATGATTGTGACTGTCAAATGTTAAGGATAGCCTATTAAAATTAAAAAGTTGCACTTACAGCATTAAACTTTGCCTTCTTTGTTATACCATAGCAGATGAACCGTAAGTAAAGCTTTCTACCTCGAAGGACTCTACGGCAATCACATTCGGTCCTTAGGTGTAATATATTTGTAAGTTTCGAATTTAGAAACTTAAAGGAGGTGGAGATTCTCAGGTTATAAATCGAACACTTGCAGATGCAGTTTAGAACTGTAATATTAAACGTATGTACACATGAGCTAGCGCTACAAATATTACAATAAACAAATAAAACTTATAACTAACCTGAATCTATACAATTGTCGATAATAATCATTGGCCATTGTCTTAACAAGAATACCCATATTCAGGAGGTTACAACTGGGAGCTTCATTCGATCCTAGCGCACTCTGTAGGGACCTCACATATGTGCCAAAGTTTGGCGGTAACGTTCAAACTTACATCCCCCCTTTTTGAGACAGAGGTTAAAGCCCTTTTGAATAAGGCATAAGCTTACTAGCATGAAAAGAAATCTACTTTGATTAGGCCTTTTTACGAAATCTACTATCTATTAAAAATATTACCTCTGAGATTTTCTGTTTTATTTTGAACGGTCCTACTCTGATCGCATCTAATTTATCTCTATTCAATTTGTTACTGTTTTGTATGTATACAAGATCTCCAACTTCGTATTCAAACTTTTTAACATTTTTATCATAATACTTTTTATTTTGGTTATGTGTCTTTTCTAAGTTTTTATAAGCTATTTCCCTATTATTTTCTAAAATTGTAATTTTATTTTCATTTAGTTCGTCAGGTACAAATGATGCATCTATTCCAGTTAATAAGTAATTGGGGGTAAACCCAGTAGAACTATGTATCGTGTTATTGTATTCCTTGATACACTTTTCTGCTACTATTGGCCACAATTTATCTCTATTTTCATGAATTTTGCACCTTATTCTGTTAACTAGTGTTTGATTTGTCCTTTCATTTAATCCATTAGAAAATGCGCAATCTACTGCTGTAAAAATTAATGTTATCTTTTGTTTATTTACATATTGTTTAAATTGTGCTGAATTTATACCAGGATATTGATCTGTTAATAATGTTTTTATATTTCCAGCTTTTTCTACTTTCTTGATTAGATTAATAAAATCTTTTGCTATTTGTGTTTTCGAAGTGCTGATATATGCGTATCTTGTGAAATGATCTACTACCAAGTGTAGATATTTTGTTGTACTTTTATTCCCTTTAAATCCTCCTATTGTATCTAAAGATATTATATCTAGTGGTTCTTTGCTGGACCAAGTTGAGACAAGGGAGCCTTAAAGCAACCTATTCTTGACTTATTTTTAATACATGTTTCACAAGTATTGCAAATCAATCTTATATGTTTGTACATATTTTTAAAATAAAACTTGTGACCTATTGTTAAGATTAATTGTTTTGTTCCTATATGACCTTGATCTTTATGTACACTTTCAATAAGTGAAATACCAAATTCTTCTGTTATCCATATTTTCTCACTCTTATTCAGTATTTTGTAAATTATATTATCTTTAATTATGCATTTGTCATCCAATTTTATTAGCTTTTGATTTTCTTTTAAATCTTCCAGTTTTAATAAATTTGATGTTTTAATCGCAGAGTTATCATCTGCTTCTTCATTTGATTCTAAAACTGGATTTCTGGATAGACAATCTGCCTCCAGATTTTCTTTACCTGGATTATATACAATCTCAAAGTCAAATTGTGAGATATAGTTTAAAATTTGTAGTAGTTCTGGATCATTACTTTTCTTCACATTAAAATTTTCTAATGGTCTGTGGTCTGTAAATACCACAATTTTTTTTCCTATCAGATAATATTGCCAGTAAAGTATAGCTTCTTTGATAGCTAAACATTCTATAAATATAGCTTTTCTTGTTTTCTGAGCATTAGTCAGTCTAGAAAAGAAGAATACTGACTTTAGAGATTTGTCTTCTTGTGGTTGTTTTAGAATTGCTCCAACTCCTTCAATACTTGCATCAGTGAATATGTATGTTGGAGCTTCTGGGTCAAATGTTGCTAGTGCCGGAGCTGAGCATAAATTTTTTTTTTTGTCTTGAAACAATCTTTACATTGTTCTGACCAATGGAAATCTACATTTTTCCTTAATAAATTTCTTAAGGGATCTAGCAAAATAGTATGTTTTGGTATATACTCCAAATAGAAGTTTATTTTACCTAAAAATTGTCTAACCTGATTCTTTGTTTGAGGTACAGGAAACTTTTAAATTGCTGTGACATTGTCATTGATTGGTTTTATATAATCATTTCCTATTTCATGACCCAGATAAGTTATCTTGTTTTGTGCAAACTGACACTTTGATTCATTTAATTTAAATCCTTGTTCCTGTAAAGCTTTTAAAACTAATTCTACATGTTTTACATGGTCCTCATAATTCTTCGAATGAATCAATACATCATCTATGTAGTTTACAGCAAACTTATCTAGGTTATTTCTCCTAATCACACTTGACAAGACTCTTTGTAATATAGCAGGAGCAGACTTCAAACCATATGGCAAGCAATTCTATTGCCAATGACCATGATGGGTTACGAAAGCCAATTTATATTTATCCTTTTCGCGCACTGGTATCGACCAAAACGCCGAATTCACATCCAATTTTGAAAAATTTTTACAGTTTCTGGAGCCTACTGTCAGATTATCAATCCTAGGAAACGGTTGACTTTCTGGCACAATTATTTTATTTAGTTCCTTAAAGTCAATACAAAAGCGTGATCTTTTTCCTTCTTCATTATTAAATACCATAGTGACAGGAGCTACATAAGGGCTGCTTGATTCTTCAATTAAACCAGCTTTTAATAATTCATCAACTTGTGTTTCAATTTCAATTTTGTCTTGAAATGAGCATCTGTATGGTTTCTTCGAAATATATCTATTTTGTATTAATTTTACTGTTGCTTCATAACCTTTTATTTTTCCTATATCGAATTTTGACTTAGCAAAAATTTCCTTATTTTTTTGTATAATATTTTCTATCTTGTTTATATCTGATATTTTAGTCTTGTTAATTTGCCGATCTTTTTGTTTTGTTATCTTTTTTTGTGTTATTATTAAGTTTTCATCTTGACATAGTTTGAATTTTTTTATTAAATCTAATCTTGTAGAAAATCATCTTTAAAATTAATACTTTTCACAGTAAAAAACTGAAAATATTCTTCCATATTACCGATTTTAATTCTTAATACAACCCTTAATACCCTCTGTTTTTCTACTCCTGTTACCCCTTTTATATTATCTCTCCCACTTATTATTTTTTAATATCTTTATTATTATTTAAAAATTCATAATTTATCAAAGAAATATTAGTTCCAGAGTCATAAAGACCAATAGCTGGATTTCGATTAGCGAGAATTTTTATTTTAATAAGTGGGAGGACTACTCGTTTTTTGCTTCTTCAGAGCTTGCTATCATATCTTGAACTTCTCAATTAGTTGAAGAGTTGTTTATGCTGAGCGCTAGACTGTTTATCTTTTGGAAATAAAAAACTTTCCGTTTGGCCAACCAGCTGAATCGTCGTAACTTTCACTACAGTGCTTTTGGAATCTTCATCAGCTTCTGAGATGAAATGAAATTTCACCTTTGTCTCCATTGTATTGATTTGTAAGTTTTGAATTCAGAAACTTAAAGCATGGAGGTTCTCAGGTTATAAATCGAACATTTGCAGATGCAGTTTAGAACTGTAATATTAAACATATGTACACATTAGCTAGCGCTACAAATAAAACTTATAACTAACCTGAATCAATACAATTGTCGATAATAAGGGTTGACCATTGTCTTAACAAGAGTACCCATATTCAGGAGGTTACAACTCGGAGCATCATTCTTCGATCCTAGCTAGCTCTGTAGGGACATCTAGCATATCTGCCGAAGTTTGGCGGTAACGTTCAAACTTACATATTCTTTATTACGTACACAAATATATTCTTTTAATTTTTGACAGCTGGTTGTTTTAATTCTCCTCTACCTTGTGATACATTTAGCCCTCAACTTTTCTTAGTCGAAACCCTCTTATAATATTTTGTTGAATTTGCGCTTTGTTTTTTTATAATTCATCATTTTTTATTTCTTAATCAATACGGAAAAAATAACTTCCTCAACCGGCTAAACTTTTGATAAATGCTGATAGTGTTTTAACGAAATCTAATCAGCGTAATTTGAGGGGTCGTTGATGTCATTGCTAGGTGGTGTTAGTGGGAAATAAAAATATCCGGTGTGAAATAATTGTGGGTACTGATAAAGGATAAATGAGTGTGAACAGTGGAAGGAGAGATGGTGGAGTTGTGAAAGAGCCTAGCAGTCAGCTGTTACGATAGCTGCAGACATGCCCCAGTTGCTGTTCAGTTAGATGGTTCACTTGCCAAAGCTAACAAAATGTTACGACTGTATTAATGCCTTTTGCACATTGACCAATCGGAATGAATCAATGGCTCACCTCCCTTCACTTAGTTAATATTTTTTATTTTCTGCTTAATTTTTTTTTTCCAAGCCGTTTTACAATCTTTGAACTCATTTGTCAAATTTAAATCTGTCCTGCTAGGCCTAGTGAGGGAATCCTATAAGGACCTAGTTAGCATCGTAGCCGTTCTCAATCGTGCTGCGTTGGCTAATTGATTTCTTTACTTTTTCTATTATATTTTTTCATTAGGTACCCTTTCTCCGTCCAACATTAAAGATTTATTACGATTTACTTTGATGATTTACGTTCAGTACCGGCGTGGGTTTAGAAGACGGTTGTAAAGACGCCTGAGGGATTACATTCTAGTGGACTCTGACGTTGCAAGAAGTAAAACCCCGAACGATAGTGACATCGTTGCAGAATATCCGTTTAACAATTGACAACAACGACGACGATGGGGATATAACGACGAGAGAAGCCGATACTAAAACCAGTTAGCCACAGGGATGCCACCGTCACCTTGGAATTATTTGACCAACAGTTACACCCAGAAGAATTTTTCCAGAGATTCACGAACTAGAACACATTTGCCACCTTGGAGAAATGCAAGAGAAGAAAAAAGTGCAATAAAAAATTACCTGCTATTTAAACTAAATAAATTCACATGTGGATAAGTATGAATGTATCCTTGCTCCGACCAACATTAAATATTTATGGTGTTGAGGACTGGAGACTAGACCGCGCAGACCGCTAGTTAAAAGAGATGCTACGGGCGGTAGTTAACCGGAAACAGATAGGAACCAGCCCAATAGCTCCAAAGCGGATGGTTATTTACTCAAAATTTTTCTGAATCAGAATTGACATATTTGGACAGCATGGTTCCGGCAGAAGGTGTGAAACCAAACCCAGTTACCTTAGAAGCCAACCAAAATTATCTCGTACCTCCGGTACACCACTGATATTAGTGTGGTTCTAGGATTATCCGGGCATAACTGGCGAAATCCACCTGCACAGTTCACAGATCGGCTCTTAACTAGATACCTAAACTACAATTGTCCAATTAGGTAGAGAATTTACCTCAATCATGGACCATGCTGCTTTGAAGTGGCTTCTTAATATGAAGGGCCCCTTTTCGAGGCTAACTTGGTGGGTCTAGAGGCTAGCCAAGTTTATCTAATATGTAACACAGAAACCTAGAACGAAAAACTGTGGGCACGTTGTGTAGGCGTATGAGTCAAGTGGACCCTTGAGAGCAGAAGCTAAACTACTTTTGTGCGAGGAAATGGAGGATAGATCGTTTCAAGAATTGAAAAGGATAGGGGAGTAAAAGGTCGAACAAGACTAGAGAGTACTTCTGTACAGTCCAATAGGTCACATATTACCTGGCGAACAAAGAATACTGGCCAAACAAGTATTGGCCAATGGCCGGCCACCCTAGCATCGAACGTTGGTTTATAAATGTTACCACTGGCCTGGCTTATGAAAAAATGTTCCTCCGATATTCTACAGTACATGCAAAGGCACATACCGGGTGGTAGAATGGACGTCTTGAGTAAAATACAGGATGTTGATTGATGTAGTTAATTATTGGCGGCATACCAATGACAGTAGTCGTGCATACCAACCGGTTGAAGGGGGCCTATGGAGAGTTTTACACAAGAACGGAGAAGAGGTTACCACAGGGAGGCAGGGAGTTCATACGCAAGGAAGAACCCTTTGAGCAAGAAGTCCCATCGAGGACGGTGAACTGGAGGTCAAGATTCCAACTTCTCCACGTGTAGGATCATAAACTTTCACTATAATTTCAGCGGGCCTTTATTAGTCATGATAAAGCCATACCACTTGAGGGAAGGGTTAGTGCTTCAAAAAAGAATCCCATTTCCTCTTTTCTCGCCGTCCTCGTCTACGAAGGGGGCGAGGGGAGTGGGCTAGGTTAATGTGAGGATTTGATGGCAGATCCCAGGTTCTTTCATGGTCACTGTCGATGGTGGCTGATCCCCCAAGGAAACACTGTTAGCAAAGTTCTTCCTACATCCTTCATGGTTCCCACTTGAGGGAAGGGTTAGTGCTTCAAAAAAGAATCCCCAAGGAACGGTGGAATGGCTGGGCCAAAAAGCGATGTAGGAAGAACTTTGCTAACAGTGTTTTCTTGGGGGATCAGCCACCATCGACAGTGACCATGAAAGAACCTGGGATCTGCCATCAAATCCTCAGATTAACCTAGCCCACTCCCCTCGCCCCCTTCGTAGACGAGGACGGCGAGAAAAGAGGAAAAGGGCATAGAAGAGGCAGAGATACAGAATCGGCATAGGTAAATTCTAACTAATGGTCCCCGGGGATTTAGTCATTTCTAGGCCTGGTCAGAAAACTATTACCTAATGGATTGAGTAATATTACTGGTATCAGCCCACACATGCTACTAGACCTGTAGACCTGGCTTGAGCCAGCTAAAGTAATTCACGTTCAGGTGGGCTTTGTCTTTTGATGATTGTCGTATCGGGTTTAGCTACTAATAACACAGTTCTGCAAACAAATATTTGATGCTACAACTACATGTGGGCTAAAACCGAAAATGAACTCTGTTTTTTTCCATCACGTACAGATTTTTCCCAAATCCATGATATGTAACGCCAGTTTTGTAGCACTAAACTTGTAATGTTTTTATCAAGTTAGTTAATGAACTGGAGCTATACAACTCCAAGCACAACCTGTTCAGACAGGAACGTACTTACCTGCTCTCAGTAGTCACTTTGTGACGCTGAACCAGATTAAACTTGTTATATCTGATGTATTTATTAATGCTCATTTTTCTACTCATTATCTCAGTCCAGTCGTTTGAATCGTTATCGTTTGAAATTAATGGATTCACCTAGGTTACCTACTTGTGTTGAAGTGAATGAAAAACTTTTTTTGAGTTTGAGATTTGAAAGCGTATTTGAAAGAAATGTCTCATTGTCGTTGTGTTTCCAGTCCAGGCTACTTTAGCTTCATCTGTCGTGAATATACAATCAACAAGTTCCAATGAAATATACATGGCTCCCGGCTCAAAAACAAAAATTTATTACTACCAGGCACTTCTTTTTAATGGTATCCACATCGCGAAACACTTTACTTACTTTTCACAGGACGAGAATCTTGTCTATTGTTAAGGCATTCGTGGACTGATAAGCCGATAAGACGGTGTACAACATGACCCTACGCATTGACGTCTATTCATAGCCTCGTCAAAGAGAAGTCTCAAAGCTGTTCTGCTACAAAATAGCATTGCATATGCTTCAATTCTAGTTGATCATTCAGTGCATTTATATGAAACAGTGCTTCTCCAAAGAGTTCGTTGTAATGAGTATAAGTGGTTGTTATGTAGGCACTTGAAAGTACTTACGTAAAGTCTTAGGTCAACAATTAGGCTACACAATGTTACCATGTTTTTTATGTTCATGAGCCCATGAAGCCGTAATAACAAATCCCACTGGAACAAAGGGTACTGGCCATCACCAAAAGCTCTGTTGCCAGGAGAATAAAATGTCATTAGGGAATTTGGTTCCTTCTAAGAAAATCTTACTGCCTCCTCTACAAGTAAGGCTAGAGCTGATAAAGCAGTTCGAGAAATGTCTCAATAATGAAGGTGAATGTTTCAAGTACGTATGCTCCAAATTTCCTGGTTTCAGTGATGCCAAACTAAAAGAAAGACTCTTTGTTGACAAGACATCAGAAAGCTTTTTCAGATGCACATTTCACCCAGACCATGAATAAGAACGAGAAGGAAGAGTGGAATTCGTTCCAGGAGGTTGTTGAGAGGTTTCTTGGTAACATGAAGAATTCCAGCTATATGAGTATCGAAGAACACATGCTGAAGGATTTTCGAAGTCAAGGTTGCAACATGAGTTTGAAAGTTCACCTCTTACACTCACATGTGAACTATATTCCAGAAAACTTAGGGAACATTAGTAAAGAACAAGGGGGAAGGTTCCACCAGGATATCAAGGAGATGGAACGAAGGTATTAGGGGAAGCTGTACGTGGATATGATAGCGGACTATTAGTGTGAAGCACTTAAAAAGTCACTAACCCGAAAGCCCGCACGAAGAAGTTTCTTAAACTTGTCAGGTGGTCTATATTTTTTTCTCTTTTGTCGTTATTATTTAGTCATCTATATATAACTAAGGAATATATTTAATATCCATGATTTGCAAGTTAGTTATGTAAATCAAGACTCCCGGTATAAAATAATATTTGTTAAAAGACAGTAAAAAAAGCTACGGCACTGGTTCGATCCCGGGATATCTCTTGATATTAAACTGGGGGTTTATTGTTAGTCACAAGTATATATAGGAGTGGACTTTAGTTGCCGGTTGACAACAGCCTGAGATAGATATAACACAGGTGTCAGATTTTCAATACATTTATTAGACAGCGTTTCTCTACGTGTGCGAAATATTTGTCTTGCTACTGTCCCTATATTTTATACGTCTTTCATTTCATTTATAAGTATTTCAAAATTGCTATGATAAAAAATGAATAAAATTGCGGGGCCATTGATGTGAAATATGAGCTGGTTTATTTCAATTTGCCTGTGTTTGAGAGGAAGGATCTAAGAAAGAGTCGGAGCTAGCAGCTACCAAGCCTAGTGTCGACATTCAGCTTTCTCTCCATTTTGCAAGATTATTGTGTCACTACTTCACTCTATGTGTAGATATTTCATTATGTTCTGTCTCCCGACATTTCTTTCCTGCATAGCTAACAGTGAAAAAACATTAAACTGTAAAACACATTAAATATGTATTCCCTGACCTTAGAGCAATAGGTGTGTATTTCTTCGACAAGGGAATAACGTTCCTTCACACTTCCTGTACATCCTATTATCACATTTTAATGAAACTATCAATACTAGTCAATTATTGCTTGGCCCGAAGGGAGAGGCTTGTAAGAGAGAGGGACAGAAAATCGTGAACACTTTTTTTTTTATAGTTTTAATGGCTTTACGTAATTATATATCACTTTAACCACCAACAAATTATTATTAATCAAGTCGTCAAGATTTTTAATTTATTATCCCTCTCAGTATTATAGAAAGATGTTTTTTTAATTATTAACTAATTTATTAATGACCTTCAATATTTTTGTAAATGTATGAATGGAGGAACACTTTCCCCACCAGGAATACCACTAAGTTACCTTATAGGGGTTCCCCTAGATAGCTGTACAAATAACCAGCTTGATCGTCTTTGTTATAGTGTTTTTTTATACCACCTATCACCTATAGTTTTAGCATTAGTAAGGTATCATACATTATAATAGTTCTTGATAAGGTATTCCAGGTCTGTTTGTTTCTACACTGGCAAACGGACCGACAGTGCAATAATTTATTTTTTATTGTTGAAAACCTCTTTATTGTGATAAAATTACACTCTGACTTATTGGGCAATAAGCAATAATTTATTAAAGAGGAAACACTTTATAGTTGAAAATACCCCTACCCTAGTAACTATCAACCTGGGCTTAGGAAAATGTGGAAAAATGTGTGCTAAAATGTGGACTGTTCTTTTCAGTGACCGTAACGGTAGATAATTGAGATAAAAGGCAGGTTGTGAGTTTTATTGAGGCAAATAAGTTTTGAGCTCTGTAGCGACCACGAACTACATAAGATAAATCAATCTATACTCTACTGCATATATATTGTAAGCAAAAGTAAAAAAAACATGAACTAAATGTATTATAAACAAATATAAATCATTGTGAATGTGTTAAGCAATAAAAGGCGGAAGCCAGCTAAGTCACACGAGAAAGGGTCACCAGCTGGCAGCCATAAACTTAACAACCCTTTTGGGGACCTCTCTACCTCCAGGGCTTGTCTCCGGGTCGGGTAAGCAGGTGGCGGTCACGTTCCTCGCCACAGGTGTGCGTGTGAACGCCGCCGGATTAGACCCTTGCAGCCTCCCAGCAGGAAGTAGAGAGGGTACTTAAGGCAGGGCTCCTGGCTCGTGACGCTTGCTTGGTTTCCGCTCGAACTCTGAAAACTTGACTAATTCTTAATGAAACCTCTGAACCTCTTCTCTTTAACATAGTGCATTGTCGGGGCACATACCTACCATAAATGGAGTCAAATAGTAACGCCGTCATGGAACGATTGTCCAGGTTATAAACTCGAACAATCCGCACTTGTCACCAGGGCTAGGGTGATCAGGTACCCCCTAGTGACGACCCGACAAGCTCATATAAAATTTCTTTAATACAGCAGTGTTTTTGTACTAAAATTTAGCTATTCTATGTAATCTCATGTGTATCTATCCATCATTCGTATGATTTTAATAAATCTTTCATTTTATCATATTTTCAATAATGTTTATTTTTCTAATCTATACCCAACAAACCTTCCATCGATCAAAAAGAGATTCCTTCGATAGAAAAAGGGGACATAACGTAATGTTGTATCGATAATTCAATTTTAAACAGATGTAACTAATTTTGCAGAGTTCGATAGAGTAATTGGCATCCCACTACTTTATGCTGTTTCATTATCTTTGATTATCTTCAATCAATTATTTATTTGAACTGTAGCTGAAGGTAAGGCGGCCAAGTAAGGTAGGTGAATATGATATATTCATCATAATATACTATTATAGATACATTACTTGACTTACTACACATATATATATATATCATTGAATATATATATATATATATATATATATATATATATATATATATATATTGAAACCTACCTCATTTTTTACCATTTCTCTTTTTACTTTATTTGATCAATTTAACTTAACTAATTTGGCAGGTCCGTCATGAGATCTTTAATTCATATTGTTTTATGTCTTTGACATAGGAATTTATCCCGATTGAATCACCCGATCTCAAGGCTAATGTTGTTGTTATTAATAGATTGAGAAACTAGGAACTGTGAAATATATTCAAATACAATGGTTATAACAAATAATTATAATTAACATAGAGTGCTGACAAAAGTATAAAAAAATATTCAATTCCTTTTAAATTAGGATAATTACTATTAATTACAAACATGAATTTGAGCTCAATTTCTTTTAATGGATCCATAATAAGAAACAATATTAATTTCACCCAATCGATGATCTTCCTGTAATCCAACCAACGTTACTTTCTGCTGTTGGTTCTTCTCCTCTCTTCCTGTATGGTAACCGCCAATTCGGGAGCTTGCTAACTGCGTTCTTCTCGACGGTTGTGCTAAGACTGGTTTTCAGCTCATCCCCACTCCTAGGAGTATAAGGGAAAAAAATGAGCCTTACCAGATGTGAGGGTTCCTGGTCTTTATTCTCAAATATCATGAATGTTCCAATATATATATATATAAGCTAAAGCCAGAGGCAAGTTTATGTTGTAAACTCATACGATCATGGGAGGTAAACAACCCATGATCCTATGTAGGTCGGATTACTAAAGACAATAAAGCAGTCTCTTTACAGAAGTTCGAGAGTGTAGTTCGTTTCCCTCTTTCCTATTCTTTCTTTAAGCTTAACCGCCGACGATTAACTGGTGCCGAAACCCGGGAACCTAGTATGGCGGAGTGGAAAGTAATAATTTTCTTTTCTTTATTTTTTTTTTTCGTTCTTTCGCTCCACATTTTTTTCTCTCTCAATAAAATGCCAGAGGGAGAGTTACGACCCCCGGTGCTTAGTGCAGCAACAGATATACCGCAGTTACCTGAAACGACCATGGCAGTGGCTCACGCGACTACATTGGCTTGGATGAAGATCCAGGCGATTACGGCTCAGGACATGAGGAAGTCGATTTCGGATCTGGAAAGATTCGCAGGCGAGACCGGGGAACTAAATCATTTCCTTAATGGGGGTGACTGGCTGATGACGTGGATAGAGGGGAAACGGTCGGAGGACCTGATAACGGAAGGGGACGCCGAATCGCTGAGGGCAGCTCTGGTGCGCAGAGTGAAGCGGATTGTCCAGAACATGATCTAGGCCGACGAGGAGACCTCGTGGAACGTAGTGAAGGAGCGGCTAAAGCAAGCGTTCGGTGGGGGAAGATGCACCCCGGAAGAGGACATTTTTAAACTCTTCAGGGAAACGAAGAGACACCAGCAGACGAACGGGCAGTACGCCGGAACGATGCAGGCAAGATACAACAATATCACGGAGAAGATGCGGGAGACGGTATGTGCGGTGGAAGTAGAAGCCAGGATGGCGTTCTAATCAACTATTCTGAAAGTACAGCTAGCGAAGGAAACTGGAAGAAAGGAGGGGTTAGCGAGAGAACACACATTTCTGGAATGTGCCAAGTACACCGCCATATAACAGCCCCCGGTGGGCGGTCAAGAAAAAGAATGAGGAAGGTGGGGGCCCAGACAAATATAGAGTCGTAATGGACTACATAAAACTTAACGAGAATACAGTGGATGAAAAATATCTAATCCCCAGGTTCGACGACAATTTGGACAGGCTGAGCGGGGCGAAGATATTTAGCACTCTGGATCTTAAAGCGGGGTATCACCAGATTCAAATGCACCCTAGAGACCGACACAAGACGGCAATCACGTTTGAGAGAGGCCACTATGAGTTTACGAGGATGCCATTTGGCCTGAAGAATACACCCATTACGTTCCAGCGGCTCATGGATGAGTTTCTACGAGGGGTAGACGAATCCGAATGCCAAATATATATGGATGACCTCTTGATATTCAGTGCAACCGAGGCACAACATGCGGATCACCTGCGGATGGTCTTCGATCGCGTGAGGCAATTTGGCTTGAACTTGTCAGAGGAAAAGTCCCGTCTAGGCCAAGAGGTTATCAATTTTTTGGGGCATAAATTAGAAGGGAACGCTAAAATCGCGACATTCGACAAACAGTTTAACTCCGTAATAGACCTACTCGAATTTCTTAGACGACACTACCAGGACAATCGATCAATTTGCCAATTAGCTCGCGAAATCTCCAACACCAAACCCCGATACAACGAAAACCCTATTGAATACATTGAACAACTACAACTAAAAAGATGCGACTTGTACTCGAGAATTTATACGGACAATGAAATACGTGACAAAGACCAAGAAATCGAACGGTATGACAATGACATTAGTCAGGAAGCAGTCAAAAAACTGCATCCGACTATAGCAATCTTTTTACAGCACATACGATACAAGAATTTAAATGACGTTTACAATATCTTAAGGAAAGAAGCTTCGTTTGTAGTAGAACAAGTACACGGGAACCAAGTATTCAATAAAGACGCGACCGAAGAAAAACCTAGACAACAATATAATAATAACAGACAATTTAAAAAACCGCAACAACAATACCAACAAAGACCACATAATAATTACCAGGGATATAAAGGTAATAACTTTAACCCTAATTTCCAAAGACAACAATAATAACCACGCTATAATAATAATTATAACAATAACGACGCGCAAAAACCCCAACCCCAACCCCAACAACAACAACAACAACAACAACAACAACAACAACAACAACAACAACAACAACAACAACAACAACAACAACAACAACAACAACACCACCACCACCACCAACAAAAACCAACAACAGCAGCAGCAGCAACAACAACAACAATAGCAGCAGCAGCAACACAACCACAACAACATAATTACCAACAACAGTGGAATCCACAAGCACAGCATAACTATTTCAATCAACCGCGACAAAACCAACCGATAAATAACCAACAAAACCAATCTTATCCACAGACAGTTTCCATGCGTACAATTAGTGACAGAGCACATCACATTGAAGACGACAAAGACAAAATAATCCAAGAATTACAAGAGAGACTAGACCGCGTGGAAAACCATTTTTTAGACTCGGGACAAATACAAACCGAATTCTTAAGGATGCCGTTTGGTTTATGCAATGCACCACCAACTTTTCAACGTATGATTAACATGGCTATAGAGAATTTACCGAGAACTATGGCTTATATCGACGATATAATAATTTATTCGAAAAACGAGGACGAACATTTGAAAGACATTGAAAAAGTATTAGAGACATTAAAGAAAAATAATTTCAGTATCCCATTAGACAAAACGGAATTTTTTAAAACAGAACTAAGATTCTTAGGTTACATAGTGACACAAAACGGGTTAAAAACGGACCTAAATAAAATAAAAACTATTACAGAATTCAAACAACTTAATGACGAAAAATCCCTTAGAAGATTTTTAGGAATGACGGGATATTACAGGAAATTTATAAAGAACTACGCGAAAATAACTAGACCTCTTAGCGCAGCCATCAATTCAAAAAATTACAAATCAAAAGAATTTGAAGATAGTTTCCATTACTTAATAAAACAACTGACTAACACACCAATTCTAGCATACCCTGACTGGAACAAACAATTTATTTTAACTACAGACGCGAGTAATCAAGCTATAGGCGCAGTACTCACTCAAATAATAGATAACAGAGAACATCCGATAGCATTTGCTTCGAGAGTACTATCAAAAACGGATGAAAACTATAGTACAATAGAAAAAGAACTATTATCTATAGTATACTTTACCCAAAATTTTAAACCTTACCTATACGGAACAAAGTTTTTATTACTTACTGACCATAAACCGCTAACGTGGGTATTTACAATGAAGAATGAAAACAGTAGAATCATAAAATGAATCTGGAAGATTCAAGAATTTGAGTTTGAAATTAAACAAATTTCAGGAAAAACAAATCAAGTAGCAGACTGTTTGTCCAGACGAAACGAAATAAACGCATTAGAGGACATAGAAGTAAACATACACATACCAGATGAAGACACACCAGAATACGAGGCCCTTATAGACCAATTACTAGATATAACTGACAGTGAAGAAATAAATAATGACGAAACTTCAGACGATAATGAAATTTTAGAGACAAT
This sequence comes from Acanthosoma haemorrhoidale, assembly GCA_930367205.1. Taxonomy (NCBI): domain Eukaryota; kingdom Metazoa; phylum Arthropoda; class Insecta; order Hemiptera; family Acanthosomatidae; genus Acanthosoma; species Acanthosoma haemorrhoidale. The sequence goes on from OV884009.1 coordinate 117,779,167, forward strand.
AGAGGAATTACCAGTACTAACTAACGAAGACCTAGAAAGTCTAATAACGCAAACCTCACAAGACAGTAAGTAATAACGGACAAATATGGTTAGTGGAAAAAGACAAATGCATTAACGTCGAAAAAAATCATATAATTGTTAAACGCGGAGCAAATAAAGTAACTTATGAGAAAATATTTAAAAAACAAAGGTAAACTATTTTTATAAATAATATTGAATTAATAAATGAACTATTATTAGAATTCTTAGATTCTAATAAAACATATGGAATTTATTGCCAAACAAATTTTGAAACTTTAAATGAAATTTAGGAGGGCTATTACAAACAAATACAAAAACTGATTGAAAAAGACTGTAGAACAATAAGACTTAAAAGATACTTTTTATTATGTGAAGACATTACAGAATTAAGTGACCAACAGCAGGCAATTCTAGACTATCATTACGGTAAAACATGTCATCGCGGAATTTTAGAAACATATGATAAATTAAAACGAACAATTTATTTTCCTAACATGAAAGATAAAATAACTGAATTAATAAATAAATGTGAAACCTGCAAAGTAACTAAATATGACTGGAAACCAATGAAAAGTAAATTTGTAACAACTCCTACACCTGACAAACCATTTCAAGAAATCATGATTGACTTAATTGACTTTATGACAAAAAAATCATATTTACATCCATTGATACATTTTCCAAAAGACTATAAACACAAATATTAAATAACAAAAATGCCCTAACTATTTACCAAGTTCTAGAGGAATACATAAGTTTATATCCAATTCCAGAAAGAATTATATCTGATCATGGAAAAGAATTTAACAACATATTAATACAACAATTTTGGCAAAGCGACTAATATAGAAATACATTACACTAGCAAAAACTATCCAAATTCATTAGGTATACTAAACAAATGCCATGCCACTTTTAATGAAATAATGAGAATAAACATCAATCAAAACAAAAATAACAAATTTGAAAGAATCGTACAAACTAGTACTATGGGATACAATAACACTTTAAATCAAAACCTTAAATTAACTCCAAATGAAATAACGTTCGGAAAAATAAAAGACTCATATGATACACTCGAAGTACATGTTAATAATTATTTCCAACAATTAAAAGACTTGCATAACACAGTTAAACAAAAAATAGAATTCATTAAAGAAACTCGTAATGAAAAACTTAATCAAAATGAAGAACCTCCTGAGCTTAACTCAGAAGAATTTGTCAAAACACCTAGAATCAAACCAAAAAAGAATTTATTATACAATAAATAAAAATAGGCAACACACACATAAACAACATTGTAGCGATCGCCAACCATATATGTAAATTACCCTATACTCCGGTGCAAATAATGTATTATAATATAAATGTAAAGCGTTGTAAAGTAATAAACCAGGCGGGTACATGCGGCAGTTGTAGCAAGGCAGGTAACAGAGGGGTTACCGGCACCTGACTGTCATAAAACAGAACCGCAGGTTAGTGACCTAGGGTCACCTCTAGGCGGTCATAAAACCTATGTGGGTGAGTCCCTAGCAGCCATAAAACACACCCTTTTAGAGCAACAGTCATAAACCTAATGGGGGGATTGGCCAGCTGGGCATCATAAAACATACCCCTTTCAGCCGACCCCACCTTCCACTAGGAAGGGGAAATAGTATTTAAACCAGGAGATTAGGCCCTGTAGGTCTACTCTCTCTCTGCCACACCTTTGCGCCGTCACCCTGTCTCACAGCCCTTGCAGACCCTCTGGCGCCTCGCTGCTGTTACACTGCCGTGCCCCGTTCGAACACTGAACAGGTCTTATTCTTTATGAAACCTCTGTACCTCTTCTTTTGAACATAGTGTATTGTCGGGACACATATCTATCATAAAATGGAGTCAGATATTAAACGCCAACATGGAACAATGATCTATGTTATAAACTACAACAATCCGCACTTGTCACCAGGGCTAGAGTGATTAGTCACTCCCCTAGTGGCAACCCGACAGACATTAAAAGACCTAATAAACAAAAGAAAAATTATTTTGTTACAGAAAATGACAATGACAATGACACTGACATTCATCTTGATCCAGGTCCTAGTAACTGGAACAGCAATTAACATACAAGATCTAACAGACAAAAACGGAATACTAAAATATAAAATAAACAACATCAGAATAATAGACAAATACTATAAAACATACCATTACTACAACACTACGATACTGATTGACGAAATTAGAAAAATTAATAAAGTAATACACAAATACAGTAAATCTAGCATCTACGAGATTATCGAATAATACGACAGTTTACTAATTAACCAAGAGAACTTAATAAAATTTCACTCAAAAAGGCACAAACGTGGAATAATAAATGGATTAGGTGAAGCAATTTCATGGGTCACTGGAAACATGGACGCAAAAGATAAAGAACATTACGACTCAGTGATTGAAAAACTAGCACTAGCTAACAGGCAGGCTAATATTAACGAACTAAACATTTTCAACACAAACAGACAGATTATAGACAAATTTAATAATGACATAGGAAGAATCAATAAAAATTTTAAAGAAACCCAATCTAATATAAAAATGGTAACCACTGAAGAAAAAGCTTATTTGTTTCTTACTCATATCCAGCTACTAGAAAAAAAAATTTCTGAACTCATTTTAACAATGGAATTTTGTAAAATCGGAGTAATACATTCCAAATTATTAAACGATATAGTGACAAATTATTTGTCTGGGATAGTGGCAGCTCCAAATAATCTAAAATTCATTTTACAGTCAACAGTACCCTGAGCAACGGTGCATATGTTTTTGGATATAATGCGTAACATAAAGTATACAAAAACAATTATTAAACGTGAAAAAAAACCAGTAACCTTTCTCTTACTTCTAAGATATATTTGGTTTTTACAATCAGTTACTAAGTTGCTACAGGAGTTCTTGTGCTGTGAAAACATAGTATACTTTAAAATAACTAATAATTATTTTAATTATTTAATCTTTTATTTAAAACTTTGTTGTAGTGTAAATTAAATAAAGTCATTTTTAAAAAGTTCATTAGCTTTGCACTTGCTTTAATTATATTGCAAATAAATTTAAACAAATGTAAATAACATAAATAAATCATTGTAAATGTATAAAACTATAAAGATGTCACAAGCTGCAAGCCGGGGATTAAACCCTACCCTTCAGCAGGTAGAGACGGCCCGCTGGGTCAGCCCTTCAGCTGCCTACACAAAGACCGACCGCAACTTAGCTCTTATTGGTTACAACAACGAGGGAAATGATTGGGCCTAACGAGCCACCACTAACTATAAATAGGGGCATATCTTGGGCTGTAATTCACTCTCCTCCTAGCGAAGCTACCCGACTTGCAGCTGCGACAGTATTCAAGAATTTAATCTTCTTCCTTATGAAAAGCCCCTACATCTCTTCCTCTCCTCCCCTCGCTATGTGTTAGTCCGGTGAAGTCAGACCCCGCACCTTCCTAGCGGGAATCTCTGCCTTCATCTCGCTAAAACTAGCACCTCCTTGGGAGAGATCTCTCTCTCGCGGACGACGGTTGCCGTAGCCCTGCAAATTTTCTGAGCAGCCCTCCTGCGGTAATCCAGTCTGTCTCTCTCCGGTTCACACTCGCAGATACCGAGTGTGAATTCGTGGTCATTCCAAGACCACACAAACTACCTACCTACCTACCCTATACCTCTTCTCCTGAACATAGTGCATTGTCGGGGCACATACCTATAAAAAAATGGAGTCAGATAGTAACGCCGTCATGAAACGGTTGTCCAGGTTATAAACTCGAACAACCCTCACTTGTCACCAGGACTAGAGTAACCAGGCACCCCCCTCGTGATGAGCCGACAGTAGGTATAGCGCGCTAGAGCGGGAATTATTAGGGATAGTCTGGGCGATAGACCATTTCCAGCCCTACGTGTTCGGGAGAAGGTTCCGGGTGCACACTGACCACAGATCGTTACAGTGGGTCGGTAAATTAAAAGGGTCGTCGGCGAGGGTCATGCGTTGGAAGGAGTTTCTCAGCTAATACAACTTGGAGGTAATATATAAGCCCGGTAAGGAAAGCGTCTTGGCGGACTGGCTGTCCCGGGCGATGGTGGTCAACGCACTCGACCAAGATCAGGGAGAATCCTCCCAGGACGGAAGGCAGTTCTTGCGAGAATGGACGCCGGAGAGGGAAGAATACCAACAGGAACCAGGGTCTACGGATGTGGTACCGTCGGTAGGAGGAGGGAGGTCAACGGACGACAGGCCTGCGGACATGGAAGAATGGGAAGAAATTATCAATGATAAGCGCCGCCAGTTAGTCTGGATGACGAAGACCTTCGGCCCCATGAAAGTAACACATGATAGCTCTCCACGATCCACCACCACGACCATATGGTCGGCTCCAGGCGTAAACAATGACCAAATTAGTTGTTCTCTTAATGATGCTTCCACACCAGGGAAGACCCATTTTCTTCACGTCGGGAACGCAACCATATGGGAAAAAATTAAGCGTCTTTGGAGGGCGGAGAAGATTGGGGTTGACCGAACATTTGTACGGTGTACCATGATGGTAGAGACCATCCCAGATGAGCCAACGCAGAAGGAGATCACGCTAGCGTGCCATCAGGGCAAAACAAACCACAGGGGAGAAGAAGAGACGGCTCGGGCGTTGAGGTGGAAGTATTTCTGGTGGGGGATGCGAAAGACGATCCAGGAAACACTAGCTGCGTGCGAAGTTTGTCACCGTACCAAATATGACAGGAACCCACCAATTGGGCAACATGTCGAGACTCCCACGGCGCAAACACCGCTCAATGACCTTCAAGTCGATACCTTCACTTGGCATACCCCATTCGGGAAAAGTCATTGGAAGCAGTACTAGCCGCGCTGAGGTGGTGGTTCCAATTTTACGGCGTCCCAGATCGGATAGCGTCGGACGGTGGAAAGGAGTTCGATAACGCCGACGTGCGGGAAAAGATGAAGGCTCTGGACGTGATATGGCATGCCAATACCCCAGGGCATCCAAAGAGCCGAGGAGGAATTGAGCGTCTGCACAGTACCTTGGGCGATCATCTCCGCGTCTACAATGCCGACAAAGGCTTGGAGCCGGCAGAGAAAATGCCTAGGGCGGTCATTGCGTTTAACCATTCTGTTCACACGGCCACCGGGTTTTCACCCTTTCAAATCCTTTTTGGACTTCGTGGGCGTCGCCGGGACACGAGTAGAACGGTGGTGGGAGACGAGACGACCACACAACTCCGCGTGGAACTGGAGAAATTATGGGGGAAGGTGTACGCGAAAAAATCGAGGAGGGTGTTGAGGGAGAACGCGGGCGTCAAACCACTAGAAGGTGCATCGTGATAGGCACTACGGTGTATCGTAAGATCGGTTCTGTAGTGACCGCTAACTACATACGATAAATCACCCTATACTCTATTGCATATATATTGTAAGCAAAAGTAAAACAATATGAACTAAATGTATTTTAGATAAAGGTAAATAACATGAGCAAATATAAATCATTGTAAATGTGTTAAGCAATAAAAGGCGGAAGCCAAGTAACACGAGAAGGGCAACAGCTGTCAGTCATAAACAGTCAGGTACCCACCCGCAGGGCCTAAGAGCCAGATGAGGAGGGTACCACAGGTAACCATAAACATAACCAGTCATAAGCTTAACAACCCTTTTTGGGCCTCTCTACCTCCAGGGCTTATCCCCTGGGTGGGTAATCAGGTGGCGGTCACAGTTCCTCACCCCATGTGTGCGTGGGAACCACCGCCGGCCTAGACCCTTGCAGCCCCCAGTAGAGAGGATACTTAAGGCAGGCTCCTGGCCCTGTTAATTAGTCTCTCGCGACCTTTACTCGGTGACGCTTGGTTTCCGCTCGACTTCTAAAACTTGACTAATTCTTTATGAAAAACCTCTGTACCTCTTTTCTTGAACATAGTGCATTGTCGGGGCACTTACCTATCAAAACTGGAGTCAGATAGTAACGCCGTCATGAAACGATTGTCTAGGTTATAAACTCAAACAATCCGCACTTGTCACCAGGGCTAGGGTCATCAGGCACTCTCCTAGTTACGACTCGACAATTGGTGACTCCGAGGTGATCGAGAAGATAGAAGAAACCATTTCTTATGATGGCCGACCCACCAGCCCCGTCCGACGAAGCATGTTGTGCAACTGTACACACCATTTCTCGGACGTGCAAACTGCCAGAGTTTCACGAAGAAGACCCTATACTAGCAACCAAACCTCTGCACAAGAAGTTCGGTAGCACAAAGGTAAATATAAAATAAACATGACTGATAAAATATAAATTTTTTTTTTTAAGTTGTTTCGAAATATACTCTATAATATTTTTATATATGTAAGTTTCGAATTCAGAAACTTAAAGGAGGTGGAGGTTCTCAGGTTATAAATCGAACACTTGCAGATGCAGTTTAGAACTGTAATATTAAACATATGTACACATTAGCTTATGCTACGAATATTACAATAAACAAATAAAACTTATAACTAACCTGAATCAATACAATTGTCGATAATAAGTGTTGACCATTGTCATAACAAGAGTACCCATATTCAGGAGGTTACAACTCGGAGCATCATTCGATCCTAGCGAGCTCTGTAGAGACATCTAGCATATGTGCCGAAGTTTGGCGGTAACGTTCAAACTTACATCCCCCCTTTTTGAGACAGACGGTAAAGCCCTTTGGAATAAGGCTCGAGCTTACTAGCATGAAATAAGTTTGACTCCTTTTTACGAAATCTACTATTTATTAAAAATATTACCTCTGAGATTTTCTGTTTTATTTTGAACGGTCCTAACAGAGTATTTGTATTCCTTGATACACTTTCTGCTACTATTGGCCATGATTTATCTCTATTTTCATGAATTTCGCACCTTACTCTGATAACTAGTGTTTGATTTGTCCTTTCATTTAATCCATTAGAAAATGCGCAATCTACTGCTGTAAAAATTAATGTTATCTTTTGTTTATTTACATATTGTTTAAATTGTGCTGAATTTATACCAGGATATTGATCTGTTAATAATGTTTTTATATTTCCAGCTTTTTCTACTTTCTTGATTAGATTAATAAAATCCTTTGCAATTTGCGTTTTCGAAGTGCTGATATATGCGTATCTTGTGAAATGATCTACTACCAAGTGTAGATATTTTGTTGTACTTTTATTCCCTTTAAATCCTCCTATTGTATCTAAAGATATTATATCTAGTGGTTCTTTTGCTGGACCAAGTTGAGACAAGGGAGCCTTAAAGCAACCTATTCTTGACCTACATGTTTCACAAGATCTGCAAATCAATCTTATATGTTTATACATAATTTAAAAATACAAATGTTGATTTATTTTTAAATTTGATTCTAAAGCTCGATTTCTGGATAGACAATCTGCCTCCAGATTTTCTTTACCTGGATTATATACAATCTCAAAGTCAAATTGTGAGATATAGTTTAAAATTTGTAGTAGTTCTGGATCATTACTTTTCTTCACATTAAAATTTTCTAATGGTCTGTGGTCTGTAAATACCACAAATTTTTTCCCTATAAGATAATATTGCCAGTAAAATATCGCTTCTTTAATAGCTAAACATTCTATATGTGGGATATTGAGAGATAAATTGTGTTGTGTTGTCCAACCTGAGGGATAACAGTGCTGGATCCTCTACGTTTTGTTATTATGATTAATTAAGAATGTTGTTTATGAACATGTACCTTGTGTATAAAAGTAAAATAAACGTGTGTTATTAATTCAACAAATGTTTCATTGTGCCGAAATCCTTTAGTGGCGACGAGGATGGGATTGCCGTCCACATGATTCGTTCGTGTTTACGCGTTAACGGAGTGAAGTTTTGAGTTTCTACAATTCGTGTTTTCGGTGACGTTACATCGTGGACGACATTCAAAAGGTCTCGAATTTATTTAAATTGAAGACAGAAATGGCCGAAGAAGAAACCAAAAGTTTAGTCGGTACTTTGAGAGAATTTACACTCGATAAAGATTGGGGCATCGCCAAGTCGAGAACAGAAAATTTCTTTATTGCAAACGGGATAAAGAATGACGAGAGAAAGAGGGCTCTTCTGTTAAATTCGTTGGATGACTCAGCGTATAAACTGATTTCCAACCTGGCGGTTCCCAAGAAACCGGAGGATAACACGTATGTTGAATTAGTTAAATTATTTGATTCCCATTTTTTGGGTGCGGAATCAGTTTTTGCCGCCAGATACAAATTTTATAACGCCGCGAAAGATCCTACGGAAACGGTTAACGACTGGATTGCCAGACTGCGGTCATTGGCAGCTAACTGTGCTTTTGGAGCTCGATTCGACGGAAATTTGTTAGATCGTTTTGTTGTCGGCATGAACAAAGGGCCGATTAGAGATCGTTTATTCGAGGAGGATGCGGAAAAGGCCCAGTGGGACAATGTAGTCAAGATAGCAACATCGAAAGAAGCTTCTTCCACAAATTATGATTTAAATGAGTTTTCATGTAGTGGTCCAATCAAAAAAGAGCCCGTAAATTATGTTAGAGCACAAAAAACACCAAATCAACAGGTAAATACCAATCTTTGTAAAGTTTGTGGGGCGACATGGCATGATGCAAATAAATGTCGATTCAAAGATTATAAATGTAAAGTTTGCAAAATAAAGGGGCATTTACAAAAAGTTTGCCTAAATAAAATCAAGTTACCTGCTCCAGATAAGAAGACTGGCAAAACTGAACAAACACATTTCGTCCAGGAAAACTCAGATGAAGAATATCTTTATAAAATACTTGAAGGTAGCGCAAGTGAGTATCCAATTGAACTTAAGCTAAATTCCCAGGTTATTTGTTTTGATGTTGATACTGGGTGCCATAGCACTATTGTTCCGAGAAAATTATTTCATGAACAATTCCCTCAGGTCACCCCAATTCTATGTAAAAAGACTTTTACTACATATCTCAAAGAAAAAATCTCTCCGGTGGGCTATGTCACAGTGGACGTAGAATATCAAGATAGAAAGGTGCCAAATTTGATATTTTATGTGGTTGAAACAGAGGGACCACCGTTGTTGGGTAGATCGTGGTTCAAAGCTCTAGGATTCAGCATTTTTGCTGAAGATTCAGCCCACTCAATTTTTTTTCAAAAGGTGGAACATGGCATTGAGGCAGAAAAGTTGGAGGAGGAACTCAAGAGTTTGTATCCAGAGGTTTTTACGGAAAAACTTGGCAAATATAACAAAGGACAAATCAAATTAGATGTTTTACCGGAAGTCAAACCAAAATTTATAAAACAAAGTCCGGTACCGTACGCCATAAGACACAAGGTTGATCAGGAAATTGACCGCCTGGTGCAGGAAGGAATTTTGGAGCCCATTGAGTATAGTGATCTTGGTTCCCCTATTGTTCCAGTTATGAAGCGAAATGGCCAAGCTAGGATTTGTGGAGATTATAAATTGACCCTCAACCCTTGCTTGAAAATGGATCCTTATCCATTGCCAAGAATTGAAGATTTGTTCCAGAGATTGGGGGGAAATATGGTTTGGGCCAAAATGGATTTGAGCCATGCTTACCAACAGTGTGAGTTGGATCTCGAATCGCGCAAACTGGTAGCTATTACCACGCAGAAAGGCTTATTCCAATATACCCGTATGCCCTATGGTATTTGTGTTGGACCTTCCAAATTTCAGAAATTGGTAGACAATGTGTTAGCAGGAACTGAGGGGGTGGTAGCCCTACTGGATGATGTTGTGGTTGGAGCACCGGATTTTGGGACATTAAGAAAACGAGTCATAGAGGTTCTTGAAAGATTCAAGAAAGTGGGGTTAACCCTTTCTGCAAAAAAGTGCGAATTTGGAAAAACATCCATTGAATATCTTGGATTCAGAATTGACGCTTCAGGTTTGCATTCGACTGATGAGAAAATAAAATCTATAGTAATGGCACCAAATCCTAAAAATATTAAAGAGCTGCAAGCTTTTTTGGGGTTTGTGAACTATCTGGCGAGATTTCTACCTGCACTGTCATCGACCCTCCACCCTCTTCACCAGCTTCTGAAGAAAAACATTCGATGGGATTGGAATGCCAGTTGTCAAACCGCTTTCACAAAAATCAAGAGGATAGTCGAGGAAAATCGCTCTTTAGCACATTATAATCCAGATTTGCCTATCAAGTTAACCGTTGATGGTTCGGACCAAGGACTGGGAGCTATAATTTCACAAGTCTATCCAAATGGAGAAGAAAAGCCGTTAGCTTTTGCTAGCAGAACGTTGACTATAGCGGAAACGAAGTATAGTCAATTGCATAAGGAAGGCGCTGCATTGGTGTTTGGTGTGAAAAAGTTCCATTTGTATCTTTTTGGAAGGAAATGGATATTGGCTAATGACAATCGACCCTTGTTATCAATTTTTGGACCAAAAAAGGGAGTGCCAATTTGTGCGGTAAACCGTTTGCAACGTTGGGCGCTACTTCTAGCAAATTATAACTATGACGTGGAATGGGTGCAGTCAAATAAAAACAGCGCAGATTGGTTATCGAGAGCACCACTAAAGACTGATCCGGAAATAGGAGAAAGTTTGGACCCAGCGCTGTTTTACGTATTCGAAGAAAACGAAACTCTACCTCTACAGTATAAAGACATTTTGTTGTGGACAAAGAAAGATGGCATCCTGAAGAAAATATCAACGTATCTGAAAATTGGATGGCCTCATACCATCCCGGAAGAACTCCTCCCGTTTTCTCTTCGCCGCGATGAGCTCCATGAAGAGGAAGGGGTACTCCTATGGGGAAATCGAGTGATTGTGCCGACAAAACTTCGATCCTCAGTGCTTCACGAATTGCATGAGACACACATGGGGATAGTGAAAAGCAAGGCAATAGCACGATCATATGTGTGGTGGCCAAAAATTGATGCGGATATAGAGGATACGGTGAAGTCTTGCATACCCTGTAATTCGGTGAAGGACAATCCCCAGAAAGCTGCTTTAATTCCATGGGAATGGCCAACAAAACCATGGCAAAGGGTTCATATGGACTACTTGGGACCAGTTGTGGGTCAGTATTACCTAGTAGTAGTGGACAGCCATTCGAAATGGGTGGAAGCTTTTCCTACGAAATCAATATCAACGGAAGTGACAATAAAAATTTTACGCCAAATTTTTTCCAGATTTGGGCTCCCCGAGGTATTGGTGTCTGATAATTACGCATCATTTGAATCAGAAGAATTTCAACTTTTTATGAAAAGGAATGGGATTGAACACAAGAGAGGGGCACCTTATTACCCTGCTACAAATGGAGCGGCAGAAAACAGTGTCAGAACAATCAAACGGTTATTAAAAACCGCATTAGCTGAATCAACTAGTACAGACCTCAACAAAGCTCTGAACAGTTTTCTGTTACAGTATAGGAATATTCCTCATGCTACCACAAATGTGTCACCGGCACAAGCTCTGCTGGGTCACAGTTTGAGGACCAGATTGGATCTCCTCCACCCAAATCCTTCAAAAACGGCTACTAGAGTTGAAGCAAAACAAAAACAACAAATTAAATTGCAATCGGGAAAGGCACTGCCGTCAGACGAATTTGCTGAATCAAAAGATGTTTGGGTGAAGAATTTTCAGAAAGGGGAGAAGAAATGGGTTAAAGGAAGAGTTATCAAATGCTTGGGTCCCAGAAGAAGAAGAGTTTACATCCCTGATATAGATAAGACATGGATACGTCACATAGATCAACTCAGAATATCTTTACAAGGGCCTAACAGACCGGAAGACAACGTGGATACTCCGGAATACAACAACTCATCGGACAGCGATGAATCATCTGATTGGCTGGGACGGCCTACTCCCTCACCAAAGAACAAAGTTACAAGTCAGGACACCGAGTCAGTACCAGTGCAGCAAAGTCCAGCTGAACAACCGAATGATCAGCAGGCTAAACCAGGGACCAGTACGTCAAAGGACAAGGACAGGTCTCTGTTTGGATGTAATAAGTAACAACACAAGTTAACAAAAGAACCAAGTTTATTAATCAGTTCACACACGCATCACATCATTAGCAATCGGTTTATATACATACCAAGCTCTGGAGGTAACAACCAGGTTCAGGTTATAACTTACAAATGTTACCAACCTAACATCCCCCTCCTTAAGTTTTAAATACAAAAATAAAAATATAGTATACATTACAATCATGTTCATATAGTATGTAACTTATGATCTAATTTGTAACAAATTATTTGGAAGTAATTACAATAAAATAAAGAATAATAATAAAAAAATACTTATTAGAAAATAAAGGTTTAGCCACAAAATTACAGAGCAAGAGCTTACAAATACAAACATTACAAATCTAACCTTTCTGGTTTTTTTTTTTTTTTTTTTTTTTCTTCATAGCCCCTTTAAATTTACAGATAATTATATATAGTTATAGATCCTCAGGCGAATCTATTTACAAATTATTTTGTATTTCCTGTAGCATCACTACATTATATACAGGTTTTGTTATTTTATAGAAATTATATAATGTATAAACAAGTATAATGGCATAAATTATACGTGACTTGACGAAACTGACTAATAAGGTGATGGGGCTCACCTTTTTGATCAACCTTAAAACTAACTTACATACTAATTCTTATCATAATTTTTCCCCGACAGTCTGTTGCCATCGATGCGGGAGGGGTGGCGGGGTCATAGTGTTAAACACTGGATTTGTCAGGTGCTGCAACGAGTCAAAAAACTTAATGTGTCTCCGGCGGATGAACTCACCCACCGACGGCACACCAAGCAACGGGTGCAGGTCAGCGTTCTTCAACCTCTCGAAAGAGGTATGTCGGACCACTTTTCGCATGATTCCATTCTGGAAGTGTTGGAGACATTTGGCTGTATTGTCAGTCAAGTGGGTAAATAGTGGGGCACCGTACAGCAGAGCTGGCCGGAGGACACATTTATATATCATCAATTTAAGACGAAGCGACAGGTTAGGTGAAGTTAGCAAGTGCGATAGCCGGTAAGACCTTTGTCGTACTTTTTCTATTTTATTACTAAAATGAGTAGAGAAATGGAGATGCCTATCCATTTTTATACCCAAATAGTGCATTGAGAAAGCTGGTGAGCTCTCTTGCCCTCCCACGCTATACGATTTTGGCAAGGATTTTTTCCCCTTTTGGAGGGAGAAGATTACGCAGTCGGTCTTCCCGGCGTTTACGCTGATGTTTAACATGCCCAGTCTGTCACTGATAACGTTACAAACTGACTCGGCGTGTGTAAGAGCTCTTTGTGCACTCATGCTGCTGCTGTAAACCGCAATGTCGTCGGCGAAAGCGATTACAGTAGCTTTCTGATAGTTTGTCCCAACAATTTCAGATGTGTACATACTGAAAAGAACCGGAGACAGAACCGCTCCTTGAGGAACTCCACAAGTCAGAGGGAATGGGTTAGAGAGGCAATCACCCACCCGTACCCTCACCGATCTGTTCTTCAAGAACGAAACCAACATGGTATATAGCTGCTCTGGGCATTCCCAGTCACAAAGCTGTCGGCACAGCATCCCGTGGGACACTGAGTCGAAAGCCTGTGTGCAGTCCAACGAGATCATAGCAGTTGCTGTATTCTTGTTGATACCAAGGGTGGCTTCCGTTTGTATCTTCACAAGCGGATGTTCTGTACTCAGATGAGCCTGAAAACCTGTCTGCTCATACGGAATGATAGCATTTTCCGAACAGAACCCCTTCAGGTAGTTTAGTATTATCTTTTCGAGAATCTTCCCCATGTGAGGGAGAAGACTGATCGGGCGATAGTGGGCTGGGTGGTCGCCTCTCTTTGTGGGCTTGCGCAGCGGGAACAAGATAGCTTGTTTCCACGCTGTCGGGAAGTATCGCAACCTGATACATGAATTGTACAGGTTAACAAGTTGGGCAATCCCTCTCCTCGGCAGCTGTTTCAGCAATACCGTTTGTATCCCGTCGCCCCCTGGTGCTCGGTTTCCCTGACACCGGCGAAGAATCGCCTTAAGCTGCTTCGGGGAGACAAACATATAGTTCTGACCTGTCCTCAGCTGCTGAGGTTCGTGGTAGTTACCTGTCCTAGCGGCGTTGTCTGCGGTATAGTGGTCGGCCAATATTTTAGCCTGTTCTTCCGATGTGTACAGGGTGTCTCCGTCATGAAGACGGACACCTGAGTCCTTCTTGGTAGTAGTCTTTAGGAGCTTCCAAAACTTACGGAAATCGCCATGTAAGCCATGTAGCCGTTCGTGCCACGTTGCCGTCTTCCAATTCCTCATCAAGCCACGAATTTGTGTTGTAAGAGAGGTTTTTTAATTACTCTACCTGATCTAGTAGTAATAGAGTCAGGTAAATTCAAGGAACAACCAGAGTTATTTAAATCTTCAACAGTCCTATCTATGTTTACATTATTCGAGACATCAACAGTTTCGTCAAAATCAAAATCGTTATGTTTGTATTCAGCATCCTCTGATGGAGGAGCATTGTATTTAAGCTTTTTAACAATGAGTGCTCTTTCCCACAACTTAGTATACTAAGTCTTGTACTAAAACATTATCACCCTCGTTAAATTCTACTGATTTTCTGCTGTGATCATTATAATAGGTCTTTTGAGAATTTTTATCATAAACTTGTGGATCATCAACAACATGAGGTGCCAGACAGCTATCTCTTATAGGAAGTTTTAATCTAAGAGTCCTACTCTGAAGGAGTTTGGAAGGTTAATATTGTAATCCTGCAACAGGAGAATTTCTGTAGTTAAGTAAATATAGATCTAAGTCATCATTTTCATGGTGACATTTTTTTAGCATGGATTTCATCAACCCTACTGCTTTTTCTGCAAGACCGTTACTTTTGGGATAATGGGGACTCGATGTTGTTATGACGAAATTCCACTGGTCTGAAAATTTTTGAAATTCAAAAGAGCTAAATGGATTATTGTCAGCGACTATGATTTTGGGGATTCCGTAAGAGGCGAAAATTGGCTTTAGACACTCTATTAATGACGATGACGTTTTGTCTTTGAGTTTCTTTAACTCAACCCATCTAGAATAGTAGTCCACCACAACCAAATAGTGAATGTTACGAAATTCAAGAATATCCATACCAACTTTATAGAATGGGATGGGTGGTATCTCATGAGGGAGCAGAGGTTCTTTAATATTGGACCTTTGGAATTTTTGACAAACGGTACAAGAATTTACAAGGTTTGTCACATCAGACAGAATGCCAGGCCAGTAAAAGAATTGTTTTATTTTTTCCTTGATCTTGTTAAGGCCAAGATGTGTTTCATGCAGTAAGTTCAAAATGTTTTTTCTACACAACGGGGGAACAACCAACCTTTCATCATAATATATTAAGCCATTTTCTACTGTGATACTATTTCTTATATTAAAATAATGAGCTAGATCTCCACTACATTTTAGAGATTTTGGCCAACCACTACTGTAGTACTTGATAATTTGATTTAACGTTTCATCCAAATTTGTTTCGGATTTTAAATGTATAAGTTTCTGGTCAGAGCAATCAAATAAAACACCTACGGTGTGTACAACATCCCTCATTGACGCATCATCTGCAACATTTCCTGCAATAATATTCCTTGACAATAAGTCAGCAATAACCATAGAACTCCCTGGGAGATACTTAAGCTCAAACTTATATGGTAAAATTTTCAATCTAAGCCGTCTGAGTCGATTATTTTTTATTTTGTTGATATCCTTTTGTATAATAGACGTTAGGGGAGCATGGTCTGTGTAAACAATCACATTAGGGTGTCCATAAACAAAGTTGTGGAGTTTTTTGAATGCAAATGTTATAGCAAGGAGTTCTTTTTCAATTTGTGCATATTCTTGTTCACAAGCAGTTAGAGTTCTGCTAGCATACAAAACAGGCTTTCCTTCTTGTATTAATGAGCAACCAACAGCATAATTACTAGAGTCAGCTTGTATCTCAATGGTCTTAACTGGGTCAAAAGAAGCAAGTAATGTTATATTTGAGATAACAGATTTTAATTTATTAAAATTTTCATCATGAGATTTAGTCCAAAGCCAAACGGATTCTTTTTTAAGCAAGGATGTAAAAGGGGCTATTAAATCAGAGAGATTAGGTATGAAGTTTCTTAAAAAATTAACCATTCCCAAAATTTTTTGAAGATCTTTAACATTTTTTGGTGGCTCTAAATTTATTATTGAATGAATTCTTTGCGAGTCAGGTCTACGACCATGCTTATTAAATAAAAACCCGAGATATTTGACTTCGTTAACAAAATATTGAACTTTCTCAGAATTGAATTTAATATTGTATTTTCTAGCCACAGAAACAACCTCCCCAACTGTCTGCCTAAGCTCCTCCTCAGAGTTAGCACAACACAAAATGTCATCAAAATAAACTAAAACATTCTTTATGTGACCGAAATACTTATATGTTAGTTTTTGGAAGAATTCTGGCAAAACTGCCAAACCAAAAGGGGCTCTTAGATATTTAAAAACGCCAAATGGTGTACTAAAACAACATAACTTACTGGATTCCTCATCTAGTCTAATTTGATGAAACCCACTTTTTAAATCGAAAAGACAGAAGTGACTTTTGTTAGCCAGTTTCAAACTTATTTCCTCTAAGGTAGGAATTTCATAATAGTCTCTAACCAAATACTTATTCAAGTGTTGGGGGTCAATGCACAACCTTAGTGAAGAGTCAGGTTTTTCTACAATCACAAGATTATTAATCCACTCACAAGGCTCATCCACTCGCTCTATTATGTTTGCATGCAATAAATCATCTAAGCAAGTTTTTAATTTATTCTTTATTTTATAAGGAACTCTACGACCTGGATTTGCCTTAGGAGTAGCATCTTTACTGAGTTTTAACTTGCATATGTCTGGGAAGCATCCTAGTCCACTGAAGACATCCTGATTCTGTTTGAGAAAATCATCGACTGGGACAGTAACCTTGTCTATCCGACGAAGAAGTCCAAGCTCAACACACGAACGTAGTCCCAGAAGTGGTGTTCTGTCATCATTCACAATCATGAACGGGGCGTTTATTTTCACACTGTCTTTTTGAAGATCAAGATCAACAGAGCCGATCGGTCGAACAACAAATCCACCAAAGGATTCAAGAAGTACATCAGTTTTTCTTATATTTAAGCCAGCATCAAGTTTCTGAAGAGCAGTAGTTGTTATAACATTAACTTGGGATCCAGTATCGAGTTTAAATTCAATCGGTTGATCGTTAATTTTAAGCAAGGCCAGCCATTCATCTTTCCCCTGAGTGATAGCATCACAGGCACACAGGTTTAAAGAATCCAACTTAAAAACATCATTACTCGACTCCACCACTTCATGAGCCTGTCGAATGCGATTATTACGCTTATTTCCGATGCATTGTTTTGCAAAATGATTGAATTTTTTACAGTAGGAACACTGCTTACCAAATGCTGGGCACCGTCCTTTAGCGTGGTTGAAGCCACAGCGATCACAAGCATATAAACTATCCTGACGGTCCCGGAGCTCTGGTGGTCTTTTCATTTCTGGCTTCCGATTTACTTCGAGTATCTCCGTCGACGTATCAATCGATGTTTTCACTGGAGGTGGTGCTTTTAAAATTTTCATGTTGAGCTCTGCCATCTCGACTGTTTTACAAAAATTAACTGTTTTTTCCAATAAAGGGTCCTCTCTCAAAAGTCTTTCTTGAGTACTTTTGTCATAAAGTCCAAGAATTATTTGGGATTTTAGCAATTTTTCTTCTTGTTCACCGAATTCACAAGGCGCTACTAGTGATTTTAGATCAGTAAAATACCGTTCAAATGGTTCATTTGCTGCTTGCTTTCTGCTAAAAAATTTATAAATCACCATTGTCTCATTTTTCCGTGGGGTGCAATGCTTTTCTAGGACGTCTAAAATAGAAATTACTGTTTCATTACCTGGTTTTAACGTCGTGATTGTGGAGTAAAGTTTTAAACCATCGGATCCCAATAAGTTTTTCAGTCTTGCTACTTGGACCTCTCGCGATTTCTTATCAGTCTCTGTGGCTACAAAATAAACTTCTATTTCAGTCCGGAATCTTCTAAAGCTCTCGGAGAGGTTATCCACGTTGACGTCGAATTCTGAGGGTTTGTTGAACTCCATGGCTAATATCACGTCCGTTTGTTCAGTTTAAACTAAAACGACTGCGCCATGTTTGGATGTAATAAGTAACAACACAAGTTAACAAAAGAACCAAGTTTATTAATCAGTTCACACACGCATCACAACATTAGCAATCGGTTTATATACATACCAAGCTCTGGAGGTAACAACCAGGTTCAGGTTATAACTTACAAATGTTACCAACCTAACAGTCTCCACCCTCTGTTGAATCTGGGGGGCGACCTCAGCGCAATCGAACTGCTCCTCGCCGTCTAATTGAGGAGCTGTAATGTCTAATTAATGAGCTTTAATGTCTTATTGAAAAAAGAAACAAAAAAAAAGGGTTTCTTGTTAAAATTGTTTCTTGTATTGTTTTTGTAGAATTTATTTTAATATAGGGGGAAAGATGTGGGATATTGAGAGATAAATTGTGTTGTGTTGTCCAACCTGAGGGATAACAGTGCTGGATCCTCTACGTTTTGTTATTATGATTAATTAAGAATGTTGTTTATGAACATGTACCTTGTGTATAAAAGTAAAATAAACGTGTGTTATTAATTCAACAAATGTTTCATTGTGCCGAAATCCTTTACTATAAATATGGCTTTTTTTGTTTTCTGAGCATTAGTCAGTTTTCTAGAAAAGAAGAATACTGACTTTAGAGATTAGTCTTCTTGTGGTTGTTTTAGAATTGCTCCAACTCCTTCAATACTTGCATCAGTGAATATGTATGTTGGAGCTTCTGGGTCAAATATTGCTAGTGCCGGAGCTGAGCATAAATTTTTTTTTTTGTCTCGAAACAATCTTTACATTGTTCTGACCAATGGAAATCTACATTTTTCCTTAATAAATTTCTTAAGGGATCTAGAAAAATAGTATGTTTTGGTTTATACTCCAAATAGAAGTTTATTTTACCTAAAAATTGTCTAACCTGATTCTTTGTTTGAGGTACAGGAAACTTTTAAATTGCTGTGACATTGTCATTGATTGGTTTTATATAATCACATCCTATTTCATGACCCAGATAAGTTATCTTGTTTTGTGCAAACTGACACTTTGATTCATTTAATTTAAATCCTTGTTCCTGTAGTGCTTTTAAAACTAATTCTACATGTTTTACATGGTCCTCATAATTCTTCGAATGAATCAATACATCATCTATGTAGTTTACAGCAAACTTATATAGGTTATTTCTTCTTATCACACTTGACAAGACTCTTTGTAATATAGCAGGAGCAGACCTCAAACCATATGGCAAGCAATTCCATTGCCAATGACCATGATGGGTTACGAAAGCCAATTTATATTTATCCTTTTCGCGCACTGGTATCGACCAAAACGCCGAATTTACATCCAATTTTGAAATTTTTTTACAGTTTCTGGCGCGTACTGTCAGATCATCCATCAATCCTAGGAAACGGTTGAATTTCTGGCACAATTATTTTATTTAGTTCCTTAAAGTCAATACAAAAGCGTGATCTTTTTCCTTCTTCATCCTTAAATACCATAGTAACAGGGGCTGCATAAGGGCTGCTTGATTCTTCAATTAAACCAGCTTTTAATAATTCATCAACTTGCGTTTCAATTTCAATTTTGTCTTGAAATGAGCATCTGTATGGTTTCTTCGAAATATATCTATTTTGTATTAATTTTACTGTTGCTTAATAACCTTTTATTTTTCCTATGTTGAATTTTAACTTAGAAAAAATTTCCTTTTTTTTTGTATAATATTTTCTATCTTGTTTATATCTGATATTTCAGTCTTGTTAATTTGCCAATCTTTTTGTTTTGTTATTTTTTTTTGTGTTATTATTAAGTTTTCATCTTGACATAGTTTGAATTTTTTTATTAAATCTAATCCTAATAGAAAATCATCTTTAAAATTAATACTTTTCACAATGAAAAACTAAAACTTTTCTTCCATATTACCGATTTTAATTCTTAATACAACCGTACCCTCTGTTTTTGCTACTCCTGTTACTCCTTTTATATTATCTCTCACACTTATTATTTTTTTAATATCTTTATTATTATTTAAAAATTTATAATTTATCAAAGAAATATTAGATCCAGAGTCATAAAGACCAATAGCTGGATTTCGATTAGCTAGAATTTTTATTTTAATAAGTGGAGGACTACTCGTTTTTTGCTTCTTGAACTTCTCCAATATTTGTAATCTTAATATTCTTTTTTTTTATTTTTTTTTAATTGTTTATCTTTTAAACGACACAAACTCTAAATGAAATCTATTTTAAAAACCTATTTTTTTACATATTGTACATGGTTTTTTCTCGCTTGAACATTTTTGTGTTTCTTTCTCTTTTTTTCTGTCATTTAACTTACCAAATTGTTTTAATTTTGCCATTAAATTGTCCATGCTTACAATAGACTTTCTTTCTAATTTACTTTGTATAAAATTTGGTAAGTTAATTACAATCAGATGAATTTGAGTATTTAGTGAGATACTTTCATCTATTTCTAACAATAAACTTCTTTTCTTTAACGCATATTCTAACAGGGAACCATTTAAATACTTAAAATTATATGCATATGCTATATCGGTCCAGGACTGTGCTGAGAAGGTTTCAATAAAGGAATTATTCCAAGCTTCCCAATTAAACATTGAGTTCTGTTTCCAGAATATATCATACCAATCTAATGCAGACTTTTCTAAGAATAATCTTATAGCTTCTGCATATTTGTCTTGAGTAATCCCCACTTTTGCACACTCCTGAACGAATAAATTTAGCCATACATTAACATTTAAATTTTTACCATTAAATTTTTCAATAACTATATCTTTAACCCGAGAAAACATATGTTTTTCTACGGTACCTGTTATACTATTGTTTGTGTTAGGTATAACCTCTTCTAAATATTCATCATAAAATGTTAAATTACCTTCTACATCAAAATAAATCTTACTGAGCTCTTCAGTCATTGTTATCACTATTTTTCGAAATTTGTTTCGAATTCTCAAACTCTTTACTACTATCGAAGAGTTGTTTATGCTGAGCGCTAGACTGTTTATCTTTGGAAATAAAAAACATTCCGTTTGGCAAACCAGCTGAATCGTCGTAACGTTCACTACAGTGCTTTTGGAATCTTCACCAGCTTGTGAGGTGAAATGAAATTTCGCCTTTGTCTCCAATGTATTGATTTGTAAGTTTCGAATTCAGAAACTTAAAGCATGGAGGTTCTCAGGTTATAAATCGAACATTTGCAGATGCAGTTTAGAACTGTAATATTAAACATATGTACACATTAGCTAGCGCTACAAATAAAACTTATAACTAACCTGAATCAATACAATTGTCGATAATAAGGGTTGACCATTGTCTTAACAAGAGTACCCATATTCAGGAGGTTACAACTCGGAGCATCATTCTTCGATCCTAGCTCTGTAGGGACATCTGCATATGTGCCGAAGTTTGGTGGTAACGTTCAAACTTACATATATTATATTATGACCTACAATTACCACTTGTTACTGTAAGTCATTTTATATCATATGTTTTATTTCTCGTTTGTAAATGTTAACAGCGATAGACCACAACAATTGTAAAATAATGTTAGTCAAACGTGTATGAAAATATGTATATCTAAATACTTTTGGCTGTTTGTAGTTGTTACATTGTAATTAGCTAACTTGGTCTGTTATCGAGTAAGATGTTGATTCTTTTATTGTCATTCGTGTGAAAGATAAAATTTTTTTTTAGTGAAAGCGCTATTTAATTGTTTATTTGTAATAATTGTTCGACAAATTTTTTCCAATGTACACAAAAGTGTAAATAGTGAGCATTTAAGAAAGATTGATAGAAATATGTTTGTATTATGTACGTTTTTATTATGCAATGTTATTCAATATAAAAAAACTGTCAAACTTTACCGAGTATAGGGTAATTTGGGGGAGCTGTGTAGCGACCACTAACTACATAAGTCACCCAATATTCTATTGCATATATATTGTTAGCAAAAGTAAAAAAACATGAACTAAATGTATTATAAACAAATGTAAATCATTGTAAGAGTGTTAAGCAATAAAAGGCGAAAGCCAACTAAGTCATTAACGAGAAAGGGTTACCATCTGGCAGTCATAAACAGACATAAAGTTAACAACCCTTTAGGGGGCCTCTCTACCTCCAGGGCTTGTCCCCGGGTTGGGTAAGGAGGCGGTGGTCACGTTTCTCACTACCGGTCACATTCCTCGCCCCAGGTGTGCGTGTGAACCGCCGCCGGATCAGACGGTTTCAGCCTCCCAGCAGGAAGTAGAGAGGATACTTAAGGCAGGCACCTGGCCCTGTTAATTAGTCTCTCGCGACCTTTACTCGGTGACGCTTGGTTTCCGCTCGACTTCTGAAAACCTGACTAATTCTTTATGAAAAACCTCTGTACCTCTTCTCTTTAACATAGTGCATTGTCGGGGCACATACCTATCATAAATGGAGTCAGATAGTAACGCCGTCGTGAAACAATTGTCCAGGTTATAAACTCGAACAATCCACACTAGTCACCGGGGCTAGAGTCATCAGGCACTCTCCTAGTGATGACCCGACAGGTTCCAATAGGAGTAAGGAGGTGTCCCGTTATGAGGGTCCCTTTCGGGTGATCACGATTCGTGAACACAATTTGGTGACCATCCAAAGTGTTCATGAACCCGTGAAGAGGAGAACTGTCCATCTCGAGCAGTTAAAGCTTCCAGTGGAGAAGCCATCAAACTAGGAAATTGACTCTAATTTTCTCACTCCTGCACACATCTCATTGGGTTTTTTGTGGCATTTGCCAGATATATGTTTTTTTTTATTTTATTGTTTTAACCTTGTACCACATTGGATAAAGTTATGGTCTGTTTCTATGATTATAAGACAGTGTTGTGCTGCTTTAGGCGAGCAGGAAATTATTATGTCAGAACTGTCTATAATTAGCATAAGTGTTAATTTTCAGTTTCCGACGGATGGTCAGGATTAACTTCTGAATTAAAGGAATTATGTTCTGTCTCCCGACCCTTCTTTCCTGCATTGCTAACAGTGAAAAAACATTAAACTGTAAAACACATTAAATATGTGTTCCACCCTGACCATAGAGCAATAGGTGTGTATTTCTTCGACAAGGGAATAACGTTCCTTCACACTTCCTGTACATCCTCTTATCACATTTTAATGAAACTATAAATACTAGTCAATTATTGCTGGGCCCGAAGGGAGAGGCTTGTAAGAGAGAGGGACAGAAAATCGTGAACACTTTTTTTTTTATAGTTTTAATGGCTTTACGTAACTATATATCACTTTAACCACCAACAAACTATTGTTCATCAAGTTGTCAAGATTTTTAATTGATTATCCCTCTCAGTATTATAGAAAGATGTTTTTTTAATTATTAACTAATTTATTAACGACCTTCAATATTTTTGTAAATGTATGAATGGAGGAAAACTTTCCCCACCAGGAATACCACTAAGTTACCTTATAGGGGTTCCCCTAGATAGCTGTACAAATAACCAGCTTGATCGTCTTTGTTATAGTGTTTTTTTATACCACCTATCACCTATATTATAAGTAGTTTTAGCATTAATAAAGGTATCATACATTTTAATTGTTCTTGATAAGGTATTCCAGGTCTGTTTGTTTCTACACTGGCAAACAGACCGACAGTGCAATAATTTATTTTTTATTATTGAAAACCTCTTTATTGTGATAAAATTACACTCTGACTTATTGGGCAATAAGCAATAATTTATTAAAGAGGAAATACTTTACAGTTGAAAATACCCCTACCCTAGTAACTATCAACCTGGGCTTAGGAAAATGTGGAAAAATGTGTGCTAAAATTTGGACTGTTCTTTTCTGTGACCGTAAAGGTAGATAATTGAGATAAAAGGCACGTTGTGAGTTTTATTTAGGCAAATAAGTTTTGAGCTCATATAAATTTTCTTTAATACAGCAGTGTTTTTGTACTAAAATTTAGCTATTCTATGTAATCTCATGTTAAGGTTCGGACATCGTAGGTAGCCAGCCTAATCCTCAAGTCATCGGGAGGTAAACATCCCGAATGTATTTAGAGAGGCTTTAAAAGGCTCAATAAAAACAGTCGTGTGACAACTCTCGATCTGTAATTACGTTCAACCTCTTTCTTTTTACTTCAGGTTTTTCGTTGACGATAATGAACTGGTGCCGAAACCCGGGAGCGGAGTGGGTTCGAGTCATTAACGTGCGAGTTGGATTTTGTTTTGTTTTTCCTTCTCATTCGCTTTTGTGTGATTTAATTAAAGTAGGTAATGGTGGACTTGCGGCCGGCAGCGTTTGAAGTTCCATATTTACCTAAAGAAACCATGGCTGAAGCCCATGGGAACTCGCTGGCATGGATGAAGGTGCGGGCAATGACGTCGCAGGACATGAGGAAAATGATCTCAGACCTCGAAAAATTTTCTAGGGAACTAAGTGAGTTGAATCATTTTCGTCCAAGATGGACGAAGGGTTACTCGACCCAGGTGACGCTAAGTCAATAAAGGCAGACATAGTGTGCAGGGTGAAAAGGAAGGTGCTGAACTTGATACAGGCGGACAAGGAAACCCCATGGGAGATAGTAAAGACGAGACTGAAGAAAGTATATGGGGGGGGGGACGATGGGCCCCAGAGGAGGATATCTTTCAAATGTTTCAAGAAATGAAATCTCCGAGACAGAATAGTGGACAGTATGCTGCAGTCCTGGTAGACCGCTCCAATAAAATAAATGAGAAAATGAGGGAGACAACTAGCGCCGGGGAAGTGGAGGGCAGGATGGGGTTTCTGTCTACAATTTTAAAAGTACAATTAGCGAAGGAGACGGGAAGGAAGGAAAGGTTCCCTAATGAGCGATCGTTCCTAGAATGCGCCCAGGCGATGATAGATGCTAGCGCAAGAGAGGAAGAAGTAAAAATGAACGAAGATGACAACGCTTGGAGCCAGATCCCATACAAGAGAAACAGGACCCCAAAAGCAGTGTGGAAGAGACAGGAAACGCCGTTTGCCGGTAGAGACAGAGGAGCGACAAGAGAGAGAAGAATATGGATAACAGAAGAATTTGGTATTTCACTTATTGAAAGTGTACATAAAGATCAAGGTCATATAGGAACGTAAGGGGTGAAACGGAGCAAATAGGAGTGGTTAAGAGAGTGGAGGATTGGAGGGAGAGTCTGCGGAGTGAGTTTAGGGATATTTTTTTTCTCTGAAGGGGACAAGCTAGGAGCGAAGGGAGAAAACGCTACATGAGATCCCGTTAAAAGTAAAGCGGGTGACGTATGTGAAGGAGAGGCAGTATCCACAAGCGCTCAGACAACATATTAGAAAGGAGATCGAGGATCTCAAACGCCAAGGTATCATCAGAGATAGCACATCTCCGTATAATAGCCCTTTGTGGGCAGTGAAAAAGAAAAGTCGACCGGGAGATAGTGAGGAAAAATACCGAATCGTGGTGGATTTTCGGAAATTTAATGACAATACCCTGGAAGAAAAATATCCGATCGCGCGGTTCGAGAACATCCTAGACAGACTCAACCGTGCGAAAATCTTTAGCACATTAGACCTAAAAGCAGGGTAGCATCAGATCAAGCTAGCTGCGCATGACCAACATAAAACGTTCTCGTTCGAAAGAGGGCATTTTGAGTTCACGAGAATGCCGTTTGGTCTCAAAAATGCTCCAATAACCTTTCAGCGCGTTATGGACGGACTTCTTAGAGGAATGGACGAAAATATGTGCCAAATTTACATGGATGACCTGCTGATATTTAGCCAAACAGAATCAGAACATATCCAACACCTCCGGAACGTATTTGTGATAGACATCCCCTGCAGGGACGCCAGGAGGAATCGCCCACGGCAGAAGCACCATTGATGGAGATTCAAGTGGACACCTTCACGTGGCGGGATTTTAAGTGGGTCAATATCTTCAACCTATTTAGCAAAGTGGCTATGCCCTATGTGGTGGGGGACAAGTCATCAGATTCCATATTACCAGCCCTCAACACATGGTTTTAATTCTACGGCATACCGGAGAGGATCTCGTCGGACGGGGGACGGGAGTTTGACAATGCAACCGTGAGACCCGAAATGAAAAAACGGGATGTTGCATGGCATTTTAATACACCCGGGCATCCCAAGAGCAGGGGAACCATCGAAAGGTTACACAGCACCCTTAGCGACCACTTACGCGTGTATCAGGTGGATAAAGGCCTGTCGGCGAACGTAGCAATGCCCATGGCGGTGGCGGCATACATCTCAATACACGCCACGACGGGGTTAACACCCTTTGAAATTTTGTTTGGATTACGAGTGAGACCGAGGAACTGGCCAGAGACGGTGGCGGATGAGGGGATGGTGGAACAGCTCCATAACACCCACATACAGCTCGGTAAGATGTGGCACAAGGTTCGCGATAAGATTATGCGCGAAAAATCCAAGCGCGTGGCGCGGGCAAATTTGAAGGTGCGGGATCACATACGGGCAATATCGATTGGGACCGTTGTGTACAGAAAAGTCGCGTCAAATCGTACTAAGGAACTTGTTCGGTATTAGGGGCCCTTTAAGGTCATCATAATTCGGGAACATAATCTCGTGAACATCGAGAGTAGAGGCGAACCGTTCACATTTAACAGTTGAAACTCCCACCCCAGGGGGGAGGGTGCTGAATGTGCCTAAGATGGTGTGCCCTCGATCCGATACGGAGCAACTGATTCGGAATCATATACTTCACATGTGAAGCTCAGAGAGAGTTTTTGTTTTCATTATTTATATTGTGGCTAAGTTCCATTTTTTTTTTTCACCTGACAGCCGCCGGGTCACGGGCGAATGTATTATATTTTATTATTAGTATTATTCTTGTTTTATTTCTGTATTATCTCTTTTCTTTGTGTTCTGTTGTTTTGTGAGGACTAAGAATATATTAGACAGTAAACGTGATGTAAGGGATTACAGGCTGTGTGCTGCGTGCGGTGGACCTTGGAGTTTACGAAGAGATATGCGTAAACTGGCAGGGGGGAGTTAAGGTTCGGACGTCGTAGGCAGCCAGCCTAATCCTTAAGTCATCGGGATGTAAACATCCCGAATGTATTTAGAGAGGCTTTAAAAGGCTCAAATAAAAACAGTCTTGTGACAACTCTCGTTCTGTAACTACATTCAACCTCTTTCCTTTTTGTTCACGTTGTCGTTGACGACCATTAACTTATATATATATATATATATATATATATATATATATATATATATATATAAGTTAATGCTTACCGGCTTTAGAATTCAAAAACAAAGGGAAAAAAGGTACAGAGAAACAACACGCTTGAAAGCTAGAACTAGACTGTTTATTTCGAGTCTATAACCCTGTATATTTACATTCGGGATGTTTACATCCCGACGTTCGGGGATTAAGGTTGAGTACTGATGCTGCCCGGAGCTTAACTTATATATATATATATATGTAAAGAAAGTAAGCCTTCTTCAATTAAATTAGCAGCGCTTTGTTATCACGCGCGTGCTTCAGTTGGCTGCCACTAGGTGGAGCTAGAGACATATGACCAGAAGGTTTTCAAAAGGTTTTCAGTATGAAACAATTAAGTAAAGTGCAAACAGTGATAACAATAAACTGTAATTGTTGTTTAGGTATGAATTTAGATTTTATTTGTTATAGTTGTAAACTAATTATCAATTAAAAGAAAATGAACTTTTGTTTTACAGAGAAACAGATTACTTATTGTTATAAGAAGAAGACCTAACCACCTTATAAAACAACAATTTGTTTATGATGTCAAAACTGCAGTTTGAATTTACGGTAGTGACTTCACCAAAAGACAGTAAAGCAAATGCAATTGCCATCACCTCGATTGGTACAGGAGATGGAAGAAGATATATATTGCCAGAAGAATTCAAATATATGGAAGATCATGTGGAGTTAAAAAAGACAAGTAAGTACACAAAGTTAGTTAATTCATTAAAGAGAAGAAATCAGATAAGAAGAGTGTGGATTACAATGACAAAAGAATTAGAGGGCATATACATAGATGAAGATGGAAATCTGTGATTTAAAGATCAATATTTAGAGGAAATAAATGAAGAAAGTACAAACAAAACACAAGATCATGATCTAAAGGAAATACTAGAGAAACTGATAGAAACAACACAGAATGAAGATAACGAGAAAGACTTAAAAAAAATTTTTGATAATGGATGGAATAATATAACCTATGCACTATCGTTTAAATATCGAGAAGGTTCGTTAACGGATTATGCTTTGAGGAAAGATAAACTTTTGATAGATTTTAACAAAGATATGGATATAAAGTCACTTATAGCATTAATAGCAGTAGGGTTACCAGAATTTATATTGAATAGAATAAACAAGGCAAAATTAAAAGAAACTACAGACTTATTTAATGAATTAAGACAACTTGAATGTTTAGTAAATAAAAGAAATTTTCAAAAAAAACCTACACTAGATTCTCAAAAGAAATATGAAGTAAAGATACCTTGTAAAACGTGTGAAGATTTAGGTAAAGGTGTGAGATACCACCCAAAAGATACATGCTGGTTCCAAAAACATGAAGAAAGTAGAGAAAAGAACACTACACCAAAAAAAGTAAATAACAATTCTATCATAGATGTAGAAATATATAATGAATCAAATAACGAGTAAACACACCACTAATTAAATTAAACATTATATTGGAAGATAAGATAAAAATAGAAGGGATCTATGACGCAGGATCTCAAGTTTCATTAATTAATAAAATATTAATAAAAACTATAAAACATAATAATATAGATAAGAACAAAATAAAATTAAAAACAATTAGTGGTGTGGCACTCACAAAGGGATTAGCAAGAATAAAATTAAAAATTTTCAATATTGAAAAAGAAGTAGATGTATTTATTGTAGAAAATGAGACTTTTCATGATTTTTTGATAGGCCTAGACATAATAAAATAATTTAAATTTAGGCAAGACGAAAATCTAAATATAAGCCAAAAACAATCGCAAAGAAAAGATATAATAGAAATAAATTTTAATGAACATATTAAAGAGAAAGATTTTAAAATAAATTTAGATCATTTAGATAATGAAAAAAAAATTCAAAATAGAACAATTGATAGAAGAATATAAAACAATATTTGCCAAAGACAAGTATGATATAGGAACTGTAAAAGATTATGAAGCAAGAATAGATCTCTTGGTGGAAAAATTTTGTAGTAAAAGACCATATAGATGCACAATCGAAGACAGAATAGAAATAGAACAGCAAGTGGCAAAACTATTAGAAAAAAATTTAATTGAAGAATCATATAGCCCATTTGCTGCACCAGTGACTCTAGCATTAAAAAAAGGTGAAGGAAAAACCAGATTATGTGTCGATTTTAGAGATCTGAACAAGATTGTCACAACCCAGGCCCAACCTTTTCCGCTAATTGATGATTTAATAATTAAAGCTAGAAATTGTAAATATTTTACATCACTGGACATCAATTCAGCATTTAGTCAATACCACTAAGGATAGAAGATAGAAAAAAAACAGGCTTTATAACCCAAGAAGGACACTATCAATGGACTTGCCTACCATTCGGTTTAAAAACAGCACCAGCAATCTTCCAAATAATTTTATCAAGTATACTAAGAAAAAATAATCTTTAGAACTTTACAGAAAATTATATAGATGACATATTAATATTTTCAGAGACTTTTGAAGATCATATCATGCATATCAAACAAGTTTTAGAAGCCATAATAAAAGAAGGATTCAGATTAAAATTAAAAAAATGCACGTTCGCATCAAAATCAATTAAATATCTCGGACATATAATAGAAAATAATACCGTAAAACCAATTAAAGACAATTTAGTATCAATACTCAATTTTCCGACTCCAAAAACGCAGAAGAACGTTAGACACTTTCTAGGTAAAATAAACTTCCATCACAAATATATACCGAAAATCTCAACAATACTAGATCCACTACATAGATTGTTAAGAAAAGATGTAAAATATAATTGGTCTGAAGATTGTGAAAAATCATTCACAGAGATAAAAAAATTATTGTGCTCTCAACCAGTCCTAGAAATATTTGATAAAGATTTACCTATTAAGATATTTACAGATGCTTCAATAGAAGGTATAGGTGCAATACTGAAACAAACCCAAATAGATGGAAAAGAAAAGCCAGTAGCCTATTTCTCAAAAAAATTAAATGAGACGCAAAAAAGAAAAAAAGCTATATATATTTAGCAATAAAGGAAGCGATAAATTATTGGGAATACTGGTTAATTGGAAGAAGATTTGAGGTTTATTCAGACCATAAACCGTTAGAAAACATTAATATAAAATCAAGAACAGACGTGGAACTAGGTGACATATTATTTGTCTCAATTTGACTTCAACATTACATATATACCAGGGAAATTCAATATTGAAGCAGACTGTCTTAGTAGAAATCCGGTATTAGAGTCAAAAGATAATACCCAAGAACACTAATTCTACATGTTTAACATGGTCCTCATAATTCTTCGAATGAATCAATACATCATCTATGTAGTTTACAGCAAACTTATCTAGGTTATTTCTTCTAATCACACTTGACAAGACTCTTTGAAATATAGCCGGAGCAGACTTCAAACCATATGGCAAGCAATTCCATTGCCAATGACCATGATGGGTTACGAAAGCCAATTTATATTTATCCTTTTCGCGCACTGGTATCGACCAAAACGCCGAATTTACATCCAATTTTGAATTTTTTTTACAGTTTCTGGCGCGTACTGTCAGATCATCCATCAATCCTAGGAAACGGTTGAATTTCTGGCACAATTATTTTATTTAGTTCCTTAAAGTCAATACAAAAGCGTGATCTTTTTCCTTCTTCATCCTTAAATACCATAGTAACAGGGGCTGCATAAGGGCTGCTTGATTCTTCAATTAAACCAGCTTTTAATAATTCATCAACTTGCTTTTCAATTTCAATTTTGTCTTGAAATGAGCATCTGTATGGTTTCTTCGAAATATATCTATTTTGTATTAATTTTACTGTTGCTTAATAACCTTTTATTTTTCCTATGTTGAATTTTAACTTAGAAAAAATTTCCTTTTTTTTTGTATAATATTTTCTATCTTGTTTATATCTGATATTTCAGTCTTGTTAATTTGCCGATCTTTTTGTTTTGTTATCTTTTTTTGTGTTATTATTAAGTTTTCATCTTGACATAGTTTGAATTTTTTTATTAAATCTAATCCTAATAGAAAATCATCTTTAAAATTAATACTTTTCACAATGAAAAACTGAAACTTTTCTTCCATATTACCGATTTTAATTCTTAATACAACCGTACCCTCTGTTTTTGCTACTCCTGTTACTCCTTTTATATTATCTCTCACACTTATTATTTTTTTAATATCTTTATTATTATTTAAAAATTTATAATTTATCAAAGAAATATTAGATCCAGAGTCATAAAGACCAATAGCTGGATTTCGATTAGCTAGAATTTTTATTTTAATAAGTGGAAGACTACTCGTTTTTTGCTTCTTTAGAGCTTGCTATCATATCTTGAACTTCTCCAATACTTGTAATCTTAATATTCTTTTTTTTTTTTTTTTTTAATTGTTTATCTTTTAAACGACACAAACTCTAAATGAGATCTATTTTGAAAACCTAATTTTTCACAAATTGTGCATGGTTTTTTCTCGCTTGAACATTTTTGTGTTTCTTTCTCTTTTTTACTGTCGTTTAACTTACTAAATTGTTTTAATTTTGCCATTAAATTTTCCATGCTTACAATAGACTTTCTCTCTAATTTATATTGTATAAAATTTGGTAAGTAATTACAATCAGATTAATTTGAGTATGTTTACGCTGAACTACCCGTGGAGTATTATATACTTCCAAGTGATAATTCAAACACAGGTTGGTTCATTAGCATGAACTAGTGGACTGTAAATTAATGAAAATAAGAGTTGATGCCAATTCGCAATACATTTATTCTAAAATTAAACAGAATATTATAAAAAAAAATTTCATAAAAAAAAATGAGGAGCAAAATAAAATACCCAGGCCTGGTTAATAATAATAAAATTTGCCAATGTAAGACAGACTGGTTTCAAAATAAAAAATGTCTTTTATCCTTAATAATTAAAGGAATTAACCAAATTCTCGTCACTTTTAGTGTATATATGAAATAAGTGTATATTCACGCAGCGGCAAGTTGCAGTTCAAGCGCTCTCGCGGGTGCGGGCTGCAAACAAAACGTAGAGCTGTCGTGGTCAGGTTGAGGCTCAAAAAAAATCCAACCGCAGGGCGGCGATTCCAAGCTCCAAGGGGAACGTTGAATATCATATAGGTATGATTTTGGCCAAATGGCCAATTAAGTCTGAGATCGGTACACCTTAACCCTTCAGACGTTACCTCAACACTGACGTAAATGGGCTTGGGCCCACAAGTTCCCCACCAAAAGTCCAAAGTGCCACTGTCCTAGGTATGGAATTCTCCTTTAGGTATTTAACTTAGATTACAATTTAATCTTACGAAATATAATGAATAGAAATTACACAATCATATTTTACATGAACAATAAAAAAAAGATTCTTATTAACAGTTTTTTACTTCAGTAACGAAAATAATAAATAATTAAATCTAACAAACAAATTAATTTTTTAAATAAAGATAAAAAAATTAATTCAATTTACTTCACTTTTCCAACAAAACAAAAACTTTATCTGGCCTTAACAGAGTATTTAGTGAGATCCTTACATCTATTTCTAACAATAAACTTCTTTTCTTTAATGCATATTCTAACTGGGAACCATTTACATATTTAAAATTATATGCATACGCTATATTGGTCCAGGACTGTGCTGAGAAGGTTTCAATAAAGGAATTATTCCAAGCTTCCCAATTAAACATTGAGTTCTGTTTCCAGAATATATTATACCAATCTTATGTAGACTTTTCTAAGAATAATCTTATAGCTTCTGCATATTTGTCTTGAGTAATCCCCACTCTAGCACACTCCTGAACGAATAAAAACATTAGCATTTAAATTTTCACCATTAAATTTTTCAATAACCATATCTTTAACCCGAGAACACATATGTTTTTCTACGGTACCTGTTATAGCATTGTTTGTGTTAGGTATAACCTCTTCTAAATATTCATCATAAAATGTTACATTACCTTCAACATCCAAATAAATCTTACTGAGCTCTTCAGTCATTCTTATCACTATTTTTCGAAATTTGTTTTGAATTCTCAAACTCTTCACCACATTCTTCACTACTATAGTATCGAAGAGTTGTTTATGCTGAGCGCTAGACTGTTTATCTTTTGGAAATAAAAAACTTTCCGTTTGGCCAACCAGCTGAATCGTCGTAACTTTCACTACAGTGCTTCTGGAATCTTCACCAGCTTCTGAGGTGAAATGAAATTTCGCCTTTGTCTCCATTGTATTGATTTGTAAGTTTCAAATTCAGAAACTTAAAGGAGGTGGAGGTTCTCAGGTTATAAATCGAACACTTGCAGATGTAGTTTAGCGCTGTAATATTAAACATATGTACACATTAGCTAGCGTTACAAATATTACAATAAAAAAATAAAACTTTTAACTAACCTGAATCAATACAATTGTCGATAATAAGTGTTGACCATTGTCTTAACAAGATTACCCATATTCAGGAGGTTACAACTGGGAGCATCATTAGATACTAGCGAGCTCTGTAGGGACATCTAGCATATGTGCCGAAGTTTGGTGGTAACGTTCAAACTTACATATATATATAAGTTAAAGCCAGTGGCAAGTTTATGTTGTAAACTAATACAATCATGGGAGGTATCACGGAGCCCCCATGATCCCATGTAGGTCGGATTACTAAAGACAATAAAGCAGCCTCTTTACAGAAGTTGGAGTGTGTAGTTCGTTTCCCTCTTTCCTATTCTTTCTTTAAGCTTAACCGCCGACGATTAACTTATATACATTTATTTATTATCAGCGTATATTATTTATTATTTACTGTCAGCGTACAGGAGCGATGGACAAAAGATAGATCTAAGATCTATTAATAATCAACGAAGAGAGGGATAACAAATTAAACATGTGGACGTCTTGATTAATAATCCAGTAATACTATATTTTTTTCAACGATTTATGAAGATAAAATTACAATCTACCTTATTAGGCCCTAAGTAATTGAGATAAATGTTATCATCTATACCATATTTACAATTCATCATTCACTCGCTCATTCATTCAATATTTACAAACAGCCCAGAGGCCCCCCAAGTCCACATGGTTGTCACCTCCCTCGCGTGCGAAGGAGAAAGCGGAGTCTTGGGAAGTCCCCCACGCTTCTATGTCAGCCGCGTCACTGGATAAGACGCAGCGGAGGCTGACCAAGAGCGTGAGAGCCACAGACGCTCAGGACATGATTAAATAAACTGGCCATTGCCAGGACTCCCACTAATATGATTATAGCAGGTCACGAGGCCACTGCCGTTTTAATCTCCGAGGAGGATTGTAGGGATGAGTGGTGCAGTGCGATGACTGTGCTAGGGAATTAGGGTGGTTGGATAGGTTACTATGGAATTTTATGAACTTGGAAGGGATGAGTTCAAGAATATAGGGTATATTCAGATCATTGTGAAGGGTTTTGTTGCTGACGTAATAAGGGGCATTTACTATTGTTCTCAGGACTTATGATTGAAAGGATTGGATGCGCTTGATGTTCAACTTTTTTGCTGTGCCCCATAGCTCTATTCCGTATGTCCAGATTGGCTTAAGTATAACTTTGTAAATAAGTAGTTTTTTTTCTATTGAGAGATGGGATGTCCTTCGAAGTAGTCTGTACAGTTATCCAAAGCGTCTGTTTAGTTCTTGTCTTTTTAGCCTTGTGTGTGGGTTCCATGTCAGTCTTTTGTTGAGATGGAAGCCTAAATACCTTACTGTCTCAGACACAGGGAGAGGAATCGAATTTAAAAAGACTAGCGGACAGGACTTGTGGCAGAGGGTGAAGGTTATGTGGGAGCATTTTGCTTCGTTGACCTTGATTCGCCATTGGTTGCACCAATACTCGATCTCATCAAGGTGTTTTTGAAGGTGTTGGGATGCTATATCAGGGTCTGAATGGGTTGACAGGACTGCAGTGTCATCTGCAAATGTTGCCAAGAAGGTATTGGTGGTGGAGAGGACATCAGCGGTGTATAGGTTATAGAGGATGGGGCCCAGGACACTGCCCTGTGGAACTCCTGCACTTATGGGATAGTAGTTAGAATATTATAAACCACAGTGGACATGGAAGAAGCGGTTTGGAAAGTAGGACTGTAGGATTAGGAATAGGGTCTGCGGTAAATATCCTCTGAGCTTGTAAAGCAAACCTGTGTGCCAAACCCTGGCAAAAGCTTGAGCTATATCAAGAAAGGCAGCAGTGCAATACTGTTTGGATTCAAGGGCTGAGGAGATGTGATCGACAACGCGAAGGCCTTGTTGAGCAGTGGAATGTCGTTGGTGGAAACCAAACTGGTGTGTAGGATAAAGATTTTTGAATTCAATAATTGGAAGTAGGCGTTTTAATAGGAGTTTTTCAAATATTTTTGAGAGTATAGGGAGTTGGCTAATTGGACGGTAAGATGAGGCGTTATTGGGTGGTTTGTCGGGTTTGGCGAATAGGACTATAATGTAGTATTTTCAAAGGAGAGGAAAATGCGTCGTTCAGATAATGCAGTTATAAATGTAGGTTAGGAAGATTATGGCTTTAGGAGGAAGATGTTGGAGAATTCGAGGAGTAAGGAGATCATATCCTGGAAATTTTCGGTAAGGTAATTTTTTCAGAAGATATTTGACGTTAGAGGGGTTAACGGCTTTTGGTGGTAGTGAGAGAGGGATAGGTGAAGTGAGGAAACCTTCAACAGTTGAGCGATGAGTATTGTTTTGAGGAGTAAGGTGAGGAGTGAAAGTACGGGAAGGATGCAGTACGAATCCTTCCGCCCTCTCGCCATCCGAAGCAGCCCAGGACCCATCATCACGACGGTGTGGGTGTGAAACAGGATGATATTTTAGGATTTTCTTGGTTAGATTCCACAAGGAGTTGTCCCTGGTAGACAGAGAGTAGAGATAGGAATTAAAAGAATCAGAACGGAAGGATGCCAATTGCCGCTTTACCAACCTGCAGTGTCACATGTTCTTTAATTATCTTACTTGGTTGTCACTATGCATCCATAAGAACTTAAGCATATGTAATTTTAATAAAAAAAAATTATTAATATATATATATGTAAGACAATTATTGAAGGTGGGGTGAATAAACTGAAATCAGTTTCTCTGTAAACAAAGTTAGCAATTTTATTCACTATATATTATATTATAACAATTATTAATATTGATTTACACAATCTTACCTGTAAACAAAGAAACGACAATTACAGTTTCTAACTATCAATTCTCTATTTACACTATTTTATTTTACACACTATTATATGTTCTGTTATCTCACATAACCTTCTCTATCTGATAACTGATGCTCCATCTGGTGGGGGCCAGTGGAAGCAGCACGGCAAATTCAAATGAAAGAGAGATCACTTTCATTACATCTCCCCTCTCTGAGGTGAAAATTCTTTGAAAATTTTCAGTCTGGTAATATCGGAAGTA
Source organism: Acanthosoma haemorrhoidale (assembly GCA_930367205.1). Taxonomy (NCBI): domain Eukaryota; kingdom Metazoa; phylum Arthropoda; class Insecta; order Hemiptera; family Acanthosomatidae; genus Acanthosoma; species Acanthosoma haemorrhoidale. The sequence goes on from OV884009.1 coordinate 117,815,962, forward strand.
ATTTTGTTATGTGAAAGAATCCAGTTTCTTGCTTTCCTCTTCCGGTATTTATTTTATATATTGAATTTGATATCTTTTCTGTTATTTCAAAGGGACCAATTTTTAATTCATCTAGTTTATTCCTGTTCAATTTGTTGCCATTTTCTATATATACTGTATCTCCTGTGTTAAATTCCCAATGTTTTCTTGATTTATCAAATATTTTCTTGTTGTATTCATGAGACTTTTTTGTTCTTTCTAAGGCTAATTTACTGTCATTCATCCAGTTTTCTTTATTGTTTCTTTTTTTTAATTCTTCAGGTAAAATGCTAGTATCTGTGCCATCCAATAAATACTTGGGTGGAAAACCGGTTACTGTATGTTCTGTTTCATTATATTTATCCACACATTCTTTAGCGACTGTTGTCCAGGCTCTTTTCTTCCCTTTTTCGTTCATTTTACATCTGATTTTATTGACTAGAGTTTGATTTAGTCTCTCATTTAAACCATTGGAAAAGGGTGCATTAACTGCTGTAAATATCAATCGAACCTCCTTTTCCCTTAGGAAATCTTTGAATTCTCTTGAGTTGATTCCTGGGTATTGATCTGTAAGTATTATACCTATTTTCTCTGTTTCCAGCACATTATTTACTAACTTGATGAAGTCAGTGGCACTCTGAGTTTTTGATGTTGAAATGAATGCATATCTTGTGAAGTGGTCAATAAGCAGGTGGAGGTATCTTTTTGTTGATCGTTGTCCTCCAAAACCTCCAATAGTGTCGATTGACATTATTTCGAATGGTTTTGTTGCTGGCCCTAGTTGTGACATTAGCCCATATTTTTCTTGCCCTCTGGATTTGTTTTTAATACATATTTCACAGGTTTTACATACTTTTTTTATATTTGCAGTTATATTTTTTGCTGTGTAATAAGGGCATACCCTATTCATCATTTGTTTAATTCCTATATGGCACCATTCAGAATGTATTTCTTTAATGAATTCTAAACTTAAGTTTTCAGATAAAATTATCTTTTCTTTATTTCTTACTTTTTTATAGAACACTCCATCTTTTTCTATTAATTTTGTTTTGGTGTTTTGTAATATTCTATTTTCCTCTTGATCTTTTTTAATTTCTTGTATTTTTATCAAATTAACTATTTTTAGGATTTCTTCTTTATTTTCAATTGGTTCTAATACCGGGTTTCTGCTCAAACTATCTGCTTCGGTATTATCCTTTCCCGGAATGTATTTAATTTCAAAATTGTATTGTGACAAATAGTAAGTTAATTCACCAAGTTCTTCATCCGTTCTTGCTCTTATGTTTAAATTTTCTAATGGTTTGTGATCTGAAAATACAGTGAATTTTCTTCCAATTAACCAGTATTGCCAATATTTTAATGCCTCTTTGATTGCCAAACACTCTAAATAAATTGCTTTTTTCCTTTTTTGCGGTTCGCTTAATTTTTTTGAAAAGTATGCTACTGGCTTTTCTTTTCCATTGTTTTGTACTTGTTTCAAAACTGCACCAATACCTTCTAGAGATGCATCTGTATAAATTCTTATTGGTAAATCATTATCAAATATTTCTAACACTGGTTGGGAACATAGCAATTTCTTTACTTCTGCAAAGGATTTTTCACACTCTTCCGTCCATAAGAATTTTTCATTTTTCCTTAATAATTTATGCAGTGGATCTAGCAATATCGAGCTTTTTGGTATATACTCGTGATAAAAATTAATTTTTCCTAAAAATTGTCTGATGTTCTTTTGGGTTTTTGGAGTTGGAAAGTTTTTTATTGAAATTAAGTTGTCCTTTATTGGTCTTACTGTATTATGTTGTATTATGTGTCCAAGGTATTTTGCTGATTTTGCTGCAAATGTACATTTTTTAAATTTTAATCGGAAACCTTCATTGACTATTGCTTTTATTACTTTTTCTATATGTTCTATATGTTCTGTGAATGATTTCGAAAAAATTAAGATGTCATCTATATAATTTTCTGAAAAGTCTTTTAAATTGTGCTTTCTTAAGATGTTGGATAAAATTCTTTGGAAAATAGCTGGTGATGTCTTTAAACCATAGGGTAGGCATGTCCATTGGAAGTGCCCTTCTTGTGTGACAAATCCGGTTTTCTGTCTATCTTCAATGCGTAATGGAATTGACCAAAAAGCGGAATTTATATCTAGTGTGGTGAAGTATTTGCAGTTTCTTGTTTGTATTATTAAATCATCTATTAATGGGAATGGTTGAGCTTGTGGTATAACTAGTTTGTTCAATTCACGAAAATCTATACATAATCTTGATCGCTTGTTTTCATCTCTTTTGAATGCTAAGGTTACGGGGGCTGCGAATGGACTATAGGACTCTTCAATTAGATCATTTTGTAATAATTTTGCCACCTGATCTTCTATTTCCTTCTTATCTGCTATAGTGCATCTATAAGGCCTTTTGCTGCAGAATCTGTCCACCAGTAAGTCAATTCTAGCTTCGTAATCCTTAACCGTGCCCACATCATATTTGTTCCTGGCAAATACTGTACTGTACTTTTCTATCAGTCTTTCTATCGTAATCTTTCTCATATTATCTAAGTGATCTAATTTTATTTTGAACCCGTCTTCTTCGATATGTTCATTAAAATTCACTTTAACTTCTTCATTTTTTTCTTTCTTTTTCTCAGTATTTCCTGTTTCATCTTCTTTCTTCTGTAATATTTGTAGATTCTCATTTTGAATTAATCTAAATTTTTTGATAATATCTAATCCTATAAGAAAATCTTCAAAATCATCTCTCTCTACAATGAACACATCAACATATTTTTCTATCTCAAAAATTTTCACTTTTATGGTTACTAAACCTTTTGTTTGTGTCACACCATTGACTGTTTTTAAATATATCTTATTAACATCTTCTGTTTTTTTCTTTATCTTAATTAATTTTGTATTTATTAGAGAGACTTGGGATCCTGGATCATATGTCCCATTTACCTGTAACTTCACTTCTAATAATATTTTTACTTTAATCAATGGTGTGATTATTCGTTTTTTTGTTCTGTATTTAGATCTACTTCTAATACTGAGTTGCTTCCCAGTATTCTAGTTTCTTATTTGTCTCTCTTTTTAAACCAGCATGAAGCTTCTGGATGATATCTGATGCCTTTGTTTAATTGTTCACAATTATTGCATGGCCTTTTTTCTTGAAATTTATTTTTACTAAAAAGTTTTTCATCTTTCTTTTTCATAAAATTATTTTTGTTCGCTAGACCCTCACATTTTCTAATTTCATGAAGTAATTTGGTCGAATTCTCACATTTTTCCTTATCTAACTTATTTCTAATGAACTCAGGTAAGCCTGCAGCTATAAGCATCACTAAAGTCTGTGAACTAATATTCTCATCCATATCTAACAATAATTTCTCTTTTTTCATGGCGTATTCCATCAGTAGACCTTCTTTAAACCTATATGATATAGCATGCATTCCTGTACTCCATCCTTGGTCTTCAAAAGTTTCCAAAAATTTTTCTTTCCACTCAGGCCACACAGAGTCCATTGTTAATATTGTTAGGGTTGCTGAGTACCAGTCTAAGCATGACTTTTCCAAAAACAACCTTAATATCTCAATCATATTACTGTCTGCATTGATTCCACATCTTCTACATTCTTTCTCAAACATCTCTAGCCACTGTTTAGCATTTGAGTGTTTACATGTAAACTTCTCAACCATGAACTTCTCTGCTATATGTTTTAAATTTAGCTCATTCTCTTTATTTTGTGTGGATTCAACCATCTTATCTTTATTCACTACTTGTTCTAAATATAAATTATCAAACATTACATTACCTTCTTCATCAAAATATATTGTTTTCATTTTCTCGGTTAATGTAATCCACACACTCTTCTGTTGACCTCTTTGAGTAAAACTGTTCCTCAATCTTTTATAAATAAGTGTCTTAGTCAATTCTTCATGATCACTCATAAAGCTTTTCTCTAGGGGCAACACATATTCTTCATTTTCCTCTGTCTTAATTGTGGTAATTGAGAGAACATTTGTCTTCTTATCCTTCGGTGATCCCACAAAGTTAATGGTGAATTGCAGTCTTTTCGCCATTGTAACTCCTATTGTCGTTTTGTAAGACAATTATTGAAGGTGGGGTGAATAAACTGAAATCAGTTTCTCTGTAAACAAAGTTAGCAATTTTATTCACTATATATTATATTATAACAATTATTAATATTGATTTACACAATCTTACCTGTAAACAAAGAAACGACAATTACAGTTTCTAACTATCAATTCTCTATTTACACTATTTTATTTTACACACTATTATATGTTCTGTTATCTCACATAACCTTCTCTATCTGATAACTGATGCTCCATCTGGTGGGGGCCAGTGGAAGCAGCACGGCAAATTCAAATGAAAGAGAGATCACTTTCATTACATATATATGTGAAAAAACTGATCTTCCGAGACTGATCTTATAATATATTATATATAAATTTGACCAGAAATCTACAGACAAATAAATTAAACTTACTCGGAAGATCAGTTTTTCACCATGTTCTAAACAAAAGATTTTTGTTTAACGTTTAAATCATTTTTTAATTAATTATTAGATAATTAGTAAACTTGAAGGGAGAGGCTCTACTTACAAATGGGACGTCGTGTTTCGTCTGCCTTTGTAGCGGTGTATAATATTATACAATATATTGTATATAATATATATAATAACCCAATCGATCTGAAACGCAAAGAAGAAAGAGTGAAGAATAGAAATCGAATAATTTGCTGAAAAGGTGATAAATGTTTTTTAAGAAACTCACGCCAACACCACGAGAACTTCTAAAACTTATTTCTTCATTTTTTTGTTTGTTTGTGATTGTTTGAAAATTACAATTTATTTCATAAGTGATTTAAAAAAAAATACTGAGATCAAATTATTCCATGAATCTCCTTATATATTTAGCATATCTAGGGCATTAATTAAAACAAGAGCCCTGTTTATCAGGTGCGGCCCATGGACAATTCGTCTAGGATTTTTTTAAAAAGTTTGTCGGTAAGTCCTAAAGGAGTAGGGGCGGTAACAACATGCAGTACTGTTCCTGTTGGTCTACCGGTGCATCTGATCCGGGCTGCAAAGAAGAAAGAAAGCCCATCCTCTGATGTTTTATGAAGACCTATAGACACGTGTATTCACACTTTTCACTTAGAATTCCAACTTCTCCATCTCTCCATATTGGACCGACCTGGCTTTCTATGTTACAGTAGGTACCTATGCATCAGTAACATAGATTTGAATAGAATCAGAGTGCCTGATCAGTTCAAGTGTAGTGCTCCGTGGCGTGAAAGTGATTCCATAGGTACCTTTAAGAACTCTTCACCCCGTCTGTGGCCCTTATACTAGTAAAATGAGCAAGTGGACATTTAAACACGAGTGTTCACCAGCGATTGGAAAGAACGCTTTCTGATTACGGATGCAAACGTATTAAAACCTTTTTGACCTATGGTGGAAACATTTCAGCCCCTTAAAAAATACCATTTGGAGAAATACTTAATTAATAATCATTCTGATTTTTATTCCAAGTATCCGAATAGTTCAGTCTTGAGATTGGATTTCATAGAAATTTTTGGAAAACAAACAAACCATCCCAAAATTTGTAAACTACTGGACTTAATAGCTATTCGCTAGATGAGTTCGCAGGTAATTTCTAAGCTGTGTTGAGTTGCAAATTTTTATCTTTCAATTCTGACGAAAGTTGTGACAGGAAATCATCTGCTCAGCTGTGAGTTACTTATTACGTATGGTCCGAGAGAGTACGAGAATCCTGAAACATCTGAAGAACTCCTAGACTCCCGCCAACTATGAACAACAACTACAGGTGAAGATGTGTTTGAAGAGCTAAAAATCACTGTTGAAGGAAAAAACTAGAACTGGCAAAAATTAGACAGCAATCGCCCTGATGGGGCTCCTGCCAGGGTTGGTAAAAATAAAGGATTGCACTATTCAAAATTACCTCTTCTAAAACATCGCTTCATCATTCACAATGAAGTGCTGTGGGCCAAGGAACTGGAATTATTTTCTGTCCAAAACCAGTTTTCGACTTTATCAACAAAATACAGGGCCGTGTCTTATATCGCTGGAAATTCCGGAAAATTTTCGAAAAGACATTGAGGAACATGCTGAACTAGTTCTCCAATTCAATGTTTGTTAGCTCTCAATAGGAAAATCTTTGGAAAGGATTATCTCCGGATTATCTGGATCTTTGGACATTCTTAAAAAAGGGAGAGTTCCATTTGTTATGAGATTTAGCTCTGCGATATGCTTGTCGTTATGTTTCGACATATTGAGCCATCCTTCTCGAAGATGAACTTTATAAAAGAAGACAACGGGATCTCATTGAAAAATTTACCTAGATTAGCAACGACAGCGGAGTCTCCCAACATTGAGCAGTTGGTAAATAAAAAACAATTACGAGCTCCACATTGAGCAGTTGGTAAATAAAAAACAATTACGAGCTCCACATTGAGCAGTTGGTAAATAAAAAACAATTACGAGCTCCACATTGAGCTGTAGCCAGGGTATGATTTGATTGAAGAAACTTTTGTTCGTTCGCGTTTTTGTTACTTTCGTTTCCAGGTGCTATTCCTCATGACTAATTCCTTGAATATTAAGTTGTTTTCATCACGTTTTTTGTTAATTAAATAAAATAAAACAAATAGGTACCTACTGTGTACCTAACATTGTGGTTCTATTCCTATTGTATTGAATATGCATAGAAAATATAAGTTGTTCAATGATTATCACAAATCACCAATTACGTACCATTAATCAGAACATTTAGATTGTTAATTTGATACTCTACTCAAAATATTAAAATCTTTAGTACAAAATAAATAATTAATCATATTTTATGAAGATGACCATCATTTTTAAGTCACCCTTATAACCACCATTGGGACCACCGGGTGAAATTTAATTTCTCTAGCTTTAACAGGGACTGTTAATAGCTGAACTAAAAAACCTATTAAAACCGGTTCTTGTATTGTTGGTTAACATTTATCCTATCCCTAACCATGAACAAAATCACAAATTTAAGTAACTTGAACTAGAACTTGAAGGTTGTCAAATCGAGACCGACTTTTTCACGTTTAGTCATCTTCTTTCACACTTCTTGCTACTGTTTTTTAATCATCAGATTTTTCAAATTAGATATTTTTTATTATAACTTTAAATTTTAGATCAATTGAATAATTTGTACATATTTAATTAAAAGTAGAGCCTCTCCCTTTCCGTTTAGCAATTAGTCTATGATATATTAAAGAAGGAATATTGCGAAGCTGCTGATGGCTGGATTTACTAATATCACTGATTAGGGAGGTAAGTAAGTTGTTTGAGCCGGTGAGACCTAGACCCACTGACTGCTGCCTAGACCTCTGGGTCGGACGAGGTCAAGGCACAAGTCCGAGCAGAAGACTACCGGGTCATGGAGGCCTACAGTAGAGTGTCTATCATGAATAATTATCACATATCGAAGGTGAAGAGGTTTGCTGGCTCACATATGTCGACCAAAGGCAACTATCGCATCCAAGCAATAATGACCCTAGGTGTTCACGTGAGCTGAATAAAAAAACGTCCAAGTCAATTTCGATGCATCACACATTAAGGATTTCGTTAACAATCCCAATGACTTTTTGTGATAATTGTCCACAACAGCCCCAACACATAAAAACTCAGAAGAAGTTCAGACCTTGAACTAGTCTACTAAGTGTGATAGGAAAATATTAATTTTCTAATTAAACGTTATTGGTTAATAATTGAAGTTTCCTTTTTTATCATGAGGTTAGTTCTATTTTTAGAATCTTTAGGGGATCCCGTAAAACTTGAGATTGCAAAGAAATTGCGATACACCTGTGATGATAGTTTTAATACGACATTAAACACATATAAACTACAATCGGACGTTGAGATCTTTAATTTGATATCCTACTAAATATAATAAAGCAATATTATTTTATTACTATTATTATAGTTTGAAAAAAATATATACAGAACGATGATATCTTTGATTTATATCCTACTAACATTTATATAAAATATACACAGCTCCACAAAAAAAGTGGTGCACTTAAAAAAATTCAAACATTTACTTCCTGATAAAATTATTTCGGCTTTCAATTATTTTGTATTATGTGTTAAACGTTTTCAGTAATAAGGGGGCTATAAATATAAAGAAAAACCCCAATAAATACCAAAAAAATTATACAGAAATCCCTGACAACGGAAAAAAAAATTCTTCTCATTAATTAAAAAAAATTTACGGTTTAGTACCGGATAATTCCTCCTCTGGCTTGAATCACAGCTTCAAGTCTTTAAGACATCCTTCTAATCATGTTTGCTCCAACCTCTTGATTAATATCCTCCCACTTCTCTACTAAAGAACTAAAAAGGTAAAGAGGGGGTTGACCTGCCTTCTTAGACGTCTGACAAGCTCTTCCCATGTGTTCTCTATAGGTTCCAGGCTACAAGCTGGCCTCCTCCTCTCCCGTATACCCATAAATCATTAAGGTATACTAAACAAACCTTGACACGTGTGGTCACGCATTATCCTGCATGAAAATGAAATTATCACCAATAAATGGTGCAAAAGGGAACACGTACTCGGGGATAATTTCCCTCATATACAAATTGCTATTAAGAGAAGGCATGTGGAGCTCTGTGTTTTCCCTCGAAGAAATTTCACACCACATCACTGACCTTATAGACATACTTCTGATCAAGTTTGCTGTAATCCCATCTTTCATATCCTCCCACGTCTCCACTAAAGAAGTTCTTAACTTAAAAGTTAAAGAGGGAGTTGACCTGCCTTCTTAGACGTCTGACAAGCTCGTCCCACGAATTGAAATCTACCAGTGAGTGACATTTCATCAGAACTTCGGTAAACTCTAGTCCGTCTGTCTGGTGCATACTTAAAAAAAGCGTGACTTATCTGAAAACAGCACGTTGCTCCATTCCTTTTCAGTCCCCATAAGGTGTTCCCAAGCAAATTTCAAACAAACTATACGAGATTCTCTAGTCAACAATGGCCCTGTGCTGGTCTCAAAGGGGTCAAATCCACTTATTACTAATCCTCGAGTTGTACGAAGAAGTTGAGCAATCTCAGAAGCAGTATAACACCGATTCTGGAACGTGCGTTGTACGATCAACCGGACATCTCTTGGCTCTGTCACTTACGGACGACGCAACATTTATGGTCGTTGCAGTTGACATGTTCTAAGTGAACAAGAACATCTATTATGTCTGGATTAATGGCCTTTGCGGTTCCCATGTTCTAAATGAACAAAACATCCAATCTGCGATAATTACCAGAAACACCCAGTCTTCGATAATTACCAGAAACACCCAGCCTGCGATAATTACCAAAAACACCCAGTTTGTCCTCATCAATAACCTTGGTGGTTGACATGTCCCCAATAAACAAAACATTCAGTCTATTGGCGTTAATAACCTTGGCAATTGACATGTCCAAAATGAACCAAACATCCAGCCTACGATAATTACCAAAAACACCCAGTTTGTCAGCATCAATGACCTTGGTGGTTGACATGTCCTAATTGAACAAAACATCCAGTCTGCCGTAATTACCAAAACCACCCAGTTTCTCCGCATCAATGACTTTGGTGGTTGACATGCCCCCAATGAACAAAACATTCAGTCTGTTGGCGTTAATAACCTTGGTTATTGACATGTCAAAAATGAACCAAACATCCTGTTTGTCCGCATCAATGACCTTGGTGGTTAACATGTCCTAAATGAACAAAAACATTCACTCTATCTGCATTAATGACCCGAATAAAGAGATATGATATCCGGTTATAGGTAGCTAAATCCAGAGCTAGATGATCGTTGAATCGAGATAAATATAATCATTGTACTTAGCTGAAACCATAAAAATGAAATGAATTGGTTGGATATCAGTAGCTAGAACCAGAGCTACAAGCTCTTAGGATATAAGAAGATAAAACCAGTATAATATCCATAGTCAGTATATAAGTAAATGAAACCACCATACGAATGAGGTTGATTATCCAGATGGTAGTAGTTGAAATCATCAAATCAATTAACCATATATAGCTATCTGCAGTGGTATAATACGAAAATGAGATATGACAGCCGGATATAAGTTTAAATCCATGATGAAATATCGTTGGATAAAACTAGAATAATTATACCAACAGATATAAGCAGCTGAAACCAGAAATAAGTAGTTGTACATTGCAAAAGAACATTTTCGTTAAAATGCCGACTCTATGGTGAAGCGACCTATTCAATTAAATGTTGATGGGAATACAAGTCGGAAGAGCAAGGGTCAACCGAGAAAAAGAGACTACTTCAATATTTTATTGTATTCTGGCTTGGAGTAGAAGAACAAGGTTGCTGCGAATTAGAAGTACAAGTCATGCGGTAACAGCTTCCCCCAGTCATTTTGCAACTATAATTCCTGGTATGTAAAACTTTACCGACTAATTTCTTTATAATTACCAACTCAATTCTGTGCATGCGCTATTGTTATAACCATGAATTACTATCGATCTCCATATCAACACCGATTATTACCGTTCATTGACCTTATTTCAGCTTTAAAACTGTCTCAACAGACAATTTACGTGAGCTGTTCACGAGGGATTCCTTAATAAGTTAGTTGATTACAGACTATACCTATTCAGTGTATCTTATAGACAATATCAAACAGAGAAGCCGTCCATATTGGGTCAGTTTTTGCTATATTTACAGGGCCACCGAGAACACACGGCAATAGGCTACACCATCATCCCGGTGCCCGCCGTCTTAGATCCACGTATTCATGAATTTATGACGTCAGTGAGAGTGGAGGGTGGAGCTAGTGGGGGAAACAGCCGAAGGTGGGGACCCATCCCCACCACAGCTGGTCTCCAATATAAGAAACCAGACTAGACAAAATTAGCATAACGGACCGTCACTTGTAACACTACTCTCTCCTCTCTCTCTCTCTGCACTGGCACTTGCTGCTCTACTTGAACCATGGTCTTCTCATTCAACCACCTCTGCATCTCTCTCTCCTAACCTCGCTATGTTTTAGTCCGGCGTTGTCAGACCCCACACCTTCCTAGTGGGAATCTCTGCCTTCGTCTCGCTAAAACTAGCATCTCCTTGGGAGAGACCTCTCCCTCGCGGACTACGGTTGCCGTGGCCCTACAACTTTTACCTAGTAGCGTCTCCCACGGCAATCCAGTCTGCTTCTCTCTGGTTCACACTCGCCTTGTGGATCCGGGCGGTTTTCGCCTACCCTTAGATACCGAGTAAGAATTCGTTGTCATTCCAAGACCACATAAACTACCTATAAACCTATCCTGTACCTCTTCTCCTGAACATTGTGCTTTGTTGGGGCACACACCTTCTTAAGTTCTTAAGGAGTCAGATCAAAACGAATTAGGCTGCCCACCGACTAGACCCGCAGCGAGGGCGAAAGACCACAGGTCCGCCCGCCTTATCTCTTTCTTGGCGCTCGCCAGATGGCGCCTAAGAGGTTGCAGCGACCCTAGCCCGTGGCGGTCGTCTCCTCCCCACTTTGGGGATACTCAGTTATCTGAGCCTGACATCAACAATTGATGTCACCAAATAAAAAACGCTCAAGGTCTCTGGGGCAACTCCTACTTCATCGCCAAATAAGAGAAAACCACGCCGTTCTAACCACCGGAATGTGCTAATAAATTCGTCGCCTGCAGCTAGTTCAATGGAAGACTTGCCACCGAAAGCAACCACTTCTAAAGAGACAGAGGAGACCGTTGACGAGACTCCTTTCTTCACGCGTAATATATTCGAGGTGCAGAAAAATCCTGAAGTAGAGGACATAGAAGCTATCCACACACCTAAACAGCCCAAACCGCTATTGAACTAAACAGTCAATATTTGTCCAAAATATTAAAAATTTTAAATTGCTGTTCTCTCTATTGACCAAAATTATAGATACTGGCAAATTCTCATGTCTTAATCGGTCTCGAGACACTAAAATTTTTCCTGACATCCCCTATACGTATACGGACCCATAATATAATATTTAGAAGATACAAAGGCTGAGTTTCATATTTATCAGCTGAAGCAAGATAGGGTACGGGTGGTGATCAGAAACCTGCCATCCCGCTACACCAGCGGACAAATAGAGGATGAGCTCACAGCTCGGGGATTCAAGTTCGTCAAATAACGAACGTGTTGCGTGAGGATAAGAAACAAGAGGAAGCGATAAAAACACTACTCCCCCTGTTCTTTGTTTTATCTCGAGCGAACATCTGGAGAAGGGAAAATCTACGAATTAACTCACGTGTATTATACTAGAATTGTGTTGCACAAAAGTCAAAAAACAATAACCCAAACGTGACATTGTTACCATCCCTGCCCCCTGGTGTGTAACGTGCAGTAGACAACCCAAGAGCGAATTGTGCAAGAAGCCTTTGAAATCGCCTACAGTATGCGTTCGCTGCCAACAAAGCCCTCCGGCTAACTATAAAGGCTGTGAGGCTTATAGAGTACTAAAGTTCGGGAACGAACAACGCACTCCACCAGAAGAAGAGAAACAGCCCACAGGTAGCTCAAGAAGCCAGAAATTTGAGGCCTTCCGCCACTTTTGCCAATCCAGTTTGGAATTGAGAGCAGTCACAGGCACTGCCCACTCCTCGTCCGCAGCTTTATCTTCCCCAGCATTCCATTCTTCCCGGCAACCAGCAAACCCAATCCCATCCTCAACCACAAACTTCGCTCATTTACCTTCTTACAAATCCTGTATCCTTCCTTATCCCCGTAAAACAAAATCAATAAGGGCATCCTTCCAACTCCTCATCTAAACTCCTTTGGAATGCGTGTTTTTACCCACACTAACGAACTGACAGCTATACTTCATGACAATAACAAAGCTTAGACGTAGGTCTAATAGCGATATATTGCCCTCCTAATAAACCCATATCTCGTTCCCAATTTATCTCTCTTCCACACTCCATCGGACATCGTTTCCTTGTAAGTGGAGAATTAAATGCTGAGCACCAACATTAGGGATCAAGATCCACAAATACACTAGGTCGTGCTTTGGTGTCACATGTGTGGTGCACTCACACGGAAATATAGCACCACTATCTCTCCTGACTAAGCTACATATTCGCCGTGTGAGCCCATCCGAAATCCTGATCTCATAGACTTCTTCTTTTACCATAGTTTAGTATATTTAGTTTAGTAGTTTAGTAGCTATCAACCACTGATCAATTCCACGTTTACTCCTTGGTCGGCCTGAATGTAGCTTGGGACATTGTATGTTGCCGCTTCTTATTGAACAGCTACTGTGTTATTAACTCTCATTTTAAGGTAGTTGTGTACAGTAAACATTGCGGTAACTAACTAACTTTTTGCGATCACTTTCACGATAGCTATCAACCACGGATTAATTCCACGTTTAATCCTTGGTCGGCCTAAATTTAGCTTCAGACATTATATGTTGCCGCTTTTTAGTGAAAAGCTCCTGTGTTATTCACTCTCATTTTATCGTGGTTGGGTACAGAAAACATTGTGATAACTAACCTTTGCGATCATTTTCACGACAACTATCAACCCCAGTTTAATTCCACGTATACTCCTTGGTTGGCCTGAATTTAGCTTCGGACATTGTATGTTGCCACTTCATAGTGCACAGCTACTGTGTTATTAACTCTCGTTTTAACGTAGTTAAGTACATTAAACATTGCGATAATTATAACTAACTAACTAATTACTAAATAACTAACTAATTGCGATCACTTTTAGAACAGCTATCAACAACGGATTAATTCCACGTTTAATCCTTGGTCGGCCTAAATTTAGCTTCGGAGATTGAATGTTGCCGCTTCTTATTCAACAGCTCCTTTATTATACACTGTTATTTTAAGGCAGTTTGGTACAGAAAACTTTGCAATAACTAACTATTTGCGATCACTTTCACGATAGCTATCAACCACGGATTGATTCCACGTTTAATCCTTGGTCCTTCTTAGTGAACAGCTACTGTGTTATTCACTCTCGTTTTAAAGTAGTTAGGAACAGAAAACCTTGCAATAACTAACTATTTGCGATCACTTTCACGATAGCTATCAACCACGGATTAATTCCACGTTTAATCCCTGGGCGGCCTTAATTTAGCTTCGGACATTGTATGTTGCCGCTTCTTAGTGTGCAGCTCATGTGTTATTTACTCTTCTTTTAGGGTTGTTGGGTACAGAATATCTTGCAATATTTAGCTAACTATTTGCGATCACTTTCACGATAGCTATCAACAACGGAATAATTCCACGTTTACACCATAGTGGGCTTTAATTTAGCTTGATACGATGTATTTGACCGCTTCTTAGTGCAAAGCTACTGGGCTATTCACTCTCGTTCAAAAGTAGTTATGTACGGTAAACATTGCGATATCTAACTAACTAACAACGGTCACTTTCACGACAGCTATCAGCCACAGATTAAATTCACGTTTAATCCTTGGTCGACTTAAATTTAGCTTCGGAGATTGAATGTTGCTGCTCCTTATTCAACAGCTCCTTTATCATCCACTGTTATTTTAAGGTAGTTTGGTACAAAAAACTTTGCAATAACTAACTATTTGCGATCACTTTCACGATTGCTAACAACCATGGATTGAGTCCACGTTAAATCCTTGGTTGGCCTAAATTTAGTATTGGACATTATATGTTGCCGCTTCTTATTCAACAGATCCTTTATTATTCACTGTTATTTTAAGGTAGTGTGGTACAGAAAACTTTGCAATAACTAACATTTTGCGATCACTTTCACGATAGCTATCAACCACGGATTGATTCCACGTTTGATCTTTGGTCGGCCTAAATTTAGCTTTGGACATTGTATGTTGCCGCTTCTTAGTGAACAGCTCCGGTGTTATTCACTCTTGTTTTAGGGTTGTTGGATACAGAAAATCTTGCAATAACTTTCACGATAGCTATCAACCACGGATTAATTCCACGTTTAATCCTTGGTCGGCCTAAATTTAGCTTCGGACATTATATGTTGCCACTTCTTAGTAAACAGGTACTGTGTTATTCACTCTCGGTTTAAGGTAGTTGGGTACAGAAAACATTTTGATGACTAACTAACTATTTGCGATCACTTTCACGATAGCTATCAACCACGGATTGATTCCACGTTTAATCCTTGGTCCTTCTTAGTGAACAGCTACTGTGTTATTCACTCTCGTTTTAAAGTAGTTAGGAACAGAAAACCTTGCAATAACTAACTATTTGCGATCACTTTCACGATAGCTATCAACCACGGATTAATTCCACGTTTAATCCCTGGGCGGCCTTAATTTAGCTTCGGACATTGTATGTTGCCGCTTCTTAGTGTGCAGCTCATGTGTTATTTACTCTTCTTTTAGGGTTGTTGGGTACAGAATATCTTGCAATATTTAGCTAACTATTTGCGATCACTTTCACGATAGCTATCAACAACGGAATAATTCCACGTTTACACCATAGTGGGCTTTAATTTAGCTTGATACGATGTATTTGACCGCTTCTTAGTGCAAAGCTACTGGGCTATTCACTCTCGTTCAAAAGTAGTTATGTACGGTAAACATTGCGATATCTAACTAACTAACAACGGTCACTTTCACGACAGCTATCAGCCACAGATTAAATTCACGTTTAATCCTTGGTCGACTTAAATTTAGCTTCGGAGATTGAATGTTGCTGCTCCTTATTCAACAGCTCCTTTATCATCCACTGTTATTTTAAGGTAGTTTGGTACAAAAAACTTTGCAATAACTAACTATTTGCGATCACTTTCACGATTGCTAACAACCATGGATTGAGTCCACGTTAAATCCTTGGTTGGCCTAAATTTAGTATTGGACATTATATGTTGCCGCTTCTTATTCAACAGATCCTTTATTATTCACTGTTATTTTAAGGTAGTGTGGTACAGAAAACTTTGCAATAACTAACATTTTGCGATCACTTTCACGATAGCTATCAACCACGGATTGATTCCACGTTTGATCTTTGGTCGGCCTAAATTTAGCTTTGGACATTGTATGTTGCCGCTTCTTAGTGAACAGCTCCGGTGTTATTCACTCTTGTTTTAGGGTTGTTGGATACAGAAAATCTTGCAATAACTTTCACGATAGCTATCAACCACGGATTAATTCCACGTTTAATCCTTGGTCGGCCTAAATTTAGCTTCGGACATTATATGTTGCCACTTCTTAGTAAACAGGTACTGTGTTATTCACTCTCGGTTTAAGGTAGTTGGGTACAGAAAACATTTTGATGACTAACTAACTATTTGCGATCACTTTCACGATAGCTATCAACCACGGATTAATTCCACGTTTAACCCTTGGTCGGCCTAAATTTAGCTTCGGACAATATATGTAGCCGCTTTTTAGTGAACAGCTCCAGTGTTATTCACTCTTGTTTTAGGGTCGTTGAATACAGAAAATCTTGCAATAACTAACTAGCTATTTGCAATCACTTTCACGATAGCTATCAACCACGGATTAATTCCACGTTTACACCATAGTGGGCCTTTATTTAGCTTCATAAGCTTCTAAGTATACAGCTACCGTGTTATTAACTCTCGTTTTAACGTAGTTAAGTACATTAAAGATTGCGATAATTAACTAACTAATTGCGATCACTTTTACGACAGCTATCAACAACGGATTAATTCCACATTTAATCCTCGGTCAGCCTAAATTTAGCTTCGGAGATTGAATGTTGCCGCTTCTTATTCAACAGCTCCTTTATTATACACTGTTTTTTTAAGGCAGTTTGGTACAGAAAACTTTGCAATAACTAACTATTTGCGATCACTTTCACGATAGCTAACAACCACGGATTGATCCACGTTTGATCTTTGGTCGGCCTAAATTTAGCTTCGGACATTGTATGTTGCCGCTTCGTAGTGAACAGCTCCTGTGTTATTCACTCTCGTTTTAAAGTTGTTGGGTACAGAAAACCTTGCAATAACTAACCAGCTATTTGCAATGACTTTCACGATAGCTATCGACCACGGAAAAATTCCTCGTTTACACCATAGTGGACCTGAATTCAGCTTCATACGTTGTATGCTGCCGCTTCTTAGTAAACAGCTACAGTGTTATTTACTCTCATTTTATGGTATTTGGGCACAGATAACATTGCGATATCTAACTAACTAACTACGTTCATTTTCACGACAGCTATCAGCCACAGATTAAATCCACGTTTAATCCTTTGTCGGCCTAAATTTAGCTTCGGAGATTGAATGTTGCCGCTTCTTATTCAACAGCTCCTTTATTATTCACTGTTATTTTAAGGTAGTTGGGTACAGAAAACTTTGCAATAACTAACTATTTACGATCACTTTCACGATAGCTATCAACCACGGATTAATTCCACTTTTAATCCTTGGTCGGCCTAAATTTAGCTTCGGACATTGTATGTTGCCGCTTCTTATTAAACATATACTGTGTTATTCACTCTGGTTTTATAATAGTTGGGTAAAGAAAACATTGTGATATCTAACTAACTATTTGCGATCTTTTTCACGATAGCTATCAACAACGGAATTATTCCTCGTTTACACCATAGTGGACCTGAATTCAGCTTCATACGTTGTATGCTGCCGCTTCTTAGTAAACATCTACAGTGTTATTTACTCTCATTTTATGGTATTTGGGCACAGAAAACATTGCGATATCTAACTAACTAACTACGATCACTTTCACGACAGCTATCAGCCACGGATTAAATTCACGTTTAATCCTTGGTCGGCCTATATTAAGCTTCGGACATTATATGTTGCCGCTTCTTAGTGAACAGCTACTGTGTTATTCACTCTCGTTTTAAAGTAGTTTGGTACAGAAAACTTTGCAATAACTAACTATTCGTGATCACTTTCACGATAGCTATCAACCACGGATTGATTCCACGTTTGATCTTTGGTCGGCCTAAATTTAGCTTCGGACATTGTATGTTGCCGCTTCTTAGTGAACAGCTCCTGTGTTTTTCACTCTCGTTTTAAAGTAGTTGGGTACAGAAAACCTTGCAATAACTAACCAGCTATTTGCAATGACTTTCACGATAGCTATCGACCACGGAAAAATTCCTCGTTTACACCATAGTGGACCTGAATTCAGCTTCATACGTTGTATGCTGCCGCTTCTTAGTAAACATCTACAGTGTTATTTACTCTCATTTTATGGTATTTGGGCACAGATAACATTGCGATATCTAACTAACTAACTACGATCATTTTCACGACAGCTATCAGCCACTGATTAAATTCACGTTTAATCCTTGGTTGGCCTAAATTAAGCTTCGGACATTGAATGTTGCCGCTTCTTAGTCAACAGTTTCTTATTTATTCACTGTTATTTTAAGGTAGTTTGGTACAGAAAACTTTGCAATAACTAACTATTCGTGATCACTTTTACGATAGCTATCAACCACGGATTGATTCCACGTTTGATCTTTGGTCGGCCTAAATTTAGCTTCGGACATTATATGTTGCCGCTTTTTAGTGAACAGATTTTGTGTTATTCACTCTTGTTTTAGGGTTGTTGGGTTCAGAAAATCTGGCAATAACTAACTAACTATTTGCGATCACTTTCACGATAGCTATCAACAACGGAATAATTCCACGTTTACACCATAGTGATAGTGGGCCTTTATTTAGCTTCATAAGCTTCTTAGTGCACAGCTACTTTGTTATTCACTCTCGTTTTAACGTAGCTAAGTACATTAAACATTGCGATAATTAACTAACTAATTGCGATCATTGTTACGACAGCTATCAACAACGGATTAATTCCACGTTTAATCCTTGGTCGGCCTAAATTTAGCTTCGGAGATTGAATGTTGCCGCTTCTTATTCAACAGCTCCTTTATTATTCACAGTTATTTTAAGGTAGTTGGGTACAGAAAACCTTGCAATAACTAACTATTTGCGATCACTTTCACGATAGCTATCAACCACAGATTAATTCCACCTTTAATCCTTTGTCGGCCTGAATTCAGCTTCATACGTTGTATGCTGCCGCTTCTTAGTAAACATCTACAGTGTTATTTACTCTCATTTTATGGTATTTGGGCACAGAAAACATTGCGATATCTAACTAACTAACTACGATCACTTTCACGACAGCTATCAGCCACGGATTAAATTCACGTTTAATCCTTGGTCGGCCTATATTAAGCTTCGGACATTATATGTTGCCGCTTCTTAGTGAACAGCTACTGTGTTATTCACTCTCGTTTTAAAGTAGTTTGGTACAGAAAACTTTGCAATAACTAACTATTCGTGATCACTTTCACGATAGCTATCAACCACGGATTGATTCCACGTTTGATCTTTGGTCGGCCTAAATTTAGCTTCGGACATTGTATGTTGCCGCTTCTTAGTGAACAGCTCCTGTGTTTTTCACTCTCGTTTTAAAGTAGTTGGGTACAGAAAACCTTGCAATAACTAACCAGCTATTTGCAATGACTTTCACGATAGCTATCGACCACGGAAAAATTCCTCGTTTACACCATAGTGGACCTGAATTCAGCTTCATACGTTGTATGCTGCCGCTTCTTAGTAAACATCTACAGTGTTATTTACTCTCATTTTATGGTATTTGGGCACAGATAACATTGCGATATCTAACTAACTAACTACGATCATTTTCACGACAGCTATCAGCCACTGATTAAATTCACGTTTAATCCTTGGTTGGCCTAAATTAAGCTTCGGACATTGAATGTTGCCGCTTCTTAGTCAACAGTTTCTTATTTATTCACTGTTATTTTAAGGTAGTTTGGTACAGAAAACTTTGCAATAACTAACTATTCGTGATCACTTTTACGATAGCTATCAACCACGGATTGATTCCACGTTTGATCTTTGGTCGGCCTAAATTTAGCTTCGGACATTATATGTTGCCGCTTTTTAGTGAACAGATTTTGTGTTATTCACTCTTGTTTTAGGGTTGTTGGGTTCAGAAAATCTGGCAATAACTAACTAACTATTTGCGATCACTTTCACGATAGCTATCAACAACGGAATAATTCCACGTTTACACCATAGTGATAGTGGGCCTTTATTTAGCTTCATAAGCTTCTTAGTGCACAGCTACTTTGTTATTCACTCTCGTTTTAACGTAGCTAAGTACATTAAACATTGCGATAATTAACTAACTAATTGCGATCACTGTTACGACAGCTATCAACAACGGATTAATTCCACGTTTAATCCTTGGTCGGCCTAAATTTAGCTTCGGAGATTGAATGTTGCCGCTTCTTATTCAACAGCTCCTTTATTATTCACAGTTATTTTAAGGTAGTTGGGTACAGAAAACCTTGCAATAACTAACCAGCTATTTGCAATGACTTTCACGATAGCTATCGACCACGGAAAAATTCCTCGTTTACACCATAGTGGACCTGAATTCAGCTTCATACGTTGTATGCTGCCGCTTCTTAGTAAACAGCTACAGTGTTATTTACTCTCATTTTATGGTATTTGGGCACAGATAACATTGCGATATCTAACTAACTAACTACGATCATTTATACGACAGCTATCAGCCACAGATTAAATTCACGTTTAATCCTTGGTTGGCCTAAATTAAGCTTCGGACATTGAATGTTGCCGCTTCTTAGTCAACAGTTTCTTAATTATTCACTGTTATTTTAAGGTAGTTTGGTACAGAAAACTTTGCAATAACTAACTATTCGTGATCACTTTCACGATAGCTATCAACCACGGATTGATTCCACGTTTGATCTTTGGTCGGCCTAAATTTAGCTTTTGACATTATATGTTGCCGCTTTTTAGTGAACAGATTTTGTGTTATTCACTCTTGTTTTAGGGTTGTTGGGTTCAGAAAATCTGGCAATAACTAACTAACTATTTGCGATCACTTTCACGATAGCTATCAACAACGGAATAATTCCACGTTTACACCATAGTGATAGTGGGCCTTTATTTAGCTTCATAAGCTTCTTAGTGCACAGCTACTGTGTTATTCACTCTCGTTTTAACGTAGTTAAGTACATTAAACATTGCGATAATTAACTAACTAATTGCGATCACTTTTACGACAGCTATCAACAACGGATTAATTCCACGTTTAATCCTTGGTCGGCCTAAATTTAGCTTCGGAAGTTATGGAAGCCGCTGACACACGCACACCGACAGACAACACCCAGCTGACACCTGCACCATCGCCTAAGTCAGCACTCCTTAATCTAATCTGTCATTATATAATCCTTCCTTTCCTCTCACCAGCTCTCATTCATCTCGTTACTGTACCCCTGACGTATTACTTAATCACTTTGTCATATAAGTTGTATTCTTTTGTCTAGTTAATAAACTACTTTTTAAAAAGGCCCCTTTGGTCTTCAACAATTTAACTGGCGCCCGAACAGGGACCTTGGCAGTGTTTATATAACTTCAGAAGAATCTCCCCATTCAGCGATCCCGCGTTTGGCTAGGCTAGACCTGAGAACTTTTCGATTCTTTCCATGAGAAGGCCGATGCTATATTGAACAGGACTTCAGGACTGATCGAGCACTGGTATATTTCAATATACATTCACCGAGGCTCCAAGAACCACAAAATCTGTTATCTAGCGACCAGAGGAAGCCGATAGAAGGCAACATTAACTAGAAGAAGACATCACTTGTATTGGTAAATATATTTTTTGTACACATTTACATGCCCATTACTGACAGACTTAATATAAACCGTAACTTAGAAGAAACCATAAACATGACTTCTAACGATTACAAAATTTCTACTACAGACCTTAAACTGATCCCAGAATTTGACGGAAATCCCAGCCATCTAGTAAGATTTATTAATAAAATAAATTTTGTAGCGAATAACGTCTGCACAACTGACAATCCACATCACGAATATAACGCGAAACAATTGATAGGACATGCAACAAACAAATTAGTAGGACATGCCGAATATTGCGGAAGACGGAACTATAACTCTTTACTAGAACTGATCCAAGAACTCAAACTTAACTTTCGTGACGACAAAACAATACCCCAATCCATAGCAGAAATATATCAAACTAAACCCTTAAGAAACGAACATCCCAATAGCTATGTAGAAAGACTGATATTATTACGAGACGACCTTGAAGGTAGATTATATACGGACGACACAAAAACAGACTTACAAAAACACACAGAAATAAACGTATTTGATGAACAAATAGTTGACCATTGCCAAAGACAACTTGAAACTTCAGTTGACAATTTCCTCCAACACCTACGAATTAAAAATTTGAGGGATTTGAAAAAGGCATTAAAAACCACAGCAGTACGAGTAGTCGAAAGAGCATACGGTAACAAACTAACACACAACGAATCCACACAAAGACGCAGTCAAAACCAACCACCCTCCACTAGCAATTATAAAGGGAGGAATTACGACCCACATTATCACGAGAAAAAACGTGAATTTTATGACAATAATAGACAACAATTTTATGACAATAATAGACAACAATCCCAACAACCAAGACAGTACAATCAAGAACAACCACGTTTTAACAATAACTACCCCCGAGACGAAAACGAAAGACACAATCAATCATGGAAACCCTATGAACAAAGACAATACTTTAACAAACCAAACCCCAGACCGGAACAAAGAGAAAATCAGACCGTATCAATGCGCACAGCCAGCAATCGCGTACACCACACGGAAAATGACAAAGACCAACAAATAACTGAATTACAAGACAGACTACAACAATTAGAATCTCGTTATGAGGATTTTTTAGACGTAGGTCCCAACAACAACGAACCTCCAGACCCGAATACCAATTAAATTACACGGACAGTCTCCCAAAAATAAAAGACAAAAAAGGCAAGACATGGCTAATTGACACTGGAGCTTCTAAAAATTATATCAATCCCCATTCCTTACCCGAGGGAACAAAAATTA
This sequence comes from Acanthosoma haemorrhoidale, assembly GCA_930367205.1. Lineage (NCBI taxonomy): Eukaryota > Metazoa > Arthropoda > Insecta > Hemiptera > Acanthosomatidae > Acanthosoma > Acanthosoma haemorrhoidale. The sequence goes on from OV884009.1 coordinate 117,838,941, forward strand.
ATTCGGAAGACTTTGTAATGAAAACTCCTACAGGCAGAGCCGAAGGCACTCAAAGCGCCATAATCGATCTCTATCCCCTGTTAGGAATTCAAGCAAAGGTAAAAATGCTAATATACCCCTTTAGCAATCGTTTCGATATTTTATTAGGATACGAGACAATGCAAAATTTAAACATAAAAATTAACTGTCAAAATAATGAATTAATAATAAATAAAATAAAATTTAAATTAGAAAACGAAAATTTAGAAGATAATAATAATAGTAATAATAATAGTAATAATAATAAATTAAAAAATAAAAGGGACCAAACATACCCGGAAATAAACAAAAATAAAAGGGACCAAACATACCCGGAAATAAACAAAAATAAAAGGGACCAAACACACCCGGAAAATAATGAAAACAATAAAAATAATAATAACAATAAATCTAATAATAATAAATTTAATAACAATAATAATAATAAATCAAAAGAAAAGAACGAACTATACTATATTGATGACAAACAAACTATTAAACAATTAATTCGAACAGACCATATTGACGTTACACACATTAATGGAAAAACAAATTACGTAGCGGACTTACTATCACGACAAAACGAGAACTTAGAACAAAACACAAATACTAACCATATAGACGGAGATTTTGACGAATTTCTAAACGAACTAGCAATACTCCCGTTAGACGAGAACCCAGACTATGACACACTTATAGAAGAATTAGAAAACATGACTCAAACAGAACAAATAAATGACGCAATTAGTACATGTGGAGCAACTGTTCACTCCCAACGATCATCCAACGAACAAATTTGGATAGTAGACAATGACAAGAATATTAATATAGAGAAACATCAGATAATAATAAAAAAGGGAATAAAAGAAACAAACTTTACTAAACCATTTAACAAAAACAGACATGAAATTAAATTTGACAACTTAGACGACTTAGAATCACTAATCGAACAATTTATTAGACCCAAAATTACTTATGGAATTTACTGTGAACCAGATATCCCATTACTCCAACCATGGTACGATAAAACATTTAAAGACATTTCTAGACTAATACAAGAATCATACCCAACAGTTAAACTAAAAAGATACAAAAACTATGTAACCGATATCTTAGACAAAGAAGGACAAATTGAAATAATTAATGACTACCACATAGGAAAAACATCCCACAGAGGCACAATCGAAACATACGACAAACTTAGAAAATTATACTACTTCCCGTTAATGAAAGAAACAATTAATGACTTTATTAACAATTGTAAGACATGTAAGAAAACTAAATACGAACGCAATCCTATAAAAACAAAGTACATGATAACACCAACACCAAATAGACCGTTCGAAGAATTAATGATAGACACATTACATTTTGACAGAAAATATATCGTAACTATAATTGACACATTCTCGAAAAGACTATTTACACACATGATACCAGCCGTAACTGGAATTAACATATGCGAAGCCATTAAACTTTACTTAACACTATATCCAACACCCGTATCGATAAAAATGGACAACGGCAAAGAATACAAAAATAATTTAGTACTCAACTTCTTACAAACTAACGAAATCGAACCAATTTACGTGACCCCAGGAAATCCTAATTCATTAGGAACACTAAACAGAGCACATAGTACAATCATCGAAATATTACGAACACTTAACGAAAAAGAACTAACAAATACATCATTAAATAACAGACTAATGCTAGCAACAATAGCATACAACAATACCTTAAACTCTAAACTAAACATGACACCGGACGAAATAACATTCGGAATAACAAGAAGACCTAACAAACAAATAGAAATAAAAGAACAATACGTACAAAAATACCATGACGAAAAGAACATAATACATGAACTAATACGGAATAAAATCGTGACAGAAAAAGAAAATAGAACAGAATTATTAAATACAAATCGCGAAGACCCACCTGACATAAATGACGAACAGATATATATAAAAACAACCCATCACCGCAAATACAATAATCCCTACAGACCCGTACTATTGTACAAAGACAGAAACGAAACAAACAAAGCACACGTTAATAGAATCAAAAGACCACGTAAACAACACTTGAGACCGAGACCAAACATTACTGTTTCAGAAGGAGAAGATGGATCCTACTCGGACAGTACTAATCCAGACACTTCTATGGACATTAACATATACTATGACAGTGACTGATATAAGAGATAACCCCGGAGTCCTACATTACACTATAAAAAACGCAAAGGTAATAGAAAATTACTACAGGACATATCATTTTTATGACATTAGCTTACTTGACAAGGAACTAAACAATATACAGAACAATGTACCATCTTATAGGGACCTACCGACATACCCTATAATCAAAAACCTTATCATACAAACACAAAACAAATTAAACCTATTAAAATCACACAACAAACGAACTAAGAGAGGACTAATAAACGGACTTGGAACAGCTCTCAGCTGGCTTACTGGCACCATGACAGCTGATGACAAATCACATTATGACGAAGTAATAAATGAGTTAGGACGGAACAACTATAATATAGAACACAACATAGAACAAGACATAAAACTTAATAAACACGTAATTAAAAACTTTCAAAAGGACATACAATTAATTAATAATAATTTTAAAACAGAACAAGGCAACATAATGAAGATAAACAAGGAAATGACATTCTTTGACATGTACATAATTCTGACACACCTACACAACAAAATAGATGAACTTACATTAACACTGGAACTATGCAAAATTGGCATCACACACTCATCATTAATGTCCCAAATACTACATGACATAAACCAAAATGTAAATCTAGCTTCTAGGAATCCAGAAATCCTGTGGATAATGAGTAAAATTCACTGCACTACTCATAATGAAACACTCCATATCTTTGTAGACCTTCCTAAGGCAACCCTAAATATAAAGACTTATTTACTCATACCTTCGCCTGTAAAAATTAACAACCAATATGTAACTTTAGATATAGACGAAACTATTATAATAAAAAAATTTAATATGTTATATACAACAAATTGTACATTTTTAAACAATGAATATTACTGTAAAAACCTTTTTATTTTAAATAATACTTGTATAAATAATATTATTTCATCTGGAACGATGAATGCATGCAAATATAAATTAGCCAATACTAACATTAGATATATAGATAATATAAACAGTTTTATAACCACTAACCTCTCCAAATTAGACAATTGCCTTACTAATGATACTGTATACCTACCACCCGTTAGCTTACTCACCCTAGATCAAAATGATTGTTATAAAGAACTCCCCAAAATTTCAAGACATATAATAGACTCCACTATAAACAAATTGTACAATAAAATAGATATAGATGTAATCGCAAATATAAGCGAAATAGAAAACCTAAATATAACAGACATAGTTTTAGAACCACTTATATTTAATCAATCCAATACTTATTTTTATTTTTATTTAATTATAGGGGCAGCTATTATAATTGTAATCCTCTACTACCTTAAAAAATGTAAAACTACCAATTCCTTACAAAACCCTACACCAACAGTTGTATACCATCCCGGACAACAAGAGCCTATCAACATTTTGGCAACAAGGGTTTATCACCCAAATAACAGTCCTCATGCACCCGCAGCCATCAACTTAATTTCTTGATGGAACAAGAAACCTAAAGTCGGAAGGAGTTATGGAAGCCGCTGACACACGCACACCGACAGACAACACCCAGCTGACACCTGCACCATCGCCTAAGTCAGCACTCCTTAATCTAATCTGTCATTATATAATCCTTCCTTTCCTCTCACCAGCTCTCATTCATCTCGTTACTGTACCCCTGACGTATTACTTAATCACTTTGTCATATAAGTTGTATTCTTTTGTCTAGTTAATAAACTACTTTTTAAAAAGGCCCCTTTGGTCTTCAACTATTTAACTGGAGATTGAATGTTGCCGCTTCTTATTCAACAGCTCCTTTATTATTCACAGTTATTTTAAGGTAGTTGGGTACAGAAAACCTTGCAATAACTAACTATTTGCGATCACTTTCACGATAGCTATCAACCACAGATTAATTCCACCTTTAATCCTTTGTCGACCTGAATTCAGCTTCATACGTTGTATGCTGCCGCTTCTTAGTAAACATCTACAGTGTTATTTACTCTCATTTTATGGTATTTGGGCACAGAAAACATTGCGATATCTAACTAACTAACTACGATCACTTTCACGACAGCTATCAGCCACGGATTAAATTCACGTTTAATCCTTGGTCGGCCTAAATTAAGCTTCGGACATTATATGTTGCCGCTTCTTAGTGAACAGCTACTGTGTTATTCACTCTCGTTTTAAAGTAGTTTGGTACAGAAAACTTTGCAATAACTAACTATTCGTGATCACTTTCACGATAGCTATCAACCACGGATTGATTCCACGTTTGATCTTTGGTCGGCCTAAATTTAGCTTCGGACATTGTATGTTGCCGATTCTTAGTGAACAGCTCCTGTGTTTTTCACTCTCGTTTTAAAGTAGTTGGGTACAGAAAACCTTGTAATAACTAACCAGCTATTTGCAATGACTTTCACGATAGCTATCGACCACGGAAAAATTCCTCGTTTACACCATAGTGGACCTGAATTCAGCTTCATACGTTGTATGCTGCCGCTTCTTAGTAAACATCTACAGTGTTATTTACTCTCATTTTATGGTATTTGGGCACAGATAACATTGCGATATCTAACTAACTAACTACGATCATTTTCACGACAGCTATCAGCCACAGATTAAATTCACGTTTAATCCTTGGTTGGCCTAAATTAAGCTTCGGACATTGAATGTTGCCGCTTCTTAGTCAACAGTTTCTTATTTATTCACTGTTATTTTAAGGTAGTTTGGTACAGAAAACTTTGCAATAACTAACTATTCGTGATCACTTTTACGATAGCTATCAACCACGGATTGATTCCACGTTTGATCTTTGGTCGGCCTAAATTTAGCTTCGGACATTATATGTTGCCGCTTTTTAGTGAACAGATTTTGTGTTATTCACTCTTGTTTTAGGGTTGTTGGGTTCAGAAAATCTGGCAATAACTAACTAACTATTTGCGATCACTTTCACGATAGCTATCAACAACGGAATAATTCCACGTTTACACCATAGTGATAGTGGGCCTTTATTTAGCTTCATAAGCTTCTTAGTGCACAGCTACTGTGTTATTCACTCTCGTTTTAACGTAGCTAAGTACATTAAACATTGCGATAATTAACTAACTAATTGCGATCACTGTTACGACAGCTATCAACAACGGATTAATTCCACGTTTAATCCTTGGTCGGCCTAAATTTAGCTTCGGAGATTGAATGTTGCCGCTTCTTATTCAACAGCTCCTTTATTATTCACAGTTATTTTAAGGTAGTTGGGTACAGAAAACCTTGCAATAACTAACCAGCTATTTGCAATGACTTTCACGATAGCTATCGACCACGGAAAAATTCCTCGTTTACACCATAGTGGACCTGAATTCAGCTTCATACGTTGTATGCTGCCGCTTCTTAGTAAACAGCTACAGTGTTATTTACTCTCGTTTTAACGTAGTTAAGTACATAAAACATTGCGATAATTAACTAACTAATTGCGATCACTTTTACGACAGCTATCAACAACGGATTAATTCCACGTTTAATCCTTGGTCGGCCTAAATTTAGCTTCGGAGATTGAATGTTGCCGCTTCTTATTCAACAGCTCCTTTATTATTCACAGTTATTTTAAGGTAGTTGGGTACAGAAAACCTTGCAATAACTAACTATTTGCGATCACTTTCACGATAGCTATCAACCACGGATTAATTCCACCTTTAATCCTTTGTCGGCCTGAATTCAGCTTCATACGTTGTATGCTGCCGCTTCTTAGTAAACATCTACAGTGTTATTTACGCTCATTTTATGGTATTTGGGCACAGAAAACATTGCGATATCTAACTAACTAACTACGATCACTTTCACGACAGCTATCAGCCACGAAATAAATTCACGTTTAATCCTTGGTCGGCCTAAATTAAGCTTCGGACATTATATGTTGCCGCTTCTTAGTGAACAGCTACTGTGTTATTCACTCTCGTTTTAAAGTAGTTTGGTACAGAAAACTTTGCAATAACTAACTATTCGTGATCACTTTCACGATAGCTATCAACCACGGATTGATTCCACGTTTGATCTTTGGTCGGCCTAAATTTAGCTTCGGACATTGTATGTTGCCGATTCTTAGTGAACAGCTCCTGTGTTTTTCACTCTCGTTTTAAAGTAGTTGGGTACAGAAAACCTTGTAATAACTAACCAGCTATTTGCAATGACTTTCACGATAGCTATCGACCACGGAAAAATTCCTCGTTTACACCATAGTGGACCTGAATTCAGCTTCATACGTTGTATGCTGCCGCTTCTTAGTAAACATCTACAGTGTTATTTACTCTCATTTTATGGTATTTGGGCACAGATAACATTGCGATATCTAACTAACTAACTACGATCATTTTCACGACAGCTATCAGCCACAGATTAAATTCACGTTTAATCCTTGGTTGGCCTAAATTAAGCTTCGGACATTGAATGTTGCCGCTTCTTAGTCAACAGTTTCTTATTTATTCACTGTTATTTTAAGGTAGTTTGGTACAGAAAACTTTGCAATAACTAACTATTCGTGATCACTTTTACGATAGCTATCAACCACGGATTGATTCCACGTTTGATCTTTGGTCGGCCTAAATTTAGCTTCGGACATTATATGTTGCCGCTTTTTAGTGAACAGATTTTGTGTTATTCACTCTTGTTTTAGGGTTGTTGGGTTCAGAAAATCTGGCAATAACTAACTAACTATTTGCGATCACTTTCACGATAGCTATCAACAACGGAATAATTCCACGTTTACACCATAGTGATAGTGGGCCTTTATTTAGCTTCATAAGCTTCTTAGTGCACAGCTACTGTGTTATTCACTCTCGTTTTAACGTAGCTAAGTACATTAAACATTGCGATAATTAACTAACTAATTGCGATCACTGTTACGACAGCTATCAACAACGGATTAATTCCACGTTTAATCCTTGGTCGGCCTAAATTTAGCTTCGGAGATTGAATGTTGCCGCTTCTTATTCAACAGCTCCTTTATTATTCACAGTTATTTTAAGGTAGTTGGGTACAGAAAACCTTGCAATAACTAACCAGCTATTTGCAATGACTTTCACGATAGCTATCGACCACGGAAAAATTCCTCGTTTACACCATAGTGGACCTGAATTCAGCTTCATACGTTGTATGCTGCCGCTTCTTAGTAAACAGCTACAGTGTTATTTACTCTCGTTTTAACGTAGTTAAGTACATAAAACATTGCGATAATTAACTAACTAATTGCGATCACTTTTACGACAGCTATCAACAACGGATTAATTCCACGTTTAATCCTTGGTCGGCCTAAATTTAGCTTCGGAGATTGAATGTTGCCGCTTCTTATTCAACAGCTCCTTTATTATTCACAGTTATTTTAAGGTAGTTGGGTACAGAAAACCTTGCAATAACTAACTATTTGCGATCACTTTCACGATAGCTATCAACCACGGATTAATTCCACCTTTAATCCTTTGTCGGCCTGAATTCAGCTTCATACGTTGTATGCTGCCGCTTCTTAGTAAACATCTACAGTGTTATTTACGCTCATTTTATGGTATTTGGGCACAGAAAACATTGCGATATCTAACTAACTAACTACGATCACTTTCACGACAGCTATCAGCCACGAAATAAATTCACGTTTAATCCTTGGTCGGCCTAAATTAAGCTTCGGACATTATATGTTGCCGCTTCTTAGTGAACAGCTACTGTGTTATTCACTCTCGTTTTAAAGTAGTTTGGTACAGAAAACTTTGCAATAACTAACTATTCGTGATCACTTTCACGATAGCTATCAACCACGGATTGATTCCACGTTTGATCTTTGGTCGGCCTAAATTTAGCTTCGGACATTGTATGTTGCCGATTCTTAGTGAACAGCTCCTGTGTTTTTCACTCTCGTTTTAAAGTAGTTGGGTACAGAAAACCTTGTAATAACTAACCAGCTATTTGCAATGACTTTCACGATAGCTATCGACCACGGAAAAATTCCTCGTTTACACCATAGTGGACCTGAATTCAGCTTCATACGTTGTATGCTGCCGCTTCTTAGTAAACATCTACAGTGTTATTTACTCTCATTTTATGGTATTTGGGCACAGATAACATTGCGATATCTAACTAACTAACTACGATCATTTTCACGACAGCTATCAGCCACAGATTAAATTCACGTTTAATCCTTGGTTGGCCTAAATTAAGCTTCGGACATTGAATGTTGCCGCTTCTTAGTCAACAGTTTCTTATTTATTCACTGTTATTTTAAGGTAGTTTGGTACAGAAAACTTTGCAATAACTAACTATTCGTGATCACTTTCACGATAGCTATCAACCACGGATTGATTCCACGTTTGATCTTTGGTCGGCCTAAATTTAGCTTCGGACATTATATGTTGCCGCTTTTTAGTGAACAGATTTTGTGTTATTCACTCTTGTTTTAGGGTTGTTGGGTTCAGAAAATCTGGCAATAACTAACTAACTATTTGCGATCACTTTCACGATAGCTATCAACAACGGAATAATTCCACGTTTACACCATAGTGATAGTGGGCCTTTATTTAGCTTCATAAGCTTCTTAGTGCACAGCTACTGTGTTATTCACTCTCGTTTTAACGTAGTTAAGTACATAAAACATTGCGATAATTAACTAACTAATTGCGATCACTGTTACGACAGCTATCAACAACGGATTAATTCCACGTTTAATCCTTGGTCGGCCTAAATTTAGCTTCGGAGATTGAATGTTGCCGCTTCTTATTCAACAGCTCCTTTATTATTCACAGTTATTTTAAGGTAGTTGGGTACAGAAAACCTTGCAATAACTAACCAGCTATTTGCAATGACTTTCACGATAGCTATCGACCACGGAAAAATTCCTCGTTTACACCATAGTGGACCTGAATTCAGCTTCATACGTTGTATGCTGCCGCTTCTTAGTAAACAGCTACAGTGTTATTTACTCTCATTTTATGGTATTTGGGCACAGATAACATTGCGATATCTAACTAACTAACTACGTTCATTTTCACGACAGCTATCAGCCACAGATTAAATTCACGTTTAATCCTTGGTTGGCCTAAATTAAGCTTCGGACATTGAATGTTGCCGCTTCTTAGTCAACAGTTTCTTAATTATTCACTGTTATTTTAAGGTAGTTTGGTACAGAAAACTTTGCAATAACTAACTATTCGTGATCACTTTCACGATAGCTATCAACCACGGATTAATTCCACGTTTGATCTTTGGTCGGCCTAAATTTAGCTTCGGACATTATATGTTGCCGCTTTTTAGTGAACAGATTTTGTGTTATTCACTCTTGTTTTAGGGTTGTTGGGTTCAGAAAATCTGGCAATAACTAACTAACTATTTGCGATCACTTTCACGATAGCTATCAACAACGGAATAATTCCACGTTTACACCATAGTGATAGTGGGCCTTTATTTAGCTTCATAAGCTTCTTAGTGCACAGCTACTGTGTTATTCACTCTCGTTTTAACGTAGTTAAGTACATAAAACATTGCGATAATTAACTAACTAATTGCGATCACTGTTACGACAGCTATCAACAACGGATTAATTCCACGTTTAATCCTTGGTCGGCCTAAATTTAGCTTCGGAGATTGAATGTTGCCGCTTCTTATTCAACAGCTCCTTTATTATTCACAGTTATTTTAAGGTAGTTGGGTACAGAAAACCTTGCAGTAACTAACTATTTGCGATCACTTTCACGATAGCTATCAACCACGGATTAATTCCACCTTTAATCCTTTGTCGGCCTGAATTCAGCTTCATACGTTGTATGCTGCCGCTTCTTATTGATCATATACTGTGTTATTCACTCTGGTTTTATAATAGTTGGGTAAAGAAAACATTGTGATATCTAACTAACTATTTGCGATCTTTTTCACGATAGCTATCAACAACGGAATAATTCCTCGTTTACACCATAAAGGACTTGAATTCAGCTTCATACGTTGTATGCTGCCGCTTCTTAGTAAACAGCTACAGTGTTATTTACTCTCATTTTATGGTAATTGGGCACAGATAACATTGCGATATCTAACTAACTAACTACGATCATTTTCACGACAGCTATCAGCCACAGATTAAATTCACGTTTAATCCTTGGTCGGCCTAAATTAGGCTTCGGACATTGAATGTTGCCGCTTCTTAGTCAACAGTTTCTTAATTATTCACTGTTATTTTAAGGTAGTTTGGTACAGAAAACTTTGCAATAGCTAACTATTCGTGATCACTTTCACGATAGCTATCAACCACGGATTGATTCTACGTTTAATCCTAGGTCGGCCTAAATTTAGCTTTGGACATTATATGTTGCCGCTTTTTAGTGTACAACTCCTGGGTTATTCACTCTTGTTTTAGGGTTGTTGGATACAGAAAATCTTGCAATAACTAACTAGCTATTTGCAATCACTTTCACGATAGCTATCAACCATGGATTAATTCCACGTTTAATCCTTGGTCGGCCTAAATTTAGCTTTGGACATTATATGTTGCCGCTTTTTAGTGAACAGCTTTTGTGTTATTCACTCTCATTTTATCGTGGTTGGGTACAGAAAACATTGTGATAACTAACTTTTGCGATCATTTTCACGATAACTATCAACCCCAGTTTAATTCCACGTATACTCCTTGGTTGTCCTGAATTTAGCTTCGGACATTGTATGTTGCCACTTCTTAGTAAACAGGTACTGTGTTATTCACTCTCGGTTTAAGGTAGTTTGGTACAGAAAACATTTTGATGACTAACTAACTATTTGCGATCACTTTCACGATAGCTATCAACCACGGATTAATTCCACGTTTAATCCTTGGTCGGCCTAAATTTAGCTTCGGACATTATATGTTGCCGCTTTTTAGTGAACAGCTTTTGTGTTATTCACTCTTGTTTTAGGGTTGTTGGGTACAGAAAATCTGGCAATAACTAACTAACTATTTGCGATCACTTTCACGATAGCTATCAACTGTTGTTGATAATTCCCCATTTAGCTAATATTATGTAACCTATTATGTATATGTGATTATGTCACCACTATATATGTATGGCAGTGTGAGTTTTCTGTTAGTTGTTGTCACACATGTTTTTATGTATGTTTTTCTGAACCTTTTTGTGCGCTCTGAATAAATCAGTTTTCATCACGTTTCGAGTTTATTATTACATTCTTTAATTCATTACAAAAGGTTATGGGCCCAGACGTCTAAGGAAACTCATAAGTGGAAAATTGATAAACGTGTTTTCGGAAATTTAGTGCGTATCCGTTTCGAGGTTATTATCGCACGTGGTCCGAAGTATTTGTTACTCGTGTTCTTGGATTATTACGCGGTTAAACGATGGCCGGTGCGACAAATATTCTGTTGGGAATTAAGCCGTTTGATGGAGCCAACTTCGCTAATTGGAGCTTTCGTATGAAGCTTGTGTTGGAGCAAAATGGTGTGGCTCATGTGTTGACGGAAGAAGCCCCTACTGAGCAAGTGGAATTTAAAAAGTTTAAACAAGATGACATTAAAGCACGAAACATAATTGTTCAGGGCTTGGCAGACAGTATTTTGCCGATGATCAAAGATAAGACGACTGCAAAAGAAATGTTTGATGCCCTCTCATCCACGTATGAGAAGAAAGGTATGAAATCACTTGTGACTGCTCAAAAGATCTGGCGGAAGGTCGAGTTTAAAAAGGATAAGGCACTTCAAGAATTCTTCCAGGAATTTGAATCCCTCGCATCTGAGGTTAAAGTGGCGGGCGGAAAATTGGACGAAGAGGAGATCGTCAATCAGTTATTGGTGGCTATGCCTTCGGATTTCGACAGTGTAGTTTCTGCATTGGATATTGTGCAATAAGGACAAATCAGCAATTAGCCTAGAATATGTGAAAAATACTCTACTTGCAGAAGAGGAGAGAAGAGGCAAGAAGGAAGAGCAGGTGAGTGCTTTTGTATCTTATAAACATCCAAAGGACGCTAAAGTTAATGTGCAATCCAGCTCATTTGTTGGTAAATGCTATTATTGTAAACAGCAGGGACATATGAAGAACAATTGTCCGAAATTAAGAAATAAACACGTAGCTGGAGTGTCTAAAGAGGAAGAGTTCACATTTATGACGTCACTTAAAGAAAAGAGTATGGATTATTTATCAGTTGATAAGCACGTCACATGTTTGATGACACCCGGTGAGGAGGTTGCAAGTTTGATGTTTGTTGTTGATAGTGGTGCAAGTAGTCACATGGTTAAAAATGATTATAGACCGTATTTGAAAGACATTGGTCCGGAAAAAGTTAACATTAGTGTTGCGAAGGAAGGACAATGTGTTAGAGCAACTCACAAAGATAACACCTCCTACATATGATGGATACAATTATTTTGTAACTTTTGTTGATAATTTTAGTCACTTTTGTGTTACTTACTTATTAAGACATAAATCAGAAGTATTTGAAAAATTTAAGTGGTATTTGGCAATGGCTGAAACTAAATTTGGTGTGTCACTGAAAAATTTAAGATGCGATAGAGGAGGTGAATACGTATCTCATGATTTTATTAATTTTTGCAAAACAAGAGGGATTGTATTAGAATATTCTATGCCGAGGAATCCATCCCAGAACGGCATCTCGGAACGTATGAATCGAACATTACTTGATAAAGCTAGATGCCTACTGTTTGATAGTAATTTGGAAAAGGAAATGTGGGGAGAGGCTATTATGTCAGCGACATATCTTGTTAATAGACTACCCACAAATGCCCTACCCGATGGTGAAGTTCCTGCAAAGCGATGGTATGGATTTGAACCTGATCTCAAGAAAATAAAAGTTTTTGGATGCCCAGCATATTCTCACATCAACAAAGAGGACAGGAAAGGGAAACTTTTGGTGAAAGGTCAAAGAGACTTTTTCTTGTCGGTTTCTGCGAAAACGGTTACAGGCTGTGGAATCCCTCTACAAGGAAAATAGAGTTTGCCCGTAACGTTATTTTTGATGAAAATGGAGGATCAGAAACACCTCAAGAATTGCCTGTTACTGACACTAAACATATTGTGGTTCTGCCTGAAGAAGATAACCCAAGGAAGTCTACTACTGATGACGAAGAAGATTTTTATGGTTTCGAATCATTAGATGAAGAAGAAGAAAAATCAGAAAAAAAACCGAAACGAAAGAGAATGAAGCCTAAATACCTTGAAGATTTTGTCACATCACTGGCGTATGAGATGGCTCTCTCTGCATGTGATACTCCTCAAAGTTATGATGATGCCATCAAGGACTTGGGTTGGCGAGAAGCCATAAACAATGAATTGTTGTCTTTAGAAGAAAATCAGACTTGGGAGGTGGTTGACCCTCCAGAAGACCAGCCAATAATTGATAGTAGGTGGATTTTTACCTCAAAAATTGTGGATGGTGCACTCAAGAAGAAAGCTCGTTGGTAGCTACCAACAGCCTTCAACAGAGGATGAAGACTTGTTCGCCCCAGTGGCAAGGATGGTCACTCTTCGAATCCTGCTCTCTGTAGCTGTTGAACGTGAGTTCTACATCAACCAACTAGATGTGCGTTCAGCATTTTTAAAAAGTGAGTTATCAGTTCCTGTGTATATGAGGCCACCGGATGGTCTCAAGTGCAGTGAAGTGCAGGTATTAAAATTAGTTAAAGCACTATATGGTCTAAGGCAAAGTCCTAAAACTTGAAATAATTACATAAATACTAAAATTCTTGATTTGGGATTTAAAAGATCAAAAGTAGATCCATGTTTATATTATAAAGGTCAAAGTTACATTTTAATCTGGGTCGACGATTTCCTAATTTTTTCAGATTCAGTTGCAGAACTTAATTTAATAAAAAGTCAATTGATGTCTAAACTAGATATGAAGGATTTGAGTTCAAATGATAAATTAGAATTTCGGAGTATGCTAATTCATAGAAATAAGGATGGTTCTATTACTCTTAATCAATCATCACTAATTGAAAAAATTATTAAAATGTTTAATATGTCAGAAGCTAAAATTAGAAAAATTCCTATTGAACCCAAATTAAATTTAATGCAGGGTGAAAACATAGATAAGGGTTTATGTCCTAGTGTTCCTTATAAGTAACTAATTGGTAGCATTATGTATCTAATGTTGGGTTCTAGACCTGACTTATGTTTTTCTATTTCCTATTTTGGACGTTTTCAAAATTGTTATAACAGAATCCACTGGAAACATTTAAAAGGAATAATAGGGTATTTAAAATTTACTGTAGATGTTGGGTTACTATTTAAAAGGTCTGAATGCAACACATTAAGTTTACAGTCATATGTTGACGCAGATTATGCTCATGATACTAACGATCGTAAGAGCACTAGTGGGTTTGTGGTAAAAATTAACAATAATGTTGTCAGTTGGGCTTCCCGTAAGCAATCGGTTGTGGCTCTGAGTACAACAGAAGCCGAATTTTATGCATTGGGTGATTGCTTAGTTGAATCAGTTTTTATTAACAAACTATTAAATGAGGTGTTTAATTCACGTAATATTATAAACTTATATGAGGATAATCAAGGGACAATTAAAATAGCTCAAACCTTAGAAACAAAAAGATCAAAACATTATGATATTAAATATAACTATGTTAAAGACCTAGTGAGTAAGGGAATTGTAAAAATAAATTATATTGAGTCTAAAGAACAAATAGCAGACTTATTAACTAAGGCATTACCAGATAATAAGTTTGAATATTTCTGTAAACTTGTAAATCTTGTTAAAGTATAATCTTAGACCGAATGTGGAACTAAGAGTGGGTGTTGTTGATAATTCCCCAATTAGCTAATATTATGTAACCTATTATGTATATGTGATTATGTCACCACTATATATGTATGGCAGTGTGAGTTTTCTGTTAGTTGTTGTCACACATGTTTTTATGTATGTTTTTCTGAACCTTTTTGTGCGCTCTGAATAAATCAGTTTTCATCACGTTTCGAGGTTATTATTACATTCTTTTATTCATTACAAAATCAACAACGGAATAATTCCACGTTTACACCATAGTGGGCCTTTATTTAGCTTCATAAGCTTCTTAGTATACAGCTATTGTGTAATTAACTCTCGTTTTAACGTAGTTAAGTACAGTAAACATTCCGATAATTAACTAACTAATTGCGATCACTTTTACAACAGCTACCAACAACGGATTAATTCCACGTTGAATCCTTTCTCGGCCTAAATTTAGCTTCGGAGATTGAATGTTGCCGCTTCTTATTCAACAGCTCCTTTATTATACACGGTTATTTTAAGGTAGTTTGGTACAGAAAACTTTGCAATAACTAACTATTTGCGATCACTTTCACGATAGCTATCAACCACGGATTAATTCCACGTTTGATCTTTGGTCGGCCTAAATTTAGCTTCGGACATTGTATGTTGCCGCTTCTTAGTGAACAGCTCCTGTGTTATTCACTCTCGTTTTAAAGTAGTTGGGTACAGAAAACCTTGCAATAACTAACCAGCTATTTGCAATGACTTTCACGATAGCTATCGACCACGGAATAATTCCTCGTTGACACCATAGTGGACCTGAATTCAGCTTCATACGTTGTATGCTGCCGCTTCTTAGTAAATAGCTACAGTGTTATTTACTCTCATTTTATAGTATTTGGGCACAGATAACATTGCGATATCTACCTAACTAACTACGATCATTTTCACGACAGCTATCAGCCACAGATTAAATTCACGTTTAATCCTTGGTCGGCCTAAATTAGGCTTCGGACATTGAATGTTGCCGCTTCTTAGTCAACAGTTTCTTAATTATTCACTGTTATTTTAAGGTAGTTTGGTACAGAAAACTTTGCAATACCTAACTATTCGTGATCACTTTCACGATAGCTATCAACCACGGATTGATTCTACGTTTAATCCTAGGTCGGCCTGAATTTAGCTTCGGACATTATATGTTGCCGCTTTTTAGTTTACAACTCCTGGGTTATTCACTCTTGTTTTAGGGTTGTTGGATACAGAAAATCTTGCAATAACTAACTAGCTATTTGCAATCACTTTCACGATAGCTATCAACCATGGATTAATTCCACGTTTAATCCTTGGTCGGCCTAAATTTAGCTTCGGACATTATATGTTGCCGCTTTTTAGTGAACAGCTTTTGTGTTATTCACTCTTGTTTTAGGGTTGTTGGATACAGAAAACCTTGCAATAACTAACTATTTACGATCACTTTCACGATAGCTCACAACCACGGATTAATTCCACTTTTAATCCTTGATCGGCCTAAATTTAGCTTCGGACATTGTATGTTGCCGCTTCTTATTGAACACATACTGTGTTATTCACTCTGGTTTTATAATAGTTGGGTAAAGAAAACATTGTGATATCTAACTAACTATTTGCGATCTTTTTCACGATAGCTATCAACAACGGAATTATTCCTCGTTTACACCATAGTGGACCTGAATTCAGCTTCATACGTTGTATGCTGCCGCTTCTTAGTAAACAGCTACAGTGTGATTTACTCTCATTTTATGGTATTTGGGCACAGATAACATTGCGATATCTAACTAACTAACTACGATCATTTTCACGGCAGCTATCAGCCACAGATTAAATTCACGTTTAATCCTTGGTCGGCCTAAATTAGGCTTCGGACATTGAATGTTGCCGCTTCTTAGTCAACAGTTTCTTAATTATTCACTGTTATTTTAAGGTAGTTTGGTACAGAAAACTTTGCAATAGCTAACTATTCGTGATCACTTTCACGATAGCTATCAACCACGGATTGATTCTACGTTTAATCCTAGGTCGGCCTGAATTTAGCTTCGGACATTATATGTTGCCACTTTTTAGTTTACAACTCCTGGGTTATTAACTCTTGTTTTAGGGTTGTTGGATACAGAAAATCTTGCAATAACTAACTAGCTATTTGCTATCACTTTCACGATAGCTACCAACCATGGATTAATTCCACGTTTAATCCTTGGTCGGCCTAAATTTAGCTTCGGACATTATAAGTTGCCGCTTTTTAGTGAACAGCTTTTGTGTTATTCACTCTTGTTTTAGGGTTGTTGGGTACAGAAAATCTGGCATTGACTAACTAACTACTTGCGATTACTTTCACGATAGCTATCAACAACGGAATAATTCCTCGTTTACAGCATAGTGGACCTGAATTCAGCTTCATACGTTGTATGCTGCCGCTTCTTAGTAAACAGCTACAGTGTTATTTACTCTCATTTTATGGTATTTGGGCACAGAAAACATTGTGATATCTAACTAACTAACTACGATCACTTTCACGACAGCTATCAGCCACGGATTAAATTCACGTTTAATCCTTGGTCGGCCTAAATTAAGCTTCGGACATTATATGTTGCCGCTTCTTAGTGAACAGCTACTGTGTTATTTACTCTCGTTTTAAAGTAGTTGGGTACAGAAAACCTTGTAATAACTACCTATTTGCGATCACTTTCACGATAGCTATCAACCACGGATTAATTCCACGTTTAATGTTTGGTCGGCCAAAATTTAGCTTCGGAGATTGAATGTTGCTGCTCCTTATTCAACAGCTCCTTTATTATTCACTGTTATTTTAAGGTAGTTTGGTACAGAAAACTTTGCAATAACTAACTATTTGCGATTACTTTCACGATTGCTATCAACCACGGATTGATTCCACGTTTAATCCTTGGTTGGCCTAAATTTAGCATTGGACATTTTATGTTGCCGCTTCTTAGTGAACAGCTCCGGTGTTATTCAGTCTTGTTTTAGGGTTGTTGGGTACAGAAAATCTTGCGATAACTAACTAACTATTTGCGATCACTTTCATGACAGCTATCAACCATGGATTAATTCCGAGTTTACTCCTTTGTCGGTCTGTATTTAGCTTTGGCCATTGTCTGTTACCGCTTCTTAGTGAACAGCTCTTTTGTTTTTCACTATCATTTTTAGTAAGTTGGGTACAGTAATCATTGCGATAACTAACTAACTATTGGCGATCACTTTCACGATAACTATCAATTCCACATTCACTCCTTGGTCGGCCTGAATTTAGCTTTGGACGTTGTATATTGCCACTTTTTAGTAAACAGCTACTGTATTATTCACTCTGGTTTTATAATAGTTGGGTACAGAAAACACTGTGACATCTAACTAACTATTTGCGATATTTTTCACGATAGCTATCAACAACGGAATAATTCCACGTTTACACCTGAGTGGGCTTTAATTTAGCTTGATACGATGTATTTGACCGCTTCTTAGTGCACAGCTACTGGGTTATTCACTCTCGTTTAAAAGTAGTTATGTACAGTAAACATTGCGATATCTAACTAACTAACTACGATCATTTTCAAAACAGCTATCAACCACAGATTAAATTCACGTTTAATCCTTGGTCGGCCTAAATTAGGCTTCGGACATTGAATGTTGCCGCTTCTTAGTCAACAGTTTCTTAATTATTCACTGTTATTTTAAGGTAGTTTGGTACAGAAAACTTTGCAATAACTAACTAACTATTTGCGATCACTTTCACGATAGCTATCAACCATGGATTAATTCCGAGTTTACTCCTTTGTCGGTCTGTATTTAGCTTTCGCCATTGTCTGTTACCGCTTCTTAGTGAACAGCTCTTTTGTTTTTCACTATCATTTTTAGTAAGTTGGGTACAGTAATCATTGCGATAACTAACTAACTATTGGCGATCACTTTCACGATAACTATCAATTCCACATTCACTCCTTGGTCGGCCTGAATTTAGCTTTGGACGTTGTATATTGCCAATTTTTAGTAAACAGCTACTGTGTTATTCACTCTGGTTTTATAATAGTTGGGTACAGAAAACATTGTGACATCTAACTAACTATTTGCGATCTTTTTCACGATAGCTATCAACAGCGGATTAATTCCACGTTTAATCCTTGGTCGGTCTAAATTTAGCTTTGGACATTGTATGTTGCCGCTTTTTAGTGAACAGCTCCTTTATTATTCACTGGTATTTTAAGGTAGTTTGGTACAGAAAACTTTGCAATAACTAACTATTTGCGATCACTTTCACGATAGCTATCAACCACGGATTAATTCCACGTTTACTCCTTGGTCGGCCTGAATTTAGCTTTGGACATCGTATGTTGCCGCTTCTTAGTTAACATGTGCTGTGTTATTCACTCTCGTTTATAAGTAGTTAGGTACAGTAAACTCTGACAAAGAAGTGGCGAATGGATATATGTTTTGTACGTTTGTGCCACACAGGGTTCTCTGCTAATTTAATGGCAGCATTATTATCGACAAAAAGCGTACCTTCTTTAAAGTCAGTCATCTCTTGAAGAAGCCTCTTAAGCCAAACCATCTCTCTTGTACCCTCACTTGCAGCGATGACCTCAGCTTCAGTGGTAGAGATGGAAACTGAACTCTGTCTTTTACTAGACCATGATATGGCACCACCCGAATACAGACAAGCAATGCCAGTTGTAGACCTGCCAGTTAATTTATCACCACCAAGATCTGCATTAGAATAGCATTGAAGAATTCCGCTTCTATGGTTTTTCTTGTACAATATTCCAAGTTCAGAAGTCCCTTTTAAATAACGAAATATTCGTTTGACCCTGGTTATGTCACTATCGGAAGGATTATCAAGCATTCTTGAAGCTATGTGATGGAATAAGCAATATCTGGTCTTGTACATATCATCAAATACATAAGTGAACCCACAGCTTCTCTATATTGAAAATTCGTTGTCTTGATGTTTACGTATTCCTTTTCATTGTCAAAGTCATCCTTTAAAATCGGAGTACTAACAGGCCGACACTCTTCCATCTGGAATGTTTTGAGAAGTCTCCTAATATAAGAAGATTGGCTTATTTTGATACCTTCCTTGCTCCTGTTAATCTCTAGTCCAAGGTAGAAATCAGCTAGTTTAGTCTTGATTTTGAACTCTTGTTTTAATTTGTCTAAGATCTCCATTGCTTCCCTTTCATCCGAAGCAGCGATCAATCCATCGTCAACATACAAACATAACAAAATCTTTTTACCATTTACATCTTTGATAAATAGGCAAGGATCTGCTGAGCTAATTTGAAAACCAATGCTAACTAGGAAATCCTTTATCTTCTCGTTCCAACAACGTGGAGCCTGTTTGAGCCCGTATAGGCTTTTATGTAATCTGCAAACCTTCCCTGAGTTGTCATTGAAGCCTTCTAGTTGCTGAATATAGATCTCCTCCTTGAGTTCTCCATTTAAAAATGCAGTCGATACGTCAAACTGATGAAGACTCATATCTTCATTGGCAGCAATACTGATTACTGTTCTGACAGTGGTTTGACGAGCAACTGGACAGAAGGTTTCTCCAAAATCTTGACCTTTCTTTTGTGCAAATCCTTTTACCACTAGCCTCGCTTTATATCTTTCTAAATTTCCATCAGGTTTATATTTCTTGCTGAAAACCCATTTTGAAGGAATAACTCTCTTATTATGAGGCAAATCACAGATAGTCCACGTCTTGTTCTCTTTTAAAGAAGTCATTTCTTCTTCCATGGCTTTTCGCCACTCCTCAGCTTCCTCACTGTTCATCGCATTGTACAAGTCCAATGGCACAACTTCACTCCCTTCGACGATGTTGACATAATCATCCATAAATTTAGGTTTATTAATTTTATCCTGACCCCTCAGATTTACGCCTTTTTTCCACACTATATCTTCTATTTCTAGATCTTCATTTTCTTCATCTTGATATTCTCCTTCTTCTTCTTCCTTATGTTCTTCCGGATCCTCTTCACAATATATGTCAATACCTTTCCTTCAATTGGATGAAATGAAGATTTTTCACATATCGGTGATTTGAGTGACTCCTGGAATATGACGTCTCTTGATCTAATTAGTTTATTATTTGAGAAGACTCGGTATCCATTGTCCCCATCATATCCAACAAGTACTCCTTGAGTAGCCTTTTTATCAAATTTTCTTCTATTTTCTTTAGGTACATGGACCCAACATTTGGATCCTATAACACGAAGATTTTTGATTCCCGGTTTTATACCCATCCAATGTTCAAATGGGGATTTTCCTTTTTCTGATGATGGACCTGTTCGATTTAATATATAGGCTGAAGCGTTAATCATTTCTGCCCATAGCTCCTTAGGTAGAGATTCTTCTCCTGAGTGCATGAGGGCTCTTGCAGTTTCTACAATGGTGCGGTTTTCTCTCTCAGCACAGCCATTTTGTTGTGGCGTGTATGGCATAGTATATCTAATTTCAATACCTTTTGATTTGAGGAAGTTTTCTACTCTTTCATTTTTAAACTCTCCGCCATTGTCACATTGAATGCACATTACTTTATGACCTAATTGAGTAACTTCAGCTAAAAATTTCTTCAATTTTTGAAATACTTCATCCTTGGTTTTAATAAAATAAACTTTTCTAAATTTTGAAAAATCATCCTTAAATACGAGAAAAAATTTAAAACCACCTTTCGAAGGAATGAAAGGACCACATACATCAGTGTTTATAACCTGACCAGTTTTCTCAGCTCTTTTCCGACGTCCAAACTTGAGTCTATGAGCTTTTCCTTTTATGCAGCCCTCACAGAGTTCACCATCAAGAGTTAAGTCTAAATTGAGTTCTCTTTTAATTACTTCCTTCACATGCCGTTTGTTTTGATGACCCATCCTTTCATGGTAAAGCTGTAATAAATTATGGTCTTTGATAGGAGTAGATAGATTGTTATTTTCTGACTTACAGCTCTCTATTGTGGGTACCACCCTAATGGCTAGATTATAGAGACCATCTCCAAATTGACGATTCCCTGACACAAGAGTTTCTTTGCCTTCAAATAATTTACAGCTAACTGCAGTGGATTCAAATTTACTCTGTGGTCTATGATCTTGAGCCGCTAAAAGCGAAAAAAGATTCTTAGAAATACCCGGAACTAGCCAGACATTAGTGAGTTCAAACCTCTTCCAATGGCCGTTGGACGCAGCTTCAATTAAAATAGATCCCTTGCCCAGCGCCTTGACTTGAGAGCCATCAGCCGTAATAATTACATGGTCATCTGTAAATGATTGAAAACTTGTGAACCATTCCCTTCTGCTACACATGTGATGTGTCGCTCCATTGTCCACATACCAAGCCTCACTATTAGTCTCCGATGCAAAAACTTCTGAGGTAACTGTTAATAGAGTTGCACCTTCACTTGAATTATTTTGAGGAAATTTAGCTTTAGCAGGCTTAGGCGTTTTGCCATCGGCAAGCCAAAGCCGACATCTCTGAACTGTGTGACCCCTTTTATCGCAGTAGTGGCAAATTATTGAAGTTTTATGAAAATTATTTTTATTCCGAACATGCTTATGAAATTGAGCAGTGGTCCCCTTAGCAACCAAAACTTCTTCTGAACAACTATCACCCAGGTTGCTCTCAAAAGTACATAATTTTTGGGTAAGATTATTTAGACTCCTGTTCCCTTCATTTATGAGTCTCCATCCAGCAGTAAAGGATTTGAATTTGTCAGGAAGGGATTTTAAAATTTTACATATTAGTAAAATATCTTTATTATCAGCAGGTTGCTTATCAATTTGCCCTCGCAACTGTTTCCATGCATTGGAAATTCTAGTAATGAATGTAACAGCGTCATCATCTGGCAACCACTTACTTTCAAAAAATTTATTATACAAATCAAATATTCTGTCTTCTGAAAATGTATCAAAAAGTTGACAAAGTCCCAATCACATATCTCTACTAGACTCATGACGTCTTACTTTTTCAAACATCTCCTCTGTCATGTTATTGGACATAACTAGCAGTGCCTGGTTGTCAATTTTATTAAATGTAGCTAAAGCTGCTTCATAAGCCTTCACAGCATTGTTATCAGTTTTATCAGGGTCTAAAGGACACGTGTACGTTCCATCTATTATTTCTATTGCCCTCAATATCATTTTCAATCCCATTCTTATTTTCACCTTCCAGTTTTCCCAGTTGCTCTTCCCTTCTAACAGAGCAATCTGAGGAATCATGATTGATTTGGACTCCATAATTAAGAGAAAAAAAAAAACGTACCTCAGAGCACTAACGTCTTTTCAAATCTTCATTTGGGTATTTCCTTTTAACTTCATGCTGGGCACATAACCTGTTTATGTAATTTGAAAAGAATTACCCACTGATGCAATTTTATGCTTTTAATGAACACAACATTAATTAGTGGTATCACAATGTACAGCACACTAGGTTAAACTTAATTCTATTACACTCACAGAGGTTACTACTGTTAACACACAGAGGTTTGCGAGGTTATAATAGAGTGAACAGAAAAAATATCGATTTTACAATGAAATAATGTTTATACTTCAACAGTTAGGTACAGAAAATCTTGCAATAACTAACTAACTATTTGCGACCACTTTCACGATAGCTATCAACAACGGATTAATTCCGAGTTTACTCCTTGGTCGGCCTGAATTTAGCTTTGGACATCGTATGTTGCCGCTTCTTAGTTAACATGTGCTGTGTTATTCACTCTCGTTTATAAGTAGTTAGGTACAGTAAACATTGCGTTATCTAACTAACTAACTACACTTGATATCACGACAGCTATAAGCCACAGATTATATTCACGTTTAATCCTCGGTCGGCCTAAATTTAGCTTCGGACATTGAATATTGCCACTTCTTATTCAACAGCTCCTTTATTATTCACTGTTGTGTTATGGTAGTTTGGTACAGAAAACTTTGCAATAACTAACTATTTGCGATCACTTTCACGATAGCTGTCAATCTTAGATCAATTCCACATTCACTCCTTGGTCGGCCTGAATTTAGCTTTGGACGTTGTATATTGCCACTTTTTAGTAAACAGCTACTGTGTTATTCACTCTTGTTTTAGGGTTGTTAGGTACAGAAAATCTTGCAATAACTAACTAACTATTTGCGACCACTTTCACGATAGCTATCAACAACGGATTAATTCCGAGTTTACTCCTTGGTCGGCCTGAATTTAGCTTTGGACAACGTATGTTGCCGCTTCTTAGTGAACATGTGCTGTGTTATTCACTCTTATTTTATAATAGTTAGGTACAGAAAACATTGTCGTAACTAACTAACATTTTGCGATCACTTTCACGATAACTAACAATCCCAGATCAATTCCACATTTACTCCTTGGTCAGCCTGAATTTAGCTTTGGACATTGTATGTGGCCGCTTCTTATTGAACATATACTTTGTTATTCACTCTGGTATTATAATAGTTGGGTACAGAAAACATTGTGATATCTAACTAACTATTTGCGATCTTTTTCACGATAGCTATCAACAACGGAATAAATCCACGTTTACACCATAGTGGGCCTTAATTTAGCTGCATACGATGTATTTGACCGCTTCTTAGTGCACAGCTACTGCGTTATTCGCCCTCGTTTTAAGGTAGTTGGGTACAGAAAATCTTGTGATAACTAACTAACTATTTGCGATCATTTTCACGATAGCTATCAACCATGGAATGATTCCACGTTTACACCATACTGCGTCTGAATTTAGCTTCATACGATGTATTGGGCCGCTTCTTAGTGCACAGCTACTGTGTTATTCACTCTCGTTTAAAAGTAGTTAGGTACAGTAAACATTGCGATATCTAACTAACTAACTACGGTTGCTTTCACGACAGCTATCAGCCACAGATAAATTCACGTTTAATCCTATGTCGGCCTAAATTTAGCTTCGGACATTGAATATTGCCACTTCTTATTCAACAGCTCCTTTATTATTCACTGTTGTGTTATGGTAGTTTGGTACAGAAAACTTTGCAATAACTAACTATTTGCGATCACTTTCACGATAGCTGTCAATCTTAGATCAATTCCACATTCACTCCTTGGTCGGCCTGAATTTAGCTTTGGACGTTGTATATTGCCACTTTTTAGTAAACAGCTACTGTGTTATTCACTCTGGTTATATAATAGTTGGGTACAGAAAACATTGTGATATCAAACCAACTACTTGTGATCTTTTTCACGATAGCTATCAACAACGGAATAATTCCACGTTTAGACCATAGTGGGCCTCAATTCAGCTTCATACGTTGTATGCTGCCGCTTCTTAGTGAACATGTGCTGTGTTATTCACTCTTGTTTTATGACAGTTAGGTACAGAAAACATTGTCGTAACTAACTAACATTTTGCGATCACTTTCACGATAACTATCAATCTCCTATCAATTCCACATTTACTCCTTGGTCCGCCTAAATTTAGCTTTGGACATTGTATGTGGCCGCTTCTTATTGAACATATACTGTGTTATTCCCTCTCGTATTATAATAGTTAGGTACAGAAAACCTTGCAATTACTAACTATTTGCGATCACTTTCAAGATAGCTATCAACGACGGATTAATTCCTCGTTTAATTTTGGTCGGCCTTAATTTAGCATTGGACATTTTATGTTGCCGTTTCTTAGTGTACAGCTCCTGTGTTATTCACTCTTGTTTTAGGGTTGTTAGGTACAGAAAATCTTGCAATAACTAAATAACTATTTGCGACCACTTTCACGATAGCTATCAACAACGGATTAATTCCGAGTTTACTCCTTGGTCGGCCAAAATTTAGCTTTGGACATCGTATGTTGCCGCTTCTTAGTGAACTTGTGCTGTGTAATTCACTATCATTTTTAGAAAGTTGGGTACAGTAATCATTGCCATAACTAACTAACTATTGGCGATCACTTTCACGATAGCTATGAACCACGGATTTATTCCGAGTTTACTCCTTTGTCGGCCTGTATTTAGCTTTGAACATTGTCTGTTACCGCTTCTTAGTGAACAGCTCTTTTGTTATTCACAATCATTTTTAGAAAGTTGGGTACAGTAATCATTGCGATAACTAACTTACTATTGGCGATCACTTTCACGATAACTATAAATCTCAGATCAATTCCACATTCACTCCTTGGTCGGCCTGAATTTAGTTTTGGTCGTTGTATATTGCCACTTTGTAGTAAACAGCTACTGTGTTATTCACTCTTGTTTTATAATTGTTGGGTACAGAAAACATTGTGATATCTAACTAACTATTTGCGATCGTTTTCACGATAGCTATCAACAACGGAATAATTCCACGTTTACACCATAGTGGGCCTGAATTCAGCTTCATGCGTTGTATGCTGCCGCTTCTTAGTAAACAGCTACTGTGTTTTTTACGCTCATTTTATGGTATTTGGGCACAGAAAACATTGCGATATCTAACTAACTAACTACGATCACTTTCACGACAGCTAGTAGCCACAGATTAAATTCACATTTAATCCTTGGTCGGCCTAAGTTAAGCTTCGGATATTAAATGTTGGCGCTTCTTAGTCAACAGTTTCTTAATTATTCCCTGTTATTTTAAGGTAGTTTGGTGCAGAAAACTTTGCGATCACTTTTACGATAGCTATCAACAACGGATTAATTCCGAGTTTACTCCTTGGTCGGCCTGATTTTAGCTTTGGACATTGTATGTGGCCGCTTCTTATTGAACATATACTGTGTTATTTACTCTGGTTTCATAATAGTTTGGTACAGAAAACCTTGCAATAACTAACTATTTGCGATCTTTTTCTCGATAGCTATCAACAACAGATTAATTCCACGTTTAATCCTTGGTCGGCCTAAATTTAGCATCGGACATTATATGTTGCCGCATCTTAGTGAACAGCTACTGTGTTATTCACTTTCGTTTTAAAGTAGTTGGGTACAGAAAACTTTGCAATAACTAACTATTTGCGATCTTTTTCTCGATAGCTATCAACAACGGAATAATTCCACGTTTACACCATAGTGGGCCTTAATTTAGCTGCATATGATGTATTTGACCGCTTCTTAGTGCACAGCTACTGCGTTATTCACCCTCGTTTTAAGGTAGTTGGGTACAGAAAATCTTGTGATAACTAACTAACTATTTGCGATCATTTTCACGATAGCTATCAAACATGGAATGATTCCACGTTTACACCATACTGTGTCTGAATTTAGCTTCATACGATGTATTGGGCCGCTTCTTAGTGCACAGCTACTGTGTTATTCACTCTCGTTTAAAAGTAGTTAGGTACAGTAAACATTGCGATATCTAACTAACTAACTACGGTTGCTTTCACGACAGCTATCAGCCACAGATAAATTCACGTTTAATCCTCGGTCGGACTAAATTTAGCTTCGGACATTGAATATTGCCACTTCTTATTCAACAGCTCCTTTATTATTCACTGTTGTGTTATGGTAGTTTGGTACAGAAAACTTTGCAATAACTAACTATTTGCGATCACTTTCACGATAGCTGTCAATCTTAGATCAATTCCACATTCACTCCTTGGTCGGCCTGAATTTAGCTTTGGACGTTGTATATTGCCACTTTTTAGTAAACAGCTACTGTGTTATTCACTCTGGTTATATAATAGTTGGGTACAGAAAACATTGTGATATCAAACCAACTATTTGTGATCTTTTTCACGATAGCTATCAACAACGGAATAATTCCACGTTTAGACCATAGTGGGCCTCAATTCAGCTTCATACGTTGTATGCTGCCGCTTCTTAGTGAACATGTGCTGTGTTATTCACTCTTGTTTTATGACAGTTAGGTACAGAAAACATTGTCGTAACTAACTAACATTTTGCGATCACTTTCACGATAACTATCAATCTCCTATCAATTCCACATTTACTCCTTGGTCCGCCTAAATTTAGCTTTGGACATTGTATGTGGCCGCTTCTTATTGAACATATACTGTGTTATTCCCTCTCGTATTATAATAGTTAGGTACAGAAAACTTTGCAATAACTAACTGTTTGCGATCACTTTCACGACAGCTATCAGCCCCAGATTAAATTCACGTTTAATCCTCGGTCGGCCTAAATTTAGCTTCGGACATTCAATGTTGCCGCTTCTCCTTCAACAGCTCCTTTATTATTTACTGTTATTTTAAGGTAGTTTGGTACAGAAAACCTTGCAATAACTAACTATCAATTTGCGATCACTTTCACGATAGCTATCAACCATGGATTAATTCCGAGTTTACTCCTTTGTCGGTCTGAATTTAGCTTTGGACATTGAATGTTGCCTCTTCTTAGTGAACATGTGCTGTGTTATTCACTCTTGTTTTATGATAGTTAGGTACAGAAAACATTGTCGTAACTAACTAACATTTTGTGATCACTTTCACGATAACTATCAATCTCAGATCAATTCCACATTTACTCCTTGGTCAGCCTGAATTTAGTTTTGGACATTGTATGTGGCCGCTTCTTATTGAACATATACTGTGTTATTTACTCTGGTTTCATAATAGTTTGGTACATAACACCTTGCAATAACTAACTATTTGCGATCTTTTTCTCGATAGCTATCAACAACGGATTAATTCCACGTTTAATCCTTGGTCGGCCTAAATTTAGTATCGGACATTATATGTTGCCGCTTCTTAGTGAACAGCTACTGTGTTATTCACTTTCGTTTTAAAGTAGTTGGGTACAGAAAACCTTGCAATAACTAACTATTTGTGATCACTTTCACGATAGCTATCATCAACGGAATAATTCCACGTTTACACCATAGTGCGTCTGAATTTAGCTTCATACGATGTATTGGGCCGCTTCTTAGTGCACAGCTACTGTGTTATTCACTCTCGTTTAAAAGTAGTTTGGTACAGTAAACATTGCGATATCTAAGTAACTAACTACGCTCGCTTTCACGACAGCTATCAGCCACAGATTAAATTCACGTTTAATCCTCGGCCGGCCTAAATTTAGCTTCAGACATTGAATATTGCCGCTTCTTATTCAACAGCTCCTTTATTATTCACTGTTATTTTAAGGTAGTTGGGTACAGAAAACCTTGCAATAACTAACTATTTGCGATCACTTTCACGATAGCTATCAACAACGGATTAATTCCGAGTTTACTCCTTGGTCGGCCTGAATTTAGCTTTGGACATCGTATGTTGCCGCTTCTTAGTGTACATGTGCTATGTTATTCACTCTAGTTTTTTATAATAGTTAGGTACAGACAACATTGTTGTAACTAACTAACATTTGGCGATCCCTCTCATGATAACTATCAATCTCAGATCAATTCCACATTTCCTCCTTGGTCAGCCTGAATTAAGCTTTGGACATTGTATGTGGCCGCTTCTTATTGAACATACTCTGTGTTATTTACTCTGGTTTCATAATAGTTGGGTACAGTAATCATTGCGATAACTAACTAACTATTGGTGATCACTTTTACGATAGCTATCAACAATGGATTAAATCCGAGTTTACTCCTTGGTCGGCCTGAATTTAGCTTTGGACATCGTATGTTGCCGCTTCTTAGTGAACTTGTGCTGTGTTATTCAATCTTGTTTTATAATAGTTAGGTACAGAAAACATTGTCGTAATTAAATAACATTTTGCGATCACTTTCACGATAACTATCAATCTCAGATCAATTCCACATTAACTCCTTGGTCAGCCTGAATTCAGCTTTGGACATTATATCTGGCCGCTTCTTATTGAAGATATATTGTGTTATTCACTCTGTTTTATAATAGTTGGGTACAGAAAACATTGTGATATCTAACAAACTATTTGCGATCTTTTTCTCGATAGTTATCAACAACGGAATAATTCCACGTTTACACCATAGTGGCCTTAATTTAGCTTCATACGTTGTATTTGACTACTTTTTAGTGCACAGCTACTGCGTTATTCACCCTCTTTTTAAGGTAGTTGGGTACGGAAAATCTTGTGATAACTAACTAACTATTTGTGATCACTTTCACTGTAGATATCAACCTCGGATTAATTCCAAGTTTACCCCTTGGTCGGTCTGGATTTAGCTTCGGACATTGTATGTCTCCGCTTCTTCGTAAATATGTACTGTGTTATTCACTCTCGTTTTAAGGTAGTTAAGTACAGAAAATCTTTCGATATCTAACTAACTATTTGCGATCACTTTGACGATAGCTATCAACCACAGATTAAATGCAAGTCTACTCCTTGGTCGGTCTGAATTTAGCTTTGGACATTGTATGTTTCCGCTTCTTCGTAAATATGTACAGTGTTATTTACTCTTGTTTTAAGGTAGTTAAGTACAGAAAATCTTGTGAAAACTAACTAACTATGTGTGATCACTTTCACTGTAGATATCAACCTCGGATTAATTCCGAGTTTACCCCTTGGTCGGTCTGGATTTAGCTTTGGACATTGTATGTTTCCGCTTCTTCGTAAATATGTACAGTGTTATTTACTCTTGTTTTAAGGTAGTTGGGTACAGAAAATCTTGTGATAACTAACTAACTATTTGTGATCACTTTCACGATTGCTGTCAACCAACCACAGATCAATTCCACGTTTTGTCCTTGGTCGGCCTGAATTTATCCTCAGAAAATCATTGTTGCTGCTACTTAGTGAACAGATCCTATATTATTCACCGTTATTTTAAGGTAGTTTGGTACAGAAAACATTGCGGCGACTAACTAACTATTTGCGATATTTTTTACGACAGCTATCAACCACAGATCAATGCCACGTTTACTCTTGGTCGGCCTGAATTTAGCTTTGTATATTGTAAGTGGCGGCTTCTTAGTGAACAGCTACTGAGTTATTCACTCTCGTTTTAAGGTAGTTAAGTACAGAAAATCTAGTGATAACTAACTAACTATTTGCGATCACCTTCACGATAGATATCAACCACAGATCAATTCCACGTTTACTCCTTGGTCGGTCTGGATTTAGCCTTGGAAATTCCATGTTGCCGCTACTTAGTGAACAGATCCTTTAATATTCACTGTTATTTTAAGGTAGTTTAGTACAGAAAACATTGCGATTACTAACTATTTGCGATCACTTTTACGATACCTATCAACCACGGATTAATTCCCAGTTTACTCCTTGGTCATCCTGAATTTAGATTTGGACATTGTATGTTTCCGCTCTTTCATGAACATGTACTGTGTTATTCACTCTTGGTTTAAGGTAGTTATGTACAGAAAGCATTGTGATAACTAACTAACCTTTTGGGATCCTTTTCTATTAACCACATACCAATTCCGCGTTGACTCCTTGGTCGGCCTGAATTTAGCTTCGGCTATTGTATGTTGCCGCTTCTTAGTGAACAGCTACTGTGTTATTCACTCTCGTTTTAACGTAGTTAAGTACAGAAAATCTAGTGATAACTAACTAACTATGTTCGATCACTTTCACGATAGCTATCAACCACGGATTAATTCATAGTTAACTCCTTGGTCGGCCTGAATTTAGCTTTGGACATTGTATGTTGTTGCTTCTTAGTGATCAGTGAAAGGTTGGCAAACAGTTAAGTAAAAATTATCAACTACCAGCTCAAAACAACAATTTGACAAAACCTGAATTTCATATGAAATGCCATAAAATTAACAGGTTTCAATTGAACTATTGAACGAAAATTATAGAAAATGTATCTTCTGTTCACATACATATGCCAGAAGATACAAATAAAAAAGTTCAACTAGTTTTTTGAATCATATAAAACGGTTCACAGTGGCGTGTTTTTGATCCTTTTCGTCCCAGGGTGTAACATGTTGGCTTTGGCTACGGTAAAATATTATTTTATTAAATTTTAATATTTATTCAGAACTGAATTTCGAAAATATATGATTCCGACATAATGGGAATATACATTATTGAGGGTTAGTCACAGGATTTTGAGTATTTTAGGTGTTTCATTTGTAGTGGACAATTTCTAACAATTCAATTGAAATACTTTACTTTAATTAATCAAGTTTTTTATTGGAACATAGTATAGAGAACTTATACGAAAAATAAAAACCTTTTGAAATTGACTGTAGTGATATTAAATAGTTTATTTGTGTAGCTGGCTATTAAAACTTTTTTTCCTTTTTCTGGAACATCTTAGGAATTTCAACATTCGTCCTATTCATTAACTGGAAAATACTTAGCGTATTTCGAAGTGGTGTGGAAGATATCTTAAAAAATTCCATGATCTTTTTACAATGACTATTTTATACAGACAAACGATCAATTCGAAAAACGATTGCCACGAGCTTGTTCAAAAGTAAAGCACTTACATGAGAGTCAGCAACTAGGTCTATTTTTAATTTCATCCAAAAAAAAAATACTATTGAATAAATTGAGAAAAATATTCGAGAGGCCAGTAATGTTCCATTCCTTTTACACAGATAATTTTGGTTACCATCGTAAAAAAGTTCGGCTATCAAAGTAATACAAGTCAATTATCCTTTGGCAAAACAAATAATAGTTGACGAGATCATTGGATGCAGTGGACGATCTGCATCCAGGGTATAGAGCATCGCCTACTTGTATCAGTGCAAATCTGTATAAAAATGGTGTTGTCTATTGCATGAGTGAAGAACGTTAAAGTCTCTGAATAGTGGGATTATGCGGAGGTCCTTGGTCCCAAGGATACAGGAAGTGGGAGGTGGGGATAGTGGAGGGGCAGAGCGCTGCAGCCTGGTGGATACCTTTCACTTACGTCCTCTCAGCACTGCCTTCCACATCTACTCACTCTTGTCTTCTTGTCTTCTCGTCTTCTATCGGTTTCTGGACATATCCATCTAGATCCAGCCGTCCTCAGGTCAGTCATTCATTTAATATACAGACATTTTTTAGCATAGTTAACACCCAAGCCCGTTGACAAACAGCTAACAGCTGACAAAGGTTACGCAAACCTTAGTCTTACTTTCACTTGTAAAGACCTCGGTTGAAATGGAAAGCTCTGCACCGACCCGTTTCCCCTATGTCAAAACAGTTTCAATATCTAAAATGAAAATAGGCCATTCGTATATTGAGAAAACTCTTTATTACGGGGGTAAACTAAACTACAACCTGTTTATTGTGATAAAATTACAATCTGCCTTATTGAGCAATAAGTAATTGTGATAAATGTTTTCATTAATAGCATATATCTCTATTGTCTATAAAAAAATTATATTAAAAAATCATTAGCCAATACAACCATAATACCAACTTAACTTGAACCAACAGAATTTTTTTAAACTAAATTAGTACAGATTTTTAAATTATTATTTTATAAAAATATTTTGTTTTTATAAATATTTTTTTCATTTATAATAATTTCTACCCCTAACTCTATGTTTATTATTTATGTTAATGACTAATTTCGTTCTCCCTCTAGAATTTTTTTTATTTAATAATAATAATTAATAAGAGAAAAAATATTTCAATTCCATGTGGACAGCATCCAAGCAAACTAAAAAATTACCTCAACTTGAATAATGTTATATGGATATGTATATTTATACCCCTCTCTCTCTCTCTCTCTCTCTCTCTCTCTCTCTCTCTCTCTCTCTCTCTCTCTCTCTCTCTCTCTCTCTCTCTCTCTCTCTCTCTCTCGCTCTCTCTCTCTCTCTCTCCCCCCTAATAGTTTATCCTCCTTCAGGCCTAATGACTGTATGTGGAAATTTAATAGGTATTTGATTTCATTTAAGTATTTATACTTTTTAAGTAAATAAATGTTGACACTTACAGGAAATGATAACCCATGTCTTGTTTAGTAGGCCAGCAAAATGTTATCTAACCTCTTTGACAGTATTTCCATATTTACTGAGACAACTTTTAGTAATGTTTTGAATGAGTTTGGTTATTGTTGATCACCTTAATGATTACTCATCAAACTTGGAGGAGTGGTATTGTAAATAACTGTTACTATTGCATACATTTTATCTGCCTATTATTTGCTGTTCTTATCCTTTCAATATATTGAGAAAAAAAATATTTCAGAAGGCTCATCAGCTTGAATTGAAACTGTTTAAACTTGATTAGTAGACCATATATAACTTCTTGATGATAGTTTGGTGTTAATTATCCTATTTCATTGTTTACTAACAACTAAATTAAATTTTTACAAATAGAAGGAATGTTTCAGATAATTCTTATCGAAGCCTGAAATATTTCTCCTATAATGCACCTTGATGCTAATTTGTTTATTGTGAATTTTCTCAGAAACCTAAGAATCCATGAATCTAGGTATAATTTACCATTTTTGTTAAATATAAAAAGTAGTTCTTGGAAAAAACAAACAAATCAAAAGCATATGATGTCATTATTAAATGATACGCCATTAACATAGACTACGTTTTGTATAACGAATCGAATTAAATAGGAAATATATATATTTTTTTAAATATTATGAAAAGACAAAATGTAAGACACTAACTCATATAATGGTTAAATAACATTTTGTTTGTGAACTTACTAAGATATCAACCATGGATGTAATTAACGTTTTATCTAACAGTACTATTAATTACTAGTACGCATTACTAAATAATATGTGTTACTTATTCTTCTGATCATAATTCTTTTATTAGAATATCTATTTTATAACTAAATAAATGGCACAGATTTAACTCAAATGAATGGCTGTACATTGTATTTAATATTATGGGAAGTCGCAGTTACAGTATACAGTTGTTTTTTTAATTGCATGTGCTAATATTGTTCAGATCACCAGTAGGCATAAAACCACCCCACTGTGAAAACTATATATTACTTACGCTTCTAACATTACATTCCATCAAGTTCAATGTGTATTCCATAACTCCATAGATTCCATCAAGTTCAGTGTGTATTCCATGGCTCCATAGATTCCATCAAGTTCAGTGTGTATTCCATGACTCCATAAATTCCTTCAAGTTCAGTGTGTATTCCATAACTCCATAAATTCCATCAAGTTCAGTGTGTATTCCATGACTCCATAGATTCCATCAAGTTCAGTGTGTATTCCATGACTCCATAGATTCCATCAAGTTTAGTGTATATTCCATGACAAAAATCTACTGTTAACTACAATCATATTATATATATATATATATATATATATATATATATATATATATATATAATGTTTGTTTAATCAACACCAAAGTTACATGGATTGAAAACATTATGCTCCGCAACCTATTAATTTCTGTAATTCCGTAACCTATTCATTCCTTCAAGTTCAGTGTGTATCCATAACTCCATAGATTCCATCAAGTTCAGTGTGTATTCCATGACTCCATAGATTCCATCAAGTTCTGTGTGTATTCCATGACTCCATAGATTCCATCAAGTTCAGTGTGTATTCCATGACTCCATAGATTCCATCAAGTTCTGTGTGTATTCCATGACTCCATAGATTCCATCAAGTTCTGTGTGTATTCCATGACTCCATAGATTCCATCAAGTTCAGTGTGTATTCCATGACTCCATAGATTCTATCAAGTTCAGTGTGTATTCCATGACTCCATAGATTCCATCAAGTTCAGTGTGTATTCCATGACTCCATAGATTCCATCAAGTTCAGTGTGTATTCCATGACTCCATAGATTCCATCAAGTTCTGTGTGTATTCCATGACTCCATAGATTCCATCAAGTTTAGTGTGTATTCCATGACTCCATAGATTCCATCAAGTTCGGTGTGTATTCCATGACTCCATAGATTCCATCAAGTTCAGTGTATATTCCATGACAAAAATCTACTGTTAACTACAATCATATTATATATATATATAAATATATATATATATAATGTTTGTTTAATCAAAACCAAAGTTACATGGATTGAAAACATTATGCTCCGCAACCTATTCATTTCTGTAATTCCGTAAACTATTCATTCCTTCAAGTTCAGTGTGTATTCCATAACTCCATAGATTCCATCAAGTTCAGTGTGTATTCCATGACTCCATAGATTCCATTAAGTTCCGTGTGTATTCCATGACTCCATAGATTCCATCAAGTTCAGTGTGTATTCCATGACTCCATAGATTCCATCAGGTTCAGTGTGTATTCCATAACTCCACAGATTCCATCAAGTTCTGTGTGTATTCGATAACTCCATAGATTCCATCAAGTTCAGTGTGTATTCCATGACTCCATAGATTCCATCAAGTTCAGTGTGTATTCCATGACTCCATAGATTCCATCAGGTTCAGTGTGTATTCCATAACTCCACAGATTCCATCAAGTTCAGTGTGTATTCCATGACTCCATAGATTCCATCAAGTTCAGTGTGTATTCCATGACTCCATAGATTCCATCAAGTTCTGTGTGTATTCCATGACTCCATAGATTCCATCAAGTTCAGTGTGTATTCCATGACTCCATAGATTCTATCAAGTTCAGTGTGTATTCCATGACTCCATAGATTCCATCAAGTTCAGTGTGTATTCCATGACTCCATAGATTCCATCAAGTTCAGTGTGTATTCCATGACTCCATAGATTCCATCAAGTTCTGTGTGTATTCCATGACTCCATAGATTCCATCAAGTTTAGTGTGTATTCCATGACTCCATAGATTCCATCAAGTTCGGTGTGTATTCCATGACTCCATAGATTCCATCAAGTTCAGTGTATATTCCATGACAAAAATCTACTGTTAACTACAATCATATTATATATATATATATATATATATATATATATATATATATAATGTTTGTTTAATCAAAACCAAAGTTACATGGATTGAAAACATTATGCTCCGCAACCTATTCATTTCTGTAATTCCGTAAACTATTCATTCCTTCAAGTTCAGTGTGTATTCCATAACTCCATAGATTCCATCAAGTTCAGTGTGTATTCCATGACTCCATAGATTCCATTAAGTTCCGTGTGTATTCCATGACTCCATAGATTCCATCAAGTTCAGTGTGTATTCCATGACTCCATAGATTCCATCAGGTTCAGTGTGTATTCCATAACTCCACAGATTCCATCAAGTTCTGTGTGTATTCGATAACTCCATAGATTCCATCAAGTTCAGTGTGTATTCCATGACTCCATAGATTCCATCAAGTTCAGTGTGTATTCCATGACTCCATAGATTCCATCAGGTTCAGTGTGTATTCCATAACTCCACAGATTCCATCAAGTTCAGTGTGTATTCCATGACTCTATAGATTCCATCAAGTTCAGTGTGTATTCCATGACTCCATAGATTCCATCAGGTTCAGTGTGTATTGCATGACTCCATAGATTCCATCAAGTTCAGTGTATATTCCATGACAAAAATCTACTGTTAACTACAATCATATTTTATATTATATATATATATATATATATGTTTGTTTAATCAAAACCAAAGTTACATGGATTGAAAACATTATGCTCCGCAACCAATTCATTTCTGTAATAAAACAAATCATAATGTTAATTTTCGCATTTGCCGTAAAGGTATTGTAGCTGGGAAAATTCATTTAATCTTGAAGATAGTTACTAAAACAGTTAAATCCGCAAAATCCATTTTCAAAGGTGTACAAAATATTTGCAGTCATTATAGATTGGTGATAGACAAAAATTGGTGAAAAAAAAATTCAGTTGTTGAGCCTCACACAAGATGAAGATATTAAGGAAGTAAGGAAAGAACTGTATTGTACGATTTATATTATAGGCTTGATCTAGATAATCAATGAAGGCATCACGTATGCAGTCCTAAAGACCGTCTGTAGAGTTTATGGTATGAATGAGAACATTGATCACAGTTACTTATTGCCCACTAAAATTTATATTGTAATTTTATAATAAAGATTGTATTGTGAAAAAAATACCAGTTCAGCCGCAAATTAACATCATCACGTATGCGCCTTTTCGTGGCAAATGGACCTGATATAGACATACAACCTCGACTTCGTATATGCTGCTATAAAAAGCCTTTAGTGAAAATTATCTCGATGTAGACCTACATCCTCAACTTCGTACATGCTGCGATAAGAAGCCTTCAAAGAAATTGTACCTAGTGTATACTTACATACTCGACTTTATATATGCTGCGATAAGAAACCTACGGCAAAAATGGATCTGATATGGACATGCATACTCAGACTTTATATACGCTGCTATAAAAAAAATACCTTTAGTTAAAATGGGCCTAGTGTAGTCTTACATACTCGACTTCATATATGCTGCTATAAAGAGTCATTAGAGAAAATTATCTCGATGTAGACCTACATCCTCGACTTCGTACATACTGCGATAAGAAGCCTTCAAAGAAAATGTACCTAGTGTATACTTACATACTCGACTTTATATATGCTGCTATAAGAAACCTACGGCAAAAATGGATCTGATATGGACATGCATACTCAGACTTTATATACGCTGCTATAAAAAAAATACCTTTAGTTAAAATGGGCCTATTGTAGTCTTACATACTTCACTTCATATATGCTGCTATAAAAAGCTTTTAGTGAAAATTATCTCGATGTAGACCTACATCCTTAACTTCGTACTTGCTGCGATAAGAAGCCTTCAAAGAAAATGGACCTGGTGTATACTTACACACTTCAGTTCATATATGCTGGTATTAAAAGCCTTTAGAAAATGGACCTGGTGTATACTTACATACTTGACTTTATATATGCTGCTATAAAAAGCCTTTAGTGAAAATGGACCTAATGTAGACTTACATACTTGACTTGATATATGCTGTGATAAGAAACCTACGATAAAAATTGGCCTATTGTAGTCTTACACACTTCACTTCATATATGCTGCTATAAAAAGCTTTTAGTGAAAATTATCTCGATGTAGACCTACATCCTCAACTTCGTACTTGCTGCGATAAGAAGCCTTCAAAGAAAATGGACCTGGTGTATACTTACACACTTCAGTTCATATATGCTGGTATTAAAAGCCTTTAGAAAATGGACCTGGTGTATACTTACATACTTGACTTTATATATGCTGCTATAAAAAGCCTTTAGTGAAAATGGACCTAATGTAGACTTACATACTTCACTTGATATATGCTGTGATAAGAAACCTACGATAAAAATGGGCCTATTGTAGACTTACACACTTCACTTCATATATGCTGCTATAAAAAGCTTTTAGTGAAAATTATCTCGATGTAGACCTACAGCCTCAACTTCGTACTTGCTGCGATAAGAAGCCTTCAAAGAAAATGGGCCTAGTGTAGACTTACATACTCGACTTCATGTATGCTGCTATAAAAACCCTTTACTGAAAATGAACCTTACACTATCAATGGCGCAATGAAGGGCTTTCAGTGAATACCTGATTTAGATTCATACCCTTGTTATCACATAACAATGCAGGCACAGTTGGTCATGTGCGAAAATAGACCTTAGATTGATGTAGACTATTGGTATTACATGTGCAGCTATTACTTTCTGCCAACAGAACCAATATATCTCCCTAATTTCCCGTCGGTCGATAGGTTCCCTGAAACTATTTATGGCTTCTGACATTTCCTTTTCCAGCCTACACGTCAATTCCTTGTATCTTCCCTCACTTTGACCATGGCCCTCAGGATGGGGTTCTTTCTGTCCGACTCGCAGATAAGTTGAGGCGAATCATTGCTTCGTTAGATTTGTTTTTGAGATACCGTGGTGCTCTCATGTCTACGCCAAGTTTAGGTGTTTCTTCCCATTCTTCCGCGCTCAATATTTCTTTGATTCATTATTTTTCTAAACTATCGACTATCATCACTCTCCTATATAAGATATTCTACAGTTTCAATCCTCAGTCTACTCCCGGAACACGATACCATCGTTCTATTTTTTTCTCTCTATCGATGTAGCGTATCAATGATGTTGGCATTGAAGTAAACTCTATTTATATTAGGGACTTTCCTGTTAAAAACAAATATTACTAATTTAGTAGTGTAATGTAATTTGGGGTTTTTCGTCCTTGATTGGGGCGTTGTCACAACTTGAGCAGGTGGTAGACGACTGCTGATCCCAAGTGTCTTCATACCGAAATTCCAAACAAATCTGCTGACATCTATGGAAACCCTTAATAACAAAGAGTGATCCTTATCCTAAAGAAGTAAAACACCTTATAATATTTGGAAACGAGGAAATTATTAGTAATTTGCGTGAAAATATCAGCGTGTACAACAATCTTTTTGTCATTGCTTCTTTCAACGCCCAGAACTCGGACAAGAAAAAACACAGACTTTATTCAATGAAAATCATTGGAGAGGCTACTGTGAAAGCAACCGCTTCTTTCCAGACAAAGTCGGATTTAGCACGAAGTGCACTCCAAGTTCATTAATATCTACACGGACCATCCTGTTATCCTACGAATATATGAATAATTAATAATATATCAGTATATATTATATATTGCACCAGTGCTCTAGGGATGACATACTGTATTTCCTCAGCTTTGGTAATATGTTATGGTCATGTGCCATGATGTAGCCGCAGGAGTTGGAAGCTCCAAGCAAATTCTACGAACTAGCTGACATCTACGTTATATTAGTGATAGATGTGAAGTGGTGAGTCGGGAACCGTTAGGGTGGTCCAGTGTGTGAATTACCGCCTCGAGCAACGGTCAACAAGGTCTAAGTCGTTCTGGAAAAAGATTGCCTCCCGGTTTTTGCATATGTGGATGATCTGGCTATCACGATCGCGGCATCCGGAACACAAATGCGGCCAACAAGGAGTGGCAGATGGTTGAGAAATTATGCGTAACTATAAACATTACTGTTAAACTTGTAGAAAATATGCCGGCTGTGCTGGTCTGAGAAAATTGAACAGGC
This sequence comes from Acanthosoma haemorrhoidale, assembly GCA_930367205.1. Lineage (NCBI taxonomy): Eukaryota > Metazoa > Arthropoda > Insecta > Hemiptera > Acanthosomatidae > Acanthosoma > Acanthosoma haemorrhoidale. The sequence goes on from OV884009.1 coordinate 117,879,642, forward strand.
TCAATCCGATTCACCTGAGATTAGGAAACGCAGTGACCTTCGCTTGGAATTAAACCGGCTAATTAGCTCAGTTTCACTCCACTTAGCAGGAAGAGTTGTCAATACAACGATACAGTTAGGAAGGGGACGGCAAAAGTGGCTAGTCTCAAGGACTAGTTACTAGCTCTGGGAATAATCAAATACATTGTCCAGTCATTATATGAGCCTACATTCGTAATATGTAAAAGGTATTGGGACTTAAATGGAATGTAGTTACATAGCTTCACCAAATGTCGTTCAGATTGTCATTTAAATATTTCTTGCAGCCTTAGCCATAATCCTTCATCGTGTGGTGCATCTGTCTTGCGTTTTGTAGGTGTTTGTGTAGGGTTGCGACTAATTCTGTCTGTTATTTCTTCATGATTTCTTTGGTGATATCCTTGCGATTTCATTTAATGGGAGAAGGTCATGGAAGATGCGACACGATTGGACAGGGCGACACGATTGGCAAGAATGAGATCTTTCGTGCCTGAGCCGCAATAAATGGGCTATGCATCAAGCCAAGACGGCAGACGGAATGTCTTGATAAAAATACGGATAGTCTTTTCACAAATAGCTCCTAATTCAGCCGATAGAACTTCCCTTATTCATTATAAATACATTGAATTATATAAAATTAAAATCATAAAATTGAGCTGTTATTGTGGCTTGTACTGCATTAAATAATGCATTTTAAGCAGTTTCTGAAACTTTAAACAGTTTATACAAAGTAAATATGACAAGGTGATGGGACTCACCTTGGGATTACATAAGGGACTTACAACTATCTTAAAACTGATCTTACGCTCTAACTTAAGACTAGAGAGTTCCTGCCTCAACTGCCTTCGGCCATCGATGAGGAAAGGGAGCGGGGGTAATCGTGTTACGGGGTTAAAACACGGGGTGGGTCATATATTACAGTGAATCGAATAATTCGACATGTCTACGGCGAATGAGTTATCCAACGTAGACAGCTCAAATGCTGGAATGTAGAATGTCAGACTACTTTCATGAGTATCACGTTTTGAAACTGTTGGAGTCGCTTTGCTGTCGCTTCAGTCAGATCACTAAAAAGCGGTGCACCGTACAGAAGACCAGGTCTGAGTAAGCTCTTATAAATCATAAGCTTGAGGCGCAGTGATATGTTTGGGGAAGTCAGCAAGTGTGAAAGCCGGTAAGACTACTTGTGTGTTTGTTTCAACTTCCTTGCAAAATGGCCACTAAAACGGAAGTGGCGGTCCATTTTAATGCCCAAATATACGAGGGGGTCAGCTGGAGAGTTTTTTGCCTTCCTACAGAATATGTAGTAGCTTTCTTCCCTTTTGGAATGAGAAAAAGTCAGTCTTACCCGCGTATACAGTGATGTAGAGTTTCCTCAATTTATTCTGCCTGTTTAAAAGCTCTATTGGCACCCATGCTGCTACTGTACACCGCGATGTCGTCGGCGAAAGCAGCAACTGTGGTGTTTTTGTACCGGGCTCCGACAATTTCAGACGTATACACGTTGAAAAGTACTGGGGAGAGCACGGCTCTTTGAGGTACTGCACAAGTCAGTGGCACAGCTTTGGATAATCTATCACCTAACCGCACCCGCAGCGATCGGTTTTTCAGATAATTAGTCGGAATTGAAAAGATATGCTCCGAGCGTCCCCCGTTGCAGAGCGTTCGACACAGAGACCCGTGGAACACCGAGTCGAAGGCCGGCGTTCAGTCTAACAAAATCATAGCCGTGGCTATTTTTCTGTTCAAATTTTAGATAGCTAATTTCTGACAGTAGCGTCACAAGAGGGAGTTCTGTGCTAAGACTGGATTAAAATCCAGTTTGTTCTGGCGGAATGATGTCATTGTCCAAATGGTATTCTTTGAGATAATTCAAAAGAATTTTCGCCAGAGTCTTCCCCATTTGTGGTAGTGAGGTGATCGGGCGGTAGTGGGTTAGGTGATCTCCGTGACTGGCTTGAATAGTGGGAACAAGATGGCTTGTTTCCATTTTTCGTGAAAGTACCGCAATCTTATACAAGAAGTTTGTGAGTTGTACTATCCCTCTCCTTGGCATCCATGGCCTGTGGTTGGACGTAGTAAAGTGCAGGGTGGTGCAACGAGTGATACGGTGCGAGTGCCTGCTCACAAGTAGGTCTCAGACAAAAGGTGCAGGTCTGGAAGTATATGACCGTGAACGGGGTTTTCACCAAGAGTGTCCCAGCCTAGTTACTTGTGGTGTAGTACCACAGCGTATGTCGTGCATTTAAATCTCCTACCAACCAGTGGTTGGACCTTTGCGCGCATGAGTATAGCAGGCTGAGTATTCCTGGCAAGACGCTTACGGTTTTCTTTTGCAAGGCGGTAAGGTAAGTGGGTTTCGCCAAATTCACCTTAACCGTCAAGAGATGCCGTGTCGTACAGCCACGAAAACTCTACCGTAGCCAGTAACCCTCTTGATGGCAGTATAATAGCCCTTTATGTGGATAAATTGGGTAGACACCCTCATGTATGCGAGCACAACTATGTCGGGTTGAGAGAGTGATATTAGCACTTCTACCTCCCCTATTTTGGCCATGAGGCCGTCACAATGAAAATTCAAGATAAGGTGACATTTTAGTTGTGAGCGGCCACAAAGGTTGCGAACATTTGGCTGCCCAGGGCAACGAGGGTGGTAACCCAGTTCGGTCCACATTCCAGGTCTCTGCGCTGGCTGAGCACGGTTCATTAAGGGGTATGTATATACTAATAAAGAGAGGAATTGACGTCATAATACCAATGGAGATAATACGAACTTATTTCGCAACATTACATAACTCCACTACCCTTAAGATTGAAGCCACCCTCAGCGAAAAAATTATACATTATAAACCTTGGGATTGCATTAGTAATCACTAAATCACTAATCGAACAACGTACTTTACCAAATTCGAATGAGGTTTCAATGTCATTTATTTCTTCAATAAGGTAAGTTATAAAATATGATTTGTTGGATAATGTAAAATTTTCTCTATGCTATTTATTGTTCTAGTGCGTTCATTTAATTGGTTATTGAGCGTAAGACCGGATCCTTTTGTCATTCGTCAAGTCATTGATCTTGAGTGCTTGGGCGGGGTATAGGATGATTAGTAGGGATACGATCCAGCATCCGCCACTGCATCAGATGGGCTTTTCGAGACTGTTTAATGTTTGCTTGATCTTGTGATGTGGTGAGTGTATACTTTTTTTACGTGCCTTTGCTTGCTTTCAAAGTTAGGGCATTAAATGTTACAAGGGAAAATGTTTGTTGTGTTTTTGTTTGGGTTATTGTCCGGATGTAGCCTTCGCGAGGCAAAGCCATATTCTCACTTGTTTCATTTAAGTTTTCTATTCTGGTTTTTTCTTCTTTGTAATTTTTTTATTGCCTCGTGACTAATATGGTTTTCTTTATGGTATTTTTCTAAAAGTGAATATGTCCGGGTCTTTCATTTAAAATATTTGTTGTTTTTCCAAAAGTGATTTCATGTGCGGTAAGGGCGGTTAACGATTGTAGAGAATCATTGTTAGAACTAAGGGCCATTTTTAGTTTTTTCTGTGAAGAGAGGTGTTTTCCTCCGTTTGTTGTCTAATGGCTTCTACGGGCATCGTTTGTACTCGATTGAGGGTTCCTAATGAATTAGGGTGACTAGTTGTTGTAAAATGTAGTTCTATGACATAAATATATGTGGTAATTACAAAATTATTTTACAAGCTGATTGTTAAATTCAGTGCTATGATCACTGGTAATTTTGGCAGGTGTTGGAAATATTCTTGTAGTGTTTCTAGCACATGAAGCCCGTTAAATTTGTTATTAGTTTAGCAAATCATTGTTTTGAAAGGCAATCTATAATAGTAAGTATGAATTTATGTTCGGCATGAACTGTGTCTATCATGAGATGTTCAAACAGTCTGGAAGGTTTTCTGCTTCTTGGAAATTAATCTTGATAGGCCTTCGATCATATTTATTTCTATTACACAAGCGACAGTTATTGATTAATTTGAAAATGAAATCTCGTAGTTACGTAGCCTTTTCGATGTTGCTATCATCAAAGGTACAGTGAATGAAAGAACCGTATATCGGTGGTTCTCTAAGTTTTAATGTGGCAATACTAGACATTCTGGAGAATGAGTCCTGTGGAAGACTTGATGATGATGAATGAACTGCTTTAGTAGAGACCAACCAACCAAGAGAAGTTAAGAACTTTCAAAACACATAAACCTCAGCGATACTTCTATGATACGACACCTTCATGGCATTGGTAAAACAAAAAAAAAAGTACCAGTGGGTGCCACATGATCTGACTGATTGCTAGAATATTTGTTGAAACGTTTGTCAGTTATCTTTAAAAAAGAGTGTCTGCAAATAGAGGTTTTACCACATCAAACATACACACTGGCCTTGTCCCCAAATATCATTTTTTTCAGAGCGTTTTTTATAATAGTTTTCAATAAATACTTTGAAAAAAAACAACAATATATATATTCCAAAATGAAAAGGAAAATTTTCATTTCTCGAATTTATTGATTAAACGCTAAAAAGTTTCTTTAAGCAAGAGATGAAAAACCTTGTTGGGTTTTGGGAGAAATGTATTAAAGCTATCGGTTAAGTTATTTTGAATAAAAATATCGTTAAAGTTTGTTTTTTCTTTCTACGTTTACCGATTTTTTTTATCATTAACGATGAATATTCGGTGGTTGGAGGAGTTTGTTGAATGTTGCGTCGATACACTATCAGACCGTGCCCGGGTTTCTAGTTCTTCTTGGCGCGTTTTGTTTTTTGAGGAAATATCATCCCACTCCATGTTGACTTCTGCTCCTGCTTAGTTAGTACATTTATTTTCCCTTCTTCTAGGGTTTCTGGACAGTTCATCCGCCACTACGTTACTTTTGCCTGGTATTCCAATCCCATGTCTTATCCAATAGGACTTTGAGATGTTTATCGGTTAGTTTTTGAAGTAGCTGTTCTGAAGATATTCGTCAATAGTAGACTAAAAAAAAAATATAAATGTAATGAATCATCAATATAATGATATCATCAAGATAGCTGGGCAAATATTATGTTCATCGTTCTTTTAAAAGATGGTGGAGTGTTGCAGAAGCCCAATGGCCTGCAAAGGAACTGGTAATGCCTCCTCCTTTCTGCCGAAAATGCTCTTCTGGGTACGCTTTCGGTGTCCATTTCTATTCTACAGAATCCCAATTTTAAGCCTATAGCTTTGAAATTCATGGCTTTATCTAGTTTTCCAAGTAAGTCTTCAATGTTTGGAAGGGGAAATTTATTAAAGATAGTCTCTCGATAAGGTTGCCTCTAGTCTATCATTCTGATCTTTCTTTTCACTGATTTTTTGAAACCACCCAGACGAGTTCATTATAGGGGGAATTACTAGGCTGAATATTTTTTTTTCCAAGAGTTTACTTAATTTTCTTTACAGATTTGTAGATATCGATAATTTTTAGAATAGATTGGTTGATATGTCTGATCTTGTGCTTCAGGAGATTAGTAGATATTAAAACATCGATTTCGCTTTGATAATTTTTAAAGCAAATTTATTATTTCTTCATGTTCGTTGGTTAGTTCTGCGCATGCGCTATTGTTACAACCAAGTATTACTATCGATCTCCATATTAACACCGAGTATTACCGTTCATAGACCTTATTTCATATTTGAAACTGTCTCCATAGACAACTTACATGTGCTGTTCACGAGGGTGTCCTTAATAAGGGAGTTAATTACTGCCTATATCCATTCAGTGTTATATGTGTTATAGACAATATTACACGGAGAAGCCGGCCGTTTTGGGCTGGTCTTGCGTTTGCCTCGGCCGGAGCATTGAAAACAGAAGGCTAGACCATCATCGCAGAGCCAGTGGCCGAATAGGTAGCACCGCCGATAGTTACGTGAGTTCGATATACTCCCCCCCCCAACAACTTTTTTTTTTAATAAAATAAAAATTTATATATTAATGAATATTATAGACAATGAAACATGCGTTTTTATCAACAAATGGCGTAAAAAAATAAAAAACGCTCAGGTCTCTGGGGCTGCCTCCTACTCCATCACCAAATAAGATAAAACCACGCCGTTCTAACCGGAATGTGCAAATAAATTCGTCGTCTGCAGCTAACACCCGTCCCGAGTCGCCACCCTTCACGCCTAATAGTTTTGATGTGCTGAAAAATACTCAAGTAAAGGTCATGGAAGCTATCAAAACACCTAAAATGTCCAAGCCGCGCTCAATATTCGTCCCAAATATAAGCAATTTTAAGTTGCTATGCTCTCAAATGACTAAAATTGTAGGTTCTGGCAAATTCTCATGTCTCAATCGGTCTCGAGGCATTCCCTGATACCCTTCCCGATACCCCTGATATGCATAGAGCTATCATGTAATATTTGGAAGATACTAAGGCTGATTTCCATACGTATCAGCTAAAGCAAGAGGGATCGCTACGAAACCAGCATCCCACTGTATCAGCTTACGAAATTAAGGATGAGCTCTCAGCTCTTAAATACAAATAACCAAGGTACTGCGTGAGGATAAGAAACAAGACGAAGCTATATAAAAAAACGGCCTTACTTTTGTTCTTTGTATATCATGACACTTGGAGTAGAGAAAACCTACGAGTTGTTAACTCGTGTTATAGGTGGGTTACACCTATCTTATACAATAATACAGGTCGAAAAACCGTACTCCAAATGCGAGATCGTCCAATGCTATAATTGCCAGGCCTATGGGTACACACAACCCCCCCCCAGGTGTGTAAAGTGCAGTGGACTACACAAATAGTGAATTGTGCAAGAAGCCCTTACAATCGCCTGCATTATGCGCCTTCTGCCAACAAGGCCCTCCGGCCAACTATAAGGGCTGCGAGGCTTATAGGGTACTAAAGTCCAGGAACCAACAACGTTGTCGGCTAGAAGAGGAGAAGCTAGCCACAGGTATCTCAAGAAGCGGCCCAGCTAGAAATTTGAGGTATTCTGTCTCTTTTGCCGATAAACGATAAACGGAGCAGAGAGCAGTCCCAGGCACTGCCCACTCCTCGTCCGCAAGTTCCTATTCCCCAGCATTCCATTCATCCCGGCAACCAGCAAACCCAATTCTATCCGCAACCACACATTCCACATACTCCTCCACCTTCAAGCTCCTCAGATCTCACAAGCCTATTAACCACATTTCATACAGAGTTCAGAACCCTACTTACCCCTCTCATTTCCCTTGTCTCTTGTCTCTTACCTTATCCCCGTTAAACAAAATCCATTAGTGGATCCTTCCGACTGCCTATACATTCTCTTTGGAATGTGAATGACATTTGCACCCACAAAAACGAACTACTTCATGACAAAAACATCGCAGTGGCTCTCATTATAAAACAAGACTTACGGGTAAACGACCGTTTACTCTTCGACAGTACCAGACTTAGCAATCAGATCACCAAGATGGAAGAGCACACGAAGGTGCCACTATCAATGCCAATAACTCCATTTCACATCAGATAGATCCTCTGGTACCACACGATTTCCTTCAGTCCACTGCAGTCTTAATCTGTATCTTCACTTTCCCCCTTGCTCTAGCATCAGTGTACTGCCCTCCCAATAAATCCATTTCCGGTTCCCAATTCATCTCCTTTCTAGACTCCATCGGACATCGTTTCCTTTTGGGTGGGGAATTTAACGTGAAGCACCAACATTGGGGCTAAAGATCCACAAATACACGAGGACGTGCTTTGCTGTCTGCACTCACACGGAAACATTGCTGCACTATCACTCCTTACTTATACCACTTGTTGGCCATCTGATCCCAACCGTAATCCTGATCTTGACTTCTTATTTTACAACCGTTTAAGAACACTAAACTATTCATTTCCCACCTCGATGGTCTCTACTCAGATCACAGCCCTTTGATCCTAACCATTTCCCTAAGACCGATTCAAAAATTGCCTCCTCCTTCATTTATTATGGGCCCAGTTGATTGGGACCACTTTTGCCAGCTACTTACAGATTCCTATTCCGTAGACCCCAAAGTGTCCTCGAAAACATCCTAAAACCTAGATGATGCCGTGCATTCTTTCACTAATCTGAACCGGAGGTTGGCTTGGGAGGCATCGTCCACCCCACCGTGATCCAAAAGTTCACAATCAAAATCTTTTACCTCGCCATCTAAAAGACCTAATCCAATCCAAACGCCACTCGAGAACATTGTGGCATAGATCCTGACATCCTGCTGATCGTACAATCATTACTGCAGATTTGTGAAGCGGTATCCGATTCTTTTAATTCACACTTCCCCTATCTGTCTACTAGGGATAATTCTCTGTGGAATGTAACTAAAAAGATACTAAAATATCATCCTGTTTCACTCCCACTCAGTCGTCATGATGGGTCCTTGGGCGGCTTTGAATGGGGAAAGTTCGAAACAATTCGCTCTACATCTTTCCCGTACATTGACACCTCACCTTTCTCATCAAAACCATACACATGGCACAACTGTTAAAGATTTCCTCACTTCACCTATCCCTCTCTAACTTCCACCAAAAGCCGTTAACCCCTCTGAGATCAATTCCCTCCAGTAAGACTTATCTTACCGAAAATCTCCCTTATATGATCTCAAATCCGGACCCGAATTACTCCTCAAATTATGCAACAACTTCCTCCTAAAACTATAATCTGCCTAACCTACATTTATAACGGCGTTATACGAATGACGAACTTTCCTCTCCTCTGGAAACATTCCATTATTGTCCTATTCGCTAAACCCGGTAAACTACCCAATGGCGCCTCATATTAACGTTCAATTAGCCTAACCCTATCCTCTCAAAAATCTTTAAAGAACTCCTTGGATTAGGTCTTTTAAATACTCCAACTTGAAAAACCTCTCGACTTCCAATCGTTGAATCCAAAACCTTTTACCTACTCACCAGTTTGGTTTCATTCTACGACATTCCACTGATCAAAAAGCCATCGCGTTATTGTCAAACAGTATGCTGCTACCCTTCTGGGCATAACTCAAGCTTTTGCAGGGTTTGGCACGAAGTTTTTCTTCACAAGCTCAAAACATATTTACCTCAGACCCTTTTTCTAATCCTACAGTCCTACCCAGCAACCGCTTCTTCCAAGCCCGCCAGGGCAGTGTACTGGGTCCCATCCTATTCACCACTGATGTACCCTCTACCCCCAATACTTTCTTGGCAACATTTTCAGATGACACTGTAGTCCTGTCATCCCACCTAGACCCCTATATAGCATCCCATACCCTTCAAAAACACCTTTATGAGATCGAGTATTGGTGCAACTAATAACAGATCAAAGTTAATTAAGCAAAATGTTCCAACATTACCTTTACCTTCTCTGGCAAGTCCTGTCTACTATTTTTTTTTTAATCTGTTCCTCTTCCTGTATCCGAATGTAGACAGACCGTACGGTATTTAGGCTTCCATCCCGACAAAAGGCTAACATGGAACCCACACACGAGGTTAAAAGGACAAGAACTAAACAGACGCTTTGGTACAGACTACTTGGAAGGGTATTCCATCTCTCAATAGAAAATAAATTACTAATCTACAAAGTACAAGGTAGATCGGCTAAATGACTATTCAGTTGACTATCGGACTTGGTTATCCTTTCTCTAAAAAAATGGTCTGTAAGACAATCTTAATGTTTTTTAAGATTGTCTAATGTTTCAGTATCGCCCCTAACGTTGAACATACGTTTCCTGTTTGAAGTAACTGTTTTCATCGATACGGTTTTTGTTGAGTTAGGGCTAAAAGGTTGGCGAGGAAAGTATCCATTTTTATTTTGCCTCAATTGTCAAATGGAGGTTTTTTCCACCAAGCATTGTTCTGATAGGGGTAATCATTCCTCTGTTGTCTGAAAAGTCATTGCTGTTGGTTTTGCTGTTTGTTAAAATTATCATGGTTTTCCTGTCTATGTTTCCATTTTTGCTGGTTTTTATGTCTGTCATTATTATTTGCATACAATAATAGGCCCTATATCTTGAGTGATCATAATGATTTGTTTGTTGTTTATTAAATGTAGATTTTTTTTCAATTGTTATATGATCTAAGAAGTGAACATTAAATTTAGATTTGGGTTCAAACTTGGTCTAAATTTGAAAGAGACAGTGTCATGAGGTAGTTTCTGAGGTCATGAGGAATATGGCTTAAGATGTGAACAACTATTTCCTTCTCTATGTATTCTATAAATGTCTTTCTAGTAAACGATGCGTGATTTTCTAATTCTATTCTGGAATACAGAAGCGGTCTACTTTCGTCTATTATGTTGACATAACCTAAAGGATGTTCGCGATATCTAGCTTTGGTTTTTAACAATTCTACTTTTAATCGTTCATGAGTTCTTAAAAGTTGTTTTGTAAATGCGTAAGTTCTAACGGTTTGTAAATCATGGATCAATGTTATATTTTCTAGGCAACTCATGAGTTCGGTTATTACCTTCATTAACAGTCTCGTATGATGAGCCACTAGCGTTATCACTGCTCCATACTGTGTTGTGAACTTCCCTAATAGTCCTTGTTGTGCCAACTTCTTCTCCACGAATAAATAGAAGTTACGCTCTTTACGGATCAGAAAACTCACGCCTACGTTTCCATATTTTATTAATACACCTTTTCAGCGTCAATTTAGAGAGGGTGTACAACTTCACGACTCAGCTGGAGATCACTAGGTGCGCGGGCATAGTCAGGCTTCTCACCTGCCTATATAAGGCCGAAATTCTGAGATTTATCCGTTCAGTCAGAAGCCGACACTTAAAGTGAACACTGCTCTCTCTCTCGCTCTATCTCTGCACTGGCTTTTGTTTCTCTCGAACCATCCTAGGTCATCCTTGGGAGGATCTCTGTTGTAACCCTGCTTTGTAACCACTAGGGAACCTACCTCCTGTTGTTGTGTGTTGTGTACTAGTTAGCGTTGAAGGTGAAGCAATGTGATGATGTGAATAAAAGTGTACTCAGTAACTGTGTAATTACTTTATCGAAAACCCAACAATCTCTTCCATGCAGACGACGGTCTCTGGGGCCCTACAAAATGTACCTAGTAGCGTCTCCCCCAGCGATCCAGTCTGCCTATCTCTGGTTCACACTCGCCTTTAGGATCGGTTTTCGCCTACCCTCATATACTGAGTGTGAGTTCGTGCTTATTCCTAGACCATGTAAACTACATAGCACACTGTTGGGGCACAACTTCTAAGATCTTATGGAGGCAGATTAATAAATAAAATACGAATTAAGTTGCCCACCGACAAGGCCGCCAGAAAAGGTCAAAGACGATAGGTTTACCATATTATCTCTTTCTTGACACCTGGGTCGACTAGATCTTCCCCCGCGGGTGCATCCTACCCGACAGTCCTTTTGCTAACTAGTCCAAAAGTCCTTTGCAGTCTGAGAGCCTTGATGTCAAACCCATGCTGGAAGTTGGAGAAAGAAAATCACTGCGTTACCTCTGTGTGAAATAAGCTGCTTCAGACCTGTGTGGAGTTGGCCAATTTTCGATATAGAATCAATTATTACGGGTGGGTCCGGGTTCTTGGGTGCCAATTAAATAATAATAATTCAGAGGATTCAGATGATCCTAACAAGGCAGTTATTACACAGTGAGTGGAGTTCTTTAAGGGGTATCGATACTAAACAGGATAAGTGGGACGTCATGGAAGATAATACGAGCTTATTTTGTAACATTACAGAACTATATATATGTATATATATATATAAGTTTCGAATTCAGAAACTTAAAGGAAGTAGAGGTTGTCAGGTTATAAATCGAACACTTGTAGATGTAGTTTAGAACTGTAATATTAAACATATGTACACATGAGCTAGCGCTACAAATATTACAATAATCAAATAAAACTTAAAACTAACCTGAATCAATACAATTGCCGATAATAAGCGTTGATTATTTTCGTAACAAGAGTACTGTTATTCACCAGGTTACAGCTTGGAGCTTCCTTTGATACTAGCGCTCTGTAGGGACACCTAACATATGTGCCGAAGTTTGGCGGTAACGTTCAAACTTACATCTCCCCTTTTGAGACAGAGGGTAAAGCCCTTTTGAATAAGGCACGAGCTACTAGCATGAAATAAGTTTGACTCCTTTTTACGAAATCTACTATTTATTAAAAATATTACCGCTGAGATTTTCTCTTTTATTTTAAACGGTCCTACTCTGATCGCATCTAATTTATCTCTATTCAATTTGTTGCTGTTTTGTATATATACAAGGTCTCCAACTTCATATTAAAAGTTTTTAACATTTTTATCATAATACTTTTTATTTTGGTTATGTGTCTTTTCTGAGTTTTTATAAGCTATTTCCCTATTATTTTCTAAATTTGTAATTTTATTTTCATTTAGTTCGTCAGGTACAAATGATGCATCTATTCCAGTTAATAAGTAATTGGGGGTAAACCCAGTAGAACTCTGTATCATGTTATTATATTCCTTGATACACTTTTCTGCTACTATTGGCCATGCTTTAAAATTAATGTTTATTTACATATTGTTTAAATTGTGCTGAATTTATACCAGGATATTGATCTGTTAATAATGTTTTTTATTTCCAGCTTTTTCTACTTTCTTGATTAGATTAATAAAATCTTTTGCTATTTGTGTTTTCGAAGTGCTGATATATGCGTATATTGTGAAATGATCTACTACCAAGTGTAGACATAATCTCAAAGTCAAATTGTGAGATATAGTTTAAAAATTGTAGTAGTTCTGGATCATTAATTTTCTTTACATTAAAATTTTCTAATGGTCTGTGGTCTGTAAATACCACAAATTTTTTCCCTATCAGATAATATTTCCAGTAAAGTATAGCTTCTTTAATAGCTAAACATTCTATAAATATTGCTTTTTTTGTTTTCTGAGCATTTGTCAGTTTTCTATAAAAGAAAAATACTGACTTTAGAGATTTGTCATCTTGGTCGTTTTAGAATTGCTCCAACTCCTTCAATACTTGCATCAGTGAATATGTATGTTGAAGCTTCTGCATCAAATATTGCTAGCGCAGGAGCTGATCATAAGTATTTTTTTGTTGTCTCGAAACAATCTTTACATTGTTCTGACCAGTGAAAATCTACATTTTTCCTTGATAAATTTCTTAGCGCATCCAATCCTTTCAATCAAAAGTCCTGAGAACAATAGTAAATGCCCCTTATTACGTCATCAACAAATCCCTTCACAATGATCTGAATATACCCTATATTCTTGAACTCATCCCTTCCAAGTTCATAAAATTCCATAGCAGCCTATCCAACCACCCTAATTCCCTAGCACAGTCATTGCACTGCACCACTCATTCCTACAATCCTCCTCGGAGATTAAAACGGCAGTGGCCTCATGACCTGCTATTATCAAGTGATAGTGGGAGTCCTGGCCATGGCCAGTTTCTCTAATCATGTCCTGAGCGTCTGTGGCTCTCGCGCTCTTGGTCAGCCTCCGCTGGCTCTTACCCAGTGACGCGGCTGACGTAGGAGCATGGGGGACTTCCCAAGACTCCGCTTCCTGCTTCGCATGCAAACGAGGTGACAACCTAGTGGACTTGGGGGCCTCTGGGCTGTTTGTAAATATTGAATGAATGAGCGAGTGAATAATGAATTGTAAATATGGTATGAATGATAACATTTATCTCAATTACTTATTGCCTAATAAAAGGCAGATTGTAATTTTATCTTAATAAAAATTCTTGATATAGCTCAAGCTTTTGACAGGGTTTGGCACGCAGGTTTGCTCTACAAGCTCAAAACATATCTACCGCAGACCCTTTTCCTAATCCTACAGTCCTACCTTTCAAACCACTTCTTCCAAGTCCGCTGTGGTTTAGAATACTCTAACTACTATCCCATAAATGCAGGAGTTCCACAGGGCAGTGTCCTGGGCCCTATCCTCTATAACCTATGCACCGCTGATGTCCCCTCTACTCCCAATACCTTCTTGGCCACATTTGCAGATGACACTGCAGACTTGTCATCCCACCCAAACCCCGACATAGTATCCCATAACCTTCAAAAACACCTTGACGAGATCGAGTATTGGTACAATCAATGGCGGATCAAAGTTAATGAAGCAAAATGCTCCCACATTACCTTCACCCTTTGTCGCAAGTCTTGTCCACTAGTTTATTTTAATTCTATTTCTCTCCCTGTATCCGAGACAGTACGGTACTTAGGCTTCCATCTTGACAAACGACTGACCTGGAACCCACATACGAGACTAAAAAGACAAGAACTAAACAGACGCTTTGGACAACTGTACAGACTACTTCAAAGGACATCCCATCTCTCAATAGAAAATAAACTACTAATCTACAAAGTTATACTTAAACCAATCTGGACATACAGAATAGAGCTATGGGGGACAGCAAAAAAGTCGAACATCAAGCGTATCCAATCCTTTCAATCAAAACTCCTGAGAACAATAGTATGTGCCCCTTATTATGTCAGCAACAAAACCCTTCATAACGATTTTAATATACCCCACATTCTAGAACTCATCCCTTCCAAGTTTATGAAATTCCACAGCACCCTTTCCAACCACCCTAATCCTGTAGCACAGTCATTGCACTGCGCCACTCATCCCTATAATCCTGAGACTGAAACGGCAGTGGACTCGTGACCTGCTATAAGCGCGTGACAGTGGGAGTCCTGGCAATGGCCAGTTTCTCCAATCATGTCCTGAGCGTCTGTGGCTCTCACGCTCTTGGTCAGCCTCCACTGGTTCGCATCCGGTGACGCGGCTGACGGAGGAGCGTGGGGGACTTCCCAAGACTCCGCTTTCTCTTCGCATGTGGATTTGAGAGTTCTCTGGGCTGTCTGTAAATATTGTGCGAATGATGAACTGTAAATATGGTATGAATGAGAGCATTTATCATATTACTTATTGCCTTATAAAAGGCAGATTGTAATTATAGCACAATAAAGGAGTATCAACATTAAATAAAAATTGTTGTTGATGATGAGAATAAATTTCTTAAGGGATCTAGCAATATAGTATGTTTTGGCATATACTCCAAATAGAAGTTTATTTTACCTAAAAATTGTCTGACCTGTTTCTTTCTTTGAGGTACAGGAAACTTTTTAATTGCTGTGAGATTGTCATTTAGTGGTTTTATACAATTATTTCCTATTTCATGACCCAGATAAGTTATCTTGTTTTGGGCGAACTGACACTTTGATTCATTAAATTTAAATCCTTGTTCTAGTACATGCTCCTGTAGTGCTTTTAACACTAATTCTACATGTTTTACATGGTCCTCATAATTCTTCGAATGAATCAATACATCATCTATGTAGTTTACAGCCAACTTATCTAGGTTATTTCTTCTAATCACACTTGACAAGACTCTTTGGAATATAGCCGGAGCCGACTTCAAACCATATGGCAACCAATTCCATTGCCAATGACCATGATGGGTTACGAAAGCCAATTTATATTTATCCTTTTCGTGCACTGGTATCGACCAAAACGATAATTTACATCCAATTTTGAAATTTTTTTACAGTTTCTGGCGCGTAATGGCAGATCATCAATCCTAGGAAACGGTTGACTTTCTGGCACAATTATTTTATTTAGTTCCTTAAAGTCAAAACAAAAGCGTGATCTTTTTCCTTCTTCTTCCTTAAATACCATAGTGACAGGAGCTGCATAAGGGCTGCTTGATTCTTCAATTAAACCAGCTTTTAATAATTCATCAACTTGCTTTTCAATTTCAATTTTGTCTTGAAATGAGCATCTGTATGGTTTCTTCGAAATGTATCTATTTTGTATTAATTTTACTGTTGCTTCATAACCTTTTATTTTTCCTATGTCGAATTTTGACTTTGCAAAAATTTTATTATTTTTTTGTATAATATTTACTATCTTGTTTATATCTGATATTTCAGTCTTGTTAATTTGCCGATCTTTTTTGTTTTGTTATCTTTTTTTGTGTTATTATTAAGTTTTCATCTTGACATAGTTTGAATTTTTTTATTAAATCTAATCCTAATAGAAAATCATCTTTAAAATTAATACTTTTCACAATGAAAAACTGAAACTTTTTTTCCATATTACCGATTTTAATTCTTAATACAACCGTACCCTCTGTTTTTGCTACTCCTGTTACTCCTTTTATATTATCTCTCACACTTATTATTTTTTTAATATCTTTATTATTATTTAAAAATTTATAATTTATCAAAGAAATATTAGATCCAGAGTCATAAAGACCAATAGCTGGATTTCGATTAGCTAGAATTTTTATTTTAATAAGTGGGAGGACTACTCGTTTTTTGCTTCCTCAGAGCTTGCTATCATATCTTGAACTTCTCTAATATTTGTAATCTTAATATTCTTTTTTTTTATTTTTTTTAATTGTTTATCTTTTAAACGACACAAACTCTCTAAATGAAATCTATTTTGAAAACCTAATTTTTCACATATTGTACATGGTTTTTTCTCGCTTGAACATTTTTGCGTTTCTTTCTCTTTTTTTCTTTCATTTAACTTACCAAATTGTTTTAATTTTGCCATTAAATTTTCCATGCTTACAATAGACTTTCTTTCTAATTTACTTTGTATAAAATTTGGTAAGTTAATTACAATCAGATGAATTTGAGTATTTAGTGAGATACTTTCATCTATTTCTAACAATAAACTTCTTTTCTTTAACGCATATTCATAACAGGGAACCATTTAAATACTTAAAATTATATGCATACGCTATATCGGTCCAGGACTGTGCTGAGAAGGTTTAAATCAAGGAATTATTCCAAGCTTCCCAATTAAACATTGAGTTTTGTTTCAAGGATACAGTTTCGAATTCAGAAACTTAAAAGAAGTGGAGCTTGTACGATTCTTTCTAATTTGTTATTTTTGTTTTGATTGATGTTTATTCTCATTATTTCATTAAAAGTGGCATGACATTTGTTTAGTATGCCTAAGGAATTTGATTAGTTTTTGCTGGTATAATGAATTTCGATATTAGTCGCTTTGCAAATTGTTGTATTAATATGTTGTTAAATTCTTTTCCATGATCAGATATAATTTTTTCTGGAATTGGATATAAAATTATGTATTCTTCTAAAACTTGGCAAATAATTAGGGCATTTTTGTTATTTAATATTTGTGTGCATAGTCTTTTGAAAAATGTGTCAATGAATGTAAATATGATTTTTTTGTCATAAAATATTAAGTCAATCATGATTTCTTGAAATGGTTTGTCAGGTGTAGGAGTTGTTACAAATTTGCTTTTTATTGGTTTCCTGTCATATTTAGTTACTTTGCAGGTTTCACATTTATTTATTAATTCGGTTATTTTATCTTTCATGTTAGGAAAATAAATTGTTCGTTTTAATTTATCATATGTTTCTAAAATTCCGCGATAGCCTGTTTTACCATAATGATAGTCTAAAATTGCCTGTTGTTGGTTAACATATTAAAAAGTACCTTTTAAGTCTTATTGTTTTATAGTTGCTTTCAATTAGTTTCTGTATTTGTTTGTAATATTCCTCATAAATTTCGTTTAAAGTTTCAAAGTTTGTTTGGCAATAAATTCCGTATGTTTTATTTGGTTGCAGTATTTCTAATAGTAATTCGTTTATTTTTTCAATGTCTTTAATGTGTAAAGTGTAACGGTTTTTCTTAAATATTTTTTCATAGGTGACTATTTGCTCCGTGTTTAATTGTTATTTGATTTTTTTCCACATTTAAACATTTATCTTTTTCTACTAGCCATACTTGTCCGTTGTTACTGTCTTGTGAGTGTTGAGTTATTAAGCTTTCTAAGTCTTCATTGGTTAGTATTGGTAAATCATCTATTGTTTCTAACATTTCGTCATTATCTGAAGTTTCGTCATTATTTAATTCTAATAATTGGTCTATAAGGGCCTCGTATCCTGACGTATTGTCTTCTGGTATGTGTAAATTTACTTCTATGTCTTCTAATGCGTTTATTTCATTTCGTCTGGATAAGCAGTCCGCTACTGATGATTTGTTTTCCCCGAAATGTGTTTAATTTCAAACTCAAATTCTTAAAGCTTCCAAATGCACTTCATGATTCTACTTTTTTACGTTTTCATTTTTCATAGTAAATACCCACGTTAGTGGTTTGTGGTCTGTAAGTAATAAAAATTTTGTTCCGTATAGGTAGGGTTTAAAATGTTAGGTAAAGTATACTATAGATAATAGTTCTTTTTCTATTGCACTATAGTTTTCTTCAGTTTTTGATAGTACTCTCGAAGCAAATGCTTTCGTATTTTCTCTGTTATCTATTATTTGACTGAGTACTGCACCTATAGCTTGATTACTTGCGTCTGTTGTTATAATAAATTGTTTGTTCCAGTCAGGGTATGCTAGAATCGGTGTGTTAGTCATTTGTTTAATTAAGTAATGGAAACTATCCTCAAATTCCTTGGATTTGTAATTTTTTGAGTTAATGGCTGCGCTAAGAGGTCTAGTTATTTTCGCGTAGTTCTTTATAAATTTCCTATAATATCCCGTCATTCCTAAAAATCGTCTAACGGATTTCTCGTCATTGGGTTGTTTAAATTCTGTAATAGTTTTCATTTTATTTGGGTCCGTTTTTAACCCGTTTTGTGTCACTATATAACCTAAAAATTTTAGTTCCGTTTTAAAAAATTCTGTTTTGTCTAATTGTATACTTAAATTGTTTTTCTTTAATGTTTGTAGAACCCTTTCGATATCTTTCAAGTGTTCTTCCTCGTTTTTTGAATAAATTATTATATCGTCAATATACACCATGTTTCTAGGTAAATTTTCTATAGCCATGTTAATCATACGTTGAAAAGTTGGTGGTGCATTGCATAAACCAAACGGCATCCTTACGAATTCGTAATGTCCGTCGTCTGTGCTAAAAGCTGTTTTGGGCATCGATTCTTCTTACATGGGTATTTGGTGGAAACCTGAGGTTAGATCTATTGTCGTAAAATATTTTGCTCCTTTAAGGTTATTTAGTACATCTTCTATATTTGGTAAGGGGAATTTACCATTGGTGGTTTCTGAATTAAGTTTGCGGTAGTCTATGACCATTCTCACTTTCTTAATTCCACTAGCATCCATCTTTTTCGGCACTATCCATTATAAGGTGAATTGCTTTTTCTGATTATTCCATCCCTTAACAATTTTTGTACTTCATCTTTTATCTGACTTTTGAATTGCTCGGGGACCTATAATTTCTTGTATAAATTGGGTCATTGTTTTTTGTATTTATTCGGTGCTTTATTAAATTAGTTGCTTGGAGTTTCTCGTTTTCCCTTTTTATTATCTCCCCATTATTTGAAATTATTTTTATTAAGTTATTAGATAAGTATGTCGGTAAGTGTTCCGTTCTTTATTTCCTCCTCGTTATCCATTAGGTTTATTTCATTTTTTGAATCTTTAAATCTGAATTTATTGTTTCCGATAACTATGTGATTTTCCGTACAATTTATATTCATCTTTAAATCCTTCATTGTTTCAAAACCTAATAGGATATCGAATCTATTAGAAAATGGATAAACTAAGAATTCGATTATTTGGTCTATACCTAATGCATTTTTGATATTGACCTTGACACTTGAATTACCGTCGTCGTAACCCGTGGGCGTTTTGATAGAAAATTCTTTTTTTATTAATGTAAAGTTATGTTTTTTTACTATGTCTGGGTGTATATAGTTTTTTGTCGCACCCATATCTATCAACCACTTGTTATTCTTAAAATCTATTATGTACGGTAAGTCATTTGTATAATGCAGTTCTTCGCATTGTTTATTCACCATATTTTGTTTATTATTTCCTAATTTCTTTTCCGAGTATGTTTGGTCTATTTTATTTTCCGAGTATGTTTGGTCTCTATTTTCCGGGTACGTTTGGTCTCTTTTATTCTTATTTTCTAAAATTGGTCCTGCTCCTCTAAAGGAGGTGGATTGTTTTATTATTTTATTATTATTTAAGATTGGTCCTGCTCCTATAAGGGAGGTGGATTATTTTATTATTATTTAAGATTGGTCCTGCTCCTATAAGGGAGGTGGATTGTTTTGTTATTTTATGATTATTTAAATTGTTATTATTGACTAGCCTTTTATTGTTATTTAAAATATTATTATTTAAAATTGTTCCTTCTCCTCTAAGGGAGGCGGATCGGTTTGTATTTGTCCCGAGTCTAAAAAATGGTTTTCCACGCGGTCTAGTCTCTCTTGTAGTTCTAGAATTATTTTGTCCTTGTCGTTTTCAATGTGATGTGCTCTGTCATTAACGGTGCGCATCAAAACTGTCTGTGGATAAGCTTGATTAATTACCGGTTGATTATGTACTTGATTTTGTTGCGGTTGATTAAAATAGTTATGTTGTGATGATGTTGTTGTTGTTGTTGATGTTGTTGTTGGGGTTGCGCGTAGTTATTATTATTATGTTGGTAATTGTATCTTTGTTGTTGTTGTTGGGGTTGCGCGTAGTTATTATAATAATTATTATTATACCGTGGTTTGTATTGTTGAAAGTTAGGGTTAAAGTTATTGCCTTTATATCCCTGGTAATTGTTATGTGGTCTTTGTCGGTATTGTTATTGTGATTTATTAAATTGTTTATTATTATAGTGCTGTCTCGGTTTTTCTTCTGTCGCGTCTTTATTAAATATTTGGTTCCCGTATATTTGTTCTACCACGAATGAGGCTTTCCTTAAAATATTGTACACGTCATTTAAAGTTGTGTATCGTATGTGTTGTAGAAATATTGCTACGGTCGGGTGTAAGTTCTTAACTGCTTCCTGACTAATGTCATTGTCATAGCGCTCGATTTGTTGGTCTTTCTCTCGTATTTCATTGTCCGTATAAATTCTCGAGTATAGGTCGCATCTTTTTTGCTGTAATCGTTCGATGTATTCGATTGGGTTTTCATTGTGTCGGAGTTTTGTGTTGGAGATTTCTCGAGCTAATTGGCAAATTGATCGATTGTCCTGGTAGTGTCGTCTAAGAAATTCGAGTAGGTCTATTACGGAGTTAAATTGTTTGTCAAATGTCGCGATTTTAGCGTGACCTTCTAATTTGGTTTTAGCACACATAAGAATAAGTTCTTCATTTCTTACTAGATTCGGGTTATCAGCTTGACAAAATCTAGATAGTAAGTAAGTTACGTTGTTAATGTATAATATAAGGTTTTCCGTTTTCCCATTATAAATTGGAATGAATGTGCAATCACTGTTTTTGATTTTTTTGAGTTCCATTTCTATTTCGTTGTTATTAATGTTTCTAATCGAGTTAAGTCTGTCTACTAAATAAAAAAATAAAAATTAATTTAATACAAGGTTGTTTTCACCTGGTGTAGAGTTCTTCGTCCTAAGAGGTTCCTTCTAAGGTTTCTTACAGCTCTGTTGGTTGCCAATGTTTGTTGACCTGAGCGTAGGATATTTGAAAATATCGGCAGTTCCTCTTCTGAAGTCGGTTTGTTGAGCCCTTGCCCCACAGTGACGTCCTTCTTGTAGAGTGAAGACGGTTGAGTTCTATGGATTATCGATAATTGAAATAAAATCTCGGTTGTCTGAAATGCCCTTAGGTCCCTGTTTGGGCGCCAATTAAAGCAACTATAAAGCAGTAGATCTTTTTATAAAGAACTTTATTTGATTTACACTACGCTAAGTTGAAATAAAATATTAAATGGCTAAGCTACTAAATGAATGTACTCAATGGAATCACAGAAGGGGATTGCTTATCTCTAAGCGAGGAGCTCATATATAGGATAGGAAAGGACAGTGGTCAGCATTATGATAAGGAATCTGATATCGGGCTGAGTCAGCACTTAACTATATAAAAACCTTTTACAATAAACCTTCAAACAAAACAATGTATAATATGATAATACATACAAGTGGTAGGTGGCTTTCGGAACCGGGGTTCAATAATTATTATTCTCTCTCATACCAAAGGTCCAACGGGATATACTTAAGTTAAATAGTATAGTATTAGAATATTTCCTTTTTATTCACATCTCTGCTTGTAATGAAGTGTTTGGTATGTAATATAATTCATTTTAAGTTTTCAAATTTTTTCCCTTCTATTTTATTAATAATATTATATTTATAGACTGTTCCAGAACCCATTTTGGTTAGCATTATTCTGTCTTACATTATTAGTGCATTGGGATGTACTCCGGATATACATTGTATATTTTTTGTTATATATGGTGTGTATTTTTTTCGAATATGCATACCGTCACTCACAAATTTGTTCACACCATTATAATTAATGCATTTTGATAATTTATATCATGAACTGGATCAAGAAGAAAAATAATGCCTGTTTTTTTTCAAAATGTTTAATAGTCTAAATATTATTAAAATCGAAAAAAATATTAGTTCAGATTTATTCATTATTTATTAAAATAATTATCAAATTTATTCATCTGAACAATCTATGAATGTTGTAAGTAGAAACATAATCATTTTTTTTCTTAATTTTCCACTATTATAAAAGATATACCCGATAAAAAAGATAATAAAAAAAAATGTAGGATTTGTTGTTAAAACTGAACAAAACTCAGCAATAGAATCTTCACTCACAAAACATAAATAATTTAATTAGACCACCTTTTAGTATAAAGAAATAACCACATTAAGGGGTCTGGTATTAAAATTTTGTTTACTAAAAGGTTGATAAACTTGTCCATGTTGTAGTTTGGCTGGTTTAATAAATACTGCTTTTTTGACAGTGTATGTAAGCATTAAAAATATTTCATTGTTGTGATCGAATTTGGAAGTCACTGTATATATTGGCTATTCTACCGGTAAAGATATTCTAAATGTACCTTATGATTTGGGATTCAGCCTAAAGGTTTTGATGACCAACACCTTGTGACTTAAGTTAACTTGTTATGTTTAGTTCCTTACCTCTATCCCATTAGCGAGATCTGGTGCCTCTACCCTTTTCAGTTTATTAAGTTGGTTCGATTACCCTCGTGCACCGTTATTGTGACATCAAGTAGATCATACACTTTAAGATCCTCAGTGCAGCCTTCATTAACCTCATTGGAAATAGTCGGCACTGTCACATTTTATTAATTTATCTTATTTAGCAGTGATTAACTAAGACATGACATATGAACTCTGAGACAATAGTTTGATTCAGCAACACAGTAAAAATTGGTCATCAAGCAAGTATAAAAAAGTTTATTCATAATCACATTTAATTAGAAATGAGAAAGGGACTGTGGCTAGGTAAGAAGGCAGTTTGATAATCACTTTTGTGAAAAGCTGGAATAAACTATTTGCAAGATCACAAGTATCCTCATTAATAACCGCAGCCCTAAAAAAAACCAAACGCCACAGTTGAGAACCTTTGCACTACATGTTTTGACTCTATTAACCTACTCAACATGAAAAAATACTAAATTCATTATTAAGTAATTTGATTTTTCACCCTTCATTATTTTTTATGTGCTAGCTTTTATTTTCAAATGATACAACTATGCAAATATATTTGATCTACTTTTAAAGCTTTAACCTTAAAAAAATTGTTACAGAATTTTAGTGACAATTTTAATGATTTATTTTTATTATATCTGCAAACAGGACTCAATCAATCAAAATCAAAGTCAATTGTTTTATCGCAAAAACGACTTTATTGGCTGATTTATTGATTTTTTTTGTAATAATAGTCCACTGACATTGAATTGATTTGGAGGAGGAAATCTTTGATTTGATATGTTACTTAATATTATAATAAAATAAGTATTTTTGTTATTACAAGTAATTGACAAATAACTGACCATTCATTAGTTTTCATAAGATTGCTTTCATGCTTAGTATATCTCTGGGGATCATGTGAAACTTACATTAAAAAAATTATCCCACTTAATGAAACTGAGGATGCAAAAAAACAGTGAATAAACATTTGATGGCAGTTTCAATGACAATGATCTAATTATAGTCCAGTTAAACCCAAATAAACACGTCTAACTCTTTAATTTTATATTCTACTCCCTATGATAGAAAAATATTTATTTTTGATTACTAATTAATTTAATAATTACAGTTCACGATTATGCATGGAATTTGTTTTGGAAGCATTGCTGTACCATAAAATGCACCTGTCACGAAGATTTTCATGTCTCTAAAAAAAAAAAATGAGTTTGCAAAAATGATATTGATGAAAGTGTTGCGGCCAACAAATGTAATCCGTATTGGTATTCGGCATGTATTGTTGCCAGCCGGATACTAGCTATAGGATTAGCTATGTTACCGAGACATTGCCGTAGCCATACGGTCGCTCGCTCTCTATCTCTCTCTCTCACTCTCTCTCTCTCTCTCTCTCTCTCTCTCTCTCTCTCTCTCTCTCTCTCTCTCTCTCTCTCTCTCTCTCTCTCTCTCTCTCTCTCTCTCTCTCTCTCTCTCTCTCTCGCTCTCGCTTCTCCAGAGCCATCTTCTTCATGGGACTGACGAGCCATCCGGTGAGCCTGTCCTGTAGCTGGATGTAGACAACGCTTGCAGAATGAAAGTTGTATATATATATTTACAGATCTGTAATTACGTCTCGAGTAATTAAAGATAAAGTACTACATTTCATAGTAACTCAAACTCTAGTATTTTACCGATACTTTTACATTCACCAAATATTAAAATTAATTCTATTTGGTTAGTCTGGTTTGTTTTCCAGAAATAACTTTAAGAATAGTATGATAATTGGAGCTATTATAACTCACGATGTATTGCTCATCTTGAATGCTTATATATCTTAACATTCAATTTAACATTTCATTAGGTTTTTATGTGTTTCAAATTAATTTTATTCATTTAGAGGATTTTGGTAGCCTCTGTAAAGACATTGTTTAATTTTAATTTCAATAGATTTTAGACTCATATGCTCAAGTTGTTATAACACAAGGTAATTTTCTTAACAATTATCTCTCTATTTCTTTTCTCTATGTTATTAGTTATGTATTTCAATGGTCACTTTCAGTGTATTATGTATAATAAAGTAATGTTCATGTTATATTCGGACTTCTGCAAAAACTTATTAGAATT
This sequence comes from Acanthosoma haemorrhoidale, assembly GCA_930367205.1. Taxonomy (NCBI): domain Eukaryota; kingdom Metazoa; phylum Arthropoda; class Insecta; order Hemiptera; family Acanthosomatidae; genus Acanthosoma; species Acanthosoma haemorrhoidale. The sequence goes on from OV884009.1 coordinate 117,904,654, forward strand.
AGCTTGAGTTGCCATAACAGAAAGCTTTAATTACTTATATTACAATTTGATTACAAAATATATGAATTTGATCATTAAACTGTAACCCAACTTACAAGAGTAACAGACACTATTTCAACTTCAATTTAAGTTAAGTAAAGTTAAAGTACACGTGTTTGATCCTTATTGATGGGAAGAAATATATTCTGAGTACGGCATCAGGGCATCATTTGTAAGCTTATAAAAGCCAAGGCATCAGAGTAATCGAACTAACACAATAAACTGAAATGGGTTCGGGTACCAGATCCCACTAATGGGATTGTGCTAAGGAACTGATCTCGAAAATTCACTTCATTCACAAGGGGTTGGACATCAAAACCTTTAGGCTGAACCAAAGCCGTAAGGTTGACAGAGAATGTGTTTGACCAGTCGAATATTCAATATTTATGTAAATCCCAATGCGACAGAATAATGGTAAGTAAAACTTGGTTCCGGAACACCCCATAAATATAATATTATTAATAAAATTGAAGGGTAAACAGATGAATCTTTAAAGTGAATTAAATTACATACAAAACTATAGTTACATTTATTTCTACTAGTCACAAACTGTCTACTGCACCTTACTTTATGTTATCCGAATTCCCTCTGCCACGTCAGTCACCACCCCCAACCAGTTTTTTTGTTTTTCTGTTCTTTTTAATCGTCCTTTTTCGCTAAAAACTGTTTATATTTTTCCTTATTATGTCAGTTCGTCCGTGATTATGTTTACATATACATTAATTTCATACTATTTACTTTTTTGTAGAATATCGTCGTTCCTATAGAGTCTTACCACTGGTCATAGTGTGTATCTTCCAACAATGGTTTTAACCATAGAATGACTGAGTTTTAACCACTTGTCACATGAATTCCCAACCCCTACCTCCCCTTTACGATTCACGATCCCCTTCGTATTCTACCTAAAACATTTTCTATATTATTGCTATCTCCAAAATATGGCTTGAACCCTATATTCCTTCTTCATCTGTCTCCCTCCCTCACTACAACTTTTCCCGCCATGATTGGGTTGGCCGGTAAGGCTACCTACAGCTTTGTGTGTGCATAACAGCCTTAATACACGAATCCTCTACCTAACCCCTACCCCCCCCCTCATCCAAACATCCACACATTGAGTTTCTTGTCGTCGAGATTACCTGCAACTGCCTTCCCATCCTATTGGTGTAGTTTAGCGTGTTCCACAGTTGCCCTTTGAGCCAACTTTTGAGTCAACCCTCTACTATTTTATTCCTCTCCACCTACTCCAATATTATCATCTTCGATGACTTAAATTCCAAATTCATATTGGATTCCTACGACAAACGCTACCTAGAGGATCTGTTCTTTTCGCTTGATCTCTTCACTTTTCCTTTTACTCCTTCTCACCACACATCTAAGTCTGTTACTAAGTCTGGATATTCACATTATTGACTCAAATCTTCTTTCCTTCTTTCAACTACCCGTTGTTTTCCTTTATTCTCATTACCCAATCCGACATTTCGTATAATATCCAAATCGTATAGCATAATAAATTAACATAACCTTCCACAATCTGGACAGCTTTGCCCCCAAAAATATTCCCCCGGATTTTGAGGCCCTGGATAGGCATACTTTTTTTCTACTGCTCTACATGTTGTATCCTTATTGGGTATTTTATTTATATTATTATTTTTTATTTATATTATGCATGAGAAGAGACTTTCAAGAATGGTCTTTGTCTGTGACTGCTCTGGCGCTTCCTCCCCAACATGATTTCCAGTTTTACCTGGTATCACTAAACTCATATTATTTATCTGCCTATTAAACCATTTCACCATCTCCATCATCATATAGTTCTTGCGTGCCCACATTAGATGGCAATGATTTTAATTATGCCTCTCCCACAGACCTTATAACCTCTACAATGAGGTTAGCCCACTAACGCTACTGGTCCTGACGGAATTCCTGTTAAGTTAATAGAATAATTATCCAGCCTTTTCTTCGCCATTTATACTTACTTCACCATAAACCATAATTTATACTTCACCATATTTTTTTCCCTTCAAAACCCTTTCTTTCGAGCAGTTATCCCTTTCTTTTTAGTTGTTAGAAAAACGGTCTCCCTAAATCTGTTCATCATTGTCACCATCACCTTTACACTGACGACTTCTAAATCTATTTATCGTCCCACCCCCCTTCTGATTTATTTGATGCGTTCACCAAGATCCTTGTAGACTTAGGAGGACCAATGCCTGTGTAAACTAAGGTTAACCACGGTGAAAACTCAGACAATTGTGATAAGCTCCGGTTTCTTCCTCAATCCTTTGGCAATTTTCCTACCTAGGGATTGACCAAAGCCTCTCCTGAATGAACACATCTTTCAAATTGTCCATCGGTCAGTAGTTGCCCTTTAACTATTTAATTGCTCTCGCCATGTCCCCCCACCACCCTACACGTAAACTCCTGTATCCTTTCTCATATTCCTTCACTTTGACTATTGCTGTATTTTGTACGGGAGTCTCAGGGATAAGTTGAAGCCAATCATGACTTGGATATGTCTTTATGACTCTGCGGTGCTCCCATGCTTCCTACCTCTAAGCTGAGATAGGGTGGCTCTTCCCCCTTTTCCATGGACAATATTTTCTCGAGGAATTTCTTTTTCAAGCCATCAATTCTCACCACCCTTATATCACCGTTATATACAATATTCTACCCGTCAGTTCTTTATATTTGCGCGGTATGAATTGGTCATCTGAACACTATTGTTATTAATAGAGGTCTTTGTCCCAGAATCAATTTTTGTTTCTATTCTATAAGTTATACCCGATTTACTGATGATGCTAAAAATAAAGGAATCCCATAAAAAACAATGATTGGTCAATAATTAAAGAAACAAAAATGAAGAGCCCGATACCTGATATGAAATGAGCATCCAATGCTGTAATTCGCAGATTCTAAGGAGATCTAGCAGGATTAGCCCATGCTCTCCATAGAGCTGCTACCTCTCAGCCTTCATTTCAATTTTCTATGCAGGATCACTGCCTCTTTATTCAAGTAGTCATTATTTGTTCTCATTAAGACCGGGACTACCCCAAATTCCATTGGGAACCGGCATAGTAATTAGAGAAGCCGGGAATAAAACCAGGATGTATAACCTAAGAATTTAGCTGTTAGTACGCCAGGCGGGCAAAAAAGTTAAGGAGCCTATAATTTGTTTAATAGGTAATATTATTATGTTTGATATATAATTAAAGGTGTTAAATTTATGTATTATGTGTCCAGGCTTTAGGAGGCTAGATACAAACTGGTAAATTCCACGTCTCGCAGAAGAGTGCGAATCCAACGTTTTGTTTATTTGCGATTGATTTCAATCGTTCATTTTTTTAACCAAGTTATATTTTCGTTTAAGTGATGCTTTATAATGAGTCACAAGTAATTGTGGTATGTATAATGTGTGTATGGTATGTTGGACTTATTCATAGAATTAAAAAAAAACGTGTATGAGTTGGGACTTTATTCGACTATGATTACAAATTTTCATCAAAATTGTCATCAATCTTATGTTCATGATTTTTTCAAACCCCAGTTTACTATAGAGGGATGATATTTTGCAAAAAAAAAAATTGACTTGATGCCCCAGAGAGAATAAAAATAAAACCACCTAATGAAAAATGATTTTACTCATTTTATTTTGTTGATAATTCAACAAAGACTATGGCGATTTTCGGTTTGTGATGTCTTTTTAGTCAATAATAAAAAAAAAATCAATAATTTATAATACACAGGTTCTCTACCTGTAATTTCTTCCATTAAGGGCACTAAATAATGAAAATTTATCTCGGTGTTGTAATAGGCAAGTTCAGATCCTTGCATATTACAACCTCTTTGTATACCGAAGTTTTAATTTATTTTGAAATTCTTTCTTCTATCTTTATATAAATTTATTATTTATTTCTAATTTATTTTATTTTACCAACCGATTAAGTGTGATCTTGCTTCAATTATAAAATGATATATTTATGTGTTAACAAATTATTTATTTTGTTTTAGTTGGAACCGAAGACGTCATCGAGACCAAAACCGAAGCCCCAAAAAAATGCGAGTCCGGTGATATCAAGATAGAAAGTAGCATGATATCACGGTAGATGGAGTTTACACAAGATTCAAAATTTTTCCATACCTCCTATATAATTGATAAGGTAAGTCCCTTAGTTTTAACGTTAACTTTAACAACTATTTATATATTATTTTTTTTTTAATTTTTATAAACAAAATTAGGGATGAAACTGATTCTACTATTGAAGACTGTTTTTCATCGATTCCCATATGCTTGAAAATAACGCAGTTTGCTAATGTATAGAATCTCATAGTCCCTGAACTTTGTGATGCCTTTTGCTATATGTGCACTAAAACTTTCATGCGTTTCTTTCTTATTTGTGCTACTCGTTTTGCTTGATCATATCATTTCTCTCAAACTAAATTGTAGAATCAATAATCAGAGCAGTACTTTTTCCATTTGGGGATACCGCTATGTTATCAAATCTTACAAATCCGTTTGTTCCATTTTCCATCAGGAGACCTGCAATCGTTTTCTTGTCGTGGTGGTGGGGGGGGGGGACTCCCCTCTTAGGGTACTGAGCATGTTCGGCTGACAATGCCCAAACACATTTGCTGGAGTTTTATTCTCCCTGCCACATCTGGGATATAGGAGTCTAATAAAGTCGTCTAAGACAATCTGTTTCATGTCCACAGACTTCAATCCCACCTAGGACATCCACGTAGATGACGTTTAATCTCATGTCATTGGTCTATTCTGATCTCATAAGTGTATTATTTAGTTGCATTTAGTACTGTCCCTAGAGTGACGAACGCCGATTCCCTGTTAATGACACCCTGCACACTATTTGAAGGCTGCTGCTCTTCCCAACGTTATTTTCTAAACTCCTTATCACTTCTTAGAGAATCAGCGGTGCTCTTTTCTTTGCCTTGGTTTATTGGCACAAACAGTTACCTCCAAATTCCAGTTTAGGATAATGCTCCCGCAGTTCCCTGCCATTTATTATGAAGAGGTAGATAAAATTATCACAAAATCACTTTTCTCCCTAAAAGTCAGCAAACTTTGTTTTGGAGAATTAAAGTATAAATGAAACTTTGGTTTTATGTTTTCCGTAGTCAGGATTCACTTCAGGTAGATTCAGGGGTTTGTTGTTTTGTGTCAAAGGGGTGCTCCCCATGAGCAGTGCACCACACCCAAGACTCTAGCTTGTTACTCTAGCTTCTCGTTTTTTAGCCCTGCTTCTTTGTTAAGAATGGAAATAAATTTGACACCTTAGTTCTACACCAAATACCTTCTCGATACTACTGCCGCAGTTTCCTGTCATTTATTGTGAAGAGGTAGACAAAAATATCTCAAAAGCATTTTTTTCCCTTAAAGTCAGCAAATCTTGTTTCGGAAAATTAAAGCATAGATGAAAATTTGATTTTATATTTTCTGTAGTCAGGATTCACTTCAGATCAGCGTGTTCTTGCAACCAAGGGAAATGGGACAGTCGCTTTTCAGAAAAATCAGTCAAACTAAGAACAGGTTTTGCCTAGAACGATGCAACATACTGCACCAGTATTGGTAAAGTATTAGAATTACCTTGCAAAGGGTTGATCAAAAAGTTTAGATGTGCATTGAGGAAAGCGAGATACCAAAGCCATTTATCGTATTTAAGGGGGGAAGGGAGGAGAGACGTGAGGAAGTTCTTCATTTTCTTTTAGATAAGTTGAGACATCACTGCATAGTTTCTAGGACATATTTAAAGACATTTTCTTAAGGAACCACATCTACTCCTTTAGCATTCGCTGAAACATGCCAATTGATTAAACAAACTTAAAAAGCGAGTTGCCGTGGCCCACCCTCCCCTGGTCCACATCTTACCTCAACTACTGTGAAATACAGGTCACTCCCTTCTTAACAGAGCAAGGCAGTCCCTTGCCAAGTAAAAACCACCAAAACAAATCAAACTGCTACCAATTTCCATCAAAAATATCAGCAATTTTAAATTGCTATACAAGTATCTGCATAAAGTAGAAGGCATTGGTAAAGCAAACCTTACGCACATGAAAACGACGATCTCACCTGAAACACCATAAATATATCGTGCAATAATCAAATATGTGTCCGAGAAAAACTCCGATTATCTCATCTGTCAACTGAAACATAACAGCACCGTGAGTGGTAATCAAGCACCACATCCCACTACACCGACCAAAATAATAAAAAAAAAGAATGACATCACAGGGATTGAAGGCCTAACCAATTGTCAATATCCATAGTTCGATGGGACCATTAGAGGTTTCTTGTACCTATAATACTGTTCTTTGTTCACTTGAGTATATTCTGATGGTGGAGAAAATACATGACTGTACTGTGCAACGGTAAAGTCGAGAAACCTTGCCCCAGACAGACGTGTGGTATCGTGGAATGTCACAATCGCAAGGCCTAAGGGCACACTAAGACGTATTGCATGCAATTACCACATTGTGTGGTGTGCGGTAACCAACATAAAGCCGATCCTATCTTTCACCAACCTTAACAAGTTTGTTTCCGATTTCCCAGCACACCCGACAGTAAGAGACCGTGGACACACATCACATCGTATCGTATTGAAACAATAGCAGACCGAATACAACGTAACTTTTAAAAAGCCAACAAATATTGTCAATTAAAAATTAAAGTCAAATAAGTCAGAAGCCTCAACTTTAACCCTCAACTCATTCGCCATCTTTCCATAAACTTTGTATCCGTGATTAAAATCAGTCCAATATCTTGGCTCGGCCCTAGACATATCCCTAACCTTCACAGAACATATCAACAGGAAAACTGACAAAGCAAAACAAATCATACACAAACTGTCCATATGTTTACAAAATCCCGATTAAGTTTCAAAAACAAACTTATACTCCCCAATCAGTCTTTCGATCCCTCATAACCTACTATTTATCAGGGTTTATTTTCAATTCAATTTCAAAATCATCTTTTTTTTTATTTCGTTATAGGTATTTATATAATGTTTGATTATCTGCTCTATTTGTCGAGTAAGCATTTCTAGGGAAGATAAATCAACCGTGCAGTGGTCAACGTCAATCAATCTTCCACTTAAATTGGCGAAATTTAAGAGTCAGCGTTGTCGCCATACTTTGGGAATCAAAAAAGCCCTGCCCAGTTTTTGTGGCGTCCGTGGAGACTGTTCGCTCCCCACTCTCCCGAGTGGCCCGCCGGCTCAGTTCAGGCTGAATCACCAGGTGCCAACTTTACGTCGAATGGAGGATAATTTCATCGATTCTCGCAGTCCATTCACCCTTGGTCACTCATATGATGGGTCTTAAGAAGGCCTTTAGCAAGCAGGGTGCATAACAGCCTGAATACACTAATCATTTACCCCCAACCCCCCCCCCCCCATCTGACAACCCACACATTTCCTTTTCGTAGAGATAACCTGCAGCCTTTGTCATGCTCTATATTACGTAATATATCGTCCTTCACACTTGCCTTTTGAAACAATGTTTTAGTGCACCCTGTACAATTTCGTTCCTTGTTATCCCAATATTATCTCCGGTGACCTAAATAACAACCTTTCGGATTCTTACGATCCTCTAGATAAGCGATATTTTGCCTCTATATTCCTACTGACCATATAAGTCCGATACCTGGTTAAATCTAGTCATCGACTCCTCTGCTAATCATCCCCCCTCTTCTTAGCTGCCTCTTGCGTCCGAATTTCCTATAATATCCATACCACCCACATTTGCTATAACCCCTAAACCATAACCTGTCCTAATCTGGATCCTTACCTCCGAAAACATTTTACTGGTAGAGGGGATCTCGAAGCCCTGGGGATTGGAATACTATTTACTACCACTCCACAATTGACTCCATGGTAGACATTCTCACTCGTGAATTCATTAATATCGTTAATGTGGATGCACCTCTAAAAAGTTTTCGGAGCCAGCCTGCTTGGTGGATATACCTATATAGTGACTACTCTGCTGCTGCCTTCTCAAAATGATTACCGGTTTTATCTGATATCACTAAACTCATATTTTTCATCTGCCACCTTAATCATTCCACCACCTCCTTCGTCCTCTAGTTGTAAAGAATCCTCTTTTGAGGGTAAAGATTTTGATTTTAATTGCGGCTTTCCCTCTGACCTTATAACCTCTCTAATGAAAGCACGCACTAACGCTACTGGCCCTGGATCATTAACCTTCTCCAATAGCTTTATCCACTAGTTTCAATCATTTCTCTCTAACCGTTTACAAGTAGTTACTATCACTAATCAACCCTTATCTGCTTCCCTCACTCTTTCCTCGAGCGTACCCCAAGGATCAAGAATGTCTCCCCTGATTTTTAGTTGTTACATAAACCGTCACCCTAACTATATTCATCATTGTTCCCATCACCCTTGAATGCTGACGACTGCCAAATCTATTTATCCATTCCCCCTCTGATATTTTAGCTACGTTTGCAAAGATTCAGCGACCCATAGACTTCCGTTTACTCCTAAGATACTTACTGCTATTTTCACTCCTGGCATCATTTCTAAAAATACTTATAAAAGTGAAAAGAAGATTGCTCTATGCAAACGGACTAAACGTAATGTAATCTATTAGATATACATGTAATCCATATCCCAAAAATCATTACTGCCTCATTTAATCAAGCGCTCATAATGTGCATAAACTATTGATCATAATTAATAATCTTTTTTAAGAATATTTCTTGCTTAACATATTTCTTGCTAAAATTAAAACTTGCTCAACAATAATTTAATTAATTCATTTTTTTTTTTAATTTTCCAGAATTATGCTGTTTTTTCTGTTAACATGCCTACTTCAGTACACTACAACATTAACCTGCAGGGTAAGTGAAAGTATTTGAAACAAACCAGTGTCACTAAAAGTTATTAGACCGAAGCTAGAAATACCTTTACAAATGAATTTGCTTGCTTTTTGTTTGTTCGGTAGGCTTTATTAAGATCATTATTTATCTAATTTTGTGCAGAAAATCCAGCATTGTTGTAGCCTTGACGGAAGTTCCAGTATATTCGAAATATCCCATCCCTACCTTCTCCCCGGTTAAAACTCAACTCTTTACTATCCTCATCCCCCACCATTTTTTGGAAATCATTTTTAAACAACTTGTGTATAAATGTTGTTTTTTTATTATTATTTCTAATCTATTTTACTAAATATTATTTTTCATAATTTAACGTATAGAATCAGTCATAATCCTTATCTTATTGTAATCGAATACAAAGTTTATCTTTAGCACAGAATAAATATAAATGACCTTTTTCATAAATAAATTTTTAAAAACAATTTTCTAATTTTAACTTTACATGTAACTAAAACTGTAAATTAAAAACAGCGGCAACGGAACAATTTATTAAACTTTTAATTAATTTTAGCCTTAACTCATTACAATATATTGTTTTTGATATCTATATCTCTAAGAAACAGTGATGAACGTGTTTGATAATTATAAGGGAAATGAAAATAGAGAATAACATTGTAAGCTACATTATCCATTTGCCTACCTGGCTGCAGAATCACGGGGCTGTCAGTTCAAACCAGAACAGGCTACAGATAACAGTAGTTCCTTTGACTAGCAGTTCCTAGGCTACGACAGTAGCTCCTTAAATCTACAGTACCAACTTTTAAAGATGGTCCCTTTGCTTTGTGTATCGTCATTGTGGTTTATCTCACACCATACCATGTAAAGATGGTTGAATCGATCACGTGTCTCGGTAGTAATTACAAAATTATCCTGTAACCGATAGTCATTACAAAATTTAGGAGATAATAGATTTGTAGCAGTATTGGTGACCTGTCAGACAGAGTTTATGAGAGGGAAACTTCCAGATGGTAGTGAACCACGGCCACATCTCGGTAAGAACATTGACCAGTCACGGTTCATTTTTAGTTGGTGCGGTGTCCTTCTTAGGCGTCAGAGTAATTCTTTCACTTAGCCAAAAGTCTTCAATGAATGAATTCCTCAAATCTTCTAACATAAAGTTTTCAAATATTTAGCAACTTTACTGAGATTTTCCAGAATGTGGATATGACATGTTCCTTTAACTATCTATCTCTAATTTCTGGATGTAACTTTTTAATCTCCTCTGCCATCAAATCACCTTTGAGGTGGACTGGTTATGACCTTAGCATTAGCCACAGGTGTACTGACATGACGGAGGCTTAACCTCATCACCACTGACGTGGTGACCTGACGGTATTGTCTGCCCGGAAGTACGTGGCGACTATTACAGCTATCAAATGCTTACTATTTACTTTTCTCCCTACGTTGTCGAGACACTTTAGCAAAAACACCGGTTTTGCAATGTTCGGAAAATGCTAAGAGTGCTCTGTACCTGCATCAATATCACTTGTAAAATAAACTCGTTAACCGTTCTTCAGATGGACGGAGAGTAAATTAATAAATAATAAAATTCTCCAAACCACTTCAGAACCACCTATGTAGTTTCCTGAACAAGTATATGCTATTATATGCTTTGAAAATTCATCTCATTTGTTTACTAAACACTATAGGATCACATATTTGCAGACATACTTCATGGAGTTTAAGCAATTCCACAATTATCCGAGCCATGCAGATTCGAGACTTGGCAAAGTTGTGCGGCACTACCCACTTACTATCAAGGTCTACTCCATTTATTGTGACAGTAAGCCCTACTTGAAAAGGAGATCATATGCAGTACAAGTATCCTCGCTTGTTGAATGTGGGTCTCTAATCTAGCACGGTGAATTTCGTTCAGCTTCACCTCACTCATTTTAGACCTATTTTTTAGATTCCTGTGTTTACCTGAAGGTTTTCGCATTGCAAAGATCACAGAAATAATTTTTGGCTTCCTAAAATAGTGAACCTTGCTGTTTTTAACCCTCGTATGTAAGGATTGCAGAACCTTTTCAAGCAATCCAACACACAACACGCAAGATATTTTCCACGTCTTTTTCATAGTTGCAAACAAAATGTATTTGTAGAATGGCTTTTTTCTTTCTTTTTTTTTTATGTAACAAACTTCCGGTATAATAACGAATGCTGGTCGCTACGGGAAATTGGAACAATTGCTTACGGGCCCAACACAACTGTTAAAAACATATTATACCAACACAGAATAAGAAAAACTAATCAATGGGTTTAGACCTGAGACCAGTTTTAAGCCAGTTAGAAGTCCAATTATAACACCATTATATAATTCACCATTAAGCAAAGGAAGACCCTTAAAAAAAGAGACCACCTAAAATTTGAATTTTCGAAAACCCGTTTCTTATTAAACGTTTAACATGCGAAATTTTAGTGTTCTATCTTTTGTTACCCTGTACATAAACATATAAATAGAAAGACCCTGTACAGATAAACAGATCTTAGGTAAATTTTAGAATGTTATAAGAAGAATCATTTATGTCTGGATGGTGAGGAGGTTTCGGAAAAGAAGAGTTTTGGTTTTGAAGGTACGTAAAGATGAAGTATGACTGCTATTAGGCGGGATAGAATTCCATAGAGTGGGGGGGGGGGTAACAAAGGAACCGACAAATGTTGCAATTCTGTGGGAAAAAGTGAAGGTCAAAAATAAGGTAATGACTCACCACAATGATTAATTTCCAATAACTCTTACTGTTCCAAGTTCAATCACATGCACACACTACTTCAGTCGCTCTTTCATTGCGATAAACCATTTCAGTTACACAGTCTTTGTTGGATACAAAACAAAGATGTAAAACGTCTTTCCGACCGTTGAATATACAAATGCATTACGTTTCTCATGTATACACAACAAATGTAACTTCTCACACATTGTTGTGCTAATACAATTCAATTCTTTGAATTCATATTCATATATAGATACAATAAATTAACAAAATAACAATAATATTAAACATCAAATAATTCCAAACCGTTTAATTAACAAATTATGAATTAATTATGTAGCTGCCTTACTTTGATTTGCTTAACTGCAACAGCCGTCATATATTCAGAACTGAATATATCATATATAGCTATATAGCTTGGCCAGTTCTGTTGAAAGGTAATAACTAATAATTGACTGAGAGTAGCTTGGTCTATCTGTAACTGGACCGGCTACTAAATTAATTATTTATCAACACCTTGACGAGATCGAGTATTGGTGCAATCAATGGTGGATCAAAGTTAATGAAGCAAAATGCTCCCACATTACCTTCACCCTTTGTCGCAAGTCTTGTCCACTAGTTTATTTTAATTCTATTTATCTCCCTGTATCCAAGACAGTACGGTACTTAGGCTTCCATCTTGACAAACGACTGACCTGGAACCCACATACGAGACTAAAAAGACAAGAACTAAACAGACGCTTTGGACAACTGTACAGACTACTTCAAAGGACATCCCATCTCTCAATAGAAAATAAACTACTAATCTACAAAGTTATACTTAAACCAATCTGGACGTACGGAATAGAGCTATGGGGGACAGCAAAAAAGTCGAACATCAAGCGTATCCAATCCTTTCAATCAAAAGTCCTGAGAACAATAGTAAATGCCCCTTATTATGTCAGCAACAAAACCCTTCATAACGACCTTAATGCGCCCTACATTCTAGAACTCATCCCTTCCAAGTTTATGAAATTCCACAGTAGCCTTTCCAACCACCCTAATCCTGTAGCACAGTCATTGCACTGCGCCACTCATCCCTATAATCCTCCTCGGAGACTGAAACGGCAGTGGCCTCGTGACCTGCTATAAACGCGTGACAGTGGGAGTCCTGGCAATGGCCAGTTTCTCCAATCATGTCCTAAGCGTCTGTGGCTCACGCGCTCTTGGTCAGCCTCCACTGGTTCGCATCCGGTGACGCGGCTGACGGAGGAGCGTGGGGGACTTCCCAAGACTCCGCTTTGTCTTCGCATGTGGATTTGAGAGGTCTCTGGGCTGTCTGTAAATATTGTATGAATGAGCGAGTTAATGATAAACTGTAAATGTGGTATGAATGAGAGCATTTATCTTAATTACTTATTGCCTTATAAAAGGCAGATTGTAATTATAGTACAATAAAGGAATAATAATAATAATATAAATTATTTTGAAGAATACTCATTGTAAAAATTTATCTAATTTCTATATTAAATGTTTCTGAATATTTTGAATATACTATTAGTTTTTGCCCATGTGCTAGATTGAGGCTATACACTGGTCTTTGCGCTCCCACATTAATTGATTTCCATTGGTGTAATCCCTCACCAAAGCTATAGCTGCAGTGTATTGCCCACCTAGTAAGTCCATTTCCAACTTACAATTTACTTGCTTTCTTAACTAAATTGGACATAATTTCCTTGAGGGTGGAGATTTCAATGCAAAGCACTAATAGTGGGGCTCAAGAACCACTAACTCTTGAGGGCGTGCTTTGTTATCTGCACTTTTATCCACAAACTCCACCACTGTGGATTAGAGAGGATCTGACCTGCAGATTCCTATCTAAATCCCGACATCCTTGATTACTTCATCCACCAAGGATTAGGAATGATAAATGTGATAAATACTTCCCATTATATACCACCCTCCCCCGATGGTGTTGTACACTCGCTCACTTTTGACGGTACTATGGAGTATTTCGTCACCTGTGGTGCGCGTATTCCAGTGCAATTGGGTGTGCTGCACTGGCCATCGTGCCTTTTGTTCTCTTAAGCCGGTTTTGTTCTATTCATTTCTTTTCCGTAATTTTTTCCTTCCCAAATGCTAACTTATCTCAATATAAAAAGGGACCTCTCCGCTCCTCCGGTACACCTATGCTTTCTTGATGGGCATTGGATATGTCTGTTATTTTGAACAGCCCCATATTGCGCCTCCTCAACCTACTTCGCCCTTCTGGAGATGGTGAAGTGCCCTGGTCCCTACAGCTCCTTCCATCTCTGGACTATGATGAGAAAGGCCCTGCAGTTCCCCTCGTAGTCTACCAGCAACGGCAAGTCTTACTCATCCATGCTGTACTGGCCAATTGAGCGGAGCATCCGTGCTCTTGCCTGTTACAAGGCTTGGCAGGTGAGCACGACTTGCTCTGCGGCATCTCTATCCAAGCAATGTTGGGGGACCGCAGCTCTTATATGCTCGTTGAACTTGGAACAAAATCCGTCAAGCCCCAATAGCTCCTGGAAACCCCAATAGTCAGGGGAGATCCACTTTGCCCTTAGCTTGACCTTGCCGAGGGGAAGTACTTCCTTAGTGTACTCCCATACGATGTATAGGTACACCTGGTATTCCCCGCCTTCTTATCCTACCCAGGAAAACCCATCTCATGGGACTAATGTTGAAGAACTCCTTATTCACCGATTCCTCTTTCGTTTCCTCAAAAGCAGTTAATCCCTGTAAGGTCAAATACCTCTTACGCAGCCTACCACACTGTGAATCCCCTGGGTATGATAATCTCACTGCTCAGATTCTTTGATGCCTCCCGCCCTAATCAGTAGTTTTCCTCATTTACATTTTTAAGTGTATTTTTAGGACTACTACCCTCTTCTCTTGAAATATTCCATTATTGTCTACTTTCAGAAGCCTGATAAGTCTACTTCCAATTCTCTCAAATGTTCACTCTGGTCATCAATTGGGTTTCCGTTTCATACACTTCACAGGCCTCTGCGTTGTTGATCATATATCCTCTGCACTTAAAAGCAAATACTATTGAACGGGTGGGATTTTGGAAGTAGCTCAAGGTTTCGACCGGGTTTAGCACGCAGGTTTGCTTTACAATCTAAAAATCTCATTACCGCAGACCCATTATATAATACTTCAACACTGCTGACATTCTAGTGAGACCTAGCACCTTTTCTTTCAACTATTGCTGACGACACAGCAATTCTTTCGTCTCATCCCGATCCGTTAACTGCATCCAGCTAACTCTAAAATCACCTCACATAGATATAGAACTGGTGCAACCAAATGGCACATCAAGGAGACGTGTGGAGTCCCGCTGCTTCCGGCTTTTCCACCAGCATGGATGGGGAATTTACCCTTAGAAGTGGGGGGTGCTCTTAGGCAGAATATGTGTGTATATTTATAGAACAAAATTTATATACGGTATAAATGGAATTGTATGAATGAATTCATACCTCCTGAATTAATAGTGAATTAATAGTCCTGAATAAGCAAATTGTAATTTTCTAATAAAAATCTTCTAAAAAAAATAAATAGAAATATACTATTACATATATTTTAGTTTATTTATGTCTATCTTTTAGTTATCTAAAGAAATATCTATTTTAGATCCACGAATCAATGACAGAAGAAGAATTAAAGAAAATCTTCCATGTAGATCATCCTTCTAAAGGTAAGAGCCCTAATGTAGAATGATTAATAATGAAATGAAGGATAATGTAAGATGTACGCAAAATATATTCATCACGATTAATAATAATAACATCTACTATGTGATAGATGTATGGATAGCCTTTCGCAAACATAATAGTCCCCATCTATAATTATTAAATGTTGTGAATAATTAATGCAGGTATAAAAAATCATAATTACCACAATTTAGGATTAATAAATATACTGAATAATATATGTACGCATAACATGTCAAAAACATACTCATTACTATTGATAATTATTAAATGCATTATTAAATAATGTAATCAAATGTTAATAAGACTTCCATTGACGAATTCAAATAATTGTTTCATGTTTCAGTAAGCCTCACGTCATAGTAACTGTAGCGAGCGCCAACCATATATGTAAATCACCCTATACTCTGGTGCAAATAATGTATTATAATATAATATATAAATTATAAGCTATTTGTAATAAACCAGGGTCCATGCGGCAGTTGTAGCAAGGCAGGTAAAAAGGGGGCACCGTCGTAAACGGTACCTGACTAGACCAGGGCAGACATAAGGGCACCTATAGGCGGTCAAATAACCTAAGTGGGTGAGTCCCTAGCAGCCATAAAACACACCCTTTTAGGCCAACAGTCGTAAACCTAAGGGGGGTTGGCCACCTGGGTATCGTAAAATATACCCCTTTCAGCCAACTCCACCTTTCACTAGGAAAGGGAAATAGTATTTAAGACCAGGAGATTAAGCACTGAAGCCTACTCTCTTGGCCACACCTCTGCGCAGTCATCCTGTCTCGGTCCCCCGGCTTGTAGACGGTCCAACGCCTCGCTATTGTTACACTGCCGTGCCCCGTTCTAACTATGATCAACTCTTATTCTTTATGAAACCTCTGTACCCTTTTCTTTTGAACATAGTGTATTGTCGGGACACATACCTATCATAAATGGAGTCAGATATTAAACGCCGACATGGAACAATGGTCCATGTTATAAACTACAACAATCCGCACTTGTCACCAGGGCTAGAGTGATTAGGCGCTCCCCTAGTGACTCCCCCGACAGTAACAATGGAGATAAACGACATATTTGCAAGAAGATAAATTTCCAAATTTTAAAATAAATGAGTAATAAATATATGGATCTCTCAATGAGTAAGTAACGGTTAACTGGGTAACAATCCATGGAAATCATTTTGAAAAAAAAAATCCAATCTACCCTATTGATTAATTTTATGTAATGAGAGTCATGGCATATAGTCATTCACACTCCATATTCGTACAGTATTTACAATATATTGTAACCATTTTTTATTTTATTGATACTATTTATAATTATAGAAATTTATTCCGTCGGAATTTTCGGTAAGCATAATATGGTTAAAAGTACCTTTTTATTTGTTGTTTTCCTGCTGATCCTGAAACGGGCTGAAAAAAAAAAAAATGTTGATGTGACAGTGCCGAGACAATGGTGTTCTTTCTTTGCCGACTGGAAAAACACTCCTCGCTTGTTTTCGTCTTCGCTTCGTCCACTAATCCCCCACTTATATTTTACATTTTCCGGTAAAATAACTATTTTCATAATAAAAATTTACATGTACTGATATGGTTCAGCCCATATTATTACAATACATACATACGATATATACATATACAAAAAGCTCAGGAGTTACCGAAATTCATCTCTCCATTAAAGAAGAAGAAATCAGAGCTCAGATAGATCCCCCACGCTCCTCCTGCGTCTACATCATTGGTGGATAGTACAGTGGAGTCATAGAGAGCGTGAGAGCCACAGACGTTTCGGAGAGCCTTTAGTTGGTTTTGTGTATTAGTATTTTGTTTTTTCTTCAGAGGTAAGATTTTCTGCTCAACAGTCTAGTTGATTTATAAACTGGAGTTGGTTAAAACGTGTGAGTGAGGTGACTCCTAAATTCATCAGGTGCAGTCTGTGACACATCGCCACGATGGAGGGGGTAGTTGCTATAAAATAGTATACTGCGATATTTAATTACGTTGGGACGTAAGTTGTACAGTTGTAAAAGTAAGGGTTATATTAATTAAACACTAACCACTAATCACTTACCATCCAGATACCAGTCCGTTATACTTTGAAAAAATTCGGGTTTAATAAATATAGTTTATCGCTTCCCCACGGTGATTAATGTCGAAACCAAAAATTCACAATTAACATAAAAATAAAAATGTTCCTTAATTCTTCATGACATATAGCGACACATTTCCCCGTATTGCAATGCTAAGGGAAGGGCTAGTGGTGACATAGCCATGTTTATGAAGAAACATATATTTAATAAACATCTGATCCTTACCTAAGAATACTAGCGCTTATTGCAGTTCTACTTGCACTTTATAATGAATATTATGTTTTTGGCACGGAATATTAGAGATTTGGTATTCAGTTCGGTTATATTGCAAATATTCTGTATCAGTTATCCAATAATTCCATTTTAGCATATGAAAATGGTAACTGTCGGGATAGTAGGTGGTAAGGGGTCTCTACGGCCCGGCCGCTTTCTGGCGAGTGTCAAGAAAGAGATAAAATGGTGGGACCTTTGCTGGTGCTGGATCTAGTCGGTGGGCAGCTTTATTCATTTCGATCTGACTCCATAAGATCTTAAAAGGTGTGCCCAGACAGTGCACTATGTTCAGGAGAAGAGGAACAGGGTAGGTTTATAGGTAGTTTATGTGGTCTTGGAATGACCACGAATTCATTCTCGGTATCCAAGGGTAGGTGAACCGTCCGGATCCCAAAGGCGAGTGTGAAGTGGAGAGAGGCAGACTAGATCGCTGAGGGTAAAGTTTGTAGGGCCCGAGAGACCGTCGTCCGCAAGGAAGAGATCTCTTCCAAGGAGGTGCTAGTTTTAGCGAGACAAAGGCAGAGAATCCCACTAGAAAGGTGTGGGGTCTGACAACGCCACGCTGGACTAAAACATAGCGAGGTTAGTAAAGAGAGATGCAGAGGTAGTTAAGAAAGCCACGGTTCGAGCAGTATTATATTATACTGATGTTACAAAGAGAGAACCAAGGTAGTACTAGAGAGTACTGTGCGTATATGTAAAAACATAATTGGGGTGTTCGGATCAGAGGAGAGCTTCTCTCATTGTGTGGTGATGTCAGTTGATGGAGGCGTCACAGCAACAAAGTATATATATATATATATATATATATATATATATATTTTTCCCTATATAATGTAATATATCTTTTTTATTAGCCTGAATTTAATGTATTTATTTGTACTTTCATCATTAGTCACATAGCTCATAGCCCTAGACTAAATATTTCTTTGAAAAAACATTATTATTATTATTCTACATATTCCTTCAAAGTTTAGGTTACAATAAACTGTGATAGATATTTTATTTTGTAATATATCCTTCGCACTAATGTTATTGGGTATTAATAAATGCTGCTTTATGTTGACAGTTCCTGACTATGAAGTAGTATGGTTGCGCAGTATCAGGAAGAGAGATGCACAGCTTGATGATCCAACTAAGCGCATCAGGCTGCAAGCTTTTGGCAGAGACCTCAACTTGAAATTGGTAAGAAACGACCACTTAGTAAAAGCTGAGGTTCCGCTGTATACCGTTGCTACCAACTCAACCGGACATATCGTATACCAGCTAATACCACATGAGGTAAGCACAACTTTCCAACTATCCTCTCAAAATATGATCCCATTGTTGACGCCAAGTTCTCATCATGAATATTTTAGGAACCATCAGGTGATACCTATCAAGATGTCGAGAATGAGGCAGCGTTACTTGTTCACACTGACCCAACGGACGGATCTGTCCTCTTTGTAAGTATTCCATTAGTATTATAATCTATTCAAAATTTTATTCTAATAAAATTACAATCTGTCTTATTGGGCAATAAGTAATTGTGTTCAATGTTCTCATTCATACCATATTTACAATTCTTCATTCACTCGCTCATTCATACAGTATTTACGAATTACACAGAGACCTCCCAAATCCACTTGGTTGTCACCCCCCTCCCATGCGAAAGAGGAAGCGGAGTCTCAGGAAGTCCCCCAATGCTCCTCCATCAGCCCTGTCACCGGATACGAGCCACTACAGGCTCTATCTAGATCTCCCGCTGTCATTTTTTTATAACAGGTCACTGCCACTTTAGTCTCCGAGGAGGATTATAGGGATGTGTAGCACAGTGTAATGACTGTGCTAGGGGATTAGGGTGTTTAGATAGGTTTCGATAGAATGATTTTGGAAGCGATGAGTTCAAGAATTAAGATTGTTTTGAACGGTTTTGTTTCTGACGTAATAAGGGGCATAGGCTATTGTTCTCAAGACTTTTTATTGAAAGTACTAACTAGGATACAGAAGAAGAAAGGAATTTAAAAAAGCTAGTGGAAAGGACTTTCGGCAGAGAGTAAAATTAATGTGGGACCATTTTGCTTTAACTTTGATCGGTTGCACCAATACCCGATCTCTAGGTGTTTTTGAAGGTTATGGGATGTTATATCGGGGTCTAGGGGGGATGACAAGACTGCAGTGTCATCAGCAAATGTTGCCAGAAATGTATTAGGGGTAGATGAGACATCTGCGGTACATAGGCTATAGAGGATGGGACCCAGGACATGGGACCCTTTGGAACTCCTGCTTTTATGGGATAGTAATTAGACTATTCTAAACATCAGCGGATTTGGAAGTACCGGACCCTTTTGAGCTTGTAAAGCAAACCTGTTTGGCACGCAGGTCCTGTCAAAATCTTGAGCTATATCCAGAAAAGGACTAGTTCAGTACTGCTTGGTTTCAAACGCTGAAGATATGTGATCAACAACGTGAAGGCGTGGTTGAGTAGTGGAATGTTGTAAACAGTAACGAAACTGGTGAGTAGGAAAAATTCTGGATTTAACAATTGGAAGTAGGCGTTTTAATAGGAGTTTTTCAAAGATTTTTGAGTGGATAGGTAGTAGGGTATATGTACGGTAAGATGAAGTGTCATTGGGTGGTAACCGGGTTTAGTGAATAGGACAACAATAGAATGTTTCCAGAGGAGAGAAAAGTGCGTCGTTTGGATAATGCAATTATAGATGTAGTATAGGAAGCTTATGGCTTTAGGAGGAAGTCGTTGGAGAATTTGAAGAGTTAGGGGATAATATCCGGGAGATTTTCGGTAAAGTAAGGTACTTAACCTCAGAGGGGTTAATGGCTTTTGTTCGAAGTGGCAATCGAAGACGCCCAGGACCCATCATCTCGGAGGAGATGCTGTGAAACAGGATGATATTTTAGGATATTTTTAGTTATATTCCACAGGGAATTATCCCTAGATATGCAGAGAGAAGGGTTGGGAATTAAAAGAATTTGATCTAAATGCCGCTTTACCGATCGGCAGTAATGATTGTACGAGTGACGATGCGCAGGAGGTTGGGATCTTTACCACAATTTTCTGGAGTAGCGTTTGGATTGTATTAGGTCTTTGAGATGCTGAGGTAAAGGATTTTCATTGTGAAATTTGATGATGGCGGGGTGACGATACCTCCCTAGCCGACCTCTGGATCAGAGTAGTGAAAGAATTCACTCCATCGTCTAGGTCTTGGGATTTCAGGACACTTTGAAGTCTACGGAATCTGTAAGAAGCTGACGGAAGTGGTCCTAATCAACTGGGCCCCTAATTAATTAAGATCAGATGACCAATAGTTGCCCGGGAGAGGAAAGACAGTGGAGCAATGTTTCCGTCTGAGTGCAGTCAGCAAAGCACGTCATAGTGTGTATCATGAGCCCCAATGTTGGTGTTTTGCGTTAAAGTCTTCACCCACAAGGAAACGGTGTCCGATTGAGTCTAGAAAGGAGATAAATTGGGAATCGGAAATGGATTTATTAGGAGGGTAATACACCGATGCTAGAGTGAGTGGGAAAGTGAACGGGGTGATTAACACTGCTGTGGACTGATGAAGGAAGTCATACGCTATACCAAACAAACTATGTAATGGTAACGGGGCAGTTTTTGAAGTATTTCTTTGGTGAGTAGATTATAAGCTGGTGATTTTCGCTTCGGCAGGTGATTTAATTCAGGGCATCTAGGGGTCTTCGGTAGAGTAGAAAGTTGTAGAGCTATGTCTGTTGATTTGGCGTGGATATTTCCATCCCATGATCTGCAAAGCGTTCAGCGATATGGTCGTTTGTTACGTCGTAACCAGTGTCAATCTACGGGTTAACCTCCTGCCCTCAGTGGAAAGTGGAAGAAAAGTCATTATGGTAGTAATTATTTTTATATGTTCTGATCCACCTTTTAGATGTATTTTTTAGATTGCTGTAGGTTTGTTTTCTTTCTGGAGTCGTGTTCAATGCCAAAGTTTTCTTGCTTTTGGTTTGTCAACGATAAATTGTCTAATGTAAATAAGATGCTGTGGAAGTATGTATTTTTTTTCTGGCTGGTTTGCAGTTGCTTTACAGCTCATCTTCTGGTACTCTGCAGCCTCTTCAAGCACGTTTCGTGTCTTCACAGATAAGGGAATGGCCGTGCTTAGTACCTCTTGACTATACTTCTAGTGTACCGATCTTGGCGCGAGATACCATTTCCTTTCTCATTCTAAGGTATCTTCATTTAAAACTAGATACATTTTTAGCGTTGAAATTATGGTTCGCCTCGGGGTACAATGATTTCCGCTATGCCACTGAGAGATCAATTGTAGTATTGCTGTGTAGTTAAACGTTGTAGATTTGTAAGCATGTAGACTTGTAAGTTTGAAGTAGTGGATGGTTGGATGGATTAGCGTATGACAGCCACTCCACCGTGGCCTCTGTCATTCGGGTTGTTAGTTTTAAGTATAGTGTAACCTAATATAAAGGTTCGGGACCAGCTTTTTAGATGCGTTTGACTGATAAGAACTAACTCGATCCATCTTCCATGTAAAAAAATGTCTAGTTGGTATTAACGTTGTATTAAGCCGTTAGCATTCCATAACAGTATATCGATGGAGCAGACAGTAAATGTATTATTGAGTATATGAGGGACATGACTATTATTTACAATATTTCTGTCATTATCTTCGTAAGTAGATGGAATATTCACTTTAAAGTTGTAAGTTGATCATTTATAACATGATTTCTTACCATTTGGTTAATATTGATGGGCATTGTATAGTTGAAGAGAAGCCTGCTGATATGGTGTAGGCATTTCTTTGTTGATTAGAAGGTTGTTGTGGTGGTGAAGTAATTTATTTTGGCTGTCTCCTGTGCCTTCTCTGCTGTATTACCTTGTTGCTGAGGTAATGAAAGTAATGCTATCGTCGGTAAGAGGTGGCTGTTGATAACCAGGTGGTCTGCATGTTCAAGAGCCTGCCATCGGATACACTAATTTTTATTGTATGTATTGGGTTATATTATGTCCTGAAAAAATACAGGCAAAATTTGTTTGTAGTATGATAATGTCCTAGCTATACTTATGACATTATAACCCATTAATTGTTCCTCATGGATGATGATCTCCTCTTTGGGCGTAGAGTGATGCAACCCTTCAATGATCAAACTTTGCGTTCATCCGTTGAGCAAGTAAAACGTGGAAATCAGCCTTTGTATTTTCCAGATAATTCATAGTGTGTTATGAAGTCATAGTGCGTCATAATAGTTTTCGGATACAGTCACATTTTTAGGGAATGTTGTTGTGTTACCGAGTAACTTATCAACCTTGCATCCCCCCCCCTTAATGAACGGAACAGGTTTCATGCATTTTGCTTGAGGTGGTGGAATTTGGTTAGCTGAAGTAGAGACTTTTTTGTTATCTGTGACAGGACCGAACCGGTTACTCTAATGCTTACGTGCTGTGACTAATTTGCAGATCCCTTATTCGACCCTGTTAGTAAAATTCTCCCCCTTTCTTGCTTCCTTTCTTGATCAGTGCTTGTGGATTACATGCATCACGGGGTTACTTGAAGTCTCTAATTGAATGGGGTGTGTCAAGGGATTTAAGAGATACGATCTTGGTATCTCAAAGGCTGATGTTGTAACCAGGGAGTAACCTTAGTGTTTTAGATAAATACAGAATTATTTTTAGCAGATGATTAATTCTTTTCCTAAGTCTCCAAGAGAGGCATATTGGATACAGTGAGATTCTTGGTGGTTGAGGTACGACAACAACTTTATTATGATGAAATTACAATCTGCCTTTACTTAATAGGCAATAAATAATTGAGATAAGTTTTTTCATTCATACCATATTTACAATTCATCATTCGCTCGCACATTCATACAATATTTACAAACAGCCAGGAGCCCCCCAAGTCCACACGGTTATTGCCTCCCTCGCAAGCGAAAGAGGAAGCGGAGTCTTGGGAAGTCCCCCACGCTCCCCCACCAGCCACGTCACCAGACACGAGCCAGTGGAGGCTGACGAAGAGCGTGAGAGCCACTTACGCTCAGGACATGATTGGAGAAACTGGCCATTGCCAGGACACCCACTGTTGCGCATTTATAGTAGGTCACGAGGCCACTGCCGTTTCAGTCTCCGAGGAGGATTATAGGGATAAGTGGAGCAGTGCAATGACTGTGCTACGGGATTAGGGTGGTTGGATAGGTTACTATGGAATTTCATGAATTTGGAAGGGATGAGTTCGAGAATGTAGGGTATATTAAGATCATTATGAAGGGTTTTGTTGGTGACATAATAGGGAGCAATTACTATTGTTCTCAGGACTTTTGATTGAAAGGATTGGGTGCGCTTGATGTTCGACTTTTTTGGTGTCCCCCATAGCTCTATTCCGTATGATTGGCTTAAGTATAACTTTGTAAATAAGTAGTTTATTTTCTATTGAGAGATGGGATGTCCTTCGAAGTAGTCTGTACAGTAGTCCAAAGCGTCTGTTTAATTCTTGTCTTTTTAGCCTCGTGTGTGGGTTCCATGTCAGTCTTTTGTCGAGATGGAAGCCTAAATACCTTACTGTCTCCGATACGCGGAGAGGAATCGAATTGAAAAAGACTAGCGGACAGGACTAGCGGCAGAGGGTAAAGGTTATGTGGGAACATTTTGCTTCATTTACCTTGATTCGCCATTGATTGCACCAATACTCGATCTCGTCAAGGTGTTTTTGAAGGTTTTAGGATACTATATCAGGGTCTGAGTGGGATGACAAGACTGCAGTGTCATCTGCAAATGTTGCCAAGAAGGTATTGGGGGTAGAGGGGACATCAGCGGTGTATAGGTTATAGAGGATGGGACCCAGGACGCTGCCCTGTGGAACTCCTGCTTTTATGGGATAGTAGTTAGAATATTCTAAACCACAGCGGACTTGGAATAAGCGGTTTGAAAGGTAGGACTTTAGGATTAGGAAAAGGGTCTGTGGTAAATATGTTTTGAGCTTGTAAAGCAAACCTGCGTGCCAAACCCTGTCAAAAGCTAGAGCTATGTCCAGAAATGCAGCAGTGCAATACTGTTTGGATTCAAGGGCTGAGGAAATGTGATCAACAACGCGAAGGCCGGGCAAGATGGGACCGGTCAGCCTAACGTTTCCCGCCCATCTAATGTGTCCAAGAGCAAGTGGTAATGGGACGCACCTCCGTTTCTCGGATAGGCCGAACGAAGGGCTAAAGAAATCCGAAAACTATTAGCCGTCGGGTATTTGAGAGGATAGGGAGTAGGCTAATTAGACGGTAAGATGAGGCGTCGTTGGGTGGTTTTCCGGGTTTGGCGAATAGGACAATAATGGAGTGTTTCCAGAGGAGAGGAAAGTGTGTCGTTCGGATAATGCAATTATAGATGTAGGTTAGGAAGATTATGGCTTTATGAGGAAGTTGTTTGAGAATTTGAGGAGTGAGAAGATCATATCCAGGGGATTTTCGGTAAGGTAAGTTTTTCAAAAGGTATTTGACCTCAGAGGGGTTAACAGCTTTTGGTGGAAGTGAGAGAGGTATAGGTGAAGTGAGGTAATCTTCTACAGTTGTGCTATGAGCATGGTTTTGATGAGAAAGGTGAGGTGTGAAAGTATGGGTAAGATGAAGAGCAAATTCCTCCGACCTATCCCCATCTTGGTGGTTGAACGGGGACATGACCTTATACTCGGGAAAGAGACCTCTGTGAGGCTTGGGCTGGTGAAACGAGTAAACTCAATGAAGAAGGAAGATGGAGAACTCTATTCGGGAATCGGATGTGTAAAAGGTTTCACTTATGGACCTCATAAAAAATCGCTCGTTCAAAATTCACCCTCCATGGAAAGTACTATACAAGTTACTCTGTTCGGGATCAGGTCAAACACGAAATTGACAAAATGATGAGCGCAAAAATTATCACGCGGATTACGGAACCTGCTCCTGCAGTATCACCAATGGTCGTGGTATGGCGTGTAAAGAAACTTTGCATATGCATTGATCTGACAGATCTAAACAAGAATGCCAAGAGAAGGCAATTTCCACTCCAAAACATTGACGGCATTGCGGCAAAACTCTACGGATCTACCCGTTTCTCCAAATTGGACTGTGTCAAGGGGTTCTGGCAAATCCCAGTAACTCCACGAACTGCCAAATACCTCACATTTTCAACTCCATGGGGTAGATATTCATGTCGGCGTGTTCCTTTTTGGCTTAGTAGTGCACCAGAGATATGTCAGCAATTTATGTGTTCCCTCCAGAAAGGGATTGACCAAGTCGAAATAGCAATGAATGATGTCCTCATACATGCGAAAACAGAAGACGAACTGCAGCAAGTCACAGAAAAGGTCCTGATGTGAATAAACGAATCTGGGCTAAAGCTAAATCGTGAAAAATGCATTTACAATGCAACAATTTACAATTATATGTATTACAAATGTGAAAATCAATTTCTTGGCCATTGGGTTAGCGCTCCCTGCAAAGATTGCAAGCAGACCCTAAAAAGATAGAAGCTATTGATCGACTCAAAGTCCCACGAAATATCAAAGAATTACAGAGGCTGTAGGGTATGGCCACACATTTACCAAAATTCATCCCAAGTTGTCGGAGCACACAGCATCCTTCCGGAAACGTCTTGTGGAAGACGTGGAATGGGAATGGTCAGAGGATCAAGCCGAAGCCTTCAAGAAGCTCAAGACAGTTTTGGAAACCCCACCAGATAATTCTTCGTCTCTACAATTCGATGGAAGGAGTGAAACTTTCTGTGGATATGAGCCAGCATTCGCTTGGAGTCATTCTTCTTCAAAACGATCAGCCGGTTGCTTTTAGTTCAAGATCCCTGAGTCCGGCAGAAAAAAAATTATAGCCAACTGGAAAAAGAGGGTACAGCGATTCAATGGGCCCACACGTATGCGTGGAATTTTTTATTCCAATACACTCCAATTTATTTCAATTTTATTCCATTATTCCAATATTAACAAATACAAATCTTGTAATCGAATTAGATCACAAACCATTTGAAGCAATAATGGGAGAACCGCTGTACAAGGCTCCAGCACGCCTTCAACGTATACTCTTTGAAGTAATGCCATACTGCCCAAAAGTAGTACATACAAAAAAGATCAGAATTGTACATCGCCGACTCACTTAGCTGTGATTGCGACAACAAACCAGAATACAACAAATCATCAAGCATAACCTTTCATGTCAGCGTTCCATTTTCCAAATGGAGGTTTGATTAATTGATTGGCAATATTAATAAAGATGCTGTGATGACTCAACTGAAAAATTATATCATAAACGGATGGCCAGAGAGCAAAAATCAATTACCAAATGCCCTGAAAATGTTCTATAGCTTCTGTGAAGAACTGGGCCTGTACGATGGACTCATTGTGAAAGGGAGTCAAATTATCGCTCCTCAGATATGGTCCTTATGGTTTCCCTAATGCTGCAGGAACTTCACCGCGCCCACAGAGGTATTGAAACATATATAAAGATGGCTAGAGAGGTAATTTATTGGCCGAATATGTCAGATAACATAAAATACTTCGTGCAGAGCTGCCAGACTCGCCAATCGATGCAAAAAAAGACAAGCCTCAAGAGCTGTTGGGTGATACAGAAATTCCCAGTCACCCTTAAGAAATATTGGGTTCAGATTTATTCTAATGAAACCAAAAAGAGTATCTCATCATTGCAGATGCGTACTCAGGACTCTTCGGTTTTAAGCTTCTTCAGCCGAGAATAATTAATCTTTCAAATGTCAGACAAGCTCTGAAGAGCTATCAGGAGCAGCAGAAGAAGTTTCAAGATACAGAGAAGACTCCACATCAAGTATTCGCTCAAGGAGAAAGCATCATGTGAAGACGGGGGTCATAGAGACTGGGTGCCAGCCGCAGTAGTCGAGCCACATAAATCATCCAATTCCTACATCATTCCGACGCGAGATGGCATCAAGTACCGTCGCAACTCTTGGTTTTTGGGGACAAAGTATGAGCGCACAGAGATAAATACGGAGCTACCACCAGCATTGGAAGAAACCCCTTCAAAGGAAAGCCGTTCTTCTATTTCTCCAACAGATTCACCTCAGTCTGGGTCAAGGCACTCCATATTACCGTCTCCACCTTTGGCATCTACCAGTTAGCTTACTGAACCAGAATCTAGCTCTACCGGCTAGCAGTCCCCTAGCCTGCCATCAGAACGGCCCATTATCAAGCAAAATGAGCACCCATCTGGCCGAAGCAGCAGACCGCCCCACCCTCCACCAGCAAGTCCGACACCACAAAGACCAGTTATTACACCAGAAGTGGTCGCCTGATTAATGTTCCGAAGAAGCTTAACTTTTAAGTTAGTTCGTTATATTTTTGTGTTATATTGTGATTACTTCAGTTACCTATGTTATCTTGTGATATTATGTTAATTATTTGTTAATAATTTTGTGAAGGAGGAGGATGTCAACGGATTTGAGAGATATGAGCTTTGTATCTCAAAGGCTGAGATTGTAAGCAGGGAGTAACCTTTGTGTTTTAGATGAATACAGAATTATTATTAGCAGATGATTAATTTTTTTCCTAGCTCTTCCAAGTTATAATCAATAAACTTAGTGATAGGGTGCATTTTTCATTTTTATTTATTTATTTCGTTTACTTTTCATTTCATTTCATTTAGTGAACATGATGATCAAAATGAAACATCGTAAAAAAATAATTCAGGGTTATTAATCAATTACTTTGTAACAAAAAATAAATATTCCCATCAATATCTTATATAATCCTTTATCATTTTAGGAAGGAACCATAGGACACGAACTAGTTTTGAAGCCTTTGCCGAAAGCTTTGAGGACCAGGGAAAATAACATAGAGAACGATGATGAAGTCGAACGAAATCATGTAGTTTACAAGAGGAACCAGCAGGTAGAGGGCCAGTATTCAGATTATGGTAAGAATTTCGAAATAACTAACAGGAAAGTAAATGCACGTGCAATTCTATTTCCAATATGCTTTGATACTGAAAAATTGCTAAGAACTTTTGAAAACTAGTTGACCCAAATATTTGTGGAATTAGGTTTCGTCGCCTAATTGAAACAAAATTATTTTTGGTTCCCATTTTGTTTATTACAGTGTGTTGTGTGTGTGTTGTTGTTGCTTATACAAGATTAAAATCCCCAGGAGAGCAATGCATATTTCATTTGTTCATTCGCCAAGCTCTTAAAAAGTAATAACCTTTCAATCCGAATCATTTCATTCCTATATCTCCTCTCTGTCCACTATGGGGTAATTTCTTGTGGAATATAAACAATTAGGATCATCCTGTTTTACACCCTCTCAGTTTTAACAATGGGTCCTGGGCTAGGTCAGAGAGAACTCCAAATAATTCTCATCACATCCTTCCCTTACTTTTATGCCTCACGTTAGTCTTCAAAACCTACTTCATTCGTAACTTCAGCAGAGATCTTCACTTCACCTATTACGCTCTTATGTCCAACAAAGGCCATGACCCCTCTGAGGTATGCTTTTTAAAAAACTTGCCCTTCCAAAAATTTCCTGGATATTGGCTTACCCCTCAAATTCGAGAGCAACATCTAACCTATATTTATAAGCGCATTATCCGAACCATTGTCCTATCCTATGGAAACACAATATTATTGTCCTTTTCACTAAACCTGGTAAACCACCTTATTTTAACCATTTTTTATCCAATTAGCCTGCTTCCTAACCTTTCAAAAATCTTTGAAAAACACCTTCTAAAATATATAAATTGTAAAATGGGGTAGCGTTACATTTGAATCAAACACTTTTATCTACTCACCACCTTGGCTCCCGTTTACAAAATCTCACTGTTCAACAAAGCCTCCGTGTTGTTGTCAATTTAAATTGATTCATTCAGCCCTACACAATTGCATTAAGTATGGAGAAGCGCCATTTTCTTGATGGGCCTTCTTAACGGTGAGTCATTTGAGCAGCCGTCTTTGGCATCTTTTATAGAATAATCTAGTTAAGAGAGTACAAACTTGATTGCAATACGTATATTTAAAATAGATAATGTATCTAATAAAATAATACTGTGTGTTTTTGAGACTATGAAAATGGAATGGAAATTATGAATGTGCATATAATAATTGAATGATAAATGATTTCTTTTCTTTGTTTTTTATTTTTTGAGCAGCGCTGATGGAGCCAGGAGAATTGATACCTAACAGGAAAAGACGCTCATTGAGGGGAAAACGTGAGGCCCCATACGTCATCTATCCGGAGATATTAGTCATCGTTGACTACGATGGCTATAGGTCAGGACAATATCAACTTTATTATTAAATCTTAACATTTTTTTCAGATAAATGCTTCTTGAGATAAATGACAGCGGGTATTTTTCGATTTTTTTTTTTTTTCCCAGAAATCTTTATTTTGTTATATGTTAGCTGGACTCAATACAGATCGTTTCTAGAAGCCAGGGCGCCTCTAAACTAAAACTAAAATTTACACTTATTTATTGTAGGACAAGAGAAACATATGATGGGTTTATCGATTTTTTTCACGTCTTGCATCTCGCCTTGGAATTAACCATAAAACTTATACATTGCTTTATTCTACCTTGTCATCTACATATAAATTACCGTGATGTAATATTTTTATGTATAAACAGTTTTTTGTCTTGGGCAACTTATCGACTCATTTTAATATATTTAATCTTATGAATATTGTTAAACCTAAACTATGGCTGATGTGAAACAAGTTTTACCGTATGTTTCATTTGTTGATCTAAAGGTAAAACTAGCCGAAGCAAAAATTGCCTAATAAGGGGTATAAGTGTAATAAACAAACCACTAATTAGCGAATAGATTTATTTATATCCAATAAAAAATTGTAATGTCCTATCCCTTTCACACTACCACTTACCTTCAAGCCCTCGGTCTTATAATAACTACTATTGACTTGAAGAAAAAATTACATTTTAATCACGAAAAAAACAGAATGGAAATCAAGTTTCCAACGTGCACCGGGGTAATCCAACCAACACAATAATCTGTAAAGGGTTCCAAGAAAAGAACTGAACTTAAAAGTCAATTTACTTTTCAAGCTATTGGTAATCGAAGCCCTTATGCACTAAATTACAACCCCGTGTATTGTATACCGCTATGTGGTACACGACAGAATAATGGTAACTTCGGTTACCACATTGTTAAAAATATTACATCTAAAGAGTGTCGAAACACTGAATGGGCGGACATCTACAATAAATTAGATTATATTTAAAAATAATTTATTACAGGGAATAAGTAATAGTGGAGGTAAGAAATATCAACACTTATTATTTATAATTACCAATTTGTGATGTTTAACCCGAACAGATAATACCATTTGCAATATTATCTGCATCATAAATATTCATAAAGTTGATGAATTAACAATGGTAACAGAACCAATCTGCATTTAAGCTAAATGTAAGCTTATGAAAACAAAATACTACATCCAAAAAAAAACAAACATTAAATACAATGTAGATTATAGTGGATCCATTCTCATTTATACACAATAAGAATATACTTAACTTAACCAAAACCCTGTGATAAAACAGTTACAAACTAACCTTCACAAAACAATCCAAGCTTTTTCTCACCACCCAAAAACCTCTTGTCTCCTTCAACGTTCTCCGCATGCACTATTATTATATATCCACGTATTACTATCGATCTCCATATCGACACCGATTATTACCGTTCATAAACCTTATTTCAGCTTTAAGACTGTCCCAACATACTTAACTGTTCTCGGTGGATCCCTCAATAAGTGAGTGAATTAATCCATTCAGTGTGTGTTATAGATAATATTGCACAGAGAAGCAAGCTATTTTGGGCCTGCCTCTGCCGTGCCACCGATAACACTGGGCAATAGGCATAATTATCATCGCGGCGCCCGTGGCAGATTGGGTAGCACCGCTGTCTCTGATCCACAAAATCGTGACTCCCGACCATCACCTATTTTTTTTTAATAAAAATTATTTATATTACTGATAAATATTGTTGACGATTAAACATGTGGTTCTATCAACAACTAATGTTGCAAAGTCAAAACGTTCAAGGTCTCATGGACCAACACCTACTCCATCGCCAATTAAGAGGAAACCACAACGTTCAAACAGTAATGTGCCGATACATTCTTATGCAGCCAGCTCGATGGAGGACTTGCCACCGAATGCAAGCATTTCTAAAGAGACAGAAGAGACCGTTGACGTGTCTCGATTCATTATGCCAAATAGTTTCAAGGTGCTGAAACATACTCAAGGTGAGTATATGAAGCTATCCAAACACCTAAACAACCTTGAATATTCCTCAAAAATATAAACAATTTTAAATTAAAGTGCTCACAATAGACAAAAATTGTAATACCCCCCATACGTATAGGGCTGTCATCAAATATTTTGAAGATACAAAGACGGATTTCCATACGTATCAGCTAAAGCAAGATAGATCACTACATGTGGTGATCAGAAACCTGCATCCCACTATACCAGCTGACGAAATAGAGGAGACCTCTCAGCTCTTGGATACAAAGTTCGTCAAATCACCAACCTGTTGCGTGAGGATAAGCAACAAGACGAAGCTATTAAAACGGCGTTACCATTGTTCTTAGTACATCTCGAGCACGAGAGGAAACCTGTAGTGTATTATTACTTTATATAAGTATAATATTTTTGAGCATACTTATGAATTTTTCTAATAACTACAGTGTTTGAAATGTACACAAAAAAAACCTTCAGCATATGATTATTAATAATTACTAGACAAAGAAGAAATGTACTAGCAGGATCGGGACTTAAACCTGGGCCCTTGCCAACACTTTACCAACTGAGCTAACCTACACGAGAGGAAGATCTTCCCAATGGGAATCTCCGCGGTACTTGTCTTAGTCATTGTGCTTAGCCAAAGAGGATTCATATGAGCAGGATCGTCCACAGGCTATCTCAGGAGGTCCCAAGCTCAGGTCCTTCCCCTCCCTGTATAGTTTTTCTTTCTACAGTAATCATTAAATTCTCCAATCAGAAATTTCATTCTCAGCATCTAATAGCTAAATTCACAAGTGTGCTCAAAATGTACACGGTAATCACAAACGCTATGTGATAGTCATCTGAGACTTCACAGATTCTTTAACCTGTTCCACCAAGAAAGCGTCTCTGACTCTATAATATAAAGTATATCCGCATTATTACAAACGATCATTTTTGACTGGGACCACAAATTTTGTGGAAATAAAAATAAAATTATGCTGCCTATATCTTATGCATTAAATCAAATAGTTCTGCTAGAAATGATTAATCGATTGATTTGACGAAGAAAAATGAGATACAGGTACCGAATTACAAACTATCTATTTTTGAGATCTGTCTACCTAATGTCTAAATCTACTGATACTTTTCAAATTACTGTAACTAATTTTGCTTGTAATACATGAAATTAATTGGAATGTTTTTCTTATCCAGGTTGCATGGTGGGGACAACGTCCAAATTAAAAGGTATTTTATTAGTTTTTGGAACGGTGTAGACCTGAGGTACAAACTTCTAAAAGGTCCTAAAGTTAGGATAAGTATCGCAGGAATCATCATATCCAGGGTAAGAAAACCGCAAAATAACATTGAAGTATATTTAGATTCTATGTTAATAAACATAAAATTATAATTTATGCTGCGAAGTTTCATCAAATAAAGTTTCATTATACACTACGCATCATGTCACCATTTTATGATGCTGGGATTTTAATTTATTTTGGATTGAATACCAACATCGACTAATTTAACTGTCATGCGAAAAAATAACACTGATAAATGTTGTATATAAATATGTAATAAATACATGTAAAGTTTTTTAATAAATCACACATAAATAAAAAAATTTAATGGGAGACGTATTTTGCCTCAAAGTCAAGGAATATTAAATTTGGTCGGTGGCTGGTTGAGTGCCTTTCATTTGTCAAAGGGTGTTTACAAGGTGATATAAATGTCAGGAGTAGTGCGACACTCTTATTAACAGGAATACAAATAAAAAGTAGGCATAAATAGTAATTATGGACAGACACGAGGATCGAAAGAGATTGGTAGTACTACTATTCTGTCCATCCTTACGATGCGAAATTCTCCAACAAATGGAAAAAGGTCCTTCCTTGTGTGGCTCCGGAATGTCTTCTCAACTCAACATGGAAGCGGGTGAAAGAGCACGCGCGAGTGACAAATCCGCAGCGAGTTAGCCGACATCTGTACTCTTTCGCGGTACAACTCCAATCAGTCTACGCTACCTAAGTTGATATCAAGTCCGCAAACTGGTAATAGGTGACCGTTGGTATTCTGCACATTTACCCCATATCATTCACATAGCAAATATCACTTGTTCCCCAGCATCAGGTACAGGCCTCTCAAATAGGATATTCAAAAGATTTTTTAAGCACATGAAAAGATTTTTATTCCCATAGCATAGATATATATGAACATAAGCTCTTTATAGCTGGATGCATCACATCTTATGATCGTTC
This sequence comes from Acanthosoma haemorrhoidale, assembly GCA_930367205.1. NCBI lineage: Eukaryota > Metazoa > Arthropoda > Insecta > Hemiptera > Acanthosomatidae > Acanthosoma > Acanthosoma haemorrhoidale. Next base: position 117,938,870 of record OV884009.1, read on the forward strand.
CTAGAACTAATCTCCTCAAAGCTTCGATAATGAAACGATGAGGCCATGTAAACCACCTTTCATCAGTTGGCTCTAGTAACTAAACTATCAAACAATTTTCACCAAGGAACCAGTGACGGACAGTCACACCCCATGTCTCGTCCGTCAATGATCCTTGTGGTTGACATGCCCTATAACAACATTCCATGTCTTGGATTTGCTCATTCGTCCGTGGCCTCAGCTCCATTCCCTTGGTGGTGAATATATAATTACGTGTCTAGGTGGATATGAGGATAGATTGATAAGTATCTATGTGCATATGTGAGTGGATATACTGGAATATGGATAGTGGAGATGGACGATTAATGAGGGATTGGTTGCAGGGACGAGACGCAACACCGTACCTGGAGCGGAACCGAGTCGGCCGTGATGGGATTGACTCGGCGGCTGCACTCACTGACATGGGCAAGTATCTCTTCCGTGAACGGAGGCTTCCGGTCTACGACATTGCTGTCAGCATCACCAAGTCAGTAGGCATTCACTAATTAGTCATTATATTCACCTTTCATCGACTTATGAGCCAAAACTCCTTAGTAATAGTAGATATTCCATTTCATATTAGTGCGATACTTATTGAAAATCTGGTTTTGTAATTTATATTAGAGATTATAATTGACGATTCTTTATTTATCCTAGAAAAAATAGCTTTTTATAAAAGTAATAGACTAAACCCAATTATGATCTTTATTGTATTTTATACAATCTACAAAACGTAAACGAAATAAAGTTCGTAAATAGTTATTAAATAATATCTAGAGATAATTACGGGACTCGACATGCGTTTCTTAAATACTCATTGATTAATTGTGAAAAAACTACCTGGTATTTTTTATCAAAACGGTGACAAAAAACCAATTGTTGGAATGGGCTGGAATAGCATTAAATACTTTATCTGTATACTAAACTTTATTTTCTGCAATTATACTCCAACTTATTTTTTCGTTACCGTGTATTACTTATCTTCGCCCATGGGGGAAAATCATAAATGAATTTGGAAGACCATGAGATGAAGTCAGAGAGAAACATGTAAGTAAATACATTTAGAGCAGACTTTTTTCGTATTTGATTTGTTTTAACTTACTCCCTGTTATTGCTTCTTAGCCAAATCATACAAACTGTATCCTGTACAAGTGTGGATGAAATTCAAAAAATTCATAATAGGTTGTGTAATTTGCATAGCCATTGTGAACAAATAGATAGACAGGCACGTACCTGTTTTTATTTTTAGGGGTTTACGCTCACTCAGTGCTCTGAATGAAAGTAAATAACAGGAAGGGAGTTACAGAGCCACTCAACACAATAAAAAAAAAAATTTTAGCTTCATGAAATTTATTGAAAAAGTTGTGCACACCAAAAGACGATGTTTAGATAATAAGAAAAGAAGACGAAAAAAAGAGGGTTGGTAGAATTGGATAAAACATAATGAATGAATAACATGAGTTTCCCGGCTCATTAAACACGCATTACTACTGTTGGTTCTCAAACCAATGTTTTTCAATATTTTTTAAATACTTTTTGTATCATAAAATCCCCATCATGTTTGATACACGACACAAAAAAGGATTTTGGTTAAGGAAACTAGTTAAGGAATAAAAAATTATTTTCAGATCAGATGAAAATATTAAAGTTAATTTTATTTTATGTAGCTTTAGTTTTTCAATGCAGGTTTGCCTTGTAAATATACCAAGTCCATGACCTCATTTCTACGAATAATACTTCCATTATAAACATTCATAAGTATTAGATATTAATTACAATTTTCATGACCCAACTTCCAGTTTAAATTTAATTCTACAGTCTTTTTTATATATTTAATAAATATATATTTTATTGAACATAAAATTATTAAGTTGTAAATTTGGACGTAGCTATAATATTAAGTCTTGTAATGATCTTTGATAACACTACTAAAAGAAAAGTAATTTACCTATCTAATTGACAGGTGAAGCAGGGGAGGGAAGATGGAGAGAGAGTGAGAGAGAGAGAGAGAGAGGGAGAGGGAGAGAGAGAGAGAGAGAGGGAGAGAGAGAGAGAGAGGGAGAGGAAGAGGGAGAGAGAGAGAGAGAGAGAGAGAGAGAGAGAGAGAGAGAAAGAGAGAGAGAGAGAGAGAGAGAGAGAGAGAGAGAGAGAGAGAGATTGTTTGGGTAAGTTAATTCTTACAGAAAACATGATGGTGAAATAAACATAATAGTAATCGCTAATAATCAATGCACAATACCCTGTAAGTTAAAACCAGAATGTTTAGAAGATTTTAACATTATAACAGTGGATAATAAAGTCGTAATTATTTCCATTATTGTAAATATGGTATGATGATAACAAATACTTATTTCCAATTACATATAATTGTAATTTTATCACAATAAAGAAGTTTGAATGTATATATACAATTATTTGCTAATAAAACAGATATTAAATGTGATTTTGAGAATGTGTGTGTGTTTTGGGTGGGTGATTTGAAAAGGCACTACTGCTGCTGGGAAGGGGTTCAATATAGGACAAGGCAAGCGTTATATATATTAAATGGAGCGATTGCACAACATAACATATGCCAAATATTTCTGTTTCTTTCCACAGATACGACATGTGCAGGAGGCGCAAGGGAGGGCGCTGCACCAAGGGAACTGCGGGTAAGCTCATTTCCGACACACAGTCCAAAGTAAAATGGTTAGAGTATATGGGAATTTTCATAATATGCAAATAGTCTTATATTTGCAAGCAGCAACAGTTATTGAACAGCGGATCGTCACGCCTGCGAATACCCACACCCCATAACCCAGATTAAAATTTCATAATATGTACAAATGCATGTCTAGATATTAACATTAAAAGGACAATAAAAACGCTTGTTCCAGATTAGATATGTGCAGAAGGCAGTTTCCTTCGGAGGCATGCAACCGTGGTACTGCAGGTAAGGCTAATCGACCAACCAAACTCAAACCTAGCCGTTGGAATTTTAATTTTTTGGAGGATTGATCAATAAGCAAATTAAAAACTGTGATACTCACTAAGAATGAAAGTTAGGATCTAAAATACTCACCATTGCCTTACAATCAACAGTTTTCTCCAATGTCATATGTCCTTTTAATAGAATATATTCCGCTATACAACTATAATATATCTAGATGTATAACATTTCCTTTATATCAAAATAAAAATTCCATTTCATTTTCCTTACTTTACAAATTCCTGAAAAGTTACGCAGCATTTAAAAAATAAAAGGTACTCTACAGATTTTGTTTTTTTGGAAATGCCGCAGTATTTACTACTGTGTTCAGGAAGCTACAGTTATTGTGCTCATAGAATACGTTGAAGTTCAGAACGTGCTTTAGGATTTATTTTTGTAGTGTTGATCGGACATGTAGTTCAAAGAAAAATGAAAGTTCATGAACCGAATTAACGAACATTACACGTATGTTAATCATTTTTTCCAAGTGCACTATACATTTCCCGAATATATGAAAATATATACATAACAACTGCACAAATACGGATGAAATAATATAATTATATTTTTAAATAATTATAAGTGGTCAGCCGGAAGCCTTTGAAATGTGGATTTACCGATTAAATAATTGAATCACAGACCATGACTCAGTGAAACAAACTTTATTAAAGTAAAAAGACAATATTAACCTGCAACGATCTTACCTAGACGACGAGGGTGGGAGGAGTATTTATACTATCAGGGAGGAAGTGACTCATTAGGAATTTACTGATAATCTCGCAAAATTACATAACTAATCCATCCCTAATGTTTGAACTATGTGGAAATAATTCAACTATTTACTGAACTAAGTTCTATATTCTGTACAACAACAAAGGTATGTACAGGGGGTTATGGGCATGATCACAGTTGTAGTTATACAATGATCTAAGTTATTTAATAATGCCGTAAATATTCATTGAATACCATTTTACGTAAGGCTAGTGCAATATGTTTTATTTAAAAAGGGTTTTCCATAAAGGTATGTCTTTATTTTATACAAGAATAAAGAAATAATAAAAATAAATCTGAAATAATATTTAAATATGGGAAATATAATAATTAATTAATCAAACAATTTAAAACTTGGCCGTCTTCTTCCTGACACAGCTGACAATATGCTAACTAATATAAGGCATATATATACACAAACTATGGAATAAAACATTTAATTACATAATTTAAATATTTTTACAAATGCAAGTTGCAAACAAATACAATCAGTTAACATGAATAAATAAAATATATATACATATGGTACATATTTTAACAAAAAAAAGTTCTAATAGGTATAACGGATTTACATATCAATACATACAAAATATTAATAAATATTTTATATAGAATATTGTTATTTGGTTTGTTTCTTTCAAGATTTTCTTTTTCTAGCAATATAATCTACATGTCACAGTGTTTTGTTTTTGTCATAAACAATAAATATTATGAATTAAAAATGTTTTATAGTGAGGTTTGTGTTTAGTCTTAGTTCGATGTTTTACCTATCGTTTGTTGTCAATTACGTGGTTTTGGTGTGTAAATGTTAGTTATTTGGCAATGTAGTATTGGCCACATTTTCACCATATCATCATATTTTATCTACATCATATTTCACAGGATTAATAACCAATTGTACAGTTTCTTACTTCTGAAATGAATGAGCTTAATTTTGGTATATTGGTATTTAGAGAAATAAGTTTTTCAATGATTATTTCCTCTTTTGGTTTATCAACTTTATGTAATTGAAATCTTGTTATTTTCTGCCTCTATTACACTTGAACTAGAGATTTCAGTTGTTTTTACATTCATCTGAACTTTCTCTTCCAAGTTAAGAAGATCCTATACCTTCAAAAATGAATTGGGTTATGTCAATGACTGGTCACAGTTTTCTTCAATGAGTTCATTCACTACCGCTACAGTTGAATCTTTAACCGACTGAGATCCATGCTTCGGAGAAACTCCACCCTTTTCACCTGACCAGTTAAATGTTTCTATTTGGATATATTCAGTTTTGTTTAATTCATTTTTCTTTACATTGTCTATTAATAATTGTTTTGGATATGTTGGGAAATTTTTATAACCTGCAGTCAATGCAGAATTTGAAAGTGATGCTGAAGTTTTATTCCTTAATATCATTTTCCATTTTTGAAACAGCAGCTCCTTCTGCTGTAACATTAGTTTTCTGTAGGATATACGTAGGTTTCTCAAATAACAGTTCTATTGTCTCTAATATATCAATCGTCTTTAAATATTCTTCTGACAAAATTTCACTATTTTCAGAAGCAGTATCTTCGACAATATTGCCCTTAACACTTGGAATTTCGGAAATTAGATTTTCTTCAACATAGTTCCCCGTTCTGTATTTTAAGATATCTTGACTTTCATGATTATAAAGCCGTTATTCGTCCTATATTTATTTTAAAAACAGAATTCTATATTTGAAAATAGGCTCTCATCAAAGGCGCATAAGCATCACCCTTGAGACCTTGTGGAGTTGATGTTCGTGGAACTAAATATCTATTTTCACCTTGTTTAGTTGTGTCATTAACATGAAATTCTTTCCTACGGGAAAAAATTTAGATTGGTTCATAAATTTTCCTCTTCGCCGAAATCTTCAATAAATTTACCTTTTGATAAGTTTTCCTCGTGGATTCCAGAAGCTTTTTTATATTAGTTTTGATAGATTTTCTTTATGGCTTTCTAGAGGTACTACGCCTTGTATAACAATTTCCCAGTTTGAGACATCCTGTGATTCATCGTTGTCATTTTGTAAATGATCAAAGAAAGACATTACATAAAGACATTAGCCTTCTTCTAAAAAGTTATCTGCTTTCTATTGATTTCTATTCTATTGCTTGAGCAAGTCTTTGTTATAACTGTTGATTTTCTTATTATAAATCTTGCTGGTATAGTCATAATTTTCTTCGTTATTTTCCATTTACCGACCGTTGTTCCTATGGGAAAAGTGTTAGCTATTATTACAATATTCATTTATAGGGGAATACAAATTTTGTGTGTTATATCTGAAATTATTTTGTTTTTCTCGTTGGTTTGGTAATTACAGACCAAATTGCGTCTTTGTAGGAGTCATTAGATCTTCCATGTGGATACATGTCTTCCATGATAATTCTACAGAACTATCTTTAATAGTTGTTTTTGTTTTTGTATGTGCTTTGTTAAGAATAGTTTGATTAAAAAAGTCTATCATAAATCTATTCTAATGGTTTAAAGAATGAAATTATGTCAGTTGGATCTCTATTATAATATAGTAGATGCCCTTATATATAGTCAACTGGATCCATTTCTTTATTAGTTTAAAGAGATTATAATAATAATGAGCGATTTCTATGTTTTGTAATTTGCCTTTAGCTATCCTTGACCTACAATTTGAGGATACTTATGAAATAAAAGGAAAAATAAAAAAATAATTGATTAGATAATAAACTTGATCATACAGTGTTGATGAAGATTATTAATACCTTAAAGTATGTGATGGTGATTGTCGGGTTGCCACTAGGGGAGTGCCTTATCACTCTAGCCCTGATGACAAGTGCGGATTGTTGTAGTTTATAACATGGACCATGTTCCATGTCGGCGTTAATATCTGACTCCATTTTATGATAGGGATGTGTCCCGACAATACACTGTGTTCAGGAGAAGAGGAACAGAGGTTTCATAAAGAATAAGACCAGTTTTCAGAGTTCGGGTGGGAGACCGGTAGCGTAATAGATACAAGTCGTCAGAGGGTCTGCATAGCTGTGAGACAGGGTGACGGCGCAGAGGTGTGGCAGAGAGAGAGAGAGAGAGTAGACTAGTAGAAGACTGAGTGGACTTACTTCCAGGGTCCCGGGGCCCTGGCGTAAAGCGACCGAGTGATAGCGGCTGTGGAGATGAGGAGACTGGGAAAGAGTGGTCCTACAGGGCGAAACCCCCTGATTTAAATATTATTTCCCCTTCCTAGTGGAAGGCGGAGTCGGCTGAAAGGGGTATGTTTTATGATGCCCAGGTGGCCAATCCCTCTTAGGTTTATGACTGTTAGTCTAAAAGGGTGTGTTTTATGGCTGCTAGGGACTCACCTACTTAGTTTTTATGACCGCCTAGAGGCGACCCTAGGTCTGCCCGGTTCTGTTTTATGACAGTCAGGTGCCTTACCCTCTCAGGTTTATTGCTGGATCTTCGACCCTCTGTTACTTGTTTTACGACTACCGGCCCCTCCATGATTTATTACTAGAAAACCATGTTTTACATCTAATTACAATACATTATATATGCACCAGAGTATAGGGTGATTTAACACTTATGTAGTTAGGGTCACTACAGTGATGGCTTCATGTGGAGCTCTAGTCTTTAATACATTTCTGTGTTCTTAGGCCCGCGTAAAGTATTTAGATACACCTTCAAGTTACTGGTCCCAGAATCGGTTAATATTTCTTCAATTCGTCTCAGGCCAATCGTCAGACTGGTAGTTGACCAATTCCATGATAAATTTTTGTGCAATGTTACAGTTTAGGAATTACTCTCAGAACCAATGAATAAATGCAAAGAATATTCCGTCAAGACTTCTTAGCTCGGTAACGAACCGGGTTTCTTTTATCTTGAAGTGAGCGGGTCCCGGTTTGAGCGTCAATTAAATAATTACAACTCCACAGACCATCACTCTTTTAAAAAACTTTATTAAGGTAAAAACATAAAACTAATTAAGAGGGATGTTAACTATAAGACAGCTATTTACACAGTGAATGGGGTGGGGAGCTGGAAGGAGTATAACTGCTCGATTAACAAAGGATCCAGATACGATGGGCCCATTTGGGGCCTCATCCATCAATTTTTAGGTCTTACAACTATTTTACTGATTGGTTTCCACGTTCAAACTTTGTTTGTTGTGCGATTGGAATTCTTGAGGATGTGAGTATTAAATCGGCCATGTTAGATCAACTCCTCTAAAAAGTTATGCTTCATCAGCTATTTCCCATCTTACCCCCTAAAACCTCCTTTTCCTTCCTTTTCCTTTTGTATCTTTTATATTTATCTCTTCTCTATCTTTTCTAAATGTTTCTCTGTTTTGTTTTTCTGTAACACCCTCACAAGGACCGGCAAAGGTCACCCACAGGTAAGAATATCTTTAAAAAAACAAAAAACAGACCAAAACTGTATGAAATTTAATTTTCTCATTTGCTTTCATCTTGAGCAAGTAACTACACTAACTAGCATGCTAGCTTGGAGTGAGGACTCTTCAACTAGAGAGTCTGGTCTGTGTTTCTGTCTGCATGCCGCTGTGCTATTAACGTTCTTTATATCATAAGGTTATTAAAACGTTACTAATAGGAATGTGTTTCCAAAAAAAAAATTTCTACATAATATATTTATCATAAAGGCTATCTAAAATTCATATTTTTCAAAACAAAAACCTATGTTTATGTGTATTTTTTTACAATTTTCTGATATTTACGTTTCAAATTTTGGTTTTGGGTCAAATATCTCTTTCTATGTAAAATAACCAATTATTCTACAACATTAATGTTTTCAATTGATGGGTCTGAGATAAGTAGTAAATAATTAAACAATCAGCGCATATGAGTCAAACTATAGACATTATTTGCCAACAAGCATACCCTAAATTGACACTTTTATGCCTCATAAAAATATTTTGTCTATTTTTATTGAAAATATAATAGCCAAATACACGTTTTCAAAATTTTTGTTTTTCTGTCTTGTTTTACGCTAACAATAACGAATTCCACCAGAGTATATTTCAGTAATTAATGTATATAGGAATAATTAAAGTTCATATAATTTAAATACCCTGGATGTATTTGGAATTTATCAAAGTAAAACTTTATTGGCTTCCGATACTCTAGTATCTATAAAACCAAAATAATTTTATCATTTGAAATCATGGTCTGGAATAAGTGTAAAGTATGGCAAATAAATACAATAAATAAATAACACATGTAACTAAATGTTTTCAACAAATTCAATTTTTTACAAAAAGTGCTCCAATTGTTTATTCCATATTCCAATCCAGTGCCTGATTATATTATGGCCAATCCTTATGATCAAATTCATCCATACTCCCTCGACTGTGGTGTCATAGACTGCTTGTCGGTCAATTCCCTCTCAGTGAATTCAACTTTACGAACAATTGTTGTTGGTGCCAACTATCAATTTACTAATACATACAACCTGACTATCATCAAGAGCCTGTGGTAGTGTCCTTCCTCACATGTCAGTGATAGGATAGAAGTGATTGCACATTTGTTTTGAAAGGTGAGACATGTTAGGATTTCGAAAAAGCTCTAAAATGAGCGTACGATGCCGTTTGATAATTTTCCACTTTTTGCTTACATCATCCTTATCTGAGACAGTCCTAAGAATTTTATCTTTTCCACCTTCTCTAGTTTTGTAATATTGATTGTGTGATAATCTTTATTTTGCAAATAGACTCTAAGTTATTTCGTTGTCAACTGCCATCTGCCAAAAGTGATTAATATGTATCAGCCTTTTAAGAATAAAATAAAAGTCATCAGCCAAGTTCATATTTTTCAAAGCCTCATTTAGGTCTATATAATTTATTTTGGCTTTGTTCGTGTTCATATGAAATCAACACGTAGTACTTATTGCTCGTAACCACCAAGATTAAAGTTAGGGCAATCAGTAAATAATATTTCCGTCACAAGTCTAAATTTAACTTCAAAGTTTAATCATTGTATGCCGATTTATCTACAGTAATTACTAACTGGTTATTTTAAATTAATTTAAGAAGAAATGTTTTGGTTGGCTAAATGCAAATGTGAAGATAAAAAAACAATTACAATTTTAATCATATCAAAGATTTGATATAATATACATTTCAGTGAGCCTATTATTACTCAAAGCCTGGGAGCTATATTCTATTTAAAAATTAATTCTACTAGTAAGATCATTTATTTAATGTGCCAAAAATATTGTACTCAGTTAAGATAAAAAAATAAATTATGTTGAAGATGATAGGAATCGGAATTTAAATACGGTTTGCGATTTATAGAACTGTACAGTGATCACTAAAATAAATGCTTAATTTGACTGTTTACTGTTATATATTCTATCATCAAGCTGAACGTTTTCAACAGTTAAGCTGCTTGAATGCGCTTCCAAGATGACAGCTTGATATAGCTTCCTATAGCAGTAACTTACAGTTATACAGTTAGATCTAGCAAGACTTCACACAGTTTCTGTAAATATGATAGCTTGACGTATCAAGCCTACCTGTTGTCGCTTTACGGATTACAGCTTGACTGGTTGGTACCTTGATGTAGCCATGTTTCTTGCGGTAGCTCTAAAGCAGCATGATGTTGCAAGACTCTTCATAGCTGTTTTACAGCAGACAGCTTGATTTAGCGAACCTCCTCACAGTCCCTTTACAGTTGACAGCTTGATGTAGCAAGCTTCTTGCAGTCACTTAACAGATGACAGTTTGATCTAGGAAGTCTCCTGACTGTTTCTTTAAAGATGGCAGCTTCATGTGGCAAACCTCTTTAGAAACAAGCAACGCTGTGAAAAAGGCACAGCAAGTAAATAAGAAATATAACTATGGGCTACCCAATTAAGTAGGGTTTTTTACACCTACTATAGGCACCCTAACTCTGTCTCCAAATACATCTACCATAGGCACCCTAACTCTGTCTCCAAATACATCTACCATAGGCACCCTAACTCTGTCTCCAAATACATCTACCATAGGCACCCTAACTCTGTCTCCAAATACATCTACCATATACACCCTAACTCTGTCTCCAAATACATCTACCATAGGCACCCTAACTCTGTCTCCAAAAACATCTACAAGGGTTTGATGATTTAAGTGTATCCCTGTCAAAACATTTTACTGATTTAAATTGTTATAAATAAAAAGTTGTTTTTTTAGTATGGTTCATTAGCTTATCAATGCACTATTGACCCTGACCAAGGCTCTTCTTTTCTTCGGTTATTTGGTGATGTGTCAGGTCAACTCTCAAATGCAGGCAATATAGCAAATCTGGTGAACATACAATGTTTAGTGGAAATAATTTGCTTATAGATTTGTAAACTAACCGTTTATTGCAATGTTTATGCAAACAGATACATTTCGATTTTGAAATAAGACAAAAACTATACATTTGTATAAGTAGAGCTCCATCCATACAGTAAACTACCCATTAGTAAAATAATGAAAGTATCTATCAGACAATGAGGAATAATATTTCTAGTTTATTTTACTACTTATAAGGCCCATCTATTTTATTTATCACTACTAAATTGTAAACATTTACGACCATAATACATTTTAGTATTTAAATTTATAATATACAGGATTCGCATATGTTGGTGGTGCCTGCGTTGTCAACAAGAGGCTGGAAAAAGTGAACAGCGTTGCTATAATCGAGGACACGGGAGGTTTCAGCGGTATCATTGTTGCAGCACATGAAGTTGGCCATTTGTGAGTTAACAATCATTTCCTATCAAAATTCGATTCAGATAACAATTTCCAACTTTGCAGCTAACTTATAAATAAATTTTAGTTTACTGTAGTAATGCAGGCACATTATAATTGAACATTGTATATTTATATTATGATCTGTTAAAATCAGATTGGGAGCAGTTCACGATGGATCACCGCCCCCGACATACTTGGGCGGCCCAGGTGCAGAGAAGTGTCGTTGGGAAGATGGGTACATCATGTCTGACCTGAGGCACACTGAAAAAGGATTTAGATGGAGCCCGTGCTCAGTTCAGTCTTTTCACCACTTTCTTAAGTAAGTAATCAACAATGTAGCTATAATATTATAATAAAAGTATATAATTTTTTCTTTGATTTATATAAATAATATGTTTTCATCCTTTCAGTAACCACTCAAAGAGAAAGTTTATTGATCTGCATGTTCTATGCTGTATATACATATATATTTTTTTATATCCTGTATGAATATATTATGTGTACTAACTATTCTACATTGCAAGTACTTTACATAAATCCAACTCCCTTGTCTGCTCTGTCAGCTATTGCATTTCCTTTCACCCCACAGTGCTCTTTGGCCCATTGGGATTTTTCTGTGTTGTTTTTGTCTCGTAGACTAGTATTGTTATCGTATTATGTAGTATCGTTGTTTGTTACATAATCGGTTTGTGTTCTGTAACTATTTGTACAGTTACTGATTCACACACATGGTCGTCGAAGTATCGTTATCTGTTTTCCCTGGTTGTTTTTTTCATGCGTGTCTATAAGTTAATATATCAGTTAGTAAAGCCCATTTAAATACAATATTAATATTGTACTTCTAACTGTTTCGTCCTTATTTTAATCGTGTATATTTCGGTGTTTTGGTTTGTATTGTGATAGGCCTCAATAGGCTCTACACTTAAACACTTTATTGTTAACAACTTTATTATGACGAAATTACAATCTGCCTTTACTTAATAGGCAATAAATAATTGAGATAAGTGTTTTCACCATATTTACAATTCATCATTCGCTCGCACATTCATACAATATTTACAAACAACCCAGGGGCCCCCCAAGTCCACACGGTTGTTGCCTCCCTCGCAAGCGAAAGAGGAAGCGGAGTCTTGGGAAGTCCCCCACGCTCCCCTACCAGCCACGTCACCGAATACGAGCCAGTGGAGGCTAAGGAAGAGCGCGAGAGCCACATACGCTCAGAACATGATTGGAGAAACTGGCCATTGCCGGGACTCCCACTGTTGCGCATTTATAGTAGGTCACGAGGACTCTGCCGTTTCAGTCTCCGAGGAGGATGCAATTGTTGCCAAGAAGGTATTGGGGGTAGAGGGGACATCAGCGGTGTATAGGTTATAGAGGATGGGACCCAGGACACTGCCCTGTGAAACTCCTGCTTTAATGGGATAGTAGTTAGAATATTCTAAACCACAGCGGACTTGGAAGAAGCGGTTTGAAAGGTAGAACTTTAGGATTAGGAAAAGGGTCTGTGGTAAATATGTTTTGAGCTTGTAAAGCAAACCTGCGTGCCAAACCCTGTCAAAAGCTTGAGCTATGTCCAGAAATGCAGCAGTGCAATACTGGTTGGTTTCAAGGGCTGAGGAAATGTGATCGACAACGCAAAGGCCTTGTTGAGTAGTGGAACGTTGTTGACGGAAGCCAAACTGATGTATAGGAAAAAGGTTTTTGGATTCGACAATTGGAAGTAGACGTTTTAAGAGGAGTTTCTCAAATATTTTTGAGAGGATAGGGAGTAGGCTAATAGGAGAATAATGGAGTGTTTCCAGAGGAGAGTGTTTCCGAACATTTATTCAATATCCTTAATTATTAATTAAACTCTAATTCAATCCAGCTACTATACATACATAACTTGGAAATGCGACCTTAACATCAATAGATGTGCTTGAGAAAAAATAAAAACCCATACGTGAAGAACCATGAACATCTAGATCTTATTAAATAAAAAAACATTATATATTTACAAAAATAATCCAACAGCAATTAGGAATATGCATGATAAATGTAATTTTCATTTCCATAACCAATAAAAACTGATATGTATATATATATAAAAACACTTATAACCACTTTGTCCATTGAATTTTCTACATAAGTATATTTAACACAACTAGAATATTGTAATTAATTGGCTCTAAATATGGCATGGTATTCACATAAAAAACCTCGGGCTATAGCACATTACTAATTAATAACTCACTGTGGATTTCAATGACCAATACTAAAATAGCGCTTGCAGACTCCAGGTCAGCTTCCATCATCAGTAGCCCAGCACCATCAAGAGGTGTTATCAGCCAGCAATTGTCGCCTTGTTTTTCAGCTTGGGGTAAAGATGTGAAAGGTGGGCATATTCCCTATCTCTTTACCATATATCACCCTTAATTAAATATATACATTATATATAAGATAGTTCTGCACATGCGCTATTATCCACAAAAACCTCTCTATTTCGTTCTTCCTTTAATCACCGTATACTACTGTTTATAGGGCGTACTTCAGCCATAAAATTGTCTCAGCAGGCAACTTACGTGAGCTGGCCACGAGGAAGCCCTCAAGAAGTGAGTGAATCACTTGTTATATATTTGTGGGGGTGTAATAAGTGATATCTAACCGAGAAGTCGGCCATATTGGACGCCTGAAGGACTTGCCTCTGCCGGATAGGAGATAACATCAATCAATAGACATAGTGAGCCAGAAGGCTCTGGTAGCCGAGAGCCAAAACCGGCGACTCACCCCTGGAATTCGTACATCCCCATGTCCACTTACCCTGCAACCACCTCCAGACCACAGTCTGAAACTTTAAGCTTTTGAAGATCACAACAGTAAGACATCTGCTATCCATCTTCACGAAGGTGACACACATCTTACTGCGGAGCAACAAGCAAAAAAACTGGTTGACCACTACGCTAGGGACACCACGGGTTAGACAAGTGACTACCAACCACCTCCTCTATTAAAAACGAAACAGTACCACATGTTTGTATCTTCGAAGGCCTATAATCTACTAGATCATACTCAGACCGACTCTGCTGTACGGTGCACCCCCTTCTAGTCATCTGCCTGAAGCGACAGCAAAGCGACTCCAACAATTTCAAAACGGGATACTCATGAAAGTGGTCCGACATACTTTATTCCATCAGCGGAGGAACAGTGAGCTCCACTAAGATTTTGGGATGCCTACGGTGGATGAGTTCATTCGCCGCAGGCATATCAAATTCTTCGATTCGTTGCAATATGTAACAAACCCCAAGTTTAACACGATTCCCCCCTCTCCGTTTCCCCATCGACGGCAGTAGGCAGTCGAGGCGGGGACGCTCTAGGATTAAGTTAGTTCGAAGATAGCTTTAGGCCCCTATATGTAGTGTGAAGGTGATCCTCAGCGCATATCATCATGAAATTATTTAAAATTATATAGAGTTTAACAGTAGATATGATAAAACGGTAGATATGTAGGTTACAAAAACTCCTTACAATCCACAGCATGCAGTACAAGGAGCCTTTTATAGATCATTATAGATTATCTTATTGCATATATTTAATTTAATTTAAAAACTGCACTGACGGCTCACTGACAACTACAACAGACTGGCCTCTTGGGAGAAGTCTTTTCCATGTGTTGACTACGACTTTTGAAATCTTTTTTCGTCTATAGATGACACATTATACGGTAAGGGTGGAAGTGAGGCATACTAAGGGTGGAGGGGATAAGAAGTATGGTGGGCTATGGGAGAAGGAGGGTAGTATATAGATGGGGATTCCTGAGAGACAGACATCTGCGTATGCAGCAAGAGGAGAAATTTGTAATTATTTGTTGACTGAATTTTGTTCACATATTGTAAAAAATGATAAATAAAAGGGGTTATGGGAAAAAAAAAAAAAAAGACAGGTGAGTGTAACACAGGTGCTGCACACAGGTTGATGAAGGGAATTTTCGGTGGGAAAGTGTTGGGTGCATTGCTGTAGTTCATTAAGAGTCCTTTAAGTTTGAATTTAAAGACCACTACATTACTCACAATCAACACGGGTTGAAAAAAGATCCCACGATGGTGAATTTAGTGAATGCACAAATAGGCTGACATCATTTTGCACCAACGATCAAGCCAAACAACTAGTCATTCTAAAATCCCAGGAACTAATAAATAAACACGACTTAAAACACAAAACAATTCACATTTGCACTGACACTCAACCGACATTATATAAACCACTCAACTGGACAGTGGCCCAATTATTGCATGGAATTCAACTCGCTTAATGCACGCACTTAGTGGCAAAGGGTATAAACGTAATATTCACATGGGCGATAGGGCATTCAGGCATAATAGCAAATAAGATGGCTGACAAAACAGCTAATGTAGCGTTAAACAGTAGCAATTTGCCAAAATTTTATGCAAATGTAACCACCCCGACTAGGATCTAAGGAATCTTAGGAGAAAGTAGGGAAGGGTAACCAGTTAAAAGGAATAACAAGTTTAAAGTTAAAGGGTGATTTAATGAACAAAAATTACAAGATTACCAGCTCTGACACAACTACGGAAGCTACTATTTAGCCACTACTAATTAAAATAAAATGTCATTCAATTCTAATTCCAATACAAAATTTTAAAGAAAATAATACATCGCTCTTAACACATTTCAAACGTTAATTGGTAAGTAAAGTCGGGATTTGACAGTCAGCCACATGCTCCATTTAGCTGGCAACTATGTTACAGACGGAAAAGAAAAGTCCACATACCTTTGATCCAGTCCGGTATCCTCATTGCCCCTACCATATGAATGGTTTGTCTCTCACTGAATCACTACCGTAACCTCTTCCAACCACACCGAAACACGGACTGACTGCTTTTTATTACTATCACCCTACTCGCGTGCGACCAGGGCGTGGTCGTCGTAAGTAGGGATGACTAAGGGCCAATAAACAAGGTTTGTTCAGGGTCGGGCCATGTTCCCACGGTTAAGTTCGTAGAACAAATAGGAGAGTGCTATTAACTATCAGCTGTTTTCGTTACCTTCCGAGAACATCTTAGCACGTGCAGTCTCCTATTCCGCTTCATTACCAGGCCCTGAAGGCAAACGGTCGTCTGTTGGTTTCGTTATTCACCTTTCACAATCTAACAGTCCCAACAGACGCCGATCCTTACATTACCCTCCCGCTAACAAAAGAGTGATCCTAGAGGACCACTCTTTTTAACCACAAGGTATTCTACAAATTAACTACAAACTATTCTTAATTCAGTATACTTAACCTATTTTAACAACTTAGCCTAGGATTTACAACTACACCTAACACACCCAATTAACACTGCACATGGTCTATTTCCCTGGGTTGGTGGATCACCTGGTCCATTTCCTGCTGTAGATCGACACCTTCTTTAACTTGGGCGTTTGCGTTCCCTCTTCTAACTAGCCACAACCGCAATCCCCAGGCGCCTAGCGCGCCCAGGAGTATTATCATCATGCCCGCTAGTGAATTCCAAAACCACTTCCTCTTGCTCTCTCGGTCTTCGTCCACATCTTGGATTGCCCTTGATAAAGCTGTGAGCCGGGCCTCGTCTACCGCCCATCGTCCCGCTTCCAGGTCACCGTCTCGCTCCAGGGCCGTCCAGGCTTCTTTCACGTCCTCTCCTAGCAGCGGCTCTCTCGTGTTAGTTAGTCGCCGGGGTACCGAGTCCAAGGTTCGTATCCCCTGATTCAACCGCACTCGCGTCTCCCCTCTAGACCGGGGAAGTAGCCAGTAGTCCGTACAAAACCGATATTTAATTTCTCCGTCTTCGCTCTTCTTCTGTACCAGAACAACAGGCGCCGCCCAAGGGCTGTCGGATGGCGATATTATTTCTTTGGCCAACATATCGCCCAGATGTTTCTTGACAACCTCCCGTTGTGCGAAGGGAACCCGATACGGTCGTTTGCAGATTGGCCTTACATCTCCGGTCTCTATCCGATGTTCTACTTTCAGTTTGCAACCGTTGGGCCCAGGCTCTTCGAACAGAGTCTCATAGGACCTCAGCACAGCCTCAATTACGTCCCGTTCGGTCGGCCCTAGGTGGTGTAATTTCTCCGTCCAGTCTAATGTCCAGTCCTGGTCCGTGCCTTCTTTTAGAGCCACGACCTTTTCTCCCTTTTCCCTAATATCCTTCCATTCCTCGGCGTTTGCTATTTCTTGACCCCGACTCAACGTCACCTCTCCCGCGGTAAGATTCACCATCCGAACCCATACTTTTCCGTCTCGAATCCGGTTCAAGCTCCGACCCACTCGCACCCCTTGTTGGCTTATCAGCTTGGGTTCTAGCCACAAGTCTCGACCCAATGCCCATCCCGCCACGTCACCTTCTAGCAGGGCCTCGCTGTACGGCGGGATGACCGATCTACTAGACACCTTCACCGTCGTAGAACCGATGGGCGTTGGTTCTCCCGGGTCGTTGCTTGGAAGGATGTCTGCTTCTTGGTTGTTCACTCTCTTTCTCCTGCCCCTCGGTCTGCGTCGTCGGCCTTGCGTACCCTTTCTAGGCCACTTTGGCTCTGCTTTCTTGTCTATTACCGACGCTACCTTCTTCTCCGGTTTCTCGTCTGCGCCGGTCATCCTGGTTGACAATACTCCACGTTTGGTGTCGATCACGGTATCGAGTCTTTTCATCAGATCCAACCCTAGCACTCCATCGCAGTCCCTTGAGAGGTTGGCTATGGTCATACGGTGTTTTACCTTCCTGCCCTGGAACACGACTTCGACTATCTGGTCCCCTGCTAGGTGCAGTCTCTGGCCGGTAATCCCTTTTACTCTGATCCTGCTACCTCGTATTTCCACCCCCTGTATGGGTTCCGTGATAAGTGTGACCTCCGAGCCCGAGTCCACCAACAATTCCTTCAGCTCCCCTCCTATCACCACCTTCACCCGTATGCCCCCTCCTTGTCTACTCCCCACGCTCGGGACCATCCGTACGTCTTTCCCCTTACTTTTTGACACCGTGCCGGGGTCCTCGCGGCGTCTTAAGCATTTGGGTCATCCTTGTGTCCCGAATTCTGATGGGGTTGCTTATTTCCCTGATCCCCCATCGGCTTACCTCGGCAGTGGCTGGCATAGTGGCCGGGCTTCCCGCACCGAAAACACGTCCGAGGGCTTACTTGCCTTATCTCGCTCCCCCTGTTACCTTGATTTGGAGTCGGGCGGCATTCTCTAGCGATATGTCCCACCTTACCGCAGCGATAACAAGTCACAGGGGCATTTGTCCTTGCCACAACGGCGGCAAAGTGTCCCATGTTTTCTTCCTTCCTTGGCTTCCCACAATAGCAGACCCTCTGATGCTCGATGGTTATAGTCTCATCTTGTTCCTCTGTGGACACCGTATACGCTATCGTTGGCTTCCTTTCCGTGTACTGTTCCATTGCCGCTGCTTTCTGTAAGGCTTCCTGCAAATTGCGTGGAGACGCATACGCCACTAGCTTGCTGGAGTCACCCCGTAGCTCTGCTACGAATGTAGCTACTACTCTCTTTTCCAATTCCTTGGCCCTCCACATTCTCTCTGTCACATCTGCAGCCGGCGGCATGGTCTTCTGCCCCAGAGCCAAGACACGGTCGGCGAATCCCTTCACCGTTTCCCCCGGTACCTGTCTCGCCTGTCCTAGCGCCCTCAGATAATAGTCTTGGGTGGCCGAATCTTCAAACCTTTCTTTCAGCCTTGTCACTAGGTCCTGGTAAGCGTTGCCCCCTTCTCGCAGCTCGGGGTGGGCGTGTACAAAGACTGCTGCCGTACCTGCGAGTTTCAGCTCTAATACCGTCAATCGGTCGGCCACTGTCCAATTACCACTCTGCGCTATTAGTTCGAGCCTGCGTAGAAACTCTTCAATGGGTCCATCTTTTTCCGGGTCCGACCATGCCCGAAGAAGCCCCTGCATGGACATATCTCTCTTGGTTCGGGGTGGGTCCTCTACCACACTCATATTCAGTCTCTGTTTGGTATCGTCCAACTCTTCCTTCATAGCCTGGGACGCCACCCGCTCTTGCCTCAACGTCCTCTCCAGCTCTGCTTCTTTCTCCTTATAGCGACGGTTGGCTTCGGTGGCCTCGTCGAGCTTTTTCCTCAATTCGTCTGCTGACATTTTATGCCTGGATTATAATATATTAGAAACACCTGTACCTTCGCGTAACAGATTCAACTGTTATGAAATGATGATGATGAATGAAATGAAAACCGGTTCATGAAATGGTTCTACAGTTCTTATGAACGGTTCCACCATTCCGATTCATTTACCCTGTTCATCTTAATTTTAGCTATTCCTTTTAATTTGGCAATTAAGGTTCAAAAAATTTTTTGAATTATCAGATATATGCCCTACCCAGATGATCACCAATTTCGGCTATTTTCGCCCTCCGATCAACCGTTCGCCCAAAACCGCACGGCCCATCAATTCTATTAGCGTCAGCAATTTACTCTGCCCTCGCGCCGGCAGGCTCTTCCCCTCCTACTATCCTCTCTGGTTCGACTGTGGTATTCTTGCATCCACCCCACACCTGACACCAATTGTAACCGCCCCGACTAGGATCTTAGGAATCTTAGGAGAAAGTAGGGAAGGGTAACCAGTTAAAAGGAATAACAAGTTTAAAGTTAAAGGGTGATTTAATGAACAAAAATTACAAGATTACCAGCTCTGACACAACTACGGAAGCTACTATTTAGCCACTACTAATTAAAATAAAATGTCATTCAATTCTAATTCCAATACAAAATTTTAAAGAAAATAATACATCGCTCTTAACACATTGCTAACGTTAATTGATAAGTAAAGTCGGGATTTGACAGTCAGCCACATGCTCCATTTAGCTGGCAACTATGTTACAGACGGAAAAGAAAAGTCCACATACCTTTGATCCAGTCCGGTATCCTCATTGCCCCTACCATATGAATGGTTTGTCTCTCACTGAATCACTACCGTAACCTCTTCCAACCACACCGAAACACGGACTGACTGCTTTTTATTACTATCACCCTACTCGCGTGCGACCAGGGCGTGGTCGTCGTAAGTAGGGATGACTAAGGGCCAATAAACAAGGTTTGTTCAGGGTCGGGCCATGTTCCCACGGTTAAGTTCGTAGAACAAATAGGAGAGTGCTATTAACTATCAGCTGTTTTCGTTACCTTCCGAGAACATCTTAGCACGTGCAGTCTCCTATTCCGCTTCATTACCAGGCCCTGAAGGCAAACGGTCGTCTGTTGGTTTCGTTATTCACCTTTCACAATCTAACAGTCCCAACAGACGCCGATCCTTACACAAAAATTTCCAAATCTCACCTGACGACGGACTAAAACTACAAAACACGGAATCCCAAGATATGTGGAACAAGACTGAAAAAGGCAGATTACCTGAATGCATTCTATCCAAACATACACGACTGAGTTAAAAAAAAAACACGATCATGGATTGTCTTATCACTGAACTCTACTTACAGACCACGGAACATTCAACAACAAATTTTGGATATTCTAAATAAGAAACCAACCTACGTGCCCGTATGATTTTACGTCTTAACAGATATAAGGACAATTAAAATACGACAGAAAATTTATCAAGGAAGAAAGACAGATATTTATTGAGAAATTAAAAATCGATAACAATTATTCTTGGAAAAAAGTTTACGGGGCTCTTGTACATTTATGATTTTTATAAATCGTATGTATATGATTTAGGTCATTACTTACTTTATAAAAGGTGTTTTACTTTTATATTTTGTTATTTAGCGTTCTCAAATTAATTTCTATTCCTTTAATTCCTTTTTTTCCACTTTAGCTTACTATTTACTCAAGCTGTAAAATAACAATTATCATATCAGTTATGTAACATGTCTACAAAATAAGTGTTTGAACATTTTTACATACGTTCATAAAGCGTAACACATGTAGATCAATAAACTTCCTCCTTATAGGGTTACTACAAAAAAATATAAATATGTATAGGAGCATGTAATCTACTAAAAATGAGCGAGCCTTTTATGAGGTAACCATAAAAATACAACCATAAAAATATATGAATGTATATCTAAGATAACAAAATGCTACTGTTAATTGGGTGATTTTTCAGCGGTGACACTGCAACATGCCTCTATAACTCCCCTCACGAAGACGAATCACTGCCCCGTGTCCTACCTGGAAAGCTTCTTACTCTTGACGCTCAGTGCCGGCGAGACAGGGGGACATCAGCTTGTTTTGTAAGCCTTCCATATTTATAGATTATTATTTTGTCTTTATTAGTTGTTATGTTTGATACGAATCTTTAAAAGTAAGCTTTACAAATGTCCTAACTCATTGCTTTGAGATACATTTAGCCTAGTATATGTCGACAATAACCTTTTGTAAAATCTCACCTTTTTCTATGACGTTACATACCCTTCTGTACTATTTCTATAATCTATAAAATTACATATCCTTGGACCCATTCTCGCGCAGAACACGTAATGAAAACATTAATAAATGTCAGAAATTTAGAAGAATACGAGAAATAAATTTACATTTTGGATTTAAAGCAAATAAATGGCCAATTATACCTTCAACAGAAAAATATAAAAACAAAATTTAAATGATAATCACGTTGAGAGGGATGAGGTTGAAGGACACAGAGATGAACCTTGAGACTGTGTGTTGATCCCTGAACAACTGTAATTCGTACCCCTCGCCCTTAAGACATAATCTGGCTTAATGATCCCTACTTTACATGTTGCTCATCTAGGTGAAAACACAAACATGACCTTGATTAATTTAATATACTATGTAATATCGCATATCAACAACTCCCCCACCGCCATAAAAATATAGTGAGTCCAGCATCTGAAAATAAGTATATTGCACATGGTTCGAGTGCTCGTGTAATAAATTTTACAGTACCAATTAGTTTATAATATGTAATAATAAATTTTTATATAATGATGATCCAGCCAACCAATGCTGATTATTATGAACAGTCCGTGTGTTTGCAAATGCACTTGAAGGCGTTCTACGGAACACCCTCTACTAGTGCAGAGTGAAGCCGAGTCACTTGTCAGTGAGAACAAAGAGCTATCTTTCCCGGAAAGGGTGGGATCACTTTGGTCCCTAAACAATCCCCCCACAAAGGGATATGGGGCCCTTATGAATATCTGTTATCAAGTTAGTTTATAAAAAAAAACACTATTTTTGGTGAGGTGGGAGCTAATCCATTGCAAACTTTGTCCGCTTAGAATTTTTGTTTACGGTATAATTCATTTTCGAGCTATGGTAAGGTTTAGCTAGGGTTGTGGATTTTTATTGGGCAGCTCCTAAATGCTTTGCAAACGTTTCTGGTTTCTTAATCTCAGAATTAATGTACCTATTATTATTTTTTTAGAGGAGGAATAATGTATGTTTTTTTTATTAAATATTTTACGAATTATCCACAGACTAATAATATCTCCCCGGTATATTTATTTGTTGGCTGGAATAGAGATGCCTATGGCAGTGGTTGATTTATTGTTTATAGTTTAGTTAGTTGCTACTGTGTTAGTGGGCGTTAAGTCGAGCATTAGCATGAAGTGATGTTTCAGATCGGAGTGGAGTACCAGCATCACACTGCCTCCTGGTCTATTGCCATCTTGTCTGTGATTGTCGTACCCTGGAACCAAGAATCTGTCTTCCTGTCAAATTCCTATCTCACCAACTGAAATTAAAAGCTGCTGATTATCCTGTAGAAATAGTTTAAATTCCGCATTCTTTCCTTGGATTGTTATTGCATGCTACATAATAAGCTTATTTATTACCATTTATCCTAGATGTGGATTACACTCCTTGTTCAGAGCTTTGCCCTTGTAAATACTAAATGATGCTTCATGATTGTTCCATTTTCCCACTTCCACGCCATTTGCTGGGAATATTAACCTACGATTTTTTCCCCTAAGCTCTCTAGTTAGAATTTTAGGATGAGGGAGAAATATAAAATATTTAGGGTGATCGGGTCCTTGTACTAGGAGGACCTGCTTGAAGGTGCTGTGAGAGGAGTAAGGAGTGTGGGAATCCTCGGTGGAGGTTGATTGTTACGGTACAGTGGTGAGAGTCCACTGGTGGCTGGTATTAACCTACGACTCTTGACCTAATATACCAATGAACATTATAATTAAGTTACCATGTTTATCAATGAAATTCCACAAATTTTTTATGCGTACAACGATTGTATTATTGTTGTAATATTTGAATGTTACCAATCGTATCAATTATATAATATAATGCAATTTATTAAAATCCCAACTCTAAAGATTGCAAGGAAATGTAAATTTCTTACAAGCAATACAAATTGAGGCAATGGTTGAAGTAACAGTCGATGTTGTTTCTTCACATGCTTTGTTGTTTTTCAGTTAATGTGTTTGAAAAAATACAATTTAGAGCATTATTGACATAAAACAATTGCAGTTGGTAAAGATTGAAAAAAAAATGTTTATAATAATGAATAAGAAATAATGAGGATATTGATCCATGAATTAACTTTTCTTTTCTTTTTCCGCCCTACCTGAGGCTGAGCCTCAAACGGGCTATCCATGAATTAACTGGTTAATAACTATTTTTTACAGAAAGATGATCGGGTTTGTGCCCAGCTGTTCTGTTTCGATTCTGGATCAGGTTATTGTGTAGCTTACAGACCTGCAGCTGAAGGAAGCCCGTGTGGCATTGGCCAGGTAAATAGTAATAATACTTATAATAATTAGAGACAGATTAGTAGCAATTAGGGTATGGATAAATTGGGACTAATTATTGATTAAAAAACAGAGAAAATATCCTTACCACCCATACAGATGCTTGCCCAGGAATTCATTATTTCCATTATTGTTTTTGTATAAGTGTTACACTTTGTGTAGCACATTTTGTGTTCAAAATCTGGATGTGTCACTATTGTTTCTCTTTGACCAATTATGGAACAAAATAAACAATTGAAAGCACTATTGGCAGCGTGCCTTGCCAGAGAAACAGGTTTTGTGGCTTACCTGGAGTTGAGTGTAAAGTGGAGAAATAATCCCGTCCCATCGCCGTGATCTACAGTTCATTAGCTACTTGACAAGCCTTGTCGTCTCATTGTCTCAACAAACTTGTTCCCAACAAGACGCACCCTTTGAGATGTGTCGGGTCGTCAAGAGGGGGGTGCCTAGTTACCCTAGCGCTGGTGACGAAGTAAGGGTTAATTAAGTTCATAACCTGGACAATCGTTTCATGACGGTTTTATTATCTGACTCCATTTTTGATAGGTATGTGCCCCGACAATGTTCAGGAGAAGAGGTATAGGGTAGGTGGTGTAGGTAGTTTGTGTGGTCTTGGAATGACCACGAATTCACACTCGGTATCTGAGGGTAGGCGAAATCCGTCCGGATCCCAAAGGTGAGAGAGGCAGACTGAATCGCCGTGGGGAACACTGCTTGGTAAGTTTGCAGGGCCACGACAACCGTTGTCCACTAGGGTGAGGTCTCTCCCAAGGAGGTGCTAAATTTAGCGAGACGAAGGCAGAGATTCCCACTAGAAAGGTGTGGGGTCTGACAACGCCGGACTAAAACATAGCGAGGTGAGGAGAGAGAGATGCAGAGGTTTTCATAGTGAAGAAGCCAAGTTTCAGAGTTTAAAGCAGAGTAGCCACGAGCCAGTTAGTTCCCAGGAGAATGATATACAGGCCCCAAACCGCCGGTCTTAAATACCCAGCTGGCTTCGTTAGTAGCCAATCAGCACTGTTTTTGTAGTACCCAATGAAGGTTGAGTATGTGGTTTTCTTTGTCCTCTGACAAAGGGACGTGAGCCGGGTAAGGGTCTCATGGCGGCTTGGGTCTAGTACCTGCTACTGGCAGCTGGCGCCCCAGCTCATATAACTAATTGGCTCCTAGCTGCATGTTTTATTGTTTACCATATTTACAATGATTTATATTTTGGTTATGTTATTTACATTTGTTTACAATATATATATATATATATACACTAGAGTATAGGGTGATTTATCTTATGTAGTTAGCGGTCGCTACAAGATGTTTCTTCTTATTCTAAACGTGTACAATCATTCCTTTCATAATTATTAAGAAGTTAATTCATCTATTGTGTTTCTTGATTACTTCCGCCCCTAAGACATTTATTAAAATTAACTGCATCCAGCAAATGATGGTTCTGAAACTATTGATGAAATTGAAGCAGTAGCAACAAATTCGCCTTTGGTGGTTAAATGTTTTTTTATTGTATTAGTTGGAAATTTTACAAATACTGTTAAATTTAATTTATTCCACTATATTCACAGTTTAGTCCTCTCATGTCTCCTTAACCTACACTATCATATGATAAATATTGATATACGATAATACAATCATATATATATATACTTATAGTAAACATCTATTTCCTGACTTATTACAAGTGATATGATCCCTGAAGGGCCTTGACTACTTTCTTCACTTGGTCCTTCCTGTTTTGTATTTGTTAAGCCCGAGGGCTCTGCAGCCACGTGATCCAGCCATCAGCTTATAACAAAATCGTGCAGAACCTTTATGTATAAGGTTGGCCAAAAAGTCCGTTCGGTTTTTGTCGTCACGAAACTTCAAGCAGTCTAATATGTAGCTAACTTCAGTCCGTCCCTTGCGAGTGCGCTCTCGTCAGATACTAGGCACTTCAACGTAGTTTGACGCGAAATTCCGACGATACTGATTGTATTTTGTGTGTTTAGGATCATCCTGAAAATATAAAACCAAAACGAACATTATTACCTCATGGTTTTTTTATTGTTGAATAAGTTATTTTTAAATGTTTTTACCCTATTTTTATCTGTTTTAGTATTGCTCAAGTGGAAGATGTGTTGTAGAGAATGAAAATATCATCCCAGACTTCTCACAGCATCCTGGCTTTTTCAGGAGATCCGATGATCCTTCTGTTTACAATACGACAAGGTACATA
The DNA here is from genome assembly GCA_930367205.1 of Acanthosoma haemorrhoidale. Taxonomy (NCBI): domain Eukaryota; kingdom Metazoa; phylum Arthropoda; class Insecta; order Hemiptera; family Acanthosomatidae; genus Acanthosoma; species Acanthosoma haemorrhoidale. Next base: position 117,965,286 of record OV884009.1, read on the forward strand.
TATATGACTAGTAAATTTCCATCTATAGATTTCGACAGACCTGTACGTGATGACCATCAATCTGTCTGTCATTGTAAATACAAGCCGAATTGATGTTTTCTGGTTACAGGGCAATACCAGTGACCCAAGATCTGCCGACGACACAAACAACTCAAAAAACGACCTTCCAAACACCAATTAGTCAAGATGGTAAGGTGTAAGGCCCACAGTGGATTCTTCAGCTCTTGAATTGGACACTAACGACTATCACTTCAGTTACACTATTTACAAAAATTTTATTGTGGTTATTCAACAATATTCTTAACAAAGCTCTTTGCTGCTTGTGCAGCATTTACACAATATCTCCTACCTTTATTCTCATCAATTTTTGCAAAATAACTCTTCCATTTACGTCCACAAAACATTTACTAAATAACTCTTAGCTATACAATAAACAATGTTTCTTAACTCTACTCTCAAAAATATTTATATTATTTCTCTTAACTGGACATCAAAAAACATAAACAATATAATTGTTACCTACACACAGAACAATTAATTGAAGCAAAGTATTTCTTACCTACAAAACCATATAATATTTACAAAATATCTATACACTGAACAATATCCTGCACAACATATCGTGATTAGATAAGGGCGACAAAGGTTGCGCTATATTTATTAGGTCTAGTTAATCAATGTTCGGTTGTCATCTCTCATACTTTAAGCTTTAAGAAAAGTTGTAACTGCCGAGTTAGGGTGTAAAGTACACTAGGGTTGCACTTAAATTCTTTCATGTTAACTTTAAACAACCGAGTCAGTTAAATTTAAATTGTTTTTATTAGTTTATTAATATTTTCTAACATATTGAACGGATAATTGCCTTAAATGTCATGCTAAAAAAAATGTATTATTATTGTTTTTTAGATTAGTTATTGCTTAGATTACTGCCATGTTACGCCTATACTATGTACTCACCCATTAACTAAAGAAATTTTAAATGATTTTGAAAAATAATTGAAAACCAGGCTAAACCACCAGAAATTCAGTGTAGAACTGCTCCCTCCGGAAGTAGAACATTTTAGCCCCAGGATATAAGTGAAATAGAGCTATTACCAGCAGGGTAATCTTTTTTATCTTGCTTACTTGGTAGGTACGACAGCCCGTCATCTATGAAAAATAATCCTATAAATTATATGTCAATGTTAGATTTTAGATAAAACTGGATCTATTTCCTGCTTAATAAAATGTCCATATACTTACACTACTGCGGCAGTAGTGATAAGATCGTCTGCTTGGTCCTTCCCGTCTCGCATCTGTTAAACCCAGGGGCTTTGCAACCCTATTCGATGTCCACCAATCAACGTAGATAGTTTCTACCTCTTCTTCTTCCATATTGCTGGCGTAACTGTTTATTCTGTATAAACTGCTCACAAATTAAAGTGGACCACTTTTTTTTTGGATATTATTTATTTTATTTTTCTAGGACGATTTAGGTTATTGGGTTGTTGAAAGAAACGATATATTCTTTGATAAATAAGAAAAAATCAAATTGAAATTATTTTTTTAATTCCATTGTCTTATTCATTATTAAACGTCTTTAGTAGGGTGTTTTGAGCCTCCTCTGCTTCGAATCAAAGATTCCCATCTTTGTTTCATACTCCTTATAGCGCTCAAAATGTAATGTTGCGGCAAAGAAGCCTATTCCTCAATTAATGCATCTGCAAGTTCATCTAAGTTATCTGGACAAGGCGACAGATGTATGGCTTTGGATTTATGGTCGGGTAAACAAGCTGGCCTGTTTATACGCGTTATTTTTTGTTCCTCTAAATAATGTTCAACCACCTTTACTCTATGAGGTCGAGCATTATCATCAACAAAAATTAATTTTTACCGGATTACTTTTGATAAAGGGGAATTAACGGGCCTTATGACATTGTCCAGGTACTTTTGTGCGGTCACGTGCTCATTACTCAAAACAATATACAGCCGAGTTTCGATTGGTCGATGTCCCTACCCAGACCATTATTAAACCAATCCATAAGACCGTACTGGCTCAGTCGTACCTACAGTAAATCGCTGGTTTTGCTCGCTCTACATCCTAAAACGTCGATCATGCTGATGAAAAATAAAATTTTGATTCGTTAGTAAATAAACAAGGGTCACAGTCCTCATCCGCCCAATCAGCATGTTCACGAGCACATAGGAGACGCACTTATCTCTGTTTTCTTGTTAAAGAAACCCTCCTCACTGGTCTTCTCAAACCCTGGTCCCCAAACCGACTTCGGTTTCGAGTTGTAAAGCGGACCCCTGTAGTGTCCTCGAAAGCGCTTTACAGCTGTCGAGTTGTTGAACCACTAGGCCTTTTGGTCTGGATTCTGCAATATCGGTCTTGCTGAAGGGTAGTATGTCGAAAGCGGCCTCCTCCATGGGTATAACGAGCAGTGCCTGTTCCCTCCTAACGTGACGAGGCTCTTCCAATACCTGCGTGAGAGCAGTCAAGCCTACAGTATCGCGGCCAACACTAAGCTAAGAATGGCCAAATTCTTAAAAGAAAGAGCCAAAGCCCTCCCTAGTTCCTCAACAGTAACTCTTCGTAAAAGTATTGCAAAAACCTGTCTAGTGCTCTGAATAAATGAGTTCTGATGGTGAAAGACGTTTATTGATTTCTTTAGGTGATTAAATTCAGATTAAATCCCGATTGTGTAAACAAAATGAATTTGTTATTGTTTATTTTTTATTAATCCTCATAGATATTAAGATAAAGATTGTGGATAAGTTAAAAAAATATTTTATTTTAAACTGGGAAAAAATTTCAAAGGGAAATAAAATTAATAATATCTAAATTTTTGTAAGTGGTACAGTTCAATTTGTGAGAAGTTTATTTTCAATTTCAAGGTCAACAATCAACAATTTCACGATTTTTAATAACGTTGCATAGCATAATACAAACATGATACAGACTAGGCTACTTTTCTTTATTCATCTCAAACGTACTAAAACACAAGAGTTGAAGAATCCTATTACTAAAAACCCCAATCTTCTCTCTCCAACTTCTTTCTAATACTTTTGTCTTTTAGAAATTGTCAGGATAGTGTCGCCCTTTCCGTATCAACTCTTTAGACCCTTCTTTTCTAATCCGTGCCGCCTCGGATATTGGAACTCCATTCCCATGAATACTTGTCGTTCTCCAACACTCCCTATCTGTAAATCCATATTTTACCTCTAGCTTTTTCTCTTAAGTTCAATAATTCATAGTCTTATTTATTTATTTAATAATTCATATTTTTCCTTTCTTCAATATTATCCTTCCCCTAATTTAATATATCCATGTAACCCTTTTGTTCTCATATTCCCCTAGTAATACTTCTTATTTGTTATCCTAAGCTCTTTCATATCACTTGTTTGAGAATGTTATTTACTTTTATGTATTTTGTTTACACTAAGTTTTTGATTCGTTTTAACTCACCTTGTGCCTATATATCCCAATATTATCATAGGCTAATCACAAGAGGCAAGTTACTTTGTAACATAATTTATATCAGTTAGACATATTCATGCAACTTTTTGTTAATCGTACCTTTGTTAATAGTGTCCTAAAGTAAAAAAAAATTTTTATTTCATTTACTTTTTCATGTTTTGGATGAATAAAAACCATTGAATTGATATTTTTATTTAAAAGTAAGTAATTTACCAACTGAAATAGCATTTTAAAATCAAACCGGTAACTGTTAAGTAAAAGTAGGTTTAAGCATCTGATTAGGTTGATAAAAGAAAAAAATGTAAAAAAACAAAAAATAAATTTTATAATGGTTGTTTATGGGCGACGTTTTGACCTTTGTATCAAACCCTTATAACAGGAAAAGAAAAATGAGTAGTTAAAAACAATGTGAAAATTCTTATTACCAAAAATGATAAGGGGTGGATATAAATAAACATGTAATAGTTTGTGAAAGAACGCATGAATAAAAGTGTAGGCCAATTATTTACCAAGGTGTATAGCAGAGGTCATAGGTGGGATTCTTCTTCCATGCAAATTACAATTTTACGCTTTCATTCACCTATTACTAAACGTTTTTGCTGAAAACAAATATATCCATGGTTAGGACATTAGAGATTATTACCAAGGTGCACGGTAGTGTTAATAGGTCGTAGTTCCTGCGTTTTAATTAAAATTTGTAGTCCTGTTTTCACCGATTACTAAACGTTTTGGCTGAAAAAGGAATAATTTAATAAAAAGGGGATATCGAGATTCTTCGTACTGTGGAACGATTAACATGATATAGGCCCAGTAACGTGTATGATCTTTGATTTGTTGTATTAGTCGGTGTACATCGGTTATGTGACAGTAATTAATAAGAGACAACAATGACCTCAACCATCATGACATTAAAACCAATTTACGGTAATAATTTTTCTAATTGGGATACCGATTATAATTGTGGTTAAAACTAAATGGAGTATTAGATGCCCTCACTCTGGCCGTGTTGTGAAGAAAGTGAAAAGTGTAACTTGATGAAAAAAGATGTTACATAATTATTCAACACGAAACCTAAAGAATTCTTCATTCACTAATTGGGCTACCTACTTCAAAAATCCACCTTGAAGATATCTTACTTAAGTTCTATCATTGGTGAGCAAGTCAGATTGAAGAAGCGATCAAGCTAAAATAATGAAAGATTGAATAACCTGTGCTTAAGGCTTTATTGAACAGAATGTACACTAAATATAAAGATACACAATCGTTAGATGATTAATATAACATTCTTAACTGTTTCACGCTTTAGTTAAAACATGTGTAAGCAATGCTAACAATACCGCAGAACAGCTGATAATTTACAATGAGTTTATAACCTATGACATTCACCCCACCAGCCCTCCATTGAGTGATATAGTCTCTAAAGTAAGCCGAATGTCTTCGTTCTCTATTACGTCTAAGCTCTCCTTGTCTTTAGACAAGCTTGGATTTATTTCAGATCCTGTCGTAGGTCTTTCTATGGCTCCAACTTCCTCTGAGAATTGATGTGGGGTATCTAGAGCCGGTTCCTCTTTTATTGCAGCTCTAGGAGTAGTAGTCCAAGTCACAGTTGGATCTTGTGGTTCTGAAGTCCGATTGGTGAGAGGTGCCTTCTTGGTACAGTTGTCTGGCTCCGCCTGGAAGTCTTGACGTGAGAATATTCAGGATTTCACTCCTACAGAAGCACTTTTTTGACGAGAGTGTCGTATTTAGATTGGCCAACTTGTCGCTTCATAAGGTCGGCATTCATGAGCCATGACGGCTTCGAGGTTCATAGAGTTCATCTTCTAGAGAAGTTAAACAGTCTTTTTTTTCCAAGTCAAGTTTTCTACTCTTCAGAGCCAATCCGATTGATTTCCGAACAATCTCAACGTAACATTCACCTTGACCATTGCCTTGAGGATTATGCCCACTTCAGGCACGATCCAGCAGTCAAATCATTCTTATATATTTTGATCCCTTGTAGTTTTTCTGTCGCTACGATTCTTGTGGGAGTGCGTTGAAACGCTGGCACGCGAACTGAAATCTTGATATGTAGCTGCATCATTAACAATATCCTCGAATTTAGGTAAGGGAAATGAACCGAGTTCTCTATATCTATTGATTGTTTGCGAGTAGTCGACTACCATCCATTGACACTTATGATTTGCTAAGGAAACGACTCAGAAATATTAAGCCTTTGAACAGCGGTCTGATTGATAAAGCTTCCAGAGCTCTCAGCGTCTATCAAACCAAACCCCTGGTATTTGTTGATCGTGAATGTCACCTGACTTTGTATAAGCAGGAAAGTAATCCTGCAATGAAACTGGTGAACTGTGTTGGTGATCGAGAAGATTTAGAATACCTTTTCCTACTTACTTTTTCGATAGTTAACTGCAAGGAATCAATGTTTGTTTAAGGATAATAGTTTGAGAGGGGAGGAAAAAACCAATAATACATATTAATGAACCGTGAATATAAAGAATCAAATGAATTTATAAGAACAAATTACTTTATTGTTTATTGTGTTTTGTATGTATATACTGTTATTTTTGTTTTCTGTTCCAAACAAATGAGAATTAAGGGAGTGTTGGGGTCCGATTCTTACCTCTATTTGTTATAACCTAGCATGTTAGTCCCACATGAGGTACTGTTGTTGTGGGAAAACGAGGAGAATCACTGGGCCTTCCTCATCTTCAACCAGAAGTGGAAGGGGGCTGCAGGGACCAGGGCACTTCACCATCTCCAGGGGAGTGATGCAGGTTGAGCAGCCGTAATATAGGGGGTGCTCATCAAGAAGGCACTGTTGGGCCAAGATGGATTGGAGTCTCTTTGTAAATAGCAATAAGTTAGCTTTAAGAAAAAAAAAATGAATACAATAAAACCGGCTTAAAAGAACAAAGGTGCGCTGACCGGTGCAATACACCCAATTGCACTGGAATACGCGCACCACAGGCAACGAAATACCCTATGATCCAGTCAACAGTGAGCGAGACCAATGAGGGAAGTCCATCCGGATACTCGGTTCCCGTTGTAGGATTTCAAAAAAATAATAATTTTTTTTCTTCCCATTAAGCATATAACCTATTATTTTTCTCACATCTATCTATATCCTCTTATTTCACTAAACCATTCCTTGTTATCAAATTGTAACTGAATAAAACTGTCAAATTTCTATCACTTCACATCAGGCAGATTATCTACATCCACCTCTTATCATTATTTTTGTTAGTGGCAATTTTCTCACTATTTTAAATATCTCCTTTACCTATCTCCTTACCAAGACCTGTTCCAGACATACTTGGTACACAGAAACGTCGTCTAAAAATAAATGTAATGAAAATATAACATCTTTAATTCATCAACCTAAGCCGATTCACAACAAAAACACCCACTCATATTTTCAGTGTTTCTCTCTTTCTAAGATATTTTCATAATTAATTTAATAACCCCAAAATATTTCATTTTCAATAGTTAGCTAGGTTTTACCGCCTGTGACTATTTCATTCTTTATTTTCCCTAACAAGGTTAGCCAACCAGTTCGAGGAGCGGGGGCTCACTCGATCCTAGTACATGGACATACATGCATAGTTAGTTGTTGTTCGAAGAAGATCACGTGATACTTCGTCCTGCTCTCTTCGAGCCGATAAGTCGGTTTAGACTACGTTGTGCAATTTTTATGATAAAAAACTTAGCAACACGACTTGGGAGAGCCAATTTATCATCCTGTGCTGTAAACAATTTACACTGTGGACAAGATGGTGCCATTGTGAAGAGCTGTTTAGAGACTAGCAAGTTGGGTGGACGCATGGCCTTGAAAAACGATTGCGTGTTGATGTAAACAATTTACACTGTGGACAAGATGGTGCCATTGTGAAGAGCTGTTTAGAGACTAGCAAGTTGGGTGGACGAATGGCCTTGAAAGACGATTGCGTGTTGATAGTAGTGGCTGGGATTATTGGGACCCTTGAGATGGGCTCGCTTGTTCGTTGAAGATTAAAGTGACGGTGGTAGTTCGGTTAGAAAAACCGAAATAAAAAAAATGGATTAGTCGTAGATCGAAATATGAAAGCACAGTCGAAAACACTGAACATAGCAAGGGAAACTGAGAAAATAAAATAAAGAGAGACGATAAAGAGATGTTGGTCAGAAGATAGTAGGTAGCTGACTCATGTTTATGGTTATAATAGAGACGAATTAGGATACATTGAGATTTTATGTTACACTAATTACTCTATGCTTTGTACGACTGCTGTCTGTGATGGTAAGGGAAAATCCGTGTACCGTTAACCTCACATAAGTTGAATGGAATTTATTACCATAAGCTGGAAATATATTTGAATATTAAAAATGTCACAAAACTATTAAAAGACCCATCATTTGTGCTCTATTTACACATTTTACTTTCTAGAGTTTCTTGAGTATAAGTCAAGAGTTTCCAGCATTTTAAATACTGCTTAATTAATAACGAATCTGTAAGAATAACAATATCTTTTATGTTTCTAACCTTCAATTTTTAACAGTTTCATGTTCTATTAACGTATGATCTAATTTTCTATTGCAAATAAAAACAAATCTTACCCTTCAAATTGTAATAATTAATAATTTTCTATTGTTTATTTATTTTATGACAGGGACTGAACACAATTGTGTGGATGAAGTGCGTAAGGGTCGGAGTTGTGCTGAGATCATCCAGAAATATGGACAACTTTACTGTGGCACGGAGTACATCAAGAGACATTGTTGCGCTGCCCATAAGTACCTATGCCCTAAGTTCCTGGTTGCAGCCCATTGAAGCTAAACAGACCAAGCAATGACTATGTCATAAATACAAGTTCTTGCTTGCCCAGAAACTATTTAACATCAAAGCCACCTTTTAATTAAAATAATGTAACATTGTAATAAAATACAAAAATCAATGTAAATGTAAAAAACAAAGAAGAGTTACCCACAACAAATTGTAAATAAGCGAAATGCTGTATTAGATGTTATTAAATTAATTTAAGAAACAAACTATTAACAAAAAGATATATGTGATATTTCTCAATACTAAAACATTAAAACTTTACTTTTAATGTGTGTGAATACTTTGTTTAGTGACATTTAAAAAATAAAAAAAAAAACAAGAATGACTGAAAAATGTTTTAATTCAATTTCCATGTCTACTAATTAACATAGTAAAAGTGACACAATATTTTCCAAGAATAATAACCATAATTATTGGTTATTGAAAAAAAAAATATATCTGGATTTAAACCTGGGACTTCCTCATTTCGGTTCAGATACTACCTACATACTACATACTAGATCATTCCATGATGACTCCTGACCATGACATTAACTGTTAGTTTCATGTCTATTGTTTGAGGAGGATGTTCTAGTTAGAAAGGGCGTGTGAATGGAAATCACCAAGGCTAGGATTCTAATCACAGTCCAGAACAACGGTCCTGTTACTATTATTTTCTTATAAACCAATAACACAGGTTAACAGGGAAATTGAGGAGCAGGGTTTCAGAGACGAATCTAGATAACTCCTGTCTTCTAAATACGAGAAAAATATCAGGTTTGCCTAATTTTCTCCAGTTTTTTAAATAAAGGCAATAAATACTGTTAAATCAAAAGAAAAACGAACATTTTTTTCGGGGGGAGGATTGTTTAAATTAACACACTTTATTTTTTTATTTGGAGCTTGATGAGGAAATAGTGTGTGTATAAAAACGCGTAACGAGTTGTAAGTAATAAAAAAAATATAGGTTGGAAAGCTCAAAATTTGTTATTTATTTATTAAAATATACAAAAACTTTTATTTTAACATAGGAATAGAATTGTGAATGAGAATGAAACTAAACATAAATAAATAAAAATATGTTAAGAAGCAGTTTTTTATCCGATCTTCTATGAAATGTTTGGTAAGGACAATCCCTTTGTGAGGTCCAGCAATAGTCCGCCATCATATGTCCCATCGGCCTTCATATCTCTCCTCCATTGTTTTGATATCCTGGTGGAACCTCTTCATCTGTTCTTCGCTGAAATCCCCTAAGTTTTCAGGGAATCCAGCCAAATGGCTTTGCAAAAAGTGTACTTTAACACTCATATTAGCTCCAAGTTTTTCAAAATTCTGTAGCACTTTGGCGACTATTTCGGAACATTCTGCTGCTTTGCGGTTTCCCAAAAATTTTTTGACGACTGATATAATGCTTCTAAATCAACTCAGCCAGAGTCATGTGGCTTGGAAAATCATTGTCGTCTATGAGATTAGGGATTTGTGGTCCATTTCGAAGATGCTCGCTTCTATTTTAGAAAATGATTTACATATGCATTTAAAACAATCACCGTTCTTCTCTAAATCATTCACAAATTGTTTTATAAGGCTGAGTTTAATATGTTGGGGCAGAAGAATGGTTTTTCCCCATTTATAAATGGTTCGTGAATGATATTAGCTTTTCCCACATCCATATTTATTCTTCAAGGCCAGGGTTTTCTGCTCCAGTGTTCGTTTTGCACAACTATTCCATAGACAAAGAAAAAGAGATATTTAGTGTATCCACATTGCTGAGACCCAATAAGAAGTCCACCATCCTTAAATCTAGACACACTGACCACTGATGTTCGACATATAAAATTTTCTCTAACACGAGCTTAATATTTAGGTAATTTTTCTTAGTTTCGTTCAGTGGTCGATCAAGAAGCTAATTTGTTTCCATTACGCAGTAATACACATTTCAAACTTTTTTTGAGCTGTCAATGAAGAGTTTCCAATCTTACTGCCGATATACAAAAAGGCCCATTCAATTTAAAATCCCAGGAATATTGTTACAATATACGATGTCATTTTCTTCAGTAAAATATCGAAGAATATGTTGTTCTTTAGCCCGATAAGACGAACTTCATACATCAGACTGGGGGCAACGTTTTTCTTTAAGTCTTAACCCCAGAAGTTCGGCTGATTTCTTAGATAAATTTAAATCTCGAATAAAGTCATTGAGCTCTTCTTGCCCCCTGAGGTTCTCGAAAATTCCTGATCCTGATATCGCACTGCACCCTTCAAATTCACTTTCACTGTAACTTATGCACTGGGTGTCTAACATTTCTTCAACACCATCACTGGCAATGAAGCAGTAAATATTGGTTATTCAAGCAAGTGGACTGACTGTATTTACTAGTTTCCAGTCCAAAAACCCGACAAGAGATCTTTTGTCCTGTCCAACCAACAAACGAAAAATTGTTCGCTTACCCGATCTTGGACAACATTCCTACCAACGATTCGGCTTCTTGCTGGAACATCCGGTGGAGGAATAGGTAAGAAACGGCAAGGAGAAGCACGAACCTTTCGAAAAGTTCGCCGGATTTCCAAAATCGGCAGCCAACTGGTCCTGTCTCGACAACCCGACCCTCTCTCGGACTAGAGACATAGACGATAAGGGAGTACTGCGCCTGCGCTAAACCACTGCATAACGTTTTCGTATCGCTCTATAAACCAACTGTTTTGTTACCGTTCATAGGAAGTGTCCAGTTCGTCAAACCGTCTCAACCGACTACTGGGTGAACGGTCCCCGGAGGAGCTATCTACAGGTGAGTGGATAGTGGAGTTGTGGACTAGATTGCCAATAGCAAGATTCACCTCACATAACACAGCAAGGCGGCCATATTGCCTAGGCCAACTATCAGCCGTAGTAGAGATAAGAGTGGGGAGTCCGGAAAGCCCTCATAGCATCTCAGCCAGGTGCTAGCGAGGGAGGCTCTCAACTCAGTTACGTGCGTTCGCGGCTACAACTTGCCATATATTTTTTTTTATTTATTTTTTTTTTAAAAAATACTGAATAATTCAGAAAAATACTGCTGATGAAACATGCGTTTCTATCAGCAGTTAATGTCTGCAGAAAATAAGAAAAAACGCACAAGGTCGTTGGGACCTACCCCCACTTCGTCGCCGGTCAAACGTAAGCCGCGGCGATCTAACCGAAACATAGCTCCTGTCAATTCTTCAGCTCCCAGCAGCTCTATGGAGGAACTACCATCACTACCAAGCACATCTAAAACAAACAACAACTCATGAGTCTCCGTTTTTCACGCCCAATAGTTATGAGGTGTTGAAAAATATTGAGGTAGAGGACATGGACTCTACACAAACACCCACACAGCCCAAGCCACCGGCAATATTCGTACGAAACATTGGTAATTTTAAATTACTATGTACCCAACTAAATAAAATTGTAGGTACAGGGAAATACACTTGCCTCAATCGGGCCCGAGACACAAAGGTTTCTCCGGACACTCCGGACACATACCGTACAATAATCAAATACTTAGATGAGACAAAGGCCGACTTTCATACCTACCAATTAAAGCAAGAAAGATCGCTGCGGGTGGTGATTAGAAACCTGCATCCCACTACACCAGCGGACGAGATAGAGAAGGAGCTCTTAAGCCTAGGATACAAGGTTCGCCAAATTACAAATGTGCTCCGTGAGGAAACACAAGAAAATAATGCAAAAATCAAGACACCACTGCCCTTATTCTTTGTGGAACTAGAGCGAACACCTGGAGTGGAAAAAATCTACGAGGTCACCCACTTGTATTACACAAGAGTCCAGGTCGAAAAGCCTTACCCGAAACGCGATATAGTTCAATGTCATAATTGTCAAGCATATGGGCATACAAAATCATACTGCTACCACCCTCCCAGGTGTGTAAAGTGCAGTGGGCAGCACAAAAGCGAATTGTGCAAGAAGCCCCTAAAATCACCTGCTGTATGCGTGCTCTGTCAACAAGGCCACCCGGCAAACTATAAAGGCTGTGCGGCATATAGAATTCTGAAGTCCAGAAGCGAACAACGTAGTCGCCCTGTAGAAGAAACGCCAGCCACAGGCAGCCCAAGAAGCGCCCCCGCCAGAAGTTTGAGGCCTTCAGTATCTTTTGCTGACGCTGTTCGGAACAGAGAGCAGTCACAGGCATTGCCCACTCCTCCTCCGCAAGTTCTTCTTCCCCAGCACTCCGTTCATCCCGTCAACCAGCAAACTCAATCCCATCCTCAACCACACATCTCGCATATCCCACCACCTACAAGCTCTTCAGATCTCACCAGCCTTTTAACCTCATTCCTTACAGAGTTCAGAACCCTAATTACCCCTCTCATTTCCCTTCTTACAAATCTTGTCTCCTACCTTATCCCCGTTAAACAAAATCCATAAGTGGATCCTTCTGACTCCTTATCCATTCTCCTTTGGAATGCGAATGGTGTTCGCACCCACACTAACGAACTGACAGCATTACTCCATGACAAAAACATCGACGTAGCTCTAATTACTGAAACAAGACTTACAAGTAAACGACCATTTACCGTTCGACAGTACCAGACTTATCGAACTGATCACCCTGATGGAACAGCTCATGCAGGTACCGCTGTCATTGTCCATAACTCCATATCCCACCACATAGTTCCTTTGGTAGCACATGATTTCCTTCAATCCACTGCAGTGTCAATCACCACCCTCACTTTTCCCCTTACTCTAGCATCAGTGTACTGCCCTCCCAATAAATCCATTACCGATTCCCAATTCATCTCCTTTCTAGACTCCATCGGGCATCGTTTCCTTGTGGGTGGGGACTTTAACGCAAAGCACCAGCACTGGGGCTCAAGATTCACAAATACACGAGGACGTGCTTTGCTGTCTGCACTCACACGGAGACATTGCTCCACTATCTCTCCTGACACAGCCACCTATTGGCCATCTGATCCCAACCGAAATCCTGATCTCCTTGACTTCTTTTTCTACAATAGTTTAGGAACACTAAACTATTCACTCAAGCGCCTCGATGACCTCTCCTCCGACCATAGCCCCTTATTATTAACCATTTCCCTAAATCCAATTCACAAACTGCCTCCTCCTTCATTTATTAGGGGCCCAGTGGACTGGGACCACTTCCGCCAGATTCTTACAGACTCTGTAGACCTCAAAGTACCTCTGAAAACATCCCAAGACCTAGACGATGCAGTGCATTCCTTCACTACTCTGATCCAGAGGTCGGCCTGGGAGGCATCGTCACCCTACCGTCACCTAAAAATTCACAATCAAAATCCTTTACCTCAGTATCTCAAAGACCTAATCCAATCCAAACGCCGCTCCAGAACAGTGTGGCAAAGATCCCGACATCCTGCTGATCGCCGCTCGTACAATCAGTACTGCCGATTGGTAAAGCGGCGATTGGCATCCTTCCGTTCCGATTCTTTCAATTCCTATCTCTCCTCCCTGTCTACCAGGGACAACTCCTTATGGAATCTAACTAAGAAAATCCTAAAATACCATCCTGTTTCACACCCACTCCGTCGTGATGATGGGTCCTGGGCGGCTTCGGATGGCGAGAGGGCGGAAGAATTTGCACTGCATCTTTCCCATACTTTCACTCCTCATCTTACTCCTCAAAACAATAATCACCGTCCAACTGTTGAAGATTTCCTCACTTCACCTATCCCTCTCTCACTACCACCAAAAGCCGTTAACCCCTCCGAGGTTAAATATCTTCTGAAAAAATTACCTTACCGAAAATCTCCAGGATATGATCTCCTTACTCCTCGAATCCTCCAACAACTTCCTCCTAAAGCCATAATCTTTCTAACCTATATATATAATTGCATTATCCGAACGACGCACTTTCCTCTCCTCTGGAAACATTCCATTATTGTCTTATTCGCCAAACCCGGTAAACCACCCAATGACGCCTCATCTTACCGTCCAATTAGCCTACTCCCTATCCTCTCAAAAATATTTGAAAAACTCCTATTAAAACGCCTACTTCCAATTGTTGAATCCAAAAACCTTTACCCTACTCATCAGTTTGGTTTCCGCCAACGACATTCCACAGCTCAACAAGGCCTTCGCGTTGTTGATCACATATCCTCAGCCCTTGAAACCAAACAGTATTGCACTGCTGCCTTTCTGGACATAGCTCAAGCTTTTGACAGGGTCTGGCACGCAGGCTTGCTTTACAAGCTCAAAGGATATTTACCGCAAACCCTATTCCTAATTCTACAATCCTACCTTTCAAACCGTTTCTTCCAAGTCCGCTGTGGTTTAGAATATTCTAACTACTATCCCATTAAAGCAGGAGTTCCACAGGGCAGCGTCCTGGGTCCCACCCTCTATAATCTATACACCGCTGATGTCCCCTCTACCACCAATACCTTCTTGGCAACATTCGCAGACGACACTGCAGTCCTGTCAACCCATCCAGACCCTAATATAGCATCCCAAAACCTTCAAAAACACCTCGACGAGATCGAGTATTGGTGCAACCAATGGCGAATCAAGGTCAATGAAGGAAAATGTTCCCACATAACCTTTACCCTCTGCCGCAAGTCCTGTCCACCAGTCTTTTTAAATTCAATTCCTCTCCCTGTGTCTGAGACAGTACGGTATTTAGGCTTCCATCTCGACAAAAGACTGACATGGAACCCACACACGAGGCTAAAAAGACAAGAACTAAACAGACGCTTTGGACAACTGTACAGACTACTTCGAAGGACATCCCACCTCTCAATAGAAAACAAACTACTTATTTACAAGGTTATACTTAAGCCAATCTGGACATACGGAATAGAGCTATGGGGGACAGCAAAAAAGTCGAACATCAAGCGCATCCAATCCTTTCAATCAAAAGTCCTAAGAACAATAGTAAATGCCCCTTATTACGTCAGCAACAAAACCCTTCACAATGATCTGAATATACCCTATATTCTTGAACACATCCCTTCCAAGTTCATAAAATTCCATAGTAACCTATCCAACCACCCTAATTCCCTAGCACAGTCGTTGCACTGCACCACTCACCCCTATAATCCTCTTCGGAGATTAAAACGGCAGTGGCCTCGTGACCTGCTATAACTAAGTGATAGTGGGAGTTCTGGCAATGGCCAGTTCCTCTAATCATGTCCTGAGCGTCTGTGGCTCTCGCGCTCTTGGTCAGCCTCCGCTGGCTTATCCAGTGACGCGGCTGACGTAGGAGCGTGGGGGACTTCCCAAGACTCAGCTTCCTCCTTCGCATGCGAGGGAGGTGACCCTTGTGGACTTGGGGGGCCTCTGGGCTGTTTGTAAATATTGTATGAATGAGCGAGTGAATGATGAATTGTAAATATAGTATGAATGATGACATTTATCTCAATTACTCATTGCCTAATAAAAGGCAGATTGTAATTTTATCTTAATAAAATTGTTTGAAAACTGGAAAAGACGATAAGGATTAAAAATGAAGCGCGCTACCGGGAAGTTTAGCTGTCCGATTTTTCCCGCTAGACCCCAGTATCTCTCGGAGCCATTCTGTTCAAATATTTATAAGCTATCTTAAATCGACAACCTTACCGCGCTAACATCGGTAAAGGCAAATAAATCTTCACTATACAAAGTTAGTAGTTTAGCCAATTGTACATTTGGATAAACCTAAAAGCGCTTTTTGTAACGATTCATACCTTTTACATTCACAGCACAAAAGTAGCAATCATCAAGGTGAATTGTTGGCTCACACCATCTCACCGGAACGCCAAATGGGAGGGAGCCCTTTGATGTCCTCCTTGAATCCAGTATCGAAGTACCTCCACACAGGTTTTACAAACTTTATGTGGCATCCCATATTTAACCTGATTTACAAGTTGATTCCCAAAATATGCTTGTTTAAAAAAGTCATTTATATATCTTCGTTGTTTTTCTTTACAAAATGTCCACATATGTAGCAAAAGTGATCGGGATCGTTAGCAAAAGACTTACACAAATTACTCTTGTTTTTTCTTAAGTAATAAAGTGTTAAAGGTAGAAAAATAACAACAAAATTTTATTGACACTTGCGAATGACTTTCTTCCGACGTAATATCAGCATAAACAAGAAGCATTATACCTGAATAAACACAAGAAGCTAGATATAATGAGAACCTAATTAAAAAAATCAAACCTTTCTTTGGGCTTTTATTACATAGTAGTACTCTACAATGTAATAAAACATACTTGTTGAAACAACCGAATAAATACAATGAAGAAAATCTAAGTTATTTTTGACCATAACCAAAGCCATTTACCAGCTAATAAATCGAATCTTATTGAATTTCACAGCCAACTGTGAACTCACAGTTTAATAAGTATAATGAAACAATTAAGTTGAAGTTTAATATTCTAAAATAAACAAAATATAATACAAACATGATTATGAATATTTATAATAAAGACACCATAGAAGAATATTAACAACATATGTATAACTAAAAATAATAGTAGACAAAAATGGAAATCTAAGGTTTTTTACATAAACTACCAAATAGGGTTTTCACTTAAACCCTTCCTCTGACAAGCAACCAATATTCTAAGTTTTAATTAAAAAATAAAAACTGCATTAAAATTTAAAAAATAAAAATTAACCTGTATTGTTTACAAATACTAAATAGAAAAAAAAATTGTACTAAAAATGAATTAACCTTAACAGGTACATCTACTAGGGTTGATTGTTGTAGGGTTTCCTTGGTTAGAAACCTAGTACTCTAAACCAGAAACCCTTATGTCCTCATCACCTGTGTTAGTCTGTTGTGGTCTTTGCAAGTTCCTGATAAGCTAAAGACATAAAAATGTTCACATACATCCCATTTGAAATAAAGAGCGCAAGAAAAATATAGCCATCACCTTAAAAGATAATTAAATGTCAATAATTAATTAGATATAATTAAAAAAAATTCCATAATTTTGAATTATAAAATTAAACATCTCGATGTCCAGTGCTGTAATATGCTGCGTCCCCAGTGAAGGAATATGACACCACATACTTTCAAATTAAAGGAGCTGGTGAATGGTTATTGATAGAAATGGACTGCATTTATATTAAATGTGAGGCTGGTAAATAGCAGTAGGTATTTCAAATACTGATCTTTGAATAAAAGAAATGTATTGATATACTTAATGAAAATATAATAAATTACGGGAAATGGACAAAAAGTGAATTATAAATTTAATTAGTGTGTTAACTTAATTTTAGCAATAATTACAAATATATATATAGGGGTGCTACCAGTATGTACAACTTCATGATTATGGTTCCTTTAGTTCAACACACTCTTCCTGGACTCCTCAGTTATTTTCTTCCTCCACATCCATGCCTGTCCTGGTTTCTTTGGGAAAGCATAAAAACAGATTATGTGGTCAACCAGGTTTTCCACACAATCCACTCTCCTTTAGTCAATGCTCTTAACTTGAGCCACTTGTAATGCTTGTCTACACATAATCGTTGAGGTTTATTCATGGTAGGGCAGACCAGTAAAAATGTACCAAGAATATTACTTTGCACTGACAACACCCTCCCCTTAATTACGTTGGGATAACCAAATTTGTATAAACAATTTATATTTTACCAAATAAAAATAAATCTCCGACTACATTAATAAATCAACTTATTCCCAGAAAAGAAAAATACACAAAATTAGGAAAGGACAAAAAATAAGTAGGAAATATAAAATTAAAAACAAAAGGGCGTTGTCAAAATGATAAAAAGAAAGAATAAACAAACCTACCACAAAATTGTATTACCTTGAGTGTGAACTAAAATAAAGTAGTCATTGAGACTGTCATCATAACTATATTCACAATTTTTTGCAATTCTAGTTTCATATAGGGGGCTGATATTTTGCATTAAAATTTCACTTGATGCCCTAAAAATGCTAAAAATAAAAGAAAACTAATGACAAATAAGAAGGGTTAATTACATACAGATTTAAAAAACAGAACACTAAGAACAAAAGTAAGCAACAGGTTCAAACTGATGTCGATTGGATAATGTCATAAACTATCATGTTTAATAACTATTTAAAAAAATATTTCATTTTACAAATGAAGTTAATTATTATAAATAGATGTCATTACTGGAAATATTTGTTGATTTTTTAGAGTTTTTGACAATAAATTACAAAAAAAACTAGTTGTCACAGGTGTTGCTGTTAATTTTATATATATTATTAAGTCTATTAAGTATAATATATGTTAACAGGAAAAACAAATAAGTGTTTGATGTATCCTAAAAAGTTCTGCGAGGAGAGACCTTGAGCACTATGATATTTTATTGTTTTATCGGTGATTAAAAATCCTGGACTAATAATTATTAGTTGTGGTGTTAATCTCGGTGATTTTATAATTATCAGCCATCACATGTAGATCAGCATTCTAAGTGGCTGGAGAAAGGATCAATCGACTAGAAGAGGCCTGGTACATGGTACATGGAAAACATGGTACCTAATGTTTTAATCTTTGTTATTCTTTCTCTAAGAAACATTGGCACACATGGAATAAAGAAATTAGCTGGGGCATCCAGGAGGAATGTCCAGAAGACTGCTTTCTTATATTTAAAAGTCAGTGTCCTAAATACTCCTTCTATCATTCACCACTTTCATATTAAAATGCATTATAATAATTTCATTCAGGACTCTTAGTAGTCGGTCCAACCCCCCCCCCTCAAGTATAGGACTTGTTCTTCAGTTATTCTGAAAGACTGTCCTTATAGCTTATGTTAAAATATTTAAATTTAGTTGGTTATTTCATATAAATAATTTAGTTATATAAAGACATTAAAAAATTACCTTTTTTTTTTATATTACATAAATAATTTTAACAAACATTTCTTTGTCTTTTGTTTCATTAAACTTGTTTTCTATTACAAGTTAACTTTTTTTAAATGTAACATTTATTTTTCAGCATTAAACCTTGCCTTCTTTTGTTATACCATATGGCAACTAGGCACAATAGAAGATGTACCTTAAGTTAAGCTTTCAACCTTGGATGCCTTCATGGCCATAACAATGAAAGAGGTAGAAACTATAGACCAGTTAAGAAGTCATTGTACAGATTGAAATAACAGGGGTCCAGAAATTCCAGGTATGAACCAGCCAGTCAATTATTGAACATGTAGAAGAATTGTAGGATTGTAGATTAAGGTAAGAAGTTACTACACTACTCTTTTTAACAGATTTGATTTAGTATAGAATAATAACACTGTTTTTATTATTGAATGGAATTTATAATTTTCATTTATTTAGTTATTTAATTCAAGTAGAATAACATAAATAAAAATTCACCCATCTATTAAAAATTATATGAATTTTTGTCTGCTTCCTTATATTATTAAAATAAATGATGAAAAGTTTTAACAATATAACTACCATTCCTGTAAAAGTGTATGAAATGCTTCATTCAGTTTTGCTTTTTATTGAAGCAAATATGATCCAGTTCGTTTGAAATTGTAATGATTTAATAAACTGAAACGATTTATTAATTACGAGCTCTTATAACTAGAACTTGAGTTAAAAATGTAATTTTCAATATTGGAATATTTTTTGGAGGATGAGTATTTTTAAGTAATTAAAAAGTGATTGAATGGTTGTTATATTTGTATTTATTAGTTCTAACATCATGAACAATTCGGATTGTATCAATTCTCTACGCTTAAGCTTAAAATTTAAAAATGTTCATTTCCTAGACATGAAAAGTGCAAATTATTAATAAAATTTGATATAATCTTGTAATTTTTAGATACAAGACAAAGACAATAAATACCAAACAAAATTATATAAAATTTTACTAACACTTTTTCCACTAATATAAGAACAAAATAATACTCATTTTAAAAGGATTTAAATACATTATTTAAATTACCTAATTTTCATTTTGGTCCAACCAAAATAATGTGCATAAGCAAAACATCTGTCGATAAATATATTAATATTGAGGGATTAATGAATATAATAAATAAACCCACACATAAGTAAAAGATAAAGAGCATGTATTTAGATAACATTTAGGGGGGGAAAAACAAAAACCTTTACATCATATATTTTAATGGCCAATGGTTAATACTATACAATCTCTACAATTATTTGTAATTTTTGTATCCTTAATATTTTTACAATAAATGGTGGAAAGACTAGTTTCTTAGTTACTGTAGCTCTCAAAATCTGCACCATCCTTGACCATATCATAGAATGCAGTTTCTGGGTTGTAATTTCTAAAACAAAAATTTTAAATCAGATTACAAGCATGACTACTTTAAATAAAAATAGCCTATTTAATACAAAGGATATCAATTATATCTGTTTATTAAAACAATGGCTGCATCCATGAAAGAAAACACCACATGGATGATCAAAACTAACGGAGATTAAAGAACATAAAAAAAAACTTAAGTTGCTTTTAGAATGAATCCGTTGAATGCTTGTGTGAAACAATTTTATGAGAAACACATAAAACAAGACTATTGACAAGGCTAGACTATTGATGTTAGATGCTGAGCTGGAGCCTGCCTAGGAGAACAATGTTGGGGTTGGTCATTGAAAACCACAGTGAGTTATTTATTAGTAATGTACCATAGCTTATTGCCCATTTAGGTGAATACCATGCTGGTGTCATAACACCTTTTGGAGCATGGCTTCTGCAGTATCTAAGTGAGTGGTGGTTACTTAGTGTTTAATTAATTTAACCCTTACTTTTACAACTGTATAACCTAGGCTCCAATTAAATATCGCACAGTATGTATGATTGTTGCATTTGGAGAAGTATTATGTCTTCACAGTGGTTTAAAAAATAAACCGTAATTTCTGTTTACTTGCTGATAGTGGATATGGTATATCTCCCTGGTTGCTTACTCCATTCAACCATCAAAGAAATAGGGAATAAGAAATGTTTAATATTACTTATGCCAAAGAGAGAAAAAAATCTTGTTCAAGGTTTTGATTCAAATTGGAAGATGTAACAAAAGTTTTTAAAGCACAATATTGATATCGTGATGATGAATGTTCAGAAAGTACTGTTTCCGAAGCCAGTACTTGATTTTAATCTCGCCGTCTTCAACCTACGGTTTTACTACCCTATGAGTAATAGGGTCATAGGATTGCCTCGTGCACGCTGGATGTAGGTGCATCTATCACAGAAAATCAGTCTACTTTTACTTCTAGATGATTGAGTAGAGGGTCTTGTGATTAATCAAGGGTGATTAACCCTGGGTGGAGCTGGAGTGCTATCTTCTGTATGGTGACCTACCAACTTAGAATGTGACCCCTGAATGGGAAACCTTGGCCCACTAACAATAGATTAATATAACAATCAAATTCTCTAGAAAAATATTTTTAATGAATACACCAATACTAGACTAGTTAAGTGAAAAATGTATACATATAACCACATCAGTAACTATACATATATACATCGTAAGCTTCAAGTATTTTGTTTAAACATCAGTACTCTACCCCTCGTGTCTTAACCTTCGATGGTTCACCAGCCTCCTGCCTCATTTCATTTGGAAAAAAAACTATCGCAGGCTACTGTCAGAGCGAGGTAAGCAGAAAAAGTTGAGCATGTAATTTTTAGCAGTTTGTGTGCTTTCTAGAAGTTGGCCAAGAAATCTTGAATGAAACATAGTATGTGTAGTTATATATAGTAAGATGTCAGGATAAAATAGAAAAGCTGTTGAGAATTTTATGAACCGCTGCTGCTATAAAACAGGCATACAAAACTAACATTACCAACCAACTGACAATTGTTTTGACAATGCTGAAGAGATGATTCCAGTAACCCTCAGTGTGTTTAATCCAGAAACATTATTTAAGTAAACTAAGTTGAAAATAAATATATATATATATATATATGTATTATCTTAAGGTTCCAGCTCACTTTATCATGCTCTAGTTTAACTTTATCAATTTCTTGTACAGAATCTGAACAGTGTAAAGTTTTTAGTTTAAATGATGATTTGCAGCTTCATCATCGCTTGACAAGCAGTCGCTACTACCTCCAAGCTCATGTATTAATCTGATATCTCTCAGATCTTAAATTAGAATACATTTTAGATGAGCTAGCAATATAATGGAAAAGTGGCGATAGTAGGAACTTTGGGTCCGATTGATTTATCGACAACTTTGAGGATTAACACACTCCTTAATCTTATTAACCTTAATCTAATTATGTTCTAACATTAATCTGAACTAACCAATTCATTCATCAATGATTTTTTGTAAGTATGTAGTGCTCTCAGTAAGGATCAAAAATGCGAAATTTCAGATTTTTCCCATTTCTAATTATAAATTAACAACAAAACAGACTGTTTTTCAACACATTTTAAAACATTCAAGAGCGTAAACTCCAAATCTATCTGTCCTAGAAAGCCCAAAACAGTGCCATTATTTTCAGAATTTCAAGGACTTGAATTTGATATGTTATTTGACTATATTTAACCAATCTTAAAATGTTTCATAACTTCCAAAAAGTTATTTTTTTTTAAAACAAAATTTGGAATGTTTTTAAAAAAAAATCTGTTACATGTACATGCTATTAGAATATATGGTCCATTTTTCATGATGGTATTCCTATGGGTTCTATTATAAAATAATGACGTAATAAGTTAAATGCCTGAACTATAGTGTACATAATTTACCGCATTTGTGGTGCTATAACGCCCTCAAGTGATTATACAGCTAGTTATAGCAGCTTCACTTCATGAAGATAAAATAGGTTGTAATCTATTTACATAATTTCTAAAAAATAATTTTATTTCACAACAAATCAACTCTGCTAAAACTACATTGCATCATTATTTTACACTATAGACACAGAACTATAGTTGAAACGCATATCTCAATTTTAAGTAAATCCATTTACAATTTAAAATGTGGCAGTCATAATCAAATGCACACTAACTGTTTTAAAGTCTGAAAGTTTGTAAGTTGAGTTAGTAAATACAAAGCCAATTTCTTCTTCAATAAAAATTTGGGAAGCTTTAACCATTTCTTTAGCAGATCATTTAAAAGTCCTGCCAATTTCAGTGATTGGGTTAATGTTACAACAAATAATAAAGTTTTGTGGCATTGTCAAACTTTGAACTATTAACAAAATATATTTTTTTTTTATAAACAACTTTATTATGATAAAATTACAATCTGCCTTATTAGGCAATAAGTAATTGGGATAAATGTTCTCATTAATACCATATTTACAATTCATCATTCACTCGCTCATTCATACAATATTTACCAACAGCCCACCGGCCTCCCAAATCTACATGGTTGTCACCTCCCTTGCATGCTAAAGAGGAAGTGGAGTCTTGGGAAGTCCCCCACGCTTCTCCGTCAGCCGCATCAGCGGATACGAGCAAGTGGAGGCTGACGAAGAGCGTGAGAGCCACATATGCTCAGGACATGAATGGAGAAACTGGCCATTGCCGGGACTCCCATTGTCACTCATTTATAGCAGGTCATGAGGCCACTGCCGTTTCAGTCTCCGAGGAGGATTATAGGGATGAGTGGAGCAGTGCAATGACTGTGCTATGGGATTTGGTTGGTTGGATAGGTTACTATGGAATTTAATGAACTAGGAAAGGATGAGTTTAAGAATGTAGGGTATATTAAGATCGTTATGAAGGGTTTTGTTGCTGACGTAATAAGGGGCATTTACTATCGTTCTCAGAACTTTTGATTGAAAGGATTGGATGCGCTTGATGTTCAACTTTTTTGCTGTCCCCCATAGCTCTATTCCGTATGTCCAGACTGGCTTAGGTATAACTTTGTAAATTAATAATTTATTTTCTATTGAGAGATGGGATATCCTTTGAAGTAGTCTGTACAGTTGTCCAAAGCGTCTCCTTAGTTCTTGTCTTTTTAGCCTTGTGTGTGGGAATCAGGTCAGTTGTTTGTCGAGATGGAAGCCTAAGTACCGTACTGCCTCGGATACAGGGAGAGGAATGGTAAATAAACTATTGACAAGACTTACGGCGGAGGATGAAGGTAATGTGGGAACATTTTGTTTCATTAACATTGACTTTGATCCGCCATTGGTAAAAAAAAAATGTGGAGATACACTTCAGTTATTGTCATATTTTAAACCATACAACTTTGCTAACTATAATTACTTTGCTAAACTTCATTATACATACTGCAGCTTTAAGTTATTTACCATACCCGGCAGCATTCGTAAACCATTAATTGGTGACTGAGCTTCAACAAAACTTTTTTTTTCCATTATCTTATTAGATGCCAACATAATATTTGGTATATACTTTCTTATATGCACATTAAGCATAAAATGTGAAAAAATAAAAAAATCAAATTTTCTATTTTGAATATTAAAAAACTTTTTTTTTTACAAATTTTAACTTTATCTAGTATATATGAGTGATGTCAAATTAAAGCCCTTGTAGTTATGAGGAGAATGGCACAGGTTTTAGCTTTATAGCACAAATAGTTTTTGAGTTACAGGATTTTGAAAGCATTTTAGACAAAGCAAGAAAACTAATTAAAAAGGTCATTTATCTACTAGTCAATTGTTCAACACCATCCTTTATCAAAGTATCAAATGACTCCCTTCGGGCAAACAAAAAAATACTGACATGGTTATGCAACAAATTATGAAAGGTGTCGCTGGAAACTGTCGATAAAAATTTTTTGTTCAGCTAGATATTTTTCACCCTTTTCTTAACACTGATAAACAGCCACCAACAAGTGGGGGACTAATTTATCAGAACCTAGGTCCAGGACTGATTCACCACAAAAATTGATTACATATATTACAATTACTAACAGAATACTACTTATAAAATCGGACTCTAATTTTGCAGTTCTGTCTATAGAAACATTAGAAAACTATATAAAACAAAAGGGAACATATTGTTCATAATGTTCCATAAATTAAAACTGGCAACTTAACAATAAAACTTTATGTGATATGTACTTTACCTATAAAAGTCGGCGTATTTCTGTTTTCTTGGTTCACACACTAAATACTTATAAGCAAGCCCTGATATAACAGACAGCGCAAGCCCTACAAATATATTTTTCTTTATTTGGCTTTGAAGTAAACCTCTCATCTGGGGTTTAGACAGTTTGGCAGGAATGTCGGCCATTTTAGTCACCTAACAATATTTAAAAATAGGGTAAGTCTAGTTTATTAATTCGTTCAAATAAAAACAAAAAATTTAAGTAATACTACTAACGTTAAGAACTGGGTAAGGGTCAACAAACAGCAAGATGGCCAAGTTGAAAATCAACTGCTTAGAAGATATCACTCATCAGATGTTCACACTGTTTAAAATAATTTAAAAAGTTACAACTTTAAAAAAAAAAAAAAGCCTAAATTATCATCAATGATATCAAACTAAATGAATTAATTCAAAGTAAACTAGTAGGAAGCGATTGAAATAACATAGCCACTAAAATGTACATCCCGTTCATAGTATAAAAATGGAAAGAAATAATATTACATTGGATTGGATATAATTACATTCCAGCCACTAAAGTGGGCCAGTGAGTGCACACCTAGTGCTCCTTATGTCACACCAACAACTATACCCATCATGCCTATTTTTACACCTTTATCCCTACCATGTTGGGATATTTTGAACATTTCATGCATACAATACTGCATTATAGTCACCATTGAAAAATGTTGCTAAGACCATGATTCCTATGTTTGATAGAATAAGACTCTAAAGAGATAGGAAAAAGTATGTCGCTCAATATGGGATAGCTCGCATGGTAGAGTAGCCTGGCTGGAGATAAGGAAGTCCTGATTTTTAATCTCGTTCATGTCACTTCTATCTTCACTATCTTTTTTCTTTAACTAATAATTATTAAAATATGCATTATTCATTTCTCGATTTTTTTATTTTGCGTCAAACTAGCGTAGTAGTAATAAACAAATATTTTAAACTAAATATGATTTTAGAAATAAATGTGATTGTGAAACTTTTATAATGACGTTATGTCAGTCAGGAAGTGTCCCCAAGATGGGGAGGACGCCCACCACGGGTTAGGGTCACTACAACCCGGCGAGTGTCAAGAAAGAGACAAAATGGGTGGACCTGTGGCTGAGAGAGAGAGAGAGAGAGAGAGAGAGAGAGAGAGAGAGAGAGAGAGAGAGAGAGAGAGAGAGAGAGAGAGAGAGAGAGAGAGAGAGAGAGAGAGAGAGAGAGAGAGAGAGAGAGAGAGAGAGAGAGAGAGAGCAGTGTTCTTCAGGTGCCGGGTTCTGAGAATCTGGCAAATGCCCCAAATTTGGCCCCTTATGTAGGCAGGTCAGAGGCTGCACCCCTAGTGGGCTTCAGCTATTTCATGCACTAGTTTCCCCCTCTCTTAACTGACGCTTAACGTTTTTATTATTAAAACATAGAAAACATAGGTAGATATTTTCTGGGCCAAGAAGAGGGGAACTTCCATTTATTCGTGGTGAAGAAGTTGACATTACACGTTATAACATCATAATAACGATATTAACCATTTTTAGGTGGCCTACAGCAGCAGGTCTACGAACTGTTGTCTCGCTATCTTGGTTAGTTCCGAAACATTGGTTTAGAGAAGGTCCCGAGGTCACCTCCACCATAGAATGTAGAGAGAGCATTAGGATGGCCAGGGAGGCAGGGATGGATGTGCTTGTAGCGGGAGCTGGCTGGGTCTTGATGAATGTTGAAATCGGCGGGAATGGTACGATTTTTGATGTAGAAGGGAGCATTTGATATCTTCCGGAGATTTATGGAATGCAGGAACTGGATACTAAGAATATTTGAGGGTTTGGCCCTCCCCCAGACTTTTATTCCGTAGAACCAGGTAGGTTGTAGTTTAGTTGTGTAGTTCTGTCTTTAGTTTTCTCATATTAGAATTATTGTACATGAGGCGAAGAAGTAGTTTGAATCGCCTGTTAATTTCTTGTCGCTTGTCTAGTCCTAGATAGGAGGTCAGAGATTTAGCAAGAATTTGTTGGTTGAAAAGCAACATTGAAGGATTTGACGTGGCACGAGACGAGTTGCCAGCATTCACTTTGTATTTCCATTTGGAGAGTCAAAAGGGCAAGGTGTTCTTGCAACGCTTGGGAAGCGAGGATGAGGCTATTGAGCTTGAAAAGGAGGTTTCTATGTACCTCACTGATTGTATGAAAGAAGCAGGAAAAATAAGATTAAATGGTTAATGTCAGTTGTGGAAGGGTGTAATTAAATAATAAATTTTCCATCTTTCCACAATATATGGTTATTGTGAAAAGATGGAGGATTTATTAATTAGTAGTAATAATTTTTAAAATCAGGAACTTTAAACTTATAAACAACGAAGTATGGTTCAATGGAAACGGCTGATCGACGAAGAGCGTGCTCAGACAGATATGCAAACAATGCTGCTGTTGAGGACCAACACGATCGCCCCTGACAAAATTCTAAATTCAAAGAACCTTGGAGGTGGCTCAAATGCAGGAGGGATACATCGCTATCTGGAACCAGACAGAATCAGGTAAGTTATATTCCCATCATTTCTTAATCATCCACCTTCGTGTCTATATCTGGCCATCATGACCCTTATTCCTAGAACTCGTAGCTCAGCGATCTAGAAACGCTATATCCCAGACACCGTCACTCTTTTTTGCGTACCCCCTTACAAGCCACGAATATCAATCAAACCTCTCTACTCTACATAAGAGATAACTATGACACGAAATGGCGACTCGACATTGGTGCAGCGAAAAACTATACTAACCCCGACAAAATCCCGCCACTATCAAAACGAAATGTGAAAAATGTTATTGTCTCAACCGCGAATAGAAAACAAAACAATTAATCTCGACAGACAAGACCTTTTTAAAGAACAAGTAGACATTGAACTACACGTTTCCCCCTTTAGCAAGAATTTTAACATTCTACTAGGACATAAAATGATGAAAAAATTTGATTCAACATTAATTACGACAACCACATAATAACAAGACAAAAATCCCATTTCACACTCAAGTGGAAGAACTAAAATTACAATCAAATGAAGAACAATTTATCATCCCGCGTTATATCCCAGTTATACTTTAGGCAAGACGGTGCTATAAGTCACTAGTGAGAGGAGGGGTGCGTGACATTGGAAAGGGATGTCATCATTGCCAATAGTGCCTGGAATTAACCCCGATCGCTAGTGATAACGTCAGCCCATTCGATTCCAAAGGAATGCTGGTGTTAGTGCGGTTTGAATGTGTTTTACCTCGAATAACCATTTATCCCATGAAATTAAAGAGATGAAAATGGAACGCACCAAAAAAAAATAAAACAATACTTTAAAAAGTCACAATTTAACCACATCCTAAAACAGCTATACCACTTAACAGGTGGTCACATTAAGGTGATAGAGAGCATATAATGCAAATCCCTTTTAATAAATTCAGTCCATTAATGTATAATGTACATCATTATACTCTTGTACAATGCAGATCACTATTTTGTATACTAGAATTTTTATGAAATGTAGCCAAGCTACAGGCAATACAATGAAGCAATTGTAAATAGAAACGTTTGTATCTATTTTTTGTACATATACAAATTCGTAACAAGGGGATATGGGGGGGGGACAAAATAAACGGTCACAGTATCCATTAGCACAAGAACTGAAGACATACTTACTACAACCCATCTATGAAAATAAAGATAAGATTTGCCCTGCAATGAAAAAATAAAAACTAGCTACGTTTATACAATCAAATAAAGACCACCTTGATCAAACATTATTCACTTTTCACAGTAACTTAGTAAACCACACGTACATGATGTGTAGACCATGTCCTGAATAATCTACTTATTCTACAAGTACTTACCATTGCCATCAAAATAAAGCTATACGCGCTCATGCCCACGTATATTAATACTCAAAATCTACAGGCACACAACACCATCACATCTACATACCTACATCAAACCCGTAGATTCCTACTTCAACACCCTCTACACACAATTTTACAAGTACATACTTACATCCAGGACCCTGTAAAGACCATTTATGAACTTATAACAATGTTACTCACTACACACTTAACCGTATCTTGGGAGTAACGAGTGACAAGATTAAATATCAACTGCACTGAGTTTACTCATTACGTTTTAATAAACTGAAGGTAAAAAAA
Source organism: Acanthosoma haemorrhoidale (assembly GCA_930367205.1). Lineage (NCBI taxonomy): Eukaryota > Metazoa > Arthropoda > Insecta > Hemiptera > Acanthosomatidae > Acanthosoma > Acanthosoma haemorrhoidale. The sequence goes on from OV884009.1 coordinate 117,994,674, forward strand.
TATTGGATAGAAGTAACTGAACATGTGCTGGGGTAGCGAGGTTACAAAATACTATCATATTAATTACACGGTAATGCTAAAAATTGACGAAATTACTATGATACATACTGAATATAATATCTGTTCGGTATGTAACCACATATAGCCTCCGGGATTGGGATATCAGTTGTCGGGCTGTAGCTTGTAGCCACGTTTTACATACAATAAAGTTTTTTATTATTACTTATGAGTTTAATTATTATACATATAATATATTAGATGTATATTAATTAGCGACGAAGATGGGATATCATCATATCATGTGATTAATAATAACAACTTCCCCAATCAACTGGTACTGTGAAACAGCTGGCTAAAAACCAATCTTTAATTGACAGTTTAGAAAATACAAGCACTGTAAGTACAAATAAACTTTCCCAACATCATTTCACGTTTGAAATGCCAGTCCAATAAACGAATCTATAAGTGACGAGAAAGTCCAGAAACAATTAACACGTAGTGGGATTAAAGAAGAACATTGTGGAGATTATTTACAAATTCACATTGGCTCAAACTATAATAACACTCTTAGCGATCTGGTTTACCCTTCTTTATCCAATGATAAAGATTTAATGCTATTAAAAGCTCTGACTGATCATTGTATACAATCAAAAAATAAGTTCAGTGAGGCTATAAAATTTAGAAAAATAATTCAGCAATCAGGTGAATCCGTGGCTGACTTTGCTATACGACTCAACGCTAGTGCTGATTAAACGAGTTTCTGGATTACTCCTTAATAGTCCAATTTATTCACAGAGTTTGTGATGATTATGAGATGCAATTGTTACAAAATGCCTGTCAACTTTTCTGATGCTCTCGAAATAGCTAAAAATTTAGAAGGTACTAAGGCTGCTCAAGAAATTATGTTTCAATATTCGGATAAACAGCATAAATGTACACATGGTAGGCGTCCTTTCTTCAACGATAAACAGCATAAGCACTGCTCTTATGTTGGGGTTGCTGATCTGTTGGGGATGTGGCGAAACACTGTCCTCATAAGAACTCGGAGTACAAGAAATTTCATAAGTTTATAAGGACTCATTGCTGCAGTTGGCCGAAGTTCTAATGCATCTTCAAGTCAGAAGAACAGAACACACAAAACCTTTGAGAAGTTTAATGAAGAAGCGGATATTAATCAGTCGAGTCACTTATTTCCAGCATCTTGGCAGCGCCACGAATCTAATCAGTTCAAAATAACCACGTATAGTGCCAGTCACAAAGATAAGAAAATTCAGAAGGAGACAGAGACACCGGCAGTGTTGTGCCATAGTCAGTAGCACAACCATGCAGAAAATTCTTCCGGAAAGTAAGCTATTACATTCTAATCCAACTTTTCAAAGACTAGCCATTCGCTGCGGGGTATCTTCCAGTCAAATTTACATTTCGTACTTGCACTTGTTTCTTATTTTTTCCTTGAACTCCAATGGAGACTGGCAGCATTTTTGTTCGTGAGTGAATTCAACACTTTAAGAATTAATTAAACGATTTAATTTAATTTCAAAAGTTTTTTACACTTTCACCTCTCAAAATCTCTGTTATCTCCTCAAATGTTGAATATTCCCAAGATAAACGTTTGTATAATTACAGAAAAACTAGGCAATACTTACGAGATGATTACCAATCAATTTTCGCTCGGGTCAGGCAGATTCCTTTTGCTCTACGAGACGCTTATGCCACTGAAATCAATAAGAAAATATAATCTGTACTCTACGAGCAAGTTCAAATTCCTAAATGGGCTTGTGGGGATGTGGGGGGGGGGTCCCACATCGTAAAGAAAGGTAGCAAAATGTGTTAGTTGTATTCCTGCCATCAGGTAAATTTTGCAAAAATGCTATTAGTTTTTATGATGACATCTTTGTTTTCTCAACTGGTGAGGGACTGATTCGTGCTCTTGAATTCACATTTAAAAGGTTTAGAAATTCTGCATTGAAGCATCGGAGATCTAAATGTACCTTCCTTCGGGACAAAATCGGCTTCCTCGACAATTAATGAACGCACGATTCCAGTGTCAAAAAAAGTTTATTGATGCTGTCTTAAAGGCACCTCTACCTTATTTCTTCAGGAGTATTTACGTACTTTTCTAGGCAAAGTCACTTACTAGCATACTTTTATTTCTAAGTTATCCACCATTACTGCTCCACTTAGAGCAATGCTTAGTTCTTCAAATTTAAAGTGGGCAGAAGAAGACAAAAATTCATACGATTACCTGGAAAAAGAGCTCTACTCTGACAGAGTACTTACGCCTAACAACACTAAATGTCAGCTACTTCGTGCAATGGATGTTATTCCTCTAGTTCTAGGAGCCGTATTGCCACACATTATGCCAAACTGCTTGGAGCACCCAATGCCATAACCAAACAAATCTCTAAACGCCATAGAACGTGGCTATCCACAATTTGGTCGAGAAGTTTTATGTTGTCTGGACTGTTAGAAGATTATTTCAATAGCTTTATGCTCGTATGTATGTGTATAACAAGCCCATTTCTCGCATATTTTCTCCTAGTCCTCATTTCCCACAGTTCACACTCTCTCGATTATGCCAACTACCCATCATAATTCAACTACGATATCAAGTATAAGCCCAGTAGTCAAAACTGCGATGTTGACTTTTTTTCTAGAGCCGTGACAACCAACGACAATGAACTGACTTAATTTCAAGTCTACCAAGGTCACAAAAAAAACTCACGGACGAGTTCAACGAATTTGAACATCAGCTTCGTTAAATACCCCTCATTTCTAATAATATTGCTGAAGAAACTAACCAATATCCGTCTTGTCAGCATTACTATTGTCCATAATGTATGTAATTTTTGAAGGCAGAGATTTTATGCCCTTGGGTGCAATGGAAGAGAAGTAGAATATTCCAGCTCTGATGGATGCCTAATGCTTAGACACATGGTTCAATAGGGCATAGGGGGGGGGGGGCTGTAATTGTCCATTTTAAGTTTTCGAGTCAATTATACATTTTTTTATTTCTTAACATGTGTGGAGAATCGTTAGTCATCCCCTATAGCCGGGATCGGGGTATACGTATATATATGTATACGTGATACACGGAGTACATATATATATATACATTTTACAAACAATAAAGTTTCATAAAGTTCTTGGTAACATTTGCAGATGACACTGCAGTCTTGTCATCCCATCCAAAACCCGATATAGCATCCCAAAACCTTCAAAAACAACTTGATGAGATCGAGTATTGGTGCAACTAATGGCGAAGAGTGAAAAAAGTTAATTACTAACCTACAAAGTTATACTTAAGCCAATCTGGACAAACGGTATAGAGCTATAGGGGGCAGCAAAAAAGTCGAACATCAAGTGCATCCAATCCTTTCAATCAAAAGCCCTGAGAACAATAGTAAATGCTCCTTAGTACGCCAGCAACAAAACCCTTCATAATGATCTTGATATACCCTACATTCTTGAACTCATCCCTTCCAAGTTCATAAAATTTCATAATAACCTCCCTAATCCCCTAGCACAGTCATTACACTGCACCACTCATCCCTATAATCCTCCATGCCTAAAATTCCCTCCCACCCCTATAATCCTCCTCGGAGACTAAAACGGCAGTGGCCCCGTGACCTGCTATAAATGTGTGACAGTGGGAGTCTTGGCAATGGTCAGTTTCTCCAATCATGTCCTGAGCGTCTGTGGCTCTCGCGCTCTTGGTCAGCCTCCGCTGGCTCTTATCCAGTGACACGGATGATGGAGGAGCGTGGGGGACTTCCCAAGACTCCACTTCCTCCTTCGCACGCGAGGGAAGTGATAACCATGTAGACTTGGGAGGTCTCTGGGCTGTTTGTAAATATTGTATGAATAAGCGAGTGAATGAAATTGTAAATATGGTATGAATGAGATCATTTATCACAATTACTTATTGCCCAATGAGGCAGGTTGTAATTTTATCATAATAAAGTTGTTTTATATTCTATATAGATTCATGTCTATCTCAAGGCCAAGTCGAGATTTTTATTAATTCTACGGGTACATACTTATACAGACTATTCCATCTACATATATCTGCAAATTACTGAGCCAAGACAGTACAGTCGGCCGGGTGCTCGACTTATGTGGTTAGTAACTAGCGTGGTAGCGGGGAGTAGATAGAAACATGTTCTCTAGGCAGAGAAGAGAGTGACTTTACCCGGCACTCGGACTTGAATAAAGTAAAAGAAAAAGTAACTTAATAACCACAGGACATGCACTAGAGAGTTTGAAGAGGAATTAGGCCCCTAAACTTAAATTGTTGATGTAGGAAGGTAACTATTAATTTTCTTTTTCGCATGCATATCCACGTACAGCTTATGACTCAGAGTCATTATTTGGGAATGTTATGCCTCCACGGTGAAAAAAAAATGCAGTGATCGATTATACATGGGGCCCTACGTTCACTGTAGAGGAAATTAACACAAATCTAGCACAATGGCGATAAACGGACAAAATTATATTCTTCAACTGTGAAAAATTACTTCCCTTGTCAAAAATTGAACTGTACTTGGGGCTCCACTTCCACAGACTAGTGCAGTCTTCTCACTGTAGAGGAGATTAACGATAGTTGTTAACAGTTAGTGCAACCTTCTCCTCGTCAACCTATCGCTAATGTATTTATAAGATGGTTACATTCGCTACAATTAATCTTCACTTCCTATTGTGTTGTTATTCTTTTATAGAATACCAAGCGAAATAAGGCAACAAAACAGAATAACACAATTCCAGATGCCGAAATGGAAGTTCAAAAGCAGGGGAATGGGTGTCAAATTGAAGATCTACAGGAGATTTGTCAGGACAGAAACGAGATGCCAACTAATCTTCAAAGGTTTCATGTCACCAACTGGGATATATTCGTATTAATGGTTTCCATATGTAGCCACATATGTGATGTGGCATTTGACATTAACCTGGCCTACAGGTGAGATCCTAAATAACAAATCCTAAAACTCTCCTCATTTAATATTTATGCTGTTTAGGCTTTAATGATCTGCTGCTTAAATCGGTTATTTCTCTAATGTTAGCCAATAGCATAGCAAGAATAAAAATATAGCTTTCTTAGTTCATGTTCAGCCTAGTTCAATCAATGTTTTTTTAATTATGACATGGCACCACTTTTAGTAAAGTAATTAGGTGGCCCAAAATTATCCAATTTAGGGATTTTAACTCATTTTCTCTCTACTTAATCCTTGTTTGATATTTTTATTCACATTTGGACCACTTAATTTCTGAATCAATTCAAATTGTTGGCTGTGTAATTGCAAACATAATCAATTGTATGAACTATCAAATTTTTTCAATATAAAGACATTCATTGGAAAAATCTATATGGTTACACTACATATAACGTAGAAATTGGCAGATTAATAGTAAATTTTCAAACAGAGAATTATGAATTTCACCACTGTAATTAAATTACTTATTTTGGCTTATAAACTTTAGATTAATTATCTTATTATTATTATTTGTTCCGGCATTTGTGCACCGCGGCCTCACTGAGACCTATTGTGCGCCGTCCATGTCCCTGTCCTATATATGTGACAGGCCCACGGCCTTTGCAAATCTGAGGATACTGAATGGATCGATCAGTTCACATAGTTTGGGGTCTACAATGCGATCACTACCAAAGTGAAAAACTTACTTATTAAAGTAGCCTTTCTCAAATCAGATAATAATTACTTTCTTCTGCTTTGGGGAACCTATTGATATCAGAGGCCATGTTAAAAGACAATTTATCTGACATTACCATGGTCATGTTGGGAATAATAGATAAATGCAGGAAGTCATATTTACTGGGCCTACACATGAGCTGTGTTCCCAGTTTATTGCTTTATTTTTTCCAGCTTGAGGGTCTGCGGCCATACCAGTGGTGTTCAGCTCTGCCGAGCAAGGTGTGACCCCCTTTAGCCTTCTATTCATACTATTAAACCAGCTGCCCCTTGCCAGAGTAGGATAGAATATAAAAAGAGTATAAGATGCCTTCATATTTTCACCAATCTCTTTAATTTATTCCTGATCCCTGCTCCAAATTGAGTATCCCTCTGCAGATCTCTAAATCTAGTATGTCATTTCTCCCCAAATAAACAACTATCATTTCTTTTTCATCATCTTTCCTAGCACCAGATACTAAACTTTTCGCCTCAATAACACAATTTTTATTTCTCCCATATTTTACTCAACCACCTGTTTTTCCTGTATACAAAATCCTTGGGCCATGATGGTATACCAGCCAAACTCAGCATCCTTGCTGTTCTGTTACTGTACAGATTAAAAGGTCCTACAGGCATAATTATTGGTTTGCCCTCATTATAAAATAACTGAATACCTCAATTAAAAAAAGGTAAATATTTTATTATTGTAGCTATTATTATAGTATAGCGTTTATAATACAATATACAATGCTTTGATGCTATAATAATTTATAACTTTAATCATACGATTGTATTACATAATATAATTAGTGTTAATGATACAATATTCTAAAATATATAATGCTTTGATGCTATAATAACAGGAAGTAAACACATATAAAAGTAGTTATAAAAACAAATAAAAAATAGGTACAATACAAGATAAACTTAAAAAAGAAAAAACTGTTACTGGCTAATTCTGTATAAAATTGTAGCTGTAGGATGTACATGAATATAATTACTGAGAGAAAGTGGAATTTATTTACATTTTAAGAGTTGATCTGCCCAGATTACCCTTGGGAGTTTGCAAATATATTGGTTGTTCGGCAACTTCATATTCATTCATGGATTCCCAAGATAAATACGATTACCACAACCGTAGGGTATCATTCCATACCCCCCTCCCTGAACAAGAAAAGATAAACATTAAGATAAACTTAAGATCTTGTTTATCTTAAGAGTAGGAATGATACACAAAATAAATATTAAGGAAAATGCAAAACCTCTGGAATAAAAAAATCTACAAAGATTGAAAATTATAGAATGGTAAATAAATGATTCCAATATACTAACATATGTCGAAATGGAAGGAAAATAGGAGGGTTTTGAATGTATATAAGGATGAAGTGCAAGCTTATCAAGTGTTATGAACATTTACTTCCCCAGCTTTTTTTTCAATTCCTGATATTTTCACTAATGTCCCCCAATTTTACTATGCCTGTGTGGTATATAAGGATCTTTCGGGGCAGATTATTTTCTTAAGAGACGACTTTGTATGACTCATTGTCAATATTTCCTTTGTTCATACATTGTCTCATAACCCTCGCTATTTATTGTCATGATTTTTTGAATGGTCATTGTTAATTAAAAATGAAGTAAATTTTATTTTAATTTGAACCCAGGATTGAAAGCATTTTTTTTTAAATATTAGGATGCATTATTTCTTAACCATTTAACGATGGAGTGAAATGGAAATGGTTCTAAATTAAGTCATAGTGAGACATATACGGGGGAAAAAAAAAAACGAAAAAAGAAGATACAATGTATTTTAGAAATTATGGTCAAAACAAAAAGTGCATGTTGGGAGTTAAGTAATATTATGTTCTTACATTATATTTATTTATGTAATAATTTTTATAAACTAAAATATATAAAATCGAGAAAACTGTAAATAACACAAACTGAATTAAACTCGATCAAACTGGCAAATGCATCTATAGGTTGATTCATGAATTGGCTTCACCACTTATCAAAACAAGCACGCTCCATATACGTGTAGAAATACATATCACAGCTTATCTTGGACGTCGCAAAATATAACACTCTAAAATTCTATAAATCCGCAAAATATTACTGATGCCTTGTTTTTCACCAAGAGGTAATGTCCATAATATTACGTAACTAGTCATTAAGTGGTTAAAAAGATAAATTTGACAATCTGGTCTGGTTTATTCAGATCACAATTGGAAAATTCTGAATCAAGTAAACAATAAGACATAAAAGCTTTCTTGAAGAGAGAGGGGGGAAGAGCAAGCATTCTTTAAAGGCAAGGGACTGAAGGAAGATGGATCTGTTTAGGAAGAAATAAAATGGGACACTTAAAAGGCATATATTCAAAAAAAATAGCATGTAGGCACTGGCTAAGCCAATGAGAGAGCATTTAGGTAAAAGTAAGCTAATAGAAGATTGTAGAATACTGTAGATTAAACCACTCTCAGAGAGCACAGAAAAACATGTGAAAAAAAATTCTGGGTTGATGCCATTATGTGTAGTTGCTAAGACCAGATCCCCCTAAAGTTTGTTATGGATCAATAGAGTTATCACTATTTTTGTTGTTTTCAAACAAAAATGAAGGAAATTAGAGGTAGACATTTAAACCTGAAGCTTGGTATTGTATCAAATGACTGAAGGGAACAAATCACTTTGTATTTCATTCATACATAATCTCCCATTTGTCACTTTAAGCATAAGATATTTATCATTACATATTCTAAATTAAACATTTTTATTTCACATTATTTGTAGGTACTTCAAGGCTCGGAAGATATTATATTTTGTTTTGACTGCTTTATTTATTCTATTCCCTGCATTTGTCAACACATTCATAAGTTTGCGGATGTAAGTATTTTTTTTTATTTGATATTAATTTGTATTTAATTATTGTTCTGATCATTTTGACAAATTTATGACTTAAAAGACTGACAGCTGAAAGCTTAACTGGTTTAATGTTGGAACTATTAGTATTTTAGATAAAGCAAAAACAATTTAAAATTATAATAGGTAAAAACTGTTGTCATTTTAATATAGATATGAATATGATTGGTGAGAGAAATTACAAAAACTGTTGTTTATGAAAAATTTATGTATAATTAAATTCCAAAAAATATTTTAAATCTCATGTCACCTTCAGCCTCCATTTTCTTCAGTTTTCCTTTTCTACCAACCAATAACTGGTAAACCCCCAGACTACCACCTATCTAGCTTATACTAATTAAGAGACTCATGTGGGGCCCCCATATCAGGTTCAAATGACTATAAACTAACAGAGGATTCACCTCATGGATAATCATTCTAAAATATTAATAGAAAACAAGAGACTGATCTACATTACGACACTCCAGCCTTCCTAGTCCTAACTAAATCCAACCTTCCTTTCCTGGCTTCCTGATCATCCTATAATGCTCTATACTCCCATATCATCCCCAGCAATCCAGAGCGACGCCCAAGGTGGAGGTTGTCTCGGGACCTCCTCTAAACCAATAAACATTTTGTTTATAGGTGAGCATTAGCCAAAACCTCTTCACTTGTTACCATAGAGCTTCTTATGTTACAAAATTAACCGAGACAGTAGGACAACAGAAATCCCACCTCTTCAGTTGGTTTCCCTGCTGCTGTAAACCACCTAAAAGTAGTTAATATTGTTATTATGAGGTTATCATGTCATTATAAAAGTTTCACAATCAAATTCGTTTTAAAGATCACGTTTAGTTTTAAATATTTGTTCATTACTACTACGCTAGTTTGATGAAAAAAAAAAAATCAAGAAATGAATAATGTATATTTTCCCTACAAGCCTATAAAATAAGCCTTGTTACCTCCTCTAAACCAACTGGCATTTTGTTGGTAGATATCTATGTGATGATTACTATAGTGTCGAGTAAGTAGTTTTGGCTAATGAGCCTTTTCCCCAAAAAAAGTAACAAGACAGTCTAAACTTAAGTTGTTTAATCAGTGTAAAATAAGCACAGCAGTGCAACATTTTGATAAAGATATATTTTAAGAAAGTCCTGAAGATATCCAAATTTTGGCAAAACGTTGACAATTAAATAAATATATTTACTTGAGAGAACCAAGGCTTTTATTTGATTTTTTTTTCAAAAAACCATGGTGTCTCTTTGGTCTCTATTTGTAGTTTACTCTCACTTAATGTATTATTATTAATTATGACTAGGTGATAGCAAACTTGTATAGACTCATCATATATGTTATTGTTCCATGTATACTTATGTGCACTAACTTTTAGTAAATATGCTTCACATTTTACAGGTATGTCTTAAATGAAGAAAATGCTTCTTCTTCAAGGATGGTTGTCAAGAAATGGACAATACGAATTTTTGTTCTGTTATTCCAGCTTGCCCCTGTTATGAGGTCAGTCATTATCATAAGCTTTGTTGTAGTTTTTGCTATACTATTCATTTTTGAAATTTATTTAATTGTTGTGATCAGTCTATCTTCTCTATCTATTGTGTTTTCATAGGATATTTCACACTAAATATAGGTTTTCTCATAGGAGTAGTTTTCATATTGTGTTTGCTTCGTCCTTTTATTTTTATCTTAGGTTTAAGACCCAGAAAAGTTGCAGGGCTTTAATGAGATTGGTTGTAGTGCTCAAACAGGTGAGGTCATTAAGTACAACAAAGAATGACAAGCATAATAAGTACATAGTCCTTATGAGTTAATACACAGCTTAATAGAGCTGTTTCTGAGGAGGGCTATTCATTATATATTGTTATAATATTTTTATGATTAAATAGAATTTTATTTTAAAATGAATATAATACAATTTTCCTACATAGAATGCACAAATGTTAGATAGAAAAGCTGAAAAATCAGTAAAGAATCTGAGTTTTTGCTGCGTTTAAACTTAGTTTATTCATGTTAGCTCATGCACTGATCTGATTTAGGTCTCCCTGAATCTTGGCAAACACAGTAAATAAATCGGAGGGGGAGGGGGAAGAATAGATGATTTTGGGAGTCATCAGTGTAGAGATGAAAGGAACAATGATGAATAGAGTTAGTAATATGGTTTATTTAACAACTAAAAAGAAGAGGAGAAATGCTTGATCCCTGCGTTACGCCCAAGGAAAGAGAGAAGGAAGCATGTAGGGAAAGAAATTGCTTGTGAATGGTAAGAGAGAAATGATCGAATTCAGCGGATAGAGCTATTGGCTATAACAATGGAATATCTATTGCTCAGACCCTAAGTGTGAGGATTGATAACTAGGGGTTACCTGTGGGAATATATTATCTGGGAACTTCACCAATGTAGATACTGTTGAAATATAATGCCTTACTGGAGTATGCAGTGTAATGTTAATAAATATTAAAGTTATCTATATAAATAAATAGAATTAGACATAAAGATTAAATTTTCTATTAAGGGTTAGATTCCCCGTGTGGGAAAATAAGAGATAGCAGAGATAAGAACTCAAACCAATAGGAACAGACCATGATAAGAAGTTTATGGAAGTGGGTGATATAAGGTGTCTGCTTTATACATGGCCTATTCTGGTAAGCACAGCAGATGAGGAAGGAATACTTAGACACTCTGTGAAAGACTTATGCTTAGGCATGCATGGCTGAGAGATGGAGACATTAAGGAAGTAAGATCCCTTCATATTCCATTCTTAAAGTATGTTGGGGATGTGATGGAAGAAGAACACATCAACGCGAATGAAATACTTCTATTGATGTGTTAACCCCAGAACATGTATGTATTTCATACGAACTGTGAGTACCAGAACATATTTACAATTCTCCACCGTTAGAGACAGTTTTAGAGATAATAAGGTAAAATTAGATTAAAAGTATGAATGTTGGCTTGTCTGAACCCAACCTGAGTTTTTTTATTATTAAAAGAGTTGAATCATAGATAAATTGATATTAATAAAGTTGTTTTGATTATTAAAATTCCGACTATTAAATAAAAACACCAAAGTTGTGGGAGGGGAGGAAAGAAATAGTTTTGATATATATTTTAGTAAAGTCCTGGTGTGAGTCAGAAAGAAATAGTTTTGATATATATTTTAGTAAAGTCATGGTGTGAGTCGGTTTGTCCCTTGGTTGTCTTGTATGCAGTTAATAAGGTGTAATAAATGAGTTATGTAACTATACAGTGTTCCTTAACTAATCTAAAATTCAAATATTTTTGACACTTTTTGAAGAAAAAGACTGCTTTGAATGTATCTCCACAGAAGATAGCGAAGAGTCTACTAGTTTATTAAAGATTAAAACGAAATAAAGAAAATGCAAATCACTAATTGTTCAATGTGGAAAATTCAAGAAAAAATATATAAGAAAAAGGGTTTACTCTGTCAGTTGATGAAGTGGAAAAAATTAATGACAATGAAATTGACCCTTGGAACAAATCTAAGATTTTGAAGAATTGCTAACAAAATGCATTATAACTTATTCATGTGGTGTTGAATTGAAAACGCAAGAAATTATATGCTACTTATTGCTTGCTTTGCGGAAGAGTAGAGACAGTCATTATAATTTTAGATAATATGTCATCAGAAGAACTAACCTTGCCTATAGTAAAACATGGTTTGCAACAGAAATAAACAGAAGAATACCAACACAAGATAATGGAACAGAGAACTCTAACCATTCAGCATTCATGAACACTTCAAAGTTATGTTTTAAATGTGGTAAACCAAGTCACTGCAGATGCCTTACAGAAAATCAAAATTCAAGAAATACATTTGGACAATCAGGAAATCAATATTCAAAACAAAACCTGTATACAATCAGACAGAAGAAACAGTATGAGTTCCTACAGGGGAAGAAGAGGAATCCAACATCAATCAGAGCTTAGAAGGGCTTCACAGAAGATGAATAAGATCGCAGATTTTTTTTTATAACTGGCATTATTGAAAATGAAAATGTAAGTATTGATACAATTTCATTTTAAATGGACTTTGGCTGTACTGATCACTTAGTTAATGACATTAAATATTAAGGTGTTTTCATGTATTTAAAAGATCCAAAAAGTACAGCTGTGACAAACAATAATATAATAATCTTATGCAAATGACCGGAGTAGGAAATATACATGTCAATAGGTATGTTAATAGAGAATTTTTGAAAATCACTAATATATTTTTTGTTCCGAACCTAAGGTGAAATTTATTATCTATAAAGAAGATAAAGATATATGGTGGTGAAATAGTGTTTAAAAATGATAAAGTGTTAGTATGTGATACAAGCGATCTAATATGAATTGGATGCAGAAATAATTCATATGAAATAAAATTTATAAGTACAAAAGAGTGTGAGAATGTTGAATATTATAACAAGAAATTATTTATTAAAAGATGTTATATACTGATTGTGAATTATTTATACATGGCTTCCGATTCCATGTCATTTTTGTTTATTTTTTTTAAACACATTCCAAGACTCATATGCAATTTAAGTTCTTAGTTTTGTTTTACTTCCTTTTATGTTAAGATTTTAATGTTTTACTTTTATAATCAAAGTGTATGTATGCAAAGACTTGGTGTTATTTTAGAAAGGCGTTAAGAGAGGGCGTTGAAAAATAATGCTTTCCTGGTATATTTATATAATTCTGATAACACTGAGTTGTGGGAGGAAGGTTAAAGTTATGATATATATTTTAGCGAAGTCATAGTGTGTGTCGGGTTTGTCCCTTGGTTGTCTCATATGTAGTTAATAAGGTATAATAAAGGAGTTATATGTAACCATACAGTGTTCGTTAATTAACCTGAAATTCCAATACATTCTTATATATATATATATATTCTCTATAAATAAATAACTAGAGGTTCAGGAAAAAATAAAGAGATCAGCTCAGTCAGTCAGTCAGTTCAGCTCCGAGTTATGTGTTTGATGAAGAGAGTAGTTACTAAATATTCACAGAGTACAGACCTGGGTGCCCCCTACATACCAGCCATGTGTTGGACCACTGAGTAGAAGCCACCAGAAGTGAATAAACCAACCCATGCCCCTATAAGGAATCTACCATGATATTATATATAGCATTGTTTGTATTAGTTAGCTATTATTTAAATTATATATAAATTTATGTAACCTGTATTAATATGAAATATTTGAAGTAGACAAATTGTGCATTAAAAATATGTAGAACCCTGAAATCATATAAACTGTAACATTATAAAATAAACTGCTATTCTTTGTGGACTTTTCATAAATGTCCTTTGACTATTTATAAATAAGTTAGTAACATTTTAGTATAAATGGTGTATTGTGATAACATTCAATGCCACAAAACAGGCAAAGTAACCATCAGAAACTTAAATTATAAAGGGCTACATGGCGGTCCTTTCTATCTTCACCATCTGTGTAATGTTTACAATGATTATGAGATGCTATTAGAAAAGAAATTACATTGACAAGGTTGTCATTTCTGCAGGGTAGCTGGTAGTGCACTTGACCCGAGACCAGTGGTCAGGGCCCAGCATATTTAAGTATCAAATAGTTGATTTCCTACTCTTTCTAAGCCATGTGAGAAGAACTTTCCTGAACAGGTTGAAGTCCTTTTTAATAACCATAAATTTTAAATCTTTAGTGCCATTATGGTTACTTTTTTTATTTACTTTTCATTGGCCCTACACTTGCCTAGCTGCTCATGCTTTTGATAGAGAGGTTTCATGTCACTCTAGAGCCTTTGTTCTCTTCTGTACTTCGATCACTTGTACCCAGCTTTTATTATATGTATAAAGCTGCGCTACAATAAGGAGATGAATACAAATTGGTGAGATGATTTAAAATACAGGTAAAATTCTTTTCTTTTCTTTTTCAAAAATTAATTTGAAGTCAAATTTTTTAAATTTGCTTCCATTTGGGTTCATGTGTGAGTGTGAATTTTACTCCAAGTTTGCAAGCATAGTTTCAAAACACCATCAAGTTTTGGAAATCCAATTGCAGATCATAGATAAATACCAAAAACCTAATATTTCATGGAGGAAAAAAAGATTTATTTCTAACAATTAAAAATAGCAATAAGTTTATAAAAGCTTCACTCAAGTGTTACTTTGAAATTGGAGGAAAGTTTGAAAATCTGATGGTAGATTGCTGGTTAGATAAAAAATCTGAACATTTCAAGAAGAGAAAAAAAAAATGTTATTTTTATCACCTGAAAACAACGGTTTCTGTTCAACATGTTTTAGTAACGATTACTTTTTATAAAAATTGCACCATATAATAACTATTCTCTATCTTGGCTAAAATTTTACTTGCTTATGTATAAGGATCTTATTTATTTATAATGAATAAAAGTTTATTTTTTAAGTTTCAAATACATAATATGATCTGAGGGTAGTGATTTTAGTGTAATATTTTGGTTTAATATTAACATAATTGGCAACAGAAATTTATATAAATTTACAGAAGTTTAAAAAATAGTTATCTAATGAATATTACAACTGATGGTGTATTATACATGGATACTTACTTGTTAATGTAATGGATGGACCTTTTTACTCCTGATTTCTTTATGCTGGTTTTCCACTTCTTGCTATTAACTATCTTCAAATAATCCTGATCTCTTTCCTCTGAAGGTTTAACAATAAGTAACTGTTTTCTCTGGTCAACCAGACACATTGTCCCGAGCAATTTTGATCACTAATTTGTTGTTGGATTTTCAAAATACTCACATTTTTAGCCACTGGGTGGGTAGAATCGCTCTTTATTTTGGGGACTTTGAAACAATTCCTGGAGTAATAAAAAGATTATGGCCTAAAGAAAAGATTGTGTGTGAAACAAAAGTTCAGTGATTATGAATAAGTTCATGGGAAAAATTTTAGGGAGAAGTTAAAGAGAATACAATTTCTTTCAATTAACAGTCGTTTTTGTGATAGTTGTACCTTTTTTGGCTTCATCACCAGGATTGACAAGAGTGGTTGATAGAGTTTTTTGCATTTATTAGGTTTCTTAAACAATCTTTTATAAGATTGTATCATCTTTCCAGTGATATTTCAGCTGATTTTTTTTAGAACATTGTGAGACTGAAAGAGAAAGAATCAAGCATACAATACATTCTGCTAGAGCTAATTTCCAGAAAATTTAGTTCCTATTACGGCAATATTACCTGGCCAACTATCTACAGCAATTTATGCTAGCAGGAAACACGAGCAGCCTAGATCTAGGTAAGGTGGCATTGACCTTTAATAACTTTGTCTCCTCACTCCCTCTTCTATGAAATTATTTAGCTTTCTCTTCTTTTAGTTTTAACAGGTGGAGAAATTAAAAGTTCTCTATTAAATCTTCCAAAAACTCAATGAAATCTCAATAAATAAAATGACGCATACAAATAAAATAGTGTAACATTGTGTTAAAGGTTTTATCTGCACCATCTGGTTAGGCTGAATTACATCGAGTTAAATTCTCTGAAGAGATATGAGATAGTTGAACAGTGGTAGCTTAATCAATCACCGCTCTACTGAGTATGATAAATACTGAACATCTCTTGTAACAAAACAGCGTTGAGTATGTACCATTCCGAGAGATTAGAGTACCGGCACCGACTGGTATCTGCACTTCCTAGACGGCTGGAAGAGGATAAACGCGTGCCTTTGAGATCAGCATGGAAAGAATAAGAACACATGTTGTAACAAAAACGAGGAAGGTTATCTCGTATGTGTGTAAGCTTGGTTTGAGTATACTGAGATACCTGTGAGAAATAGTGAGTGTTCTAAAGGAGGAAAGATAGACGGATCTTAGGAAAGGACTATTAAAGGTAACTCAAGCAAATTCACTTGGTGTGGGGGACATTAATCCCCGTGGGAGCTTAGGACATTCAATTATTATATCAATATACAATAAGCATTATGTGTTACAGAAATTGTTTAAAATGAGTTATTAACTTTAATAAACCAGTAGTTTTGGCGTAGAAAAAGGATCGTTTTTATTTGTATCTTTCCCAACCAATTCACCCGGTTATAAATTGGTGCAGGCTAGCTGATAAGTCTTCCATAATTCTTTCCAGGTTCCTAACTTCCCGTTCCCTGATTTCTCAACCTCTTCCAAAGGAAAATTTCCTATTTCCCGGTAGGTACGGGGCTGTTACAGTGGTGTCAGGTGTGGGGTGGTTGCAATAAAACCACAAATTAAATTTACGCTCCAAAATGGCTACAGAAGAGTTAAAAAGGAAGCTGGAAGAGACGCTGGTTAGGAATGACGAATTTAAATTAAAAGAGACCGAGCTTCAACAAAAGATTGAAGAGCTGCAGGCTCAGCTGGCGAGTGAAACGAAACCGGTCATTAAACCGAATCGAAAGGACCTATCCTTGCAGTCATTAATTAAGCCTTGGGGGGGGCGAGGCCACTGCCAGGCCGGTGGAGGAGTTTTTAGAATACCTGGCGGAAGTAGCGGATTGCGGGTCATGGGATGATGTAGACAGAGTACGGATATGCCGGTTAAAGCTACAGGGCCAAGCGGCTACGTTCGTCCGAGGGACGGAGGAACTAAAAGGGGGGGTGACGTTCGGGGATCTCTGCAAATCCTTAAAAGAGCGATTTGGTGACCCCAACACGTTCGAGTATTATGAAAGGGTGCTGCAAGACATAAGCCAACATTCTAAGGAGAAAATACAGGAGTTCGCAGACAGATGCATTGTGGTGGGCGGAAAAATGAGCAGACCGGCCCTGAGTGTGGAAGAGAAGGTATGGTGGACAAATGAGGTGGACCGAAAGGTGTTAGAGACGTTCAAACGGGGTCTGCTGGGGGAAGTTGGCAAACAAGTCCTGTTCGGCCGGCCAAGGACGTTAAAGGAAGCTGTGCGAATGGCTTTAGAGTTAGAACAAGCTCTGCAAGAGCATCAGGGAGGGAAGCAGGTATATGCGGTACGGAAACCAGAGGTGGATTCAGCCGGAAAGCAACGAGAAGCGCAAAGCCCGGCGTGTGTATGCGCGGCGTACCGACAGCCAAATAACCGAGGAAGAGAAGGCGAGACCCAACCGACATTGGCAGAAATACAATGCTATCGTTGTGCCAAAAAGGGGCACATAGCAAGGAATTGTCCTGGCCAACGAAGCCTGCCTCCAAAGACTGGACGAACGGGACGAAGGCCGGACGGCCCTAGGGTTTGCTACCGTTGTGGGCAACCAGGACACTACTCGTCCCATTGCGAATCGCCCGCTGTGAAAGAGAGTGACCCAAAAGGCCTAGGTCTTTCCCAAAAACCCGGGACGGACCGTTGTTGAACAACGAGGGTGGCCAGTGGCTATTGCCGACTATAACGTGGCAAGGGGGAGACGGGTTGAGTCTGGAAATAGAATTATCGGGGTGGGTACGGCGGTTGCTAGTCGACACGGGAGCCCAGATTTCCGTACTCAAGGAGGCAATACCGGGCGTGAGGATAGCACAATCGGAAGTAAGGGCCAGAGGGGTGACCGGTCAGTCCCTACAGATATTGGGCGAACAACAGCTAACGTGCCGGGTAGAGTATCAGGAAATAGAGCATACCTTCACAATCGCTGCCTTGGACACATCCTTCGATGGGCTACTAGGGCTAGACTTGATGAAGAAACTAGCGGTACAATTAAATACAGAGATTGGGGCGGTACGGATCGGTGAACGAGCGAAAATTAGGTGCGTAGGCCACGAGCGAACGGAGGCGCATGGGGTTACGCAGAAAGCAGGCCCTCAGGAAGAGATCATAATCTCAAGGGAGAACGCTGAAAGTATAAATAGGGAAGAAGAAGGCGACGAAGAAGGGTGAAGCACTCCCAAGCGACGAAAGGGGAGACCGAACCGAAGGAAAGAGTACCGGAGGGACCAAGGAATTACGGAGCGAGAGCCGGATCCGGGAGAGCCAGGGGAATGCCGAGTAAAAGCCGCGAAAAGATATGTGATTCCAAAGTACGCGGAAGCAATTGTAGCAGGGGTAGTGGACTTGGTAGATGAAGAAGAAGTGATCATAGAACCCGAGGTTCAACCACAAAAGGGACTGAGAACCGGCAGAGTAGTGGACAGAGTGAGCGACGGAAGAGTGAAAATTAGAGTAGTGAATCTAGCAGGGGAGCGAATTGTAATCGACCGGGGGCAAACGCTAGGAATGGCAACGAGGGCTCAGGTAAACGACCAGGTTGGGACGGTGGTAGGAGCGGTAAAGCAACAGCAGGGGGAAGCCTATGAGAAGCGTAATTGGGACAAGGAACTCGGCCACTTGCAGCCATGCGACCGAGAGATGATCGAGGAAGTGCTTAACCAGTATGGGACACTGTTCGATCCGCCGGACGAGAGAGGATGCACCCTGGGAGTGGAACACACGATCGAGACAGGCGAGGCAGTGCCGGTGGCAAAAAGACCATACCCGGTACCCTTCCACCAGAGGCCAGTTGTGAAACAGCATATACAGGAAATGCTGGACAACGGCGTGATCCAACCGTCGTCCAGCCCGTGGTCGGCACCCATTGTACTGGTCAAGAAGAAATCAGAAAACGGGGAAACCAAGTTTCGGTTTTGCACTGATTTTCGGGGTCTTAACGCGGTCACCAAGGTGGAAGTGTACCCGCTACCACTAATCCAGGAGACGTTGGAACAGTTGGGAAGGAGTCGTTATTTCACGACTA
Source organism: Acanthosoma haemorrhoidale (assembly GCA_930367205.1). NCBI lineage: Eukaryota > Metazoa > Arthropoda > Insecta > Hemiptera > Acanthosomatidae > Acanthosoma > Acanthosoma haemorrhoidale. The sequence goes on from OV884009.1 coordinate 118,013,957, forward strand.
TCGACTTAGCCAGTGGGTACCACCAGATATCCGTAGCAGAGAAAGACCGGGAAAAAACGGCATTCACTACTAGCGACGGCCATTATGAATATAGAAGGATGGCCTTTGGACTGGCGGGGGCGCCCGCGACCTTTCAGAAGCTGATGGATTGCCTGTTAAGCAGGATAAAGGGAGTGGAATGCTATGTGTATCTCGACGATGTAATCGTGTACAGCGCGACAATCGAGGAGCAGGCACAGAGGATCGGGAACGTGTTAAGGAAATTACAAGAGGCAAACTTGAAAATTAACCGAGAAAAGTGTCGATTCGTGCGAAAGGAAGTTGCCTACCTGGGCCACGTAGTAAGCGAGGACGGAGTAAGGACGGACCCGGCAAAGGTAGAGGCCGTGAAGAGTTATCCCAGACCAAGGAATGTGAAGGAGGTAAGATCGTTCCTTGGGCTGGCGGGGTATTACCGACGGTTTGTGGATAAGTTCGCAGAGATTGCGCAACCAATTACGGTACTCACTAAAAAGAATGCCATATACAAGTGGACGCAAGAAGCAGAAGATGCGTTCAACGAATTGAAGACGAACTTAATGTCAGATCGTGTCCTGATATACCCGGACTTTCGGGATCCGTTCATCTTAGCAACCGACGCTTCCTCGATCGCCCTTGGAGCAGTGCTGTCGCAGGTCCGCGACGGGGTAGAAAGACCGATATGTTATGCCAGCCGGCAGTTGAGAGGACCGGAAAGGAACTACTCAGCCACGGAACTGGAGTTATTGGCGGTGATATGGGCCACCCGACAGTTCAGGTGTTATCTACTGGGACGAGAGTTCAAGTTAATAACAGATCACTCGGCCCTGAGATGGATGTTGAGCTTAAGAGAACCCTCATCTAGGTTGATGCGGTGGACCTTGAGACTCCAAGAGTTTAACTACGAGGTAGAACATAAGGCGGGTAAAAAGCATACCAATGCAGATGCCTTGAGTAGGGCGGTACGAGGTGTAAGGATGAAGACCCCGGGTTTCAGCGAGGTACGATTGCGGGCAGCGCAACAAAAGGACGCCTGGTGCAAGGCCATTGCACAACAGCCAGACCAGGGCACCAAAGATGTGAGGGGGATGTTATACTGGACCAACGGCAGCCCCGACGTGGGAACTTGGAAGTTGGCTGTACCGGAGGAGTTAAGGGAAGCCGTAATGCGGCAGTGTCATGAGGCCCGGTGGGCTGGACATCCGGGTATTGAGAGAACGACGTTGTTGGTAAAGGAGGGATTTTACTGGCCAAACATAAATACGGATATAAAAGAGTTCGTAACCCAGTGTGACAGCTGCCAGCGAAGGAAGTCTCCAACAGGCTTGAAAGTTCCACTGGAAGCTCCTTTCTTCCCTACCCGACCATTCGAGCAAATCTCGATGGATATTGTTGGTCCCCTACCAAGAAGCAGACGCGGGTATAAATACATGTTAACCATGATCGATAATTTCACTAGGTATGCCGAGGCCATTCCCCTGAAAGAGATTACGGCAGAAGAAACGGCCAGGGCTTTCGTGGAAGGAGTAGTGACTCGGCATGGAGCCCCGGAGAGGCTGGTAACGGATCAAGGAAGGAATTTCAGATCTTCCTTGATGAAGAACACGTGTAGGTTGCTGGGAACCAACAAGATACAGACCACTCCATACCACCCGGAAGGAAATGGAATGGTGGAGAGGTTGCACCGGACGCTAGCGGAGGCGGTTGCTCATTACGTGCGACAAGATGGACGGGATTGGGATCGTTGGGTACCTTACGCGTTGATGGCCTATCGGGCTATTCCTCACTCGTCAACAGGATACTCGCCGAATTACCTCTTGTATGGGCGAGAAGTACAGACACCGATGGAATGTAAAATCACGCCAGTGGATGGGGAAGCCCCAGTAGAAGAGTCGGTAATACGGCTTCAAGAAAGGCTGAATCAGGCCTATGAGGAGGCATCCCAAAGGATGGAGAAGGCCTGGGCCCGTCGGACAGCGCAATGCAACAAGGCGCGGAAACCCAGGGAATTGAAGGTGGGAGAGTATACTTTTCTGCATGTGCCGGTGATCAAACCAGGACATTGCAAGAAGTTCCATCGGCCATGGACCGGACCATATGAGGTGATCAAAAAGATTTCTCCGGTCACGTACAAGCTGCAATTACAATTTGGACGGCAGTTGGTTGTCCACATCAACCGTCTGAAACCGGCGGTAGGTAATTACCTAGAGGAAGAGGAGAGCGACGAGGAGAGTGAACGGGAAGAACGATGGACTCCAGAAATGGAGGAGGTCAGTGAGGAAGAGACGGAGCCTTGGGAGGAATATAGCTACGAAGACGGGGACGACGAAGTGGAGGAAAGGGAGGAAGGTGCCGAAGTAGAGGCGTTACCCGGACCCAGTCAGGAAAGGGTGACCGCAACGCCACCCTCGCTAAGAAGATCACCGGGTATCCCCGACTGGGTTACTCCCCCGTGGATGCGGGAAAATACCGACGATCCCAGTAGCCTAGAGCCAATAGGAAGGGCTGGGGAAATGACTCCCAGAACCAGTTCAGGAGAAGATGGAGAGGACGACTCGGGAGGTAGCGAAGTGGACGACCCACGAGACGCCACTTGGGCCCCCGAAGGGGGTGAACCCTTGGTAGCTCCACGTTCCCCTATATTCTTGAGACCCAGGTAGACTGGTGGTTTCTTTACACTAACCTGTCTTTATCCTTAACGTCCAAGCTCTACGGTGCGACGGGTGAAAGAGTGGCCCCTATGGTCCACTCTTTTTGTAAGGGGGAGGTGGTGTAACAAAACAGTGTTGAGTATGTACCATTCCGAGAGATTAGAGTACCGGCACCGACTGGTATCTGCACTTCCTAGACGGCTGGAAGAGGATAAACGCGTGCCTTTGAGATCAGCATGGAAAGAATAAGAACACATGTTGTAACAAAAACGAGGAAGGTTATCTCGTATGTGTGTAAGCTTGGTTTGAGTATACTGAGATACCTGTGAGAAATAGTGAGTGTTCTAAAGGAGGAAAGATAGACGGATCTTAGGAAAGGACTATTAAAGGTAACTCAAGCAAATTCACTTGGTGTGGGGGACATTAATCCCCGTGGGAGCTTAGGACATTCAATTATTATATCAATATACAATAAGCATTATGTGTTACAGAAATTGTTTGAAATGAGTTATTAACTTTAATAAACCAGTAGTTTTGGCGTAGAAAAAGGATCGTTTTTATTTGTATCTTTCCCAACCAATTCACCCGGTTATAAATTGGTGCAGGCTAGCTGATAAGTCTTCCATAATTCTTTCCAGGTTCCTAACTTCCCGTTCCCTGATTTCTCAACCTCTTCCAAAGGAAAATTTCCTATTTCCCGGTAGGTACGGGGCTGTTACATCTCTTAAGCCAAACATAGCTTATGGATCACATATTGACTAGATATAGTTCAATCTTTGCTGTAACCTCCTTGAGGTGAACATAGAAAGACTACCTCATATACCCATATCACAAAGCCTATCTAAGGCTCAATAGCCTGACTGATTCTGGATCATGGAGTGGGTATGAAATGATATCCTTCAGTTATAAAAATCATACCTACCTTGTCCATACACTGTGAGGCGGAACAAGGGATGAATTTACAAACTACTGGAAGTAATCTCAACAGTGTAGCTCCCCGAGAAATTGTCCTCATGTTCTGCTCTAGGTGGAGTGGAACAAAAAATAGGAAGGATTGAACTATATCCATATGTGATCCATCTACTAAGGTCCAAGGTTCATACTTTTAGTCCGGCATAAAACAAACTTTATAGTTTTAAAAGATAAATAATAATGTTAATCAGGACTTCAAGATCTTTTATTTGATACCTTATGCAAAATTCTAGAATTTTTTTTCTAATATCAATTAATTAATGCAACCTAAGTTTTATGGAGATGGCTATATTTTTTATATTTTCCTTATATTTAATGAGACTTCTTCTTAAGCTTAAACAGGGATCTTTCAAAGTCTGTAACAGGCAGACTGACGAACAGGTGAAAACATGGGTTTATTGTTCTGGTAGAAACAATGAAACCGTTAAAAAAAAAAGACTGTTTAGACCAGATTTTAGCACTTTACCTGTTAAATATTGGTAGTTTTTAGGGGATTTAGGTACCACATTGTTTTTGTGTTTATTGTAGTTTGTTTTTGTGTCCTTTCAATAAACTGTTTTTGAAAAAGGAGACATCAAGTATGTTCTCTTGAGGTAGTTTTGTTTCTTTTAATTTTCCTATGTAAGAAAAAGTTTTATTAGTAAAATTTATGTTGCATTATTCTGTTTTTTTGTACTAATTTATTATAATTATTAATATTGCAGATACTGTGATTCATTGGACTATGCACTCAAATCACGCAGAGCTGAACAAAGAAAAGATTATGATGAACAGAAAAGGTATTAGACATATTTTAAATCCATATTTAGACTACTAATTTGATTTTTTTTAATTATATTGTAATAATCATTTCCATTCAATGCTCCATGCTTACAAAAAAATTGTTTGCTACCTAATTTCCTGTCATTTCGGTTTTGTGTAACAGTTCTCCAGTTTTGAATCCAGAAATCTTCTCATTCCGTCTATAGGCATAGTTTTGGCCTATGACTGCTGGTATGACCCTGGTCATTGCTGGTCTCTCCAATCAGATCAACTCGTTGTAAGCATTCTCAGTAATTGTCCCAAAGGAAAACTGGCAGGTTCGTACCTGCCAGTTTGTGTAAACAAGTAGTAAATCACAAATATATTCCTTCATTGTGAAAAACTGGTTCCAGTGTAATTGTATATAATAACACAGGATGTTTTGGACAACTACCATTTATAGAATCCTAAGTCTCTGAAACAATTTAACGAATATGAAGAGTTAGGTTAAGAAATTGTTGCACCTGAACAACAAAAGGATGATCAAGAAATCAAAGTAAAAGGTCTTAGATACTTGGAAAATGAAAAACAGTAAAGTTCCGATTTAAAACTAACTTGGTGTTTCATATGCGAATTTCTGTTAATGCATCAATGAGCTTGGGAAGATTTTAAGAAGGAAATTATGTTTAAGTTGAACACAGGCATAAATTGAAATCTTGGGTTGATGATTGTAAAGATGGTAATCGGTAATAGTTGATAACATACACAACGGAGACCAATGAATTTCAACCTGTTGAGAGTTATTACAAAACTTGTACACAAATACATGATTTTTTCAAAACATGATTCCAATTTACAGATATTTGACAATTTCAGAAATTGTTGGTGAATTATCATCAAGCTCTATTGGCATATTAGCAGTTTGTGAAACAATTCCTATGAATGTAGCAACCTCAACAAACTCAGATCCAACTTCAGCAAACATTGTACTAGAAACAAATTCTCCAAGAAAATCACAACGGAAACCCTCAGTGATACCTTTAGTGATCCAAACCTTAATGAGGGACAAATGCTTTATTCAAGAGTTGATGGGGAATAATGGCTCATCTGTGATTCAACTAAAAGTTATATTTACTGTCAACAAGAGAAGAAAAACAGGTAGTGAATAGGAACTATATGTAAGAAATTATGACTAATTTAATAATATAGTGTTACAATTGTTACCAACTAGAATACAAAAAGGAGATGGATATAAGTCTGACATACATACACATTTTATGCAATGATAGCTGTATGAAATATTTTGGCAATTTGAAAGAAACAAATGAATAAAAACAATTGTTGAAACAGATATTAGTGAGTGAGAATATTCATATAAAAAATACAAGATAGATATTTAAAATAAGATTCCAGTAGTTTCTGAAAAAGAGAAAACGTTATCTACTAATAAATTTGATTAAAATCTAACATCTTTCTTTCATAAACATAACCCACTCGTATCTAAATTCATACCTAGCTATTAACTACCAAATTAACAAACTTGAGCTCATTTTTGTCATGATAAATTTTGTTACATAAATTTCACAGTTACTGTCAACAAAAACACAATCAGTATTAAATTTATGAATAGAAACAATGCCAAAACAAAAACTCAATAATAATTGTTATTTTTAAACATTTACTTGATTCCTCTCCTTTTAAACTTGAAAAGCTGATCATTTGTTAAAAAAATTAATTTTATAATTAATAAAAATAAATGGTTCTAACAATTTAATTACTCTTAACTATGTGACAGCTTCATTGGATGATTATAATTCCTTCTCAGATCCAATGCCGACTTTTTTGTATTAAACCTTATATAAATATTTATATCCTCATTATTATTATCATTTATCTATCTTGTATTTGTGAATACCATGGTTCTCTTTTTAATTTAGTATTGTCTTATATTGATTTTTTTTTTCTTGATTTTTGTAAGGATCCATGTAATTATTACTGTAAGGTTTTCTTGTGTTCCTCCCCCCCCCCCACCCAATGGCGGTATATAGTTTGTTTTACTCAGCATTTTATCTTAAAGATGTACTATTTTTTTTTTGGTTGGCAGAATTGAGTATGTTTATCTGTATATTATTCGTATTCATAAAGGGCATTGCAAAGGTCAAATTTGATAATATTTTCAAAACTACTTAATAGAGATTAGCCGAAAAAAAGGTTGGATAATTTTGATTTTTGGATATACTACAAAGGTTGATGTTCTAATGAAAAAAACACTAAGTTCTACTGGTGGGTGTTCAAGAGATCTAAGAGGGTTCTTTTGGTATAGGCAAATTTTTAGGGGGCATTGAGTTTAAGGGACAAGTTTAACCCAGCCATGTGCAGAATATCAAATCAATGCTTGTTTTGACAGGTTCATTAAGTATTACTATAAATAAATGCGGCTTTTTCAGCCTATTAGCAGTCTATTTCATGCTCTGGAAAGTTGATCATGTCACTTTTGTCTCTTAAAGTCATATGGAGTCATAAAAATGGGTTATTAAATAAAAACTAGTAGTACTAAAAACTATAATGGCTTGTAGACTTTGGCTAATTGCACTCCATTTTTACAGCTTCGTATCTCACCTCCTGTTTGAACAAATTTTACAAATATAAATAGTTTGTGTTGAAGGGAATTTCATCCTTTGTAGAAAGAAAAGGATAAAATAATATCTTATTTAAAATCCACTGAAACCAAATTATTAAAAAAAATGTTCGATAATTTTAGGTTTATTCAATATGACGAAAAAAGTAAAAGAGCTAGAAGGTCGAAAATTTTTTTTTTTTTTATTATAGGGTCAACCTATAAAACATATCCAAACATCTAAATAACTCAGTAAAATCCTATTTATAATGTATAAGCATAATCGATAAAATTTATCAAGTCCTTGAATAATGTAAATATTTACTTGGATTATGCATTATCAAAACACAATTATTCACAATATTTATGTGTAATTGGAACAGGTATTATGAACTGATGCTGAAAGAGGACTCCGATGTTGCTCTCCTCAGAGTTTTTGAGTGTTTCCTTGAAGCTGCTCCACAACAGATTTTACAAATCACTATTGTTCTTAGTGGCGAGAATGACAAATCTACACTCACACGTAATTTTAAATTTCATTATGTCAATAAAGCTTCTTCCACTGTAGTTACACAAATTATTGTTATATTATGAATTTACTTGCATGGTATTTGTATCTTATAATTTTTCTCAAGTTTGCGATAAATAATTTTGGGCGAATTCTCAATTGATGGCTTGATTCAGTTACTTATTTCATGTAAAAAGTTCATTCATATATATATGAATTAAGGGACTTAAATTGATTTTTTTTTTCTTGATTTTTGTAAGGATCCATGGAATTATTACTGTAAGGTTTTCTTGTTGTTTTTTTTTATAATAAATATTATATTATAATACATATATATATATATATATATATATATATATATATATATATGTATATTATGAATACTTTTTTTAAGTAAAGAAATAATAGAGAATATATTTTAAAAGAAATAAAAAATATATATTTTTACAAAATTTTAAAATTCTTGATTATATTTAAATTAGGAGTTTAGGTTCAACTGCTATTTCAAAAATTTCATGGGCCCTTTAATTAATCATTAAATAACTTTACTTTTTCTTGTTGAAAGGTTACTTTGTTATTATTTAATTACTTATGTGGCATCGCTATATTTGCTTGAGTTTTATTTCTTGTGTCTCCTTAACTTTTAACTCAGGACTGTATACTCGTTATTATTGCTATATAACATAACTCATGACTTCTCTAATTCTTACAAACAACTTGACTTCCTCTTCCCACTAACAACTTGTACTGTCTCCTCTACAGATAACGCCATGAACAGATGTTTAATGTAAGATATTATGAGAGATATATTGAATGTCTCTTAGTGGTGGGGAAAATTCAACTGACAGTATGAAGATTCTGGTGTAAATGCTTTCTCAGGAATTTCCCTAAATATTGTATTGTATACAGTATTGTGATAAAAAGCTATGCCTTATTCCTTTATTTTGAAATTCTGGAATGGAATGTAAACTTCCAATTTGAAAATTTTGTCTAAGTAAGTAAAAACCGATAATACCATAAAATTGTAAATAATAAGGGGTAACATTACCAATTAAAAAAAATATATAATGATAACGGCTTATTTAATCTCATGCTCAGCGATGCAAAGATCCGACTAGTAAACAGTTATATCTCCAAAATTCACAAGAGTAAAAAAAAAAAACTTTATAGGTTAATACATTTACATTTAATATTAAACTTATATTGGCTAACTACTTGACTGTATGGGACTGTGAGGGAAGTGTCTGTGTCTAGGAAGGAAGGTCTTATATATTGTTTCTAGAACACTGAGCTAGAGATACTGGGGAATTGGGCTTGTCAGGACCCTATATGGGCATGAGGGTGGATGACTAATAGGTGATGGGAATATAACTCATCCCTCCTTAAAAGTGAAGCTCCAATGAGTTTTGTGTTTGTTGATACAAAGGTAATTAGTTTGTTGAATTTGTTTAATGAATAAGTTTCATTAAACCTCATAAAGTAGTGGTGAAATACAATAAATATTCATGAAAATTGAAGGGCACCTTATAATCTTCTATTTGTTTTGATTTGATTCTATGTCTCCAAGTTTAACAAGTTGGAGATCGTCAAAAGTAAAAATTTTTATAACTTCGGTAGGGGGTTTATAATTGGAAATTAAAGATATATGTATATTGTAGCCGCATTTATAGGGAAACTTATATTAGAGGTTACAATTTCTCCTAATTCTAAAGCAATATGGCTGGTTAAAGGTAGGATATGTAATGCTTACATTATTTTTGCTCATAATTACATTAGAGATACATAAGGAATAAATATTGATTGAGTATTTTTAAAATTTTTATTTGATTTTATAATAGGGGTAGTTTTTACAGATTAGGTAATAACAATGTAATAAACATGTGTTAGTAACATTTCTTTTATACAAAATTCATTATTAATTCTAGGTTTATTACAATAAAAGTTATTCTTAATTTGATTACAATTTATGTTTGATTTTCAAAATTATTAGTATTGATTTATGAAAATTATTATTAAATGGAAATTTTTATTATTATTGAATCACGAACAACAATTGTGTAATTAAAGACTAAAATTTGTTGTTGTTTTCAGTGCTACATCAATGTTTATCTATAGCAAGTTCTTTGTTGTCAATGGCATGGTCAATGGCTTCCTACCATAGATCAATCAGATTGTGTCAGAAAGATAAATCTAAATTGTCAATAATGGGAACCTGTGTACAGTTTACATGGCACTTCATGGTTACGGTAACTTTGATATTATTATTTATGCTATATATGTAGATAGAACATTTTTATCTAGAAACAGACAAGATAAAATAAATTAAAAAATGTTTTGAGATAATCCCTCAGCCTAAAGGTTGGCCTCACACATGGAGGACTGTTCTCCAAAGGCACAACTTAATATATACAAGGTATTATTTATCAAGGATATTGAGAGGGAGCTAATTCCAAATAGCAGTGAAGCAAGGGATAAAAAAGCGGTGAAATGGTGTGGTTCTGTGAGAAGGGTTATAAAGATTAGAAAGACAGGATTTGTGTCCCATGAGTAGACTGTAGGTTATTGTAAATATAAGGGGGGTTATGAGACTGGATAGCTTGGAAAAGGTATGAACCAAGGAAGTATTGTCTACGGAGAAAGAGGAAGAGCCTCCTTAACTCAACCTAGGGTATAATAAGTAATATAAAAGAATAAGCTTACTCTAGCTGAAGTAAGTTGGTAATCTCAAGCTAAAGATTATCTTGGATTTTTCCAAGGTCATTTTTTATCAAAAGTTGCATGTAAGGTAGTTCTTGCATTTCTCTTAGGTAAATTCTAGGCTAGGCAGTATTGTCTGCTTTAATCTCAGACACTACATAATAATAATATTAGTAGTAGTAGTTTATTCGTGATAATTAAGTTCCTTTACTAGTATGCTTCTGTTTCCTGCATTTACCAGTAAGACGATTGACAAATTCAGTTCATTTATTTAGATCGCTTGAGTTCTCCCTTCTCTAGGGAGTTCTTCAATGAGGTACATTTAGCTCTTCCCTAGCGCGAGTTTTGTAAGATTTGACTTTGGAACTCCACGGTGCTCCCGTGATTCCCATTTCTATGTTAGGGTGGCTCTACTCTCTTTACATAGACAATATTTCCTTGGTTCATACCTTTTCCGAACCATTAATTCTCTTCACCCTCCCTTCTTATACACTGCTCTATGAAATTGGCCCACTTAGAATATTTATACTTATTTGATTGTAATTACCATTTTCATCTTAAAACAACAATTCTACAGTATATTATGTATAAGGAGTGTAATAATTAAAACATGTAAAAAAACAAAACTTTTATTAAAGGGGTAAAAAACAAAATACTCCAATAAAGAATCAATAATCAAAACAAATTAAACTTTAATTTTGAAAAAGAAATAATCCCAACATTAATGTTTAGCATGTTACCTGCTCTAGCTCTGAAGACACCTTCTATCCTTCTTAGCATATCCCTTAATAAGTTATTACCTCCCATTCATCCACTTGGGATCTTGTAGAGTGCTAGAGCAGGATTGTTGCACCAATTTAATCATTTCCCAATCAACAAAATTGTACTAAAAAAAGATTATAACTGTTTTTGTGGTATAACCTACTGGTTATCAGTTATAGCCAGTTAAAAAATGTATCGACTTTTTTTTTTTTTTTAGGTTCTAAAATAACGCCTCCCTAGGAAAGAAATTATGGTTTATTTCAAAATGTATGTTGATTACATTATAATACTTGGTTGCATTAAAAATGTTTTATTCTTCATCTGAAAAGTTACCTCTGCAAGGTTCATGATGGTTTCCCCTTCTTTGCCAGTGAACTAGTGATGTCGCATCCTGACAAGGCATGCCGTGCTCCTTTTACCTTTTCTGCCCATTGCGTGTTGCAAATTCTATCAAGGTGATACATTCTTCGCTTGTTTCCCACATCAGTGACAAACATGCTTGGACATGTAAAATATTTTCAGCTCCACAATGCTAATAGAAATATCAGGGGAGTATATATGAATCGCAGCCACTCCTTTTCAGGAGCCAAAAAGACAGTATAATTTTAATGTCAGCTCCTGCATAACTACTTTCAAGTTGACTTGTCACTTCAGAAAGACAATTTGGCTTCAGTCCTCCAGCTTACAATTAGGTTTCTCTTAATATTATGTGCGTACAACATTGATCTCTCTGACAGATCCTTTGTTTTTATATGAGAAAAGAGGGATTTAATCTGCATATTTACAATGTTTGTAGGGTCAGTTATCTTGTGCTCAATGGGGATTACTGTAGATTTAAGAGAATTATCAAGCTATGTCTCAAACATTAAGCGAGTTTCATCATATTTAAAAAAAGTTTCCCTGATTTTATTATTAAATTCCAAAACTATATCATCATTAAATCATCGCATGTTTTAATGTGTAGTGATTTTTTCAGTAATTGCAGCTCTGCCATTCCATCAATAACAGTGACACAGTAGGATTTCGCATTCAGAGGCTTTGTTATATTGTAGTCCACTAAAGCATTAAACAATGAAGTTTATGTATTATAAATCTTTGGAGGCTCTTGCTCTTTCTAAGATGTTCATTAGTTTAGATTTATTTGTGGTCAACTTCATTGATCCATCCAAATTAAACATGGACAACAGAACTGCCGAGAATTCATAGTTACTTAATGATGTTTTCAAGTTAATGTCAGTACGGCTTCTCGATATGACTAGCAAGCATGTGAATAATGATTGATCGACTTTTAATTGTACTACAGTGTCAGTTAACTTAATTGTAACTGTCTTTTTGTATCACAGTTTTACATAATTAAGTTTTTCCTTTTTCATAGAGGTCCAGAAATTCATACTGTCAGTTTCAATTCGATCTTTTTTGAAGACAATGAACTTTTCACAATTTATTTAAAATGATTAATGTATCGTTTTGTATGGTTTCCTAAAATACAGACTTTTTTGTTGATCAGTTCACTGCCTTCATGTGTTACAGGGTTGGTCGATGTTCGATAGTGTTATATATACATTGCATATCTTAATGTTGCCCCTTTCCTCTAGATCATGTCCAATGATGATGTTTTGTATTCATCTCATTTGAAATTCTAACCATTTCTTTGGTTTCTGCAGAAAGTCTCACCAGCTCAGGAGTGGTTAAAAATAATTGAGTTAAAGTACTTTTGAGTTATGTTGATAACAAGCCGTTCAAGTACTTCCATTATCCCATTTTCTTTTTATAGGGCTTCATCTGAAACCAAAGCACAAAAAACGGACTAAAGCTTTTGTTAGCAACCCAATCATCCTTCCATGAATTCACTCCACAGATCTGTATCGGTTCACATTTGACTTTAAGATTTTTTATGTCTGCTACCATGATATCATACTCGCATAATTCAGTAAATCCAGAGCAAAGAAATAGGAAACTAAAGCTTCGTTTGAAGCAGTGTGCGATTCCCAGTTACCTGACCAAACAGATCGTAGGAACATAAGCATAGTGTCAACCATATGCATAAATTCCAAAGCAACTCTGAATGTTGGTTTTTCCATTTGCTACTGTCATCCCAAAGTCTTTCATTTTCTCAAATATTTTTAGATCTGATAACATCTTGACTATGTTGGAATGAAGTTTTTTTGTTTCCCTAATTATTTTATTTATTTATTTTATAATTATTCCCTTGAAAGTTCTTGACGAAATTTCCTATTTCATTGTTACATAAAGATTTAACTTCTTGATTATGTAAATAAAAAACGTTGATATAAAATTTAAAAAGGGCAACTCTTAAAGTAGTATGCAGCTACTTCTTACACACTTCCCTGCTAGAATATGTGATACTACATTTTCCTTGTACAATTCGGTCAAAGTTGCCCAAGACCTGTCCCGTCCAGATACATCCCAATTGCTCGCAGCTTAGCCATAATTGTATGCAGTTCACCAGGTCTATCAACCCAATTTTGGGACAAGTTTTTGTTTGACATTGGAAGTTTTAATGTAGGCTTGTAGATTCCTAAATCTAGAGAGACTACTGTTCATGATTTTTATTTTCAAATTGATTTGTAATTTAACTCAAGATCAGCCATTGTTTTAACACTTCCTGTAATAAGAAAGTCATTTAATGAGAAGAATTAAGAGTTCCTAACCTTTTACCATTTTCTTAATATGTTTATCAAACAATAAATAGAAATCTGTGTGATGCCCTAATTAAATTAAATTTCAGTGGAAGCCTTAAAAACTATATTGTTTGCAAGTCATGTATTATAAAATAATAAAATGAGCATAGGGACAAAGGAGTGAGGAGGCAGAGTTTGTGAGCACTTAGATTTTACTTGTTTGTTGCCGTGGATTGACTCGCGACTTACTGTCTTGGCTCCAAGTGGCTCACAAGCTAAGGGAGCTTGGAAATTATATATTTATTTCTTATATATATATAGTTATGTTTTTTATTTAAATTTTAATTTATTTAATGTAATTTGATTTAATTATTTATTTGAGGGTTCTTGTTCTATTAATAGTAAAAAGGAATGACTGGCAAAAGGAGAATTTTTTAATAAATAGCTTTATTAAAATTTTTTTTTTACATGCATGTTCTTAACAATTAACCATTACAAACTATTTTTTCTTACCCACTACCTCTTGTGACTGGCCGGTCCGCTCCCATTCTCGTCCTTCCTTAATGGCTCACTTTCTGTTGTACGCCACACGATCAGTTACCTCCACTGCTATTTCCTCAATGCTCTCTTTTCAACAAATTCTTCCTCCTTAGTTGTTCCTACTTCAGGTTTCATCCCATCAAACAAAATTTCCAAGGTTCTCCATGCTCTTCTTTTCTCTCCACAGTTGTGACGTCTACCGCAATCTCTGACGAACCACTGCTCTCCGTATCTTCCCTTTTCCCCTCTAGATCATGCCCAATGATGATGTTTTCTATTCATATCATTTGAAATTCTAACCATTTCTTTGGTTTCTGCAGAAAGCCTCACCAGCTCAGTACGGATTTTTTCCATAGCCTTCTTGATCCACGGGTCGTTTAAGGCCCTTTAATTCCCGCTAATTTCCAAATTTAAATTACACAATACAAATATCACAAAAATTTATATATATATATATGTAATGAAATGACATTTCATTAATTCAAAATTGCCGCGCTTCGCGCGTTCATAAGTTGTCAGTGAAAGTTGGTAGAGGGCACAGCGGTCGGAGTGATACGGGGATTCAAGGGCGGATGATAGTCAGATGATTTGTTGTTAAGATAATTATTATAAAAACTTGTAGAGAGATAAATGAAGGGATATAATTGAGGAGGCGATATAAGTGAACTTTAAATGTCGTTTCTTTGTATTTTCAGGTGAGATAAAAGTGTAATTGTCATAGTTAAACGATAATTGTTGTAATATTGTTAAGGCGTGTTAAATAAAACAAAACTTTGTATTTTCAGAGAAACAATTTGTGGTTTATTTTGAAAATCCTCAATAATATATCTTATAAAACGACATTTAAAGTTCACTTATATCGCCTCCTCAATTATATCCCTTCATTTATCTCTCTACAAGTTTTTATAATAATTATCTGCCCTTCATTTAGTTTTTTTGAAAAATATGCCACCGGTTTGTCTTTACCGTCTAGTTGTGTCTGTTTTAATATTGCCCCAATACCCTCTAAAGATGCATCTGTAAAGATTTTTATTGGTAAATCTTTGTCGAATATTTCCAACACAGGTTGAGAACATAAATATGTTTTTATTTGATTAAATGATTCTTCACACTTCTCTGACCACACAAATTTTTCATTTTTTCTTAATAAATTGTGTAATGGGTCTAAAATAATTGCGCTTCTTGGTATGTACTCATGGTAGAAGTTGATTTTTCCCAAAAATTGTCTGATATTTTTTTGCGTCTTAGGAGTTGGAAACTGTCTTATTGAGATCAAATTGTCTTTAAGTGGTCTTATCGAATTGTTCTGAATTACATGGCCGAGGTACTTTACTGAGTTTGAAGCAAAGGTACATTTCTTAAACTTCAATCTAAGGCCTTCTTTTATTATTGCCTCTAATACATTTCTTATGTGTCTTATATGTTCTTCAAAGGTGGTCGAGTATATCAAAATATCATCTATGTAGTTTACGGTGTATCCTGTGAGATTGTGCTTTCTTAGAATATTGCTTAAAATTCTTTGGAAAATTGCTGGTGATGTTTTTATATTCTTTCCTTCATGTCTGTTATCTTTGGACCTTTCGTCTATTTTATTTGTTATTTTCTTTTGCTCTATCTGCAAGTCTTCATTTTGGGTTAATTTGAATTTCTTTATCATATCCAATCCGATTATAAAATCATCAAAATCTTCATTTTCTACTATATATACATCCACCTCTCCTTCTAAATCAAATATTTTTATTTTTATTGTTATCAAGCCATCTGTCTTCTTCACACCATTAACCGTTTTCATATATGCTATATTCACATTATCCTTTTTTTCTTTTACTTTAATCAGTCTTGAATTTATTAAAGAGACCTGTGAGCCTGAATCATAAATGCCGCTCACTTCTAGTTTATTTTCTAATAAAAGCTTGACTTTGATTAATGGTGTACTTACTCGTTTTTTTTTCTCAGTATTTATATCTACTTCAATAATTGAGTTGTTATTTACATTTCTGGCTTTAAAAGCCTTTTCAGATTCATTTTTATTTTTCTTGAACCAACACGACTCCTCCGGATGATATCTAATTCCTTTGTCCAAAGATTCACAAGTCTTACATGGCTTCTTCTCATTAATTTTATTTTTATAAAGTACTGTACCCCTCTTTATTATAGTTGAGTTTTTCTTGTACACCATATTTTCATATTTTCTTATCTCGTTGAACAAATCAGTAGTGTCGTTGAGTTCATCCCTGTTTAACTTATATAAGATAAACCCAGGTAAACCTGTTGCAATAAGATCTATCATTGTTTTGGGGTCTATCGATTTGTTTACATCTAGTATAAGCCGTTCTTTTTTTATAGCATAATCAATTAATAGTCCTTCTTTATACCTGAATCCAAGAGCATATGTGACTACATCCCATCCACGGTTTTTAAAAGTTTCTAGAAATTTGTTTTTCCATTCATTCCATTCTGAATTTATTGTTAGTTTTATGGCCATCGAGCTATACCAATCCAAACAAGATTTTTCTAAAAATAACCTCAATATTTCTATTTTTGTTTCATCTTTTGATATATTAAAGCGCTCACACTCTTTTTCAAAATTCTCTATCCATTGCGTTGCATTAGGGTTCTTGCTTGTGAATTTTTCAATAATAAATTTCTCTGAAATATGTTTTAGGGTGTGTTGATTTTCTTTCTTTGTTGTAGTTTCTATTAATTTTTCCAAGATAAGTTGCAAATTGTCATCTTTGTCTCCTAGTTGTTTTGTGCTAATTTCTTCTAAATACTGATCTAAAAATTGCATATTACCTTCCTCATCTATATATGTTTTCTTAAGATCTTCATTTAATTTTATCCATATTTTTCTACTTTGATGCCTTTTCTTTATGCTACTTTTTATTTTTGAGAAAGTGTTCGTTTTGACAATATCTGTATGATGACTTACCGGTTTCAGCTCATCAGGTAGAACATAACATTTTCCTTCTTCTGTAGATATTGAGTTGATAACTAATACATTAGATTTTCCATCATTTGAGGCTGACATCATAAATTCAAATTGCAACCGGTCCATCTTCTTTTAGTTGACAAAAAATGTCGTTTTATAAGATATATTATTTAGGATTTTCGCTCTTAGGGAGGGAGATGTAATGAAATGACATTTCATTAATTCAAAATTGCCGCGCTTCGCGCGTTCATAAGTTGTCAGTGAAAGTTGGTAGAGGGCACAGCGGTCGGAGTGATACGGGGATTCAAGGGCGGATGATAGTCAGATGATTTGTTGTTAAGATAATTATTATAAAAACTTGTAGAGAGATAAATGAAGGGATATAATTGAGGAGGCGATATAAGTGAACTTTAAATGTCGTTTCTTTGTATTTTCAGGTGAGATAAAAGTGTAATTGTCATAGTTAAACGATAATTGTTGTAATATTGTTAAGGCGTGTTAAATAAAACAAAACTTTGTATTTTCAGAGAAACAATTTGTGGTTTATTTTGAAAATCCTCAATAATATATCTTATATATATAAGGGTTGCTAGGTCTTCTTATTATAACAATAAGTAATCTGTTTCTCTGTAAAACAAAAGGTTTATTTAATTGATAATTAGGTTACAACTATTACAAATAAAATCTAAATTCATACCTGTAAAACAAAAGAAACAACAATTACAGTTTATTGTTATAACTGTTTCACTTTACTTAATTGTTTACACTGAACACCTTATAAGAACCTCCTGGTCATATGTCTCTAGCTCCACCTAGTGGCAGCCAACTGAAGCACGCGCGTGATAACAAAGCGCTGCTAATTTAATTGAAGAAAGCTTACTTTCTTTACATCTCCCCCTCCCACTGTGAAAATTCTCGTGAGAATTTTTATTATATAATGTTTATTCTGCTGGTATCAGTTTTGTTATGTGGAATAATCCTGTGTCTTCGTTTCTTTTTTCAGTTTTGATTTTAAATATAGTATTTGATATTTTCTCTGCAATTTTGAATGGTCCAACCCTAAGTTCATCTAATTTTTTTCTATTTAATCTATGTCCGTTTTCGATATATACTAAATCACCTGTATTGAATTCCCTTTCCTTTCTGTTTTTGTCAAATAATTTCTTATTGTATTCATGTGATTTTATAGTGTTATCTAGAGCTAATTTTCTATCTTCTTTCCAAACCTCTGCATGTGTTAGTTTCCTTAGTTCTTCAGGTAGCATACTTGTGTTAGTACCATCTAGTAAATATTTAGGTGTAAAACCTGTAACTGAGTGTTCTGTTATGTTATATTTGTCAACACATTCTCTTGCTATTGTTGTCCAAGCTTTCTTTTCTTTAGATTCATTGATTCTACATCTTATTTTATTAATTATTGTTTGATTTAATCTTTCATTTATGCCATTTGAAAATGGTGCATTTAAGGCTGTATAAATGAGTCTGATATCTTGTTCTTTTAGGTAATTTTTGAATTCTTTAGAATTTAGTCCTGGATATTGGTCTGTTAATATTGTACCTATCTTGTTCATTTCTAATGTATTTTGGACTATTTTTATAAAATCACTTGCAGCTTGAGTTTTTGAAGTTAATATATGTGCGTATCTTGTATAGTGATCAACTAGAAGATGGAGGTATCTTTTCGTTGATCTTTGACCACCAAATCCACCGATCGTATCAATCGACACTATCTCATACGGCTTTGTTGCTGGTCCTAATTGAGACATTAATCCATATTTTGCTTGACCTCTAGATTTATTCTTTTTACAAATTTCGCAAGTTCTGCATATATTCTGAATGTTTTTTATTAATTTTTTTGAAGTGTAATAAGGACATATTCTGTTCATCATTTGCCTTATTCCGATGTGACACCAGTCTATATGTGTATCTCGTATTAATTTAATGCTTAATTTTTCTGATAAAACTATCTTCTTTTTGTTTTTAATATGTTTATAGATTATACCATTTTTATCTGTACTTTTTTTCTTAAGTTCTCCTAATGCTGTATTTTCATTTTGATCTTTAATTATTTCTTGTAGTTGGATCATGTTTACTATTTTTAATATTTCTTGGGTATTATCTTTTGACTCTAATACCGGATTTCTACTAAGACAGTCTGCTTCAATATTGAATTTCCCTGGTATATATGTAATTTTGAAGTCAAATTGAGACAAATAATATGTTAAGTCACCTAGTTCCTCGTCTGTTCTTGATTTTATATTAAGGTTTTCTAACGGTTTATGGTCTGAATAAACTTCAAATCTTCTTCCAATTAACCAGTATTCCCAATAATTTATCGCTTCCTTTATTGCTAAGCATTCCAAGTATATAGCTTTTTTTCTTTTTTGCGACTCATTTAATTTTTTTGAGAAATAGGCTACTGGCTTTTCTTTTCCATCTTGTTGGGTTTGTTTCAGTATTGCACCTATACCTTCTATTGAAGCATCTGTAGATATCTTAATAGGTAAATCTTTATCAAATATTTCTAGGACTGGTTGAGAGCACAATAATTTTTTTTTCTCTGTGAATGATTTTTCACAATCTTCAGACCAATTATATTTTACATCTTTTCTTAACAATCTATGTAGTGGATCTAGTATTGTTGAGATTTTTGGTATATATTTGTGATAGAAATTTATTTTACCTAGAAATTGTCTAACGTTCTTCTGCGTTTTTGGAGTCGGAAAATTGAGTATTGATACTAAATTGTCTTTAATTGGTCTTACTGTATTATTTTCTATTATATGTCGGAGATATTTAATTGATTTAGATGCGAACGTGCATTTTTTTAATTTTAATCTGAATCCTTCTTTTATTATGGCTTCTAAAACTTGTTTGATATGCATGATATGATCTTCAAAAGTCTCTGAAAATATTAATGTGTCATCTATATAATTTTCTGTAAAGTTCTTTAGATTATTTTTTCTTAGTATACTTGATAAAATTCTTTGGAAGATTGCTGGTGCTGTTTTTAAACCGAATGGTAGGCAAGTCCATTGATAGTGTCCTTCTTGGGTTATAAAGCCTGTTTTTTTTCTATCTTCTATCCTTAGTGGTATTGACCAAAATGCTGAATTGATGTCCAGTGATGTAAAATATTTACAATTTCTAGCTTTAATTATTAAATCATCAATTAGCGGAAAAGGTTGGGCCTGGGTTGTGACAATCTTGTTCAGATCTCTAAAATCGACACATAATCTGGTTTTTCCTTCACCTTTTTTTAATGCTAGGGTTACCGGTGCAGCAAATGGACTATACGATTCTTCAATTAAATTTTTTTCTAATAGTTTTGCCACTTGCTGTTCTATTTCTTTTCTGTCTTCGATTGTGCATCTATATGGTCTTTTACTACAAAATTTTTCCATCAAGAGATCTATTCTTGCTTCATAATCTTTTACAGTCCCTATATCATACTTGTCTTTGGCAAATATTGTTTTATATTCTTCTATCAATTGTTCTATTTTGAATTTTTTTTCATTATCTAAATGATCTAAATTTATTTTAAAATCTTTCTCTTTAATATGTTCATTAAAATTTATTTCTATTATATCTTTTCTTTGCGATTGTTTTTGGCTTATATTTAGATTTTCGTCTTGCCTTAATTTAAATTCCTTTATTATGTCTAGGCCTATCAAAAAATCATGAAAAGTCTCATTTTCTACAATAAATACATCTACTTCTTTTTCAATATTGAAAATTTTTAATTTTATTCTTGCTAATCCCTTTGTGAGTGCCACACCACTAATTGTTTTTAATTGTATTTTGTTCTTATCTATATTATTATTTTTTATAGTTTTTATTAATCTTTTATTAATTAATGAAACTTGAGATCCTGAGTCATAGATCCCTTCTATTTTTATCTTATCTTCCAATACAATGTTTAATTTAATTAGTGGTGTGTTTACTCGTTTTTTGATTCATTATATATTTCTACATCTAGGATAGAATTGTTATTTACTTTTTTTGGTGTAGTGTTCTTTTCTCTACTTTCTTCATGTTTTTGGAACCAGCATTTATCTTTTGGGTGGTATCTCACACCTTTACCTAAATCTCCACACGTTTTACAAGGTATCTTTACTTCATATTTCTTTTGAGAATCTAATGTAGGTTTTTTTTGAAAATTTCTTTTATTTACTAAACATTCAAGTTGTCTCAATTCATTAAATAAGTCTGTAGTTTCTTTTAATTTTTCCTTGTTTATTCTATTCAATATAAATTCTGGTAACCCTACTGCTATTAATGCTATAAGTGACTTTATATCCATATCTTTGTTAAAATCTATCAAAAGTTTCTCTTTCCTCAAAGCATAATCCGTTAACGAACCTTCTCGATATTTAAATGATAGTGCATAGGTTATATTATTCCATCCATTATCTGTGAAACATTTTAAGAATCTTGTTTTCCATTCAGACCAACCAGCATTTATTGTTAGTCTTATGAGTGTGGAAGAGTGCCAGTCTAAACTTGGTTTATCAAAAAATAGTTTCATTAGTTCAATTTTTTCCTCACTTTTATCTATTTGAAATCTAGAACACTCTTTTTCAAAGCTTTCTATCCACTGTTTAGCATTAGTATTTTTGCTTGAAAATGTTTCTATGAGAAGTTTTTCTGATATTTTTTTTAAGTCTTTCTCGTTATCTTTCTTCTGTGTTGTTTCTATCAGTTTCTCTAGTATTTCCTTTAGACTATGATCTTGTGTTTTGTTTGTACTTTCTTCATTTATTCCCTCTAAATATTGATCTTTAAATTGCAGATTTCCATCTTCATCTATGTATGTGCCCTCTAATTCTTTTGTCATTGTAATCCACACTCTTCTTATCTGATTTCTTCTGTTTAATGAATTAACTAACTTTGTGTACTTACTTGTCTTTTTCAACTCCACATGATCTTCCATATATTTGAATTCTTCTGGCAATGTATATCTTCTTCCATCTTCTGTACCAATTGAGGTGATGGCAATTGCATTTGCTTTACTGTCTTTTGGTGAAGTCACTACCGTAAATTCAAACTGCAGTTTTGACATCATAAACAAATTGTTGTTTTATAAGGGTTGCTAGGTCTTCTTATTATAACAATAAGTAATCTGTTTCTCTGTAAAACAAAAGGTTTATTTAATTGATAATTAGGTTACAAATATTACAAATAAAATCTAAATTCATACCTGTAAAACAAAAGAAACAACAATTACAGTTTATTGTTATAACTGTTTCACTTTACTTAATTGTTTACACTGAACACCTTAGAAGAACCTCCTGGTCATATGTCTCTAGCTCCACCTAGTGGCAGCCAACTGAAGCACGCGCGTGATAACAAAGCGCTGCTAATTTAATTGAAGAAAGCTTACTTTCTTTACATATATATATGTAAGTTTCGAATTCAGAAACTTAAAAGGAGGTGGAGGTTCTCAGGGTATAAATCGAACACTTGCAGATGCAGTTTAGAACTGTAATATTAAACATATGTACACATTAGCTAGCGCTACAAATATAACAATAAACCAATAAAACTTATAACTAACCTGAATCAATACAATTGTCGATACTTAGAGTTGACCATTGTCTTAACAAGCGTACCCATATCAGGAGGTTACAACTAAGCGTCCTTTGATAGTAGCGCTCTCTGTCGGGACATCTCGCATATGTGCCGAAGTTTGGCGGTTACGTTCAAACTTACATCCCCCCTTTTTGAGACAGAGGGTAATAAAGCCCTTTGGAATAAGGCACGAGCTTACTAGCATGAAATAAGTTTGACTCCTTTTTACGAAATCTACTATCTATTAAAAATATTACCTCTGAGATTTTCTGTTTTATTTTGAAAGGTCCTACTCTGATCGCATCTAATTTATCTCTATTCAATTTGTTACTGTTTTGTACATATACAAGGTCTCCAACTTCGTATTCAAACTTTTTAACATTTTTATCATAATACTTTTTATTTTGGTTATGTGTCTTTTCTGAGTTTTTATAAGCTATTTCCCTATTATTTTCTAAATTTGTAATTTTATTTTCATTTAGTTCATCAGGTACAAATGATGCATCTATTCCAGTTAATAAGTAATTGGGGGTAAACCCAGTAGAACTATGTATCGTGTTATTGTATTCCTCGATACACTTTTCTGCTACTATTGGCCACGATTTATCTCTATTTTCATGAATTTTGCACCTTATTCTGTTAACTAGTGTTTGATTTGTCCTTTCATTTAATCCATTAGAAAATGCACAATCTACTGCTGTAAAAATTAATGTTATCTTTTGTTTATTTACATATTGTTTAAATTGTGCTGAATTTATACCAGGATATTGATCTGTTAATAATGTTTTTATATTTCCAGCTTTTTCTACTTTCTTGATTAGATTAATAAAATCTTTTGCTATTTGTGTTTTCGAGGTGCTGATATATGCGTACCTTGTGAAATGATCTACTACCAAGTGTAGATATTTTATTGTACTTTTATTCCCTTTAAATCCTCCTATTGTATCTAAAGATATTATATCTAGTGGTTCTTTTGCTGGACCAAGTTGAGACAAGGGAGCCTTAAAGCAACCTATTCTTGACTTATTTTTGATACATGTTTCACAAGATCTGCAAATCAATCTTATATTTTTATACATATTTTTAAAATAAAATTTTTTTCCTATTGTTAAAATTAATTGTTTCATTCCTATATGACCTTGATCTTTATGTACACTTTCAATAAGTGAAATACCAAATTCTTCTGTTATCCATATTTTCTCACTCCTATTCAGTATTTTGTAAATTATATTATCTTTAATTATGCATTTGTCATCCAATTTTATTAGCTTTTGATTTTCTTTTAAATCTTCCAGTTTTAATAAATTTGATGTTTTAATCGCACAGTTATCATCTGCTTCTTCATTTGATTCTAAAACTGGATTTCTGGATAGACAATCTGCCTCCAGATTTTCTTTACCTGGATTATATACAATCTCAAAGTCAAATTGTGAGATATAGTTTAAAATTTGTAGTAGTTCTGGATCATTACTTTTCTTCACATTAAAATTTTCTAATGGTCTGTGGTCTGTAAATACCACATTTTTTTTTCCTATCAGATAATATTGCCAGTAAAGTATAGCTTCTTTAATAGCTAAACATTCTATAAATATTGCTTTTTTTGTTTTCTGAGCGTTTGTCAATTTTTTTGAAAAGAAAAATACTGACTTAAGAGATTTGTCTTCTTGTGGTTGTTTTAGAATTGCTCCAACTCCTTCAATACTTGCATCAGTGAATATGTATGTTGGAGCTTCTGGATCAAATATTGCTAGCGCAGGAGCTGAGCATAAGTATTTTTTTGTTGTCTCGAAACAATCTTTACATTGTTTTGACCAGTGAAAATCTACATTTTTTCTTAATAAATTTCTTAAGGGATCTAGCAAAATAGTATGTTTTGGTATATACTCCAAATAGAAGTTTATTTTTTCTAAAAATTGTCTAATCTGTTTCTTTGTTTGAGGTACAGGAAACTTTTTAATTGCTGTGAGATTGTCATTCATTGGTTTTATATAATCATTTCCTATTTCATGACCCAGATAAGTTATCTTGTTTTGTGCAAACTGACACTTTGATTCATTTAATTTAAATCCTTGTTCCTGTAGTGCTTTTAACACTAATTCTACATGTTTTACATGGTCCTCATAATTCTTCGAATGAATCAATACATCATCTATGTAGTTTACAGCAAACTTATCTAGATTATTTCTTCTTATCACACTTGACAAGACTCTTTGAAATATAGCCGGAGCAGACTTCAAACCATATGGCAAGCAATTCCATTGCCAATGACCATGATGGGTTACGAAAGCCAATTTATATTTATCCTTTTCACGCACTGGTATCGACCAAAACGCCGAATTTACATCCAATTTTGAAAAAAATTTACAGTTTCTGGCGCGTACTGTCAGATCATCAATTCTAGGAAACGGTTGACTTTCTGGCACAATTATTTTATTTAGTTCCTTAAAGTCAATACAAAAGCGTGATCTTTTTCCTTCTTCATTCTTAAATACCATCGTGACAGGAGCTGCATAGGGACTGCTTGATTCTTCAATTAAACCAGCTTTTAATAATTCATCCACTTGCATTTCAATTTCAATTTTGTCTTGAAATGAGCACCTGTATGGTTTCTTTGAAATATATCTATTTTGTATTAATTTTACTGTTGCTTCATAACCTTTTATTTTTCCTATGTCGAATTTTGACTTAGCAAAAATGTCCTTATTTTTTTGTATAGTATTTTCTATCTTGTTTATATCTGATATTTCAGTCTTATTAATTTGCCGATCTTTTTGTTTTGTTATCTCTTTTTGAGTTATTATTAAGTTTTCATCTTGACATAGTTTGAATTTTTTTATTAAATCTAATCCTAATAGAAAATCATCTTTAAAATTAATACTTTTCACAATAAAAAACTGAAAATTTTCTTCAATATTACCGATTTTAATTCTTAATACAACCGTACCCTCTGTTTTTGCTACTCCTGTTACCCCTTTTATATTATCTCTCCCACCTATTATTTTTTTAATATCTTTATTATTATTTAAAAATTCATAATTTATCAAAGAAATATTAGATCCAGAGTCATAAAGACCAATAGCTGGATTTCGATTAGCGAGAAATTTTATTTTAATAAGTGGGAGGACTACTCGTTTTTTGCCCCTTCAGAGCTTGCTATCATATCTTGAACTTCTCCATTATTTGTAACCTTAATATTCTCATTTTTTATTTTTTTCAATTGTTTATCTTTTAAACGACACAAACTCTCTAAATGAAATCTATTTTGAAAACCTAATTTTTCACATATTGTACATGGTTTTTTCTCGCTTGAACATTTTTGTGTTTCTTTCTCTTTTTTTCTTTCATTTAACTTACCAAATTGTTTTAATTTTGCCATTAAATTTTCCATACTTACAATTGACTTTCTTTCTAATTTATTTTGTATAAAATTTGGTAAGTTAATTACAATCAGATTAATTTGAGTATTAGTGAGTATTTGAGTATATTTCTAACAATAAACTTCTTTTCTTTAACGCATATTCTAACAGGGAACCATTTAAATATTTAAAATTATATGCATATGTTATATCGGTCCAGGACTGTGCAGAGAAGGTCTCAATAAAGGAATTATTCCAAGCTTCCCAATTAAACATTGAGTTCTGTTTCCAGAATATATTATACCAATCTAATGCAGACTTTTCTAAGAATAATCTTAGAGCTTCTGCATATTTGTCTTGAGTAATCCCCACTCTAGCACACTCCTGAACGAATAAATTTAGCCATACATTAGCATTTAAATTTTCACCATTAAATTTTTCTATAACCATATCTTTAACCCGAGAACACATATGTTTTTCTAAGGTACCTGTTATAGCATTGTTTATGTTAGGTATAACCTCTTCTAAATATTCATCATAAAATGTAACATTACCTTCTACATCCAAATAAATGTTGCTGAGCTCTACAGTCATTGTTATCACTATTTTTCGAAATTTGTTTCGAATTCTCAAACTCTTCACCACATTCTTCACTACTGCAGTATCGAAGAGTTGTTTGTGCTGAGTGCTAGACTGTTTATCTTTTGGAAATACAAAAATTTCCGATTGGCCAACCAGCTGAATCGTCATAACTTTCACGACCGTGGTTCTGGAATCTTCACCAGCTTCTGAGATGAAATGAAATTTCGCCTTTGTCTCCATTGTATTGATTTGTAAGTTTCGAATTCAGAAACTTAAAAGGAGGTGGAGGTTCTCAGGGTATAAATCGAACACTTGCAGATGCAGTTTAGAACTGTAATATTAAACATATGTACACATTAGCTAGCGCTACAAATATAACAATAAACCAATAAAACTTATAACTAACCTGAATCAATACAATTGTCGATACTTAGAGTTGACCATTGTCTTAACAAGCGTACCCATATCAGGAGGTTACAACTAAGCGTCCTTTGATAGTAGCGCTCTCTGTCGGGACATCTCGCATATGTGCCGAAGTTTGGCGGTTACGTTCAAACTTACATATATATCCTGATGTTTTTCATTATTTACTATTGTTTGTTTAAAAATCATATTTTTCTTTTCAACTAAAGATTGTAGTATACTTTTTTCTATTTTTATAACAATTCATATATGTATATTTTCATTGGAATGTTTGAGATTATGGCCAACTAGTGTTTGTGTAGCTATATAAGGTTCAAGAGCATGTAGAAAGAGAAATTTGCTGGTTGGCTGCTCTTAATATACCTGCAAAATTAAGATTCCTGAACTGATCTCATGCATAAACTTGTTAACTACAACAAAATCCCAACTTGGTATATTGCCTGTAAAACTTATTGTCTTCCAATCTCCTTGTGTGGGCATAGAAAATTGGGAACCTGTCAATGATATTCAGCTATATATAAAAGAATAGAAAAAAAAATGCATCAGGAGTAATATGGGAGGAATAATATTGTTGTAACTCTGTAATTAATGGAAATAGTCCCAAGACTTCATAAGCATTTATTCAAAATATACATTATCATGGTAACCAGTCTTAGCTTTAATTTTTACTTTCTTGTTAATAAGGATTCAAAGGACATTTATAAAAAGTTCATAAATAATAATAGTTTATTTGTAATGTTTTTATCAATATGATTTCATGGTTCTAAATGGTTAAGTGCATAATTTTGCCTATTTCAACTGTTTTATTAACATAATTAGCTAAAGGAATTCGTATATAATTTAAACAATAGTTACCTAAGACAAAGAGTGATTTATAATAACAGTTGTTGAGAGTTGGATGGTCTTCAATCTTGGTTTCTTTCTTTCATGCAAGCTTCCACTCTCACTTGCCTCTCAAACATCCTGGCCTGTCTCTTTTGAATCTCTTACAGTATCTGAAGAACTCAATACTTACGAGGTGTGATCAAAAAGTAACGAGAATTTTTGTTTATCTTAAAATTGTTCTATTTATTCATCAACAGCAATTTTGTCCCCTTCAAAGTAATCCCCCTCAGATATAATACACTTGTGCCAGTGCTTTTTCGAATCTTCAAAGCACTTTTCGATAGCACTCAAACTCTCTTTTCAATATAGCTCTTAGCTCCTTCAGGGATTCTTCTTTTACCTCATCAATGGTGTTGTCGTCCTTTCAAAGTTTTTTTCAACTTTGGGAACAAAAAGAAGTCGCAGGGAGCCATGGAGGTAGCACAACAGTGTTGTTTTTTGCTTAAAAATTACGAACAATCAGCGAGAGCGTTACTGTGATGCAATTTCCACGAAATGTTTTGGCACAATTCTGGTCGTTTTTTTCGGAACACTTCACGTAAACGGCGCATTACTTCCAAGTAATATACTTTATTGACCGTACGACCTTCTGGATGGAAATCAAACAAAACAAGTGAGCAGAACCTTCACTTTTGATCGAACTTCTTTGTCTTGGCTTTTCAGGCCACTTCCATTGCGAAGATTGCACCTTGGTTTCTTTGTCATACCCATGTTTTTTCACCTGTTATGATGCATTTAACAAACTTTGTATTGTTGGTTACTTCATTCAGCAATTCTTTGGTGATATCCATGCGATGTTTTTTTTTTTTTTTAGTCGAAATTTAAAAATTTAGGAACGAACTTTGCTCCCACACGTTTCATGCCCAAAACTTCAGAAAAATCGCTTGGCATTATCCAAATGATGTATTAACTTCATCAGCAACCTCTCTAATAGTAATTCTGTGATCCTCCAGAATCATTTTCTTAACTTCTTCGATCTTGTTGTCATTTTTTTCAAAACTAAAAATCGCCGAGAACACCAAAACTCGTATAACCTTAGCGACTGCTAATAAAAAAAGAAATATTGGAAACAGTTGCAAATTTAAACATATTTCAGTGACATGTGTACCAACATAATTTACCTTTCGTTTTACTGATGTAAATATACTTCACATTAAAAGTTAATCAACATTTGCAGGTTTCAAGGATTCTTAGCATATCAGCAGCAGCATCCATCTTCCCACTCATGACAGTTATTGCTTCTGCAGCCCATTGGCTGTTAATGACCTTCTGGCTCACTATTTTTGAGAACACTCAGTTTTCAATAGCTGGATCCACGATTAGAGCAAGGCTGTCAGAGGTATAATTTCATTAGCATTATTATTTAAAGCATCATGTAATAGCAATTTCATTTAGTTTTTATAGAACTTAATACCTATATAATGAAATATCTAATTATCATTTCTATTATATCAGTTGATGACTCCCAATAGGATAGCCCACCCACATATCAGCCCTGAATGGGGAGTACATAAGGCCGTAAAGACTTCAACAAACTATGATATGTATGTAGGTTAAACTGTCCTGAGTACACTCAACTGTTTGTAGCAGTAATGTTTAAGTAAGAAGTAAGTAATTTTGAGGTCAGAAGGAGAAATATAAGAGAAAAAGAAGTCTGGGTGGAAATTACGGGTGGACTGAATGGACAGAGTTTGCAATGAAGCCATTGGGATGGGCATAAAGTGAAAATTAAAATTGTCAGGAGAAATGTCATAAGCAGGAGAGGTGCTTGGTTTTATGAGAGAAAATTTCCAGAGGATCCCATTTGAACGGAGTAGTTTGTTGCAGAAGATAATGACTAATGAAAGAATTTCTATTGGGCAAGGTGCATTTTAGACTGAGTAAAGTTGTGGAGGGTTATGAAGAGGAATTCCTCTTCAGAGTGTCTGGTGCGGATAAACCTCTTTGCTGCATTCCGATGCCTCGCCTCATTAAGTCTTTAATTTCCTGAGTCAACCAAGGAGCTGGAGGATGTTGGGCTCGTAAAGTCTTAAGAAGTTAAGGATGGTGAGAAAATCAACCATATGATCGATATAGGTGAAGGAATGTAAAAGGTCCCATTGAGTTTTCTCCAGAACAGATTGGATGGTCTCGAATGTCAGGGAAATGAGGTGATGGTAGGTGATATTCCTAGGGGAGGGAAGAGTGAAATTCAGATTGTATGACAAGAAATAAGATTGTGAGCCGAAAGGAAAGGTACTGGAATCTGGAAAGCGGAAATTAGATTAACAGGGTAGTCCATGATAGAAACATATAACCAGGAATCTGAGATATTTGTATAATGGTTAGCAGAATATGGGACTACAAAGAGATTCAAAGAAGTATTAAGGTTGACAAGGAAGTGTTTGTCTGAAGAATTGCTAAGGAAATTGGTATTTATATTACCTGATAAAATGATATGATTAAATAAATAAACAAGGCTGAGGAGGGTTGATTCAAATATAGGATCGAATAAAGCATGAGGAGAACAAATATGACAGCGTAGAAGATCCTTTTGGAGTGGTAGGAAACTTCAGTGAAGAGGAATTCTATGTGATGGCTCAGGAAGGGAGGAGAGAATTTGAGGATTCGGGATCTGAGGCTATCGTGGACATAGAGGCAGACACCACGACCAATCCTTTATGACTGATCATGGTGGATAAGGGAATAGTTAGGGAGTGAAACAGCCAACCAGTAGAGATGTCGGTTCCCTGGAGACATGACCTCGCATAAGTAAATGCTAGTTTCAATGTTCCAATTTAGATGTTGGGTGAAGAAGTCCCGTCTTGTTTTACGAACATAAATCATCTCGTCCTAGCTAATTGACAGAAGAAATGAGCAACAATGGTGAGGAGGAGGTAGGGGTCTCTCCTCGTTGCCTAAAGTCTATGTCATCCAGCTTATCAGCACTCTGTTGATAACTGAGCAATGCTCTGTAATCCTCGAATGGACCAGGCTATTACTTAATAAAAAAGTATTATTAATTATCAAAGTAATTTACCTTTTAGGTGAAAAATAACAATCCTGGAGTATAAAGTAAGTCCCAGGGGTAGAAATGAAGAAAAAAAACAATCAAAATTAATGAATAGAAAAAATTAACAAGAGAAACGTTTTATGTGGGTTAGAGCTAGACATTTTATGTATCTAATATTAAATATTGAACATGTATTATTTTTTTCTATATGACCACCAGAAACTGTTAGTTTGATAAGGTTAATGGTGTCTGAGGTACAATGTATTTGGCATGTTCAAGACAAATATTTTTGTTAGGTAAGTTGCACAGGGTTGTCCATATTGTCTGTTGTAGTAGTTAGGCCAACGTGAAATATTCCCTACCATTGCCTTTTTATGACATGCTAGAAGACGTCACTGCTGTGTCTATTGCTAGTGCTATTTCTTTCACCACTGAAAGCAGTAGTGTTGCTATAAATATCCATAACTTCTTCAATGGATACTCCACCTTGAATGTATCATGTGAATTAATTTCTCATATATTTATAAATTAAATGTTCTGAGTCATTGGTTACATACTTTCTTACCAATTTTATATTGTGTGTGTTGATTACATGTCAGAGTTTGGGTGGCACTACTACTTTTTCTTTGACCTCAGCTATCTTCATATAATATGTTGTTATTTAGTTTGGGTTCCTGATTTTTTTCTTCTTAGAGAGATTTTCTCTGGAAACTGACATGTTGGTTGTTGTGTACATAATACTGCTTAGAAACAAACTGATTGAGGCAACCCAGAAGTTATCTTAATATGAGAGAAAATGGAAAATAAACTGTAACCTCTTCTACCACAGCAAAAACAACACCCCCTAGCATGTTTCAGGCTCCCTGACTCGGCCCCATTATCATCTGTCTTGGTGTCCATGCGGGCGCCCCAAGGGCATGTTCATGTGCAAGGGGAGTAGTAAGTGTCAATTTTTGATGTGTTATAGTTCCATTAAAATTTGGGACAGTTTTTTCTTTGGCTATTAATTATTAATAGTAGTGGGATCTATATCACTTATTAATCTTCTGGTCGTTATTAAACAAATGTATCCATTTTAAATTTTTAATGTTTCTATATCCCCACTACCCAGTGGAGTCTTGAGTCTATAGATGGGATATTTTAGCAGCTGTTAGGTGAATTCATTCTGATTATACTGACCCATTCCAAACTGTACAGAGTTGTTCTGAGTTCACTTTGTATGGTGGTGTCATTTCCTTGGAGAATTATTTTATTTGCGCAATAAAATCTATTTGGTGGATGCTTGTTTTAAAAGTCAAGTAACTCCATAATAGCTTTTTGTTTTCTCAAATTTATTACAATATAATGGCTCTTGTGCTGATAACATATCCTCTTCAATGTTTTTTCATTGAGAGCATGAGTTTTCTGTCAGAGCTTGTTGCGGTTTCTGATATCAGTGCAGCATTGGCATAGAATATTAACATCATTTCAATTTTATTATCTATACTAATGTCAATCTATCCTTCCTCCCATATAAAATTGTCCAGATCATTTAAGAAAGTCATTAAGAGGTGATCTCTTTAAATGATACCTGGAGTTATCGCTATTGGGTTCCTGAGAGTCAAATCTTGGATAACACTTAACTCATTTGGTTGACATTTGATATAATCTTTAGAATTCATGACTTAATCCGGAGCTGTACATTTCTTTAAAGAGGTTATGGTTAACAATATCAAAAGCGTGAATGGTAATAAATTATGGGGTATGTCATATTTTAATAATTGTGCTTGCATGTACTTTTAAATATGAACTTATGTTTTTCATACATCTTTTTATTTTTTTAGGTCATATTCTGTGCAATCCTTGGTCTAGTTTACATCTTTACATACCTCACGCCTGCAGAAGGGAACACAAGACATAGGTACCTTAACTGTAATCAAACTTTTGATTTTAGCCCAGTCAAATTTCAATGAGTTAAAGGAAAGTCAATTTTAGTTCAAGTTATTTATTCTTCAAGATAACAAATTTTCAGGTTATTGAGTTCCCTGAAAAATAATTTAAAGTTTCTATCTTGCTGCAATACTATAAAGAAATCACCGCCTCAATGGGATGGGATAACTGCAGGGTTTCTCTAGAGTGTTACAGACTCATTACCAGTCCTAAAAATGTTATTCAACAGAATTTTATTAACTAGAGACATCCCTTTTTCTACACAATGATCTAAGTATATCATGCTTCTTAAAAAAGTATAAAAATCAAAAATCAACTATATAATCAAATAAATATGATCAGCCACTCGCCATCACCAAAGACCTCTAGTATAAGCTGAAAACAACTCTTAATTAAAATCTTTGTAATAAAACGGTTAACCAAACAGGTTTTCGTAAATGATTTTCTATACCTTAACAAACTGTATCAAATAATAGAAAAAATAAATGGATCAGATAGATACCTATTTTAGATTCATTAACTTTAACAAAAAAAAAAAGCCCTCGAGGAAGACTTAGTGAAACCTACTTAGGGTATATTGCTGACCTAGGACCGCAAAGGGGGAAAAGCATCCACAATATGAAAGTGGTAGCAAGGGACAGAGATGACTGGCTATGTTGGAACTAGATAGAAAGGCACAAAGGGAAGTGGAAAAGAAGAACTTGAACAAAGCTTTTACTGTATGAACCATCAATTTTCATTTAACCCTTTCAAACGATGTGCTATCGAGCTTTTTCTTGCTTGAGCAATATGTATATCTCAGTACATATATATGTTTAATTATATTTATTGATCAGGATTGACAAATCAAACAAACTATGTTATTTTGCTCTGTAAACAAAGATTTAATTTCATTAGTTATAAGTTCTATTTATACTAATTTACGCTATTTGCCTAAAACCTACCTGTAAACAAAGAAACAACATTTAAACTTTATTCCTTAATATGTCCCTTTTAACAATTTTTATTATTTAACTTTCAATCAACTTGCATGTCACACATGATTACATTCACTCAATATATGTTTTTCTTATCCTTAGTTTTTTCCCTGATGTGTGAAGCAGCCATTACTTTTTTCTCCTTTGCAGAGCATGGCAAAATTAACAAAATACATTTTCTTTACATTACCCCCCCTCTTTGGGGAACAAATTTTTTGTTAAATTTAGTCTTCTTGTTTTATAAGTTTAATTATTTTTCTTAGATTATTTTTATTTAATTACACTTTCTTTACATATATATAAATATATGTGTGAATATATATTAATGGGATTTTGGGATACAAAGATTAAGAATAAGTGTCAGCTCAATTTTCAGTGTATGATTACAATACCTACCTACCATCAGGTTAAAATTCAGTGCATGCTGCAGTTTATTTACCAGGAATTGTTTACCTGAAAACACTTATCAATAAACAACAGCTGTTGCTGTTGGACCATCACTAAGCTGTTCAAGGATGAAAGTAGATGTGGTTTTAGACAAGCCAAAGGGTGTTGAAGGACTAAACAGAGTCAGATTCACTCTTGGCCAGAGACCTATACCTGTAAGGCTAGGGACCCATTGTACGAGGGTGGTCTGGATGTGAGTGTTTTTATGAAAATGGACAAAATCGAATATCAAGCTGTCATTAAATATTTGTTTTTGAAAGGCAATACGCCTACTCAAATCAAAGATGAGTTGGATTCTGTGTATGGGGGCTCCGCACCATCATTTACCACAGTGAAATTTTGGGCAGCTGAATTTAAACGTGGTCGTAAGAGCTTGGGAGACGATGAACGTTCGGGACGTCCAAAAACTGCAACTACTGACGAAAACATCGCCAAAGTTCACCAAATTGTGCTAGATGACCGCCAAATTAAAGTGAGAGAGATAGCAGAGGTTATGAACATGTTTGTCACATATTAAATCAACATTTAGAGATGAGAAAGCTGTCCGCACGTTGGGTGCCGTGTTTGCTCACGTTAGACCAAAAACGTGTTCGAATGAACATTTCCAACGCTCTGTTGGCGCAGTTTTGGCGCCGATTAATTACTGTGGATGAAACTTGGATACACCATTATACGCCCGAAACAAAAATACAGTCCAAACAGTGGACTGCAAAAGGGGAACCGGCTCCAAAAAAAGCAAAACTGTTTTTTCGGCTGGGAAAGTGATGGCAACTGTTTTTGGGGATAGTCATGGAGTTATTTTAATCGATTATCTTCAAAAAGAAAAAACCATTACAGGAGCATACTACGCATCATTACTTGACAAGCTGAATGCAGAACTTGCGGAAAAACGGCCAAATTTGCAGAAAAAAAAAATCCTGTTTCACCAAGACAACACATCGTCTCACACCTCAGCGGTTGCCATGGCGAAAATCCATAAATTACGGTTCAAACTGCTTGACCATCCGCCTTACTCACCAGATCTAGCCCCAAGCGATTCTTTTTGTTCCCTCATCTAAAAATTGCGATCGGATGACAGAGATTTTCGTCAAATGAAGAGGCAATCACCTTCGTGAACGATTATTTTGCAGAGAAAAACGCCGAGTACTATTTGGACGGGTTACAGAGATAGGAGCATCGCTGGGAGAAGTGTAGAGTTACAAGGAGACTGTTGAAAAATAAAAAAAAAATTCTGAAAAAATGTCTTGTATCTTTGTTAGGTCGGAAACTTTTCAGACCACCCTCGTAGATGGACATCTTTCCTGGCTGTGAGAGCTCTATTCCATTTTCTAATATTTGTTAGTAGTATAGTAGTATTACTCTTCCTGGAGGATGCATACCTTCTAGAGAGGTTTTATAGATCTTCCTTACTGTTCTCCAGTGTTCCATCCTGAGAATGTGGCCTAATGATTTCAGTCTCCATAAAAGAGGAAATATCAAGATCATCATATTTTGCATATACCACTACTTTATTCCTTTGTCACTATTGTCCAATATCATTTATTGGGGGCAGAATATGTCCTCTTTAATAAGTACGTCTTTTAAATTTCTCCAACAAACAGTTGTTGTCCCAGGCATTGGAAAACCACGCCAACTAACTAATACAAACCAATTGTTGAAGTATAGCTCCCTGCTTCCTTTGCTATAATGATTAAGGACGGAATAAATTATTAAGGAGTCGATTTGAGCTGTCTTCTCTTTTGTGATGAGGGTATTTTAATCATCTTCCATCATCACCACATGAAGTTATATCTGAGGTGGCTTGCTGTGTAAACCTTTCTTGGACCTTCTTCTCTTTTTGTATTCTTATTGGCTCTATGCTCAGTTGATGGAGTACCTGACAAAATAGTTTGGGTAATTATTAATATTAAGTTGATGCCAAGTCTTGGGCTTCTGCATCAGCCTCCACCAATTGTTTCAATACTGTGCAGCTGCCATCCAGTTCCTCACACTCATCGTGGATCTGGTTGGTATCACCAGCCACGCCATCATTCCATCGATACCGAAGTCTTCCTCTGTGTGAAGTACTTGAACCGTGAAGTACCTCTATCATTATTTTCCTTGGCAGATCATTTTCAGCTATCCGAGCAATGTGCCCCACTTCAATTTACTGAGCCTCATAGACAGGGTACTTAAGATTGTAATAAAATAATAACAAAAGATATAGATTAAGACAAGATGTTTTAATGAAAAATTACATATAAGGTAGATAAGAAGTAAGATGGTGCAAAGCACGCACATGCGTACTGAACATGACTATTGCCTCACTTATTTAAATTATATATAGCAATATTTGACCGTATCCCTCATGTTGCTCCTTTTTACAGAGATTGCATTGAGTACTCCTACTTCTTTTAATGCCTTGTCTCATCAGGTGATTGTCATTAGCTGAAGCATGTTTAACTTCCTTTTTTATTTGTGCATTCAGGCTTTTATTCTTCATCACTTATCTGTCTTAATAGCTTTGATGACCCAATCACAAGCTCTCTGCAATCTCCCACTTTACCTGAGGGTTGGGGAGTGGTATTGTAGGATTCCTAGCTTGTACTCAGGATCTCGGATCAGTAGAGGAGAGTAAGTGTGACTTATTTAGTTGAATTATTTTTGTTCATGGTGCAGGGGTAGAGGGGTTTGTTTTTATTATTGCTTTATTATGTAGTGTAGTTAAAAAGTCAGAATATCACTTCTTTCCACACCCTACCGATCAAGCCATTAGTTAGTAAGATTTAAAAAAATATGAGTTAGTTTTAATTTAATTGTGTAATCTCTTTTATTGCATATCCTTAAATATTTATTGAATTTCAAGGATTGTACATAATATATATTTTCAAAATATCAGGCTGAATTGTTTTATCATTTCAGGTACCTGGTCTATTACCCAATATGTTTCATAGAGAATGTGATCGCAATAACTGTCTGGTCACTGTGCTCTGATGACACTACCAAGAGCTCATGGTATTATATACCTCTCATTTGTTCATCAGTCGTCCCTTTCACTATTGGAATTGGGTTCATGGTCCTCTTTTATAGGTAAGATTTTAATTAATAAATTTTAGTTCATAACATAATCTTCTTTTGTTTTCCATTTTCTTTTAAATTGATAATTTATAATCAGCATAAATAATTAAGTAAATGAATATTGTAATCCAATTCTAGATAGATGTAGTATGGATGTTAGCATAGAGCATGTGTGATGTGAATGAACAGATCTTTAACGCTTTCAAGACAGCTGGGGTGTGACCTCAAAAAGCCACCTGGTTGTCCCAGTTTTTTTTTTTTTTTTTTTTTTTTTTATCTCTGTAGCCTGGTTATTTATTTTTTGTACCATCAGCAAGCCATTTACACCATCCTTCTTAAGCTAGAATAGAATAGAAAAAAATATTTATTCTGAGAATACGTTTCCTATGAATAGTAATAGAGTAGATAAATAAATCACAATTGTGGTAATTCAAAAGAAATCATTCACCACATAAGAAAAAAATAAAAATTAGTGTTTTTTCAATCTAAAAAAAAATGTACAAACATTCCAGTAAACGAATATGTGCATAAATTGTTATACATGAAATTTATTATACAAAATTAATTTTTTTTGAATCCAAGCTAGTGTGATGCATCAATATTAAGGGTTTAATTCCAGTTGTGACACATGATTAATCAGGATGTCGAAACCTTTAATTTGATACGCTACTTAATATTACAGAAATGTATTGATATTTTTAATTCGAACTAATTTATTAATAACACCAGCCTACAAGAAAAAAAAATTTTTTTGTGCCTAGAATTTTAGGACTGGTTTTAACTATGTTTGAGGTGCTGAATCAAAATATGAAATCAGTTTTTCTCTATCTGCTCTACTTTTTAGATCTGAGTTTTTTTTTTTAATGTGTACCCACCAGATAGAGTAAGCATCCAATAACTGACGTGACCTTCAACGCTTCAACTAGAGTTGAGGTTAGTTTCTGAGTTCTTGCCTTGGAGATAGATCACGGTTGGCCTTGCATGATATTTGTGTTTAGGAGAGAGTTGTTTATATTTAATCCAAAACGTAGTGTTATTGAATAGAAATAAAATGAGTTCAAGTAGAAGAATTTGTGTAAATCATCCTGGTGTATTTTGCTACATATGTGGAGAATACACGTCATTTGAGCTGGATATCTATTTTCTCTGACTATCATCTCAAAAAAGTCGTCACATAAAACTTGTTTTAAAACACACAGAGATATTGCATTTGTTGCCAGTCTTCGTAAAACTAAAGGATTGATACTGGAGGTTTCCAATAATTTATTTTTCTCTCCAATTCCATTCATCCTCTGCTACATCAGAATCATCACTGCTTGATATAGGTCTTGCACATTTACGAACATTTTGTTAAGCAAAGCTAGTCATTTGTTTTTGAATCATCACTTGAATAATTAACAGTATGAACATTTTGATGACAGTTTTCAATCCCATTATCATTACTAAAATAGCCCATTAGACTTTCATACTACTATACATTCAACTTGACTTGTTACAAGGATTATTTCTAATTTTTACTAAATTCAAATATATAATACGGCATTCGTTTTGCGAGATTAATGCTTTCCAAATGCTTGTTTCTTATTTATTGGTTTTCCGATGCGATTTTGTTATCGGTACTGTTGCTACCACCTCCCATAGCATCTTGAACATTCTAAAAAAACCAGAATCTACGCACAAGTGAAATAATCTAATAATATACTCCACGGCGTCTGCAGGAGACAGTTCTTGATTGACGTCTTTGAGATGTCAAAGTCTACATTGGCACATGAAATGAATCATGTCTCCCAGACGTCATTGTATGTCAAAGGGCTAATGTTGGCAAGGGACATAAGTTGCTATGCTGCTTATAGAAGGATAATTTTGTAAACAAATTTCTTCTTTATTATTTAAGTTGCCTATCTAGGTTGGTACCAAAGAAAGGTTGTATCTAAAAACAATATCTCATTATTTTCCTTAGGTACATAAACTAGAGTGATCCTCACTGAAATTGAAATGAATGAATAATATAACACCATAGCTTTGGTCTTGGAGAAGATAATATAGAATATTTGATAACCCACAAATAAGACAACTCATTAAGGATCCTGGCTTCATAAATTGGATGAATGAGGCTAAATGAAAAGCCTGGACTTCATTTGTTGCAATTGTCGAAAATTTTCCAGGCAAATGCAAAGCTGAAAATTATGTTGAACTGGTAAACAAAATGCTTAACAGTTTAGATCCCTACACACATGATGGCAGATTATTGCTGGAGTTTAAAAAGGGACTGTTCCAAAATGCATTCAAGAATTTCATGGAAAAGAAGCTCCCGAAGTGTATATTTCACTAAAATGTTATATCTTAGAATTTGAGCTCCTAGGCAAAAACAAATGCCATATTTGAATTCAGGGCTTGAAATACATATGAAATTAGCTCCAAATACTCCGGCACCAAAACACCTGTTGACCTGTGTAATCAATCCTCCATTATTTTTCATATGGTTATTTTTATTTTTATCTCTATGGCATCAAATGAAACTTTCAAGTAAAACATTATTATCCTTCTAGAAGAAACTGTGATTTAAAAAAAAATTGTGAATACATTTATGAATGTGGTTTTAATGACTTGATGTCTAATAGTACCAATGTACATGACAACTTCAGGTCCAATGGTAGGGTGATAGACACATTTTTAAACAGCTTTTGATCATAAAGTCTCCTGTTATAATATTTACATTGTACTTAAGGGTTTCTCTTACCCTCTTAAACCTATCGTTTTCTTCCTCCACGAATTCAGTTGTAAGATGGCAATTAATTATGCTGTAACTGCAGACTTTTCCTTAGATCCATAAGTGGCAGAGTCTGGTGTTAACAGGTGTGTTATTCATTACCAATTGAGGAGCTCTTACTTTCGCAATGAACCCTGGGCCAAAAAAATGCAGGCTATGATGGCAGCTGTAATAAATCATGTAACAAATCACATTTACCTATTTCTATCCACCAGACTTCCCGGATATCTGCTACGTCAATCTAGTATTGGTCTAGTTCTGTATGGAACACCTGTAGGGCTCTTAGTCTCCAAAACAATAAAACATTCCAGTAAGCACCTCTTAGATCTGGGTGTTGATTCCATGTTCAGTTCCATTTAGATAATCTGGCTGAACTTCGTGGAGTTTTCATTATGGTCATGGATTTAAGAGGAGTTAGTTACTAACCCACTACCCCAAATCAGAGGAAAGGGTTGCCTCCTTAGAACCTCCTGGAGTAGGATATGTAAAAGATGCAATATAGGTTAAAAAGGATATGGGTACGGGACATGAATCCTTTTGGTTAATAGTAAAAGGGAGAAATTAAGAGCTTGTGTAGAAAGGGTTGCTAGGTCCCTGAAGTTCAAATTAGGTCTGCAAATATATGTGTATTTTTACTATATTATATGAATTGTTTAGTTTCTCCTAAAGATGCATCATTGTTTCGCCATCTCTTTTATTTTCTCCCGCAATGTTCCAATACATCTCACCGATGTTGAGTGTAGAGATATCTTGGGTCAAGGCAATAATTTACCCATTGCATAAAAAATAGCCTTAAAAACAAAAACCAACATAAGTTCTAAAATGTTTATAAAATACTTAGAACTCCATTTTGCTTTCTTACATTTTATTTTTATTTTCATTATTTTTAATGGCATTTTGTTAGAAGAACCTCAGTCACATTATGAAATTGAGTTACCAATTGTTTTCTTGTCTTAAAAATCGAATACACCTTTTTAAAAAAATAAGTAAAAACGCTACTTGATTCAGGAGGTTTCATGTAAGAAGGATGTAGGACCGGTGCCTTTTTACATGAAACAGTGTTTGGTATGGTGCGATTGGAAACTTTGGTCACCTCATCCAGCTGATCGCCTTAACTGATAACAGACTGTGTATTTTCATACCCCTGCTCTCCTCTCATAATCCAATTCTTCTGCTGTACTGTAACCGTTTACATGTAGTTTTAAAGATTGTTATTTCTGTATTTCTATTACCAATAAAGTTTTTTTTTGAGCTTATGAACGCTGAGGTATTTATCTGGCGAATGTGGACTTTGCCATGATTGGTGAACTAAGTGCGACAAAATTCTCAACCGTGTAGTCAGGAAGACCCGAAGAAATACTAACAGGATCCAGAATTCTCTTCAGGATAGCACCCAAAGGACTCTCA
This sequence comes from Acanthosoma haemorrhoidale, assembly GCA_930367205.1. Taxonomy (NCBI): domain Eukaryota; kingdom Metazoa; phylum Arthropoda; class Insecta; order Hemiptera; family Acanthosomatidae; genus Acanthosoma; species Acanthosoma haemorrhoidale. The sequence goes on from OV884009.1 coordinate 118,055,433, forward strand.
GGAACGAAGCGAGGAAATACTAACAGCTTCTTACTCATACTGGTTTCTCAACACTTTAGGGAAGGAAAAATCTTTGATATTTTGCAATGCTCATAGTGGATAAATAGAGTTGAGGTAATAGTTTACTTTTGTTTACCTTTATTTCATTTTATTACTATATTTTTGTGTTTTTTTTTATTTATGTAATTATCTAATCTGATGTCTTACGAGCATACAGATAGTATAGATTTAGAAATTCGATAGATTTAGAAAGCGATATTCACAAATTTTAGTAATTTATTATTTAACAAACAGAAACAACAAACAAGCACGTCATATAATGTACAGCAAGACTAAAGAATATTACAGACATCTCTCATGCTATGATGGCAATCCTAAGGGTTAATCTTCTCTGTAACTATAGACTTCATTAACCGCAACTCAAAATTAAAATTTTTAATATTTTCCCGGATACATCAGGCATGTCAAACACGCATGTCAAATGGCCAGCCAAGGGCACCAACATGTATACACATGTCTCGAGGTCGTTGAAATTTACGTACTTTGCTCAAGGCAAAGAGTCACAAAATCCCTGTAGAGTCGGAAGCAATCCATTAGGAGTCAGTGAACAAATAGTGTGTTCTAGTTTAGTTTGTGCATACAAATCTTCATCTGGTTTAAAAAAGTACCGTTCTTTGTTTATTGTTTAACTGACATTTTATTTAAAAAAATGCACAAGCCTTGTATAAGCAGAAAACGATCAATTGAAGTAAAGCATTGTACTTTTCATGAAAATTGGGAATTACTGCACTTAAGTATTCAAGGAAAAAATAAAATTTTATCTTTGTTATGCAGAAACTCTGTAGCGGTTTCTAAAGAGTATAATAATATTAAAAGATACTATGATACAATTCATAAAGAAAATTATGACAAATGTGTAGGGAAGCTTCGTGAAGATAAATTATCAGAATTAAGGTTGATACTTGAAAGCAACCTCTTAAAGATAATACAGCCAAACCTACTGAAGACAATACAGCTGCTGTAAAAATGAGCTATTTGATATCCCATTTAATTGCAACCAAGTCGAAACCATTCACTGAAGGGAAATTTATTAGCGAATGTAGAAGATTCAGGCAGTGGTAGTATTGTGTTATTTTTTAATAGAACAATTAAAAAATGTAAGCTAAATTACCATTGTCAGCAGATTTGCTGATATATCCATACATTTACGTAATCAACTAAAATCAAGAAACTTATTCCATTGCAATTGATGAAAGTACGCAATAAATAAATATAATATATCATTATAAAAACTAGTTTACCTTGAAACTGATGGTGCTCCTGCTTTGACTGGTGTTATTAAAGAGTCAGCAAGTCCATTCAGTCAGTTTATCTTTGACAATTCGGGCCTTAATAATGTGAACCCATTGGAGGGGCATGGCACCTTCCACACCTTGGAAGCCTCTTAACCCTCACCGGCCCACTCAGGCCTTTAATTAACAGTGAGACCATCCAAGATTAAATTTGACTGTATACCTCTACCTTAATAGTGATTACCCCTTTTATCCTCTTGCATCCAAGTAATATTGAGGTTTTTGGGTGCCCTGAAGTTTGCCCAGGGTCCTCAAAAAGGAAAACTTGAATTCCTCACCACAAAATAGCCACAACAGCATAAAAGATCATTAACTTGGGATCTTTTTCCAGGTAAAATGTACCTGGTGACTATAAAATTTATTGATTATTGATGTTGGAAGACAGGTGTCAATCAATTTTTTCACTATGTTCTCTAAACCATAAATTTAACTTTGATAATAATTCTAAAATCTTTTTAGTACAGATCCATCCATCAAAATGTATAATTAATTAGCTTAAGCTTTGATGTATTCATTCCGTAGATGACATCATTTTGATTGTACATCTAAAACAAAATCTCATTTATGTACATTTAATATTTAGTAAAATGGACATTTAATCAAAGATCATAAAAATTATTAATTAAAATGTGTCAGAATTTTCTGTATTATTGTAAGCGAATTTCAAACCACACTTTGAAAAGGTAGATTGATGAAAAATTGTGTTTTGTTGTAAATAAATTTTCAACCAAACTTGTACATTTTTGTTTTTATCATATTTATTATTTATTTATATCCCTCCTTTGTCCTATATTTGCTATCTGTTGAATAAATTGATTATATTCCTTAAATATTCAGGTGTTTTTAAGACAGTGAAAAAGTCACTAATTGACAACTGCAATAAGTCAGAATCAGAAGTGTCACAAGCGGATGAATCAATGAGGATCCTGATCCACTTTGCGTATCTGCTTCTTTTCATTCTGTATCAAGGGCAGCTGGATCTGATTTACGCAGCAGCCCCAACTCTACTGTCATGGCTATTATTTTTAGTATCCTTGTGACTATCTGTATCTGCTTTATTTGGACTAGATCGATCCCTTGTATCAATTACTTTTCAGTATCTGATTGATACAACCTTTCCCATCTCTAATTTCTAGAACCATTAGGTTTTTTTTTAGCTTTTGAGTGCTGAGATATTTATCTGAGGGCCGTAATGAAGAATCATTACAAATTACAATCAGAAATTAAGCCCATTATAATTCGGTTTCTGTACCACTTGTTATGCTCTCAAAGTTAAATTGACCCTTGAGTGAGGCTGCCAAGAAACTAGCTGAGGCTAACCTTACTATCAACAAATGAAGAGCAAGGAAGATTTACACCCAGCGTAATGCAAAAATCTACCTATAACACGAAGTGCAGGTGGAATTGCTGCTGTACTGGTCACCGCATCTTGATTTATGCTCTATACTTATAACTTTCTTATTCTATTTACTACTTATCATCTACAGTTTATAAAACCTTAAGAACTATTTATATTTTGCATCCTTTTCTCTAACTATATTTTTATATGTTCAGTGTCTCCACTCCATCTTGGTAGTACGACGCCTTATTGGTGAGCCTCCACGTGATCACAGTTGCTCACCCTGCATCCCCCTCCTGGAGATGGTAAAGTCGCCCAACCCCTGTAGCTCTTTTCAATTCTCAACAAAGTACAACTGGACATACTGTACAACCAGCACAGTTCTTTTCACTAAGTATTTCTGCATAATGATAGCTATTGCCATGTTTTCTTTAGATCATACATTGTGTGCTTTAACATTTAAAATCTTGTGGTTTTAAATTGAGGTGGGTTCTACTTAGAAAGTAATTCAAGTTCACATTGGTTCCTCGAAATATCTTTACATTTCTCAGGTCTGACTTTTATATTTTTCCTCTCAGAATCATTTTGGTTAAATGTTAATTGACCATGTATGGTTCATCTATTCTTGTGTATATTTTTTGTTTGGAAAGAGAGACTCTCATCACTAGATATCTTGAGACTCCAAAGTTTAAAACCCTTTTGCCATCATCATCAACATGAAAGCTGTTCATTCCTATTACTGGTTGGTAAATACTTTCTTTCTCGAATTTTGCATCCAGGTCTTCTGTAAGAATCTGTAAATCATATCCTGGTGGGGCAAATGTCTGAAGTTCTTTCAAGGTCATAAAAATCCTCATAAATTTTTAGAAACATTAAAAATACTAGAGATTCATTATGAAATAGCTGTCATACTATCTCTATAGTATTGGGTTGCAAGCTGTTGGTTATATTTGTCATTCATTAGAAGCAAGAGTACCACCAGAAGGCTACTAACATCATATGCATAATATGTATATTTTAAAAATTGATAATTTTTTTTAACTTGTTCCTGGTATAATATAATTTCTGTTTAAGCCATTTTGAGATTTTCCTTTCAGGTTCCTTCATCCAGAGACTTCTAGGAGGTCAAAGCCACCACCTAGCTCAACTTAGACAAACTATTTATTTATGTATTTTTTTAAGAACTCTATTTATTATTGTATCTGCTCTCTAATAATTATAGCCACTAAGCATCTGCAAAAGACTGTATTCTGTGATCTATTGCATATCGATAGTAAAATAAAAAATAACTTTGAAAATGAATTTAAAAATTATATTGACCAGTAACTATTAATGTTCGAACAATCTTTTCTTTTTATATATTTTTATGGAACTATAATGAAATAAAACATCGTATTGCATATTTTGTAACTGTTATTTCTTTAAATAGTATTCATGTTCATGTTTTAATTTCTGTATTTATCATCATGGATTTGCAACAGTTTTAATTGTAATTTTTATGTTCAAACCGCTTTTAATATTCATTGAACTTCTTTTTGTATATATGTTTTTTAAGCAACATTTTTATGCATACATATATTATGTACATACATACATATATATATATATATATTCTGTTTTATGGCAATCCTTAGGATTATTATTTCATCACATAAGTTTCAGTTTTCTTTATGTAATGTATGTAGTTTCATTTATGAGTTCGGTATAATTTAAGAGGACATAAACTAGATTTTTAGTGGCCTGAATATTTTTTTTTTTTTTTTTTTTTTTTTTGGTTAATGATCTTGTGTACTCAAACTTTAGGCAGGAAATGCAGGTTTCTTATTGTTCAACACTCATCTCTAGCCCATCTTTATCTCCTCCCTATCTCTGGTCAGTGTTCGAATTCTGATAGTGAAAACCCAGACAGCATGGGCGCAACACAGGTGACCCATTCCAGGTGCTATGGATTGATTTTCAATTACAACTTTTTCTAATGATGAAACACTTACTCTCGAAATGACCTTTTCAGATCCTGTGACAGAGGACTCTTTAGATCAGAGATTACAAACTGGTAAGGGAGAGGAGAATAAAAAATCCCAAAGAATAATAATGGCCACAATGTTAGGAACCTGTGTCATTCTGGAACAAATTTTTCCATATAACTCTGGAGGTAGACTAATCCGTTATGGAGTATAGGTGACAGCAGTTCAAGAGATTGTATTGTTTAAAAATTAGTGGAAAGCAATAATGGTTTAGAAGTAGTTGACTTTGCAATTGCGAAAGGAATGCAAATTAAAGTTCACAATACTCACATGAACAAACCAAATTGTCATGATTAACAGAAAACAAAGCTCTAACATATTGGATATTTTAAGTCAGAGAAATGCAGACTGCAAAGTAGATCTTTCCTGGTCAGAATAAAATAAACTTATACGTAACGTAAGAATAAGTACAAATATATATATATATATATACATACATACATACATACATACATACATACATACATAGCAAGGAATGACTTAATATAATTGAAGTAGGAGAGGAAACATCAGTAGGACAGGAGTACAGATGAAGGCTTAAAACAACAGACCATTGATATTGAGGTACTTGGTGCAAAATGCTAAAGAAGAACTGAATGTTTTGATGATAATGTCTCAGAGAAATATTAGAAATAATCCAAGGGTAGGGAGTCCATCTGGATCTAGATTAGACATGGAAGAGTCACATAAATATCAAACTTAAAAATTAGGAACGTGATACCCAATTATAAATACAAATTTGCACCTGAAACCAGATGTTGCCATATTAATCTTTAAAACTAACCTTAGACCATTGGTCATATATGGTGGTGAAGTCTGAGGCTCTGCTTGCAGATCAAAATTTAAATGGTTTCAAATTTTTCGAAATAAAATAATGCTGTGAATGCTCCTGGTTCATCAAAAACAAAAACTCCATCAAGACCTGCTAATAGAGATATTAAATTTCATTATTTTTTATTTACCATTTAAATAAAATAATTATCATAAGGAATACTAATTGATATGTTTTTTTATATCCTATATTTCGGGTGAGTTAATAATTTGGGTCTATTAACAAAATTGTTATTTTATTATAAAAGTATATCTTGTTAGGAGTGCCTCTAAATGAGACTCTTCCCCATTCTGTAATACTGTTATGTTATAACTCAATGTTATTGTATACATGTATGACTGTCAAACCAAGGTATTAATAAAGAAGAAAAAAACAATTGTACAAAATCCAAACATTTGCTGAGCCATTGAAGAAGAGAATGCTTTCAAATCTTAATACTGTACCATTAAATGCACAAAGTTGTGATCGATATATTAATTTAAAAAAACAAAATGAATGGTTTCAGTCTGAGAATCGTTAACAATTTTGTTATAAAATGAACCTCAATTAAATTGCTTTCTGATTATTCAAAATTTTTAGATCTGCCTTGGCTGATGTAAGATGTCTAAGCAAAATTTTAGAAAAAAAAAATTAGTCACCTAAATTAAAGCGTTTGTGGAGATGCAAGATTAAAAATGTCTACCAAAATAAGTTCAGGTAGAAGGAATGACCACCTTTCACCCACCTGTCTGTCTTGTTCTACAATACTGGTCATAAAACCAATTGGTCTGAAATTTTAAGTTTATTAGCAACACAACCAAATAGGTTAGTTTTTTTGTTAAAAGAATACAGTTAGTAGTATGAAAAAATAATAAATATGAAGTCAAACATTTAAAGTTCTATTTTTTTCCTTTACTCTCTGAACAATGATTCTGTTTTCTGTTTTATTTATTTTTTTCTATAAATGTTACACTGACTATGAGCTGGGATTTAAGTGATTTCTCCGAAACCATTGTCCTTCAATAGTGAGTTGTACAACTAATAGGTTGGACACCTATCCCACACTTGGGGTTTATACAGGCTGGCCCTCCATACTAGCTATCTCCTCAATCAAAATGATCCGGATAAAAAACCCAAACTCTCACATGTTACAGACCCATTTCCCTCATATTCATCATGGAAAGCAACAAGGCAGTATAAACTGATGTTCTAGATACTGCTGTGTAGATAGCATCTAATCATTTCAATCAAAAACAATAGTAAAATAAAAAAAGTGTCCACAACTTTGTTGGCAAATTATTATTGTCCTAGGTCGCTTAAATCAAATAAAACTAGATGGTATTAACTTTAATCGTTGGTATACTTGTTAGTGCGATGTTGCTATAGTTTTTTTTTTTTTAAATTATGGTAATATTTCAGGAAATTATTAATTCATGAAACTACTTCACCAGCCTTCGGAGTTTAAATTTTATATTTCAGAATTATTTGTTTTAAAATAGCAACATTTGAAAATTTTCAAGGTGTAAATATTAAGTAATAATGCCTTACAAATTTTACAATATTTTTGAGCAAAAATCACCACTTTTTTTTTTTATGGACACGGATAGAGAGCTGTTTTTGGCAGCAGGGTACAGTAGATAATGCACAATTATAGGGCACTGTAGTCATATTTAGCTAAAATTGAAGATTTTACTTTTTGACCCCTATTTTTTTCAGACACTACCACTGTGTGTTAGGTCTTTCACCACACCCATGTCTGGACCCCAAACTCTCATGTATTCCACAAGAACAGGCTTGCTCCATTCCTTGGACCCTGCACACCATACTCTTAAATGTCTCCTTTTATGGTCCTACACGGAAACCATTTAAAGACCTTTTAATATGAAGCTTGGCAAGTTCAACTTGTACGTATAAGAAATAAATTTCTATCAACAAACTATGGCTGATTCCTTGTTCGGACAGAGTGCAAATTAGACCCAACTTTTCTCCTCCACCGCTTGATGACCCAAACACTTAGGTTCATGTGCCTTATGGTGTAATTTTAGGACTTGTATGCCATATCCCCATAAGATTCTAAGTATATAAGTTACAATGAAAAAAAAAAGTGATATGATTTTGTCACATCTAACTTCAGTGTGACTGGTGCTAGAACTTCTTTAAAGAAGTTTTCACTTCAATAACTAATAATGATTGTATGAATATTCTGTTGATATATTTAAATAATTATCTTTATTTTTAAATATGTATAATTAATTATTCCAATATTTCTTTTAAAAATTTTGTTTGTGTCCCTACATAATTATGAAAACTGTTAACCTACCAGCAGGTTATTCCCTGCTACTTTGTTCTTCCTCCCTGCCATATATGCTGTTCATTGCTCTGATTTAAAGTTTCTGTTATACGATTAGCAACTTTTATTGCTTTTTATTCATCGCCAGGAAGCCAATAATATCTCAAAATATTCTAGTTATAGATATTATTTCTATTGCTATACCCACTAAGCCTCTTGTAAAATGTTATGAAGAAGTTATTTTTATTCTTGTCCTTTCTAACAGATCATGTAACCTTAAAAAATGTATATAATCCCCAATATATTCTCTCTTTCATTAATAAAATTATCCCTTAATGAGCCATCGTTAGATTATAAGAGACCTAAAATGATTAATATGACATGCTAACCCCTAACATCATTGATAAATATGAAAACCTTTGCTTAGCATTTGATAACTTAATTCTCCCCGCTCAAGTCATAGATACATTTGAGACATTAGAAACTTTGGCATTAATTATTACTTGCATATAAATTACCTATATTTGCCAATATATCATATTAAAGATAATAAGATATAACCATACCTCGAGTTCTCCATTTGACTCCACCTGAATAATGATATTCAGGGATGTTGCGGCAACTTCCGGGACGAAATCCCGACGGAGTTCGCAATATCGACGCTACCAACACTACGAGAGGCTACCCTCTCCTCTGAACTTAACAGTCAACTATTTTTTATGTACTGGTAATAGTTCCACGGTACTCCCTTTAAAAATCATTATAATAGCTGAATTTTCGCTCTCTAGTGCAGTTAGAGAAAGAATACCAGTTGACAGGCAAACCACCTGGGAGCATTAATTGGAACCCAAGACTACTCGAGTATCATTGGCACGGGCAGGAAACAACGTGGCTTTAAGTCAGTAGAGCCTTTGACACGACGGTGCAGTTCTCGTGGCTGTACGACATGGCATCACTTAGAAGAAAGTGGCTCCACCACTTACGACAAGCTCCTTCACCTGATGGGTAAGGTAAATTTGGGGTTTCCGTAGTTGTTGTGAAGTTGGAGGCCGTATGCGTTTCTCCAAGAGAACTTAGCCCTGGTACACACATGTGCACCACCCACTGGGTGGTACGAGACCTCAATGCACGACATACGCTCTGGTATAACACCATATGCAACAAGGCTGGGAGACTCTTGGTGAAACACGATTCATAGTTGTACACCCTCATACCTTCACCTTTCGCCACGGTGGTAACCCACAGGCCACCTCAACCGTAGATAATGTGACCCCTCGCTTCACAAAGTACTATTACTGTCGTGCCAACTATAAGTTCTATCGGTCGCAAATTTACCATAACCTGCATACAGTGCCGGTTCTCCGCACAAAAGAAGAAGTCGACTGTCTTTCATTGCCGAAGTGATCCGATGCCGCTGACACTTCCATCCCGAAGTACAGCCCTATCCCTATAACACCGAATCTACAGCCACCTCCATACCACATTCTTAAACTTATTACCTTGCGCAATAATTTGAAGAATAAGTGGCACTGGACCAGAGACCGTCAAGCCAAGGTAGTTGTGAATTCTCTCACAAGGCAAATCCGAAGCTTGATACGAACCTTATTGATTCGTGTGGCAGTAACGACTTCACAGAACTCCACGGTGATCACAGAAAGTTCTGGAAGCTGTTGAAGGCCACAAAGAGTAAGACCTCTGCTCTCCGCCTTGACGAGGGCGACACTTCATACTGCGTTCCAAGTGAAGAAACTGGACGATCACTACGCAGGGAACATGTCACCTCCTCTGCTAGAACATGATTGTATCTCTGAAGGATCTCAAGGTGATTCTTCGCCGGTGTCGGGGAAACAGAACACCAGGGGCCTACGGGATACAAACAGTTTCTCTGAAACAGATGTCGAGGAGGGGGATAGTACAATTTTTGTATCAGATTACGGTACTTTCCTGACAAGTGGGAAGAAGCCACCTTATTCCCATTACTCAAGCCAACCAGGAGCGGAGACTATCCACACTGCGCACTACCACTGGATCAGATTACTACCACAAATGGGGAACATTCTGGAGAAAATTCTTTTTAATTGTCTCAACGATTACTGTGCGGACAACGACATCATTTCGCCAGAGCTGACTGGATTTCTAGCCAGCCTTAAACATCCTCTAAGCAGATGCTAGCCATAACCTGAACAGATACTTAGTCACTGCTATGATTTCGTTACACTGCACGATGTCTTTGACTAAGTGTCCATGGTGCCGAATGCTTTGAGAACGGGAATGTCCAGAGCATTTCTATACAATGCTAATTCTATTTTTACTGCAAGCTTCCTGAAAAAACGATCACTGTCGCTGTGGGTAGGGGATAGCTTCTCCGAACCTGTGCCTCTAACCTGAGTAATACCTCTAGGACCCGTGCTTTCCCTAGTACTTTTGCGTGTATGCGTCTGAAATTGTTTGAGCCCGGTATAAAAAATACTACAGTAGCTGCTAGCTGCTTTCATAGTGGTGCACATTAGCAAGAGTGTAGTATACACAAGAGCACACTCAGGCCGGCTTTGAGCTGCCTACGGTGGATGAGTTCATTTGCCATAGACATATAAAATTATTCGACTCCGTGCAATACCTGCCAACCCCATGTTTATTTACACGATATCCTGACCACCGTTTCCCTATCGATGGTAGCAGGCAGTGAGGCGGGAATACTTTAGTATTAAGTAAGTTTGTATGTTAGTCGTAAGGTAGTTTTAGGTCCCTATATGTAATCAGAAGGTAAACCCCATCACCGGGTCCCTTTACTTTATATAATTTTTAACTATAAACAGATATGTTAGTTTTAACAGAAACTGTTTAAAATACTTTGCATGCAGGAGGAGCCATTTACAGCTCAGTATATAGATTTAATTGCAAACTAAATAAAATAGGGGTTAAGAAAAAAAAACCTTCGACACGTACCTCAAGGATGCGTGCTTTTCAACGGGTACACATTTAAAATGTTTGGATCCCGGTATAAAAACACTACAGTAGCTACATTCCCTGACGACATCGTTATGTACAGTATCAGCATGAACCCCAAGATATAGAGCTCTTTAATAGGCCCAATCAGCGATATACTGACGAAGACTAATATTACAGTAAACACCGGAAAAAAAACTGACTGCGTTAAATTCTCATCCCAGAAGGGGAAGAAATAGCTGCTTGCTTTCTACACTGCAGGAATGAAGAAGAATTCTACGACTAACAGCATCGTATACTTGGGCATAGAAATGGACCGCCAACTCCGTTTTCGAGGTAATTTTGCGAAGAAGATAAAACAAATACGCTCAAATTCTTACTGACCCTCACACTTACTGATTTCCCTTAATCTATCACTGCGCCTCAAGCTGATAATATACAGGAGTGTACTCTACAGGTCTGCTACACGGTACACCACATTTTAGTTATGTGACGTAAGCGACAGCTCAGCGGATACAGCAATTTCAGAATGGGATACTCGTGAAAGTGGTCCGACATAGTATCATACATTCCTGCTACGGGAAAATCATCAGCTAGACGAATACTTTGACCTGCCTGCGGTGGATGAGTTCATACGCCATAGACATATAATTCTTCGATTCGCTGCTATTCCTGAAGAATCCCGTGATCCAAACGAAATCCCCGCCTCCTTTTCCTCATCGATGGCAGTGGGTAATCGAAGCGGGGACCAACCAGGTTTAAGTTAGTTTTAGGTCCCTCAGTCTGTATCCCGAAGGTGAATCTGTAGCCCACATCATCTGGTCCTGTTTGCATTGCATAGTTGTTTTTACCGTACTTAGAGTTACTTAGCTTGTGAAAACCCCTTGATACGTTTCTCTGATGCAGTACAAGGAGTCCATATTTTAGTCCAGTGTGTATTTGTATTTATATTTCATTTTCAATAAATAATTAAAGACATCTTATGTAATTTTTTTTTTTAATATCAAAATCTTTATTACTTTTTTAAAAGGATATATATCTGTGAGATGCGGTATCAGAGATGGCCGGATTGGGATTCATGATAGGAACACAATGTTTTGCATTACGAATAATTTTCTGAGCCACTAGAGCTCAAAAAATCTATTAAATCTACATTGGACTTCCTAGTTGTTTTGTGTGGCTATTATTAAATAAACAAAACTGTTACATTGGTATTCACATTCATTAATCATAATTACATCACAACAAATCATGGTAACTACGACTCTAAACCAGCTCTATATCAACAACATATAACCATACAAAAAGGCAACGACGGTCTTGTCACCATATTCTCAAATATACAACATACAATATCCAAACATCCTCCCCTTCAAGTCTCTCAATTTATACTTAAAAAAAACAATTACAATCTTAGGATGATACGAATTAGGCCTTATCTTTACCCTTGAAATCTTTTCGGTCGCCTTACCACTCTTCCTAGTCTAGTTTGGTAACCTTCAGGGTTGTTAACAAAATTATTACCACTATCATTATTACCAGCTTCCTGGTCAAACATATTATCTTCAAGAGTTTCATTTGTTTTTCATCACAATTTTCATTACATTCTAAATCATCATTATAATTTGTTTCAGCTAAAGGGGGTTTACAATCTTTATTATATCTATTTAAATCTGCCTCAGACATTAGTGGTTTCTTAAATCTCCTAATAAACCTAGAATTTCTCCTGTATCTTTTGCCATTAATATCAACTATATAAGATCGAAAATCTAATTTTTTCACAATGTATCCTTGAGCCCATAACTTAGTAAATTTATTTTGAACCAGCACAGGTTCCTGCGCAACAAAATTATCAGGAGTTTTAAACCTTTATTATAAACATGTTTCTGCTTATCTTTTTGCGCACCACTAAAATTATTATTTACATGAGCTGTTGGAAGAAGGTCATCATTGCGAATTGGTAATTTGGTTCTAAGATTCCTACTCATTAATAATTGAGAAGGAGAAATATAGAAACCTGCCACTGGTGAGCTTCTGTAATTTAATAGGTACAAATTAAAATCTTAGCCGCTAATCTGGCATTTTTTCAACATAGATTTGACAATACCAACATATTTTTCTGCGAGACCATTACTCTGAGGATAATGAGGGCTTACTGTTTTAATTTCTGTCACCCATTGTTGAGCAAAGTTTCGAAATTCTGCAGAACCAAATGGGTTGTTGTCTGCAATGATGATCCTAGGAATCCCAAATTTCGCAAAAATTGGCTTAATTGACATTATGATGGTTGAACTGGATTTATCTTTTGTAGGAATTACTTTCACCCATCTGGAATAGTAATCAACAAGGATTAAAAAATTCTTTCTATCGAATTCAGCTATGTCAAGCCCAACCTTATAAAAAGGGATATTCGGAATATCATGAGGGAGCAGCTCTTCTTTTATCTTACTCCTTTGAAATGTTTGACACACTATACAACCCGCCACCAAACCTACGATATCAGACATTATCCCTGGCCAATAAAAAAAATTCTTAACTGTGTTCTTTATTTTGTTTAAACCTAAATGGGTCTCATGCAAGAGATCCAGGATAAACCGCCTCAATGCAACCGGAACAATCAACCTATTCTCTAAATATAATAAACCATTTTCTTCACATATATCATTACGAAATTTATAAAAATGAGCCACTTCGGGAGCTACACTGGATTCTAATTTTGACGGCCAACCATTACGATAGAATTCAGTTATTTGTGAAAGAGACGGATCCTGCTGGGTTTCAGTTACAAACTTAGAGTATTTTTCATCCGTAAAATTGATTTTGGCTCCCAAACAATGCACTCTCTCCAGCATAGATGGGTCATCATCAAGGTCAGATTTGACAAAATTATGACATAAAAAATCTGCTATATACATGAATTTTATAGATGATAATTTAATTCAAACTGATAAGGCAACAATTTCAATCTCATTCGTTTTATTCGATTGTTAACTATCTTACTTATATCCTTTGTAAAAATAGATGTCAGTGGCGAATGATCAGAAAAAACTGTAACACTGGAATGACCATATACATATTTGTGGAACTTGGTGAACGCGAAAACAACAGCAAGCATTTCCTTTTCAATCTGAGCATAATTGCATTCACAATCTGTCAATGACCTACTAGCAAAGAGGATAGGTCTACCTTCTTGAAAAAGTGCACAACCCAAGGCATCCTTACTAGCATCAGCTTGAATTTCTACTTTTTTATTAGGGTCAAAAGAACTCAACAATGTTGCATTGCCAAGAAGTTCCTTCAATTCAAGAAACTTCTTATCGTGTAGTGAGGTCCATGACCATTCTGACCCCTTTTTTAGCAACAGGTGGAAGGGAGACAAGTTCGGTAAGTGACTGCGTAGAAAATTCACCATTCCTAACATTTTTTGTAGTTCCTTAACGTTACGTGGTGCTTTTAGCTCATTAATAACACGGATCCGGTCTGGATCCGGCTTATGCCCATGTTCACTAAACAAGAACCCTAGGAATTTAACCTCTTTAACGAAATATTGAACTTTTTCTGGGTTGAATCTAATATAATTTTTTCGAGCCACACCCACAACATCATTCACGATTCCCTGCAATTCCTCCTCTGATTCTGCAGCACAAAGAATATCATCAAAGTAAACTGTGACACCTTGCAAATGGCCAAAATACTTTTGGGTCAATTTTTGAAAGCATTCAGGTAACACTGATAACCCGAATGGTGCTCTGAGATATTTATAAAGTACAAAAGGTGTATTGAATGAGCACAAATCACTAGAAGCCTCATCCAAAACCAATTGATGAAAACCCTGTTTCAAATCAAAGAGACAGATAATTTTTTTTCAGATATATCCTCGATTGTTGGGATTTCATAGTAATCTCTAATGAGATATTTATTTAATTGGTGAGGGTCTAAACAAATTCACAACGATGAGTCTTGCTTTTCCACTATGAAAATATTATTGACCCATTCTCCTGGGCTCTCAACCTTTGCAATAACCTTATTTTTTTCTAAGTTTATCAGGGCCTCTCTTAATCTATCTTTAATTTTAAATGGAACCCTGTGAGCAGGGCTTGATTTTGGAATAGCACCCTCTTTCAGTTTTAATGAACACAAGTCTGGAAAGCAACCTAAACCTTTAAAAACATCATTATTTTGCTCCAGAAATTTTGAGAAAGTTGTAGTTTTGATATCTTCTACTTGTTTAATTATATTTATATCCAAACATGTTCTGAGTCCCAGAATGGGAAAACCTACATTTTCCTCAAGAACTACAAATTCTGTTGTACAACATTTATTCTGATAACTAATTTTCAAATGCCTCCAACACAGTGCTAGTAGTGGAAACATCAGAGTTGCTCATTCCTAACTCATGATTTACAAATGCAATGATATAGCATTGGTTTCGGCGCCAGTATCTAATTTGAACAAAATTAATTTTCCATTAATTTCTATATTTTCCAACCATTCACAGTTTTTTTTTTTTATTTATTTGATTTACTTTAATGGAACTAATGCCAAAATCATCAAATGCCTCATTGTGATCAGAAACACCCACATTTTCAACTTTTTTCACTCCTCTACCACACATTGTAGCCCAATGCCCAATTTTATTGCATTTATAACACTTTTGGACAAACGCAGGGCAACGATTCTTTGAGTGTTTCCGCCCACAACTCGTACACTCAAGAAATTTACTCCTATTTCCAGACTTATTCAACAAATCCTTATTTAGTACTGGCTTATCAACATAATTATTATTTACATACTGCTGATTGTTACTCCTCACCAACTTGAAGACCTCTAGCTTCTGTTGATCTTCTTGTTCCTTGATTACTCGCAAGTTGTCGGCTGCCATCTCCACAGATTTGCAAAAAGCAACTGTTTTACTCAACGAGGGATCTTCACGCAACAAGCGTTCACGGGTCGAGGCAGAATTGACGCCCAAAACAATTTGCGCCTTGAGAAGCTTATCTTCTTGTTTCCCAAACTCACAGGAAGAAATGAGAGACTTTAGTTCCGCATAGAAATGTTCAAAAGACTCGTTTGCGCCTTGCCTCCTATTAAAAAATTTAAATACCTCCATTGTTTCATTTTTCTTTGGAATACAATGTTGTTCAAGCACGGTCAATATTGATTCGACAGATTCTCTATCACAGGCTGTCGTAGTGATGGACATGTAAACCTTCAAAGCCTCGGACCCCATTAAGTTTTTAAGTCTGGCTACTTGAACTTCTCTTGATTTATTAACAGTCTCCGTTGCTAACAAATAAATCTTAATTTCCTCCTTGAAAAGCCGAAAATTATTTGCCACATTTCCTGTTGAAAGGTTTAAAATACACGGTTTATTGAACTCCATCGCACATGGATAATTATTATACTTTAATTCCCGATCGAACCGTTTAACACTCCGAATAACTTTATTTTATCGACTGCGCCATGTTTTGTGTGGCTATTATTAAATAAACACAACTGTTACATTGGTATTCACATTTATTAATCATAATTACATCACAACAGATCATGGTAACTACGACTATAAACCAGCTCTATATCAACAACATATAACTATACAAAAAGGTAACGACAGTGTTGTCACCATATTCTCAAATATACAACATACAATATCCAAACACTAGTGACATGTTCTCCAGCCAATGATGCAGTGGTGTGCTGACTTACCACCAATAGTTCATTACTATATTGAGCGGTGTAACAACAAGAAACAAAAGTAAGTATAAACAAAAGTTTTAATGTTAGGAAGACTAGCAAAATCGCTACTAAATAACAAAATAAGGATTAATTCAAATACAAAATAAATGATACAAAAAAGAATAAAACATTTAAACAGATAAGATCACTTTTAGTTTAAGGTTGACAGAGTTGTTGTTAGTATTGTAATAAAATATGTTTGGTTCTCTGGTGGATGTATATTTAGTATAATTTCCTATTTTTCTAATTAGTGGAGTTTATGCAATTGTCAAAAAAGTTTTAGTTTTAGTGTAAGCTTTGTTCAATGAATGGGATAATTAATATGTCATGCATTTTTTTAATTCTGGTAGAAAAATAGTAAAGTATCTGGTAGTAAGGGTAATTATTTACGATTTATTTTCAATAATTTGGATTTTTGTTTGCTGGTGAAGCTCCAAGCTGGGAACTTGTACTTTAATATTGATCGAATAGCAGATTAGTACGCGATTAATTTATTTTTTCATATAAATTTGAATTATTTATTAAATTATGGCTTCATTTTGTACATTATTTCTTGGGGGTTTTTTTTTTTCAGATTTTTAGTTGTAATGCTGAGTAAAAGTTAATTTTTTTTTCTAAGTGTACTCCTAAGTATGGTATTGGAGATAGGTATTTCATAGTTTTTTCAGTTTGATTGTGGAATATGTGGTCTTATGGGAAAAATTTTGCTTCTGAATTTTTGACATTTATTTTTAAGCTCTATGACTTAAAAAAACGCAAAATTTGGTAGAAAGTGTTCTTTATTTATAGCACGTCATTACAAGTTATAATTAAGAACAACAAACATTTCTATAGACACTACCGCCATGTTATATATAGTGAAGCAGTTATAAATAACTATAAGTTTGGTTAGCTGATATAAATAACAGTGTGTTACGAAACCTGGCATGTGTTCAGAAGGTTTCAGTTTGTTTGAGTGTATACATTCTGTTTGTAATATCTATGTCTCATTGTGTAAATAAATTGTGTCGCGTTATTCAATTACATATAAAAATGTGTCTCATTATTCAGCCCTTGTCACAACAAGTTGGCGACGAGGATAAAAGTACAAAACATTGGGAAAATTGAGTGCCGCTAACAATACTATAACCGCTAAAAGGTATTTTATTTATTTTTTACTAACCGTTATATACCTGATTTAAACAAGCAAATCAAGTTACAATGAATTCAGAACAATTCGAGAAGTTGATGTTAGTCTTGTCATCTGCTCTGGGAAGTCAAAAAACCACACCAGCATTACCACTGACACCATTTGAAAACTATGACCCCAAAACTGAACAGTTTTCGTCATACATGGAGCGTTTTGACAATTATTGTGATCTCAAAAACGTCACTGATGATACAAAAAAGGTTCAACTTTTGCGTTCATCAATTGGAAAAGAACATTATAACAACTTAGCCGCTTTTCTGGGACCAGATGATCCTATCAAGGAAATCGACTTCATAACCTTGAAGTGCCATTTCGAAAAAATGCTGGCTCCATCAGTCTCAACCGTCGTCTCACAGCACTACTTCCTCAGCATCACTCAGCAGCCACATCAATCAATTTCGGATTTCGTCGCATCTCTGAAGGGAAAGTTGAAGGACTGTGATTTTTACACAACCTGTCCCAGTGCAACCTGTAAAAAGAGGTTCTCAATAGCTCAAATATTCCTCCGTGCTCAGTTCATCAGAGGCCTGAAGGACAATTGGATACGCGAACAGATCCTTCAAGACACAACCCTCAAGGATTTCGATGGATTTGTAACGAAGGCCACAGCACTGGAAGCATCTCGATTTGAGTCGGGTCAATTAAATAAGCTACCTCAGAAGCCGCCGGATCAAGTTACAGACGCAAACAAGATTGATCGTCGTCAAGAAAGAAATCGTCCCAGCCGCCAGCGTTCTGGGTCTCAAGACAATCGTCATCAGTCCAGCTCTCATCCGCGTCATCGTTCTCAGTCCCGCAGCACCAGAAGCCGTGTGGATTATCGAGCATTAGGTCTCGATGGCCTTTGTCTCAACTGTGGTCGCTCAAACCATAAATCGCGTGATTGCAGAACAGAGCGTAAATCCATGAAGTGCCACTCTTGTGGAAAAATCGGGCATGTCAAGAAAGTTTGTATCACCACCCTGCTCCGGAAATCGAAGACCAAGAAGCTGTCAACTGAATACCTTCAAGAGGAAGAGGATCATCACCCCAACAACGAATATGGCATCGTTCGGATTGAAACCGTCGAGGATCTGTATGAGGTTGGACCAGACACCGATAAATACATCGTCACAGTCACTCTCAACAACAAACCGCAATCGTTTGAAGTGGATTCAGGTGCACGTTTCTCCTTGATCTCAGAAACTGCTTTCAAGAAACTTGAACTCAACGTACCGCTGCAACCGACTCCAGTCACTTTCCGCTCTTACTCAGATCACCTCATCAAGCCTAAGGGTAAAGTTACCGTCTCAGTCGCATACAAAGGGAATTCGATGGAAGCCGATTTATTCATAGTCCCAGCAGGACATGACGCTTTACTTGGACGCATGTGGATTCGTAGTCTCGGGATCAGCCTCAATGAGATTGATAGCCACAAAAACTCAGCTCTCCGTCTAGTTGATGTCAACGCAGTCACTCCGATCGAAGACATCTTCAGGAAATACGAAGACATTTTCGAAGAAAGGATCGGGTGTGTTCCAAACGTTGAAGTTAAGCTTCAACTTAGAGAAGGGGTGAAACCAGTTTTCGTCCGGGAACGGGATGTTCCGTTTGCAATGCGAGAGCGAGTTGAGAGAGAGTTAGCCACGCTAGAGTCTCAAGGAGTCATTAGTCCCGTTGCATCAAGCGATTGGGGATCGCCACTCGTTGTTATAGCTAAGCCTGATGGTGGTGTAAGGCTATGTGTGGATTATAAGTGTGGGGTAAACTCCAGACTCGTTGCCTCAAATCACCCTATCCGCAGAATAGATGAGGTTCTACATAGTCTCAATGATTCTAAGTATTTTTGTAAATTGGACTTACACAAGGCATATTTGCATTTGCGGGTCGATAAAGAAGGGAGCAAGATACAAACGATTTCAACGCATAAGGGTACGTTCAAAATGAATCGCCTCAGTTTCGGAATTAAGACCGCTCCAGCAGAATTCAACCGGATCCTAGGTCAATTGCTGAACGGCCTACCAAAGGTCGAGGCATACTTTGATGACATCATCTGTCATGGCTCAGATCTCGAAGAATGCTCCAGAACTCTCATCGCATGTTTGGAAACACTCAAAGAATATGATCTCCATCTCAATCGTGCTAAATGCTCATTCTTCAAGGAAAGCATAAATTACCTCGGTCATGTAGTGTCACACAATCAAATTCAGAAGTGCCCAGCTAAGGTTCAAGCAGTTTCTCGGATGCTGCAACCAAAGAATGTGGATGAATTGAGGAGATTCCTTGGTTTAATCACTTATTATTCCAAATTCATTCCAGATTTCTCTTCGAAGTCCTACCCACTACGCTGCTTACTCAGGAAGGGTGAACGATTCTTTTGGTCTGCAGCTGCTGAGGCCTTCTTCCGGAATCTCAAGACAGAGTTGTGCTCAGACAAAGTGCTCATTCCGTTTGACCCTTCAAAACAGGTTATTCTCACAACTGATGCCTCGCCAACCGGGATAGCCGCAGTACTTAGTCATGAAATTGATGGTCACGAGCGTCCAATCGCCTACGCCTCACGAGCTCTGACGCAGGCTGAGTCAAACTACAGCCAGCTCGACAGAGAAGCCCTGGCTATCGTATATGCCGCAACACACTTCTTTAACTACCTACTCGGCAAACGTTTCGTTCTCGTCACAGACAATGAGCCGCTTTCGAGGATTTTTCATCCATACCGGACACTGCCGCAGATGACCTCTTCGCGTTTACTGAGGTATGCCTCTTTTCTCAGTGGACTCGACTACACCGTTCGATACAAGAAAGGGAAAGAGAACGAGAATGTCGATTGTCTGTCCCGGGCACCAGTCTCTACAGCTAGTGAGTCACAAGCAAAGTCGATTGATCAGGAAGTCAACGTTCTGTATGCTGAAACACTGCTCCAGATCTCCAGTATGGCTATCACTGCAGACACAGTAGCCAAGGAAACCGGAAAAGACCCAAAGTTGCAAGCATTACTGCAGGAGCTCAAGAACAGCCGCAAGGATAGCTCGTACACTGTCTCTGGGAACATGTTATTCCGTTCCGATCGAGCAGTAATCCCAAAGTCTCTCCAAGTGCCAATTCTCCAAGAGCTTCATGCATCGCATTTGGGAATAACTAAGATGAAGCAACTCGCCAGGAGATACGTTTACTGGGAAGGATTGGACAAGGACATAGAACGTCTTGTAAAGAGCTGTGAATCCTGTGCCAAAGTCCGTCACAGTCCGCAGAAAGCGCCAATTCATCACTGGGATCAGCCTGATGAGAATTGGGAGAGAGTGCACATTGACTATGCGGGGCCTTGCGATGGCCATTTCTTTTTGATGTGTGTGGACGCAAAGTCGAAGTGGGCAGAAGTTCGCATGATCCGCGATGCTCCGTCCTCGTTTTCAACGACAACTCTGCTTGAAGGCATATTTTCGGTACATGGTTACCCCTCGGTGATGGTTTCAGACAATGCCGCCATCTTCAAAAGTGAAGAGTTCCAGCTGTATTGCAAAGAGCGGGGGATATTTCAAAAGTTTAGCGCGCCAAATCATCCAGCCACGAATGGTCTAGCAGAACGCAGCATCCAGACATTGAAAAGAAGGCTCAAGGCTGCTGCTGATGATCCTGCTCCGCTGTGTTCTAAGCTGCGGAACATCATGTTCCGCTACAGGGCAACACCCTTAGCCTCAGGTCTATCTCCTTCAGAACTGTACCTAAAGAGAAGGATCCGTACTCGTCTTGATGCTCTGATACCAAACAGCAAACCTCTGGCTCCAACTGTGCCTACTGCATTGCGGGTTCGTAATCTTCAAGTGGGGGAGAGAGTGCAGGTGAAGATTCGCTTAGAAAACCAAGACGTTTGGCACCATCAGGAGAAAACTCGGCCAGTACCATTATATTGTCGAGTTGGACACAGGTCGCACCCTGAAACGCCATATTAATCAACTGGTCGTCACCTTGGTTCCGAAGAAAGAAGTCTCCTTAACTCCTTTGGTTCCACAGCACAGAATGGGGGTGCCATCCAAAACTGAAACTACAAGCTTGCCACTAGACCACCAATCACCACCAACACCTCCTTCACCACATGTAAGTAGTCCAGGTACACAGCGCGACTTGCCTAATCCATGCCATCCAAGGCCACCTGTTCAGCCTGGTCCGTCTGGCCCTCCATCGCCTAGCCCTACCAGGAGCCGGAAAAAGCCGAAGTATCTCGAGGACTATGTCTCCAACTTGTGTTGTGGACCTGTCATTAAATAAGTGGGGGAGATTATAGTGAAGCAGTTATAAATAACTATAAGTTTGGTTAGCTGATATAAATAACAGTGTGTTACGAAACCTGGCATGTGTTCAGAAGGTTTCAGTTTGTTTGAGTGTATACATTCTGTTTGTAATATCTATGTCTCATTGTGTAAATAAATTGTGTCGCGTTATTCAATTACATATAAAAATGTGTCTCATTATTCAGCCCTTGTCACAACATTATACATGAGTCCAAGGAGGATGGAAGAGGTAGGGTGAATCCACATTCCTAGCATGAGTCATCTAGCCATGGGAACTGGTGCATGGGCTACATTACATCATACACGTATAAACGTATATAGCTAACAAGGCTTAGTTTCGATTTCAAAGATTTTTGAGTTACTATTCAACAAACTTATAGATCGATAATTGCAAGGATTTTTATCCGGTTATGGTATTGATGCAAGTTTTACTATTTTCCATGGTGTGAAATGTCCTAAGCTAACGGACTAAGCTTCTTAGTTGTTATTGTTAGTTAATATATGGCCCAAATGAGCGTATCCCTGACGGACTAAGCTTCTTATCGTTAGTTAATATATAGCCCGAATGAGTGTTTCCCCGACAGACTAAGCTTCTTAGTTGTTAGTGTTAGTTAATATATGCCCCGAATGGGTGTTGTCCCGACGGACTAAGCTTCTTAGTTGTTATTGCTAGTTAATATATGGCGCGAATGAGTTTTTCCCCGACCGACTAAGCTTCTTAGTTGTTAGTGTTAGTTAATATATGCCCCGAATGGGTGTTGTCCCGACGGACTAAGCTTCTTAGTTGTTAGTGTTAGTTAATATATGCCCCGAATGGGTGTTGTCCCGACGGACTAAGCTTCTTAGTTGTTATTGTTAGTTAATATATGGCCCGAATGAGTGTTTCCCCGACAGAC
This sequence comes from Acanthosoma haemorrhoidale, assembly GCA_930367205.1. Lineage (NCBI taxonomy): Eukaryota > Metazoa > Arthropoda > Insecta > Hemiptera > Acanthosomatidae > Acanthosoma > Acanthosoma haemorrhoidale. Next base: position 118,078,284 of record OV884009.1, read on the forward strand.
TAAGCTTCTTAGTTGTTATTGCTAGTTAATATATGGCGCGAATGAGTTTTTCCCCGACGGACTAAGCTTCTTAGTTGTTAGTTTTAGTTAATATATGCCCCGAATAGGTGTTTCCCCGACAGACTAAGCTTCTTAGTTGTTATTGTTGGTTAATATATGCCCCGAATGGGTGTTGTCCCGACGTACTAAGCTTCTTAGTTGTTATTGTTAGTTAATATATGGCCCGAATGAGTTTTTCCCCGACGGACTAAGCTTCTTAGTTGTTAGTTTTAGTTAATATATGGCCCAAATGAGCGTTTTCCTGACGGACTAAGCTTCTTATCGTTAGTTAATATATGGCCCGAATGAGTGTTGTCCCGACGGACTAAGCTTCTTAGTTGTTAGTGTTAGTTAATATATGCCCCGAATGGGTGTTGTCCCGACGGACTAAGCTTCTTAGTTGTTATTATTAGTTAATATATGGCGCGAATAAGTTTTTCCCCGACGGACTAAGCTTCTTAGTTGTTATTGTTAGTTAATATATGGCCTAAATGAGCGTTTTCCTGACGTACTAAGCTTCTTAGTTGTTAGTTTTAGTTAATATATGCCCCGAATGGGTGTTTCCCCCGAAAGACTAAGCTTCTTAGTTGTTAGTTTTAGTTAATATATGCCCCGAATGGGTGTTTCCCCGAAAGACTAAGCTTCTTAGTTGTTATTGCTAGTTAATATATGCCCCGAATGGGTGTTGTCCCGACGGACTAAGCTTCTTAGTTGTTAGTGTTAGTTAATATATGCCCCGAATGGGTGTTGTCCCGACGGACTAAGCTTCTTAGTTGTTAGTGTTAGTTAATATATGCCCCAAATGGGTGTTGTCCCGACAGACTAAGCTTCTTAGTTGTTATTGTTAGTTAATATATGGCCCAAATGAGCGTTTTCCTGACGGACTAAGCTTCTTATCGTTAGTTAATATATGGCCCGAATGAGTGTTGTCCCGACGGACTAAGCTTCTTAGTTGTTAGTGTTAGTTAATATATGCCCCGAATGGGTGTTGTCCCGACGGACTAAGCTTCTTAGTTGTTATTATTAGTTAATATATGGCGCGAATAAGTTTTTCCCCGACGGACTAAGCTTCTTAGTTGTTATTGTTAGTTAATATATGGCCCAAATGAGCGTTTTCCTGACGTACTAAGCTTCTTAGTTGTTATTGTTAGTTAATATATGGCTCGAATGAGTTTTTCCCCGACGGACTAAGCTTCTTAGTTGTTATTGTTAGTTAATATATGGCCCGAATGAGTGTTTCCCCGACGGACTAAGCTTCTTAGTTGTTATTGTTAGTTAATATATGGCCCGAATGAGTGTTTCCCCAACGGACTAAGCTTCTTAGTTGTTATTGTTAGTTAATATATGGCCCGAATGAGTGTTTCCCCGAAAGACTAAGCTTCTTAGTTGTTATTACTAGTTAATATATGCCCCGAATGAGTGTTTCCCCGACAGACCAAGCTTCTTAGTTGTTATTGTTAGTTAATATATGGCACGAATGGGTGTTTCCCCGACCGACTAAGCTTCTTAGTTGTTATTGTTAGTTAATATATGGCCCAAATGAGCGTTTTCCTGACGTACTAAGCTTCTTAGTTGTTAGTTTTAGTTAATATATGCCCCGAATGGGTGTTTCCCCGACGGACTAAGCTTGTTAGTTGTTATTGCTAGTTAATATATGGCGCGAATGAGTTTTTCCCCGACGGACTAAGCTTCTTAGTTGTTAGTTTTAGTTAATATATGCCCCGAATGGGAGTTTCCCCGACAGACTAAGCTTCTTAGTTGTTATTGCTAGTTAATATATGCCCCGAATGAGTGTTGTCCCGACGTACTAAGCTTCTTAGTTGTTAGTTTTAGTTAATATATGCCCCGAATGGGTGTTGTCCCGACAGACTAAGCTTCTTAGTTGTTAGTGTTAGTTAATATAAGCCCCAAATGGGTGTTTTCCTGACGAACTAAGCTTCTTATCGTTAGTTAATATATGGCCCGAATGAGTGTTGTCCCGACGGACTAAGCTTCTTAGTTGTTAGTGTTAGTTAATATATGCCCCGAATGGGTGTTGTCCCGACGGACTAAGCTTCTTAGTTGTTATTATTAGTTAATATATGGCGCGAATAAGTTTTTCCCCGACGGACTAAGCTTCTTAGTTGTTATTGTTAGTTAATATATGGCCCAAATGAGCGTTTTCCTGACGTACTAAGCTTCTTAGTTGTTATTGTTAGTTAATATATGGCTCGAATGAGTTTTTCCCCGACGGACTAAGCTTCTTAGTTGTTATTGTTAGTTAATATATGGCCCGAATGAGTGTTTCCCCGACGGACTAAGCTTCTTAGTTGTTATTGTTAGTTAATATATGGCCCGAATGAGTGTTTCCCCAACGGACTAAGCTTCTTAGTTGTTATTGTTAGTTAATATATGGCCCGAATGAGTGTTTCCCCGAAAGACTAAGCTTCTTAGTTGTTATTACTAGTTAATATATGCCCCGAATGAGTGTTTCCCCGACAGACCAAGCTTCTTAGTTGTTATTGTTAGTTAATATATGGCACGAATGGGTGTTTCCCCGACAGACTAAGCTTCTTAGTTGTTAGTGTTAGTTAATATAAGCCCCAAATGGGTGTTTTCCTGACGAACTAAGCTTCTTATCGTTAGTTAATATATGGCCCGAATGAGTGTTGTCCCGACGGACTAAGCTTCTTAGTTGTTAGTGTTAGTTAATATATGCCCCGAATGGGTGTTGTCCCGACGGACTAAGCTTCTTAGTTGTTATTATTAGGTAATGTATGGCGCGAATAAGTTTTTCCCCGACGGACTAAGCTTCTTAGTTGTTATTGCTAGTTAATATATGGCGCGAATGGGTGTTGTCCCGACGGACTAAGCTTCTTAGTTGTTAGTGTTAGTTAATATATGCCCCGAATGGGTGTTGTCCCGACAGACTAAGCTTTTTAGTTGTTATTGTTAGTTAATATATGGCCCAAATGAGCGTTTTCCTGACGGACTAAGCTTCTTATCGTTAGGTAATATATGGCCTGAATGAGTGTTGTCCCGACGGTCTAAGCTTCTTAGTTGTTAGTGTTAGTTAATATATGCCCCGAATGGGTGTTGTCCCGACGGACTAAGCTTCTTAGTTGTTATTATTAGTTAATATATGGCGCGAATAAGTTTTTCCCCGACGGACTAAGCTTCTTAGTTGTTATTGTTAGTTAATATATGGCCCAAATGAGCGTTTTCCTGACGTACTAAGCTTCTTAGTTGTTATTGTTAGTTAATATATGGCTCGAATGAGTTTTTCCCCGACGGACTAAGCTTCTTAGTTGTTATTGTTAGTTAATATATGGCCCGAATGAGTGTTTCCCCGACGAACTAAGCTTCTTAGTTGTTATTGTTAGTTAATATATGGCCCGAATGAGTGTTTCCCCAACGGACTAAGCTTCCTAGTTGTTATTGCTAGTTAATATATGCCCCAAATGAGTGTTGTCCCGACGTACTAAGCTTCTTAGTTGTTAGTGTTAGTTAATATATGCCCCGAATGGGTGTTGTCCCGACGGACTAAGCTTGTTAGTTGTTATTGCTGGTTAATATATGGCGCGAATGAGTTTTTCCCCGACGGACTAAGCTTCTTAGTTGTTAGTTTTAGTTAATATATGGCCCAAATGAGCGTTTTCCTGACGGACTAAGCTTCTTATCGTTAGTTAATATATGGCCCGAATGAGTGTTGTCCCGACGGACTAAGCTTTTTAGTTGTTAGTGTTAGTTAATATTGCCCCGAATGGGTGTTGTCCCGACGGACTAAGCTTCTTAGTTGTTATTGCTAGTTAATATATGGCGCGAATGAGTTTTTCCCCGACCGACTAAGCTTCTTAGTTGTTAGTGTTAGTTAATATATGCCCCGAATGGGTGTTGTCCCGACGGACTAAGCTTCTTAGTTGTTAGTGTTAGTTAATATATGCCCCGAATGGGTGTTGTCCCGACGAAATAAGCTTCTTAGTTGTTAGTGTTAGTTAATATATGCCCCGAATGGGGGTTGTCACAACGGACTAAGCTTCTTAGTTGTTATTGCTAGTTAATATATGGCGCGAATGAGTTTTTCCCCGACCGACTAAGCTTCTTAGTTGTTAGTGTTAGTTAATATATGCCCCGAATGGGTGTTGTCCCGACGGACTAAGCTTCTTAGTTGTTAGTGTTAGTTAATATATGTCCCGAATGGGTGTTGTCCCGACGGACTAAGCTTCTTAGTTGTTATTGTTAGTTAATATATGGCCCGAATGAGTGTTTCCCTGACAGACTAAGCTTCTTAGTTGTTATTGCTAGTTAATATATGGCGCGAATGAGTTTTTCCCCGACCGACCAAGCTTCTTAGTTGTTAGTTTTAGTTAATATATGCCCCGAATAGGTGTTTCCCCGACAGACTAAGCTTCTTAGTTGTTATTGTTAGTTAATATATGGCCCGAATGAGGTTTTCCCCGACGGACTAAGCTTCTTAGTTGTTATTGTTAGTTAATATATGGCACGAATGAGTGTTTCCCCGACTGCCTAAGCTTCTTAGTTGTTATTGTTAGTTAATATATGGCCCGAATGAGTGTTTCCCCCACGGACTAAGCTTCTTAGTTGTTATTGTTAGTTAATATATGGCCCGAATGAGTGTTTCCCCGACGGACTAAGCTTCTTAGTTGTTAGTGTTAGTTTATATATGCCCCGAATGGGTGTTGTCCTTACGGACTAAGCTTCTTAGTTGTTATTATTAGTTGATATATGGCGCGAATAAGTTTTTCCCCGACAGACTAAGCTTCTTAGTTGTTATTGCTAGTTAATATATGGCGCGAATGAGTTTTTCCCCGACGGACTAAGCTTCTTAGTTGTTAGTTTTAGTTAATATATGCCCCGAATAGGTGTTTCCCCGACAGACTAAGCTTCTTAGTTGTTATTGTTAGTTAATATATGGCCCGAATGAGGTTTTCCCCGACGGACTAAGCTTCTTAGTTGTTATTGTTAGTTAATATATGGCACGAATGAGTGTTTCCCCGACTGCCTAAGCTTCTTAGTTGTTATTGTTAGTTAATATATGGCCCGAATGAGTGTTTCCCCCACGGACTAAGCTTCTTAGTTGTTATTGTTAGTTAATATATGGCCCGAATGAGTGTTTCCCCGACGGACTAAGCTTCTTAGTTGTTAGTGTTAGTTTATATATGCCCCGAATGGGTGTTTCCCCGAAAGACTAAGCTTCTTAGTTGTTATTGCTAGTTAATATATGCCCCGAATGGGTGTTGTCCCGACGGACTAAGCTTCTTAGTTGTTAGTGTTAGTTAATATATGCCCCGAATGGGTGTTGTCCCGACGGACTAAGCTTCTTAGTTGTTAGTGTTAGTTAATATATGCCCCAAATGGGTGTTGTCCCGACAGACTAAGCTTCTTAGTTGTTATTGTTAGTTAATATATGGCCCAAATGAGCGTTTTCCTGACGGACTAAGCTTCTTATCGTTAGTTAATATATGGCCCGAATGAGTGTTGTCCCGACGTACTAAGCTTCTTAGTTGTTAGTGTTAGTTAATATATGGCCCAAATGAGCGTTTTCCTGACGGACTAAGCTTCTTATCGTTAGGTAATATATGGCCTGAATGAGTGTTGTCCCGACGGACTAAGCTTCTTAGTTGTTAGTGTTAGTTAATATATGCCCCGAATGGGTGTTGTCCCGACGGACTAAGCTTCTTAGTTGTTATTATTAGTTAATATATGGCGCGAATAAGTTTTTCCCCGACGGACTAAGCTTCTTAGTTGTTATTGTTAGTTAATATATGGCCCAAATGAGCATTTTCCTGACGTACTAAGCTTCTTAGTTGTTATTGTTAGTTAATATATGGCCCGAATGAGTGTTTCCCCGACAGACTAAGCTTCTTAGTTGTTATTGTTAGTTAATATATGGCCCGAATGAGTTTTTCCCCGACGGACTAAGCTTCTTAGTTGTTATTGTTAGTTAATATATGGCACGAATGAGTGTTTCCCCGACTGCCTAAGCTTCTTAGTTGTTATTGTTAGTTAATATATGGCCCGAACGAGTGTTTCCCCCACGGACTAAGCTTCTTAGTTGTTATTGTTAGTTAATATATGGCCCGAATGAGTGTTTCCCCGACGGACTAAGCTTCTTAGTTGTTAGTGTTAGTTTATATATGCCCCGAATGGGTGTTGTCCCGACGGACTAAGCTTCTTAGTTGTTATTATTAGTTAATAAATGGCGCGAATTAGTTTTTCCCCGACGGACTAAGCTTCTTAGTTGTTAGTTTTAGTTAATATATGCCCCGAATGGGTGTTGTCCCGACGTACTAAGCTTCTTAGTTGTTATTGTTAGTTAATATATGCCCCGAATGGGTGTTGTCCTGACGGACTAAGCTTCTTAGTTGTTATTATTAGTTAATATATGGCGCGAATAAGTTTTTCCCCGACGGACTAAGCTTCTTAGTTGTTATTGTTAGTTAATATATGGCCCAAATGAGCGTTTTCCAGACGTACTAAGCTTCTTAGTTGTTAGTTTTAGTTAATATATGCCCCGAATGGGTGTTTCCCCGAAAGACTAAGCTTCTTAGTTGTTATTGCTAGTTAATATATGCCCCGAATGGGTGTTGTCCCGACGGACTAAGCTTCTTAGTTGTTAGTGTTAGTTAATATATGCCCCGAATGGGTGTTGTCCCGACGGACTAAGCTTCTTAGTTGTTAGTGTTAGTTAATATATGCCCCAAATGGGTGTTGTCCCGACAGACTAAGCTTCTTAGTTGTTATTGTTAGTTAATATATGGCCCAAATGAGCGTTTTCCTGACGGACTAAGCTTCTTATCGTTAGTTAATATATGGCCCGAATGAGTGTTGTCCCGACGGACTAAGCTTCTTAGTTGTTAGTGTTAGTTAATATATGCCCCGAATGGGTGTTGTCCCGACGGACTAAGCTTCTTAGTTGTTATTATTAGTTAATATATGGCGCGAATAAGTTTTTCCCCGACGGACTAAGCTTCTTAGTTGTTATTGTTAGTTAATATATGGCCCAAATGAGCATTTTCCTGACGTACTAAGCTTCTTAGTTGTTATTGTTAGTTAATATATGGCCCGAATGAGTGTTTCCCCGACAGACTAAGCTTCTTAGTTGTTATTGCTAGTTAATATATGGCGCGAATGAGTTTTTCCCCGACCGACTAAGCTTCTTAGTTGTTAGTGTTAGTTAATATATGCCCCGAATGGGTGTTGTCCCGACGGACTAAGCTTCTTAGTTGTTAGTGTTAGTTAATATATGCCCCGAATGGGTGTTGTCCCGACGGACTAAGCTTCTTAGTTGTTATTGTTAGTTAATATATGGCCCGAATGAGTGTTTCCCCGACAGACTAAGCTTCTTAGTTGTTAGTGTTAGTTTATATATGCCCCGAATGGGTGTTGTCCCGACGGACTAAGCTTCTTAGTTGTTATTATTAGTTAATAAATGGCGCGAATTAGTTTTTCCCCGACAGACTAAGCTTCTTAGTTGTTATTGCTAGTTAATATATGGCGCGAATGAGTTTTTCCCCGACGGACTAAGCTTCTTAGTTGTTAGTTTTAGTTAATATATGCCCCGAATAGGTGTTTCCCCGACAGACTAAGCTTCTTAGTTGTTATTGTTAGTTAATATATGGCCCGAATGAGGTTTTCCCCGACGGACTAAGCTTCTTAGTTGTTATTGTTAGTTAATATATGGCACGAATGAGTGTTTCCCCGACTGCCTAAGCTTCTTAGTTGTTATTGTTAGTTAATATATGGCCCGAATGAGTGTTTCCCCCACGGACTAAGCTTCTTAGTTGTTATTGTTAGTTAATATATGGCCCGAATGAGTGTTTCCCCGACGGACTAAGCTTCTTAGTTGTTAGTGTTAGTTTATATATGCCCCGAATGGGTGTTGTCCCGACGGACTAAGCTTCTTAGTTGTTATTGTTAGTTAATATATGGCCCGAATGAGTGTTTCCCCGACAGACTAAGCTTCTTAGTTGTTATTGCTAGTTAATATATGGCGCGAATGAGTTTTTCCCCGACGGACTAAGCTTCTTAGTTGTTAGTTTTAGTTAATATATGCCCCGAATAGGTGTTTCCCCGACAGACTAAGCTTCTTAGTTGTTATTGTTAGTTAATATATGGCCCGAATGAGGTTTTCCCCGACGGACTAAGCTTCTTAGTTGTTATTGTTAGTTAATATATGGCACGAATGAGTGTTTCCCCGACTGCCTAAGCTTCTTAGTTGTTATTGTTAGTTAATATATGGCCCGAATGAGTGTTTCCCCCACGGACTAAGCTTCTTAGTTGTTATTGTTAGTTAATATATGGCCCGAATGAGTGTTTCCCCGACGGACTAAGCTTCTTAGTTGTTAGTGTTAGTTTATATATGCCCCGAATGGGTGTTGTCCCGACGGACTAAGCTTCTTAGTTGTTATTATTAGTTAATAAATGGCGCGAATTAGTTTTTCCCCGACGGACTAAGCTTCTTAGTTGTTAGTTTTAGTTAATATATGCCCCGAATGGGTGTTGTCCCGACGTACTAAGCTTCTTAGTTGTTAGTGTTAGTTAATATATGGCCCAAATGAGCGTTTTCCTGACGGACTAAGCTTCTTATCGTTAGGTAATATATGGCCTGAATGGGTGTTGTCCCGACGGACTAAGCTTCTTAGTTGTTAGTGTTAGTTAATATATGCCCCAAATGGGTGTTGTCCCGACAGACTAAGCTTCTTAGTTGTTATTGTTAGTTAATATATGGCCCAAATGAGCGTTTTCCTGACGGACTAAGCTTCTTATCGTTAGTTAATATATGGCCCGAATGAGTGTTGTCCCGACGGACTAAGCTTCTTAGTTGTTAGTGTTAGTTAATATATGCCCCGAATGGGTGTTGTCCCGACGGACTAAGCTTCTTAGTTGTTATTATTAGTTAATATATGGCGCGAATAAGTTTTTCCCCGACGGACTAAGCTTCTTAGTTGTTATTGTTAGTTAATATATGGCCCAAATGAGCATTTTCCTGACGTACTAAGCTTCTTAGTTGTTATTGTTAGTTAATATATGGCCCGAATGAGTGTTTCCCCGACAGACTAAGCTTCTTAGTTGTTATTGCTAGTTAATATATGGCGCGAATGAGTTTTTCCCCGACCGACTAAGCTTCTTAGTTGTTAGTGTTAGTTAATATATGCCCCGAATGGGTGTTGTCCCGACGGACTAAGCTTCTTAGTTGTTAGTGTTAGTTAATATATGCCCCGAATGGGTGTTGTCCCGACGGACTAAGCTTCTTAGTTGTTATTGTTAGTTAATATATGGCCCGAATGAGTGTTTCCCCGACAGACTAAGCTTCTTAGTTGTTATTGTTAGTTAATATATGGCCCGAATGAGGTTTTCCCCGACGGACTAAGCTTCTTAGTTGTTATTGTTAGTTAATATATGGCACGAATGAGTGTTTCCCCGACTGCCTAAGCTTCTTAGTTGTTATTGTTAGTTAATATATGGCCCGAATGAGTGTTTCCCCGACGGACTAAGCTTCTTAGTTGTTAGTGTTAGTTTATATATGCCCCGAATGGGTGTTGTCCCGACGGACTAAGCTTCTTAGTTGTTATTATTAGTTAATAAATGGCGCGAATTAGTTTTTCCCCGACAGACTAAGCTTCTTAGTTGTTATTGCTAGTTAATATATGGCGCGAATGAGTTTTTCCCCGACGGACTAAGCTTCTTAGTTGTTAGTTTTAGTTAATATATGCCCCGAATAGGTGTTTCCCCGACAGACTAAGCTTCTTAGTTGTTATTGCTAGTTAATATATGGCCCGAATGAGGTTTTCCCCGACGGACTAAGCTTCTTAGTTGTTATTGTTAGTTAATATATGGCACGAATGAGTGTTTCCCCGACTGCCTAAGCTTCTTAGTTGTTATTGTTAGTTAATATATGGCCCGAATGAGTGTTTCCCCCACGGACTAAGCTTCTTAGTTGTTATTGTTAGTTAATATATGGCCCGAATGAGTGTTTCCCCGACGGACTAAGCTTCTTAGTTGTTAGTGTTAGTTTATATATGCCCCGAATGGGTGTTGTCCCGACGGACTAAGCTTCTTAGTTGTTATTGTTAGTTAATATATGGCCCGAATGAGTGTTTCCCCGACAGACTAAGCTTCTTAGTTGTTATTGCTAGTTAATATATGGCGCGAATGAGTTTTTCCCCGACGGACTAAGCTTCTTAGTTGTTAGTTTTAGTTAATATATGCCCCGAATAGGTGTTTCCCCGACAGACTAAGCTTCTTAGTTGTTATTGTTAGTTAATATATGGCCCGAATGAGGTTTTCCCCGACGGACTAAGCTTCTTAGTTGTTATTGTTAGTTAATATATGGCACGAATGAGTGTTTCCCCGACTGCCTAAGCTTCTTAGTTGTTATTGTTAGTTAATATATGGCCCGAATGAGTGTTTCCCCCACGGACTAAGCTTCTTAGTTGTTATTGTTAGTTAATATATGGCCCGAATGAGTGTTTCCCCGACGGACTAAGCTTCTTAGTTGTTAGTGTTAGTTTATATATGCCCCGAATGGGTGTTGTCCCGACGGACTAAGCTTCTTAGTTGTTATTATTAGTTAATAAATGGCGCGAATTAGTTTTTCCCCGACGGACTAAGCTTCTTAGTTGTTAGTTTTAGTTAATATATGCCCCGAATGGGTGTTGTCCCGACGTACTAAGCTTCTTAGTTGTTAGTGTTAGTTAATATATGGCCCAAATGAGCGTTTTCCTGACGGACTAAGCTTCTTATCGTTAGGTAATATATGGCCTGAATGAGTGTTGTCCCGACGGACTAAGCTTCTTAGTTGTTAGTGTTAGTTAATATATGCCCCGAATGGGTGTTGTCCCGACGGACTAAGCTTCTTAGTTGTTATTATTAGTTAATATATGGCGCGAATAAGTTTTTCCCCGACGGACTAAGCTTCTTAGTTGTTATTGTTAGTTAATATATGGCCCAAATGAGCGTTTTCCTGACGTACTAAGCTTCTTAGTTGTTATTGTTAGTTAATATATGGCTCGAATGAGGTTTTCCCCGACGGACTAAGCTTCTTAGTTGTTATTGTTAGTTAATATATGGCACGAATGAGTGTTTCCCCGACTGCCTAAGCTTCTTAGTTGTTATTGTTAGTTAATATATGGCCCGAACGAGTGTTTCCCCCACGGACTAAGCTTCTTAGTTGTTATTGTTAGTTAATATATGGCCCGAATGAGTGTTTCCCCGACGGACTAAGCTTCTTAGTTGTTAGTGTTAGTTAATATATGCCCCGAATGGGTGTTGTCCCGACGGACTAAGCTTCTTAGTTGTTATTATTAGTTAATAAATGGCGCGAATTAGTTTTTCCCCGACGGACTAAGCTTCTTAGTTGTTAGTGTTAGTTAATATATGCCCCGAATGGGTGTTGTCCCGACGTACTAAGCTTCTTAGTTGTTATTGTTAGTTAATATATGCCCCGAATGGGTGTTGTCCTGACGGACTAAGCTTCTTAGTTGTTATTATTAGTTAATATATGGCGCGAATAAGTTTTTCCCCGACGGACTAAGCTTCTTAGTTGTTATTGTTAGTTAATATATGGCCCAAATGAGCGTTTTCCAGACGTACTAAGCTTCTTAGTTGTTAGTTTTAGTTAATATATGCCCCGAATGGGTGTTTCCCCGAAAGACTAAGCTTCTTAGTTGTTATTGCTAGTTAATATATGCCCCGAATGGGTGTTGTCCCGACGGACTAAGCTTCTTAGTTGTTAGTGTTAGTTAATATATGCCCCGAATGGGTGTTGTCCCGACGGACTAAGCTTCTTAGTTGTTAGTGTTAGTTAATATATGCCCCAAATGGGTGTTGTCCCGACAGACTAAGCTTCTTAGTTGTTATTGTTAGTTAATATATGGCCCAAATGAGCGTTTTCCTGACGGACTAAGCTTCTTATCGTTAGTTAATATATGGCCCGAATGAGTGTTGTCCCGACGGACTAAGCTTCTTAGTTGTTAGTGTTAGTTAATATATGCCCCGAATGGGTGTTGTCCCGACGGACTAAGCTTCTTAGTTGTTATTATTAGTTAATATATGGCGCGAATAAGTTTTTCCCCGACGGACAAAGCTTCTTAGTTGTTATTGTTAGTTAATATATGGCCCAAATGAGCATTTTCCTGACGTACTAAGCTTCTTAGTTGTTATTGTTAGTTAATATATGGCCCGAATGAGTGTTTCCCCGACAGACTAAGCTTCTTAGTTGTTATTGCTAGTTAATATATGGCGCGAATGAGTTTTTCCCCGACCGACTAAGCTTCTTAGTTGTTAGTGTTAGTTAATATATGCCCCGAATGGGTGTTGTCCCGACGGACTAAGCTTCTTAGTTGTTAGTGTTAGTTAATATATGCCCCGAATGGGTGTTGTCCCGACGGACTAAGCTTCTTAGTTGTTATTGTTAGTTAATATATGGCCCGAATGAGTGTTTCCCCGACAGACTAAGCTTCTTAGTTGTTATTGTTAGTTAATATATGGCCCGAATGAGGTTTTCCCCGACAGACTAAGCTTCTTAGTTGTTATTGTTAGTTAATATATGGCACGAATGAGTGTTTCCCCGACTGCCTAAGCTTCTTAGTTGTTATTGTTAGTTAATATATGGCCCGAATGAGTGTTTCCCCGACGGACTAAGCTTCTTAGTTGTTAGTGTTAGTTAATATATGGCCCGAATGAGGTTTTCCCCGACGGACTAAGCTTCTTAGTTGTTATTGTTAGTTAATATATGGCACGAATGAGTGTTTCCCCGACTGCCTAAGCTTCTTAGTTGTTATTGTTAGTTAATATATGGCCCGAATGAGTGTTTCCCCGACGGACTAAGCTTCTTAGTTGTTAGTGTTAGTTTATATATGCCCCGAATGGGTGTTGTCCCGACGGACTAAGCTTCTTAGTTGTTATTATTAGTTAATAAATGGCGCGAATTAGTTTTTCCCCGACAGACTAAGCTTCTTAGTTGTTATTGCTAGTTAATATATGGCGCGAATGAGTTTTTCCCCGACGGACTAAGCTTCTTAGTTGTTAGTTTTAGTTAATATATGCCCCGAATAGGTGTTTCCCCGACAGACTAAGCTTCTTAGTTGTTATTGTTAGTTAATATATGGCCCGAATGAGGTTTTCCCCGACGGACTAAGCTTCTTAGTTGTTATTGTTAGTTAATATATGGCACGAATGAGTGTTTCCCCGACTGCCTAAGCTTCTTAGTTGTTATTGTTAGTTAATATATGGCCCGAATGAGTGTTTCCCCCACGGACTAAGCTTCTTAGTTGTTATTGTTAGTTAATATATGGCCCGAATGAGTGTTTCCCCGACGGACTAAGCTTCTTAGTTGTTAGTGTTAGTTTATATATGCCCCGAATGAGTGTTGTCCCGACGGACTAAGCTTCTTAGTTGTTAGTGTTAGTTAATATATGCCCCGAATGGGTGTTGTCCCGACGGACTAAGCTTCTTAGTTGTTATTATTAGTTAATATATGGCGCGAATAAGTTTTTCCCCGACGGACTAAGCTTCTTAGTTGTTATTGTTAGTTAATATATGGCCCAAATGAGCGTTTTCCTGACGTACTAAGCTTCTTAGTTGTTATTGTTAGTTAATATATGGCTCGAATGAGGTTTTCCCCGACGGACTAAGCTTCTTAGTTGTTATTGTTAGTTAATATATGGCACGAATGAGTGTTTCCCCGACTGCCTAAGCTTCTTAGTTGTTATTGTTAGTTAATATATGGCCCGAACGAGTGTTTCCCCCACGGACTAAGCTTCTTAGTTGTTATTGTTAGTTAATATATGGCCCGAATGAGTGTTTCCCCGACGGACTAAGCTTCTTAGTTGTTAGTGTTAGTTTATATATGCCCCGAATGGGTGTTGTCCCGACGGACTAAGCTTCTTAGTTGTTATTATTAGTTAATAAATGGCGCGAATTAGTTTTTCCCCGACGGACTAAGCTTCTTAGTTGTTAGTTTTAGTTAATATATGCCCCGAATGGGTGTTGTCCCGACGTACTAAGCTTCTTAGTTGTTATTGTTAGTTAATATATGCCCCGAATGGGTGTTGTCCTGACGGACTAAGCTTCTTAGTTGTTATTATTAGTTAATATATGGCGCGAATAAGTTTTTCCCCGACGGACTAAGCTTCTTAGTTGTTATTGTTAGTTAATATATGGCCCAAATGAGCGTTTTCCAGACGTACTAAGCTTCTTAGTTGTTAGTTTTAGTTAATATATGCCCCGAATGGGTGTTTCCCCGAAAGACTAAGCTTCTTAGTTGTTATTGCTAGTTAATATATGCCCCGAATGGGTGTTGTCCCGACGGACTAAGCTTCTTAGTTGTTAGTGTTAGTTAATATATGCCCCGAATGGGTGTTGTCCCGACGGACTAAGCTTCTTAGTTGTTAGTGTTAGTTAATATATGCCCCAAATGGGTGTTGTCCCGACAGACTAAGCTTCTTAGTTGTTATTGTTAGTTAATATATGGCCCAAATGAGCGTTTTCCTGACGGACTAAGCTTCTTATCGTTAGTTAATATATGGCCCGAATGAGTGTTGTCCCGACGGACTAAGCTTCTTAGTTGTTAGTGTTAGTTAATATATGCCCCGAATGGGTGTTGTCCCGACGGACTAAGCTTCTTAGTTGTTATTATTAGTTAATATATGGCGCGAATAAGTTTTTCCCCGACGGACTAAGCTTCTTAGTTGTTATTGTTAGTTAATATATGGCCCAAATGAGCATTTTCCTGACGTACTAAGCTTCTTAGTTGTTATTGTTAGTTAATATATGGCCCGAATGAGTGTTTCCCCGACAGACTAAGCTTCTTAGTTGTTATTGCTAGTTAATATATGGCGCGAATGAGTTTTTCCCCGACCGACTAAGCTTCTTAGTTGTTAGTGTTAGTTAATATATGCCCCGAATGGGTGTTGTCCCGACGGACTAAGCTTCTTAGTTGTTATTGTTAGTTAATATATGGCCCGAATGAGTGTTTCCCCGACAGACTAAGCTTCTTAGTTGTTATTGTTAGTTAATATATGGCCCGAATGAGGTTTTCCCCGACAGACTAAGCTTCTTAGTTGTTATTGTTAGTTAATATATGGCACGAATGAGTGTTTCCCCGACTGCCTAAGCTTCTTAGTTGTTATTGTTAGTTAATATATGGCCCGAATGAGTGTTTCCCCGACGGACTAAGCTTCTTAGTTGTTAGTGTTAGTTTATATATGCCCCGAATGGGTGTTGTCCCGACGGACTAAGCTTCTTAGTTGTTATTATTAGTTAATAAATGGCGCGAATTAGTTTTTCCCCGACAGACTAAGCTTCTTAGTTGTTATTGCTAGTTAATATATGGCGCGAATGAGTTTTTCCCCGACGGACTAAGCTTCTTAGTTGTTAGTTTTAGTTAATATATGCCCCGAATAGGTGTTTCCCCGACAGACTAAGCTTCTTAGTTGTTATTGTTAGTTAATATATGGCCCGAATGAGGTTTTCCCCGACGGACTAAGCTTCTTAGTTGTTATTGTTAGTTAATATATGGCACGAATGAGTGTTTCCCCGACTGCCTAAGCTTCTTAGTTGTTATTGTTAGTTAATATATGGCCCGAATGAGTGTTTCCCCCACGGACTAAGCTTCTTAGTTGTTATTGTTAGTTAATATATGGCCCGAATGAGTGTTTCCCCGACGGACTAAGCTTCTTAGTTGTTAGTGTTAGTTTATATATGCCCCGAATGGGTGTTGTCCCGACGGACTAAGCTTCTTAGTTGTTATTGTTAGTTAATATATGGCCCGAATGAGTGTTTCCCCGACAGACTAAGCTTCTTAGTTGTTATTGCTAGTTAATATATGGCGCGAATGAGTTTTTCCCCGACGGACTAAGCTTCTTAGTTGTTAGTTTTAGTTAATATATGCCCCGAATAGGTGTTTCCCCGACAGACTAAGCTTCTTAGTTGTTATTGTTAGTTAATATATGGCCCGAATGAGGTTTTCCCCGACGGACTAAGCTTCTTAGTTGTTATTGTTAGTTAGTATATGGCACGAATGAGTGTTTCCCCGACTGCCTAAGCTTCTTAGTTGTTATTGTTAGTTAATATATGGCCCGAATGAGTGTTTCCCCCACGGACTAAGCTTCTTAGTTGTTATTGTTAGTTAATATATGGCCCGAATGAGTGTTTCCCCGACGGACTAAGCTTCTTAGTTGTTAGTGTTAGTTTATATATGCCCCGAATGGGTGTTGTCCCGACGGACTAAGCTTCTTAGTTGTTATTATTAGTTAATAAATGGCGCGAATTAGTTTTTCCCCGACGGACTAAGCTTCTTAGTTGTTAGTTTTAGTTAATATATGCCCCGAATGGGTGTTGTCCCGACGTACTAAGCTTCTTAGTTGTTAGTGTTAGTTAATATATGGCCCAAATGAGCGTTTTCCTGACGGACTAAGCTTCTTATCGTTAGGTAATATATGGCCTGAATGAGTGTTGTCCCGACGGACTAAGCTTCTTAGTTGTTAGTGTTAGTTAATATATGCCCCGAATGGGTGTTGTCCCGACGGACTAAGCTTCTTAGTTGTTATTATTAGTTAATATATGGCGCGAATAAGTTTTTCCCCGACGGACTAAGCTTCTTAGTTGTTATTGTTAGTTAATATATGGCCCAAATGAGCGTTTTCCTGACGTACTAAGCTTCTTAGTTGTTATTGTTAGTTAATATATGGCCCGAATGAGTTTTTCCCCGACGGACTAAGCTTCTTAGTTGTTATTGTTAGTTAATATATGGCCCGAATGAGTGTTTCCCCGACGAACTAAGCTTCTTAGTTGTTATTGTTAGTTAATATATGGCCCGAATGAGTGTTTCCCCAACGGACTAAGCTTCTTAGTTGTTATTGTTAGTTAATATATGGCCCGAATGAGTGTTTCCCCGAAAGACTAAGCTTCCTAGTTGTTATTGCTAGTTAATATATGCCCCAAATGAGTGTTGTCCCGACGTACTAAGCTTCTTAGTTGTTAGTGTTAGTTAATATATGCCCCGAATGGGTGTTGTCCCGACGGACTAAGCTTGTTAGTTGTTATTGCTAGTTAATATATGCCCCAAATGAGTGTTGTCCCGACGTACTAAGCTTCTTAGTTGTTAGTGTTAGTTAATATATGCCCCGAATGGGTGTTGTCCCGACGGACTAAGCTTGTTAGTTGTTATTGCTAGTTAATATATGGCGCGAATGAGTTTTTCCCCGACGGACTAAGCTTCTTAGTTGTTAGTTTTAGTTAATATATGGCCCAAATGAGCGTTTTCCTGACGGACTAAGCTTCTTATCGTTAGTTAATATATGGCCCGAATGAGTGTTGTCCCGACGGACTAAGCTATTTAGTTGTTAGTGTTAGTTAATATTGCCCCGAATGGGTGTTGTCCCGACGGACTAAGCTTCTTAGTTGTTATTGCTAGTTAATATATGGCGCGAATGAGTTTTTCCCCGACCGACTAAGCTTCTTAGTTGTTAGTGTTAGTTAATATATGCCCCGAATGGGTGTTGTCCCGACGGACTAAGCTTCTTAGTTGTTAGTGTTAGTTAATATATGCCCCGAATGGGTGTTGTCCCGACGAAATAAGCTTCTTAGTTGTTAGTGTTAGTTAATATATGCCCCGAGTGGGTGTTGTCCCGACGGACTAAGCTTCTTAGTTGTTATTGCTAGTTAATATATGGCGCGAATGAGTTTTTCCCCGACCGACTAAGCTTCTTAGTTGTTAGTGTTAGTTAATATATGCCCCGAAAGGGTGTTGTCCCGACGGACTAAGCTTCTTAGTTGTTAGTGTTAGTTAATATATGCCCCGAATGGGTGTTGTCCCGACGGACTAAGCTTCTTAGTTGTTATTGTTAGTTAATATATGGCCCGAATGAGTGTTTCCCCGACAGACTAAGCTTCTTAGTTGTTATTGCTAGTTAATATATGGCGCGAATGAGTTTTTCCCCGACCGACTAAGCTTCTTAGTTGTTAGTTTTAGTTAATATATGGCCCAAATGAGCGTTTTCCTGACGGACTAAGCTTCTTATCGTTAGTTAATATATGGCCCGAATGAGTGTTGTCCCGACGGACTAAGCTTCTTAGTTGTTAGTGTTAGTTAATATATGCCCCGAATGGGTGTTGTCCCGACGGACTAAGCTTCTTAGTTGTTATTATTAGTTAATATATGGCGCGAATAAGTTTTTCCCCGACGGACTAAGCTTCTTAGTTGTTATTGTTAGTTAATATATGGCCCAAATGAGCGTTTTCCTGACGTACTAAGCTTCTTAGTTGTTAGTTTTAGTTAATATATGCCCCGAATGGGTGTTTCCCCGAAAGACTAAGCTTCTTAGTTGTTATTGCTAGTTAATATATGCCCCGAATGGGTGTTGTCCCGACGGACTAAGCTTCTTAGTTGTTAGTGTTAGTTAATATATGCCCCGAATGGGTGTTGTCCCGACGGACTAAGCTTCTTAGTTGTTAGTGTTAGTTAATATATGCCCCAAATGGGTGTTGTCCCGACAGACTAAGCTTCTTAGTTGTTATTGTTAGTTAATATATGGCCCAAATGAGCGTTTTCCTGACGGACTAAGCTTCTTATCGTTAGTTAATATATGGCCCGAATGAGTGTTGTCCCGACGGACTAAGCTTCTTAGTTGTTAGTGTTAGTTAATATATGCCCCGAATGGGTGTTGTCCCGACGGACTAAGCTTCTTAGTTGTTATTATTAGTTAATATATGGCGCGAATAAGTTTTTTCCCGACGGACTAAGCTTCTTAGTTGTTATTGTTAGTTAATATATGGCCCAAATGAGCGTTTTCCTGACGTACTAAGCTTCTTAGTTGTTATTGTTAGTTAATATATGGCCCGAATGAGTGTTTCCCCGACAGACTAAGCTTCTTAGTTGTTATTGCTAGTTAATATATGGCGCGAATTAGTTTTTCCCCGACGGACTAAGCTTCTTAGTTGTTAGTGTTAGTTAATATATGCCCCGAATGGGTGTTGTCCCGACGGACTAAGCTTCTTAGTTGTTAGTGTTAGTTAATATATGCCCCGAATGGGTGTTGTCCCGACGGACTAAGCTTCTTAGTTGTTATTGTTAGTTAATATATGGCCCGAATGAGTGTTTCCCCGACAGACTAAGCTTCTTAGTTGTTATTGTTAGTTAATATATGGCCCGAATGAGGTTTTCCCCGACGGACTAAGCTTCTTAGTTGTTATTGTTAGTTAATATATGGCACGAATGAGTGTTTCCCCGACTGACTAAGCTTCTTAGTTGTTATTGTTAGTTAATATATGGCCCGAACGAGTGTTTCCCCCACGGACTAAGCTTCTTAGTTGTTATTGTTAGTTAATATATGGCCCGAATGAGTGTTTCCCCGACGGACTAAGCTTCTTAGTTGTTATTGTTAGTTTATATATGCCCCGAATGGGTGTTGTCCCGACGGACTAAGCTTCTTAGTTGTTATTATTAGTTAATAAATGGCGCGAATTAGTTTTTCCCCGACGGACTAAGCTTCTTAGTTGTTAGTTTTAGTTAATATATGCCCCGAATGGGTGTTGTCCCGACGGACTAAGCTTCTTAGTTGTTATTGTTAGTTAATATATGCCCCGAATGGGTGTTGTCCCGACGGACTAAGCTTCTTAGTTGTTATTATTAGTTAATATATGGCGCGAATAAGTTTTTCCCCGACGGACTAAGCTTCTTAGTTGTTATTGTTAGTTAATATATGGCCCAAATGAGCGTTTTCCAGACGTACTAAGCTTCTTAGTTGTTAGTTTTAGTTAATATATGCCCCGAATGGGTGTTTCCCCGAAAGACTAAGCTTCTTAGTTGTTATTGCTAGTTAATATATGCCCCGAATGGGTGTTGTCCCGACGGACTAAGCTTCTTAGTTGTTAGTGTTAGTTAATATATGCCCCGAATGGGTGTTGTCCCGACGGACTAAGCTTCTTAGTTGTTAGTGTTAGTTAATATATGCCCCAAATGGGTGTTGTCCCGACAGACTAAGCTTCTTAGTTGTTATTGTTAGTTAATATATGGCCCAAATGAGCGTTTTCCTGACGGACTAAGCTTCTTATCGTTAGTTAATATATGGCCCGAATGAGTGTTGTCCCGACGGACTAAGCTTCTTAGTTGTTAGTGTTAGTTAATATATGCCCCGAATGGGTGTTGTCCCGACGGACTAAGCTTCTTAGTAGTTATTATTAGTTAATATATGGCGCGAATAAGTTTTTCCCCGACGGACTAAGCTTCTTAGTTGTTATTGTTAGTTAATATATGGCCCAAATGAGCGTTTTCCTGACGTACTAAGCTTCTTAGTTGTTATTGTTAGTTAATATATGGCTCGAATGAGTTTTTCCCCGACGGACTAAGCTTCTTAGTTGCTATTGTTAGTTAATATATGGCCCGAATGAGTGTTTCCCCGACGAACTAAGCTTCTTAGTTGTTATTGTTAGTTAATATATGGCCCGAATGAGTGTTTCCCCGACGGACTAAGCTTCTTAGTTGTTATTGTTAGTTAATATATGGCCCGAATGAGTGTTTCCCCGAAAGACTAAGCTTCCTAGTTGTTATTGCTAGTTAATATATGCCCCAAATGAGTGTTGTCCCGACGTACTAAGCTTCTTAGTTGTTAGTGTTAGTTAATATATGCCCCGAATGGGTGTTGTCCCGACGGACTAAGCTTCTTAGTTGTTATTGCTAGTTAATATATGGCGCGAATGAGTTTTTCCCCGACGGACTAAGCTTCTTAGTTGTTTGTTTTAGTTAATATATGGCCCAAATGAGCGTTTTCCTGACGGACTAAGCTTCTTATCGTTAGTTAATATATGGCCCGAATGAGTGTTGCCCCGACGGACTAAGCTTTTTAGTTGTTAGTGTTAGTTAATATTGCCCCGAATGGGTGTTGTCCCGACGGACTAAGCTTCTTAGTTGTTATTGCTAGTTAATATATGGCCCGAATGAGTGTTTCCCCGACAGACTAAGCTTCTTAGTTGTTATTGCTAGTTAATATATGGCGCGAATGAGTTTTTCCCCGACCGACTAAGCTTCTTAGTTGTTAGTTTTAGTTAATATATGGCCCAAATGAGCGTTTTCCTGACGGACTAAGCTTCTTATCGTTAGTTAATATATGGCCCGAATGAGTGTTGTCCCGACGGACTAAGCTTCTTAGTTGTTAGTGTTAGTTAATATATGCCCCGAATGGGTGTTGTCCCGACGGACTAAGCTTCTTAGTTGTTATTATTAGTTAATATATGGCGCGAATAAGTTTTTCCCCGACGGACTAAGCTTCTTAGTTGTTATTGTTAGTTAATATATGGCCCAAATGAGCGTTTTCCTGACGTACTAAGCTTCTTAGTTGTTAGTTTTAGTTAATATATGCCCCGAATGGGTGTTTCCCCGACAGACTAAGCTTCTTAGTTGTTATTGCTAGTTAATATATGCCCCGAATGGGTGTTGTCCCGACGGACTAAGCTTCTTAGTTGTTAGTGTTAGTTAATATATGCCCCGAATGGGTGTTGTCCCGACGGACTAAGCTTCTTAGTTGTTAGTGTTAGTTAATATATGCCCCAAATGGGTGTTGTCCCGACAGACTAAGCTTCTTAGTTGTTATTGTTAGTTAATATATGGCCCAAATGAGCGTTTTCCTGACGGACTAAGCTTCTTATCGTTAGTTAATATATGGCCCGAATGAGTGTTGTCCCGACGGACTAAGCTTCTTAGTTGTTAGTGTTAGTTAATATATGCCCCGAATGGGTGTTGTCCCGACGGACTAAGCTTCTTAGTTGTTATTATTAGTTAATATATGGCGCGAATAAGTTTTTTCCCGACGGACTAAGCTTCTTAGTTGTTATTGTTAGTTAATATATGGCCCAAATGAGCATTTTCCTGACGTACTAAGCTTCTTAGTTGTTATTGTTAGTTAATATATGGCCCGAATGAGTGTTTCCCCGACAGACTAAGCTTCTTAGTTGTTATTGTTAGTTAATATATGGCGCGAATTAGTTTTTCCCCGACCGACTAAGCTTCTTAGTTGTTAGTGTTAGTTAATATATGCCCCGAATGGGTGTTGTCCCGACGGACTAAGCTTCTTAGTTGTTAGTGTTAGTTAATATATGCCCCGAATGGGTGTTGTCCCGACGGACTAAGCTTCTTAGTTGTTATTGTTAGTTAATATATGGCCCGAATGAGTGTTTCCCCGACAGACTAAGCTTCTTAGTTGTTATTGTTAGTTAATATATGGCCCGAATGAGGTTTTCCCCGACGGACTAAGCTTCTTAGTTGTTATTGTTAGTTAATATATGGCACGAATGAGTGTTTCCCCGACTGCCTAAGCTTCTTAGTTGTTATTGTTAGTTAATATATGGCCCGAACGAGTGTTTCCCCCACGGACTAAGCTTCTTAGTTGTTATTGTTAGTTAATATATGGCCCGAATGAGTGTTTCCCCGACGGACTAAGCTTCTTAGTTGTTAGTGTTAGTTTATATATGCCCCGAATGGGTGTTGTCCCGACGGACTAAGCTTCTTAGTTGTTATTATTAGTTAATAAATGGCGCGAATTAGTTTTTCCCCGACGGACTAAGCTTCTTAGTTGTTAGTTTTAGTTAATATATGCCCCGAATGGGTGTTGTCCCGACGTACTAAGCTTCTTAGTTGTTATTGTTAGTTAATATATGCCCCGAATGGGTGTTGTCCCGACGGACTAAGCTTCTTAGTTGTTATTATTAGTTAATATATGGCGCGAATAAGTTTTTCCCCGACGGACTAAGCTTCTTAGTTGTTATTGTTAGTTAATATATGGCCCAAATGAGCGTTTTCCAGACGTACTAAGCTTCTTAGTTGTTAGTTTTAGTTAATATATGCCCCGAATGGGTGTTTCCCCGAAAGACTAAGCTTCTTAGTTGTTATTGCTAGTTAATATATGCCCCGAATGGGTGTTGTCCCGACGGACTAAGCTTCTTAGTTGTTAGTGTTAGTTAATATATGCCCCGAATGGGTGTTGTCCCGACGGACTAAGCTTCTTAGTTGTTAGTGTTAGTTAATATATGCCCCAAATGGGTGTTGTCCCGACAGACTAAGCTTCTTAGTTGTTATTGTTAGTTAATATATGGCCCAAATGAGCGTTTTCCTGACGGACTAAGCTTCTTATCGTTAGTTAATATATGGCCCGAATGAGTGTTGTCCCGACGGACTAAGCTTCTTAGTTGTTAGTGTTAGTTAATATATGCCCCGAATGGGTGTTGTCCCGACGGACTAAGCTTCTTAGTAGTTATTATTAGTTAATATATGGCGCGAATAAGTTTTTCCCCGACGGACTAAGCTTCTTAGTTGTTATTGTTAGTTAATATATGGCCCAAATGAGCGTTTTCCTGACGTACTAAGCTTCTTAGTTGTTATTGTTAGTTAATATATGGCTCGAATGAGTTTTTCCCCGACGGACTAAGCTTCTTAGTTGCTATTGTTAGTTAATATATGGCCCGAATGAGTGTTTCCCCGACGAACTAAGCTTCTTAGTTGTTATTGTTAGTTAATATATGGCCCGAATGAGTGTTTCCCCGACGGACTAAGCTTCTTAGTTGTTATTGTTAGTTAATATATGGCCCGAATGAGTGTTTCCCCGAAAGACTAAGCTTCCTAGTTGTTATTGCTAGTTAATATATGCCCCAAATGAGTGTTGTCCCGACGTACTAAGCTTCTTAGTTGTTAGTGTTAGTTAATATATGCCCCGAATGGGTGTTGTCCCGACGGACTAAGCTTCTTAGTTGTTATTGCTAGTTAATATATGGCGCGAATGAGTTTTTCCCCGACGGACTAAGCTTCTTAGTTGTTTGTTTTAGTTAATATATGGCCCAAATGAGCGTTTTCCTGACGGACTAAGCTTCTTATCGTTAGTTAATATATGGCCCGAATGAGTGTTGCCCCGACGGACTAAGCTTTTTAGTTGTTAGTGTTAGTTAATATTGCCCCGAATGGGTGTTGTCCCGACGGACTAAGCTTCTTAGTTGTTATTGCTAGTTAATATATGGCGCGAATGAGTTTTTCCCCGACCGACTAAGCTTCTTAGTTGTTAGTGTTAGTTAATATATGCCCCGAATGGGTGTTGTCCCGACGGACTAAGCTTCTTAGTTGTTAGTTTTAGTTAATATATGCCCCGAATGGGTGTTTCCCCGAAAGACTAAGCTTCTTAGTTGTTATTGTTAGTTAATATATGGCCCAAATGAGCGTTTTCCTGACGGACTAAGCTTCTTATCGTTAGTTAATATATGGCCCGAATGAGTGTTGTCCCGACGGACTAAGCTTCTTAGTTGTTAGTGTTAGTTAATATATGCCCCGAATGGGTGTTGTCCCGACGGACTAAGCTTCTTAGTTGTTATTATTAGTTAATATATGGCGCGAATAAGTTTTTTCCCGACGGACTAAGCTTCTTAGTTGTTATTGTTAGTTAATATATGGCCCAAATGAGCATTTTCCTGACGTACTAAGCTTCTTAGTTGTTATTGTTAGTTAATATATGGCCCGAATGAGTGTTTCCCCGACAGACTAAGCTTCTTAGTTGTTATTGCTAGTTAATATATGGCGCGAATTAGTTTTTCCCCGACCGACTAAGCTTCTTAGTTGTTAGTGTTAGTTAATATATGCCCCGAATGGGTGTTGTCCCGACGGACTAAGCTTCTTAGTTGTTAGTGTTAGTTAATATATGCCCCGAATGGGTGTTGTCCCGACGGACTAAGCTTCTTAGTTGTTATTGTTAGTTAATATATGGCCCGAATGAGTGTTTCCCCGACAGACTAAGCTTCTTAGTTGTTATTGTTAGTTAATATATGGCCCGAATGAGGTTTTCCCCGACGGACTAAGCTTCTTAGTTGTTATTGTTAGTTAATATATGGCACGAATGAGTGTTTCCCCGACTGCCTAAGCTTCTTAGTTGTTATTGTTAGTTAATATATGGCCCGAACGAGTGTTTCCCCCACGGACTAAGCTTCTTAGTTGTTATTGTTAGTTAATATATGGCCCGAATGAGTGTTTCCCCGACGGACTAAGCTTCTTAGTTGTTATTGTTAGTTTATATATGCCCCGAATGGGTGTTGTCCCGACGGACTAAGCTTCTTAGTTGTTATTATTAGTTAATAAATGGCGCGAATTAGTTTTTCCCCGACGGACTAAGCTTCTTAGTTGTTAGTTTTAGTTAATATATGCCCCGAATGGGTGTTGTCCCGACGTACTAAGCTTCTTAGTTGTTATTGTTAGTTAATATATGCCCCGAATGGGTGTTGTCCCGACGGACTAAGCTTCTTAGTTGTTATTATTAGTTAATATATGGCGCGAATAAGTTTTTCCCCGACGGACTAAGCTTCTTAGTTGTTATTGTTAGTTAATATATGGCCCAAATGAGCGTTTTCCAGACGTACTAAGCTTCTTAGTTGTTAGTTTTAGTTAATATATGCCCCGAATGGGTGTTTCCCCGAAAGACTAAGCTTCTTAGTTGTTATTGTTAGTTAATATATGCCCCGAATGGGTGTTGTCCCGACGGACTAAGCTTCTTAGTTGTTAGTGTTAGTTAATATATGCCCCGAATGGGTGTTGTCCCGACGGACTAAGCTTCTTAGTTGTTAGTGTTAGTTAATATATGCCCCAAATGGGTGTTGTCCCGACAGACTAAGCTTCTTAGTTGTTATTGTTAGTTAATATATGGCCCAAATGAGCGTTTTCCTGACGGACTAAGCTTCTTATCGTTAGTTAATATATGGCCCGAATGAGTGTTGTCCCGACGGACTAAGCTTCTTAGTTGTTAGTGTTAGTTAATATATGCCCCGAATGGGTGTTGTCCCGACGGACTAAGCTTCTTAGTAGTTATTATTAGTTAATATATGGCGCGAATAAGTTTTTCCCCGACGGACTAAGCTTCTTAGTTGTTATTGTTAGTTAATATATGGCCCAAATGAGCGTTTTCCTGACGTACTAAGCTTCTTAGTTGTTATTGTTAGTTAATATATGGCTCGAATGAGTTTTTCCCCGACGGACTAAGCTTCTTAGTTGCTATTGTTAGTTAATATATGGCCCGAATGAGTGTTTCCCCGACGAACTAAGCTTCTTAGTTGTTATTGTTAGTTAATATATGGCCCGAATGAGTGTTTCCCCGACGGACTAAGCTTCTTAGTTGTTATTGTTAGTTAATATATGGCCCGAATGAGTGTTTCCCCGAAAGACTAAGCTTCCTAGTTGTTATTGCTAGTTAATATATGCCCCAAATGAGTGTTGTCCCGACGTACTAAGCTTCTTAGTTGTTAGTGTTAGTTAATATATGCCCCGAATGGGTGTTGTCCCGACGGACTAAGCTTCTTAGTTGTTATTGCTAGTTAATATATGGCGCGAATGAGTTTTTCCCCGACGGACTAAGCTTCTTAGTTGTTTGTTTTAGTTAATATATGGCCCAAATGAGCGTTTTCCTGACGGACTAAGCTTCTTATCGTTAGTTAATATATGGCCCGAATGAGTGTTGCCCCGACGGACTAAGCTTTTTAGTTGTTAGTGTTAGTTAATATTGCCCCGAATGGGTGTTGTCCCGACGGACTAAGCTTCTTAGTTGTTATTGCTAGTTAATATATGGCCCGAATGAGTGTTTCCCCGACAGACTAAGCTTCTTAGTTGTTATTGCTAGTTAATATATGGCGCGAATGAGTTTTTCCCCGACCGACTAAGCTTCTTAGTTGTTAGTTTTAGTTAATATATGGCCCAAATGAGCGTTTTCCTGACGGACTAAGCTTCTTATCGTTAGTTAATATATGGCCCGAATGAGTGTTGTCCCGACGGACTAAGCTTCTTAGTTGTTAGTGTTAGTTAATATATGCCCCGAATGGGTGTTGTCCCGACGGACTAAGCTTCTTAGTTGTTATTATTAGTTAATATATGGCGCGAATAAGTTTTTCCCCGACGGACTAAGCTTCTTAGTTGTTATTGTTAGTTAATATATGGCCCAAATGAGCGTTTTCCTGACGTACTAAGCTTCTTAGTTGTTAGTTTTAGTTAATATATGCCCCGAATGGGTGTTTCCCCGAAAGACTAAGCTTCTTAGTTGTTATTGCTAGTTAATATATGCCCCGAATGGGTGTTGTCCCGACGGACTAAGCTTCTTAGTTGTTAGTGTTAGTTAATATATGCCCCGAATGGGTGTTGTCCCGACGGACTAAGCTTCTTAGTTGTTAGTGTTAGTTAATATATGCCCCAAATGGGTGTTGTCCCGACAGACTAAGCTTCTTAGTTGTTATTGTTAGTTAATATATGGCCCAAATGAGCGTTTTCCTGACGGACTAAGCTTCTTATCGTTAGTTAATATATGGCCCGAATGAGTGTTGTCCCGACGGACTAAGCTTCTTAGTTGTTAGTGTTAGTTAATATATGCCCCGAATGGGTGTTGTCCCGACGGACTAAGCTTCTTAGTTGTTATTATTAGTTAATATATGGCGCGAATAAGTTTTTTCCCGACGGACTAAGCTTCTTAGTTGTTAGTGTTAGTTAATATATGGCCCAAATGAGCATTTTCCTGACGTACTAAGCTTCTTAGTTGTTATTGTTAGTTAATATATGGCCCGAATGAGTGTTTCCCCGACAGACTAAGCTTCTTAGTTGTTATTGCTAGTTAATATATGGCGCGAATTAGTTTTTCCCCGACGGACTAAGCTTCTTAGTTGTTAGTGTTAGTTAATATATGCCCCGAATGGGTGTTGTCCCGACGGACTAAGCTTCTTAGTTGTTAGTGTTAGTTAATATATGCCCCGAATGGGTGTTGTCCCGACGGACTAAGCTTCTTAGTTGTTATTGTTAGTTAATATATGGCCCGAATGAGTGTTTCCCCGACAGACTAAGCTTCTTAGTTGTTATTGTTAGTTAATATATGGCCCGAATGAGTGTTTCCCCGACGGACTAAGCTTCTTAGTTGTTATTGTTAGTTAATATATGGCACGAATGAGTGTTTCCCCGACTGCCTAAGCTTCTTAGTTGTTATTGTTAGTTAATATATGGCCCGAACGAGTGTTTCCCCCACGGACTAAGCTTCTTAGTTGTTATTGTTAGTTAATATATGGCCCGAATGAGTGTTTCCCCGACGGACTAAGCTTCTTAGTTGTTAGTGTTAGTTTATATATGCCCCGAATGGGTGTTGTCCCGACGGACTAAGCTTCTTAGTTGTTATTATTAGTTAATAAATGGCGCGAATTAGTTTTTCCCCGACGGACTAAGCTTCTTAGTTGTTAGTTTTAGTTAATATATGCCCCGAATGGGTGTTGTCCCGACGTACTAAGCTTCTTAGTTGTTATTGTTAGTTAATATATGCCCCGAATGGGTGTTGTCCCGACGGACTAAGCTTCTTAGTTGTTATTATTAGTTAATATATGGCGCGAATAAGTTTTTCCCCGACGGACTAAGCTTCTTAGTTGTTATTGTTAGTTAATATATGGCCCAAATGAGCGTTTTCCAGACGTACTAAGCTTCTTAGTTGTTAGTTTTAGTTAATATATGCCCCGAATGGGTGTTTCCCCGAAAGACTAAGCTTCTTAGTTGTTATTGCTAGTTAATATATGCCCCGAATGGGTGTTGTCCCGACGGACTAAGCTTCTTAGTTGTTAGTGTTAGTTAATATATGCCCCGAATGGGTGTTGTCCCGACGGACTAAGCTTCTTAGTTGTTAGTGTTAGTTAATATATGCCCCAAATGGGTGTTGTCCCGACAGACTAAGCTTCTTAGTTGTTATTGTTAGTTAATATATGGCCCAAATGAGCGTTTTCCTGACGGACTAAGCTTCTTATCGTTAGTTAATATATGGCCCGAATGAGTGTTGTCCCGACGGACTAAGCTTCTTAGTTGTTAGTGTTAGTTAATATATGCCCCGAATGGGTGTTGTCCCGACGGACTAAGCTTCTTAGTAGTTATTATTAGTTAATATATGGCGCGAATAAGTTTTTCCCCGACGGACTAAGCTTCTTAGTTGTTATTGTTAGTTAATATATGGCCCAAATGAGCGTTTTCCTGACGTACTAAGCTTCTTAGTTGTTATTGTTAGTTAATATATGGCTCGAATGAGTTTTTCCCCGACGGACTAAGCTTCTTAGTTGCTATTGTTAGTTAATATATGGCCCGAATGAGTGTTTCCCCGACGAACTAAGCTTCTTAGTTGTTATTGTTAGTTAATATATGGCCCGAATGAGTGTTTCCCCGACGGACTAAGCTTCTTAGTTGTTATTGTTAGTTAATATATGGCCCGAATGAGTGTTTCCCCGAAAGACTAAGCTTCCTAGTTGTTATTGCTAGTTAATATATGCCCCAAATGAGTGTTGTCCCGACGTACTAAGCTTCTTAGTTGTTAGTGTTAGTTAATATATGCCCCGAATGGGTGTTGTCCCGACGGACTAAGCTTCTTAGTTGTTATTGCTAGTTAATATATGGCGCGAATGAGTTTTTCCCCGACGGACTAAGCTTCTTAGTTGTTTGTTTTAGTTAATATATGGCCCAAATGAGCGTTTTCCTGACGGACTAAGCTTCTTATCGTTAGTTAATATATGGCCCGAATGAGTGTTGCCCCGACGGACTAAGCTTTTTAGTTGTTAGTGTTAGTTAATATTGCCCCGAATGGGTGTTGTCCCGACGGACTAAGCTTCTTAGTTGTTATTGCTAGTTAATATATGGCGCGAATGAGTTTTTCCCCGACCGACTAAGCTTCTTAGTTGTTAGTGTTAGTTAATATATGCCCCGAATGGGTGTTGTCCCGACGGACTAAGCTTCTTAGTTGTTAGTGTTAGTTAATATATGCCCCGAATGGGTGTTGTCCCGACGAAATAAGCTTCTTAGTTGTTAGTGTTAGTTAATATATGCCCCGAATGGGTGTTGTCCCGACGGACTAAGCTTCTTAGTTGTTATTGCTAGTTAATATATGGCGCGAATGAGTTTTTCCCCGACCGACTAAGCTTCTTAGTTGTTAGTGTTAGTTAATATATGCCCCGAATGGGTGTAGTCCCGACGGACTAAGCTTCTTAGTTGTTAGTGTTAGTTAATATATGCCCCGAATGGGTGTTGTCCCGACGGACTAAGCTTCTTAGTTGTTATTGTTAGTTAATATATGGCCCGAATGAGTGTTTCCCCGACAGACTAAGCTTCTTAGTTGTTATTGCTAGTTAATATATGGCGCGAATGAGTTTTTCCCCGACCGACTAAGCTTCTTAGTTGTTAGTGTTAGTTAATATATGCCCCGAATGGGTGTTGTCCCGACGGACTAAGCTTCTTAGTTGTTAGTGTTAGTTAATATATGCCCCGAATGGGTGTTGTCCCGACGGACTAAGCTTCTTAGTTGTTATTGTTAGTTAATATATGGCCCGAATGAGTGTTTCCCCGACAGACTAAGCTTCTTAGTTGTTATTGCTAGTTAATATATGGCGCGAATGAGTTTTTCCCCGACGGACTAAGCTTCTTAGTTGTTAGTTTTAGTTAATATATGCCCCGAATAGGTGTTTCCCCGACAGACTAAGCTTCTTAGTTGTTATTGTTAGTTAATATATGGCCCGAATGAGGTTTTCCCCGACGGACTAAGCTTCTTAGTTGTTATTGTTAGTTAATATATGGCATGAATGAGTGTTTCCCCGACTGCCTAAGCTTCTTAGTTGTTATTGTTAGTTAATATATGGCCCGAATGAGTGTTTCCCCCACGGACTAAGCTTCTTAGTTGTTATTGTTAGTTAATATATAGCCCGAATGAGTGTTTCCCCGACGGACTAAGCTTCTTAGTTGTTAGTGTTAGTTTATATATGCCCCGAATGGGTGTTGTCCCGACGGACTAAGCTTCTTAGTTGTTATTATTAGTTAATAAATGGCGCGAATTAGTTTTTCCCCGACGGACTAAGCTTCTTAGTTGTTAGTTTTAGTTAATATATGCCCCGAATGGGTGTTGTCCCGACGTACTAAGCTTCTTAGTTGTTAGTGTTAGTTAATATATGCCCCGAATGGGTGTTGTCCCGACGGACTAAGCTTGTTAGTTGTTATTGCTAGTTAATATATGGCGCGAATGAGTTTTTCCCCGACGGACTAAGCTTCTTAGTTGTTAGTTTTAGTTAATATATGGCCCAAATGAGCGTTTTCCTGACGGACTAAGCTTCTTATCGTTAGTTAATATATGGCCCGAATGAGTGTTGTCCCGACGGACTAAGCTTCTTAGTTGTTAGTGTTAGTTAATATATGCCCCGAATGGGTGTTGTCCCGACGGACTAAGCTTCTTAGTTGTTATTATTAGTTAATATATGGCGCGAATAAGTTTTTCCCCGACGGACTAAGCTTCTTAGTTGTTATTGTTAGTTAATATATGGCCCGAATGAGCGTTTTCCTGACGTACTTAGCTTCTTAGTTGTTAGTTTTAGTTAATATATGCCCCGAATGGGTGTTTCCCCGAAAGACTAAGCTTCTTAGTTGTTATTGCTAGTTAATATATGCCCCGAATGGGTGTTGTCCCGACGGACTAAGCTTCTTAGTTGTTAGTGTTAGTTAATATATGCCCCGAATGGGTGTTGTCCCGACGGACTAAGCTTCTTAGTTGTTAGTGTTAGTTAATATATGCCCCAAATGGGTGTTGTCCCGACAGACTAAGCTTCTTAGTTGTTATTGTTAGTTAATATATGGCCCAAATGAGCGTTTTCCTGACGGACTAAGCTTCTTATCGTTAGTTAATATATGGCCCGAATGAGTGTTGTCCCGACGGACTAAGCTTCTTAGTTGTTAGTGTTAGTTAATATATGCCCCGAATGGGTGTTGTCCCGACGGACTAAGCTTCTTAGTTGTTATTGCTAGTTAATATATGGCGCGAATGAGTTTTTCCCCGACGGACTAAGCTTCTTAGTTGTTAGTTTTAGTTAATATATGCCCCGAATAGGTGTTTCCCCGACAGACTAAGCTTCTTAGTTGTTATTGTTAGTTAATATATGGCCCGAATGAGGTTTTCCCCGACGGACTAAGCTTCTTAGTTGTTATTGTTAGTTAATATATGGCACGAATGAGTGTTTCCCCGACTGCCTAAGCTTCTTAGTTGTTATTGTTAGTTAATATATGGCCCGAATGAGTGTTTCCCCCACGGACTAAGCTTCTTAGTTGTTATTGTTAGTTAATATATGGCCCGAATGAGTGTTTTCCCGACGGACTAAGCTTCTTAGTTGTTAGTGTTAGTTTATATATGCCCCGAATGGGTGTTGTCCCGACGGACTAAGCTTCTTAGTTGTTATTATTAGTTAATAAATGGCGCGAATTAGTTTTTCCCCGACGGACTAAGCTTCTTGGTTGTTAGTGTTAGTTAATATATGCCCCGAATGGGTGTTGTCCCGACGGACTAAGCTTGTTAGTTGTTATTGCTAGTTAATATATGGCGCGAATGAGTTTTTCCCCGACGGACTAAGCTTCTTAGTTGTTAGTTTTAGTTAATATATGGCCCAAATGAGCGTTTTCCTGACGGACTAAGCTTCTTATCGTTAGTTAATATATGGCCCGAATGAGTGTTGTCCCGACGGACTAAGCTTCTTAGTTGTTAGTGTTAGTTAATATATGCCCCGAATGGGTGTTGTCCCGACGGACTAAGCTTCTTAGTTGTTAGTGTTAGTTAATATATGCCCCAAATGGGTGTTGTCCCGACAGACTAAGCTTCTTAGTTGTTATTGTTAGTTAATATATGGCCCAAATGAGCGTTTTCCTGACGGACTAAGCTTCTTATCGTTAGTTAATATATGGCCCGAATGAGTGTTGTCCCGACGGACTAAGCTTCTTAGTTGTTATTGTTAGTTAATATATGGCCCGAATGAGTGTTTCCCCGACAGACTAAGCTTCTTAGTTGTTATTGCTAGTTAATATATGGCGCGAATGAGTTTTTCCCCGACCGACTAAGCTTCTTAGTTGTTAGTGTTAGTTAATATATGCCCCGAATGGGTGTTGTCCCGACGGACTAAGCTTCTTAGTTGTTAGTGTTAGTTAATATATGCCCCGAATGGGTGTTGTCCCGACGGACTAAGCTTCTTAGATTTTAGTGTTAGTTAATATATGCCCCGAATGGGTGTTGTCCCGACGGACTAAGCTTCTTAGTTGTTATTATTAGTTAATATATGGCGCGAATAAGTTTTTCCCCGACGGACTAAGCTTCTTAGTTGTTATTGTTAGTTAATATATGGCCCAAATGAGCGTTTTCATGACGTACTAAGCTTCTTAGTTGTTAGTTTTAGTTAATATATGCCCCGAATGGGTGTTTCCCCGAAAGACTAAGCTTCTTAGTTGTTATTGCTAGTTAATATATGCCCCGAATGGGTGTTGTCCCGACGGACTAAGCTTCTTAGTTGTTAGTGTTAGTTAATATATGCCCCGAATGGGTGTTGTCCCGACGGACTAAGCTTCTTAGTTGTTATTGTTAGTTAATATATGGCCCGAATGAGTGTTTCCCCGACAGACTAAGCTTCTTAGTTGTTATTGCTAGTTAATATATGCCCCAAATGAGTGTTGTCCCGACGTACTAAGCTTCTTAGTTGTTAGTGTTAGTTAATATATGCCCCGAATGGGTGTTGTCCCGACGGACTAAGCTTGTTAGTTGTTATTGCTAGTTAATATATGGCGCGAATGAGTTTTTCCCCGACGGACTAAGCTTCTTAGTTGTTAGTTTTAGTTAATATATGGCCCAAATGAGCGTTTTCCTGACGGACTAAGCTTCTTATCGTTAGTTAATATATGGTCCGAATGAGTGTTGTCCCGACGGACTAAGCTTTTTAGTTGTTAGTGTTAGTTAATATTGCCCCGAATGGGTGTTGTCCCGACGGACTAAGCTTCTTAGTTGTTATTATTAGTTAATATATGGCGCGAATAAGTTTTTCCCTGACGGACTAAGCTTCTTAGTTGTTATTGTTAGTTAATATATGGCCCAAATGAGCGTTTTCCTGACGTACTAAGCTTCTTAGTTGTTAGTTTTAGTTAATATATGCCCCGAATGGGTGTTTCCCCGAAAGACTAAGCTTCTTAGTTGTTATTGCTAGTTAATATATGCCTCGAATGGGTGTTGTCCCGACGGACTAAGCTTGTTAGTTGTTATTGCTAGTTAATATATGGCGCGAATGAGTTTTTCCCCGACGGACTAAGCTTCTTAGTTGTTAGTTTTAGTTAATATATGGCCCAAATGAGCGTTTTCCTGACGGACTAAGCTTCTTATCGTTAGTTAATATATGGTCCGAATGAGTGTTGTCCCGACGGACTAAGCTTTTTAGTTGTTAGTGTTAGTTAATATTGCCCCGAATGGGTGTTGTCCCGACGGACTAAGCTTCTTAGTTGTTATTATTAGTTAATATATGGCGCGAATAAGTTTTTCCCTGACGGACTAAGCTTCTTAGTTGTTATTGTTAGTTAATATATGGCCCAAATGAGCGTTTTCCTGACGTACTAAGCTTCTTAGTTGTTAGTTTTAGTTAATATATGCCCCGAATTGGTGTTTCCCCGAAAGACTAAGCTTCTTAGTTGTTATTGCTAGTTAATATATGCCTCGAATGGGTGTTGTCCCGACGGACTAAGCTTCTTAGTTTTTAGTGTTAGTTAATATATGCCCCGAATGGGTGTTGTCCCGACGGACTAAGCTTCTTAGTTGTTAGTGTTAGTTAATATAAGCCCCAAATGGGTGTTGTCCCGACAGACTAAGCTTCTTAGTTGTTATTGTTAGTTAATATATGGCCCAAATGAGCGTTTTCCTGACGAACTAAGCTTCTTATCGTTAGTTAATATATGGCCCGAATGAGTGTTGTCCCGACGGACTAAGCTTCTTAGTTGTTAGTGTTAGTTAATATATGCCCCGAATGGGTGTTGTCCCGACGGACTAAGCTTCTTAGTTGTTATTATTAGTTAATATATGGCGCGAATAAGTTTTTCCCCGACGGACTAAGCTTCTTAGTTGTTATTGTTAGTTAATATATGGCCCGAATGGGTGTTGTCCCGACGGACTAAGCTTCTTAGTTGTTAGTGTTAGTTAATATATGCCCCGAATGGGTGTTGTCCCGACAGACTAAGCTTCTTAGTTGTTATTGTTAGTTAATATATGGCCCAAATGAGCGTTTTCCTGACGGACTAAGCTTCTTATCGTTAGGTAATATATGGCCCGAATGAGTGTTGTCCCGACGGACTAAGCTTCTTAGTTGTTAGTGTTAGTTAATATATGCCCCGAATGGGTGTTGTCCCGACGGACTAAGCTTCTTAGTTGTTATTATTAGTTAATATATGGCGCGAATAAGTTTTTCCCCGACGGACTAAGCTTCTTAGTTGTTATTGTTAGTTAATATATGGCGCGAATGAGTTTTTCCCTGACGGACTAAGCTTCTTAGTTGTTATTGTTAGTTAATATATGGCCCAAATGAGCGTTTTCCTGACGTACTAAGCTTCTTAGTTGTTAGTTTTAGTTAATATATGCCCCGAATGGGTGTTTCCCCGAAGGACTAAGCTTCTTAGTTGTTATTGTTAGTTAATATATGGCCCGAATGAGTGTTTCCCTTACGGACTAAGCTTCTTAGTTGTTATTGTTAGTTAATATATGGCCCGAATGAGTGTTTCCCCAACGGACTAAGCTTCTTAGTTGTTATTGTTAGTTAATATATGGCCCGAATGAGTGTTTCCCCGAAAGACTAAGCTTCTTAGTTGTTATTGCTAGTTAATATATGCCCCGAATGAGTGTTTCCCCGACAGACCAAGCTTCTTAGTTGTTATTGTTAGTTAATATATGGCACGAATGGGTGTTTCCCCGACAGACTAAGCTTCTTAGTTGTTATTGTTAGTTAATATATGGCCCAAATGAGCGTTTTCCTGACGTACTAAGCTTCTTAGTTGTTAGTTTTAGTTAATATATGCCCCGAATAGGTGTTTCCCCGACGGACTAAGCTTCTTAGTTGTTAGTGTTAGTTAATATATGCCCCGAATGGGTGTTGTCCCGACGGACTAAGCTTGTTAGTTGTTATTGCTAGTTAATATATGGCGCGAATGAGTTTTTCCCCGACGGACTAAGCTTCTTAGTTGTTATTGTTAGTTAATATATGGGCCAAATGAGCGTTTTCCTGACGGACTAAGCTTCTTATCGTTAGTTAATATAAGCCCCAAATGGGTGTTGTCCCGACAGACTAAGCTTCTTAGTTGTTATTGTTAGTTAATATATGGCCCAAATGAGCGTTTTCCTGACGAACTAAGCTTCTTATCGTTAGTTAATATATGGCCCGAATGAGTGTTGTCCCGACGGACTAAGCTTCTTAGTTGTTAGTGTTAGTTAATATATGCCCCGAATGGGTGTTGTCCCGACGGACTAAGCTTCTTAGTTGTTATTATTAGGTAATATATGGCGCGAATAAGTTTTTCCCCGACGGACTAAGCTTCTTAGTTGTTATTGCTAGTTAATATATGGCGCGAATGGGTGTTGTCCCGACGGACTAAGCTTCTTAGTTGTTAGTGTTAGTTAATATATGCCCCGAATGGGTGTTGTCCCGACAGACTAAGCTTCTTAGTTGTTATTGTTAGTTAATATATGGCCCAAATGAGCGTTTTCCTGACGGACTAAGCTTCTTATCGTTAGGTAATATATGGCCCGAATGAGTGTTGTCCCGACGGACTAAGCTTCTTAGTTGTTAGTGTTAGTTAATATATGCCCCGAATGGGTGTTGTCCCGACGGACTAAGCTTCTTAGTTGTTATTATTAGTTAATATATGGCGCGAATAAGTTTTTCCCCGACGGACTAAGCTTCTTAGTTGTTATTGTTAGTTAATATATGGCGCGAATAAGTTTTTCCCTGACGGACTAAGCTTCTTAGTTGTTATTGTTAGTTAATATATGGCCCAAATGAGCGTTTTCCTGACGTACTAAGCTTCTTAGTTGTTAGTTTTAGTTAATATATGCCCCGAATGGGTGTTTCCCCGAAGGACTAAGCTTCTTAGTTGTTATTGTTAGTTAATATATGGCCCGAATGAGTGTTTCCCTTACGGACTAAGCTTCTTAGTTGTTATTGTTAGTTAATATATGGCCCGAATGAGTGTTTCCCCAACGGACTAAGCTTCTTAGTTGTTATTGTTAGTTAATATATGGCCCGAATGAGTGTTTCCCCGAAAGACTAAGCTTCTTAGTTGTTATTGCTAGTTAATATATGCCCCGAATGAGTGTTTCCCCGACAGACCAAGCTTCTTAGTTGTTATTGTTAGTTAATATATGGCACGAATGGGTGTTTCCCCGACAGACTAAGCTTCTTAGTTGTTATTGTTAGTTAATATATGGCCCAAATGAGCGTTTTCCTGACGTACTAAGCTTCTTAGTTGTTAGTTTTAGTTAATATATGCCCCGAATAGGTGTTTCCCCGACGGACTAAGCTTCTTAGTTGTTAGTGTTAGTTAATATATGCCCCGAATGGGTGGTGTCCCGACGGACTAAGCTTGTTAGTTGTTATTGCTAGTTAATATATGGCGCGAATGAGTTTTTCCCCGACGGACTAAGCTTCTTAGTTGTTATTGTTAGTTAATATATGGGCCAAATGAGCGTTTTCCTGACGGACTAAGCTTCTTATCGTTAGTTAATATATGGCCCGAATGAGTGTTGTCCCGACGAACTAAGCTTCTTAGTTGTTATTGTTAGTTAATATATGGCCCGAATGAGTGTTTCCCCAACGGACTAAGCTTCTTAGTTGTTATTGTTAGTTAATATATGGCCCGAATGAGTGTTTCCCCGAAAGACTAAGCTTCTTAGTTGTTATTGCTAGTTAATATATGCCCCGAATGAGTGTTTCCCCGACAGACCAAGCTTCTTAGTTGTTATTGTTAGTTAATATATGGCACGAATGGGTGTTGTCCCGACGGACTAAGCTTCTTAGTTGATATTATTAGTTAATATATGGCGCGAATAAGTTTTTCCCTGATGGACTAAGCTTCTTAGTTGTTATTGTTAGTTAATATATGGCCCAAATGAGCGTTTTCCTGACGTACTTAGCTTCTTAGTTGTTAGTTTTAGTTAATATATGCCCCGAATGGGTGTTTCCCCGAAAGACTAAGCTTCTTAGTTGTTATTGCTAGTTAATATATGCCTCGAATGGGTGTTGTCCCGACGGACTAAGCTTCTTAGTTGTTAGTGTTAGTTAATATATTCCCCGAATGGGTGTTGTCCCGACGGACTAAGCTTCTTAGTTGTTAGTGTTAGTTAATATAAGCCCCAAATGGGTGTTGTCCCGAAAGAATAAGCTTCTTAGTTGTTATTGTTAGTTAATATATGGCCCAAATGAGCGTTTTTCTGACCGACTAAGCTTCTTATCGTTAGTTAATATATGGCCCGAATGAGTGTTGTCCCGACGGACTAAGCTTCTTAGTTGTTAGTGTTAGTTAATATATGCCCCGAATGGGTGATGTCCCGACGGACTAAGCTTCTTAGTTGTTATTATTAGTTAATATATGGCGCGAATAAGTTTTTCTTCGACGGACTAAGCTTCTTAGTTGTTATTGCTAGTTAATATATGGCCCAAATGAGCGTTTTCCTGACGGACTAAGCTTCTTATCGTTAGTTAATATATGGCCCGAATGAGTGTTGTCCCGACGGACTAAGCTTTTTAGTTGTTAGTGTTAGTTAATATATGCCCCGAATGGGTGTTGTCCCGACGGACTAAGCTTCTTAGTTGTTATTATTAGTTAATATATGGCGCGAATAAGTTTTTCCCTGACGGACTAAGCTTCTTAGTTGTTATTGTTAGTTAATATATGGCCCAAATGAGCGTTTTCCTTACGTACTAAGCTTCTTAGTTGTTAGTTTTAGTTAATATATGCCCCGAATGGGTGTTTCCCCGAAGGACTAAGCTTCTTAGTTGTTATTGTTAGTTAATATATGGCCCGAATGGGTGTTGTCCTGACGGACTAAGCTTCTTAGTTGTTATTATT
This sequence comes from Acanthosoma haemorrhoidale, assembly GCA_930367205.1. Taxonomy (NCBI): domain Eukaryota; kingdom Metazoa; phylum Arthropoda; class Insecta; order Hemiptera; family Acanthosomatidae; genus Acanthosoma; species Acanthosoma haemorrhoidale. The sequence continues at coordinate 118,117,231 of OV884009.1, forward strand.
AGTTAATATATGGCGCGAATAAGTTTTTCCCCGACGGACTAAGCTTCTTAGTTGTTAGTGTTAGTTTATATATGCCCCGAATGGGTGTTGTCCCGACGGACTAAGCTTCTTAGTTGTTATTATTAGTTAATAAATGGCGCGAATTAGTTTTTCCCCGACGGACTAAGCTTCTTAGTTGTTAGTTTTAGTTAATATATGCCCCGAATGGGTGTTGTCCCGACGTACTAAGCTTCTTAGTTGTTATTGTTAGTTAATATATGCCCCGAATGGGTGTTGTCCTGACGGACTAAGCTTCTTAGTTGTTATTATTAGTTAATATATGGCGCGAATAAGTTTTTCCCCGACGGACTAAGCTTCTTAGTTGTTATTGTTAGTTAATATATGGCCCAAATGAGCGTTTTCCAGACGTACTAAGCTTCTTAGTTGTTAGTTTTAGTTAATATATGCCCCGAATGGGTGTTTCCCCGAAAGACTAAGCTTCTTAGTTGTTATTGCTAGTTAATATATGCCCCGAATGGGTGTTGTCCCGACGGACTAAGCTTCTTAGTTGTTAGTGTTAGTTAATATATGCCCCGAATGGGTGTTGTCCCGACGGACTAAGCTTCTTAGTTGTTAGTGTTAGTTAATATATGCCCCAAATGGGTGTTGTCCCGACAGACTAAGCTTCTTAGTTGTTATTGTTAGTTAATATATGGCCCAAATGAGCGTTTTCCTGACGGACTAAGCTTCTTATCGTTAGTTAATATATGGCCCGAATGAGTGTTGTCCCGACGGACTAAGCTTCTTAGTTGTTAGTGTTAGTTAATATATGCCCCGAATGGGTGTTGTCCCGACGGACTAAGCTTCTTAGTTGTTATTATTAGTTAATATATGGCGCGAATAAGTTTTTCCCCGACGGACTAAGCTTCTTAGTTGTTATTGTTAGTTAATATATGGCCCAAATGAGCATTTTCCTGACGTACTAAGCTTCTTAGTTGTTATTGTTAGTTAATATATGGCCCGAATGAGTGTTTCCCCGACAGACTAAGCTTCTTAGTTGTTATTGCTAGTTAATATATGGCGCGAATGAGTTTTTCCCCGACCGACTAAGCTTCTTAGTTGTTAGTGTTAGTTAATATATGCCCCGAATGGGTGTTGTCCCGACGGACTAAGCTTCTTAGTTGTTAGTGTTAGTTAATATATGCCCCGAATGGGTGTTGTCCCGACGGACTAAGCTTCTTAGTTGTTATTGTTAGTTAATATATGGCACGAATGAGTGTTTCCCCGACTGCCTAAGCTTCTTAGTTGTTATTGTTAGTTAATATATGGCCCGAACGAGTGTTTCCCCCACGGACTAAGCTTCTTAGTTGTTATTGTTAGTTAATATATGGCCCGAATGAGTGTTTCCCCGACGGACTAAGCTTCTTAGTTGTTAGTGTTAGTTTATATATGCCCCGAATGGGTGTTGTCCCGACGGACTAAGCTTCTTAGTTGTTATTATTAGTTAATAAATGGCGCGAATTAGTTTTTCCCCGACGGACTAAGCTTCTTAGTTGTTAGTTTTAGTTAATATATGCCCCGAATGGGTGTTGTCCCGACGTACTAAGCTTCTTAGTTGTTAGTGTTAGTTAATATATGCCCCGAATGGGTGTTGTCCTGACGGACTAAGCTTCTTAGTTGTTATTATTAGTTAATATATGGCGCGAATAAGTTTTTCCCCGACGGACTAAGCTTCTTAGTTGTTATTGTTAGTTAATATATGGCCCAAATGAGCGTTTTCCAGACGGACTAAGCTTCTTAGTTGTTAGTTTTAGTTAATATATGCCCCGAATGGGTGTTTCCCCGAAAGACTAAGCTTCTTAGTTGTTATTGCTAGTTAATATATGCCCCGAATGGGTGTTGTCCCGACGGACTAAGCTTCTTAGTTGTTAGTGTTAGTTAATATATGCCCCGAATGGGTGTTGTCCCGACGGACTAAGCTTCTTAGTTGTTAGTGTTAGTTAATATATGCCCCAAATGGGTGTTGTCCCGACAGACTAAGCTTCTTAGTTGTTATTGTTAGTTAATATATGGCCCAAATGAGCGTTTTCCTGACGGACTAAGCTTCTTATCGTTAGTTAATATATGGCCCGAATGTGTGTTGTCCCGACGGACTAAGCTTCTTAGTTGTTAGTGTTAGTTAATATATGCCCCGAATGGGTGTTGTCCCGACGGACTAAGCTTCTTAGTTGTTATTATTAGTTAATATATGGCGCGAATAAGTTTTTCCCCGACGGACTAAGCTTCTTAGTTGTTATTGTTAGTTAATATATGGCCCAAATGAGCATTTTCCTGACGTACTAAGCTTCTTAGTTGTTATTGTTAGTTAATATATGGCCCGAATGAGTGTTTCCCCGACAGACTAAGCTTCTTAGTTGTTATTGCTAGTTAATATATGGCGCGAATGAGTTTTTCCCCGACCGACTAAGCTTCTTAGTTGTTAGTGTTAGTTAATATATGCCCCGAATGGGTGTTGTCCCGACGGACTAAGCTTCTTAGTTGTTAGTGTTAGTTAATATATGCCCCGAATGGGTGTTGTCCCGACGGACTAAGCTTCTTAGTTGTTATTGTTAGTTAATATATGGCCCGAATGAGTGTTTCCCCGACAGACTAAGCTTCTTAGTTGTTATTGTTAGTTAATATATGGCCCGAATGAGGTTTTCCCCGACGGACTAAGCTTCTTAGTTGTTATTGTTAGTTAATATATGGCACGAATGAGTGTTTCCCCGACTGCCTAAGCTTCTTAGTTGTTATTGTTAGTTAATATATGGCCCGAATGAGTGTTTCCCCGACGGACTAAGCTTCTTAGTTGTTAGTGTTAGTTAATATATGCCCCGAATGGGTGTTGTCCCGACGGACTAAGCTTCTTAGTTGTTATTATTAGTTAATAAATGGCGCGAATTAGTTTTTCCCCGACAGACTAAGCTTCTTAGTTGTTATTGCTAGTTAATATATGGCGCGAATGAGTTTTTCCCCGACGGACTAAGCTTCTTAGTTGTTAGTTTTAGTTAATATATGCCCCGAATAGGTGTTTCCCCGACAGACTAAGCTTCTTAGTTGTTATTGTTAGTTAATATATGGCCCGAATGAGGTTTTCCCCGACGGACTAAGCTTCTTAGTTGTTATTGTTAGTTAATATATGGCACGAATGAGTGTTTCCCCGACTGCCTAAGCTTCTTAGTTGTTATTGTTAGTTAATATATGGCCCGAATGAGTGTTTCCCCCACGGACTAAGCTTCTTAGTTGTTATTGTTAGTTAATATATGGCCCGAATGAGTGTTTCCCCGACGGACTAAGCTTCTTAGTTGTTAGTGTTAGTTTATATATGCCCCGAATGGGTGTTGTCCCGACGGACTAAGCTTCTTAGTTGTTATTGTTAGTTAATATATGGCCCGAATGAGTGTTTCCCCGACAGACTAAGCTTCTTAGTTGTTATTGCTAGTTAATATATGGCGCGAATGAGTTTTTCCCCGACGGACTAAGCTTCTTAGTTGTTAGTTTTAGTTAATATATGCCCCGAATAGGTGTTTCCCCGACAGACTAAGCTTCTTAGTTGTTATTGTTAGTTAATATATGGCCCGAATGAGGTTTTCCCCGACGGACTAAGCTTCTTAGTTGTTATTGTTAGTTAATATATGGCACGAATGAGTGTTTCCCCGACTGCCTAAGCTTCTTAGTTGTTATTGTTAGTTAATATATGGCCCGAATGAGTGTTTCCCCCACGGACTAAGCTTCTTAGTTGTTATTGTTAGTTAATATATGGCCCGAATGAGTGTTTCCCCGACGGACTAAGCTTCTTAGTTGTTAGTGTTAGTTTATATATGCCCCGAATGGGTGTTGTCCCGACGGACTAAGCTTCTTAGTTGTTATTATTAGTTAATAAATGGCGCGAATTAGTTTTTCCCCGACGGACTAAGCTTCTTAGTTGTTAGTTTTAGTTAATATATGCCCCGAATGGGTGTTGTCCCGACGTACTAAGCTTCTTAGTTGTTAGTGTTAGTTAATATATGGCCCAAATGAGCGTTTTCCTGACGGACTAAGCTTCTTATCGTTAGGTAATATATGGCCTGAATGAGTGTTGTCCCGACGGACTAAGCTTCTTAGTTGTTAGTGTTAGTTAATATATGCCCCGAATGGGTGTTGTCCCGACGGACTAAGCTTCTTAGTTGTTATTATTAGTTAATATATGGCGCGAATAAGTTTTTCCCCGACGGACTAAGCTTCTTAGTTGTTATTGTTAGTTAATATATGGCCCAAATGAGCGTTTTCCTGACGTACTAAGCTTCTTAGTTGTTATTGTTAGTTAATATATGGCTCGAATGAGGTTTTCCCCGACGGACTAAGCTTCTTAGTTGTTATTGTTAGTTAATATATGGCACGAATGAGTGTTTCCCCGACTGCCTAAGCTTCTTAGTTGTTATTGTTAGTTAATATATGGCCCGAACGAGTGTTTCCCCCACGGACTAAGCTTCTTAGTTGTTATTGTTAGTTAATATATGGCCCGAATGAGTGTTTCCCCGACGGACTAAGCTTCTTAGTTGTTAGTGTTAGTTTATATATGCCCCGAATGGGTGTTGTCCCGACGGACTAAGCTTCTTAGTTGTTATTATTAGTTAATAAATGGCGCGAATTAGTTTTTCCCCGACGGACTAAGCTTCTTAGTTGTTAGTTTTAGTTAATATATGCCCCGAATGGGTGTTGTCCCGACGTACTAAGCTTCTTAGTTGTTATTGTTAGTTAATATATGCCCCGAATGGGTGTTGTCCTGACGGACTAAGCTTCTTAGTTGTTATTATTAGTTAATATATGGCGCGAATAAGTTTTTCCCCGACGGACTATGCTTCTTAGTTGTTATTGTTAGTTAATATATGGCCCAAATGAGCGTTTTCCTGACGTACTAAGCTTCTTAGTTGTTAGTTTTAGTTAATATATGCCCCGAATGGGTGTTTCCCCGAAAGACTAAGCTTCTTAGTTGTTATTGCTAGTTAATATATGCCTCGAATGGGTGTTGTCCCGACGGACTAAGCTTGTTAGTTGTTATTGCTAGTTAATATATGGCGCGAATGAGTTTTTCCCCGACGGACTAAGCTTCTTAGTTGTTAGTTTTAGTTAATATATGGCCCAAATGAGCGTTTTCCTGACGGACTAAGCTTCTTATCGTTAGTTAATATATGGTCCGAATGAGTGTTGTCCCGACGGACTAAGCTTTTTAGTTGTTAGTGTTAGTTAATATTGCCCCGAATGGGTGTTGTCCCGACGGACTAAGCTTCTTAGTTGTTATTATTAGTTAATATATGGCGCGAATAAGTTTTTCCCTGACGGACTAAGCTTCTTAGTTGTTATTGTTAGTTAATATATGGCCCAAATGAGCGTTTTCCTGACGTACTAAGCTTCTTAGTTGTTAGTTTTAGTTAATATATGCCCCGAATTGGTGTTTCCCCGAAAGACTAAGCTTCTTAGTTGTTATTGCTAGTTAATATATGCCTCGAATGGGTGTTGTCCCGACGGACTAAGCTTCTTAGTTTTTAGTGTTAGTTAATATATGCCCCGAATGGGTGTTGTCCCGACGGACTAAGCTTCTTAGTTGTTAGTGTTAGTTAATATAAGCCCCAAATGGGTGTTGTCCCGACAGACTAAGCTTCTTAGTTGTTATTGTTAGTTAATATATGGCCCAAATGAGCGTTTTCCTGACGAACTAAGCTTCTTATCGTTAGTTAATATATGGCCCGAATGAGTGTTGTCCCGACGGACTAAGCTTCTTAGTTGTTAGTGTTAGTTAATATATGCCCCGAATGGGTGTTGTCCCGACGGACTAAGCTTCTTAGTTGTTATTATTAGGTAATATATGGCGCGAATAAGTTTTTCCCCGACGGACTAAGCTTCTTAGTTGTTATTGCTAGTTAATATATGGCGCGAATGGGTGTTGTCCCGACGGACTAAGCTTCTTAGTTGTTAGTGTTAGTTAATATATGCCCCGAATGGGTGTTGTCCCGACAGACTAAGCTTCTTAGTTGTTATTGTTAGTTAATATATGGCCCAAATGAGCGTTTTCCTGACGGACTAAGCTTCTTATCGTTAGGTAATATATGGCCCGAATGAGTGTTGTCCCGACGGACTAAGCTTCTTAGTTGTTAGTGTTAGTTAATATATGCCCCGAATGGGTGTTGTCCCGACGGACTAAGCTTCTTAGTTGTTATTATTAGTTAATATATGGCGCGAATAAGTTTTTCCCCGACGGACTAAGCTTCTTAGTTGTTATTGTTAGTTAATATATGGCGCGAATAAGTTTTTCCCTGACGGACTAAGCTTCTTAGTTGTTATTGTTAGTTAATATATGGCCCAAATGAGCGTTTTCCTGACGTACTAAGCTTCTTAGTTGTTAGTTTTAGTTAATATATGCCCCGAATGGGTGTTTCCCCGAAGGACTAAGCTTCTTAGTTGTTATTGTTAGTTAATATATGGCCCGAATGAGTGTTTCCCTTACGGACTAAGCTTCTTAGTTGTTATTGTTAGTTAATATATGGCCCGAATGAGTGTTTCCCCAACGGACTAAGCTTCTTAGTTGTTATTGTTAGTTAATATATGGCCCGAATGAGTGTTTCCCCGAAAGACTAAGCTTCTTAGTTGTTATTGCTAGTTAATATATGCCCCGAATGAGTGTTTCCCCGACAGACCAAGCTTCTTAGTTGTTATTGTTAGTTAATATATGGCACGAATGGGTGTTTCCCCGACAGACTAAGCTTCTTAGTTGTTATTGTTAGTTAATATATGGCCCAAATGAGCGTTTTCCTGACGTACTAAGCTTCTTAGTTGTTAGTTTTAGTTAATATATGCCCCGAATAGGTGTTTCCCCGACGGACTAAGCTTCTTAGTTGTTAGTGTTAGTTAATATATGCCCCGAATGGGTGTTGTCCCGACGGACTAAGCTTGTTAGTTGTTATTGCTAGTTAATATATGGCGCGAATGAGTTTTTCCCCGACGGACTAAGCTTCTTAGTTGTTATTGTTAGTTAATATATGGGCCAAATGAGCGTTTTCCTGACGGACTAAGCTTCTTATCGTTAGTTAATATAAGCCCCAAATGGGTGTTGTCCCGACAGACTAAGCTTCTTAGTTGTTATTGTTAGTTAATATATGGCCCAAATGAGCGTTTTCCTGACGAACTAAGCTTCTTATCGTTAGTTAATATATGGCCCGAATGAGTGTTGTCCCGACGGACTAAGCTTCTTAGTTGTTAGTGTTAGTTAATATATGCCCCGAATGGGTGTTGTCCCGACGGACTAAGCTTCTTAGTTGTTATTATTAGGTAATATATGGCGCGAATAAGTTTTTCCCCGACGGACTAAGCTTCTTAGTTGTTATTGCTAGTTAATATATGGCGCGAATGGGTGTTGTCCCGACGGACTAAGCTTCTTAGTTGTTAGTGTTAGTTAATATATGCCCCGAATGGGTGTTGTCCCGACAGACTAAGCTTCTTAGTTGTTATTGTTAGTTAATATATGGCCCAAATGAGCGTTTTCCTGACGGACTAAGCTTCTTATCGTTAGTTAATATATGGCCCGAATGAGTGTTGTCCCGACGGACTAAGCTTCTTAGTTGTTAGTGTTAGTTAATATATGCCCCGAATGGGTGTTGTCCCGACGGACTAAGCTTCTTAGTTGTTATTATTAGTTAATATATGGCGCGAATAAGTTTTTCCCCGACGGACTAAGCTTCTTAGTTGTTATTGTTAGTTAATATATGGCGCGAATAAGTTTTTCCCTGACGGACTAAGCTTCTTAGTTGTTATTGTTAGTTAATATATGGCCCAAATGAGCGTTTTCCTGACGTACTAAGCTTCTTAGTTGTTAGTTTTAGTTAATATATGCCCCGAATGGGTGTTTCCCCGAAGGACTAAGCTTCTTAGTTGTTATTGTTAGTTAATATATGGCCCGAATGAGTGTTTCCCTTACGGACTAAGCTTCTTAGTTGTTATTGTTAGTTAATATATGGCCCGAATGAGTGTTTCCCCAACGGACTAAGCTTCTTAGTTGTTATTGTTAGTTAATATATGGCCCGAATGAGTGTTTCCCCGAAAGACTAAGCTTCTTAGTTGTTATTGCTAGTTAATATATGCCCCGAATGAGTGTTTCCCCGACAGACCAAGCTTCTTAGTTGTTATTGTTAGTTAATATATGGCACGAATGGGTGTTTCCCCGACAGACTAAGCTTCTTAGTTGTTATTGTTAGTTAATATATGGCCCAAATGAGCGTTTTCCTGACGGACTAAGCTTCTTAGTTGTTAGTTTTAGTTAATATATGGCCCGAATAGGTGTTTCCCCGACGGACTAAGCTTCTTAGTTGTTAGTGTTAGTTAATATATGCCCCGAATGGGTGTTGTCCCGACGGACTAAGCTTGTTAGTTGTTATTGCTAGTTAATATATGGCGCGAATGAGTTTTTCCCCGACGGACTAAGCTTCTTAGTTGTTATTGTTAGTTAATATATGGCCCAAATGAGCGTTTTCCTGACGGACTAAGCTTCTTATCGTTAGTTAATATATGGCCCGAATGAGTGTTGTCCCGACGAACTAAGCTTCTTAGTTGTTATTGTTAGTTAATATATGGCCCGAATGAGTGTTTCCCCAACGGACTAAGCTTCTTAGTTGTTATTGTTAGTTAATATATGGCCCGAATGAGTGTTTCCCCGAAAGACTAAGCTTCTTAGTTGTTATTGCTAGTTAATATATGGCCCGAATGAGTGTTTCCCCGACAGACCAAGCTTCTTAGTTGTTATTGTTAGTTAATATATGGCACGAATGGGTGTTGTCCCGACGGACTAAGCTTCTTAGTTGATATTATTAGTTAATATATGGCGCGAATAAGTTTTTCCCTGATGGACTAAGCTTCTTAGTTGTTATTGTTAGTTAATATATGGCCCAAATGAGCGTTTTCCTGACGTACTTAGCTTCTTAGTTGTTAGTTTTAGTTAATATATGCCCCGAATGGGTGTTTCCCCGAAAGACTAAGCTTCTTAGTTGTTATTGCTAGTTAATATATGCCTCGAATGGGTGTTGTCCCGACGGACTAAGCTTCTTAGTTGTTAGTGTTAGTTAATATATGCCCCGAATGGGTGTTGTCCCGACGGACTAAGCTTCTTAGTTGTTAGTGTTAGTTAATATAAGCCCCAAATGGGTGTTGTCCCGAAAGAATAAGCTTCTTAGTTGTTATTGTTAGTTAATATATGGCCCAAATGAGCGTTTTTCTGACCGACTAAGCTTCTTATCGTTAGTTAATATATGGCCCGAATGAGTGTTGTCCCGACGGACTAAGCTTCTTAGTTGTTAGTGTTAGTTAATATATGCCCCGAATGGGTGATGTCCCGACGGACTAAGCTTCTTAGTTGTTATTATTAGTTAATATATGGCGCGAATAAGTTTTTCTTCGACGGACTAAGCTTCTTAGTTGTTATTGCTAGTTAATATATGGCCCAAATGAGCGTTTTCCTGACGGACTAAGCTTCTTATCGTTAGTTAATATATGGCCCGAATGAGTGTTGTCCCGACGGACTAAGCTTTTTAGTTGTTAGTGTTAGTTAATATATGCCCCGAATGGGTGTTGTCCCGACGGACTAAGCTTCTTAGTTGTTATTATTAGTTAATATATGGCGCGAATAAGTTTTTCCCTGACGGACTAAGCTTCTTAGTTGTTATTGTTAGTTAATATATGGCCCAAATGAGCGTTTTCCTTACGTACTAAGCTTCTTAGTTGTTAGTTTTAGTTAATATATGCCCCGAATGGGTGTTTCCCCGAAGGACTAAGCTTCTTAGTTGTTATTGTTAGTTAATATATGGCCCGAATGGGTGTTGTCCTGACGGACTAAGCTTCTTAGTTGTTATTATTAGTTAATATATGGCGCGAATAAGTTTTTCCCCGACGGACTAAGCTTCTTAGTTGTTAGTGTTAGTTTATATATGCCCCGAATGGGTGTTGTCCCGACGGACTAAGCTTCTTAGTTGTTATTATTAGTTAATAAATGGCGCGAATTAGTTTTTCCCCGACGGACTAAGCTTCTTAGTTGTTAGTTTTAGTTAATATATGCCCCGAATGGGTGTTGTCCCGACGTACTAAGCTTCTTAGTTGTTATTGTTAGTTAATATATGCCCCGAATGGGTGTTGTCCCGACGGACTAAGCTTCTTAGTTGTTATTATTAGTTAATATATGGCGCGAATAAGTTTTTCCCCGACGGACTAAGCTTCTTAGTTGTTATTGTTAGTTAATATATGGCCCAAATGAGCGTTTTCCAGACGTACTAAGCTTCTTAGTTGTTAGTTTTAGTTAATATATGCCCCGAATGGGTGTTTCCCCGAAAGACTAAGCTTCTTAGTTGTTATTGCTAGTTAATATATGCCCCGAATGGGTGTTGTCCCGACGGACTAAGCTTCTTAGTTGTTAGTGTTAGTTAATATATGCCCCGAATGGGTGTTGTCCCGACGGACTAAGCTTCTTAGTTGTTAGTGTTAGTTAATATATGCCCCAAATGGGTGTTGTCCCGACAGACTAAGCTTCTTAGTTGTTATTGTTAGTTAATATATGGCCCAAATGAGCGTTTTCCTGACGGACTAAGCTTCTTATCGTTAGTTAATATATGGCCCGAATGAGTGTTGTCCCGACGGACTAAGCTTCTTAGTTGTTAGTGTTAGTTAATATATGCCCCGAATGGGTGTTGTCCCGACGGACTAAGCTTCTTAGTTGTTATTATTAGTTAATATATGGCGCGAATAAGTTTTTCCCCGACGGACTAAGCTTCTTAGTTGTTATTGTTAGTTAATATATGGCCCAAATGAGCATTTTCCTGACGTACTAAGCTTCTTAGTTGTTATTGTTAGTTAATATATGGCCCGAATGAGTGTTTCCCCGACAGACTAAGCTTCTTAGTTGTTATTGCTAGTTAATATATGGCGCGAATGAGTTTTTCCCCGACCGACTAAGCTTCTTAGTTGTTAGTGTTAGTTAATATATGCCCCGAATGGGTGTTGTCCCGACGGACTAAGCTTCTTAGTTGTTAGTGTTAGTTAATATATGCCCCGAATGGGTGTTGTCCCGACGGACTAAGCTTCTTAGTTGTTATTGTTAGTTAATATATGGCACGAATGAGTGTTTCCCCGACTGCCTAAGCTTCTTAGTTGTTATTGTTAGTTAATATATGGCCCGAACGAGTGTTTCCCCCACGGACTAAGCTTCTTAGTTGTTATTGTTAGTTAATATATGGCCCGAATGAGTGTTTCCCCGACGGACTAAGCTTCTTAGTTGTTAGTGTTAGTTTATATATGCCCCGAATGGGTGTTGTCCCGACGGACTAAGCTTCTTAGTTGTTATTATTAGTTAATAAATGGCGCGAATTAGTTTTTCCCCGACGGACTAAGCTTCTTAGTTGTTAGTTTTAGTTAATATATGCCCCGAATGGGTGTTGTCCCGACGTACTAAGCTTCTTAGTTGTTATTGTTAGTTAATATATGCCCCGAATGGGTGTTGTCCTGACGGACTAAGCTTCTTAGTTGTTATTATTAGTTAATAAATGGCGCGAATTAGTTTTTCCCCGACGGACTAAGCTTCTTAGTTGTTATTGTTAGTTAATATATGCCCCAAATGAGCGTTTTCCAGACGTACTAAGCTTCTTAGTTGTTAGTTTTAGTTAATATATGCCCCGAATGGGTGTTTCCCCGAAAGACTAAGCTTCTTAGTTGTTATTGCTAGTTAATATATGCCCCGAATGGGTGTTGTCCCGACGGACTAAGCTTCTTAGTTGTTAGTGTTAGTTAATATATGCCCCGAATGGGTGTTGTCCCGACGGACTAAGCTTCTTAGTTGTTAGTGTTAGTTAATATATGCCCCAAATGGGTGTTGTCCCGACAGACTAAGCTTCTTAGTTGTTATTGTTAGTTAATATATGGCCCAAATGAGCGTTTTCCTGACGGACTAAGCTTCTTATCGTTAGTTAATATATGGCCCGAATGAGTGTTGTCCCGACGGACTAAGCTTCTTAGTTGTTAGTGTTAGTTAATATATGCCCCGAATGGGTGTTGTCCCGACGGACTAAGCTTCTTAGTTGTTATTATTAGTTAATATATGGCGCGAATAAGTTTTTCCCCGACGGACTAAGCTTCTTAGTTGTTATTGTTAGTTAATATATGGCCCAAATGAGCATTTTCCTGACGTACTAAGCTTCTTAGTTGTTATTGTTAGTTAATATATGGCCCGAATGAGTGTTTCCCCGACAGACTAAGCTTCTTAGTTGTTATTGCTAGTTAATATATGGCGCGAATGAGTTTTTCCCCGACCGACTAAGCTTCTTAGTTGTTAGTGTTAGTTAATATATGCCCCGAATGGGTGTTGTCCCGACGGACTAAGCTTCTTAGTTGTTAGTGTTAGTTAATATATGCCCCGAATTGTTGTTGTCCCGACGGACTAAGCTTCTTAGTTGTTATTGTTAGTTAATATATGGCCCGAATGAGTGTTTCCCCGACAGACTAAGCTTCTTAGTTGTTATTGTTAGTTAATATATGGCCCGAATGAGGTTTTCCCCGACGGACTAAGCTTCTTAGTTGTTATTGTTAGTTAATATATGGCACGAATGAGTGTTTCCCCGACTGCCTAAGCTTCTTAGTTGTTATTGTTAGTTAATATATGGCCCGAATGAGTGTTTCCCCGACGGACTAAGCTTCTTAGTTGTTAGTGTTAGTTTATATATGCCCCGAATGGGTGTTGTCCCGACGGACTAAGCTTCTTAGTTGTTATTATTAGTTAATAAATGGCGCGAATTAGTTTTTCCCCGACAGACTAAGCTTCTTAGTTGTTATTGCTAGTTAATATATGGCGCGAATGAGTTTTTCCCCGACGGACTAAGCTTCTTAGTTGTTAGTTTTAGTTAATATATGCCCCGAATAGGTGTTTCCCCGACAGACTAAGCTTCTTAGTTGTTATTGTTAGTTAATATATGGCCCGAATGAGGTTTTCCCCGACGGACTAAGCTTCTTAGTTGTTATTGTTAGTTAATATATGGCACGAATGAGTGTTTCCCCGACTGCCTAAGCTTCTTAGTTGTTATTGTTAGTTAATATATGGCCCGAATGAGTGTTTCCCCCACGGACTAAGCTTCTTAGTTGTTATTGTTAGTTAATATATGGCCCGAATGAGTGTTTCCCCGACGGACTAAGCTTCTTAGTTGTTAGTGTTAGTTTATATATGCCCCGAATGGGTGTTGTCCCGACGGACTAAGCTTCTTAGTTGTTATTGTTAGTTAATATATGGCCCGAATGAGTGTTTCCCCGACGGACTAAGCTTCTTAGTTGTTATTGCTAGTTAATATATGGCGCGAATGAGTTTTTCCCCGACGGACTAAGCTTCTTAGTTGTTAGTTTTAGTTAATATATGCCCCGAATAGGTGTTTCCCCGACAGACTAAGCTTCTTAGTTGTTATTGTTAGTTAATATATGGCCCGAATGAGGTTTTCCCCGACGGACTAAGCTTCTTAGTTGTTATTGTTAGTTAATATATGGCACGAATGAGTGTTTCCCCGACTGCCTAAGCTTCTTAGTTGTTATTGTTAGTTAATATATGGCCCGAATGAGTGTTTCCCCCACGGACTAAGCTTCTTAGTTGTTATTGTTAGTTAATATATGGCCCGAATGAGTGTTTCCCCGACGGACTAAGCTTCTTAGTTGTTAGTGTTAGTTTATATATGCCCCGAATGGGTGTTGTCCCGACGGACTAAGCTTCTTAGTTGTTATTATTAGTTAATAAATGGCGCGAATTAGTTTTTCCCCGACGGACTAAGCTTCTTAGTTGTTATTTTTAGTTAATATATGCCCCGAATGGGTGTTGTCCCGACGTACTAAGCTTCTTAGTTGTTAGTGTTAGTTAATATATGGCCCAAATGAGCGTTTTCCTGACGGACTAAGCTTCTTATCGTTAGGTAATATATGGCCTGAATGAGTGTTGTCCCGACGGACTAAGCTTCTTAGTTGTTAGTGTTAGTTAATATATGCCCCGAATGGGTGTTGTCCCGACGGACTAAGCTTCTTAGTTGTTATTATTAGTTAATATATGGCGCGAATAAGTTTTTCCCCGACGGACTAAGCTTCTTAGTTGTTATTGTTAGTTAATATATGGCCCAAATGAGCGTTTTCCTGACGTACTAAGCTTCTTAGTTGTTATTGTTAGTTAATATATGGCCCGAATGAGGTTTTCCCCGACGGACTAAGCTTCTTAGTTGTTATTGTTAGTTAATATATGGCACGAATGAGTGTTTCCCCGACTGCCTAAGCTTCTTAGTTGTTATTGTTAGTTAATATATGGCCCGAACGAGTGTTTCCCCCACGGACTAAGCTTCTTAGTTGTTATTGTTAGTTAATATATGGCCCGAATGAGTGTTTCCCCGACGGACTAAGCTTCTTAGTTGTTAGTGTTAGTTTATATATGCCCCGAATGGGTGTTGTCCCGACGGACTAAGCTTCTTAGTTGTTATTATTAGTTAATAAATGGCGCGAATTAGTTTTTCCCCGACGGACTAAGCTTCTTAGTTGTTAGTTTTAGTTAATATATGCCCCGAATGGGTGTTGTCCCGACGTACTAAGCTTCTTAGTTGTTATTGTTAGTTAATATATGCCCCGAATGGGTGTTGTCCTGACGGACTAAGCTTCTTAGTTGTTATTATTAGTTAATATATGGCGCGAATAAGTTTTTCCCCGACGGACTATGCTTCTTAGTTGTTATTGTTAGTTAATATATGGCCCAAATGAGCGTTTTCCAGACGTACTAAGCTTCTTAGTTGTTAGTTTTAGTTAATATATGCCCCGAATGGGTGTTTCCCCGAAAGACTAAGCTTCTTAGTTGTTATTGCTAGTTAATATATGCCCCGAATGGGTGTTGTCCCGACGGACTAAGCTTCTTAGTTGTTAGTGTTAGTTAATATATGCCCCGAATGGGTGTTGTCCCGACGGACTAAGCTTCTTAGTTGTTAGTGTTAGTTAATATATGCCCCAAATGGGTGTTGTCCCGACAGACTAAGCTTCTTAGTTGTTATTGTTAGTTAATATATGGCCCAAATGAGCGTTTTCCTGACGGACTAAGCTTCTTATCGTTAGTTAATATATGGCCCGAATGAGTGTTGTCCCGACGGACTAAGCTTCTTAGTTGTTAGTGTTAGTTAATATATGCCCCGAATGGGTGTTGTCCCGACGGACTAAGCTTCTTAGTTGTTATTATTAGTTAATATATGGCGCGAATAAGTTTTTCCCCGACGGACTAAGCTTCTTAGTTGTTATTGTTAGTTAATATATGGCCCAAATGAGCATTTTCCTGACGTACTAAGCTTCTTAGTTGTTATTGTTAGTTAATATATGGCCCGAATGAGTGTTTCCCCGACAGACTAAGCTTCTTAGTTGTTATTGCTAGTTAATATATGGCGCGAATGAGTTTTTCCCCGACCGACTAAGCTTCTTAGTTGTTAGTGTTAGTTAATATATGCCCCGAATGGGTGTTGTCCCGACGGACTAAGCTTCTTAGTTGTTAGTGTTAGTTAATATATGCCCCGAATGGGTGTTGTCCCGACGGACTAAGCTTCTTAGTTGTTATTGTTAGTTAATATATGGCCCGAATGAGTGTTTCCCCGACAGACTAAGCTTCTTAGTTGTTATTGTTAGTTAATATATGGCCCGAATGAGGTTTTCCCCGACAGACTAAGCTTCTTAGTTGTTATTGTTAGTTAATATATGGCACGAATGAGTGTTTCCCCGACTGCCTAAGCTTCTTAGTTGTTATTGTTAGTTAATATATGGCCCGAATGAGTGTTTCCCCGACGGACTAAGCTTCTTAGTTGTTATTATTAGTTAATAAATGGCGCGAATTAGTTTTTCCCCGACAGACTAAGCTTCTTAGTTGTTATTGCTAGTTAATATATGGCGCGAATGAGTTTTTCCCCGACGGACTAAGCTTCTTAGTTGTTAGTTTTAGTTAATATATGCCCCGAATAGGTGTTTCCCCGACAGACTAAGCTTCTTAGTTGTTAGTTTTAGTTAATATATGCCCCGAATAGGTGTTTCCCCGACGGACTAAGCTTCTTAGTTGTTAGTGTTAGTTAATATATGCCCCGAATGGGTGTTGTCCCGACGGACTAAGCTTGTTAGTTGTTATTGCTAGTTAATATATGGCGCGAATGAGTTTTTCCCCGACGGACTAAGCTTCTTAGTTGTTATTGTTAGTTAATATATGGGCCAAATGAGCGTTTTCCTGACGGACTAAGCTTCTTATCGTTAGTTAATATATGGCCCGAATGAGTGTTGTCCCGACGAACTAAGCTTCTTAGTTGTTATTGTTAGTTAATATATGGCCCGAATGAGTGTTTCCCCAACGGACTAAGCTTCTTAGTTGTTATTGTTAGTTAATATATGGCCCGAATGAGTGTTTCCCCGAAAGACTAAGCTTCTTAGTTGTTATTGCTAGTTAATATATGCCCCGAATGAGTGTTTCCCCGACAAACCAAGCTTCTTAGTTGTTATTGTTAGTTAATATATGGCACGAATGGGTGTTGTCCCGACGGACTAAGCTTCTTAGTTGATATTATTAGTTAATATATGGCGCGAATAAGTTTTTCCCTGATGGACTAAGCTTCTTAGTTGTTATTGTTAGTTAATATATGGCCCAAATGAGCGTTTTCCTGACGTACTTAGCTTCTTAGTTGTTAGTTTTAGTTAATATATGCCCCGAATGGGTGTTTCCCCGAAAGACTAAGCTTCTTAGTTGTTATTGCTAGTTAATATATGCCTCGAATGGGTGTTGTCCCGACGGACTAAGCTTCTTAGTTGTTAGTGTTAGTTAATAAATTCCCCGAATGGGTGTTGTCCCGACGGACTAAGCTTCTTAGTTGTTAGTGTTAGTTAATATAAGCCCCAAATGGGTGTTGTCCCGAAAGAATAAGCTTCTTAGTTGTTATTGTTAGTTAATATATGGCCCAAATGAGCGTTTTTCTGACCGACTAAGCTTCTTATCGTTAGTTAATATATGGCCCGAATGAGTGTTGTCCCGACGGACTAAGCTTCTTAGTTGTTAGTGTTAGTTAATATATGCCCCGAATGGGTGATGTCCCGACGGACTAAGCTTCTTAGTTGTTATTATTAGTTAATATATGGCGCGAATAAGTTTTTCTTCGACGGACTAAGCTTCTTAGTTGTTATTGCTAGTTAATATATGGCCCAAATGAGCGTTTTCCTGACGGACTAAGCTTCTTATCGTTAGTTAATATATGGCCCGAATGAGTGTTGTCCCGACGGACTAAGCTTTTTAGTTGTTAGTGTTAGTTAATATATGCCCCGAATGGGTGTTGTCCCGACGGACTAAGCTTCTTAGTTGTTATTATTAGTTAATATATGGCGCGAATAAGTTTTTCCCTGACGGACTAAGCTTCTTAGTTGTTATTGTTAGTTAATATATGGCCCAAATGAGCGTTTTCCTGACGTACTAAGCTTCTTAGTTGTTAGTTTTAGTTAATATATGCCCCGAATGGGTGTTTCCCCGAAGGACTAAGCTTCTTAGTTGTTATTGTTAGTTAATATATGGCCCGAATGAGTGTTTCCCTTACGGACTAAGCTTCTTAGTTGTTATTGTTAGTTAATATATGGCCCGAATGAGTGTTTCCCCAACGGACTAAGCTTCTTAGTTGTTATTGTTAGTTAATATATGGCCCGAATGAGTGTTTCCCCGAAAGACTAAGCTTCTTAGTTGTTATTGCTAGTTAATATATGCCCCGAATGAGTGTTTCCCCGACAGACCAAGCTTCTTAGTTGTTATTGTTAGTTAATATATGGCACGAATGGGTGTTTCCCCGACAGACTAAGCTTCTTAGTTGTTATTGTTAGTTAATATATGGCCCAAATGAGCGTTTTCCTGACGTACTAAGCTTCTTAGTTGTTAGTTTTAGTTAATATATGCCCCGAATAGGTGTTTCCCCGACAGACTAAGCTTCTTAGTTGTTAGTGTTAGTTAATATATGCCCCGAATGGGTGTTGTCCCGACGGACTAAGCTTGTTAGTTGTTATTGCTAGTTAATATATGGCGCGAATGAGTTTTTCCCCGACGGACTAAGCTTCTTAGTTGTTAGTTTTAGTTAATATATGCCCCGAATGGGTGTTTCCCCGAAAGACTAAGCTTCTTAGTTGTTATTGCTAGTTAATATATGCCCCGAATGGGTGTTGTCCCGACGGACTAAGCTTCTTAGTTGTTCGTGTTAGTTAATATATGCCCCGAATGGGTGTTGTCCCGACGGACTAAGCTTCTTAGTTGTTAGTGTTAGTTAATATATGCCCCAAATGGGTGTTGTCCCGACAGACTAAGCTTCTTAGTTGTTATTGTTAGTTAATATATGGGCCAAATGAGCGTTTTCCTGACGGACTAAGCTTCTTATCGTTAGTTAATATATGGCCCGAATGAGTGTTGTCCCGACCGACTAAGCTTCTTAGTTGTTAGTGTTAGTTAATATATGCCCCGAATGGGTGTTGTCCCGACGGACTAAGCTTCTTAGTTGTTAGTGTTAGTTAATATATGCCCCGAATGGGTGTTGTCCCGACAGACTAAGCTTCTTAGTTGTTATTGTTAGTTAATATATGGCCCGAATGAGTTTTTTAATGCTTAGTATCTAGAGGGCGTCTTGGGAGTTAGTAAAAATGAGAAAGGAGAGGTGATGTTAGTTAAGGGGATAAACAAGAGGTGCGCTAGGTCACCAGAGCGGGAGCCAGATATATCCCCTTGCCATACTCTGGCACACTATCGCTCTTTTAGTTTTAGTTAGCATATGCCCCGAATGGGTGTTTCCCCGACAGACTAAGCTTCTTAGTTGTTATTGCTAGTTAATATATGCCCCGAATGAGTGTTGTCCCGACGTACTAAGCTTCTTAGTTGTTAGTGTTAGTTAATATATGCCCCGAATGGGTGTTGTGTCGACGGACTAAGCTTGTTAGTTGTTATTGCTAGTTAATATATGGCGCGAATGAGTTTTTCCCCGACGGACTAAGCTTCTTAGTTGTTAGTTTTAGTTAATATATGCCCCGAATAGGTGTTTCCCCGACGTACTAAGCTTCTTAGTTGTTATTGCTAGTTAATATATGCCCCGAATGAGTGTTTCCCCGACAGACCAAGCTTCTTAGTTGTTATTTTTAGTTAATATATGGCACGAATGGGTGTTGTCCTGACGGACTAAGCTTCTTAGTTGATATTATTAGTTAATATATGGCGCGAATAAGTTTTTCCCTGACGGACTAAGCTTCTTAGTTGTTATTGTTAGTTAATATATGGCCCAAATGAGCGTTTTCCTGACGTACTTAGCTTCTTGGTTGTTAGTTTTAGTTAATATATGCCCCGAATGGGTGTTTCCCCGAAAGACTAAGCTTCTTAGTTGTTATTGCTAGTTAATATATGCCTCGAATGGGTGTTGTCCCGACGGACTAAGCTTCTTAGTTGTTAGTGTTAGTTAATAAATTCCCCGAATGGGTGTTGTCCCGACGGACTAAGCTTCTTAGTTGTTAGTGTTAGTTAATATAAGCCCCAAATGGGTGTTGTCCCGACAGAATAAGCTTCTTAGTTGTTATTGTTAGTTAATATATGGCCCAAATGAGCGTTTTCCTGACGGACTAAGCTTCTTATCGTTAGTTAATATATGGCCCGAATGAGTGTTGTCCCGACGGACTAAGCTTCTTAGTTGTTAGTGTTAGTTAATATATGCCCCGAATGGGTGTTGTCCCGACGGACTAAGCTTCTTAGTTGTTATTATTAGTTAATATATGGCGCGAATAAGTTTTTCTTCGACGGACTAAGCTTCTTAGTTGTTATTGCTAGTTAATATATGGCCCAAATGAGCGTTTTCCTGACGGACTAAGCTTCTTATCGTTATTTAATATATGGCCCGAATGAGTGTTGTCCCGACGGACTAAGCTTTTTAGTTGTTAGTGTTAGTTAATATATGCCCCGAATGGGTGTTGTCCCGACGGACTAAGCTTCTTAGTTGTTATTATTAGTTAATATATGGCGCGAATAAGTTTTTCCCTGACGGACTAAGCTTCTTAGTTGTTATTGTTAGTTAATATATGGCCCAAATGAGCGTTTTCCTGACGTACTAAGCTTCTTAGTTGTTATTGTTAGTTAATATATGGCCCGAATGAGTGTTTCCCCAACGGACTAAGCTTCTTAGTTGTTATTGTTAGTTAATATATGGCCCGAATGAGTGTTTCCCCGAAAGACTAAGCTTCTTAGTTGTTATTGCTAGTTAATATATGCCCCGAATGAGTGTTTCCCCGACAGACCAAGCTTCTTAGTTGTTATTGTTAGTTAATATATGGCACGAATGGGTGTTTCCCCGACAGACTAAGCTTCTTTGTTGTTATTGTTAGTTAATATATGGCCCAAATGAGCGTTTTCCTGACGTACTAAGCTTCTTAGTTGTTAGTTTTAGTTAATATATGCCCCGAATAGGTGTTTCCCCGACGGACTAAGCTTCTTAGTTGTTAGTGTTAGTTAATATATGCCCCGAATGGGTGTTGTCCCGACGGACTAAGCTTGTTAGTTGTTATTGCTAGTTAATATATGGCGCGAATGAGTTTATCCCCGACGGACTAAGCTTCTTAGTTGTTAGTTTTAGTTAATATATGCCCCGAATGGGTGTTTCCCCGAAAGACTAAGCTTCTTAGTTGTTATTGCTAGTTAATATATGCCCCGAATGGGTGTTGTCCCGACGGACTAAGCTTCTTAGTTGTTAGTGTTAGTTAATATATGCCCCGAATGGGTGTTGTCCCGACGGACTAAGCTTCTTAGTTGTTAGTGTTAGTTAATATATGCCCCAAATGGGTGTTGTCCCGACAGACTAAGCTTCTTAGTTGTTATTGTTAGTTAATATATGGCCCAAATGAGCGTTTTCCTGACGGACTAAGCTTCTTATCGTTAGTTAATATATGGCCCGAATGAGTGTTGTCCCGACGGACTAAGCTTCTTAGTTGTTAGTGTTAGTTAATATATGCCCCGAATGGGTGTTGTCCCGACGGACTAAGCTTCTTAGTTGTTATTATTAGTTAATATATGGCGCGAATAAGTTTTTCCCCGACGGACTAAGCTTCTTAGTTGTTATTGTTAGTTAATATATGGCCCAAATGAGCATTTTCCTGACGTACTAAGCTTCTTAGTTGTTATTGTTAGTTAATATATGGCCCGAATGAGTGTTTCCCCGACAGACTAAGCTTCTTAGTTGTTATTGTTAGTTAATATATGGCCCGAATGAGGTTTTCCCCGACGGACTAAGCTTCTTAGTTGTTATTGTTAGTTAATATATGGCACGAATGAGTGTTTCCCCGACTGCCTAAGCTTCTTAGTTGTTATTGTTAGTTAATATATGGCCCGAACGAGTGTTTCCCCCACGGACTAAGCTTCTTAGTTGTTATTGTTAGTTAATATATGGCCCGAATGAGTGTTTCCCCGACGGACTAAGCTTCTTAGTTGTTAGTGTTAGTTTATATATGCCCCGAATGGGTGTTGTCCCGACGGACTAAGCTTCTTAGTTGTTATTATTAGTTAATAAATGGCGCGAATTAGTTTTTCCCCGACGGACTAAGCTTCTTAGTTGTTAGTTTTAGTTAATATATGCCCCGAATGGGTGTTGTCCCGACGTACTAAGCTTCTTAGTTGTTATTGTTAGTTAATATATGCCCCGAATGGGTGTTGTCCCGACGGACTAAGCTTCTTAGTTGTTATTATTAGTTAATATATGGCGCGAATAAGTTTTTCCCCGACGGACTAAGCTTCTTAGTTGTTATTGTTAGTTAATATATGGCCCAAATGAGCGTTTTCCAGACGTACTAAGCTTCTTAGTTGTTAGTTTTAGTTAATATATGCCCCGAATGGGTGTTTCCCCGAAAGACTAAGCTTCTTAGTTGTTATTGCTAGTTAATATATGCCCCGAATGGGTGTTGTCCCGACGGACTAAGCTTCTTAGTTGTTAGTGTTAGTTAATATATGCCCCGAATGGGTGTTGTCCCGACGGACTAAGCTTGTTAGTTGTTATTGCTAGTTAATATATGGCGCGAATGAGTTTTTCCCCGACGGACTAAGCTTCTTAGTTGTTATTGCTAGTTAATATATGCCCCGAATGGGTGTTGTCCCGACGGACTAAGCTTCTTAGTTGTTCGTGTTAGTTAATATATGCCCCGAATGGGTGTTGTCCCGACGGACTAAGCTTCTTAGTTGTTAGTGTTAGTTAATATATGCCCCAAATGGGTGTTGTCCCGACAGACTAAGCTTCTTAGTTGTTATTGTTAGTTAATATATGGGCCAAATGAGCGTTTTCCTGACGGACTAAGCTTCTTATCGTTAGTTAATATATGGCCCGAATGAGTGTTGTCCGTACCGACTAAGCTTCTTAGTTGTTAGTGTTAGTTAATATATGCCCCGAATGGGTGTTGTCCCGACGGACTAAGCTTCTTAGTTGTTAGTGTTAGTTAATATATGCCCCGAATGGGTGTTGTCCCGACAGACTAAGCTTCTTAGTTGTTATTGTTAGTTAATATATGGCCCGAATGAGTTTTTTAATGCTTAGTATCTAGAGGGCGTCTTGGGAGTTAGTAAAAATGAGAAAGGAGAGGTGATGTTAGTTAAGGGGATAAACAAGAGGTGCGCTAGGTCACCAGAGCGGGAGCCAGATATATCCCCTTGCCATACTCTGGCACACTATCGCTCTTTTAGTTTTAGTTAGCATATGCCCCGAATGGGTGTTTCCCCGACAGACTAAGCTTCTTAGTTGTTATTGCTAGTTAATATATGCCCCGAATGAGTGTTGTCCCGACGTACTAAGCTTCTTAGTTGTTAGTGTTAGTTAATATATGCCCCGAATGGGTGTTGTGTCGACGGACTAAGCTTGTTAGTTGTTATTGCTAGTTAATATATGGCGCGAATGAGTTTTTCCCCGACGGACTAAGCTTCTTAGTTGTTAGTTTTAGTTAATATATGCCCCGAATAGGTGTTTCCCCGACGTACTAAGCTTCTTAGTTGTTATTGCTAGTTAATATATGCCCCGAATGAGTGTTTCCCCGACAGACCAAGCTTCTTAGTTGTTATTGTTAGTTAATATATGGCACGAATGGGTGTTGTCCTGACGGACTAAGCTTCTTAGTTGATATTATTAGTTAATATATGGCGCGAATAAGTTTTTCCCTGACGGACTAAGCTTCTTAGTTGTTATTGTTAGTTAATATATGGCCCAAATGAGCGTTTTCCTGACGTACTTAGCTTCTTAGTTGTTAGTTTTAGTTAATATATGCCCCGAATGGGTGTTTCCCCGAAAGACTAAGCTTCTTAGTTGTTATTGCTAGTTAATATATGCCTCGAATGGGTGTTGTCCCGACGGACTAAGCTTCTTAGTTGTTAGTGTTAGTTAATAAATTCCCCGAATGGGTGTTGTCCCGACGGACTAAGCTTCTTAGTTGTTAGTGTTAGTTAATATAAGCCCCAAATGGGTGTTGTCCCGACAGAATAAGCTTCTTAGTTGTTATTGTTAGTTAATATATGGCCCAAATGAGCGTTTTCCTGACGGACTAAGCTTCTTATCGTTAGTTAATATATGGCCCGAATGAGTGTTGTCCCGACGGACTAAGCTTCTTAGTTGTTAGTGTTAGTTAATATATGCCCCGAATGGGTGTTGTCCCGACGGACTAAGCTTCTTAGTTGTTATTATTAGTTAATATATGGCGCGAATAAGTTTTTCTTCGACGGACTAAGCTTCTTAGTTGTTATTGCTAGTTAATATATGGCCCAAATGAGCGTTTTCCTGACGGACTAAGCTTCTTATCGTTATTTAATATATGGCCCGAATGAGTGTTGTCCCGACGGACTAAGCTTCTTAGTTGTTAGTGTTAGTTAATATATGCCCCGAATGGGTGTTGTCCCGACGGACTAAGCTTCTTAGTTGTTATTATTAGTTAATATATGGCGCGAATAAGTTTTTCCCTGACGGACTAAGCTTCTTAGTTGTTATTGTTAGTTAATATATGGCCCAAATGAGCGTTTTCCTGACGTACTAAGCTTCTTAGTTGTTATTGTTAGTTAATATATGGCCCGAATGAGTGTTTCCCCAACGGACTAAGCTTCTTAGTTGTTATTGTTAGTTAATATATGGCCCGAATGAGTGTTTCCCCGAAAGACTAAGCTTCTTAGTTGTTATTGCTAGTTAATATATGCCCCGAATGAGTGTTTCCCCGACAGACCAAGCTTCTTAGTTGTTATTGTTAGTTAATATATGGCACGAATGGGTGTTTCCCCGACAGACTAAGCTTCTTTGTTGTTATTGTTAGTTAATATATGGCCCAAATGAGCGTTTTCCTGACGTACTAAGCTTCTTAGTTGTTAGTTTTAGTTAATATATGCCCCGAATAGGTGTTTCCCCGACGGACTAAGCTTCTTAGTTGTTAGTGTTAGTTAATATATGCCCCGAATGGGTGTTGTCCCGACGGACTAAGCTTGTTAGTTGTTATTGCTAGTTAATATATGGCGCGAATGAGTTTTTCCCCGACGGACTAAGCTTCTTAGTTGTTAGTTTTAGTTAATATATGCCCCGAATGGGTGTTTCCCCGAAAGACTAAGCTTCTTAGTTGTTATTGCTAGTTAATATATGCCCCGAATGGGTGTTGTCCCGACGGACTAAGCTTCTTAGTTGTTAGTGTTAGTTAATATATGCCCCGAATGGGTGTTGTCCCGACGGACTAAGCTTCTTAGTTGTTAGTGTTAGTTAATATATGCCCCAAATGGGTGTTGTCCCGACAGACTAAGCTTCTTAGTTGTTATTGTTAGTTAATATATGGCCCAAATGAGCGTTTCCCTGACGGACTAAGCTTCTTATCGTTAGTTAATATATGGCCCGAATGAGTGTTGTCCCGACGGACTAAGCTTCTTAGTTGTTAGTGTTAGTTAATATATGCCCCGAATGGGTGTTGTCCCGACGGACTAAGCTTCTTAGTTGTTATTATTAGTTAATATATGGCGCGAATAAGTTTTTCCCCGACGGACTAAGCTTCTTAGTTGTTATTGTTAGTTAATATATGGCCCAAATGAGCATTTTCCTGACGTACTAAGCTTCTTAGTTGTTATTGTTAGTTAATATATGGCCCGAATGAGTGTTTCCCCGACAGACTAAGCTTCTTAGTTGTTATTGTTAGTTAATATATGGCCCGAATGAGGTTTTCCCCGACGGACTAAGCTTCTTAGTTGTTATTGTTAGTTAATATATGGCACGAATGAGTGTTTCCCCGACTGCCTAAGCTTCTTAGTTGTTATTGTTAGTTAATATATGGCCCGAACGAGTGTTTCCCCCACGGACTAAGCTTCTTAGTTGTTATTGTTAGTTAATATATGGCCCGAATGAGTGTTTCCCCGACGGACTAAGCTTCTTAGTTGTTAGTGTTAGTTTATATATGCCCCGAATGGGTGTTGTCCCGACGGACTAAGCTTCTTAGTTGTTATTATTAGTTAATAAATGGCGCGAATTAGTTTTTCCCCGACGGACTAAGCTTCTTAGTTGTTAGTTTTAGTTAATATATGCCCCGAATGGGTGTTGTCCCGACGTACTAAGCTTCTTAGTTGTTATTGTTAGTTAATATATGCCCCGAATGGGTGTTGTCCCGACGGACTAAGCTTCTTAGTTGTTATTATTAGTTAATATATGGCGCGAATAAGTTTTTCCCCGACGGACTAAGCTTCTTAGTTGTTATTGTTAGTTAATATATGGCCCAAATGAGCGTTTTCCAGACGTACTAAGCTTCTTAGTTGTTAGTTTTAGTTAATATATGCCCCGAATGGGTGTTTCCCCGAAAGACTAAGCTTCTTAGTTGTTATTGCTAGTTAATATATGCCCCGAATGGGTGTTGTCCCGACGGACTAAGCTTCTTAGTTGTTAGTGTTAGTTAATATATGCCCCGAATGGGTGTTGTCCCGACGGACTAAGCTTGTTAGTTGTTATTGCTAGTTAATATATGGCGCGAATGAGTTTTTCCCCGACGGACTAAGCTTCTTAGTTGTTAGTTTTAGTTAATATATGCCCCGAATGGGTGTTTCCCCGAAAGACTAAGCTTCTTAGTTGTTATTGCTAGTTAATATATGCCCCGAATGGGTGTTGTCCCGACGGACTAAGCTTCTTAGTTGTTCGTGTTAGTTAATATATGCCCCGAATGGGTGTTGTCCCGACGGACTAAGCTTCTTAGTTGTTAGTGTTAGTTAATATATGCCCCAAATGGGTGTTGTCCCGACAGACTAAGCTTCTTAGTTGTTATTGTTAGTTAATATATGGGCCAAATGAGCGTTTTCCTGACGGACTAAGCTTCTTATCGTTAGTTAATATATGGCCCGAATGAGTGTTGTCCCGACCGACTAAGCTTCTTAGTTGTTAGTGTTAGTTAATATATGCCCCGAATGGGTGTTGTCCCGACGGACTAAGCTTCTTAGTTGTTAGTGTTAGTTAATATATGCCCCGAATGGGTGTTGTCCCGACAGACTAAGCTTCTTAGTTGTTATTGTTAGTTAATATATGGCCCGAATGAGTTTTTTAATGCTTAGTATCTAGAGGGCGTCTTGGGAGTTAGTAAAAATGAGAAAGGAGAGGTGATGTTAGTTAAGGGGATAAACAAGAGGTGCGCTAGGTCACCAGAGCGGGAGCCAGATATATCCCCTTGCCATACTCTGGCACACTATCGCTCTTTTAGTTTTAGTTAGCATATGCCCCGAATGGGTGTTTCCCCGACAGACTAAGCTTCTTAGTTGTTATTGCTAGTTAATATATGCCCCGAATGAGTGTTGTCCCGACGTACTAAGCTTCTTAGTTGTTAGTGTTAGTTAATATATGCCCCGAATGGGTGTTGTGTCGACGGACTAAGCTTGTTAGTTGTTATTGCTAGTTAATATATGGCGCGAATGAGTTTTTCCCCGACGGACTAAGCTTCTTAGTTGTTAGTTTTAGTTAATATATGCCCCGAATAGGTGTTTCCCCGACGTACTAAGCTTCTTAGTTGTTATTGCTAGTTAATATATGCCCCGAATGAGTGTTTCCCCGACAGACCAAGCTTCTTAGTTGTTATTGTTAGTTAATATATGGCACGAATGGGTGTTGTCCTGACGGACTAAGCTTCTTAGTTGATATTATTTGTTAATATATGGCGCGAATAAGTTTTTCCCTGACGGACTAAGCTTCTTAGTTGTTATTGTTAGTTAATATATGGCCCAAATGAGCGTTTTCCTGACGTACTTAGCTTCTTAGTTGTTAGTTTTAGTTAATATATGCCCCGAATGGGTGTTTCCCCGAAAGACTAAGCTTCTTAGTTGTTATTGCTAGTTAATATATGCCTCGAATGGGTGTTGTCCCGACGGACTAAGCTTCTTAGTTGTTAGTGTTAGTTAATAAATTCCCCGAATGGGTGTTGTCCCGACGGACTAAGCTTCTTAGTTGTTAGTGTTAGTTAATATAAGCCCCAAATGGGTGTTGTCCCGACAGAATAAGCTTCTTAGTTGTTATTGTTAGTTAATATATGGCCCAAATGAGCGTTTTCCTGACGGACTAAGCTTCTTATCGTTAGTTAATATATGGCCCGAATGAGTGTTGTCCCGACGGACTAAGCTTCTTAGTTGTTAGTGTTAGTTAATATATGCCCCGAATGGGTGTTGTCCCGACGGACTAAGCTTCTTAGTTGTTATTATTAGTTAATATATGGCGCGAATAAGTTTTTCTTCGACGGACTAAGCTTCTTAGTTGTTATTGCTAGTTAATATATGGCCCAAATGAGCGTTTTCCTGACGGACTAAGCTTCTTATCGTTATTTAATATATGGCCCGAATGAGTGTTGTCCCGACGGACTAAGCTTTTTAGTTGTTAGTGTTAGTTAATATATGCCCCGAATGGGTGTTGTCCCGACGGACTAAGCTTCTTAGTTGTTATTATTAGTTAATATATGGCGCGAATAAGTTTTTCCCTGACGGACTAAGCTTCTTAGTTGTTATTGTTAGTTAATATATGCCCCGAATGGGTGTTGTCCCGACGGACTAAGCTTCTTAGTTGTTAGTGTTAGTTAATATATGCCCCGAATGGGTGTTGTCCCGACGAAATAAGCTTCTTAGTTGTTAGTGTTAGTTAATATATGCCCCGAGTGGGTGTTGTCCCGACGGACTAAGCTTCTTAGTTGTTATTGCTAGTTAATATATGGCGCGAATGAGTTTTTCCCCGACCGACTAAGCTTCTTAGTTGTTAGTGTTAGTTAATATATGCCCCGAATGGGTGTTGTCCCGACGGACTAAGCTTCTTAGTTGTTAGTGTTAGTTAATATATGCCCCGAATGGGTGTTGTCCCGACGGACTAAGCTTCTTAGTTGTTATTGTTAGTTAATATATGGCCCGAATGAGTGTTTCCCCGACAGACTAAGCTTCTTAGTTGTTATTGCTAGTTAATATATGGCGCGAATGAGTTTTTCCCCGACCGACTAAGCTTCTTAGTTGTTAGTTTTAGTTAATATATGGCCCAAATGAGCGTTTTCCTGACGGACTAAGCTTCTTATCGTTAGTTAATATATGGCCCGAATGAGTGTTGTCCCGACGGACTAAGCTTCTTAGTTGTTAGTGTTAGTTAATATATGCCCCGAATGGGTGTTGTCCCGACGGACTAAGCTTCTTAGTTGTTATTATTAGTTAATATATGGCGCGAATAAGTTTTTCCCCGACGGACTAAGCTTCTTAGTTGTTATTGTTAGTTAATATATGGCCCAAATGAGCGTTTTCCTGACGTACTAAGCTTCTTAGTTGTTAGTTTTAGTTAATATATGCCCCGAATGGGTGTTGCCCCGAAAGACTAAGCTTCTTAGTTGTTATTGCTAGTTAATATATGCCCCGAATGGGTGTTGTCCCGACGGACTAAGCTTCTTAGTTGTTAGTGTTAGTTAATATATGCCCCGAATGGGTGTTGTCCCGACGGACTAAGCTTCTTAGTTGTTAGTGTTAGTTAATATATGCCCCAAATGGGTGTTGTCCCGACAGACTAAGCTTCTTAGTTGTTATTGTTAGTTAATATATGGCCCAAATGAGCGTTTTCCTGACGGACTAAGCTTCTTATCGTTAGTTAATATATGGCCCGAATGAGTGTTGTCCCGACGGACTAAGCTTCTTAGTTGTTAGTGTTAGTTAATATATGCCCCGAATGGGTGTTGTCCCGACGGACTAAGCTTCTTAGTTGTTATTATTAGTTAATATATGGCGCGAATAAGTTTTTTCCCGACGGACTAAGCTTCTTAGTTGTTATTGTTAGTTAATATATGGCCCAAATGAGCATTTTCCTGACGTACTAAGCTTCTTAGTTGTTATTGTTAGTTAATATATGGCCCGAATGAGTGTTTCCCCGACAGACTAAGCTTCTTAGTTGTTATTGCTAGTTAATATATGGCGCGAATTAGTTTTTCCCCGACGGACTAAGCTTCTTAGTTGTTAGTGTTAGTTAATATATGCCCCGAATGGGTGTTGTCCCGACGGACTAAGCTTCTTAGTTGTTAGTGTTAGTTAATATATGCCCCGAATGGGTGTTGTCCCGACGGACTAAGCTTCTTAGTTGTTATTGTTAGTTAATATATGGCCCGAATGAGTGTTTCCCCGACAGACTAAGCTTCTTAGTTGTTATTGTTAGTTAATATATGGCACGAATGAGTGTTTCCCCGACTGCCTAAGCTTCTTAGTTGTTATTGTTAGTTAATATATGGCCCGAACGAGTGTTTCCCCCACGGACTAAGCTTCTTAGTTGTTATTGTTAGTTAATATATGGCCCGAACGAGTGTTTCCCCCACGGACTAAGCTTCTTAGTTGTTATTGTTAGTTAATATATGGCCCGAATGAGTGTTTCCCCGACGGACTAAGCTTCTTAGTTGTTAGTGTTAGTTTATATATGCCCCGAATGGGTGTTGTCCCGACGGACTAAGCTTCTTAGTTGTTATTATTAGTTAATAAATGGCGCGAATTAGTTTTTCCCCGACGGACTAAGCTTCTTAGTTGTTATTATTAGTTAATATATGGCGCGAATAAGTTTTTCCCCGACGGACTAAGCTTCTTAGTTGTTATTGTTAGTTAATATATGGCCCAAATGAGCGTTTTCCAGACGTACTAAGCTTCTTAGTTGTTAGTTTTAGTTAATATATGCCCCGAATGGGTGTTTCCCCGAAAGACTAAGCTTCTTAGTTGTTATTGCTAGTTAATATATGCCCCGAATGGGTGTTGTCCCGACGGACTAAGCTTCTTAGTTGTTAGTGTTAGTTAATATATGCCCCGAATGGGTGTTGTCCCGACGGACTAAGCTTGTTAGTTGTTATTGCTAGTTAATATATGGCGCGAATGAGTTTTTCCCCGACGGACTAAGCTTCTTAGTTGTTAGTTTTAGTTAATATATGCCCCGAATGGGTGTTTCCCCGAAAGACTAAGCTTCTTAGTTGTTATTGCTAGTTAATATATGCCCCGAATGGGTGTTGTCCCGACGGACTAAGCTTCTTAGTTGTTCGTGTTAGTTAATATATGCCCCGAATGGGTGTTGTCCCGACGGACTAAGCTTCTAAGTTGTTAGTGTTAGTTAATATATGCCCCAAATGGGTGTTGTCCCGACAGACTAAGCTTCTTAGTTGTTATTGTTAGTTAATATATGGGCCAAATGAGCGTTTTCCTGACGGACTAAGCTTCTTATCGTTAGTTAATATATGGCCCGAATGAGTGTTGTCCCGACCGACTAAGCTTCTTAGTTGTTAGTGTTAGTTAATATATGCCCCGAATGGGTGTTGTCCCGACGGACTAAGCTTCTTAGTTGTTAGTGTTAGTTAATATATGCCCCGAATGGGTGTTGTCCCGACAGACTAAGCTTCTTAGTTGTTATTGTTAGTTAATATATGGCCCGAATGAGTTTTTTAATGCTTAGTATCTAGAGGGCGTCTTGGGAGTTAGTAAAAATGAGAAAGGAGAGGTGATGTTAGTTAAGGGGATAAACAAGAGGTGCGCTAGGTCACCAGAGCGGGAGCCAGATATATCCCCTTGCCATACTCTGGCACACTATCGCTCTTTTAGTTTTAGTTAGCATATGCCCCGAATGGGTGTTTCCCCCACGGACTAAGCTTCTTAGTTGTTATTGTTAGTTAATATATGGCCCGAACGAGTGTTTCCCCCACGGACTAAGCTTCTTAGTTGTTATTGTTAGTTAATATATGGCCCGAATGAGTGTTTCCCCGACGGACTAAGCTTCTTAGTTGTTAGTGTTAGTTTATATATGCCCCGAATGGGTGTTGTCCCGACGGACTAAGCTTCTTAGTTGTTATTATTAGTTAATAAATGGCGCGAATTAGTTTTTCCCCGACGGACTAAGCTTCTTAGTTGTTAGTTTTAGTTAATATATGCCCCGAATGGGTGTTGTCCCGACGTACTAAGCTTCTTAGTTGTTATTGTTAGTTAATATATGCCCCGAATGGGTGTTGTCCCGACGGACTAAGCTTCTTAGTTGTTATTATTAGTTAATATATGGCGCGAATAAGTTTTTCCCCGACGGACTAAGCTTCTTAGTTGTTATTGTTAGTTAATATATGGCCCAAATGAGCGTTTTCCTGACGTACTTAGCTTCTTAGTTGTTAGTTTTAGTTAATATATGCCCCGAATGGGTGTTTCCCCGAAAGACTAAGCTTCTTAGTTGTTATTGCTAGTTAATATATGCCTCGAATGGGTGTTGTCCCGACGGACTAAGCTTCTTAGTTGTTAGTGTTAGTTAATAAATTCCCCGAATGGGTGTTGTCCCGACGGACTAAGCTTCTTAGTTGTTAGTGTTAGTTAATATAAGCCCCAAATGGGTGTTGTCCCGACAGAATAAGCTTCTTAGTTGTTATTGTTAGTTAATATATGGCCCAAATGAGCGTTTTCCTGACGGACTAAGCTTCTTATCGTTAGTTAATATATGGCCCGAATGAGTGTTGTCCCGACGGACTAAGCTTCTTAGTTGTTAGTGTTAGTTAATATATGCCCCGAATGGGTGTTGTCCCGACGGACTAAGCTTCTTAGTTGTTATTATTAGTTAATATATGGCGCGAATAAGTTTTTCTTCGACGGACTAAGCTTCTTAGTTGTTATTGCTAGTTAATATATGGCCCAAATGAGCGTTTTCCTGACGGACTAAGCTTCTTATCGTTATTTAATATATGGCCCGAATGAGTGTTGTCCCGACGGACTAAGCTTTTTAGTTGTTAGTGTTAGTTAATATATGCCCCGAATGGGTGTTGTCCCGACGGACTAAGCTTCTTAGTTGTTATTATTAGTTAATATATGGCGCGAATAAGTTTTTCCCTGACGGACTTAGCTTCTTAGTTGTTATTGTTAGTTAATATATGCCCCGAATGGGTGTTGTCCCGACGGACTAAGCTTCTTAGTTGTTAGTGTTAGTTAATATATGCCCCGAATGGGTGTTGTCCCGACGAAATAAGCTTCTTAGTTGTTAGTGTTAGTTAATATATGCCCCGAGTGGGTGTTGTCCCGACGGACTAAGCTTCTTAGTTGTTATTGCTAGTTAATATATGGCGCGAATGAGTTTTTCCCCGACCGACTAAGCTTCTTAGTTGTTAGTGTTAGTTAATATATGCCCCGAATGGGTGTTGTCCCGACGGACTAAGCTTCTTAGTTGTTAGTGTTAGTTAATATATGCCCCGAATGGGTGTTGTCCCGACGGACTAAGCTTCTTAGTTGTTATTGTTAGTTAATATATGGCCCGAATGAGTGTTTCCCCGACAGACTAAGCTTCTTAGTTGTTATTGCTAGTTAATATATGGCGCGAATGAGTTTTTCCCTGACCGACTAAGCTTCTTAGTTGTTAGTTTTAGTTAATATATGGCCCAAATGAGCGTTTTCCTGACGGACTAAGCTTCTTATCGTTAGTTAATATATGGCCCGAATGAGTGTTGTCCCGACGGACTAAGCTTCTTAGTTGTTAGTGTTAGTTAATATATGCCCCGAATGGGTGTTGTCCCGACGGACTAAGCTTCTTAGTTGTTATTATTAGTTAATATATGGCGCGAATAAGTTTTTCCCCGACGGACTAAGCTTCTTAGTTGTTATTGTTAGTTAATATATGGCCCAAATGAGCGTTTTCCTGACGTACTAAGCTTCTTAGTTGTTAGTTTTAGTTAATATATGCCCCGAATGGGTGTTTCCCCGAAAGACTAAGCTTCTTAGTTGTTATTGCTAGTTAATATATGCCCCGAATGGGTGTTGTCCCGACGGACTAAGCTTCTTAGTTGTTAGTGTTAGTTAATATATGCCCCGAATGGGTGTTGTCCCGACGGACTAAGCTTCTTAGTTGTTAGTGTTAGTTAATATATGCCCCAAATGGGTGTTGTCCCGACAGACTAAGCTTCTTAGTTGTTATTGTTAGTTAATATATGGCCCAAATGAGCGTTTTCCTGACGGACTAAGCTTCTTATCGTTAGTTAATATATGGCCCGAATGAGTGTTGTCCCGACGGACTAAGCTTCTTAGTTGTTAGTGTTAGTTAATATATGCCCCGAATGGGTGTTGTCCCGACGGACTAAGCTTCTTAGTTGTTATTATTAGTTAATATATGGCGCGAATAAGTTTTTTCCCGACGGACTAAGCTTCTTAGTTGTTATTGTTAGTTAATATATGGCCCAAATGAGCGTTTTCCTGACGTACTAAGCTTCTTAGTTGTTATTGTTAGTTAATATATGGCCCGAATGAGTGTTTCCCCGACAGACTAAGCTTCTTAGTTGTTATTGCTAGTTAATATATGGCGCGAATTAGTTTTTCCCCGACCGACTAAGCTTCTTAGTTGTTAGTGTTAGTTAATATATGCCCCGAATGGGTGTTGTCCCGACGGACTAAGCTTCTTAGTTGTTAGTGTTAGTTAATATATGCCCCGAATGGGTGTTGTCCCGACGGACTAAGCTTCTTAGTTGTTATTGTTAGTTAATATATGGCCCGAATGAGTGTTTCCCCGACAGACTAAGCTTCTTAGTTGTTATTGTTAGTTAATATATGGCACGAATGAGTGTTTCCCCGACTGCCTAAGCTTCTTAGTTGTTATTGTTAGTTAATATATGGCCCGAACGAGTGTTTCCCCCACGGACTAAGCTTCTTAGTTGTTATTGTTAGTTAATATATGGCCCGAACGAGTGTTTCCCCCACGGACTAAGCTTCTTAGTTGTTATTGTTAGTTAATATATGGCCCGAATGAGTGTTTCCCCGACGGACTAAGCTTCTTAGTTGTTAGTGTTAGTTTATATATGCCCCGAATGGGTGTTGTCCCGACGGACTAAGCTTCTTAGTTGTTATTATTAGTTAATAAATGGCGCGAATTAGTTTTTCCCCGACGGACTAAGCTTCTTAGTTGTTAGTTTTAGTTAATATATGCCCCGAATGGGTGTTGTCCCGACGTACTAAGCTTCTTAGTTGTTATTGTTAGTTAATATATGCCCCGAATGGGTGTTGTCCCGACGGACTAAGCTTCTTAGTTGTTATTATTAGTTAATATATGGCGCGAATAAGTTTTTCCCCGACGGACTAAGCTTCTTAGTTGTTATTGTTAGTTAATATATGGCCCAAATGAGCGTTTTCCAGACGTACTAAGCTTCTTAGTTGTTAGTTTTAGTTAATATATGCCCCGAATGGGTGTTTCCCCGAAAGACTAAGCTTCTTAGTTGTTATTGCTAGTTAATATATGCCCCGAATGGGTGTTGTCCCGACGGACTAAGCTTCTTAGTTGTTAGTGTTAGTTAATATATGCCCCGAATGGGTGTTGTCCCGACGGACTAAGCTTCTTAGTTGTTAGTGTTAGTTAATATATGCCCCAAATGGGTGTTGTCCCGACAGACTAAGCTTCTTAGTTGTTATTGTTAGTTAATATATGGCCCAAATGAGCGTTTTCCTGACGGACTAAGCTTCTTATCGTTAGTTAATATATGGCCCGAATGAGTGTTGTCCCGACGGACTAAGCTTCTTAGTTGTTAGTGTTAGTTAATATATGCCCCGAATGGGTGTTGTCCCGACGGACTAAGCTTCTTAGTTGTTATTATTAGTTAATATATGGCGCGAATAAGTTTTTCTTCGACGGACTAAGCTTCTTAGTTGTTATTGCTAGTTAATATATGGCCCAAATGAGCGTTTTCCTGACGGACTAAGCTTCTTATCGTTATTTAATATATGGCCCGAATGAGTGTTGTCCCGACGGACTAAGCTTTTTAGTTGTTAGTGTTAGTTAATATATGCCCCGAATGGGTGTTGTCCCGACGGACTAAGCTTCTTAGTTGTTATTATTAGTTAATATATGGCGCGAATAAGTTTTTCCCTGACGGACTTAGCTTCTTAGTTGTTATTGTTAGTTAATATATGCCCCGAATGGGTGTTGTCCCGACGGACTAAGCTTCTTAGTTGTTAGTGTTAGTTAATATATGCCCCGAATGGGTGTTGTCCCGACGAAATAAGCTTCTTAGTTGTTAGTGTTAGTTAATATATGCCCCGAGTGGGTGTTGTCCCGACGGACTAAGCTTCTTAGTTGTTATTGCTAGTTAATATATGGCGCGAATGAGTTTTTCCCCGACCGACTAAGCTTCTTAGTTGTTAGTGTTAGTTAATATATGCCCCGAATAGGTGTTGTCCCGACGGACTAAGCTTCTTAGTTGTTAGTGTTAGTTAATATATGCCCCGAATGGGTGTTGTCCCGACGGACTAAGCTTCTTAGTTGTTATTGTTAGTTAATATATGGCCCGAATGAGTGTTTCCCCGACAGACTAAGCTTCTTAGTTGTTATTGCTAGTTAATATATGGCGCGAATGAGTTTTTCCCCGACCGAATAAGCTTCTTAGTTGTTAGTTTTAGTTAATATATGGCCCAAATGAGCGTTTTCCTGACGGACTAAGCTTCTTATCGTTAGTTAATATATGGCCCGAATGAGTGTTGTCCCGACGGACTAAGCTTCTTAGTTGTTAGTGTTAGTTAATATATGCCCCGAATGGGTGTTGTCCCGACGGACTAAGCTTCTTAGTTGTTATTATTAGTTAATATATGGCGCGAATAAGTTTTTCCCCGACGGACTAAGCTTCTTAGTTGTTATTGTTAGTTAATATATGGCCCAAATGAGCGTTTTCCTGACGTACCAAGCTTCTTAGTTGTTAGTTTTAGTTAATATATGCCCCGAATGGGTGTTTCCCCGAAAGACTAAGCTTCTTAGTTGTTATTGCTAGTTAATATATGCCCCGAATGGGTGTTGTCCCGACGGACTAAGCTTCTTAGTTGTTAGTGTTAGTTAATATATGCCCCGAATGGGTGTTGTCCCGACGGACTAAGCTTCTTAGTTGTTAGTGTTAGTTAATATATGCCCCAAATGGGTGTTGTCCCGACAGACTAAGCTTCTTAGTTGTTATTGTTAGTTAATATATGGCCCAAATGAGCGTTTTCCTGACGGACTAAGCTTCTTATTGTTAGTTAATATATGGCCCGAATGAGTGTTGTCCCGACGGACTAAGCTTCTTAGTTGTTAGTGTTAGTTAATATATGCCCCGAATGGGTGTTGTCCCGACGGACTAAGCTTCTTAGTTGTTATTATTAGTTAATATATGGCGCGAATAAGTTTTTTCCCGACGGACTAAGCTTCTTAGTTGTTATTGTTAGTTAATATATGGCCCAAATGAGCATTTTCCTGACGTACTAAGCTTCTTAGTTGTTATTGTTAGTTAATATATGGCCCGAATGAGTGTTTCCCCGACAGACTAAGCTTCTTAGTTGTTATTGCTAGTTAATATATGGCGCGAATTAGTTTTTCCCCGACCGACTAAGCTTCTTAGTTGTTAGTGTTAGTTAATATATGCCCCGAATGGGTGTTGTCCCGACGGACTAAGCTTCTTAGTTGTTAGTGTTAGTTAATATATGCCCCGAATGGGTGTTGTCCCGACGGACTAAGCTTCTTAGTTGTTATTGTTAGTTAATATATGGCCCGAATGAGTGTTTCCCCGACAGACTAAGCTTCTTAGTTGTTATTGTTAGTTAATATATGGCACGAATGAGTGTTTCCCCGACTGCCTAAGCTTCTTAGTTGTTATTGTTAGTTAATATATGGCCCGAACGAGTGTTTCCCCCACGGACTAAGCTTCTTAGTTGTTATTGTTAGTTAATATATGGCCCGAACGAGTGTTTCCCCCACGGACTAAGCTTCTTAGTTGTTATTGTTAGTTAATATATGGCCCGAATGAGTGTTTCCCCGACGGACTAAGCTTCTTAGTTGTTAGTGTTAGTTTATATATGCCCCGAATGGGTGTTGTCCCGACGGACTAAGCTTCTTAGTTGTTATTATTAGTTAATAAATGGCGCGAATTAGTTTTTCCCCGACGGACTAAGCTTCTTAGTTGTTAGTTTTAGTTAATATATGCCCCGAATGGGTGTTGTCCCGACGTACTAAGCTTCTTAGTTGTTATTGTTAGTTAATATATGCCCCGAATGGGTGTTGTCCCGACGGACTAAGCTTCTTAGTTGTTATTATTAGTTAATATATGGCGCGAATAAGTTTTTCCCCGACGGACTAAGCTTCTTAGTTGTTATTGTTAGTTAATATATGGCCCAAATGAGCGTTTTCCAGACGTACTAAGCTTCTTAGTTGTTAGTTTTAGTTAATATATGCCCCGAATGGGTGTTTCCCCGAAAGACTAAGCTTCTTAGTTGTTATTGCTAGTTAATATATGCCCCGAATGGGTGTTGTCCCGACGGACTAAGCTTCTTAGTTGTTAGTGTTAGTTAATATATGCCCCGAATGGGTGTTGTCCCGACGGACTAAGCTTCTTAGTTGTTAGTGTTAGTTAATATATGCCCCAAATGGGTGTTGTCCCGACAGACTAAGCTTCTTAGTTGTTATTGTTAGTTAATATATGGCCCAAATGAGCGTTTTCCTGACGGACTAAGCTTCTTATCGTTAGTTAATATATGGCCCGAATGAGTGTTGTCCCGACGGACTAAGCTTCTTAGTTGTTAGTGTTAGTTAATATATGCCCCGAATGGGTGTTGTCCCGACGGACTAAGCTTCTTAGTTGTTATTATTAGTTAATATATGGCGCGAATAAGTTTTTCCCCGACGGACTAAGCTTCTTAGTTGTTATTGTTAGTTAATATATGGCCCAAATGAGCGTTTTCCTGACGTACTAAGCTTCTTAGTTGTTATTGTTAGTTAATATATGGCCCGAATGAGTTTTTCCCCGACGGACTAAGCTTCTTAGTTGTTATTGTTAGTTAATATATGGCCCGAATGAGTGTTTCCCCGACGAACTAAGCTTCTTAGTTGTTATTGTTAGTTAATATATGGCCCGAATGAGTGTTTCCCCGACGGACTAAGCTTCTTAGTTGTTATTGTTAGTTAATATATGGCCCGAATGAGTGTTTCCCCGAAAGACTAAGCTTCCTAGTTGTTATTGCTAGTTAATATATGCCCCAAATGAGTGTTGTCCCGACGTACTAAGCTTCTTAGTTGTTAGTGTTAGTTAATATATGCCCCGAATGGGTGTTGTCCCGACGGACTAAGCTTCTTAGTTGTTATTGCTAGTTAATATATGGCGCGAATGAGTTTTTCCCCGACGGACTAAGCTTCTTAGTTGTTTGTTTTAGTTAATATATGGCCCAAATGAGCGTTTTCCTGACGGACTAAGCTTCTTATCGTTAGTTAATATATGGCCCGAATGAGTGTTGCCCCGACGGACTAAGCTTTTTAGTTGTTAGTGTTAGTTAATATTGCCCCGAATGGGTGTTGTCCCGACGGACTAAGCTTCTTAGTTGTTATTGCTAGTTAATATATGGCGCGAATGAGTTTTTCCCCGACCGACTAAGCTTCTTAGTTGTTAGTGTTAGTTAATATATGCCCCGAATGGGTGTTGTCCCGACGGACTAAGCTTCTTAGTTGTTAGTGTTAGTTAATATATGCCCCGAATGGGTGTTGTCCCGACGAAATAAGCTTCTTAGTTGTTAGTGTTAGTAAATATATGCCCCGAATGGGTGTTGTCCCGACGGACTAAGCTTCTTAGTTGTTAGTGTTAGTTAATATATGCCCCGAATGGGTGTTGTCCCGACGGACTAAGCTTCTTAGTTGTTATTGTTAGTTAATATATGGCCCGAATGAGTGTTTCCCCGACAGACTAAGCTTCTTAGTTGTTATTGCTAGTTAATATATGGCGCGAATGAGTTTTTCCCCGACGGACTAAGCTTCTTAGTTGTTAGTTTTAGTTAATATATGCCCCGAATAGGTGTTTCCCCGACAGACTAAGCTTCTTAGTTGTTATTGTTAGTTAATATATGGCCCGAATGAGGTTTTCCCCGACGGACTAAGCTTCTTAGTTGTTATTGTTAGTTAATATATGGCATGAATGAGTGTTTCCCCGACTGCCTAAGCTTCTTAGTTGTTATTGTTAGTTAATATATGGCCCGAATGAGTGTTTCCCCCACGGACTAAGCTTCTTAGTTGTTATTGTTAGTTAATATATAGCCCGAATGAGTGTTTCCCCGACGGACTAAGCTTCTTAGTTGTTAGTGTTAGTTTATATATGCCCCGAATGGGTGTTGTCCCGAC
This sequence comes from Acanthosoma haemorrhoidale, assembly GCA_930367205.1. Classification (NCBI taxonomy): domain Eukaryota; kingdom Metazoa; phylum Arthropoda; class Insecta; order Hemiptera; family Acanthosomatidae; genus Acanthosoma; species Acanthosoma haemorrhoidale. Next base: position 118,156,899 of record OV884009.1, read on the forward strand.
GGACTAAGCTTCTTAGTTGTTATTATTAGTTAATAAATGGCGCGAATTAGTTTTTCCCCGACGGACTAAGCTTCTTAGTTGTTAGTTTTAGTTAATATATGCCCCGAATGGGTGTTGTCCCGACGTACTAAGCTTCTTAGTTGTTAGTGTTAGTTAATATATGCCCCGAATGGGTGTTGTCCCGACGGACTAAGCTTGTTAGTTGTTATTGCTAGTTAATATATGGCGCGAATGAGTTTTTCCCCGACGGACTAAGCTTCTTAGTTGTTAGTTTTAGTTAATATATGGCCCAAATGAGCGTTTTCCTGACGGACTAAGCTTCTTATCGTTAGTTAATATATGGCCCGAATGAGTGTTGTCCCGACGGACTAAGCTTCTTAGTTGTTAGTGTTAGTTAATATATGCCCCGAATGGGTGTTGTCCCGACGGACTAAGCTTCTTAGTTGTTATTATTAGTTAATATATGGCGCGAATAAGTTTTTCCCCGACGGACTAAGCTTCTTAGTTGTTATTGTTAGTTAATATATGGCCCAAATGAGCGTTTTCCTGACGTACTAAGCTTCTTAGTTGTTAGTTTTAGTTAATATATGCCCCGAATGGGTGTTTCCCCGAAAGACTAAGCTTCTTAGTTGTTATTGCTAGTTAATATATGCCCCGAATGGGTGTTGTCCCGACGGACTAAGCTTCTTAGTTGTTAGTGTTAGTTAATATATGCCCCGAATGGGTGTTGTCCCGACGGACTAAGCTTCTTAGTTGTTAGTGTTAGTTAATATATGCCCCAAATGGGTGTTGTCCCGACAGACTAAGCTTCTTAGTTGTTATTGTTAGTTAATATATGGCCCAAATGAGCGTTTTCCTGACGGACTAAGCTTCTTATCGTTAGTTAATATATGGCCCGAATGAGTGTTGTCCCGACGGACTAAGCTTCTTAGTTGTTAGTGTTAGTTAATATATGCCCCGAATGGGTGTTGTCCCGACGGACTAAGCTTCTTAGTTGTTATTGCTAGTTAATATATGGCGCGAATGAGTTTTTCCCCGACGGACTAAGCTTCTTAGTTGTTAGTTTTAGTTAATATATGCCCCGAATAGGTGTTTCCCCGACAGACTAAGCTTCTTAGTTGTTATTGTTAGTTAATATATGGCCCGAATGAGGTTTTCCCCGACGGACTAAGCTTCTTAGTTGTTATTGTTAGTTAATATATGGCACGAATGAGTGTTTCCCCGACTGCCTAAGCTTCTTAGTTGTTATTGTTAGTTAATATATGGCCCGAATGAGTGTTTCCCCCACGGACTAAGCTTCTTAGTTGTTATTGTTAGTTAATATATGGCCCGAATGAGTGTTTTCCCGACGGACTAAGCTTCTTAGTTGTTAGTGTTAGTTTATATATGCCCCGAATGGGTGTTGTCCCGACGGACTAAGCTTCTTAGTTGTTATTATTAGTTAATAAATGGCGCGAATTAGTTTTTCCCCGACGGACTAAGCTTCTTGGTTGTTAGTGTTAGTTAATATATGCCCCGAATGGGTGTTGTCCCGACGGACTAAGCTTGTTAGTTGTTATTGCTAGTTAATATATGGCGCGAATGAGTTTTTCCCCGACGGACTAAGCTTCTTAGTTGTTAGTTTTAGTTAATATATGGCCCAAATGAGCGTTTTCCTGACGGACTAAGCTTCTTATCGTTAGTTAATATATGGCCCGAATGAGTGTTGTCCCGACGGACTAAGCTTCTTAGTTGTTAGTGTTAGTTAATATATGCCCCGAATGGGTGTTGTCCCGACGGACTAAGCTTCTTAGTTGTTAGTGTTAGTTAATATATGCCCCAAATGGGTGTTGTCCCGACAGACTAAGCTTCTTAGTTGTTATTGTTAGTTAATATATGGCCCAAATGAGCGTTTTCCTGACGGACTAAGCTTCTTATCGTTAGTTAATATATGGCCCGAATGAGTGTTGTCCCGACGGACTAAGCTTCTTAGTTGTTATTGTTAGTTAATATATGGCCCGAATGAGTGTTTCCCCGACAGACTAAGCTTCTTAGTTGTTATTGCTAGTTAATATATGGCGCGAATGAGTTTTTCCCCGACCGACTAAGCTTCTTAGTTGTTAGTGTTAGTTAATATATGCCCCGAATGGGTGTTGTCCCGACGGACTAAGCTTCTTAGTTGTTAGTGTTAGTTAATATATGCCCCGAATGGGTGTTGTCCCGACGGACTAAGCTTCTTAGTTGTTAGTGTTAGTTAATATATGCCCCGAATGGGTGTTGTCCCGACGGACTAAGCTTCTTAGTTGTTATTATTAGTTAATATATGGCGCGAATAAGTTTTTCCCCGACGGACTAAGCTTCTTAGTTGTTATTGTTAGTTAATATATGGCCCAAATGAGCGTTTTCCTGACGTACTAAGCTTCTTAGTTGTTAGTTTTAGTTAATATATGCCCCGAATGGGTGTTTCCCCGAAAGACTAAGCTTCTTAGTTGTTATTGCTAGTTAATATATGCCCCGAATGGGTGTTGTCCCGACGGACTAAGCTTCTTAGTTGTTAGTGTTAGTTAATATATGCCCCGAATGGGTGTTGTCCCGACAGACCAAGCTTCTTAGTTGTTATTGTTAGTTAATATATGGCACGAATGGGTGTTTCCCCGACGGACTAAGCTTCTTATCGTTAGGTAATATATGGCCCGAATGAGTGTTGTCCCGACGGACTAAGCTTCTTAGTTGTTAGTGTTAGTTAATATATGGCCCAAATGAGCGTTTTCCTGACGTACTAAGCTTCTTAGTTGTTAGTTTTAGTTAATATATGCCCCGAATGGGTGTTTCCCCGAAGGACTAAGCTTCTTAGTTGTTATTGTTAGTTAATATATGGCCCGAATGAGTGTTTCCCTTACGGACTAAGCTTCTTAGTTGTTATTGTTAGTTAATATATGGCCCGAATGAGTGTTTCCCCGACAGACTAAGCTTCTTAGTTGTTATTGTTAGTTAATAAATGGCCCAAATGAGGTTTTCCCCGACGGACTAAGCTTCTTAGTTGTTATTATTAGTTAATATATGGCGCGAATAAGTTTTTCCCCGACGGACTAAGCTTCTTAGTTGTTATTGTTAGTTAATATATGGCCCAAATGAGCGTTTTCCTGACGTACTAAGCTTCTTAGTTGTTATTGTTAGTTAATATATGGCACGAATGAGTGTTTCCCCGACTGCCTAAGCTTCTTAGTTGTTATTGTTAGTTAATATATGGCCCGAATGAGTGTTTCCCCCACGGACTAAGCTTCTTAGTTGTTATTGTTAGTTAATATATGGCCCGAATGAGTGTTTCCCCAACAGACTAAGCTTCTTAGTTGTTATTGCTAGTTAATATATGCCCCAAATGAGTGTTGTCCCGACGTACTAAGCTTCTTAGTTGTTAGTGTTAGTTAATATATGCCCCGAATGGGTGTTGTCCCGACGGACTAAGCTTGTTAGTTGTTATTGCTAGTTAATATATGGCGCGAATGAGTTTTTCCCCGACGGACTAAGCTTCTTAGTTGTTAGTTTTAGTTAATATATGGCCCAAATGAGCGTTTTCCTGACGGACTAAGCTTCTTATCGTTAGTTAATATATGGTCCGAATGAGTGTTGTCCCGACGGACTAAGCTTTTTAGTTGTTAGTGTTAGTTAATATTGCCCCGAATGGGTGTTGTCCCGACGGACTAAGCTTCTTAGTTGTTATTATTAGTTAATATATGGCGCGAATAAGTTTTTCCCTGACGGACTAAGCTTCTTAGTTGTTATTGTTAGTTAATATATGGCCCAAATGAGCGTTTTCCTGACGTACTAAGCTTCTTAGTTGTTAGTTTTAGTTAATATATGCCCCGAATGGGTGTTTCCCCGAAAGACTAAGCTTCTTAGTTGTTATTGCTAGTTAATATATGCCTCGAATGGGTGTTGTCCCGACGGACTAAGCTTGTTAGTTGTTATTGCTAGTTAATATATGGCGCGAATGAGTTTTTCCCCGACGGACTAAGCTTCTTAGTTGTTAGTTTTAGTTAATATATGGCCCAAATGAGCGTTTTCCTGACGGACTAAGCTTCTTATCGTTAGTTAATATATGGTCCGAATGAGTGTTGTCCCGACGGACTAAGCTTTTTAGTTGTTAGTGTTAGTTAATATTGCCCCGAATGGGTGTTGTCCCGACGGACTAAGCTTCTTAGTTGTTATTATTAGTTAATATATGGCGCGAATAAGTTTTTCCCTGACGGACTAAGCTTCTTAGTTGTTATTGTTAGTTAATATATGGCCCAAATGAGCGTTTTCCTGACGTACTAAGCTTCTTAGTTGTTAGTTTTAGTTAATATATGCCCCGAATTGGTGTTTCCCCGAAAGACTAAGCTTCTTAGTTGTTATTGCTAGTTAATATATGCCTCGAATGGGTGTTGTCCCGACGGACTAAGCTTCTTAGTTTTTAGTGTTAGTTAATATATGCCCCGAATGGGTGTTGTCCCGACGGACTAAGCTTCTTAGTTGTTAGTGTTAGTTAATATAAGCCCCAAATGGGTGTTGTCCCGACAGACTAAGCTTCTTAGTTGTTATTGTTAGTTAATATATGGCCCAAATGAGCGTTTTCCTGACGAACTAAGCTTCTTATCGTTAGTTAATATATGGCCCGAATGAGTGTTGTCCCGACGGACTAAGCTTCTTAGTTGTTAGTGTTAGTTAATATATGCCCCGAATGGGTGTTGTCCCGACGGACTAAGCTTCTTAGTTGTTATTATTAGGTAATATATGGCCCGAATGAGTGTTTCCCCGAAAGACTAAGCTTCTTAGTTGTTATTGCTAGTTAATATATGCCCCGAATGAGTGTTTCCCCGACAGACCAAGCTTCTTAGTTGTTAGTGTTAGTTAATATATGCCCCGAATGGGTGTTGTCCCGACAGACTAAGCTTCTTAGTTGTTATTGTTAGTTAATATATGGCCCAAATGAGCGTTTTCCTGACGGACTAAGCTTCTTATCGTTAGGTAATATATGGCCCGAATGAGTGTTGTCCCGACGGACTAAGCTTCTTAGTTGTTAGTGTTAGTTAATATATGCCCCGAATGGGTGTTGTCCCGACGGACTAAGCTTCTTAGTTGTTATTATTAGTTAATATATGGCGCGAATAAGTTTTTCCCCGACGGACTAAGCTTCTTATCGTTAGGTAATATATGGCCCGAATGAGTGTTGTCCCGACGGACTAAGCTTCTTAGTTGTTAGTGTTAGTTAATATATGGCCCAAATGAGCGTTTTCCTGACGTACTAAGCTTCTTAGTTGTTAGTTTTAGTTAATATATGCCCCGAATGGGTGTTTCCCCGAAGGACTAAGCTTCTTAGTTGTTATTGTTAGTTAATATATGGCCCGAATGAGTGTTTCCCTTACGGACTAAGCTTCTTAGTTGTTATTGTTAGTTAATATATGGCCCGAATGAGTGTTTCCCCAACGGACTAAGCTTCTTAGTTGTTATTGTTAGTTAATATATGGCCCGAATGAGTGTTTCCCCGAAAGACTAAGCTTCTTAGTTGTTATTGCTAGTTAATATATGCCCCGAATGAGTGTTTCCCCGACAGACCAAGCTTCTTAGTTGTTATTGTTAGTTAATATATGGCACGAATGGGTGTTTCCCCGACGGACTAAGCTTCTTAGTTGTTATTGTTAGTTAATATATGGCCCAAATGAGCGTTTTCCTGACGTACTAAGCTTCTTAGTTGTTAGTTTTAGTTAATATATGCCCCGAATAGGTGTTTCCCCGACGGACTAAGCTTCTTAGTTGTTAGTGTTAGTTAATATATGCCCCGAATGGGTGTTGTCCCGACGGACTAAGCTTGTTAGTTGTTATTGCTAGTTAATATATGGCGCGAATGAGTTTTTCCCCGACGGACTAAGCTTCTTAGTTGTTATTGTTAGTTAATATATGGGCCAAATGAGCGTTTTCCTGACGGACTAAGCTTCTTATCGTTAGTTAATATATGGCCCGAATGAGTGTTGTCCCGACGAACTAAGCTTCTTAGTTGTTATTGTTAGTTAATATATGGCCCGAATGAGTGTTTCCCCAACGGACTAAGCTTCTTAGTTGTTATTGTTAGTTAATATATGGCCCGAATGAGTGTTTCCCCGAAAGACTAAGCTTCTTAGTTGTTATTGCTAGTTAATATATGCCCCGAATGAGTGTTTCCCCGACAGACCAAGCTTCTTAGTTGTTATTGTTAGTTAATATATGGCACGAATGGGTGTTGTCCCGACGGACTAAGCTTCTTAGTTGATATTATTAGTTAATATATGGCGCGAATAAGTTTTTCCCTGATGGACTAAGCTTCTTAGTTGTTATTGTTAGTTAATATATGGCCCAAATGAGCGTTTTCCTGACGTACTTAGCTTCTTAGTTGTTAGTTTTAGTTAATATATGCCCCGAATGGGTGTTTCCCCGAAAGACTAAGCTTCTTAGTTGTTATTGCTAGTTAATATATGCCTCGAATGGGTGTTGTCCCGACGGACTAAGCTTCTTAGTTGTTAGTGTTAGTTAATAAATTCCCCGAATGGGTGTTGTCCCGACGGACTAAGCTTCTTAGTTGTTATTGTTAGTTAATATATGGCCCAAATGAGCGTTTTTCTGACCGACTAAGCTTCTTATCGTTAGTTAATATATGGCCCGAATGAGTGTTGTCCCGACGGACTAAGCTTCTTAGTTGTTAGTGTTAGTTAATATATGCCCCGAATGGGTGATGTCCCGACGGACTAAGCTTCTTAGTTGTTATTATTAGTTAATATATGGCGCGAATAAGTTTTTCTTCGACGGACTAAGCTTCTTAGTTGTTATTGCTAGTTAATATATGGCCCAAATGAGCGTTTTCCTGACGGACTAAGCTTCTTATCGTTAGTTAATATATGGCCCGAATGAGTGTTGTCCCGACGGACTAAGCTTTTTAGTTGTTAGTGTTAGTTAATATATGCCCCGAATGGGTGTTGTCCCGACGGACTAAGCTTCTTAGTTGTTATTATTAGTTAATATATGGCGCGAATAAGTTTTTCCCTGACGGACTAAGCTTCTTAGTTGTTATTGTTAGTTAATATATGGCCCAAATGAGCGTTTTCCTGACGTACTAAGCTTCTTAGTTGTTAGTTTTAGTTAATATATGCCCCGAATGGGTGTTTCCCCGAAGGACTAAGCTTCTTAGTTGTTATTGTTAGTTAATATATGGCCCGAATGAGTGTTTCCCTTACGGACTAAGCTTCTTAGTTGTTATTGTTAGTTAATATATGGCCCAAATGAGTGTTTCCCCAACGGACTAAGCTTCTTAGTTGTTATTGTTAGTTAATATATGGCCCGAATGAGTGTTTCCCCGAAAGACTAAGCTTCTTAGTTGTTATTGCTAGTTAATATATGCCCCGAATGAGTGTTTCCCCGACAGACCAAGCTTCTTAGTTGTTATTGTTAGTTAATATATGGCACGAATGGGTGTTTCCCCGACAGACTAAGCTTCTTAGTTGTTATTGTTAGTTAATATATGGCCCAAATGAGCGTTTTCCTGACGTACTAAGCTTCTTAGTTGTTAGTTTTAGTTAATATATGCCCCGAATAGGTGTTTCCCCGACGGACTAAGCTTCTTAGTTGTTAGTGTTAGTTAATATATGCCCCGAATGGGTGTTGTCCCGACGGACTAAGCTTGTTAGTTGTTATTGCTAGTTAATATATGGCGCGAATGAGTTTTTCCCCGACGGACTAAGCTTCTTAGTTGTTAGTTTTAGTTAATATATGCCCCGAATGGGTGTTTCCCCGAAAGACTAAGCTTCTTAGTTGTTATTGCTAGTTAATATATGCCCCGAATGGGTGTTGTCCCGACGGACTAAGCTTCTTAGTTGTTCGTGTTAGTTAATATATGCCCCGAATGGGTGTTGTCCCGACGGACTAAGCTTCTTAGTTGTTAGTGTTAGTTAATATATGCCCCAAATGGGTGTTGTCCCGACAGACTAAGCTTCTTAGTTGTTATTGTTAGTTAATATATGGGCCAAATGAGCGTTTTCCTGACGGACTAAGCTTCTTATCGTTAGTTAATATATGGCCCGAATGAGTGTTGTCCCGACGGACTAAGCTTCTTAGTTGTTAGTGTTAGTTAATATATGCCCCGAATGGGTGTTGTCCCGACGGACTAAGCTTCTTAGTTGTTAGTGTTAGTTAATATATGCCCCGAATGGGTGTTTCCCCGACAGACTAAGCTTCTTAGTTGTTATTGCTAGTTAATATATGGCCCGAATGAGTTTTTTAATGCTTAGTATCTAGAGGGCGTCTTGGGAGTTAGTAAAAATGAGAAAGGAGAGGTGATGTTAGTTAAGGGGATAAACAAGAGGTGCGCTAGGTCACCAGAGCGGGAGCCAGATATATCCCCTTGCCATACTCTGGCACACTATCGCTCTTTTAGTTTTAGTTAGCATATGCCCCGAATGGGTGTTTCCCCGACAGACTAAGCTTCTTAGTTGTTATTGCTAGTTAATATATGCCCCGAATGAGTGTTGTCCCGACGTACTAAGCTTCTTAGTTGTTAGTGTTAGTTAATATATGCCCCGAATGGGTGTTGTGTCGACGGACTAAGCTTGTTAGTTGTTATTGCTAGTTAATATATGGCGCGAATGAGTTTTTCCCCGACGGACTAAGCTTCTTAGTTGTTATTGTTAGTTAATATATGGCCCGAATGAGTGTTTCCCCGAAAGACTAAGCTTCTTAGTTGTTATTGCTAGTTAATATATGCCCCGAATGAGTGTTTCCCCGACAGACCAAGCTTCTTAGTTGTTATTGTTAGTTAATATATGGCACGAATGGGTGTTTCCCCGACAGACTAAGCTTCTTAGTTGTTATTGTTAGTTAATATATGGCCCAAATGAGCGTTTTCCTGACGTACTAAGCTTCTTAGTTGTTAGTTTTAGTTAATATATGCCCCGAATAGGTGTTTCCCCGACGGACTAAGCTTCTTAGTTGTTAGTGTTAGTTAATATATGCCCCGAATGGGTGTTTCCCCGACGGACTAAGCTTGTTAGTTGTTATTGCTAGTTAATATATGGCGCGAATGAGTTTTTCCCCGACGGACTAAGCTTCTTAGTTGTTAGTTTTAGTTAATATATGCCCCGAATGGGTGTTTCCCCGAAAGACTAAGCTTCTTAGTTGTTATTGCTAGTTAATATATGCCCCGAATGGGTGTTGTCCCGACGTACTAAGCTTCTTAGTTGTTCGTGTTAGTTAATATATGCCCCGAATGGGTGTTGTCCCGACGGACTAAGCTTCTTAGTTGTTAGTGTTAGTTAATATATGCCCCAAATGGGTGTTGTCCCGACAGACTAAGCTTCTTAGTTGTTATTGTTAGTTAATATATGGGCCAAATGAGCGTTTTCCTGACGGACTAAGCTTCTTATCGTTAGTTAATATATGGCCCGAATGAGTGTTGTCCCGACCGACTAAGCTTCTTAGTTGTTAGTGTTAGTTAATATATGCCCCGAATGGGTGTTGTCCCGACGGACTAAGCTTCTTAGTTGTTAGTGTTAGTTAATATATGCCCCGAATGGGTGTTGTCCCGACAGACTAAGCTTCTTAGTTGTTATTGTTAGTTAATATATGGCCCGAATGAGTTTTTTAATGCTTAGTATCTAGAGGGCGTCTTGGGAGTTAGTAAAAATGAGAAAGGAGAGGTGATGTTAGTTAAGGGGATAAACAAGAGGTGCGCTAGGTCACCAGAGCGGGAGCCAGATATATCCCCTTGCCATACTCTGGCACACTATCGCTCTTTTAGTTTTAGTTAGCATATGCCCCGAATGGGTGTTTCCCCGACAGACTAAGCTTCTTAGTTGTTATTGCTAGTTAATATATGCCCCGAATGAGTGTTGTCCCGACGGACTAAGCTTCTTAGTTGTTAGTGTTAGTTAATATATGCCCCGAATGGGTGTTGTGTCGACGGACTAAGCTTGTTAGTTGTTATTGCTAGTTAATATATGGCGCGAATGAGTTTTTCCCCGACGGACTAAGCTTCTTAGTTGTTAGTTTTAGTTAATATATGCCCCGAATAGGTGTTTCCCCGACGTACTAAGCTTCTTAGTTGTTATTGCTAGTTAATATATGCCCCGAATGAGTGTTTCCCCGACAGACCAAGCTTCTTAGTTGTTATTGTTAGTTAATATATGGCACGAATGGGTGTTGTCCTGACGGACTAAGCTTCTTAGTTGATATTATTAGTTAATATATGGCGCGAATAAGTTTTTCCCTGACGGACTAAGCTTCTTAGTTGTTATTGTTAGTTAATATATGGCCCAAATGAGCGTTTTCCTGACGTACTTAGCTTCTTAGTTGTTAGTTTTAGTTAATATATGCCCCGAATGGGTGTTTCCCCGAAAGACTAAGCTTCTTAGTTGTTATTGCTAGTTAATATATGCCTCGAATGGGTGTTGTCCCGACGGACTAAGCTTCTTAGTTGTTAGTGTTAGTTAATAAATTCCCCGAATGGGTGTTGTCCCGACGGACTAAGCTTCTTAGTTGTTAGTGTTAGTTAATATAAGCCCCAAATGGGTGTTGTCCCGACAGAATAAGCTTCTTAGTTGTTATTGTTAGTTAATATATGGCCCAAATGAGCGTTTTCCTGACGGACTAAGCTTCTTATCGTTAGTTAATATATGGCCCGAATGAGTGTTGTCCCGACGGACTAAGCTTCTTAGTTGTTAGTGTTAGTTAATATATGCCCCGAATGGGTGTTGTCCCGACGGACTAAGCTTCTTAGTTGTTATTATTAGTTAATATATGGCGCGAATAAGTTTTTCTTCGACGGACTAAGCTTCTTAGTTGTTATTGCTAGTTAATATATGGCCCAAATGAGCGTTTTCCTGACGGACTAAGCTTCTTATCGTTATTTAATATATGGCCCGAATGAGTGTTGTCCCGACGGACTAAGCTTTTTAGTTGTTAGTGTTAGTTAATATATGCCCCGAATGGGTGTTGTCCCGACGGACTAAGCTTCTTAGTTGATATTATTAGTTAATATATGGCGCGAATAAGTTTTTCCCTGATGGACTAAGCTTCTTAGTTGTTATTGTTAGTTAATATATGGCCCAAATGAGCGTTTTCCTGACGTACTTAGCTTCTTAGTTGTTAGTTTTAGTTAATATATGCCCCGAATGGGTGTTTCCCCGAAAGACTAAGCTTCTTAGTTGTTATTGCTAGTTAATATATGCCTCGAATGGGTGTTGTCCCGACGGACTAAGCTTCTTAGTTGTTAGTGTTAGTTAATAAATTCCCCGAATGGGTGTTGTCCCGACGGACTAAGCTTCTTAGTTGTTATTGTTAGTTAATATATGGCCCAAATGAGCGTTTTTCTGACCGACTAAGCTTCTTATCGTTAGTTAATATATGGCCCGAATGAGTGTTGTCCCGACGGACTAAGCTTCTTAGTTGTTAGTGTTAGTTAATATATGCCCCGAATGGGTGATGTCCCGACGGACTAAGCTTCTTAGTTGTTATTATTAGTTAATATATGGCGCGAATAAGTTTTTCTTCGACGGACTAAGCTTCTTAGTTGTTATTGCTAGTTAATATATGGCCCAAATGAGCGTTTTCCTGACGGACTAAGCTTCTTATCGTTAGTTAATATATGGCCCGAATGAGTGTTGTCCCGACGGACTAAGCTTTTTAGTTGTTAGTGTTAGTTAATATATGCCCCGAATGGGTGTTGTCCCGACGGACTAAGCTTCTTAGTTGTTATTATTAGTTAATATATGGCGCGAATAAGTTTTTCCCTGACGGACTAAGCTTCTTAGTTGTTATTGTTAGTTAATATATGGCCCAAATGAGCGTTTTCCTGACGTACTAAGCTTCTTAGTTGTTAGTTTTAGTTAATATATGCCCCGAATGGGTGTTTCCCCGAAGGACTAAGCTTCTTAGTTGTTATTGTTAGTTAATATATGGCCCGAATGAGTGTTTCCCTTACGGACTAAGCTTCTTAGTTGTTATTGTTAGTTAATATATGGCCCGAATGAGTGTTTCCCCAACGGACTAAGCTTCTTAGTTGTTATTGTTAGTTAATATATGGCCCGAATGAGTGTTTCCCCGAAAGACTAAGCTTCTTAGTTGTTATTGCTAGTTAATATATGCCCCGAATGAGTGTTTCCCCGACAGACCAAGCTTCTTAGTTGTTATTGTTAGTTAATATATGGCACGAATGGGTGTTGCCCCGACAGACTAAGCTTCTTAGTTGTTATTGTTAGTTAATATATGGCCCAAATGAGCGTTTTCCTGACGTACTAAGCTTCTTAGTTGTTAGTTTTAGTTAATATATGCCCCGAATAGGTGTTTCCCCGACGGACTAAGCTTCTTAGTTGTTAGTGTTAGTTAATATATGCCCCGAATGGGTGTTGTCCCGACGGACTAAGCTTGTTAGTTGTTATTGCTAGTTAATATATGGCGCGAATGAGTTTTTCCCCGACGGACTAAGCTTCTTAGTTGTTAGTTTTAGTTAATATATGCCCCGAATGGGTGTTTCCCCGAAAGACTAAGCTTCTTAGTTGTTATTGCTAGTTAATATATGCCCCGAATGGGTGTTGTCCCGACGGACTAAGCTTCTTAGTTGTTAGTGTTAGTTAATATATGCCCCGAATGGGTGTTGTCCCGACGGACTAAGCTTCTTAGTTGTTAGTGTTAGTTAATATATGCCCCAAATGGGTGTTGTCCCGACAGACTAAGCTTCTTAGTTGTTATTGTTAGTTAATATATGGGCCAAATGAGCGTTTTCCTGACGGACTAAGCTTCTTATCGTTAGTTAATATATGGCCCGAATGAGTGTTGTCCCGACCGACTAAGCTTCTTAGTTGTTAGTGTTAGTTAATATATGCCCCGAATGGGTGTTGTCCCGACGGACTAAGCTTCTTAGTTGTTAGTGTTAGTTAATATATGCCCCGAATGGGTGTTGTCCCGACAGACTAAGCTTCTTAGTTGTTATTGTTAGTTAATATATGGCCCGAATGAGTTTTTTAATGCTTAGTATCTAGAGGGCGTCTTGGGAGTTAGTAAAAATGAGAAAGGAGAGGTGATGTTAGTTAAGGGGATAAACAAGAGGTGCGCTAGGTCACCAGAGCGGGAGCCAGATATATCCCCTTGCCATACTCTGGCACACTATCGCTCTTTTAGTTTTAGTTAGCATATGCCCCGAATGGGTGTTTCCCCGACAGACTAAGCTTCTTAGTTGTTATTGCTAGTTAATATATGCCCCGAATGAGTGTTGTCCCGACGTACTAAGCTTCTTAGTTGTTAGTGTTAGTTAATATATGCCCCGAATGGGTGTTGTGTCGACGGACTAAGCTTGTTAGTTGTTATTGCTAGTTAATATATGGCGCGAATGAGTTTTTCCCCGACGGACTAAGCTTCTTAGTTGTTATTGTTAGTTAATATATGGCCCGAATGAGTGTTTCCCCGAAAGACTAAGCTTCTTAGTTGTTATTGCTAGTTAATATATGCCCCGAATGAGTGTTTCCCCGACAGACCAAGCTTCTTAGTTGTTATTGTTAGTTAATATATGGCACGAATGGGTGTTTCCCCGACAGACTAAGCTTCTTAGTTGTTATTGTTAGTTAATATATGGCCCAAATGAGCGTTTTCCTGACGTACTAAGCTTCTTAGTTGTTAGTTTTAGTTAATATATGCCCCGAATAGGTGTTTCCCCGACGGACTAAGCTTCTTAGTTGTTAGTGTTAGTTAATATATGCCCCGAATGGGTGTTGTCCCGACGGACTAAGCTTGTTAGTTGTTATTGCTAGTTAATATATGGCGCGAATGAGTTTTTCCCCGACGGACTAAGCTTCTTAGTTGTTAGTTTTAGTTAATATATGCCCCGAATGGGTGTTTCCCCGAAAGACTAAGCTTCTTAGTTGTTATTGCTAGTTAATATATGCCCCGAATGGGTGTTGTCCCGACGGACTAAGCTTCTTAGTTGTTCGTGTTAGTTAATATATGCCCCGAATGGGTGTTGTCCCGACGGACTAAGCTTCTTAGTTGTTAGTGTTAGTTAATATATGCCCCAAATGGGTGTTGTCCCGACAGACTAAGCTTCTTAGTTGTTATTGTTAGTTAATATATGGGCCAAATGAGCGTTTTCCTGACGGACTAAGCTTCTTATCGTTAGTTAATATATGGCCCGAATGAGTGTTGTCCCGACCGACTAAGCTTCTTAGTTGTTAGTGTTAGTTAATATATGCCCCGAATGGGTGTTGTCCCGACGGACTAAGCTTCTTAGTTGTTAGTGTTAGTTAATATATGCCCCGAATGGGTGTTGTCCCGACAGACTAAGCTTCTTAGTTGTTATTGTTAGTTAATATATGGCCCGAATGAGTTTTTTAATGCTTAGTATCTAGAGGGCGTCTTGGGAGTTAGTAAAAATGAGAAAGGAGAGGTGATGTTAGTTAAGGGGATAAACAAGAGGTGCGCTAGGTCACCAGAGCGGGAGCCAGATATATCCCCTTGCCATACTCTGGCACACTATCGCTCTTTTAGTTTTAGTTAGCATATGCCCCGAATGGGTGTTTCCCCGACAGACTAAGCTTCTTAGTTGTTATTGCTAGTTAATATATGCCCCGAATGAGTGTTGTCCCGACGTACTAAGCTTCTTAGTTGTTAGTGTTAGTTAATATATGCCCCGAATGGGTGTTGTGTCGACGGACTAAGCTTGTTAGTTGTTATTGCTAGTTAATATATGGCGCGAATGAGTTTTTCCCCGACGGACTAAGCTTCTTAGTTGTTAGTTTTAGTTAATATATGCCCCGAATGGGTGTTTCCCCGACGTACTAAGCTTCTTAGTTGTTATTGCTAGTTAATATATGCCCCGAATGAGTGTTTCCCCGACAGACCAAGCTTCTTAGTTGTTATTGTTAGTTAATATATGGCACGAATGGGTGTTGTCCTGACGGACTAAGCTTCTTAGTTGATATTATTAGTTAATATATGGCGCGAATAAGTTTTTCCCTGACGGACTAAGCTTCTTAGTTGTTATTGTTAGTTAATATATGGCCCAAATGAGCGTTTTCCTGACGTACTTAGCTTCTTAGTTGTTAGTTTTAGTTAATATATGCCCCGAATGGGTGTTTCCCCGAAAGACTAAGCTTCTTAGTTGTTATTGCTAGTTAATATATGCCTCGAATGGGTGTTGTCCCGACGGACTAAGCTTCTTAGTTGTTAGTGTTAGTTAATAAATTCCCCGAATGGGTGTTGTCCCGACGGACTAAGCTTCTTAGTTGTTAGTGTTAGTTAATATAAGCCCCAAATGGGTGTTGTCCCGACAGAATAAGCTTCTTAGTTGTTATTGTTAGTTAATATATGGCCCAAATGAGCGTTTTCCTGACGGACTAATCTTCTTATCGTTAGTTAATATATGGCCCGAATGAGTGTTGTCCCGACGGACTAAGCTTCTTAGTTGTTAGTGTTAGTTAATATATGCCCCGAATGGGTGTTGTCCCGACGGACTAAGCTTCTTAGTTGTTATTGTTAGTTAATATATGGCGCGAATAAGTTTTTCTTCGACGGACTAAGCTTCTTAGTTGTTATTGCTAGTTAATATATGGCCCAAATGAGCGTTTTCCTGACGGACTAAGCTTCTTATCGTTATTTAATATATGGCCCGAATGAGTGTTGTCCCGACGGACTAAGCTTTTTAGTTGTTAGTGTTAGTTAATATATGCCCCGAATGGGTGTTGTCCCGACGGACTAAGCTTCTTAGTTGTTATTATTAGTTAATATATGGCGCGAATAAGTTTTTCCCTGACGGACTAAGCTTCTTAGTTGTTATTGTTAGTTAATATATGGCCCAAATGAGCGTTTTCCTGACGTACTAAGCTTCTTAGTTGTTATTGTTAGTTAATATATGGCCCGAATGAGTGTTTCCCCAACGGACTAAGCTTCTTAGTTGTTATTGTTAGTTAATATATGGCCCGAATGAGTGTTTCCCCGAAAGACTAAGCTTCTTAGTTGTTATTGCTAGTTAATATATGCCCCGAATGAGTGTTTCCCCGACAGACCAAGCTTCTTAGTTGTTATTGTTAGTTAATATATGGCACGAATGGGTGTTTCCCCGACAGACTAAGCTTCTTTGTTGTTATTGTTAGTTAATATATGGCCCAAATGAGCGTTTTCCTGACGTACTAAGCTTCTTAGTTGTTAGTTTTAGTTAATATATGCCCCGAATAGGTGTTTCCCCGACGGACTAAGCTTCTTAGTTGTTAGTGTTAGTTAATATATGCCCCGAATGGGTGTTGTCCCGACGGACTAAGCTTGTTAGTTGTTATTGCTAGTTAATATATGGCCCAAATGAGCGTTTTCCTGACGGACTAAGCTTCTTATCGTTAGTTAATATATGGCCCGAATGAGTGTTGTCCCGACGGACTTAGCTTTTTAGTTGTTAGTGTTAGTTAATATATGCCCCGAATGGGTGTTGTCCCGACGGACTAAGCTTCTTAGTTGTTATTATTAGTTAATATATGGCGCGAATAAGTTTTTCCCTGACGGACTAAGCTTCTTAGTTGTTATTGTTAGTTAATATATGGCCCAAATGAGCGTTTTCCTGACGTACTAAGCTTCTTAGTTGTTAGTTTTAGTTAATATATGCCCCGAATGGGTGTTTCCCCGAAGGACTAAGCTTCTTAGTTGTTATTGTTAGTTAATATATGGCCCGAATGAGTGTTTCCCTTACGGACTAAGCTTCTTAGTTGTTATTGTTAGTTAATATATGGCCCGAATGAGTGTTTCCCCAACGGACTAAGCTTCTTAGTTGTTATTGTTAGTTAATATATGGCCCGAATGAGTGTTTCCCCGAAAGACTAAGCTTCTTAGTTGTTATTGCTAGTTAATATATGCCCCGAATGAGTGTTTCCCCGACAGACCAAGCTTCTTAGTTGTTATTGTTAGTTAATATATGGCACGAATGGGTGTTTCCCCGACAGACTAAGCTTCTTAGTTGTTATTGTTAGTTAATATATGGCCCAAATGAGCGTTTTCCTGACGTACTAAGCTTCTTAGTTGTTAGTTTTAGTTAATATATGCCCCGAATAGGTGTTTCCCCGACGGACTAAGCTTCTTAGTTGTTAGTGTTAGTTAATATATGCCCCGAATGGGTGTTGTCCCGACGGACTAAGCTTGTTAGTTGTTATTGCTAGTTAATATATGGCGCGAATGAGTTTTTCCCCGACGGACTAAGCTTCTTAGTTGTTAGTTTTAGTTAATATATGCCCCGAATGGGTGTTTCCCCGAAAGACTAAGCTTCTTAGTTGTTATTGCTAGTTAATATATGCCCCGAATGGGTGTTGTCCCGACGGACTAAGCTTCTTAGTTGTTCGTGTTAGTTAATATATGCCCCGAATGGGTGTTGTCCCGACGGACTAAGCTTCTTAGTTGTTAGTGTTAGTTAATATATGCCCCAAATGGGTGTTGTCCCGACGGACTAAGCTTCTTAGTTGTTATTGTTAGTTAATATATGGGCCAAATGAGCGTTTTCCTGACGGACTAAGCTTCTTATCGTTAGTTAATATATGGCCCGAATGAGTGTTGTCCCGACGGACTAAGCTTCTTAGTTGTTAGTGTTAGTTAATATATGCCCCGAATGGGTGTTGTCCCGACGGACTAAGCTTCTTAGTTGTTAGTGTTAGTTAATATATGCCCCGAATGGGTGTTGTCCCGACAGACTAAGCTTCTTAGTTGTTATTGTTAGTTAATATATGGCCCGAATGAGTTTTTTAATGCTTAGTATCTAGAGGGCGTCTTGGGAGTTAGTAAAAATGAGAAAGGAGAGGTGATGTTAGTTAAGGGGATAAACAAGAGGTGCGCTAGGTCACCAGAGCGGGAGCCAGATATATCCCCTTGCCATACTCTGGCACACTATCGCTCTTTTAGTTTTAGTTAGCATATGCCCCGAATGGGTGTTTCCCCGACAGACTAAGCTTCTTAGTTGTTATTGCTAGTTAATATATGCCCCGAATGAGTGTTGTCCCGACGTACTAAGCTTCTTAGTTGTTAGTGTTAGTTAATATATGCCCCGAATGGGTGTTGTGTCGACGGACTAAGCTTGTTAGTTGTTATTGCTAGTTAATATATGGCGCGAATGAGTTTTTCCCCGACGGACTAAGCTTCTTAGTTGTTATTGTTAGTTAATATATGGCCCGAATGAGTGTTTCCCCGAAAGACTAAGCTTCTTAGTTGTTATTGCTAGTTAATATATGCCCCGAATGAGTGTTTCCCCGACAGACCAAGCTTCTTAGTTGTTATTGTTAGTTAATATATGGCACGAATGGGTGTTTCCCCGACAGACTAAGCTTCTTAGTTGTTATTGTTAGTTAATATATGGCCCAAATGAGCGTTTTCCTGACGTACTAAGCTTCTTAGTTGTTAGTTTTAGTTAATATATGCCCCGAATGGGTGTTTCCCCGACGGACTAAGCTTCTTAGTTGTTAGTGTTAGTTAATATATGCCCCGAATGGGTGTTGTCCCGACGGACTAAGCTTGTTAGTTGTTATTGCTAGTTAATATATGGCGCGAATGAGTTTTTCCCCGACGGACTAAGCTTCTTAGTTGTTAGTGTTAGTTAATATATGCCCCGAATGGGTGTTTCCCCGAAAGACTAAGCTTCTTAGTTGTTATTGCTAGTTAATATATGCCCCGAATGGGTGTTGTCCCGACGGACTAAGCTTCTTAGTTGTTAGTGTTAGTTAATATATGCCCCGAATGGGTGTTGTCCCGACGGACTAAGCTTCTTAGTTGTTAGTGTTAGTTAATATATGCCCCAAATGGGTGTTGTCCCGACAGACTAAGCTTCTTAGTTGTTATTGTTAGTTAATATATGGGCCAAATGAGCGTTTTCCTGACGGACTAAGCTTCTTATCGTTAGTTAATATATGGCCCGAATGAGTGTTGTCCCGACCGACTAAGCTTCTTAGTTGTTAGTGTTAGTTAATATATGCCCCGAATGGGTGTTGTCCCGACGGACTAAGCTTCTTAGTTGTTAGTGTTAGTTAATATATGCCCCGAATGGGTGTTGTCCCGACTGACTAAGCTTCTTAGTTGTTATTGTTAGTTAATATATGGCCCGAATGAGTTTTTTAATGCTTAGTATCTAGAGGGCGTCTTGGGAGTTAGTAAAAATGAGAAAGGAGAGGTGATGTTAGTTAAGGGGATAAACAAGAGGTGCGCTAGGTCACCAGAGCGGGAGCCAGATATATCCCCTTGCCATACTCTGGCACACTATCGCTCTTTTAGTTTTAGTTAGCATATGCCCCGAATGGGTGTTTCCCCGACAGACTAAGCTTCTTAGTTGTTATTGCTAGTTAATATATGCCCCGAATGAGTGTTGTCCCGACGTACTAAGCTTCTTAGTTGTTAGTGTTAGTTAATATATGCCCCGAATGGGTGTTGTGTCGACGGACTAAGCTTGTTAGTTGTTATTGCTAGTTAATATATGGCGCGAATGAGTTTTTCCCCGACGGACTAAGCTTCTTAGTTGTTAGTTTTAGTTAATATATGCCCCGAATAGGTGTTTCCCCGACGTACTAAGCTTCTTAGTTGTTATTGCTAGTTAATATATGCCCCGAATGAGTGTTTCCCCGACAGACCAAGCTTCTTAGTTGTTATTGTTAGTTAATATATGGCACGAATGGGTGTTGTCCTGACGGACTAAGCTTCTTAGTTGATATTATTAGTTAATATATGGCGCGAATAAGTTTTTCCCTGACGGACTAAGCTTCTTAGTTGTTATTGTTAGTTAATATATGGCCCAAATGAGCGTTTTCCTGACGTACTTAGCTTCTTAGTTGTTAGTTTTAGTTAATATATGCCCCGAATGGGTGTTTCCCCGAAAGACTAAGCTTCTTAGTTGTTATTGCTAGTTAATATATGCCTCGAATGGGTGTTGTCCCGACGGACTAAGCTTCTTAGTTGTTAGTGTTAGTTAATAAATTCCCCGAATGGGTGTTGTCCCGACGGACTAAGCTTCTTAGTTGTTAGTGTTAGTTAATATAAGCCCCAAATGGGTGTTGTCCCGACAGAATAAGCTTCTTAGTTGTTATTGTTAGTTAATATATGGCCCAAATGAGCGTTTTCCTGACGGACTAAGCTTCTTATCGTTAGTTAATATATGGCCCGAATGAGTGTTGTCCCGACGGACTAAGCTTCTTAGTTGTTATTGTTAGTTAATATATGCCCCGAATGGGTGTTGTCCCGACGGACTAAGCTTCTTAGTTGTTATTATTAGTTAATATATGGCGCGAATAAGTTTTTCTTCGACGGACTAAGCTTCTTAGTTGTTATTGCTAGTTAATATATGGCCCAAATGAGCGTTTTCCTGACGGACTAAGCTTCTTATCGTTATTTAATATATGGCCCGAATGAGTGTTGTCCCGACGGACTAAGCTTTTTAGTTGTTAGTGTTAGTTAATATATGCCCCGAATGGGTGTTGTCCCGACGGACTAAGCTTCTTAGTTGTTATTATTAGTTAATATATGGCGCGAATAAGTTTTTCCCTGACGGACTAAGCTTCTTAGTTGTTATTGTTAGTTAATATATGGCCCAAATGAGCGTTTTCCTGACGTACTAAGCTTCTTAGTTGTTATTGTTAGTTAATATATGGCCCGAATGAGTGTTTCCCCAACGGACTAAGCTTCTTAGTTGTTATTGTTAGTTAATATATGGCCCGAATGAGTGTTTCCCCGAAAGACTAAGCTTCTTAGTTGTTATTGCTAGTTAATATATGCCCCGAATGAGTGTTTCCCCGACAGACCAAGCTTCTTAGTTGTTATTGTTAGTTAATATATGGCACGAATGGGTGTTTCCCCGACAGACTAAGCTTCTTTGTTGTTATTGTTAGTTAATATATGGCCCAAATGAGCGTTTTCCTGACGTACTAAGCTTCTTAGTTGTTAGTTTTAGTTAATATATGCCCCGAATAGGTGTTTCCACGACGGACTAAGCTTCTTAGTTGTTAGTGTTAGTTAATATATGCCCCGAATGGGTGTTGTCCCGACGGACTAAGCTTGTTAGTTGTTATTGCTAGTTAATATATGGCGCGAATGAGTTTTTCCCCGACGGACTAAGCTTCTTAGTTGTTAGTTTTAGTTAATATATGCCCCGAATGGGTGTTTCCCCGAAAGACTAAGCTTCTTAGTTGTTATTGCTAGTTAATATATGCCCCGAATGGGTGTTGTCCCGACGGACTAAGCTTCTTAGTTGTTAGTGTTAGTTAATATATGCCCCGAATGGGTGTTGTCCCGACGGACTAAGCTTCTTAGTTGTTAGTGTTAGTTAATATATGCCCCAAATGGGTGTTGTCCCGACAGACTAAGCTTCTTAGTTGTTATTGTTAGTTAATATATGGCCCAAATGAGCGTTTTCCTGACGGACTAAGCTTCTTATCGTTAGTTAATATATGGCCCGAATGAGTGTTGTCCCGACGGACTAAGCTTCTTAGTTGTTAGTGTTAGTTAATATATGCCCCGAATGGGTGTTGTCCCGACGGACTAAGCTTCTTAGTTGTTATTATTAGTTAATATATGGCGCGAATAAGTTTTTCCCCGACGGACTAAGCTTCTTAGTTGTTATTGTTAGTTAATATATGGCCCAAATGAGCATTTTCCTGACGTACTAAGCTTCTTAGTTGTTATTGTTAGTTAATATATGGCCCGAATGAGTGTTTCCCCGACAGACTAAGCTTCTTAGTTGTTATTGTTAGTTAATATATGGCCCGAATGAGGTTTTCCCCGACGGACTAAGCTTCTTAGTTGTTATTGTTAGTTAATATATGGCACGAATGAGTGTTTCCCCGACTGCCTAAGCTTCTTAGTTGTTATTGTTAGTTAATATATGGCCCGAACGAGTGTTTCCCCCACGGACTAAGCTTCTTAGTTGTTATTGTTAGTTAATATATGGCCCGAATGAGTGTTTCCCCGACGGACTAAGCTTCTTAGTTGTTAGTGTTAGTTTATATATGCCCCGAATGGGTGTTGTCCCGACGGACTAAGCTTCTTAGTTGTTATTATTAGTTAATAAATGGCGCGAATTAGTTTTTCCCCGACGGAGTAAGCTTCTTAGTTGTTAGTTTTAGTTAATATATGCCCCGAATGGGTGTTGTCCCGACGTACTAAGCTTCTTAGTTGTTATTGTTAGTTAATATATGCCCCGAATGGGTGTTGTCCCGACGGACTAAGCTTCTTAGTTGTTATTATTAGTTAATATATGGCGCGAATAAGTTTTTCCCCGACGGACTAAGCTTCTTAGTTGTTATTGTTAGTTAATATATGGCCCAAATGAGCGTTTTCCAGACGTACTAAGCTTCTTAGTTGTTAGTTTTAGTTAATATATGCCCCGAATGGGTGTTTCCCCGAAAGACTAAGCTTCTTAGTTGTTATTGCTAGTTAATATATGCCCCGAATGGGTGTTGTCCCGACGGACTAAGCTTCTTAGTTGTTAGTGTTAGTTAATATATGCCCCGAATGGGTGTTGTCCCGACGGACTAAGCTTGTTAGTTGTTATTGCTAGTTAATATATGGCGCGAATGAGTTTTTCCCCGACGGACTAAGCTTCTTAGTTGTTAGTTTTAGTTAATATATGCCCCGAATGGGTGTTTCCCCGAAAGACTAAGCTTCTTAGTTGTTATTGCTAGTTAATATATGCCCCGAATGGGTGTTGTCCCGACGGACTAAGCTTCTTAGTTGTTCGTGTTAGTTAATATATGCCCCGAATGGGTGTTGTCCCGACGGACTAAGCTTCTTAGTTGTTAGTGTTAGTTAATATATGCCCCAAATGGGTGTTGTCCCGACAGACTAAGCTTCTTAGTTGTTATTGTTAGTTAATATATGGGCCAAATGAGCGTTTTCCTGACGGACTAAGCTTCTTATCGTTAGTTAATATATGGCCCGAATGAGTGTTGTCCCGACCGACTAAGCTTCTTAGTTGTTAGTGTTAGTTAATATATGCCCCGAATGGGTGTTGTCCCGACGGACTAAGCTTCTTAGTTGTTAGTGTTAGTTAATATATGCCCCGAATGGGTGTTGTCCCGACAGACTAAGCTTCTTAGTTGTTATTGTTAGTTAATATATGGCCCGAATGAGTTTTTTAATGCTTAGTATCTAGAGGGCGTCTTGGGAGTTAGTAAAAATGAGAAAGGAGAGGTGATGTTAGTTAAGGGGATAAACAAGAGGTGCGCTAGGTCACCAGAGCGGGAGCCAGATATATCCCCTTGCCATACTCTGGCACACTATCGCTCTTTTAGTTTTAGTTAGCATATGCCCCGAATGGGTGTTTCCCCGACAGACTAAGCTTCTTAGTTGTTATTGCTAGTTAATATATGCCCCGAATGAGTGTTGTCCCGACGTACTAAGCTTCTTAGTTGTTAGTGTTAGTTAATATATGCCCCGAATGGGTGTTGTGTCGACGGACTAAGCTTGTTAGTTGTTATTGCTAGTTAATATATGGCGCGAATGAGTTTTTCCCCGACGGACTAAGCTTCTTAGTTGTTAGTTTTAGTTAATATATGCCCCGAATAGGTGTTTCCCCGACGTACTAAGCTTCTTAGTTGTTATTGCTAGTTAATATATGCCCCGAATGAGTGTTTCCCCGACAGACCAAGCTTCTTAGTTGTTATTGTTAGTTAATATATGGCACGAATGGGTGTTGTCCTGACGGACTAAGCTTCTTAGTTGATATTATTAGTTAATATATGGCGCGAATAAGTTTTTCCCTGACGGACTAAGCTTCTTAGTTGTTATTGTTAGTTAATATATGGCCCAAATGAGCGTTTTCCTGACGTACTTAGCTTCTTAGTTGTTAGTTTTAGTTAATATATGCCCCGAATGGGTGTTTCCCCGAAAGACTAAGCTTCTTAGTTGTTATTGCTAGTTAATATATGCCTCGAATGGGTGTTGTCCCGACGGACTAAGCTTCTTAGTTGTTAGTGTTAGTTAATAAATTCCCCGAATGGGTGTTGTCCCGACGGACTAAGCTTCTTAGTTGTTAGTGTTAGTTAATATAAGCCCCAAATGGGTGTTGTCCCGACAGACTAAGCTTCTTAGTTGTTATTGTTAGTTAATATATGGCCCAAATGAGCGTTTTCCTGACGGACTAAGCTTCTTATCGTTAGTTAATATA
Organism: Acanthosoma haemorrhoidale; assembly: GCA_930367205.1. Lineage (NCBI taxonomy): Eukaryota > Metazoa > Arthropoda > Insecta > Hemiptera > Acanthosomatidae > Acanthosoma > Acanthosoma haemorrhoidale. The sequence goes on from OV884009.1 coordinate 118,181,035, forward strand.
TGGCCCGAATGAGTGTTGTCCCGACGGACTAAGCTTCTTAGTTGTTAGTGTTAGTTAATATATGCCCCGAATGGGTGTTGTCCCGACGGACTAAGCTTCTTAGTTGTTATTGTTAGTTAATATATGGCGCGAATAAGTTTTTCTTCGACGGACTAAGCTTCTTAGTTGTTATTGTTAGTTAATATATGGCCCAAATGAGCGTTTTCCTGACGGACTAAGCTTCTTATCGTTATTTAATATATGGCCCGAATGAGTGTTGTCCCGACGGACTAAGCTTCTTAGTTGTTAGTGTTAGTTAATATATGCCCCGAATGGGTGTTGTCCCGACGGACTAAGCTTCTTAGTTGTTATTATTAGTTAATATATGGCGCGAATAAGTTTTTCCCTGACGGACTTAGCTTCTTAGTTGTTATTGTTAGTTAATATATGGCCCAAATGAGCGTTTTCCTGACGTACTAAGCTTCTTAGTTGTTATTGTTAGTTAATATATGGCCCGAATGAGTGTTTCCCTTACGGACTAAGCTTCTTAGTTGTTATTGTTAGTTAATATATGGCACGAATGGGTGTTTCCCCGACAGACTAAGCTTCTTTGTTGTTATTGTTAGTTAATATATGGCCCAAATGAGCGTTTTCCTGACGTACTAAGCTTCTTAGTTGTTAGTTTTAGTTAATATATGCCCCGAATGAGTGTTTCCCCGACGGACTAAGCTTCTTAGTTGTTAGTGTTAGTTAATATATGCCCCGAATGGGTGTTGTCCCGACGGACTAAGCTTGTTAGTTGTTATTGCTAGTTAATATATGGCGCGAATGAGTTTTTCCCCGACGGACTAAGCTTCTTAGTTGTTAGTTTTAGTTAATATATGCCCCGAATGGGTGTTTCCCTGAAAGACTAAGCTTCTTAGTTGTTATTGCTAGTTAATATATGCCCCGAATGGGTGTTGTCCCGACGGACTAAGCTTCTTAGTTGTTAGTGTTAGTTAATATATGCCCCGAATGGGTGTTGTCCCGACGGACTAAGCTTCTTAGTTGTTAGTGTTAGTTAATATATGCCCCGAATGGGTGTTGTCCCGACAGACTAAGCTTCTTAGTTGTTATTGTTAGTTAATATATGGCCCAAATGAGCGTTTTCCTGACGGACTAAGCTTCTTATCGTTAGTTAATATATGGCCCGAATGAGTGTTGTCCCGACGGACTAAGCTTCTTAGTTGTTATTGTTAGTTAATATATGCCCCGAATGGGTGTTGTCCCGACGGACTAAGCTTCTTAGTTGTTATTATTAGTTAATATATGGCGCGAATAAGTTTTTCCCCGACGGACTAAGCTTCTTAGTTGTTATTGTTAGTTAATATATGGCCCAAATGAGCGTTTTCCTGACGTACTAAGCTTCTTAGTTGTTATTGTTAGTTAATATATGGCCCGAATGAGTGTTTCCCCGACAGACTAAGCTTCTTAGTTGTTATTGTTAGTTAATATATGGCCCGAATGAGGTTTTCCCCGACGGACTAAGCTTCTTAGTTGTTATTGTTAGTTAATATATGGCACGAATGAGTGTTTCCCCGACTGCCTAAGCTTCTTAGTTGTTATTGTTAGTTAATATATGGCCCGAACGAGTGTTTCCCCCACGGACTAAGCTTCTTAGTTGTTATTGTTAGTTAATATATGGCCCGAATGAGTGTTTCCCCGACGGACTAAGCTTCTTAGTTGTTAGTGTTAGTTTATATATGCCCCGAATGGGTGTTGTCCCGACGGACTAAGCTTCTTAGTTGTTATTATTAGTTAATAAATGGCGCGAATTAGTTTTTCCCCGACGGACTAAGCTTCTTAGTTGTTAGTTTTAGTTAATATATGCCCCGAATGGGTGTTGTCCCGACGTACTAAGCTTCTTAGTTGTTATTGTTAGTTAATATATGCCCCGAATGGGTGTTGTCCCGACGGACTAAGCTTCTTAGTTGTTATTATTAGTTAATATATGGCGCGAATAAGTTTTTCCCCGACGGACTAAGCTTCTTAGTTGTTATTGTTAGTTAATATATGGCCCAAATGAGCGTTTTCCAGACGTACTAAGCTTCTTAGTTGTTAGTTTTAGTTAATATATGCCCCGAATGGGTGTTTCCCCGAAAGACTAAGCTTCTTAGTTGTTATTGCTAGTTAATATATGCCCCGAATGGGTGTTGTCCCGACGGACTAAGCTTGTTAGTTGTTATTGCTAGTTAATATATGGCGCGAATGAGTTTTTCCCCGACGGACTAAGCTTCTTAGTTGTTAGTTTTAGTTAATATATGCCCCGAATGGGTGTTTCCCCGAAAGACTAAGCTTCTTAGTTGTTATTGCTAGTTAATATATGCCCCGAATGGGTGTTGTCCCGACGGACTAAGCTTCTTAGTTGTTCGTGTTAGTTAATATATGCCCCGAATGGGTGTTGTCCCGACGGACTAAGCTTCTTAGTTGTTAGTGTTAGTTAATATATGCCCCAAATGGGTGTTGTCCCGACAGACTAAGCTTCTTAGTTGTTATTGTTAGTTAATATATGGGCCAAATGAGCGTTTTCCTGACGGACTAAGCTTCTTATCGTTAGTTAATATATGGCCCGAATGAGTGTTGTCCCGACCGACTAAGCTTCTTAGTTGTTAGTGTTAGTTAATATATGCCCCGAATGGGTGTTGTCCCGACGGACTAAGCTTCTTAGTTGTTAGTGTTAGTTAATATATGCCCCGAATGGGTGTTGTCCCGACAGACTAAGCTTCTTAGTTGTTATTGTTAGTTAATATATGGCCCGAATGAGTTTTTTAATGCTTAGTATCTAGAGGGCGTCTTGGGAGTTAGTAAAAATGAGAAAGGAGAGGTGATGTTAGTTAAGGGGATAAACAAGAGGTGCGCTAGGTCACCAGAGCGGGAGCCAGATATATCCCCTTGCCATACTCTGGCACACTATCGCTCTTTTAGTTTTAGTTAGCATATGCCCCGAATGGGTGTTTCCCCGACAGACTAAGCTTCTTAGTTGTTATTGCTAGTTAATATATGCCCCGAATGAGTGTTGTCCCGACGTACTAAGCTTCTTAGTTGTTAGTGTTAGTTAATATATGCCCCGAATGGGTGTTGTGTCGACGGACTAAGCTTGTTAGTTGTTATTGCTAGTTAATATATGGCGCGAATGAGTTTTTCCCCGACGGACTAAGCTTCTTAGTTGTTAGTTTTAGTTAATATATGCCCCGAATAGGTGTTTCCCCGACGTACTAAGCTTCTTAGTTGTTATTGCTAGTTAATATATGCCCCGAATGAGTGTTTCCCCGACAGACCAAGCTTCTTAGTTGTTATTGTTAGTTAATATATGGCACGAATGGGTGTTGTCCTGACGGACTAAGCTTCTTAGTTGATATTATTAGTTAATATATGGCGCGAATAAGTTTTTCCCTGACGGACTAAGCTTCTTAGTTGTTATTGTTAGTTAATATATGGCCCAAATGAGCGTTTTCCTGACGTACTTAGCTTCTTAGTTGTTAGTTTTAGTTAATATATGCCCCGAATGGGTGTTTCCCCGAAAGACTAAGCTTCTTAGTTGTTATTGCTAGTTAATATATGCCTCGAATGGGTGTTGTCCCGACGGACTAAGCTTCTTAGTTGTTAGTGTTAGTTAATATATTCCCCGAATGGGTGTTGTCCCGACGGACTAAGCTTCTTAGTTGTTAGTGTTAGTTAATATAAGCCCCAAATGGGTGTTGTCCCGACAGAATAAGCTTCTTAGTTGTTATTGTTAGTTAATATATGGCCCAAATGAGCGTTTTCCTGACGGACTAAGCTTCTTATCGTTAGTTAATATATGGCCCGAATGAGTGTTGTCCCGACGGACTAAGCTTCTTAGTTGTTAGTGTTAGTTAATATATGCCCCGAATGGGTGTTGTCCCGACGGACTAAGCTTCTTAGTTGTTATTATTAGTTAATATATGGCGCGAATAAGTTTTTCTTCGACGGACTAAGCTTCTTAGTTGTTATTGCTAGTTAATATATGGCCCAAATGAGCGTTTTCCTGACGGACTAAGCTTCTTATCGTTATTTAATATATGGCCCGAATGAGTGTTGTCCCGACGGACTAAGCTTTTTAGTTGTTAGTGTTAGTTAATATATGCCCCGAATGGGTGTTGTCCCGACGGACTAAGCTTCTTAGTTGTTATTATTAGTTAATATATGGCGCGAATAAGTTTTTCCCTGACGGACTTAGCTTCTTAGTTGTTATTGTTAGTTAATATATGGCCCAAATGAGCGTTTTCCTGACGTACTAAGCTTCTTAGTTGTTATTGTTAGTTAATATATGGCCCGAATGAGTGTTTCCCTTACGGACTAAGCTTCTTAGTTGTTATTGTTAGTTAATATATGGCACGAATGGGTGTTTCCCCGACAGACTAAGCTTCTTTGTTGTTATTGTTAGTTAATATATGGCCCAAATGAGCGTTTTCCTGACGTACTAAGCTTCTTAGTTGTTAGTTTTAGTTAATATATGCCCCGAATAGGTGTTTCCCCGACGGACTAAGCTTCTTAGTTGTTAGTGTTAGTTAATATATGCCCCGAATGGGTGTTGTCCCGACGGACTAAGCTTCTTAGTTGTTATTGCTAGTTAATATATGGCGCGAATGAGTTTTTCCCCGACGGACTAAGCTTCTTAGTTGTTAGTTTTAGTTAATATATGCCCCGAATGGGTGTTTCCCTGAAAGACTAAGCTTCTTAGTTGTTATTGCTAGTTAATATATGCCCCGAATGGGTGTTGTCCCGACGGACTAAGCTTCTTAGTTGTTAGTGTTAGTTAATATATGCCCCGAATGGGTGTTGTCCCGACGGACTAAGCTTCTTAGTTGTTAGTGTTAGTTAATATATGCCCCAAATGGGTGTTGTCCCGACAGACTAAGCTTCTTAGTTGTTATTGTTAGTTAATATATGGCCCAAATGAGCGTTTTCCTGACGGACTAAGCTTCTTATCGTTAGTTAATATATGGCCCGAATGAGTGTTGTCCCGACGGACTAAGCTTCTTAGTTGTTAGTGTTAGTTAATATATGCCCCGAATGGGTGTTGTCCCGACGGACTAAGCTTCTTAGTTGTTATTATTAGTTAATATATGGCGCGAATAAGTTTTTCCCCGACGGACTAAGCTTCTTAGTTGTTATTGTTAGTTAATATATGGCCCAAATGAGCATTTTCCTGACGTACTAAGCTTCTTAGTTGTTATTGTTAGTTAATATATGGCCCGAATGAGTGTTTCCCCGACAGACTAAGCTTCTTAGTTGTTATTGTTAGTTAATATATGGCCCGAATGAGGTTTTCCCCGACGGACTAAGCTTCTTAGTTGTTATTGTTAGTTAATATATGGCACGAATGAGTGTTTCCCCGACTGCCTAAGCTTCTTAGTTGTTATTGTTAGTTAATATATGGCCCGAACGAGTGTTTCCCCCACGGACTAAGCTTCTTAGTTGTTATTGTTAGTTAATATATGGCCCGAATGAGTGTTTCCCCGACGGACTAAGCTTCTTAGTTGTTAGTGTTAGTTTATATATGCCCCGAATGGGTGTTGTCCCGACGGACTAAGCTTCTTAGTTGTTATTATTAGTTAATATATGGCGCGAATAAGTTTTTCCCCGACGGACTAAGCTTCTTAGTTGTTATTGTTAGTTAATATATGGCCCAAATGAGCGTTTTCCAGACGTACTAAGCTTCTTAGTTGTTAGTTTTAGTTAATATATGCCCCGAATGGGTGTTTCCCCGAAAGACTAAGCTTCTTAGTTGTTATTGCTAGTTAATATATGCCCCGAATGGGTGTTGTCCCGACGGACTAAGCTTCTTAGTTGTTAGTGTTAGTTAATATATGCCCCGAATGGGTGTTGTCCCGACGGACTAAGCTTCTTAGTTGTTATTATTAGTTAATATATGGCGCGAATAAGTTTTTCCCCGACGGACTAAGCTTCTTAGTTGTTATTGTTAGTTAATATATGGCCCAAATGAGCATTTTCCTGACGTACTAAGCTTCTTAGTTGTTATTGTTAGTTAATATATGGCCCGAATGAGTGTTTCCCCGACAGACTAAGCTTCTTAGTTGTTATTGTTAGTTAATATATGGCCCGAATGAGGTTTTCCCCGACGGACTAAGCTTCTTAGTTGTTATTGTTAGTTAATATATGGCACGAATGAGTGTTTCCCCGACTGCCTAAGCTTCTTAGTTGTTATTGTTAGTTAATATATGGCCCGAACGAGTGTTTCCCCCACGGACTAAGCTTCTTAGTTGTTATTGTTAGTTAATATATGGCCCGAATGAGTGTTTCCCCGACGGACTAAGCTTCTTAGTTGTTAGTGTTAGTTTATATATGCCCCGAATGGGTGTTGTCCCGACGGACTAAGCTTCTTAGTTGTTATTATTAGTTAATAAATGGCGCGAATTAGTTTTTCCCCGACGGACTAAGCTTCTTAGTTGTTAGTTTTAGTTAATATATGCCCCGAATGGGTGTTGTCCCGACGTACTAAGCTTCTTAGTTGTTATTGTTAGTTAATATATGCCCCGAATGGGTGTTGTCCCGACGGACTAAGCTTCTTAGTTGTTATTATTAGTTAATATATGGCGCGAATAAGTTTTTCCCCGACGGACTAAGCTTCTTAGTTGTTATTGTTAGTTAATATATGGCCCAAATGAGCGTTTTCCAGACGTACTAAGCTTCTTAGTTGTTAGTTTTAGTTAATATATGCCCCAAATGGGTGTTTCCCCGAAAGACTAAGCTTCTTAGTTGTTATTGCTAGTTAATATATGCCCCGAATGGGTGTTGTCCCGACGGACTAAGCTTCTTAGTTGTTAGTGTTAGTTAATATATGCCCCGAATGGGTGTTGTCCCGACGGACTAAGCTTGTTAGTTGTTATTGCTAGTTAATATATGGCGCGAATGAGTTTTTCCCCGACGGACTAAGCTTCTTAGTTGTTAGTTTTAGTTAATATATGCCCCGAATGGGTGTTTCCCCGAAAGACTAAGCTTCTTAGTTGTTATTGCTAGTTAATATATGCCCCGAATGGGTGTTGTCCCGACGGACTAAGCTTCTTAGTTGTTCGTGTTAGTTAATATATGCCCCGAATGGGTGTTGTCCCGACGGACTAAGCTTCTTAGTTGTTAGTGTTAGTTAATATATGCCCCAAATGGGTGTTGTCCCGACAGACTAAGCTTCTTAGTTGTTATTGTTAGTTAATATATGGGCCAAATGAGCGTTTTCCTGACGGACTAAGCTTCTTATCGTTAGTTAATATATGGCCCGAATGAGTGTTGTCCCGACCGACTAAGCTTCTTAGTTGTTAGTGTTAGTTAATATATGCCCCGAATGGGTGTTGTCCCGACGGACTAAGCTTCTTAGTTGTTAGTGTTAGTTAATATATGCCCCGAATGGGTGTTGTCCCGACAGACTAAGCTTCTTAGTTGTTATTGTTAGTTAATATATGGCCCGAATGAGTTTTTTAATGCTTAGTATCTAGAGGGCGTCTTGGGAGTTAGTAAAAATGAGAAAGGAGAGGTGATGTTAGTTAAGGGGATAAACAAGAGGTGCGCTAGGTCACCAGAGCGGGAGCCAGATATATCCCCTTGCCATACTCTGGCACACTATCGCTCTTTTAGTTTTAGTTAGCATATGCCCCGAATGGGTGTTTCCCCGACAGACTAAGCTTCTTAGTTGTTATTGCTAGTTAATATATGCCCCGAATGAGTGTTGTCCCGACGTACTAAGCTTCTTAGTTGTTAGTGTTAGTTAATATATGCCCCGAATGGGTGTTGTGTCGACGGACTAAGCTTGTTAGTTGTTATTGCTAGTTAATATATGGCGCGAATGAGTTTTTCCCCGACGGACTAAGCTTCTTAGTTGTTAGTTTTAGTTAATATATGCCCCGAATAGGTGTTTCCCCGACGTACTAAGCTTCTTAGTTGTTATTGCTAGTTAATATATGCCCCGAATGAGTGTTTCCCCGACAGACCAAGCTTCTTAGTTGTTATTGTTAGTTAATATATGGCACGAATGGGTGTTGTCCTGACGGACTAAGCTTCTTAGTTGATATTATTAGTTAATATATGGCGCGAATAAGTTTTTCCCTGACGGACTAAGCTTCTTAGTTGTTATTGTTAGTTAATATATGGCCCAAATGAGCGTTTTCCTGACGTACTTAGCTTCTTAGTTGTTAGTTTTAGTTAATATATGCCCCGAATGGGTGTTTCCCCGAAAGACTAAGCTTCTTAGTTGTTATTGCTAGTTAATATATGCCTCGAATGGGTGTTGTCCCGACGGACTAAGCTTCTTAGTTGTTAGTGTTAGTTAATAAATTCCCCGAATGGGTGTTGTCCCGACGGACTAAGCTTCTTAGTTGTTAGTGTTAGTTAATATAAGCCCCAAATGGGTGTTGTCCCGACAGAATAAGCTTCTTAGTTGTTATTGTTAGTTAATATATGGCCCAAATGAGCGTTTTCCTGACGGACTAAGCTTCTTATCGTTAGTTAATATATGGCCCGAATGAGTGTTGTCCCGACGGACTAAGCTTCTTAGTTGTTAGTGTTAGTTAATATATGCCCCGAATGGGTGTTGTCCCGACGGACTAAGCTTCTTAGTTGTTATTATTAGTTAATATATGGCGCGAATAAGTTTTTCTTCGACGGACTAAGATTCTTAGTTGTTATTGCTAGTTAATATATGGCCCAAATGAGCGTTTTCCTGACGGACTAAGCTTCTTATCGTTATTTAATATATGGCCCGAATGAGTGTTGTCCCGACGGACTAAGCTTTTTAGTTGTTAGTGTTAGTTAATATATGCCCCGAATGGGTGTTGTCCCGACGGACTAAGCTTCTTAGTTGTTATTATTAGTTAATATATGGCGCGAATAAGTTTTTCCCTGACGGACTTAGCTTCTTAGTTGTTATTGTTAGTTAATATATGGCCCAAATGAGCGTTTTCCTGACGTACTAAGCTTCTTAGTTGTTATTGTTAGTTAATATATGGCCCGAATGAGTGTTTCCCTTACGGACTAAGCTTCTTAGTTGTTATTGTTAGTTAATATATGGCACGAATGGGTGTTTCCCCGACAGACTAAGCTTCTTTGTTGTTATTGTTAGTTAATATATGGCCCAAATGAGCGTTTTCCTGACGTACTAAGCTTCTTAGTTGTTAGTTTTAGTTAATATATGCCCCGAATGGGTGTTTCCCCGACGGACTAAGCTTCTTAGTTGTTAGTGTTAGTTAATATATGCCCCGAATGGGTGTTGTCCCGACGGACTAAGCTTGTTAGTTGTTATTGCTAGTTAATATATGGCGCGAATGAGTTTTTCCCCGACGGACTAAGCTTCTTAGTTGTTAGTTTTAGTTAATATATGCCCCGAATGGGTGTTTCCCTGAAAGACTAAGCTTCTTAGTTGTTATTGCTAGTTAATATATGCCCCGAATGGGTGTTGTCCCGACGGACTAAGCTTCTTAGTTGTTAGTGTTAGTTAATATATGCCCCGAATGGGTGTTGTCCCGACGGACTAAGCTTCTTAGTTGTTAGTGTTAGTTAATATATGCCCCAAATGGGTGTTGTCCCGACAGACTAAGCTTCTTAGTTGTTATTGTTAGTTAATATATGGCCCAAATGAGCGTTTTCCTGACGGACTAAGCTTCTTATCGTTAGTTAATATATGGCCCGAATGAGTGTTGTCCCGACGGACTAAGCTTCTTAGTTGTTAGTGTTAGTTAATATATGCCCCGAATGGGTGTTGTCCCGACGGACTAAGCTTCTTAGTTGTTATTATTAGTTAATATATGGCGCGAATGAGTTTTTCCCCGACGGACTAAGCTTCTTAGTTGTTATTGTTAGTTAATATATGGCCCAAATGAGCATTTTCCTGACGTACTAAGCTTCTTAGTTGTTATTGTTAGTTAATATATGGCCCGAATGAGTGTTTCCCCGACCGACTAAGCTTCTTAGTTGTTATTGTTAGTTAATATATGGCCCGAATGAGGTTTTCCCCGACGGACTAAGCTTCTTAGTTGTTATTGTTAGTTAATATATGGCACGAATGAGTGTTTCCCCGACTGCCTAAGCTTCTTAGTTGTTATTGTTAGTTAATATATGGCCCGAACGAGTGTTTCCCCCACGGACTAAGCTTCTTAGTTGTTATTGTTAGTTAATATATGGCCCGAATGAGTGTTTCCCCGACGGACTAAGCTTCTTAGTTGTTAGTGTTAGTTTATATATGCCCCGAATGGGTGTTGTCCCGACGGACTAAGCTTCTTAGTTGTTATTATTAGTTAATAAATGGCGCGAATTAGTTTTTCCCCGACGGACTAAGCTTCTTAGTTGTTAGTTTTAGTTAATATATGCCCCGAATGGGTGTTGTCCCGACGTACTAAGCTTCTTAGTTGTTATTGTTAGTTAATATATGCCCCGAATGGGTGTTGTCCCGACGGACTAAGCTTCTTAGTTGTTATTATTAGTTAATATATGGCGCGAATAAGTTTTTCCCCGACGGACTAAGCTTCTTAGTTGTTATTGTTAGTTAATATATGGCCCAAATGAGCGTTTTCCTGACGTACTAAGCTTCTTAGTTGTTAGTTTTAGTTAATATATGCCCCGAATGGGTGTTTCCCCGAAAGACTAAGCTTCTTAGTTGTTATTGCTAGTTAATATATGCCCCGAATGGGTGTTGTCCCGACGGACTAAGCTTCTTAGTTGTTAGTGTTAGTTAATATATGCCCCGAATGGGTGTTGTCCCGACGGACTAAGCTTGTTAGTTGTTATTGCTAGTTAATATATGGCGCGAATGAGTTTTTCCCCGACGGACTAAGCTTCTTAGTTGTTAGTTTTAGTTAATATATGCCCCGAATGGGTGTTTCCCCGAAAGACTAAGCTTCTTAGTTGTTATTGCTAGTTAATATATGCCCCGAATGGGTGTTGTCCCGACGGACTAAGCTTCTTAGTTGTTCGTGTTAGTTAATATATGCCCCGAATGGGTGTTGTCCCGACGGACTAAGCTTCTTAGTTGTTAGTGTTAGTTAATATATGCCCCAAATGGGTGTTGTCCCGACAGACTAAGCTTCTTAGTTGTTATTGTTAGTTAATATATGGGCCAAATGAGCGTTTTCCTGACGGACTAAGCTTCTTATCGTTAGTTAATATATGGCCCGAATGAGTGTTGTCCCGACGGACTAAGCTTCTTAGTTGTTAGTGTTAGTTAATATATGCCCCGAATGGGTGTTGTCCCGACGGACTAAGCTTCTTAGTTGTTAGTGTTAGTTAATATATGCCCCGAATGGGTGTTGTCCCGACAGACTAAGCTTCTTAGTTGTTATTGTTAGTTAATATATGGCCCGAATGAGTTTTTTAATGCTTAGTATCTAGAGGGCGTCTTGGGAGTTAGTAAAAATGAGAAAGGAGAGGTGATGTTAGTTAAGGGGATAAACAAGAGGTGCGCTAGGTCACCAGAGCGGGAGCCAGATATATCCCCTTGCCATACTCTGGCACACTATCGCTCTTTTAGTTTTAGTTAGCATATGCCCCGAATGGGTGTTTCCCCGACAGACTAAGCTTCTTAGTTGTTATTGCTAGTTAATATATGCCCCGAATGAGTGTTGTCCCGACGTACTAAGCTTCTTAGTTGTTAGTGTTAGTTAATATATGCCCCGAATGGGTGTTGTGTCGACGGACTAAGCTTGTTAGTTGTTATTGCTAGTTAATATATGGCGCGAATGAGTTTTTCCCCGACGGACTAAGCTTCTTAGTTGTTAGTTTTAGTTAATATATGCCCCGAATAGGTGTTTCCCCGACGTACTAAGCTTCTTAGTTGTTATTGCTAGTTAATATATGCCCCGAATGAGTGTTTCCCCGACAGACCAAGCTTCTTAGTTGTTATTGTTAGTTAATATATGGCACGAATGGGTGTTGTCCTGACGGACTAAGCTTCTTAGTTGATATTATTAGTTAATATATGGCGCGAATAAGTTTTTCCCTGACGGACTAAGCTTCTTAGTTGTTATTGTTAGTTAATATATGGCCCAAATGAGCGTTTTCCTGACGTACTTAGCTTCTTAGTTGTTAGTTTTAGTTAATATATGCCCCGAATGGGTGTTTCCCCGAAAGACTAAGCTTCTTAGTTGTTATTGCTAGTTAATATATGCCTCGAATGGGTGTTGTCCCGACGGACTAAGCTTCTTAGTTGTTAGTGTTAGTTAATAAATTCCCCGAATGGGTGTTGTCCCGACGGACTAAGCTTCTTAGTTGTTAGTGTTAGTTAATATAAGCCCCAAATGGGTGTTGTCCCGACAGAATAAGCTTCTTAGTTGTTATTGTTAGTTAATATATGGCCCAAATGAGCGTTTTCCTGACGGACTAAGCTTCTTATCGTTAGTTAATATATGGCCCGAATGAGTGTTGTCCCGACGGACTAAGCTTCTTAGTTGTTAGTGTTAGTTAATATATGCCCCGAATGGGTGTTGTCCCGACGGACTAAGCTTCTTAGTTGTTATTATTAGTTAATATATGGCGCGAATAAGTTTTTCTTCGACGGACTAAGATTCTTAGTTGTTATTGCTAGTTAATATATGGCCCAAATGAGCGTTTTCCTGACGGACTAAGCTTCTTATCGTTATTTAATATATGGCCCGAATGAGTGTTGTCCCGACGGAATAAGCTTTTTAGTTGTTAGTGTTAGTTAATATATGCCCCGAATGGGTGTTGTCCCGACGGACTAAGCTTCTTAGTTGTTATTATTAGTTAATATATGGCGCGAATAAGTTTTTCCCTGACGGACTTAGCTTCTTAGTTGTTATTGTTAGTTAATATATGGCCCAAATGAGCGTTTTCCTGACGTACTAAGCTTCTTAGTTGTTATTGTTAGTTAATATATGGCCCGAATGAGTGTTTCCCTTACGGACTAAGCTTCTTAGTTGTTATTGTTAGTTAATATATGGCACGAATGGGTGTTTCCCCGACAGACTAAGCTTCTTTGTTGTTATTGTTAGTTAATATATGGCCCAAATGAGCGTTTTCCTGACGTACTAAGCTTCTTAGTTGTTAGTTTTAGTTAATATATGCCCCGAATAGGTGTTTCCCCGACGGACTAAGCTTCTTAGTTGTTAGTGTTAGTTAATATATGCCCCGAATGGGTGTTGTCCCGACGGACTAAGCTTGTTAGTTGTTATTGCTAGTTAATATATGGCGCGAATGAGTTTTTCCCCGACGGACTAAGCTTCTTAGTTGTTAGTTTTAGTTAATATATGCCCCGAATGGGTGTTTCCCTGAAAGACTAAGCTTCTTAGTTGTTATTGCTAGTTAATATATGCCCCGAATGGGTGTTGTCCCGACGGACTAAGCTTCTTAGTTGTTAGTGTTAGTTAATATATGCCCCGAATGGGTGTTGTCCCGACGGACTAAGCTTCTTAGTTGTTAGTGTTAGTTAATATATGCCCCAAATGGGTGTTGTCCCGACAGACTAAGCTTCTTAGTTGTTATTGTTAGTTAATATATGGCCCAAATGAGCGTTTTCCTGACGGACTAAGCTTCTTATCGTTAGTTAATATATGGCCCGAATGAGTGTTGTCCCGACGGACTAAGCTTCTTAGTTGTTAGTGTTAGTTAATATATGCCCCGAATGGGTGTTGTCCCGACGGACTAAGCTTCTTAGTTGTTATTATTAGTTAATATATGGCGCGAATAAGTTTTTCCCCGACGGACTAAGCTTCTTAGTTGTTATTGTTAGTTAATATATGGCCCAAATGAGCATTTTCCTGACGTACTAAGCTTCTTAGTTGTTATTGTTAGTTAATATATGGCCCGAATGAGTGTTTCCCCGACAGACTAAGCTTCTTAGTTGTTATTGTTAGTTAATATATGGCCCGAATGAGGTTTTCCCCGACGGACTAAGCTTCTTAGTTGTTATTGTTAGTTAATATATGGCACGAATGAGTGTTTCCCCGACTGCCTAAGCTTCTTAGTTGTTATTGTTAGTTAATATATGGCCCGAACGAGTGTTTCCCCCACGGACTAAGCTTCTTAGTTGTTATTGTTAGTTAATATATGGCCCGAATGAGTGTTTCCCCGACGGACTAAGCTTCTTAGTTGTTAGTGTTAGTTTATATATGCCCCGAATGGGTGTTGTCCCGACGGACTAAGCTTCTTAGTTGTTATTATTAGTTAATAAATGGCGCGAATTAGTTTTTCCCCGACGGACTAAGCTTCTTAGTTGTTAGTTTTAGTTAATATATGCCCCGAATGGGTGTTGTCCCGACGTACTAAGCTTCTTAGTTGTTATTGTTAGTTAATATATGCCCCGAATGGGTGTTGTCCCGACGGTCTAAGCTTCTTAGTTGTTATTATTAGTTAATATATGGCGCGAATAAGTTTTTCCCCGACGGACTAAGCTTCTTAGTTGTTATTGTTAGTTAATATATGGCCCAAATGAGCGTTTTCCAGACGTACTAAGCTTCTTAGTTGTTAGTTTTAGTTAATATATGCCCCGAATGGGTGTTTCCCCGAAAGACTAAGCTTCTTAGTTGTTATTGCTAGTTAATATATGCCCCGAATGGGTGTTGTCCCGACGGACTAAGCTTCTTAGTTGTTAGTGTTAGTTAATATATGCCCCGAATGGGTGTTGTTCCGACGGACTAAGCTTCTTAGTTGTTAGTGTTAGTTAATATATGCCCAGAATGGGTGTTGTCCCGACAGACTAAGCTTCTTAGTTGTTATTGTTAGTTAATATATGGCCCAAATGAGCGTTTTCCTGACGGACTAAGCTTCTTATCGTTAGTTAATATATGGCCCGAATGAGTGTTGTCCCGACGGACTAAGCTTCTTAGTTGTTAGTGTTAGTTAATATATGCCCCGAATGGGTGTTGTCCCGACGGACTAAGCTTCTTAGTTGTTAGTGTTAGTTAATATATGCCCCGAATGGGTTTTGTCCCGACAGACTAAGCTTCTTAGTTGTTATTGTTAGTTAATATATGGCCCGAATGAGTTTTTTAATGCTTAGTATCTAGAGGGCGTCTTGGGAGTTAGTAAAAATGAGAAAGGAGAGGTGATGTTAGTTAAGGGGATAAACAAGAGGTGCGCTAGGTCACCAGAGCGGGAGCCAGATATATCCCCTTGCCATACTCTGGCACACTATCGCTCTTTTAGTTTTAGTTAGCATATGCCCCGAATGGGTGTTTCCCCGACAGACTAAGCTTCTTAGTTGTTATTGCTAGTTAATATATGCCCCGAATGAGTGTTGTCCCGACGTACTAAGCTTCTTAGTTGTTAGTGTTAGTTAATATATGCCCCGAATGGGTGTTGTGTCGACGGACTAAGCTTGTTAGTTGTTATTGCTAGTTAATATATGGCGCGAATGAGTTTTTCCCCGACGGACTAAGCTTCTTAGTTGTTAGTTTTAGTTAATATATGCCCCGAATAGGTGTTTCCCCGACGTACTAAGCTTCTTAGTTGTTATTGCTAGTTAATATATGCCCCGAATGAGTGTTTCCCCGACAGACCAAGCTTCTTAGTTGTTATTGTTAGTTAATATATGGCACGAATGGGTGTTGTCCTGACGGACTAAGCTTCTTAGTTGATATTATTAGTTAATATATGGCGCGAATAAGTTTTTCCCTGACGGACTAAGCTTCTTAGTTGTTATTGTTAGTTAATATATGGCCCAAATGAGCGTTTTCCTGACGTACTTAGCTTCTTAGTTGTTAGTTTTAGTTAATATATGCCCCGAATGGGTGTTTCCCCGAAAGACTAAGCTTCTTAGTTGTTATTGCTAGTTAATATATGCCTCGAATGGGTGTTGTCCCGACGGACTAAGCTTCTTAGTTGTTAGTGTTAGTTAATAAATTCCCCGAATGGGTGTTGTCCCGACGGACTAAGCTTCTTAGTTGTTAGTGTTAGTTAATATAAGCCCCAAATGGGTGTTGTCCCGACAGAATAAGCTTCTTAGTTGTTATTGTTAGTTAATATATGGCCCAAATGAGCGTTTTCCTGACGGACTAAGCTTCTTATCGTTAGTTAATATATGGCCCGAATGAGTGTTGTCCCGACGGACTAAGCTTCTTAGTTGTTAGTGTTAGTTAATATATGCCCCGAATGGGTGTTGTCCCGACGGACTAAGCTTCTTAGTTGTTATTATTAGTTAATATATGGCGCGAATAAGTTTTTCTTCGACGGACTAAGCTTCTTAGTTGTTATTGCTAGTTAATATATGGCCCAAATGAGCGTTTTCCTGACGGACTAAGCTTCTTATCGTTATTTAATATATGGCCCGAATGAGTGTTGTCCCGACGGACTAAGCTTTTTAGTTGTTAGTGTTAGTTAATATATGCCCCGAATGGGTGTTGTCCCGACGGACTAAGCTTCTTAGTTGTTATTATTAGTTAATATATGGCGCGAATAAGTTTTTCCCTGACGGACTAAGCTTCTTAGTTGTTATTGTTAGTTAATATATGGCCCAAATGAGCGTTTTCCTGACGTACTAAGCTTCTTAGTTGTTATTGTTAGTTAATATATGGCCCGAATGAGTGTTTCCCTTACGGACTAAGCTTCTTAGTTGTTATTGTTAGTTAATATATGGCCCGAATGAGTTTTTCCCCGACGGACTAAGCTTCTTAGTTGTTATTGTTAGTTAATATATGGCCCAAATGAGCATTTTCCTGACGTACTAAGCTTCTTAGTTGTTATTGTTAGTTAATATATGGCCCGAATGAGTGTTTCCCCGACAGACTAAGCTTCTTAGTTGTTATTGCTAGTTAATATATGGCGCGAATGAGTTTTTCCCCGACAGACTAAGCTTCTTTGTTGTTATTGTTAGTTAATATATGGCCCAAATGAGCGTTTTCCTGACGTACTAAGCTTCTTAGTTGTTAGTTTTAGTTAATATATGCCCCGAATAGGTGTTTCCCCGACGGACTAAGCTTCTTAGTTGTTAGTGTTAGTTAATATATGCCCCGAATGGGTGTTGTCCCGACGGACTAAGCTTGTTAGTTGTTATTGCTAGTTAATATATGGCGCGAATGAGTTTTTCCCCGACGGACTAAGCTTCTTAGTTGTTAGTTTTAGTTAATATATGCCCCGAATGGGTGTTTCCCCGAAAGACTAAGCTTCTTAGTTGTTATTGCTAGTTAATATATGCCCCGAATGGGTGTTGTCCCGACGGACTAAGCTTCTTAGTTGTTAGTGTTAGTTAATATATGCCCCGAATGGGTGTTGTCCCGACGGACTAAGCTTCTTAGTTGTTAGTGTTAGTTAATATATGCCCCAAATGGGTGTTGTCCCGACAGACTAAGCTTCTTAGTTGTTATTGTTAGTTAATATATGGCCCAAATGAGCGTTTTCCTGACGGACTAAGCTTCTTATCGTTAGTTAATATATGGCCCGAATGAGTGTTGTCCCGACGGACTAAGCTTCTTAGTTGTTAGTGTTAGTTAATATATGCCCCGAATGGGTGTTGTCCCGACGGACTAAGCTTCTTAGTTGTTATTATTAGTTAATATATGGCGCGAATAAGTTTTTCCCCGACGGACTAAGCTTCTTAGTTGTTATTGTTAGTTAATATATGGCCCAAATGAGCATTTTCCTGACGTACTAAGCTTCTTAGTTGTTATTGTTAGTTAATATATGGCACGAATGAGTGTTTCCCCGACTGCCTAAGCTTCTTAGTTGTTATTGTTAGTTAATATATGGCCCGAACGAGTGTTTCCCCCACGGACTAAGCTTCTTAGTTGTTATTGTTAGTTAATATATGGCCCGAATGAGTGTTTCCCCGACGGACTAAGCTTCTTAGTTGTTAGTGTTAGTTTATATATGCCCCGAATGGGTGTTGTCCCGACGGACTAAGCTTCTTAGTTGTTATTATTAGTTAATAAATGGCGCGAATTAGTTTTTCCCCGACGGACTAAGCTTCTTAGTTGTTAGTTTTAGTTAATATATGCCCCGAATGGGTGTTGTCCCGACGTACTAAGCTTCTTAGTTGTTATTGTTAGTTAATATATGCCCCGAATGGGTGTTGTCCCGACGGACTAAGCTTCTTAGTTGTTATTATTAGTTAATATATGGCGCGAATAAGTTTTTCCCCGACGGACTAAGCTTCTTAGTTGTTATTGTTAGTTAATATATGGCCCAAATGAGCGTTTTCCAGACGTACTAAGCTTCTTAGTTGTTAGTTTTAGTTAATATATGCCCCGAATGGGTGTTTCCCCGAAAGACTAAGCTTCTTAGTTGTTATTGCTAGTTAATATATGCCCCGAATGGGTGTTGTCCCGACGGACTAAGCTTCTTAGTTGTTAGTGTTAGTTAATATATGCCCCGAATGGGTGTTGTCCCGACGGACTAAGCTTGTTAGTTGTTATTGCTAGTTAATATATGGCGCGAATGAGTTTTTCCCCGACGGACTAAGCTTCTTAGTTGTTAGTTTTAGTTAATATATGCCCCGAATGGGTGTTTCCCCGAAAGACTAAGCTTCTTAGTTGTTATTGCTAGTTAATATATGCCCCGAATGGGTGTTGTCCCGACGGACTAAGCTTCTTAGTTGTTCGTGTTAGTTAATATATGCCCCGAATGGGTGTTGTCCCGACGGACTAAGCTTCTTAGTTGTTAGTGTTAGTTAATATATGCCCCAAATGGGCGTTGTCCCGACAGACTAAGCTTCTTAGTTGTTATTGTTAGTTAATATATGGGCCAAATGAGCGTTTTCCTGACGGACTAAGCTTCTTATCGTTAGTTAATATATGGCCCGAATGAGTGTTGTCCCGACCGACTAAGCTTCTTAGTTGTTAGTGTTAGTTAATATATGCCCCGAATGGGTGTTGTCCCGACGGACTAAGCTTCTTAGTTGTTAGTGTTAGTTAATATATGCCCCGAATGGGTGTTGTCCCGACAGACTAAGCTTCTTAGTTGTTATTGTTAGTTAATATATGGCCCGAATGAGTTTTTTAATGCTTAGTATCTAGAGGGCGTCTTGGGAGTTAGTAAAAATGAGAAAGGAGAGGTGATGTTAGTTAAGGGGATAAACAAGAGGTGCGCTAGGTCACCAGAGCGGGAGCCAGATATATCCCCTTGCCATACTCTGGCACACTATCGCTCTTTTAGTTTTAGTTAGCATATGCCCCGAATGGGTGTTTCCCCGACAGACTAAGCTTCTTAGTTGTTATTGCTAGTTAATATATGCCCCGAATGAGTGTTGTCCCGACGTACTAAGCTTCTTAGTTGTTAGTGTTAGTTAATATATGCCCCGAATGGGTGTTGTGTCGACGGACTAAGCTTGTTAGTTGTTATTGCTAGTTAATATATGGCCCAAATGAGCGTTTTCCTGACGGACTAAGCTTCTTATCGTTAGTTAATATATGGCCCGAATGAGTGTTGTCCCGACGGACTAAGCTTCTTAGTTGTTAGTGTTAGTTAATATATGCCCCGAATGGGTGTTGTCCCGACGGACTAAGCTTCTTAGTTGTTATTATTAGTTAATATATGGCGCGAATAAGTTTTTCCCCGACGGACTAAGCTTCTTAGTTGTTATTGTTAGTTAATATATGGCCCAAATGAGCATTTTCCTGACGTACTAAGCTTCTTAGTTGTTATTGTTAGTTAATATATGGCCCGAATGAGTGTTTCCCCGACAGACTAAGCTTCTTAGTTGTTATTGTTAGTTAATATATGGCCCGAATGAGGTTTTCCCCGACGGACTAAGCTTCTTAGTTGTTATTGTTAGTTAATATATGGCACGAATGAGTGTTTCCCCGACTGCCTAAGCTTCTTAGTTGTTATTGTTAGTTAATATATGGCCCGAACGAGTGTTTCCCCCACGGACTAAGCTTCTTAGTTGTTATTGTTAGTTAATATATGGCCCGAATGAGTGTTTCCCCGACGGACTAAGCTTCTTAGTTGTTATTGTTAGTTTATATATGCCCCGAATGGGTGTTGTCCCGACGGACTAAGCTTCTTAGTTGTTATTATTAGTTAATAAATGGCGCGAATTAGTTTTTCCCCGACGGACTAAGCTTCTTAGTTGTTAGTTTTAGTTAATATATGCCCCGAATGGGTGTTGTCCCGACGTACTAAGCTTCTTAGTTGTTATTGTTAGTTAATATATGCCCCGAATGGGTGTTGTCCCGACGGACTAAGCTTCTTAGTTGTTATTATTAGTTAATATATGGCGCGAATAAGTTTTTCCCCGACGGACTAAGCTTCTTAGTTGTTATTGTTAGTTAATATATGGCCCAAATGAGTGTTTTCCAGACGTACTAAGCTTCTTAGTTGTTAGTTTTAGTTAATATATGCCCCGAATGGGTGTTTCCCCGAAAGACTAAGCTTCTTAGTTGTTATTGCTAGTTAATATATGCCCTGAATGGGTGTTGTCCCGACGGACTAAGCTTCTTAGTTGTTAGTGTTAGTTAATATATGCCCCGAATGGGTGTTGTCCCGACGGACTAAGCTTCTTAGTTGTTAGTGTTAGTTAATATATGCCCCAAATGGGTGTTGTCCCGACAGACTAAGCTTCTTAGTTGTTATTGTTAGTTAATATATGGCCCAAATGAGCGTTTTCCTGACGGACTAAGCTTCTTATCGTTAGTTAATATATGGCCCGAATGAGTGTTGTCCCGACGGACTAAGCTTCTTAGTTGTTAGTGTTAGTTAATATATGCCCCGAATGGGTGTTGTCCCGACGGACTAAGCTTCTTAGTTGTTATTATTAGTTAATATATGGCACGAATAAGTTTTTCCCCGACGGACTAAGCTTCTTAGTTGTTATTGTTAGTTAATATATGGCCCAAATGAGCATTTTCCTGACGTACTAAGCTTCTTAGTTGTTATTGTTAGTTAATATATGGCCCGAATGAGTGTTTCCCCGACAGACTAAGCTTCTTAGTTGTTATTGCTAGTTAATATATGGCGCGAATGAGTTTTTCCCCGACCGACTAAGCTTCTTAGTTGTTAGTGTTAGTTAATATATGCCCCGAATGGGTGTTGTCCCGACGGACTAAGCTTCTTAGTTGTTAGTGTTAGTTAATATATGCCCCGAATGGGTGTTGTCCCGACGGACTAAGCTTCTTAGTTGTTATTGTTAGTTAATATATGGCCCGAATGAGTGTTTCCCCCACGGACTAAGCTTCTTAGTTGTTATTGTTAGTTAATATATGGCCCGAATGAGGTTTTCCCCGACGGACTAAGCTTCTTAGTTGTTATTGTTAGTTAATATATGGCACGAATGAGTGTTTCCCCGACTGCCTAAGCTTCTTAGTTGTTATTGTTAGTTAATATATGGCCCGAACGAGTGTTTCCCCCACGGACTAAGCTTCTTAGTTGTTATTGTTAGTTAATATATGGCCCGAATGAGTGTTTCCCCGACGGACTAAGCTTCTTAGTTGTTAGTGTTAGTTTATATATGCCCCGAATGGGTGTTGTCCCGACGGACTAAGCTTCTTAGTTGTTATTATTAGTTAATAAATGGCGCGAATTAGTTTTTCCCCGACAGACTAAGCTTCTTAGTTGTTATTGCTAGTTAATATATGGCGCGAATGAGTTTTTCCCCGACGGACTAAGCTTCTTAGTTGTTAGTTTTAGTTAATATATGCCCCGAATAGGTGTTTCCCCGACAGACTAAGCTTCTTAGTTGTTATTGTTAGTTAATTTATGGCCCGAATGAGGTTTTCCCCGACGGACTAAGCTTCTTAGTTGTTATTGTTAGTTAATATATGGCACGAATGAGTGTTTCCCCGACTGCCTAAGCTTCTTAGTTGTTATTGTTAGTTAATATATGGCCCAAATGAGTGTTTCCCCCACGGACTAAGCTTCTTAGTTGTTATTGTTAGTTAATATATGGCCCGAATGAGTGTTTCCCCGATGGACTAAGCTTCTTAGTTGTTAGTGTTAGTTTATATATGCCCCGAATGGGTGTTGTCCCGACGGACTAAGCTTCTTAGTTGTTATTATTAGTTAATAAATGGCGCGAATTAGTTTTTCCCCGACGGACTAAGCTTCTTAGTTGTTAGTTTTAGTTAATATATGCCCCGAATGGGTGTTGTCCCGACGTACTAAGCTTCTTAGTTGTTAGTGTTAGTTAATATATGGCCCAAATGAGCGTTTTCCTGACGGACTAAGCTTCTTATCGTTAGGTAATATATGGCCTGAATGAGTGTTGTCCCGACGGACTAAGCTTCTTAGTTGTTAGTGTTAGTTAATATATGCCCCGAATGGGTGTTGTCCCGACGGACTAAGCTTCTTAGTTGTTATTATTAGTTAATATATGGCGCGAATAAGTTTTTCCCCGACGGACTAAGCTTCTTAGTTGTTATTGTTAGTTAATATATGGCCCAAATGAGCGTTTTCCTGACGTACTAAGCTTCTTAGTTGTTATTGTTAGTTAATATATGGCTCGAATGAGTTTTTCCCCGACGGACTAAGCTTCTTAGTTGTTATTGTTAGTTAATATATGGCCCGAATGAGTGTTTCCCCGACGAACTAAGCTTCTTAGTTGTTATTGTTAGTTAATATATGGCCCGAATGAGTGTTTCCCCAACGGACTAAGCTTCTTAGTTGTTATTGTTAGTTAATATATGGCCCGAATGAGTGTTTCCCCGAAAGACTAAGCTTCCTAGTTGTTATTATTAGTTAATATATGGCGCGAATAAGTTTTTCCCCGACGGACTAAGCTTCTTAGTTGTTATTGTTAGTTAATATATGGCCCAAATGAGCATTTTCCTGACGTACTAAGCTTCTTAGTTGTTATTGTTAGTTAATATATGGCCCGAATGAGTGTTTCCCCGACAGACTAAGCTTCTTAGTTGTTATTGCTAGTTAATATATGGCGCGAATGAGTTTTTCCCCGACCGACTAAGCTTCTTAGTTGTTAGTGTTAGTTAATATATGCCCCGAATGGGTGTTGTCCCGACGGACTAAGCTTCTTAGTTGTTAGTGTTAGTTAATATATGCCCCGAATGGGTGTTGTCCCGACGGACTAAGCTTCTTAGTTGTTATTGTTAGTTAATATATGGCCCGAATGAGTGTTTCCCCGACAGACTAAGCTTCTTAGTTGTTATTGTTAGTTAATATATGGCCCGAATGAGGTTTTCCCCGACGGACTAAGCTTCTTAGTTGTTATTGTTAGTTAATATATGGCACGAATGAGTGTTTCCCCGACTGCCTAAGCTTCTTAGTTGTTATTGTTAGTTAATATATGGCCCGAACGAGTGTTTCCCCCACGGACTAAGCTTCTTAGTTGTTATTGTTAGTTAATATATGGCCCGAATGAGTGTTTCCCCGACGGACTAAGCTTCTTAGTTGTTAGTGTTAGTTTATATATGCCCCGAATGGGTGTTGTCCCGACGGACTAAGCTTCTTAGTTGTTATTATTAGTTACTAAATGGCGCGAATTAGTTTTTCCCCGACAGACTAAGCTTCTTAGTTGTTATTGCTAGTTAATATATGGCGCGAATGAGTTTTTCCCTGACGGACTAAGCTTCTTAGTTGTTAGTTTTAGTTAATATATGCCCCGAATAGGTGTTTCCCCGACAGACTAAGCTTCTTAGTTGTTATTGTTAGTTAATATATGGCCCGAATGAGGTTTTCCCCGACGGACTAAGCTTCTTAGTTGTTATTGTTAGTTAATATATGGCACGAATGAGTGTTTCCCCGACTGCCTAAGCTTGTTAGTTGTTATTGTTAGTTAATATATGGCCCGAATGAGTGTTTCCCCCACGGACTAAGCTTCTTAGTTGTTATTGTTAGTTAATATATGGCCCGAATGAGTGTTTCCCCGACGGACTAAGCTTCTTAGTTGTTAGTGTTAGTTTATATATGCCCCGAATGGGTGTTGTCCCGACGGACTAAGCTTCTTAGTTGTTATTATTAGTTAATAAATGGCGCGAATTAGTTTTTCCCCGACGGACTAAGCTTCTTAGTTGTTAGTTTTAGTTAATATATGCCCCGAATGGGTGTTGTCCCGACGTACTAAGCTTCTTAGTTGTTAGTGTTAGTTAATATATGGCCCAAATGAGCGTTTTCCTGACGGACTAAGCTTCTTATCGTTAGGTAATATATGGCCTGAATGAGTGTTGTCCCGACGGACTAAGCTTCTTAGTTGTTAGTGTTAGTTAATATATGCCCCGAATGGGTGTTGTCCCGACGGACTAAGCTTCTTAGTTGTTATTATTAGTTAATATATGGCGCGAATAAGTTTTTCCCCGACGGACTAAGCTTCTTAGTTGTTATTGTTAGTTAATATATGGCCCAAATGAGCGTTTTCCTGACGTACTAAGCTTCTTAGTTGTTATTGTTAGTTAATATATGGCCCGAATGAGTGTTTCCCCGACGGACTAAGCTTCTTAGTTGTTATTGTTAGTTAATATATGGCCCGAATGAGTGTTTCCCCGACGAACTAAGCTTCTTAGTTGTTATTGTTAGTTAATATATGGCCCGAATGAGTGTTTCCCCAACGGACTAAGCTTCTTAGTTGTTATTGTTAGTTAATATATGGCCCGAATGAGTGTTTCCCCGAAAGACTAAGCTTCCTAGTTGTTATTGCTAGTTAATATATGCCCCAAATGAGTGTTGTCCCGACGTACTAAGCTTCTTAGTTGTTAGTGTGAGTTAATATATGCCCCGAATGGGTGTTGTCCCGACGGACTAAGCTTGTTAGTTGTTATTGCTGGTTAATATATGGCGCGAATGAGTTTTTCCCCGACGGACTAAGCTTCTTAGTTGTTAGTTTTAGTTAATATATGGCCCAAATGAGCGTTTTCCTGACGGACTAAGCTTCTTATCGTTAGTTAATATATGGCCCGAATGAGTGTTGTCCCGACGGACTAAGCTTTTTAGTTGTTAGTGTTAGTTAATATTGCCCCGAATGGGTGTTGTCCCGACGGACTAAGCTTCTTAGTTGTTATTGCTAGTTAATATATGCCCCAAATGAGTGTTGTCCCGACGTACTAAGCTTCTTAGTTGTTAGTGTTAGTTAATATATGCCCCGAATGGGTGTTGTCCCGACGGACTAAGCTTGTTAGTTGTTATTGCTGGTTAATATATGGCGCGAATGAGTTTTTCCCCGACGGACTAAGCTTCTTAGTTGTTAGTTTTAGTTAATATATGGCCCAAATGAGCGTTTTCCTGACGGACTAAGCTTCTTATCGTTAGTTAATATATGGCCCGAATGAGTGTTGTCCCGACGGACTAAGCTTTTTAGTTGTTAGTGTTAGTTAATATTGCCCCGAATGGGTGTTGTCCCGACGGACTAAGCTTCTTAGTGGTTATTGCTAGTTAATATATGGCGCGAATGAGTTTTTCCCCGACCGACTAAGCTTCTTAGTTGTTAGTGTTAGTTAATATATGCCCCGAATGGGTGTTGTCCCGACGGACTAAGCTTCTTAGTTGTTAGTGTTAGTTAATATATGCCCCGAATGGGTGTTGTCCCGACGAAATAAGCTTCTTAGTTGTTAGTGTTAGTTAATATATGCCCCGAATGGGTGTTGTCACAACGGACTAAGCTTCTTAGTTGTTATTGCTAGTTAATATATGGCGCGAATGAGTTTTTCCCCGACCGACTAAGCTTCTTAGTTGTTAGTGTTAGTTAATATATGCCCCGAATGGGTGTTGTCCCGACGGACTAAGCTTCTTAGTTGTTATTGTTAGTTAATATATGGCCCGAATGAGTGTTTCCCTGACAGACTAAGCTTCTTAGTTGTTATTGCTAGTTAATATATGGCGCGAATGAGTTTTTCCCCGACCGACTAAGCTTCTTAGTTGTTAGTGTTAGTTAATATATGCCCCGAATGGGTGTTGTCCCGACGGACTAAGCTTCTTAGTTGTTAGTGTTAGTTAATATATGCCCCGAATGGGTGTTGTCCCGACGGACTAAGCTTCTTAGTTGTTATTGTTAGTTAATATATGGCCCGAATGAGGTTTTCCCCGACGGACTAAGCTTCTTAGTTGTTATTGTTAGTTAATATATGGCACGAATGAGTGTTTCCCCGACTGCCTAAGCTTCTTAGTTGTTATTGTTAGTTAATATATGGCCCGAACGAGTGTTTCCCCCACGGACTAAGCTTCTTAGTTGTTATTGTTAGTTAATATATGGCCCGAATGAGTGTTTCCCCGACGGACTAAGCTTCTTAGTTGTTAGTGTTAGTTTATATATGCCCCGAATGGGTGTTGTCCCGACGGACTAAGCTTCTTAGTTGTTATTATTAGTTAATAAATGGCGCGAATTAGTTTTTCCCCGACGGACTAAGCTTCTTAGTTGTTAGTTTTAGTTAATATATGCCCCGAATGGGTGTTGTCCCGACGTACTAAGCTTCTTAGTTGTTATTGTTAGTTAATATATGCCCCGAATGGGTGTTGTCCCGACGGACTAAGCTTCTTAGTTGTTATTATTAGTTAATATATGGCGCGAATAAGTTTTTCCCCGACGGACTAAGCTTCTTAGTTGTTATTGTTAGTTAATATATGGCCCAAATGAGCGTTTTCCAGACGTACTAAGCTTCTTAGTTGTTAGTTTTAGTTAATATATGCCCCGAATGGGTGTTTCCCCGAAAGACTAAGCTTCTTAGTTGTTATTGCTAGTTAATATATGCCCTGAATGGGTGTTGTCCCGACGGACTAAGCTTCTTAGTTGTTAGTGTTAGTTAATATATGCCCCGAATGGGTGTTGTCCCGACGGACTAAGCTTCTTAGTTGTTAGTGTTAGTTAATATATGCCCCAAATGGGTGTTGTCCCGACAGACTAAGCTTCTTAGTTGTTATTGTTAGTTAATATATGGCCCAAATGAGCGTTTTCCTGACGGACTAAGCTTCTTATCGTTAGTTAATATATGGCCCGAATGAGTGTTGTCCCGACGGACTAAGCTTCTTAGTTGTTAGTGTTAGTTAATATATGCCCCGAATGGGTGTTGTCCCGACGGACTAAGCTTCTTAGTTGTTATTATTAGTTAATATATGGCACGAATAAGTTTTTCCCCGACGGACTAAGCTTCTTAGTTGTTATTGTTAGTTAATATATGGCCCAAATGAGCATTTTCCTGACGTACTAAGCTTCTTAGTTGTTATTGTTAGTTAATATATGGCCCGAATGAGTGTTTCCCCGACAGACTAAGCTTCTTAGTTGTTATTGCTAGTTAATATATGGCGCGAATGAGTTTTTCCCCGACCGACTAAGCTTCTTAGTTGTTAGTGTTAGTTAATATATGCCCCGAATGGGTGTTGTCCCGACGGACTAAGCTTCTTAGTTGTTAGTGTTAGTTAATATATGCCCCGAATGGGTGTTGTCCCGACGGACTAAGCTTCTTAGTTGTTATTGTTAGTTAATATATGGCCCGAATGAGTGTTTCCCCGACAGACTAAGCTTCTTAGTTGTTATTGTTAGTTAATATATGGCCCGAATGAGGTTTTCCCCGACGGACTAAGCTTCTTAGTTGTTATTGTTAGTTAATATATGGCACGAATGAGTGTTTCCCCGACTGCCTAAGCTTCTTAGTTGTTATTGTTAGTTAATATATGGCCCGAACGAGTGTTTCCCCCACGGACTAAGCTTCTTAGTTGTTATTGTTAGTTAATATATGGCCCGAATGAGTGTTTCCCCGACGGACTAAGCTTCTTAGTTGTTAGTGTTAGTTTATATATGCCCCGAATGGGTGTTGTCCCGACGGACTAAGCTTCTTAGTTGTTATTATTAGTTAATAAATGGCGCGAATTAGTTTTTCCCCGACAGACTAAGCTTCTTAGTTGTTATTGCTAGTTAATATATGGCGCGAATGAGTTTTTCCCCGACGGACTAAGCTTCTTAGTTGTTAGTTTTAGTTAATATATGCCCCGAATAGGTGTTTCCCCGACAGACTAAGCTTCTTAGTTGTTATTGTTAGTTAATTTATGGCCCGAATGAGGTTTTCCCCGACGGACTAAGCTTCTTAGTTGTTATTGTTAGTTAATATATGGCACGAATGAGTGTTTCCCCGACTGCCTAAGCTTCTTAGTTGTTATTGTTAGTTAATATATGGCCCAAATGAGTGTTTCCCCCACGGACTAAGCTTCTTAGTTGTTATTGTTAGTTAATATATGGCCCGAATGAGTGTTTCCCCGATGGACTAAGCTTCTTAGTTGTTAGTGTTAGTTTATATATGCCCCGAATGGGTGTTGTCCCGACGGACTAAGCTTCTTAGTTGTTATTATTAGTTAATAAATGGCGCGAATTAGTTTTTCCCCGACGGACTAAGCTTCTTAGTTGTTAGTTTTAGTTAATATATGCCCCGAATGGGTGTTGTCCCGACGTACTAAGCTTCTTAGTTGTTAGTGTTAGTTAATATATGGCCCAAATGAGCGTTTTCCTGACGGACTAAGCTTCTTATCGTTAGGTAATATATGGCCTGAATGAGTGTTGTCCCGACGGACTAAGCTTCTTAGTTGTTAGTGTTAGTTAATATATGCCCCGAATGGGTGTTGTCCCGACGGACTAAGCTTCTTAGTTGTTATTATTAGTTAATATATGGCGCGAATAAGTTTTTCCCCGACGGACTAAGCTTCTTAGTTGTTATTGTTAGTTAATATATGGCCCAAATGAGCGTTTTCCTGACGTACTAAGCTTCTTAGTTGTTATTGTTAGTTAATATATGGCTCGAATGAGTTTTTCCCCGACGGACTAAGCTTCTTAGTTGTTATTGTTAGTTAATATATGGCCCGAATGAGTGTTTCCCCGACGGACTAAGCTTCTTAGTTGTTATTGTTAGTTAATATATGGCCCGAATGAGTGTTTCCCCAACGGACTAAGCTTCTTAGTTGTTATTGTTAGTTAATATATGGCCCGAATGAGTGTTTCCCCGAAAGACTAAGCTTCCTAGTTGTTATTATTAGTTAATATATGGCGCGAATAAGTTTTTCCCCGACGGACTAAGCTTCTTAGTTGTTATTGTTAGTTAATATATGGCCCAAATGAGCATTTTCCTGACGTACTAAGCTTCTTAGTTGTTATTGTTAGTTAATATATGGCCCGAATGAGTGTTTCCCCGACAGACTAAGCTTCTTAGTTGTTATTGCTAGTTAATATATGGCGCGAATGAGTTTTTCCCCGACCGACTAAGCTTCTTAGTTGTTAGTGTTAGTTAATATATGCCCCGAATGGGTGTTGTCCCGACGGACTAAGCTTCTTAGTTGTTAGTGTTAGTTAATATATGCCCCGAATGGGTGTTGTCCCGACGGACTAAGCTTCTTAGTTGTTATTGTTAGTTAATATATGGCCCGAATGAGTGTTTCCCCGACAGACTAAGCTTCTTAGTTGTTATTGTTAGTTAATATATGGCCCGAATGAGGTTTTCCCCGACGGACTAAGCTTCTTAGTTGTTATTGTTAGTTAATATATGGCACGAATGAGTGTTTCCCCGTCTGCCTAAGCTTCTTAGTTGTTATTGTTAGTTAATATATGGCCCGAACGAGTGTTTCCCCCACGGACTAAGCTTCTTAGTTGTTATTGTTAGTTAATATATGGCCCGAATGAGTGTTTCCCCGACGGACTAAGCTTCTTAGTTGTTAGTGTTAGTTTATATATGCCCCGAATGGGTGTTGTCCCGACGGACTAAGCTTCTTAGTTGTTATTATTAGTTACTAAATGGCGCGAATTAGTTTTTCCCCGACAGACTAAGCTTCTTAGTTGTTATTGCTAGTTAATATATGGCGCGAATGAGTTTTTCCCTGACGGACTAAGCTTCTTAGTTGTTAGTTTTAGTTAATATATGCCCCGAATAGGTGTTTCCCCGACAGACTAAGCTTCTTAGTTGTTATTGTTAGTTAATATATGGCCCGAATGAGGTTTTCCCCGACGGACTAAGCTTCTTAGTTGTTATTGTTAGTTAATATATGGCACGAATGAGTGTTTCCCCGACTGCCTAAGCTTGTTAGTTGTTATTGTTAGTTAATATATGGCCCGAATGAGTGTTTCCCCCACGGACTAAGCTTCTTAGTTGTTATTGTTAGTTAATATATGGCCCGAATGAGTGTTTCCCCGACGGACTAAGCTTCTTAGTTGTTAGTGTTAGTTTATATATGCCCCGAATGGGTGTTGTCCCGACGGACTAAGCTTCTTAGTTGTTATTATTAGTTAATAAATGGCGCGAATTAGTTTTTCCCCGACGGACTAAGCTTCTTAGTTGTTAGTTTTAGTTAATATATGCCCCGAATGGGTGTTGTCCCGACGTACTAAGCTTCTTAGTTGTTAGTGTTAGTTAATATATGGCCCAAATGAGCGTTTTCCTGACGGACTAAGCTTCTTATCGTTAGGTAATATATGGCCTGAATGAGTGTTGTCCCGACGGACTAAGCTTCTTAGTTGTTAGTGTTAGTTAATATATGCCCCGAATGGGTGTTGTCCCGACGGACTAAGCTTCTTAGTTGTTATCATTAGTTAATATATGGCGCGAATAAGTTTTTCCCCGACGGACTAAGCTTCTTAGTTGTTATTGTTAGTTAATATATGGCCCAAATGAGCGTTTTCCTGACGTACTAAGCTTCTTAGTTGTTATTGTTAGTTAATATATGGCTCGAATGAGTTTTTCCCCGACGGACTAAGCTTCTTAGTTGTTATTGTTAGTTAATATATGGCCCGAATGAGTGTTTCCCCGACGAACTAAGCTTCTTAGTTGTTATTGTTAGTTAATATATGGCCCGAATGAGTGTTTCCCCAACGGACTAAGCTTCTTAGTTGTTATTGTTAGTTAATATATGGCCCGAATGAGTGTTTCCCCGAAAGACTAAGCTTCCTAGTTGTTATTGCTAGTTAATATATGCCCCAAATGAGTGTTGTCCCGACGTACTAAGCTTCTTAGTTGTTAGTGTGAGTTAATATATGCCCCGAATGGGTGTTGTCCCGACGGACTAAGCTTGTTAGTTGTTATTGCTGGTTAATATATGGCGCGAATGAGTTTTTCCCCGACGGACTAAGCTTCTTAGTTGTTAGTTTTAGTTAATATATGGCCCAAATGAGCGTTTTCCTGACGGACTAAGCTTCTTATCGTTAGTTAATATATGGCCCGAATGAGTGTTGTCCCGACGGACTAAGCTTTTTAGTTGTTAGTGTTAGTTAATATTGCCCCGAATGGGTGTTGTCCCGACGGACTAAGCTTCTTAGTTGTTATTGCTAGTTAATATATGCCCCAAATGAGTGTTGTCCCGACGTACTAAGCTTCTTAGTTGTTAGTGTTAGTTAATATATGCCCCGAATGGGTGTTGTCCCGACGGACTAAGCTTGTTAGTTGTTATTGCTGGTTAATATATGGCGCGAATGAGTTTTTCCCCGACGGACTAAGCTTCTTAGTTGTTAGTTTTAGTTAATATATGGCCCAAATGAGCGTTTTCCTGACGGACTAAGCTTCTTATCGTTAGTTAATATATGGCCCGAATGAGTGTTGTCCCGACGGACTAAGCTTTTTAGTTGTTAGTGTTAGTTAATATTGCCCCGAATGGGTGTTGTCCCGACGGACTAAGCTTCTTAGTGGTTATTGCTAGTTAATATATGGCGCGAATGAGTTTTTCCCCGACCGACTAAGCTTCTTAGTTGTTAGTGTTAGTTAATATATGCCCCGAATGGGTGTTGTCCCGACGGACTAAGCTTCTTAGTTGTTAGTGTTAGTTAATATATGCCCCGAATGGGTGTTGTCCCGACGAAATAAGCTTCTTAGTTGTTAGTGTTAGTTAATATATGCCCCGAATGGGTGTTGTCACAACGGACTAAGCTTCTTAGTTGTTATTGCTAGTTAATATATGGCGCGAATGAGTTTTTCCCCGACCGACTAAGCTTCTTAGTTGTTAGTGTTAGTTAATATATGCCCCGAATGGGTGTTGTCCCGACGGACTAAGCTTCTTAGTTGTTATTGTTAGTTAATATATGGCCCGAATGAGTGTTTCCCTGACAGACTAAGCTTCTTAGTTGTTATTGCTAGTTAATATATGGCGCGAATGAGTTTTTCCCCGACCGACTAAGCTTCTTAGTTGTTAGTGTTAGTTAATATATGCCCCGAATGGGTGTTGTCCCGACGGACTAAGCTTCTTAGTTGTTAGTGTTAGTTAATATATGCCCCGAATGGGTGTTGTCCCGACGGACTAAGCTTCTTAGTTGTTATTGTTAGTTAATATATGGCCCGAATGAGTGTTTCCCCGACAGACTAAGCTTCTTAGTTGTTATTGCTAGTTAATATATGGCGCGAATGAGTTTTTCCCCGACGGACTAAGCTTCTTAGTTGTTAGTTTTAGTTAATATATGCCCCGAATAGGTGTTTCCCCGACAGACTAAGCTTCTTAGTTGTTATTGTTAGTTAATATATGGCCCGAATGAGGTTTTCCCCGACGGACTAAGCTTCTTAGTTGTTATTGTTAGTTAATATATGGCACGAATGAGTGTTTCCCCGACTGCCTAAGCTTCTTAGTTGTTATTGTTAGTTAATATATGGCCCGAATGAGTGTTTCCCCCACGGACTAAGCTTCTTAGTTGTTATTGTTAGTTAATATATGGCCCGAATGAGTGTTTCCCCGACGGACTAAGCTTCTTAGTTGTTAGTGTTAGTTTATATATGCCCCGAATGGGTGTTGTCCCGACGGACTAAGCTTCTTAGTTGTTATTATTAGTTAATATATGGCGCGAATAAGTTTTTCCCCGACAGACTAAGCTTCTTAGTTGTTATTGCTAGTTAATATATGGCGCGAATGAGTTTTTCCCCGACGGACTAAGCTTCTTAGTTGTTAGTTTTAGTTAATATATGCCCCGAATAGGTATTTCCCCGACAGACTAAGCTTCTTAGTTGTTATTGTTAGTTAATATATGGCCCGAATGAGGTTTTCCCCGACGGACTAAGCTTCTTAGTTGTTATTGTTAGTTAATATATGGCACGAATGAGTGTTTCCCCGACTGCCTAAGCTTCTTAGTTGTTATTGTTAGTTAATATATGGCCCGAATGAGTGTTTCCCCGACGGACTAAGCTTCTTAGTTGTTAGTGTTAGTTTATATATGCCCCGAATGGGTGTTGTCCCGACGGACTAAGCTTCTTAGTTGTTATTATTAGTTAATAAATGGCGCGAATTAGTTTTTCCCCGACGGACTAAGCTTCTTAGTTGTTAGTTTTAGTTAATATATGCCCCGAATGGGTGTTGTCCCGACGTACTAAGCTTCTTAGTTGTTAGTGTTAGTTAATATATGGCCCAAATGAGCGTTTTCCTGACGGACTAAGCTTCTTATCGTTAGGTAATATATGGCCTGAATGAGTGTTGTCCCGACGGACTAAGCTTCTTAGTTGTTAGTGTTAGTTAATATATGCCCCGAATGGGTGTTGTCCCGACGGACTAAGCTTCTTAGTTGTTATTATTAGTTAATATATGGCGCGAATAAGTTTTTCCCCGACGGACTAAGCTTCTTAGTTGTTATTGTTAGTTAATATATGGCCCAAATGAGCGTTTTCCTGACGTACTAAGCTTCTTAGTTGTTATTGTTAGTTAATATATGGCTCGAATGAGTTTTTCCCCGACGGACTAAGCTTCTTAGTTGTTATTGTTAGTTAATATATGGCCCGAATGAGTGTTTCCCCGACGAACTAAGCTTCTTAGTTGTTATTGTTAGTTAATATATGGCCCGAATGAGTGTTTCCCCAACGGACTAAGCTTCTTAGTTGTTATTGTTAGTTAATATATGGCCCGAATGAGTGTTTCCCCGAAAGACTAAGCTTCCTAGTTTTTATTGCTAGTTAATATATGCCCCAAATGAGTGTTGTCCCGACGTACTAAGCTTCTTAGTTGTTAGTGTTAGTTAATATATGCCCCGAATGGGTGTTGTCCCGACGGACTAAGCTTGTTAGTTGTTATTGCTAGTTAATATATGGCGCGAATGAGTTTTTCCCCGACGGACTAAGCTTCTTAGTTGTTAGTTTTAGTTAATATATGGCCCAAATGAGCGTTTTCCTGACGGACTAAGCTTCTTATCGTTAGTTAATATATGGCCCGAATGAGTGTTGTCCCGACGGACTAAGCTATTTAGTTGTTAGTGTTAGTTAATATTGCCCCGAATGGGTGTTGTCCCGACGGACTAAGCTTCTTAGTTGTTATTGCTAGTTAATATATGGCGCGAATGAGTTTTTCCCCGACCGACTAAGCTTCTTAGTTGTTAGTGTTAGTTAATATATGCCCCGAATGGGTGTTGTCCCGACGGACTAAGCTTCTTAGTTGTTAGTGTTAGTTAATATATGCCCCGAATGGGTGTTGTCCCGACGGACTAAGCTTCTTAGTTGTTATTGCTAGTTAATATATGGCGCGAATGAGTTTTTCCCCGACCGACTAAGCTTCTTAGTTGTTAGTGTTAGTTAATATATGCCCCGAATGGGTGTTGTCCCGACGGACTAAGCTTCTTAGTTGTTAGTGTTAGTTAATATATGCCCCGAATGGGTGTTGTCCCGACGGACTAAGCTTCTTAGTTGTTATTGTTAGTTAATATATGGCCCGAATGAGTGTTTCCCCGACAGACTAAGCTTCTTAGTTGTTATTGCTAGTTAATATATGGCGCGAATGAGTTTTTCCCCGACCGACTAAGCTTCTTAGTTGTTAGTTTTAGTTAATATATGGCCCAAATGAGCGTTTTCCTGACGGACTAAGCTTCTTATCGTTAGTTAATATATGGCCCGAATGAGTGTTGTCCCGACGGACTAAGCTTCTTAGTTGTTAGTGTTAGTTAATATATGCCCCGAATGGGTGTTGTCCCGACGGACTAAGCTTCTTAGTTGTTATTATTAGTTAATATATGGCGCGAATAAGTTTTTCCCCGACGGACTAAGCTTCTTAGTTGTTATTGTTAGTTAATATATGGCCCAAATGAGCGTTTTCCTGACGTACTAAGCTTCTTAGTTGTTAGTTTTAGTTAATATATGCCCCGAATGGGTGTTTCCCCGAAAGACTAAGCTTCTTAGTTGTTATTGCTAGTTAATATATGCCCCGAATGGGTGTTGTCCCGACGGACTAAGCTTCTTAGTTGTTAGTGTTAGTTAATATATGCCCCGAATGGGTGTTGTCCCGACGGACTAAGCTTCTTAGTTGTTAGTGTTAGTTAATATATGCCCCAAATGGGTGTTGTCCCGACAGACTAAGCTTCTTAGTTGTTATTGTTAGTTAATATATGGCCCAAATGAGCGTTTTCCTGACGGACTAAGCTTCTTATCGTTAGTTAATATATGGCCCGAATGAGTGTTGTCCCGACGTACTAAGCTTCTTAGTTGTTAGTGTTAGTTAATATATGGCCCAAATGAGCGTTTTCCTGACGGACTAAGCTTCTTATCGTTAGGTAATATATGGCCTGAATGAGTGTTGTCCCGACGGACTAAGCTTCTTAGTTGTTAGTGTTAGTTAATATATGCCCCGAATGGGTGTTGTCCCGACGGACTAAGCTTCTTAGTTGTTATTATTAGTTAATATATGGCGCGAATAAGTTTTTCCCCGACGGACTAAGCTTCTTAGTTGTTATTGTTAGTTAATATATGGCCCAAATGAGCATTTTCCTGACGTACTAAGCTTCTTAGTTGTTATTGTTAGTTAATATATGGCCCGAATGAGTGTTTCCCCGACAGACTAAGCTTCTTAGTTGTTATTGTTAGTTAATATATGGCCCGAATGAGGTTTTCCCCGACGGACTAAGCTTCTTAGTTGTTATTGTTAGTTAATATATGGCACGAATGAGTGTTTCCCCGACTGCCTAAGCTTCTTAGTTGTTATTGTTAGTTAATATATGGCCCGAACGAGTGTTTTCCCCACGGACTAAGCTTCTTAGTTGTTATTGTTAGTTAATATATGGCCCGAATGAGTGTTTCCCCGACGGACTAAGCTTCTTAGTTGTTAGTGTTAGTTTATATATGCCCCGAATGGGTGTTGTCCCGACGGACTAAGCTTCTTAGTTGTTATTATTAGTTAATAAATGGCGCGAATTAGTTTTTCCCCGACGGACTAAGCTTCTTAGTTGTTAGTTTTAGTTAATATATGCCCCGAATGGGTGTTGTCCCGACGTACTAAGCTTCTTAGTTGTTATTGTTAGTTAATATATGCCCCGAATGGGTGTTGTCCTGACGGACTAAGCTTCTTAGTTGTTATTATTAGTTAATATATGGCGCGAATAAGTTTTTCCCCGACGGACTAAGCTTCTTAGTTGTTATTGTTAGTTAATATATGGCCCAAATGAGCGTTTTCCAGACGTACTAAGCTTCTTAGTTGTTAGTTTTAGTTAATATATGCCCCGAATGGGTGTTTCCCCGAAAGACTAAGCTTCTTAGTTGTTATTGCTAGTTAATATATGCCCCGAATGGGTGTTGTCCCGACGGACTAAGCTTCTTAGTTGTTAGTGTTAGTTAATATATGCCCCGAATGGGTGTTGTCCCGACGGACTAAGCTTCTTAGTTGTTAGTGTTAGTTAATATATGCCCCAAATGGGTGTTGTCCCGACAGACTAAGCTTCTTAGTTGTTATTGTTAGTTAATATATGGCCCAAATGAGCGTTTTCCTGACGGACTAAGCTTCTTATCGTTAGTTAATATATGGCCCGAATGAGTGTTGTCCCGACGGACTAAGCTTCTTAGTTGTTAGTGTTAGTTAATATATGCCCCGAATGGGTGTTGTCCCGACGGACTAAGCTTCTTAGTTGTTATTGTTAGTTAATATATGGCCCGAATGAGTGTTTCCCCGACAGACTAAGCTTCTTAGTTGTTATTGTTAGTTAATATATGGCCCGAATAAGGTTTTCCCCGACGGACTAAGCTTCTTAGTTGTTATTGTTAGTTAATATATGGCACGAATGAGTGTTTCCCCGACTGCCTAAGCTTCTTAGTTGTTATTGTTAGTTAATATATGGCCCGAATGAGTGTTTCCCCGACGGACTAAGCTTCTTAGTTGTTAGTGTTAGTTTATATATGCCCCGAATGGGTGTTGTCCCGACGGACTAAGCTTCTTAGTTGTTATTATTAGTTAATAAATGGCGCGAATTAGTTTTTCCCCGACAGACTAAGCTTCTTAGTTGTTATTGCTAGTTAATATATGGCGCGAATGAGTTTTTCCCCGACGGACTAAGCTTCTTAGTTGTTAGTTTTAGTTAATATATGCCCCGAATAGGTGTTTCCCCGACAGACTAAGCTTCTTAGTTGTTATTGTTAGTTAATATATGGCCCGAATGAGGTTTTCCCCGACGGACTAAGCTTCTTAGTTGTTATTGTTAGTTAATATATGGCACGAATGAGTGTTTCCCCGACTGCCTAAGCTTCTTAGTTGTTATTGTTAGTTAATATATGGCCCGAATGAGTGTTTCCCCCACGGACTAAGCTTCTTAGTTGTTATTGTTAGTTAATATATGGCCCGAATGAGTGTTTCCCCGACGGACTAAGCTTCTTAGTTGTTAGTGTTAGTTTATATATGCCCCGAATGGGTGTTGTCCCGACGGACTAAGCTTCTTAGTTGTTATTGTTAGTTAATATATGGCCCGAATGAGTGTTTCCCCGACAGACTAAGCTTCTTAGTTGTTATTGCTAGTTAATATATGGCGCGAATGAGTTTTTCCCCGACGGACTAAGCTTCTTAGTTGTTAGTTTTAGTTAATATATGCCCCGAATAGGTGTTTCCCCGACAGACTAAGCTTCTTAGTTGTTATTGTTAGTTAATATATGGCCCGAATGAGGATTTCCCCGACGGACTAAGCTTCTTAGTTGTTATTGTTAGTTAATATATGGCACGAATGAGTGTTTCCCCGACTGCCTAAGCTTCTTAGTTGTTATTGTTAGTTAATATATGGCCCGAATGAGTGTTTCCCCCACGGACTAAGCTTCTTAGTTGTTATTGTTAGTTAATATATGGCCCGAATGAGTGTTTCCCCGACGGACTAAGCTTCTTAGTTGTTAGTGTTAGTTTATATATGCCCCGAATGGGTGTTGTCCCGACGGACTAAGCTTCTTAGTTGTTATTATTAGTTAATAAATGGCGCGAATTAGTTTTTCCCCGACGGACTAAGCTTCTTAGTTGTTAGTTTTAGTTAATATATGCCCCGAATGGGTGTTGTCCCGACGTACTAAGCTTCTTAGTTGTTAGTGTTAGTTAATATATGGCCCAAATGAGCGTTTTCCTGACGGACTAAGCTTCTTATCGTTAGGTAATATATGGCCTGAATGAGTGTTGTCCCGACGGACTAAGCTTCTTAGTTGTTAGTGTTAGTTAATATATGCCCCGAATGGGTGTTGTCCCGACGGACTAAGCTTCTTAGTTGTTATTATTAGTTAATATATGGCGCGAATAAGTTTTTCCCCGACGGACTAAGCTTCTTAGTTGTTATTGTTAGTTAATATATGGCCCAAATGAGCGTTTTCCTGACGTACTAAGCTTCTTAGTTGTTATTGTTAGTTAATATATGGCACGAATGAGTGTTTCCCCGACTGACTAAGCTTCTTAGTTGTTATTGTTAGTTAATATATGGCACGAATGAGTGTTTCCCCGACTGCCTAAGCTTCTTAGTTGTTATTGTTAGTTAATATATGGCCCGAACGAGTGTTTCCCCGACGGACTAAGCTTCTTAGTTGTTATTGTTAGTTAATATATGGCCCGAATGAGTGTTTCCCCGACGGACTAAGCTTCTTAGTTGTTAGTGTTAGTTTATATATGCCCCGAATGGGTGTTGTCCCGACGGACTAAGCTTCTTAGTTGTTATTATTAGTTAATAAATGGCGCGAATTAGTTTTTCCCCGACGGACTAAGCTTCTTAGTTGTTAGTTTTAGTTAATAT
Source organism: Acanthosoma haemorrhoidale (assembly GCA_930367205.1). Classification (NCBI taxonomy): domain Eukaryota; kingdom Metazoa; phylum Arthropoda; class Insecta; order Hemiptera; family Acanthosomatidae; genus Acanthosoma; species Acanthosoma haemorrhoidale. Next base: position 118,219,778 of record OV884009.1, read on the forward strand.
ATGCCCCGAATGGGTGTTGTCCCGACGGACTAAGCTTCTTAGTTGTTATTGTTAGTTAATATATGCCCCGAATGGGTGTTGTCCTGACGGACTAAGCTTCTTAGTTGTTATTATTAGTTAATATATGGCGCGAATAAGTTTTTCCCCGACGGACTAAGCTTCTTAGTTGTTATTGTTAGTTAATATATGGCCCAAATGAGCGTTTTCCAGACGTACTAAGCTTCTTAGTTGTTAGTTTTAGTTAATATATGCCCCGAATGGGTGTTTCCCCGAAAGACTAAGCTTCTTAGTTGTTATTGCTAGTTAATATATGCCCCGAATGGGTGTTGTCCCGACGGACTAAGCTTCTTAGTTGTTAGTGTTAGTTAATATATGCCCCGAATGGGTGTTGTCCCGACGGACTAAGCTTCTTAGTTGTTAGTGTTAGTTAATATATGCCCCAAATGGGTGTTGTCCCGACAGACTAAGCTTCTTAGTTGTTATTGTTAGTTAATATATGGCCCAAATGAGCGTTTTCCTGACGGACTAAGCTTCTTATCGTTAGTTAATATATGGCCCGAATGAGTGTTGTCCCGACGGACTAAGCTTCTTAGTTGTTAGTGTTAGTTAATATATGCCCCGAATGGGTGTTGTCCCGACGGACTAAGCTTCTTAGTTGTTATTATTAGTTAATATATGGCGCGAATAAGTTTTTCCCCGACGGACTAAGCTTCTTAGTTGTTATTGTTAGTTAATATATGGCCCAAATGAGCATTTTCCTGACGTACTAAGCTTCTTAGTTGTTATTGTTAGTTAATATATGGCCCGAATGAGTGTTTCCCCGACAGACTAAGCTTCTTAGTTGTTATTGCTAGTTAATATATGGCGCGAATGAGTTTTTCCCCGACGGACTAAGCTTCTTAGTTGTTAGTGTTAGTTAATATATGCCCCGAATGGGTGTTGTCCCGACGGACTAAGCTTCTTAGTTGTTAGTGTTAGTTAATATATGCCCCGAATGGGTGTTGTCCCGACGGACTAAGCTTCTTAGTTGTTATTGTTAGTTAATATATGGCCCGAATGAGTGTTTCCCCGACAGACTAAGCTTCTTAGTTGTTATTGTTAGTTAATATATGGCCCGAATGAGGTTTTCCCCGACGGACTAAGCTTCTTAGTTGTTATTGTTAGTTAATATATGGCACGAATGAGTGTTTCCCCGACTGCCTAAGCTTCTTAGTTGTTATTGTTAGTTAATATATGGCCCGAATGAGTGTTTCCCCGACGGACTAAGCTTCTTAGTTGTTAGTGTTAGTTTATATATGCCCCGAATGGGTGTTGTCCCGACGGACTAAGCTTCTTAGTTGTTATTATTAGTTAATAAATGGCGCGAATTAGTTTTTCCCCGACAGACTAAGCTTCTTAGTTGTTATTGCTAGTTAATATATGGCGCGAATGAGTTTTTCCCCGACGGACTAAGCTTCTTAGTTGTTAGTTTTAGTTAATATATGCCCCGAATAGGTGTTTCCCCGACAGACTAAGCTTCTTAGTTGTTATTGTTAGTTAATATATGGCCCGAATGAGGTTTTCCCCGACGGACTAAGCTTCTTAGTTGTTATTGTTAGTTAATATATGGCACGAATGAGTGTTTCCCCGACTGCCTAAGCTTCTTAGTTGTTATTGTTAGTTAATATATGGCCCGAATGAGTGTTTCCCCCACGGACTAAGCTTCTTAGTTGTTATTGTTAGTTAATATATGGCCCGAATGAGTGTTTCCCCGACGGACTAAGCTTCTTAGTTGTTAGTGTTAGTTTATATATGCCCCGAATGGGTGTTGTCCCGACGGACTAAGCTTCTTAGTTGTTATTGTTAGTTAATATATGGCCCGAATGAGTGTTTCCCCGACAGACTAAGCTTCTTAGTTGTTATTGCTAGTTAATATATGGCGCGAATGAGTTTTTCCCCGACGGACTAAGCTTCTTAGTTGTTAGTTTTAGTTAATATATGCCCCGAATAGGTGTTTCCCCGACAGACTAAGCTTCTTAGTTGTTATTGTTAGTTAATATATGGCCCGAATGAGTGTTTCCCCGACGGACTAAGCTTCTTAGTTGTTATTGTTAGTTAATATATGGCACGAATGAGTGTTTCCCCGACTGCCTAAGCTTCTTAGTTGTTATTGTTAGTTAATATATGGCCCGAATGAGTGTTTCCCCCACGGACTAAGCTTCTTAGTTGTTATTGTTAGTTAATATATGGCCCGAATGAGTGTTTCCCCGACGGACTAAGCTTCTTAGTTGTTAGTGTTAGTTTATATATGCCCCGAATGGGTGTTGTCCCGACGGACTAAGCTTCTTAGTTGTTATTATTAGTTAATAAATGGCGCGAATTAGTTTTTCCCCGACGGACTAAGCTTCTTAGTTGTTAGTTTTAGTTAATATATGCCCCGAATGGGTGTTGTCCCGACGTACTAAGCTTCTTAGTTGTTAGTGTTAGTTAATATATGGCCCAAATGAGCGTTTTCCTGACGGACTAAGCTTCTTATCGTTAGGTAATATATGGCCTGAATGAGTGTTGTCCCGACGGACTAAGCTTCTTAGTTGTTAGTGTTAGTTAATATATGCCCCGAATGGGTGTTGTCCCGACGGACTAAGCTTCTTAGTTGTTATTATTAGTTAATATATGGCCCGAATAAGTTTTTCCCCGACGGACTAAGCTTCTTAGTTGTTATTGTTAGTTAATATATGGCCCAAATGAGCGTTTTCCTGACGTACTAAGCTTCTTAGTTGTTATTGTTAGTTAATATATGGCCCGAATGAGTTTTTCCCCGACGGACTAAGCTTCTTAGTTGTTATTGTTAGTTAATATATGGCCCGAATGAGTGTTTCCCCGACGAACTAAGCTTCTTAGTTGTTATTGTTAGTTAATATATGGCCCGAATGAGTGTTTCCCCAACGGACTAAGCTTCTTAGTTGTTATTGTTAGTTAATATATGGCCCGAATGAGTGTTTCCCCGAAAGACTAAGCTTCCTAGTTGTTATTGCTAGTTAATATATGCCCCAAATGAGTGTTGTCCCGACGTACTAAGCTTCTTAGTTGTTAGTGTTAGTTAATATATGCCCCGAATGGGTGTTGTCCCGACGGACTAAGCTTGTTAGTTGTTATTGCTAGTTAATATATGCCCCAAATGAGTGTTGTCCCGACGTACTAAGCTTCTTAGTTGTTAGTGTTAGTTAATATATGCCCCGAATGGGTGTTGTCCCGACGGACTAAGCTTGTTAGTTGTTATTGCTAGTTAATATATGGCGCGAATGAGTTTTTCCCCGACGGACTAAGCTTCTTAGTTGTTAGTTTTAGTTAATATATGGCCCAAATGAGCGTTTTCCTGACGGACTAAGCTTCTTATCGTTAGTTAATATATGGCCCGAATGAGTGTTGTCCCGACGGACTAAGCTATTTAGTTGTTAGTGTTAGTTAATATTGCCCCGAATGGGTGTTGTCCCGACGGACTAAGCTTCTTAGTTGTTATTGCTAGTTAATATATGGCGCGAATGAGTTTTTCCCCGACCGACTAAGCTTCTTAGTTGTTAGTGTTAGTTAATATATGCCCCGAATGGGTGTTGTCCCGACGGACTAAGCTTCTTAGTTGTTAGTGTTAGTTAATATATGCCCCGAATGGGTGTTGTCCCGACGAAATAAGCTTCTTAGTTGTTAGTGTTAGTTAATATATGCCCCGAATGGGTGTTGTCCCGACGGACTAAGCTTCTTAGTTGTTATTGCTAGTTAATATATGGCGCGAATGAGTTTTTCCCCGACCGACTAAGCTTCTTAGTTGTTAGTGTTAGTTAATATATGCCCCGAATGGGTGTTGTCCCGACGGACTAAGCTTCTTAGTTGTTAGTGTTAGTTAATATATGCCCCGAATGGGTGTTGTCCCGACGGACTAAGCTTCTTAGTTGTTATTGTTAGTTAATATATGGCCCGAATGAGTGTTTCCCCGACAGACTAAGCTTCTTAGTTGTTATTGCTAGTTAATATATGGCGCGAATGAGTTTTTCCCCGACCGACTAAGCTTCTTAGTTGTTAGTTTTAGTTAATATATGGCCCAAATGAGCGTTTTCCTGACGGACTAAGCTTCTTATCGTTAGTTAATATATGGCCCGAATGAGTGTTGTCCCGACGGACTAAGCTTCTTAGTTGTTAGTGTTAGTTAATATATGCCCCGAATGGGTGTTGTCCCGACGGACTAAGCTTCTTAGTTGTTATTATTAGTTAATATATGGCGCGAATAAGTTTTTCCCCGACGGACTAAGCTTCTTAGTTGTTATTGTTAGTTAATATATGGCCCAAATGAGCGTTTTCCTGACGTACTAAGCTTCTTAGTTGTTAGTGTTAGTTAATATATGCCCCGAATGGGTGTTGTCCCGACGGACTAAGCTTCTTAGTTGTTAGTGTTAGTTAATATATGCCCCAAATGGGTGTTGTCCCGACAGACTAAGCTTCTTAGTTGTTATTGTTAGTTAATATATGGCCCAAATGAGCGTTTTCCTGACGGACTAAGCTTCTTATCGTTAGTTAATATATGGCCCGAATGAGTGTTGTCCCGACGGACTAAGCTTCTTAGTTGTTAGTGTTAGTTAATATATCCCCCGAATGGGTGTTGTCCCGACGGACTAAGCTTCTTAGTTGTTATTATTAGTTAATATATGGCGCGAATAAGTTTTTCCCCGACGGACTAAGCTTCTTAGTTGTTATTGTTAGTTAATATATGGCCCAAATGAGCATTTTCCTGACGTACTAAGCTTCTTAGTTGTTATTGTTAGTTAATATATGGCCCGAATGAGTGTTTCCCCGACAGACTAAGCTTCTTAGTTGTTATTGCTAGTTAATATATGGCGCGAATGAGTTTTTCCCCGACCGACTAAGCTTCTTAGTTGTTAGTGTTAGTTAATATATGCCCCGAATGGGTGTTGTCCCGACGGACTAAGCTTCTTAGTTGTTAGTGTTAGTTAATATATGCCCCGAATGGGTGTTGTCCCGACGGACTAAGCTTCTTAGTTGTTATTGTTAGTTAATATATGGCCCGAATGAGTGTTTCCCCGACAGACTAAGCTTCTTAGTTGTTATTGTTAGTTAATATATGGCCCGAATGAGGTTTTCCCCGACGGACTAAGCTTCTTAGTTGTTATTGTTAGTTAATATATGGCACGAATGAGTGTTTCCCCGACTGCCTAAGCTTCTTAGTTGTTATTGTTAGTTAATATATGGCCCGAATGAGTGTTTCCCCGACGGACTAAGCTTCTTAGTTGTTAGTGTTAGTTTATATATGCCCCGAATGGGTGTTGTCCCGACGGACTAAGCTTCTTAGTTGTTATTATTAGTTAATAAATGGCGCGAATTAGTTTTTCCCCGACGGACTAAGCTTCTTAGTTGTTAGTTTTAGTTAATATATGCCCCGAATGGGTGTTGTCCCGACGTACTAAGCTTCTTAGTTGTTATTGTTAGTTAATATATGCCCCGAATGGGTGTTGTCCCGACGGACTAAGCTTCTTAGTTGTTATTATTAGTTAATATATGGCGCGAATAAGTTTTTCCCCGACGGACTAAGCTTCTTAGTTGTTATTGTTAGTTAATATATGGCCCAAATGAGCGTTTTCCAGACGTACTAAGCTTCTTAGTTGTTAGTTTTAGTTAATATATGCCCCGAATGGGTGTTTCCCCGAAAGACTAAGCTTCTTAGTTGTTATTGCTAGTTAATATATGCCCCGAATGGGTGTTGTCCCGACGGACTAAGCTTCTTAGTTGTTAGTGTTAGTTAATATATGGCCCAAATGAGCGTTTTCCTGACGGACTAAGCTTCTTATCGTTAGTTAATATATGGCCCGAATGAGTGTTGTCCCGACGGACTAAGCTTCTTAGTTGTTAGTGTTAGTTAATATATGCCCCGAATGGGTGTTGTCCCGACGGACTAAGCTTCTTAGTTGTTATTATTAGTTAATATATGGCGCGAATAAGTTTTTCCCCGACGGACTAAGCTTCTTAGTTGTTATTGTTAGTTAATATATGGCCCAAATGAGCGTTTTCCTGACGTACTAAGCTTCTTAGTTGTTATTGTTAGTTAATATATGGCTCGAATGAGTTTTTCCCCGACGGACTAAGCTTCTTAGTTGTTATTGTTAGTTAATATATGGCCCGAATGAGTGTTTCCCCGACGAACTAAGCTTCTTAGTTGTTAGTTTTAGTTAATATATGGCCCAAATGAGCGTTTTCCTGACGGACTAAGCTTCTTATCGTTAGTTAATATATGGCCCGAATGAGTGTTGTCCCGACGGACTAAGCTATTTAGTTGTTAGTGTTAGTTAATATTGCCCCGAATGGGTGTTGTCCCGACGGACTAAGCTTCTTAGTTGTTATTGCTAGTTAATATATGGCGCGAATGAGTTTTTCCCCGACCGACTAAGCTTCTTAGTTGTTAGTGTTAGTTAATATATGCCCCGAATGGGTGTTGTCCCGACGGACTAAGCTTCTTAGTTGTTAGTGTTAGTTAATATATGCCCCGAATGGGTGTTGTCCCGACGAAATAAGCTTCTTAGTTGTTAGTGTTAGTTAATATATGCCCCGAATGGGTGTTGTCCCGACGGACTAAGCTTCTTAGTTGTTATTGCTAGTTAATATATGGCGCGAATGAGTTTTTCCCCGACCGACTAAGCTTCTTAGTTGTTAGTGTTAGTTAATATATGCCCCGAATGGGTGTTGTCCCGACGGACTAAGCTTCTTAGTTGTTAGTGTTAGTTAATATATGCCCCGAATGGGTGTTGTCCCGACGGACTAAGCTTCTTAGTTGTTATTGTTAGTTAATATATGGCCCGAATGAGTGTTTCCCCGACAGACTAAGCTTCTTAGTTGTTATTGCTAGTTAATATATGGCGCGAATGAGTTTTTCCCCGACCGACTAAGCTTCTTAGTTGTTAGTTTTAGTTAATATATGGCCCAAATGAGCGTTTTCCTGACGGACTAAGCTTCTTATCGTTAGTTAATATATGGCCCGAATGAGTGTTGTCCCGACGGACTAAGCTTCTTAGTTGTTAGTGTTAGTTAATATATGCCCCGAATGGGTGTTGTCCTGACGGACTAAGCTTCTTAGTTGTTATTATTAGTTAATATATGGCGCGAATAAGTTTTTCCCCGACGGACTAAGCTTCTTAGTTGTTATTGTTAGTTAATATATGGCCCAAATGAGCGTTTTCCTGACGTACTAAGCTTCTTAGTTGTTAGTTTTAGTTAATATATGCCCCGAATGGGTGTTTCCCCGAAAGACTAAGCTTCTTAGTTGTTATTGCTAGTTAATATATGCCCCGAATGGGTGTTGTCCCGACGGACTAAGCTTCTTAGTTGTTAGTGTTAGTTAATATATGCCCCGAATGGGTGTTGTCCCGACGGACTAAGCTTCTTAGTTGTTAGTGTTAGTTAATATATGCCCCAAATGGGTGTTGTCCCGACAGACTAAGCTTCTTAGTTGTTATTGTTAGTTAATATATGGCCCAAATGAGCGTTTTCCTGACGGACTAAGCTTCTTATCGTTAGTTAATATATGGCCCGAATGAGTGTTGTCCCGACGGACTAAGCTTCTTAGTTGTTAGTGTTAGTTAATATATGCCCCGAATGGGTGTTGTCCCGACGGACTAAGCTTCTTAGTTGTTATTATTAGTTAATATATGGCGCGAATAAGTTTTTCCCCGACGGACTAAGCTTCTTAGTTGTTATTGTTAGTTAATATATGGCCCAAATGAGCATTTTCCTAACGGACTAAGCTTCTTAGTTGTTAGTTTTAGTTAATATATGCCCCGAATAGGTGTTTCCCCGACAGACTAAGCTTCTTAGTTGTTATTGTTAGTTAATATATGGCCCGAATGAGGTTTTCCCCGACGGACTAAGCTTCTTAGTTGTTATTGTTAGTTAATATATGGCACGAATGAGTGTTTCCCCGACTGCCTAAGCTTCTTAGTTGTTATTGTTAGTTAATATATGGCCCGAATGAGTGTTTCCCCCACGGACTAAGCTTCTTAGTTGTTATTGTTAGTTAATATATGGCCCGAATGAGTGTTTCCCCGACGGACTAAGCTTCTTAGTTGTTAGTGTTAGTTTATATATGCCCCGAATGGGTGTTGTCCCGACGGACTAAGCTTCTTAGTTGTTATTGTTAGTTAATATATGGCCCGAATGAGTGTTTCCCCGACAGACTAAGCTTCTTAGTTGTTATTGCTAGTTAATATATGGCGCGAATGAGTTTTTCCCCGACGGACTAAGCTTCTTAGTTGTTAGTTTTAGTTAATATATGCCCCGAATAGGTGTTTCCCCGACAGACTAAGCTTCTTAGTTGTTATTGTTAGTTAATATATGGCCCGAATGAGGTTTTCCCCGACGGACTAAGCTTCTTAGTTGTTATTGTTAGTTAATATATGGCACGAATGAGTGTTTCCCCGACTGCCTAAGCTTCTTAGTTGTTATTGTTAGTTAATATATGGCCCGAATGAGTGTTTCCCCCACGGACTAAGCTTCTTAGTTGTTATTGTTAGTTAATATATGGCCCGAATGAGTGTTTCCCCGACGGACTAAGCTTCTTAGTTGTTATTGTTAGTTAATATATGCCCCGAATGGGTGTTGTCCCGACGGACTAAGCTTCTTAGTTGTTATTATTAGTTAATAAATGGCGCGAATTAGTTTTTCCCCGACGGACTAAGCTTCTTAGTTGTTAGTTTTAGTTAATATATGCCCCGAATGGGTGTTGTCCCGACGTACTAAGCTTCTTAGTTGTTAGTGTTAGTTAATATATGGCCCAAATGAGCGTTTTCCTGACGGACTAAGCTTCTTATCGTTAGGTAATATATGGCCTGAATGAGTGTTGTCCCGACGGACTAAGCTTCTTAGTTGTTAGTGTTAGTTAATATATGCCCCGAATGGGTGTTGTCCCGACGGACTAAGCTTCTTAGTTGTTATTATTAGTTAATATATGGCGCGAATAAGTTTTTCCCCGACGGACTAAGCTTCTTAGTTGTTATTGTTAGTTAATATATGGCCCAAATGAGCGTTTTCCTGACGTACTAAGCTTCTTAGTTGTTATTGTTAGTTAATATATGGCTCGAATGAGTTTTTCCCCGACGGACTAAGCTTCTTAGTTGTTATTGTTAGTTAATATATGGCACGAATGAGTGTTTCCCCGACTGCCTAAGCTTCTTAGTTGTTATTGTTAGTTAATATATGGCCCGAACGAGTGTTTCCCCCACGGACTAAGCTTCTTAGTTGTTATTGTTAGTTAATATATGGCCCGAATGAGTGTTTCCCCGACGGACTAAGCTTCTTAGTTGTTAGTGTTAGTTAATATATGCCCCGAATGGGTGTTGTCCCGACGGACTAAGCTTCTTAGTTGTTATTATTAGTTAATATATGGCGCGAATTAGTTTTTCCCCGACGGACTAAGCTTCTTAGTTGTTAGTTTTAGTTAATATATGCCCCGAATGGGTGTTGTCCCGACGTACTAAGCTTCTTAGTTGTTATTGTTAGTTAATATATGCCCCGAATGGGTGTTGTCCTGACGGACTAAGCTTCTTAGTTGTTATTATTAGTTAATATATGGCGCGAATAAGTTTTTCCCCGACGGACTAAGCTTCTTAGTTGTTATTGTTAGTTAATATATGGCCCAAATGAGCGTTTTCCAGACGTACTAAGCTTCTTAGTTGTTAGTTTTAGTTAATATATGCCCCGAATGGGTGTTTCCCCGAAAGACTAAGCTTCTTAGTTGTTATTGCTAGTTAATATATGCCCCGAATGGGTGTTGTCCCGACGGACTAAGCTTCTTAGTTGTTAGTGTTAGTTAATATATGCCCCGAATGGGTGTTGTCCCGACGGACTAAGCTTCTTAGTTGTTAGTGTTAGTTAATATATGCCCCAAATGGGTGTTGTCCCGACAGACTAAGCTTCTTAGTTGTTATTGTTAGTTAATATATGGCCCAAATGAGCGTTTTCCTGACGGACTAAGCTTCTTATCGTTAGTTAATATATGGCCCGAATGAGTGTTGTCCCGACGGACTAAGCTTCTTAGTTGTTAGTGTTAGTTAATATATGCCCCGAATGGGTGTTGTCCCGACGGACTAAGCTTCTTAGTTGTTATTATTAGTTAATATATGGCGCGAATAAGTTTTTCCCCGACGGACTAAGCTTCTTAGTTGTTATTGTTAGTTAATATATGGCCCAAATGAGCATTTTCCTGACGTACTAAGCTTCTTAGTTGTTATTGTTAGTTAATATATGGCCCGAATGAGTGTTTCCCCGACAGACTAAGCTTCTTAGTTGTTATTGCTAGTTAATATATGGCGCGAATGAGTTTTTCCCCGACCGACTAAGCTTCTTAGTTGTTAGTGTTAGTTAATATATGCCCCGAATGGGTGTTGTCCCGACGGACTAAGCTTCTTAGTTGTTAGTGTTAGTTAATATATGCCCCGAATGGGTGTTGTCCCGACGGACTAAGCTTCTTAGTTGTTATTGTTAGTTAATATATGGCCCGAATGAGTGTTTCCCCGACAGACTAAGCTTCTTAGTTGTTATTGTTAGTTAATATATGCCCCAAATGGGTGTTGTCCCGACAGACTAAGCTTCTTAGTTGTTATTGTTAGTTAATATATGGCCCAAATGAGCGTTTTCCTGACGGACTAAGCTTCTTATCGTTAGTTAATATATGGCCCGAATGAGTGTTGTCCCGACGGACTAAGCTTCTTAGTTGTTAGTGTTAGTTAATATATGCCCCGAATGGGTGTTGTCCCGACGGACTAAGCTTCTTAGTTGTTATTATTAGTTAATATATGGCGCGAATAAGTTTTTCCCCGACGGACTAAGCTTCTTAGTTGTTATTGTTAGTTAATATATGGCCCAAATGAGCATTTTCCTGACGGACTAAGCTTCTTAGTTGTTAGTTTTAGTTAATATATGCCCCGAATAGGTGTTTCCCCGACAGACTAAGCTTCTTAGTTGTTATTGTTAGTTAATATATGGCCCGAATGAGGTTTTCCCCGACGGACTAAGCTTCTTAGTTGTTATTGTTAGTTAATATATGGCACGAATGAGTGTTTCCCCGACTGCCTAAGCTTCTTAGTTGTTATTGTTAGTTAATATATGGCCCGAATGGGTGTTGTCCCGACGGACTAAGCTTCTTAGTTGTTATTGCTAGTTAATATATGGCGCGAATGAGTTTTTCCCCGACCGACTAAGCTTCTTAGTTGTTATTGTTAGTTAATATATGGCCCGAATGAGGTTTTCCCCGACGGACTAAGCTTCTTAGTTGTTATTGTTAGTTAATATATGGCACGAATGAGTGTTTCCCCGACTGCCTAAGCTTCTTAGTTGTTATTGTTAGTTAATATATGGCCCGAATGAGTGTTTCCCCCACGGACTAAGCTTCTTAGTTGTTATTGTTAGTTAATATATGGCCCGAATGAGTGTTTCCCCGACGGACTAAGCTTCTTAGTTGTTAGTGTTAGTTTATATATGCCCCGAATGGGTGTTGTCCCGACGGACTAAGCTTCTTAGTTGTTATTATTAGTTAATAAATGGCGCGAATTAGTTTTTCCCCGACGGACTAAGCTTCTTAGTTGTTAGTTTTAGTTAATATATGCCCCGAATGGGTGTTGTCCCGACGTACTAAGCTTCTTAGTTGTTAGTGTTAGTTAATATATGGCCCAAATGAGCGTTTTCCTGACGGACTAAGCTTCTTATCGTTAGGTAATATATGGCCTGAATGAGTGTTGTCCCGACGGACTAAGCTTCTTAGTTGTTAGTGTTAGTTTATATATGCCCCGAATGGGTGTTGTCCCGACGGACTAAGCTTCTTAGTTGTTATTGTTAGTTAATATATGCCCCGAATGGGTGTTGTCCCGACGGACTAAGCTTGTTAGTTGTTATTGCTAGTTAATATATGGCGCGAATGAGTTTTTCCCCGACGGACTAAGCTTCTTAGTTGTTAGTTTTAGTTAATATATGCCCCGAATGGGTGTTTCCCCGAAAGACTAAGCTTCTTAGTTGTTATTGCTAGTTAATATATGCCCCGAATGGGTGTTGTCCCGACGGACTAAGCTTCTTAGTTGTTATTATTAGTTAATATATGGCGCGAATAAGTTTTTCCCCGACGGACTAAGCTTCTTAGTTGTTATTGTTAGTTAATATATGGCCCGAATGAGTGTTTCCCCAACGGACTAAGCTTCTTAGTTGTTATTGTTAGTTAATATATGGCCCGAATGAGTGTTTCCCCGAAAGACTAAGCTTCCTAGTTGTTATTGCTAGTTAATATATGCCCCAAATGAGTGTTGTCCCGACGTACTAAGCTTCTTAGTTGTTAGTGTTAGTTAATATATGCCCCGAATGGGTGTTGTCCCGACGGACTAAGCTTGTTAGTTGTTATTGCTAGTTAATATATGCCCCAAATGAGTGTTGTCCCGACGTACTAAGCTTCTTAGTTGTTAGTGTTAGTTAATATATGCCCCGAATGGGTGTTGTCCCGACGGACTAAGCTTGTTAGTTGTTATTGCTAGTTAATATATGGCGCGAATGAGTTTTTCCCCGACGGACTAAGCTTCTTAGTTGTTAGTTTTAGTTAATATATGGCCCAAATGAGCGTTTTCCTGACGGACTAAGCTTCTTATCGTTAGTTAATATATGGCCCGAATGAGTGTTGTCCCGACGGACTAAGCTATTTAGTTGTTAGTGTTAGTTAATATTGCCCCGAATGGGTGTTGTCCCGACGGACTAAGCTTCTTAGTTGTTATTGCTAGTTAATATATGGCGCGAATGAGTTTTTCCCCGACCGACTAAGCTTCTTAGTTGTTAGTGTTAGTTAATATATGCCCCGAATGGGTGTTGTCCCGACGGACTAAGCTTCTTAGTTGTTAGTGTTAGTTAATATATGCCCCGAATGGGTGTTGTCCCGACGAAATAAGCTTCTTAGTTGTTAGTGTTAGTTAATATATGCCCCGAATGGGTGTTGTCCCGACGGACTAAGCTTCTTAGTTGTTATTGTTAGTTAATATATGGCCCGAATGAGTGTTTCCCCGACAGACTAAGCTTCTTAGTTGTTATTGCTAGTTAATATATGGCGCGAATGAGTTTTTCCCCGACCGACTAAGCTTCTTAGTTGTTAGTTTTAGTTAATATATGGCCCAAAAGAGCGTTTTCCTGACGGACTAAGCTTCTTATCGTTAGTTAATATATGGCCCGAATGAGTGTTGTCCCGACGGACTAAGCTTCTTAGTTGTTAGTGTTAGTTAATATATGCCCCGAATGGGTGTTGTCCTGACGGACTAAGCTTCTTAGTTGTTATTATTAGTTAATATATGGCCCGAATAAGTTTTTCCCCGACGGACTAAGCTTCTTAGTTGTTATTGTTAGTTAATATATGGCCCAAATGAGCGTTTTCCTGACGTACTAAGCTTCTTAGTTGTTAGTTTTAGTTAATATATGCCCCGAATGGGTGTTTCCCCGAAAGACTAAGCTTCTTAGTTGTTATTGCTAGTTAATATATGCCCCGAATGGGTGTTGTCCCGACGGACTAAGCTTCTTAGTTGTTAGTGTTAGTTAATATATGCCCCGAATGGGTGTTGTCCCGACGGACTAAGCTTCTTAGTTGTTAGTGTTAGTTAATATATGCCCCAAATGGGTGTTGTCCCGACAGACTAAGCTTCTTAGTTGTTATTGTTAGTTAATATATGGCCCAAATGAGCGTTTTCCTGACGGACTAAGCTTCTTATCGTTAGTTAATATATGGCCCGAATGAGTGTTGTCCCGACGGACTAAGCTTCTTAGTTGTTAGTGTTAGTTAATATATGCCCCGAATGGGTGTTGTCCCGACGGACTAAGCTTCTTAGTTGTTATTATTAGTTAATATATGGCGCGAATAAGTTTTTCCCCGACGGACTAAGCTTCTTAGTTGTTATTGTTAGTTAATATATGGCCCAAATGAGCATTTTCCTAACGGACTAAGCTTCTTAGTTGTTAGTTTTAGTTAATATATGCCCCGAATAGGTGTTTCCCCGACAGACTAAGCTTCTTAGTTGTTATTGTTAGTTAATATATGGCCCGAATGAGTTTTTCCCCGACGGACTAAGCTTCTTAGTTGTTATTGTTAGTTAATATATGGCACGAATGAGTGTTTCCCCGACTGCCTAAGCTTCTTAGTTGTTATTGTTAGTTAATATATGGCCCGAATGAGTGTTTCCCCCACGGACTAAGCTTCTTAGTTGTTATTGTTAGTTAATATATGGCCCGAATGAGTGTTTCCCCGACGGACTAAGCTTCTTAGTTGTTAGTGTTAGTTTATATATGCCCCGAATGGGTGTTGTCCCGACGGACTAAGCTTCTTAGTTGTTATTGTTAGTTAATATATGGCCCGAATGAGTGTTTCCCCGACAGACTAAGCTTCTTAGTTGTTATTGCTAGTTAATATATGGCGCGAATGAGTTTTTCCCCGACGGACTAAGCTTCTTAGTTGTTAGTTTTAGTTAATATATGCCCCGAATAGGTGTTTCCCCGACAGACTAAGCTTCTTAGTTGTTATTGTTAGTTAATATATGGCCCGAATGAGGTTTTCCCCGACGGACTAAGCTTCTTAGTTGTTATTGTTAGTTAATATATGGCACGAATGAGTGTTTCCCCGACTGCCTAAGCTTCTTAGTTGTTATTGTTAGTTAATATATGGCCCGAATGAGTGTTTCCCCCACGGACTAAGCTTCTTAGTTGTTATTGTTAGTTAATATATGGCCCGAATGAGTGTTTCCCCGACGGACTAAGCTTCTTAGTTGTTATTGTTAGTTAATATATGCCCCGAATGGGTGTTGTCCCGACGGACTAAGCTTCTTAGTTGTTATTATTAGTTAATAAATGGCGCGAATTAGTTTTTCCCCGACGGACTAAGCTTCTTAGTTGTTAGTTTTAGTTAATATATGCCCCGAATGGGTGTTGTCCCGACGTACTAAGCTTCTTAGTTGTTAGTGTTAGTTAATATATGGCCCAAATGAGCGTTTTCCTGACGGACTAAGCTTCTTATCGTTAGGTAATATATGGCCTGAATGAGTGTTGTCCCGACGGACTAAGCTTCTTAGTTGTTAGTGTTAGTTAATATATGCCCCGAATGGGTGTTGTCCCGACGGACTAAGCTTCTTAGTTGTTATTATTAGTTAATATATGGCGCGAATAAGTTTTTCCCCGACGGACTAAGCTTCTTAGTTGTTATTGTTAGTTAATATATGGCCCAAATGAGCGTTTTCCCGACGGACTAAGCTTCTTAGTTGTTATTGTTAGTTAATATATGGCGCGAATGAGTTTTTCCCCGACGGACTAAGCTTCTTAGTTGTTATTGTTAGTTAATATATGGCACGAATGAGTGTTTCCCCGACTGCCTAAGCTTCTTAGTTGTTATTGTTAGTTAATATATGGCCCGAACGAGTGTTTCCCCCACGGACTAAGCTTCTTAGTTGTTATTGTTAGTTAATATATGGCCCGAATGAGTGTTTCCCCGACGGACTAAGCTTCTTAGTTGTTAGTGTTAGTTAATATATGGCCCGAATGGGTGTTGTCCCGACGGACTAAGCTTCTTAGTTGTTATTATTAGTTAATAAATGGCGCGAATTAGTTTTTCCCCGACGGACTAAGCTTCTTAGTTGTTAGTTTTAGTTAATATATGCCCCGAATGGGTGTTGTCCCGACGTACTAAGCTTCTTAGTTGTTATTGTTAGTTAATATATGCCCCGAATGGGTGTTGTCCTGACGGACTAAGCTTCTTAGTTGTTATTATTAGTTAATATATGGCGCGAATAAGTTTTTCCCCGACGGACTAAGCTTCTTAGTTGTTATTGTTAGTTAATATATGGCCCAAATGAGCGTTTTCCAGACGTACTAAGCTTCTTAGTTGTTAGTTTTAGTTAATATATGCCCCGAATGGGTGTTTCCCCGAAAGACTAAGCTTCTTAGTTGTTATTGCTAGTTAATATATGCCCCGAATGGGTGTTGTCCCGACGGACTAAGCTTCTTAGTTGTTAGTGTTAGTTAATATATGCCCCGAATGGGTGTTGTCCCGACGGACTAAGCTTCTTAGTTGTTAGTGTTAGTTAATATATGCCCCAAATGGGTGTTGTCCCGACAGACTAAGCTTCTTAGTTGTTATTGTTAGTTAATATATGGCCCAAATGAGCGTTTTCCTGACGGACTAAGCTTCTTATCGTTAGTTAATATATGGCCCGAATGAGTGTTGTCCCGACGGACTAAGCTTCTTAGTTGTTAGTGTTAGTTAATATATGCCCCGAATGGGTGTTGTCCCGACGGACTAAGCTTCTTAGTTGTTATTATTAGTTAATATATGGCGCGAATAAGTTTTTCCCCGACGGACTAAGCTTCTTAGTTGTTATTGTTAGTTAATATATGGCCCAAATGAGCATTTTCCTGACGTACTAAGCTTCTTAGTTGTTATTGTTAGTTAATATATGGCCCGAATGAGTGTTTCCCCGACAGACTAAGCTTCTTAGTTGTTATTGCTAGTTAATATATGGCGCGAATGAGTTTTTCCCCGACCGACTAAGCTTCTTAGTTGTTAGTGTTAGTTAATATATGCCCCGAATGGGTGTTGTCCCGACGGACTAAGCTTCTTAGTTGTTAGTGTTAGTTAATATATGCCCCGAATGGGTGTTGTCCCGACGGACTAAGCTTCTTAGTTGTTATTGTTAGTTAATATATGGCCCGAATGAGTGTTTCCCCGACAGACTAAGCTTCTTAGTTGTTATTGTTAGTTAATATATGCCCCAAATGGGTGTTGTCCCGACAGACTAAGCTTCTTAGTTGTTATTGTTAGTTAATATATGGCCCAAATGAGCGTTTTCCTGACGGACTAAGCTTCTTATCGTTAGTTAATATATGGCCCGAATGAGTGTTGTCCCGACGGACTAAGCTTCTTAGTTGTTAGTGTTAGTTAATATATGCCCCGAATGGGTGTTGTCCCGACGGACTAAGCTTCTTAGTTGTTATTATTAGTTAATATTTGGCGCGAATAAGTTTTTCCCCGACGGACTAAGCTTCTTAGTTGTTATTGTTAGTTAATATATGGCCCAAATGAGCATTTTCCTGACGGACTAAGCTTCTTAGTTGTTAGTTTTAGTTAATATATGCCCCGAATAGGTGTTTCCCCGACAGACTAAGCTTCTTAGTTGTTATTGTTAGTTAATATATGGCCCGAATGAGGTTTTCCCCGACGGACTAAGCTTCTTAGTTGTTATTGTTAGTTAATATATGGCACGAATGAGTGTTTCCCCGACTGCCTAAGCTTCTTAGTTGTTATTGTTAGTTAATATATGGCCCGAATGGGTGTTGTCCCGACGGACTAAGCTTCTTAGTTGTTATTGCTAGTTAATATATGGCGCGAATGAGTTTTTCCCCGACCGACTAAGCTTCTTAGTTGTTATTGTTAGTTAATATATGGCCCGAATGAGGTTTTCCCCGACGGACTAAGCTTCTTAGTTGTTATTGTTAGTTAATATATGGCACGAATGAGTGTTTCCCCGACTGCCTAAGCTTCTTAGTTGTTATTGTTAGTTAATATATGGCCCGAATGAGTGTTTCCCCCACGGACTAAGCTTCTTAGTTGTTATTGTTAGTTAATATATGGCCCGAATGAGTGTTTCCCCGACGGACTAAGCTTCTTAGTTGTTAGTGTTAGTTTATATATGCCCCGAATGGGTGTTGTCCCGACGGACTAAGCTTCTTAGTTGTTATTATTAGTTAATAAATGGCGCGAATTAGTTTTTCCCCGACGGACTAAGCTTCTTAGTTGTTAGTTTTAGTTAATATATGCCCCGAATGGGTGTTGTCCCGACGTACTAAGCTTCTTAGTTGTTAGTGTTAGTTAATATATGGCCCAAATGAGCGTTTTCCTGACGGACTAAGCTTCTTATCGTTAGGTAATATATGGCCTGAATGAGTGTTGTCCCGACGGACTAAGCTTCTTAGTTGTTAGTGTTAGTTTATATATGCCCCGAATGGGTGTTGTCCCGACGGACTAAGCTTCTTAGTTGTTATTGTTAGTTAATATATGCCCCGAATGGGTGTTGTCCCGACGGACTAAGCTTGTTAGTTGTTATTGCTAGTTAATATATGGCGCGAATGAGTTTTTCCCCGACGGACTAAGCTTCTTAGTTGTTAGTTTTAGTTAATATATGCCCCGAATGGGTGTTTCCCCGAAAGACTAAGCTTCTTAGTTGTTATTGCTAGTTAATATATGCCCCGAATGGGTGTTGTCCCGACGGACTAAGCTTCTTAGTTGTTATTATTAGTTAATATATGGCGCGAATAAGTTTTTCCCCGACGGACTAAGCTTCTTAGTTGTTATTGTTAGTTAATATATGGCCCGAATGAGTGTTTCCCCAACGGACTAAGCTTCTTAGTTGTTATTGTTAGTTAATATATGGCCCGAATGAGTGTTTCCCCGAAAGACTAAGCTTCCTAGTTGTTATTGCTAGTTAATATATGCCCCAAATGAGTGTTGTCCCGACGTACTAAGCTTCTTAGTTGTTAGTGTTAGTTAATATATGCCCCGAATGGGTGTTGTCCCGACGGACTAAGCTTGTTAGTTGTTATTGCTAGTTAATATATGCCCCAAATGAGTGTTGTCCCGACGTACTAAGCTTCTTAGTTGTTAGTGTTAGTTAATATATGCCCCGAATGGGTGTTGTCCCGACGGACTAAGCTTGTTAGTTGTTATTGCTAGTTAATATATGGCGCGAATGAGTTTTTCCCCGACGGACTAAGCTTCTTAGTTGTTAGTTTTAGTTAATATATGGCCCAAATGAGCGTTTTCCTGACGGACTAAGCTTCTTATCGTTAGTTAATATATGGCCCGAATGAGTGTTGTCCCGACGGACTAAGCTATTTAGTTGTTAGTGTTAGTTAATATTGCCCCGAATGGGTGTTGTCCCGACGGACTAAGCTTCTTAGTTGTTATTGCTAGTTAATATATGGCGCGAATGAGTTTTTCCCCGACCGACTAAGCTTCTTAGTTGTTAGTGTTAGTTAATATATGCCCCGAATGGGTGTTGTCCCGACGGACTAAGCTTCTTAGTTGTTAGTGTTAGTTAATATATGCCCCGAATGGGTGTTGTCCCGACGAAATAAGCTTCTTAGTTGTTAGTGTTAGTTAATATATGCCCCGAATGGGTGTTGTCCCGACGGACTAAGCTTCTTAGTTGTTATTGCTAGTTAATATATGGCGCGAATGAGTTTTTCCCCGACCGACTAAGCTTCTTAGTTGTTAGTGTTAGTTAATATATGCCCCGAATGGGTGTTGTCCCGACGGACTAAGCTTCTTAGTTGTTATTGTTAGTTAATATATGGCCCAAATGAGCGTTTTCCAGACGTACTAAGCTTCTTAGTTGTTAGTTTTAGTTAATATATGCCCCGAATGGGTGTTTCCCCGAAAGACTAAGCTTCTTAGTTGTTATTGCTAGTTAATATATGCCCCGAATGGGTGTTGTCCCGACGGACTAAGCTTCTTAGTTGTTAGTGTTAGTTAATATATGCCCCGAATGGGTGTTGTCCCGACGGACTAAGCTTCTTAGTTGTTAGTGTTAGTTAATATATGCCCCAAATGGGTGTTGTCCCGACAGACTAAGCTTCTTAGTTGTTATTGTTAGTTAATATATGGCCCAAATGAGCGTTTTCCTGACGGACTAAGCTTCTTATCGTTAGTTAATATATGGCCCGAATGAGTGTTGTCCCGACGGACTAAGCTTCTTAGTTGTTAGTGTTAGTTAATATATGCCCCGAATGGGTGTTGTCCCGACGGACTAAGCTTCTTAGTTGTTATTATTAGTTAATATATGGCGTGAATAAGTTTTTCCCCGACGGACTAAGCTTCTTAGTTGTTATTGTTAGTTAATATATGGCCCAAATGAGCATTTTCCTGACGTACTAAGCTTCTTAGTTGTTATTGTTAGTTAATATATGGCCCGAATGAGTGTTTCCCCGACAGACTAAGCTTCTTAGTTGTTATTGCTAGTTAATATATGGCGCGAATGAGTTTTTCCCCGACCGACTAAGCTTCTTAGTTGTTAGTGTTAGTTAATATATGCCCCGAATGGGTGTTGTCCCGACGGACTAAGCTTCTTAGTTGTTAGTGTTAGTTAATATATGCCCCGAATGGGTGTTGTCCCGACGGACTAAGCTTCTTAGTTGTTATTGTTAGTTAATATATGGCCCGAATGAGTGTTTCCCCGACAGACTAAGCTTCTTAGTTGTTATTGTTAGTTAATATATGCCCCAAATGGGTGTTGTCCCGACAGACTAAGCTTCTTAGTTGTTATTGTTAGTTAATATATGGCCCAAATGAGCGTTTTCCTGACGGACTAAGCTTCTTATCGTTAGTTAATATATGGCCCGAATGAGTGTTGTCCCGACGGACTAAGCTTCTTAGTTGTTAGTGTTAGTTAATATATGCCCCGAATGGGTGTTGTCCCGACGGACTAAGCTTCTTAGTTGTTATTATTAGTTAATATATGGCGCGAATAAGTTTTTCCCCGACGGACTAAGCTTCTTAGTTGTTATTGTTAGTTAATATATGGCCCAAATGAGCATTTTCCTGACGGACTAAGCTTCTTAGTTGTTAGTTTTAGTTAATATATGCCCCGAATAGGTGTTTCCCCGACAGACTAAGCTTCTTAGTTGTTATTGTTAGTTAATATATGGCCCGAATGAGGTTTTCCCCGACGGACTAAGTTTCTTAGTTGTTATTGTTAGTTAATATATGGCACGAATGAGTGTTTCCCCGACTGCCTAAGCTTCTTAGTTGTTATTGTTAGTTAATATATGGCTCGAATGAGTTTTTCCCCGACGGACTAAGCTTCTTAGTTGTTATTGTTAGTTAATATATGGCCCGAATGAGTGTTTCCCCGACGAACTAAGCTTCTTAGTTGTTATTGTTAGTTAATATATGGCCCGAATGAGTGTTTCCCCAACGGACTAAGCTTCTTAGTTGTTATTGTTAGTTAATATATGGCCCGAATGAGTGTTTCCCCGAAAGACTAAGCTTCCTAGTTGTTATTGCTAGTTAATATATGCCCCAAATGAGTGTTGTCCCGACGTACTAAGCTTCTTAGTTGTTAGTGTTAGTTAATATATGCCCCGAATGGGTGTTGTCCCGACGGACTAAGCTTGTTAGTTGTTATTGCTAGTTAATATATGCCCCAAATGAGTGTTGTCCCGACGTACTAAGCTTCTTAGTTGTTAGTGTTAGTTAATATATGCCCCGAATGGGTGTTGTCCCGACGGACTAAGCTTGTTAGTTGTTATTGCTAGTTAATATATGGCGCGAATGAGTTTTTCCCCGACGGACTAAGCTTCTTAGTTGTTAGTTTTAGTTAATATATGGCCCAAATGAGCGTTTTCCTGACGGACTAAGCTTCTTATCGTTAGTTAATATATGGCCCGAATGAGTGTTGTCCCGACGGACTAAGCTATTTAGTTGTTAGTGTTAGTTAATATTGCCCCGAATGGGTGTTGTCCCGACGGACTAAGCTTCTTAGTTGTTATTGCTAGTTAATATATGGCGCGAATGAGTTTTTCCCCGACCGACTAAGCTTCTTAGTTGTTAGTGTTAGTTAATATATGCCCCGAATTGGTGTTGTCCCGACGGACTAAGCTTCTTAGTTGTTAGTGTTAGTTAATATATGCCCCGAATGGGTGTTGTCCCGACGAAATAAGCTTCTTAGTTGTTAGTGTTAGTTAATATATGCCCCGAATGGGTGTTGTCCCGACGGACTAAGCTTCTTAGTTGTTATTGCTAGTTAATATATGGCGCGAATGAGTTTTTCCCCGACCGACTAAGCTTCTTAGTTGTTAGTGTTAGTTAATATATGCCCCGAATGGGTGTTGTCCCGACGGACTAAGCTTCTTAGTTGTTATTGTTAGTTAATATATGGCCCAAATGAGCGTTTTCCAGACGTACTAAGCTTCTTAGTTGTTAGTTTTAGTTAATATATGCCCCGAATGGGTGTTTCCCCGAAAGACTAAGCTTCTTAGTTGTTATTGCTAGTTAATATATGCCCCGAATGGGTGTTGTCCTGACGGACTAAGCTTCTTAGTTGTTAGTGTTAGTTAATATATGCCCCGAATGGGTGTTGTCCCGACGGACTAAGCTTCTTAGTTGTTAGTGTTAGTTAATATATGCCCCAAATGGGTGTTGTCCCGACAGACTAAGCTTCTTAGTTGTTATTGTTAGTTAATATATGGCCCAAATGAGCGTTTTCCTGACGGACTAAGCTTCTTAGTTGTTATTATTAGTTAATATATGGCGCGAATAAGTTTTTCCCCGACGGACTAAGCTTCTTAGTTGTTATTGTTAGTTAATATATGGCCCAAATGAGCGTTTTCCTGACGTACTAAGCTTCTTAGTTGTTAGTTTTAGTTAATATATGCCCCGAATGGGTGTTTCCCCGAAAGACTAAGCTTCTTAGTTGTTATTGCTAGTTAATATATGCCCCGAATGGGTGTTGTCCCGACGGACTAAGCTTCTTAGTTGTTAGTGTTAGTTAATATATGCCCCGAATGGGTGTTGTCCCGACGGACTAAGCTTCTTAGTTGTTAGTGTTAGTTAATATATGCCCCAAATGGGTGTTGTCCCGACAGACTAAGCTTCTTAGTTGTTATTGTTAGTTAATATATGGCCCAAATGAGCGTTTTCCTGACGGACTAAGCTTCTTATCGTTAGTTAATATATGGCCCGAATGAGTGTTGTCCCGACGGACTAAGCTTCTTAGTTGTTAGTGTTAGTTAATATATCCCCCGAATGGGTGTTGTCCCGACGGACTAAGCTTCTTAGTTGTTATTATTAGTTAATATATGGCGCGAATAAGTTTTTCCCCGACGGACTAAGCTTCTTAGTTGTTATTGTTAGTTAATATATGGCCCAAATGAGCATTTTCCTGACGTACTAAGCTTCTTAGTTGTTATTGTTAGTTAATATATGGCCCGAATGAGTGTTTCCCCGACAGACTAAGCTTCTTAGTTGTTATTGCTAGTTAATATATGGCGCGAATGAGTTTTTCCCCGACCGACTAAGCTTCTTAGTTGTTAGTGTTAGTTAATATATGCCCCGAATGGGTGTTGTCCCGACGGACTAAGCTTCTTAGTTGTTAGTGTTAGTTAATATATGCCCCGAATGGGTGTTGTCCCGACGGACTAAGCTTCTTAGTTGTTATTGTTAGTTAATATATGGCCCGAATGAGTGTTTCCCCGACAGACTAAGCTTCTTAGTTGTTATTGTTAGTTAATATATGGCCCGAATGAGGTTTTCCCCGACGGACTAAGCTTCTTAGTTGTTATTGTTAGTTAATATATGGCCCAAATGAGCGTTTTCCAGACGTACTAAGCTTCTTAGTTGTTAGTTTTAGTTAATATATGCCCCGAATGGGTGTTTCCCCGAAAGACTAAGCTTCTTAGTTGTTATTGCTAGTTAATATATGCCCCGAATGGGTGTTGTCCCGACGGACTAAGCTTCTTAGTTGTTAGTGTTAGTTAATATATGCCCCGAATGGGTGTTGTCCCGACGGACTAAGCTTCTTAGTTGTTAGTGTTAGTTAATATATGCCCCAAATGGGTGTTGTCCCGACAGACTAAGCTTCTTAGTTGTTATTGTTAGTTAATATATGGCCCAAATGAGCGTTTTCCTGACGGACTAAGCTTCTTATCGTTAGTTAATATATGGCCCGAATGAGTGTTGTCCCGACGGACTAAGCTTCTTAGTTGTTAGTGTTAGTTAATATATGCCCCGAATGGGTGTTGTCCCGACGGACTAAGCTTCTTAGTTGTTATTATTAGTTAATATATGGCGCGAATAAGTTTTTCCCCGACGGACTAAGCTTCTTAGTTGTTATTGTTAGTTAATATATGGCCCAAATGAGCGTTTTCCTGACGTACTAAGCTTCTTAGTTGTTATTGTTAGTTAATATATGGCTCGAATGAGTTTTTCCCCGACGGACTAAGCTTCTTAGTTGTTATTGTTAGTTAATATATGGCCCGAATGAGTGTTTCCCCGACGAACTAAGCTTCTTAGTTGTTATTGTTAGTTAATATATGGCCCGAATGAGTGTTTCCCCGACGGACTAAGCTTCTTAGTTGTTATTGTTAGTTAATATATGGCCCGAATGAGTGTTTCCCCGAAAGACTAAGCTTCCTAGTTGTTATTGCTAGTTAATATATGCCCCAAATGAGTGTTGTCCCGACGTACTAAGCTTCTTAGTTGTTAGTGTTAGTTAATATATGCCCCGAATGGGTGTTGTCCCGACGGACTAAGCTTGTTAGTTGTTATTGCTAGTTAATATATGCCCCAAATGAGTGTTGTCCCGACGTACTAAGCTTCTTAGTTGTTAGTGTTAGTTAATATATGCCCCGAATGGGTGTTGTCCCGACGGACTAAGCTTGTTAGTTGTTATTGCTAGTTAATATATGGCGCGAATGAGTTTTTCCCCGACGGACTAAGCTTCTTAGTTGTTAGTTTTAGTTAATATATGGCCCAAATGAGCGTTTTCCTGACGGACTTAGCTTCTTATCGTTAGTTAATATATGGCCCGAATGAGTGTTGTCCCGACGGACTAAGCTATTTAGTTGTTAGTGTTAGTTAATATTGCCCCGAATGGGTGTTGTCCCGACGGACTAAGCTTCTTAGTTGTTATTGCTAGTTAATATATGGCGCGAATGAGTTTTTCCCCGACCGACTAAGCTTCTTAGTTGTTAGTGTTAGTTAATATATGCCCCGAATGGGTGTTGTCCCGACGGACTAAGCTTCTTAGTTGTTATTGATAGTTAATATATGCCCCGAATGGGTGTTGTCCCGACGAAATAAGCTTCTTAGTTGTTAGTGTTAGTTAATATATGCCCCGAATGGGTGTTGTCCCGACGGACTAAGCTTCTTAGTTGTTATTGCTAGTTAATATATGGCGCGAATGAGTGTTTCCCCGACGGACTAAGCTTCTTAGTTGTTAGTGTTAGTTAATATATGCCCCGAATGGGTGTTGTCCCGACGGACTAAGCTTCTTAGTTGTTAGTGTTAGTTAATATATGCCCCGAATGGGTGTTGTCCCGACGGACTAAGCTTCTTAGTTGTTATTGTTAGTTAATATATGGCCCGAATGAGTGTTTCCCCGACAGACTAAGCTTCTTAGTTGTTATTGCTAGTTAATATATGGCGCGAATGAGTTTTTCCCCGACCGACTAAGCTTCTTAGTTGTTAGTTTTAGTTAATATATGGCCCAAATGAGCGTTTTCCTGACGGACTAAGCTTCTTATCGTTAGTTAATATATGGCCCGAATGAGTGTTGTCCCGACGGACTAAGCTTCTTAGTTGTTAGTGTTAGTTAATATATGCCCCGAATGGGTGTTGTCCTGACGGACTAAGCTTCTTAGTTGTTATTATTAGTTAATATATGGCGCGAATAAGTTTTTCCCCGACGGACTAAGCTTCTTAGTTGTTATTGTTAGTTAATATATGGCCCAAATGAGCGTTTTCCTGACGTACTAAGCTTCTTAGTTGTTAGTTTTAGTTAATATATGCCCCGAATGGGTGTTTCCCCGAAAGACTAAGCTTCTTAGTTGTTATTGCTAGTTAATATATGCCCCGAATGGGTGTTGTCCCGACGGACTAAGCTTCTTAGTTGTTAGTGTTAGTTAATATATGCCCCGAATGGGTGTTGTCCCGACGGACTAAGCTTCTTAGTTGTTAGTGTTAGTTAATATATGCCCCAAATGGGTGTTGTCCCGACAGACTAAGCTTCTTAGTTGTTATTGTTAGTTAATATATGGCCCAAATGAGCGTTTTCCTGACGGACTAAGCTTCTTATCGTTAGTTAATATATGGCCCGAATGAGTGTTGTCCCGACGGACTAAGCTTCTTAGTTGTTAGTGTTAGTTAATATATGCCCCGAATGGGTGTTGTCCCGACGGACTAAGCTTCTTAGTTGTTATTATTAGTTAATATATGGCGCGAATAAGTTTTTCCCCGACGGACTAAGCTTCTTAGTTGTTATTGTTAGTTAATATATGGCCCAAATGAGCATTTTCCTAACGGACTAAGCTTCTTAGTTGTTAGTTTTAGTTAATATATGCCCCGAATAGGTGTTTCCCCGACAGACTAAGCTTCTTAGTTGTTATTGTTAGTTAATATATGGCCCGAATGAGGTTTTCCCCGACGGACTAAGCTTCTTAGTTGTTATTGTTAGTTAATATATGGCACGAATGAGTGTTTCCCCGACTGCCTAAGCTTCTTAGTTGTTATTGTTAGTTAATATATGGCCCGAATGAGTGTTTCCCCCACGGACTAAGCTTCTTAGTTGTTATTGTTAGTTAATATATGGCCCGAATGAGTGTTTCCCCGACGGACTAAGCTTCTTAGTTGTTAGTGTTAGTTAATATATGCCCCGAATGGGTGTTGTCCCGACGGACTAAGCTTCTTAGTTGTTATTGTTAGTTAATATATGGCCCGAATGAGTGTTTCCCCGACAGACTAAGCTTCTTAGTTGTTATTGCTAGTTAATATATGGCGCGAATGAGTTTTTCCCCGACGGACTAAGCTTCTTAGTTGTTAGTTTTAGTTAATATATGCCCCGAATAGGTGTTTCCCCGACAGACTAAGCTTCTTAGTTGTTATTGTTAGTTAATATATGGCCCGAATGAGGTTTTCCCCGACGGACTAAGCTTCTTAGTTGTTATTGTTAGTTAATATATGGCACGAATGAGTGTTTCCCCGACTGCCTAAGCTTCTTAGTTGTTATTGTTAGTTAATATATGGCCCGAATGAGTGTTTCCCCCACGGACTAAGCTTCTTAGTTGTTATTGTTAGTTAATATATGGCCCGAATGAGTGTTTCCCCGACGGACTAAGCTTCTTAGTTGTTATTGTTAGTTAATATATGCCCCGAATGGGTGTTGTCCCGACGGACTAAGCTTCTTAGTTGTTATTATTAGTTAATAAATGGCGCGAATTAGTTTTTCCCCGACGGACTAAGCTTCTTAGTTGTTAGTTTTAGTTAATATATGCCCCGAATGGGTGTTGTCCCGACGTACTAAGCTTCTTAGTTGTTAGTGTTAGTTAATATATGGCCCAAATGAGCGTTTTCCTGACGGACTAAGCTTCTTATCGTTAGGTAATATATGGCCTGAATGAGTGTTGTCCCGACGGACTAAGCTTCTTAGTTGTTAGTGTTAGTTAATATATGCCCCGAATGGGTGTTGTCCCGACGGACTAAGCTTCTTAGTTGTTATTATTAGTTAATATATGGCGCGAATAAGTTTTTCCCCGACGGACTAAGCTTCTTAGTTGTTATTGTTAGTTAATATATGGCCCGAATGAGTGTTTTCCCGACGTACTAAGCTTCTTAGTTGTTATTGTTAGTTAATATATGGCTCGAATGAGGTTTTCCCCGACGGACTAAGCTTCTTAGTTGTTATTGTTAGTTAATATATGGCACGAATGAGTGTTTCCCCGACTGCCTAAGCTTCTTAGTTGTTATTGTTAGTTAATATATGGCCCGAACGAGTGTTTCCCCCACGGACTAAGCTTCTTAGTTGTTATTGTTAGTTAATATATGGCCCGAATGAGTGTTTCCCCGACGGACTAAGCTTCTTAGTTGTTAGTGTTAGTTAATATATGCCCCGAATGGGTGTTGTCCCGACGGACTAAGCTTCTTAGTTGTTATTATTAGTTAATAAATGGCGCGAATTAGTTTTTCCCCGACGGACTAAGCTTCTTAGTTGTTAGTTTTAGTTAATATATGCCCCGAATGGGTGTTGTCCCGACGTACTAAGCTTCTTAGTTGTTATTGTTAGTTAATATATGCCCCGAATGGGTGTTGTCCTGACGGACTAAGCTTCTTAGTTGTTATTATTAGTTAATATATGGCGCGAATAAGTTTTTCCCCGACGGACTAAGCTTCTTAGTTGTTATTGTTAGTTAATATATGGCCCAAATGAGCGTTTTCCAGACGTACTAAGCTTCTTAGTTGTTAGTTTTAGTTAATATATGCCCCGAATGGGTGTTTCCCCGAAAGACTAAGCTTCTTAGTTGTTATTGCTAGTTAATATATGCCCCGAATGGGTGTTGTCCCGACGGACTAAGCTTCTTAGTTGTTAGTGTTAGTTAATATATGCCCCGAATGGGTGTTGTCCCGACGGACTAAGCTTCTTAGTTGTTAGTGTTAGTTAATATATGCCCCAAATGGGTGTTGTCCCGACAGACTAAGCTTCTTAGTTGTTATTGTTAGTTAATATATGGCCCAAATGAGCGTTTTCCTGACGGACTAAGCTTCTTATCGTTAGTTAATATATGGCCCGAATGAGTGTTGTCCCGACGGACTAAGCTTCTTAGTTGTTAGTGTTAGTTAATATATGCCCCGAATGGGTGTTGTCCCGACGGACTAAGCTTCTTAGTTGTTATTATTAGTTAATATATGGCGCGAATAAGTTTTTCCCCGACGGACTAAGCTTCTTAGTTGTTATTGTTAGTTAATATATGGCCCAAATGAGCATTTTCCTGACGTACTAAGCTTCTTAGTTGTTATTGTTAGTTAATATATGGCCCGAATGAGTGTTTCCCCGACAGACTAAGCTTCTTAGTTGTTATTGCTAGTTAATATATGGCGCGAATGAGTTTTTCCCCGACCGACTAAGCTTCTTAGTTGTTAGTGTTAGTTAATATATGCCCCGAATGGGTGTTGTCCCGACGGACTAAGCTTCTTAGTTGTTAGTGTTAGTTAATATATGCCCCGAATGGGTGTTGTCCCGACGGACTAAGCTTCTTAGTTGTTATTGTTAGTTAATATATGGCCCGAATGAGTGTTTCCCCGACAGACTAAGCTTCTTAGTTGTTATTGTTAGTTAATATATGCCCCAAATGGGTGTTGTCCCGACAGACTAAGCTTCTTAGTTGTTATTGTTAGTTAATATATGGCCCAAATGAGCGTTTTCCTGACGGACTAAGCTTCTTATCGTTAGTTAATATATGGCCCGAATGAGTGTTGTCCCGACGGACTAAGCTTCTTAGTTGTTAGTGTTAGTTAATATATGCCCCGAATGGGTGTTGTCCCGACGGACTAAGCTTCTTAGTTGTTATTATTAGTTAATATATGGCGCGAATAAGTTTTTCCCCGACGGACTAAGCTTCTTAGTTGTTATTGTTAGTTAATATATGGCCCAAATGAGCGTTTTCCTGACGGACTAAGCTTCTTAGTTGTTAGTTTTAGTTAATATATGCCCCGAATAGGTGTTTCCCCGACAGACTAAGCTTCTTAGTTGTTATTGTTAGTTAATATATGGCCCGAATGAGGTTTTCCCCGACGGACTAAGCTTCTTAGTTGTTATTGTTAGTTAATATAT
Organism: Acanthosoma haemorrhoidale; assembly: GCA_930367205.1. Taxonomy (NCBI): domain Eukaryota; kingdom Metazoa; phylum Arthropoda; class Insecta; order Hemiptera; family Acanthosomatidae; genus Acanthosoma; species Acanthosoma haemorrhoidale. The sequence continues at coordinate 118,249,186 of OV884009.1, forward strand.
GGCACGAATGAGTGTTTCCCCGACTGCCTAAGCTTCTTAGTTGTTATTGTTAGTTAATATATGGCCCGAATGGGTGTTGTCCCGACGGACTAAGCTTCTTAGTTGTTATTGCTAGTTAATATATGGCGCGAATGAGTTTTTCCCCGACCGACTAAGCTTCTTAGTTGTTAGTGTTAGTTAATATATGCCCCGAATGGGTGTTGTCCCGACGGACTAAGCTTCTTAGTTGTTAGTGTTAGTTAATATATGCCCCGAATGGGTGTTGTCCCGACGAAATAAGCTTCTTAGTTGTTAGTGTTAGTTAATATATGGCCCGAATGAGTGTTTCCCCGACAGACTAAGCTTCTTAGTTGTTATTGCTAGTTAATATATGGCGCGAATGAGTTTTTCCCCGACGGACTAAGCTTCTTAGTTGTTAGTTTTAGTTAATATATGCCCCGAATAGGTGTTTCCCCGACAGACTAAGCTTCTTAGTTGTTATTGTTAGTTAATATATGGCCCGAATGAGGTTTTCCCCGACGGACTAAGCTTCTTAGTTGTTATTGTTAGTTAATATATGGCACGAATGAGTGTTTCCCCGACTGCCTAAGCTTCTTAGTTGTTATTGTTAGTTAATATATGGCCCGAATGAGTGTTTCCCCGACGGACTAAGCTTCTTAGTTGTTATTGTTAGTTAATATATGGCCCGAATGAGTGTTTCCCCGACGGACTAAGCTTCTTAGTTGTTAGTGTTAGTTTATATATGCCCCGAATGGGTGTTGTCCCGACGGACTAAGCTTCTTAGTTGTTATTATTAGTTAATAAATGGCGCGAATTAGTTTTTCCCCGACGGACTAAGCTTCTTAGTTGTTAGTTTTAGTTAATATATGCCCCGAATGGGTGTTGTCCCGACGTACTAAGCTTCTTAGTTGTTAGTGTTAGTTAATATATGGCCCAAATGAGCGTTTTCCTGACGGACTAAGCTTCTTATCGTTAGGTAATATATGGCCTGAATGAGTGTTGTCCCGACGGACTAAGCTTCTTAGTTGTTAGTGTTAGTTAATATATGCCCCGAATGGGTGTTGTCCCGACGGACTAAGCTTCTTAGTTGTTATTATTAGTTAATATATGGCGCGAATGAGTTTTTCCCCGACGGACTAAGCTTCTTAGTTGTTATTGTTAGTTAATATATGGCCCAAATGAGCGTTTTCCTGACGTACTAAGCTTCTTAGTTGTTATTGTTAGTTAATATATGGCTCGAATGAGTTTTTCCCCGACGGACTAAGCTTCTTAGTTGTTATTGTTAGTTAATATATGGCCCGAATGAGTGTTTCCCCGACGAACTAAGCTTCTTAGTTGTTATTGTTAGTTAATATATGGCCCGAATGAGTGTTTCCCCAACGGACTAAGCTTCTTAGTTGTTATTGTTAGTTAATATATGGCCCGAATGAGTGTTTCCCCGAAAGACTAAGCTTCCTAGTTGTTATTGCTAGTTAATATATGCCCCAAATGAGTGTTGTCCCGACGTACTAAGCTTCTTAGTTGTTAGTGTTAGTTAATATATGCCCCGAATGGGTGTTGTCCCGACGGACTAAGCTTGTTAGTTGTTATTGCTAGTTAATATATGCCCCAAATGAGTGTTGTCCCGACGTACTAAGCTTCTTAGTTGTTAGTGTTAGTTAATATATGCCCCGAATGGGTGTTGTCCCGACGGACTAAGCTTGTTAGTTGTTATTGCTAGTTAATATATGGCGCGAATGAGTTTTTCCCCGACGGACTAAGCTTCTTAGTTGTTAGTTTTAGTTAATATATGGCCCAAATGAGCGTTTTCCTGACGGACTAAGCTTCTTATCGTTAGTTAATATATGGCCCGAATGAGTGTTGTCCCGACGGACTAAGCTATTTAGTTGTTAGTGTTAGTTAATATTGCCCCGAATGGGTGTTGTCCCGACGGACTAAGCTTCTTAGTTGTTATTGCTAGTTAATATATGGCGCGAATGAGTTTTTCCCCGACCGACTAAGCTTCTTAGTTGTTAGTGTTAGTTAATATATGCCCCGAATGGGTGTTGTCCCGACGGACTAAGCTTCTTAGTTGTTAGTGTTAGTTAATATATGCCCCGAATGGGTGTTGTCCCGACGAAATAAGCTTCTTAGTTGTTAGTGTTAGTTAATATATGCCCCGAATGGGTGTTGTCCCGACGGACTAAGCTTCTTAGTTGTTATTGCTAGTTAATATATGGCGCGAATGAGTTTTTCCCCGACCGACTAAGCTTCTTAGTTGTTATTGTTAGTTAATATATGGCCCGAATGAGTGTTTCCCCGACGGACTAAGCTTCTTAGTTGTTAGTGTTAGTTTATATATGCCCCGAATGGGTGTTGTCCCGACGGACTAAGCTTCTTAGTTGTTATTATTAGTTAATAAATGGCGCGAATTAGTTTTTCCCCGACGGACTAAGCTTCTTAGTTGTTAGTTTTAGTTAATATATGCCCCGAATGGGTGTTGTCCCGACGTACTAAGCTTCTTAGTTGTTATTGTTAGTTAATATATGCCCCGAATGGGTGTTGTCCCGACGGACTAAGCTTCTTAGTTGTTATTATTAGTTAATATATGGCGCGAATAAGTTTTTCCCCGACGGACTAAGCTTCTTAGTTGTTATTGTTAGTTAATATATGGCCCAAATGAGCGTTTTCCAGACGTACTAAGCTTCTTAGTTGTTAGTTTTAGTTAATATATGCCCCGAATGGGTGTTTCCCCGAAAGACTAAGCTTCTTAGTTGTTATTGCTAGTTAATATATGCCCCGAATGGGTGTTGTCCCGACGGACTAAGCTTCTTAGTTGTTAGTGTTAGTTAATATATGCCCCGAATGGGTGTTGTCCCGACGGACTAAGCTTCTTAGTTGTTAGTGTTAGTTAATATATGCCCCAAATGGGTGTTGTCCCGACAGACTAAGCTTCTTAGTTGTTATTGTTAGTTAATATATGGCCCAAATGAGCGTTTTCCTGACGGACTAAGCTTCTTATCGTTAGTTAATATATGGCCCGAATGAGTGTTGTCCCGACGGACTAAGCTTCTTAGTTGTTAGTGTTAGTTAATATATGCCCCGAATGGGTGTTGTCCCGACGGACTAAGCTTCTTAGTTGTTATTATTAGTTAATATATGGCGCGAATAAGTTTTTCCCCGACGGACTAAGCTTCTTAGTTGTTATTGTTAGTTAATATATGGCCCAAATGAGCGTTTTCCTGACGTACTAAGCTTCTTAGTTGTTATTGTTAGTTAATATATGGCTCGAATGAGTTTTTCCCCGACGGACTAAGCTTCTTAGTTGTTATTGTTAGTTAATATATGGCCCGAATGAGTGTTTCCCCGACGAACTAAGCTTCTTAGTTGTTATTGTTAGTTAATATATGGCCCGAATGAGTGTTTCCCCGACGGACTAAGCTTCTTAGTTGTTATTGTTAGTTAATATATGGCCCGAATGAGTGTTTCCCCGAAAGACTAAGCTTCCTAGTTGTTATTGCTAGTTAATATATGCCCCAAATGAGTGTTGTCCCGACGTACTAAGCTTCTTAGTTGTTAGTGTTAGTTAATATATGCCCCGAATGGGTGTTGTCCCGACGGACTAAGCTTGTTAGTTGTTATTGCTAGTTAATATATGCCCCAAATGAGTGTTGTCCCGACGTACTAAGCTTCTTAGTTGTTAGTGTTAGTTAATATATGCCCCGAATGGGTGTTGTCCCGACGGACTAAGCTTGTTAGTTGTTATTGCTAGTTAATATATGGCGCGAATGAGTTTTTCCCCGACGGACTAAGCTTCTTAGTTGTTAGTTTTAGTTAATATATGGCCCAAATGAGCGTTTTCCTGACGGACTAAGCTTCTTATCGTTAGTTAATATATGGCCCGAATGAGTGTTGTCCCGACGGACTAAGCTATTTAGTTGTTAGTGTTAGTTAATATTGCCCCGAATGGGTGTTGTCCCGACGGACTAAGCTTCTTAGTTGTTATTGCTAGTTAATATATGGCGCGAATGAGTTTTTCCCCGACCGACTAAGCTTCTTAGTTGTTAGTGTTAGTTAATATATGCCCCGAATGGGTGTTGTCCCGACGGACTAAGCTTCTTAGTTGTTAGTGTTAGTTAATATATGCCCCGAATGGGTGTTGTCCCGACGAAATAAGCTTCTTAGTTGTTAGTGTTAGTTAATATATGCCCCGAATGGGTGTTGTCCCGACGGACTAAGCTTCTTAGTTGTTATTGCTAGTTAATATATGGCGCGAATGAGTTTTTCCCCGACCGACTAAGCTTCTTAGTTGTTAGTGTTAGTTAATATATGCCCCGAATGGGTGTTGTCCCGACGGACTAAGCTTCTTAGTTGTTAGTGTTAGTTAATATATGCCCCGAATGGGTGTTGTCCCGACGGACTAAGCTTCTTAGTTGTTATTGTTAGTTAATATATGGCCCGAATGGGTGTTGTCCCGACGGACTAAGCTTCTTAGTTGTTAGTGTTAGTTAATATATGCCCCAAATGGGTGTTGTCCCGACAGACTAAGCTTCTTAGTTGTTATTGTTAGTTAATATATGGCCCAAATGAGCGTTTTCCAGACGTACTAAGCTTCTTAGTTGTTAGTTTTAGTTAATATATGCCCCGAATGGGTGTTTCCCCGAAAGACTAAGCTTCTTAGTTGTTATTGCTAGTTAATATATGCCCCGAATGGGTGTTGTCCCGACGGACTAAGCTTCTTAGTTGTTAGTGTTAGTTAATATATGCCCCGAATGGGTGTTGTCCCGACGGACTAAGCTTCTTAGTTGTTAGTGTTAGTTAATATATGCCCCAAATGGGTGTTGTCCCGACAGACTAAGCTTCTTAGTTGTTATTGTTAGTTAATATATGGCCCAAATGAGCGTTTTCCTGACGGACTAAGCTTCTTATCGTTAGTTAATATATGGCCCGAATGAGTGTTGTCCCGACGGACTAAGCTTCTTAGTTGTTAGTGTTAGTTAATATATGCCCCGAATGGGTGTTGTCCCGACGGACTAAGCTTCTTAGTTGTTATTATTAGTTAATATATGGCGCGAATAAGTTTTTCCCCGACGGACTAAGCTTCTTAGTTGTTATTGTTAGTTAATATATGGCCCAAATGAGCGTTTTCCTGACGTACTAAGCTTCTTAGTTGTTATTGTTAGTTAATATATGGCTCGAATGAGTTTTTCCCCGACGGACTAAGCTTCTTAGTTGTTATTGTTAGTTAATATATGGCCCGAATGAGTGTTTCCCCGACGGACTAAGCTTCTTAGTTGTTATTGTTAGTTAATATATGGCCCGAATGAGTGTTTCCCCGACGGACTAAGCTTCTTAGTTGTTATTGTTAGTTAATATATGGCCCGAATGAGTGTTTCCCCGAAAGACTAAGCTTCCTAGTTGTTATTGCTAGTTAATATATGCCCCAAATGAGTGTTGTCCCGACGTACTAAGCTTCTTAGTTGTTAGTGTTAGTTAATATATGCCCCGAATGGGTGTTGTCCCGACGGACTAAGCTTGTTAGTTGTTATTGCTAGTTAATATATGCCCCAAATGGGTGTTGTCCCGACGGACTAAGCTTCTTAGTTGTTAGTGTTAGTTAATATATGCCCCGAATGGGTGTTGTCCCGACGGACTAAGCTTGTTAGTTGTTATTGCTAGTTAATATATGGCGCGAATGAGTTTTTCCCCGACGGACTAAGCTTCTTAGTTGTTATTGTTAGTTAATATATGGCCCAAATGAGCGTTTTCCTGACGGACTAAGCTTCTTATCGTTAGTTAATATATGGCCCGAATGAGTGTTGTCCCGACGGACTAAGCTATTTAGTTGTTAGTGTTAGTTAATATTGCCCCGAATGGGTGTTGTCCCGACGGACTAAGCTTCTTAGTTGTTATTGCTAGTTAATATATGGCGCGAATGAGTTTTTCCCCGACCGACTAAGCTTCTTAGTTGTTAGTGTTAGTTAATATATGCCCCGAATGGGTGTTGTCCCGACGGACTAAGCTTCTTAGTTGTTAGTGTTAGTTAATATATGCCCCGAATGGGTGTTGTCCCGACGAAATAAGCTTCTTAGTTGTTAGTGTTAGTTAATATATGCCCCGAATGGGTGTTGTCCAGACGGACTAAGCTTCTTAGTTGTTATTGATAGTTAATATATGGCGCGAATGAGTTTTTCCCCGACCGACTAAGCTTCTTAGTTGTTATTGTTAGTTAATATATGCCCCGAATGGGTGTTGTCCCGACGGACTAAGCTTCTTAGTTGTTAGTGTTAGTTAATATATGCCCCGAATGGGTGTTGTCCCGACGGACTAAGCTTCTTAGTTGTTATTGTTAGTTAATATATGGCCCGAATGAGTGTTTCCCCGACAGACTAAGCTTCTTAGTTGTTATTGCTAGTTAATATATGGCGCGAATGAGTTTTTCCCCGACCGACTAAGCTTCTTAGTTGTTAGTTTTAGTTAATATATGGCCCAAATGAGCGTTTTCCTGACGGACTAAGCTTCTTATCGTTAGTTAATATATGGCCCGAATGAGTGTTGTCCCGACGGACTAAGCTTCTTAGTTGTTAGTGTTAGTTAATATATGCCCCGAATGGGTGTTGTCCTGACGGACTAAGCTTCTTAGTTGTTATTATTAGTTAATATATGGCGCGAATAAGTTTTTCCCCGACGGACTAAGCTTCTTAGTTGTTATTGTTAGTTAATATATGGCCCAAATGAGCGTTTTCCTGACGTACTAAGCTTCTTAGTTGTTAGTTTTAGTTAATATATGCCCCGAATGGGTGTTTCCCCGAAAGACTAAGCTTCTTAGTTGTTATTGCTAGTTAATATATGCCCCGAATGGGTGTTGTCCCGACGGACTAAGCTTCTTAGTTGTTAGTGTTAGTTAATATATGCCCCGAATGGGTGTTGTCCCGACGGACTAAGCTTCTTAGTTGTTAGTGTTAGTTAATATATGCCCCAAATGGGTGTTGTCCCGACAGACTAAGCTTCTTAGTTGTTATTGTTAGTTAATATATGGCCCAAATGAGCGTTTTCCTGACGGACTAAGCTTCTTATCGTTAGTTAATATATGGCCCGAATGAGTGTTGTCCCGACGGACTAAGCTTCTTAGTTGTTAGTGTTAGTTAATATATGCCCCGAATGGGTGTTGTCCCGACGGACTAAGCTTCTTAGTTGTTATTATTAGTTAATATATGGCGCGAATAAGTTTTTCCCCGACGGACTAAGCTTCTTAGTTGTTATTGTTAGTTAATATATGGCCCAAATGAGCATTTTCCTAACGGACTAAGCTTCTTAGTTGTTAGTTTTAGTTAATATATGCCCCGAATAGGTGTTTCCCCGACAGACTAAGCTTCTTAGTTGTTATTGTTAGTTAATATATGGCCCGAATGAGGTTTTCCCCGACGGACTAAGCTTCTTAGTTGTTATTGTTAGTTAATATATGGCACGAATGAGTGTTTCCCCGACTGCCTAAGCTTCTTAGTTGTTATTGTTAGTTAATATATGGCCCGAATGAGTGTTTCCCCCACGGACTAAGCTTCTTAGTTGTTATTGTTAGTTAATATATGGCCCGAATGAGTGTTTCCCCGACGGACTAAGCTTCTTAGTTGTTAGTGTTAGTTTATATATGCCCCGAATGGGTGTTGTCCCGACGGACTAAGCTTCTTAGTTGTTATTGTTAGTTAATATATGGCCCGAATGAGTGTTTCCCCGACAGACTAAGCTTCTTAGTTGTTATTGCTAGTTAATATATGGCCCGAATGAGGTTTTCCCCGACGGACTAAGCTTCTTAGTTGTTATTGTTAGTTAATATATGGCACGAATGAGTGTTTCCCCGACTGCCTAAGCTTCTTAGTTGTTATTGTTAGTTAATATATGGCCCGAATGAGTGTTTCCCCCACGGACTAAGCTTCTTAGTTGTTATTGTTAGTTAATATATGGCCCGAATGAGTGTTTCCCCGACGGACTAAGCTTCTTAGTTGTTAGTGTTAGTTTATATATGCCCCGAATGGGTGTTGTCCCGACGGACTAAGCTTCTTAGTTGTTATTGTTAGTTAATATATGGCCCGAATGAGTGTTTCCCCGACAGACTAAGCTTCTTAGTTGTTATTGCTAGTTAATATATGGCGCGAATGAGTTTTTCCCCGACGGACTAAGCTTCTTAGTTGTTAGTTTTAGTTAATATATGCCCCGAATAGGTGTTTCCCCGACAGACTAAGCTTCTTAGTTGTTATTGTTAGTTAATATATGGCCCGAATGAGGTTTTCCCCGACGGACTAAGCTTCTTAGTTGTTATTGTTAGTTAATATATGGCACGAATGAGTGTTTCCCCGACTGCCTAAGCTTCTTAGTTGTTATTGTTAGTTAATATATGGCCCGAATGAGTGTTTCCCCCACGGACTAAGCTTCTTAGTTGTTATTGTTAGTTAATATATGGCCCGAATGAGTGTTTCCCCGACGGACTAAGCTTCTTAGTTGTTATTGTTAGTTAATATATGCCCCGAATGGGTGTTGTCCCGACGGACTAAGCTTCTTAGTTGTTATTATTAGTTAATAAATGGCGCGAATTAGTTTTTCCCCGACGGACTAAGCTTCTTAGTTGTTAGTTTTAGTTAATATATGCCCCGAATGGGTGTTGTCCCGACGTACTAAGCTTCTTAGTTGTTAGTGTTAGTTAATATATGGCCCAAATGAGCGTTTTCCTGACGGACTAAGCTTCTTATCGTTAGGTAATATATGGCCTGAATGAGTGTTGTCCCGACGGACTAAGCTTCTTAGTTGTTAGTGTTAGTTAATATATGCCCCGAATGGGTGTTGTCCCGACGGACTAAGCTTCTTAGTTGTTATTATTAGTTAATATATGGCGCGAATAAGTTTTTCCCCGACGGACTAAGCTTCTTAGTTGTTATTGTTAGTTAATATATGGCCCAAATGAGCGTTTTCCTGACGTACTAAGCTTCTTAGTTGTTATTGTTAGTTAATATATGGCTCGAATGAGTTTTTCCCCGACGGACTAAGCTTCTTAGTTGTTATTGTTAGTTAATATATGGCACGAATGAGTGTTTCCCCGACTGCCTAAGCTTCTTAGTTGTTATTGTTAGTTAATATATGGCCCGAATGAGTGTTTCCCCCACGGACTAAGCTTCTTAGTTGTTATTGTTAGTTAATATATGGCCCGAATGAGTGTTTCCCCGACGGACTAAGCTTCTTAGTTGTTAGTGTTAGTTTATATATGCCCCGAATGGGTGTTGTCCCGACGGACTAAGCTTCTTAGTTGTTATTATTAGTTAATAAATGGCGCGAATTAGTTTTTCCCCGACGGACTAAGCTTCTTAGTTGTTAGTTTTAGTTAATATATGCCCCGAATGGGTGTTGTCCCGACGTACTAAGCTTCTTAGTTGTTATTGTTAGTTAATATATGCCCCGAATGGGTGTTGTCCTGACGGACTAAGCTTCTTAGTTGTTATTATTAGTTAATATATGGCGCGAATAAGTTTTTCCCCGACGGACTAAGCTTCTTAGTTGTTATTGTTAGTTAATATATGGCCCAAATGAGCGTTTTCCAGACGTACTAAGCTTCTTAGTTGTTAGTTTTAGTTAATATATGCCCCGAATGGGTGTTTCCCCGAAAGACTAAGCTTCTTAGTTGTTATTGCTAGTTAATATATGCCCCGAATGGGTGTTGTCCCGACGGACTAAGCTTCTTAGTTGTTAGTGTTAGTTAATATATGCCCCGAATGGGTGTTGTCCCGACGGACTAAGCTTCTTAGTTGTTAGTGTTAGTTAATATATGCCCCAAATGGGTGTTGTCCCGACAGACTAAGCTTCTTAGTTGTTATTGTTAGTTAATATATGGCCCAAATGAGCGTTTTCCTGACGGACTAAGCTTCTTATCGTTAGTTAATATATGGCCCGAATGAGTGTTTCCCCGACAGACTAAGCTTCTTAGTTGTTAGTGTTAGTTAATATATGCCCCGAATGGGTGTTGTCCCGACGGACTAAGCTTCTTAGTTGTTATTATTAGTTAATATATGGCGCGAATAAGTTTTTCCCCGACGGACTAAGCTTCTTAGTTGTTATTGTTAGTTAATATATGGCCCAAATGAGCATTTTCCTGACGTACTAAGCTTCTTAGTTGTTATTGTTAGTTAATATATGGCCCGAATGAGTGTTTCCCCGACAGACTAAGCTTCTTAGTTGTTATTGCTAGTTAATATATGGCCCGAATGAGTGTTTCCCCGACGAACTAAGCTTCTTAGTTGTTAGTGTTAGTTAATATATGCCCCGAATGGGTGTTGTCCCGACGGACTAAGCTTCTTAGTTGTTAGTGTTAGTTAATATATGCCCCGAATGGGTGTTGTCCCGACGGACTAAGCTTCTTAGTTGTTATTGTTAGTTAATATATGGCCCGAATGAGTGTTTCCCCGACAGACTAAGCTTCTTAGTTGTTATTGTTAGTTAATATATGCCCCAAATGGGTGTTGTCCCGACAGACTAAGCTTCTTAGTTGTTATTGTTAGTTAATATATGGCCCAAATGAGCGTTTTCCTGACGGACTAAGCTTCTTATCGTTAGTTAATATATGGCCCGAATGAGTGTTGTCCCGACGGACTAAGCTTCTTAGTTGTTAGTGTTAGTTAATATATGCCCCGAATGGGTGTTGTCCCGACGGACTAAGCTTCTTAGTTGTTATTATTAGTTAATATATGGCGCGAATAAGTTTTTCCCCGACGGACTAAGCTTCTTAGTTGTTATTGTTAGTTAATATATGGCCCAAATGAGCATTTTCCTGACGGACTAAGCTTCTTAGTTGTTAGTTTTAGTTAATATATGCCCCGAATAGGTGTTTCCCCGACAGACTAAGCTTCTTAGTTGTTATTGTTAGTTAATATATGGCCCGAATGAGGTTTTCCCCGACGGACTAAGCTTCTTAGTTGTTATTGTTAGTTAATATATGGCACGAATGAGTGTTTCCCCGACTGCCTAAGCTTCTTAGTTGTTATTGTTAGTTAATATATGGCCCGAATGGGTGTTGTCCCGACGGACTAAGCTTCTTAGTTGTTATTGCTAGTTAATATATGGCGCGAATGAGTTTTTCCCCGACCGACTAAGCTTCTTAGTTGTTAGTGTTAGTTAATATATGCCCCGAATGGGTGTTGTCCCGACGGACTAAGCTTCTTAGTTGTTAGTGTTAGTTAATATATGCCCCGAATGGGTGTTGTCCCGACGAAATAAGCTTCTTAGTTGTTAGTGTTAGTTAATATATGGCCCGAATGAGTGTTTCCCCGACAGACTAAGCTTCTTAGTTGTTATTGCTAGTTAATATATGGCGCGAATGAGTTTTTCCCCGACGGACTAAGCTTCTTAGTTGTTAGTTTTAGTTAATATATGCCCCGAATAGGTGTTTCCCCGACAGACTAAGCTTCTTAGTTGTTATTGTTAGTTAATATATGGCCCGAATGAGGTTTTCCCCGACGGACTAAGCTTCTTAGTTGTTATTGTTAGTTAATATATGGCACGAATGAGTGTTTCCCCGACTGCCTAAGCTTCTTAGTTGTTATTGTTAGTTAATATATGGCCCGAATGAGTGTTTCCCCCACGGACTAAGCTTCTTAGTTGTTATTGTTAGTTAATATATGGCCCGAATGAGTGTTTCCCCGACGGACTAAGCTTCTTAGTTGTTAGTGTTAGTTTATATATGCCCCGAATGGGTGTTGTCCCGACGGACTAAGCTTCTTAGTTGTTATCATTAGTTAATAAATGGCGCGAATTAGTTTTTCCCCGACGGACTAAGCTTCTTAGTTGTTAGTTTTAGTTAATATATGCCCCGAATGGGTGTTGTCCCGACGTACTAAGCTTCTTAGTTGTTAGTGTTAGTTAATATATGGCCCAAATGAGCGTTTTCCTGACGGACTAAGCTTCTTATCGTTAGGTAATATATGGCCTGAATGAGTGTTGTCCCGACGGACTAAGCTTCTTAGTTGTTAGTGTTAGTTAATATATGCCCCGAATGGGTGTTGTCCCGACGGACTAAGCTTCTTAGTTGTTATTATTAGTTAATATATGGCGCGAATAAGTTTTTCCCCGACGGACTAAGCTTCTTAGTTGTTATTGTTAGTTAATATATGGCCCAAATGAGCGTTTTCCTGACGTACTAAGCTTCTTAGTTGTTATTGTTAGTTAATATATGGCTCGAATGAGTTTTTCCCCGACGGACTAAGCTTCTTAGTTGTTATTGTTAGTTAATATATGGCCCGAATGAGTGTTTCCCCGACGAACTAAGCTTCTTAGTTGTTATTGTTAGTTAATATATGGCCCGAATGAGTGTTTCCCCAACGGACTAAGCTTCTTAGTTGTTATTGTTAGTTAATATATGGCCCGAATGAGTGTTTCCCCGAAAGACTAAGCTTCCTAGTTGTTATTGCTAGTTAATATATGCCCCAAATGAGTGTTGTCCCGACGTACTAAGCTTCTTAGTTGTTAGTGTTAGTTAATATATGCCCCGAATGGGTGTTGTCCCGACGGACTAAGCTTCTTAGTTGTTATTGCTAGTTAATATATGCCCCAAATGAGTGTTGTCCCGACGTACTAAGCTTCTTAGTTGTTAGTGTTAGTTAATATATGCCCCGAATGGGTGTTGTCCCGACGGACTAAGCTTGTTAGTTGTTATTGCTAGTTAATATATGGCGCGAATGAGTTTTTCCCCGACGGACTAAGCTTCTTAGTTGTTATTATTAGTTAATATATGGCCCAAATGAGCGTTTTCCTGACGGACTAAGCTTCTTATCGTTAGTTAATATATGGCCCGAATGAGTGTTGTCCCGACGGACTAAGCTATTTAGTTGTTAGTGTTAGTTAATATTGCCCCGAATGGGTGTTGTCCCGACGGACTAAGCTTCTTAGTTGTTATTGCTAGTTAATATATGGCGCGAATGAGTTTTTCCCCGACCGACTAAGCTTCTTAGTTGTTAGTGTTAGTTAATATATGCCCCGAATGGGTGTTGTCCCGACGGACTAAGCTTCTTAGTTGTTAGTGTTAGTTAATATATGCCCCGAATGGGTGTTGTCCCGACGAAATAAGCTTCTTAGTTGTTAGTGTTAGTTAATATATGCCCCGAATGGGTGTTGTCCCGACGGACTAAGCTTCTTAGTTGTTATTGCTAGTTAATATATGGCGCGAATGAGTTTTTCCCCGACCGACTAAGCTTCTTAGTTGTTAGTGTTAGTTAATATATGCCCCGAATGGGTGTTGTCCCGACGGACTAAGCTTCTTAGTTGTTAGTGTTAGTTAATATATGCCCCGAATGGGTGTTGTCCCGACGGACTAAGCTTCTTAGTTGTTATTGTTAGTTAATATATGGCCCGAATGAGTGTTTCCCCGACAGACTAAGCTTCTTAGTTGTTATTGCTAGTTAATATATGGCGCGAATGAGTTTTTCCCCGACCGACTAAGCTTCTTAGTTGTTAGTTTTAGTTAATATATGGCCCAAATGAGCGTTTTCCTGACGGACTAAGCTTCTTATCGTTAGTTAATATATGGCCCGAATGAGTGTTGTCCCGACGGACTAAGCTTCTTAGTTGTTAGTGTTAGTTAATATATGCCCCGAATGGGTGTTGTCCCGACGGACTAAGCTTCTTAGTTGTTATTATTAGTTAATATATGGCGCGAATAAGTTTTTCCCCGACGGACTAAGCTTCTTAGTTGTTATTGTTAGTTAATATATGGCCCAAATGAGCGTTTTCCTGACGTACTAAGCTTCTTAGTTGTTAGTTTTAGTTAATATATGCCCCGAATGGGTGTTTCCCCGAAAGACTAAGCTTCTTAGTTGTTATTGCTAGTTAATATATGCCCCGAATGGGTGTTGTCCCGACGGACTAAGCTTCTTAGTTGTTAGTGTTAGTTAATATATGCCCCGAATGGGTGTTGTCCCGACGGACTAAGCTTCTTAGTTGTTAGTGTTAGTTAATATATGCCCCAAATGGGTGTTGTCCCGACAGACTAAGCTTCTTAGTTGTTATTGTTAGTTAATATATGGCCCAAATGAGCGTTTTCCTGACGGACTAAGCTTCTTATCGTTAGTTAATATATGGCCCGAATGAGTGTTGTCCCGACGGACTAAGCTTCTTAGTTGTTAGTGTTAGTTAATATATGCCCCGAATGGGTGTTGTCCCGACGGACTAAGCTTCTTAGTTGTTATTATTAGTTAATATATGGCGCGAATAAGTTTTTCCCCGACGGACTAAGCTTCTTAGTTGTTATTGTTAGTTAATATATGGCCCAAATGAGCATTTTCCTGACGTACTAAGCTTCTTAGTTGTTATTGTTAGTTAATATATGGCCCGAATGAGTGTTTCCCCGACAGACTAAGCTTCTTAGTTGTTATTGCTAGTTAATATATGGCGCGAATGAGTTTTTCCCCGACCGACTAAGCTTCTTAGTTGTTAGTGTTAGTTAATATATGCCCCGAATGGGTGTTGTCCCGACGGACTAAGCTTCTTAGTTGTTAGTGTTAGTTAATATATGCCCCGAATGGGTGTTGTCCCGACGGACTAAGCTTCTTAGTTGTTATTGTTAGTTAATATATGGCCCGAATGAGTGTTTCCCCGACAGACTAAGCTTCTTAGTTGTTATTGTTAGTTAATATATGGCCCGAATGAGTGTTTCCCCGACGGACTAAGCTTCTTAGTTGTTATTGTTAGTTAATATATGGCACGAATGAGTGTTTCCCCGACTGCCTAAGCTTCTTAGTTGTTATTGTTAGTTAATATATGGCCCGAACGAGTGTTTCCCCCACGGACTAAGCTTCTTAGTTGTTATTGTTAGTTAATATATGGCCCGAATGAGTGTTTCCCCGACGGACTAAGCTTCTTAGTTGTTAGTGTTAGTTAATATATGCCCCGAATGGGTGTTGTCCCGACGGACTAAGCTTCTTAGTTGTTATTATTAGTTAATAAATGGCGCGAATTAGTTTTTCCCCGACGGACTAAGCTTCTTAGTTGTTAGTGTTAGTTAATATATGCCCCGAATGGGTGTTGTCCCGACAGACTAAGCTTCTTAGTTGTTATTGTTAGTTAATATATGCCCCGAATGGGTGTTGTCCCGACGGACTAAGCTTCTTAGTTGTTATTATTAGTTAATATATGGCGCGAATAAGTTTTTCCCCGACGGACTAAGCTTCTTAGTTGTTATTGTTAGTTAATATATGGCCCAAATGAGCGTTTTCCAGACGTACTAAGCTTCTTAGTTGTTAGTTTTAGTTAATATATGCCCCGAATGGGTGTTTCCCCGAAAGACTAAGCTTCTTAGTTGTTATTGCTAGTTAATATATGCCCCGAATGGGTGTTGTCCCGACGGACTAAGCTTCTTAGTTGTTAGTGTTAGTTAATATATGCCCCGAATGGGTGTTGTCCCGACGGACTAAGCTTCTTAGTTGTTAGTGTTAGTTAATATATGCCCCAAATGGGTGTTGTCCCGACAGACTAAGCTTCTTAGTTGTTATTGTTAGTTAATATATGGCCCAAATGAGCGTTTTCCTGACGGACTAAGCTTCTTATCGTTAGTTAATATATGCCCCGAATGGGTGTTGTCCCGACGGACTAAGCTTCTTAGTTGTTATTATTAGTTAATATATGGCGCGAATAAGTTTTTCCCCGACGGACTAAGCTTCTTAGTTGTTATTGTTAGTTAATATATGGCCCAAATGAGCGTTTTCCTGACGTACTAAGCTTCTTAGTTGTTATTGTTAGTTAATATATGGCTCGAATGAGTTTTTCCCCGACGGACTAAGCTTCTTAGTTGTTATTGTTAGTTAATATATGGCCCGAATGAGTGTTTCCCCGACGAACTAAGCTTCTTAGTTGTTATTGTTAGTTAATATATGGCCCGAATGAGTGTTTCCCCGACGGACTAAGCTTCTTAGTTGTTATTGTTAGTTAATATATGGCCCGAATGAGTGTTTCCCCGAAAGACTAAGCTTCCTAGTTGTTATTGCTAGTTAATATATGCCCCAAATGAGTGTTGTCCCGACGTACTAAGCTTCTTAGTTGTTAGTGTTAGTTAATATATGCCCCGAATGGGTGTTGTCCCGACGGACTAAGCTTGTTAGTTGTTATTGCTAGTTAATATATGCCCCAAATGAGTGTTGTCCCGACGTACTAAGCTTCTTAGTTGTTAGTGTTAGTTAATATATGCCCCGAATGGGTGTTGTCCCGACGGACTAAGCTTGTTAGTTGTTATTGCTAGTTAATATATGGCGCGAATGAGTTTTTCCCCGACGGACTAAGCTTCTTAGTTGTTAGTTTTAGTTAATATATGGCCCAAATGAGCGTTTTCCTGACGGACTAAGCTTCTTATCGTTAGTTAATATATGGCCCGAATGAGTGTTGTCCCGACGGACTAAGCTATTTAGTTGTTAGTGTTAGTTAATATTGCCCCGAATGGGTGTTGTCCCGACGGACTAAGCTTCTTAGTTGTTATTGCTAGTTAATATATGGCGCGAATGAGTTTTTCCCCGACCGACTAAGCTTCTTAGTTGTTAGTGTTAGTTAATATATGCCCCGAATGGGTGTTGTCCCGACGGACTAAGCTTCTTAGTTGTTAGTGTTAGTTAATATATGCCCCGAATGGGTGTTGTCCCGACGAAATAAGCTTCTTAGTTGTTAGTGTTAGTTAATATATGCCCCGAATGGGTGTTGTCCCGACGGACTAAGCTTCTTAGTTGTTATTGCTAGTTAATATATGGCGCGAATGAGTTTTTCCCTGACCGACTAAGCTTCTTAGTTGTTAGTGTTAGTTAATATATGCCCCGAATGGGTGTTGTCCCGACGGACTAAGCTTCTTAGTTGTTAGTGTTAGTTAATATATGCCCCGAATGGGTGTTGTCCCGACGGACTAAGCTTCTTAGTTGTTATTGTTAGTTAATATATGGCCCGAATGAGTGTTTCCCCGACAGACTAAGCTTCTTAGTTGTTATTGCTAGTTAATATATGGCGCGAATGAGTTTTTCCCCGACCGACTAAGCTTCTTAGTTGTTAGTTTTAGTTAATATATGGCCCAAATGAGCGTTTTCCTGACGGACTAAGCTTCTTATCGTTAGTTAATATATGGCCCGAATGAGTGTTGTCCCGACGGACTAAGCTTCTTAGTTGTTAGTGTTAGTTAATATATGCCCCGAATGGGTGTTGTCCCGACGGACTAAGCTTCTTAGTTGTTATTATTAGTTAATATATGGCGCGAATAAGTTTTTCCCCGACGGACTAAGCTTCTTAGTTGTTATTGTTAGTTAATATATGGCCCAAATGAGCGTTTTCCTGACGTACTAAGCTTCTTAGTTGTTAGTTTTAGTTAATATATGCCCCGAATGGGTGTTTCCCCGAAAGACTAAGCTTCTTAGTTGTTATTGCTAGTTAATATATGCCCCGAATGGGTGTTGTCCCGACGGACTAAGCTTCTTAGTTGTTAGTGTTAGTTAATATATGCCCCGAATGGGTGTTGTCCCGACGGACTAAGCTTCTTAGTTGTTAGTGTTAGTTAATATATGCCCCAAATGGGTGTTGTCCCGACAGACTAAGCTTCTTAGTTGTTATTGTTAGTTAATATATGGCCCGAATGGGTGTTGTCCCGACGGACTAAGCTTCTTAGTTGTTAGTGTTAGTTAATATATGCCCCAAATGGGTGTTGTCCCGACAGACTAAGCTTCTTAGTTGTTATTGCTAGTTAATATATGCCCCGAATGGGTGTTGTCCCGACGGACTAAGCTTCTTAGTTGTTATTGTTAGTTAATATATGGCCCGAATGAGTGTTTCCCCGACAGACTAAGCTTCTTAGTTGTTATTGTTAGTTAATATATGGCCCGAATGAGTGTTTCCCCGACGGACTAAGCTTCTTAGTTGTTATTGTTAGTTAATATATGGCACGAATGAGTGTTTCCCCGACTGCCTAAGCTTCTTAGTTGTTATTGTTAGTTAATATATGGCCCGAACGAGTGTTTCCCCCACGGACTAAGCTTCTTAGTTGTTATTGTTAGTTAATATATGCCCCGAATGGGTGTTTCCCCGACGGACTAAGCTTCTTAGTTGTTATTGTTAGTTAATATATGGCCCGAATGAGTGTTTCCCCGACAGACTAAGCTTCTTAGTTGTTATTGTTAGTTAATATATGGCCCGAATGAGGTTTTCCCCGACGGACTAAGCTTCTTAGTTGTTATTGTTAGTTAATATATGGCACGAATGAGTGTTTCCCCGACTGCCTAAGCTTCTTAGTTGTTATTGTTAGTTAATATATGGCCCGAACGAGTGTTTCCCCCACGGACTAAGCTTCTTAGTTGTTATTGCTAGTTAATATATGCCCCGAATGGGTGTTGTCCCGACGGACTAAGCTTCTTAGTTGTTAGTGTTAGTTAATATATGCCCCGAATGGGTGTTGTCCCGACGGACTAAGCTTCTTAGTTGTTAGTGTTAGTTAATATATGCCCCGAATGGGTGTTGTCCCGACGGACTAAGCTTCTTAGTTGTTATTATTAGTTAATATATGGCGCGAATAAGTTTTTCCCCGACGGACTAAGCTTCTTAGTTGTTATTGTTAGTTAATATATGGCCCAAATGAGCATTTTCCTGACGTACTAAGCTTCTTAGTTGTTATTGTTAGTTAATATATGGCCCGAATGAGTGTTTCCCCGACAGACTAAGCTTCTTAGTTGTTATTGCTAGTTAATATATGGCGCGAATGAGTTTTTCCCCGACCGACTAAGCTTCTTAGTTGTTAGTGTTAGTTAATATATGCCCCGAATGGGTGTTGTCCCGACGGACTAAGCTTCTTAGTTGTTAGTGTTAGTTAATATATGCCCCGAATGGGTGTTGTCCCGACGGACTAAGCTTCTTAGTTGTTAGTGTTAGTTAATATATGCCCCAAATGGGTGTTGTCCCGACAGACTAAGCTTCTTAGTTGTTATTGTTAGTTAATATATGGCCCGAATGGGTGTTGTCCCGACGGACTAAGCTTCTTAGTTGTTAGTGTTAGTTAATATATGCCCCGAATGGGTGTTGTCCCGACGGACTAAGCTTCTTAGTTGTTAGTGTTAGTTAATATATGCCCCAAATGGGTGTTGTCCCGACAGACTAAGCTTCTTAGTTGTTATTGTTAGTTAATATATGGCCCGAATGGGTGTTGTCCCGACGGACTAAGCTTCTTAGTTGTTAGTGTTAGTTAATATATGCCCCAAATGGGTGTTGTCCCGACAGACTAAGCTTCTTAGTTGTTATTGCTAGTTAATATATGCCCCGAATGGGTGTTGTCCCGACGGACTAAGCTTCTTAGTTGTTATTGTTAGTTAATATATGGCCCGAATGAGTGTTTCCCCGACAGACTAAGCTTCTTAGTTGTTATTGTTAGTTAATATATGGCCCGAATGAGGTTTTCCCCGACGGACTAAGCTTCTTAGTTGTTATTGTTAGTTAATATATGGCACGAATGAGTGTTTCCCCGACTGCCTAAGCTTCTTAGTTGTTATTGTTAGTTAATATATGGCCCGAACGAGTGTTTCCCCCACGGACTAAGCTTCTTAGTTGTTATTGTTAGTTAATATATGGCCCGAATGGGTGTTTCCCCGACGGACTAAGCTTCTTAGTTGTTATTGTTAGTTAATATATGGCCCGAATGAGTGTTTCCCCGACAGACTAAGCTTCTTAGTTGTTATTGTTAGTTAATATATGGCCCGAATGAGTTTTTCCCCGACGGACTAAGCTTCTTAGTTGTTATTGTTAGTTAATATATGGCACGAATGAGTGTTTCCCCGACTGCCTAAGCTTCTTAGTTGTTATTGTTAGTTAATATATGGCCCGAACGAGTGTTTCCCCTACGGACTAAGCTTCTTAGTTGTTATTGCTAGTTAATATATGCCCCGAATGGGTGTTGTCCCGACGGACTAAGCTTCTTAGTTGTTAGTGTTAGTTAATATATGCCCCGAATGGGTGTTGTCCCGACGGACTAAGCTTCTTAGTTGTTCTTGTTAGTTAATATATGGCCCGAATGAGGTTTTCCCCGACGGACTAAGCTTCTTAGTTGTTATTGTTAGTTAATATATGGCACGAATGAGTGTTTCCCCGACTGCCTAAGCTTCTTAGTTGTTATTGTTAGTTAATATATGGCCCGAACGAGTGTTTCCCCCACGGACTAAGCTTCTTAGTTGTTATTGCTAGTTAATATATGCCCCGAATGGGTGTTGTCCCGACGGACTAAGCTTCTTAGTTGTTAGTGTTAGTTAATATATGCCCCGAATGGGTGTTGTCCCGACGGACTAAGCTTCTTAGTTGTTATTATTAGTTAATATATGGCGCGAATAAGTTTTTCCCCGACGGACTAAGCTTCTTAGTTGTTATTGTTAGTTAATATATGGCCCAAATGAGCATTTTCCTGACGTACTAAGCTTCTTAGTTGTTATTGTTAGTTAATATATGGCCCGAATGAGTGTTTCCCCGACAGACTAAGCTTCTTAGTTGTTATTGCTAGTTAATATATGGCGCGAATGAGTTTTTCCCCGACAGACTAAGCTTCTTAGTTGTTATTGCTAGTTAATATATGGCCCGAATGAGTTTTTCCCCGACGGACTAAGCTTCTTAGTTGTTATTGTTAGTTAATATATGGCCCGAATGAGTGTTTCCCCGACGAACTAAGCTTCTTAGTTGTTATTGTTAGTTAATATATGGCCCGAATGAGTGTTTCCCCAACGGACTAAGCTTCTTAGTTGTTATTGTTAGTTAATATATGGCCCGAATGAGTGTTTCCCCGAAAGACTAAGCTTCTTAGTTGTTATTGCTAGTTAATATATGCCCCGAATGAGTGTTTCCCCGACAGACCAAGCTTCTTAGTTGTTATTGTTAGTTAATATATGGCACGAATGGGTGTTGTCCCGACGGACTAAGCTTCTTAGTTGATATTATTAGTTAATATATGGCGCGAATAAGTTTTTCCCTGACGGACTAAGCTTCTTAGTTGTTAGTTTTAGTTAATATATGCCCCGAATGGGTGTTTCCCCGAAAGACTAAGCTTCTTAGTTGTTATTGCTAGTTAATATATGCCCCGAATGGGTGTTGTCCCGACGGACTAAGCTTCTTAGTTGTTAGTGTTAGTTAATATATGCCCCGAATGGGTGTTGTCCCGACGGACTAAGCTTCTTAGTTGTTATTATTAGTTAATATATGGCGCGAATAAGTTTTTCCCCGACGGACTAAGCTTCTTAGTTGTTATTGTTAGTTAATATATGGCCCAAATGAGCATTTTCCTGACGTACTAAGCTTCTTAGTTGTTATTGTTAGTTAATATATGGCCCGAATGAGTGTTTCCCCGACAGACTAAGCTTCTTAGTTGTTATTGCTAGTTAATATATGGCGCGAATGAGTTTTTCCCCGACCGACTAAGCTTCTTAGTTGTTAGTGTTAGTTAATATATGCCCCGAATGGGTGTTGTCCCGACGGACTAAGCTTCTTAGTTGTTAGTGTTAGTTAATATATGCCCCGAATGGGTGTTGTCCCGACGGACTAAGCTTCTTAGTTGTTAGTGTTAGTTAATATATGCCCCAAATGGGTGTTGTCCCGACAGACTAAGCTTCTTAGTTGTTATTGTTAGTTAATATATCGCCCGAATGGGTGTTGTCCCGACGGACTAAGCTTCTTAGTTGTTAGTGTTAGTTAATATATGCCCCGAATGGGTGTTGTCCCGACGGACTAAGCTTCTTAGTTGTTAGTGTTAGTTAATATATGCCCCAAATGGGTGTTGTCCCGACAGACTAAGCTTCTTAGTTGTTATTGTTAGTTAATATATGGCCCGAATGGGTGTTGTCCCGACGGACTAAGCTTCTTAGTTGTTAGTGTTAGTTAATATATGCCCCAAATGGGTGTTGTCCCGACAGACTAAGCTTCTTAGTTGTTATTGCTAGTTAATATATGCCCCGAATGGGTGTTGTCCCGACGGACTAAGCTTCTTAGTTGTTATTGTTAGTTAATATATGGCCCGAATGAGGTTTTCCCCGACGGACTAAGCTTCTTAGTTGTTATTGTTAGTTAATATATGGCACGAATGAGTGTTTCCCCGACTGCCTAAGCTTCTTAGTTGTTATTGTTAGTTAATATATGGCCCGAACGAGTGTTTCCCCCACGGACTAAGCTTCTTAGTTGTTATTGTTAGTTAATATATGCCCCGAATGGGTGTTTCCCCGACGGACTAAGCTTCTTAGTTGTTATTGTTAGTTAATATATGGCCCGAATGAGTGTTTCCCCGACAGACTAAGCTTCTTAGTTGTTATTGTTAGTTAATATATGGCCCGAATGAGGTTTTCCCCGACGGACTAAGCTTCTTAGTTGTTATTGTTAGTTAATATATGGCACGAATGAGTGTTTCCCCGACTGCCTAAGCTTCTTAGTTGTTATTGTTAGTTAATATATGGCCCGAACGAGTGTTTCCCCCACGGACTAAGCTTCTTAGTTGTTATTGCTAGTTAATATATGCCCCGAATAGGTGTTGTCCCGACGGACTAAGCTTCTTAGTTGTTAGTGTTAGTTAATATATGCCCCGAATGGGTGTTGTCCCGACGGACTAAGCTTCTTAGTTGTTAGTGTTAGTTAATATATGCCCCGAATGGGTGTTGTCCCGACGGACTAAGCTTCTTAGTTGTTATTATTAGTTAATATATGGCGCGAATAAGTTTTTCCCCGACGGACTAAGCTTCTTAGTTGTTATTGTTAGTTAATATATGGCCCGAATGAGTGTTTCCCCGAAAGACTAAGCTTCCTAGTTGTTATTGCTAGTTAATATATGCCCCAAATGAGTGTTGTCCCGACGTACTAAGCTTCTTAGTTGTTAGTGTTAGTTAATATATGCCCCGAATGGGTGTTGTCCCGACGGACTAAGCTTGTTAGTTGTTATTGCTAGTTAATATATGCCCCAAATGAGTGTTGTCCCGACGTACTAAGCTTCTTAGTTGTTAGTGTTAGTTAATATATGCCCCGAATGGGTGTTGTCCCGACGGACTAAGCTTGTTAGTTGTTATTGCTAGTTAATATATGGCGCGAATGAGTTTTTCCCCGACGGACTAAGCTTCTTAGTTGTTAGTTTTAGTTAATATATGGCCCAAATGAGCGTTTTCCTGACGGACTAAGCTTCTTATCGTTAGTTAATATATGGCCCGAATGAGTGTTGTCCCGACGGACTAAGCTATTTAGTTGTTAGTGTTAGTTAATATTGCCCCGAATGGGTGTTGTCCCGACGGACTAAGCTTCTTAGTTGTTATTGCTAGTTAATATATGGCGCGAATGAGTTTTTCCCCGACCGACTAAGCTTCTTAGTTGTTAGTGTTAGTTAATATATGCCCCGAATGGGTGTTGTCCCGACGGACTAAGCTTCTTAGTTGTTAGTGTTAGTTAATATATGCCCCGAATGGGTGTTGTCCCGACGAAATAAGCTTCTTAGTTGTTAGTGTTAGTTAATATATGCCCCGAATGGGTGTTGTCCCGACGGACTAAGCTTCTTAGTTGTTATTGCTAGTTAATATATGGCCCGAATGAGTTTTTCCCCGACCGACTAAGCTTCTTAGTTGTTAGTGTTAGTTAATATATGCCCCGAATGGGTGTTGTCCCGACGGACTAAGCTTCTTAGTTGTTAGTGTTAGTTAATATATGCCCCGAATGGGTGTTGTCCCGACGGACTAAGCTTCTTAGTTGTTATTGTTAGTTAATATATGGCCCGAATGAGTGTTTCCCCGACAGACTAAGCTTCTTAGTTGTTATTGCTAGTTAATATATGGCGCGAATGAGTTTTTCCCCGACCGACTAAGCTTCTTAGTTGTTAGTTTTAGTTAATATATGGCCCAAATGAGCGTTTTCCTGACGGACTAAGCTTCTTATCGTTAGTTAATATATGGCCCGAATGAGTGTTGTCCCGACGGACTAAGCTTCTTAGTTGTTAGTGTTAGTTAATATATGCCCCGAATGGGTGTTGTCCCGACGGACTAAGCTTCTTAGTTGTTATTATTAGTTAATATATGGCGCGAATAAGTTTTTCCCCGACGGACTAAGCTTCTTAGTTGTTATTGTTAGTTAATATATGGCCCAAATGAGCGTTTTCCTGACGTACTAAGCTTCTTAGTTGTTAGTTTTAGTTAATATATGCCCCGAATGGGTGTTTCCCCGAAAGACTAAGCTTCTTAGTTGTTATTGCTAGTTAATATATGCCCCGAATGGGTGTTGTCCCGACGGACTAAGCTTCTTAGTTGTTAGTGTTAGTTAATATATGCCCCGAATGGGTGTTGTCCCGACGGACTAAGCTTCTTAGTTGTTAGTGTTAGTTAATATATGCCCCAAATGGGTGTTGTCCCGACAGACTAAGCTTCTTAGTTGTTATTGTTAGTTAATATATGGCCCGAATGGGTGTTGTCCCGACGGACTAAGCTTCTTAGTTGTTAGTGTTAGTTAATATATGCCCCAAATGGGTGTTGTCCCGACAGACTAAGCTTCTTAGTTGTTATTGCTAGTTAATATATGCCCCGAATGGGTGTTGTCCCGACGGACTAAGCTTCTTAGTTGTTATTGTTAGTTAATATATGGCCCGAATGAGTGTTTCCCCGACAGACTAAGCTTCTTAGTTGTTATTGTTAGTTAATATATGGCCCGAATGAGGTTTTCCCCGACGGACTAAGCTTCTTAGTTGTTATTGTTAGTTAATATATGGCACGAATGAGTGTTTCCCCGACTGCCTAAGCTTCTTAGTTGTTATTGTTAGTTAATATATGGCCCGAACGAGTGTTTCCCCCACGGACTAAGCTTCTTAGTTGTTATTGTTAGTTAATATATGCCCCGAATGGGTGTTTCCCCGACGGACTAAGCTTCTTAGTTGTTATTGTTAGTTAATATATGGCCCGAATGAGTGTTTCCCCGACAGACCAAGCTTCTTAGTTGTTATTGTTAGTTAATATATGGCACGAATGGGTGTTGTCCCGACGGACTAAGCTTCTTAGTTGATATTATTAGTTAATATATGGCGCGAATAAGTTTTTCCCTGACGGACTAAGCTTCTTAGTTGTTAGTTTTAGTTAATATATGCCCCGAATGGGTGTTTCCCCGAAAGACTAAGCTTCTTAGTTGTTATTGCTAGTTAATATATGCCCCGAATGGGTGTTGTCCCGACGGACTAAGCTTCTTAGTTGTTAGTGTTAGTTAATATATGCCCCGAATGGGTGTTGTCCCGACGGACTAAGCTTCTTAGTTGTTATTATTAGTTAATATATGGCGCGAATAAGTTTTTCCCCGACGGACTAAGCTTCTTAGTTGTTATTGTTAGTTAATATATGGCCCAAATGAGCATTTTCCTGACGTACTAAGCTTCTTAGTTGTTATTGTTAGTTAATATATGGCCCGAATGAGTGTTTCCCCGACAGACTAAGCTTCTTAGTTGTTATTGCTAGTTAATATATGGCGCGAATGAGTTTTTCCCCGACCGACTAAGCTTCTTAGTTGTTAGTGTTAGTTAATATATGCCCCGAATGGGTGTTGTCCCGACGGACTAAGTTTCTTAGTTGTTAGTGTTAGTTAATATATGCCCCGAATGGGTGTTGTCCCGACGGACTAAGCTTCTTAGTTGTTAGTGTTAGTTAATATATGCCCCAAATGGGTGTTGTCCCGACAGACTAAGCTTCTTAGTTGTTATTGTTAGTTAATATATGGCCCGAATGGGTGTTGTCCCGACGGACTAAGCTTCTTAGTTGTTAGTGTTAGTTAATATATGCCCCGAATGGGTGTTGTCCCGACGGACTAAGCTTCTTAGTTGTTAGTGTTAGTTAATATATGCCCCAAATGGGTGTTGTCCCGACAGACTAAGCTTCTTAGTTGTTATTGTTAGTTAATATATGGCCCGAATGGGTGTTGTCCCGACGGACTAAGCTTCTTAGTTGTTAGTGTTAGTTAATATATGCCCCAAATGGGTGTTGTCCCGACAGACTAAGCTTCTTAGTTGTTATTGCTAGTTAATATATGCCCCGAATGGGTGTTGTCCCGACGGACTAAGCTTCTTAGTTGTTATTGTTAGTTAATATATGGCCCGAATGAGTGTTTCCCCGACAGACTAAGCTTCTTAGTTGTTATTGTTAGTTAATATATGGCCCGAATGAGGTTTTCCCCGACGGACTAAGCTTCTTAGTTGTTATTGTTAGTTAATATATGGCCCGAATGAGTGTTTCCCCGACTGCCTAAGCTTCTTAGTTGTTATTGTTAGTTAATATATGGCCCGAACGAGTGTTTCCCCCACGGACTAAGCTTCTTAGTTGTTATTGTTAGTTAATATATGCCCCGAATGGGTGTTTCCCCGACGGACTAAGCTTCTTAGTTGTTATTGTTAGTTAATATATGGCCCGAATGAGTGTTTCCCCGACAGACTAAGCTTCTTAGTTGTTATTGTTAGTTAATATATGGCCCGAATGAGGTTTTCCCCGACGGACTAAGCTTCTTAGTTGTTATTGTTAGTTAATATATGGCACGAATGAGTGTTTCCCCGACTGCCTAAGCTTCTTAGTTGTTATTGTTAGTTAATATATGGCCCGAACGAGTGTTTCCCCTACGGACTAAGCTTCTTAGTTGTTATTGCTAGTTAATATATGCCCCGAATGGGTGTTGTCCCGACGGACTAAGCTTCTTAGTTGTTAGTGTTAGTTAATATATGCCCCGAATGGGTGTTGTCCCGACGGACTAAGCTTCTTAGTTGTTATTGTTAGTTAATATATGGCCCGAATGAGGTTTTCCCCGACGGACTAAGCTTCTTAGTTGTTATTGTTAGTTAATATATGGCACGAATGAGTGTTTCCCCGACTGCCTAAGCTTCTTAGTTGTTATTGTTAGTTAATATATGGCCCGAACGAGTGTTTCCCCCACGGACTAAGCTTCTTAGTTGTTATTGCTAGTTAATATATGCCCCGAATGGGTGTTGTCCCGACGGACTAAGCTTCTTAGTTGTTAGTGTTAGTTAATATATGCCCCGAATGGGTGTTGTCCCGACGGACTAAGCTTCTTAGTTGTTATTATTAGTTAATATATGGCGCGAATAAGTTTTTCCCCGACGGACTAAGCTTCTTAGTTGTTATTGTTAGTTAATATATGGCCCAAATGAGCATTTTCCTGACGTACTAAGCTTCTTAGTTGTTATTGTTAGTTAATATATGGCCCGAATGAGTGTTTCCCCGACAGACTAAGCTTCTTAGTTGTTATTGCTAGTTAATATATGGCGCGAATGAGTTTTTCCCCGACAGACTAAGCTTCTTAGTTGTTATTGCTAGTTAATATATGGCGCGAATGAGTTTTTCCCCGACGGACTAAGCTTCTTAGTTGTTATTGTTAGTTAATATATGGCCCGAATGAGTGTTTCCCCGACGGACTAAGCTTCTTAGTTGTTATTGTTAGTTAATATATGGCCCGAATGAGTGTTTCCCCAACGGACTAAGCTTCTTAGTTGTTATTGTTAGTTAATATATGGCCCGAATGAGTGTTTCCCCGAAAGACTAAGCTTCTTAGTTGTTATTGCTAGTTAATATATGCCCCGAATGAGTGTTTCCCCGACAGACCAAGCTTCTTAGTTGTTATTGTTAGTTAATATATGGCACGAATGGGTGTTGTCCCGACGGACTAAGCTTCTTAGTTGATATTATTAGTTAATATATGGCGCGAATAAGTTTTTCCCTGACGGACTAAGCTTCTTAGTTGTTAGTTTTAGTTAATATATGCCCCGAATGGGTGTTTCCCCGAAAGACTAAGCTTCTTAGTTGTTATTGCTAGTTAATATATGCCCCGAATGGGTGTTGTCCCGACGGACTAAGCTTCTTAGTTGTTAGTGTTAGTTAATATATGCCCCGAATGGGTGTTGTCCCGACGGACTAAGCTTCTTAGTTGTTATTATTAGTTAATATATGGCGCGAATAAGTTTTTCCCCGACGGACTAAGCTTCTTAGTTGTTATTGTTAGTTAATATATGGCCCAAATGAGCATTTTCCTGACGTACTAAGCTTCTTAGTTGTTATTGTTAGTTAATATATGGCCCGAATGAGTGTTTCCCCGACAGACTAAGCTTCTTAGTTGTTATTGCTAGTTAATATATGGCGCGAATGAGTTTTTCCCCGACCGACTAAGCTTCTTAGTTGTTAGTGTTAGTTAATATATGCCCCGAATGGGTGTTGTCCCGACGGACTAAGCTTCTTAGTTGTTAGTGTTAGTTAATATATGCCCCGAATGGGTGTTGTCCCGACGGACTAAGCTTCTTAGTTGTTAGTGTTAGTTAATATATGCCCCAAATGGGTGTTGTCCCGACAGACTAAGCTTCTTAGTTGTTATTGTTAGTTAATATATCGCCCGAATGGGTGTTGTCCCGACGGACTAAGCTTCTTAGTTGTTAGTGTTAGTTAATATATGCCCCGAATGGGTGTTGTCCCGACGGACTAAGCTTCTTAGTTGTTAGTGTTAGTTAATATATGCCCCAAATGGGTGTTGTCCCGACAGACTAAGCTTCTTAGTTGTTATTGTTAGTTAATATATGGCCCGAATGGGTGTTGTCCCGACGGACTAAGCTTCTTAGTTGTTAGTGTTAGTTAATATATGCCCCAAATGGGTGTTGTCCCGACAGACTAAGCTTCTTAGTTGTTATTGCTAGTTAATATATGCCCCGAATGGGTGTTGTCCCGACGGACTAAGCTTCTTAGTTGTTATTGTTAGTTAATATATGGCCCGAATGAGGTTTTCCCCGACGGACTAAGCTTCTTAGTTGTTATTGTTAGTTAATATATGGCACGAATGAGTGTTTCCCCGACTGCCTAAGCTTCTTAGTTGTTATTGTTAGTTAATATATGGCCCGAACGAGTGTTTCCCCCACGGACTAAGCTTCTTAGTTGTTATTGTTAGTTAATATATGCCCCGAATGGGTGTTTCCCCGACGGACTAAGCTTCTTAGTTGTTATTGTTAGTTAATATATGGCACGAATGAGTGTTTCCCCGACTGCCTAAGCTTCTTAGTTGTTATTGTTAGTTAATATATGGCCCGAACGAGTGTTTCCCCCACGGACTAAGCTTCTTAGTTGTTATTGCTAGTTAATATATGCCCCGAATGGGTGTTGTCCCGACGGACTAAGCTTCTTAGTTGTTAGTGTTAGTTAATATATGCCCCGAATGGGTGTTGTCCCGACGGACTAAGCTTCTTAGTTGTTAGTGTTAGTTAATATATGCCCCGAATGGGTGTTGTCCCGACGGACTAAGCTTCTTAGTTGTTATTATTAGTTAATATATGGCGCGAATAAGTTTTTCCCCGACGGACTAAGCTTCTTAGTTGTTATTGTTAGTTAATATATGGCCCAAATGAGCGTTTTCCTGACGTACTAAGCTTCTTAGTTGTTATTGTTAGTTAATATATGGCCCGAATGAGTGTTTCCCCGACAGACTAAGCTTCTTAGTTGTTATTGCTAGTTAATATATGGCGCGAATGAGTTTTTCCCCGACCGACTAAGCTTCTTAGTTGTTAGTGTTAGTTAATATATGCCCCGAATGGGTGTTGTCCCGACGGACTAAGCTTCTTAGTTGTTAGTGTTAGTTAATATATGCCCCGAATGGGTGTTGTCCCGACGGACTAAGCTTCTTAGTTGTTATTGTTAGTTAATATATGGCCCGAATGAGTGTTTCCCCGACAGACTAAGCTTCTTAGTTGTTATTGTTAGTTAATATATGGCCCGAATGAGGTTTTCCCCGACGGACTAAGCTTCTTAGTTGTTATTGTTAGTTAATATATGGCACGAATGAGTGTTTCCCCGACTGCCTAAGCTTCTTAGTTGTTATTGTTAGTTAATATATGGCCCGAACGAGTGTTTCCCCCACGGACTAAGCTTCTTAGTTGTTATTGTTAGTTAATATATGGCCCGAATGAGTGTTTCCCCGACGGACTAAGCTTCTTAGTTGTTAGTGTTAGTTTATATATGCCCCGAATGGGTGTTGTCCCGACGGACTAAGCTTCTTAGTTGTTATTATTAGTTAATAAATGGCGCGAATTAGTTTTTCCCCGACGGACTAAGCTTCTTAGTTGTTAGTTTTAGTTAATATATGCCCCGAATGGGTGTTGTCCCGACGTACTAAGCTTCTTAGTTGTTATTGTTAGTTAATATATGCCCCGAATGGGTGTTGTCCCGACGGACTAAGCTTCTTAGTTGTTATTATTAGTTAATATATGGCGCGAATAAGTTTTTCCCCGACGGACTAAGCTTCTTAGTTGTTATTGTTAGTTAATATATGGCCCAAATGAGCGTTTTCCAGACGTACTAAGCTTCTTAGTTGTTAGTTTTAGTTAATATATGCCCCGAATGGGTGTTTCCCCGAAAGACTAAGCTTCTTAGTTGTTATTGTTAGTTAATATATGCCCCGAATGGGTGTTGTCCCGACGGACTAAGCTTCTTAGTTGTTAGTGTTAGTTAATATATGCCCCGAATGGGTGTTGTCCCGACGGACTAAGCTTCTTAGTTGTTAGTGTTAGTTAATATATGCCCCAAATGGGTGTTGTCCCGACAGACTAAGCTTCTTAGTTGTTATTGTTAGTTAATATATGGCCCAAATGAGCGTTTTCCTGACGGACTAAGCTTCTTATCGTTAGTTAATATATGGCCCGAATGAGTGTTGTCCCGACGGACTAAGCTTCTTAGTTGTTAGTGTTAGTTAATATATGCCCCGAATGGGTGTTGTCCCGACGGACTAAGCTTCTTAGTTGTTATTATTAGTTAATATATGGCGCGAATAAGTTTTTCCCCGACGGACTAAGCTTCTTAGTTGTTATTGTTAGTTAATATATGGCCCAAATGAGCGTTTTCCTGACGTACTAAGCTTCTTAGTTGTTATTGTTAGTTAATATATGGCTCGAATGAGTTTTTCCCCGACGGACTAAGCTTCTTAGTTGTTATTGTTAGTTAATATATGGCCCGAATGAGTGTTTCCCCGACGAACTAAGCTTCTTAGTTGTTATTGTTAGTTAATATATGGCCCGAATGAGTGTTTCCCCGACGGACTAAGCTTCTTAGTTGTTATTGTTAGTTAATATATGGCCCGAATGAGTGTTTCCCCGAAAGACTAAGCTTCCTAGTTGTTATTGCTAGTTAATATATGCCCCAAATGAGTGTTGTCCCGACGTACTAAGCTTCTTAGTTGTTAGTGTTAGTTAATATATGCCCCGAATGGGTGTTGTCCCGACGGACTAAGCTTCTTAGTTGTTATTGCTAGTTAATATATGGCGCGAATGAGTTTTTCCCCGACGGACTAAGCTTCTTAGTTGTTTGTTTTAGTTAATATATGGCCCAAATGAGCGTTTTCCTGACGGACTAAGCTTCTTATCGTTAGTTAATATATGGCCCGAATGAGTGTTGCCCCGACGGACTAAGCTTTTTAGTTGTTAGTGTTAGTTAATATTGCCCCGAATGGGTGTTGTCCCGACGGACTAAGCTTCTTAGTTGTTATTGCTAGTTAATATATGGCGCGAATGAGTTTTTCCCCGACGGACTAAGCTTCTTAGTTGTTAGTGTTAGTTAATATATGCCCCGAATGGGTGTTGTCCCGACGGACTAAGCTTCTTAGTTGTTAGTGTTAGTTAATATATGCCCCGAATGGGTGTTGTCCCGACGAAATAAGCTTCTTAGTTGTTAGTGTTAGTTAATATATGCCCCGAATGGGTGTTGTCCCGACGGACTAAGCTTCTTAGTTGTTATTGCTAGTTAATATATGGCGCGAATGAGTTTTTCCCCGACCGACTAAGCTTCTTAGTTGTTAGTGTTAGTTAATATATGCCCCGAATGGGTGTAGTCCCGACGGACTAAGCTTCTTAGTTGTTAGTGTTAGTTAATATATGCCCCGAATGGGTGTTGTCCCGACGGACTAAGCTTCTTAGTTGTTATTGTTAGTTAATATATGGCCCGAATGAGTGTTTCCCCGACAGACTAAGCTTCTTAGTTGTTATTGCTAGTTAATATATGGCGCGAATGAGTTTTTCCCCGACCGACTAAGCTTCTTAGTTGTTAGTGTTAGTTAATATATGCCCCGAATGGGTGTTGTCCCGACGGACTAAGCTTCTTAGTTGTTAGTGTTAGTTAATATATGCCCCGAATGGGTGTTGTCCCGACGGACTAAGCTTCTTAGTTGTTATTGTTAGTTAATATATGGCCCGAATGAGTGTTTCCCCGACAGACTAAGCTTCTTAGTTGTTATTGCTAGTTAATATAAGGCGCGAATGAGTTTTTCCCCGACGGACTAAGCTTCTTAGTTGTTAGTTTTAGTTAATATATGCCCCGAATAGGTGTTTCTCCGACAGACTAAGCTTCTTAGTTGTTATTGTTAGTTAATATATGGCCCGAATGAGGTTTTCCCCGACGGACTAAGCTTCTTAGTTGTTATTGTTAGTTAATATATGGCATGAATGAGTGTTTCCCCGACTGCCTAAGCTTCTTAGTTGTTATTGTTAGTTAATATATGGCCCGAATGAGTGTTTCCCCCACGGACTAAGCTTCTTAGTTGTTATTGTTAGTTAATATATAGCCCGAATGAGTGTTTCCCCGACGGACTAAGCTTCTTAGTTGTTAGTGTTAGTTTATATATGCCCCGAATGGGTGTTGTCCCGACGGACTAAGCTTCTTAGTTGTTATTATTAGTTAATAAATGGCGCGAATTAGTTTTTCCCCGACGGACTAAGCTTCTTAGTTGTTAGTTTTAGTTAATATATGCCCCGAATGGGTGTTGTCCCGACGTACTAAGCTTCTTAGTTGTTAGTGTTAGTTAATATATGCCCCGAATGGGTGTTGTCCCGACGGACTAAGCTTGTTAGTTGTTATTGCTAGTTAATATATGGCGCGAATGAGTTTTTCCCCGACGGACTAAGCTTCTTAGTTGTTAGTTTTAGTTAATATATGGCCCAAATGAGCGTTTTCCTGACGGACTAAGCTTCTTATCGTTAGTTAATATATGGCCCGAATGAGTGTTGTCCCGACGGACTAAGCTTCTTAGTTGTTAGTGTTAGTTAATATATGCCCCGAATGGGTGTTGTCCCGACGGACTAAGCTTCTTAGTTGTTATTATTAGTTAATATATGGCGCGAATAAGTTTTTCCCCGACGGACTAAGCTTCTTAGTTGTTATTGTTAGTTAATATATGGCCCAAATGAGCGTTTTCCTGACGTACTAAGCTTCTTAGTTGTTAGTTTTAGTTAATATATGCCCCGAATGGGTGTTTCCCCGAAAGACTAAGCTTCTTAGTTGTTATTGCTAGTTAATATATGCCCCGAATGGGTGTTGTCCCGACGGACTAAGCTTCTTAGTTGTTAGTGTTAGTTAATATATGCCCCGAATGGGTGTTGTCCCGACGGACTAAGCTTCTTAGTTGTTAGTGTTAGTTAATATATGCCCCAAATGGGTGTTGTCCCGACAGACTAAGCTTCTTAGTTGTTATTGTTAGTTAATATATGGCCCAAATGAGCGTTTTCCTGACGGACTAAGCTTCTTATCGTTAGTTAATATATGGCCCGAATGAGTGTTGTCCCGACGGACTAAGCTTCTTAGTTGTTAGTGTTAGTTAATATATGCCCCGAATGGGTGTTGTCCCGACGGACTAAGCTTCTTAGTTGTTATTGCTAGTTAATATATGGCGCGAATGAGTTTTTCCCGGACGGACTAAGCTTCTTAGTTGTTAGTTTTAGTTAATATATGCCCCGAATAGGTGTTTCCCCGACAGACTAAGCTTCTTAGTTGTTATTGTTAGTTAATATATGGCCCGAATGAGGTTTTCCCCGACGGACTAAGCTTCTTAGTTGTTATTGTTAGTTAATATATGGCACGAATGAGTGTTTCCCCGACTGCCTAAGCTTCTTAGTTGTTATTGTTAGTTAATATATGGCCCGAATGAGTGTTTCCCCGACAGACTAAGCTTCTTAGTTGTTATTGTTAGTTAATATATGGCCCGAATGAGGTTTTCCCCGACGGACTAAGCTTCTTAGTTGTTATTGTTAGTTAATATATGGCACGAATGAGTGTTTCCCCGACTGCCTAAGCTTCTTAGTTGTTATTGTTAGTTAATATATGGCCCGAACGAGTGTTTCCCCCACGGACTAAGCTTCTTAGTTGTTATTGTTAGTTAATATATGCCCCGAATGGGTGTTTCCCCGACGGACTAAGCTTCTTAGTTGTTATTGTTAGTTAATATATGGCCCGAATGAGTGTTTCCCCGACAGACCAAGCTTCTTAGTTGTTATTGTTAGTTAATATATGGCACGAATGGGTGTTGTCCCGACGGACTAAGCTTCTTAGTTGATATTATTAGTTAATATATGGCGCGAATAAGTTTTTCCCTGACGGACTAAGCTTCTTAGTTGTTAGTTTTAGATAATATATGCCCCGAATGGGTGTTTCCCCGAAAGACTAAGCTTCTTAGTTGTTATTGCTAGTTAATATATGCCCCGAATGGGTGTTGTCCCGACGGACTAAGCTTCTTAGTTGTTAGTGTTAGTTAATATATGCCCCGAATGGGTGTTGTCCCGACGGACTAAGCTTCTTAGTTGTTATTATTAGTTAATATATGGCGCGAATAAGTTTTTCCCCGACGGACTAAGCTTCTTAGTTGTTATTGTTAGTTAATATATGGCCCAAATGAGCATTTTCCTGACGTACTAAGCTTCTTAGTTGTTATTGTTAGTTAATATATGGCCCGAATGAGTGTTTCCCCGACAGACTAAGCTTCTTAGTTGTTATTGCTAGTTAATATATGGCGCGAATGAGTTTTTCCCCGACCGACTAAGCTTCTTAGTTGTTAGTGTTAGTTAATATATGCCCCGAATGGGTGTTGTCCCGACGGACTAAGTTTCTTAGTTGTTAGTGTTAGTTAATATATGCCCCGAATGGGTGTTGTCCCGACGGACTAAGCTTCTTAGTTGTTAGTGTTAGTTAATATATGCCCCAAATGGGTGTTGTCCCGACAGACTAAGCTTCTTAGTTGTTATTGTTAGTTAATATATGGCCCGAATGGGTGTTGTCCCGACGGACTAAGCTTCTTAGTTGTTAGTGTTAGTTAATATATGCCCCGAATGGGTGTTGTCCCGACGGACTAAGCTTCTTAGTTGTTAGTGTTAGTTAATATATGCCCCAAATGGGTGTTGTCCCGACAGACTAAGCTTCTTAGTTGTTATTGTTAGTTAATATATGGCCCGAATGGGTGTTGTCCCGACGGACTAAGCTTCTTAGTTGTTAGTGTTAGTTAATATATGCCCCAAATGGGTGTTGTCCCGACAGACTAAGCTTCTTAGTTGTTATTGCTAGTTAATATATGCCCCGAATGGGTGTTGTCCCGACGGACTAAGCTTCTTAGTTGTTATTGTTAGTTAATATATGGCCCGAATGAGTGTTTCCCCGACAGACTAAGCTTCTTAGTTGTTATTGTTAGTTAATATATGGCCCGAATGAGGTTTTCCCCGACGGACTAAGCTTCTTAGTTGTTATTGTTAGTTAATATATGGCACGAATGAGTGTTTCCCCGACTGCCTAAGCTTCTTAGTTGTTATTGTTAGTTAATATATGGCCCGAACGAGTGTTTCCCCCACGGACTAAGCTTCTTAGTTGTTATTGTTAGTTAATATATGCCCCGAATGGGTGTTTCCCCGACGGACTAAGCTTCTTAGTTGTTATTGTTAGTTAATATATGGCCCGAATGAGTGTTTCCCCGACAGACTAAGCTTCTTAGTTGTTATTGTTAGTTAATATATGGCCCGAATGAGGTTTTCCCCGACGGACTAAGCTTCTTAGTTGTTATTGTTAGTTAATATATGGCACGAATGAGTGTTTCCCCGACTGCCTAAGCTTCTTAGTTGTTATTGTTAGTTAATATATGGCCCGAACGAGTGTTTCCCCTACGGACTAAGCTTCTTAGTTGTTATTGCTAGTTAATATATGCCCCGAATGGGTGTTGTCCCGACGGACTAAGCTTCTTAGTTGTTAGTGTTAGTTAATATATGCCCCGAATGGGTGTTGTCCCGACGGACTAAGCTTCTTAGTTGTTATTGTTAGTTAATATATGGCCCGAATGAGGTTTTCCCCGACGGACTAAGCTTCTTAGTTGTTATTGTTAGTTAATATATGGCACGAATGAGTGTTTCCCCGACTGCCTAAGCTTCTTAGTTGTTATTGTTAGTTAATATATGGCCCGAACGAGTGTTTCCCCCACGGACTAAGCTTCTTAGTTGTTATTGCTAGTTAATATATGCCCCGAATGGGTGTTGTCCCGACGGACTAAGCTTCTTAGTTGTTAGTGTTAGTTAATATATGCCCCGAATGGGTGTTGTCCCGACGGACTAAGCTTCTTAGTTGTTATTATTAGTTAATATATGGCGCGAATAAGTTTTTCCCCGACGGACTAAGCTTCTTAGTTGTTATTGTTAGTTAATATATGGCCCAAATGAGCATTTTCCTGACGTACTAAGCTTCTTAGTTGTTATTGTTAGTTAATATATGGCCCGAATGAGTGTTTCCCCGACAGACTAAGCTTCTTAGTTGTTATTGCTAGTTAATATATGGCGCGAATGAGTTTTTCCCCGACAGACTAAGCTTCTTAGTTGTTATTGCTAGTTAATATATGGCTCGAATGAGTTTTTCCCCGACGGACTAAGCTTCTTAGTTGTTATTGTTAGTTAATATATGGCCCGAATGAGTGTTTCCCCGACGAACTAAGCTTCTTAGTTGTTATTGTTAGTTAATATATGGCCCGAATGAGTGTTTCCCCAACGGACTAAGCTTCTTAGTTGTTATTGTTAGTTAATATATGGCCCGAATGAGTGTTTCCCCGAAAGACTAAGCTTCTTAGTTGTTATTGCTAGTTAATATATGCCCCGAATGAGTGTTTCCCCGACAGACCAAGCTTCTTAGTTGTTATTGTTAGTTAATATATGGCACGAATGGGTGTTGTCCCGACGGACTAAGCTTCTTAGTTGATATTATTAGTTAATATATGGCGCGAATAAGTTTTTCCCTGACGGACTAAGCTTCTTAGTTGTTAGTTTTAGTTAATATATGCCCCGAATGGGTGTTTCCCCGAAAGACTAAGCTTCTTAGTTGTTATTGCTAGTTAATATATGCCCCGAATGGGTGTTGTCCCGACGGACTAAGCTTCTTAGTTGTTAGTGTTAGTTAATATATGCCCCGAATGGGTGTTGTCCCGACGGACTAAGCTTCTTAGTTGTTATTATTAGTTAATATATGGCGCGAATAAGTTTTTCCCCGACGGACTAAGCTTCTTAGTTGTTATTGTTAGTTAATATATGGCCCAAATGAGCATTTTCCTGACGTACTAAGCTTCTTAGTTGTTATTGTTAGTTAATATATGGCCCGAATGAGTGTTTCCCCGACAGACTAAGCTTCTTAGTTGTTATTGCTAGTTAATATATGGCGCGAATGAGTTTTTCCCCGACCGACTAAGCTTCTTAGTTGTTAGTGTTAGTTAATATATGCCCCGAATGGGTGTTGTCCCGACGGACTAAGCTTCTTAGTTGTTAGTGTTAGTTAATATATGCCCCGAATGGGTGTTGTCCCGACGGACTAAGCTTCTTAGTTGTTAGTGTTAGTTAATATATGCCCCAAATGGGTGTTGTCCCGACAGACTAAGCTTCTTAGTTGTTATTGTTAGTTAATATATCGCCCGAATGGGTGTTGTCCCGACGGACTAAGCTTCTTAGTTGTTAGTGTTAGTTAATATATGCCCCGAATGGGTGTTGTCCCGACGGACTAAGCTTCTTAGTTGTTAGTGTTAGTTAATATATGCCCCAAATGGGTGTTGTCCCGACAGACTAAGCTTCTTAGTTGTTATTGTTAGTTAATATATGGCCCGAATGGGTGTTGTCCCGACGGACTAAGCTTCTTAGTTGTTAGTGTTAGTTAATATATGCCCCAAATGGGTGTTGTCCCGACAGACTAAGCTTCTTAGTTGTTATTGCTAGTTAATATATGCCCCGAATGGGTGTTGTCCCGACGGACTAAGCTTCTTAGTTGTTATTGTTAGTTAATATATGGCCCGAATGAGGTTTTCCCCGACGGACTAAGCTTCTTAGTTGTTATTGTTAGTTAATATATGGCACGAATGAGTGTTTCCCCGACTGCCTAAGCTTCTTAGTTGTTATTGTTAGTTAATATATGGCCCGAACGAGTGTTTCCCCCACGGACTAAGCTTCTTAGTTGTTATTGTTAGTTAATATATGCCCCGAATGGGTGTTTCCCCGACGGACTAAGCTTCTTAGTTGTTATTGTTAGTTAATATATGGCACGAATGAGTGTTTCCCCGACTGCCTAAGCTTCTTAGTTGTTATTGTTAGTTAATATATGGCCCGAACGAGTGTTTCCCCCACGGACTAAGCTTCTTAGTTGTTATTGCTAGTTAATATATGCCCCGAATGGGTGTTGTCCCGACGGACTAAGCTTCTTAGTTGTTAGTGTTAGTTAATATATGCCCCGAATGGGTGTTGTCCCGACGGACTAAGCTTCTTAGTTGTTAGTGTTAGTTAATATATGCCCCGAATGGGTGTTGTCCCGACGGACTAAGCTTCTTAGTTGTTATTATTAGTTAATATATGGCGCGAATAAGTTTTTCCCCGACGGACTAAGCTTCTTAGTTGTTATTGTTAGTTAATATATGGCCCAAATGAGCATTTTCCTGACGTACTAAGCTTCTTAGTTGTTATTGTTAGTTAATATATGGCCCGAATGAGTGTTTCCCCGACAGACTAAGCTTCTTAGTTGTTATTGCTAGTTAATATATGGCGCGAATGAGTTTTTCCCCGACCGACTAAGCTTCTTAGTTGTTAGTGTTAGTTAATATATGCCCCGAATGGGTGTTGTCCCGACGGACTAAGCTTCTTAGTTGTTAGTGTTAGTTAATATATGCCCCGAATGGGTGTTGTCCCGACGGACTAAGCTTCTTAGTTGTTATTGTTAGTTAATATATGGCCCGAATGAGTGTTTCCCCGACAGACTAAGCTTCTTAGTTGTTATTGTTAGTTAATATATGGCCCGAATGAGGTTTTCCCCGACGGACTAAGCTTCTTAGTTGTTATTGTTAGTTAATATATGGCACGAATGAGTGTTTCCCCGACAGACTAAGCTTCTTAGTTGTTATTGTTAGTTAATATATGGCCCGAACGAGTGTTTCCCCCACGGACTAAGCTTCTTAGTTGTTATTGTTAGTTAATATATGGCCCGAATGAGTG
This sequence comes from Acanthosoma haemorrhoidale, assembly GCA_930367205.1. Classification (NCBI taxonomy): domain Eukaryota; kingdom Metazoa; phylum Arthropoda; class Insecta; order Hemiptera; family Acanthosomatidae; genus Acanthosoma; species Acanthosoma haemorrhoidale. The sequence goes on from OV884009.1 coordinate 118,288,457, forward strand.
TTTCCCCGACGGACTAAGCTTCTTAGTTGTTAGTGTTAGTTAATATATGCCCCGAATGGGTGTTGTCCCGACGGACTAAGCTTCTTAGTTGTTATTATTAGTTAATAAATGGCGCGAATTAGTTTTTCCCCGACGGACTAAGCTTCTTAGTTGTTAGTTTTAGTTAATATATGCCCCGAATGGGTGTTGTCCCGACGTACTAAGCTTCTTAGTTGTTATTGTTAGTTAATATATGCCCCGAATGGGTGTTGTCCCGACGGACTAAGCTTCTTAGTTGTTATTATTAGTTAATATATGGCGCGAATAAGTTTTTCCCCGACGGACTAAGCTTCTTAGTTGTTATTGTTAGTTAATATATGGCCCAAATGAGCGTTTTCCAGACGTACTAAGCTTCTTAGTTGTTAGTTTTAGTTAATATATGCCCCGAATGGGTGTTTCCCCGAAAGACTAAGCTTCTTAGTTGTTATTGCTAGTTAATATATGCCCCGAATGGGTGTTGTCCCGACGGACTAAGCTTCTTAGTTGTTAGTGTTAGTTAATATATGCCCCGAATGGGTGTTGTCCCGACGGACTAAGCTTCTTAGTTGTTAGTGTTAGTTAATATATGCCCCAAATGGGTGTTGTCCCGACAGACTAAGCTTCTTAGTTGTTATTGTTAGTTAATATATGGCCCAAATGAGCGTTTTCCTGACGGACTAAGCTTCTTATCGTTAGTTAATATATGGCCCGAATGAGTGTTGTCCCGACGGACTAAGCTTCTTAGTTGTTAGTGTTAGTTAATATATGCCCCGAATGGGTGTTGTCCCGACGGACTAAGCTTCTTAGTTGTTATTATTAGTTAATATATGGCGCGAATAAGTTTTTCCCCGACGGACTAAGCTTCTTAGTTGTTATTGTTAGTTAATATATGGCCCAAATGAGCGTTTTCCTGACGTACTAAGCTTCTTAGTTGTTATTGTTAGTTAATATATGGCTCGAATGAGTTTTTCCCCGACGGACTAAGCTTCTTAGTTGTTATTGTTAGTTAATATATGGCCCGAATGAGTGTTTCCCCCACGGACTAAGCTTCTTAGTTGTTATTGTTAGTTAATATATGGCCCGAATGAGTGTTTCCCCGACGGACTAAGCTTCTTAGTTGTTATTGTTAGTTAATATATGGCCCGAATGAGTGTTTCCCCGAAAGACTAAGCTTCCTAGTTGTTATTGCTAGTTAATATATGCCCCAAATGAGTGTTGTCCCGACGTACTAAGCTTCTTAGTTGTTAGTGTTAGTTAATATATGCCCCGAATGGGTGTTGTCCCGACGGACTAAGCTTCTTAGTTGTTATTGCTAGTTAATATATGGCGCGAATGAGTTTTTCCCCGACGGACTAAGCTTCTTAGTTGTTAGTGTTAGTTAATATATGGCCCAAATGAGCGTTTTCCTGACGGACTAAGCTTCTTATCGTTAGTTAATATATGGCCCGAATGAGTGTTGCCCCGACGGACTAAGCTTTTTAGTTGTTAGTGTTAGTTAATATTGCCCCGAATGGGTGTTGTCCCGACGGACTAAGCTTCTTAGTTGTTATTGCTAGTTAATATATGGCGCGAATGAGTTTTTCCCCGACGGACTAAGCTTCTTAGTTGTTAGTGTTAGTTAATATATGCCCCGAATGGGTGTTGTCCCGACGGACTAAGCTTCTTAGTTGTTAGTGTTAGTTAATATATGCCCCGAATGGGTGTTGTCCCGACGAAATAAGCTTCTTAGTTGTTAGTGTTAGTTAATATATGCCCCGAATGGGTGTTGTCCCGACGGACTAAGCTTCTTAGTTGTTATTGCTAGTTAATATATGGCGCGAATGAGTTTTTCCCCGACCGACTAAGCTTCTTAGTTGTTAGTGTTAGTTAATATATGCCCCGAATGGGTGTAGTCCCGACGGACTAAGCTTCTTAGTTGTTAGTGTTAGTTAATATATGCCCCGAATGGGTGTTGTCCCGACGGACTAAGCTTCTTAGTTGTTATTGTTAGTTAATATATGGCCCGAATGAGTGTTTCCCCGACAGACTAAGCTTCTTAGTTGTTATTGCTAGTTAATATATGGCGCGAATGAGTTTTTCCCCGACCGACTAAGCTTCTTAGTTGTTAGTGTTAGTTAATATATGCCCCGAATGGGTGTTGTCCCGACGGACTAAGCTTCTTAGTTGTTAGTGTTAGTTAATATATGCCCCGAATGGGTGTTGTCCCGACGGACTAAGCTTCTTAGTTGTTATTGTTAGTTAATATATGGCCCGAATGAGTGTTTCCCCGACAGACTAAGCTTCTTAGTTGTTATTGCTAGTTAATATATGGCGCGAATGAGTTTTTCCCCGACGGACTAAGCTTCTTAGTTGTTAGTTTTAGTTAATATATGCCCCGAATAGGTGTTTCTCCGACAGACTAAGCTTCTTAGTTGTTATTGTTAGTTAATATATGGCCCGAATGAGGTTTTCCCCGACGGACTAAGCTTCTTAGTTGTTATTGTTAGTTAATATATGGCATGAATGAGTGTTTCCCCGACTGCCTAAGCTTCTTAGTTGTTATTGTTAGTTAATATATGGCCCGAATGAGTGTTTCCCCCACGGACTAAGCTTCTTAGTTGTTATTGTTAGTTAATATATAGCCCGAATGAGTGTTTCCCCGACGGACTAAGCTTCTTAGTTGTTAGTGTTAGTTTATATATGCCCCGAATGGGTGTTGTCCCGACGGACTAAGCTTCTTAGTTGTTATTATTAGTTAATAAATGGCGCGAATTAGTTTTTCCCCGACGGACTAAGCTTCTTAGTTGTTAGTTTTAGTTAATATATGCCCCGAATGGGTGTTGTCCCGACGTACTAAGCTTCTTAGTTGTTAGTGTTAGTTAATATATGCCCCGAATGGGTGTTGTCCCGACGGACTAAGCTTGTTAGTTGTTATTGCTAGTTAATATATGGCGCGAATGAGTTTTTCCCCGACGGACTAAGCTTCTTAGTTGTTAGTTTTAGTTAATATATGGCCCAAATGAGCGTTTTCCTGACGGACTAAGCTTCTTATCGTTAGTTAATATATGGCCCGAATGAGTGTTGTCCCGACGGACTAAGCTTCTTAGTTGTTAGTGTTAGTTAATATATGCCCCGAATGGGTGTTGTCCCGACGGACTAAGCTTCTTAGTTGTTATTATTAGTTAATATATGGCGCGAATAAGTTTTTCCCCGACGGACTAAGCTTCTTAGTTGTTATTGTTAGTTAATATATGGCCCAAATGAGCGTTTTCCTGACGGACTAAGCTTCTTAGTTGTTAGTTTTAGTTAATATATGCCCCGAATGGGTGTTTCCCCGAAAGACTAAGCTTCTTAGTTGTTATTGCTAGTTAATATATGCCCCGAATGGGTGTTGTCCCGACGGACTAAGCTTCTTAGTTGTTAGTGTTAGTTAATATATGCCCCGAATGGGTGTTGTCCCGACGGACTAAGCTTCTTAGTTGTTAGTGTTAGTTAATATATGCCCCAAATGAGTGTTTTCCCGACAGACTAAGCTTCTTAGTTGTTATTGTTAGTTAATATATGGCCCAAATGAGCGTTTTCCTGACGGACTAAGCTTCTTATCGTTAGTTAATATATGGCCCGAATGAGTGTTGTCCCGACGGACTAAGCTTCTTAGTTGTTAGTGTTAGTTAATATATGCCCCGAATGGGTGTTGTCCCGACGGACTAAGCTTCTTAGTTGTTATTGCTAGTTAATATATGGCGCGAATGAGTTTTTCCCGGACGGACTAAGCTTCTTAGTTGTTAGTTTTAGTTAATATATGCCCCGAATAGGTGTTTCCCCGACAGACTAAGCTTCTTAGTTGTTATTGTTAGTTAATATATGGCCCGAATGAGGTTTTCCCCGACGGACTAAGCTTCTTAGTTGTTATTGTTAGTTAATATATGGCACGAATGAGTGTTTCCCCGACTGCCTAAGCTTCTTAGTTGTTATTGTTAGTTAATATATGGCCCGAATGAGTGTTTCCCCCACGGACTAAGCTTCTTAGTTGTTATTGTTAATTAATATATGGCCCGAATGAGTGTTTTCCCGACGGACTAAGCTTCTTAGTTGTTAGTGTTAGTTTATATATGCCCCGAATGGGTGTTGTCCCGACGGACTAAGCTTCTTAGTTGTTATTATTAGTTAATAAATGGCGCGAATTAGTTTTTCCCCGACGGACTAAGCTTCTTGGTTGTTAGTGTTAGTTAATATATGCCCCGAATGGGTGTTGTCCCGACGGACTAAGCTTGTTAGTTGTTATTGCTAGTTAATATATGGCGCGAATGAGTTTTTCCCCGACGGACTAAGCTTCTTAGTTGTTAGTTTTAGTTAATATATGGCCCAAATGAGCGTTTTCCTGACGGACTAAGCTTCTTATCGTTAGTTAATATATGGCCCGAATGAGTGTTGTCCCGACGGACTAAGCTTCTTAGTTGTTAGTGTTAGTTAATATATGCCCCGAATGGGTGTTGTCCCGACGGACTAAGCTTCTTAGTTGTTAGTGTTAGTTAATATATGCCCCAAATGGGTGTTGTCCCGACAGACTAAGCTTCTTAGTTGTTATTGTTAGTTAATATATGGCCCAAATGAGCGTTTTCCTGACGGACTAAGCTTCTTATCGTTAGTTAATATATGGCCCGAATGAGTGTTGTCCCGACGGACTAAGCTTCTTAGTTGTTATTGTTAGTTAATATATGGCCCGAATGAGTGTTTCCCCGACAGACTAAGCTTCTTAGTTGTTATTGCTAGTTAATATATGGCGCGAATGAGTTTTTCCCCGACCGACTAAGCTTCTTAGTTGTTAGTGTTAGTTAATATATGCCCCGAATGGGTGTTGTCCCGACGGACTAAGCTTCTTAGTTGTTAGTGTTAGTTAATATATGCCCCGAATGGGTGTTGTCCCGACGGACTAAGCTTCTTAGTTGTTAGTGTTAGTTAATATATGCCCCGAATGGGTGTTGTCCCGACGGACTAAGCTTCTTAGTTGTTATTATTAGTTAATATATGGCGCGAATAAGTTTTTCCCCGACGGACTAAGCTTCTTAGTTGTTATTGTTAGTTAATATATGGCCCAAATGAGCGTTTTCCTGACGTACTAAGCTTCTTAGTTGTTAGTTTTAGTTAATATATGCCCCGAATGGGTGTTTCCCCGAAAGACTAAGCTTCTTAGTTGTTATTGCTAGTTAATATATGCCCCGAATGGGTGTTGTCCCGACGGACTAAGCTTCTTAGTTGTTAGTGTTAGTTAATATATGCCCCGAATGGGTGTTGTCCCGACGGACTAAGCTTCTTAGTTGTTATTGTTAGTTAATATATGGCCCGAATGAGTGTTTCCCCGACAGACTAAGCTTCTTAGTTGTTATTGTTAGTTAATAAATGGCCCGAATGAGGTTTTCCCCGACGGACTAAGCTTCTTAGTTGTTATTGTTAGTTAATATATGGCACGAATGAGTGTTTCCCCGACTGCCTAAGCTTCTTAGTTGTTATTGTTAGTTAATATATGGCCCGAATGAGTGTTTCCCCCACGGACTAAGCTTCTTAGTTGTTATTGTTAGTTAATATATGGCCCGAATGAGTGTTTCCCCGACAGACTAAGCTTCTTAGTTGTTATTGCTAGTTAATATATGCCCCAAATGAGTGTTGTCCCGACGTACTAAGCTTCTTAGTTGTTAGTGTTAGTTAATATATGCCCCGAATGGGTGTTGTCCCGACGGACTAAGCTTGTTAGTTGTTATTGCTAGTTAATATATGGCGCGAATGAGTTTTTCCCCGACGGACTAAGCTTCTTAGTTGTTAGTTTTAGTTAATATATGGCCCAAATGAGCGTTTTCCTGACGGACTAAGCTTCTTATCGTTAGTTAATATATGGTCCGAATGAGTGTTGTCCCGACGGACTAAGCTTTTTAGTTGTTAGTGTTAGTTAATATTGCCCCGAATGGGTGTTGTCCCGACGGACTAAGCTTCTTAGTTGTTATTATTAGTTAATATATGGCGCGAATAAGTTTTTCCCTGACGGACTAAGCTTCTTAGTTGTTAGTTTTAGTTAATATATGGCCCAAATGAGCGTTTTCCTGACGGACTAAGCTTCTTATCGTTAGTTAATATATGGCCCGAATGAGTGTTGTCCCGACGGACTAAGCTTCTTAGTTGTTAGTGTTAGTTAATATATGCCCCGAATGGGTGTTGTCCCGACGGACTAAGCTTCTTAGTTGTTATTATTAGTTAATATATGGCGCGAATAAGTTTTTCCCCGACGGACTAAGCTTCTTAGTTGTTATTGTTAGTTAATATATGGCCCAAATGAGCGTTTTCCTGACGTACTAAGCTTCTTAGTTGTTAGTTTTAGTTAATATATGCCCCGAATGGGTGTTTCCCCGAAAGACTAAGCTTCTTAGTTGTTATTGCTAGTCAATATATGCCCCGAATGGGTGTTGTCCCGACGGACTAAGCTTCTTAGTTGTTAGTGTTAGTTAATATATGCCCCGAATGGGTGTTGTCCCGACGGACTAAGCTTCTTAGTTGTTAGTGTTAGTTAATATATGCCCCAAATGGGTGTTGTCCCGACAGACTAAGCTTCTTAGTTGTTATTGTTAGTTAATATATGGCCCAAATGAGCGTTTTCCTGACGGACTAAGCTTCTTATCGTTAGTTAATATATGGCCCGAATGAGTGTTGTCCCGACGGACTAAGCTTCTTAGTTGTTAGTGTTAGTTAATATATGCCCCGAATGGGTGTTGTCCCGACGGACTAAGCTTCTTAGTTGTTATTGCTAGTTAATATATGGCGCGAATGAGTTTTTCCCGGACGGACTAAGCTTCTTAGTTGTTAGTTTTAGTTAATATATGCCCCGAATGGGTGTTGCCCCGACAGACTAAGCTTCTTAGTTGTTATTGTTAGTTAATATATGGCCCGAATGAGGTTTTCCCCGACGGACTAAGCTTCTTAGTTGTTATTGTTAGTTAATATATGGCACGAATGAGTGTTTCCCCGACTGCCTAAGCTTCTTAGTTGTTATTGTTAGTTAATATATGGCCCGAATGAGTGTTTCCCCCACGGACTAAGCTTCTTAGTTGTTATTGTTAGTTAATATATGGCCCGAATGAGTGTTTTCCCGACGGACTAAGCTTCTTAGTTGTTAGTGTTAGTTTATATATGCCCCGAATGGGTGTTGTCCCGACGGACTAAGCTTCTTAGTTGTTATTATTAGTTAATAAATGGCGCGAATTAGTTTTTCCCCGACGGACTAAGCTTCTTGGTTGTTAGTGTTAGTTAATATATGCCCCGAATGGGTGTTGTTCCGACGGACTAAGCTTGTTAGTTGTTATTGCTAGTTAATATATGGCGCGAATGAGTTTTTCCCCGACGGACTAAGCTTCTTAGTTGTTAGTTTTAGTTAATATATGGCCCAAATGAGCGTTTTCCTGACGGACTAAGCTTCTTATCGTTAGTTAATATATGGCCCGAATGAGTGTTGTCCCGACGGACTAAGCTTCTTAGTTGTTAGTGTTAGTTAATATATGCCCTGAATGGGTGTTGTCCCGACGGACTAAGCTTCTTAGTTGTTAGTGTTAGTTAATATATGCCCCAAATGGGTGTTGTCCCGACAGACTAAGCTTCTTAGTTGTTATTGTTAGTTAATATATGGCCCAAATGAGCGTTTTCCTGACGGACTAAGCTTCTTATCGTTAGTTAATATATGGCCCGAATGAGTGTTGTCCCGACGGACTAAGCTTCTTAGTTGTTATTGTTAGTTAATATATGGCCCGAATGAGTGTTTCCCCGACAGACTAAGCTTCTTAGTTGTTATTGCTAGTTAATATATGGCGCGAATGAGTTTTTCCCCGACCGACTAAGCTTCTTAGTTGTTAGTGTTAGTTAATATATGCCCCGAATGGGTGTTGTCCCGACGGACTAAGCTTCTTAGTTGTTAGTGTTAGTTAATATATGCCCCGAATGGGTGTTGTCCCGACGGACTAAGCTTCTTAGTTGTTAGTGTTAGTTAATATATGCCCCGAATGGGTGTTGTCCCGACGGACTAAGCTTCTTAGTTGTTATTATTAGTTAATATATGGCGCGAATAAGTTTTTCCCCGACGGACTAAGCTTCTTAGTTGTTATTGTTAGTTAATATATGGCCCAAATGAGCGTTTTCCTGACGTACTAAGCTTCTTAGTTGTTAGTTTTAGTTAATATATGCCCCGAATGGGTGTTTCCCCGAAAGACTAAGCTTCTTAGTTGTTATTGCTAGTTAATATATGCCCCGAATGGGTGTTGTCCCGACGGACTAAGCTTCTTAGTTGTTAGTGTTAGTTAATATATGCCCCGAATGGGTGTTGTCCCGACGGACTAAGCTTCTTAGTTGTTATTGTTAGTTAATATATGGCCCGAATGAGTGTTTCCCCGACGGACTAAGCTTCTTAGTTGTTATTGTTAGTTAATAAATGGCCCGAATGAGGTTTTCCCCGACGGACTAAGCTTCTTAGTTGTTATTGTTAGTTAATATATGGCACGAATGAGTGTTTCCCCGACTGCCTAAGCTTCTTAGTTGTTATTGTTAGTTAATATATGGCCCGAATGAGTGTTTCCCCCACGGACTAAGCTTCTTAGTTGTTATTGTTAGTTAATATATGGCCCGAATGAGTGTTTCCCCGACAGACTAAGCTTCTTAGTTGTTATTGCTAGTTAATATATGCCCCAAATGAGTGTTGTCCCGACGTACTAAGCTTCTTAGTTGTTAGTGTTAGTTAATATATGCCCCGAATGGGTGTTGTCCCGACGGACTAAGCTTGTTAGTTGTTATTGCTAGTTAATATATGGCGCGAATGAGTTTTTCCCCGACGGACTAAGCTTCTTAGTTGTTAGTTTTAGTTAATATATGGCCCAAATGAGCGTTTTCCTGACGGACTAAGCTTCTTATCGTTAGTTAATATATGGTCCGAATGAGTGTTGTCCCGACGGACTAAGCTTTTTAGTTGTTAGTGTTAGTTAATATTGCCCCGAATGGGTGTTGTCCCGACGGACTAAGCTTCTTAGTTGTTATTATTAGTTAATATATGGCGCGAATAAGTTTTTCCCTGACGGACTAAGCTTCTTAGTTGTTATTGTTAGTTAATATATGGCCCAAATGAGCGTTTTCCTGACGTACTAAGCTTCTTAGTTGTTAGTTTTAGTTAATATATGCCCCGAATGGGTGTTTCCCCGAAAGACTAAGCTTCTTAGTTGTTATTGCTAGTTAATATATGCCTCGAATGGGTGTTGTCCCGACGGACTAAGCTTGTTTGTTGTTATTGCTAGTTAATATATGGCGCGAATGAGTTTTTCCCCGACGGACTAAGCTTCTTAGTTGTTAGTTTTAGTTAATATATGGCCCAAATGAGCGTTTTCCTGACGGACTAAGCTTCTTATCGTTAGTTAATATATGGTCCGAATGAGTGTTGTCCCGACGGACTAAGCTTTTTAGTTGTTAGTGTTAGTTAATATTGCCCCGAATGGGTGTTGTCCCGACGGACTAAGCTTCTTAGTTGTTATTATTAGTTAATATATGGCGCGAATAAGTTTTTCCCTGACGGACTAAGCTTCTTAGTTGTTATTGTTAGTTAATATATGGCCCAAATGAGCGTTTTCCTGACGTACTAAGCTTCTTAGTTGTTAGTTTTAGTTAATATATGCCCCGAATGGGTGTTTCCCCGAAAGACTAAGCTTCTTAGTTGTTATTGCTAGTTAATATATGCCCCGAATGGGTGTTGTCCCGACGGACTAAGCTTCTTAGTTTTTAGTGTTAGTTAATATATGCCCCGAATGGGTGTTGTCCCGACGGACTAAGCTTCTTAGTTGTTATTGTTAGTTAATATAAGCCCCAAATGGGTGTTGTCCCGACAGACTAAGCTTCTTAGTTGTTATTGTTAGTTAATATATGGCCCAAATGAGCGTTTTCCTGACGAACTAAGCTTCTTATCGTTAGTTAATATATGGCCCGAATGAGTGTTGTCCCGACGGACTAAGCTTCTTAGTTGTTAGTGTTAGTTAATATATGCCCCGAATGGGTGTTGTCCCGACGGACTAAGCTTCTTAGTTGTTATTATTAGGTAATATATGGCGCGAATAAGTTTTTCCCCGACGGACTAAGCTTCTTAGTTGTTATTGCTAGTTAATATATGGCGCGAATGGGTGTTGTCCCGACGGACTAAGCTTCTTAGTTGTTAGTGTTAGTTAATATATGCCCCGAATGGGTGTTGTCCCGACAGACTAAGCTTCTTAGTTGTTATTGTTAGTTAATATATGGCCCAAATGAGCGTTTTCCTGACGGACTAAGCTTCTTATCGTTAGGTAATATATGGCCCGAATGAGTGTTGTCCCGACGGACTAAGCTTCTTAGTTGTTAGTGTTAGTTAATATATGCCCCGAATGGGTGTTGTCCCGACGGACTAAGCTTCTTAGTTGTTATTATTAGTTAATATATGGCGCGAATAAGTTTTTCCCCGACGGACTAAGCTTCTTAGTTGTTATTGTTAGTTAATATATGGCGCGAATAAGTTTTTCCCTGACGGACTAAGCTTCTTAGTTGTTATTGTTAGTTAATATATGGCCCAAATGAGCGTTTTCCTGACGTACTAAGCTTCTTAGTTGTTAGTTTTAGTTAATATATGCCCCGAATGGGTGTTTCCCCGAAGGACTAAGCTTCTTAGTTGTTATTGTTAGTTAATATATGGCCCGAATGAGTGTTTCCCTTACGGACTAAGCTTCTTAGTTGTTATTGTTAGTTAATATATGGCCCGAATGAGTGTTTCCCCAACGGACTAAGCTTCTTAGTTGTTATTGTTAGTTAATATATGGCCCGAATGAGTGTTTCCCCGAAAGACTAAGCTTCTTAGTTGTTATTGCTAGTTAATATATGGCGCGAATGAGTTTTTCCCCGACGGACTAAGCTTCTTAGTTGTTAGTTTTAGTTAATATATGGCCCAAATGAGCGTTTTCCTGACGGACTAAGCTTCTTATCGTTAGTTAATATATGGCCCGAATGAGTGTTGTCCCGACGGACTAAGCTTCTTAGTTGTTAGTGTTAGTTAATATATGCCCCGAATGGGTGTTGTCCCGACGGACTAAGCTTCTTAGTTGTTAGTGTTAGTTAATATATGCCCCAAATGGGTGTTGTCCCGACAGACTAAGCTTCTTAGTTGTTATTGTTAGTTAATATATGGCCCAAATGAGCGTTTTCCTGACGGACTAAGCTTCTTATCGTTAGTTAATATATGGCCCGAATGAGTGTTGTCCCGACGGACTAAGCTTCTTAGTTGTTATTGTTAGTTAATATATGGCCCGAATGAGTGTTTCCCCGACAGACTAAGCTTCTTAGTTGTTATTGCTAGTTAATATATGGCGCGAATGAGTTTTTCCCCGACCGACTAAGCTTCTTAGTTGTTAGTGTTAGTTAATATATGCCCCGAATGGGTGTTGTCCCGACGGACTAAGCTTCTTAGTTGTTAGTGTTAGTTAATATATGCCCCGAATGGGTGTTGTCCCGACGGACTAAGCTTCTTAGTTGTTAGTGTTAGTTAATATATGCCCCGAATGGGTGTTGTCCCGACGGACTAAGCTTCTTAGTTGTTATTATTAGTTAATATATGGCGCGAATAAGTTTTTCCCCGACGGACTAAGCTTCTTAGTTGTTATTGTTAGTTAATATATGGCCCAAATGAGCGTTTTCCTGACGTACTAAGCTTCTTAGTTGTTAGTTTTAGTTAATATATGCCCCGAATGGGTGTTTCCCCGAAAGACTAAGCTTCTTAGTTGTTATTGCTAGTTAATATATGCCCCGAATGGGTGTTGTCCCGACGGACTAAGCTTCTTAGTTGTTAGTGTTAGTTAATATATGCCCCGAATGGGTGTTGTCCCGACGGACTAAGCTTCTTAGTTGTTATTGTTAGTTAATATATGGCCCGAATGAGTGTTTCCCCGACAGACTAAGCTTCTTAGTTGTTATTGTTAGTTAATAAATGGCCCGAATGAGGTTTTCCCCGACGGACTAAGCTTCTTAGTTGTTATTGTTAGTTAATATATGGCACGAATGAGTGTTTCCCCGACTGCCTAAGCTTCTTAGTTGTTATTGTTAGTTAATATATGGCCCGAATGAGTGTTTCCCCCACGGACTAAGCTTCTTAGTTGTTATTGTTAGTTAATATATGGCCCGAATGAGTGTTTCCCCGACAGACTAAGCTTCTTAGTTGTTATTGCTAGTTAATATATGCCCCAAATGAGTGTTGTCCCGACGTACTAAGCTTCTTAGTTGTTAGTGTTAGTTAATATATGCCCCGAATGGGTGTTGTCCCGACGGACTAAGCTTGTTAGTTGTTATTGCTAGTTAATATATGGCGCGAATGAGTTTTTCCCCGACGGACTAAGCTTCTTAGTTGTTAGTTTTAGTTAATATATGGCCCAAATGAGCGTTTTCCTGACGGACTAAGCTTCTTATCGTTAGTTAATATATGGTCCGAATGAGTGTTGTCCCGACGGACTAAGCTTTTTAGTTGTTAGTGTTAGTTAATATTGCCCCGAATGGGTGTTGTCCCGACGGACTAAGCTTCTTAGTTGTTATTATTAGTTAATATATGGCGCGAATAAGTTTTTCCCTGACGGACTAAGCTTCTTAGTTGTTAGTTTTAGTTAATATATGGCCCAAATGAGCGTTTTCCTGACGGACTAAGCTTCTTATCGTTAGTTAATATATGGCCCGAATGAGTGTTGTCCCGACGGACTAAGCTTCTTAGTTGTTAGTGTTAGTTAATATATGCCCCGAATGGGTGTTGTCCCGACGGACTAAGCTTCTTAGTTGTTATTATTAGTTAATATATGGCGCGAATAAGTTTTTCCCCGACGGACTAAGCTTCTTAGTTGTTATTGTTAGTTAATATATGGCCCAAATGAGCGTTTTCCTGACGTACTAAGCTTCTTAGTTGTTAGTTTTAGTTAATATATGCCCCGAATGGGTGTTTCCCCGAAAGACTAAGCTTCTTAGTTGTTATTGCTAGTCAATATATGCCCCGAATGGGTGTTGTCCTTACGGACTAAGCTTCTTAGTTGTTAGTGTTAGTTAATATATGCCCCGAATGGGTGTTGTCCCGACGGACTAAGCTTCTTAGTTGTTAGTGTTAGTTAATATATGCCCCAAATGGGTGTTGTCCCGACAGACTAAGCTTCTTAGTTGTTATTGTTAGTTAATATATGGCCCAAATGAGCGTTTTCCTGACGGACTAAGCTTCTTATCGTTAGTTAATATATGGCCCGAATGAGTGTTGTCCCGACGGACTAAGCTTCTTAGTTGTTAGTGTTAGTTAATATATGCCCCGAATGGGTGTTGTCCCGACGGACTAAGCTTCTTAGTTGTTATTGCTAGTTAATATATGGCGCGAATGAGTTTTTCCCGGACGGACTAAGCTTCTTAGTTGTTAGTTTTAGTTAATATATGCCCCGAATAGGTGTTTCCCCGACAGACTAAGCTTCTTAGTTGTTATTGTTAGTTAATATATGGCCCGAATGAGGTTTTCCCCGACGGACTAAGCTTCTTAGTTGTTATTGTTAGTTAATATATGGCACGAATGAGTGTTTCCCCGACTGCCTAAGCTTCTTAGTTGTTATTGTTAGTTAATATATGGCCCGAATGAGTGTTTCCCCCACGGACTAAGCTTCTTAGTTGTTATTGTTAGTTAATATATGGCCCGAATGAGTGTTTTCCCGACGGACTAAGCTTCTTAGTTGTTAGTGTTAGTTTATATATGCCCCGAATGGGTGTTGTCCCGACGGACTAAGCTTCTTAGTTGTTATTATTAGTTAATAAATGGCCCGAATGAGTGTTTCCCCCACGGACTAAGCTTCTTAGTTGTTATTGTTAGTTAATATATGGCCCGAATGAGTGTTTTCCCGACGGACTAAGCTTCTTAGTTGTTAGTGTTAGTTTATATATGCCCCGAATGGGTGTTGTCCCGACGGACTAAGCTTCTTAGTTGTTATTATTAGTTAATAAATGGCGCGAATTAGTTTTTCCCCGACGGACTAAGCTTCTTGGTTGTTAGTGTTAGTTAATATATGCCCCGAATGGGTGTTGTTCCGACGGACTAAGCTTGTTAGTTGTTAGTTTTAGTTAATATATGCCCCGAATGGGTGTTTCCCCGAAAGACTAAGCTTCTTAGTTGTTATTGCTAGTTAATATATGCCCCGAATGGGTGTTGTCCCGACGGACTAAGCTTCTTAGTTGTTAGTGTTAGTTAATATATGCCCCGAATGGGTGTTGTCCCGACGGACTAAGCTTCTTAGTTGTTATTGTTAGTTAATATATGGCCCGAATGAGTGTTTCCCCGACAGACTAAGCTTCTTAGTTGTTATTGTTAGTTAATAAATGGCCCGAATGAGGTTTTCCCCGACGGACTAAGCTTCTTAGTTGTTATTGTTAGTTAATATATGGCACGAATGAGTGTTTCCCCGACTGCCTAAGCTTCTTAGTTGTTATTGTTAGTTAATATATGGCCCGAATGAGTGTTTCCCCCACGGACTAAGCTTCTTAGTTGTTATTGTTAGTTAATATATGGCCCGAATGAGTGTTTCCCCGACAGACTAAGCTTCTTAGTTGTTATTGCTAGTTAATATATGCCCCAAATGAGTGTTGTCCCGACGTACTAAGCTTCTTAGTTGTTAGTGTTAGTTAATATATGCCCCGAATGGGTGTTGTCCCGACGGACTAAGCTTGTTAGTTGTTATTGCTAGTTAATATATGGCGCGAATGAGTTTTTCCCCGACGGACTAAGCTTCTTAGTTGTTAGTTTTAGTTAATATATGGCCCAAATGAGCGTTTTCCTGACGGACTAAGCTTCTTATCGTTAGTTAATATATGGTCCGAATGAGTGTTGTCCCGACGGACTAAGCTTTTTAGTTGTTAGTGTTAGTTAATATTGCCCCGAATGGGTGTTGTCCCGACGGACTAAGCTTCTTAGTTGTTATTATTAGTTAATATATGGCGCGAATAAGTTTTTCCCTGACGGACTAAGCTTCTTAGTTGTTAGTTTTAGTTAATATATGGCCCAAATGAGCGTTTTCCTGACGGACTAAGCTTCTTATCGTTAGTTAATATATGGCCCGAATGAGTGTTGTCCCGACGGACTAAGCTTCTTAGTTGTTAGTGTTAGTTAATATATGCCCCGAATGGGTGTTGTCCCGACGGACTAAGCTTCTTAGTTGTTATTATTAGTTAATATATGGCGCGAATAAGTTTTTCCCCGACGGACTAAGCTTCTTAGTTGTTATTGTTAGTTAATATATGGCCCAAATGAGCGTTTTCCTGACGTACTAAGCTTCTTAGTTGTTAGTTTTAGTTAATATATGCCCCGAATGGGTGTTTCCCCGAAAGACTAAGCTTCTTAGTTGTTATTGCTAGTCAATATATGCCCCGAATGGGTGTTGTCCCGACGGACTAAGCTTCTTAGTTGTTAGTGTTAGTTAATATATGCCCCGAATGGGTGTTGTCCCGACGGACTAAGCTTCTTAGTTGTTAGTGTTAGTTAATATATGCCCCAAATGGGTGTTGTCCCGACAGACTAAGCTTCTTAGTTGTTATTGTTAGTTAATATATGGCCCAAATGAGCGTTTTCCTGACGGACTAAGCTTCTTATCGTTAGTTAATATATGGCCCGAATGAGTGTTGTCCCGACGGACTAAGCTTCTTAGTTGTTAGTGTTAGTTAATATATGCCCCGAATGGGTGTTGTCCCGACGGACTAAGCTTCTTAGTTGTTATTGCTAGTTAATATATGGCGCGAATGAGTTTTTCCCCGACGGACTAAGCTTCTTAGTTGTTAGTTTTAGTTAATATATGCCCCGAATAGGTGTTTCCCCGACAGACTAAGCTTCTTAGTTGTTATTGTTAGTTAATATATGGCCCGAATGAGGTTTTCCCCGACGGACTAAGCTTCTTAGTTGTTATTGTTAGTTAATATATGGCACGAATGAGTGTTTCCCCGACTGACTAAGCTTCTTAGTTGTTATTGTTAGTTAATATATGGCCCGAATGAGTGTTTCCCCGACGGACTAAGCTTCTTAGTTGTTATTGTTAGTTAATATATGGCCCGAATGAGTGTTTTCCCGACGGACTAAGCTTCTTAGTTGTTAGTGTTAGTTAATATATGCCCCGAATGGGTGTTGTCCCGACGGACTAAGCTTCTTAGTTGTTATTATTAGTTAATAAATGGCGCGAATTAGTTTTTCCCCGACGGACTAAGCTTCTTGGTTGTTAGTGTTAGTTAATATATGCCCCGAATGGGTGTTGTTCCGACGGACTAAGCTTGTTAGTTGTTATTGCTAGTTAATATATGGCGCGAATGAGTTTTTCCCCGACGGACTAAGCTTCTTAGTTGTTAGTTTTAGTTAATATATGGCCCAAATGAGCGTTTTCCTGACGGACTAAGCTTCTTATCGTTAGTTAATATATGGCCCGAATGAGTGTTGTCCCGACGGACTAAGCTTCTTAGTTGTTAGTGTTAGTTAATATATGCCCTGAATGGGTGTTGTCCCGACGGACTAAGCTTCTTAGTTGTTAGTGTTAGTTAATATATGCCCCAAATGGGTGTTGTCCCGACAGACTAAGCTTCTTAGTTGTTATTGTTAGTTAATATATGGCCCAAATGAGCGATTTCCTGACGGACTAAGCTTCTTATCGTTAGTTAATATATGGCCCGAATGAGTGTTGTCCCGACGGACTAAGCTTCTTAGTTGTTATTGTTAGTTAATATATGGCCCGAATGAGTGTTTCCCCGACAGACTAAGCTTCTTAGTTGTTATTGCTAGTTAATATATGGCGCGAATGAGTTTTTCCCCGACCGACTAAGCTTCTTAGTTGTTAGTGTTAGTTAATATATGCCCCGAATGGGTGTTGTCCCGACGGACTAAGCTTCTTAGTTGTTAGTGTTAGTTAATATATGCCCCGAATGGGTGTTGTCCCGACGGACTAAGCTTCTTAGTTGTTAGTGTTAGTTAATATATGCCCCGAATGGGTGTTGTCCCGACGGACTAAGCTTCTTAGTTGTTATTATTAGTTAATATATGGCGCGAATAAGTTTTTCCCCGACGGACTAAGCTTCTTAGTTGTTATTGTTAGTTAATATATGGCCCAAATGAGCGTTTTCCTGACGTACTAAGCTTCTTAGTTGTTAGTTTTAGTTAATATATGCCCCGAATGGGTGTTTCCCCGAAAGACTAAGCTTCTTAGTTGTTATTGCTAGTTAATATATGCCCCGAATGGGTGTTGTCCCGACGGACTAAGCTTCTTAGTTGTTAGTGTTAGTTAATATATGCCCCGAATGGGTGTTGTCCCGACGGACTAAGCTTCTTAGTTGTTATTGTTAGTTAATATATGGCCCGAATGAGTGTTTCCCCGACAGACTAAGCTTCTTAGTTGTTATTGTTAGTTAATAAATGGCCCGAATGAGGTTTTCCCCGACGGACTAAGCTTCTTAGTTGTTATTGTTAGTTAATATATGGCACGAATGAGTGTTTCCCCGACTGCCTAAGCTTCTTAGTTGTTATTGTTAGTTAATATATGGCCCGAATGAGTGTTTCCCCCACGGACTAAGCTTCTTAGTTGTTATTGTTAGTTAATATATGGCCCGAATGAGTGTTTCCCCGACAGACTAAGCTTCTTAGTTGTTATTGCTAGTTAATATATGCCCCAAATGAGTGTTGTCCCGACGTACTAAGCTTCTTAGTTGTTAGTGTTAGTTAATATATGCCCCGAATGGGTGTTGTCCCGACGGACTAAGCTTGTTAGTTGTTATTGCTAGTTAATATATGGCCCAAATGAGCGTTTTCCTGACGGACTAAGCTTCTTATCGTTAGTTAATATATGGTCCGAATGAGTGTTGTCCCGACGGACTAAGCTTTTTAGTTGTTAGTGTTAGTTAATATTGCCCCGAATGGGTGTTGTCCCGACGGACTAAGCTTCTTAGTTGTTATTATTAGTTAATATATGGCGCGAATAAGTTTTTCCCTGACGGACTAAGCTTCTTAGTTGTTATTGTTAGTTAATATATGGCCCAAATGAGCGTTTTCCTGACGTACTAAGCTTCTTAGTTGTTAGTTTTAGTTAATATATGCCCCGAATGGGTGTTTCCCCGAAAGACTAAGCTTCTTAGTTGTTATTGCTAGTTAATATATGCCTCGAATGGGTGTTGTCCCGACGGACTAAGCTTGTTTGTTGTTATTGCTAGTTAATATATGGCGCGAATGAGTTTTTCCCCGACGGACTAAGCTTCTTAGTTGTTAGTTTTAGTTAATATATGGCCCAAATGAGCGTTTTCCTGACGGACTAAGCTTCTTATCGTTAGTTAATATATGGTCCGAATGAGTGTTGTCCCGACGGACTAAGCTTTTTAGTTGTTAGTGTTAGTTAATATTGCCCCGAATGGGTGTTGTCCCGACGGACTAAGCTTCTTAGTTGTTATTATTAGTTAATATATGGCGCGAATAAGTTTTTCCCTGACGGACTAAGCTTCTTAGTTGTTATTGTTAGTTAATATATGGCCCAAATGAGCGTTTTCCTGACGTACTAAGCTTCTTAGTTGTTAGTTTTAGTTAATATATGCCCCGAATGGGTGTTTCCCCGAAAGACTAAGCTTCTTAGTTGTTATTGCTAGTTAATATATGCCTCGAATGGGTGTTGTCCCGACGGACTAAGCTTCTTAGTTTTTAGTGTTAGTTAATATATGCCCCGAATGGGTGTTGTCCCGACGGACTAAGCTTCTTAGTTGTTAGTGTTAGTTAATATAAGCCCCAAATGGGTGTTGTCCCGACAGACTAAGCTTCTTAGTTGTTATTGTTAGTTAATATATGGCCCAAATGAGCGTTTTCCTGACGAACTAAGCTTCTTATCGTTAGTTAATATATGGCCCGAATGAGTGTTGTCCCGACGGACTAAGCTTCTTAGTTGTTAGTGTTAGTTAATATATGCCCCGAATGGGTGTTGTCCCGACGGACTAAGCTTCTTAGTTGTTATTATTAGGTAATATATGGCGCGAATAAGTTTTTCCCCGACGGACTAAGCTTCTTAGTTGTTATTGCTAGTTAATATATGGCGCGAATGGGTGTTGTCCCGACGGACTAAGCTTCTTAGTTGTTAGTGTTAGTTAATATATGCCCCAAATGGGTGTTGTCCCGACAGACTAAGCTTCTTAGTTGTTATTGTTAGTTAATATATGGCCCAAATGAGCGTTTTCCTGACGGACTAAGCTTCTTATCGTTAGGTAATATATGGCCCGAATGAGTGTTGTCCCGACGGACTAAGCTTCTTAGTTGTTAGTGTTAGTTAATATATGCCCCGAATGGGTGTTGTCCCGACGGACTAAGCTTCTTAGTTGTTATTATTAGTTAATATATGGCGCGAATAAGTTTTTCCCCGACGGACTAAGCTTCTTAGTTGTTATTGTTAGTTAATATATGGCGCGAATAAGTTTTTCCCTGACGGACTAAGCTTCTTAGTTGTTATTGTTAGTTAATATATGGCCCAAATGAGCGTTTTCCTGACGTACTAAGCTTCTTAGTTGTTAGTTTTAGTTAATATATGCCCCGAATGGGTGTTTCCCCGAAGGACTAAGCTTCTTAGTTGTTATTGTTAGTTAATATATGGCCCGAATGAGTGTTTCCCTTACGGACTAAGCTTCTTAGTTGTTATTGTTAGTTAATATATGGCCCGAATGAGTGTTTCCCCAACGGACTAAGCTTCTTAGTTGTTATTGTTAGTTAATATATGGCCCGAATGAGTGTTTCCCCGAAAGACTAAGCTTCTTAGTTGTTATTGCTAGTTAATATATGCCCCGAATGAGTGTTTCCCCGACAGACCAAGCTTCTTAGTTGTTATTGTTAGTTAATATATGGCACGAATGGGTGTTTCCCCGACGGACTAAGCTTCTTAGTTGTTATTGTTAGTTAATATATGGCCCAAATGAGCGTTTTCCTGACGTACTAAGCTTCTTAGTTGTTAGTTTTAGTTAATATATGCCCCGAATAGGTGTTTCCCCGACGGACTAAGCTTCTTAGTTGTTAGTGTTAGTTAATATATGCCCCGAATGGGTGTTGTCCCGACGGACTAAGCTTGTTAGTTGTTATTGCTAGTTAATATATGGCGCGAATGAGTTTTTCCCCGACGGACTAAGCTTCTTAGTTGTTATTGTTAGTTAATATATGGGCCAAATGAGCGTTTTCCTGACGGACTAAGCTTCTTATCGTTAGTTAATATATGGCCCGAATGAGTGTTGTCCCGACGAACTAAGCTTCTTAGTTGTTATTGTTAGTTAATATATGGCCCGAATGAGTGTTTCCCCAACGGACTAAGCTTCTTAGTTGTTATTGTTAGTTAATATATGGCCCGAATGAGTGTTTCCCCGAAAGACTAAGCTTCTTAGTTGTTATTGCTAGTTAATATATGCCCCGAATGAGTGTTTCCCCGACAGCCCAAGCTTCTTAGTTGTTATTGTTAGTTAATATATGGCACGAATGGGTGTTGTCCCGACGGACTAAGCTTCTTAGTTGATATTATTAGTTAATATATGGCGCGAATAAGTTTTTCCCTGACGGACTAAGCTTCTTAGTTGTTATTGTTAGTTAATATATGGCCCAAATGAGCGTTTTCCTGACGTACTTAGCTTCTTAGTTGTTAGTTTTAGTTAATATATGCCCCGAATGGGTGTTTCCCCGAAAGACTAAGCTTCTTAGTTGTTATTGCTAGTTAATATATGCCTCGAATGGGTGTTGTCCCGACGGACTAAGCTTCTTAGTTGTTAGTGTTAGTTAATAAATTCCCCGAATGGGTGTTGTCCCGACGGACTAAGCTTCTTAGTTGTTAGTGTTAGTTAATATAAGCCCCAAATGGGTGTTGTCCCGAAAGAATAAGCTTCTTAGTTGTTATTGATAGTTAATATATGGCCCAAATGAGCGTTTTTCTGACCGACTAAGCTTCTTATCGTTAGTTAATATATGGCCCGAATGAGTGTTGTCCCGACGGACTAAGCTTCTTAGTTGTTAGTGTTAGTTAATATATGCCCCGAATGGGTGATGTCCCGACGGACTAAGCTTCTTAGTTGTTATTATTAGTTAATATATGGCGCGAATAAGTTTTTCTTCGACGGACTAAGCTTCTTAGTTGTTATTGCTAGTTAATATATGGCCCAAATGAGCGTTTTCCTGACGGACTAAGCTTCTTATCGTTAGTTAATATATGGCCCGAATGAGTGTTGACCCGACGGACTAAGCTTTTTAGTTGTTAGTGTTAGTTAATATATGCCCCGAATGGGTGTTGTCCCGACGGACTAAGCTTCTTAGTTGTTATTATTAGTTAATATATGGCGCGAATAAGTTTTTCCCTGACGGACTAAGCTTCTTAGTTGTTATTGTTAGTTAATATATGGCCCAAATGAGCGTTTTCCTGACGTACTAAGCTTCTTAGTTGTTAGTTTTAGTTAATATATGCCCCGAATGGGTGTTTCCCCGAAGGACTAAGCTTCTTAGTTGTTATTGTTAGTTAATATATGGCCCGAATGAGTGTTTCCCTTACGGACTAAGCTTCTTAGTTGTTATTGTTAGTTAATATATGGCCCGAATGAGTGTTTCCCCAACGGACTAAGCTTCTTAGTTGTTATTGTTAGTTAATATATGGCCCGAATGAGTGTTTCCCCGAAAGACTAAGCTTCTTAGTTGTTATTGCTAGTTAATATATGCCCCGAATGAGTGTTTCCCCGACAGACCAAGCTTCTTAGTTGTTATTGTTAGTTAATATATGGCACGAATGGGTGTTTCCCCGACAGACTAAGCTTCTTAGTTGTTATTGTTAGTTAATATATGGCCCAAATGAGAGTTTTCCTGACGTACTAAGCTTCTTAGTTGTTAGTTTTAGTTAATATATGCCCCGAATAGGTGTTTCCCCGACGGACTAAGCTTCTTAGTTGTTAGTGTTAGTTAATATATGCCCCGAATGGGTGTTGTCCCGACGGACTAAGCTTGTTAGTTGTTATTGCTAGTTAATATATGGCGCGAATGAGTTTTTCCCCGACGGACTAAGCTTCTTAGTTGTTAGTTTTAGTTAATATATGCCCCGAATGGGTGTTTCCCCGACAGACTAAGCTTCTTAGTTGTTATTGCTAGTTAATATATGCCCCGAATGGGTGTTGTCCCGACGGACTAAGCTTCTTAGTTGTTCGTGTTAGTTAATATATGCCCCGAATGGGTGTTGTCCCGACGGACTAAGCTTCTTAGTTGTTAGTGTTAGTTAATATATGCCCCGAATGGGTGTTGTCCCGACAGACTAAGCTTCTTAGTTGTTATTGTTAGTTAATATATGGGCCAAATGAGCGTTTTCCTGACGGACTAAGCTTCTTATCGTTAGTTAATATATGGCCCGAATGAGTGTTGTCCCGACCGACTAAGCTTCTTAGTTGTTAGTGTTAGTTAATATATGCCCCGAATGGGTGTTGTCCCGACGGACTAAGCTTCTTAGTTGTTAGTGTTAGTTAATATATGCCCCGAATGGGTGTTGTCCCGACAGACTAAGCTTCTTAGTTGTTATTGTTAGTTAATATATGGCCCGAATGAGTTTTTTAATGCTTAGTATCTAGAGGGCGTCTTGGGAGTTAGTAAAAATGAGAAAGGAGAGGTGATGTTAGTTAAGGGGATAAACAAGAGGTGCGCTAGGTCACCAGAGCGGGAGCCAGATATATCCCCTTGCCATACTCTGGCACACTATCGCTCTTTTAGTTTTAGTTAGCATATGCCCCGAATGGGTGTTTCCCCGACAGACTAAGCTTCTTAGTTGTTATTGCTAGTTAATATATGCCCCGAATGAGTGTTGTCCCGACGTACTAAGCTTCTTAGTTGTTAGTGTTAGTTAATATATGCCCCGAATGGGTGTTGTGTCGACGGACTAAGCTTGTTAGTTGTTATTGCTAGTTAATATATGGCGCGAATGAGTTTTTCCCCGACGGACTAAGCTTCTTAGTTGTTAGTTTTAGTTAATATATGCCCCGAATAGGTGTTTCCCCGACGTACTAAGCTTCTTAGTTGTTATTGCTAGTTAATATATGCCCCGAATGAGTGTTTCCCCGACAGACCAAGCTTCTTAGTTGTTATTGTTAGTTAATATATGGCACGAATGGGTGTTGTCCTGACGGACTAAGCTTCTTAGTTGATATTATTAGTTAATATATGGCGCGAATAAGTTTTTCCCTGACGGACTAAGCTTCTTAGTTGTTATTGTTAGTTAATATATGGCCCAAATGAGCGTTTTCCTGACGTACTTAGCTTCTTAGTTGTTAGTTTTAGTTAATATATGCCCCGAATGGGTGTTTCCCCGAAAGACTAAGCTTCTTAGTTGTTATTGCTAGTTAATATATGCCTCGAATGGGTGTTGTCCCGACGGACTAAGCTTCTTAGTTGTTAGTGTTAGTTAATATATGGCCCAAATGAGCGTTTTCCTGACGTACTAAGCTTCTTAGTTGTTAGTTTTAGTTAATATATGCCCCGAATGGGTGTTTCCCCGAAGGACTAAGCTTCTTAGTTGTTATTGTTAGTTAATATATGGCCCGAATGAGTGTTTCCCTTACGGACTAAGCTTCTTAGTTGTTATTGTTAGTTAATATATGGCCCGAATGAGTGTTTCCCCAACGGACTAAGCTTCTTAGTTGTTATTGTTAGTTAATATATGGCCCGAATGAGTGTTTCCCCGAAAGACTAAGCTTCTTAGTTGTTATTGCTAGTTAATATATGCCCCGAATGAGTGTTTCCCCGACAGACCAAGCTTCTTAGTTGTTATTGTTAGTTAATATATGGCACGAATGGGTGTTTCCCCGACAGACTAAGCTTCTTAGTTGTTATTGTTAGTTAATATATGGCCCAAATGAGCGTTTTCCTGACGTACTAAGCTTCTTAGTTGTTAGTTTTAGTTAATATATGCCCCGAATAGGTGTTTCCCCGACGGACTAAGCTTCTTAGTTGTTAGTGTTAGTTAATATATGCCCCGAATGGGTGTTGTCCCGACGGACTAAGCTTGTTAGTTGTTATTGCTAGTTAATATATGGCGCGAATGAGTTTTTCCCCGACGGACTAAGCTTCTTAGTTGTTATTGTTAGTTAATATATGGCCCAAATGAGCGTTTTCCTGACGGACTAAGCTTCTTATCGTTAGTTAATATATGGCCCGAATGAGTGTTGTCCCGACGGACTAAGCTTCTTAGTTGTTATTGTTAGTTAATATATGGCCCGAATGAGTGTTTCCCCTACGGACTAAGCTTCTTAGTTGTTATTGTTAGTTAATATATGGCCCGAATGAGTGTTTCCCCGAAAGACTAAGCTTCTTAGTTGTTATTGCTAGTTAATATATGCCCCGAATGAGTGTTTCCCCGACAGACCAAGCTTCTTAGTTGTTATTGTTAGTTAATATATGGCACGAATGGGTGTTGTCCCGACGGACTAAGCTTCTTAGTTGATATTATTAGTTAATATATGGCGCGAATAAGTTTTTCCCCGACGGACTAAGCTTCTTAGTTGTTATTGTTAGTTAATATATGGCCCAAATGAGCGTTTTCCTGACGTACTTAGCTTCTTAGTTGTTAGTTTTAGTTAATATATGCCCCGAATGGGTGTTTCCCCGAAAGACTAAGCTTCTTAGTTGTTATTGCTAGTTAATATATGCCTCGAATGGGTGTTGTCCCGACGGACTAAGCTTCTTAGTTGTTAGTGTTAGTTAATAAATTCCCCGAATGGGTGTTGTCCCGACGGACTAAGCTTCTTAGTTGTTAGTGTTAGTTAATATAAGCCCCAAATGGGTGTTGTCCCGAAAGAATAAGCTTCTTAGTTGTTATTGTTAGTTAATATATGGCCCAAATGAGCGTTTTTCTGACCGACTAAGCTTCTTATCGTTAGTTAATATATGGCCCGAATGAGTGTTGTCCCGACGGACTAAGCTTCTTAGTTGTTAGTGTTAGTTAATATATGCCCCGAATGGGTGATGTCCCGACGGACTAAGCTTCTTAGTTGTTATTATTAGTTAATATATGGCGCGAATAAGTTTTTCTTCGACGGACTAAGCTTCTTAGTTGTTATTGCTAGTTAATATATGGCCCAAATGAGCGTTTTCCTGACGGACTAAGCTTCTTATCGTTAGTTAATATATGGCCCGAATGAGTGTTGTCCCGACGGACTAAGCTTTTTAGTTGTTAGTGTTAGTTAATATATGCCCCGAATGGGTGTTGTCCCGACGGACTAAGCTTCTTAGTTGTTATTATTAGTTAATATATGGCGCGAATAAGTTTTTCCCTGACGGACTAAGCTTCTTAGTTGTTATTGTTAGTTAATATATGGCCCAAATGAGCGTTTTCCTGACGTACTAAGCTTCTTAGTTGTTAGTTTTAGTTAATATATGCCCCGAATGGGTGTTTCCCCGAAGGACTAAGCTTCTTAGTTGTTATTGTTAGTTAATATATGCCCCGAATGAGTGTTTCCCCTACGGACTAAGCTTCTTAGTTGTTATTGTTAGTTAATATATGGCCCGAATGAGTGTTTCCCCAACGGACTAAGCTTCTTAGTTGTTATTGTTAGTTAATATATGGCCCGAATGAGTGTTTCCCCGAAAGACTAAGCTTCTTAGTTGTTATTGCTAGTTAATATATGCCCCGAATGAGTGTTTCCCCGACAGACCAAGCTTCTTAGTTGTTATTGTTAGTTAATATATGGCACGAATGGGTGTTTCCCCGACAGACTAAGCTTCTTTGTTGTTATTGTTAGTTAATATATGGCCCAAATGAGCGTTTTCCTGACGTACTAAGCTTCTTAGTTGTTAGTTTTAGTTAATATATGCCCCGAATAGGTGTTTCCCCGACGGACTAAGCTTCTTAGTTGTTAGTGTTAGTTAATATATGCCCCGAATGGGTGTTGTCCCGACGGACTAAGCTTGTTAGTTGTTATTGCTAGTTAATATATGGCGCGAATGAGTTTTTCCCCGACGGACTAAGCTTCTTAGTTGTTAGTTTTAGTTAATATATGCCCCGAATGGGTGTTTCCCCGAAAGACTAAGCTTCTTAGTTGTTATTGCTAGTTAATATATGCCCCGAATGGGTGTTGTCCCGACGGACTAAGCTTCTTAGTTGTTCGTGTTAGTTAATATATGCCCCGAATGGGTGTTGTCCCGACGGACTAAGCTTCTTAGTTGTTAGTGTTAGTTAATATATGCCCCAAATGGGTGTTGTCCCGACAGACTAAGCTTCTTAGTTGTTATTGTTAGTTAATATATGGGCCAAATGAGCGTTTTCCTGACGGACTAAGCTTCTTATCGTTAGTTAATATATGGCCCGAATGAGTGTTGTCCCGACCGACTAAGCTTCTTAGTTGTTAGTGTTAGTTAATATATGCCCCGAATGGGTGTTGTCCCGACGGACTAAGCTTCTTAGTTGTTAGTGTTAGTTAATATATGCCCCGAATGGGTGTTGTCCCGACAGACTAAGCTTCTTAGTTGTTATTGTTAGTTAATATATGGCCCGAATGAGTTTTTTAATGCTTAGTATCTAGAGGGCGTCTTGGGAGTTAGTAAAAATGAGAAAGGAGAGGTGATGTTAGTTAAGGGGATAAACAAGAGGTGCGCTAGGTCACCAGAGCGGGAGCCAGATATATCCCCTTGCCATACTCTGGCACACTATCGCTCTTTTAGTTTTAGTTAGCATATGCCCCGAATGGGTGTTTACCCGACAGACTAAGCTTCTTAGTTGTTATTGCTAGTTAATATATGCCCCGAATGAGTGTTGTCCCGACGTACTAAGCTTCTTAGTTGTTAGTGTTAGTTAATATATGCCCCGAATGGGTGTTGTGTCGACGGACTAAGCTTGTTAGTTGTTATTGCTAGTTAATATATGGCGCGAATGAGTTTTTCCCCGACGGACTAAGCTTCTTAGTTGTTAGTTTTAGTTAATATATGCCCCGAATAGGTGTTTCCCCGACGTACTAAGCTTCTTAGTTGTTATTGCTAGTTAATATATGCCCCGAATGAGTGTTTCCCCGACAGACCAAGCTTCTTAGTTGTTATTGTTAGTTAATATATGGCACGAATGGGTGTTGTCCTGACGGACTAAGCTTCTTAGTTGATATTATTAGTTAATATATGGCGCGAATAAGTTTTTCCCTGACGGACTAAGCTTCTTAGTTGTTATTGTTAGTTAATATATGGCCCAAATGAGCGTTTTCCTGACGTACTTAGCTTCTTAGTTGTTAGTTTTAGTTAATATATGCCCCGAATGGGTGTTTCCCCGAAAGACTAAGCTTCTTAGTTGTTATTGCTAGTTAATATATGCCTCGAATGGGTGTTGTCCCGACGGACTAAGCTTCTTAGTTGTTAGTGTTAGTTAATATATGGCCCAAATGAGCGTTTTCCTGACGTACTAAGCTTCTTAGTTGTTAGTTTTAGTTAATATATGCCCCGAATGGGTGTTTCCCCGAAGGACTAAGCTTCTTAGTTGTTATTGTTAGTTAATATATGGCCCGAATGAGTGTTTCCCTTACGGACTAAGCTTCTTAGTTGTTATTGTTAGTTAATATATGGCCCGAATGAGTGTTTCCCCAACGGACTAAGCTTCTTAGTTGTTATTGTTAGTTAATATATGGCCCGAATGAGTGTTTCCCCGAAAGACTAAGCTTCTTAGTTGTTATTGCTAGTTAATATATGCCCCGAATGAGTGTTTCCCCGACAGACCAAGCTTCTTAGTTGTTATTGTTAGTTAATATATGGCACGAATGGGTGTTTCCCCGACAGACTAAGCTTCTTAGTTGTTATTGTTAGTTAATATATGGCCCAAATGAGCGTTTTCCTGACGTACTAAGCTTCTTAGTTGTTAGTTTTAGTTAATATATGCCCCGAATAGGTGTTTCCCCGACGGACTAAGCTTCTTAGTTGTTAGTGTTAGTTAATATATGCCCCGAATGGGTGTTGTCCCGACGGACTAAGCTTGTTAGTTGTTATTGCTAGTTAATATATGGCGCGAATGAGTTTTTCCCCGACGGACTAAGCTTCTTAGTTGTTATTGTTAGTTAATATATGGCCCAAATGAGCGTTTTCCTGACGGACTAAGCTTCTTATCGTTAGTTAATATATGGCCCGAATGAGTGTTGTCCCGACGAACTAAGCTTCTTAGTTGTTATTGTTAGTTAATATATGGCCCGAATGAGTGTTTCCCCAACGGACTAAGCTTCTTAGTTGTTATTGTTAGTTAATATATGGCCCGAATGAGTGTTTCCCCGAAAGACTAAGCTTCTTAGTTGTTATTGCTAGTTAATATATGCCCCGAATGAGTGTTTCCCCGACAGACCAAGCTTCTTAGTTGTTATTGTTAGTTAATATATGGCACGAATGGGTGTTGTCCCGACGGACTAAGCTTCTTAGTTGATATTATTAGTTAATATATGGCGCGAATAAGTTTTTCCCTGACGGACTAAGCTTCTTAGTTGTTATTGTTAGTTAATATATGGCCCAAATGAGCGTTTTCCTGACGTACTTAGCTTCTTAGTTGTTAGTTTTAGTTAATATATGCCCCGAATGGGTGTTTCCCCGAAAGACTAAGCTTCTTAGTTGTTATTGCTAGTTAATATATGCCTCGAATGGGTGTTGTCCCGACGGACTAAGCTTCTTAGTTGTTAGTGTTAGTTAATAAATTCCCCGAATGGGTGTTGTCCCGACGGACTAAGCTTCTTAGTTGTTAGTGTTAGTTAATATAAGCCCCAAATGGGTGTTGTCCCGAAAGAATAAGCTTCTTAGTTGTTATTGTTAGTTAATATATGGCCCAAATGAGCGTTTTTCTGACCGACTAAGCTTCTTATCGTTAGTTAATATATGGCCCGAATGAGTGTTGTCCCGACGGACTAAGCTTCTTAGTTGTTAGTGTTAGTTAATATATGCCCCGAATGGGTGTTGTCCCGACGGACTAAGCTTCTTAGTTGTTATTATTAGTTAATATATGGCGCGAATAAGTTTTTCTTCGACGGACTAAGCTTCTTAGTTGTTATTGCTAGTTAATATATGGCCCAAATGAGCGTTTTCCTGACGGACTAAGCTTCTTATCGTTAGTTAATATATGGCCCGAATGAGTGTTGTCCCGACGGACTAAGCTTTTTAGTTGTTAGTGTTAGTTAATATATGCCCCGAATGGGTGTTGTCCCGACGGACTAAGCTTCTTAGTTGTTATTATTAGTTAATATATGGCGCGAATAAGTTTTTCCCTGACGGACTAAGCTTCTTAGTTGTTATTGTTAGTTAATATATGGCCCAAATGAGCGTTTTCCTTACGTACTAAGCTTCTTAGTTGTTAGTTTTAGTTAATATATGCCCCGAATGGGTGTTTCCCCGAAGGACTAAGCTTCTTAGTTGTTATTGTTAGTTAATATATGGCCCGAATGAGTGTTTCCCTTACGGACTAAGCTTCTTAGTTGTTATTGTTAGTTAATATATGGCCCGAATGAGTGTTTCCCCTACGGACTAAGCTTCTTAGTTGTTATTGTTAGTTAATATATGGCCCGAATGAGTGTTTCCCCGAAAGACTAAGCTTCTTAGTTGTTATTGCTAGTTAATATATGCCCCGAATGAGTGTTTCCCCGACAGACCAAGCTTCTTAGTTGTTATTGTTAGTTAATATATGGCACGAATGGGTGTTTCCCCGACAGACTAAGCTTCTTTGTTGTTATTGTTAGTTAATATATGGCCCAAATGAGCGTTTTCCTGACGTACTAAGCTTCTTAGTTGTTAGTTTTAGTTAATATATGCCCCGAATAGGTGTTTCCCCGACGGACTAAGCTTCTTAGTTGTTAGTGTTAGTTAATATATGCCCCGAATGGGTGTTGTCCCGACGGACTAAGCTTGTTAGTTGTTATTGCTAGTTAATATATGGCGCGAATGAGTTTTTCCCCGACGGACTAAGCTTCTTAGTTGTTAGTTTTAGTTAATATATGCCCCGAATGGGTGTTTCCCCGAAAGACTAAGCTTCTTAGTTGTTATTGCTAGTTAATATATGCCCCGAATGGGTGTTGTCCCGACGGACTAAGCTTCTTAGTTGTTAGTGTTAGTTAATATATGCCCCGAATGGGTGTTGTCCCGACGGACTAAGCTTCTTAGTTGTTAGTGTTAGTTAATATATGCCCCAAATGGGTGTTGTCCCGACAGACTAAGCTTCTTAGTTGTTATTGTTAGTTAATATATGGCCCAAATGAGCGTTTTCCTGACGGACTAAGCTTCTTATCGTTAGTTAATATATGGCCCGAATGAGTGTTGTCCCGACGGACTAAGCTTCTTAGTTGTTAGTGTTAGTTAATATATGCCCCGAATGGGTGTTGTCCCGACGGACTAAGCTTCTTAGTTGTTATTATTAGTTAATATATGGCGCGAATAAGTTTTTCCCCGACGGACTAAGCTTCTTAGTTGTTATTGTTAGTTAATATATGGCCCAAATGAGCATTTTCCTGACGTACTAAGCTTCTTAGTTGTTATTGTTAGTTAATATATGGCCCGAATGAGTGTTTCCCCGACAGACTAAGCTTCTTAGTTGTTATTGTTAGTTAATATATGGCCCGAATGAGGTTTTCCCCGACGGACTAAGCTTCTTAGTTGTTATTGTTAGTTAATATATGGCACGAATGAGTGTTTCCCCGACTGCCTAAGCTTCTTAGTTGTTATTGTTAGTTAATATATGGCCCGAACGAGTGTTTCCCCCACGGACTAAGCTTCTTAGTTGTTATTGTTAGTTAATATATGGCCCGAATGAGTGTTTCCCCGACGGACTAAGCTTCTTAGTTGTTAGTGTTAGTTAATATATGCCCCGAATGGGTGTTGTCCCGACGGACTAAGCTTCTTAGTTGTTATTATTAGTTAATAAATGGCGCGAATTAGTTTTTCCCCGACGGACTAAGCTTCTTAGTTGTTAGTTTTAGTTAATATATGCCCCGAATGGGTGTTGTCCCGACGTACTAAGCTTCTTAGTTGTTATTGTTAGTTAATATATGCCCCGAATGGGTGTTGTCCCGACGGACTAAGCTTCTTAGTTGTTATTATTAGTTAATATATGGCGCGAATAAGTTTTTCCCCGACGGACTAAGCTTCTTAGTTGTTATTGTTAGTTAATATATGGCCCAAATGAGCGTTTTCCAGACGTACTAAGCTTCTTAGTTGTTAGTTTTAGTTAATATATGCCCCGAATGGGTGTTGTCCCGACGGACTAAGCTTCTTAGTTGTTAGTGTTAGTTAATATATGCCCCGAATGGGTGTTGTCCCGACGGACTAAGCTTGTTAGTTGTTATTGCTAGTTAATATATGGCGCGAATGAGTTTTTCCCCGACGGACTAAGCTTCTTAGTTGTTAGTTTTAGTTAATATATGCCCCGAATGGGTGTTTCCCAGAAAGACTAAGCTTCTTAGTTGTTATTGCTAGTTAATATATGCCCCGAATGGGTCTTGTCCCGACGGACTAAGCTTCTTAGTTGTTCGTGTTAGTTAATATATGCCCCGAATGGGTGTTGTCCCGACGGACTAAGCTTCTTAGTTGTTAGTGTTAGTTAATATATGCCCCAAATGGGTGTTGTCCCGACAGACTAAGCTTCTTAGTTGTTATTGTTAGTTAATATATGGGCCAAATGAGCGTTTTCCTGACGGACTAAGCTTCTTATCGTTAGTTAATATATGGCCCGAATGAGTGTTGTCCCGACCGACTAAGCTTCTTAGTTGTTAGTGTTAGTTAATATATGCCCCGAATGGGTGTTGTCCCGACGGACTAAGCTTCTTAGTTGTTAGTGTTAGTTAATATATGCCCCGAATGGGTGTTGTCCCGACAGACTAAGCTTCTTAGTTGTTATTGTTAGTTAATATATGGCCCGAATGAGTTTTTTAATGCTTAGTATCTAGAGGGCGTCTTGGGAGTTAGTAAAAATGAGAAAGGAGAGGTGATGTTAGTTAAGGGGATAAACAAGAGGTGCGCTAGGTCACCAGAGCGGGAGCAAGATATATCCCCTTGCCATACTCTGGCACACTATCGCTCTTTTAGTTTTAGTTAGCATATGCCCCGAATGGGTGTTTCCCCGACAGACTAAGCTTCTTAGTTGTTATTGCTAGTTAATATATGCCCCGAATGAGTGTTGTCCCGACGTACTAAGCTTCTTAGTTGTTAGTGTTAGTTAATATATGCCCCGAATGGGTGTTGTGTCGACGGACTAAGCTTGTTAGTTGTTATTGCTAGTTAATATATGGCGCGAATGAGTTTTTCCCCGACGGACTAAGCTTCTTAGTTGTTAGTTTTAGTTAATATATGCCCCGAATAGGTGTTTCCCCGACGTACTAAGCTTCTTAGTTGTTATTGCTAGTTAATATATGCCCCGAATGAGTGTTTCCCCGACAGACCAAGCTTCTTAGTTGTTATTGTTAGTTAATATATGGCACGAATGGGTGTTGTCCTGACGGACTAAGCTTCTTAGTTGATATTATTAGTTAATATATGGCGCGAATAAGTTTTTCCCTGACGGACTAAGCTTCTTAGTTGTTATTGTTAGTTAATATATGCCCCGAATGGGTGTTTCCCCGAAAGACTAAGCTTCTTAGTTGTTATTGCTAGTTAATATATGCCTCGAATGGGTGTTGTCCCGACGGACTAAGCTTCTTAGTTGTTAGTGTTAGTTAATAAATTCCCCGAATGGGTGTTGTCCCGACGGACTAAGCTTCTTAGTTGTTAGTGTTAGTTAATATAAGCCCCAAATGGGTGTTGTCCCGACAGAATAAGCTTCTTAGTTGTTATTGTTAGTTAATATATGGCCCAAATGAGCGTTTTCCTGACGGACTAAGCTTCTTATCGTTAGTTAATATATGGCCCGAATGAGTGTTGTCCCGACGGACTAAGCTTCTTAGTTGTTAGTGTTAGTTAATATATGCCCCGAATGGGTGTTGTCCCGACGGACTAAGCTTCTTAGTTGTTATTATTAGTTAATATATGGCGCGAATAAGTTTTTCTTCGACGGACTAAGCTTCTTAGTTGTTATTGCTAGTTAATATATGGCCCAAATGAGCGTTTTCCTGACGGACTAAGCTTCTTATCGTTATTTAATATATGGCCCGAATGAGTGTTGTCCCGACGGACTAAGCTTTTTAGTTGTTAGTGTTAGTTAATATATGCCCCGAATGGGTGTTGTCCCGACGGACTAAGCTTATTAGTTGTTATTATTAGTTAATATATGGCGCGAATAATTTTTCCCTGACGGACTTAGCTTCTTAGTTGTTATTGTTAGTTAATATATGGCCCAAATGAGCGTTTTCCTGACGTACTAAGCTTCTTAGTTGTTATTGTTAGTTAATATATGGCCCGAATGAGTGTTTCCCTTACGGACTAAGCTTCTTAGTTGTTATTGTTAGTTAATATATGGCACGAATGGGTGTTTCCCCGACAGACTAAGCTTCTTTGTTGTTATTGTTAGTTAATATATGGCCCAAATGAGCGTTTTCCTGACGTACTAAGCTTCTTAGTTGTTAGTTTTAGTTAATATATGCCCCGAATGGGTGTTTCCCCGACGGACTAAGCTTCTTAGTTGTTAGTGTTAGTTAATATATGCCCCGAATGGGTGTTGTCCCGACGGACTAAGCTTGTTAGTTGTTATTGCTAGTTAATATATGGCGCGAATGAGTTTTTCCCCGACGGACTAAGCTTCTTAGTTGTTAGTTTTAGTTAATATATGCCCCGAATGGGTGTTTCCCCGAAAGACTAAGCTTCTTAGTTGTTATTGCTAGTTAATATATGCCCCGAATGGGTGTTGTCCCGACGGACTAAGCTTCTTAGTTGTTAGTGTTAGTTAATATATGCCCCGAATGGGTGTTGTCCCGACGGACTAAGCTTCTTAGTTGTTAGTGTTAGTTAATATATGCCCCAAATGGGTGTTGTCCCGACAGACTAAGCTTCTTAGTTGTTATTGTTAGTTCATATATGGCCCATATGAGCGTTTTCCTGACGGACTAAGCTTCTTATCGTTAGTTAATATATGGCCCGAATGAGTGTTGT
Source organism: Acanthosoma haemorrhoidale (assembly GCA_930367205.1). Classification (NCBI taxonomy): domain Eukaryota; kingdom Metazoa; phylum Arthropoda; class Insecta; order Hemiptera; family Acanthosomatidae; genus Acanthosoma; species Acanthosoma haemorrhoidale. The sequence continues at coordinate 118,322,553 of OV884009.1, forward strand.
CCCGACGGACTAAGCTTCTTAGTTGTTAGTGTTAGTTAATATATGCCCCGAATGGGTGTTGTCCCGACGGACTAAGCTTCTTAGTTGTTATTATTAGTTAATATATGGCGCGAATAAGTTTTTCCCCGACGGACTAAGCTTCTTAGTTGTTATTGTTAGTTAATATATGGCCCAAATGAGCATTTTCCTGACGTACTAAGCTTCTTAGTTGTTATTGTTAGTTAATATATGGCCCGAATGAGTGTTTCCCCGACGGACTAAGCTTCTTAGTTGTTATTGTTAGTTAATATATGGCCCGAATGAGGTTTTCCCCGACGGACTAAGCTTCTTAGTTGTTATTGTTAGTTAATATATGGCACGAATGAGTGTTTCCCCGACTGCCTAAGCTTCTTAGTTGTTATTGTTAGTTAATATATGGCCCGAATGAGTGTTTCCCCCACGGACTAAGCTTCTTAGTTGTTATTGTTAGTTAATATATGGCCCGAATGAGTGTTTCCCCGACGGACTAAGCTTCTTAGTTGTTAGTGTTAGTTTATATATGCCCCGAATGGGTGTTGTCCCGACGGACTAAGCTTCTTAGTTGTTATTATTAGTTAATAAATGGCGCGAATTAGTTTTTCCCCGACGGACTAAGCTTCTTAGTTGTTAGTTTTAGTTAATATATGCCCCGAATGGGTGTTGTCCCGACGTACTAAGCTTCTTAGTTGTTATTGTTAGTTAACATATGCCCCGAATGGGTGTTGTCCCGACGGACTAAGCTTCTTAGTTGTTATTATTAGTTAATATATGGCGCGAATAAGTTTTTCCCCGACGGACTAAGCTTCTTAGTTGTTATTGTTAGTTAATATATGGCCCAAATGAGCGTTTTCCAGACGTACTAAGCTTCTTAGTTGTTAGTTTTAGTTAATATATGCCCCGAATGGGTGTTTCCCCGAAAGACTAAGCTTCTTAGTTGTTATTGCTAGTTAATATATGCCCCGAATGGGTGTTGTCCCGACGGACTAAGCTTCTTAGTTGTTAGTGTTAGTTAATATATGCCCCGAATGGGTGTTGTCCCGACGGACTAAGCTTCTTAGTTGTTAGTGTTAGTTAATATATGCCCCAAATGGGTGTTGTCCCGACAGACTAAGCTTCTTAGTTGTTATTGTTAGTTAATATATGGCCCATATGAGCGTTTTCCTGACGGACTAAGCTTCTTATCGTTAGTTAATATATGGCCCGAATGAGTGTTGTCCCGACGGACTAAGCTTCTTAGTTGTTAGTGTTAGTTAATATATGCCCCGAATGGGTGTTGTCCCGACGGACTAAGCTTCTTAGTTGTTAGTGTTAGTTAATATATGCCCCGAATGGGTGTTGTCCCGACAGACTAAGCTTCTTAGTTGTTATTGTTAGTTAATATATGGCCCGAATGAGTTTTTTAATGCTTAGTATCTAGAGGGCGTCTTGGGAGTTAGTAAAAATGAGAAAGGAGAGGTGATGTTAGTTAAGGGGATAAACAAGAGGTGCGCTAGGTCACCAGAGCGGGAGCCAGATATATCCCCTTGCCATACTCTGGCACACTATCGCTCTTTTAGTTTTAGTTAGCATATGCCCCGAATGGGTGTTTCCCCGACAGACTAAGCTTCTTAGTTGTTATTGCTAGTTAATATATGCCCCGAATGAGTGTTGTCCCGACGTACTAAGCTTCTTAGTTGTTAGTGTTAGTTAATATATGCCCCGAATGGGTGTTGTGTCGACGGACTAAGCTTGTTAGTTGTTATTGCTAGTTAATATATGGCGCGAATGAGTTTTTCCCCGACGGACTAAGCTTCTTAGTTGTTAGTTTTAGTTAATATATGCCCCGAATAGGTGTTTCCCCGACGTACTAAGCTTCTTAGTTGTTATTGCTAGTTAATATATGCCCCGAATGAGTGTTTCCCCGACAGACCAAGCTTCTTAGTTGTTATTGTTAGTTAATATATGGCACGAATGGGTGTTGTCCTGACGGACTAAGCTTCTTAGTTGATATTATTAGTTAATATATGGCGCGAATAAGTTTTTCCCTGACGGACTAAGCTTCTTAGTTGTTATTGTTAGTTAATATATGGCCCAAATGAGCGTTTTCCTGACGTACTTAGCTTCTTAGTTGTTAGTGTTAGTTAATATATGCCCCGAATGGGTGTTTCCCCGAAAGACTAAGCTTCTTAGTTGTTATTGCTAGTTAATATATGCCTCGAATGGGTGTTGTCCCGACGGACTAAGCTTCTTAGTTGTTAGTGTTAGTTAATAAATTCCCCGAATGGGTGTTGTCCCGACGGACTAAGCTTCTTAGTTGTTAGTGTTAGTTAATATAAGCCCCAAATGGGTGTTGTCCCGACAGAATAAGCTTCTTAGTTGTTATTGTTAGTTAATATATGGCCCAAATGAGCGTTTTCCTGACGGACTAAGCTTCTTATCGTTAGTTAATATATGGCCCGAATGAGTGTTGTCCCGACGGACTAAGCTTCTTAGTTGTTAGTGTTAGTTAATATATGCCCCGAATGGGTGTTGTCCCGACGGACTAAGCTTCTTAGTTGTTATTATTAGTTAATATATGGCGCGAATAAGTTTTTCTTCGACGGACTAAGCTTCTTAGTTGTTATTGCTAGTTAATATATGGCCCAAATGAGCGTTTTCCTGACGGACTAAGCTTCTTATCGTTAGTTAATATATGGCCCGAATGAGTGTTGTCCCGACGGACTAAGCTTCTTAGTTGTTAGTGTTAGTTAATATATGCCCCGAATGGGTGTTGTCCCGACGGACTAAGCTTCTTAGTTGTTATTATTAGTTAATATATGGCGCGAATAAGTTTTTCTTCGACGGACTAAGCTTCTTAGTTGTTATTGCTAGTTAATATATGGCCCAAATGAGCGTTTTCCTGACGGACTAAGCTTCTTATCGTTATTTAATATATGGCCCGAATGAGTGTTGTCCCGACGGACTAAGCTTTTTAGTTGTTAGTGTTAGTTAATATATGCCCCGAATGGGTGTTGTCCCGACGGACTAAGCTTCTTAGTTGTTATTATTAGTTAATATATGGCGCGAATAAGTTTTTCCCTGACGGACTAAGCTTCTTAGTTGTTATTGTTAGTTAATATATGGCCCAAATGAGCGTTTTCCTGACGTACTAAGCTTCTTAGTTGTTATTGTTAGTTAATATATGGCCCGAATGAGTGTTTCCCTTACGGACTAAGCTTCTTAGTTGTTATTGTTAGTTAATATATGGCCCGAATGAGTGTTTCCCCAACGGACTAAGCTTCTTAGTTGTTATTGTTAGTTAATATATGGCCCGAATGAGTGTTTCCCCGAAAGACTAAGCTTCTTAGTTGTTATTGCTAGTTAATATATGCCCCGAATGAGTGTTTCCCCGACAGACCAAGCTTCTTAGTTGTTATTGTTAGTTAATATATGGCACGAATGGGTGTTTCCCCGACAGACTAAGCTTCTTTGTTGTTATTGTTAGTTAATATATGGCCCAAATGAGCGTTTTCCTGACGTACTAAGCTTCTTAGTTGTTAGTTTTAGTTAATATATGCCCCGAATAGGTGTTTCCCCGACGGACTAAGCTTCTTAGTTGTTAGTGTTAGTTAATATATGCCCCGAATGGGTGTTGTCCCGACGGACTAAGCTTGTTAGTTGTTATTGCTAGTTAATATATGGCGCGAATGAGTTTTTCCCCGACGGACTAAGCTTCTTAGTTGTTAGTTTTAGTTAATATATGCCCCGAATGGGTGTTTCCCCGAAAGACTAAGCTTCTTAGTTGTTATTGCTAGTTAATATATGGCCCAAATGAGCGTTTTCCTGACGGACTAAGCTTCTTATCGTTAGTTAATATATGGCCCGAATGAGTGTTGTCCCGACGGACTAAGCTTCTTAGTTGTTAGTGTTAGTTAATATATGCCCCGAATGGGTGTTGTCCCGACGGACTAAGCTTCTTAGTTGTTATTATTAGTTAATATATGGCGCGAATAAGTTTTTCCCCGACGGACTAAGCTTCTTAGTTGTTATTGTTAGTTAATATATGGCCCAAATGAGCATTTTCCTGACGTACTAAGCTTCTTAGTTGTTATTGTTAGTTAATATATGGCCCGAATGAGTGTTTCCCCGACAGACTAAGCTTCTTAGTTGTTATTGTTAGTTAATATATGGCCCGAATGAGGTTTTCCCCGACGGACTAAGCTTCTTAGTTGTTATTGTTAGTTAATATATGGCACGAATGAGTGTTTCCCCGACTGCCTAAGCTTCTTAGTTGTTATGGTTAGTTAATATATGGCCCGAACGAGTGTTTCCCCCACGGACTAAGCTTCTTAGTTGTTATTGTTAGTTAATATATGGCCCGAATGAGTGTTTCCCCGACGGACTAAGCTTCTTAGTTGTTAGTGTTAGTTTATATATGCCCCGAATGGGTGTTGTCCCGACGGACTAAGCTTCTTAGTTGTTATTATTAGTTAATAAATAGCGCGAATTAGTTTTTCCCCGACGGACTAAGCTTCTTAGTTGTTAGTTTTAGTTAATATATGCCCCGAATGGGTGTTGTCCCGACGTACTAAGCTTCTTAGTTGTTATTGTTAGTTAATATATGCCCCGAATGGGTGTTGTCCCGACGGACTAAGCTTCTTAGTTGTTATTATTAGTTAATATATGGCGCGAATAAGTTTTTCCCCGACGGACTAAGCTTCTTAGTTGTTATTGTTAGTTAATATATGGCCCAAATGAGCGTTTTCCAGACGTACTAAGCTTCTTAGTTGTTAGTTTTAGTTAATATATGCCCCGAATGGGTGTTTCCCCGAAAGACTAAGCTTCTTAGTTGTTATTGCTAGTTAATATATGCCCCGAATGGGTGTTGTCCCGACGGACTAAGCTTCTTAGTTGTTAGTGTTAGTTAATATATGCCCCGAATGGGTGTTGTCCCGACGGACTAAGCTTGATAGTTGTTATTGCTAGTTAATATATGGCGCGAATGAGTTTTTCCCCGACGGACTAAGCTTCTTAGTTGTTAGTTTTAGTTAATATATGCCCCGAATGGGTGTTTCCCCGAAAGACTAAGCTTCTTAGTTGTTATTGCTAGTTAATATATGCCCCAAATGGGTGTTGTCCCGACAGACTAAGCTTCTTAGTTGTTATTGTTAGTTAATATATGGGCCAAATGAGCGTTTTCCTGACGGACTAAGCTTCTTATCGTTAGTTAATATATGGCCCGAATGAGTGTTGTCCCGACCGACTAAGCTTCTTAGTTGTTAGTGTTAGTTAATATATGCCCCGAATGGGTGTTGTCCCGACGGACTAAGCTTCTTAGTTGTTAGTGTTAGTTAATATATGCCCCGAATGGGTGTTGTCCCGACAGACTAAGCTTCTTAGTTGTTATTGTTAGTTAATATATGGCCCGAATGAGTTTTTTAATGCTTAGTATCTAGAGGGCGTCTTGGGAGTTAGTAAAAATGAGAAAGGAGAGGTGATGTTAGTTAAGGGGATAAACAAGAGGTGCGCTAGGTCACCAGAGCGGGAGCCAGATATATCCCCTTGCCATACTCTGGCACACTATCGCTCTTTTAGTTTTAGTTAGCATATGCCCCGAATGGGTGTTTCCCCGACAGACTAAGCTTCTTAGTTGTTATTGCTAGTTAATATATGCCCCGAATGAGTGTTGTCCCGACGTACTAAGCTTCTTAGTTGTTAGTGTTAGTTAATATATGCCCCGAATGTGTGTTGTGTCGACGGACTAAGCTTGTTAGTTGTTATTGCTAGTTAATATATGGCCCAAATGAGCGTTTTCCTGACGGACTAAGCTTCTTATCGTTAGTTAATATATGGCCCGAATGAGTGTTGTCCCGACGGACTAAGCTTCTTAGTTGTTAGTGTTAGTTAATATATGCCCCGAATGGGTGTTGTCCCGACGGACTAAGCTTCTTAGTTGTTATTATTAGTTAATATATGGCGCGAATAAGTTTTTCCCCGACGGACTAAGCTTCTTAGTTGTTATTGTTAGTTAATATATGGCCCAAATGAGCGTTTTCCTGACGTACTAAGCTTCTTAGTTGTTATTGTTAGTTAATATATGGCCCGAATGAGTGTTTCCCCGACAGACTAAGCTTCTTAGTTGTTATTGTTAGTTAATATATGGCCCGAATGAGGTTTTCCCCGACGGACTAAGCTTCTTAGTTGTTATTGTTAGTTAATATATGGCACGAATGAGTGTTTCCCCGACTGCCTAAGCTTCTTAGTTGTTATGGTTAGTTAATATATGGCCCGAACGAGTGTTTCCCCCACGGACTAAGCTTCTTAGTTGTTATTGTTAGTTAATATATGGCCCGAATGAGTGTTTCCCCGACGGACTAAGCTTCTTAGTTGTTAGTGTTAGTTTATATATGCCCCGAATGGGTGTTGTCCCGACGGACTAAGCTTCTTAGTTGTTATTATTAGTTAATAAATGGCGCGAATTAGTTTTTCCCCGACGGACTAAGCTTCTTAGTTGTTAGTTTTAGTTAATATATGCCCCGAATGGGTGTTGTCCCGACGTACTAAGCTTCTTAGTTGTTATTGTTAGTTAATATATGCCCCGAATGGGTGTTGTCCCGACGGACTAAGCTTCTTAGTTGTTATTATTAGTTAATATATGGCGCGAATAAGTTTTTCCCCGACGGACTAAGCTTCTTAGTTGTTATTGTTAGTTAATATATGGCCCAAATGAGCGTTTTCCAGACGTACTAAGCTTCTTAGTTGTTAGTTTTAGTTAATATATGCCCCGAATGGGTGTTTCCCCGAAAGACTAAGCTTCTTAGTTGTTATTGCTAGTTAATATATGCCCTGAATGGGTGTTGTCCCGACGGACTAAGCTTCTTAGTTGTTAGTGTTAGTTAATATATGCCCCGAATGGGTGTTGTCCCGACGGACTAAGCTTCTTAGTTGTTAGTGTTAGTTAATATATGCCCCAAATGGGTGTTGTCCCGACAGACTAAGCTTCTTAGTTGTTATTGTTAGTTAATATATGGCCCATATGAGCGTTTTCCTGACGGACTAAGCTTCTTATCGTTAGTTAATATATGGCCCGAATGAGTGTTGTCCCGACGGACTAAGCTTCTTAGTTGTTATTATTAGTTAATATATGGCGCGAATAAGTTTTTCCCCGACGGACTAAGCTTCTTAGTTGTTATTGTTAGTTAATATATGGCCCAAATGAGCATTTTCCTGACGTACTAAGCTTCTTAGTTGTTATTGTTAGTTAATATATGGCCCGAATGAGTGTTTCCCCGACAGACTAAGCTTCTTAGTTGTTATTGTTAGTTAATATATGGCCCGAATGAGGTTTTCCCCGACGGACTAAGCTTCTTAGTTGTTATTGTTAGTTAATATATGGCACGAATGAGTGTTTCCCCGACTGCCTAAGCTTCTTAGTTGTTATTGTTAGTTAATATATGGCCCGAACGAGTGTTTCCCCCACGGACTAAGCTTCTTAGTTGTTATTGTTAGTTAATATATGGCCCGAATGAGTGTTTCCCCGACGGACTAAGCTTCTTAGTTGTTAGTGTTAGTTTATATATGCCCCGAATGGGTGTTGTCCCGACGGACTAAGCTTCTTAGTTGTTATTATTAGTTAATAAATGGCGCGAATTAGTTTTTCCCCGACGGACTAAGCTTCTTAGTTGTTAGTTTTAGTTAATATATGCCCCGAATGGGTGTTGTCCCGACGTACTAAGCTTCTTAGTTGTTATTGTTAGTTAATATATGCCCCGAATGGGTGTTGTCCCGACGGACTAAGCTTCTTAGTTGTTATTATTAGTTAATATATGGCGCGAATAAGTTTTTCCCCGACGGACTAAGCTTCTTAGTTGTTATTGTTAGTTAATATATGGCCCAAATGAGCGTTTTCCAGACGTACTAAGCTTCTTAGTTGTTAGTTTTAGTTAATATATGCCCCGAATGGGTGTTTCCCCGAAAGACTAAGCTTCTTAGTTGTTATTGCTAGTTAATATATGCCCTGAATGGGTGTTGTCCCGACGGACTAAGCTTCTTAGTTGTTAGTGTTAGTTAATATATGCCCCGAATGGGTGTTGTCCCGACGGACTAAGCTTCTTAGTTGTTAGTGTTAGTTAATATATGCCCCAAATGGGTGTTGTCCCGACAGACTAAGCTTCTTAGTTGTTATTGTTAGTTAATATATGGCCCATATGAGCGTTTTCCTGACGGACTAAGCTTCTTATCGTTAGTTAATATATGGCCCGAATGAGTGTTGTCCCGACGGACTAAGCTTCTTAGTTGTTAGTGTTAGTTAATATATGCCCCGAATGGGTGTTGTCCCGACGGACTAAGCTTCTTAGTTGTTATTATTAGTTAATATATGGCGCGAATAAGTTTTTCCCCGACGGACTAAGCTTCTTAGTTGTTATTGTTAGTTAATATATGGCCCAAATGAGCATTTTCCTGACGTACTAAGCTTCTTAGTTGTTATTGTTAGTTAATATATGGCCCGAATGAGTGTTTCCCCGACAGACTAAGCTTCTTAGTTGTTATTGCTAGTTAATATATGGCGCGAATGAGTTTTTCCCCGACCGACTAAGCTTCTTAGTTGTTAGTGTTAGTTAATATATGCCCCGAATGGGTGTTGTCCCAACGGACTAAGCTTCTTAGTTGTTAGTGTTAGTTAATATATGCCCCGAATGGGTGTTGTCCCGACGGACTAAGCTTCTTAGTTGTTATTGTTAGTTAATATATGGCCCGAATGAGTGTTTCCCCGACGGACTAAGCTTCTTAGTTGTTATTGTTAGTTAATATATGGCCCGAATGAGGTTTTCCCCGACGGACTAAGCTTCTTAGTTGTTATTGTTAGTTAATATATGGCACGAATGAGTGTTTCCCCGACTGCCTAAGCTTCTTAGTTGTTATTGTTAGTTAATATATGGCCCGAACGAGTGTTTCCCCCACGGACTAAGCTTCTTAGTTGTTATTGTTAGTTAATATATGGCCCGAATGAGTGTTTCCCCGACGGACTAAGCTTCTTAGTTGTTAGTGTTAGTTTATATATGCCCCGAATGGGTGTTGTCCCGACGGACTAAGCTTCTTAGTTGTTATTATTAGTTAATAAATGGCGCGAATTAGTTTTTCCCCGACAGACTAAGCTTCTTAGTTGTTATTGCTAGTTAATATATGGCGCGAATGAGTTTTTCCCCGACGGACTAAGCTTCTTAGTTGTTAGTTTTAGTTAATATATGCCCCGAATAGGTGTTTCCCCGACAGACTAAGCTTCTTAGTTGTTATTGTTAGTTAATATATGGCCCGAATGAGGTTTTCCCCGACGGACTAAGCTTCTTAGTTGTTATTGTTAGTTAATATATGGCACGAATGAGTGTTTCCCCGACTGCCTAAGCTTCTTAGTTGTTATTGTTAGTTAATATATGGCCCGAATGAGTGTTTCCCCCACGGACTAAGCTTCTTAGTTGTTATTGTTAGTTAATATATGGCCCGAATGAGTGTTTCCCCGACGGACTAAGCTTCTTAGTTGTTAGTGTTAGTTTATATATGCCCCGAATGGGTGTTGTCCCGACGGACTAAGCTTCTTAGTTGTTATTATTAGTTAATAAATGGCGCGAATTAGTTTTTCCCCGACGGACTAAGCTTCTTAGTTGTTAGTTTTAGTTAATATATGCCCCGAATGGGTGTTGTCCCGACGTACTAAGCTTCTTAGTTGTTAGTGTTAGTTAATATATGGCCCAAATGAGCGTTTTCCTGACGGACTAAGCTTCTTATCGTTAGGTAATATATGGCCTGAATGAGTGTTGTCCCGACGGACTAAGCTTCTTAGTTGTTAGTGTTAGTTAATATATGCCCCGAATGGGTGTTGTCCCGACGGACTAAGCTTCTTAGTTGTTATTATTAGTTAATATATGGCGCGAATAAGTTTTTCCCCGACGGACTAAGCTTCTTAGTTGTTATTGTTAGTTAATATATGGCCCAAATGAGCGTTTTCCTGACGTACTTAGCTTCTTAGTTGTTAGTTTTAGTTAATATATGCCCCGAATGGGTGTTTCCCCGAAAGACTAAGCTTCTTAGTTGTTATTGCTAGTTAATATATGCCTCGAATGGGTGTTGTCCCGACGGACTAAGCTTCTTAGTTGTTAGTGTTAGTTAATATATGGCCCAAATGAGCGTTTTCCTGACGTACTAAGCTTCTTAGTTGTTAGTTTTAGTTAATATATGCCCCGAATGGGTGTTTCCCCGAAGGACTAAGCTTCTTAGTTGTTATTGTTAGTTAATATATGGCCCGAATGAGTGTTTCCCTTACGGACTAAGCTTCTTAGTTGTTATTGTTAGTTAATATATGGCCCGAATGAGTGTTTCCCCAACGGACTAAGCTTCTTAGTTGTTATTGTTAGTTAATATATGGCCCGAATGAGTGTTTCCCCGAAAGACTAAGCTTCTTAGTTGTTATTGCTAGTTAATATATGCCCCGAATGAGTGTTTCCCCGACAGACCAAGCTTCTTAGTTGTTATTGTTAGTTAATATATGGCACGAATGGGTGTTTCCCCGACAGACTAAGCTTCTTAGTTGTTATTGTTAGTTAATATATGGCCCAAATGAGCGTTTTCCTGACGTACTAAGCTTCTTAGTTGTTAGTTTTAGTTAATATATGCCCCGAATAGGTGTTTCCCCGACGGACTAAGCTTCTTAGTTGTTAGTGTTAGTTAATATATGCCCCGAATGGGTGTTGTCCCGACGGACTAAGCTTGTTAGTTGTTATTGCTAGTTAATATATGGCGCGAATGAGTTTTTCCCCGACGGACTAAGCTTCTTAGTTGTTATTGTTAGTTAATATATGGCCCAAATGAGCGTTTTCCTGACGGACTAAGCTTCTTATCGTTAGTTAATATATGGCCCGAATGAGTGTTGTCCCGACGAACTAAGCTTCTTAGTTGTTATTGTTAGTTAATATATGGCCCGAATGAGTGTTTCCCTTACGGACTAAGCTTCTTAGTTGTTATTGTTAGTTAATATATGGCCCGAATGAGTGTTTCCCCGAAAGACTAAGCTTCTTAGTTGTTATTGCTAGTTAATATATGCCCCGAATGAGTGTTTCCCCGACAGACCAAGCTTCTTAGTTGTTATTGTTAGTTAATATATGGCACGAATGGGTGTTGTCCCGACGGACTAAGCTTCTTAGTTGATATTATTAGTTAATATATGGCGCGAATAAGTTTTTCCCTGACGGACTAAGCTTCTTAGTTGTTATTGTTAGTTAATATATGGCCCAAATGAGCGTTTTCCTGACGTACTTAGCTTCTTAGTTGTTAGTTTTAGTTAATATATGCCCCGAATGTGTGTTTCCCCGAAAGACTAAGCTTCTTAGTTGTTATTGCTAGTTAATATATGCCTCGAATGGGTGTTGTCCCGACGGACTAAGCTTCTTAGTTGTTAGTGTTAGTTAATAAATTCCCCGAATGGGTGTTGTCCCGACGGACTAAGCTTCTTAGTTGTTAGTGTTAGTTAATATAAGCCCCAAATGGGTGTTGTCCCGAAAGAATAAGCTTCTTAGTTGTTATTGTTAGTTAATATATGGCCCAAATGAGCGTTTTTCTGACCGACTAAGCTTCTTATCGTTAGTTAATATATGGCCCGAATGAGTGTTGTCCCGACGGACTAAGCTTCTTAGTTGTTAGTGTTAGTTAATATATGCCCCGAATGGGTGATGTCCCGACGGACTAAGCTTCTTAGTTGTTATTATTAGTTAATATATGGCGCGAATAAGTTTTTCTTCGACGGACTAAGCTTCTTAGTTGTTATTGCTAGTTAATATATGGCCCAAATGAGCGTTTTCCTGACGGACTAAGCTTCTTATCGTTAGTTAATATATGGCCCGAATGAGTGTTGTCCCGACGGACTAAGCTTTTTAGTTGTTAGTGTTAGTTAATATATGCCCCGAATGGGTGTTGTCCCGACGGACTAAGCTTCTTAGTTGTTATTATTAGTTAATATATGGCGCGAATAAGTTTTTCCCTGACGGACTAAGCTTCTTAGTTGTTATTGTTAGTTAATATATGGCCCAAATGAGCGTTTTCCTGACGTACTAAGCTTCTTAGTTGTTAGTTTTAGTTAATATATGCCCCGAATGGGTGTTTCCCCGAAGGACTAAGCTTCTTAGTTGTTATTGTTAGTTAATATATGGCCCGAATGAGTGTTTCCCTTACGGACTAAGCTTCTTAGTTGTTATTGTTAGTTAATATATGGCCCGAATGAGTGTTTCCCCAACGGACTAAGCTTCTTAGTTGTTATTGTTAGTTAATATATGGCCCGAATAAGTGTTTCCCCGAAAGACTAAGCTTCTTAGTTGTTATTGCTAGTTAATATATGCCCCGAATGAGTGTTTCCCCGACAGACCAAGCTTCTTAGTTGTTATTGTTAGTTAATATATGGCACGAATGGGTGTTTCCCCGACAGACTAAGCTTCTTTGTTGTTATTGTTAGTTAATATATGGCCCAAATGAGCGTTTTCCTGACGTACTAAGCTTCTTAGTTGTTAGTTTTAGTTAATATATGCCCCGAATAGGTGTTTCCCCGACGGACTAAGCTTCTTAGTTGTTAGTGTTAGTTAATATATGCCCCGAATGGGTGTTGTCCCGACGGACTAAGCTTGTTAGTTGTTATTGCTAGTTAATATATGGCGCGAATGAGTTTTTCCCCGACGGACTAAGCTTCTTAGTTGTTAGTTTTAGTTAATATATGCCCCGAATGGGTGTTTCCCCGAAAGACTAAGCTTCTTAGTTGTTATTGCTAGTTAATATATGCCCCGAATGGGTGTTGTCCCGACGGACTAAGCTTCTTAGTTGTTAGTGTTAGTTAATATATGCCCCGAATGGGTGTTGTCCCGACGGACTAAGCTTCTTAGTTGTTAGTGTTAGTTAATATATGCCCCAAATGGGTGTTGTCCCGACAGACTAAGCTTCTTAGTTGTTATTGTTAGTTAATATATGGCCCAAATGAGCGTTTTCCTGACGGACTAAGCTTCTTATCGTTAGTTAATATATGGCCCGAATGAGTGTTGTCCCGACGGACTAAGCTTCTTAGTTGTTAGTGTTAGTTAATATATGCCCCGAATGGGTGTTGTCCCGACGGACTAAGCTTCTTAGTTGTTATTATTAGTTAATATATGGCGCGAATAAGTTTTTCCCCGACGGACTAAGCTTCTTAGTTGTTATTGTTAGTTAATATATGGCCCAAATGAGCATTTTCCTGACGTTCTAAGCTTCTTAGTTGTTATTGTTAGTTAATATATGGCCCGAATGAGTGTTTCCCCGACAGACTAAGCTTCTTAGTTGTTATTGTTAGTTAATATATGGCCCGAATGAGGTTTTCCCCGACGGACTAAGCTTCTTAGTTGTTATTGTTAGTTAATATATGGCACGAATGAGTGTTTCCCCGACTGCCTAAGCTTCTTAGTTGTTATTGTTAGTTAATATATGGCCCGAACGAGTGTTTCCCCCACGGACTAAGCTTCTTAGTTGTTATTGTTAGTTAATATATGGCCCGAATGAGTGTTTCCCCGACGGACTAAGCTTCTTAGTTGTTAGTGTTAGTTTATATATGCCCCGAATGGGTGTTGTCCCGACGGACTAAGCTTCTTAGTTGTTATTATTAGTTAATAAATGGCGCGAATTAGTTTTTCCCCGACGGACTAAGCTTCTTAGTTGTTAGTTTTAGTTAATATATGCCCCGAATGGGTGTTGTCCCGACGTACTAAGCTTCTTAGTTGTTATTGTTAGTTAATATATGCCCCGAATGGGTGTTGTCCCGACGGACTAAGCTTCTTAGTTGTTATTATTAGTTAATATATGGCGCGAATAAGTTTTTCCCCGACGGACTAAGCTTCTTAGTTGTTATTGTTAGTTAATATATGGCCCAAATGAGCGTTTTCCAGACGTACTAAGCTTCTTAGTTGTTAGTTTTAGTTAATATATGCCCCGAATGGGTGTTGTCCCGACGGACTAAGCTTCTTAGTTGTTAGTGTTAGTTAATATATGCCCCGAATGGGTGTTGTCCCGACGGACTAAGCTTGTTAGTTGTTATTGCTAGTTAATATATGGCGCGAATGAGTTTTTCCCCGACGGACTAAGCTTCTTAGTTGTTAGTTTTAGTTAATATATGCCCCGAATGGGTGTTTCCCCGAAAGACTAAGCTTCTTAGTTGTTATTGCTAGTTAATATATGCCCCGAATGGGTCTTGTCCCGACGGACTAAGCTTCTTAGTTGTTCGTGTTAGTTAATATATGCCCCGAATGGGTGTTGTCCCGACGGACTAAGCTTCTTAGTTGTTAGTGTTAGTTAATATATGCCCCAAATGGGTGTTGTCCCGACAGACTAAGCTTCTTAGTTGTTATTGTTAGTTAATATATGGGCCAAATGAGCGTTTTCCTGACGGACTAAGCTTCTTATCGTTAGTTAATATATGGCCCGAATGAGTGTTGTCCCGACCGACTAAGCTTCTTAGTTGTTAGTGTTAGTTAATATATGCCCCGAATGGGTGTTGTCCCGACGGACTAAGCTTCTTAGTTGTTAGTGTTAGTTAATATATGCCCCGAATGGGTGTTGTCCCGACAGACTAAGCTTCTTAGTTGTTATTGTTAGTTAATATATGGCCCGAATGAGTTTTTTAATGCTTAGTATCTAGAGGGCGTCTTGGGAGTTAGTAAAAATGAGAAAGGAGAGGTGATGTTAGTTAAGGGGATAAACAAGAGGTGCGCTAGGTCACCAGAGCGGGAGCAAGATATATCCCCTTGCCATACTCTGGCACACTATCGCTCTTTTAGTTTTAGTTAGCATATGCCCCGAATGGGTGTTTCCCCGACAGACTAAGCTTCTTAGTTGTTATTGCTAGTTAATATATGCCCCGAATGAGTGTTGTCCCGACGTACTAAGCTTCTTAGTTGTTAGTGTTAGTTAATATATGCCCCGAATGGGTGTTGTGTCGACGGACTAAGCTTGTTAGTTGTTATTGCTAGTTAATATATGGCGCGAATGAGTTTTTCCCCGACGGACTAAGCTTCTTAGTTGTTAGTTTTAGTTAATATATGCCCCGAATAGGTGTTTCCCCGACGTACTAAGCTTCTTAGTTGTTATTGCTAGTTAATATATGCCCCGAATGAGTGTTTCCCCGACAGACTAAGCTTCTTAGTTGTTATTGTTAGTTAATATATGGCACGAATGGGTGTTGTCCTGACGGACTAAGCTTCTTAGTTGATATTATTAGTTAATATATGGCGCGAATAAGTTTTTCCCTGACGGACTAAGCTTCTTAGTTGTTATTGTTAGTTAATATATGGCCCAAATGAGCGTTTTCCTGACGTACTTAGCTTCTTAGTTGTTAGTTTTAGTTAATATATGCCCCGAATGGGTGTTTCCCCGAAAGACTAAGCTTCTTAGTTGTTATTGCTAGTTAATATATGCCTCGAATGGGTGTTGTCCCGACGGACTAAGCTTCTTAGTTGTTAGTGTTAGTTAATAAATTCCCCGAATGGGTGTTGTCCCGACGGACTAAGCTTCTTAGTTGTTAGTGTTAGTTAATATAAGCCCCAAATGGGTGTTGTCCCGACAGAATAAGCTTCTTAGTTGTTATTGTTAGTTAATATATGGCCCAAATGAGCGTTTTCCTGACGGACTAAGCTTCTTATCGTTAGTTAATATATGGCCCGAATGAGTGTTGTCCCGACGGACTAAGCTTCTTAGTTGTTAGTGTTAGTTTATATATGCCCCGAATGGGTGTTGTCCCGACGGACTAAGCTTCTTAGTTGTTATTATTAGTTAATATATGGCGCGAATAAGTTTTTCTTCGACGGACTAAGCTTCTTAGTTGTTATTGCTAGTTAATATATGGCCCAAATGAGCGTTTTCCTGACGGACTAAGCTTCTTATCGTTATTTAATATATGGCCCGAATGAGTGTTGTCCCGACGGACTAAGCTTTTTAGTTGTTAGTGTTAGTTAATATATGCCCCGAATGGGTGTTGTCCCGACGGACTAAGCTTATTAGTTGTTATTATTAGTTAATATATGGCGCGAATAATTTTTCCCTGACGGACTTAGCTTCTTAGTTGTTATTGTTAGTTAATATATGGCCCAAATGAGCGTTTTCCTGACGTACTAAGCTTCTTAGTTGTTATTGTTAGTTAATATATGGCCCGAATGAGTGTTTCCCTTACGGACTAAGCTTCTTAGTTGTTATTGTTAGTTAATATATGGCACGAATGGGTGTTTCCCCGACAGACTAAGCTTCTTTGTTGTTATTGTTAGTTAATATATGGCCCAAATGAGCGTTTTCCTGACGTACTAAGCTTCTTAGTTGTTAGTTTTAGTTAATATATGCCCCGAATAGGTGTTTCCCCGACGGACTAAGCTTCTTAGTTGTTAGTGTTAGTTAATATATGCCCCGAATGGGTGTTGTCCCGACGGACTAAGCTTGTTAGTTGTTATTGCTAGTTAATATATGGCGCGAATGAGTTTTTCCCCGACGGACTAAGCTTCTTAGTTGTTAGTTTTAGTTAATATATGCCCCGAATGGGTGTTTCCCCGAAAGACTAAGCTTCTTAGTTGTTATTGCTAGTTAATATATGCCCCGAATGGGTGTTGTCCCGACGGACTAAGCTTCTTAGTTGTTAGTGTTAGTTAATATATGCCCCGAATGGGTGTTGTCCCGACGGACTAAGCTTCTTAGTTGTTAGTGTTAGTTAATATATGCCCCAAATGGGTGTTGTCCCGACAGACTAAGCTTCTTAGTTGTTATTGTTAGTTAATATATGGCCCATATGAGCGTTTTCCTGACGGTCTAAGCTTCTTATCGTTAGTTAATATATGGCCCGAATGAGTGTTGTCCCGACGGACTAAGCTTCTTAGTTGTTAGTGTTAGTTAATATATGCCCCGAATGGGTGTTGTCCCGACGGACTAAGCTTCTTAGTTGTTATTATTAGTTAATATATGGCGCGAATAAGTTTTTCCCCGACGGACTAAGCTTCTTAGTTGTTATTGTTAGTTAATATATGGCCCAAATGAGCGTTTTCCTGACGTACTAAGCTTCTTAGTTGTTATTGTTAGTTAATATATGGCCCGAATGAGTGTTTCCCCGACAGACTAAGCTTCTTAGTTGTTATTGTTAGTTAATATATGGCCCGAATGAGGTTTTCCCCGACGGACTAAGCTTCTTAGTTGTTATTGTTAGTTAATATATGGCACGAATGAGTGTTTCCCCGACTGCCTAAGCTTCTTAGTTGTTATTGTTAGTTAATATATGGCCCGAACGAGTGTTTCCCCCACGGACTAAGCTTCTTAGTTGTTATTGTTAGTTAATATATGGCCCGAATGAGTGTTTCCCCGACGGACTAAGCTTCTTAGTTGTTAGTGTTAGTTAATATATGCCCCGAATGGGTGTTGTCCCGACGGACTAAGCTTCTTAGTTGTTATTATTAGTTAATAAATGGCGCGAATTAGTTTTTCCCCGACGGACTAAGCTTCTTAGTTGTTAGTTTTAGTTAATATATGCCCCGAATGGGTGTTGTCCCGACGTACTAAGCTTCTTAGTTGTTATTGTTAGTTAACATATGCCCCGAATGGGTGTTGTCCCGACGGACTAAGCTTCTTAGTTGTTATTATTAGTTAATATATGGCGCGAATAAGTTTTTCCCCGACGGACTAAGCTTCTTAGTTGTTATTGTTAGTTAATATATGGCCCAAATGAGCGTTTTCCAGACGTACTAAGCTTCTTAGTTGTTAGTTTTAGTTAATATATGCCCCGAATGGGTGTTTCCCCGAAAGACTAAGCTTCTTAGTTGTTATTGCTAGTTAATATATGCCCCGAATGGGTGTTGTCCCGACGGACTAAGCTTCTTAGTTGTTAGTGTTAGTTAATATATGCCCCGAATGGGTGTTGTCCCGACGGACTAAGCTTCTTAGTTGTTAGTGTTAGTTAATATATGCCCCAAATGGGTGTTGTCCCGACAGACTAAGCTTCTTAGTTGTTATTGTTAGTTAATATATGGCCCAAATGAGCGTTTTCCTGACGGACTAAGCTTCTTATCGTTAGTTAATATATGGCCCGAATGAGTGTTGTCCCGACGGACTAAGCTTCTTAGTTGTTAGTGTTAGTTAATATATGCCCCGAATGGGTGTTGTCCCGACGGACTAAGCTTCTTAGTTGTTAGTGTTAGTTAATATATGCCCCGAATGGGTGTTGTCCCGACGGACTAAGCTTCTTAGTTGTTATTGTTAGTTAATATATGGCCCGAATGAGTTTTTTAATGCTTAGTATCTAGAGGGCGTCTTGGGAGTTAGTAAAAATGAGAAAGGAGAGGTGATGTTAGTTAAGGGGATAAACAAGAGGTGCGCTAGGTCACCAGAGCGGGAGCCAGATATATCCCCTTGCCATACTCTGGCACACTATCGCTCTTTTAGTTTTAGTTAGCATATGCCCCGAATGGGTGTTTCCCCGACAGACTAAGCTTCTTAGTTGTTATTGCTAGTTAATATATGCCCCGAATGAGTGTTGTCCCGACGGACTAAGCTTCTTAGTTGTTAGTGTTAGTTAATATATGCCCCGAATGGGTGTTGTGTCGACGGACTAAGCTTGTTAGTTGTTATTGCTAGTTAATATATGGCGCGAATGAGTTTTTCCCCGACGGACTAAGCTTCTTAGTTGTTAGTTTTAGTTAATATATGCCCCGAATAGGTGTTTCCCCGACGTACTAAGCTTCTTAGTTGTTATTGCTAGTTAATATATGCCCCGAATGAGTGTTTCCCCGACAGACCAAGCTTCTTAGTTGTTATTGTTAGTTAATATATGGCACGAATGGGTGTTGTCCTG
This sequence comes from Acanthosoma haemorrhoidale, assembly GCA_930367205.1. Lineage (NCBI taxonomy): Eukaryota > Metazoa > Arthropoda > Insecta > Hemiptera > Acanthosomatidae > Acanthosoma > Acanthosoma haemorrhoidale. The sequence goes on from OV884009.1 coordinate 118,341,403, forward strand.
ACGGACTAAGCTTCTTAGTTGTTATTATTAGTTAATATATGGCGCGAATAAGTTTTTCCCTGACGGACTAAGCTTCTTAGTTGTTATTGTTAGTTAATATATGGCCCAAATGAGCGTTTTCCTGACGTACTTAGCTTCTTAGTTGTTAGTTTTAGTTAATATATGCCCCGAATGGGTGTTTCCCCGAAAGACTAAGCTTCTTAGTTGTTATTGCTAGTTAATATATGCCTCGAATGGGTGTTGTCCCGACGGACTAAGCTTCTTAGTTGTTAGTGTTAGTTAATAAATTCCCCGAATGGGTGTTGTCCCGACGGACTAAGCTTCTTAGTTGTTAGTGTTAGTTAATATAAGCCCCAAATGGGTGTTGTCCCGACAGAATAAGCTTCTTAGTTGTTATTGTTAGTTAATATATGGCCCAAATGAGCGTTTTCCTGACGGACTAAGCTTCTTATCGTTAGTTAATATATGGCCCGAATGAGTGTTGTCCCGACGGACTAAGCTTCTTAGTTGTTAGTGTTAGTTTATATATGCCCCGAATGGGTGTTGTCCCGACGGACTAAGCTTCTTAGTTGTTATTATTAGTTAATATATGGCGCGAATAAGTTTTTCTTCGACGGACTAAGCTTCTTAGTTGTTATTGCTAGTTAATATATGGCCCAAATGAGCGTTTTCCTGACGGACTAAGCTTCTTATCGTTATTTAATATATGGCCCGAATGAGTGTTGTCCCGACGGACTAAGCTTTTTAGTTGTTAGTGTTAGTTAATATATGCCCCGAATGGGTGTTGTCCCGACGGACTAAGCTTCTTAGTTGTTATTATTAGTTAATATATGGCGCGAATAAGTTTTTCCCTGACGGACTAAGCTTCTTAGTTGTTATTGTTAGTTAATATATGGCCCAAATGAGCGTTTTCCTGACGTACTAAGCTTCTTAGTTGTTATTGTTAGTTAATATATGGCCCGAATGAGTGTTTCCCTTACGGACTAAGCTTCTTAGTTGTTATTGTTAGTTAATATATGGCCCGAATGAGTGTTTCCCCAACGGACTAAGCTTCTTAGTTGTTATTGTTAGTTAATATATGGCCCGAATGAGTGTTTCCCCGAAAGACTAAGCTTCTTAGTTGTTATTGCTAGTTAATATATGCCCCGAATGAGTGTTTCCCCGACAGACTAAGCTTCTTAGTTGTTATTGTTAGTTAATATATGGCACGAATGGGTGTTTCCCCGACAGACTAAGCTTCTTTGTTGTTATTGTTAGTTAATATATGGCCCAAATGAGCGTTTTCCTGACGTACTAAGCTTCTTAGTTGTTAGTTTTAGTTAATATATGCCCCGAATGGGTGTTTCCCCGACGGACTAAGCTTCTTAGTTGTTAGTGTTAGTTAATATATGCCCCGAATGGGTGTTGTCCCGACGGACTAAGCTTCTTAGTTGTTATTGCTAGTTAATATATGGCGCGAATGAGTTTTTCCCCGACGGACTAAGCTTCTTAGTTGTTAGTTTTAGTTAATATATGCCCCGAATGGGTGTTTCCCCGAAAGACTAAGCTTCTTAGTTGTTATTGCTAGTTAATATATGCCCCGAATGGGTGTTGTCCCGACGGACTAAGCTTCTTAGTTGTTAGTGTTAGTTAATATATGCCCCGAATGGGTGTTGTCCCGACGGACTAAGCTTCTTAGTTGTTAGTGTTAGTTAATATATGCCCCAAATGGGTGTTGTCCCGACAGACTAAGCTTCTTAGTTGTTATTGTTAGTTAATATATGGCCCAAATGAGCGTTTTCCTGACGGACTAAGCTTCTTATCGTTAGTTAATATATGGCCCGAATGAGTGTTGTCCCGACGGACTAAGCTTCTTAGTTGTTAGTGTTAGTTAATATATGCCCCGAATGGGTGTTGTCCCGACGGACTAAGCTTCTTAGTTGTTATTATTAGTTAATATATGGCGCGAATAAGTTTTTCCCCGACGGACTAAGCTTCTTAGTTGTTATTGTTAGTTAATATATGGCCCAAATGAGCATTTTCCTGACGTACTAAGCTTCTTAGTTGTTATTGTTAGTTAATATATGGCCCGAATGAGTGTTTCCCCGACAGACTAAGCTTCTTAGTTGTTATTGTTAGTTAATATATGGCCCGAATGAGGTTTTCCCCGACGGACTAAGCTTCTTAGTTGTTATTGTTAGTTAATATATGGCACGAATGAGTGTTTCCCCGACTGCCTAAGCTTCTTAGTTGTTATGGTTAGTTAATATATGGCCCGAACGAGTGTTTCCCCCACGGACTAAGCTTCTTAGTTGTTATTGTTAGTTAATATATGGCCCGAATGAGTGTTTCCCCGACGGACTAAGCTTCTTAGTTGTTAGTGTTAGTTTATATATGCCCCGAATGGGTGTTGTCCCGACGGACTAAGCTTCTTAGTTGTTATTATTAGTTAATAAATAGCGCGAATTAGTTTTTCCCCGACGGACTAAGCTTCTTAGTTGTTAGTTTTAGTTAATATATGCCCCGAATGGGTGTTGTCCCGACGTACTAAGCTTCTTAGTTGTTATTGTTAGTTAATATATGCCCCGAATGGGTGTTGTCCCGACGGACTAAGCTTCTTAGTTGTTATTATTAGTTAATATATGGCGCGAATAAGTTTTTCCCCGACGGACTAAGCTTCTTAGTTGTTATTGTTAGTTAATATATGGCCCAAATGAGCGTTTTCCAGACGTACTAAGCTTCTTAGTTGTTAGTTTTAGTTAATATATGCCCCGAATGGGTGTTTCCCCGAAAGACTAAGCTTCTTAGTTGTTATTGCTAGTTAATATATGCCCCGAATGGGTGTTGTCCCGACGGACTAAGCTTCTTAGTTGTTAGTGTTAGTTAATATATGCCCCGAATGGGTGTTGTCCCGACGGACTAAGCTTGATAGTTGTTATTGCTAGTTAATATATGGCGCGAATGAGTTTTTCCCCGACGGACTAAGCTTCTTAGTTGTTAGTTTTAGTTAATATATGCCCCGAATGGGTGTTTCCCCGAAAGACTAAGCTTCTTAGTTGTTATTGCTAGTTAATATATGCCCCGAATGGGTGTTGTCCCGACGGACTAAGCTTCTTAGTTGTTCGTGTTAGTTAATATATGCCCCGAATGGGTGTTGTCCCGACGGACTAAGCTTCTTAGTTGTTAGTGTTAGTTAATATATGCCCCAAATGGGTGTTGTCCCGACAGACTAAGCTTCTTAGTTGTTATTGTTAGTTAATATATGGGCCAAATGAGCGTTTTCCTGACGGACTAAGCTTCTTATCGTTAGTTAATATATGGCCCGAATGAGTGTTGTCCCGACCGACTAAGCTTCTTAGTTGTTAGTGTTAGTTAATATATGCCCCGAATGGGTGTTGTCCCGACGGACTAAGCTTCTTAGTTGTTAGTGTTAGTTAATATATGCCCCGAATGGGTGTTGTCCCGAAAGACTAAGCTTCTTAGTTGTTATTGTTAGTTAATATATGGCCCGAATGAGTTTTTTAATGCTTAGTATCTAGAGGGCGTCTTGGGAGTTAGTAAAAATGAGAAAGGAGAGGTGATGTTAGTTAAGGGGATAAACAAGAGGTGCGCTAGGTCACCAGAGCGGGAGCCAGATATATCCCCTTGCCATACTCTGGCACACTATCGCTCTTTTAGTTTTAGTTAGCATATGCCCCGAATGGGTGTTTCCCCGACAGACTAAGCTTCTTAGTTGTTATTGCTAGTTAATATATGCCCCGAATGAGTGTTGTCCCGACGTACTAAGCTTCTTAGTTGTTAGTGTTAGTTAATATATGCCCCGAATGTGTGTTGTGTCGACGGACTAAGCTTGTTAGTTGTTATTGCTAGTTAATATATGGCCCAAATGAGCGTTTTCCTGACGGACTAAGCTTCTTATCGTTAGTTAATATATGGCCCGAATGAGTGTTGTCCCGACGGACTAAGCTTCTTAGTTGTTAGTGTTAGTTAATATATGCCCCGAATGGGTGTTGTCCCGACGGACTAAGCTTCTTAGTTGTTATTATTAGTTAATATATGGCGCGAATAAGTTTTTCCCCGACGGACTAAGCTTCTTAGTTGTTATTGTTAGTTAATATATGGCCCAAATGAGCATTTTCCTGACGTACTAAGCTTCTTAGTTGTTATTGTTAGTTAATATATGGCCCGAATGAGTGTTTCCCCGACAGACTAAGCTTCTTAGTTGTTATTGTTAGTTAATATATGGCCCGAATGAGTGTTTCCCCGACGGACTAAGCTTCTTAGTTGTTATTGTTAGTTAATATATGGCCCGAATGAGTGTTTCCCCGACGGACTAAGCTTCTTAGTTGTTATTGTTAGTTAATATATGGCCCGAACGAGTGTTTCCCCCACGGACTAAGCTTCTTAGTTGTTATTGTTAGTTAATATATGGCCCGAATGAGTGTTTCCCCGACGGACTAAGCTTCTTAGTTGTTAGTGTTAGTTAATATATGCCCCGAATGGGTGTTGTCCCGACGGACTAAGCTTCTTAGTTGTTATTATTAGTTAATAAATGGCGCGAATTAGTTTTTCCCCGACGGACTAAGCTTCTTAGTTGTTAGTTTTAGTTAATATATGCCCCGAATGGGTGTTGTCCCGACGTACTAAGCTTCTTAGTTGTTATTGTTAGTTAATATATGCCCCGAATGGGTGTTGTCCCGACGGACTAAGCTTCTTAGTTGTTATTATTAGTTAATATATGGCGCGAATAAGTTTTTCCCCGACGGACTAAGCTTCTTAGTTGTTATTGTTAGTTAATATATGGCCCAAATGAGCGTTTTCCAGACGTACTAAGCTTCTTAGTTGTTAGTTTTAGTTAATATATGCCCCGAATGGGTGTTTCCCCGAAAGACTAAGCTTCTTAGTTGTTATTGCTAGTTAATATATGCCCTGAATGGGTGTTGTCCCGACGGACTAAGCTTCTTAGTTGTTAGTGTTAGTTAATATATGCCCCGAATGGGTGTTGTCCCGACGGACTAAGCTTCTTAGTTGTTAGTGTTAGTTAATATATGCCCCAAATGGGTGTTGTCCCGACAGACTAAGCTTCTTAGTTGTTATTGTTAGTTAATATATGGCCCATATGAGCGTTTTCCTGACGGACTAAGCTTCTTATCGTTAGTTAATATATGGCCCGAATGAGTGTTGTCCCGACGGACTAAGCTTCTTAGTTGTTAGTGTTAGTTAATATATGCCCCGAATGGGTGTTGTCCCGACGGACTAAGCTTCTTAGTTGTTATTATTAGTTAATATATGGCCCGAATAAGTTTTTCCCCGACGGACTAAGCTTCTTAGTTGTTATTGTTAGTTAATATATGGCCCAAATGAGCATTTTCCTGACGTACTAAGCTTCTTAGTTGTTATTGTTAGTTAATATATGGCCCGAATGAGTGTTTCCCCGACAGACTAAGCTTCTTAGTTGTTATTGCTAGTTAATATATGGCGCGAATGAGTTTTTCCCCGACCGACTAAGCTTCTTAGTTGTTAGTGTTAGTTAATATATGCCCCGAATGGGTGTTGTCCCAACGGACTAAGCTTCTTAGTTGTTAGTGTTAGTTAATATATGCCCCGAATGGGTGTTGTCCCGACGGACTAAGCTTCTTAGTTGTTATTGTTAGTTAATATATGGCCCGAATGAGTGTTTCCCCGACAGACTAAGCTTCTTAGTTGTTATTGTTAGTTAATATATGGCCCGAATGAGGTTTTCCCCGACGGACTAAGCTTCTTAGTTGTTATTGTTAGTTAATATATGGCACGAATGAGTGTTTCCCCGACTGCCTAAGCTTCTTAGTTGTTATTGTTAGTTAATATATGGCCCGAACGAGTGTTTCCCCCACGGACTAAGCTTCTTAGTTGTTATTGTTAGTTAATATATGGCCCGAATGAGTGTTTCCCCGACGGACTAAGCTTCTTAGTTGTTAGTGTTAGTTTATATATGCCCCGAATGGGTGTTGTCCCGACGGACTAAGCTTCTTAGTTGTTATTATTAGTTAATAAATGGCGCGAATTAGTTTTTCCCCGACAGACTAAGCTTCTTAGTTGTTATCGTTAGTTAATATATGGCCCGAATGAGTGTTGTCCCGACCGACTAAGCTTCTTAGTTGTTAGTGTTAGTTAATATATGCCCCGAATGGGTGTTGTCCCGACGGACTAAGCTTCTTAGTTGTTAGTGTTAGTTAATATATGCCCCGAATGGGTGTTGTCCCGACAGACTAAGCTTCTTAGTTGTTATTGTTAGTTAATATATGGCCCGAATGAGTTTTTTAATGCTTAGTATCTAGAGGGCGTCTTGGGAGTTAGTAAAAATGAGAAAGGAGAGGTGATGTTAGTTAAGGGGATAAACAAGAGGTGCGCTAGGTCACCAGAGCGGGAGCCAGATATATCCCCTTGCCATACTCTGGCACACTATCGCTCTTTTAGTTTTAGTTAGCATATGCCCCGAATGGGTGTTTCCCCGACAGACTAAGCTTCTTAGTTGTTATTGCTAGTTAATATATGCCCCGAATGAGTGTTGTCCCGACGTACTAAGCTTCTTAGTTGTTAGTGTTAGTTAATATATGCCCCGAATGTGTGTTGTGTCGACGGACTAAGCTTGTTAGTTGTTATTGCTAGTTAATATATGGCCCAAATGAGCGTTTTCCTGACGGACTAAGCTTCTTATCGTTAGTTAATATATGGCCCGAATGAGTGTTGTCCCGACGGACTAAGCTTCTTAGTTGTTAGTGTTAGTTAATATATGCCCCGAATGGGTGTTGTCCCGACGGACTAAGCTTCTTAGTTGTTATTATTAGTTAATATATGGCGCGAATAAGTTTTTCCCCGACGGACTAAGCTTCTTAGTTGTTATTGTTAGTTAATATATGGCCCAAATGAGCGTTTTCCTGACGTACTAAGCTTCTTAGTTGTTATTGTTAGTTAATATATGGCCCGAATGAGTGTTTCCCCGACAGACTAAGCTTCTTAGTTGTTATTGTTAGTTAATATATGGCCCGAATGAGTTTTTCCCCGACGGACTAAGCTTCTTAGTTGTTATTGTTAGTTAATATATGGCACGAATGAGTGTTTCCCCGACTGCCTAAGCTTCTTAGTTGTTATTGTTAGTTAATATATGGCCCGAACGAGTGTTTCCCCCACGGACTAAGCTTCTTAGTTGTTATTGTTAGTTAATATATGGCCCGAATGAGTGTTTCCCCGACGGACTAAGCTTCTTAGTTGTTAGTGTTAGTTTATATATGCCCCGAATGGGTGTTGTCCCGACGGACTAAGCTTCTTAGTTGTTATTATTAGTTAATAAATGGCGCGAATTAGTTTTTCCCCGACGGACTAAGCTTCTTAGTTGTTAGTTTTAGTTAATATATGCCCCGAATGGGTGTTGTCCCGACGTACTAAGCTTCTTAGTTGTTATTGTTAGTTAATATATGCCCCGAATGGGTGTTGTCCCGACGGACTAAGCTTCTTAGTTGTTATTATTAGTTAATATATGGCGCGAATAAGTTTTTCCCCGACGGACTAAGCTTCTTAGTTGTTATTGTTAGTTAATATATGGCCCAAATGAGCGTTTTCCAGACGTACTAAGCTTCTTAGTTGTTAGTTTTAGTTAATATATGCCCCGAATGGGTGTTTCCCCGAAAGACTAAGCTTCTTAGTTGTTATTGCTAGTTAATATATGCCCTGAATGGGTGTTGTCCCGACGGACTAAGCTTCTTAGTTGTTAGTGTTAGTTAATATATGCCCCGAATGGGTGTTGTCCCGACGGACTAAGCTTCTTAGTTGTTAGTGTTAGTTAATATATGCCCCAAATGGGTGTTGTCCCGACAGACTAAGCTTCTTAGTTGTTATTGTTAGTTAATATATGGCCCATATGAGCGTTTTCCTGACGGACTAAGCTTCTTATCGTTAGTTAATATATGGCCCGAATGAGTGTTGTCCCGACGGACTAAGCTTCTTAGTTGTTAGTGTTAGTTAATATATGCCCCGAATGGGTGTTGTCCCGACGGACTAAGCTTCTTAGTTGTTATTATTAGTTAATATATGGCGCGAATAAGTTTTTCCCCGACGGACTAAGCTTCTTAGTTGTTATTGTTAGTTAATATATGGCCCAAATGAGCGTTTTCCTGACGTACTAAGCTTCTTAGTTGTTATTGTTAGTTAATATATGGCCCGAATGAGTGTTTCCCCGACAGACTAAGCTTCTTAGTTGTTATTGCTAGTTAATATATGGCGCGAATGAGTTTTTCCCCGACCGACTAAGCTTCTTAGTTGTTAGTGTTAGTTAATATATGCCCCGAATGGGTGTTGTCCCAACGGACTAAGCTTCTTAGTTGTTAGTGTTAGTTAATATATGCCCCGAATGGGTGTTGTCCCGACGGACTAAGCTTCTTAGTTGTTATTGTTAGTTAATATATGGCCCGAATGAGTGTTTCCCCGACAGACTAAGCTTCTTAGTTGTTATTGTTAGTTAATATATGGCCCGAATGAGGTTTTCCCCGACGGACTAAGCTTCTTAGTTGTTATTGTTAGTTAATATATGGCACGAATGAGTGTTTCCCCGACTGCCTAAGCTTCTTAGTTGTTATTGTTAGTTAATATATGGCCCGAACGAGTGTTTCCCCCACGGACTAAGCTTCTTAGTTGTTATTGTTAGTTAATATATGGCCCGAATGAGTGTTTCCCCGACGGACTAAGCTTCTTAGTTGTTAGTGTTAGTTTATATATGCCCCGAATGGGTGTTGTCCCGACGGACTAAGCTTCTTAGTTGTTATTATTAGTTAATAAATGGCGCGAATTAGTTTTTCCCCGACAGACTAAGCTTCTTAGTTGTTATTGCTAGTTAATATATGGCGCGAATGAGTTTTTCCCCGACGGACTAAGCTTCTTAGTTGTTAGTTTTAGTTAATATATGCCCCGAATGAGTGTTTCCCCGACAGACTAAGCTTCTTAGTTGTTATTGTTAGTTAATATATGGCCCGAATGAGGTTTTCCCCGACGGACTAAGCTTCTTAGTTGTTATTGTTAGTTAATATATGGCACGAATGAGTGTTTCCCCGACTGCCTAAGCTTCTTAGTTGTTATTGTTAGTTAATATATGGCCCGAATGAGTGTTTCCCCGACGGACTAAGCTTCTTAGTTGTTATTGTTAGTTAATATATGGCCCGAATGAGTGTTTCCCCGACGGACTAAGCTTCTTAGTTGTTAGTGTTAGTTAATATATGCCCCGAATGGGTGTTGTCCCGACGGACTAAGCTTCTTAGTTGTTATTATTAGTTAATAAATGGCGCGAATTAGTTTTTCCCCGACGGACTAAGCTTCTTAGTTGTTAGTTTTAGTTAATATATGCCCCGAATGGGTGTTGTCCCGACGTACTAAGCTTCTTAGTTGTTAGTGTTAGTTAATATATGGCCCAAATGAGCGTTTTCCTGACGGACTAAGCTTCTTATCGTTAGGTAATATATGGCCTGAATGAGTGTTGTCCCGACGGACTAAGCTTCTTAGTTGTTAGTGTTAGTTAATATATGCCCCGAATGGGTGTTGTCCCGACGGACTAAGCTTCTTAGTTGTTATTATTAGTTAATATATGGCGCGAATAAGTTTTTCCCCGACGGACTAAGCTTCTTAGTTGTTATTGTTAGTTAATATATGGCCCAAATGAGCGTTTTCCTGACGTACTAAGCTTCTTAGTTGTTATTGTTAGTTAATATATGGCTCGAATGAGTTTTTCCCCGACGGACTAAGCTTCTTAGTTGTTATTGTTAGTTAATATATGGCCCGAATGAGTGTTTCCCCGACGAACTAAGCTTCTTAGTTGTTATTGTTAGTTAATATATGGCCCGAATGAGTGTTTCCCCAACGGACTAAGCTTCTTAGTTGTTATTGTTAGTTAATATATGGCCCGAATGAGTGTTTCCCCGAAAGACTAAGCTTCTTAGTTGTTATTATTAGTTAATATATGGCGCGAATAAGTTTTTCCCCGACGGACTAAGCTTCTTAGTTGTTATTGTTAGTTAATATATGGCCCAAATGAGCATTTTCCTGACGTACTAAGCTTCTTAGTTGTTATTGTTAGTTAATATATGGCCCGAATGAGTGTTTCCCCGACAGACTAAGCTTCTTAGTTGTTATTGCTAGTTAATATATGGCGCGAA